>OU026103.1:42500-5042500 GCA_907269075.1 Idaea aversata
AGTCAAAAGTCAAAAGTCAAAAGTCAAAAGTCAAAAGTCAAAAGTCAAAAGTCAAAACTTAAAAGTCAAAAGTCAAAAGTCAAAAGTCAAAAGTCAAAAGTCAAAAGTCAAAAGTCAAAAGTCAAAACTTAAAAGTCAAAAGTCAAAACTTAAAAGTCAAAAGTCAAAAGTCAAAAGTCAAAAGTCAAAAGTCAAAAGTCAAAAGACAAAAGTCAAAAGTCAAAAGTCAAAAGTCAAAAGTCAAAAGTCAAAAGTCAAAAGTCAAAACTTAAAAGTCAAAAGTCAAAAGTCAAAAGTCAAAAGTCAAAAGTCAAAAGTCAAAAGTCAAAAGTCAAAACTTAAAAGTCAAAAGTCAAAAGTCAAAAGTCAAAAGTCAAAAGTCAAAAGTCAAAACTTAAAAGTCAAAAGTCAAAAGTCAAAAGTCAAAAGTCAAAAGTCAAAAGTCAAAAGTCAAATGTCAAAAGTCAAAAGTCAAAAGTCAAAACTTAAAAGTCAAAAGTCAAAAGTCAAAACTTAAAAGTCAAAAGTCAAAACTTAAAAGTCAAAAGTCAAAAGTCAAAACTTAAAAGTCAAAAGTCAAAACTTAAAAGTCAAAAGTCAAAAGTCAAAACTTAAAAGTCAAAAGTTAAAAGTCAAAACTTAAAAGTCAAAAGTCAAAAGTCAAAAGTCAAAAGTCAAAAGTCAAAACTTAAAAGTCAAAAGTCAAAAGTCAAAAGTCAAAAGTCAAAAGTCAAAAGTCAAAAGTCAAAAGTCAAAACTTAAAAGTCAAAAGTCAAAAGTCAAAACTTAAAAGTCAAAAGTCAAAACTTCAAAGTCAAAAGTCAAAAGTCAAAAGTCAAAACTTAAAAGTCAAAAGTCAAAAGTCAAAAGTCAAAAGTCAAAAGTCAAAAGTCAAAAGTCAAAAGTCAAAACTTAAAAGTCAAAAGTCAAAAGTCAAAAGTCAAAAGTCAAAAGTCAAAAGTCAAAAGTCAAAACTTAAAAGTCAAAAGTCAAAAGTCAAAAGTCAAAAGTCAAAAGTCAAAAGTCAAAAGTCAAATGTCAAAAGTCAAAAGTCAAAAGTCAAAACTTAAAAGTCAAAAGTCAAAAGTCAAAACTTAAAAGTCAAAAGTCAAAACTTAAAAGTCAAAAGTCAAAAGTCAAAACTTAAAAGTCAAAAGTCAAAACTTAAAAGTCAAAAGTCAAAAGTCAAAACTTAAAAGTCAAAAGTTAAAAGTCAAAACTTAAAAGTCAAAAGTCAAAAGTCAAAAGTCAAAAGTCAAAAGTCAAAACTTAAAAGTCAAAAGTCAAAAGTCAAAAGTCAAAAGTCAAAAGTCAAAAGTCAAAAGTCAAAAGTCAAAAGTCAAAACTTAAAAGTCAAAAGTCAAAAGTCAAAACTTAAAAGTCAAAAGTCAAAACTTCAAAGTCAAAAGTCAAAAGTCAAAACTTCAAAGTCAAAAGTCAAAAGTCAAAAGTCAAAACTTAAAAGTCAAAAGTCAAAAGTCAAAAGTCAAAAGTCAAAAGTCAAAAGTCAAAAGTCAAAAGTCAAAACTTAAAAGTCAAAAGTCAAAAGTCAAAAGTCAAAAGTCAAAAGTCAAAAGTCAAAAGTCAAAAGTCAAAAGTCAAAAGTCAAAACTTAAAAATCAAAAGTCAAAAGTCAAAAGTCAAAACTTAAAAGTCAAAAGTCAAAAGTCAAAACTTAAAAGTCAAAAGTCAAAAGTCAAAAGTCAAAACTTCAAAGTCAAAAGTCAAAAGTCAAAAGTCAAAAGTCAAAAGTCAAAAGTCAAAAGTCAAAAGTCAAAAGTCAAAACTTAAAAGTCAAAAGTCAAAACTTAAAAGTCAAAACTTAAAAGTCAAAAGTCAAAAGTCAAAAGACAAAACTTAAAAGTCAAAAGTCAAAACTTAAAAGTCAAAAGTCAAAAGTCAAAAGTCAAAAGTCAAAAGTCAAAAGTCAAAACTTCAAAGTCAAAAGTCAAAAGTCAAAAGTCAAAAGTCAAAACTTCAAAGTCAAAAGTCAAAAGTCAAAAGTCAAAAGTCAAAAGTCAAAAGTCAAAAGTCAAAAGTCAAAACTTAAAAGTCAAAAGTCAAAACTTAAAATTATAGGTCTTGTCAAGATCTACATTTTGGGTGACAGCTGTCAAAACTTTATACAACTATATCTTGAAAACTATTGATCCTAGGTACATGGATTCCTTGCAGAAGTTATAGGTCTTGTTAAGATCTACATGTACGTCTCTTGCCAAATGTCACCTTGACCTCCATACTAACCTTATGAATCAATGTCTGAGCGTTTTCCACTTCCCCTTTGCCTGGAAAACTGCGGCGAGGATTTTCATCTTCGCAACTCTACACTAGGGATTTGTCACATAGATATAGGCGCGTTTCTGCACGCAATACACTATTAATACCACGGGTCATCTTACTCATTTATTTGCAAGCATTACATCATATTAAATAGGAAACCGGTTGAATGTATAGACGGGTGTGGGCTACATGAGTTGATCTTCCTCTCCTCGTTGTCTCCGGGCTCGACTGATTGACTTGACTGAGGGCCGTGGCCACACCGCGCTCCGGACTGACATTGATGACGTCGCTCCGACCATAACCGACACGTCGGTTGACACCCTCCGTGTGCGTTGGGAGTCGGCTCCGCCTTAAATTCCTATAAAACAGACAATCCACAATTGATTTTAAAATATAATTATCGACTAACACCTGATGGAGACGATATACTAAGGGATCCACGTTCTCTCAGTCAACTCTAACCGGGGTACCTTATTCTCTTTCGTGACTACTACTTCGAGCTACACTCATATAAACGGACACAGACCCATATTAAACATCTACTCTACAAACTAACACACACTCAGACTATATAACTATACACTTAAAGCTAAGGTTTTAGGGTCTCCTATCCTCACTCTTGCCTCACCATAGCTTTTGTATAATAATCTTAACATCCCTTATATTGGTACATCGCTAGGATAATCATATATAGTCCTCCTCATTTCCTCTTCTGCTACCATAATTTATCTCAGCTACTAAAACAAGCTAGAATCTGGGGATCTAGGATCTGGACCCCTCAGCCTAGTTATATGGGACAGACAATAATTAATATTTCCTAAACGGTAGCTACCTACAGCACTATGCTGCATAGATAATGAGACCTGAACTAGATTCGGTTCTGCTCTGTTTCTGACTATATCTATTCTGATCTATTCTCACCCCACGTCGCAAATTTACCACGACCGGCTCACATCTAAATTAGACTGATTGCTTGACCCTGACAAACATTCCTTCGACTTAATCTTGATTCTCCCTTGCTTGTGGTCGCTGCAACTCAATCTTAATTGAGAACTGCAGTAATAATGACTACAATTCTGTTGCTCTCTCGCTGATGGGCGTTCTTGCCCACTTATCTGTACTACCATATCATCTATACACACCACCTGATGTCCTCACCTGTGGCAACTGCCCGCGGCTGCGGCGGGCCCGCAAGGTATGCGGTGGTGTCCCTGCGCTCGTGCGGGACGCGGCGGCGACCCTACTGTTGTCACGGGAGGTCGCAACGGGAGGCGATCCTGAAACATTACAATTACACTGATGCGCGTCTCAACCAGGTTGTTATCTACTGTCCTATCTTGTCTCCATGTGCATTTCGGTGCTTGTGTACAAAACGTACAAAGGTCAAAATGATGTGACTAAATACGGAAACAGACTAAATTAAATACATGCATGCATGCATGTGTGTGTGTACATGCATGCATGCGCACATGAAAGAAGAAAAGAGGGAAATTAAAATTATATTCTGAACTAGGCAATACAGACAAAGCAGGCAACTACAAGGTAACAACTCACCAGAGTAACTCATCAGGGCAACAGGGTTATCAAGGTTCAACGATCTTTATTAGTATGCTGGTGCCTCACATTGGCTGTGTTGGTTCCAAGTTGTACTGTTGGGTCTGACGCGGCTGACGTGGTGCTTGATCTTGGAACGATTGAATGATATTGAACACTTCAGGATTATCGCTAGTATTCCCCTTTTAATTCAATCTTCCTTGTTTGTTGCTCGTAGTCCTTTTAACTCAATCTTCTTAGTTTATAGTACTTTTGACTCAATCTTCCTTGTTTGTTGCTAGTAGTCCTTTCAACTCAATCTTCTTTGTTTGTTGCTAGTAGTCCTTTCAACTCAATCTTCTTTGTTTGTTGCTGATAGTCCTTTTGTGCAGGGCGATCCAATAGTATCTAAACATATGGATATTGTGGTAATAAGGTCTCTGTGAGATAATAAATCTTATATGACTCAGCGATTGCCTCGCCATCGGATGAGAACCTACCCTGTTATGACTCTGTATCTCTTTGAGAAGACTGTTAAGCAGCTGACCAGGTGGTCTAATGTCGTTGCCATATTCTGCGGAGTTATATCTTCATGATATATTGTTCGTTTGCAGTGAATTATCTTGCCCGTCATCATATAGGGTTGCTAGGAAGGTGGCTATTGATCCACCCTCATCCAAATGGCCTCTGGGCACCCCGTCGCGCTGCATCGCAATGTGCAGCCTCTGGCGGCCTGCGTTCGGGTTGGAGGCTGTCTCGGCGAGCGTCGTGCACATGCCCGAGTCACACTTTGACTTATATATCATAATCTTAACATATACCTTGTCAGCGGCTGGCCCTATGGCACCTCGAATGCGGTCGCCCTCCCTTGCTCGGACGTGGCTGCTTGATGGACTCGACATAGATTGTGCTCGCCTCTGAGGTCTCACGTCCGGCGCGGTCTGGTATGACGTGTGCGGGGAGCCGACAGCCCCGTCACGTTCGTTGTAGGCCCGTGGTACTGTCTAGGAACTCTGTACTAATATCTTAGGTACAAATTTACCTCAACAGCACATTTTTCACGATTAACCAAACACATTGGTTACCTCCCACCTCGTTCTGAGGTCCGATAGAATGTAGCCTTCTCTTCCTGTTTCGTCTCTACAAAATTCATTCAATTCATTTTATTTATTTCGGATCGTAACCAATAAATTACAATAAAACAACCAAAATACTAAAACAAACAAATTACAATTTATTTTAAAAATCAAAATCCATTAAAATTGGATTTCAAAGACTACCGCCATAAATATGTTATATTGGAAACACCATGCATGCATATTAAATTAGCGACCTGTCCTGGCTTATCACGGTCACATTATGTAAATATTATTCATGTCAACCCTCCTCTTGAATCACTCTGCTTACCATAAATCTTATTGAGATCCGTTGCGTAGCTTTAAAGATTTTATCATACATAGTGGTACAGGGACCCAAAATGCGACTTCATTCTATACAAAACTCTACTCTGGTCGCTTTCACGCTAGTGGTGGTGCTGACCTACTCCTGGTGTAATCCCCAACTACGGTGGTGTCGACACTCCGGCCCCGGGCCCGCGCCCGAGTGCCTGTTCCGAGGCAGTCGGTGAGGATCTACATCCTCACAACTCTACATTAGATATTCGTCACACAGACAGATATAGGCGTGTTTCTGTACACAATTATACTTTAAATACCTCGGGTCATCTAACTTATTTACTACAAGTGTTACACCATATGGAAATAAGATGCCGGTTGAATGTATGGTCCGGAGTGTGATACATGAGTTGATCTTCTTCTCCTCGTTGTCCCCGGGCTCGACTGATTGACTTGACTGAGGGCTGTGGCCGCACCGCGCTCCGGACTGGCATGGATGACGCCGCTTAGACCACGATCGACATGCCGGTCGACACCCTCCGCGTGTGTCGGGAGTCGGCTCCGCCTTGAATTCCTATAACCCATACAATCCACAATTGATTTTAAAATGGAATTATTGACTAACGCCTGATGCAGATGATATACTAAGGGATCCACGTTCTTCTCTCGGTCAACTCTAACCGGGGTACCTTATTCTCTTTCGTGACTACTACTTCGAGCTACACTCATATAAACGGACACAGACCCATATTAAACATCTACTCTACAAACTAACACACACTCAGACTATATAACTATACACTTAAAGCTAAGGTTTTAGGGTCTCCTATCCTCACTCTTGCCTCACCATAGCTTTTGTATAATAATCTTAACATCCCTTATATCGGTACATCGCTAGGATAATCATAATAGTCCTCCTCACTTCCTCTTCTGCTACCATAATTTATCTCAGCTACTAAAACAAGCTAGAATCTGGGGATCTAGGATCTGGACCCCTCAGCCTAGTTATATGGGACAGACAATAATTAATATTTCCTAAACGGTAGCTACCTACAGCACTATGCTGCATAGATAATGAGACCTGAACTAGATTCGGCTCTGCTCTGTTTCTGACTATATCTATTCTGATCTATTCTCACCCCACGTCACAAATTTACCACGACCGGCTCACATCTAAATTAGACTGATTGCTTGACCCTGACAAACATTCCTTCGACTTAATCTTGATTCTCCCTTGCTTGTGGTCGCTGCAACTCAATCTCAATTGAGAACTGCAGTAATAATGACTACAATTCTGCTGCTCTCTCGCTGATGGGCGTTCTTGCCCACTTATCTGTACTACCATATCTTCTATACACACCACCTGATGTCCTCACCTGTGGCAACTGCCCGCGGCTGCGGCGGGCCCGCATGGTATGCGGTGGTGTCCCTGCGCTCGTGCGGGACGCGGCGGCGACCCTACTGTTGTCGCGGGAGGTCGCAACGGGAGGTGATCCTGAAACATTAACATTGTTCTTGCACTAAATATAAAGAATTTTTGATACCCCCATTATTTAAAAAATCAATATCATGTCGTGTTGTTTCTAATGTGTTCAATTCGTTTAATTAAATAATTTACTTCAGCTGACACAATAATTTGCACTCTAGGAAACATCAATGGCATATCAAATATCTGAAGCCCTGCAGCCTAGCTATATGGGACAGACAATAATTAATATCTCCCAAATGGTAGCCACCTATAACATTATGCAGTCAAGAGAATGAGACCCGTGTCGGATTCGGTTTGGCACTGCCTCTGATTATATGGATCCTCTCCTACCCTACGCCGCTAATTTTTGATCGATTGTTTCGACCAATATTACTACAACTTAATCTCGATCCCCCCTCACTAGTAGCCGCCCCAACTCCATTTTGATCGAGAATTGTTAGCAGCCGTAATAACTCTACCCTGGTCGCTTTCACGCTGGAGGTGGAACTGACCTACCTTCGGTGTAATCCCCAGTCACGGCGGTGTTGACACTCCGGCCCCGGGCTCGCGCCCGAGTGCCCGCCCTGTAGCAGCTGGCGAGGATCTACATCCTCACAACTCTACTTTAGGTATTCGTCACACGGACAGATATAGGCGTGTTTCTGTACGCAATTATACTTTAAATACTAGGTATTAACTGCGGAGACGGGTTACTTAACTCATTTATTTGCAAGTGTTACATCACAAGGAAATAGGAAACCGGTTTAATGTATGGGCGGATATGTGATACATGAGTTGTTCTTCTTCTTCTCGTTGTTCCGGGCTCGACTTATTTACTTGACTGAGGGCTGTGGCCGCACCGCTCTCCGGGCTGGCATGGATGACGCCGCTTCGACCACGATCGACACTCCGGTCGACACCCTCCGCGTGTGTCAGGAATCGGCTCCGCCTTGAATTTCTATAACACATACAATCCACAATTAATTTTAAAATAAAATTATTGACTTACGCCTGATGGAGATGATATACTAAGGGATCCACGTTCTCCTCTCGGTCTACTCTAACTGGGGTACCTTATTCCCTTTTGTGACTACAACTTTGAACAACACCCATATAAATGGCCACAGTCCCATATCAAACATTTACTCTACAAACTAACACACACTCAGACTATACAACTATACACTTTCACTCTCACCTCCCCATAGCTTTTGTATAATGATCCCAACATCCCTTATATCGGTACATCGCTAGGATAATCATAATAGTCCTTCTTATCTCTCTCATCTCCATCAGCCTAGCTATATGGGACAGACAATAGCTAATATTTCCTAAACGGTAGCTACCTACAGCACTATGATGCAAAGAGAATGAGACCTGTGTCAGTTCTGACTCTTCTTCGTTTTTGAATCTATTCTTCCCCCATGCTGTAAATTGACCACGACTGGCTCACATATTACTCGATTGATTGTTCGACGACGTCATGCATCCCTCCGGCTCAATCTCGATTCTCCCTTGCTTGTGGTTGCTGCAACTCAATCTCAATCAAGAATCGCAGTCATTTTGACCATAATTTGGTCGCTCTTTCACCGATGTGCGTTCTTGCTCATTTATCTGTACTACCACATTATCTGTACACGCCACCTGATGTCCTCACCCGCGGCAACTGCCCGCGGCCGCGGCGGGCCTGCGAGGTGTGCGGTGGTGTCTCCACGCTCATGCGGGTCGCGGCGGCGACCCTACTGTTGTCGCGGGAGGTCGCAACGAGAGGCGATCCTGAAACATTATACAATTAACACTGACGCGCGTCTCAGCCAGATTGCTATCTTCTGTCCTATTTCGGTTTCCTTGTGCAGGGCAATCCAATGGTATCTAAACATATGGATATTGTCTTAATAAGGCTATTGTGAGATAACAATCCTTATACGACTCAGTGATTGCCTCGCCATTGGATGGTAACCTATCCTGTTATGACTCTATATCTCTATGAGAAGACTGTTATACAGCTTACCAGGCGGCCTAACGTCGTTGATTTATTCAACGGAGCTGTGTCTTCGTGATAGATTGTTTGTGTGTTGTGAACTGTCTCACTTGACACCATATAGTGTTGAGCTAGGAGGGTGGCTATCGATCCGCCCCCATTCAATGGACTCTGGACGCCCCGTCGTGCCGCATTGCAGTGCGCAGCCTCCGGCGGCCCGCGCTCGGGTCGGAGGCCGTCTCAGCGAGCGTCGCGTGCATGCTCGAGTCACATTGTGACTATATATCACAATCTCAACATATACCCTGTCAGCAGCTGGCCTCATGGCGCCTCCACTTGCTGAAGACGCACCTTGCTCGGATTCGACATGGATTGTGCTCGCCCCTGGGGTCTCGCATCTGGCGTGGTCTGGTGCGGCGTGTATGGGGAGCCGGCGGCCTTGTCACGTTCGCTGTAGGCCCGCGGTACTGTCTTGGAACTCTGTAATATTAAAGACACTGTTTCAAACACAAACACAATCGAACATGGCGCGGATGCTCACCACAATGCAAGTACTATACATGCTACCTCCCTCCTGAATCACTCTGTATATTAGAAATCTTATTGAGATCCGTTGCATAACTTTAAAGATTCAAAAATGTAACTTTATTTTATGTAAGTGATATAGGAAGAACCGCTGGCATGCTACCGGATCTACCAATGCAATATCGGCAAGGAAAGGATAATTGTCAAAGATTGTCTCATCACTTAGTTCCTTGTGTTAGGTGATCCTATAGCATTAAATATACAGTTCACACATGAATACCTAGTTACCTTCATGTCCATAACCACATGCATTAACACAGACTGCAGGAACGGGTTGACCGCTGCGACACTGTGCCCACACATCTCTTTACGCTCAAATTGTATCATGACTTATGTCTTACGGTCTTGACTTATACCTTGTCAATGGTTGGCCTCTTGTGCTTTCACTCTCTGAGATTGCCCTCCCTTGTCTAGGATGAGGCCACCGAACGGTCTTGACACAGCGTAACTCTGCCGGGAGCCTTGTTTTCAACGGGGTCTGTCATGGCGACGCGTAGAGAGGGTTGTCTGCCTCGTCACGTCTGCGGCGTGCCCGCGGTGCAATCAAGGTACTCTGAAATGTCAATGGCATCCTTTCAAAACATTGACACTTACAATCCAATATGGTGGGCACTCTACATAGGAAACACACTTCAATCCTTCATGACATACACACCATCCTCGCTGATTACCTCACCACCAACCTCCGTTCAATCATGGTATAGCCATAATTCTACACACCATTATCGTAACCCCTGCCTGCGCCTCGAGGCTGGCCAGAGACGAGCGGCTATGGGGCTGCGAGCGGGGTCTGAGGTCTTATAGTTGACGGGGCCTTGTGCGGCGTTTTGAGAGAACTGGTGGTCCTGTTTTGTTTGAGACATCCTCGCGGTACACTCTAAGAACTCTGAAATGTTAGAAACATTATCTCTGAACACAAACACATATAATTAAACACAGCACGGGCCCTCATCCCAAGATTCCATCAATACAGTCCGATCAACAGTGACTTTCACACCACCCTCATAGAATATCTCACCCTTTGATTCTGTCCAATCATGGTGCAGTTATAATCCAATAAGCCATCCTTGCCTTAGTTCCTGGCGATATCACTCTCTTGGAAACAGACCCGCAAATTGATCGAGATGGTTTCAGAAGATAGACCAACCTATCTATTATATTGTAAATTAAATAATGTTCCTCTCATCCAACAGTACACCCCCCACTAACAACAAATCACATCGATCGGTGCACATCTAAGTATTAAACCTGAGAAAATGCAACCCAATCTCCTCACCCAAAATGTCCCTATATAGAGATATGGTGGCCTTGACGTAGATTGTATCCGCTCCTGGGGAAGGAATAATCATCATAAATATATGCAATAGAAGGTTCGGCTTCAACTTCATCTTTTTATGGCTGATCGCTTACACAAAGGCGCGATTCCGCCAATACTAAGTGGGCCGAGGGAGTGGCCGGTATGATGTTTTGGACGGTACATAAGATCACCTTGTGCAGAATAACTCTAACTAAACAAAAGGGACAACACCAAAAATATGTAACATGGATACCTATTTAAGGAAAAATAATACAACTAAATAAAATAAATCGGTCTCAAAATCACACAATTTACCTGTCAAACTTTACAAACTTCACATTCACTCCTCTCTCTGACTACGGGACAGGCAAAAGCCAATTCACGTGTAAAACCCAAACTAAAATTAATTCAGTCATACGATACTGGTAGATTCAGAATTATTATACTCCGATGTTATCGTTACCATGCCTATATACCCGCAAAAACGTATAATCAATTATGATCTTTGTATCAGGTTATATACCTGAATATTGCCACCTAACTGGTATGATGCAACTAGAAACTTAAGGAACTTACTTCATTTTGTACTTTAATAGACACCTGTGGTTGGTAGCTCAATATACATCCACAACTACCCAACCAATAACACCTAATCTATTATCACCCTCCCCTCTACTTGGTATACATCTCTGGAATAATTTAACTCAGTTCTCCATGGCGCCTTATTTAATTTACCTCTCCCTTGGATAATCTTTATCTCGAAACAAAGTGAATTGTGATGTGCTGGACCTGAACGAGTCTTGGTAGTCCCTGCAAAATATCAACTATTACTATCATTCTCCCACTTTGTCTCTCCTGCAATATATATATATACGAGGCTGAGTATCCTCACACCTTTCGTTAGTAGCCTACACACGACCCTTTTATTATCCCTCTCTATGAAACACTACTGCTCTTGCAATCCTATCTTGGGAATCCAGAGTTGCTCCTCGCCCTCATATGCCTGAAGATGATGAGACCTCTACAAAATTACCTTTGACTTGCAACTAATAAGCTGTATAGTGTTCACCTGTATCCATGCAGTTTTCTGACCATAACTCAGGTAGATATTACTCTGGACTTTCACGGACTTGAAATGTACATTGAACCCGACTGGGTGACGTAATGCCTTGGTAGTCTCTGCAAAATATCAAACGTTATCATTATTCACCATTATATATCTCTATCCTGTAAGTACCTGCATATATGCGTGAGACTAAGTGTCCTCACATCCTCTTTGCAGTTACTCACATTCGTCATTCTCCTCTGAGGGCTTATCATGATGTAGGATGAGTGATGAATGGGCTAATGTTCTGTTGATGAATGAATGATGTGATGCTATTGTGTGCTTGTGGCTGCCATGGTTGTTGGAGATAATGTCGGCGATGATGGTGGAGCTGGTTGAGGTGCAGTGGTTTATGGTGGTGACGTGATTGATGCTTCGGGCGGCGGCAGGTCTGAGAGGGAGCCGTCTCTGTGAAAATATCTCACATAGACGGCCCCCATACACAACCGCATCTTCCTCCCTCTCTCCGTGAGCAGGGGCACCACTCCCTCCGGAATTGTTACTTCCAGGAAGTGGCTCTCCCCCTTGCTAGCAGCTCTCTGGAGTCTTCAGGTGCTGCTAACATTTGCCCACGGATTGAAGAAGTTGAGGGCCCTCCACATTGTTTGAGGATCCCCCATTTGACTGGGAACCCACATACCGGCCCGCAGCCGTTTGGGCATCTCCATTCGTCGCATGACTGTGAGACTAAAATCATTCCTGGACGATGGAATTCGGGAGATTGCGCCTCTCCGCCATGCGACTGTGTCTTCGTCATTACACCGCACATGGAGTGCCCCATCGACCAGTTGTGGTTTCCCGTCAAACAGGGGCCTGAACCCTGTTGGCGATAGGTGGGGTTGATCCAGGGCCAGTGCCTCGTGAAGGACAGCCATCTGGATCTTGGGGCTGTCCTCCTCCTTCAGACACCCGTCGGGAACCGACATGATGGCCATCTCCAATGGGCTGGGACTCGCAATGGCCTCGGAGCTGTTGCTCCTCGGTCTCTTGCGGTCCCGAGGTGTTGGCATGGCGCTCGGTCGCTTCCCGACGGGGTTCCTCTGATGATTATGATTGTGGTTATGGCTGTGATTCTGGGAGGAGACCCCTTGAACGTCGCCCGACGCGGCTTGCGGTTGCGGCCCCCTCCGTTGTTTGTTTTGGCGCCTCCGCCTGCGCCGGTTTGCGCTAACAATTGCGGAGCGCCTGGCACCGTCTGCTGGCGCTGTGTGGTTGGTCTTGTTCTCGTTGGTTCTCTCCATTGCCGACTAGTCAATCCTCTTTTTACCCTATCCTTTTGGTACCCACGTCTCCTCTCTTCGACTCTTGCCTTTGTTATGAATGACTTTTGTTTTTATGACTTTCCATTCCAATCGGAAAATAAAATTATTTGAACCCTCGACACTTATATGCTCCTTACAACTATAGAGTTTCCACCTTTTATAATAAATACTCTCTCTATGTGTACGGCCTGAAAAATGTCGTGATGAACCTGAAACTTGTGAATAAAATGATACAAGATATACTTATCTCATATTAAAGTAATAAGATCACGGGGATGTAACTTCCTCCTGAGACAACCTTCACAATATTTCTCTTCGCTAAAATCATTTTCTTGAGGGACTCTATGCACAGTACAAATCTTAGAATCCATGTATCAATCTGGGGAAGTCACCTTTTTGAATATATTTTCGTAAACTGCTAAATTATATCGGATATGCTTATATATAGCCTTGACCACTAGCTGTTCCCCCTTCAATTTTCTGCCAAAATTGATCATACCGTCCCAGATTTGCTGATATTCTTCCTTGTCTCAAACTATCACTTCACATAATCTGGTTTAGTCATACTAGGTACCTATGCTTATATCCCAGGTACTATCGGTCCTACTCCTGCAGTTTCTTCACATAAGTGATAGCTATTGCTCAAATCCGGGTATACAGAGGGGTTCTATCACTCTCATGAGTTGTGGAGCACCCCTCTCGAAGATGCAACTATTCCACCCTACTTCATACTGTTTCTTGCGACCCGCCCTGGCTTCGCGTGATTGTACCAAATATATGTTTGTTGAATATGGAAACGCTTCTCTTGAATCACCCTACTTATCAAAATTATTATTAACTACTCAATTTAACTCAAACAAATAATAAAATTTCCATTCCAGTGGCGCTAGTAGTCATACATATTTCATATAGTCGTCCAAGTAGATTTCATGAGTAACTTGCACAGTCTCATATATTAACTTAATTTACTCCAGTGACGATGTTACTGAAATATTTCACTCAAACTATCTGTAATCTTTATTTCGCAGCGTCGGCTCGACCGATAAACATGAATTTCATTGAATCATCATTGATCCTGTAGGCCATGCTCTTGCAAAGTTTAGTTCTGAAAAATCCTGCCCTCGTTTAAATAAGCCATCTAAATTATAATGACACCACTTAATAGTCATTCAAACCCCGACTAGTCTACTATAGAACGGTGTTGGCTTTATGGTGGATACTTATGGGGTTAGGATTTACACTGGTGCAGCTGCGAAATGTAACTAGTTATAACAATGAATCATTTTGAAGCTATTTTATCTTTGATTTTAACATTATGGGTTCCAAAAGTTCTTACACTAAATATAAAGAATCTTTGATACCCCCATTATTTTAAAATTTAATGCCGTGTCATTCTAATATGTTCAATTTATTCAATTAAATAACTTACCTCAGTTGACACAACAATTTGCACTCTAGGGAACATCAATGGCATATCAAATATCTGGAGCCCTACAACCTAGCTATATGGGACAGAAAATAATTAATATCTCCCAAATGGTAGCCACCTATAGCATTATGTCGTCATGAGAACGAGACCTGTGTCGGTTTCGGCTTTGCACTGCCTCTGATTATATGGATCCATTCCTACCCCACGCCGCAAAATTGACCATGCCCAACGTATATTAAAAATTTGATCGATTGTTTCGACCCGTGTCACTACAACTTAATCTCGATCCTCCCTCACTAGTAGCCGCCTCAACTCTATTTTGATCAAGAATCGTTAGCAGCCATAATTACTCTATCCTGGCCGCTTTCACGCTGGTGGTGGAGCCGACCTACCTTCGGTGTAATCCCCAGTCACGGCGGTGTCGACACTCCGGCCCCGGGCTCGCGCCTGAGTGCCCGTCCCGTAGCAGTCGGCGAGGATCTACATCCTCACAACTCTACTTTAGGTATTCGTCACACAGACAGATATAGGCGTGTTTCTGTACGCAATTATACTTTAAATACCACGGGCTATTTAACTCATTTATTTGCAAGCGTTACATCATATGGAAATTGGAAATCGGTTAACACATGGGCGGGTGTGGGATACATGAGTTGATCTTCTTCTCCTTGTTGTCTCCGGGTTTGACTGATTGACTTGACTGAGGGCCGTGGCCGCACCGCGCTCTGGGCTGGTATGGATGATGCCGCTTAGACCACGATCGTCACGCCGGTCGACCCCCTCCGCGCGTGTCGGGAGTTGGCTCCGCCTTGAATTCCTATAACACATACAATCCACAATTGATTTCAAGATAAAACTTATTGACTAATGCCTGATGGAGACGATATACTAAGGGATCCATGTTCTCCTCTCGGCCAACTCTAACCGGAGTACCTTATTCTCTTTTGTGACTACAACTTCGAGCAACACCCTTATAAATGGACACAGACCCATATCAAACATTTACTCTGCAAACTAACACACACTCAGACTATACAACTATACACTTAAAGCTAAGGTTCTGGTGTCTCCTATCTTCACTCTCGCCTCCCCATAGCCTTCGTATAATGATCATAACATCCCTTGTGTCGGTACATCGCTAGGATGATCATAATGGTCCTCCTCACTCCCTCTTCTGCTACCACAGTTTGTCTTAGTTGCTAAAACAGGCTGGACTCTGGGGATCAAGGATCTGGACCCCTCAGCCTAGCTATGTGGGACAGACAATAATTAATATTTCCTAAACGGTAGCTATCTACAGCACTTTGTTGCATGGAGAACGAGACCTGAACCTGATTCGGCTCTCCTTTATCTCTTACTATATCTATTCGGATCTATTCTTACCCTACGTCGCAAATTGACCATTACCAGCTTACATCAAAATTGGACTGATTGCTTGACTCTGACAAACATTCCTCCGACTCAATCTCAATTCTCCCTTGCTTGTGGTCGCTGCAACTCAATCTCAATCGAGAATTGCGGTCATAATGACTACAATTTGGTTGCTCTCTCGCTGATGGGCGTTTCTTGCTCATTTATCTGCACTACCATATCACCTGCGCGCGCCACCTGATGTCCTCACCCTCGGCAACTGTCCGCGGCCGCGGCGGGCCCGCGAGGGGTGTGGTGGTGTCTCCGCGCTCGTGCGGGACGCGGCGGCGGCCCTACTGTTGTCGCGGGGGGTCGCGGCGGGAGGCGATCCTGAAACATTACAATTAACACTGATGCGCGTCTCAACCAGGTTGTTGTCTACTGTCCTATCTTGTTTCCATGTGCGGGGCGATCCGATAGTATTTAAACATATGGATATCGTGACAAAAAGGCTAATGTGAGATAACAAATATTATATAACTCAATGATTGCCTCGCTATCGGTTGAGAACTTATCCTGTTATGACTCTGTATCTCTTTGAGAAGACTTTTAAGCAGCTTACCAGGCGGTCTAACGTTGTTGCCGTATTCAGCGGAGCTATATCTTCATGATAGGTTGTTTGTGTGCAGCGAATTGCCTCGCTCGTCACCATATAGGGTGGTTAGGAAGGTGGCTATCGATCCACCCTCATCCAAATGGCCTCTGGGCACCCCGTCGCCCTGCATCGCAATGCGCAGCCTCCGGCGGCCCGCGTTTGGGTCGTAGGCTGTCTCAGCGAGCGTCGTGTACTTGCTCGAGTCACATTATGACTTATATACCATAATCTCAACATATACCTTGTCAGCGGCTGGCCCCATGGCACCTCCACTCGCTGAGGTCGCCCTCCCTTGCTCGGACGTGACTGCTTGATGGACTCGACATGGATTAAACTCGCCTCTGGGATCCCACGTCCGGCGCGGTCTGGCGCGGCGCGTGCGGGGGCCTGGCGGCCTCGTCACGTTCATTGTAGGCCCGTGGTACTGTCTAGGAGCTCTGTAATGTTAAAGACACCTTTTCAAACACAAACACAATCAAACATGGTGCGGGTGCCCATCATGATGCTCCACTTATGCACAAACTAATATTTTGAGTACAAACTTACCTCAACAGCACATTTCTCGAGACTCACCAAACACATAGATCACTCCCCACCTCGTTCTGAGGTCCGAACGAACGTAGCCTTCTCTTCCTCTCTCGTCTCTGCAAAATTCATTCAGTTTATTTATTTATTTCGGATCGGAACCCTTAAATTACAATAAAACAACCAAAATACTAAAATTAACAAATTATATATACAGTCCAATGTATCTCTACTTAATAGGGCTTGACCAAATCTATACACATACGGATACGTCAATAAAGTCACTGAGTGAAAACAAAACTTTACACGACCCAGCAATCGTCTCATCATGAGGCAATAATCTATCCCGCTTTGATTCTGTGCCTGAACTTAAATTGAAGGCTGTCTCCCCCCATGCAGGTCGGGTGCTGTGGCCTATACTCGGCCTGAACGGTCCTGCGGGTGTTCAGCGAGCATTGTGTGCGCGATTGAGCCGTATGTTATGTTTATGTAACTTATGTTTCACAGTCTCGACTTGTACCTTGTCAGCGGTTGGCCTCTGGCGCCTTCATCCCCTGAGATCGCTCTCCCCTGTCCCAGATGGGGCTCCCGGACGGCCTTGACACGGCCTAACTCTGGTGGGAGTCTTGGTTTCGATGGTGTCTGTCGTGGCGGTGTGTGGGTAGGGTCGTGTGCCTCGTCGCGTCTGCGGCGTGCCCGCAATGCAATCTAGGTACTCTGAAATGTCAATGGCCTTCTTTCAAAACATAGGCACTTACAATCAAATATGATCTGGGCACTCTATGACGCGCGCGCCATCCTCGCTGAATACCACACCACTGGCCTTTGTTCAATCACAGTATAGCCATAATCCAACATACCATTATCGTAACCCCTGTCTGCGCCTTGTGGCGGGCCGTGGGCGAGCGGCCGTGGAGTTGCGAGCGGCGATTGGTCTCGTCGCGGCGCTCGCGTGTGTGGAACATGCGGTCAGCGATCACGTCGCGGCGGCACTGTTGTTGCGCCATCGTGGCGCGTCGCAACAAAGGGAAACCTAAAAATATATTATAGACATCATTGATGAGCGTCTCCTCCGCGGTACAGCCACAATCTAACGTATACCGCGAGCATTGCGTGCAAGTTTGAGGCAAACTACGAGTTGTATATTGTAGCCTGAACATGTACCTCACCTGTTGCTGGCCACCAATGTCTTCACTTGCTGAGGCTTCCCCCCTCTGGATTGGATTGTGCCGCCGGTAGGCCTAGGCGCGAACTATATCCAGCGGGGCGTGTGGTGCGGGCCGGCGGCCTCGCGGCGCCTGCGGCGGGCCCGCGGTGCAGTCTGGGAACTCTGAAATGCCAAAGGCGCTGTCTCAAAACATAGTCACAACCTAACATAGCACGGGCACCTATTACAATCCTTCACCAATGCACAGGCAAGGGATTGCAGTTTGGTTGAGTTTCGGATGCAAAGCTGACACCGACTTTCATATCAAATATAGCCCTATCCCTATCTATATTATATTTGCAAAGTGAACGGTAGCCTCGATGAAATTAACAATCCAGGAACCCAGGAACTCTGAAATGTCTTGAACACAATCACATGCAATCAAACACAGTTTGGCCCACACCATAAGGCTTTACCTTTTCACTCTTACTAATAATAATCTACTCATCACCTTCGTAATATACTTCATCCCTGACCTCGTCTAAATTATATTTTTATCTAATCACGGTATAGACACAATACAACACGCTACCCCTGCCCCCTTTTTACTTGCGATGACATACACTTGGCAACGGGCCCATAATCTAGCTGAGAGGGTTTAGAGGTGAAACCAGCATCAATTCTCATAATGCTCTATTGTTACAACATACACCAATGTAGATGTTAGATAATGAATCTCCTATCATGCGGGACGCTTTAATAAATTATGTTGCTGTGTACTGGCACCTGCCTCGCTTTGAAACTTGAGTAGGTGTTGCCTCCTTCCTACCTTAATCACTCTTGTGAAATGATCCCATAGCTTCCACGTGGATTGAATGCACTCCTGGGGATGGTAAATCACTCTGCATCACTATTTCACAGGTTTATTCACGAATTAATCCTAAATTTGTCCATAAAAGCCTCCCGATATTCATCTGTCAAACTTTGTAAGCATCGCGCTCAGTGTTGCCACATTCAAATTATATAAATCTGTATTGATTAATTAAATATCTGCATAAACCCGTATAAAACACTATTCAATAATTTAATCAGTCTACTTGTAATGTCAGATAGGCATCTTCAACATCATTTTATGAAAATTAACCAGCAGCACTACAACTAAATATACTATAATAAATAAACGCTTATTACAACTAAAACAATGACATTATTATACATAGTCTTTACAAGTGCTTTCACCACGGGGCCTGCAATGAAGGAAACTCTGTATGAATAGACGGAGATTTGTACAGATAAAGATTTATACGTGTGGTAATACTGGTCACTTTGCTGTCCTTGCACGGTTTGCTGCGGGGCTGGCGGATATATAAACTCATGCACTAAACCCAAAACAACTCATCTTGCGGGATGGTTTTTCATTTGGAACACCAAAATTTCATTATTTATTTTTGCACTAGCGATCCGCCCTGACTTTGCACGTCTGTATTATGTATGTAGTAAATGTCCATAAACATTTCCCTTTATTCACCCTATCTATTTGAATAGCCGCCCCAAAACCTGTCATCTCAACTCACCTGCCAAACATTACTAGTGTCACATTCACTTTTCTTTCTGGCAACGGGGCAGGCTAAAACTAATTTGCGTGAAAAGCCCACTCTAAAAATAAATTTTATCAAACAATATAGGCAGATCCACTAATAATATAATGGAAACTTATACTTTGATATAATCGTAAAGTTTAAAATACGTGGTTCCCATTCCGGAATCTGTCATTTTACTACAGAGAAAAGAGCGATGTAAGCTTTGGTAGGGGTGAATGTTTCAAATAGTCATTTTGTGCTTTTGTTTGAACGCGCTACATAGGTTGCCGACCTGGTTACGTTTGTCACTACTGAAATTTGAATTGTGTATTTGTATACCGTGATGGTTCATGGCTTTGGAGATGACGCGTAGGTTCTCGAACTCTAGACGGGGTGCCAGCCCTGATGGGCGGAGTCATATTGGTGGGGCGGACGAGACTGCGGAATTTTAGCGGTTCCGCTTTGCCCCGCTGTGGGGCGGCTTGGTGGGGCGAACGGGAAACACTCATACTTGCCGACCCGTTGTGGTGACCATTGCGCCAACTGAATCGTCATATACAGTATATACTTCACAAAGACAGAGTTGACGCCACTTGCGGACCCTCACTCAGGAGTCTGGCCTTCGACCCACCATCGTGGTGCTGAGCGGGGCGGGCGGCGGTGGGGTTTGGTGGCCCGCGCCTCGGGGCGATGTGGCGGCGCCCCGGTTGCCTCCCGGTACTTAAAACTATATACCGTATGGATTTTGCTATCTGATTTAGGTGAATTGAATTGAATTGAATTAGGCGCCTCAGCTTTAGAATCAGGAACGGCGTCTTCGGTCAATCACATCACTAAGCTATTGTCTATGCCTTTTTACCAAAAAGCTTTTGCTCGTTCGCGATACTCATTTCTCCTTTTACCTACTATACTTACTCCTTGCTGCGTCATCCACTCTTCACCTGCCACAATAACATTTCACTGTCTAATGTAACTTTCACGTGACAAGACCCCTTATTAATCTTTAAACATTTAAAATGCCCAATACACCATCCAACGTACGGGACTTTACGCCTGAGGGGCTTGGGCGGGGGCTCGAACGACTGGATGCGGCGGTCGAAGCACTCAAGGCTCAGGTGGAATTGCAAGCACGGACGCAGGAGGGGATACTCGCCGTCCTTACCCAATTGCAGCAACAACTAGACCATGGATCGGATGGGCGGCGCTGCCATTCTGCGTTCGCCCTGTCCTCAGGTCCCTCCTGCGCCCCTGCTCCTCTTGACCGGACCCCCCCTGCTGCTCGGGACTTCATCGACCTCACTCGTCCTACCACAATTCGGGCCCTCGATGTTCCGGGCCCTTCGGGCACTTCTGATGTGAGAGAGTATGGCGGCACAGGCGCCGTTGGCCGTTCAAGTGGAAGACACGACGGCACACATCTTCCTCCTAAACACCCGCCCTCAGTCCACCTCCCCCCCAACCGGCCCAAAGTGCAGTGCACCCTGTGTGGGGCGTTTGTGCTGCATCCCTATATATATAAACACCACAAACGTCTCCACCCACTGTACTGCACGGGCCGAAACACCCATCTCCGCTCCAATCGACATCTTTTTTTACTTTTTTACTGATACAAAACTAAAAGAATGCCCACCTAAGTTCAGGCCTCCACTCAGCCTCCTTGTGAGTGCTGGGAGGGGAGTGAACTGGAAATTCGTTGGCTTTAGTCCCCCCTCTCCCTAGCCTCACACCCTCACACCTCATCCCATCGTTGTGGTGTTTCTGCGCCCTCACCTGTCTGGGTACCTACATCACAGACTGACTGAATACCTGGTCTTATGCGCGGGACACTTGTTCCTGCGGGACCTGAACTTGTACTGGTGCAGCTGCGGAATGTTGACTTGTAGCGTTCTGTGGCTGCATTGGTGTGGGTCTGGATCCCGTGGAGATGGGTGTCTTATGCATGGGACCGGGTGTTCGACTGGTTTGTGATGTGGGTGCCTGAATGGATGGGGATGCGGGAATACCATAACTACTACACGCATAATTTACTTACCTATCTTTATTAACTATAAATAAAGTTTATTTTCCTTCTTTCTTTCTTTCTTTACATCTAATCTTGAGGCTACCTTATTTGCGATCTTAATATTATATCAGACTATTTGCCTCCTGAAGTGAATTTATATAGACCGGACTGCCTACTGAAGTGTCTCCTTATACAACTTATATTCTTATGATCTGAGTTAATCTGTCTACTGTATTTCATTGCAGAAAAGGACCCTCTAATCGACGACTTTATCAGAATAATTAAAATTAATATTAATTAACCCTTAAATGCATAATAAAAAAAAAAAAAAAAAAAAAAAAAAAAAAAAAAAAAAAAAAAAAAAAAAAAAAAAAATGAAAAATATATTAGATGGGAAAAAAGGTAAGGATTACGAAAATCATAGTAAAAAGACGATATCTATTTATTTTTTATCCAAAACACGTACGATGTAGAAATACATCACTATGCACTTAGGTACCTTATTTTGCATTACTATCACCAAGCGAAATATATTTATTGCACAAAGTAAAACTAGAGAAGGGACGGCCTTGTCACCTAAATTAAAACTATTCCAGGCAATTTACTGTTTTACAAACCTTCATAGTCGTTGGAAGCTATGTATGTATATTGTGTATGTGCGTAAGCTTTGTATTACCGAATATGAAGGTTTGTAAAACAGTTGTTTCGGGCGTTTAGGCATAGTGGCACCTGACACTTAGTACAAGCCCACTGGGTAGTACCTGTACATCCATGCATTTTGCACCTTAGCCTATTTGGAAATACCGGCCAGTGGTCTATACTGTCGCTTCTAACATCTCTTGAGGGAAGTGGATGAGTAGGGTAACATTACAAGTGTCACATTCACTTTTCTTTCTGGCAACGGGGCAGGCTAAAACTAATTTGCGTATAAAGCCCACTCTAAAATAAATTTAATCAAAGGTTAATTATACTTAATTAAAATAAAATTAATTTTGTATCCTAAAATCATTAGTTACTAAAAATCAAAACTGGAAATTTCATTAAATACTAAAAACTAGAGAAATTCAAGATGAACACTTAGACACTATCCTTAGATTTTTAGGTGTATAACTATTAAGTTATTAGAATCGCTAGTTAATAACGCGGCAAAAAATTGAAGAAATTTCTAAATTCATAGGGATGTAACTTCTCTCTGAGACAACGCTTCCAGTATCTTCTTTGCAAAAATCATCTTCTTGAGGGGCTCTACACACAGTAAAGTTTTCAGAAATATGGCATCAAAACTGGGAGAGGTCACTTTTTAAATCTACGTAAACTGTTAAATTATAATAGGGTGTGTCGTTACCTTTTATCCAATTAAGTTGTCTTGATCCCTAGCTGTCTCCCCTTCAATTTTCACCCGAATCGGTCCTGCTGTTCTTGAGTTATTGACGTTCTTCCTTGTTTCAAACAATCATCTCACATAAACTGGTTTAGTCGCACTAGGAGCTCTTATATCTCAGGTACTATCGGTCCTACCCCCGCAGTTTCTTCACAGAAGTGATGGCTATTGCCTAGATCTAGGTTTGTAGAGGAGTTTAACCACTCTCATGTGTAGTGGAGCACCCCTCTTATTGAAGGTGTAACTATCTCGATCTGTCTCATACTGTCTGCGACCCGCCCTAGCTTCGCGTGATTGTACCAAATATATGTTTGTTGTATATGGAAACGCTTCTCTTGAATCACCCTACTTATCAAAAATTATTATTGATTATTCAATTTAACTCAAACAAATAATAAAATTTCCATTCCAGTGGCGCTAGTAGTCATACATATTTCATATAGTCGTCCAAGTAGATTTCATGAGTAACTTGCACAGTCTCATATATTAACTTAATTTACTCCAGTGACGATGTTACTGCAATATTTCACTCAAACTATCTGTAATCTTTATTTCGCAGCGTCGGCTCGACCGATAAACATGAATTTCATTAAATCATCATTGATCCTGTAGGCCATGCTCTTGCAAAGTTTAGTTCCGAAAAATCCCGCCCTCGTTTAAATAAGCCATCTAAATTATAATGACACCACTTAATAGACATTCAAACCCCGACTAGTCTACTACAGAACGGTGTTGGCTTTATGGTGGATACTTATGGGATTTGGATTTACACTGGTGCAGCCGCGAAATGTAACTAGTTATAAAAATGAATCATTTTGAAGCTATTTTATCTTTGATTTTAACATTATGGGTTTCAAAAGTTCTTACACTAAGTATAAAGAATCTCTGATACCCCCATCATTTTAAAAATTTAATGCCGTGTCATTCTAATATGTTCAATTCGTTCAATTAAATAACTTACCTCAGTTGACACAACAATTTGCACTCTAGGGAACATCAATGGCATATCAAATATCTGGAGCCCTACAACCTAGCTATATGGGACAGAAAATAATTAATATCTCCCAAATGGTAGCCACCTATAGCATTATGTCGTCATGAGAATGAGACCTGTGTCGGATTCGGCTTTGCACTGCTTCTGATTATATGGATCCATTCCTACCCCACGCCGCAAAATTGACCATGCCCAACGTATATTAAAAATTTGATCGATTGTTTCGACCGGTATCACTACAACTTAATCTCGATCCTCCCTCACTAGTAGCCGCCTCAACTCTATTTTGATCAAGAATCGTTAGCAGCCATAATAACTCTACCCTGGTCGCCTTCACGCTGGTGGTAGAGCCGACCTACCTTCGGTGTAATCCCCAGTCACGGCGGTGTCGACACTCCGGCCCCGGGCTCGCGCCCGAGTGCCCGTCCCGTAGCAGTCGGCGAGGATCTACATCCTCACAACTCTACTTTAGGTATTCGTCACACAGACAGACATAGGCGTGTTTCTGTATGCAATTATACTTTAAATACCACGGGCTATTTAACTCATTTATTTGGTAGCGTTACATCATATGGAAATTGGAAATCGGTTAACACATGGGCGGGTGTGGGATACATGAGTTGATCTCCTTCTCCTCGTTGTCTCCGGGTTTGACTGATTGACTTGACTGAGGGCCGTGGCCGCACCGCGCTCTGGGCTGGTATGGATGATGCCGCTTAGACCACGATCGTCACGCCGGTCGACCCCCTCCGCGCGTGTCGGGAGTCGGCTCCGCCCTGAATTCATATAACACATACAATCCACAATTGATTTCAAGATAAAACTTATTGACTAATGCCTGATGGAGACGATATACTAAGGGATCCACGTTCCCCTCTCGGTCAACTCTAACCGGAGTACCTTATTCTCTTTTGTGACTACAACTTCGAGCAACACCCTTATAAATGGACACAGACCCATATCAAACATTTACTCCACAAACTAACACACACTCAGACTATACAACTATACACTTAAAGCTAAGGTTCTATTGTCTCCTATCTTCACTCTCGCCTCCCCATAGCTTTTCTATAATGATCCTAACATCTCTTATATCGGTACATCGCTAGGACAATCATAATAACCCTCCTCACTTCTACTTTTGCTACCATAATTTATCTCAACTACTAAAACATGCTGGACTCTGGGGATCAAGGATCTGGACCCCTCAGCCTAGTTATATGGGACAGACAACAATTAATATTTCCTAAATGGTAGCTACCTACAGCTCTATGTTGCATAGAGAATGAGACCTGAACTAGATTCGGCTCTGCCTTGTTTCCAATTATATCTATTGGATCTATTCTCACCCCATGTCGCAAATTGACCACGACTGGCTCACATCAAAATTAGACTGATTGCTTGACCCTGACAAATATTCCATCGACTCAATCTTGATTCTCCCTTGCTTGTGGTCGCTGCAACTCAATCTCAATCGAGAATTGCAGTCATAATGACTACAATTTGGTTGCTCTCTCGCTGATGGGCGTTTTTGCTCATTTATCTGTACTACCATATCATCTGTACACGCCACCTGATGTCCTCACCCGCGGCAACTGCCTGCGGCCGCGGTGGGCCCGCGAGGTGTGCGGTGGTGTCTCCGCGCTTGTGTGGGACGCGGCGGTGACCCTACTGTTGTCGCGGGAGGTCGCAACGGGAGGTGATCCTGAAACATTACAATTAACACTAATGCGCGTCTCAATCAGATCGTTATATATTGTCCTATCTTGCTTCCATGTGCAGGGCGATCCAATAGTATTTCAACATATGGATATTGTGATAACAAGGCCACTGTGAGATAATTAATCTTATATTACTCAGCAATTGCCTCGCCATCGGATGAGAACCCATCCTGTTATGACTCTGTATCTCTTTGAGAAGACTGTTAAGTAGCTGACCAGGTGAACGTTGTTGCCGTATTCAGTGGAGCTATATCTTCATGATAGGTTGCTTGTGTGCTGCGAATCGCCCTGCCCGCTACCATATAGGGTAGTTAGGAGGGTGGCTATCGACCCCCCCTCATCCAAATGGCCTCTGGGCACCCTGTCGCGCCGCATCGCAATGCGCAGCCTCCGGCGGCCTGCGCTTGGGTCGGAGGCTGTCTCAGTGAGCGTCGTGTACATGCTCGAGTCACATTATGACCTATATATCATAATCCCAACATGTACCTTGTCAGCGGCTGGCCCTATGGCGCCTCCACTCGCTGAGGTCGCCCTCCCTTGCTCGGACGTGGCTGCTTGATGGACTCGACACGGATTGTGCTCAACTCTGGGGTCTCATGTCTGGCGTGGTCTGGTGCGGCGTGTGCGGGGGGCCGGCAGCCTCGTCACGTTTGTTGTAGGCCCGTGGCACTGTTTAGGAACTCTGCAATGTTAAAGACACTCTTTCAAATACAAACACAATCGAACATGATGCGGGTGCCCACCACAATGCTTCACCAATGCACAAACTAATATTTTAGGTACAAATTTACCTCAACAGTACATTTCTCAAGACTCACTAAACACATTGATCACTTCCCACCTTGTTCTGAGGTCTGAAAGAACGTTGCCCTCTCTTCCTGTTTCGTCTCTGCAAATTCATCCAATTCAATCTACTTATTTCGGATCAAAACTCATAAATTACAATAAAACAACCAAAATACTAAAATAAACAAATTATATATACAGTCCAATGTATCTCTACTGAATAGGGCTTTGATCAAGTCTATACACATACAATACGTTACACGACCCAGCAATCGTCTCATCATGAGGCAATAATCTATCCCGCTTCGATTTTGTGCCTGAACTTGCCGCGACACTCGCCCCCATATCTCTTTACGCTCAAATTGTATCATGACTTATGTTTCACAGTCTCAACCTGTACCTTGTCAGCGGTCGGCCTCTTGCGCCTTCATTTTCTGAGATTGCCTTTCCCTGTCTAGGATGGGACCACTGGACGGTCCTGACACGGCATAACTCTAGTGGAAGTCTCGTTTTCAACGGGGTCTGTCGTGGCGGCGCGTGGAGAGGGTCGCCTGCCTCGTCATGTCTGCAGCGAGCCCGCGGTGTAATCTAGGTACTCTGAAATGTCAATGGTATTCTTTCAAAACATAGACACTTACAATCATATATGGTGGGCACTCTTCATAGGAAATACACTTCAATCCCTCACGACACTCACACCATCCTCGCTGAATGCCTCATCTCTGGCCTCTGTTCAATCTTGATATAGCCATAATCCAACATACCATCATCGTAACTAGCCCTCACCTGCGCCTCGTGGCGGGCCGGGGGCGAGTGGCCGTGGGGCTGCGAGCGACGATCGGTTGCGTCGCGGCGCTTGTGTGTGTGGAACATGCGATCGGCGACCACGTCGCGGCGGCACTGCTGTTGCGTCGTCGTGGCGCGTCGCAATAAAGAGAAACCTAAAAATATATTATAGACATCATTGATGAGCGTCCCCTCCGCGGTACAGCCACAATCCAACGTATACCGCGAGCATTGCGTGCAAGTTTGAGGCAAACTACGAGTTGTATATTGTAGCCTGAACATGTGCCTTACCTGTTGCTGGCCACCGGTGTCTTCACTTGCTGAGGCTTCCCTCCTTTGGCTTGGATTGTGCCGCCGGTAGGCCTAGGCGCGAACTATATATCCAGCGGGGCGTGTGGTGCGGGCCGGCGGCCTCGCGGTGCCTGCGGCGGGCCCGCGGTGCAGTCCGGGAACTCTGAAATGCCAAAGGCGTTGTTTCAAAACATAGTCACAACCTAACATAGCACGGGCACCTATTACAATCCTTCACCAATGCACAGGCAGGGGATAGCAATTTGGTTGAGTTTCGGATGCAAAGCTGATACTGACTTTCATATCAAATATAGCCCTATCCCTATCTATATTATATTTGCAAAGTGAACGGTAGCCTCGATTAAATTAACAATCCAGGAACCCAGGAACTCTGAAATGTCTTGAACACAATCACATGCAATCAAACACAGTTTGGCCCACATCATAAGGCTTCACCTATTCACTCTTACTAATAATAATCTACTCATCACCTTCGTAATATACTTCATCCCTGACCTCGTTTAAACTATATTTTTGCCTAATCATGATATAGTCACAATAAAACATGCTACCCCTGCTCTTTTTCCTCGCGATGACATACACTTGATGACGGGCTCATAATCTGGTCGAGAGGGTCTTAAAGTGAAACCAGCATCTATTCTCATAATGCTCTGTTGTTGTTACAACATACACCGGTGTAGACGTTAGATTAGACAATGAATCTCCTATCATGTGGGACGCTCTAATAAATTAACTGCTGTGTACTGGCACCTGCCTTGCTCTGAAGCTTGAGTGGGTGTAGCCTCCTTCCTACTTTAATCACTCTTGTGAAATGATCCTATAGCTTCCACGCGGATTTAATGCACTCCCGGGGATGGTAAATCACTCTGCATCACTATTTCACTGGTTTATTCACGAATTAATCCTAAATTTGTCCATAAAAGCCTCCCGATATTCATCTGTCAAACTTTGTAAGCGTCGCGCTCAGTGTTGCCACATTTAAATTATATAAATCTGTATTGATTAATTAAATATCTGCATAAACCCGTATAAAACACTATTCAATAATTTAATCAGTCTACTTGTAATGTCAGATAGGCATCTTCAACATCATTTTATGAAAATTAACTAGCAGCACTACAACTAAATATACTATAATAAATAAACGCCTATTACAACTATAACAATGATATTATTATACTTAATAGTCTTTACAAGTGCTTCACCACGGGGTCTGCAATGAAGGAAATTCCGTATGAATAGACAGAGATTTGTACAGATAAAGATTTATACGTGTGGTAATACTGGTCACTTTGCTGTCCTTGCACGGTTTGCTGCGGGGCAGGCGGATATAAACTCATGCACTAAACCCAAAACAACTCATCTTGCGAGATGGTTTTTCATTTGGAACACCAAAATTTCATTATTTATTTTTGCACTAGCGATCCGCCCTGACTTTGCACGGCTGTATTATGTATGTAGTAAATGTCCATAAACATTTCCCTTTATTCACCCTATCTATTTGAATAGCCGCCCCAAAACCTGTCATCTCACAACTCACCTGCCAAACATTACAAGTGTCACATTCACTTTTCTTTCTGGCAACGGGGCAGGCTAAAACTAATCTGCGTGAAAAGCCCACTCTAAAATAAATTTTATCAAACAACTAGCTGCGCCCCGCGGTTTCACCCGCGTAAGTCCGATCTTTAAATTCTTTAAACCTTCCCTGGACTACAACAAACACAACAAAAAAAGAATTGGCCAAATCGGTCCAGCCGTTCTCGAGTTTTAGCGAGACTAACGAACAGCAATTGATTTTTATATTATAGATGTAGGCAGATCCACTAATAATATAATGGATACTTATACTTTGATATTATCGTTGAGGATTCTTATCATTGCAATCCCATCACAGGTGCGCGGTCCCGGTCGCCCCCGTGTGGACTGCCGCTCGGTTGCGATCGGGCCTGGGGGTCTCGGTTTTCTCTGGTGGTGGCTGGAATGTTGTCGCCCCTGCCTCGGAGCGTGGATTGCTGACCCCGTCGTTGCTATTTGTCTTGCTTGGCGTCGCTGTGGGGGTTGGGAGCCGGACCTTTGGGTGCAGCTTGTGGTGGCTGGATGATGCTGTTGGGGATGGCGGATGAGGTTTCCTTGCCGCAGCTCCCTTTGTAGGCAAACTTTGTAGGCAAACTCTGTAGGCAAGCATAATAAATTAGTGCTAGCGTGCTTTACAACCTAAAATGCCTGTATAAGTGGGTATCGAACCCGCGACCCTGTGTTGGGCGGCCCGGCATGGTTGGCCATTGCGCCAGCCTGGTTGTTACGTACAGCATAAACTTCATAAAGATAGAGTTGAACATATATCATTAATGATTTTACCTACATGGGAATTTCAAGTCAAAAGTTACCCATGACCCTCAGCTACCCCAGAATTATCTCCACTAAAATCTCATCCAAAATCGCTGAAGTGGTTTCGGAGTTTACTCCCTCATTGATACCTACATAATATGAATAATAGATATAGATAGGAATACACTTTGTCTGTGTTATGTATTAATACCAGGCTTTTATGGTTGATGGGGATGAGTGATTGAGGATGGCTGCATGGATTTCTTTGTTATCCCTAACAGCGTCACTTGTAATCCCACACTCGGGAGTCCGGCCTCTGGCCCACCATAGTGGTGTTGGGAGAGTGGTGGTCCGCGCCTTGGGGCGGGGTGGTGGCGTCCTGGTCACCTCCGGGGGCGGCTGGAGCTCTTGGTCCTGGTTGTCGCCGGATGGTGGCCTGCGTTGGGGTGGCTGGGATCGTATGATCACGGGCTCCTACCGTGTGAATTAGTGTAAATGTTATTGAATGCAATAATACTACAAATATCAAAATTCCATCACTCATATTTATTTATAATTCCTACACAATAATTTGTAACAGCTATTGTAAAAATGCTAGTAATAGTATACGAATTCATCTTCTTCACCACGTTGAAATCTGCGGCTTGATTGGCTCTGGAAGTATTGATGGTTTCTCTCCCCTTGGCATGGTTGACTAGGCTGAGAGGATAGGATGTGCTGGGCGTGTCAACTCCCCACCTCTCTGCTCACTGAGGTTCGCCCTGTTATCTAATCAATGCCTATATTTCTGCAATACATCGCTATCCCGGGTGCACACCAATTATCCTCCGCCCACACCGCCGGCTGCCGTAGATGCCTTCTTTTAGAGCGCCTCGTCGCAGTCAAAGGGGCACCACATCGGTACGAGTGTTGGAAGAGAACCATGAAGAGCTGACTCGGTATCCACTCCATCACAATGAGGCTGTGGTGGTGTTTCGCCCTTTGCACCGCGTCCGCCGCAGCTATAAGAACACAAAAAAGACATTAATTCTCTAATTCTTCACTGTGTGTCCACTGTTTGCGCTTAACTGCAAATATTGGACATATTAATGCAACCTCAAACGTTTGGACTATACCTTGTCTGAGTCTAGAGGCTAGTGGTGTCCCTCTAGTTGGGCTTCTCTTGTCTGAGTGATGCTGCGCTCCTCTGTGTCGTGACGACCTGTCATCCTGGAAAATTAAATTCACAACGTTTATTTCGGGCAATAATAATTTCTTTACGAACAAACATTTATTGAAGGACTCTCACTATGTCGGTGCTTAGATATATGTGCTCTCATACCCTCTTTTGACAAGCATTAACTTGGACCACTGTCGAAAACAAGTTATTTCGCCCTGGTCCCATGTAACAAAGTTTTTGATCTTGTAGTAGCCGGCCCCCACCACCTGCTTCGGCTGGGGTCTTCTTACTCACCTATCAGAGAAAACGCATTCCAATAATTATAATTGCTAAGGCTCTGTTAGGGGCTGTAACTGTGCGACTGAATGTACCCTGTTAGGAGTTTGTCTCTTGCTCCCTCACTCACTGGCTCCCTCACCTGAGCTGCCGGTGGATCCTAAAATGGAGTGTGCCCAACTCTGGGGTCTTATAATTGACGTGGTCTAGTGCGGCGTTTTGAGAGAGTTGGTGGTCCCGCATTGCTCGAGACATCCTTACCATGCACTCTAGGAACTCTGAAATGTTGGAAACATTATCTATGAACACAAACACATATAATTAAACACAGCACGGGCCCTCATCCTAAGATTCCCCCAATACAGTCTGACCAACAGAGACTTTCACACCGCCCTCATAGAATATCTCACCTTTTGATTCTGTTCAATCATGGTGCAGTTATAATCCAATAAGCCATCCTTGCCTTAGTTCCCGGCAATATCACTCTCTTGGAAATGGACCCACAAATTTACCGATAAGTTTCTAAAGAAGACCAACTTGTCTCTCATATTGTAAATTAGATTATGTTTCTCTCATCCAACAGTGCACCCACCACCAATAACAAATCATATTGATCCATGCACGTCTGGCTTTATAAACCTGAGAGAATGCAACCTAATCTCCTCACCCAAAATGTCCCTGTGGGGAGATATGGTGGCCTTGATGTGGATTGTATCCACTCCTGGGGAAGGAGAAACCATCATTACTTTATACAATAGAAAATTCACAAATAAAATAGATTGGTCTCAAAAATCACACAATTCACCTGTCAAACTCTACAAGCTTCACATTCACTTCTCTCTCTGGCTGCGGGGCAGGCAAAAGTCAATCCACGTATAAAGCCCAAATTAAAATAAATCAGTCAAACGATGCTTGTACATTCAGAATTATTTACCATGCCTAAATCTGTAAAAATGAAAAATCAATTATAATCTTAGCATCAGGTCATATGCCTGAATATTGTCACCTAACTGGTATGATGCAACTAGAATTTCAAGGAACTTACTTCATTTTGTACTTTAATAGACATCTGCAGTTGGTAGCTGAATATGCGTCCACTAACCAATAACACCAAATCTATTATCACCCTCTCCTCTATTTGGTATATATTTTTGGAAAAATTTAGTTCAGTTCTTTATTGCGCCTTATTTACTCTACCTCTCCCTTGGACAATCCTTATCTTGTAACAAATTGACTTGTGATGTGCTGGACCTGACCGAGTCTTGGTTGTCTCTGTAAAATATCAATTATTATTATTAATTCTTCCACTATGTCTCTCCTACAACATATATATGTGAGACTGAGTTAAGTAGCTTACCTCTGACCCTTTACTATCCTTCTTTGAAGGACATTACTGCCTTTTGGAATCCTATCTTGGGAACCTTGAGCTGCTCCTCGCCTTCAGATACTCGAAACCGCTCTCCACAAGATAACCTTGCTTTAACATCTCTCCCTTGGATAACCTTCGCCTCGCAATAAATGGACTCGTGATGCATTGGATCCGACCGGGTGACGCCAATTCTTGGTAGTCTCTGCAAAATATCAAATTCACTGTTATATGTCTCTATCCTATACATATATGTGAGACACTATGTCCTTACGTCTTATTTGAATTCACTCACCTTAGACCCACAATTATCTTCCTCTGAAGGATTATGACGGTTTTGGATGACTCATGAATGTGATGCTGATGTACTATTAATGAATGAATGAAATGGTGATCTGGTTATGTAAGTGCTTCACATTTACTCTGAGTCGGAGAGGAACACGCCGTTGAGCGATGTCAACCATACCTCCTCCTCGGAGAAAATGTTGCTGCCCTCTTGCACCTGACACTCTATGGTAATAGTGCCGGGGCTAGTGGCCGCCATGGTTGTTAATGACGATGACGATGGTTGGACTGGATGAGGTGCGGTTGTTGGTGGTGGTGATGGGTGAGATATTTCGGGCGGTGGCAGGTCTGATAGGGAACCGTCTCTGTGAAAATATTTCACATAAACGGTCCCCATACATAACCGCATCCCCCTTCCTCTCTCCGTGAGCAAGGGCACCACTCCCTCTGGAATCGTCACTTCCAGAAAGTAGCTCTGCCCCTTGCTGATGGCTCTCTGGAGTCTCCAGGTGCCATCAACATTTGCCCAAGGATTGAAGAAGCCTAGCGCCTTCCACATCAGTTGAGGATCCCCCATGTGACTGGGAACCCACATACCGGCCCGCAGCCGTTTGGGCATCTCCATCTGTCGCATGGCTGTGAGGCTAAAATCATCCCTGGGCGATGGAATGCGGGAGATTGCGCCTCTCAGCCATGCGACTGTGCTCTCGTCACTACACCGCACATGGAGTGCCCCATCGACCAGTCGTGGCTTCCCGTCAAATAAGGGCCTGAAAGCGGTTGGGGAAAGGTCAGGTTTATCCAGGGCCAGTGCCTCGTTGAGGACGGCCGTCTGGATCTTGGCGCTGTCCTCCTCATTCAGGCACCCGTCGGGAACCGACATGATGGCCATCTCCAGCGGGTTGGGACTCGCAATGACCTCGGAGTTGTTGTTCCTCGGCCTCTTGCGGTCCCGAGGCGCTGGCGTGGCGCTCGGTCGCTTCCCGACGGGGTTCCGGAGGTAGACTGATTGGATGCCACCCTGGGCGGTTTGTGGCTGCGGCTGCCCCCGCTGCCTGTTAGAGCGCCTTCGCCTGCGCCGGTTTGTATTGTCCGTTGCGGAGCGCTCGGCGCTGGCCGCCGGTGCTGCGCGGTTGGTCTGATCTTCGGTCCTCTCCATTGTCGATAGATTCTTTTTACCTTATGCTCTTAAGACGTCTCCTCTCTTCGGCTCTTGCCTTTGTTATGAATGATTTTTGTTTTTGTGACTCTCCATTCCAATTGGAAAACAAAATTATTTGAACGCTTGACACTTATATGCTCCCTACAACTATAGAGTTTCCACCTTTTATAATAAATACTCTTTCTATGTGTACGGCCTGAAAAATGTCGTGATGAACCCGAAACTCGTGAATAAAATAATACAAGATATACTTATCTTATATTAAAGTTACAAGATCACGAGAATGTAACTTCCTCCTGAAACAACTTTCCCGATATTTCTCTTTGCCAAAAGAGGGACTCTATGCACAGCACAGACTTTAGAATCCATGTATCAATCCGGGGAAGTCACCTTCTTGAATATATTTACGTAAACTGCTAAATTATAATCGGATATGCTTATATATAGCCTTGACCACTAGCTGTTCCCCCTTCAATTTTCTGCCAAAATTGATCATACCGTCTCGGATTTGCTGATGTTCTTCCTTGTCTCAAACTATCATTTCACACAATCTGGTTTAGTCATACTAGGTACGCTTATATCCCAGGTACTATCGGTCCTACTCCTGCAGCTTCTTCACAGAAGTGATAGCTATTACTCAAATCTGGGTATACAGAGGGGTTCTATCACTCTCATGAGTTGTGGAGCACCCCTCTCGAAGATGCAACTATTCCTCCCTACTTCATACTGCTTCTTGCGACCCGCCCTGGCTTCGCGTGATTGTACCAAATATATGTCTGTTGAATATGGAAACGCTTCTCTTGAATCACCCTACTTATTAAAATTATTATTAACTATTCAATTTAACTCAAACAAATAATAAAATTTCCATTCCAGTGGCGCTAGTAGTCATACATATTTCATATAGTCGTCCAAATAGATTTCATGAGTAACTTGCACAGTCTCATATATTAACTTAATTTACTCCAGTGACGATGTTACTGCAATATTTCACTCAAACTATCTGTAATCTTTATTTCGCAGCGTCGGCTCGACCGATAAACATGAATTTCATTGAATCATCATTGATCCTGTAGGCCATGCTCTTGCAAAGTTTAGTTCCGAAAAATCCCGCCCTCGTTTAAATAAGCCATCTAAATTATAATGATTCAAACCCCGACTAGTCTACTGCAGAACGGTGTTGGCTTTATGGTGGATACTTATGGGATTAGGATTTACACTGGTGCAGCCGCGAAATGTAACTAGTTATAAAAATGAATCATTTTGAAGCTATTTTATCTTTGATTTTAACATTATGGGTTTCAAAGTTCTTACACTAAGTATAAAGAATCTTTGATACCCTCATTATTTTAAAAAATTTAATATCATGCCGTGTCGTTTCTAATATGTTCAATTCGCTCAATTAAATAACTTACCTCAGCTGACACAACAATTTGCACTCTAGGGAACATCAATGGCATATCAAATACCTGGAGCCCTACAACCTAGCTATATGGGACTGAAAATAATTAATATCTCCCAAATGGTAGCCACCTATAGCATTATGTCGTCATGAGAACGAGACCTGTGTTGGATTCGGCTTTGCACTGCCTCTGATTATATGGATCCATTCCTACCCCACGCCGCAAATCGACCATGACCAACGTATATTAAAAATTTGATCGTTTGCTTCGACCAATATCACTACAACTTAATCTTGATCCTCCCTCACTAGTAGCCGCCTCAACTCTATTTTGATCAAGAATCGTTAGCAGCCATAATAACTCTACCCTGGTCGCCTTCACGCTGGTGGTAGAGCCGACCTACCTTCGGTGTAATCCCCAGTCACGGCGGTGTCGACACTCCGGCCCCGGGCTCGCGCCCGAGTGCCCGTCCCGTAGCAGTCGGCGAGGATCTACATCCTCACAACTCTACTTTAGGTATTCGTCACACAGACAGATATAGGCGTGTTTCTGTATGCAATTATACTTTAAATACCACGGGCTATTTAACTCATTTATTTGGTAGCGTTACATCATATGGAAATTGGAAATCGGTTAACACATGGGCGGGTGTGGGATACATGAGTTGATCTTCTTCTCCTCGTTGTCTCCGGGTTTGACTGATTGACTTGACTGAGGGCCGTGGCCGCACCGCGCTCTGGGCTGGTATGGATGATGCCGCTTAGACCACGATCGACACGCCGGTCGTCCCCCTCCGCGCGTGTCGGGAGTCGGCTCTGCCCTGAATTCCTATAACATATACAATCCACAATTGATTTCAAGATAAAACTTATTGACTAATGCCTGATGGAGACGATATACTAAGGGATCCACGTTCCCCTCTCGGTCAACTCTAACCGGAGTACCTTATTCTCTTTTGTGACTACAACTTCGAGCAACACCCTTATAAATGGACACAGACCCATATCAAACATTTACTCCACAAACTAACACACACTCAGACTATACAACTATACACTTAAAGCTAAGGTTCTATTGTCTCCTATCTTCACTCTCGCCTCCCCATAGCTTTTCTATAATGATCCTAACATCTCTTATATCGGTACATCGCTAGGACAATCATAATAACCCTCCTCACTTCTACTTCTGCTACCATAATTTATCTCAACTACTAAAACATGCTGGACTCTGGGGATCAAGGATCTGGACCCCTCAGCCTAGCTATATGGGACAGACAACAATTAATATTTCCTAAATGGTAGCTACCTACAGCTCTATGTTGCATAGAGAATGAGACCTGAACTAGATTCGGCTCTGCCTTGTTTCTAATTATATCTATTTGGATCTATTCTTACCCCATGTCGCAAATTGACCACGACTGGCTCACATCAAAATTAGACTGATTGCTTGACCCTGACAAATATTCCATCGACTCAATCTTGATTCTCCCTTGCTTGTGGTCGCTGCAACTCAATCTCAATCGAGAATTGCAGTCATAATGACTACAATTTGGTTGCTCTCTCGCTGATGGGCATTTTTGCTCATTTACCTGTACTACCATATCATCTGTACACGCCACCTGATGTCCTCACCCGCGGCAACTGCCTGCGGCCGCGGTGGGCCCGCGAGGTGTGCGGTGGTGTCTCCGCGCTTGTGTGGGACGCGGCGGTGACCCTACTGTTGTCGCGGGAGGTCGCAACGGGAGGTGATCCTGAAACATTACAATTAACACTAATGTGCGTCTCAATCAGATCGTTATATATTGTCCTATCTTGTTTCCATGTGCAGGGCGATCCAATAGTATTTCAACATATGGATATTGTGATAATAAGGCCACTGTGAGATAATTAATCTTATATTACTCAGCAATTGCCTCGCCATCGGATGAGAACCCATCCTTTATGACTCTGTATCTCTTTGAGAAGACTGTTAAGTAACTGACCAGGTGAATGTTGTTGCCGTATTCAGTGGAGCTATATCTTCGTGATAGGTTGCTTGTGTGCTGCGACTCGCCTCGCCCGCTACCATATAGGGTAGTTAGGAGGGTGGCTATTGACCCCCCCTCATCCTAATGGCCTCTGGGCACCCTGTCGCGCCGCATCGCAATGCGCAGCCTCCGGCGGCCCGCGCTTGGGTCGGAGGCTGTCTCAGTGAGCGTCGCATACATGCTCGAGTCACATTATGACCTATATAATCCCAACATGTACCTTGTCAGCGGATGGCCCTATGGCACCTCCACTCGCTGAGGTCGCCCTCCCTTGCTCGGACGTGGCTGCTTGATGGACTCGACATGGATTGTGCTCGACTCTGGGGTCTCACGTCTGGCGTGGTCTGGCGCGGCGTGTATGGGGGGCTGGCAGCCGCGTCACGTTCGCTGTAGGCCCGCGGTACTGTCTAGGAACTCTGTAATGTTAAAGACACTCTTTCAAACACAAACACAATGTAACATGATGCGGGTGCCCACCACAATGCTTCACCAGTGCACAAACTAATATCTTAGGTACAAATTTACCTCAACAGCACATTTCTCAAGACTCACCAATCACACTGATCGCTTCCCACCTCGTTCTGAGGTCCGAAAGAACGTTGCCCTCTCTTCCTGTTTCGTCTCTGCAAAATTCATTCGATTCAATTTACTTCTTTTGGATTGAAACCCATCAACTACAATAAAACAACCAAAATACTAAAATAAACAAACTATATATACAGTTCAATGTATCCCTACTTAATAGGGCTTTGATCTAGTCTATACACATACGGATACGTCAATAAAGTCACCGAGTGAAAACAAAACTTTACAAGACCCAGCAATCGTCTCACCATGAGGCAATAATCTATCCCGCTTTGATTTTGTGCCTTAACTTAAATTGAAGGCTGTCTCCCCCCATGCAGGTCGGGTGCTGTGGCCTATACTCGGCCTGAACGGTCCTGCGGGTGTTCAGAGAGCATTGTGTGCGCGATTGAGCCGTATGTTATGTTTATGTAACTTATGTTTCACAGTCTCGACTTGTACCTTGTCAGCGGTTGGCCTCTGGCGCCCTCACTCCCTGCGATCGCTCTCCCCTGTCCCAGATGGGGCTTCCGGTCGGCCTTGACACGGCCTAACTCTGGTGGGAGTCTCGGTTTCGACGGCGTCTGTCGTGGCGGTGCATGGGGAGGGTCGTGTGCCTCGTCGCGTCTGTGGCGTGCCCGCGGTGCAATCTAGGTACTCTGAAATGTCAATGGCATTCATTCAAAACATAGGCACTTACAATCAAACATGGTGTGGGCACTCGACGACACTCACGCCATCCTTGCTTAATCACCACACCACTGGCCTCTGTTCAGTCACGGCATAGTCATAATCAAACATACTACCATTGTAGCCCCCGCCTGCGCCCTGTGGCGGGCTGGGGGCGAGCGGCCGTGAATCAGCGAGCGGCGATCGGTTGCGTCGCGGCGCTCGCGTGTCCGAGACATGCGGTCAGCAATCACGTCACGGCGGCACTGTTGTTGCGTCATCGTTGCGCGTCGCAACAAAGGGAAACCTAAAAACATATCATAGACATCATTGATGAGCGCCTCTACCACGGTATAGCCACAATCCAACGTATACTGCGAGCACTGCGTGCAAGTTTGAGCCAAACTACGAGTTGTATATTGTATTCTGAACATGTGCCTCACCTGTTGCTGGCCACCTGTGTCTTCACTTGCTGAGGCTCCCCTCCTCTGGCTCGGACTATGCTGCCGGTGGGTCTAGACGTGAACTGTGTCCAGCGGGGCGTGTGGTGCGGGCTGGCGGCCTTGCGACTCCCGTGGCGGGCCCGCGGTGCAACCCGAGAACTCTGAAATGCCAAGGCGCTGTTTCAAAACATAGTCACAACCTAACATAGCACGGGCACCTATTACAATCCTTCACCAATGCACAGGCAAGGGATAGCAATTTGGTTGAGTTTCGGATGCAAAGCTGACACCGACTTTCATATTAATATAGCCCTATCCCTATCTATAATATATTTGCAAAGTGAACGGTAGCCTCGATGAAATTAACAACCCAGGAACCCAGGAACTCTGAAAAGTCTTGAACCCAATCACATGCAATCAAACACGGTTTTGTCCACATCATAAGGCCTTACCAATTCACTCTTACCAACAATAATCTACTCATCACCTTCGTAATAAACTTCATCCCTGACCTCGTCTAATTAAATTTTTGCCTAATCACGGTATAGTCACAATACAACATGCTACCCCTGCCCCCTTTTTACCTGCGATGACATTCACTTGGTAATGGGCCCATAATCTGGCTGAGAGGGTCTTAGAGGTGAAACCAGCACCAATTCCCATAATGCTCCGTTGTTACAACATACACCATTGTAGACGTTAGATAATGAATCTCCTATCATGTGGTACGCTTTAATAAATTATCACTGTGTACCGGCACCTGCCTCGCTCTGAAACTTGAGTAGGTGTAGCCTCCTTCCTACCTTAATCACTCTTGTGAAATGATCCCACAGCTTCTACGTGGATTGAATGCACTCCTGGGAATGGTAAATCACTCTGCAACACTATTTCACAGGTTTGTTCACGAATTAATCTTAATTCTGTCCATAAAGGCCTCCCGATATTCACCTGTCAAACATTGTAAGCGTCGCGCTCAGTGTTGCCACACTCAAATTATATAAATCTGTATTGATTAATTTAATATCTGCATAAACCCGTATAAAACACTATTCCATAATTCAATCAGTCTACTCGTAATATCAGATAGGTATCTTCAACATCATTTTATGAGATTAACTTGCAGCACTACAGCTAAATATACTATAATGAAATAAACGTTTATTACTACTATTACAATGACATACTTAATAGTCTTTACAAATGTTTTCACCACAAAATCTGCAATGAAGGAAACTACGTATGAATAGACAGAAATTTGTACTGATAGAGATTTGTGCGTGTGGTAACACTGGTCACTCTGCTGTCCCTGCATGGTTTGCTGTGGGGCAGGCAAATATAAACTCATGCACTAAACCCAAACAATAATAAAAACTCATCTAACTGGATGGTTTTTCATTTGGAACACCAAAGAACATGGGCAGTTTTCCATATATGGTTTTTCTTCTATATAAAACTTTGGCGTCTTGATGTAAAATACTAAAACAATCTACACAAGTCTTAGAATACATATTACATCCAAAATTCTCCATAGTAACATAAACAACCTCAGCAAACAACACGCTCGGCGGCGCGGCGCCGGAGTCGCATGTCATTCGTCCGTCACTTGAGTTTAGTGTTGCCATAATTTCAATTTACTTTCTACTGATAAAATATCTTAGTTCATTATTTTGTTGTTTATTTTGTATGTTCATTATCTTTGATTCATTATAATTAGTTATTACAAGTACCTACATAATGCACAATAATTACAAATATAAATACATATCCATAGAGAAAACTATGTGTCATTTAATATTTATAACTTCCAAAATAGAAGTAATGCTCTAGTACTGGTATTACCAAAATGCAAATTGAGTAGAACGGAAGTACCAAGTTATCGTGTTTACACTAATCAACATGATTTTATAAACGGTGGATAAATAGAATAAACAATTAGCGCCAAAAACATTATATAATTAATTAAACACCATGGTTGTATTCAAAATCTTAAGACGCCAAAACTTGAGACATGAGCAAATGTCTATAAACATTTCCCTTTATTCACCCTATCTATTTTGAAAAGCCGCATCAAAATCTGTCTAATCTCACAACTCACCTACCAAATATTACAAGTGTCACATTCACTCTTCTTTCTGGCAACGGGGCAGGCTAAAACCAATTTGCGTGTAAAGCCCTCACTAAAATAAATTTAATCAAATAATGTAGGCATATCCACTAATAATATAATGGATACTTGTACTCTGATATAATCGTTGATGATTCCTATCATCCTACCACAGGCGTGCGACCCTGGTCGCCCCAGCGTGGATTACTGCCCGGTTGCGGTCGGGCCTGGAGGTCTCGGTTGCCTCCGGTGGTGACTGGAGTGTTGCCACCCCAGCCTTGGAGCGCGGATTGCCGGCCCTGTCGTAGCTGTTTGTCTTGCTTGGTGTCGCGGTGGGGGGTCGGGGGTCGGACCTTTGGGTGCGGTTTGTGGTGGCTGGATGATGTTGTTGGGGATTGTGGATGAGGTTCATTTCCAACATTTTTCTCTGCAAAAATCGAGAGAAAATCTTGAGGGGCTCTACACACGATTTAATTTTCAGAATCCTAGCATCAAAACTGGGGTAGGCCACTTTTCGAACATATTTTCATAAACCGTTAATTATAATTGAGCATACTGTTATTTTCTATTCTATTAGGTTGTCTTGATCCCTGGCTGTCCCCCCCCCTTAAATTTTTAGCCAAATCGGTTTTGCCGTTTCAGATTTATTGACGTTCTTCCTTATCTTAAGCTATCATCCCATCTAAAATGGTTAGTCGCACTAGGAACGTTTATGTTTCAGGTACTACTGGTCCTACCCCTGTAGTTTCTTCACAGTAATGATAGGTAATGCTTAGATCTACGCATACAGAGGGGTTCCACCACTCTCAAGTGTTGTAGAACACCCCCTAGAAGATGCAGAAGTACGTTTGGGAATAGTGTATGCTGGTATCAATTAAATTGGCTGTTGAATACTTAGTCTTATTTTATGTTTAACCAGCAGCGTTCTCTCTATGACTGGTGCTGATTTTCTTAATCTATGCTTCTGCGTAGTTGACGCGATGCTTACTAGTAATGTGACCTAAAATTATACGGACTCCTTAGTTGGATTTGGTTTTGTACACTCAACCTTGTGACATAATTATTCAATTTTTAAATTGGATGGCATCTGTCTTGAACAAACAAATTGGTGTCATTACTCATTATAATATTCAGTGAAATATCTTGTCTCCATATATATCTGACTAATACCGGGCTATTACACGCTGCACTGTAGCATTTATTTCTATGAAAGGTAAGATCTTGGCCATTGCATACATCCCTTTGTTGATTTCTATTTACCTACCAAATACCTGAGCAGCATACACATTCCCTCACCTATAATATCTCTAAAGTAGACCCATTTATCTGTTTGTATATGTTATCATCTAAACTCCAAGAATGATTCGATGTTTGTTGATAGTTCCTCTCCTTTAGGGACGTGGCGTTGGATATTCCCTCACACAGCTGTACGATGCATTTTATATCTAATGCTGCTATAATTTAATATACGTTGATAAAATGGTCCTTTAACCATGTCGCTCAGGATTCATTCACTCTTTCTCGGTTCTTGAAACTACTTATATATTTGATGGGGGTTCTTACTTCAGCTCTTCTACGTCGACATGTCTAAGCGGAAGCATGCCTCCTCGTGTGTATCAGATCAAGAGGATGATCCACCCAGCCGTCGATGTCAACTGCACCCTCAACCTGGACCATCTGGCACCCACCCTTCGTGTTCTTCCTCCCCTGGGGAACCGACTACTCCTCTACCTACTCCTCAACACACTGGTATACCCTTACTTAATAACTCCAATTTAAACTTATCAATTCTCCAATGTAATCTTTTCAGATGTTACAGGTCAACCCACGAATTCAAGCAATACTTATTTAGTAATGAATTTGAAATTGGTCTGGTTTCAGAACCTTATATTGGCGCCACTACTAGCCTGAAAACTCTTGCAGGTTATCAATTATTTCAATTTCCAGGTAATACTGGCACCAAAGCTGGTATTTTTATTAAAAAAGGACTTGGTGCTACATTAGGCATGGCCCAGTGTAGCACCCCTAACCTGTGTATAGTTCAACTGTCAACCTCTGGCTGCCACATCTATATCATCTCCGTGTATGTGGGGCCTAATGATGATGTGGACTATATACTCAACAAGTTGGAGATTTTTCTAAAATCTCACTACGACGCTTATCATGTCATTGGTGGTGACTTTAATGGCCATCACCAGCTTTGGGGAAGTGAAAAGAATAACTCCAGAGGTGACTTAGTTGCAGAGTTCTTCTTAGCTAACAACCTCTATCTATGCAATACAGGCAATGTATCAACCTTTGAAACTATAACGCACGGACTTCTTCGAACGTCGATTGTCGACCTTACCTTTGTTTCAGATAACCTATCAGATAAAATTCATGATTGGAAGGTAAATATTGCTGCGTGCCAATATTCTGACCATAACGCAATCCAATTTACCGTTAACTTAAACAAAAAACTCATTGTTAAAAATAAATGTAATACCACCTATAGATATTCTACCAAACTTGTCAATTGGCCTTCACTAGAAGAAAAATTCCTTCACTGTAGTAAGCTAAATGAAATCGCTACCACAGATTTTACTTTATTATCTTCTACAGAAATTGACAAACTTGTTGATATTATTACTTCATCTATTCAACTCTGCTGTGACCAATCCCTCCCCAAAAAAATTAATCCAATAGATCTTAGACCTTGGTGGTCTGATGAATTGGAACAACAAAAAAAGGAACTTATCAAATATCATCATACTATTAAAAAACTAAAAAGAAAAAATAAACCTCTTGATAATATACTATTAGAAAGGGAGGAACTTAAAAAGAAATATGCTAACAGTATCAGTAAAGCGTCCTCAAATAACTTCCGTGATTTCTGCTCTAATCAAGGAAAAGAGGATGTCTGGTCCATTACCAATCGTCTCATTAAATCGGGACTCCCCCCTCAACCTCCATCCACACTTCGTATCGATGGCAATCGCTCCACCAAATCCACCCAGGATACTGCTGATGAGCTCTTGAAACACTTTTACCCCGATGATATCGGTAATGATAACTCGGAACAGAAATACATCCGTGAACAATCTCACCTAACTCCTGATACATTACAGGAACCACCATTCACCAAGTATGAAGTCATGAGTTGCCTACAGTCAATGAGTGCCAACCGCGCCCCTGGAACAGACCATCTCACTGCTGATATTTGTACGTCTTTTGCCAAATGTCACCTCGACCTTCTCACTAATCTCATGAACCAATGTCTGAATATCTCCCACTTCCCTCTTACCTGGAAAACAGCGTTTGTAAAAGTTGTTCCAAAACCAGGTAAGGATGATTACTCAGATATTGGCTCATTTCGCCCTATTGGACTCATCAATGTTTTGGGTAAACTGCTAGAGAAACTTATCATGAAGAGACTTATCTATCACCAACAAATCAATGGCCATCACAATGCTCGACAATTTGGCTTCAAAGCACAAATATCCACCCTCGATGCACTCGAGTCGGCCTTGAACACTATTAAAACTGCTAAAGATCGGCATCAGCTGGTCATAGCTATATCTCTTGATATTAAAGCTGCCTTTGATAATGCTTGGTGGCCTGCATTACTTTATAGACTTTCAAAAATTAACTGTCCTAAAAACTTGTTCACTATCATTAAAAACTATCTCAAAGATCGAAGGGTGCTACTACACCTCGCCGATGCTGTAAGTAGTAAAACTATGACTAAAGGCTGTGTACAAGGATCAGTTTGCGGTCCAACTTTTTGGAATCTTATCCTTGATGAACTTCTTGAAATATCTCTGCCTGAGGGCTGCTATTTACAAGCATTCGCCGATGATGTTCTCCTGATTGTTGAAGCCTCTTGTGTCCTCAACCTTCAACACTCGGCAAACACTTCTCTTCAAATTATATCAAACTGGGGTACTAAAGTCAAGCTGACTTTTGGACCTTCTAAAACACAACTTATCTCATTCTCACCTTCAGCTCAAAAATCTAGAATCATCATGGATAATAATATTTTATTATTCGTTGACTCTATAAAACTACTTGGAGTAATTATAGACAATAAATTAAAATTTATTAAACATGTAGATCACATTATTATAAAAACTAATAAAATTTATAACAAACTATGTAAATTTATCCGCCCTACTTGGGGTATAAATAGTGATAACATCTCTATTTTATACAACTATGTAATCGAACCCACTGTTACATATGCCGCTAGTATCTGGGGCTCTGCCACCAGATTTCAAGTAGTACGCAATCGGCTCCGTACTCTTCAACGTGGTTTTGCACTAAAAATTTTAAGAGCATTCAGAACAGTCTCTGCCAACGCTGCAATTGCTCTAGCTGGTTTAACCCCCCTGCATCTCAAAGTGCTTGAGGTTGCCACTATTGAGCGCACACGCTTCACTGGCTTTTGCGAATTTCTTCCTTCTGACATTACTGTTGAAAGACCTGCTAGACCACAGGATCTTCTTCACCCATGCTATAGAAAACCGATAGAACATAAATCTGCAATCGACCAGGATGACGTCAATGACATCCTTAATTCATATTCAAACCCCACTCAAATTTACACTGATGGCAGCAAAACTGAAAATGATGATGTTGGCGCAGCCTTCGTAGTAATTTTTCCGAATACTACCAATACTAATATCTCCAGAAAATTTAAATTACACAAATCTTGTACTGTATTCCAGGCTGAACTTTTAGCTATTGAAAAAGCTTGTGCCTGGATTATAGAACATAATACTTCATCAGACTCTATTATCTTCTCTGATAGTCTTTCTAGTCTACAAGAAATTAATCATATGGATTCCACCAACCCCTTTGTGGTTGCAATACATAGAAACATTTATCACCATAACCAAAATATTTATTTTTGTTGGGTTAGAGCTCATGTTGGTATTGCTGGCAATGAACTAGCTGATACATTAGCTAAATCTGCTGCAACTTCCCATAGGGCTCTTGCCTATGACAAATTTCCAATTAGCTTTATCAAAAAGGCAATTAAGAACAAACACCATACTAGCGCTGACTATGACTATAAAAATGGGTCAACTGGTGCACAAACACGTGCATGGTTCCCAGACCTCAACTCTATTCACACACTCAGGAAAAAAGTTAAATTAGGATTTGAGTTGACTCAGGTCTTTACTGGTCATGGCTATCACCTTGAATATCTATATAGGTTTAAAATCACTCAAACAGATAAATGTCCATGCAACACTCTAACTATCCAAACTATCCAACATTTACTCCGCGAATGTCCACGTTTCAGCACTGCAAGACATGACTTCCTACAATCCTGCTCATACCATAAGAGTAATGATCCATTTGATATAGCAATAATAATTAACAAAGAAACATTAATCGATTCATTTACTAAATTTGTATCTTACATCATTAATAATCTCAAGCAATTTAACAACACCTAACCTGCCCTTATAACCTCAGCTTGATTCTCACTACTTAGTATCGACCATTAAATTTTATATATCATATGGATTGCTACCACATCTTGATACTTAATTTTACTTACTGTTATATACTATCGCTGTTTACTATCTCTTTAATATATAATTATAGTGTATAGGGAAGGATGAATTAAGCGGTTGAACACAGGGCTAGTGGTGTTCGGGTGACAGGTGGTGCGGCTTTTTGGGGTGCACTCGCTCCCAGATTAATGTGGTGATGCGCGGCTATGGGTTTGATGGATCACTTGGCAAACTGCCTGCATCCTCCCCATCCCTTGTACCCCTCTTCCATAAGACTGAGCCCCCCCTGTTGCTTGCAATTCCTCACAAGCCTCCCGTTATAAAAATTTATCCCGTTATAAAAACACTTTCCTGTATCTACTTGGTATTTATATTTATTTATAATATATATATACCCATTTTCATTCTACGGTGCTACTTAATTCAATATTACATGGGCGTACTGATGGTCGAGGGTAGCTTTCTGTTAATTCACTCTCTATTGCCTGTCTTATATGGGTTGGGCGTGGTATGTTATACTCTTGCGCTAAATGGTCTTTTACCCTGTTCGGTGACTCGATGGACGTACAAGGTTGCTGCTCTGCGCTTTACTTGTGGGCGACTGGAAAAGTTGAGCGATTGACCACTGCAATTACATTAGCCTGGCTACTCTCCGGACTGCCTGGCTTTAGGTTTATCGGAGTTTGTATCACCTGCTCTTCACCGCTGAAATTAATATATTTTCGTTTATTTATATTAGTATTGTACGCCCTGCGAATTTTCAATTATTAAAGAATTAAACACAATAAGGTAAGTGATTACTGTATCCTGCTAACATATCGCGCCTGATTAGTAATACTATGAATTATGCAAAAACCTGAGAGTATATGTAGGTATGTCTTTTACAAGTCTTGTCGCGGGGCACAGCTGGATACCTTTATTTATCCACTCTCAATTCATATGCTTGTGTTTACTAGTATCGCTTTTATATGCTTTGTCAATTTACTTTCTCACACTGGGAGTAGTGAGGTAAGTGATTACTGTACCCTGCTAACACTTTTCGCCTGATTAGTAATACTATGAATTATGTACGCCTTGCGAATTTTTCTTTCTTTACTAGGAGTAGCAAGGTAAGTGACCGCTATATCCTGCTGGCGCATTACACATGATTAACATTATTATGAATTATGTGAAAATGCAACTGTCTATACATGTATGTCGCGAATTAAGCCGTGGATTCAACATTATATGGGCGTACTGATGTCGAAGGTAGCTCTCTGTCAATTCACTCTTTACTGCCTGCCTTATGTGAGTGGGGCGTGGTGTGTCATACTCTCGCGCTGAATGTCCTTTACTCTGCTCGGTGATTTGATGGATGTGCATGATTACTGCACTACGCTTTACTTGAACGTGACTGGAAAAAAATGGAGCGATTAACCACTGCTATACCATTCGCCTGGTCGCTCTCCAGACTGCCCGGCTTTAGGTTAAGCATAGCTTGCATCGCTTACTCATCACCGCTGAAATTAATATATTTGTGTTTTTATCTCACCTCTATTTATTAGTATCGCTTCGTACGCTTTGCAAATCTTCTTTCTGATATTAGATACAGCAAGGTAAGTGATTATTGTACCCCACTAACATACTATGCATTATTAGTAATACTATGAATTATGTAAAACCCTGAGAGTACATGTATATATGTCTGTTGCAAGTAATGTCGCGGGACACAGCTGGATATCTTTATTTACCATATTTTATCGCTTTTGCACGCCTTGCGAATTTCCTCTCTTATATTAGGAGTGGCAAGGTAAGTGACTATAGCATCCTGCCCGTGCATTACATATGATTGATGTTATTATGATTTATGTGAAATCGCGATTATACGTAGCGAGTATGGACACTACTATTTATTTATACCCACTTTCAGTCTACGGTGCTGCTTAAATCAACATCATATGGGCGTACTAATGGTCGAGGGCAACTTACTGCCAATTCACCCCCAATTACCTGCCCTATGCGAATCGAGTGTGGTGCCTTATACTCTAGTGCTGAACGACCTTTCACCTTGGTGGGTGACTCTATGAACGAACATGGTTGCTGCACCACGTCTGACTTGGGGGTGACTGGGAACATCGAGTGTTTGATTACTGCGACGACCTCCGCTTAGTTATTCTCCGGATAGCCCGGCTTTAGGTTGAGCGGAGTTTGCGTCGCCACCTAAATTCATATATTTGTGTCTTAATTTTTACCCATAATTACATTAGTATGTATCTAACGCTTTTGTACGCTTTGCAAATTCTCTCTTTAGGAGCTTACCCATCTAATCTATCTGTTAACTCATTATTAAATCTAGCTATTATCACAATTACCTTTTACACAGACACATTCCACAGCTAACATCTCACACACAAGTCACATTGGGTCGGGTTTTAACCACTACACTGCACACTCGTTTCTATACGGGGCTTCCCTGCAAAAGCAGTCCTATACACATGTGGCGTACGCACTATCTTGGCGCGGCCATACATTTACTCACTTACATACCTTGCAAAGGGAAGCCACTCACTGACCTTACACATGTACACATAATAGTTAAAATCTCACACACATGTAACTGCGCTTGGCTAAGGGTAACTAGCGAGGAAGATAGCCACTGGCAGTAGTTACCAAACCGGGAACCAAAGGCTTCGTACCCACCTTTTCTCCTATATATTAAATATACGCACATATTGGTTAATTAAGATGCTGTTTATTTCCACATTATTTGGGTGTATTGATGGTCGAGGGCAGTATTCACCCTCTACCGCCCATTTTATGCAAATTGAATGTGGTGCGTCATACTCTCGCCCTGACCAGACATTCACCTTGGTGGGTGGCTTGATGGATGTACATGGTTGCCGCACCACGTTTGATCTAGACCTTTTGCGTTTTATTTTACCTACACCAAAAAGATAGTTAGACTAAATTATTACAAACAAAATAGATACCTAATTACTATTGTGGCATACTTGCGCACACTTGGATATACTTCAACAAGGTAACAAGGTAATGCTCGTCATCAAGGTAATGTTAAGGTAACATTATAAGGTTCAAGGTTATGGTGGTATAAAATCTAATTGTTCAAGATAAAAGTTTAGGCATAGCTACCCATCAATATTATATGTATTTTCAATTGTACGCACGCTTGCATGCATACTTACATTACGTACAATGGTTAAAATGAAGTGACTAAGTACGGAAACAGACCAAACTAAATGCGTGCATGCATGCGTGCGTATCTATGTGTGTGTGCGTGTGCGAGCATATATACACATATGAAAGGAGAAATGAAAGAAATAAAATTATATTCTGAACTAGGTAATACAAACCAAATAGGCAACTATAAGGTAACAAGGTAACACTACATGTGATTTCGATGCTTGCGTACATACAAAACGTACAATGGTCAAAATGATGTGACTAAGTACGTTAACAGATTAAACTAAATACATGCATGCATGCGTGTGTGCGTGCATGCGTTGCATGCACACATACATGAAAGAGGAAAGAAAGTAATACTCTGATCTAGATAAAACAAATAAAATAGGCTACTATAAGGTAACAAGGTAATATTATATGTGTTTTCGATGCTTGCGTACATACAAAACGTACAATGGTCAAAATGATGTGACTAAGTACGTAAACAGATTAAACTAAATACATGCATGCATGCGTGTGTGCGTGCATGCGTTGCATGCACACATACATGAAAGAGGAAAGAAAGTAATACTCTGATCTAGATAAAACAAATAAAATAGGCTACTATAAGGTAACAAGGTAATATTATATGTGTTTTCGATGCTTGCGTACATACAAAACGTACAATGGTCAAAATGATGTGACTAAGTACGTAAACAGATTAAACTAAATACATGCATGCATGCGTGTGTGCGTGCACGCGTTGCATGCACACATACATGAAAGAGGAAAGAAAGTAATACTCTGATCTAGATAAAACAAATAAAATAGGCTACTATAAGGTAACAAGGTAATACTATATGTGTTTTCGATGCTTGCGTACATACAAAACGTACAATGGTCAAAATGATGTGACTAAGTACGTTAACAGATTAAACTAAATACATGCATGCATGCGTGTGTGCGCGCATGCGTTGCATGCACACATACATGAAAGAGGAAAGAAAGTAATACTCTGATCTAGATAAAACAAATAAAATAGGCTACTATAAGGTAACAAGGTAATATTATATGTGTTTTCGATGCTTGGTGAGCGTCAGAATAAACGGTCACTAGGCGCATTTAACGTTGAATGTATGCTCAATAATTGCTTCCCTATTGCTGCTATTTACTTCCTATCCTCAAACAATTGCTTCCATCATATTCTAGAAGAAATCAAACATTTAAAGGTGACCGTTCATTCAGATGTCAGGACGGCCAGTCACCTGTCGTAGTTCCCCTGATAAAGAGAATCTTTGCAATTTATGGTGGCCAATAATTACTTCCCTTTTGCTTCCTTCAATATTTTAAAACGACAATTCTCTAACTATCATGGTAATAAAGATATCGACAAAAGTTATTTTAATAGCAGTGCCTGACAGAAAAATTAGAGCAAAATTCTGATGATTAATATTGCAGCAATGCTTCAGTAGGCAAAAAATCGAAAGGTAAAGACAATAAATAGTAGAAAATATACTTATGTGAAATTTTTTTTATTTTATTTTTTTAATATAACATAATGCAATGTGGTATCACTTTTTATTACTCCTTACAACTCTCTGAATCAAATCATCATAACATTCCCATATATTTCCACGCTTACAATGTGCTTTATAGTGACCCATCGTACCAACAGGAGGCGGAACAAATTCTATGATTGAAAGCAGTTCAAATTCTTTATTCTGTAAAACCAACTTTGCAGGCACTTCATTTACAAATATGAGTTAATCCAGTACTTCATTCAAAACTTACAAGACTACGTAAATTCAATTCAAACGACTTGATACAACAAGAAAATCGACGTTCGCTTATCAGTAATATGGATATGAGTCTAATATCCATATTATTGATAAGCGAACTTGCAGCTGCTTGAATTTCAGCTATTATTAGACTCATAAAAAAGTGATACCACATTGCAATATGTTATATTAAAAAAAAAAAAAAATTTCACATAAGTATATTTTCTACTATTTATTGTCTTTACCTTTCGATTTTTTGCCTACTGAAGCATTGCTGCAATATTAATCATCAGAATTTTGCTCTAATTTTTCTGTCAGGCACTGCTATTAAAATAACTTTTGTCGATATCTTTATTACCATGATAGTTAGAGAATTGTCGTTTTAAAATATTGAAGGAAGCAAAAGGGAAGTAATTATTGGCCACCATAAATTGCAAAGATTCTCTTTATCAGGGGAACTACGACAGGTGACTGGCCGTCCTGACATCTGAATGAACGGTCACCTTTAAATGTTTGATTTCTTCTAGAATATGATGGAAGCAATTGTTTGAGGATAGGAAGTAAATAGCAGCAATAGGGAAGCAATTATTGAGCATACATTCAACGTTAAATGCGCCTAGTGACCGTTTATTCTGACGCTCACGATGCTTGCGTACATACAAAACGTACAATGGTCAAAATGATGTGACTAAGTACGTAAACAGATTAAACTAAATACATGCATGCATGCGTGTGTGCGCGCATGCGTTGCATGCACACATACATGAAAGAGGAAAGAAAGTAATACTCTGATCTAGATAAAACAAATAAAATAGGCTACTATAAGGTAACAAGGTAATACTATATGTGTTTTCGATGCTTGCGTACATACAAAACGTACAATGGTCAAAATGATGCGACTAAGTACGTAAACAGACTAACTAAATGCATGCACGCATGAGTGTGCGCGCGCATGCGTTATATGCATACATATATGAAAGAGGAAAGAAAGTCATACTCTGATCTAGGTAATACAAACAAAATAGGCAACTATAAGGTAACAAGGTAACACTATATCAATACTGTGTGTTTTCGGTGCTTGCGTACACAACGTACAATGGTTAAAATGATGTGACTAAGCATGGAAACAGACTAAACTAAATGCGTGCATACATGAGCGTGTGTGTGTGTGTGTGCGCGAGCGATGCATGCATGCACACATGAAAGAGGAAAAGAAAGAAATAAAATCATATTCTAGGCAATACAAACAAAACAGGCAACTATAGGATAACAAGGAAATACCATATCAATATTGCATGTTTTCGGTGCTTGCGTACAAAACGTACAAAGGTCAAAATGATGTGACTAAGTACGGAAACAGACTAAATTAAATACATGCATGCATGCGTATGTGTGTGTGTATGTGCGTGTGCATGCATGCATGCGCATATGAAAGAAGAAAAGGAAATAAAACTTATATTCTGAACTAGGCAATACAAACAAAACAGGCAATTACAAGATTACAAATACTCATCAGAGTAACTCATCAGGGTAACAAGGTTGTCAAGGTTCAATGATCTTTATTATTATGCCGGTGCCTCACGTTGGCTGTGTTGGCTCCAAGTTGTACTATTGGGCCCGACACAGCCGATGTGGTACTCGATCTTGGAACAATTGAATGACATCGAACGTTCCAGGATTATCGCTAGTATTTCCTTTTGACTCAATCTTCCTTACTTGTTTCTAGTAGTCCTTTTAACTCAATCTTCTTAGTTGGTTGCTAACAATACTTTTGACTCTATCTTCCTTGTTTGTTGCTAGTAGTCCTTTCAACTCAAAACTTCTTTACTTGTCGCAAGTAGTCCTTTTGACTCAATCCCCTTATTTGTTGCTAGTAGTCACAGCATAGTGACTCAATCTCCGTTGTTTATTGCTAGTAGTTCTTTTAACTCAATCCTCCTTGTTGCTAGTAGTCCTGGTGAATCAATCTACTGCAGCAACTATATTAATATCTCGGAATCTGTTAATCCTAGGCATATGGTTTCTTTGCAGGAGTGATAGGTCTCATCAAGATCCACATTTTGGGTGACAGCTGTCAAACTTGAAACAGCTATATCTTGGAAACTATTGATCCTAGGCACATGGTTTCTTTGCAGAAGTGATAGGTCTCATCGAGGAGTTCATTTCAACTGACAGCTGTCAAACTTAAAACCGCCATATCTTGGAAACTATTGATCCTAGACACATGGTTTCTTTGCAGAAGTGATAGGTCTCATCAAGGCCTACATTCTGGGTGACAGCTGTCAATCTTGAAACAGCTATATCTTGGAAACTATTGATCCTAGGCACATGGTTTCTTTGCAGAAGTAATAGGTCTCATTGAGTTCATTTCAACTGACAGCTGTCAAAACTTAAAACAGCTTTATCTTCAAAATTATTGATCCTAGGTACATGGTTTCTTTGCAGAGGTTATAGGTCTTGTCAAGATCTACATTTTGGGTGACAGCTGTCAAAACTTTACACAACTATATCTTGAAAACTATTGATCCTAGGTACCCATGTACCTAGGATCCATATTCCTTGCAGAAGTTATAGGTCTTGTTAAGATCTACATGTACGTCTCTTGCCGAACGTCACCTTGACCTCCTTACTAACCTTATGAATCAATGTCTGAGCATTTTCCACTTCCCCTTTGCCTGGAAAACAGCGTTTGTGAAAGATCTTCCAAACCAGATAAAGATGACTACTCAGATATCGGCTCATATCGCCCCATTGTTCTCACTTATGTTTTGGGTAAACTTCTAGAGAAACTTACCACGAAGAGACTTACCCATCATCAACTAATTAATGGCCATCACAATGCTCGGCAATTTGGCTTCTAAGCACAAATATCCTCCCTCGATGCACTTGAGGTGGCCTTGGACACTACCAAAACTACTAAAGATCAGCATCAGCTGGTCATCACTATATCTCTTGATATCTTATACCAAATCGGGGTACTAAAGTTAAGCTAACTTTTGGACCCTCTAAAACACAACTTACTTCATTCTCACTTTCAGCTCAAAAACCTAAAATCACTATGGATAAAAATATTTTATTCTTCAAAATTACTTGGAGTAACTATAGATAAATCTTATAATCTATTAAACACGTAGACCTTATTGTAAAAACTAATAAAATTTATAACAAACTATGTAAAAATTTATCCCGCTGTAACATACGCTGCCAGCAGTACGCGATCGGCTTCGTACTCTCCAACGTGGCTTACACTAAAACTTTAAGAGCATCCAGAACTACCTCTGCCTACGCAACAACTGCTCTGGCTGGTTTCACCCTCTTACACCTCTTAGTGTTTGAGGTAGCTATCATTGAGCGCACACACTCTTCACCGGTCTTCGTGTATTTCTACTTCCTAACATTACTGTCAAAAGACCTGCTAGATCACAGGACCTTCTTCACCCACGCTTTAGAAAACCGATAGAACACTAATCTGCAATTAACTAAAACAACGTCAATGACATCCTTAATTCCTACTCAAACCCCACTCAAATTTACACTGATGGCTGCAAAACTGAAAACGATGATGCTGGTGCAGCCTTTGTAGTAATCCTCCCGGATACGACTTAAACTAACATCATCAGGAAATTTATATTATATAGATTCTGCACTGTACTTCAGGCTGAACTCTTAGCTATTGAAAAAGCTAGAGCCTGGAATTTCGAAAATAATACTTCATCTAACTCTTTTATTCCCTCTGACTGCCTATCTAGTCCACAAGAAATAAACCCTACAAATTTGACTAACCCCTTCTTGTGGTTGCAACACTTAAAACATCTAATCACTTTCAAATTAGTATTTGAGCAGACTCAGATCTTACTAGTCATGGTTACCACCTTGAATAACTATTTAAATTTAAATCACTCAAACAGATAGATGTCCATTCAACACTCTCACAACTCAAACTATCCAACATTTACTGCGAATGCCCACGTTCTTGTACTGCAAGACATGATTTTCTGCAATCTTGTTTATACTATAAGAGTAATGACCCATTTGATGTAGCAATCGTTACTAATAAAGAAACACTAATTGACCCATTTACTAGATTTGTGTCTGACATCGTCGACAATCTCAAGTAACTTAACAGCACTTAATTTTTCTCCTTTATAACCCTAACTTGATTCTCACCATATGGTATCGGTTATCATATAATAAAATGGATCGATCACCACATTTTGACACTTAATTCTATTCATCGTTATAAATACTCTCACTTCTCACCACTTCTTTAAAAACTTCAAGGTGATCAGACTTCGGTTTTTAATTTGGTTGTCAGAGCCCATACATGCATCAGTGGGTACCCACACGCGTATCTATATTTTGGAATCTGGAGCTGAGAGCTAAATGGTTGAGTGCGGTGCTGGCAATATTCAAGCGGTAGGTGGAGTGGCCCACCAGAGTACGATCCGTACATACGCGGGGATGTGGCTGTGGGATTGATAGACTTCTTAACCATCTGTCTTCATCCTCACCATCCCCTGTACACCCCCTGCTGCTTGGAATTCCTCAAACGCCTCCCGTCATGCTACAGCTTGAGATCTCCCTGATATTTCCATCCTACGGTGCTACTCAATTATAAATTATATGGGCGTACTGATGGTCGAGGGCAGCTTTCTGTCAATTCACTCTCTATTGTCTGTCTCATACGGGTTGGGCGCAGTGTATCATACTCTCGTTCTGAACGGCCATTCACCTCGGTGGGTGACCTGATGGACGAACATGATTGCTGCACTGCGTCTGACTTGGAGGTGACTGGGAAAGTTGAGTGATTGATTACTGCGATAACATTCGCCTGGTTACTCTCCGGGCAGCCCGGCTTTAGGTTAAGCGGAGTTTGCATCGCTCGCCCATCACCGCCGAAATTCGTATTTGTGTTTTATTTAACCCTTACGTAAAAAGATAGCAAGAAAGAGAGAAATAATATTATACTCTGAATAAATACACAGCTGTGTCCTACAAGCGCATTACGCCTGCGTAATAGTTCTATGAATTATATAAAACCTGAGTGTATATGTATGTATGTCGCGAGTTTAGCCGCGGGGCACAGCTGGATATCTTTATTTATTTATTTATATATACCCATTTTCAGCCTACGGTCTACGGTGCTGCTTAACTCAACATTATATGGGCGTGCTGATGGTCGAGGGCAGCTTTCTGTCAATTCACTCTCTATTGTCTGTCTCATGCAGGTTGGGCGTAGTGTGTCATACTCTCGTTCTGAACGGCCATTCACCTCGGTGGGCGACTTGATGACTAACATGGTTGCTGCACTACGTCTGACTTGGAGGTGACTGGGAAAGTTGAGTGATTGATTACTGCAATAACATTCGCCTGGTTACTCTCCGGGCAGCCCGGCTTTAGGTTAAGCGGAGTTTGCATCGCTTGCCCATCACCGCCGAAATTCATATTTGTGTTTTATTTAACCCTCATGTAGTATGATAGTAAGAAAGTAAGTTAGAGCACAATTAGATTACACCAAGGTAACATTAAGGTAACATCAAGGTAACATAGTAATGTTCAAGGTTCTCGAAAGGTAAATATTAAATATATGTATATATTGGTTGGGTTAAGGTTTAGGAGTGGTTATTTATTTATTTATTTAGTATATTTATATTTATATATTGGTTAGACTGTGGTTGGGTTAGACACACACGACTATTCTGCATAGGGCTGTCACTTATTATTAATAGTTTACTTATTTATTATTACAATTACTCTTAACAAGCACATACAATAGTTAAAATCTCACACACACAGGTACACACCTAAACAGTATAAAATATGTATATTAACACTATTAGTCGGGATAGGTTGGTGTTACCTCAAAATCCTCAAGGGATAAGCTGAGTGATTGATTACTGCGATGGCATTCGCCTGGCTACTCTTCGGACAGCCCGGCTTTGTCACCCACGCTTTAGAAAACCGATAGAACACTAATCTGCAATTAACTAAAACAACGTCAATGACATCCTTAATTCCTACTCAAACCCCACTCAAATTTACACTGATGGCTGCAAAACTGAAAACGATGATGCTGGCGCAGCCCTTGTAGTAATCCTCCCGGATACTACTCAAACTAACATCATCAGGAAATTTATATTATATAGATTCTGCACTGTACTTCAGGCTGAACTCTTAGCTATTGAAAAAGCTAGAGCCTGGAATTTAGAAAATAATACTTCATCTAACTCTTTTATTCCCTCTGACTGCCTATCTAGTCCACAAGAAATAAACCCTACAAATTTGACTAACCCCTTCTTGTGGTTGCAACACTTAAAACATCTAATCACTTTCAAATTAGTATTTGAGCAGACTCAGATCTTACTAGTCATGGTTACCACCTTGAATAACTATTTAAATTTAAATCACATACTTACCCTGCAAAGGGAAGTCACTTACTAACCTTGCACAGGTTCACACCACAAACAGGGGGGTTGGGTTGGATTACTACACTGCACACAAGACACTATACGGGGCTTCCCCGCAAAGGAAGCCTTAATACATATACGGCGTACGCACTATCATGGTGCGGCCTTGCATTTACTTAACATACTTACCCTGCAAAGGGAAGTCACTTACTGAACTTGCACAGGTACACAATAAACAGTATTAAATATATGTATATAGCCCGACTAGCTACAATGCTGTCCGGTAGCGTGTAGACCTTAGCATGGACCGGGCAGGGTACTAGAAGGGCACCCAATCAAAAAAAAAAAACCTAACCTAACCTAACCTAACCTAACCTAACCTAACCTAACCTAACCTAACCTAACCTAACCTAACCTAACCTAACCTAACCTAACCTAACCTAACCTAACCTAACCTAACCTAACCTAACCTAACCTAACCTAACCTAACCTAACCTAACCTAACCTAACCTAACCTAACCTAACCTAACCTAACCTAACCTAACCTAACCTAACCTAACCTAACCTAACCTAACCTAACCTAACCTAACCTAACCTAACCTAACCTAACCTAACCTAACCTAACCTAACCTAACCTAACCTAACCTAACCTAACCTAACCTAACCTAACCTAACCTAACCTAACCTAACCTAACCTAACCTAACCTAACCTAACCTAACCTAACCTAACCTAACCTAACCTAACCTAACCTAACCTAACCTAACCTAACCTAACCTAACCTAACCTAACCTAACCTAACCTAACCTAACCTAACCTAACCTAACCTAACCTAACCTAACCTAACCTAACCTAACCTAACCTAACCTAACCTAACCTAACCTAACCTAACCTAACCTAACCTAACCTAACCTAACCTAACCTAACCTAACCTAACCTAACCTAACCTAACCTAACCTAACCTAACCTAACCTAACCTAACCTAACCTAACCTAACCTAACCTAACCTAACCTAACCTAACCTAACCTAACCTAACCTAACCTAACCTAACCTAACCTAACCTAACCTAACCTAACCTAACCTAACCTAACCTAACCTAACCTAACCTAACCTAACCTAACCTAACCTAACCTAACCTAACCTAACCTAACCTAACCTAACCTAACCTAACCTAACCTAACCTAACCTAACCTAACCTAACCTAACCTAACCTAACCTAACCTAACCTAACCTAACCTAACCTAACCTAACCTAACCTAACCTAACCTAACCTAACCTAACCTAACCTAACCTAACCTAACCTAACCTTTTTTTTTTTTTTTTTTTTTTTTTTTTTTACGTGAGGAAAATGCATTGAACTGCATCCCCACCGTCCCGGGGGGGGGGGAGCGGTGGGGTATGTGGGGCTCTCCGGCCGTGAAGCGGCCGGCCTACCCACTAAAAACCTCACGATGTCCCGTCTCGCCGTCATGTGCCGGGGGTAGCAGGACCGCTCGCGCTTTACTGCTACTACCCCCGACGACGACTGGCCTTGGCAGGCCTCGTCTCAGAGAAAATCCCTCGCGAGAGGCGGCGTGGATACGCCGCCGCCATCTCGGGCTGTTTTACTGGCGGCGAACCCCCCCGAGTCCACCGCCACGAGCCGTTTAGGGTGGAAACAGATCATTTCTGACCCGTCGCCTTTGACGCCTGGGGCGCTGGGTGCCACGGAGGAGCTCGCGCTCTCTCTCTGCGGACTCCTTCGCACCCATTACGACCTCGCAGAAGCGGCGAGTTGCCTGCCAGGCTTCGTCACTGCCGACCATTGCCAAAACTACGGCCGGCAGCGATAGATCCCGGCCAATGGCCATCGTTAGCGTCTGCCGATGTTCGGCCCAAGCTGGGCAGACCTCTAAAGTATGTTGAGCGGTGTCGGAGCTGCAACTGCAGTGGTGACACCGCTCATCACCCTCCCTTTGGATTCGACACAGGTACTTACCGAAGCAGCCATGCCCGGTAAGCACCTGTGTCAATCGGAAGCTCAGTGCCCCGTGGCTCCTCTCGAGCCAATCCTGCAAAACTGGCCGTATTGCTTCCACCGTTTGGCGGCCGTATCCCGGCTGCTCTAGCCGCGTCTCCCACTCCGCTATGAGTATTTGGCGAAGCTCCGCCCGGCGTCCTTCCACCTCCCTGAGCGCCGGGTGGTCGCCCCGACTTCGCGCCTCCTCGCGCCACTCGTAGAGCGACGCGAGGGATTTCGCCTCGAGATCCCATGGCGGAGATCCGGCGAGCACGCGGGCCGCATCACCCGCTATGGTGCGGTATCCCCGCGTCACCCTGATGGCCATAAGCCTCTGCACTTGCAGGAGTTTGTCGATGACGCCATCAGGGATGTTCGCGGCCCACACCGGGGCGCCGTAGAGCGCCATCGAGCGGATGACGCCCATGTATAGGTTTCTCGTGGCAACGTTTGGGCCTCCAATATTTGGCAGAAGCCGGGAGAGGGCCCCTGCCGCTCCTATCAACTTCGGCACTAGTTTGTCAAAATGCGCCTCGAATCTCCATCTATTATCTAGGACGAGGCCAAGATATTTGAGAGTGGGCCCAATGGTTATCCGGACTCCTCCGACGACTAGGTGGAAGTTGGGTGGCAGGCGGGTACGGAGGCCATAAAAGCACATGGCCTCCGTTTTGCCCAAGGCCACCTCGAGCCCCAGTCGCCGGATTCGGTCCACCACATGGGCCACCCCGGCCGTCGCCAATATGGCTGCTTCGCGGCAAGTCCTCCCTCTAGCGGTCACCAACGTATCGTCAGCGTAACATGTGACGCTGAGGTTCCTGAGGAACGAGCCGCGAAGCACCCAGTCGTAACCTAGGTTCCACAGGAACGGTCCAAGTACCGACCCCTGTGGAACTCCGCACGTCATGCGCCACCGTTTAAGTCCCGACTGGCTGTCGAAGACAACCTCCCTGTCACATAGGTAGGCTTCTACGGTCCTCTGTAAGTAGTCCGGTACGCCATGGTACCGGAGGGCCTCCCGGATGCAAGTCCAAGGGAGAGTGTTAAAAGCGTTGGCGATATCAAGAGACACCGCCAACAACACATCTCCCTCGGACACGGCCTCCTCCGCCAGCGTCTTCACACGGAGGATCGCACCCACGGTCGACCGCTCCCTCCGAAACCCGAACTGGTTTGCCGATAGATCCGGCCCAGTCCGGGTGAGGTGGCTGACGAGGCGTGCGGCAATGATGCGCTCAAAGAGCTTGCACGCCTCGTCCAGCAGAATGATCGGCCGGTATGCCGACGGTGAATCCTCCGGCCTGCCCTCCTTCCTCAACAGCACGAGGCTGCCAACCTTCCACCGAGCGGGAAATTCTCCCCGCTCGAAACAAGAAGTGAACACCCTCCGAAGATGGTCGCCTAGATGTCTCGAGGCCAGGACCAACGCGCGCCCCGGTATGCCATCAGGCCCAGGGGCGGTAGTCTTGGCACTGAGACGCCGGACAACCATCTTTGGTTCTGGAACGGTCACCTCGATGGACTCCTCGTCCTCCTCTTGCGACGACGGCTCTGCGGGAGGCGGAGCCATGCTCGGCGGAACGTGCTCCTCTCTATGAGGGAAGAGCGTCGCGACGACTTCGTCAACAAGATTAGGCTCAAGCGTCTGAGTGAGAGGTGGTGCCCACGGTCTGAGCTTGCCCCTAGCCATGCGGTAGGGGCGCCCCCATGGGTCCTCACTCAGCGACGCGAGCATCTCATTGCGGGCTCTATCCTTGGCGGCAGCGACTGCTGCCTGGAGAGTCTTCATCGCCGCCCTATAGGCCTCGTAGAGCTGGGCCTCTACTGGTTCCACCTCGTCCAGCCCACGAGGGCGTCCGTGTCGACGCCTCCGGTGTCTCTGGTACTGGCGGCGCGCTGCTACGCAAGCGGCGCGTAGTGAGGCAATCTCCGCGCACCACCAATATACTCGTCGCGAACTAACTTGTGACTTGACCCGGGGCATCGACGCGTCACAGACGCTCGTCATTGCCCTCGTGAGCCGTTCCGCCTCCGAGTCAACATCGTCCAGGGCATCCGGTACGGGCACCCACGCCTGGACGATAGCAGCCTCCTCGAGCAGCACCCGGTCCAGCCGCTTCAACGCCCACCGAGGGCGGTCCATCCTGAGGGATGCGACCGAAGGGTTGGAGGTCTGGGTAGAAATCTCAAACCGGATGTACCGGTGGTCCGAAAGAGACTCCACCCCCTCGACAACCCTCCAGCCTTGCACCTTGGGCGCGAGAGCAGGGCTGGCGAACGTGACGTCCACGATCGACTCGCCCTGCCAACGCACACAGGTGCTAATCGACCCCCGGTTTAGGACCGTGAGACCGACAGCGTCGACCAAACCCTCCAAAAGTACGCCTTTCGAGGAAGTGTGTGCACTACCCCATCTGGTGGACCATGAGTTCAAGTCCCCCAGGAGAAGAACCGGGCGAGGTTGTATGCGGTCCAGAAGGTCCCCAACCTCGCCCAAGAAGGACTCGAACTCGGAGTCGCGTCGGTTTGGCGAAAAGTACACCCCAACGACGACTATGTCCCTCCACTGCACCGCGACGTAACCCACGCCACGGGCAATGACCTTCAGGGGTGGCACACACAGGGCACTCGATGGAATGATGGCAACTAGAGATGCCGTGTCCACAATCCAGTTGCTCCGAGGTGGAATCCAATAGGGCTCCGCCACCACAGCCACCTCAATATTCCACTCTGCCAGTGATGCAACGAGCATGTCCTGCGCCGAACTGCAATGATTGCAGTTTATCTGTAAGAATCGGTGTTTTAGGTCGTAAGCCATTAGGGACACTCGATGTCAATATCAATCTCGTCCATCGCCTCGCTCGAAGCCACAGGTGCTTCGGAGACGGGCGGGCAGGCCACAGCTGGTTGCGACGGTGCGCTCAGTGTGGTCTTCTTCTTGGACAATTTTGGGTCCTTGCAGGCCTTTGTGCCTACTTTGTGATTCGCTGGAAGTTTAGCCGCTGCACACAGTGCACAGTGCAGGGCGGACGAACATTGACTAGCTCTATGGCCGGGCTGTGCACATTGGTAACAGAGGTCGCTCCTGTCAACTTCCGATGTGCACGTTGCCCTCACGTGTCCAGTTTCAAGGCACCGGAAACAGCGCCTTCCTCTGGGCTCCAGGATCTTAATCCTTGCTGCAACCCAGCCAACAAGAAGCCGCCCACTTTCAGCTATCTTTTTTGCAGCGCTAATTGGGCAGCGCACCCAGGCCGTACCCATACCACTGGGGCCAGCACGGATTTCCCCCACCTTAACCGTCTCCAACACACAGTTCCCAGCCGCCGTTATTGCCGCGGCTATTTCTTCCCCTGTGACCGAGTCATCGAGGCCTGTTATTCGAAGCTCGGCGGTTTGGGTCGGACGATGAACTCGGGTATCCTCACCGAGAAGCTCCCGGATCTTCAGCGCGAGTGCGTCGGCCTTCTCCGAATTGCCCTCTCCAGGCACCTCGATGACTCGGGCACCCGTCGCCGCCTTACGCACCTGGAGGTACGGGATGCCCATTCCTCGCCAGTCTATTTGAGACTTGGCTTCGGCGAGGACTTTGGCATATGACAGCCCTTTCTTCTCCGCCTCGGGCTGGAGCGTGACCACTACTGCTGCGGTTTTGGGCACTCTCAGCTTCCGTTTTTTCGACGGCTTCTCCTGTACACTGCTTGAAGGCACCTTCTTGCTGGCGTCCCGCTTGCCGTTTCTGCCAACTCGCACCCACTCTCTTGATGGAGCGGGTGCTGATGGCCCGGCAACAGCGGGGGCTGGGACGGCAGGGGCTGATGGCAATATAACATTACCCTTGCTCTTCTTCCCCTTGCCTTTTCCTTTCGCAGAAGAAGTTTGTGGTTGCGGTTGGGCCTGTGAACCAGGTGGAATCGCCGCAGAAGCCTCTTTGACTTTGTCAGCCGCTAACGGCGGGCGAAGCCGTGGTGCGGGCGGTAGTCTTTCCTCTATTGAGGCAAGACGGGCACTCACCATCGTCCCTAGGTCAATCATAAGAGACCGACGAAATTCTTCTAACCCTGACTCCTGGCGGATGCGCGCCACGGAGTGACTGTCTGCTGAATCAGCAGCGGGTTGTCCATCTACGCCTGAAGACATTGATTGAGATGATGAAGAGCGCATTTTCACCATTTCTTTCTTCATGATGTCCATCTCTTTTCGAAGTTCGGCCAGCTCTTTTCGCATACGGATGTTCTCAGCCTGCAGGACCGCAGTTTCCTCCGACGCGGTCCTCTGACTAAGCTCCCGAACCACTTCTTGGACACTGGCAGCGGCCTCTTTCAGGTAACCTTGAAAGCGGCCGCACAGATGTTTACTGTTGTTGGCTACGTGTCTGATGGTTTGCACATCCTTTTCAATTCTGAGGCCAAGACCCAGAGTGGACTGGTCATTGTCCTCAGTGATCATCTCCGCCGGACTTGATGACGGCATCTGACACCGCTCCGTCGGTGTCGGATATTTTGCCCGCAGCTCCCTAGCGGTCGCAGCTAACGATGCGATCTCCTTTTCCGCTTCCAGGCGCATTTGCGCTTTTTCTGTCTCTAGCAGCTTTTCTTTGGCTGCTGCCAGACCTACATACTCCCCTGTAGTAGGGGGACGGCCGCGTCCTCGTCCTTTGTTATTGGGTGTGGCAGGTGATTTGCCTCCCCACTCCTCGCCACTAGAGCCTTCGCTATGCGGCCTCTTTTGTGCCTTGGCGCTGTCACGGCTAACGGCAGATCTATAGCCTGAAACCGAGACATTTTCGACGCTGGAGGAGTCCGACAAATACAGTTGCCTCTCCACACTTGACTCCGTACTACGTAGTCTCTTCTCCGTCTCATCCGTGCTAAGGCGGTTAAGCCTTACGACTGCAACGGGGCTTCTAGACTTTGCCCGCACTTCCGTCTTCTCCGACTCGGATCCACTGGACCCATCCACCATCTTCTCCGACTTCCTTCCCTTCTCACGCCTACTGCGCCTCTCCTTCTTCCCACTCTTTTTCTCCTTAACATCGTCAATTTTTATTTTATTTTTTAAGAACTCCATATTAGTCCCACGAGTATGGAACGAACTTAGGGTCCACCCGGGCAGTGCGTCCTTACCGCGGGTAAGCCTATATTTTGATGACCCAAGAGGGGGGCGGCAGGTACCCTCCTGGGAGGCAGTAATGACCGACACGACGAGCGAGGCGGACCATTCAGCGCACAACCGGCGCTGACTGGACCGTCTCGCCCGATACCCTGGCCGATCTTCAAGGCCTCGCGCTGCCATTCCGCTTGCCACTCAGGGGTTTTTTATTGAAAAGTGGTTGACTCCACTTTGTTTTTTATTGAGGTTGGCTCCTCGCGGCCCGGCCAATTAAGGCAAGGCCTCCGGTCCCGAGCACGCTCAAGGGATAACGGATCCTCACCCCCCTCACTTTCGCAAGGGGGAAATCAACCACTCGCACGTCCACTTTGCCCTCAGCTACTCAGAAGGACAGGCGGAGCGCCTTCTCGGGGACCACTTCGCTTCACTACAGGCTGGATTGCCCGCAGCTACTGAGCCCCCCCGCCACGACAAGGCGTGGTCCCGTTGGGGGGGAACCTAACCTAACCTAACCTAACCTAACCTAACCTAACCTAACCTAACCTAACCTAACCTAACCTAACCTAACCTAACCTAACCTAACCTAACCTAACCTAACCTTTTTTTTTTTTTTTTTTTTTTTTTTTTTTTTTTTTTTTTTTTTTTTTTTTTTACGTGAGGAAAATGCATTGAACTGCATCCCCACCGTCCCGGGGGGGAGCGGTGGGGTATGTGGGGCTCTCCGGCCGTGAAGCGGCCAGCCTACCCACTAAAAACCTCACGATGTCCAGTCTCGCCGCCATTTGCCGGAGGTAGCAGGACCGCTTGCGCTTTACTGCTACTACCCCCGGCGACGGCTGGCCTCGTCAGGCCTCCTCTCAGAAAAGAATCCCTCGCGAGAGGCGGCGTGGACACGCCGCCGCCATCTCGGGCTCTTGTACTGGCGACGGACTCCCCCGAGTCCGCCGCCACGAGCCGTTTAGGGTGGCAACAGATCATTTCTGACCCGTCGCCTTTGACGCCTGGGGCGCTGGGTGCCACGAAGGAGCTCGCGCTCTCTCTCTGCGCACTCCTTCGCATCCATTACGATCTCGCAGAAGCGGCGAGTCGCCTGCCAGGCTTCGTCACTGCCGACCATGGCCAAAACTACGGCCGGCAGCGATAGATCCCGGCCAATGGCCGTTGTGAGCGTCTGCCGATGTTCGGCCCAAGCTGGGCAGACCTCTAAAGTATGTTGAGCGGTGTCGGAGCTGCAACTGCAGTGGTGACACCGCTCATCACCCTCCCTTTGGATTCGACACAGGTACTTACCGAAGCAGCCATGTCCAGTAAGCACCTGTGTCAATCGGAAGCTGAGCGCCCCGTGGCTCCTCTCGAGCCAATCCTGCAAAACGGGCCGTATTGCTTCCACCGTTAGGCGGCCGTATCCTGGCTGCTCTAGCCGCGTCTCCCACTCCGCGATGAGTATTTGGCGAAGCTCCGCCCGGCGTCCTTCCACCTCCCTGAGCGCTGGGTGGTCGCCCCGACTTCGCGCTTCCTCGCGCCACTCGTAGAGCGACGCGAGGGATTTCGCCTCGAGATCCCATGGCGGAGATCCGGCGAGCACGCGGGCCGCATCACCCGCTATGGTGCGGTATCCCCGCGTCACCCTGATTGCCATAAGCCTCTGCACTTGCAGGAGTTTGTCGATGACCCCATCAGGGATGTTCGCGGCCCACACCGGGGCGCCGTAGAGCGCCATCGAGCGGATGACGCCCATGTATAGTCTTCTCGTGGCAACGTTTGGGCCTCCAATATTTGGCAAGAGCCGGGAGAGGGCCCCTGCCGCCCCTATCAGCTTCGGCACCAGCTTATTAAAATGTGCCTCGAATGTCCACCTTCTGTCTAGGACGAGGCCAAGATATTTCAGAGTGGGCTCAATGGGTATTCGGACTCCTCCGACGACTAGGTGGAAGTCGGGTGGCAGGCGAGTACGGGGGCCATAAAAGCACATGGCCTCCGTTTTCCCCAAGGCCACCTCGAGCCCCAGTCGCCGGATTCGGTCCACCACATGGGCCACCCCGGCCGTCGCCAATATGGCTGCTTCGCGGCAGGTCCTCCCTCTAGCGGCCACCAGTGTATCGTCAGCGTAACATGTGACGCTGAGGTTCCTGAGGAACGAGCCGCGAAGCACCCAGTCGTAACCCAGGTTCCACAGGAGCGGTCCAAGTACCGACCCCTGTGGAACTCCGCACGTCATGCGCCACCGTTTAAGTCCCGACTGGCTGTCGAAGACGACCTCCCTGTCACAGAGGTAGGCTTCTACGGTCCTCTGTAAGTAGTCCGGTACGCCATGGTACCGGAGGGCCTCCCGAATGCAAGTCCAAGGGAGAGTGTTAAAAGCATTGGCAATGTCAAGAGACACCGCCAACAACACATCTCCCTCGGACACAGCCTCCTCCGCCAGCGTCTTCACTCGGAGGATCGCACCCACGGTCGACCGCTCCCTCCGAAACCCGAACTGGTTTGCCGACAGATCCGGCCCAGTCCGGGTGAGGTGGCTGACGAGGCGTGCGGCAATGATGCGCTCAAAGAGCTTGCACGCCTCGTCCAGCAGAATGATCGGCCGGTACGCCGACGGTGAATCCTCCGGCCTGCCCTCCTTCCTCAACAGCACGAGGCTGCCAACCCTCCACCGAGCGGGAAATGCTCCCCGTTCGAAGCAAGAAGTGAACAACCTCCGAAGATGGTCGCCCAGATGTCTCGAGGCCAGAACCAACGCGCGCCCCGGTATGCCGTCAGGCCCAGGGGCGGTATTCTTGGCACTGAGACGCCGGACGACCATCTTTAGTTCTGGAACTGTCACCTCGATGGACTCTTCTTCCTCCTCTTGCGACGCCGGCTCTGCGGGAGGCGGAGCCATGCTCGGCGGGACGTGTTCCTCCCTATGAGGGAAGAGCGTTGCGACGACTTCGTCAACAAGATTTGGCTCAAGCGTCTGAGTGAGAGGTGGTGCCCACGGTCTGAGCCCACGAGGGCGACCGTGTCGACGCCTGCGGTGTCTCTGGTACTGGCGGCGCGCTGCTACGCAAGCGGCGCGTAGTGAGGCAATCTCCGCGCACCACCAATATACTCGTCGCGAACTAACTTGTGACTTGACCCGGGGCATCGACGCGTCACAGACGCTCGTCATTGCCCTCGTGAGCCGTTCCGCCTCCGTGTCAACATCGTCCAGGGCATCCGGTACGGGCACCCACGCCTGGACGATAGCGGCCTCCTCGAGCAGCACCCGGTCCAGCCGCTTCAACGCCCACCGAGGGCGGTCCATCCTGAGGGTTGCCACCGAAGGGTTGGAGGTCTGGGTAAGAATCTCGAACCGGATGTACCGGTGGTCCGAAAGAGACTCCTCCCCCTCGACAACCCTCCAGCCTTGCACCCTGGGCGCGAGGGCAGGGCTGGCGAACGTGACGTCCACGATCGACTCGCCCTGCCAACGCACACAGGTGCTAATCGACCCCCGGTTTAGAACCGTGAGACCGACAGCGTCGACCAAACCCTCCAAGAGTACGCCTTTCGAGGAAGTGTGTGCACTACCCCATCTGGTGGACCATGAGTTCAAGTCCCCCAGGAGAAGAACCGGGCGAGGTTGTATGCGGTCCAGAAGGTCCCCAACCTCGCCCAAGAAGGACTCGAACTCGGAGTCGCGTCGGTTTGGCGAAAAGTACACCCCAACGACGACTATGTCCCTCCACTGCACCGCGACGTAACCCACGCCACGGGCAATGACCTTCAGGGGTGGCACACACAGGGCACTCGATGGAATGATGGCAACTAGAGATGCCGTGTCCACAATCCAGTTGCTCCGAGGTGGAATCCAATAGGGCTCCGCCACCACAGCCACCTCAATATTCCACTCTGCCAGTGATGCAACGAGCATGTCCTGCGCCGAACTGCAATGATTGCAGTTTATCTGTAAGAATCGGTGTTTTAGGTCGTAAGCCATTAGGGACACTCGATGTCAATATCAATCTCGTCCATCGCCTCGCTCGAAGCCACAGGTGCTTCGGAGACGGGCGGGCAGGCCACAGCTGGTTGCGACGGTGCGCTCAGTGTGGTCTTCTTCTTGGACAATTTTGGGTCCTTGCAGGCCTTTGTGCCTACTTTGTGATTCGCTGGAAGTTTAGCCGCTGCACACAGTGCACAGTGCAGGGCGGACGAACATTGACTAGCTCTATGGCCGGGCTGTGCACATTGGTAACAGAGGTCGCTCCTGTCAACTTCCGATGTGCACGTTGCCCTCACGTGTCCAGTTTCAAGGCACCGGAAACAGCGCCTTCCTCTGGGCTCCAGGATCTTAATCCTTGCTGCAACCCAGCCAACAAGAAGCCGCCCACTTTCAGCTATCTTTTTTGCAGCGCTAATTGGGCAGCGCACCCAGGCCGTACCCATACCACTGGGGCCAGCACGGATTTCCCCCACCTTAACTGTCTCCAACACACAGTTCCCAGCCGCCGTTATTGCCGCGGCTATTTCTTCCCCTGAGACCGAGTCATCGAGGCCTGTTATTCGAAGCTCGGCGGTTTGGGTCGGACGATGAACTCGGGTATCCTCACCGAGAAGCTCCCGGATCTTCAGCGCGAGTGCGTCGGCCTTCTCCGAATTGCCCTCTCCAGGCACCTCGATGACTCGGGCACCCGTCGCCGCCTTACGCACCTGGAGGTACGGGATGCCCATTCCTCGCCAGTCTATTTGAGACTTGGCTTCGGCGAGGACTTTGGCATATGACAGCCCTTTCTTCTCCGCCTCGGGCTGGAGCGTGACCACTACTGCTGCGGTTTTGGGCACTCTCAGCTTCCGTTTTTTCGACGGCTTCTCCTGTACACTGCTTGAAGGCACCTTCTTGCTGGCCTCCCGCTTGCCGTTTCTGCCAACTCGCACCCACTCTCTTGATGGAGCGGGTGCTGATGGCCCGGCAACAGCGGGGGCTGGGACGGCAGGGGCTGATGGCAATATAACATTACCCTTGCTCTTCTTCCCCTTGCCTTTTCCTTTCGCAGAAGAAGTTTGTGGTTGCGGTTGGGCCTGTGAACCAGGTGGAATCGCCGCAGAAGCCTCTTTGACTTTGTCAGCCGCTAACGGCGGGCGAAGCCGTGGTGCGGGCGGTAGTCTTTCCTCTATTGAGGCAAGACGGGCACTCACCATCGTCCCTAGGTCAATCATAAGAGACCGACGAAATTCTTCTAACCCTGACTCCTGGCGGATGCGCGCCACGGAGTGACTGTCTGCTGAATCAGCAGCGGGTTGTCCATCTACGCCTGAAGACACTGATTGAGATGATGAAGAGCGCATTTTCACCATTTCTTTCTTCATGATGTCCATCTCTTTTCGAAGTTCGGCCAGCTCTTTTCGCATACGGATGTTCTCAGCCTGCAGGACCGCAGTTTCCTCCGACGCGGTCCTCTGACTAAGCTCCCGAACCACTTCTTGGACACTAGCAGCGGCCTCTTTCAGGTAACCTTGAAAGCGGCCGCACAGATGTTTACTGTTGTTGGCTACGTGTCTGATGGTTTGCACATCCTTTTCAATTCTGAGGCCAAGACCCAGAGTGGACTGGTCATTGTCCTCAGTGATCATCTCCGCCGGACTTGATGACGGCATCTGACACCGCTCCGTCGGTGTCGGATATTTTGCCCGCAGCTCCCTAGCGGTCGCAGCTAACGATGCGATCTCCTTTTCCGCTTCCAGGCGCATTTGCGCTTTTTCTGTCTCTAGCAGCTTTTCTTTGGCTGCTGCCAGACCTACATACTCCCCTGTAGTAGGGGGACGGCCGCGTCCTCGTCCTTTGTTATTGGGTGTGGCAGGTGATTTGCCTCCCCACTCCTCGCCACTAGAGCCTTCGCTATGCGGCCTCTTTTGTGCCTTGGCGCTGTCACGGCTAACGGCAGATCTATAGCCTGAAACCGAGACATTTTCGACGCTGGAGGAGTCCGACAAATACAGTTGCCTCTCCACACTTGACTCCGTACTACGTAGTCTCTTCTCCGTCTCATCCGTGCTAAGGCGGTTAAGCCTTACGACTGCAACGGGGCTTCTAGACTTTGCCCGCACTTCCGTCTTCTCCGACTCGGATCCACTGGACCCATCCACCATCTTCTCCGACTTCCTTCCCTTCTCACGCCTACTGCGCCTCTCCTTCTTTCCACTCTTTTTCTCCTTAACATCGTCAATTTTTATTTTATTTTTTAAGAATTCCATATTAGTCCCACGAGTATGGAACGAACTTAGGGTCCACCCGGGCAGTGCGTCCTTACCGCGGGTAAGCCTATATTTTGATGACCCAAGAGGGGGGCGGCAGGTACCCTCCTGGGAGGCAGTAATGACCGACACGACGAGCGAGGCGGACCATTCAGCGCACAACCGGCGCTGACTGGACCGTCTCGCCCGATACCCTGGCCGATCTTCAAGGCCTCGCGCTGCCATTCCGCTTGCCACTCAGGGGTTTTTTATTGAAAAGTGGTTGACTCCACTTTGTTTTTTATTGAGGTTGGCTCCTCGCGGCCCGGCCAATTAAGGCAAGGCCTCCGGTCCCGAGCACGCTCAAGGGATAACGGATCCTCACACCCTCACTTTCGCGAGGGGGAAACCGACCACTCGCACGTCCACTGTGCCCTCAGCTACTCAGAAGGACAGGCGGAGCGCCTTCTCGGGGACCACTTCGCTTCACTACAGGCTGGATTGCCCGCAGCTACTGAGCCCCCCCGCCACGACAAGGCGTGGTCCCGTTGGGGGGGAACCTAACCTAACCTTTTTTTTTTTTTTTTTTTTTTTTTTTTACGTGAGGAAAATGCATTGAACTGCATCCCCACCGTCCCGGGGGGGGAGCGGTGGGGTATGTGGGGCTCTCCGGCCGTGAAGCGGCCGGCCTACCCACTAAAAACCTCACGATGTCCAGTCTCGCCGCCATTTGCCGGAGGTAGCAGGACCGCTTGCGCTTTACTGCTACTACCCCCGGCGACGGCTGGCCTCGTCAGGCCTCCTCTCAGAAAAGAATCCCTCGCGAGAGGCGGCGTGGACACGCCGCCGCCATCTCGAGCTCTTGTACTGGCGGCGAACCCCCCCGAGTCCGCCGCCACGAGCCGTTTAGGGTGGCAGATGGTCATCTCGGACCATCCGCCTGGAGCGCTGAGAGCGCTGCGTCCCACGCAGCAGCTCTCGCGCTCTTTCATCAGACTCCTTTATCGCCATCACGTATTCACAATATTGGCGCACCGCCTGCCAGGACTCATCGCTGGCGACCATGGCTGAAACTACGGCCGGCAGCGAGAGATCCTGGCCAATCATATTAACCAAATCCCTTCTTGGCTCCGCCCAAGCCGGACAGACCTGCAGCGTGTGTTGAGCGGTGTCGGAGCTGCAACTGCAGTGGTGACACCGCTCATCACCCTCCCTTTGGATTCGACACAGGTACTTACCGAAGCAGCCATGCCCAGTAAGCACCTGTGTCAATCGGAAGCTCAGCGCCCCGTGGCTCCTCTCGAGCCAATCCTGCAAAACGGGCCGTATTGCTTCCACCGTTTGGCGGCCGTATCCTGGCTGCTCTAGCCGCGTCTCCCACTCCGCCATGAGAATCTGGCCAAGCTCCGCCCGGCGTCCTTCCACCTCCCTGAGCGCCGGGCGGTCGCCCCGACTTCGCGCCTCCTCGCGCCACTCGTAGAGCGAAGCGAGGGATTTCGCCTCGAGATCCCATGGCGGGGATCCGGCGAGCACGCGGGCCGCGTCACCCGCTATGGTGCGGTATCCCCGCGTCACCCTGATGGCCATCAGCCTCTGCACTTGCAGGAGTTTGCCGATGACGCCATCAGGGATGTTCGCGGCCCACACCGGGGAACCGTAGAGCGCCATCGAGCGGATGACGCCCATGTATAGTCTTCGCGTGGCAACGTTTGGGCCACCAATATTTGGCAGGAGCCTAGAGAGTGCCCCTGCCGCCCCTATCAGCTTCGGCACCAGCTCATTAAAATGTGCCTCGAATGTCCACCTTCTGTCTAGGACGAGGCCAAGATATTTAAGAGTGGGCTCAATGGGTATTCGGACTCCTCCGACGACTAGGTGGAAGTCGGTTGGCAGGCGAATACGGGGGCCATAAAAGCACATGGCCTCCGTTTTGCCCAAGGCCACCTCGAGCCCCAGTCGCCGGATTCGGTCCACCACATGGGCCACCCCGGCCGTCGCCAATATGGCTGCTTCGCGGCAGGTCCTCCCTCTAGCAGTCACCAACGTATCGTCTGCGTAACATGTGACGCTGAGGTTCCTGAGGAACGAGCCGCGAAGCACCCAGTCGTAACCCAGGTTCCACAGAAGCGGTCCAAGTACCGACCCCTGTGGAACTCCGCACGTCATGCGCCACCGTTTAAGTCCCGACTGGCTGTCGAAGACGACCTCCCTGTCACAGAGGTAGGCTTCTACGGTCCTCTGTAAGTAGTCCGGTATGCCATGGTACCGGAGGGCCTCCCGAATGCAAGTCCAAGGGAGAGTGTTAAAAGCATTGGCGATGTCAAGGGACACCGCCAACAGCACATCTCCCTCGGACACGGCCTCCTCCGCCAGCGTCTTCACACGAAGGATCGCACCCACGGTCGACCGTTCCCTCCGAAACCCGAACTGGTTTGCCGACAGATCCGGCCCAGTCCGGGTGAGGTGGCTGACGAGGCGTGCGGCAATGATGCGCTCAAAGAGCTTGCACGCCTCGTCCAGCAGAATGATCGGCCGGTACGCCGACGGTGAATCCTCCGGCCTGCCCTCCTTCCTCAACAGCACGAGGCTGCCAACCCTCCACCGAGCGGGAAATGCTCCCCGTTCGAAGCAAGAAGTGAACAACCTCCGAAGATGGTCGCCCAGATGTCTCGAGGCCAGAACCAACGCGCGCCCCGGTATGCCGTCAAGCCCAGGGGCGGTATTCTTGGCACTGAGACGCCGGACGACCATCTTTAGTTCTGGAACTGTCACCTCGATGGACTCTTCGTCCTCCTCTTGCGACGCCGGCTCTGCGGGAGGCGGAGCCATGGTCGGCGGGACGTGTTCCTCCCTATGAGGGAAGAGCGTTGCGACGACTTCGTCAACAAGATTTGGCTCAAGCGTCTGAGTGAGAGGTGGTGCCCACGGTCTGAGCTTGCCCCTTGCCATGCGGTAGGGCCGCCCCCATGGGTCCTCACTCAGCGACGCGAGCATCTCATTGCGGGCTCTATCCTTGGCGGCAGCGACTGCTGCCTGAAGAGTTTTCATCGCCACCCTATAGGCTTCGTAGAGCTGGGCCTCTACTGGTTCCACCTCGTCCAGCCCACGAGGGCGACCGTGTCGACGTCTCCGGTGTCTCTGGTACTGGCGGCGCGCTGCTACGCAAGCGGCGCGTAGGGAGGCAATCTCCGCGCACCACCAATATACTCGTCGCGATCTAGCTTGTGATTTGACCCGGGGCATCGACGCGTCACAGACGCTCGTCAATGCCCTCGTGAGCCGTTCCGCCTCCAAATCAACATCGTCCAGGGCATCCGGTACGGGCACCCAAGCCTGGACGATGGCTGCCTCATCTAGTAGCACCCGGTCCAGCCGCTTCAACGCCCACCGAGGGCGGTCCATCCTGAGGGATGCGACCGAAGGGTTGGAGGTCTGGGTAGGAATCTCGAACCGGATGTACCGGTGGTCCGAAAGAGACTCCACCCCCTCGACAACCCTCCAGCCTTGCACCCTGGGCGCAAGGGCAGGGCTGGCGAATGTGACGTCAACGATCGACTCGCCCTGCCAACGCACACAGGTGCTAATCGACCCCCGGTTTAGAACCGTGAGACCGACGGCGTCGACCAAACCCTCCAAGAGTACGCCTTTCGAGGAAGTGTGTGCACTACCCCATCTGGTGGACCATGAGTTCAAGTCCCCCAGGAGAAGAACCGGACGAGGTTGTATGCGGTCCAGAAGGTCCCCAACCTCGCCCAAGAAGGACTCGAACTCGGAGTCGCGTCGGTTTGGCGAAAAGTACACCCCGACGACGACTATGTCCCTCCACTGCACCGCGACGTAACCCACGCCGCGGGCAATGACCTTCAGGGGTGGCACACACAGGGCACTCGATGGGATGATGGCAACTAGAGATGCCGTGTCCACAATCCAGTTGCTCCGAGGTGGAATCCAATAGGGCTCCGCCACCACAGCCACCTCAATATTCCACTCTGCCAGTGATGCAACGAGCATGTCCTGCGCCGAACTGCAATGATTGCAGTTTATCTGTAAGAATCGGTGTTTTAGGTCGTAAGCCATTAGGGACACTCGATGTCAATATCAATCTCGTCCATCGCCTCGCTCGAAGCCACAGGTGCTTCGGAGACGGACGGGCAGGCCACAGCTGGTTGCGACGGTGCGCTCAGTGTGGTCTTCTTCTTGGACAATTTTGGGTCCTTGCAGGCCTTTGTGCCTACTTTGTGATTCGCTGGAAGTTTAGCCGCTGCACACAGTGCACAGTGCAGGGCGGACGAACATTGACTAGCTCTATGGCCGGGCTGTGCACATTGGTAACAGAGGTCGCTCCTGTCAACTTCCGATGTGCACGTTGCCCTCACGTGTCCAGTTTCAAGGCACCGGAAACAGCGCCTTCCTCTGGGCTCCAGGATCTTAATCCTTGCTGCAACCCAGCCAACAAGAAGCCGCCCACTTTCAGCTATCTTTTTTGCAGCGCTAATTGGGCAGCGCACCCAGGCCGTACCCATACCACTGGGGCCAGCACGGATTTCCCCCACCTTAACTGTCTCCAACACACAGTTCCCAGCCGCCGTTATTGCCGCGGCTATTTCTTCCCCTGTGACCGAGTCATCGAGGCCTGTTATTCGAAGCTCGGCGGTTTGGGTCGGACGATGAACTCGGGTATCCTCACCGAGAAGCTCCCGGATCTTCAGCGCGAGTGCGTCGGCCTTCTCCGAATTGCCCTCTCCAGGCACCTCGATGACTCGGGCACCCGTCGCCGCCTTACGCACCTGGAGGTACGGGATGCCCATTCCTCGCCAGTCTATTTGAGACTTGGCTTCGGCGAGGACTTTGGCATATGACAGCCCTTTCTTCTCCGCCTCGGGCTGGAGCGTGACCACTACTGCTGCGGTTTTGGGCACTCTCAGCTTCCGTTTTTTCGACGGCTTCTCCTGTACACTGCTTGAAGGCACCTTCTTGCTGGCCTCCCGCTTGCCGTTTCTGCCAACTCGCACCCACTCTCTTGATGGAGCGGGTGCTGATGGCCCGGCAACAGCGGGGGCTGGGACGGCAGGGGCTGATGGCAATATAACATTACCCTTGCTCTTCTTCCCCTTGCCTTTTCCTTTCGCAGAAGAAGTTTGTGGTTGCGGTTGGGCCTGTGAACCAGGTGGAATCGCCGCAGAAGCCTCTTTGACTTTGTCAGCCGCTAACGGCGGGCGAAGCCGTGGTGCGGGCGGTAGTCTTTCCTCTATTGAGGCAAGACGGGCACTCACCATCGTCCCTAGGTCAATCATAAGAGACCGACGAAGTTCTTCTAACCCTGACTCCTGGCGGATGCGCGCCACGGAGTGACTGTCTGCTGAATCAGCAGCGGGTTGTCCATCTACGCCTGAAGACACTGATTGAGATGATGAAGAGCGCATTTTCACCATTTCTTTCTTCATGATGTCCATCTCTTTTCGAAGTTCGGCCAGCTCTTTTCGCATACGGATGTTCTCAGCCTGCAGGACCGCAGTTTCCTCCGACGCGGTCCTCTGACTAAGCTCCCGAACCACTTCTTGGACACTAGCAGCGGCCTCTTTCAGGTAACCTTGAAAGCGGCCGCACAGATGTTTACTGTTGTTGGCTACGTGTCTGATGGTTTGCACATCCTTTTCAATTCTGAGGCCAAGACCCAGAGTGGACTGGTCATTGTCCTCAGTGATCATCTCCGCCGGACTTGATGACGGCATCTGACACCGCTCCGTCGGTGTCGGATATTTTGCCCGCAGCTCCCTAGCGATCGCAGCTAACGATGCGATCTCCTTTTCCGCTTCCAGGCGCATTTGCGCTTTTTCTGTCTCTAGCAGCTTTTCTTTGGCTGCTGCCAGACCTACATACTCCCCTGTAGTAGGGGGACGGCCGCGTCCTCGTCCTTTGTTATTGGGTGTGGCAGGTGATTTGCCTCCCCACTCCTCGCCACTAGAGCCTTCGCTATGCGGCCTCTTTTGTGCCTTGGCGCTGTCACGGCTAACGGCAGATCTATAGCCTGAAACCGAGACATTTTCGACGCTGGAGGAGTCCGACAAATACAGTTGCCTCTCCACACTTGACTCCGTACTACGTAGTCTCTTCTCCGTCTCATCCGTGCTAAGGCGGTTAAGCCTTACGACTGCAACGGGGCTTCTAGACTTTGCCCGCACTTCCGTCTTCTCCGACTCGGATCCACTGGACCCATCCACCATCTTCTCCGACTTCCTTCCCTTCTCACGCCTACTGCGCCTCTCCTTCTTCCCACTCTTTTTCTCCTTAACATCGTCAATTTTTATTTTATTTTTTAAGAACTCCATATTAGTCCCACGAGTATGGAACGAACTTAGTGTCCACCCGGGCAGTGCGTCCTTACCGCGGGTAAGCCTATATTTTGATGACCCAAGAGGGGGGCGGCAGGTACCCTCCTGGGAGGCAGTAATGACCGACACGACGAGCGAGGCGGACCATTCAGCGCACAACCGGCGCTGACTGGACCGTCTCGCCCGATACCCTGGCCGATCTTCAAGGCCTCGCGCTGCCATTCCGCTTGCCACTCAGGGGTTTTTATTGAAAAGTGGTTGACTCCACTTTGTTTTTTATTGAGGTTGGCTCCTCGCGGCCCGGCCAATTAAGGCAAGGCCTCCGGTCCCGAGCACGCTCAAGGGATAACGGATCCTCACCCCCCTCACTTTCGCAAGGGGGAAATCAACCACTCGCACGTCCACTTTGCCCTCAGCTACTCAGAAGGACAGGCGGAGCGCCTTCTCGGGGACCACTTCGCTTCACTACAGGCTGGATTGCCCGCAGCTACTGAGCCCCCCCGCCACGACAAGGCGTGGTCCCGTTGGGGGGGAACCTAACCTAACCTAACCTAACCTAACCTAACCTAACCTAACCTAACCTAACCTAACCTAACCTAACCTAACCTAACCTAACCTAACCTAACCTAACCTAACCTTTTTTTTTTTTTTTTTTTTTTTTTTTTTTACGTGAGGAAAATGCATTGAACTGCATCCCCACCGTCCCGGGGGGGAGCGGTGGGGTATGTGGGGCTCTCCGGCCGTGAAGCGGCCGGCCTACCCACTAAAAACCTCACGATGTCCCGTCTCGTCGTCATGTGCCGGGGGTAGCAGGACCGCTTGCGCTTAACTGCTACTACCCCCGACGACGACTGGCCTCGGCAGGCCTCCTCTCGAAGAAAAAATCCCTCGCGAGAGGCGGCGTGGACACGCCGCCGCCATCTCGGGCTCTTGTACTGGCGGCGAACCCCCCCGAGTCCGCCGCCACGAGCCGTTTAGGGTGGCAGATGGTCATCTCGGACCATCCGCCTGGAGCGCTGAGAGCGCTGCGTCCCACGCAGCAGCTCTCGCGCTCTTTCATCAGACTCCTTTATCGCCATCACGTATTCACAATATTGGCGCACCGCCTGCCAGGACTCATCGCTGGCGACCATGGCTGAAACTACGGCCGGCAGCGAGAGATCCTGGCCAATCATATTAACCAAATCCCTTCTTGGCTCCGCCCAAGCCGGACAGACCTGCAGCGTGTGTTGAGCGGTGTCGGAGCTGCAACTGCAGTGGTGACACCGCTCATCACCCTCCCTTTGGATTCGACACAGGTACTTACCGAAGCAGCCATGCCCAGTAAGCACCTGTGTCAATCGGTAGCTCAGCGCCCCGTGGCTCCTCTCGAGCCAATCCTGCAAAACGGGCCGTATTGCTTCCACCGTTTGGCGGCCGTATCCCGGCTGCTCTAGCCGCGTCTCCCACTCCGCCATGAGAATCTGGCCAAGCTCCGCCCGGCGTCCTTCCACCTCCCTGAGCGCCGGGCGGTCGCCCCGACTTCGCGCCTCCTCGCGCCACTCGTAGAGCGAAGCGAGGGATTTCGCCTCGAGATCCCATGGCGCGGATCCGGCGAGCACGCGGGCCGCGTCACCCGCTATGGTGCGGTATCCCCGCGTCACCCTGATGGCCATCAGCCTCTGCACTTGCAGGAGTTTGCCGATGACGCCATCAGGGATGTTCGCGGCCCACACCGGGGCGCCGTAGAGCGCCATCGAGCGGATGACGCCCATGTATAGTCTTCGCGTGGCAACGTTTGGGCCACCAATATTTGGCAGGAGCCTGGAGAGTGCCCCTGCCGCCCCTATCAGCTTCGGCACCAGCTTATTAAAATGTGCCTCGAATGTCCACCTTCTGTCTAGGACGAGGCCAAGATATTTAAGAGTGGGCTCAATGGGTATTCGGACTCCTCCGACGACTAGGTGGAAGATGGCCCCCGTACTCGCCTGCCGACCGGCAGGCGAGTACGGGGGCCATAAAAGCACATGGCCTCCGTTTTCCCCAAGGCCACCTCGAGTCCCAGTCGCCGGATTCGGTCCACCACATGGGCCACCCCGGCCGTCGCCAATATGGCTGCTTCGCGGCAGGTCCTCCCTCTAGCAGTCACCAACGTATCGTCAGCGTAACATGTGACGCTGAGGTTCCTGAGGAACGAGCCGCGAAGCACCCAGTCGTAACCCAGGTTCCACAGGAGCGGTCCAAGTACCGACCCCTGTGGAACTCCACACGTCATGCGCCACCGTTTAAGTCCCGACTGGCTGTCGAAGACGACCTCCCTGTCACAGAGGTAGGCTTCTACGGTCCTCTGTAAATAGTTCGGTACGCCATGGTACCGGAGGGCCTCCCGAATGCAAGTCCAAGGGAGAGTGTTAAAAGCATTGGCAATGTCAAGAGACACCGCCAACAACACATCTCCCTCGGACACAGCCTCCTCCGCCAGCGTCTTCACTCGGAGGATCGCACCCACGGTCGACCGCTCCCTCCGAAACCCGAACTGGTTTGCCGATAGATCCGGCCCAGTCCGGGTGAGGTGGCTGACGAGGCGTGCGGCAATGATGCGCTCAAAGAGCTTGCACGCCTCGTCCAGCAGAACGATCGGCCGGTACGCCGATGGTGAATCCTCCGGCCTGCCCTCCTTCCTCAACAACACGAGGCTGCCAACCCTCCACCGAGCGGGAAATTCTCCCTGCTCGAAACAAGAAGTGAACAACCTGCGAAGATGGTCACCTAGATGTCTCGAGGCCAGAACCAACGCGCGCCCCGGTATGCCATCAGGCCCAGGGGCGGTATTCTTGGCACTGAGACGCCGGACAACCATCTTTAGTTCTGGAACGGTCACCTCGATGGACTCCTCGTCCTCCTCTTGCGACGACGGCTCTGCGGGAGGCGGAGCCATGCTCGGCGGAACGTGCTCCTCTCTATGAGGGAAGAGCGTCGCGACGACTTCGTCAACAAGATTAGGCTCAAGCGTCTGAGTGAGAGGTAGTGCCCACGGTCTGAGCTTGCCCCTAGCCATGCGGTAGGGGCGCCCCCATGGGTCCTCACTCAGCGACGCGAGCATCTCATTGCGGGCTCTATCCTTGGCGGCAGCGACTGCTGCCTGGAGAGTCTTCATCGCCGCCCTATAGGCCTCGTAGAGCTGGGCCTCTACTGGTTCCACCTCGTCCAGCCCACGAGGGCGTCCGTGTCGACGCCTCCGGTGTCTCTGGTACTGGCGGCGCGCTGCTACGCAAGCGGCGCGTAGTGAGGCAATCTCCGCGCACCACCAATATACTCGTCGCGAACTAACTTGTGACTTGACCCGGGGCATCGACGCGTCACAGACGCTCGTCATTGCCCTCGTGAGCCGTTCCGCCTCCGAGTCAACATCGTCCAGGGCATCCGGTACGGGCACCCACGCCTGGACGATGGCGGCCTCCTCGAGCAGCACCCGGTCCAGCCGCTTCAACGCCCACCGAGGGCGGTCCATCCTGAGGGATGCGACCGAAGGGTTGGAGGTCTGGGTAGGAATCTCAAACCGGATGTACCGGTGGTCCGAAAGAGACTCCACCCCCTCGACAACCCTCCAGCCTTGCACCCTGGGCGCGAGGGCAGGGCTGGCGAACGTGACGTCCACGATCGACTCGCCCTGCCAACGCACACAGGTGCTAATCGACCCCCGGTTTAGAACCGTGAGACCGACGGCGTCGACCAAACCTTCCAAGAGTACGCCTTTCGAGGAAGTGTGTGCACTACCCCATCTGATGGACCATGAGTTCAAGTCCCCCAGGAGAAGAACCGGACGAGGTTGTATGCGGTCCAGAAGGTCCCCAACCTCGCCCAAGAAGGACTCGAACTCAGAGTCGCGTCGGTTTGGCGAAAAGTACACCCCGACGACGACTATGTCCCTCCACTGCACCGCGACGTAACCCACGCCGCGGGCAATGACCTTCAGGGGTGGCACACACAGGGCACTCGATGGGATGATGGCAACTAGAGATGCCGTGTCCACAATCCAGTTGCTCCGAGGTGGAATCCAGTAGGGTTCCGCCACCACAGCCACCTCAATATTCCACTCTGCCAGTGATGCAACCAGCATGTCCTGCGCCGAACTGCAATGGTTGCAGTTTATCTGCAAGAATCGATGTTTTAGGTCGTAAGCCATTAGGGACACTCGATGTCAATATCATTCTCGTCCATCGCCTCGCTCGAAGCCACAGGTGCTTCCGGGACGGGTGGGCAGGTCACAGCTGGTTGCGACGGTGCGCTTAGTGTGGTCTTCTTCTTGGACAACTTTGGGTCCTTGCAGGCCTTTGTGCCTACTTTGTGATTCGCTGGAAGTTTAGCCGCTGCACACAGTGCACAGTGCAGGGCGGACGAACATTGACTAGCTCTATGGCCGGGCTGTGCACATTGGTAACAGAGGTCGCTCCTGTCAACTTCCGAAGTGCACTTGGCCCTCACGTGGCCAACCTCAAGGCAGCGGAAGCAGCGCTGTACCCTTGGCTGTAGCAATCTAACGCTTGCTGATACCCATCCAACAAGTAAGCGCCCGCCCTCCACCACCTTCTTGGCCGCAGCCACTGGGCAGCGTACCCACGCCGATCCCATGACACCAGAATCTCGGCGAATTTCCCCGGATTTAATTTGCTCTAATGAGCACCCTCCCACCTGCGCGATTGCTGCTGAGAGTTCCTCCGACGTCACGGAGTCATCCAGGCCGGAGACGCGGAGTTCAGCAGTTGCGACTGGCCGGTGAACTCTGACACGTTCTTCGGACAGAGTCTGCCTAATTTTTTCAGCCAGAGCGTCTGCCATCTCGCCTTTGGCCGCTCCGGGAACCTTTATGATACGGGCTCCTGTCGCAGTCTTGTCTATACGAAGGCTTTCGATACCCATCGCACGCCAATCGATCTTTGACTTGGCGTCCGACAGTACCTTAGCATAGGTCTCACCATTTTTCTCCGCCTCTGGCTGGAGGGTCACAACGATAGCTGCGGTTTTATGTACGCGCAGCTTTGCCTTCTTTGTCTTTTCACCCTTTTGGGTTTCCTTCTTTTTGGGTGCTTGTTTGCCGTTTTTACCGACAGTTGTCCAAGCACCGGATGTCGGCTTGGCAGAGGAGCCGGGGACAGAATCTGGTTGGGTTGAAGGACCACCACTTTTGCTCTTGTTCACACCTTTTCCTTTTTTGCCCTTGGCCTTCGTCGCAGGCCCCGTCGGCTTCGGGGCTGGTCCAATCCGTGGCATCGGGACTGGAACTTCCATCTGAGGTGGAGAGGGGCTTTTCTCCTTTGCCCGGTCAGCCGCCAGAGGCGGACGAACAATCGGGGCCGGAGGAAGTCTTTCCTCCAACACCTGAAGGCGGGCATTCATCATGGTCCCTATCTCTACCATTAAGGACCGCTTGAGCTCCTCCACGATATTTATCTCCGAGGGGTTTCGCGCCACGGGCTGGCTGACTGCCATGGCCTCAACTCCAGGGGACTGATGAGGCGAGAAGTGACTGTTTCGCACCCTTGCCATATCTTCTCGAATAGAGGCTATCTCCTTGCGGAGCTCCGCAATCTCTTTTTTCATGTTGGCATTTTCTGCCTGTAGGAGAACAGTCTCCTCCGACGTTGTCCTTTGGCTCAACTCCTCTACCACGTTGGCGACACTGAGCGCAGCGTCCTTGAGGAATCGTATGAACCTACCATTTAAATTCTTGCTGTTGTCAGCCACATAATTAATGGAGCTCAAATCTCCGGTAATGCGCTCAGTGAGCGCCTGCGTAGTCTGTTTTCCTATCGAGACCACGGCTTCTCCTTCTAAGTTGCCTTTCTGACATTCCGACCTAGTTGGGAATTTTAGGCGCAACTCTCGCAGCCCCAGAGAACCACCGACAACGCGTGTATGTATAGTGTACCTACTATGCCGGACCATTGGCCAGCGCCGATAAATGGAAATGAGAATCTTCTCTTCGATTGATCGACGCTGTTTCCACCCACGCCACGAGGAGGCTGTCCGACTGGTGGGCAGGGGGGGGGAACCTAACCTAACCTAACCTAACCTAACCTAACCTAACCTAACCTAACCTAACCTAACCTAACCTAACCTTTTTTTTTTTTTTTTTTTTTTTTTTTTTTTAAGGTGGAGAAATGCGCCTTATGCATCATCCCGCCACTCCCCGGGGGGGGAGTAGCGAGGGTATGTGGGGCTCCCTGCTGGCCTGAAGGTGGTGGGCGGCCAGAGGTTTACCCACTAAAACTCCACCGGTTCCTCTCTCGCCGTGATGTCGGGGCTGCGGGAACGGGTGCGATTCGACCGCGGCACCCGACGGCGATGGTCCGTTTGCAGGCGGACCCCTCTCCAAAAACCTAACCTAACCTAACCTAACCTTTTTTTTTTTTTTTTTTTTTTTTTTTTTTTTTTTTTTTTTTTACGTGAGGAAAATGCATTGAACTGCATCCCCACCGTCCTGGGGGAGGAGCGGTGGGGTATGTGGGGCTCTCCGGCCGTGAAGCGGCCGGCCTACCCACTAAAAACCTCACGATTCCTCGCTCGCCTTGTGGTCGGGGGCCCGGGGACACGTTCGTACTCGTCCGCGTCCCGACGGCGATGGTCCTTATTTGGAGCCCCTCTCTTAGAGGTTACGACCTCAATCCTCATGAGCGGCGCACGGGAATCACGTGCGCCTCGCTCGGGCCTTTACACGGCGACAGACCCCCCCGAGTCTGCCGCCTATGAGCCCATTTAGGGTGGCATCAGGTCGTCTGCACGACCTCGACGCCTTCCGCGTCTTGGTCTTCCCCTGCCCCCAGAACGGCGTGACCGTATAGGATCAGAGGTCGTCACTTCTCGGTCACGCTCCGCGTTCTCTTTGGCCACCATAACGATTTCTGAGAAGCGGAGCATGGCCTCCCACGCTTCCCCGTCAGAAACCATAGCCGACACGACTGCGGGGAGTGACAAATCACGCCCCACCACCTCTCGCAGCTCGTTCCGCTGTTCACGCCAAGCCACGCACATTTCGAGCGTGTGAACAGCGGTGTCCACAGTGCTCGAGCAGTGGTGGCATCTCTCGTCGGGCTCTCTACGTGCTATCTTACACAGGTACTTTCCGAAGCACCCGTGCCCGGAAAGCACCTGTGTCAGCCTAAATGTGAGAACCCCGTGTTGTCGCTCTACCCACTCACCCAGTACTGGGCGTATGGCCTCGATGGTAGCATGACCAGCAGTCGGCCGATTTAGGCGATCCTCCCATCTTGCCATGGCAACCTGACGGAGCTCCAACCGGCGTCCCTCTACCTCCCGTGGAGCCGGTCGATTGCCCCGCTCAAGCATCTCCTCACGCCACCGGAACATTGACGCGAGGGTTCCTGCGTCCAGGTCCCATGGCAAGACTCCAGCCATTACACACGCGGCCTCGTATGAGACGGTGCGGTATCCACGTATCACCCTCACGGCCATCAACCTCTGCGACTTGCGAAGCAGAGCTCGATTTCGGTTCGTGAGGGTGTCCGCCCACACCGGACTCCCATACAAGGCCATCGACCGCACTATCCCAGCGTATAATCGCCGGCAAGACACCGACGGTCCACCCACATTCGGCAACAATCCACACAATGCCAATGCTGCCGCGTCCAGCTTCGGAGCAAGGGCCTCGAAGTGGGCCGCGAAGTCCCAGTTCGAGTCCAGAATGAGCCCTAAGTACTTCAACGAAGCATGGACGGTGATTGGTACTCCGCAGACATCCACACAGAGTCCCCGAGGCGGCACCAGACAAGGGTTATAAAAGCCGACAGCTTCGCACTTTTCGGGAGCCACCCTCAAGCCCAACATGCGGATACGGCCAACTATGTCCTCCACCCCGATAGATGCCACAGCCGCGGCCGTGTGGAACGTGCTTCCCCGGGCGGTCACCAGCGTATCGTCTGCGTAACAGAAGACGCCCACTCCCGGGAAGCTACGTCCACGGAGAACCCAGTCATACCCGATGTTCCACAGGAGCGGTCCAAGGACTGACCCCTGTGGAACACCGCGCGACACATCTCGACTGCACACTCCATCCCGTCCAGGATATACCACTCGACGATCACTGAGATAATCGGCTATCACGCGACAGAGGTAGGGTGGCACTCGGTGATACCGAAGTGCCTCCCTTATGACCGCCCAGGGGAGGGTATTGAAGGCGTTGGCGATATCTAGCGACACCGCCAAGACGACCTCACCCTGAGCCACCGCCTCCTCAGCCAACGCCTTGACTCCCAGTATGGCCTGGATCGTCGAGCGGCCACTGCGAAATCCGTATTGAGAGTCGGCCAAATCCGGTCCATCTCTCCTTAGGTGCGCGGCGAGACGTGCAGCTACAACTCGCTCGAGGAGCTTGCACGCCTCATCCAGCAGCACAATAGGGCGGTACGCGGATGGCGACTCTGTAGGACGACCCTCTTTTCTGAGCAACACCAGTTTCCCCGTCTTCCAGAGACGAGGAAACTGGCCTCGCTCCATACAGGCACTCAACAACTGGATGAACCGCGGTCCTAACGCCTTCAGAGCTAAGGCCCATACTCTGCCCGGAACACCGTCCAAACCAGGGGCAGTGTTTTTGGCCCGCATCTTGGTGACAGCCAGCCTAAGCTCAACAGTCGTCACCTCTACCGATTCACTGGACTCTTCCGGCATATTTTCTTCGTCCGATGGCAACATAGGAGGAGGAACCATATCTTCTCCATCCGGGAAGAGCGTGTCCACTACCCTATTCACAAACTGAGGCTGGAGACTCCGAGTGAGTGGAGGGGCATACGGGCGCATCTTGCCCCGGACCGTACGGTAAGGTCGCCCCCACGGATCTTCACTCAAAGCCTCCAACATCTCCTCCCTGGCCCTGGTTTTGGCTTCGCCGATGGCAACCTGGAGCGAGAGTTTGGCCGCTCTATACGCCTCCTCTAGAATGGCTTCTCTTTGAGCAAAATCGCCGTCGCGGCGGCGCCTCCTGAGGTGTCGAGCGTATTGGCGCCTTGCAACCACGCAAACTCTACGAAGCTGCGCGATGTCTTCACTCCACCAATATACTCGACGTTTTGGAGGTTGGGGGCCGGAACGGGGCATTGATGCGTCGCATATACGGGTCATCGCCCCCCGGAACCATGTCGCCTCGGAATCAATGTCCGCCGGTCTATCGGGTGCCGTTGGCCAAGCCTCCACTAAAGCCGCTTCATCCGCCAGTTCTGGATCAAATCGACTAAGCGTCCAGCGCGGGCCCTCATCGCGAGCCGAGGCAGGCACCAGAGGAACCGAGGTCTGGGCCGAGACGCTGAAGCGAAGGTAACGATGGTCCGACAACGTCTCCACCCCCTCCAGGACCCTCCAGTCTCTGACCCGTGCGGCGAGACACGGGCTCGCAAATGTCACATCCACAATTGATTGCCCATTGGACCTTACACATGTAGCCACTGTTCCGCGATTCAGCAGATGCAATCCCGAAACTCGCGCCCAATCCTCCAGTTCTCGACCTTTCGGCAGTGTCCGAGGCGATCCCCACGCCCTAGATTTGGCATTAAAATCACCAAGGACCACCACAGGATACGAGCGGAACAAATTGAACATGGCGTCCAGCTCCCGGATAAAGCCCTTGAATTCGGTTATATTTGTGTTTGGTGAAAAGTAGCCTCCTATGAACGCTACCTCGCCTAGTACCGCAGCGACACAGCCCCGACCTCTTACAACACGGGTAAAAGGAGGAGAGCCGACTGCACCCCTCGAAGTCATGGCCACCACACCATCTAAGTCCGCGACCCAGTCCGGATGTTGTTGGACCGAGTATGGCTCGCATGCCACTACCACTGATGTCGACCACTGCGTAGCGCTTTGAATCAGGAGATCCTGTGCGACTCCGCGATGGTTAATGTTCGCCTGCAACACAGAGATGGCCATTTATCACTTGTTTGTCAATGTGTGAACTCTCCCATTGGACTGAGCCTTGCGACCAGTCCCCTTCGTGTTCGCCTTACATGCTGTCGAGCCGACCGAATGTGAAGCGGGGTTTCCGGCTCTAGCACAAGAGCCACAGTGGGGTGCTGCAGAGCAATCGGCAGCCTTATGACCGGCCGTACTGCACCTAAAGCACAGGCCACCAACCGGAATTTGCTCCGTACAGCATTTGCCGACATGGCCACGCCCGAGGCACTGGTAACAGACCAATGGTCTGCGGTCTAGAATTTTAACTCTAGCTGCTACCCAACCTACCAACAGCTTACCAGCCTCCATCAGTTTCTTCGCCGCCAAGATAGGGCACTGGGCCCAGACTGTGGCAAGTCCTGAAGGATTTCGACGGATTTCTCCAGTCTTGACGGTGTCAACCGCAACTCCACCAGCCGCAGCAATGGCAGCAGCTACCTCCACCTTGGTGACGGAGTCATCTAGGCCGGAGACACGTATGTCCACACACTTGGTTGGCCTGGTGACTATCACGTCCTGACCATAAAGCTCCCTCAGCTTTACGGCAAGAGAGTCGGCCTTTGCCGCGCTGTCCTCGCCTTTTTGGACTTCGAATAATTTGGAGCCAGTGGCTGCTGTGCGGAACTTTACGCCTTCTGGAATACCGAGGGCATTCAAGTCGATGCGGGCCTTAGCTAGCGCAATCGCGTCTCCATAGTTCTTCCCCTTCTCTAATGCTTCAGGCGTCAGCGTGATTACCACAACCGCAGATTTGGGAACTTGCAGGTTGAGTTTCTTTTTCTGTGCAACACTCTTGGCTGGTGGATTTTGCACTCTTGGTTTGTTGCTCCTGACGACCGTAGTCCACTCCATCTGCTGAGTCAGAGGAGATGATTCATCTCTAGCTGAGGCCTGAGCCTCCCGTGCAGCGAGAGACTTCTTCTTTCGTCTTCTCTTTGCCGTTTTCGAGGCCTCTGGTGCTGCAGCCTGAGACTGTTGCCGCGATACTGGTGCTGGCTTTTGTGTAGCTGACTTAGCAACACTCAATCTCGCGGCAGCTTCTCTCCTTTTGTCTGCTGCCAAAGGTGGGCGAACCCGTTCTTCCGGCGGCAACCGTCCCTCCAATGCCTCGAAACGGGCATTTATGTAGTTAACGATGGAAGTCGTCCACTCTCCACTCTCTCTTGGAGGATTTAGGCCCCGAGCAGTAGCCGCATAACTGGAGCTCGCTACGTCTGGTGCCTCCAAGTCATAGGACACCTCCATCGTCTCAGCTGTGACGTTAGTATCCACCTCTGGCATCTTCTGCGGCGGTGGCACCGGCTGAGCCTTAGACCTTCCACCCAAAACTACTTCTGGCAATTCATTTACGACCTCACTTGAGGATGCCACCACAATGTCCGTTGGTCGATCGGATCGCAGCTCGTACATTATTCGAAGCTGACTTCGAAGGTCGGCCATCTCCTTCTCAAGCTGCAACATCTTCTTACGGAGAATCTCATTGTCGCGATTGAGTTTCTCCGTTTCCACGCTTATGCTGTTGCAACTGAGCTTATTGACTGCTTCTATCATAGAGGCAGTCGCATCCTGCAGCTGTTGTGCATGTCCATCACTTAGGGTGCGCGATGTTTTGGCCACCGTATTCACAATATTTATTGCTTTTTTGGCCTGCTTACGCAACCTGGAAGCCGACTTGTGGTCGGTCTTGTTGTAAGCAACATCCGGCGCGCTGGACTCGGAGGATGACATCCGATGGTCAATCTCATCCTCTCGCCTGGGAGGGTCAGAGATAGCCCGAGCCGGTGTATCCAAATCAGACTCGCTCGCAGTCTCGTCGCCTCGAGGCGCTCGTTGCTGCTCTGGCGTTCCCCTATCCCGACGTCTTCTCTCACTCCGTTGGGGCTGTGGTGCTGCTTCTGGCTTCTTAATGAAGTCACTTCTGTTGAAGCTCAGCACTACTCCGCCTCTCTTAGAGGTTGACACCTTAACTGGACGGGTGGCGTCTCCCTCTGAATCCGTCTCTTCGGCTTGCTGCCGCTTACCTCCTGTGACCACTTTTGCAGTCAAGGTCGAGCAGGCAGAGCCAGGTCGCGAGTCATAAACGGGACTCTGGACACCAAAAGGTGTACTAGGGTCCATTACGTCCCACTCCAAATCCGCCCTCTGAAAGAGCTCGATTTCTTTATTCGTCACCGCGTCACGGCACGTTATCTTTCGATTACTCATTTCCTCTGTCTCCTTCTGACTTCGTTGTCTGTCCTCTGTTATAGGACTTCTCTCCCTTTCTCTGTCTTTCCCTTGATCTAAGGCCTTTAACCTCTCAGATCTTCTCACTTCTCTTGCTTTGGAGTCCTCTACTACTTCCTTCTCCATCGTCATTCTATCGTCCTCTCCTCCTGACTCCGTCCTAACAGACTCTACTCCTATCTCCTTCTCCACTGTTCCCTCAATTCCCCCCCCAACAGTCGTGCGATTTGTTGCCCCCCCCAGAATACGATGGGGGCTGCCCGCCGGAGCGGGGTGGGATTCCCCAACCACGTTGTGGTCGGGACCCACCTGGGTAATACTTTTACAGTTCGCCTTCATGTCATATTTTTTGTGGGCTGATCCACAGCTTCGTTACCTAAACTATTTGTTGTGTAGTGTAGATGTATATGTGGTGTATGTGTGTGTATGATTGGTTCGGCCAAGCCGATGGTAAAAGCCCATCGACGAGGACGAACCATGTGTGTGTGTGTGTGTGTATGTATAGTGTACCTACTATGCCGGACCATTGGCCAGCGCCGATCAATGGATGAGAGGAACTTCTCTTCGATTGATCGACGCTGTTTCCACCCACGCCACGAGGAGGCTGTCCGACTGGTGGGCAACCTAACCTAACCTAACCTAACCTAATCTTTTTTTTTTTTTTTTTTTTTTTTTTTTTTTTTTTTTTTTTTTTTAACGTGAGGAAAATGCATTGAACTGCATCCCCACCGTCCCGGGGGGGAGCGGTGGGGTATGTGGGGCTCTCCGGCCGTGAAGCGGCCGGCCTACCCACTAAAAACCTCACGATGTCCAGTCTCGCCGCCATGTGCCGGAGGTAGCAGGACCGCTCGCGCTTTACTGCTACTACCCCCGGCGACGGCTGGCCTCGTCAGGCCTCCTCTCAGAGAAGAATCCCTCGCGAGAGGCGGCGTGGACACGCCGCCGCCATCTCGGGCTCTTGTACTGGCGACGGACCCCCCCGAGTCCGCCGCCACGAGCCGTTTAGGGTGGCAGATGGTCATCTCGGGCCATCCGCCTGGAGCGCTGAGAGCGCTGCGTCCCACGCAGCAGCTCTCGCGCTCTTTCATCTGCCTCCTTTATCGCCATTACATTTTCACAATATTGGCGCATCGCCTGCCAGGACTCATCACTGCCGACCATGGCTGAAACTACGGCCGGCAGCGAGAGATCCTGGCCAATCACATTCACCAAATCTCGTCTCGGCTCCTCCCAAGCTTGGCAGACCTCTAAAGTATGTTGAGCGGTGTCGGAGCTGCAACTGCAGTGGTGACACCGCTCATCACCCTCCCTTTGGATTCGACACAGGTACTTACCGAAGCAGCCATGTCCGGTAAGCACCTGTGTCAATCGGAAGCTCAGCGCCCCGTGGCTCCTCTCGAGCCAATCCTGCAAAACGGGCCGTATTGCTTCCACCGTTTGGCGGCCGTATCCCGGCTGCTCTAGCCGCGTCTCCCACTCCGCCATGAGAATCTGGCCAAGCTCCGCCCGGCGTCCTTCCACCTCCCTGAGCGCTGGGCGGTCGCCCCGACTTCGCGCCTCCTCGCGCCACTCGTAGAGCGAAGCGAGGGATTTCGCCTCGAGATCCCATGGCGGAGATCCGGCGAGCACGCGGGCTGCGTCACCCGCTATGGTGCGGTATCCCCGCGTCACCCTGATGGCCATCAGCCTCTGCACTTGCAGAAGTTTGCCGATGACGCCATCAGGGATGTTCGCGGCCCACACCGGGGCGCCGTAGAGCGCCATCGAGCGGATGACGCCCATGTATAGTCTTCTCGTGGCAACGTTTGGGCCACCAATATTTGGCAGGAGCCGGGAGAGTGCCCCTGCCGCCCCTATCAACTTCGGCACCAGCTTATCAAAATGCGCCTCGAATCTCCACCTTCTATCTAGGACGAGGCCAAGATATTTAAGAGTGGGCCCAATGGTTATCCGGACTCCTCCGACGACTAGGTGGAATTCGGTCGGCAGGCGAGTACGGGGGCCATAAAAGCACATGGCCTCCGTTTTCTCCAAGGCCACCTCGAGCCCCAGTCGCCGGATTCGGTCCACCACATGGGCCACCCCGGCCGTCGCCAATATAGCTGCTTCGCGGCAGGTCCTCCCTCTAGCGGTCACCAACGTATCGTCAGCGTAACATGTGACGCTGAGGTTCCTGAGGAACGAGCCGCGAAGCACCCAGTCGTAACCCAGGTTCCACAGGAGTGGTCCAAGTACCGACCCCTGTGGGACTCCACACGTCATGCGCCACTGTTTAAGTCCCGACTGGCTGTCGAAGATGACCCCCCTGTCACAAAGGTAAGCCTCTACGGTCCTCTGTAGGTAATCCGGTATGCCATGGTACCGGAGGGCCTCGCGGATGCAAGTCCAAGGGAGAGTGTTAAAAGCGTTGGCGATGTCAAGAGACACCGCCAACAACACATCTCCCTCGGACACGGCCTCCTCCGCCAGCGTCTTCACACGGAGGATCGCACCCACGGTCGACCGCTCCCTCCGAAACCCGAACTGGTTTGCCGACAGATCCGGCCCAGTCCGGGTGAGGTGGCTGACGAGGCGTGCGGCAATGATGCGCTCAAAGAGCTTGCACGCCTCGTCTAGCAGAACGATCGGCCGGTACGCCGACGGTGAATCCTCCGGTCTGCCCTCCTTCCTCAACAGCACGAGGCTGCCAACTCTCCACCGAGCGGGAAATGCTCCCCGCTGGAAGCAAGAACTAAACAACCGCCGAAGATGGTCGCCTAGATGTTTCGAGGCCAGAACCAACGCGCGCCCCGGTATGCCATCAGGCCCAGGGGCGGTATTCTTGGCACTGAGACGCCGGACCATCTTTAGTTCTGGATCGGTCACCTCGATGGACTCCTCGTCCTCCTCTTGCGACGCCGGCTCTGCGGGAGGCGGAGCCATGCTCGGCGGAACGTGCTCCTCCCTATTAGGGAATAGCGTCGCGACGACTTCATCAACAAGATTTGGCTCAAGCGTCTGAATGAGAGGTGGTGCCCACGGTCTGAGCTTGCCCCTAGCCATGCGGTAGGGGCGCCCCCATGGGTCCTCACTCAGCGACGCTAGCATCTCGTTGCGGGCTCTATCCTTGGCGGCAGCGACTGCTGCCTGGAGTGTTTTCATCGCCGCCCTATAGGCCTCGTAGAGTTGGGCCTCTACTGGTTCCACCTCGTCCAGCCCACGAGGGCGACCGTGTCGACGCCTGCGGTGTCTCTGGTACTGGCGGCGCGCTGCTACGCAAGCGGCGCGTAGGGAAGCAATCTCCGCGCACCACCAATACACTCGTCGCGAACTAACTTGTGACTTGACCCGGGGCATCGACGCGTCACAGACGCTCGTCATTGCCCTCGTGAGCCGTTCCGCCTCCGAGTCAACATCGTCCAGGGCATCCGGTACGGGCACCCACGCCTGGACGATGGCGGCCTCCTCGAGCAGCACCCGGTCCAGCCGCTTCAACGCCCACCGAGGGCGGTCCATCCTGAGGGATGCGACCGAAGGGTTGGAGGTCTGGGTAGGAATCTCAAACCGGATGTACCGGTGGTCCGAAAGAGACTCCACCCCCTCGACAACCCTCCAGCCTTGCACCCTGGGCGCGAGGGCAGGGCTGGCGAACGTGACGTCCACGATCGACTCGCCCTGCCAACGCACAAGGACTCGAACTCGGAGTCGCGTCGGTTTGGCGAAAAGTACACCCCGACGACGACTATGTCCCTCCACTGCACCGCGACGTAACCCACGCCACGGGCAATGACCTTCAGGGGTGGCACACACAGGGCACTCGATGGGATGATGGCAACTAGAGATGCCGTGTCCACAATCCAGTTGCTCCGAGGTGGAATCCAATAGGGTTCCGCCACCACAGCCACCTCAATATTCCACTCTGCCAGTGATGCAACCAGCATGTCCTGCGCCGAACTGCAATGGTTGCAGTTTATCTGCAAGAATCGATGTTTTAGGTCGTAAGCCATTAGGGACACTCGATGTCAATATCAATCTCGTCCATCGCCTCGCTCGAAGCCACAGGTGCTTCGGGGATGGGTGGGCAGCTCACAGCTGGTTGCGACGGTGCGCTCAGTGTGGTCTTCTTCTTGGACAACTTTGGGTCCTTGCAGGCCTTTGTGCCTACTTTGTGATTCGCTGGAAGTTTAGCCGCTGCACACAGTGCACAGTGCAGGGCGGACGAACATTGACTAGCTCTATGGCCGGGCTGTGCACATTGGTAACAGAGGTCGCTCCTGTCAACTTCCGAAGTGCACTTGGCCCTCACGTGGCCAACCTCAAGGCAGCGGAAGCAGCGCTGTACCCTTGGCTGTAGCAATCTAACGCTTGCTGATACCCATCCAACAAGTAAGCGCCCGCCCTCCACCACCTTCTTGGCCGCAGCCACTGGGCAGCGTACCCACGCCGATCCCATGACACCAGAATCTCGGCGAATTTCCCCGGATTTAATTTGCTCTAATGAGCACTCTCCCACCTGCGCGATTGCTGCTGAGAGTTCCTCCGACGTCACGGAGTCATCCAGGCCGGAGACGCGGAGTTCAGCAGTTGCGACTGGCCGGTGAACTCTGACACGTTCTTCGGACAGAGTCTGCCTAATTTTTTCAGCCAGAACGTCTGCCATCTCGCCTTTGGCCGCTCCGGGAACCTTTATGATGCGGGCTCCTGTCGCAGTCTTGTCTATACGAAGGCTTTCGATACCCATCGCACGCCAATCGATCTTCGACTTGGCGTCCGACAGTACCTTAGCATAGGTCTCACCATTTTTCTCCGCCTCTGGCTGGAGGGTCACAACGATAGCTGCGGTTTTATGTACGCGCAGCTTTGGCTTCTTTGTCTTTTCACCCTTTTGGGTTTCCTTCTTTTTGGGTGCTTGTTTGCCGTTTTTACCGACAGTTGTCCAAGCACCGGATGTCGGCTTGGCAGAGGAGCCGGGGACAGAATCTGGTTGGGTTGAAGGAGCACCACTTTTGCTCTTGTTCACACCTTTTCCTTTTTTGCCCTTGGCCTTCGTCGCAGGCCCCGTCGGCTTCGGGGCTGGTCCAATCCGTGGCATCGGGACTGGAACTTCCATCTGAGGTGGAGAGGGGCTTTTCTCCTTTGCCCGGTCAGCCGCCAGAGGCGGACGAACAATCGGGGCCGGAGGAAGTCTTTCCTCCAACACCTGAAGGCGGGCATTCATCATGGTCCCTATCTCTACCATTAAGGACCGCTTGAGCTCCTCCACGATATTTATCTCCGAGGGGTTTCGCGCCACGGGCTGGCTGACTGCCATGGCCTCAACTCCAGGGGACTGATGAGGCGAGGAGTGACTGTTTCGCACCCTTGCCATATCTTCTCGAATAGAGACTATCTCCTTGCGGAGCTCCGCAATCTCTTTTTTCATGTTGGCATTTTCTGCCTGTAGGAGAACAGTCTCCTCCGACGTTGTCCTTTGGCTCAACTCCTCTACCACGTTGGCGACACTGAGCGCAGCGTCCTTGAGGAATCGTATGAACCTACCATTTAAATTATTGCTGTTGTCAGCCACATAATTAATGGAGCTCAAATCTCCAGTAATGCGCTCAGTGAGCGCCTGCGTAGTCTGTTTTTCCATCGGGACCACGGCTTCTCCTTCTAAGTTGCCTTTCTTACATTCCGACCTAGTTGGGAATTTTAGGCGCAACTCTCGAGCGACAGATGCCGCTGCGGTTATGTCCTTTTCCGCCTCTAGTCGCATATGCTCTTTTTCTAGCTCAATGAGCTTCTGTTTAGCCTGGGCCTGCCCCACATACTCCCCTGTAGTAGGGGGACGGCCGCGTCCTCGTCCTTTGTTACTGGGTGTGGCAGGTGATTTACCTCCCCACTCCTCGCCACTAGAGCCTTCGCTATGCGGCCTCTTTTGTGCCTTGGCGCTGTCACGGCTAACGGCAGATCTATAGCCTGAAACCGAGACATTTTCGGCGCTGGAGGAGTCCGACAAATACAGTTGCCTCTCCACACTTGACTCCGTACTACGTAGTCTCTTCTCCGTCTCGTCCGTGCTTAGGCGGTTAAGCCTTACGACTGCAACGGGGCTTCTAGACTTTGCCCGCACTTCCGTCTTCTCCAACTCGGATCCACTGGACCCATCCACCATCTTCTCCGACTTCCTTCCCTTCTCACGCCTACTGCGCCTCTCCTTCTTCCCACTCTTTTTCTCCTTAACATCGTCAATTTTTATTTTATTTTTTAAGAACTCCATATTAGTCCCACGAGTATGGAACGAACTTAGGGTCCACCCGGGCAGTGCGTCCTTACCGCGGGTAAGCCTATATTTTGATGACCCAAGAGGGGGGTGGCAGGTACCCTCCTGGGAGGCAGTAATGACCGACACGACGAGCGAGGCGGACCATTCAACGCACAAGCGGCGCTGACTGGACCGTCTCGCCCGATACCCTGGCCGATCTTCAAGGCCTCGCGCTGCCATTCCGCTTGCCACTCAGGGGTTTTTTATTGAAAAGTGGTGTGCTCCACTTTGTTTTTTATTGAGGTTGGCTCCTCGCGGCCCGGCCAATTAAGGCAAGGCCTCCGGTCCCGAGCACGCTCAAGAGATAACGGATCCTCACCCCCTCACTTTCGCGAGGAGGAAACCAACCACTCGCACGTCCACTGTGCCCTCAGCTACTCAGAAGGACAAGCGGAGCGCCTTCTCGGGGACCACTTCGCTTCACTACAGGCTGGATTGCCCGCAGCTACTGAGCCCCCCCGCCACGACAAGGCGTGGTCCCGTTGGGGGGGAACCTAACCTAACCTAACCTAACCTTTTTTTTTTTTTTTTTTTTTTTTTTTTTTTTTTTTTTTTTTTTTTACGTCAGGAAAATGCATGAAACTGCACTTCCACCGCCCCGGGGGGAACGGTGGGGAGTGTGAGGCTCTCCGGCCGTGAAGCGGCCGGCATACTCACTAAAAACCTGACGATGCTGCCTACTCGCCACTTTCGCGCCGGGGGTACCAGTACCGCTTTCGCTCCGCCCGGCTTCCCCCGACAGTGGTTGGTCCTCGCGGACCCAATCTAATTTTTTATGACCGCCACGAGAAAGGCGACGTGCAGCACGCCGCCGCCTCCTCAGACCTCTGAACTGACGGTGATCCCCCCCGAGATCACCGCCAAGGTCGTAAATGTGGCGCGTGAATCGCTGCCTACTGTACGCCGTGCGCAGATTGGAGAAGACCACTCCGCTCCGCCACCACCACGGTCAACCCGAGACAACCCCTATGGACAGGGCATCTCGATGTCCGGCCCCTCCGAAGTTTGAGGAGGAACCGGGGCGGCCGGAGGACGATAGCCAGGTGGTCTTAGGCCCTTCTTCTTTTTGGGTGTGACGCAAGATTTGCCCCCCACCCGATGCTCAGCCGGCTTGCCAGCTGCAGCGCACACCGAGCATCGCACAGCAGCGCTGCACGAGTCCGCCTTGTGACCCAGCTGACCGCAGCGATAGCACTCACCGCTGCGGTCCACTGGGGACCTGCACCATGTCTGGGTGTGCCCAGGTTCCAAGCACCTGAAGCACCTGAGCCTCTTCGGCTGTAAAAGCTCTACTCGGGCCGCGCTCCAGCCAACAAGTAGACGGCCCTCCGCGCCAAGCGATTTGGCTGCCTCGATTGGGCAGCGCACCCACACCGTCCCGGAACCCCGCGCGTTAGTTCGAATTTTGCCCACTTTGACTGCGTCTAGGGCGCAGTTTGTTTTACCCGCTATCGCGGCAGCAACTTCTTCCACTGTGACTGTGTCGTCGAGGCCTCTGATGCGCATTTCGGCGCACATCACAGGCCTCGAGACAATAACACCCTCAACATCGCGAGCGAGGACTTCACGAATGCTGTCAGCCAGCGCATCTGCTTTGCGGCTCCTGTCTTCCCCTGAGACCTGCAGCAATTTCGCCCCGGTGGCCGTTCCGACCATATCTACGCCAGTTTCAAGACCTAAACTGGCTAGGTCCACCCTCTGCCTGGCTTTGTTTATCACCGAGGCATAAGTTACACCCTTTTCCAGCTCTGACTGTGGCAGCATAATAACGACTGCCGCAGTCTTTGGGGCGGTAAGTCGGGGTGTGCGCTTGGACTTCCCACCGCGTTTACCCCGCTTCCCCTTCTTTTTCGCCTGGGGGGAAGGTTTTCCTCCCTTGCCCACTGTGGTCCAGGCATTATCGGCCGAAGTCGATGGCGTCTGGGCCGGTGCCTCCTTCGGAGGAGCAGCTTTCTTAGCAACTCGACTCACCCTTGTCTCCTTCTTCGACGCAGCCTGCGCAGGCGCAGACCGCGAAGGTGCATCTTGCAAAGGCGCAGCCTGCATAGGCGCAGCCTCTACAGATGGAGCCCTCGTCACTTCTCTGGCCCTGTCCGCCGCAAGCGGGGGACGAAGGCGTGCAGCTGGGGGCAGCCGTTCCTCTATGGCAGCGAGTCGCTGCAAAATAATGTCGAATCCCTGTGCACCCTGGGGCGCTCGCTCGCCCGCAACGTTCTCTCTCCTCTGCGCGTTCTCGCGGCGGACGTTCCGCATCTCCTTTATCATTTGGGCCATCTCCATACGGAGATTAGCCACGCACTGATTTAGCCTGGCGTTATCAGCCTTTAGCTGCGCCATCTCCTCCGTCTGTGTCCGGGTAGTCAATTCCTCAAGTGCCACCTTGATATTGGTGGTGGCAACGTTAAGGAATTTAATGAACTCCCCCTTGAGGTGTCCACTGCGCTGGGCAACCTCCCTTACGGCCAACAAATTGGACGCAGCCTTGTCTCCGATAGTGGTAGCCGTCTGCGCCTTCGGATCGCCGATTGGAACAACCAAATCGGCGATTTTTACCGCCTTGCTGGTCGAAGGCCGTGGCGACCGATCACGAACCAGCCCCTTTTCTGCTTGGAGGCGGATGATGTCGCGCTCCGCCGCCGCTTTGGCTTCGATTTCCTTGTGGAGACCGATGTGTTCACCTGAGGGCTGTCGGTCTCTCTCAGGATGCCCCTTATTCGCCGCTCTTGCGGCCGCCAAGTCTTCCTCAGCCTGTCGGCGTATTAACGCTGTCTCAGCCTCTTCCAAGTCCTGCCTGGCCTTACGCAAGTCAACGTATTGGCCCGTGGTGGGCGGTCTACCTCTTCCTCTCTGCGCTGGAGATACCCCAGCGCTCTCCCTCGCTTCCGGCGGCAAAGGCCGCTTCCCTGCCTTCCGGCTGCTTACCATCGAGACGGACGACTGCGATGACTCGTCGCTTTCGTCCGCCCCGGACAAGTCTGAAACTGAGCCAAACAGACTCTCCATACTTTGCGCAAGTGTTCGCGCAATAATTGGCGATCGGTCGCGGATATTGTGCGCACCGTGCCCCGACTTCTCAGCAGCCATATCTTCAAGCCGCGTTAGCCTTACAATTGGGCTGCGCAGCCGCTGCTCTTTTGCCACTCTTGTGGCTTCAGTCTCCGGCTTCTCCAGCCCTTCAACCTCCGGCTTTCTCAGCCCTTCCGTCTCATCAACTCCTCCTACATCGTCAGATTTTTTGTTTTCAGTCTCCATATAGTTCCCACGAGAACACGGTTTTAAACGTCCACCTAGGCCGGAGCCGGTCGGCACTAGGTAAGCCTTGAGATTGATAACCCAGGGGAGGGGCGGCAGGTACCCCCCTGGGGGTGCGGTAGAGACTGCCTACTGGGCAGCCACACAGGTCTCGCCCCGCACCACCAACTTACCTTTCAGGTTTTTTAAGGTGGTCTCTCCACCAGGCCCGGCCAATGAAGGCAAGGCCCATACCACCCCATCCCTCGCTTTCGCGAGGAGGCCCCTAAAATACGTACGCCGGCCAATTAAGGCAAGCGCACCCCCGAACTGTGTGTAGTGTAAGTGTGTGTGTGGTGTGTGTGTGTGTGTGATTGGTTCGGCCAAGCCGATGGTAAAGCCCACCGACGAGGACGAACCAATGTGTGTGTATGTGATGTCGATGATCCCCCAGCAGCGCGGAGACGCTTCCTCGACCTTTCGCAATGACGTCGAAAGGCGAGGAGCCAACCGCAGCCCTAGAGAACCACCGACAACGCGTGTATGTATAGTGTACCTACTATGCCGGACCATTGGCCAGCGCCGATAAATGCAAAATAACCTAACCTAACCTAACCTAACCTAACCTAACCTAACCTAACCTTTTTTTTTTTTTTTTTTTTTTTTCGTGAGGAAAATGCATTGAACTGCATCCCCACCGTCCTTGGGGTGGAGCGGTGGGGTATGTGGGGCTCTCCGGCCGTGAAGCGGCCGGCCTACCCACTAAAAACCTCACGGCGGCCATCCTCAGGCATCTTGGGGGGGCCCCGGGCTCGCGGGCTCCATCTTGGCCAGGATTTGGAAAGGGGGGGAACGGGCCAGAACCGTCGCCGCCTCGAACGAAATCGTTCGGTAGCCTCGCACGATCCGTATGGCCATCAACCGCTGCAGGCTCCTCAATAGAGCTCCGCAGCGGGAGGACCTCGTGAGGTCACTGGACCACACGGGGGCCCCGTACAAGGCCACGGATCGTATGACGCCACCGTAGAGGCGGCGAACTCCTTCCCGCGGTCCCCCGAGGTTGGGCAGCAGGCGATGTAGTGCACCTGCAATCTTGCGCGCTCGGGGGACCAGGCGCACGAAATGCTCCTCGAAGCCCCATCGGCTGTCCAGGGTGAGGCCTAGGTACTTGATGTACCGCCCCACCTGGACTTCGGAATCACCTACATGGATTCGCGAGCTGGGGGGTTCCTGGCCACGTGGGAGGCGGTGGAACCATAGCGCCTCACACTTGTGAGGCGCTATTTGAAGACCCAGCTCGCGAATCGCCCGCACGACACATGCCACCCCCAGCTCGGCAAGCCTGAGCGTTCGCCCGAAGTTGGCACCGGTGGCGACAACGAGAGTGTCGTCCGCATAGCAGACGACGGATATATACATCGAACACTATATATTTGTGGTCTGAAAGCGTGACCGCCTCCTCCGCCACTCTCCATCCTGATACCGTGTGCGAGGCCGAGGGAGTCGCCCATGACAGGTCCACGATCGACCTCCCCTGCCATCGCTCACAGGTAAAGACTGAACCTCTGTTTAGTAACCGGAGGTCCAGCCCTGCCGCCCACTCCAGAAGCGTCTCCCCCTTCACGTTGTCTACGACGTCCCCCCACTCACCCGAGCGCGCGTTGAAGTCCCCCAGGACGAATACCTGACGGGGGGCGCAGGCGCGAATGCAGCTCTCCAGCCCGTCCAGATATGCCTCGAACTCGGCGATGTCGCAGTTGGGAGAGATGTAGCAGCTCACCATGGCCGCGGACCCCCACTCCACGGCCACGTAACCCAGCCCTTTTGCGATGAGGGAGCAATGGAGGTTGTCACCCCCCGCCCAATAGATGCAGGCCAAGCCCAAGTCGTCCCCAAACCACCTGGGGTTGTCTGGGACAGAGTAGGGCTCGGCGATTACCGCCAGGGCAACCGACCACTCCGCGAGCGTTTGTAGCAGGAGGTCCTGCGCCGCGCGGGTGTGGTTCAGGTTGACCTGCAAAACCCGTGTGTGGAGCATTAGGAGGTCTCCATGACTTCCTCACTTCCCCGGGCTGGGGAAGGTGGCTGGACAGGCCCCTTCTTCTTCTTGTTCTTCGGCGGGGAGCACTTTTTAGTCCCCAGCCGATGGTCGGCGGCCCGCCCTAGGTCCGCGCAGACCGGGCAATGGGGGTCGGACGCTGTGCAATGACGGGCAACATGCCCCGACTCACCGCACCTGTAACAGCGTCCACTCCTGTCTACCGTCACCGGTAGCACTGCAACGGCCGTACTGCCAGTGCCTCCACCCTTGCCGCAGTCCAACCTATCTGTACCCGTCCTTGGGCCGCCAGCTTCTTGACGGCTGCGACCGGGCAGCGGACCCAAACGGTCCCCATCCGCGATGCGGCGGTGCGGATCTCCCCGATCTTGATATCAGTCTGGGAGCATCCGCCCGCCTCGGCGATCGCCGCCGTGACATCCCCGGGGGTGATGGACTCGTCTAGATCCATCACTCGCATGTCGCCCATTTTACACGGGCGCGAGATGACCGCACCCGTGTCGGCGAGGGCCTCCCTCATCTTCTCCGCCAAGGCATCGGCTTTGGCGGAGCTCTCGGGACCTGGAATCTCCAATAGGAGAGCCCCGGTTACCGCCTTCCTCTGCTTTACGCCCCCCACGATGCCAAGGTCCGCTAGCTTAATGCGGGTCCTGGCGGCCGTCATTACTGCAGCGATCGTGGTCTCTGCGCCCTCAGGCACCGTGACCAAAACCGCCGCACATGTAGGGGGCTTGGGCTGCCCCTTCTTCTTCTGAGGAGTGGGGGCGGCCTGGGTTCGTGGCGTTGGAGGCGCCGGAGCAGCGACCTGCTGCTTGGCACGGGCGGCCGCCTTCCGACCGACCACCGTCGCCCAGGTGCCGCCCTGTGACCCCACCCGCTCCGTCGACGGCCCTGGAACTGGTGGAGGCTGTGACGGTGCCGTTCGCCCCCTCTTCGTCCGCTTCCTTTCCTTCTTGCTCTGGGACTCCGTCAGCGTCGCCTGGGGAATTTCCCCCTCTCGGCGCTGACTCTGTCCCAGTGGAGGTCTTCTTCCCATCTCGGGGAAGAGACGGCCCATAAGCTCGGACTGAAAACGAGCGTACTCCCGGTCCATAATGGCCGAGAGCTGGCTCCAGTCCGAGCTTGGTTCATGTTGAGGGGCTGACGCCGTCGGCCGAGGTGTCGGTGCGGGCGCCCCCCTTTGTGAACCGTCTCTCCCTTCTTAGATCTTGCAGTCGGTGCCGTCGGGGGAGGTAATACTTCCCGGGAAGGCCCCGGCGCCTGATCCTTTCTGAGCGCATGAAGGGTTCTCGCCGCGGCCGGGGGATGTGACGAACCCCCTCCCTTCCGTAACTCCTTTACCTCGCTGGCCAGCTCCTCGATACGAGCGTACAGCTGGTCGATGAGGGAGCGAGTCCTCTCGTTGTCCCGGTTCCGCATCTCCGCCCTCACACACAGCTCCGACGCGCAGGCCTTTAGGGTGACGAGGGTGGACCGAACGGACTTCACTACATCTTTCTTAGCGCTCTTTGGATTATCGACCGCATTCTCTACGGCCGACAACAGGAGAAGAGCTCCGCGCCGATGTCCGCGGATGCTCGCTCACTCCTGTCCCCTCCGGATTCGGCGGCTGGTTGCACTTCCCGCTCCGTGTTGGCATCGTCCGCTGTCCTCCTCCTCACGACCATGGGCCTCCCGTCATCGTCGGCAGGACGCTGTGGTTTGCGCTTTCGCGCCCGCAGAGTTCCGCTGATGGAGGATGACATAGAGACGTCGTCGCCGCCGTCGTCGCTGTCTCCATCGTCCTCCCTCCCAGCCCCTGGCTTCGGGCTAGGAGTGCCTGGTCTTACAAATTGCAAGACTAGGCTCCCCTCCGAGGTCGTCCTTGAATGGGACCGAGAGCGAACAAAACTGGGCGTGCTCACCCCCGATCTCTTTGTGTCCAGTCCAGTAGTGGGATCATCGACCTCACAATGTGATTGTGGGGTCGGAACATCCACCGTCTCCCCCGTGTTACGCGACTGAGGCCGCGAAGCAGTGTTGGCCCCCCCCGTATACGTGGGGCCAGCCACCCTTGAAAGGGCAGCACGGGATTCCCCAGCCATGTGGCTAGGACCCGCCCGGGGATCATTTTGGCACTGCTGTTTATTCATTTTGTTTTTTGTCCAGTTAACGTCTGGGACCCGACGTTGGTGCCCTAGGGGCCGACCTACGCGCCGACCATACATCCCCTCGCCAGGCACCGGAGCTTGGGATTTACGGATTTTTTATAGTGGTTTACTCCACGCGGTCCCTTGGGACCCCCGTTCCTCTCCGTTGAGGGTTACGGGTTAGGCCGATCGGGGGGGTTTATAACCCCTGATCCGTCGCCCCTTACACGGGACAGGCCGAACGGAAGGGTTTGTAACCGCAATCCGTCGCCCTGCCCCAAGAGTCCACCTCGGGTCGGGCCGAACGGGGGGGTTCATAACCCCTGGTCCGTCGCCCCTTCCCAAAGCTATCACCACGGGCCAAGCCGATCGGGGGGGTTGACAACCCCTAGTCCGTCGCCCTGGCCCACAACCACCCAGGGTCGGGCCGAACGGGGGGGTTCATAACCCCTGGTCCGTCGCCCCTCACTCACAACATTTTGGATCAGGCCGAACGGGGAGGTTCATAACCCCTGGTCCATCGCCCCTCTCCAAAACCGTGGCAAACTGCCACCACTCGCGCGTCCACTCTGCTCTCTGCTAGCCAGAGGGACAGGTGGAGCGCCCTCCAGGGACCACTTCGCTTCACTACAGGCTGGATTGCCTGCAGCTACTGAGCCCCCCCGCCACGACAAGGCGTGGTCCCGTTGGGGGGGAACCTAACCTAACCTAACCTAACCTAACTTTTGATTTTCCAGCCCTGTACGCATGTTGATTACAGTGCATGGGCAAATTGTAAAGTGGCCTATCTCTCAGCTTCCTGTTACACAGCTTCTTCACTGCTTTTAACAGGAAGGAGATGAGACTGATCGGCCTGAAGGATTTAGTAATGTAGTCACTCTTACCAGGTTTAGGTATGAATACCACGTTTACCTCTCTCCATTTTAGGTGGGATGTACCCATGGTGGAGGCATGCTCTCATTGCTTAGAGAAGTTGGTCTAATCCCCATTGCAAAAGGGCGGGGAATATCCCATCAGGCCCGGCAGATTTGAAAGATTGAAAACTGCTGATAGAGCATTTGAGATTTTCATAGGTTATGATTTTACCTGCAAAAGTCAAAGTCGGGTTTACGGATAGATCCGAGCACCGCAGTAGACTGCAAAACCAAGACCTTTCTAACTCGAATTGCTTCGCAAAAGTCCCTGCTTCCTCTGGATCTTAGTTGCTTATTGTATAGGGTCTTAAATCAATGCTTTAACAAGATTTCTACATATATACTTTATTTATTTACCTGATTTTGACACTTTTTCGCAAGTAGACCATCGGAGATGGTTTTTCCTAAATTTATTCAATTAACTAAAATGGTTTTTGCAGAAAGCATCTACTTCGATGGTCTACTTCTGCAAAATACGTATTGCAAAAAAGGGTTATAAAGTCAAACGAGACTATTACTAAAAACGTTTTTTTACATAGTAAATAAAGGTTTTTGATTGAGTTAGATATCTGAAGTGATAGCTAATTCTATAAACTATATTATGCAAACAATTTTTTATCTATTTTATGGCTACAAAAAAAGCTTGACAAAGAAAACATAAAACACGCTCTATCTCAAAACACGATTTTCGTCGATGGTCGCCTTCTGCTAGACACTGCTCAATTTATTCCCTATTATTAGGTAAGTGGATTCAATCAACTAAAAACTAAATTATTTACAAAATATCGCAGTTACAGTAATTCGTGAGACGTGCCGCGTGGCCTACGCCCTGCTCTTTTGTAAGTCTGTCTTGTACTCAAAATGGTAAACCCTTTTCTTATATCTAAATGAAACCTTGTCATAAATGTGCGTGCGCAGTTTACAATAAATAATTGTACTTATTGACCGAACGAGCGTAGCGAGAGAGGTCTAGTGGCGAGACGGTCGGTCGGTTGTATCTATGTATCTATGTATGTTTGTTCGACGATAACTTGAGTACCGTTGCTCTGATCTTCATGATTTTTGGTATACGAGTAGTTGAGGCCCATAGAATTTTTAAGTTCGAACATGAGAGGGATCGGTTAGGGGCTACGGAGATAGGGGGTGCAAAAGGGGATTTACCTTTATAAAAGGCAAATAATTAAAACCTTCTTTTGAATTTAAAGCTTCAAAAATGACAACAAAGAGAATATAAAACATAGATAAAACTCTCTGATAAAACTACGTAAGAAATGACAATGTCAGGTTTTTATTCTGTCATTGTTGAAAAGAATATGATTCACAGAACCATAAAAATCCATGTTTGTATACCTTCTCAAAACATCTTCAATATCTTCGTGATATATTTTGATTAAAATAGATGATTCATATTATATTTAGTCATCCCAAATAAATTCAAATATTCGCGTAAAAGTTGATAGTGTAAAGTTATGCACGGAAGGTGTAATTTTACTTCTATAATCCATAAACCAATTCTACTGCCATGTTCGCTCCCGATGGCCTATAAAGAAGCTAATGCTGGAACCAGCTATTGATCAGCTGAAAGGAAACCAAGGCGATAACTGGGCAACCCTACTATGGTTGACGTCGTCTGGGCCACTCAAGTTGTAGGTATCAACGATCATCCAACGATCGTAATGTACTACGGGATGTACCTTGTGTGAAGACATGCTGAAGACTGTGGTTTTTATAAAGTTTATATTCTACTTTCTCCTAAATTCGACCTCTGTTTGCTTCAGTTCTAGCCGACAGAAAGATTTTTTTTAGTTTTCTAAAAAAACACGCTTTAATAAAAAAATCCAACTAAAAAATAGAAAATTAAATTTAATAAATTTGGATTAAGAATATTGTAAATAGTAAGCGTGTTACATTGTGATTGCAAAAGAAAAATAATAAAGGTGTAGCATCACAATGTAAGTAACTCAGGTAACTCAGGTTTCCAACGCCGCGATGAGAGGGAAAAGTGTCTACCAATCATAATATATTATAAAATTATTATGTGACTTATATTAAATTGTCTATATCTTGACTTATGATTCTATATAAATATGATAAACGCAGTTATATCTCCTATATCAGCTCTTTCCTATTTTCCCCCCTTCGCGACAATCTACAAACATCATATTAACCCGTCTTCGCTTACGAATTTTAAATTTTCTATTTATTTTCTTAAAATCATAGGATATAGGGGGGGGTTCGTTTCAGTAGTCCTTTTGACTCAATCTACTTTGTTTGTTGCTAGTAGTCCTTTTGACTCAATCTGCGATATTTGTTGCTAGTAGTCCTTTTGACTCAATGTACTTTGTTTGATACTAGTAGTCCTGGTGACTCAATCTTTTGACTTAATCTGCGATATTTGTTGCTAGTAGTCCTTTTGACTCAATAGTAGTCCTGGTGACTCAATCTTTTGATATGAATCAATGGTGTCGATTCGGTATAACAGGACGACTTAACTTAACCTAACTAAAATACGACTAAAATAAGTTAGGTCATTTTTATATTCAATTCGGTTTTGCCGTCAAACTAAATTTGGTTGTCTTTTGACAGATTGTTCGACACAACTAAAATTTATTAAAGGAGTCCGAACATTTTTAGTGTAGGAGCTTGGCATAGTGTTTTTTTCCGCGGTTTATTTTAATACGCCGTTTCCAAAACACTTTAGCGATCCGGTGTCAAGGCATTATTTGTTGGTCATAATGACCTCTATCGATAGGAATGAGTCTCAAAATGAACCGATGCAATTTAAGTTACAGGCATGTTGTGTCTAAAAAGGGCTTTGCACCCGGGGCAGCGCAAAAGTATTCAATGAATCGCGTCAAGTCTCATCCTTATTCTAATGGATTTCGGTTTATTCTTAGGTTGGGATTAGAAGAAAGAAAGGAGTCTCAGAAAAACAAAGCGCAAATCAACCAAGTATTAACAGTTTCCCATTTTGACAAATCTGGCCGGAAAATACTAGTTTTAATTTTGTTTTTTTGTTGTTTATTTTACGTTTTTCTGTATCTGCTATAGCAACTACCACATACTCCTTCATTTTCACCCCAAAATTCAACAAAAAATCGTAAAAAATCTTCAGAAAGTGGTTGCATTAATTTTAATCGATATGAAATAGGTCGCGACTAAAATTAGTCGTAATTTAGTTTGACATTTCTAAAATTTGATCATTCCGAATTGCAAAATTGTGTTTTGGACTTAATTTAGTTCGACTTAACTAAAAATTAGTTTACTCCTGTCAAAATTGGTTAGGTTGGGTATTTCCGAATAGCAAACATAATTTTACACATCTAAACCTAATTTTAGTTAAGTTAAGTCGTATTTGTGTACATTCGAATCGAGTCCATTATGCTTTGTTTCTTGCTAGTAGTCTGCTTGTTCTTGGATCCGCCAATTTCGTTTTAATATAATTCCTGCCTCGCCCCGGATTCCTATAATTCATCAAAATGTTAACTGCTAAATATTTTAATCTTTCAATGTTTGTATTCTTACTATTTTATACCATAAAACGAAATCGTAGAACAAACAATGTAATGTATAATTAAAACTAAAATAAAATTATTTACAAAGAACATAAATGCGGGCTCGTATCGATCGCTCTCGCTGTCATCGCGTGTGTGTGTCGCTAGTCGTCTTCGTGCAGAGAGAACAGCTTGGCGACCTCGAAGAGGTCCTCGAACTCTCCCTGAGCGAGCACCTGCCGCGCCACGTGCATACGGTTGAAGAGGTTCCACAGCAGCACGCCCACGACGCGCTTCTCGCGCGTGTAGAACACGACGCCGCGCTCGTAGCGACGCTCGCCCTCGCCCCGCGCGGGGGTCGATGTCTCCACCGGCACCGCCTCGCTCCCCACTGTCACCGCCTGTGTCTGCGTCTCCGCGTCGTGCACCGCCTCCGCATTGAAGACGCCGACCGTCGGCAGAGTCGCGTCGACGAGACCGATCGCCTCGTAGCCGAGCGTCGGCCCGAGGTCGCTCCAGAACATGCTCTGGTGGGAGTAGGGCTTCGGCGGGCCGGCGCCGGCCATGTTCTCGCCGGCGAGCCGCCCGGAGACGACGGCGTGGTCGTGGTGCTCGACGCGCCGCCTCCCCAACGTCTCGTCGTAGAAGCAGGCCGCGTCGCCGGCGACCCAGAGGTCGGTCCGCGCCTGCAGCTCCGCGTTCACGACGACACCGCCGAGCGCCGGGTGCAGCTCGAGGCCGGCGGAGCGAGCCACCTCGTCCGCCGGCTCGACGCCCGCGCACTCGACCACGAGGTCGACGCTCAGCGCGCGCCCGCCGCGCAGCCTCAGCTCGACGCCGCCGCCGCCCGACGCCGGCGCCGAGTCCTCCACCTCGGCCGAGAGCAGCTCGACGCCGGCGGCTCGCAGCCTCCGCGCCGCATCGCGCGCCAGGTACTCGGGCAGCACGCGCGCCAGCGGCTCCTCCTCGCGGTACAGTTGCAAGACGCGGCCGGGGCCGAGCCGCTCGGCGAGCGCGGCGCTCAACTCGCTCGCGAGGAACCCGCCGCCGACGATAGCGACGCGGGCGACGCCCGGCTCGTGCAGAGCGCGCGCGAGCCGCGCCGCGTCCCGCGCGCCGCGCACCGCGAGCACGCGGCCGGCGTCGCGCGCCCCCGCCAGCTCGGGCAGATGACGCGGCCGCGCGCCCGGCGCCAGCAGGCACTTCTCATAGGTGAGCGTGACGGCGGGGGTCCCGGGCGCCCGCAGCTCGGCCTCGTGCCGGCCGACGTCTATCCGAGCGACGCGCCACCCGCGCGCCACGCCCGCCCCGCCTCGCTCCGCCAGCTTCTCGAGCGGCGTGTAGAAGGCGAGCGGCTCGTACGCGAGCGGACGCCGCTTGCCGTTCCACTGCCTGAAGGTGAGAGCGTCGAGCGCGTCGTCTGTGAGAGTGGCTATATCGGGCTCCCTCCACAGCTCCTTGCTGAGCGGTGGACGCATGTAAGGTGGATGCGGTTCCTCGCCGACGATGAGTACGGCGGCGTCGGGCCTCGCGCTGCGTATGGCCCTCATGGCGGCGAAGGAGGCGGTCCCCCCGCCCACCAGCAGGTACTGCACGTGCCGCGGGAACACGTCCCCGGCGGGCGGGTACGCGGCCGGCACACTCCCCCGCGCACTCCCCCGCGCCTCCCTCACCTCCCCGTCTGTCTCCTTCTCCTCGTCGCTCAGCTTGCGGTAGAAGTACACCTGCACCAACGGGAGACAACATGTCTTATTATCCATATACAGGGTGTCCCGTAATGAATGGCCAAGCGGGCCCCTACGGATAGAGGACACTGTGCCGGATAAGAAAAATGAAAGTTATGTTCTATGAAAGTCTCTTAGTTTCCGAGATATCCGCCATTTTAAAAAATTTAAAAATTTCACTCCTTTCTCCATGTTTTGTTATGCCAAAACTGCAAATGAAGGAATTATCCCAATCTGTTTTTTGGATATCATTCCAGAATAAATGTGCTGTCGAATGCAAACAATATTTTTTATGACACATTGAAAGTTTTTTTTTAAACAAAGTTTTAACTCAAACTTTATGGTTTTTTAATTTTTTAACCTGAACTTTATAGTTGCGTCGCTACAAGACAAAAAAGAGTCAAATACGGCTATTGATGAACCCGCTTCGGCCACTTCCGAAACCAAAGTTCGAAACCGGTTTTGAACTAAGAATTTTTTTTCTTGTTTCGAAACTGGTTTCGGTAAAAGAATAATATTTCTTATCTCGAAATTCGTTTCGAGATAAGAATATTGTTTCGTCTTTCGAAACTATCAAATCGTAATCTAATCCTTAAATTCACTCAATAATTAGTAGGTGTTAAGTATTAGTTGTATTCTAGTTGTAGTCCTTTCTTAGTGCTCACTTATATTTTTAACCCCTGACGCAAAAACGACGGGGTGTATAGTGTGTGTGTCTGTCTGTCTGTCTGTGGCATCGTGATTTCGTTTCTTTTGTTTGAAAGGTGAATTAGTCGGTTCAGCCCTCTTAGACAAGATGGCTTTCTATTAGCGATATCGCCAATCGACAGACTTTTTTTTTGGTTTTTTTTGTATGAAATTGACAAAAGCCAACGAAAAGTCAGTCGTAGTTTTGCGTCAGAGAAAAAAAATGGTGGATAAGTTCCATCTTAAGCTAATTTATACAATGGTTTACGTCAATTTCATACAATGAAATCTATCGATTGGCGATATCGCTAATAGAAACCAATCTTGTCTAAGGGGGCAGACCTCTGAAAGTTATGGGTGATAAAAGTCAGGGGTTTCTTAAATTCTAAATTTAATCTCATTTTTTTGTTCAAATGTTCTTTTCTGTTTGCAGCATTAAAATTGTCGCAAGTGGACATTTACACTCGACGGTTGCGTGAGAGAACCCGCAGAAAGCGACTAGTCCGTGACTACCAACTAGTCTCAGTGTTCTTCAATAATCAGAGAAGCAAACAAAAAACATTAGGAAAACTTGCCAAAGAGAAAAAGTTAGTATTTTGTTGACTTACTTGATTTTCCAAATGTCATGAAAATATTCAAAACATCCTTTTTAGTTTATTTATTTTTATATATCACTAGCTGCGCCCAGCGGTTTCATCTGCGTAGGCCCGATCCCGCGGGAATATCAGGATAAAAACCGAGTAAAACCGTATCTTCATACCGAGTTTCATGGCAATCGGTCCAGTAAACAAACAAACACAGAAACTTTCACGTCTCTTCTATCTATCTAATATATATAAATTATGTGCCATGTTGTTTGTGCGCGATGGACTCCTAAACTACTTAACCGATTTTAATCAAATTTGCACACCGCGTGCAGTTTGATCCAACTTGAAAGATAGGTTAGCTTACATTTTAATTTATCCCGATATTCCCACGGGATCGGGAGTTACGCGTGTGAAACCGCGGAGTGCAGCTAGTTTTTATATAAAATTCTCGTGTCGCGGTGTTAGTTGCCTGTCTCCACCTAAACGGCATAATTTTTTATTGTGTATATTATGTTAGGTCTGAGAATCGAACATAATTAATTTTTAATTTTTTTTTCCTTTATTTTTTGGTAAATGGCAAAACAACGTTTGCCGGGACAGCTAGTTTATAATATTATTAGTAGTAGTATTTATGGTTTTGAATACATTTTTCCTCTGGTACGCAAGTATCCTTGTCAACTACACTGATCGCTTAGTCAAGTATACTTGACAACATTTGGTTACTATAAAAACTACTTTGTTATTTAAGAAGAAAGGGTACTGGGGGCTCCATACAAACGTAGTCGACTGTTTTCTCCCTGGATAATGACACTAGAGCAAATATTTTTGGTGCATAAAACTTATATGACCATGCACCTATTTTTTGTTTTTATTTTTCTTAAATTAATTACTATGATAATAATTAAGAAATGAAAAAAAAAACAAAGCATAGTCATGGCAGTTATAGGTTTTATGGCACAAAAATATTTGTGCTAGTGTCATTATCCACAGAGGAAACAGTCGACTACGTTTGTATGGAGAGAGCGCAGGTACCCTTTCTGTCGATTGGCGATATCGCTAATAGAAAGCCATCTTGTCTAAGAGGGCTGAACCGACTAATTCACCTTTCAAACAAAAGAAACGAAATCACGATGCCACAGACAGACAGACAGACACACACACTATACACCCCGTCGTTTTTGCGTCAGGGGTTAAAAATATAAGTGAGCACTAAGAAAGGACTACAACTAGAATACAACTAATACTTAACACCTACTAATTATTGAGTGAATTTAAGGATTAGATTACGATTTGATAGTTTCGAAAGACGAAACAATATTCTTATCTCGAAACGAATTTCGAGATAAGAAATATTATTCTTTTACCGAAACCAGTTTCGAAACAAGAAAAAAAATTCTTAGTTCAAAACCGGTTTCGAACTTTGGTTTCGGAAGTGGCCGAAGCGGATGAACCAGATATTTCCTTCGACAGGATTGTTCTTTGTATTCTTAAGATGGATATTGGAAGGGGAGCCACCTGATTTTTCGATGTGGGTAGGGGGGAGGGGGGGATTTAGCTTTAACGAAGTTCTTGGTAAATAACTGCGTAAGTTTAGGTACTAAGTCAAGTTTAGTATCATTTTCGTATAAATCGAAGGTCTGGATTTCAATTCTGGAATAATATTTGGGGCAGTACATAGTAAAAACAAGCGAAATTTAATAAATTGTGATATACATTTCAAATAATTTGCACTTTTTACTATCTGTAACTTCCATTTTCTACAATTTTAGTGGATAAATAATGTCTTCAGGGAGTAGCACTTACCTGGTTTAGATATACATAAACTTTGACAACATTCTTGTAGTAAAAGTATGTTAACAATATTAAAAAGCATAGGAGCTGAGCTTTCAAACAAATTACAACAATTTGAAACCAAATCTTGGTAGCTGCCAAGTTTTGTATTTTATTTGTATGAATTGGGGATGTGGAATTGATTTTTAGATTACTATTTGCACGATTCAGATGTAAAATAAAAAAATAAATAAAAAAAATGACTTGAAAAAAATCCAAAGTACTCAATGGTGCTAGTTAAGATCTTTCATTTAAAGTACCGCATAAGGGTTTAAAACAATTTATAAAGTAGTTATAACTATGGGAGCTTTGTAACAAAGTATGAGACGTAGTATTGATGATGAAATATCTCGGTTCCTCATGGTAGAATTTTTTTGTGATGTAGTAAGAAATTGTGTTATAAGAAATTGAATAGTTTCGTTTGAGGTACCGCATGAAGGTGTGCAACGTTTATAAAGTAGTTATGACAGTGGAAGTTTCATTACTTAGTACAAATATTGCATTGAAGATGAAATATTTCGGTTCCGCCGGGTATAGTACAGCAGCCCTCGAACGTTTTTTTAAGTGATTAATAACAGGGTGAATCTTCGTGAGCTGGTTCAGTTCGACGAGACGCCCAAGTTTCTTCCTATCAAAATTCTTGATACAGGTATGTAATGTAGTGCGCAGGTATAAAACATGTCGATTTCGTGGGGTGTAAAAATTGACTGAATAACAGCAAGTTTCTTATTTGAATATCGAGTTAATTGGATGAGAACCTCGGAAAAACAATTGTCCTCCAAAATGGATGGCATGACTCTCTAGTCCGCCACTCCAAATGTGTCGAAATAACGAGGTCATCAAAATTATTAATAACAAGCTGATTTTTTGTATGTAGCTTAGTAAAAAATAGTAAAATGAAATGGCTACATTGGCCTACAAATTTAGTGGTACGTGTTTCCAGTCCTCCGCTTAGAAGTTGTCCGTTCCACGGTGAGACTTTTTTCATTAATAACAACTTAATTTTTTTTATTTCCTATCGAGAATAAAGTGTAGAACACAGTTTGATCACTGTCCTACACAAAAAATGGTATGTATTTCCAGGAATAGATATATTTCGTTCAATTTCTTGTAGTTTGCAGTTTGGATTAAATCGCTAACATGAGACACATGTTAGGACAATGCTATTGTATACACACATACAAAAGGCTTGTAAAATATCAGCACAATATCATTATGGAGACCTGCATAGTTTCGTCGCGTTTGGTCAAAATCGTCAAAAAAATTGGTCAAAAACGGTCAATTTCATGAATATCGCAAACCGTCAAAATTGCAAATCATGTGTACCTATACTATACTAGCTGTTGATCGTGACTTCGTCTGCGAGTATTCGTTTACTAAAAAGTATCTCTGTCATTATTCCAAGGTCATACGCTATCTGTTGACTAAAATTATCCAAAACCGTTCAGCTGTTTAGGCATGAAAGTAGAACAAAACGGTTTAGAAGTAGAATGCCTAATACGCAAAATGGCAACCGTGAACCTCGGTTCACTTTTCAGATTAGCGTATGACGAAATCCTAAAATACGCTAATCTTAAAAGCATATTTTTTCTATCTAAGCACAAGTAGTAGACGTGTGATTAGTAGTTATCATTTTAATATGCCGTAAATTATTATTTATAACCTAAGCTTATAATTAAACCTTGAAAAAAGGAATAAATTCACACCCTACTTGTTCATAAAAAAGAAAAATAACATTAATTTGCAAAATAAGTTACTGAATTATGCATTTTGTGTATTGCTCGTTTTCTGAATTGTCATCATCAATTTATTCATCCAAAGGAGATTGAGATCGTCTCTTAGGACCTTGGGCCTGAATATAGGATGATGAAGTTAGGTTTAAATACTGATACCTTTTTAACATCGATTAATATGCTGTTTTTGTTGGTTATGTATGTATTCCGGGACTTCGGTAGATTCTCCTAGTATTTTTTAGTTATATCAAGACCCGCAAGTTTTAGTTTGATATTTGTCATGTATGGTTTGTCATAACTGCCATTGTTCTTTCCAAGCATGTTTGAGAAAATGTGTTTTTTCAATATTCTTGTAGGACTAGCGATACGTACCTATTTTTTTAGTAGGACACTGTTTGATTTAGGCAAAGAATGCAGTAAATTTACACGTGTTACTTTTGTCCTCCAGTTATTAATGAAAAAAGTCTCACCGTGGAACGGACAACTTCTAAGCGGAGGACTGGAAACACGTACCACTAAATTTGTAGGCCAATGTAGCCATTTCATTTTACTATTTTTTACTAAGCTACATACAAAAAATCAGCTTGCTATTAATAATTTTGATGACCTCGTTATTTCGACACATTTGGAGTGGCGGACTAGAGAGTCATGCCATCCATTTTGGAGGACAATTGTTTTTCCGAGGTTCTCATCCAATTAACTCGATATTCAAATAAGAAACTTGCTGTTATTCAGTCAATTTTTACACCCCACGAAATCGACATGTTTTATACCTGCGCACTACATTACATACCTGTATCAAGAATTTTCATAGGAAGAAACTTGGGCGTCTCGTCGAACTGAACCAGCTCACGAAGATTCACCCTGTTATTAATCACTTAAAAAAACGTTCGAGGGCTGCTGTACTAGTAGGGTTTTTTTATGATGTAGTATAAAAATGTTGTGCTAATTAAGACCTTTCAATCGAAGTACCGCATAAACGTGGGCAGCGTTTTATAAAGTAGTTATGACTATGGGAGCTTTGTTACAAAGTATGAGACGTAGTATTGATGATGAAATATCTCGGTTCCTCATGGTAGATTTTTTTTGTGATGTAGTACAAAATTGTAGCTCTAGTTAAGACGTTTCGGTTGAGGTATCGCATGAAGGTGTGCAATGTTTTATAAAGTAGTTAATGACAATAGCAGTTTCATTACTTAGTACGAATATTGCATTGAAGACGAAATATTTCGGTTCCGCCGGGTAGATTTTTTTATGATGTGGTACAAAAATGTTGTGCTAATTAAGATCTTTCATCCAAAGTACCGCATAAAAGTGTGCAGCGTTTTATAAAGTAGCTATGACTATTTGAGGTTCATTATTTCTTAATATGAAACTAAGTATGATTGACACCAAAATATCTCCGCTCCACTGAGTGGGATATTTTTGTTCTATAGAATTAAATGAAGTACTCATTACGAACTTTTAAATGAGGTACGCCACACCAAAAAATGACATAGCAGTCAGGACGTTCTGGGTTAGGCACGTAGGTAACTAGCGCAGTGCATCAAACTCGGTCGAAAGAGACCGTGCGTGGGGTCGTATTTTCGTCATAACTTCGTAATTTTTAAGGCAAATTGGAAAATTCAAGTTTCGGGAATACTACGAAAATGAAGCTAATTATTTACTACCCAACTGTTAATCTAATTAAAATATTAATTAGTTATATTGCCTACCAAACTTCTTCTGTCTAGAAAAAACTCATAAGAAATTACTTTTTTTAAATTATAGTTTAAAATATGATTCCTACAATGAAAGTGAGTTCACATGTTTTGTTAGAAATTTTACTACCTCTCATTTGATATCTAGTTTTTTCAAATTAGATAAATAGTTACCGCAATAACGGACAAAATCTAAACCTATTAGGTGCCATCTTTGTGACGTCATAAATGGCATCCCCACCACTTTAGGAAGCGGCGATATGCATTTTAATAATCAATAAGCTATGCTGATTCCAACGATACCTGTTGTTGTTATAAAACTTTCCAGTCATACGGAAATTACAATTTTTCAACTTTTCACTCTACTAAAAAACTAAAAAAAACTAACATTGAAAATCTTGGTGGCTCCCCTTCTTATAACTATTTTTAGGTCCTAAGGACCAAACCTTACCAAAGGAAATCTTTGGTTCACGAAAAGCCGTATTTTATGAGGTAGACACCCGACTATAAACCTTTCCTGGTGTAAAAAAAATGTATGGTCATCCTGGTGCCAAATTAAAAAAAAAGTTGCCTATTTCACTGAGATCCTAAAATGATATAATACGTGGTATTGCCAGCATTCAATACAAAATTAATTCCAGCCAGAGCTGTCTTTTTTCCTTTTTTTCCATAGTGAATTCGGGGAATTTCAGAATTAAAATTTCTTGAATTATTTTAAGTACAATAAAGTAAATTTTGGTACTACTTTTACTTCACAAAAAGCATGCTCTTGCTCATTTTATTAGAAATATATTTAGTATTAAATGCTGGCAATACCACATATTATACCTTTTCAGAATCTCAATGAAATAGGCAACTTTTTTTTTAATTTGGCACCAGGGTGACCATACATTTTTTTTACACCAGGAAAGGTTAAAGTTCAGGTTAAAAAATTAAAAAACCATGAAGTTTGAGTTAAAACTTAGTTTAAAAAAAAAACTTTCAATGTGTCATAAAAAATATTCTTTGCATTCAATAGCACATTTATCCTGGAATAATATCCAAAAAACAGATTGGGATAATTCCTTCATTTGCAGTTTTGGCATAACAAAACATGGAGAAAGGAGTGAAATTTTTAATTTTTTTTAAATGGCGGATATCTCGGAAACTATGAGACTTTCATAGAACATAACTTTCGTTTTTCTGATCCGGCACAGTGTCCTCTATCCGTAGGTGCCCGCTTGGCCATTCATTACGGGACACCCTGTATACTAATTTACGAACTTGTTGATTTTGCAAAAAAGAATCAACTATACTAATCAATAGTGTCGCAGATAGAGATTGGTTCCTGGAAACAAACATAGTATGGCAAATCAAAGGAAATAGCTAATTTTTGTAGTATTCTGTAATTATCATACGACTGTCCCTAAAAAAATGTAGTGAGGAGCTACGTGGCTAATGACAGCAAACTGCTTCACAAAAAACATACCTAAACGGTTTTTTACAAATTCCAAGTAATGTAGAGAATTAGGAACGTAAATTTAAAAAAAAGAAAAAAAAATAACTCCCCTCTGCCTCAAAATGCTATTATTTTTCCAGAGACGGAAATCTGGAAATTGTAGAAAAGTAGAAAAATGAACTATTTCCTTTGATTTGCCATACTATGTTTATACTATCAATTGATTTTTATACCAATTGATATTGATTATATGATTTTGTCAGTTTCGGATACATATGCATTCAGAGCTAAGATATCCTAAATTATAAAAGATGGCGAAAATGTTGAAAGGAGTTGCTTGCTTGATTTTGATAAGAACTAAACCTGAATCGATAGATTTTTTAAAATCATCACCCTAGCCAGGCATCGAACCTGTTGATGTAATTCTCTTATAGTTCAGGATATAGCCCTAAAGCCCCATGTACCCAAAGCTGAATTATTGACATAATTTTGAGCGGTACTAATTATGGCTCGCTAGGTAGATACTTTTAGAAAAGTAAATAATATAGTGAATGTACAAACCCCGCCGAGTGAGGCGGTGAGCGCGAGCGCGGCCGCGGCCACGGTCCACGAGCGACGCGGAGGCGGCGGGGGCGGAGGCCGAGGCGGGGGCGGAGGCCCGGGGGCTCCGCTCGCCGCCGTCGCCGTCGCGCCGCACACTCTCTCATTACTCAGCACCGTCTGTACAACATACAACCACAAACACTCAACATTTGTCAATACTTAACTACTTACATACACATAGCGACAACGCATGAACTGCTGACCATGTTTTACCCACAATATACGATTTGTGGAAAGAGCCCAGGCACGAGGCGCCGACGGACGCAGCGAAACGTGCCCGCATCGAAGACCGGACGACGGTGGGAATCACGCCACTTCTATTTCACACTTCCAATATATTGTCGGTTCTTAATTGTAATTTTTTAGTATAAATATAATTTTTTTATCTTTAAATTTTGCATTTTTTTGCATCCTCCGGCTGTAGACTTCGTAATTTACTGTTTTATATGTACCTAGGTATTTGTTAACAAATAATAAATACTCACAGTTTTATATTTTTTAATTTTCCTTAGACGCTTGAAATACAAAAGACGAATATATGAACAATAAGTAGAAGAAATATAATATCATCTACTATCTGTATGTATGTATGACAATCAATGAGGTAGGTACCTGAGGAGTAGAGGAGGAGGGACCACCACTCAGCAGCTGCTGTTGGATACCTGTAACAATTGTTGTTGATTAGGTATCACACATGCTACAATATTATATGTCTATCTAAAGTTATTCATCATCATCCGAGCGATGTTCCCGGTTGCATCCCTCTCGGGAGCCCGGGGTCCGCTTTCCTACTTTTACGCCTCCACTTCGCACGAATCTGTCTATCTAAAGTCATTGCACAATTGAAATCAATATTGCTTTACCTAACACACCATTTACTTATATTCACTTCAAGAATGATAGGTATTTATAATTTTTAAACAGAGAATCGTAATGTGTACCTAGTTGAAGGGAGTTAGTTAGTAGGGTAGTTAGAGGTAATAAAGAAGGTTCGGTTCGGTTCTCACGGCACAGCTTGAAGACATCTCTCCTGCGGCCGCGTCGCGCCGACAGACGCAGCTCCGTCTCGAGCCAGGCCGCCGACACTGCCCGCAACATTACCACACGATACACTTTTATCGATAAAAACCTATACTTCACTTTTCCTGCCCATTTAAATACATTTTAACCAATCAATACATTATTTTGAGGTTACTCAAGCCATCGAAGAAGAATTCAAAAAAATCAAAACGCGATTGACACAACTTGACACAATAGAGATGTTCCTACAATTATTATAGATAATAAATGGATTATGTCAGAAGGCACCTTTTAATGAATGCACAGGGCACAGGCATTTAATTAAAATAAATATTTTAACAAAGTCTAATTAATAATTTAAAGGACCTCAAAAAACAATATTTGATGACAAACATCGGGACAAGTGAAACAAAAACTAAAAGCACAGCTAAAAAAACAGGCAAAAAAGTACAAAAAAGCTATTTAGAAGGCTTTATTATTTGAAAGAAAAATACACGCGTTTATCAAAAGTGGTGGCATAAATCGTGGGGCCAAACAAAAGAGAAAAAAAAAACGTTTCTTCATGTCATTTGTCAAACAAATGTCATTGTCAGCTGTTCGATTCGATCGGTCGGTAGTCGGTACTCGGTCGCGGTGATTGTGAAAATTATTGTATTGTGTGTATTGGTACTACTACACCTTTCTTTTGTGGAAATATTTGTTTCACTTACATTGCTCTAAGTACCTACCTTACTCTTTTATTTTGATAGATAGTTCAGTAATTAGCGTGTGTTACGTGATAGCGACCTTCAACTTTCCTGATTCGAAGAGTGGTTTGTGAAATAAATCAAAATTCCTCCGGCATCGGTACCTCAGGAATCGTCCCTCCGATCCGCTAATCGGTAAGTAGTCACCCGCCATCACCTCCACCTACTCCTCACAATATATGGATATATAATGAATGGTAGTTACATAGAGTAGAGTCTGAGACCATTAGGTACACCACAATCTACCTACACACATACACAATGACAGGAGCATGTTATTGTTGGCAGACTAACACTGGTAGGTAGGGTAAGGTATGTAACAAACATGTTTATTGGCATATGTACCTACATAACAACATAACATCTAAGCAATCTGATAAGAATTTATTATTTGCTAAAATACCAATGTAGAGTGCATTATATTAGTGTGTGCAGTATATTAGCACATACATATTATATCCAACCTACAGCTACTCTACCGAGCCTCTAGCTGCTAGCCTCTAGCTGCTAGCCTCTATATCATTATATTAGCACATACATATTATATCCAACCTACAGCTACTCTACCGAGCCTCTAGCTGCTAGCTGCTAGCCTCTATATCATTATATTAGCACATACATATTATATCCAACCTACAGCTACTCTACCGAGCCTCTAGCTGCTAGCTGCTAGCCTCTATATCATAAATGATTGGAGATGTAAATCTGATAGTGAGTAATTCTTGGTTGGTATGAGAATTTAAAGGAAATATGTAGGTACCTCATTTTTGTAGTCTTCTGTAATTTTCCCACCTATTTCTACATATATTTGGATATAAATGCATCAAGGAGGTAACAAACTGTTGTGCTTATAGCATTTAACTTATTTTACAAATAGGTACATTAAGTAGAGAATTTAAAACATTTCATTTGCCATACCTACATATTACATTTGTTTTCAGGAATAATTAATCTCTAACAATAACATTATCAATAATTGACAGGCCTTTTCCAAAAAATGGATTTATCATAATCGGACACAACTCTTTTCAACTTGTAGTAATAAATGAAAGACGTTTATGCATGGGAACATCTAATTGGCTCTCTGTTTTATTATTTTATGTTTATATTTAAGTTTATTTTATTTATTTATTGGGAGTTACAGCATTAGTTCTCCTAAAAATAAATAATTAAAGGTATTGACTAGTCAAAACTAGGGTGCATGCAGCAATGGTTTATTTGAGAGGGGCCATATGCTAAAGTATTAACCTTGTTACGATATGTATTGTAGGCGGGAGATGTTGGCGGCGTGCGAGGCGGGCGAGGTGTTCGCCCTGTTGGAGGGCGGAGCGGGCGGGGCGCGGGGCGCGGGGGCCGCGCTCGGCGCCGTGCTGGCGGCCGTGCGCGAGCCCTGGCCCACGAGGGTGTTGCTGCAGTACCACGCGCGGACCGGCTCGACGCGCGCCCTCGACCTCCTCGCGCGCCTCTCCGACCCGCACGCGCGGCACCTGCTCGACGCGCTGCACGAGCAGTTGCGCGGCGAGCGTGGGGCGCGGCACCACGCGCTAGCCGCGCTCGCGCCGCTCGTCGCGCGCCGCCCCACCTGGCTGCACCTGCTCGCCGCGCACCCCGTCGTCCGCGAGCTGCTGCGGGCGGCGCGCGGCGAGCGCGAGCGGCTGCCCCTGCTGCATGCGCTGCTCGCGCTCGCGGCGCTCGTGCCGGGCGCGCCCACGCTCGCCGCCGCGCACGCCGCCGAGCTGGCGGAGGCGGCGGCCCGGGGCACCGCGGACGCGGAGGCCGGCCCGCACGTGGCGGTCGCGGCGCGGGCGCTGTTCCGCGCAGCGTACGCGACGCACCCGGCGGCCGCGACGGAGGCGCTGCGCGCGGCCTGCGCGGAGATGGCCGGGCGCGGCGCGGGCGCGGCCTGGGAGCGCGGCGCGGCGGCGCTGGCGCGCGGCGTGCGCCTCCACCCGGCGCTGGTGGGCGCGCGGCCGCGGGACTGGACGCGCGCGGAGCCCCACGACGTGCTCGCGGAGGTGCGCCGCCTCTCGCTGCCTCCCCGCGACGAGGGCCCCCCGGACACGGAGACGGGCCCCCGCACCCGCCGCCCGGACCCCGACGCCGCCGTCGCGCCCCACCCACCGCCCGGCTCCACGGCGCAGGTACGACTATCATATCCTGCCAAACTGCAGCCAATCTGCTTTTGGTATATATTCCAAAAAATTTAGAGAAATACTAGCTGATTCTCAGACCTAACGAATACACACAAAAAAATCGGTTCAGCCGTTTAGGTGGAGATTGGTAACTAACACCGCGAAGTGAGAATTTTATGTTTGTGGCGACGCTTCACATCGCCACCAGCAGATGGCGCCACTGATACGATCGTTGGTCCTAGATGGCGCAAGCGATGTTTTTCTGAAGATACGCTCATATACAAGTTCCAACGAAACATCGTTGTATATAACTTACTAGTGACCCGCTCCGGCTTCGCACGGCTATATTATGCATGTATTATACATATAAACCTTCCTCTTGAATCACTCTATCTATTAAAAAAAACCGCGTCAAAATCCGTTGCGTAGTTTTAAAGATCTAAGCGTACAAAGGGAAATAGGGACAGAAAAAGCGACTTTATTGTATACTATGTAGTGATATAGTATAGTATAGGTATAACACCTGCCTGATGGAAAATCTTTCCTTTGGAGGTACATATCACTAATTGTTGTGCCAGAGATAGAAGGATTTATTCATGGCGTTATTAATATGTATGTACATAAATGTGTGTGTGTGTGTAGGCGGCTCGTGCGGTGAGCGCGGTGAGTCCCGGGGGCGAGGGGTGGTTCGGTCTGGCGGAGCGGAGCGGGGCGGAGGCGGCGCCGCACACCCCGCTGCCGGCGGACGTGGACGCCGCGGAGCCCGAGCCCGCCGTCGAGGCGACGCCGGAGAACACGCCGGCGCGAGACGCGCGCGCCGCCTTCCGGTTCCCGCCGGCCGCGGCCGAGGGGGCCGTGCGGCGCGACGCCTACGCCGCGAGGCTGGCGCGGGTCGCGGCCGAGCGCCGCGCCGCCGACTCCCCGGTGCCGATGACGGGCGCTCCGCCGCCGGCGGCGCCCCGCCCCGAGCCGCGCCGCGCCTCCTCCACGGCGCCGCCAGACGCCGAGGACCGCGAGGTGCAGGGGCTGACGGCGCGCGGCCCCGCCGCCGGCGACTGGCCCGAGGCGGAGGGTGCGAGCCGCGTGCCCGACCCGCGCGCCGGCACCGCGCCGCTCGCGCCGCCGCCGGCGCGGTCGGCTCCCCCGCGCCGGCCCGCCTCCACCGGCCCGACGGGGGCGCCCCGCACGGACGCCGGCACGCAGACGGTAGACACGTGGCCGGAACCGTACGAGTACATCGTGGCGGACTTCAGCCGCGCGCTCGCCGACGACCTCGGCCCCGACCAGGTACACGGGTGCACGCGTCACGCGGCCGGTGGGTCAGTATAGGTCGGTGGCAACTATGTACTGTGTCGTATCGTTCCAGAAGACGGAGAGCGGTGCGGGCGGTGCTCGCGGTCGTCTCGACGCGTACCTAGCGGAGCTGTACGCGGGCGGCAGGCGCGGGGGCGGGGTAGGGGGGGACCTCGGGGAGCAGCTGGCGCTCGCGCACGCGCAGCTCTTGTACGAGCGGTGGCGTCGCGAGGCGCACGCGGAGCGCAACCGGCGCCTGCTGGGCCGGTGCCGGCAGGTGCGCGCCCTCGAGCTGAGCAACGCGGCGCTCAAGGAGCGGGCGCGGGACGCGTGCCGCGAGCGGGACATGCTGCGCGCCGCCCTCGCCGCCCAGCGCCCCGCCGCCCCGCCCGCCCCGACCTTACAACACGCCCCGCCCGCCCTACTGCAGCAGCTGGACGAGGAGCGCGCCCAGCGGCTGCGAGCAGAGGCCGCGCTCAAGGAGGTACGGTCCATTACCTAAACTATAATGTATATACTTGTGGAAGAGGTTGCGTGCCTTATTATAGACTGCCAGGAATGGAACCTGTCGATTTTCATCCAAGATTAGACCGGGTCGGACGTTGCTTAACCTACTAATAAAAAAGGATAAGGACGTTGGCTTTAACTTTATGTAGGAGTAATACAACTCCCTAACAATAACATAATCAAATGTCTGTCGTATCGGATAGATGAGTGTGTGTGTGTTGTGTTGCAGGCGGAGGCGGCGCTCGCGGCGTCCTCGGGGGAGCTGCAGCGCGCGCGGGGAGCCGGCGCGGAGGCGGCGCGGCACGTGGAGGCGCTGGCGCGGGCCGCGCTCGCAGCCGAGCGGCGCGCCGAGCACGTGCGCCGGCTGCGCCGCGAGCTGCTCGTGCTCGGCGAGCGCGAGGCGAGGCTCGCGGGTGCCGTGCTGGCGGGGGTGCAGCCGGGGCCGGCGAGCGAGGCGGGCACGGAGCGCGCGCTGCGGGCGGCACTCGCGCGCGCCGAGCACGAGGCGGAGGCGCAGGGCGCGCGCGCGGACGCGGCCGCCGCCCGCGCCGCCGACCTCGAGGCCTCGCTGGCGACGCGCGACGCCCACAACGCGGAGTTGAAGCGTGCGGTGCGCGCGGCGGGCGAGGAGGCCGGGGCGCGACACGCCGCCCTCTCGGACAAGTACCGCGCCCTGCTGGCGACGCTGCGAGCGCAGGACGCGCGCCTCCTCGAGCGGCGAGCGCACGCCTGCCTCGCTACACCCAACACACAGTAGGACGCGCACTACGCTATACAGCTTCATTGTATCAAAGCTACCATACCATACCTACCTACCTATATATAATGTAGATGTATATAACCTATATAAAATGTATTATATGATGATGATGACGTCACCTCGTTGCTGTGCTGTACATAGGTACATCGCGTCGTATATAATGTGAACAAGTAGCGGTCAGCGGATACAGCCGCTTACATCCCAATGCAAGCTGTAATAGACCATCTATGGTGTGTGAGCGAACAGTCCGCCGCCGCACGTTATGTACTAACATCGATGCGATGGTCTGCACACACACACACATGGGACACGATGCGCTCCGCACTAATCATAGCCTACCAAACCTTAACGAACTACATAGTAATTATTTTCCCGGGTCTTAATCGCGTATTTTTAAGCTATTGCATAGATTTTATCGCGGGCCTTGGGGGGCGAATCAAGAAATTCCGTAACGAAAAAACCTAACACCCCCGACAAATGACGGACGATTATTAACGGACGACTATTGACGGACGACAAATGGCGGACGACTATTTTTTTTTTTTCTTATTATTTTATAAGAACATTTACTAAGACAAGAAATTATTCTCGATATAGCAATAGCTTTACCGCGGCAGTCCCCGAGTGCCACACTTTTTTTGTTTTTTATTTCTCTTACCTCGACGTTTCGACTATGTTACAATAGTCATGGTCGCGGGGATAATTACTATGAATACAAATCGTGTGAGTTTAAAAAGTTTTCTAAACGAACTACCTTCACCAACCTGGTTAATGGATGTAAAGTATTTTATATCAAATTAAATAGCTCTATAAATACCTATAGTATAATTGACAAAATAAATTCATTACAGAATGATTAATTTATTATAAAATTATGAATTTTCAAACATTTCACGAGTTTATTTAATAGACAAATTCCATACCAATGAAAATCATAATCATTATTTTAACTTGAGTTCATAAACCACACCAGTGCAAATGTCTAGCCATCGATGTGTAGTGTACCGCAGCACCGCAGGGGACGCACTTACTTCCATGGTCTATATTCATTCATTCATGGTAGCATTCAATGTTGCACATTGTTGTTCTCTCTCACACACACACACACACACACACACACACACAAATACAAGTATACGTATGAGTGAGGAGGAGACAGACCTAGAACCGCTCCGTAGATACGAGAAAACGTAATTCGGAGACCTTCCCTTGGTGTTGATATAATTAACATCAAAATTTATTTTTTTAGAAAGGTAAAATTATCGAGAAGTGATATTTTTCGAAAATAATTACAAAATCACTCTTAGAATCTAATATAGCTTAAGAGTACCGAAAACTCCGCAAATCAATATTTATTTTTTGTTTAGAAAACTGTTTATATCATGTTTGTACCACTCGCTAATCACCTAGCTAGATTGTAAGGCAAGTTGTAACCAACCCCTTCGCTCGCTGACACATTAACAACATGTATGTATATTGTATAGTAAGTAAGTAGCTATAGGTACCTACCTACATAGATAACGTTACAATATGTGAACATGTTGCACGCTAACCTTGCAATATATTATTATAGTACTTATATATATATATTATTGTCAATGTTGTTATATTTGGATAAATAAATAAATACATGTAAGTGGAACGTGTATATCATTTGTTATCATAATAATGTCTTTCAGCTGGAGCCGAGCACCTTCTACTGACTGCTCTAGAGAGAGAGAGAGAGAGAGATAGATAGATAGATAGATAGAGAAGGATTCAATGAAACTAGAGTAGGTTTAAAGGCCGACAGCCGTAGCTCTCGTATATTTGGTAAAAAAATTCACAACAAAGTATAATAATATAAATAGTTAAAATATCAACAAATTCTTATTTACAATGTACAATGGTTGTTATAATAATACCTATAATATCTAGTCTAGTATGTATATGTATATGTATATACTATGGTAAAGGTTCGACATAGTTCTCCGGTACTAGTCCGTGCCTGCCGTCGAGGTCGCCGCGCAGCCAGCCCGGCTCCCCGCTCGGGACGACGTTGGTGATCACCTGGTTGGGCTCGAAGGAGAGCTCGCCCTCGCTCTCGCCGAGACACGCGTACAGCGTCCTCACACGTCTGTATGTAACACTACCGCTACCACTACCGCTGGCTAGGGGAGCCGGTGGAGGGGAACACGAGGACACGGACTCGGCCGAGCTGCTGCTCGCGTGCTGCACCACGCCCGCAGACAACTGCTGCAGCAGCTGGTGATGGTGCGGCGAGTACCGCACCGTCGACGTCCTATCCATCGCTCCACTCTGCAACTACATCGGTACACATCATACATTGTCACACACATGTCAACTGGTTACGTAACTAGGTTCGTATACTATACAGGGCCTTCAGGGACATTTCCTTCACTTTGAGAGATAGCGAAAAATGCTTAGATTATTGAAAAAAATCTTTACTATAGCCATGAATCGAACCTGGCCGCTAATTCTGCAAGTTAGAGTCAAGTGTCACTGAGATTCTGAAATGATATACTTAATACGTGGTATTGTCGACATTTATTACAAAATTAATTCCTATTAAAGTGAGCCAGATCTGTATTTCTTAGGGTTCAGTACCCAAAGGGTAATAACGGACCCTTCCGTCCGTCTGTCTGTCTGTCTGTCTGTCACCAGGTTGTATCTCATGAACCGTGATAGCTAGAGAGTTACATTTTTCACAGATGCTGTACCTATTTCTGTTGCCGCTATAACAACCAGGGTTCGAAAATATCCGATATTTATAATAAATATCAAAATATCGGATATATATCCGATATAAGTATATCAAAAATGTGATATTTACATGATATTTATCCATTTTGTATGACAGCCATATTGTTATATTATTGTATTATTTATGTATACTGTTTGCATAGGTACCTATGTTTTATAAACATAATTAATTATTTAAAAAAAACAAATAAAAGAAAATTTTACTCAAAAACATAAAATCTTCTTATAAATCAGAAAAATCAATAAAATCATAAACTACATGAGGTAAAATCAAAAACGTCGCCTACCATCAGGTGTGATAGTGGTCAAACGCTATGTATATGTAAAAATAAAAAATCTTATTTTCAATCATTCAATGGCTTATTATACCTAAATTTTAAACGTTAATACCTAAACTTACTATTAGGGAGTATGTTTTAACTTTACTCCAACGCCATCTATATTTAGGATGGAGAAATACAGCAGAAAACTGCGAAAATTGACTTATTTTTATCAAATTTTTAAACAATTTTTGTATTGATATATATCACAAAAAACCACAGATAACAACAAATATAAAAACAGAAAATTGGTAAATATTTTTTGAGTAGGTTTAAGAATTTAAGGTTATTTTCATGTTTACAATATTTTTGGCAATATCTTTTATGTTAATTATACTCCCAAAAGGGCAGGCAAAATACTTTTAACCTATACAGCATCGTCTGGCATAAGTACAATATTTTTAGGGGTTTTTGCTCGATATATATGTATAGATCGTATTAGTACGGAACCCTTCGTGCGCAAGTCCGTTTTTTTTTTCGTTTTATTTCATCAGTGAATTCGGAAGCTTTTACTTCCAAAAAAAAAATTGATTTGGTATTAAATGCTGGTAATACCACATATTATACCATTTCAGAATCTCAATGAAATAGGCAACTTTATGAAATTGGGCACTAGGGTGACCATATATTTTTTTACACTAGGAAAGCTTAAAGTTCAGGTTAAAAATTTAAAAAACATGAAGTTCGAGTTCAATGTTAGTTTAAAAAAGAAACTTTGCATGTGTCTTAATAATAATTGTTTGAATTTGATAGCACATTTATAATACTATTCATAAAAACAGATTGAAATAACATCTTTATTTGCAGTTTTGGCATCAAAAAGCATAGAGAAGGGATTGAACATTTAAAAAATGTCGGATTTCTCGGAAACCGGGAAAATTCCATGGAGCATTAACCGTTTTGGAGCATTTCGATATATTCGACATTTTCAAATTGGCAAACAAAACTGCAAATGAAGGAATTTTTCCAATCTGTTTTTTGGATTTATTTTTATGACACTTAAACAAAATTTTAAACTAAGATTTAACTTTAAGGACGGACGTCGGAATCGAGGTAGACCCCGTAAACGATGGCGTGACGATCTTGATGCATTTGACACAGACTGGATAAACCTTTCCCAGGACCGAAATGCTTATAAAGATGTTAGGGAGGCCTTTGCCCAGCAGTGGGACGATATGAGCTAACAAAAAAAAAAGATTTAACTCAAACTTCATGATTTTTAACCTGAACTTTAAACTTACGCGGTGTAAAAAAATTATGGTCACCCTAGTGTTAAATTAAAAAATAAGTTGCCTATTTCATTGAGATTCCGAAATGGAAGCACATGAGTAATGGAAGTAGGTAGTATTGCCAGCATTTAATACAAAATAATTTCCTATAAAAGTGAGTCAGAGCTGTCTTTTTTTTCCTTAGAGAATTAGGGTAATTTCGAAAACAAAATTTCGATTATTTTAAGTACAATAAAGTAAATACATAGTACTACTTTTACTTCACAAAAAGCATGCTCTGGCTCATTTTAATAGAAATTAATTTGGTATTAAATGCTGTCAATTCCAGATAAAATAGTCAACTTTTTTTTAATTCGGCACTAGGGTGACCATACATTTTTTATACCGGGAAAGGTTAAAGTTTGAAAAATAATGTTGTTGCGGGCATGTTAGGTAGTAGGTAAGGTGTAAGGTACTTACAATATCATTCCTGGACGCGAAGGGCATCGACGTCGGTGAGGTTCTGTAAACAAATGACACACAATTATACCACTGTATTTTATATCTAGTAGGGGACACACACACACACTACAGGTACACGTAGGTCTAAACATTTAGCATAATATGATATTCGCAATAATATATGAAATATATTATCGAATATAGCAGACCGTAGAGTAGCGCCCGGTTGAATAGTTGTAAGGGTAGGTACCGACCCGGCGATAACGAATCCGGAGAGACAGATGATCATATTGTAGTCGTTGTAACGTGGTGCGTGCTGCGCGCTGCGAGGTGTGCGAGCGTCCGCACCGCGTGGTGGTCGCCGAGCGACTGCGGCCGTCCGCCGCTCCGTGCCCGGTATATATGTGTAGCGGGACACCTGCCGTGTGACGTCACACGCAGCCTGCACCGCATGCCGCACGCACGCATCTATCTACCTACGTACCTTACTTCGGGTTTATGTCTACGTAAACAACGTACCTACCTACCTACTATCGTTTCCATTAGTTGAATAAATTCAGTGAACAAGTGTCACCTCATCTAACCAGAATGAACATTTGAACGTTAGGTAAGTACGCTATAGGAAGGTACAATGTGAACACGAGTCGAGTAGGTAGGTACCGCACGCGCAACAACCAAGTACCTAGACCTAGCTAGAGCAATGCGTCTCTACACACACACACACACTACCTACTATACAAGACTGAACTTTTTTAATTAAGTATTTTTTTGCATGGGCCATTTTGACAAAAACTAAAAATTATTAGATTTTTTTTCAAGTTATCAAACAGGTAGTAACTAGGATTAGAACGTGTTGATTTTGCAAAAAAAATGATATATACCAATCGATAGTGGTGCTGATAGAGATTATATCCTAGACATCGATCATATAACCGAATAGATACAACATCGTTTCGTTTTCGCTTAGGACGTAGTTCACCAAACCATGAGGTAGCGGGGGGCGAAACTGCCGACGTCTAGTGTTGGTAATAAGTAATTATTAAATATCGATACTATAGATTTTATCGATGTTTGTATTATAAAATTATTGAAAAAAAAATACTGCAACGAATGTATTATTTTAAAATAAATATAAATAATTAACCACTGAGCCGACTTACATAATTTATTTATGGACCCACCTTATCCTCAAGCTGTCTTCGAGTAATCGACGAATAAATATACGCAAGTCGTAAACTCTTTACTTTTTTACTTTTTGACAAATAAATTCATTAATGTAAAATACAAAACATGTCAGTTCTAAGTTTTATCGAATCGATATTAATTTTTCATTTATACCCTGTTTATACCCCACCACTACTTACACGAGCTTAATATTTTTGATAAAATAGCATAATTAGTTTTCCATTGAGTGAGGGCGCTGTATCGATATTTCAAACAAAGTTCCTTACCAATTAGTTTGCCTGTAATCAAAAAAATAAAATTGTTTTTAAACCAACTTATTTGTGCAGTTGACTGCAGGCGCTAGTGTCTGTACTAAAACCGAATTTTCGCACCGAAATTTGGTTAGTTTTTGTTTTGTTACACGCAAAAAATTCTTGGTTTTACTGCAAAAAGACTTCAACGCGAGCCTGTTTTTTTAGACGAACAAATTCTACCAAGATATCTTTTGCAGTTGGGACAGTCAAAATGAAAGTTTAAATCACTTACTGATGGAAAGTTATCCCATATTTCTAGTAGCTGGATGTTTTTTTATTTTCCCCACACCATTTTATTGAACATGACACCATTTCTAAACCGATTCTCGCGACGACAACAGCAAAAAATAATAAAAAACTGCGAGTAACGGACTGCACCACTCCTTGGTTCCCACTAAAGTTGTATTCGAAAGGGTCCTTTGAGATAGAGTCCAAATCTACTATGCGTGGTGAACATTATAGACCCTTCATTAGGAGTCTATTGGTAGTGGTCGATGATCCTAGAATAATATGTATGTATGTATGAAGAGAGCGCGTATGAAACATACATAATATGTATGTATGTTTGTTTCATACGCGCTCTCTTTTGAATTGCCATAGGTACTATGTATGTACATAGTATGGCAAATCAAAAGAGAGCGCGTAAGTGTTTTAAATATGTTCTAAATTCTTTACAACATTACATAAAATTGGTAAACTTACACAATTTTTGTTTTAGGTATTAGTGCAGCAGTCTGTTACGTCATTAGCTATATAGCTATACCTCCTCACTACATTTTTTCAGGAATAGTATTATGAAAAATTACAGATGACTACAATACTACACTATCAGTTATTTCTTTTGTTTTACCATACTATGTCTATTTCCAAGAATTGATCTCGTATCAGCAACACTATCGATCGGTATAGAAATATTGAATGATTATTTTTACGAAAAACAATACAGTAATGATGCAGTTTGATTTTGTCAAAATCGGGCACGCAACGCCTTTCAATATTTTTTGCTATTATAGTTTAGAATATAGCCCTGAAGGCCCACACGTAAACAATTCATGCCCTGTATAATACAGGGCTAAAAGGTTAAGTAAGTTTGTTCTAATAGCGCGCAACGATCGCACAACGATCCGTACCACCGTACCACACTAATCAATCACTACATAGTATGAAACAAAGTCGCTTTTTCTGTCCCTATTTCCCTTTGACTGCTTAAATCTTTAAAATTACGCAACGGATTTTGATGGGGTTTTTTTAGTAGATAGAGTGATTTAAGAGGAAGGTTTATATTAGTGTTGCAACAGAACTCTGCTTCCGCTTCCGCAACTGCAGAAGTTCCGCATGTTTTTTCACTTCCGTTTCTGCTTCTGGTTCCGCAAATTTTATAACAGAACTCTGAACGGAAGCGGGGAGAAAGCGAGCGGTGCAGCAGACGCGACAATTTACTTTTAAAGATACAGTCACACCTTCGGGAGTACAAGAAAGAAAAAAGGCTACCTCTTCATGAGGATCCCCTTATGTGGTGGAATGGAAATGCGCACAAATATAATAATATTTTGCCAATAGTTCGCCAATACTTATCAGCTCCCCCCAGCAGTGTAGCCAGCGAGCAATTATTTAGCGGAGCTGGTTTAATATATGAAGAACATCGAAATAGGCTGAAAGGTGAAAAAGCGGCCAAGTTACTCTTTATTAAATATAACTTGCCGCTGTTTAATTTTGACTACTAACATAGAAATTTAATAAAAAAAGTTTTAAATGTACAATTGTGCTTTTTTTTCATAGTGTTAACGCTTCCGTTTCCGCTTCCGTTTCCGTTTCCGCTTCCGTTAAGATTTACTTTTGACATCTGTTTCCGTTTCTGCTTCCGTTATGCCAGTTCCGTTGCATCACTAGTTTATATGTATAATACATGCATAATATAGCCGTGCGAAGCCGGAGCGGGTCGCTAGTATATAAATAAAATAAAATAAAATAAGCCTTTATTTTCTACTACTTAATAATGTTATTACATGACATAATAAATTATATTCAACAAAAAAAAATTTTTTTTTTATACATATTCGCCAATTAGGTACCTACTCAATGACGCATTTTTTTTTTTCTAGATATGAATATATTTATACATATTATTAATTTTATTTATATATGTTTATTAACTTTAATAGTCTTTGCGTAGCAAAGAGTATAAAATCTTTTATGCTTAGTGTAATTATGCTAACTGTATTTATGAATAACACTTGCAAATTTTAACCATATTATTATTGTATTAATTTTAACATTAACATGGTTAATAAATAGATATTAGTATATAATAAATGTAAAAATCACGAATAATGGTTCTACTTTTCTATAAATATATTTTAAATCAGTAAAAAAGGATGTTAGCAAGAAGTGTGCGAGGTGAGGCGGGGTGCGAGGTAGACAGGTGTGCGACTGGTGCGCACGCGCAGCTGTCTCCCGCGGCATTCTTGTCTCCGTGTGTTGTGTAGAGACCGGTGTATATACTGGTATACAGCTACCTACCACCGCGACCGCGTCGAGTGTCCTTGCCTTGCCTTCACCCTGTACCTACCTACCGTGTACCTACCGTGTACCTACCGTGTACCTACCGTGTAGCACCTACAGGAGTACAGGAGTACCGTGTCACCGACGCAACTACTGTATTGTTATACTTACTTAGGTATAATTATTATCTTAATGATGGCACACTTTCATAGGAATTCATTCAATGCTGGCAATACTACGTATTACATCCATTTCAGGATCTCAGTGAAATAGCCAACATTTTTTAAATTTGGCATCAGGGTGATTATTATTTTTTTTTACACCGGGACAGGTTAAAAAATTAAAAAAACATGTTTGAGCTAAATCTTAGTTGAAAAGAAACTCAATGCGTCATAAAAAATATTGTTTGCATTCGATAGCACATTTATCCTGAAATACTATCCAAAAAAAAGAAATTGAATAATTCCTTTTTTTGCAGTTTTGACATCGAAAAGCATAGAGAAGGGAGTGAAATTTTGAAAATAGTGGATATCTCGGAAATCGAGAGACTTTCATAACTTTGATATTTGTGAACCGGCCCAGTGTCCTCTATCCGTAGGTGCTCGCTTATACATTCATTACGGGGAACCCTGTATATGCCTTCTTCTCATTGGGGGGCACTTTCCGAAAACACATGTCTTAGTTTTTAAGACGTTTAAATGTGATTTCATGCAACTTGTATGGTTTCAAATGTAGGTGTAGGGTGTACATAATAACTCGTCAGCTGTTCAACAACGTATAGGTAGGTATAACATCTTCTTCTCACCGACACAGACATACAACAGATAGAAGCCGCGAGAGAGAGGGAGAGAGAGAGAGACGAGCGAGGATAGAGCGGCAGGTGGTGTGGTAGAGAGACGTGCGATGCGCGCGCGCAGCCTCCCGCCGCCAACGGGTGGTTTTTGCCGGTATCTGTGTGATTGTGTTCGCAGACCAAGGTACCGTCTCGTATGTAACGGACGCAAGAGACGACCGACCGCGACGCGACGACGTACCGTATAGTTATAGATAACAAGGACGATACGTTACACTACATAGGTACCAGTCGGCTGCATAATTGCAGCCCTCGGTAGAGTTCGAAAATTACTATTATTGTAATGTTTGCATTCTAATAAGTTTTGTTTGATAAATTGATGAGTTAGAAGACTTTAAACTTCAACTAAAGCAGGTGTCTAGAATGTTGCTCGTGTTGAATATATTCATATACTTAACAGCCGTTTTGGAGCTCTACGGTGGGTCTGCAATTATGCTGCCGACCGTACATACATACATTACATACATACATACAGTATAATGTAGGTAGGTATGAGGTGACCGCACCGACCACCCCGCCAGCACCTCACTCACCCTGCACGTACCGACCACGTAGTACACGTGCACGTGCACGCACCACACACGTGCGCGTCTATTGTACCTACCGTATGCAGGTAGGTAGACATACATACACCAATACAATTGTAGTAGGTATGAGGATACAGTACAATCTCACTAATCCGGCACTATTAAAAACCGGAGGGTGCCGGATTATTGGAATGTTCGGATTACTGGATTATACTGAAAAAATCACCAATCTCCATTTTATTATTCAAATCTAGTGTCTTGTGTTTGCGTTTATTTGTCATTTTTAACTATAAACTATTCTCACTTGAAAAAAACAAATACGTTAGCACGTGCACGTGATAAGTTTTGAGGTTAGACTGCTAGTCGACGACGCAGCGACCAAGCGCACAGGTATAGAGGGGTGAGGGAGGCGTGGGCGGAGGGTGCCGGATTATTGGACGTGCCGATCTATCGAAGTGCCGGATTAGTGAGATTGTACTGTATATTATATTATTATACAGGGTTATTGGAAATTAATTGACACGGCGTTAAGGGCTTCTTCTGTGCACCTTAACAAACAACTTTTGTTCTACGACTTTTGTCGAAACTTAATACATATATCCCAAAAAAATATTTAAGTGTTTCTCGTACTGTCTGGTAATTTTCTATGTCTACGCGGCAAGTGCGCGCGCGCCATCGGCACGGGGCGCACTGCGTGCGACCCGATCGGGTTGTACCATACCTACTATGATTGATTCTGTGACGTAGACGTAGAGTTGAGTATTATTTGAACTGTTGGATTTAATTTTTTATTTTTGTATGGAATATTTTTATAATGAATTTCCAAAAGTCGTAGAACAAAAGTTGATCGTTAAGGTGCACAGAAGAAGTCCTTAACGCCGCCGTGTCAATTAATTTCCAATAACCCTGTATATGAAATATCAACAGAAATCCATGTATAAAACGTTGGATAGAGCGAAGCGAGGTCCGAGTGAGCACCATCTCCGTCCGTACACGATGTAGGTCTATGTGTGTGTGTGTGTGATGTGACGTCACCTCAATGCACTAGTCACTAGGGTATCACCTCTATATATATCTATACCTACACTATTATATGTACACTACGGTACACTACAGTACGGTAGGTTACTTTATTGATATCTATCTATCTATCTATGTATGTATGTTTGAGGTATGAGCAATTGAGCATGGGGTAGGTACCTATAGCATATTGGCTTAGATTGGATAGTGATGTCGATCGTGTCGTGTTGCGATTGCTCTACCGCTACCTACATATAATTACATGGTAGGTACAATGTCAACCGGAAGCACCCTACCTGCCCGCTTCCCTGCCCACTTCCCTGCCCGCTGCTCGCGCCACGCTTTACTTATCCGTATATATAATAATATAACATCTAATTTACTATAATACCTAATCCGGATCAGCGCTGGCCACGACAACAGCTCGACCGCGAAGGCAATTAAACAACATTAGAAAAATTGCATTATTTAAAAATAGACAATCTTCACGCCACCTACGTACAATGTACAATACATAAGTAGTATGGTACATCTCCTATCTTCTATAGTATAAAACAAAATCGCCTCCCGCTGTCTGTCTGTCGGTCCCTGTATGCACCGCAATGGATTTTGATGTTATTTATTTAAATAGATCAGAGTGATTCAAGAGAAAGTTTTTAGTATAAAGCAAAACTACCACTGTAAGTATAAAAAAGGCTAATCAAGTAATATCAGTGATAGGAGGCGAGGCACGCTCGGGGGGAGGGGGCGGGACGGAGAGATGACAGCGCGCCGGGAGTGAGGGAGACAGGTGATGCGAACATCTGTGTGACGGTGGCGGTGGAGTGGCAGATGTTGTACCTTGCTTCATTCAGGTACCTAACTATAATATTGTACTCTAACAAGGTGAATTTGTTTTGTATGGACCTATCTACCTACGGTACGGTACGGGGCTACGAGTATATCCTGCCTGAACTAATTGTAGGTAACAAAAAATGATGATAAGAATGTGTGCCCGATTTTGATAAAAGTAAAACGGCAAGATTTTTGAAAATAATGACCCTAGCCAGGAACCAGGAACCAATCCTGCCAATAAAAAAAAAATCGACATATCTATATACTTCAATACTAATATTATAAAGTTGAAGAGTTTGTTTGTTTATTTGTTTAAACGCGTTAATCTCAGGAACTACTGATTCGAATTGATTAAATATTTTTGTGTTGGATAGTCCAGTTATACAGTTACTTTTCATTTTGATATTTCCATGGGATTGAGAGTTACGCGGGTGAAAGTGCGGGACGCAGCTAGTTAATAATAATATTATGAAACGATAGTGAGTGGTATCAAAGGATAGTGTTGCTGATAAGGATCAATTCTTAGAAATAAATATGGTATGGGAAATTAAAAGACAATAGTAAGTACATTGTTACCCTAGGTGTGAAAGTCACTCATTAAGTCCCGAGACGGAGTTTGGCTAATAGTTCGAGGGACTAAATGAGTCTTTCACCCGAAGTAAACACTGTGCTTTTCATTACGAATAATACATAAAATTCTTTCTAACAACGAGAGTGAATGAGAGACTCCATACTACCTGATCCTCTTACAAGGTTGGGATTAAAGAGGTTATATACATGTAGTGAATTGTAGTGTTATTCTTTGGTGTTACTTAAAGCAAGGAGGTTAGGTTTTTGAAGTTCCTAATGCGTAATGATACTGATACTGACTACATGCACATTGCACAAGCCGTGCGAAGCCATAATTTGACATGACAGCTGTCAGTGAAAGCGATTTTCCCTAGGGCTGAAAGTTTTATTTTCTACACGCTCTTCAGGCATCTTTAGACATACTTTCGGAGTATGAGTAATGAAAAACTTATTTTTGTAATCAATTACAGATAAATTGTCATACAACCATCCCCGGAAAATGCAGTGAGGAGATATGGCTAACGACGCGGACGTAACAAACTGCTGCACTCAGAGTAGGAAGTATAAACGGTTAGTATGAGTGTTTTTACAAATAATATGTAAAGTAAACAATGGAGAACATATTAAAACACTAGCTGCCCTCCGCGGTTTCACCCGCGTAACTCCCGATCCCGTGGGAATATCGGGATGTAAGCTATCCTATCTCTCAAGTTGGATCGAACTGCACATGGTGTGCGAATTTTATTATAATCGGTTAAGTGGTTTAGGAGTCCATTGAGGACAAACATTGTGACACGAGATTTATATATACTAGTAGTTCGCCCCGAACTGAGACCTCACGAGTTTTTTTCAGCGTTTATTATATTTCAGCGTAAAGTACTAAAATGTATAATATAACGACGAAAGACTCCAAATACGACAGGTCTATCTTATTTGAATGATAGGTGCCTAGTATCGCTATTATCTGACATTGGATGATTTAGAGAATCCAAACACGATAGGCATAACTTGTTGTTGTTAAGTTCTAAAAGCATAGGCCAGCTCAATCATCACACCCTGGACATCCGTTGACTCTTTATTTTTACTCAAGACATTTTTAATGTGTCCAACATAATATCCAGAAGATAGTAATTCCTTTCCTTCCTTCCTTATGTATCTACTTATCATAATGTTACGTAAGAGGAAACGAGAAGACAAGCTCGAGAACGAGAATATATTAGAGAAGTTTGAGACCAATATGTCCTGTAATAAGTCCCTAAACTAAAATATAACAAGTCAATAAAAATTATAAAAAAATTAGTCACAAAATTTATAATTATCAGAGTCTCTAGATCGGCTAGAACCGAACATTCCTACTATTTAATACTATCCACCACTATTATTGTAAAACAGCCCATGATTATCAAATAAATAATTATAGGAAATGAAGCAAAGAGAGTTCGGACGATTTGGGGCAAAGTAATAAATTTCTATAAATTTTAAATTTAAATGAATTTGGATTAAGAATATTGTAAATAGTAAGCGTGTTACATTGTGAATTTGTGATGCTACACCTTCGTTATTTTTCTTTTGCAATCACAATGTAACACGCTTACTATTTAAGTACAATATTCTTAATCCAAATTTATTAGATTTTATTTTCTATTTTTTAGTTGGACTTTTTTTATTAAAGCGTGTTTTTTTTAGTTTTTTATTCTATTAATTTATTTTATACTTTTGGTCTTTGATAACTTAATATGTTAGATCGGACCCTGGTTACTATTGAAAGACAAACTACTCGTCGAGACGATTCTAACGAGCCTAAACTCGATGAGGTTGTGTCGTTTCATTGCGAAGTTCCTATGACCACCTTCCAGTTCCATCATCAGACCCTGGTTACCATTGAAAGACAAACTACCCGTCAAGACGATTCTAACGAGCCCAAACTCGATGGGGTTCTGTCGTTTCATTGCGAAGTTCCTATGACCACCTTCCAGTTCCATCATCAGACCCTGGTCACCATTGAAAGACAAACTACTCGTCAAGACGATTCTAACGAGCCCAAACTCGATGGGGTTCTGTCGTTTCATTGCGAAGTTCCTATGACCACCTTCCAGTTCCATCATCAGACCCTGGTCACCATTGAAAGACAAACTACTCGTCAAGACGATTCTAACGAGCCCAAACTCGATGAGGTTGTGTCGTTTCATTGCGAAGTTCCTATGACAACCTTCCAGTTCCATTATCAGACCCTAGTCACCATTGAAAGACAAACTGAAAACAACAATAATAGGTCGGATTTTATTGTTTGTACTGGTCAGTTTTCCAGATCTGAAGGCTTCATTGCGAAGTTCCTATGACCACCTTCCAGTTCCATCATCAGACACTGGTTACCATTGAAAGACAAACTACCCGTCAAGACGATTCTAACGAGCCCAAACTCGATGGGGTTCTGTCGTTTCATTGCGAAGTTCCTATGACCACCTTCCAGTTCCATCATCAGACCCTGGTCACCATTGAAAGACAAACTACTCGTCAAGACGATTCTAACGAGCCCAAACTCGATGAGGTTGTGTCGTTTCATTCCGAAGTTCCTATGACAACCTTCCAGTTCCATCATCAGACCCTGGTCACCATTGAAAGACAAACTACTTGTCAAGACGATTCTAACGAGCCCAAACTCGATGTGGTTGTGTCGTTTCATTGCGAAGTTCCTATGACCACCTTCCAGTTCCATCATCAGACCCTGGTTACCATTGAAAGACAAACTACTCGTCAAGGCGATTCTTGACGAGTAGTTTGAATGAATGAACTATGAAGTATGGATAATGAGATAATTCCTGCAGATTCCCTCCAGCTCTATCATCAGATCAGTTCCATGGTACCATATTATTGTCACCGAAGTTACGCCCTTTCATTTGATACCCCACTCGGGTATATTTGCAGTATAGTTTGTGTGCCATATAGGTAGATCCCCTTTTGGACCCCTATCTCCGTAACCCCCTGACCGATCCTGCTCATGTTCGAACTTAAAAATTCTATGGACCTCAACTACTTGTATACCAAAAATCATGAAGATCAGAGCAACGGTACTAAAATTATCGTCGAACAAACATACAAACATACAAACATACGAGCGACCGACCCTTCTCAACACTAGACCTCTCTCGCTTCGCTCGTTCGGTCAATTAAGACTAGTAGTTCGCCCCGAACTGAGACCTCACGAGTTTTTTTTTTCGATCACTACTTAAATGATATAACGTCGAAAGATTCAAAATACGATAGGTTTATCTAATTTAAATCATCTCATATATCATCTCAATCGCGTATTTTTTTATTTCACGTTTTTAACGGGATAATAACAACTTGAAATACAAATTGTGTGAGTTTAAAAAGCTCCTATGCCTCTTTCTGGCTATATCGCCAGATTATCAGTACCTATATTACCTACTCATCAAGACGATTTTAACGAGTCCATACGCGATAGGCCTATCTTGCTTATAGACTTATCACATCTAGGAACTGTCGCATGCCGTTTCGTCGGAATTTATGCTGTCGACACAAATAACTGACGGAACGAAAATCTGTCGAAACGGAAATAACCCACATCTTGCGTAGAATACGAGTTCCTATAGCTCTATCACCAGAAACCAAATATCAGCTGATTCTTCAGTAGATACCTAGAGTACCTAATCCTCAAGACGACTTAAATGAGTCCAAACGCAATAGGCCTATCTTGTCTAGGACATAAGTTACTATAGCCTTCTTCCGACTCTATCACCAGACCAAAGATATCAGCTTATTTTTCAGTACCTAGAGTACCTACTCTAGGTACTCTAGATACAAGAGTACTCACTTTAAACGAGTTCAACATGATTTTAATATCTTGCTCGGTAGATAAGTTCATAATAATAATATGGTTATTGGTTACCTTTCTCATCAGGGTTTTTATCATCAGACTAAACACTCAATTATTTAATACCTAGGTACTCATCGTGATCTTAAAACGAAACAGAAAGAAGGAGACACGCTTCAATACAAATATATTAGAGAAGTTTGAGACTTATAATAAATAATAATAATAATAATTCATTTATTTCAGATCATATAAAATTACATAGATCCATAAAATTGTTAGTAAAAGATGTTATGTCCTGTTATAAGTAAATAAAAATAATAAAAAGACAAGCTTATTATTTAAAGTCTTTGTTTCGGCTAGCACTGAAGCAAACAGAGGTCGAATTTAGGAGAAAGTAGAATAGAAACTTTATAAAAACCACAGTCTTCAGCATGTCTTCACACAAGGTACATCCCGTAGTACATTACGATCGTTGGATGATCGTTGATACCTACAACTTGAGTGACCCAGACGACGTCAACCATAGTAGGGTTGCCCAGTTATCGCCTTGGTTTCCTTTCAGCTGATCAATAGCTGGTTCCAGCATTAGCTTCTTTATAGGCCATCGGGAACAAACATGGCAGTAGAATTGGTTTATGGATTATAGAAGTAAAATTACACCTTCCGTGCATAACTTTACACTATCAACTTTTACGCGAATATTTGAATTTATTTGGGATGACCAAATATAATATGGATCATCTATTTCAATTAAAATATCACGAATATATTGAATACTAGCTGCGCCCCGCGGTTTCACCCGCGTAGTTCCCGTTCCCGTGGGAGTATTGGGATATAATATAGCCTATGTTACTCGTGGATAATGTAGCTTTCGAATGGTGAAAGAATTTTTAAAATCGGTCCAGTAGTTTTTGAGCCTATTCATTACAACCAAACAAACAAACAAACAAAGTTTTCCTCTTTATAATATTAGTGTAGATTTTTTGAGAAGGTTTCTATGGTTCTGAGAATCATATTCTTTTCAATAATGACAGAATCAAAACCTGACATTGTCATTTCTTACGTAGTTTTATCAGAGAGTTTTATCTATGTTTTATATTCTCTTTGTTGTCATTTTTGAAGTTAAAATTCAAAAGAAGTTTTTAATTATTTGCCTTTTATAAAGGTAGATCCCCTTTTGCACCCCCTATCTCCGTAGCCCCCTAACCGATCCCTCTCATGTTCGAACTTAAAAATTCTATGGGCCTCAACTACTCTTATACCAAAAATCATGAAGATCAGAGCAACGGTACTCAAGTTATCGTCGAACAAACATACATAGATACATAGATACATAGGTACAGCCGACCGACCGTCTCGCCACTAGACCTCTCTCGCTTCGCTCGTTCGGTCAATTAAGTACAAATATGACTCGCCCATTGTTTTGTCAGAGATAGAATTAGTGCACGGAGCAGGTGAGCCGTGTACAGTGTGTTGTGGTGTGGTGTGTTACACACGTGTGTGGGACACTCTCTTGTCTATACAGGGTGTACCGTAATGTGGAGCACGGAGCAGGTGAGCCGTGTACAGGGTGTTGTGGTGTGGTGTGTTACACACGTGTGTGGGACACTATCTTGTCTATACAGGGTGTACCGTAATGTGGAGCACGGAGCAGGTGAGCCGTGTACAGGGTGTTGTGGTGTGGTGTGTTACACACGTGTGTGGGACACTATCTTGTCTATACAGGGTGTACCGTAATGTGGAGCACGGAGCAGGTGAGCCGTGTACAGGGTGTTGTGGTGTGGTGTGTTAGTGTGTGACGTAAAGTAAACAATGGAGAACATATTAAAACACTAGCTGCCCTCCGCGGTTTCACCCGCGTAACTCCCGATCCCGTGGGAATATCGGGATGTAAGCTATCCTATCTCTCAAGTTGGATCGAACTGCACATGGTGTGCGAATTTTATTATAATCGGTTAAGTGGTTTAGGAGTCCATTGAGGACAAACATTGTGACACGAGATTTATATATACTAGTAGTTCGCCCCGAACTGAGACCTCACGAGTTTTTTTCAGCGTTTATTATATTTCAGCGTAAAGTACTAAAATGTATAATATAACGACGAAAGACTCCAAATACGACAGGTCTATCTTATTTGAATGATAGGTGCCTAGTATCGCTATTATCTGACATTGGATGATTTAGAGAATCCAAACACGATAGGCATAACTTGTTGTTGTTAAGTTCTAAAAGCATAGGCCAGCTCAATCATCACACCCTGGACATCCGTTGACTCTTTATTTTTACTCAAGACATTTTTAATGTGTCCAACATAATATCCAGAAGATAGTAATTCCTTTCCTTCCTTCCTTATGTATCTACTTATCATAATGTTACGTAAGAGGAAACGAGAAGACAAGCTCGAGAACGAGAATATATTAGAGAAGTTTGAGACCAATATGTCCTGTAATAAGTCCCTAAACTAAAATATAACAAGTCAATAAAAATTATAAAAAAATTAGTCACAAAATTTATAATTATCAGAGTCTCTAGATCGGCTAGAACCGAACATTCCTACTATTTAATACTATCCACCACTATTATTGTAAAACAGCCCATGATTATCAAATAAATAATTATAGGAAATGAAGCAAAGAGAGTTCGGACGATTTGGGGCAAAGTAATAAATTTCTATAAATTTTAAATTTAAATGAATTTGGATTAAGAATATTGTAAATAGTAAGCGTGTTACATTGTGAATTTGTGATGCTACACCTTCGTTATTTTTCTTTTGCAATCACAATGTAACACGCTTACTATTTAAGTACAATATTCTTAATCCAAATTTATTAGATTTTATTTTCTATTTTTTAGTTGGACTTTTTTTATTAAAGCGTGTTTTTTTTAGTTTTTTATTCTATTAATTTATTTTATACTTTTGGTCTTTGATAACTTAATATGTTAGATCGGACCCTGGTTACTATTGAAAGACAAACTACTCGTCGAGACGATTCTAACGAGCCTAAACTCGATGAGGTTGTGTCGTTTCATTGCGAAGTTCCTATGACCACCTTCCAGTTCCATCATCAGACCCTGGTTACCATTGAAAGACAAACTACCCGTCAAGACGATTCTAACGAGCCCAAACTCGATGGGGTTCTGTCGTTTCATTGCGAAGTTCCTATGACCACCTTCCAGTTCCATCATCAGACCCTGGTCACCATTGAAAGACAAACTACTCGTCAAGACGATTCTAACGAGCCCAAACTCGATGGGGTTCTGTCGTTTCATTGCGAAGTTCCTATGACCACCTTCCAGTTCCATCATCAGACCCTGGTCACCATTGAAAGACAAACTACTCGTCAAGACGATTCTAACGAGCCCAAACTCGATGAGGTTGTGTCGTTTCATTGCGAAGTTCCTATGACAACCTTCCAGTTCCATTATCAGACCCTAGTCACCATTGAAAGACAAACTGAAAACAACAATAATAGGTCGGATTTTATTGTTTGTACTGGTCAGTTTTCCAGATCTGAAGGCTTCATTGCGAAGTTCCTATGACCACCTTCCAGTTCCATCATCAGACACTGGTTACCATTGAAAGACAAACTACCCGTCAAGACGATTCTAACGAGCCCAAACTCGATGGGGTTCTGTCGTTTCATTGCGAAGTTCCTATGACCACCTTCCAGTTCCATCATCAGACCCTGGTCACCATTGAAAGACAAACTACTCGTCAAGACGATTCTAACGAGCCCAAACTCGATGAGGTTGTGTCGTTTCATTCCGAAGTTCCTATGACAACCTTCCAGTTCCATCATCAGACCCTGGTCACCATTGAAAGACAAACTACTTGTCAAGACGATTCTAACGAGCCCAAACTCGATGTGGTTGTGTCGTTTCATTGCGAAGTTCCTATGACCACCTTCCAGTTCCATCATCAGACCCTGGTTACCATTGAAAGACAAACTACTCGTCAAGGCGATTCTTGACGAGTAGTTTGAATGAATGAACTATGAAGTATGGATAATGAGATAATTCCTGCAGATTCCCTCCAGCTCTATCATCAGATCAGTTCCATGGTACCATATTATTGTCACCGAAGTTACGCCCTTTCATTTGATACCCCACTCGGGTATATTTGCAGTATAGTTTGTGTGCCATATAGGTAGATCCCCTTTTGGACCCCTATCTCCGTAACCCCCTGACCGATCCTGCTCATGTTCGAACTTAAAAATTCTATGGACCTCAACTACTTGTATACCAAAAATCATGAAGATCAGAGCAACGGTACTAAAATTATCGTCGAACAAACATACAAACATACAAACATACGAGCGACCGACCCTTCTCAACACTAGACCTCTCTCGCTTCGCTCGTTCGGTCAATTAAGACTAGTAGTTCGCCCCGAACTGAGACCTCACGAGTTTTTTTTTTCGATCACTACTTAAATGATATAACGTCGAAAGATTCAAAATACGATAGGTTTATCTAATTTAAATCATCTCATATATCATCTCAATCGCGTATTTTTTTATTTCACGTTTTTAACGGGATAATAACAACTTGAAATACAAATTGTGTGAGTTTAAAAAGCTCCTATGCCTCTTTCTGGCTATATCGCCAGATTATCAGTACCTATATTACCTACTCATCAAGACGATTTTAACGAGTCCATACGCGATAGGCCTATCTTGCTTATAGACTTATCACATCTAGGAACTGTCGCATGCCGTTTCGTCGGAATTTATGCTGTCGACACAAATAACTGACGGAACGAAAATCTGTCGAAACGGAAATAACCCACATCTTGCGTAGAATACGAGTTCCTATAGCTCTATCACCAGAAACCAAATATCAGCTGATTCTTCAGTAGATACCTAGAGTACCTAATCCTCAAGACGACTTAAATGAGTCCAAACGCAATAGGCCTATCTTGTCTAGGACATAAGTTACTATAGCCTTCTTCCGACTCTATCACCAGACCAAAGATATCAGCTTATTTTTCAGTACCTAGAGTACCTACTCTAGGTACTCTAGATACAAGAGTACTCACTTTAAACGAGTTCAACATGATTTTAATATCTTGCTCGGTAGATAAGTTCATAATAATAATATGGTTATTGGTTACCTTTCTCATCAGGGTTTTTATCATCAGACTAAACACTCAATTATTTAATACCTAGGTACTCATCGTGATCTTAAAACGAAACAGAAAGAAGGAGACACGCTTCAATACAAATATATTAGAGAAGTTTGAGACTTATAATAAATAATAATAATAATAATTCATTTATTTCAGATCATATAAAATTACATAGATCCATAAAATTGTTAGTAAAAGATGTTATGTCCTGTTATAAGTAAATAAAAATAATAAAAAGACAAGCTTATTATTTAAAGTCTTTGTTTCGGCTAGCACTGAAGCAAACAGAGGTCGAATTTAGGAGAAAGTAGAATAGAAACTTTATAAAAACCACAGTCTTCAGCATGTCTTCACACAAGGTACATCCCGTAGTACATTACGATCGTTGGATGATCGTTGATACCTACAACTTGAGTGACCCAGACGACGTCAACCATAGTAGGGTTGCCCAGTTATCGCCTTGGTTTCCTTTCAGCTGATCAATAGCTGGTTCCAGCATTAGCTTCTTTATAGGCCATCGGGAACAAACATGGCAGTAGAATTGGTTTATGGATTATAGAAGTAAAATTACACCTTCCGTGCATAACTTTACACTATCAACTTTTACGCGAATATTTGAATTTATTTGGGATGACCAAATATAATATGGATCATCTATTTCAATTAAAATATCACGAATATATTGAATACTAGCTGCGCCCCGCGGTTTCACCCGCGTAGTTCCCGTTCCCGTGGGAGTATTGGGATATAATATAGCCTATGTTACTCGTGGATAATGTAGCTTTCGAATGGTGAAAGAATTTTTAAAATCGGTCCAGTAGTTTTTGAGCCTATTCATTACAACCAAACAAACAAACAAACAAAGTTTTCCTCTTTATAATATTAGTGTAGATTTTTTGAGAAGGTTTCTATGGTTCTGAGAATCATATTCTTTTCAATAATGACAGAATCAAAACCTGACATTGTCATTTCTTACGTAGTTTTATCAGAGAGTTTTATCTATGTTTTATATTCTCTTTGTTGTCATTTTTGAAGTTAAAATTCAAAAGAAGTTTTTAATTATTTGCCTTTTATAAAGGTAGATCCCCTTTTGCACCCCCTATCTCCGTAGCCCCCTAACCGATCCCTCTCATGTTCGAACTTAAAAATTCTATGGGCCTCAACTACTCTTATACCAAAAATCATGAAGATCAGAGCAACGGTACTCAAGTTATCGTCGAACAAACATACATAGATACATAGATACATAGGTACAGCCGACCGACCGTCTCGCCACTAGACCTCTCTCGCTTCGCTCGTTCGGTCAATTAAGTACAAATATGACTCGCCCATTGTTTTGTCAGAGATAGAATTAGTGCACGGAGCAGGTGAGCCGTGTACAGTGTGTTGTGGTGTGGTGTGTTACACACGTGTGTGGGACACTCTCTTGTCTATACAGGGTGTACCGTAATGTGGAGCACGGAGCAGGTGAGCCGTGTACAGGGTGTTGTGGTGTGGTGTGTTACACACGTGTGTGGGACACTATCTTGTCTATACAGGGTGTACCGTAATGTGGAGCACGGAGCAGGTGAGCCGTGTACAGGGTGTTGTGGTGTGGTGTGTTACACACGTGTGTGGGACACTATCTTGTCTATACAGGGTGTACCGTAATGTGGAGCACGGAGCAGGTGAGCCGTGTACAGGGTGTTGTGGTGTGGTGTGTTAGTGTGTGACGTAAAGTAAACAATGGAGAACATATTAAAACACTAGCTGCCCTCCGCGGTTTCACCCGCGTAACTCCCGATCCCGTGGGAATATCGGGATGTAAGCTATCCTATCTCTCAAGTTGGATCGAACTGCACATGGTGTGCGAATTTTATTATAATCGGTTAAGTGGTTTAGGAGTCCATTGAGGACAAACATTGTGACACGAGATTTATATATACTAGTAGTTCGCCCCGAACTGAGACCTCACGAGTTTTTTTCAGCGTTTATTATATTTCAGCGTAAAGTACTAAAATGTATAATATAACGACGAAAGACTCCAAATACGACAGGTCTATCTTATTTGAATGATAGGTGCCTAGTATCGCTATTATCTGACATTGGATGATTTAGAGAATCCAAACACGATAGGCATAACTTGTTGTTGTTAAGTTCTAAAAGCATAGGCCAGCTCAATCATCACACCCTGGACATCCGTTGACTCTTTATTTTTACTCAAGACATTTTTAATGTGTCCAACATAATATCCAGAAGATAGTAATTCCTTTCCTTCCTTCCTTATGTATCTACTTATCATAATGTTACGTAAGAGGAAACGAGAAGACAAGCTCGAGAACGAGAATATATTAGAGAAGTTTGAGACCAATATGTCCTGTAATAAGTCCCTAAACTAAAATATAACAAGTCAATAAAAATTATAAAAAAATTAGTCACAAAATTTATAATTATCAGAGTCTCTAGATCGGCTAGAACCGAACATTCCTACTATTTAATACTATCCACCACTATTATTGTAAAACAGCCCATGATTATCAAATAAATAATTATAGGAAATGAAGCAAAGAGAGTTCGGACGATTTGGGGCAAAGTAATAAATTTCTATAAATTTTAAATTTAAATGAATTTGGATTAAGAATATTGTAAATAGTAAGCGTGTTACATTGTGAATTTGTGATGCTACACCTTCGTTATTTTTCTTTTGCAATCACAATGTAACACGCTTACTATTTAAGTACAATATTCTTAATCCAAATTTATTAGATTTTATTTTCTATTTTTTAGTTGGACTTTTTTTATTAAAGCGTGTTTTTTTTAGTTTTTTATTCTATTAATTTATTTTATACTTTTGGTCTTTGATAACTTAATATGTTAGATCGGACCCTGGTTACTATTGAAAGACAAACTACTCGTCGAGACGATTCTAACGAGCCTAAACTCGATGAGGTTGTGTCGTTTCATTGCGAAGTTCCTATGACCACCTTCCAGTTCCATCATCAGACCCTGGTTACCATTGAAAGACAAACTACCCGTCAAGACGATTCTAACGAGCCCAAACTCGATGGGGTTCTGTCGTTTCATTGCGAAGTTCCTATGACCACCTTCCAGTTCCATCATCAGACCCTGGTCACCATTGAAAGACAAACTACTCGTCAAGACGATTCTAACGAGCCCAAACTCGATGGGGTTCTGTCGTTTCATTGCGAAGTTCCTATGACCACCTTCCAGTTCCATCATCAGACCCTGGTCACCATTGAAAGACAAACTACTCGTCAAGACGATTCTAACGAGCCCAAACTCGATGAGGTTGTGTCGTTTCATTGCGAAGTTCCTATGACAACCTTCCAGTTCCATTATCAGACCCTAGTCACCATTGAAAGACAAACTGAAAACAACAATAATAGGTCGGATTTTATTGTTTGTACTGGTCAGTTTTCCAGATCTGAAGGCTTCATTGCGAAGTTCCTATGACCACCTTCCAGTTCCATCATCAGACACTGGTTACCATTGAAAGACAAACTACCCGTCAAGACGATTCTAACGAGCCCAAACTCGATGGGGTTCTGTCGTTTCATTGCGAAGTTCCTATGACCACCTTCCAGTTCCATCATCAGACCCTGGTCACCATTGAAAGACAAACTACTCGTCAAGACGATTCTAACGAGCCCAAACTCGATGAGGTTGTGTCGTTTCATTCCGAAGTTCCTATGACAACCTTCCAGTTCCATCATCAGACCCTGGTCACCATTGAAAGACAAACTACTTGTCAAGACGATTCTAACGAGCCCAAACTCGATGTGGTTGTGTCGTTTCATTGCGAAGTTCCTATGACCACCTTCCAGTTCCATCATCAGACCCTGGTTACCATTGAAAGACAAACTACTCGTCAAGGCGATTCTTGACGAGTAGTTTGAATGAATGAACTATGAAGTATGGATAATGAGATAATTCCTGCAGATTCCCTCCAGCTCTATCATCAGATCAGTTCCATGGTACCATATTATTGTCACCGAAGTTACGCCCTTTCATTTGATACCCCACTCGGGTATATTTGCAGTATAGTTTGTGTGCCATATAGGTAGATCCCCTTTTGGACCCCTATCTCCGTAACCCCCTGACCGATCCTGCTCATGTTCGAACTTAAAAATTCTATGGACCTCAACTACTTGTATACCAAAAATCATGAAGATCAGAGCAACGGTACTAAAGTTATCGTCGAACAAACATACATAGATACATAGATACATAGGTACAGCCGACCGACCGTCTCGCCACTAGACCTCTCTCGCTTCGCTCGTTCGGTCAATTAAGTACAAATATGACTCGCCCATTGTTTTGTCAGAGATAGAATTAGTGCACGGAGCAGGTGAGCCGTGTACAGTGTGTTGTGGTGTGGTGTGTTACACACGTGTGTGGGACACTCTCTTGTCTATACAGGGTGTACCGTAATGTGGAGCACGGAGCAGGTGAGCCGTGTACAGGGTGTTGTGGTGTGGTGTGTTACACACGTGTGTGGGACACTCTCTTGTCTATACAGGGTGTACCGTAATGTGGAGCACGGAGCAGGTGAGCAGTGTACAGTGTGTTGTGGTGTGGTGTGTTACACACGTGTGTGGGACACTCTCTTGTCTATACAGGGTGTACCGTATTTCATTGAGATTTTAGAATGATACGTGGTATTGCCAGAATTTATTACAAAATTAATTCCTATTAAAGTGAGCCACAGCTGTCTTTTTCCTTTTTTGACGTAATAACGTCTAATAAATTGATGGAACTCCTGTGTATCGTCCAGTCAGACGGTGTAGTAAGTTAAGTAGTAGTAGTATAGTTGTTGAGCACAAAACCACGAATTTCCCAAAAGTTCTTTATTAAGTAAGTAAAGTAGAGGCGGGTCGCGTGTGACGTGTTCGCGGTATGTTTTTGTACTGAAGTAAATTGCTGATACTTATTTTATAGTAAGGTGTACGGTGTGTAACCGTACATCCTGCATTCACAAAAATGTTTCCCGTTCCCAGAACATGACGCGTAGTGTTTCGGGAACGCGTCATGATAACACGACGATAATAATAAAGTAACCATAGCAACGTATTATCGTATTACCATACAACGTATTATCGTTGCTATGGTTTTTGTAAATAATAATATCGCTCGTCTGGGCTTGTGTTATGGTGACGAGTGACAAATACTGACTTATGAAAAAAAGAAGTAAAAAAAAAAAGAGGGAAAATATAAAAAAATAATCACAATTTTTCATCGTTTCCTTAAGACGGACGTTATCACGTAAAATTGTCGTCTGTAAACCGACTTTACAGACAATCTTTTTTTTCCTTAGTGAATTCGGGGAATTTCGATACAAAATTTTAAATTATTTTAAGTACAACAAAGTTAATTTTAGTAATACTTTTACTTCACAAAAAGCTCTGGCTCACTTTAATAGTAATTGTGCGCAGGACAGCAATAGATTTAAAATTCGCGCCAAAGACAATTGACAATAATAGTGATTGACAGAAATCTGACAGTGACAGTAACAGATTATCGATAGACCATCAAATACTAGGTAATACAGTCCACAGTTTACACTTAGAGTGCGTACTTACCACTTAAGAGTTTTTCGATATTTTCGATTATAAACGTGGTCCGCTTACAGACGCGGTCGTTGCGGTCGAGCTATTATGGCGTGAGACTTTGCAACCGCGCGAACTTCACGGTAAGCCCTCAACGATCGCAGGCAAGAGGTGGGCTCCGTGAGCGTTTGAATTTTTTTTAAATATTACGACTCATAACGCCACACAACAAACAAAAATAGCTTTTGGTAGCTTATTGTTAAGGTGGTAGATGTGTTGTCCACGTGTAGCGGGCGTCTACTCTGTGTCTATCTACCTCGTTCAGTGGTCTAATACTTGATGGTTATAATGATGTATTGTATGTACTCACTCGAGTTGTCCGTTGTGTTGGTGAGGTAGGGCGGGGTGCGAGGGATGTGTGCCGTCGTCGTAGTGGTCGATGAGGGTCTCGGCGACGACGTTGTAGAACTTGAGGTCGAGGATGGAGGCGACCGTCTCCCGCTCGGCGCGGAGCAACGTCGGCCCGAAGCAGACCGCCAGGTTGCCGGACGTCATCAGGTTGACGGGGGAGCGGGCGGCCACGGCGCGCAGGTGTCGCACCACCAGCGACAACATCTCGCGGTTGCGGGCCGGCAGCCGCGCCGCCACCGCTACGGTGCCCTGGGCGCGCTCGCCGGCCCGCTCGCACTTGGCGAGCGCGATGAACGCGTCGTGCAGCCGGTACGTGAGCAGCGGGTCGGGCAGCGCGCGCAGGTACGCCTTCAGCGCGGAGGTGAGCGTGCGCGTCTCCCAGGCGAGGGGGTCGCGCAGGGCGGCGGGCGGGGCGCGCCCGGACACGCCGAGCGCGACCAGCGAGCCCACCTTGCTGGCGACGCCCGCGACGCGGTACAGGCCCTGCTCCTCGAGGCCGCGCTCCTCTATCGCCGCGATGAGGGCGCGCACGAACGCGAACCCGGCGTCGTCGAGCCGCGCCTGGGGCTGGGCGGGCGCGCCCGGGGCGCAGGGGACGGGCCGCCCGACGACCGCCCCGGCCGCGCCCTCGGCCCCGCCGAGCGCCCGCAGCCACGCCCCCCGGTCCCGCTCGGAGAGCGCCTGCAACACGAGCGGCCCCCCCTGGCCCCCCCCTGCCACCACACACTCCCAACAGAACCTCCTCTCGACGTCCCCCGCGAGCCGGGCGCACACGACACACACCTCGTCCCCCCCTCCCAGAGGTAACGCCTTCACGTTGCCCTGGCTGTACGGCGTGAGAGACAACACCCTCGACCTCGACACGTACGTACAGTACTGCTTGCTCCACGTCGTCGTACCGAACGCCTCTGCAACACATACATACATATATCCTACAGCTAGGACGCGACACGACACGACGCGACGGGTAGAGGACACTGCACCGATACAGATTTATAACAGTAATGTTCGGTGAAAGTCTACCGGTATCCGAGATATGCGACACTCCCCTGTAATCCGGCACCCCCTGCAATGCGGCCCCTGTCTAATCCGGCACCCCCTGCAATGCGGCCCCTGTCTAATCCGGCACCCCCTGCAATGCGGCCCCTGTCTAATCCGGCACCCCCTGCAATGCGGCCCCTGTCTAATCCGGCCCCTGTCTAATCCGGCACCCCCTGTCTAATCCGGCACCCCCTGTAATCCGGCCCCTGTCTAATCGACACCCCCTGTAATCCGGCCCCTGTCTAATCCGGCACCCCCTGTAATCCGGCCCCTGTCTAATCGACACCCCCTGTAATCCGGCCCCTGTCTAATCCGGCACCCCCTGCAATGCGGCCCCTGTCTAATCCGGCACCCCCTGCAATGCGGCCCCTGTCTAATCCGGCACCCCTTGCAATGCGGCCCCTGTCTAATCCGGCACCCCCTGCAATGCGGCCCCTGTCTAATCCGGCACCCCCTGCAATGCGGCCCCTGTCTAATCCGGCACCCCCTGCAATGCGGCCCCTGTCTAATCCGGCACCCCCTGTAATCCGGCCCCTGTCTAATCGACACCCCCTGTAATCCGGCCCCTGTCTAATCGACACCCCCTGTAATCCGGCCCCTGTCTAATCCGGCACCCCCTGTAATCCGACATGATCTATTAGGTATTTATTATTGAATGTTTTTTTTATAATCTTCGTGAATGCATGATTGAACAAGTTACAACAAGTACGCACCACCGCACCACTTCAATTTAAATACTTTTGATAAACATAATGAAGTATGATTTGTACATCAGAGTAGGTAAATAAATATGTATAACATAATATAGTAGAACCCTATCATTGGATCTGTAATTTTTCGGATTACAAGGTACTCTTTTGTAGAAAAGTCCGGACTATAGAGAGTCTTTAGATTTCCGGACTATAGAGAGGCAGTACCCTATAATCCGACGAATTCGATAGTCCGACACTGCCCTGCACAATGTTTGTCGGATTGCCGACCGACGACGGGTCCACTGTAGTTACAAGTTTAATTTTTTACATTTTGAAAATGTCGCATATCTCGAAAGCCCGTTACTCTGAGCAAAACTTTTCATATTATAGTGAACCGGCACCGTGTCCTCTACCGGTAGATAAGTACGTATGTATATACAAACTTTTCTCCATGAGGAAGAGGTACCCGGCTCTCGAGACCGCCTCCTCGCCCGCGCCGCCCGCGCCGCTCGACTCCTCCTTGTTCTGTAACGACACACGACAATGGTACACGACACGACACGACATGACACGACGCGACACGACGTGTAGTATATAGGTACACTCACCATCTGGCGCACCTCCATGATCTTCTTCATGAGCGACTCGGTCTGCTTGCTCGTCTCCTCGAAGTTGCTCCGCGTCTGCAACACGCTCCATGCTCACACAACACACACACACACACAACACACACACACACACAACACACACACACATGCGCACGCGTGTTATCGCCGTGTGCGGCCACTCAGTGTTAGGTAGGATGTGAATGTATGTATGTATGTATGTATGTATGAAGGCACACTCTCACTCTCACTCCATGCTAGCTATGGTAGGTAGGTATATATACCTAACGTCACTACAATATAACCTGTGGAGAGGGCGCTAGAGACCGGCCGCGGTCGCATCGCGCGCACCAAGCGATCCCATCCTACACACATACGTCACCGTTACGTATACACACACACACACGTGTGTAGTGTGTATGTCTGTATACACGGTGCATTTTTCCTTTAGACGCAAAGCATCAACTACGCAAAACCCCAAATGACAAATGTCGAAAGTGACAGCTTTCAAACTTAAAACGGCTATATCGCAGAAACTTATTGGTTTTTAAGTTTGACAGCTGTCACCTGAAATGAAGACCTATCTAGTTTCAGTTCATAGAGTCTGTGATATAGCCGTTTTCAGCTGTCAATTTGACATCTGTCATTTTGACATTTTGTTTATTTTTTCGATCGTCTGTTGTTTCCATTTCAATCGTCTTTTGTTTTGTTTTCTTTTATTTGGACTAGATTTAAAAAATTTCAGGTGGTGTTTTCGTTTCCACTCTTACTTTGATGGTGAACCATTTACAAGGTGGTGTTTTGCGTTTGTGGAATTGTGCGTAGTTTGTACTTTACGTACTTAATTATTTCCATTAATCCGCAAAACACGATAATATCGCGAGTTGGTGTATCGCGTATATGGTGTTATGCGTCTAAAGGGAATTGTTTACGTGGGCCTTCAGGGCTATATCCTAAACTATAAGAGATAGAGAAAAAACTAAATTATAAACATATAGTGTGGGCCATATAACTGTACTGCATCATTAAATTATAGGAAAAGTCATTACCCTAGCCAGGAATAAAAAAATTAAAATATTACCATTTATTTCTGTACCAATTGATAGTGTTGCCAATAGAAATAATTTTTTGGAAACAAACATAATATGGTAAATCAAAAAAAATTGCTCAATTTTGTAGTTTCTTTTTTCACATTTCGTTCTCGGACAAAACAATAGTGTATAAGGTATAGAGGGCGAGGTATATGTATTTAAAATAGGACCTTAATTGTCTACTACTTTATATCAAAGTAAAAACAGTTGAAATATTAGTGGAAGCCCGAAGGCCATTCCTCACCCTCGCTGACATCTATTTTCAAGGATAGTAATGTAATAAAAATGTAAACACTATGGGAATGTGTTGTATGACCAGCCAGTGCCACACCCATACAACATGTAACTCGGACGTCCGTACTACCTCCCTATAATATGAAGTATGTATATGTATAAGTTTAAGTGTATACCCGTTGTATACGCAGCTGTAGATCCCTGACCCTGGGCTCGGCGTCGGCGTGCACGTCGTGCGCGGTGTGGTGGAAGGTCCACCAGCCGAAGACGAACCCGAGCAGCGTCTCGACCAGCTCGAACTTCTTCCGTTCCTGGACCGCCTGCAGCTGGAACACGTACTCCAGCGACGCCTGGCAGAAGTCGCGCTCCGCCATCTCCATCGCTGCGTCCGCCTGTACGTACACATGTAGGTACATTCTACTGTACTACTCTACGTGACACTTGATGGTGTACATGACCTACCTCCTGGAAGACAGGCTCCGGTTTCTTCAATGACAGCGACAACGTCCGCTCCTGCGTCTGACAGAACTTGGCCGTCTTCTTGTCGAACTTCTTCTTGCCTTCCTGTACACACACGCACACACATACATACATCGCCTTCAGGGCTATATCATACACTATGAGAGATAGCAGAATATGGTGAAAGATGGATTTTGACAAAAATAAAAATTACACCATCAGATTTTTGAAAAAGTCATCAGAAATCAACTCTATTGACTTTGCAAAAAAATAAAATAACACCTACATTTTTATACCAATCGATAGTGTTGTTGATAGAGATCAATTGTTGGAAACAAACATTATTATTATGAGCCTGTAGTGTCCCACTGCAGGGCAAGAGGTCGCTCTAAACATTTTATAGTAAATGTAGTAAATCAAAGAAATGAAATCAGTATACGAAATATGAAGTATTTAATCAAGGGTGCCGGATGATTCTTATTACGCCGAATGAGCGCGACGACGTCTCAATACGACATAATGCCTAAAATCAATTGTCTAAAAATGAATTTGACTGTAATAGCACAATGGCTGAAATTGAAATATCGTAGGTAGATGCGCGGTATAGATGCGTGAGGAGACAGGGGAGGTATAGTCACCTTGACAGCACCGATGTGATCCTTCCGGAACTTCTCCAACGGCTGGATGATCTGTTCGTGTGCACGTCCCAACTGTAACGTATACACACACATACAACATTACTGCAACGGTCGGTATACACACCATGTGTGTGTACAGTGCGAGCACACACCGAGCGAGACGATCTATGCTAACTAGTCGGGTGGCAGTGCACTCGTATAGGATATGACCGCGCTGTCTCCTACAATTAGCCTACCTTACAGTTAATTGTACGATAATTGAGTATAACACTACAAACAACTGTATCACTTAGTAGATAATATAAGGTAAGTACGAGCTGCGACCCGCGGTTTCACCCGCGTAACTCCCGATCTCGTGGCAATATCAAAATAAAAAGTAGCCTTCCTCGATAAATGGACTATTCAGAATGTATCAATTGGAACCAGTAGTTCCTGAGGTTGGAGCGTTCAAGTAACAAACAAACTCTTCAGGTTTATAATATGAAGTATAGACGTAGAGAGAGAAGCGAACACGTCTGTCCACTTGATGTCGGTCGCTCCCTCCCTCGAGATCAACACGTGCGCGTGCGCATGCGGGCCGGTCGGTCCGGTCGGTGTGTTGGTGTTGGTGGTGGGACCACTTGACTGCGACGACAGTGACACGTACATCCGCGGTACTAGTACAGTAGAGTAGAGAGAGAGGACGCGGGTCTACCTACCTACTACTAACTAGGTATCCAATACAATACAATGTGTCATTGAAAGTGAAATTCAAACTGTAATGGGTAGGTAACACAGTTGACTTGACTTTCATACATCTGACCTCGCCTCGGCCGTGTGAATACAGATACAATGGTTGCGGTTGAGTTGCGAACGTAGCGCCTAGCGCCTGCGCCCGCGCCTGCCTAGATATTATGCAGGTCACGTTCGTTACGTGTGTAGTAGGTACCCTCCGGCCGGACGGCGGACATCGATCGGTAGGCAGTAGAAAGTGATCACGTCATCGCCTGTTTACAAACATATCGTAGTGTACGGACACACACACGTGTAGTAACCGTTTCAGTAAGGTCTCAGTGGAAACAGGTTGTAGGTGCAAGTGTAGCACTGTAGGTAGGTAGCTAGGTATATGTATACAAGTAGATAGTAGGTACTGACCATACGATCACGTTCGTCCTCGATGGTACGTATGAGATGCGCGAAGTGATGCAGCGAGCGGGAGATGACGCGCTCGTCCTCCGTCATCGAGGCTCCGATACACGCGAACTCGAACTGCTCCATGCTGGTGGCGAGCGCCAGCTGCGCCGCGCTCAGACCTGGAACATGTTGCCAGCAGATCTATCACATAGATATATTCACACAGGATCTGTTGTGAGGGCTGCTCTACTCTATAGTAATAAATAAGTAAGATAAAGCAAAGTGTTACATTGAGACGTCCGACCGTCGCGTCATCGTCGTCGCGTCGTCGGTCAGTTCGTCAGTCGGACGGACGGAACGTTTGCGACATTCCCTCTCTATAGATGTGGTCGACACGAGACAACACGCGCCGACACACGAGTAGGTACATGTAGTGTGGATAGTGTCCCCGTGACTCACCCACCATGACCACACCGTTGTCATCACTCAGACACACACACACCGTACCGCCCGCGCCGCCGTCCGCGTCGTCGGTAACATTACGGCGTTATGTAGGTATAATGTTGGTAAACATTATAGTATAGACGCTGCTACCTCCCACTCGCGCCGTACGTCCGTCCGTCCGTTGCTCGCATCCATCCGACTACACAACATATCGTTCACAGTTACCCCAACTCTGCTACCTACACTACCTACCCTGCCTCGGCTCGGTAACTACATAGCAATCACTTTACCTGATATCTGTTTTTAGGGTTCCCTATCCAAAGGGTAACAATCAAGTAAGCTGCTATATCTCATTAACTTTGATAGCTACACAGTTGAAATTTTCACAGATTATGTATTTCTGTTCCCGCTTTATCAACAAAAACAATGGATAAGCAGGTACCTACGGATATGGTTCATTATAATAGACATTAATTTGTTATTAAATGCTGGCAATACTACATAATATACCTTTTTTAGAATCTCAATGAAATAAGCAACTTTTTAAATTCGGCACCAGGGACACCATACAATTTTTTGCATTGGAAAAGGTTTAAAGTTCAGGTTAAAAAATTAAAAAATCATGAAATTTGAGTAAAATCTTAGTTTAAAAAAACACTTTCAATATGTCATAAAAATGTTAATAGCGCAATTCTGCCGCGCAAATTAAAAGTGCAGTACGGCATTTTAGACGTTTTGAGAAAAACGCGTTTAAAGTTTTAAATCGAAAATTTGCTGCCATGGCCACCTCGTTTAAGTTTTGCTTATATGATATGACTTTTTATATGAAAAATACATTGTAGTTGATGATGTGCTAACAAAAATACAAAATAAATTAAAATTTAGTACATTTTTAGCCAAAAAATCATTTATACTTACAAATCTCTCAATTGTTGAACATGGTCAACAACGGAAGAACGCAGTAGGTCGACCAACTGCTTTTTATTGTAGATAAAATAGATCAATAAAATGGTTACGGTACTTATATTAGCAGTATCTTGTTATAAATAATTGTTTAAGGTGTCAGTTATTAGTAATTTAAATAAAACAATGATTAATATTGATGCAAAATATTCACCTTTGTACCTAAAACTATTAAATAATTATCAAAATGAACTTCCAAAAAGTATCAAAACCAATAATAAAAGAGCTCAGTGGCCCTTCTGGGCCCTTCGAACCGCAGAATCCCAAGAATGAGGAAACAAGAAAAAATATATAGGAAAGAAGTTTCCGCGGTCCAAAAAAATCGGCTAGGTGCATGGCCACCTAACTTAGGAGAGGTCGGACAAAACGAACAATAATGAAAGAAACAAGCAAGTCAAGCCAAAATTTATCTCCACTCTCAGGCACTCAAAGCCTTTGTATTATTTCGTACTTTCTGGTCATGCAAATTTCTCCAGGAATAGATCTCGACTCTACCGTAAGAAGCTTCTACATCCCAATGCAATTCAACATGAAAAACTCCAAAGAAAGCTCAGCTCGATCACCATGATGCACCCTACACTATAACATTAAACTTCTTCCTTCAGCTTTAATACAGACAATGCCCTTTTATGTTATTGTAGTGTAGGTTTGTTACGTATGTTTGTCGGACTGATGTGATATTGCAGGTGTTTAGAGTCCATATGCGAAAGCTCATAAATGGTGTGTAGAATTAATTTTGAATATCTTATTCTGTATTGATCACTGTCTGCTTTCCGAAAAAAATAAAATAAATACACGAGGCCCATGTTTGCGGAGGCAGGCTTGTGAAAACAAGTCGCGAAAACTGCAAAAATCAGCCATTGCCATGACATGCACAGAATGTTTAGTCGAATTCTACAATTTCACTGCATTAACCAAATTATCAAAGTCACAAACTTCACCCATTCGTCGCAGTATCAGTTGTTTAATTGCAACAGAAACCATCGAATTTAAATATTTTGAACACGACCATTCATTTATGTCTGCCGCCCGACAGTTTCCATCATCAGGTGGAACTAACACTGCGATGAAAAGGCAACATTTATGACCTCATTGACCCTGCCGATGCCTTATTCGACCAAAAACTCCGTACATGTCATGACAATAACTGACTTGTACAAATATCGGGACCTACCTTTACAACCCGCCCCAGCAAACATGAGCCCCACGCACTTACGAAAGACTCTGTCCATATCAAAGCTGAAAGGGGAAATTTCATATCAAAATATAAGCTGCATCACAATGATCAAACTGAGGCTTCTCTGGATCCTCCCCTCGTCAAAGCACATTAAGACGCAAAACCTCTCACGGCAGAAAGGAAGTTCATTCCTAGAGGAATTTGAACAGTGGTGAACAACAAGTGGAACCGCCAAAAAGTCTGACAAAATGTCCGATTTACACTGCTCCAGTACAGTCACTTAGTAGCGCTGGACTCGAATAGTCTGGACTGGAGGTATCGTCTACATGATACTAGTCATTTAAAAGCTGTCGAATCGTGTTTCTGTAAAATTGTTCTGTCAGCACTAGAATGGCACTGGATTGGCTGTCTACATTATTCCAATTGCGCTGAAATGGTCGTACTGGAATCAAAAGTAGACCGCCAAATCCAGTTTCTGAACTGGATTGCTAACTGGATCTTATGCATGCCAGTGTGGGTTTATATTTTTCCAGTAGTTAGCAATCCAGCGCTAGATTTGATCGCTGAACTGGAACAACGTAAACCGGACATAACACAAAAACATTTGACGCTGATGATCGAAAATAAAAAAAAATTGGCTCGACCTGCCTAATTCCATTGATTAGTGCCAGCCCTCACCGACCTCCGAACAAGCAAGGGAACCTCCCAACCGACCCCTTCTAGGCCGCAGAAGCCGCTTTCCAATTTTTTTTCTTGCGTTTTCCCCTCTCTTAGGATTCCACGGTGTAGGAGGCCACAAAGCCAATCATTCTAATACTTTTCCAAAGTTCATTTCGCCAATCTTTTAAATGATTTCAAGTATAAAAATAAAGATTCCGCTCCAACATCAATCATTGTTTTATTCATAATATTAACAACTGACACCTCCAATAACCATTCACATCAAGATACTACCAATCCAAGTACGACCTATAACCGTTGCGCCACATATTCCAGTTGCACCTAGTCATAAACGCAGTAGGTCTGCGCGTACTGCATTGAAATTTGGAGATGGTTTATTTTTTTTAATATTATTAAAATTTATAAGTAAAAACGCAGTAGATAGTTCTGCTGCACTTTTTACTACTATTAATTTACTAAAATTTTACGGATTCCTAGTGATAAACGCAGTAAACATACCAACTGCGTTTATGTTAAGCCTTTGATATGAACACGCTAATTGTTGGGCAAAATTCTATGCAGTAACTATATTAACTGCGTTTTAGCTTACCAGATATCAATGAAACAATGACGAACTGCGTTTTGACTTTTTGTTTTACACACTTCTAGACTAGATAGAAAAAAACGGGTCTTTGATTTGAAAAGAGCACATTGCAAAACCTTAGAATCAGTAATAATAAAAAATACGATTTTTTTGCGTACTGCATTTTAAATTTGCGCGGCAGAATTATCCTGGAATATTATCTAAAAAAAACAGACAGGAATAATTATTTCATTTGCAGTTTTGGCATCAAAAAGCATAGAGAAAGGAGTGAAATTAAATTTATAAAAAGAGAGACTTTCATAGAACTTAACTTTCATTTATCTGAACCGGCACAGTGTCCTCTATGAGTAGATGCCCGCTTATCAATTAATTACCGGACACCGTGTAATGGTACGGAACCCATTGTGCGCGAGTCCGACTCGCCAAGAGGCCGGTACAGTTTTGTGTTGTGTTATGGGCTAGACTCGTGATGCGGACAGTCAGAGGCTGTAGGTACGTACACGCCGAGTGTACACTGTGTTAGTGATCGTCTCACCTCCACTCACTCCCCATTCATCTCATCCTCACCTCACCTCATCCCACTCGCTTTACTTGTTCCTTCACTCAAATAATCTGTCATTCTAAGGTCCGTATTAATAAACCGAACTCAATATCGATTTCAATCTCGAGTTTGCTCTTGAGTTGTTGCGCTGATTAATAAACCTATCTTAAGACGCGATTAAAGAGCAACGTATCACTTGAGACATACCGTATTAATAAATCAAACTCAGCTCTCAAGATATGTCTCAAGATGTAGTTTCATGAACTCAAGTCTGATTGCGGGCCATACAAATCTTACATTTTTTTAAATATTTTCACATTAAAAACAAGTTGACGGCAAAATATGACGACACTTCCTACCATAGGGTAAGAACATATCATTCAAGGTAAGAACAAAGCGTTATATTCAAAGTCGCTCTCAAGAGTTTCTTGTGCCTTCTTCTCATTGGTGGGCGCGTTCCGAAGGCACACATCCTAACTTAGTTTTTAAGACGTTTTTATGTGGTCCTGTATACTTTTAAGTATTAAGTATCCAAAGAAATAAAGATATTTGATTTGATTTGATTTGATCAGTCTCAAATCTCAAGAGCGATATCAGCCTGGTTAAAACTTGAGTTTTATCTATTAATTAACGCCTAACTTAAGATAGTGACCAAATCTCAAGACTCACTCGACTGATACGCACTCAAGATCGATATTGAGAGCGATTTATTAATACGGGCCTAAGAATGTTCTAATGCCAGGTATAGACTACTCTCGAAGGGTCTAAAAACGTATAAAAATGATTACATGCGCTTTTTCGATGTTTACCTTTTTGTGTTAATTTTTAGAAGAAGAAAAGTAAGCATATTTTGAAAATTATAAGTCTTATCGTCATACTTCCAAGACAATTATTGTAGACAATTTAATGAAGAACATATCAATCACTAACAGGTTTGTTACAGCTTTAACTGTATCTATCTTATATATAAAAATGAATCGCAAAATGTGTTGGTAAGCGCATAACTCAACAACGCCTGGACCAATTTGGCCAATTCTTTTTTTAGAATATTCCATATGGTACGAGGATGGTTCTTACGGAGAGAAAAATTTAAAAAATTGCCTGAAAATGTCTAAAAACAACACTTTTCTATACTCCATACCATACAAACGATTTGTAATAATACAAGTCAATAAGAACTTTAATACCATAACATAAAGTTCAAGTTTTAATGGAGAGGTGCCGGGAAGGCAAAACAATTGAGTGACGTATAAATATTGATGTCAATCGTGCCGCGGTGTTAGTTGCCAAACTACACCTAAACGGCTGAACCGATTTGTATGATTTTTAACCCCCGACGCAAAAACGACGGGGTGTTATAAGTTTAACGTGTCTGTGTGTGTGTGTCTGTCTGTGGCATCGTAGCTCCCGAACGGCTGAACCGATTTTGATTTAGTTTTTTTTATATGGCAAAACAACGTTTGCCGGGACAGCTAGTATTATATAAAAGAAAGTTGTGTTAGTTACACTATTTATAACTCGAGAACGGCTGAACCGATTTGGCTGAAAATTGATGGAGAGGTAGGGAGAAGGACATAGGATACTTACTGGTTTTTTTTTTTTTTTTCGATATTCAAACGAGATCGAGATTAACGCGGATGAAATTAAATATACGTACGAAATATTCTTTTTTTTTTTCGATATTTAAACGAGATCGGGACTTACGCGGGTGAAATTAAATATACGAAATATTCCATATTCAAACCCGCATAAGTCCCGATCCCGTGGGAATATCGGGATATACACTATCTGTGACGTTCGTCTTTGTTGTAAGGCGTTCGACCGGGGGGTTTTCTCGAGCGGCTGCAGTTTTTTTGTTGATTACTCAGCACCTACTAATTGGATTTTGATGTAAAGTAGGTATACCACGACTTTCCTCAGATTTCAGTTGGTTTAGGCGTTTTTAATTGTAGATATTGTAACAAACAAACAGACAGACAACAAACCCTTTTTTTTTATTTGCTGTATTTTATAGAAATCAATGCCACTTTTCGTTGTAATTTTATAACTCAAGATGGGGCTCACCTATCCAAACCAAATGTTTAAGCTTTGTTCGGACTATTTAGTAGATGGTTTATGTGAAGTTTGCACAAAATCGGTCGAGCGGTTCTTCATTTATCACATTTTTTTTATATGGCAAAACAACGTTTGCCGGGACAGCTAGTTTATAATAAAATAAAAAAAACTGTAAGGCTGATACAAATCAGGGTCGACGGGGCGTAAAAACACTTTACAGCTTTTAAATTATAAGTCCGATCTACATACTTCTGAGGTAAACGTTGTAGTAGTGTAGGCAATTTGGTTATAGCTTTAACCGTTTTCATAAAAAATGCAAAAAAACTCTAAATTGGCACACAAAAGGGAGGGAAAGGGGGGAACCAATCGCCATACGACTTGTTTCTACTTCTATATCTTATTATCTATGTAAAAGCTACCTGCATGCCAAGTTTCATGCTTTCAGCCAGATGGGACCGTAAAAAGAGCTAAGGAATCTGAGTAATGGATTTTTGCTTATAACTTTTTTATTTTTGGTTTACGACTAAAAGTTACTCGACGAAAATTGTACATAATCTTATTTGCAACAAAAAATGTTAAGTAATATTTTTTGTGAGACCTATAGTTTGTCAGATAAACCATAAAAACCATTTAAATCCCTTTTTCCAAGATGGCGGCCGTGGGACAAGAGCTACAATCCCACAAACTTGGATTTAAGCTTAGACTAACCCCCTCTTGATATCTAAAAAAGAAAATTGCGTCCTCTGACAAATGCAACCCCAAATGTAACTTTTCAATGGACTATCACTACATAGTATAAAATAAAGTCACTTTTCGCCGTCCCTATGTCCCTATATCCCTATGTATGCTTAAATCTTTAAACTACGCAACGGATTTTGATGCGGTTTTTTTTAAATAGATAGAATGATTCAAGAGGAAGGTTTATATGTATAATACATGCGTAATATAGCCGTGCGAAGCCGGAGCGGGTCGCTAGTAAGATTATATTCAAAAAGACCCCACCTAAACCATCATTGTTAAAAGTCTAAATAGGAAAACCTATAATGGCCTGTCGTATTTCAACTTTAAGTTATGTTTAGTTTAAGTGATATGCTGTTAGCTTTGTCAATCTATACTTCTATACTAATATTATATATTATAAAGAAGTAAAGTTTGTGTGTTTGTTAAATTGTAAGGGGTAATCTCGGGATCTACTGAACCGATTTTAAAAATTCTTTTACCAATAGAAGGCCACATTATTGCTGAGTGTCATAGGTTATATAAAAAACAAAAAAATAAAAAGGCTTTTACGTGGTAGTCCGTTTTGCAAAGTGAATCGGAGAAAAAACGGTCGAATGAAAGCGTTTCTTACGAACGCTGCCTTAACTATGAAAGATATATTTTTGAGTTCTAGAGAAAAGATGTGGAGCTTGAAAATGCCTACAAAAAAGTCAACGACAGCATATGTCTAACTTTTATATTTAAGTTACAAAAAGTATTTTTTTTAATATTAGTATAGATAATTTAATGTTTAATATTAACGAAGTGGGCACGGATCATAATTATTAATAAAATAAAATAAAAAATAAAAACAAATAAATGCCTACTCATTGCAAGAAATGACTATATTGAAATCTAAAATAATCCCTTAATAATCCAAAGTTGTCAACGAATCTTATAAGTATAATATTATACAGAGTGTCCCGTAATGAATGGACAGAGGACACTCGCACCTACCGGTAGAGGACACTGTGCCGGGTCAGAAACACAAAAATTATGCTCAATGAAAATCTCACGGGGTAAGATATATACGCCATTTTAAAAAAAATCAAATTTTCACTCCTTTATTTATGTTTGTTGATGCCAAAACTGCAAATGAAGGCATTATTCCAATCTGTCTTTTGGATACAATTCCAGGATAAATGTGCTTTAGAATGCAAAACAATTATTTTTGCGACACATCGAAAGCTTTTTTTCAAAGTAAGATTCAAATTCAAATTCATTTATTCGCATGAAGTAGGCATAAAACAGTTGGTTAAGTACTCGTACAAGGTGATTTAACTCAAACTTCATAATTTGTTTACTTTTTAACCTGAACACACATTCCCAGTGTAAAAAGATGTATGGTCACCCCAGTGCCAAATTAAAGAAAAAGTTGCCTGTTTCATTGAGATTCTGAAAAGGTATAATATGTGGTATTGCCAGCATTTAATACCAAATTAATTTCTATTCTAATGAATTAAAATTATTAAAATGGCAGATATCTTGGAAAACCGAGAGCCTTTCATTGAGCATAATTTTTTTTTTTTCTACACTGTTACAGTGTCCTCCATCCATAGGTGGCCGTTCATCCAAACTTTAACCATCAAGGGTTAAAGTCAAACAATTTAATTGGCAATTTGTACAGTACTGGCCACTGGGGTAGTCCATAACGTGGAGAAAGACTGTCACCGTCCGTCAATACCGTGGGGTGGGGCGCAGCTAGTCTGTCTGTCTGTACGAGGTTTGTTTGTTTGTTTATGTAGAACCTCAAAACGGCTATTATTAGAATCATTTCAACATAATCAAGATTATAGGGTCCTGCTTGAGTTGAAGTCTTTCTTTCAACTCATTAATTTATTAGACAAACAACAATATCAGTATGGAAACATTCCTATAATAGTAATTCTAAAATTACAGGTAGGTACTCTACAGTGGGTTGGTCTGCAATTCTGTTGCCGACTGTACAATACTGAACATATTGTATTCCCTTTGCTAGACAAATAAAACAAAGTACCTAGTTATAGCACAGTAGGTATATCTGTATCATAATATATAGTGTTATATAATAGTAGACCAAACAAAACAACCATAATGTATTACCAAACATTTGTTGATGTTTCATTTGAATATATTATGTTGAATATATTAATTAACATGACCAGTCTATCTCAACTCTATACAATATAAAGATTACATTAGAAAGCTACATCACTAGTGGAAGTGGACATTACATTTGTTTGTTTATATTTAGAGTAGCCACAGACAGGTTGCACTAGCAGTAGCATGTTGTATGGGTGAAGATGTTTGCCGTGTTGCCTTTAACACTCTACATCTACTCCCATTTTGAACTAAAGTTAACTTCCCATTACCATCCCATATGGTTTCAATAGGTTTAGTAGCTGTGCGTAGGAAACAGATAGAAATGAATTTGAAAAACATGCATTTCCGTTCTAATGCTTATTCTAATACTGGATGTATTTAATAAGCTTCCTTATACCCTTGTATGTCTTTGTCCTTGCCTTCCCTTATTAAAGTATAAATATATTACTAGTAATTTACAATAAATAGACATAGAGTACAGTTCTGTTGTTGTGTAATGATATGTGTACTGGCTGGCATGATAAGATATGTAGGTACATAGGTAGTGTTATCATCAAGTTTATCTCTAGGTATGTATGTATATCTATGATAACACTCAGCTCCTACCTCCCGTCCCGTTGTACAGCTGATAACCAATAGGTAATGATGGTTGCAACTAACAAGATAACACATAGACAACTCACACACACCATATATACTACAACTATAGCTACCACCCTGTGACTCCATTCAACAATATAACATTGGAAATATACCTACCTAGGTACCTGCTTGTACTTGTTAGAATAAACTAATTGACACTCTAAAGTAATAGATAGCGTGCAATATAGATAGCATTGTCATAGCCTTTGTTGAGTACATGTAGTTATATTGCACGGCTAGGTGGCCTTTGTAATGCATGAGTAATGGATGACCTTGATGTACCTACGCGTCCGACGGAGGCGGGCGCGGGCGCTAGTCTACACCACTCATATATAGCTAGCTAGCTACAGTAGGTAGGTGGGTAGGTACTCACGTTTGGCAGCTTGCACGACATCCTTCACCTCCTTGATGAGCCGCTTGATCTGCTGGCTGGTCCGTTCGAGCTCCTTCTCGTGTCGCTGCAGGTTCTCGCGGAAGTGTGGGCTGTCCGCGAGGCACTCGGTGAACTCGAGCGGTTGCAGGCCCACGCCCATGGTGACCGCGCCGTCAGCTGTCTGTCCGAACACCGAACCACTAGCAGCCAGACACACCACCAGCACAGCACCACCCACTTTCACCGACCTAACGACTCCATTATTCACCGGGATACCACTACACTAACGACGCTTACCACTCAAATGTTCTTATTTCTAACTAAGTAAGCTAATGTCTACAGAACAACTATGGATACGTAGATAATGAAAAATGTAAAAACACGTAATTTTTACCGAATATGTCTCACTAGCTGCTGCGCACGCAACAAAACAAATTGATGCTCTGTCCAGTGTTGCCAACTCGGATTTTGAAAAATGCGTAGACCCCATTAGAAAAGTTCGTAGTTCTACGTACTTTTTTCTGAGTAAAATGAAGAGGAATAAAGAGTTTTAACTCTGCATTTAACCAGCGCGCAGACCATACCTAGTTCTTTCTTATGTTTACTTCCTCAGTTGTGTTCAATTAAATTGAAATTTGACAGATATCAATAGAACAAAACAGCAGTAACTCCGTCGAATTGAAATATTTTTAAGATAAGTTTTTCTACAAGGCGAGGGTGAGATGAGACGAGACGATTTACACAGTCACAGCTCTATTGAATGATTAGTTTCACATGAGTGTTTAATTAAAAATAATGACGAAAGTAGTATTGTGTTGGCGAAGCGAGTGTGCTTTAATGGTGCTTTAGTATAAGACGGAACGTTTATTAGCATTCTTTTCACACCTGCAGCACTTTAATCACGGATTAAAGCCCTATTAACCTCAACTTAAAGCAAGACATTATTCCCAAGGGAGATAATGTTGTATGAAACTCCCAAGGGAATAAAGTGATTTGAATTTGGAACGTTGAAATTCGTGTGAAAATCTTGGTTTTAATTTTGAAGGTCTCATATAAAAAGAGGTTTTATTTATTGATTGGTCTACAAAAATCTAGCAGGCCACGATTTATGTTTTTTATTTTGATTGTACGTTAGGTCTCAGCAAATAGGTTTTGCCTATAATACCAACCAAATATTTACCATATTAATGCTACCATCGCATTGCAATTGCTAATTTTATTCAAGTGGATTTTTTCAAATAGGGAACTGGCCACCACAAGAATTAAAAAAAAATTGGACTGACGGTATGAAAAGTAGAGTATGCACCTCGGGATAAAGCATGTCTTCGTCTTGGGCGGCTTGAACCCCTCGCTTCACTCAGGACTCTACTTAACTCCCTCGCTTCGCTCAGGAGTTAACTTTAAACTCCCTCGCTCCGCTCGGGAGTTAACCCGGGAGTCCCTCGTTACGCTCGCGCTCGGGGTTCAATATTATGCCACCCACAACATAAGACATTACTTTATGCCCTTGATGCATAATCTACTATTTCGCGAATGAAAAGGGCAATGAGGCACATTTAGCTATGAGTTTCGTTATTTTACAAAGTAATAGAAAATACGTAGATTCTAGGACTGAAGTTTGTAGGTTTGCAGGAGTGTACCTAGATCTACGTAAAAAGACGTAGAGTTGGCAACACTGTCTGTATGTGTCAGTCTTATTTAGGTCAGTCGAATTTTTGACAGCAGAGAGACAGAAAACGAGACTGTCAAACTAAGATTTCATTGAATTTTGGCGGGAACAAATGTCATATTCAACCACTACGTAAAAAAAGCAAAATGTACTACTTCCTATGATTCGGAAACAGTAATAGCTTATACACACGTCCCAATTTGGTCGGATCCGACATACAATTTGGTCGGGTGTACAACCAAATTGGGACGTGTGTATCGTGGTCGGGCAGACTTAATTATTATTAATTGATCAAATTGGATACGCCCACCCAATTTGGTTGTATCCGACCAAATCGGGACGTGTGTACGCTTCGGACCCAACTTCGTGTTCGAAACAAACAAGTGCGAGTCGAACTCCCGCACGAAGGGTTCCGTATCATGTTGTATTTGAGCTCCACTTAATTTTTTCTTTTTTTAGTTGTTAAAGCGACACTAATAGAAATACATAATCTGAGAAAATTTTAACTATCCATCACGATTCATGAGATACAACCGGATGACAGACGGACAGAAAGGCAGACAGACAGACGGACAGACGGATTTACGGACGGATGGAACTGATAGACGGACGGACTGATGAACTGACAGTGAAGTCTTAGTAATAGGGTCCCGTTTTTCCCCCTGAGGAATGGCTACACAGCTGTGTAGCCTCGGCATAGAATAGGGTTACCCCATATCTTCCCGTGGGTGTCGTAGAAGGCGACTAAGGGATTGAAAGACCTTGTGCAGACCATCGCACCGGAGGTCCTCCGCGCGGTGGCGGGTAAACCATCGAAACAACAGCATTCCCAAGGAGGGTGGGTGTCAGGCAGGCGGCCGACCGTAAAAATATTGCCAAAACATTATGCAGTATGACTAAGAATATAAGGAAGCGCAATTGGGCTAGGGCGTACCCTGCAGGCGACGCGCGGGGGCAGCACCCGGCCTCTGTGGGAAATGGACGAGGGTTGTTGCACCACCACGGGCGGGGGCAAAGTAAGAAGCGAGCTCGGGAAGTAAGATTGAGGTAGGTATGCTAGTTGGAATGTAGGGACTATGACTGGAAAAGCCAGAGAATTAGCGGATGTATTGAAGAGACGAAGAATAAATGTAGCATGTCTGCAGGAAACAAGGTGGAAAGGAACGAAGGCTAAAGAGATTATAAAATAAATAATAAAAATAAAATATATTTAATTCAGGCATGTACCCATATTACAGTAAGTAGTAATAATAATTAATAACTAAGGACTAAGATAAAATAAAACAAAATACTTAAAATCAAGATTACCACTAACTAGTTGAAGCTAACTGGTAACTCAAGTCGTTTACTTACATTTTACCACGTTATACACGAGTATTGTGTCACTTTTTGTATAGGTAGGTACATGCTACTTACGGTTCTGGTCGTGATGCACAGATAGCCAATGTCTATAAATATAACTATCCAGCTGTTCGGATAGGGTAGACAAGATATTGTTTGTTGACCTCCGCAGCCTGGACCAAAAAGCAGCGACGCGAGCCCTAATCACAGCGAAGTAATCCGGAACCCTAGCTGCTGCAAACATGTTGGACGCGCTGCAGTACCTCGGATGCTTCATCAGAATGCGGTATGCATCATTATACTGCACCCTGATGCTACTACGAGCCTTCCTGGTACAGTTGACCCAAAGCTGACATGTGTAAAAACATTGGCAGTATGCTTTGAACAATGCCAGCTTCACTTGGTCACTACAGCGATAGAAACGGCGTGCCAGCATGTTGCAGCGAACTGCCAGGGCCCGGCGTTCCCGTTCCACATCCTCGTCGTCATTTAGGTTTTCAGTCACAATATGCCCTAGGTATCTAAAGCGCGGAACTCTCTCTACCCGAACCCCATCAATAAACACCGGAGGAACCCTCTCCGGACCCTTCCCCGACCTAAATACAATCATTTGCGTCTTACTACCATTATATTTTAGACCATGTTTGTGTGCATACTGTTCACAGATCTTAAGCAGTTTTCTCAGCCCGTTGATTGAGGGGCTTAGGAGCACCATATCGTCAGCATAGCTAAAGTTGTTAAGACTAGTTCCACCAATGTGACAGCCAACTTTAGTGCTCCTGAGCTCCTCAATAAGTCCGTTAATGTAAAGGTTAAAAAGGTCCGGAGAGGTCAGTCCACCTTGGCGTACTCCGCATTCTAGCATGTATTCACTAGATATGGAGTCGCCCCATTTCACAAAATTAATTTGGTTTTCGTACCAAAACCTCAACAGTCGAACCGTGTCATCCGCGACCCCTGACGTAACGAGTTTTTGCCATAGTAAATTATAATTTACCAGGTCAAAAGCCCGACTTAAGTCTAGGAAACAGGCATATACAGAAGTGTCTCTATTGATGTAATGCCCTACGGTTGATTTGAGACTAAAAACGGCTGAGTCTGTCGAAAGTTCAGGACGAAAACCAAATTGCGCATCGTCCAGTTTTATCTGGAACTTTACATCCGGGTAGATTAGAGATTCCAGCGTCTTACCCAGTATTGTGCCGAGAGAAATTGGCCTGTAGTTTTTTACGCTAGAAAGATCACCTGTTCTGTTCTTTGGGACTGGAACTACTACCGTCTTCATGAGATTATGTGGCAAATAACCTGAGTTTATACATACAGTGTACAGCCGAGCTAGAACCCTATATATACAATCACCTGCATGTATAAGGTGTTCAACAGATTGGCGAGGGATACAAATTTTTCTATTGTGGAAGTGATGGTAAGAAGAATGGTGTTGGAATAATCTTAGATAGTAAATTGAAAAAATGTGTGATGGACGTTAAAAGAATGTGTGATAGACTGATATGTGTGAAGATAATGATGGAGAATGTGGTGATGAATGTTATAAGTGCATATGCACCACAGGCAGGCTGTGATGATAGTTTGAAAGAAAAGTTTTGGGAGGATTTTGACAATATGATGATGGATATTCCAGCACATGAGGAAGTATAATCTTGGGGCTGATTTTGGATGGGGGTTTGGTGTCCAAAACGACGAGGAAAACCCTTTTGCAATCGGCTTTAGCTTTCGACCTAGCTATAGCGAATACGTGGTTTCAGAAAAAAAATAGTCATTTAATAACCTACAAAAGTGGCCAACACACTACGCAAATTGACTATCTACTTGTCAGGCGCAACAACCTGAACTGCGTAAAGGATTGCAAGGTGCTACCAGGGGAGGCCTTAGTGTCCCAACATAGGTTGCTTATTATGGAGTTGGTCATTAAAATAAAAACCAGTAGATATAAGGAACGCCCCCCTCCTAGAATAAAGTGGCATGCATTAGATAAAGAAGAGTGTGCGGGAGAATTCAGGAAGCAGATAGTGGAAAAAATTGTAGAAATGGGTGACATGGAAGAGCGAAGCGTGAATGAATGTTGGAATGACATGGCCGAATGTATCAGAGATGTGACAAGGAGTGTATTGGGAGAGTCGAAAGGGAAAGGAGTGATAGATAGAGATACATGGTGGTGGTCGGAAGAAGTACAAAGTGTACTCAAAGAAAAGAAGATGAAATTCAAAGAGTGGCAGAATGTGAGAGAAGAGAATGTAAGTCTGAGAACAGCAAAGAAAGCAGAATACGATGTATGGAAGAAAAAAGCCAAAAAAGCCGTGTCTGTAGCAAAGGCAAAAGTACAGGACCAATTATATGACACCTTGGATACCCCAGCCGGCCAGAAACAGCTTTACCGACTCACTAAGGCAAGAGAAAGAAAGGCGAGGGATGTAACTCAGATAAAATGACGACCTCTGTGGTGCGTCGGGCGAACACCCGACTGCGACGCAGAAGGTTGCGGGTTCGATTCCCGCCGGGAACAAGTATTTATGCTGACCATAAATTCTTGTTTCTGGTTCTAGGTGTTTCCTATATGTATAATATGTATATATTTACAAAAAAAAAAGTATATAAGTAGTTTATCCGTTATCTGGCACCCATAACACAAGCATTAAGTAGCTTAGCTTGGGGCTGGATGGCGATGTGTAATATGTCCTGAAATATTTATTATTATTATTATTTATTTGTTATATGTCCTATATCACGAGACTAAGGAGTCCCGGACCTTTGGAAGGCATGCGTGGGGCCGAAGCCAACACGTAGAGGCCCTTTACAATAACAAGTTTAATGGCAAAGTATGATGTGGACATCAAACCGGCGATTATCCGTCTGCACTATAAAATGCAGCCAAGGACAACCTCCGGTTTAAATAGAACTATTGATAAACTACAGGAGAAAACTACTACTTGGGCTATTGTGATGGGATGGTAGTGGACTGATACTGGGGAACTATGGGTACTATGGCACCTGCCGTAACAATGTTCAACAAACATGTAAAAGTGGCAGGCGGAGACTCGCCAACTCTCAAACTGGGCCACCCTAATCAGCTGAGTAAATTACAGCAAGGGGGCAACAGGGACGAGAGTGGCTTAAGGATAGTGACGCCGCACTGGGTTTTAAACTCAGGTCACGGGCTCCCTGAGGGTCCAGCCTACCTGGCCCACTCACCACTTACGTATGGCATATATCCTTCGAATATACTCTTGCGACTCCACTCTGGACGGCCGGTGAAGGCAAGCCAGAGGCGGGGGACCGCTTCCTCGTCATTGTTCACTCCGACCAGCCAACTAAGGCCAGCCGGAGATGAGGAACGGTTGCTTCCCCCAGGAGCACTCGGGACCGCGGGGTCGCTACTCCCCGTCACCTCGCCTCAAGGTGCCCTGCGGGCTTATTATTATTATTATTATTAAAATGTGTGCGGGATGAAGCAGGTGAAGTTTTGTCAGACGATGTCCAAATTAAGGACAGATGGAAAAGTTATTTCGAAAGATTGATGAATGAAGAAAATGACTGGAGTGGCGTGCTTGACGAAAAACCCAGAGATTTAGGGTTGGTGAGAAATATTAGTATGGATGAGGTGAAAGGAGCTTTAAACGGAATGAAGAATGGAAAAGCAGTAGGACCTGATGGAATACCAGTAGAAGTATGGAAGCTATTACGAGAGGATGGATGGAGGTGGTTGGCTTTGTTTTTCAATAAGTTGTTGCAAGGAGAAGCAGTACCTGATGAATGGTGCAATAGCTTACTGGTGCCCATCTTCAAAAACAAAGGGGATGTGCTAGAGTGCAACAATTATAGAGGAATAAAGCTAATGCCACATAGTATGAAAGCGTGGGAGAGAGTAATTGAGAAAAGAATGAGAGAAGAGAGTGAAATTTCGCAAAACCAATTCGGGTTTACGCCTGGTCGCGGAACAACTGATGCTATATTCACAATACGCCAGCTGTGCGAAAAATACAAAAGTGGACACAAAAACTTGCATATGGTGTTTATTGACCTTGAGAAAGCATACGACCGGGTACCCCGTGAGGTTTTGTGGTGGGCCCTTAGAGCGAAAGGAATGCCAGAGAAGTATGTGAGGTTAGTCCGAACGATGTACAACAGATGTAGTACCCAAGTCCGATCCGCAGTTGGTACCACGGCTAGCTTCAATGTGGCTGTAGGCTTGCACCAAGGGTCGGCTCTCAGTCCGTACCTCTTCCTAATGATATTGGACGCTCTTACCTCGGACATTCAGGAGGAGGCACCCTGGTGCATGCTGTTCGCCGATGACATTGTGCTGGCCGCTGAGAGTGGCCTAGAGGTCCAGAGTAGATTGGAGGAATGGCGGCAACGACTGGAGAATGTTGGCCTGAAAGTCAGTAGAAGCAAAACAAAATATCTGTTCTGTGACTTCGGCGGTCTCTCCAGTCCTATGCCTGTAGCCCTTACGGGAATGCCAATACCGGTCTGCTCCGACTTTCGGTATCTCGGGTCACTCGTGCAAGGCGATGGTGATATTGACCGGGACGTTGTACATCGGATTAACTCTGGATGGTTGAAATGGCGACAGATCACAGCAACCACCTGTGATCCACGGATGCCCCTTAAACTGAAGGGTAAAATCTATAAAACCGTGATAAGACCTGTCGTTATGTATGGATCGGAATGCTGGGCCGTGAAGAAGAAGGATGAGAGAAGATTGCATGCAGCGGAGATGAGAATGTTGAGATGGATGTGTGGAGTAACGAGGATGGATAAAATAAGGAATGAATATATTAGAGGAAGCCTGAAAGTAGCACCAGTTACTGAAAAAGTAAAAGGGAACCGTTTAAGTTGGTATGGACATGTGATGAGAAGAGAGGAGACGCATGTGACTAGAAGAGTGATGAGTATAAATGTAGAGGGATGGAGAGGAAGAGGATGACCGAAGAAAAGATGGATGGACTGCGTGAGACAAGACATGAGAGAGATGAATGTGAACGATGACATGACGACTAATAGGAGTGAATGGAAGAAAAAGACTTACTGCGCCGACCCCAAATAAATTGGGATAAGGGCAGGAAGATGATGATGAATGGAACCCTAGAAACTACTTACTTAATGACCACGATGTGTATCAATGTACTCTCTGAATAGTATCCGACCAAATCGTAGCGTGTGTATCAACACCCAATTTGGTTGTGTCAATTTGGTCGGGACGACCAAATCGTAACGTGTGTACAAGCTATAAGGTCCCCTACCCCCCAGCAACCGATGAGTCACCCCCCTTGTTGGGTACCATTGGATCTGGGGATAGCGGCAGGTACGATTTCCACACTACTTAAGTAAGTGTCAACTTTCAAGTGTCTCAAGAGTGCACTTGTATGTTGACACTGGATAAAAGTAAAATAATAGAGTGCATTTCGAATTTATTGATGAAACAATGTTGATACATAGTAGATAATAGTTCCATCGTTATTGTTTGGAATGCGGTGAGTGCGGCACGGTGGTGGCGCCACCTTCATGCTCGCTCCTATCCTCATCATGCTCCTCCTCCTCATCATCTTCCTCCTCCTCATCGTCTTCGTCCTCGGAGCCAGTAGAGGAGTAGTCGCCAGCTTCCTCTGAACCTACAGTACATTACACTGTGAGACTCCTATCATAATGTATTTATGCAATACCTACATACTGGGTACATTATCTAAAATTATATCTTTGCCACTATGATGGGGTTATTGCTTTACAATACAATATCAATTTGTTTATTACTTCAAGTAAACACAATCACTATATTATTTGAGATGCAAATCTTTCAGAAATTGTTATTTGTATTTTTATTACCGTTAGCCTAAATGACCATTTCAACAGGGCCAATGGGAATAGAAATGTAGTAAATGTACTTATTGTTATTTAGACCAGATAAATACCTCCATATCCAGAGTATCCATAACCCGAGTATCCATCTTCGTCGTCGGCGGGAACGGCGCCCTGACGCCCGTAGCGGTGAGACCGAGCTGGGAACGACAAGAGACCGCGTGTGGTTAGGTTGTGTTAGAAAATATACCTACTAAGTACATATAGACAGTATGATACATACTGGACATGCTGAGGTCTGCGGTGAGGGCAGTGGGGTACCCGCACTTGGGACACGGCGGTGCCGCGCGGCGCTCCGTCTTCACGCCGCGCCTGCGCACGTGCTCCTCACAGAAACACGTCTTGCAACGCAGGCACGAGTACTGCCCTATACGGTTGCACGACTGACCTGTGGAGTGTACAGTACATGTTTGTAAGCAAATTGTGAATGTAGACAAGTAGGTAGGTAGGTGTGTGTGTGTGTCCACTCACACTTGTAAGTCTCAGACTCCAGCACTTGACAGGAGGCTTGGTGCTCGAACTGATCATCCTCGCATAGGAACCCCTCGCAGAAGCAACACCTGAAGACGCGCCCGCCGTGCTCCCAGACGCCGCGCTCGCACTCGATACAGACGGCGTCCTGCAGCGGGCAGGTGCACGCGTGGCTCGTGAGACACTTGCGGCCGTGGCAGACCCACGCCTCGCAGTAGTCGCACACGGCGCCGACCATGCCGAGCCCGGTCGTGTACACGCCCGGGTGACGCACCACGCAGTCGCCCGTCTTCAGCATGCACTTCACCTTGCCGCAGTGAGCGCACGCCGGCAGACGCTGCAGCGCCGAACAGAAGTAGCAGAAGGCGCGACTCTTCTGTTTCCTGTAAGTACATTGTATACCTACATTACACGTTACGTACGTACGACACACACTCTAGTCTCACAGGTTTCATTACTTCTGACACTTGTCACATTCCATGGGCATGTTGCACGGATGCTGGGCTACGTCGACGTGGTCGCGAGCTGCACGTATCTCCTTTTGTCGTAACTTCTGTTTCTCTGCCTTCTTTCGCTGACCTGTCTTCTTTTTCGGCATCTTGAGTTAACACAATAATAATGCTCTATGAATTTTTAGAGGAAAAATATAAACTGTAGCTAAATAAAATTATTTTCGATTGTTTCATGCGAGGCGAGGCAAAGGCGAGGTTGAGTTGGTTCAATTAAAATACTCTTTGAGTTGGTTTTTTTTATTGACAATCAGCTGATTGATGACATGTTGCTTTTTCATCTGTCATCCGAAGAGACAGGCAAAATGTTTTTAAAAAGTACTACCTACTTGTCTGATTTATTTTCTTTCTTCATTCATCTTCTATTTTCGATGTACCTATCTTCAATCTTTTTAGATAGGTATCTCAGTTAATTATTTCTATATCTATGATCTCAGTACTGTACTTTGACAACGAAAAGATTCTGGACTGGGCTAACGCCTCCATCTCAATGCGTTTTTTGATGTTTTTCCCTTGCTTGTTCTAATTTTTAAAGCATTGCAATTTGTGACTTCAACTTCAACTACTTCCCTTGACTTGACATAAAATCTGCCAGTGTCAAATTTATCTAGAATCGCGCAAGTTTGTGATAAAGAAATGCGGCGAAATATGATTTGTGGTCTATTGTGATATCGTATAAGATAAACTCATACATATTCAATTTTGTAGTGCAATGTATTAATCCTATCATCACAACAAACAAAACAATTTAGAATATTTTTTTTGTCTCGCATTGATTTGCGTTGTACGTATGAATAGGATAGGTACATTTATTACGAAATGCACGTTAGCCCCTAGCTGCTGCGTCGGTCGGGCCAGCTAGTTGTTCGTATCCGGCCTTTGTTAGCGGTTGCGAGGTGCCTGCGAGCTGCGAGCTGGCGCACACTTACTTATTATACACACAAAGTCGCCTTTAAAATTGTGATTTTACATTACCTACGTTTAAAATGATATCTCCCAAGGCAATAGTAAGTTCCACTTTTATATTATTCTACCTTTAATAATTATTATACACAAACAGTAGGTAGGTACTTAGTACTTACCTACCTACTTTAGTTTCTCCAGAAACTACAGTACCTACTGTATGTGTAAGTAGGTATTTATATTGTTTGTTTCTGCTGTCTTATATGGTCTTTTTTCCCTTTTTCATTAGTCAATTCGGACTTTTTCCAAACTAATATTTCTTGATTTGAAGTAAGTTAAAGTAAATAGTAGGTACTACTTGTACCTCATGAAAATCATGCTGGCTCATTATAAGAGAAATTAATTTGGTATTTAATGCTGGCAATAAATACCATATTTATCAGTACCTAACCCCCCTGTATGTTCTGCAATATTCACTGGTTTAAAAGTTAATTGAACTTGTGAAAGTGAACTTCGCAAATACAGCCAAACTATTAGGTCTATGATTCTGCCTTTTCTTTATAATATTGTTAGTCTGTAAGGTATATATTTTATATTAATAATAAATATATATTAATAAATATTAATAAATATACAATATAATATTAATATTAATAATATTTATTAATATATATATTTTATATAGGTCTATACTTACTTATTTTTTTGGAAAGAAAAGAAAGAAACTATTATTTTATATATTTGACCTTTTGAACCCTACAGCATCTTCAGGCGGGATTAGCTTTCTTTAAAATACTTACATATATTTTACATATTATTTTTTTCTGCATCTGATAGTTTGATTGTAATAGCGAAGTTTAGGCTGAAATAACTGACTGTCAGATGAACATTCACATAATATAATCATAGTTGGTAGGTAGGTATACGTGTGTGTGTGTGTGTGTGTGTGTGTAGAGTCTGGCTCAGAGCATTGTTCTCTCACCTCTAAGAGTCCTCACGGATTATATTATACAATAGATAACAGAACAATGGACAATATATTGGAATCTAATCAGCTTTATCTATGGTACGGGTCACATTGTGCTCGGTTGACATTGAACGTGAGGTAGTCATTCACCTGGCGATACACACTTACAGATAAAGCGTCTCGGGCTGGAGGGGCAGCTGCAGCTGGTGCCCTTCTTCAAGTGTATGGGGGTGTACCTGGTGGGGGCGGCTGTGACTGGGGGCGAGGCGGTGCCCGGGGTGCTCGCCGTCGTCGCCAAGTGCGCGCCCGTGCTGTGCCTCCTGGCGGCCGTGGCGGCTCGCGCGCGCAGCGGCCTCCACGGCGCCGAGGTGCGGTACGCGCGGCACGTCGCGCTCGGGCTCGCGCTCTCCGCCGCCGGCGACGCGCTGCTCGTGTGGGACGACGAGCGCGGCCTAGCGCTCGGCATGCTCGCGTTCGGCGCGGCGCACGCGTGCTACGCGCGCGGCTTCCTCGGGCGAGGCGGCGGCGCCGGCGGATGGCGCGACGCGGCGCTCGCCGGCGCGCTTGCCCTGCTCTACTGCGTGGCGGTGGCGCCGCGGCGCGGGCCGCTCGCCGCCGGCGTGCCGCTGTACGCGGCGCTGCTCGGCGGCGCGGCGTGGGCCGGCGTGGGCGCGCCGCCGCCCGCCGCCCGCGGCGCCGCCCTCTTCGCCGTCTCGGACGCGTTGCTCGGGTACAGCTTGTTCGTGGGCGCGCTGCCGGCGCGGCGACTGCTCGTCATGTCCACCTACTACCTCGGCCAGCTCGGCATCGCCCTGTCCGCTCTGCGCGCTGCGCCCCCGTCTTCCCGCTCACACGTACACTAATTACCCAGATATAGATAAATTTAAGCGTATGTGTATAATATAACTCGTATCTTCCCGTCGTTGTAGGGTAGATGTAGGATTTAAATGACGTAGAAATGTCGAGGCGCGGGCGCACAGTACTCGTACCGCAATCTCTCTGTGATAATAACGATCCTGTCTTTTGAAGTAGGTATAGCGGAATAAGATTGGCTTATTTAGTATTCAATGTAGGTATCTATCTTTTGTTAGTGCCAAATGTAGTTTAGTAGCTCGTCTAGTGACTAGCGAGTGTCTTACTGTATAGTGTAGGTAGCCGTAGGTTGTAGCTGTACGTACCTAGATAACACTACACCTGCCTCTAGTGATGTCAAGTTAATGCAGCACGTTACAATATAATACAAGCGAGACACAAACATACACAACATTATATTTAGTGAACAACCACAAGTTAAAACATAATTATGTAGTTGCAGATGTAGAGTAAAGTTGTCAATGGTGTGTGCAGTCAGTGTAGAGTGTAGCTGTGACAGAGAGACCACCTCGCACGGCCGCGGCGCACCGACAGACGTGATGAGGTTCGAAAGGTTCACTGATGTAGTGGGTACTTGGGTACCTCCTGCACTAACACAACACACGCCTACATCATCACCTACCTACATGTAGGTGAGGTGCTATCTATACTATACTATAGTAAATAGTAGAATGGCACTGAATCTCTATTGTTAGATAATTAAGGATACAAGTTGTAAATGCACTCATTGAACGTTATTATATGATCTACTAGGTATAGCTGGGCTAGGCTGTGGCTAGACTGGGCTGGGCTAGGCTGGACTGTGGCTGTCACCTACCTACCTACTTGGATACACACCATACAGCACACAACACATTTTACAATTATTATGTCAAAGTTATTGGCTAAACTAAGAAAATGGCCCTTTTTATATCTGAAATAGTAAAGGAATCTCATATATAAATCTAATACAAAGAACCGGTACCTACCTACATATGTGACAGTAGCTAGGTAGGTAGGTACGAGTACAATGCAGTCAAAGGAATTAATGATAGATCTGAATGGGATTGATTGATGAAGGTAGAGTCGAGTGAACCTCATTTGTCTACATGCCATGCATATGCCATGATTGTATTATTTATTGTTGTGTACTGTCACTGTCACTGTCAGTGGAGGGATGTATACCGTCCCCCCTAGCCCCCTATAGCTCTTAGGCCTGGACTAGTTAGTTGTGTCACTCCACTCATTGGGTATATCTTTATATTATTATTTTGTTAGGTATCCATATTTTATGAAATGTTTATTATTATATCAAACACAATACATTTATTATTATTACGTCTGAGTATTATTTCCCCCAGACCAAGATCTACCTACTCTACTCTACTACCTACACAATAAGGTCAATAAGTAGGTTGGTATACATAATTTATTTCACCAATCAGGTAAGTGTATTATGAATGTCTGGAATGGGCATGTAAGTAAGTAGTTAAGTATGTATACAGGGTGATTTTTTTATGTGGGCGGGCCTTTCAATCAATCAATCAATTCATTTATTACAGAGATTAAAATCCATATAACAATCAAATTATAAATAAACTAGCGACCCGCCCCGGCTTCGCACGGCTTTATTATGCATGTATTATACATATAAACCTTCCTCTTGAATCACTCTATCTATTAAAAAAAAACCGCATCAAAATCCGTTGCGAAGTTTTAAAGATTTTAGCATACAAAGGGATATAGGGACAGAGAAAGCGACTTTGTTTTATACTATATCGCTATATATATAAAATTCTCGTGTCACGGGGTTCGAACTTGAACTCCTCCGAAACGGCTCGACCGATTCTCATGAAATTTTGTGAGCATATTCAGTAGGTCTGAGAATAGGCCAACATCTATTTTTGTTTGTTTTTTTTGTAAATAGCAAAACAACGTTTGCCGGGACAGCTAGTTAATTTATATAAGTTAAATAATAAGAATATGGGGAAAATCAAGTAGAGTATAATCTCTACTTGGTTTTCCCCATATTCTAATCCTATCCTACTAATATTATAAATGTGAAAGTTTGTGTGTGTGTGTGTAAGTATGTTTGTTACTCCTTCACGCAAAAACTACTGGACCGATTGCGATGAAACATAGTATGTAGATAGCTAAAGACCTGGATTAACACATAGGCTACTTTTTATCCCGATTATCCCACGGGATCGGGACTTACGCGGGTGAAGCCGCGGGGTGCAGCTAGTATATATAAATATATATTGCAGGACATTCCACACATCGCCATCTAGCCCCAAGCTAAGTAACTTGTGTTATGGGTGCTGGCAACGGATATACTACTTATATACTTTTCTTTTGTAAATATATACTTAATATACATACAGACACCCAGACCACAGACAAATATCTAAGCATAAATACTTGTCTGTGGCGGGAATCGAACCCGCAACCCTATGTGTGGCAGTCCGGCATGGTGACCATTGTGCCAACTGGGTCGTCAAAACTATGAAAAACTATGTAACTGAAACTATGAAAAACTATGGAAAACTATGTACTAAAAACTATGTAGTGATAATAGAGATTAAATGTTTAAAAATAAATATTATCATCTTACAGTCACAGTCAAAAACTTCAAAACGAAAATTTCAATTCATTTAAAAATCAATAAATACATATAAAAACTAACTAACTTTAGGGAGTCTGAGCTTTAGGGCTATATCGAGAGAGAAGAAGAATCCTCAAAGGAGTTGCGTGCCCGATTTTAACAAAAACTGCATCATTAAATTTTTGAAAAATTCATTACCCTAGCCAGGAATCGAACCTGTTGATTTTGCAAAAAAATAATAATTCTATATTTTTGACGTGATAACGTTTTATAAATTGGTGAACACCTGCAAGTTCAAGGCAGTGTGACGTCACACGTCGTTACTGGAACGCCTCATCGACCCCGCCCGCCCCCCCGATGGGTCATTATATGGTCATCAGCAAGACCATATAATGACCCATCATTATATGGTCTTGCTGATAGAGATCAATCCTTGGAAACAATCATAGTATGTCAAATCAAAGGAAATTGCTAATTTTTATAGTCTTCTGTTATTTTCATACTACTGTCCCTGAAAAAATGTAGTGAGAAGGTATGGCTGATGACGTAACAAACTATTGCACAAAAAACAAACTGTTTTTTTTTACAAAGTTTAAGCGATGCAGAGAGTTTAGAACATATTAAAAAAGTTAGAAAAATACTACTTCCCTTCTATGCCTCAAACGCTATTATATTATTTTACCAGATTTGCCAAACTATGTTTGTTTCCAGGCATTAATCTCTATTGGCAACACTATCGATTGGTATACAAATATAGGTGATTATTTTTTTTGCAAAATCAACAGGCTCGATTCCTGGCTAGGGTAATGACTTTAAAAAAAAATCAAATGATGCAGTTTTTGTCAAAATCCGGCACGCAACTCCTTTCAGCATTTTTCGCTATCTCTCATAGTTAAGGATATAGCCCTTAAAGCCCGCCCACTTAAAAAAATCATCTTGTATACATACTTAACTACTTACTTACATGCCCATTCCAGACAATCATAATACTTACCTGATTGTTATTAGTACCTACCTACACAACCTACCTATTTTGTAGGTACTAATGTGTAAAAATGATGTAGGTATCTACAAATAAAACTATTAGAATAAGTTAATATTAATATAAAAATATTTTATTATAATAAACTTAGATAAAACTTAATACAACAACTGTACAGAATGAACAGCTTACTTATTTAGGCGAACGTTAATAACATGTAGGTGTACCTACGTCTACGCCGCGTCTGTATACCTCGCAGATCTACTGTCTACCTATATTATATATACAAGACGATTTTTTATATGGGATTTGCTTCAGGCTTATTTCCTAAACTATAAGAGATGGACAAAAATGCTAAAAATTGTGTGCCGACAAAAACTAAAAGTGCATTATTCGATTTTTGAAAAAGTACCCTTGCCAGGAATCGAATCTGTTGATTTAAAAAAAACCTTTTTATTTCTGTAGGTACCTACTAGACTAATCGCTATTGTTGCTAAAAGAGGGATTAGTGGAAACTAACATAAGTATGCCAAAGGAAATAGCAATTTTTTTTAGTTTCTGTGCAATTTTCACCTTTCTGTTTCTGGCAAAACAATAGTTGAGGCATAGAAGGCAAGTTATATTTTTATATAAATGTTTTGAAACGTGTTCTTAATTCTCTGCTTCACATAAAAGTTGTAAATACCGTTTATGAACCGTACAAACTGCTGCACTTAATGTAAACATTACTTACTGATTTTTTTCGGGGATAGTTGTATGAACATAATGAGCTATTTCCTTTAATTTGCCATATTATGTTTGTTTCCAGGAATTGATCTCTAACAAGAAACGAGCGGAAAATTAACAGGTTTGATTCCTGGCTAGGGCAGTGACTTTTCCTAAAATCTAATGATGCAGGTCTTAGTAGACTGTCGTAGTGTGGTCGTAGTCGAATGTCGAAATCGGGCACGCAACTCTTTTCAGCACTTTTCTCTATCTCTTATAGTTTAGGATATAGCCCTGAAGGTCCATGTAAAAAATTCACCCTGTATCCTTATATTCTGTGCAATATGGTGATACACGTACGTACGTACAATAACCCCGACTGCCGTCGAGGGGGCGCGGGCGCGCGCGAAGCGTAGCACGAGACACGCACGACGCAGCACGTGCAGCTCGGCTGTGTGCTGTGTGTTACACAACCGTCTTGAATAAGTACTTCTACATTGACAATAATAATTATTATCTCAGTAGATTATTACAAAGCAATTAGAACATTGTCACTTACATCAGGCCTGTTTCACACCGCTGTTACCGTTAAATCTACAAGTACATTACGTTCCGACTCATCCGACCATGTAATATGCGTTGATCACATGCACCGAGTAGAGCAGAGAGACAGCTTGGTACCTAGACCTAGGTCCTCCACCGAGAGGGTACAGTGAGCGAGTTGGTGTTCACACGCATGCCTAAAAAGTAATCTTAATAGATTTTATAATAACTTTCCGAAAATTTTTTTATTTTTAAACAGTTTGACGAACATTCTTATCAGAACTCGGTCTTCGAAAGTGAACTGACTCGCCTAGTACCGATTTGCTGTCTCGCCGCTCTACTCGGTACCGTAAAATGGGGTGAATAGAATTCAAGGGGGGAATAGAAACGGAATAGGTACGTGTGATCAAGGCTTTACGAAGTCGTGGGAGCAACAAATACACAATAGAAAGAGATGCAACTTATATCGGTTAGTTATTAGCACCGTGCGACTTAAACTGCACTTTATTGTAACATTGTGAGAGTCGCTTTTTATTTAAATGAGTTTGTCTGGGTGGATCTACTGTACTAAACTTGTACTTACTATGAATATATTCTGTGCTTACATAAAGATGGGACCGTCGCGTAGGTACCTCTAGTAATAGTAGGTACAAATATGTACATATTATAATATATAGTATAGTGATAGGTGTAAGCATGTAATGTAGGTAGATGTGGTCGTGAAGGAGTGAGTGGTGTGTGGTCACTCTCGACGCAGGTTGTCGAGACGCGCCTGGAGCTCGGCGTCCGCGTCGGACACGGTACCGCCGGCGCCGCCCGAGCCGCCCGCGCCGCCGCCCGCCCCGGCCGTCGCCGCCGCCGCTGCCGCACCCGCTGGTGTCTTCGCTATAACGTGATGAGAGTGTTCAACAAACTATGCCATCCTTAATTAGCCGTACCCGAGGGTCAGTACTTACTCGAAATGGAGAGTGATCCCGTGGCCTGGGGCAGCCCCGACAGCTGGTCGTTGAGCTGAAGCCCTAGTTCGTCCAATATCTGACCCACCACTGCATCACTGCAACAACACATGGAGTGTAGGAGTGAGAGAGAGTACAAAATGTTACAACTAGTTCAAATGTAATAATAACAGCAAAGTCCTCGAGACCCCAAATACCTTCAGGAGTCAACAGTTGCTGACGCATATGGTTCAGCTAATAGACTTGACAAACAACATGCGCTAAAGCTGGTATGAATATGGAAAAAGCATTGCCAATGTTGGTTGCAGTAAACAACAAAAAGAAGTGATGTGGTAGGTACCTCTCCTCCTCGTCGTCGTCTCCCTCCATGGCTTCGTCGATGGAGTCGTTCATCATCTCCTCCTTCATGTCCATAATCTCAGACTGCTTCTCGAACTCCTGCAACAAACGCGTGATAGTGACAATATCTGCATGTGACGCCATCGTGCTCTGAGACTTGAGCGTCTGGATCTTGAGAGATACAGCCTGGATGTGTAGGTAGTGAGTGTGTGTAGGTAGGTAGGTACCTGTAGTATCTTCTGTATCTGTGGCATGTTGAGTTGCCTGTTCATGGTGGCCATGGCGCGCGTGACGCCGCGCATCGCCTGCGCCATCGTGCTCTGAGACTTGAGCGTCTGGATCTTGAGAGATACGGCCTGGATGTTGGCTTTCATCAACATGAACTTACGCACGTAGCGCCGCGTACGGACCAGGTCCTTCGCCATTATCTTTACTGCATCCTGGAATTACATCATTAATTAATTAATTTATTTTATTTATTTATTTTTAGGAGAACCAACAGCTGTAACTTAAAAATTAACATAAAATAATAGAAACAGAGAGCCAATTAGAGGTTCCCACGCATAAAAACATAATACAAGAGAAAAACAGTGTGAGAAAACAAGCAACACATTCAAAAGCCACCTACCATTAAATACCTATTTACTTCTTACTCTTCCAATATTATGTTCATTACTCTTTCTAAACATGTAAGACTAGGCAGATGCCTAGCCTTACATGTTTGTTTTAGAAATAGGACCCAACCTAGATAGGTTGGGTCCTATTAGCATTAAGTCCTATTCGCAGATGGTAACCAAATTCAGCGAACCCAAACTAACCATCTGTCCCTCCTTGGCGAGTTTTTTGATGTCTGCGATGACCTTTTTCTCTTGCTGCTCCATCTTCATCCGTTCACGGTCGAGATCACGCATCGCCTTGTTGAGCGCGCGCTGGTTCTTGCGCAGCATCTCGTCCGGCGTCATGCGGTGCCCGAACAACCACTCCATTATGTTCGACCTACCTTGTCTCCTGCTTGCTACAAACATTACATTATGAGATATACTAATACGTATTGTACCATTCAGTGTAATATTGTACCATAAGCAGCCGCAACAATAACAGGACAGTTAGCTCTAGAGATGTATGGTAAACACTTCCCTTGAAATGCTTCTTGGATAAAATATCACAGTGCATTTAAAGTAAACCTACATAAAAGAAAATTAAGTTAACTCTGGCACTTACATACTAATATTTAGTTTGAGCGATGATTCACCAGTTGGTTTTTTAGCACTGTTTTGAAACTATGTATCACTTTTTGAAACTTTTCACTTTCAGTTAAATAACGAGCCTAAATATTTGTCCTTATACGACTTGAGAATGGGTAATTAATGTGGCTGAATTAAATAATTAGCTTGAATTAGTCAAATTACAAAATTTCACCAAGATTTTCACAAACAATCGAATGTCAAAATTTGTAATGTGTCAATTTACTTTTTGTGGTCAACGTCAACGTCAAAAGGGTTTTTTTAAATTTATATAGACTACGTACGATTTATACATTTAGCTACCAGCTATCATGTAATAGCCCCTCTTCACGATGGGCCATCATAGTGGCCCACTAACATGGGACAGCATGTGGAGTGCGTAGTGGTGAATGATGGCTTATGGTTCGTGGGGTGGCGCCGGGATGGCCACGGTGTCGATTTTTCGGTCGCACATCGAAGGAAGTGAACCAGAGATGGCGGTACGCATCTACACGTGGCCCATTCCTCACCTCAGTGAGTCAATTACGAATTGAAAATAAAAATAAATATGGCAAGACATTCCACTCATCACTACCTAGCCCCAAGCTAAACTAAGTAGACTTGTGTTATAGGTGCTAGACAACTGATAAACCTACTATTTATACAGGGTGTCCCGTAATGAATGACCAAGCGGGCACCTACGGATAAAGGACACTGTGCCGGATCAGAAAAACGAAAGTTATGTTCTATGAAAGTCTCTCGGTTTCCGAGATCCGCCATTTTAAAAAATTTAAAAATTTCATCCGTTCTCTATGTTTTGTGATGCCAAAACTGCAAATGAAGGATTTATCCCTATCTGTTTTTTGGATTGTATTCCAGGATAAATGTGCTATCGAATGCAAACAATATTTTTTTATGACACGTTGAAAGTTTTTTTTTAAACTAAGATGAAACTCAAACTTCATGGTTTTTTAATTTTTGAAGTTATACTTCTTTAGGCGCGTTATGAAAAAATGATGAGAGTGAAATTTTACAAAAGCGTCACACAAAATTCTCACGTCGGACGAGTTTTTTGTCGGACGAGTATTTTGTCGGACGAGTATTTTGTCGGACGAGTATTTTGTCGGACGAACTTTTCGTCGGACGAGTTTTTTGTCGGACGAGTTTTTTGTCGGACGAGTTTTTTTTTTTTTTTTTTTTTTAATAATGCCAAAGAAGTATAACTTCTCACGCGCGTACATAAGTACACGCACCCATTTTTTACCCTGAACTTTAATCTTTCCCGGTGTAAAAAAAATGTATGGTCACACTAGTGCCAAATTTAAAAAAAACTTACTGAGATAATAATATGTTGTATTGCCAGCATTCATAGAACATAACTTTCGTTTTTCTGATCCGGCACAGTGTCCTTTATCCGTAGGTGCCCGCTTGGCCATTCATTACGGGACACCCTGTATAAGTACTTATCTTTTGTAAATATATTCTTCTATTACATAGAAATAACAGACAAATATCTAAGTAAGCATAAATGCTTGTCTAAAACGGGAATCGAACCTGCAACCCTGTGTTTGGCAGTCCAGCAAGGTGAGCATTGTCGAATATGTGGCCTGATAATGAAATTATAATTTTTTTGAACTATGTCGGGTAGAAAGCGTGATTTGGAATCTATTTAATCTCTATAAAAATAAAAAATAAATGTATTTCCACATTTATTTTATTCAAACTAAGACTACGATTTTTATTAGTATTTCTCCTGCATCCGCTGTCAAATTTTTTTTTTTTATAATATTAAACTCTTGTTGGATATTTTGTGCGATTCGTTTTTTTTAAGTACTTAAAATATGAATTATATTATAAATTATTAAATTATATTCTTACGTGGTGTATAGATATATTGCCGCAGCGGCTCAAGCTTCCACGTCCATCTCGAACCATCTCCAATTTACTACTGAACGTGGCCATCGTGAAGTTGCGCTACAACCATCGCATGGCCATCCAATGGTCATCTCGCTGGGCTTTTCTGAAGAGGGGCTATAAAAAAAAACTGGTTGCCTGTAAAGTCGGTATACGGGCGAAAGTTTTACGTGACAACAACTGTGCTCGAGTGGAAGGGACGCGTGCCTCTCACTCGCTCTCATTGTGAGCGCATAACGTCAGCGGAGCGTAACGCAGTTTCTTGAAGTGTCACCCGGCAAACCAATTTATAAAACGTTGTCACGTCAAAAGTAATGTACGGTCGGCTGCATAATTGGATACCCACTGGAGAGCTCCAAACGGCTGTTATAAGAATGTTTTCAACACAAGCAAGATTCTAGGCACGTGCATTAGTTGAAGTTTCATAAATCTATCAAACATAAATTATTAGAACGCAAACATTTCAATAATAGTAATTTTCGAACTCTATCGGGGGCTGCAATTATACAGCCGACTGTACATTGAAAATATTATTGTCGAACGAGACCGTATGGATTAAAGCCTTTTACCTGCTCTTTTCAACGTATAAATAAAAAATACAAACTTTTTTTTCGTTTGATTGGTTTGCTCATTGGTTTGTATTTTTTTCACTTCACAGTTTTCGCGGTAATTAAAAACAAACAAACAATCACCACACAAACAATTCTATCTAGAGAAACATGAGTGACGATGATGTTATTGTGATGGAAGTGGACGAAGAGCCAAAGCCGGCGCCAGCGTCCACAAAGTCCACCGTACATCTACCGTGGATCGAGAAGTACAGGCCGATCACGTTCGAAGACATAGTGGGCAACGAGGACACGGTGTCACGGCTGGGTGTATTCGCGCGCGCCGGGAACGCGCCTAACATCATCATCGCGGGCCCGCCCGGCGTCGGCAAGACTACTACCATACTGTGCCTTGCGCGGGCGCTTCTCGGCCCCGCGTTCAAGGAAGCAGTGCTCGAGCTGAACGCGTCCAACGATCGAGGAATAGACGTCGTCAGGAACAAGATCAAAATGTTCGCCCAACAGAAGGCAAGTATAAGTAGTTCGTTGTTGCGATAATCTGAGTTTATTTAATGGTATATAATGTTGTGTGTGAGCAGGTGACGCTACCGGCTGGGCGACACAAGATAGTGATCCTGGACGAGGCGGACAGCATGACGGAGGGCGCACAGCAGGCGTTACGGCGCACGATGGAGCTCTACTCGAGCACGACGCGGTTCGCGCTCGCAGCCAACACCAGCGAGAAGATCATCGAGCCGATACAGTCGCGCTGCGCCGTCTTACGCTACTCCCGCCTCACTGATGCACAAATACTCGCCAAGGTGCATACATACATAGTTAACAATCGATACCACACACACCATCACTTATAGTACTAAGTTGATAGAACTTGTATACCTATTTACTTAACTATATGAATGTATTGTCAGGTGATAGAGATATGCAAGAAGGAGAATCTATCATACACAGAGGATGGCGTGAGCGCAGTAGTGTTTACGGCGCAGGGTGACCTGCGGTCGGCGCTCAACAACCTGCAGTCGACGGCGCAGGGCTTCGGTCACGTCAGCCCCGAGCACGTGTTCAAGGTCTGCGATGAGCCCCATCCTATAATGGTGAAGGACATGCTCCAAGCGTGCCTCAAGGGGGACATACACACCGCTTACAAGGTAAACTAACTACCTCATGATGACACTTAGTTACACATTACACTACAATAGAGTAGGTATAGCTGTATAATATATTTGCAGGTGATAGCCAAGCTGTGTAAGTTGGGTTATGCTGCGGAGGACATAGTGAGCAATGTGTTCCGTGTGTGCAAGACGTTGGAGTGTGGGGAGAGTGCGCGGCTGGGGCTGGTGCGCGAGGCGGGGCTCACGCAGCTGCGTGTAGCCGACGGGCTCGGCTCGACGCTGCAGCTGGCCGCCATGTTGGCACGCATGGCTCGGGCCTCACAAGACAACAGACACTGGTGATCCATTGACCGTCAGGGAACCCCTGAGACGATTCATTGCAGTCTTCTATCGTTACATGATTGAGCAGCACGGGCCACAGCTATCTTCAATTATCAATAACTAGTGGGGTACTTCAGTTAGAATCTTAAGGCTTTGTAAAACAGAACGTGTATCCAGCCCTAGTGTGCGTCAATCAAGGTGTAAGGAGCTGGGGGGAGTGGACTCAACTGTTTCCACTAATGGGTGATTTTGAGCACAGTGATAGCCTAATTCACAGTCGGCTCATCTCCGACCAGCTCCGCGTCAGTGGTAACGCACCCGTACACCAGAGTGCTCGCCGGCCTGATAAGTGAGTCTGTGCATAGTAAAAATCGAAACACAAGCATATTTTCCGATATGTGTGATATAGACCATGTGTCAAAGAGGTTAACGCGTACACATATTCGATACCGGAAGTATCACTTAACGTAAGGGACATTTTGGCCAAAACGACTGGCATTTTTAGAATTTCGATATCTTCCAAAAAATGTCCCTTACAGTACACAATTTCGAACACCCTAGAACGATTTCTAAAAAAAAATGAGTGTAAAAGACGTTTACAAATATTTATTTAATTAATCGTAAAGTAAGTCGCATCATATTACATTTCAGAAAAATTGAAATATTTAATCATTTGTCCCTTACGTTAAACCAACCTGGATATTGTATGAAACACGAAAGACAGGTTAACTATATTTTTTTAAGTGTAAGGGTCCTTAATCATGTTTCATTTTAGTGTAAATGGACTGTTTTATGATTAGTAATAGTCATTTAGTTTGCTAAATTAGTTTGCATCGGGGCTCCGTCTATGTCCTTGATGCGGAGGGCACACGGCATTGCATTCGACGCCCTGAAGACTTGACAACTGTTCCGTGCCCCGCTATGGAGGACGTTGGTAATCCCAAGCCAAAACCACCAAAGGTCTCAGCTGCCATCATAAACCCGGCGGCGGCGGCGGTAAAAACACGGCGAGCTTTGGCAGCGGCGGCATCAACGTCTTCGGCTGCCAGGAAGTAGTTGTTTTGGTGATGATGCTTGTGGGTTATAATATCGTAGGTAAACATAGGTTAATAACATAGGGTATGCGGCAAATTATTTTCTGTAATTTCTTTAGATCATGTCAAACTGCGTCAGTTGTGTACGTCAAATATTTTTTACTTTTCTGTTATTGTCAACTGTCACTAGAGTGACATTGACAAAAATATACTTCTGTTTATAGGCAAAGGGATGTCAGTCCATACAGCCATATGTTTTAATTTTTAATATTTTATTTTTTCTTTATTTATGTACATACTCATAATATTGTAGGCCCTATGCTTTGTTCTTCCAAATTCTGCCTACTTACCTACTCTTGAGTTTTTATTTTTATGTATTAATTCTGTCGCTCAAATATTCTTTTTTGTGCAGTGATTTCTACACAGCTGGTGGGTGGATCGGAACTGACCATCTAATTGAAGAAATAAAGTTATTAAATTTATATATTATATTATATTATATATTATTAATATTTATTTAGTTATCTATAATACAGGTTATATCATATTATTAGGTATATATTTTATAATGTCGATTGGTAGCGATGATGAATTCGTTGCTCCTTTCCTGTCCTGTTCATCGGGCAGTGATAGTGGTGAGAATGACAGTTACCGTAGTCTTCCCAGTCTTTCTGATAGCATTGTGGATCAATTTTCTGATGTTCCTAAAAATTTCAACATTGTACATATCAATGCTCAGAGCATTCCGAAGCATTATCCAGAGATGTTGGCATCTTTTAGCGATAAGCACCTTCACGCAATAGTAGTCTCCGAAACCTGGCTACGACCATGTTTTCCATCGAAATCCTATTCTTTGCCAGGTTTCAACTTGATACGTAACGATCGCGTCGAAGCTGTTGGTGGAGGTGTCGCTATTTACTTGCGAGCCCACATTCCCTATAAAGTGGTCAGTATGTCCCCACAACCTTGCCCGTCAAACGCTGGCCAACACTTGTTCATAGAAGTGCTTATGAACAAGAGTAAACTTCTTTTAGGCGCCTTCTACAACCCAGATTGTCATATTAATTACTTTTCTGCATTTGAGAGCTTGCTAGATGAATTCTTACCACAATACAACCACACCATTATAATGGGCGATTTCAACACATGCCTCCAAAAGCAAGATCCTCAATACCTTCATAGGGCACGCAAGCTTAGGTCCGTGACGGCGGCCTACAACCTCACCATACTTCCGCTTAATGCCACCCATCATTTTCCTAATTGTGCTCCTTCTCTGTTAGATCTTATTCTTGTCTCTTCTTCTTTTCATTCTGCAAAGCACGGTCAACTTTCGGCGGACGGCTTCTCCTGCCATGACCTCATTTACCTTTCGTACAAGGTTCGTCCGCCTAAAGCTAAACCAAAATATATTTTTCAGCGCAACTTTGGTGGTATAAGTCTAGAGAACCTCCGCAATGATGCGCAAGATGTCGATTGGGGGAGGGTTTTTGACTGCGGCTCTATTGATGAGAAAGTTTTTCAGTTTAACAACATTATAACCAAACTTTACGATAAACACGCTCCTTTAAAGGCTGTCAAGCTGAAATATCATCCTGCACCCTGGCTGAATGACGACTTAAAGTCACTTATACATAAGAAAACTGCAGCTAAAAGTAGACTTCGCCACAGTCCAACTGATGCAAATAGGGAAAAGTTCATTGAATGTCGAAATCGCTGCAATAGAATGTGTAGAGATGCACAACGCCGGCATATTCATAGCTCCATCGAAGTTGGAGATCCAGCCAAAGTATGGCAATTTCTGAAGTCATTAGGGGTTGGAAGACAAACTCAACCATCCACACCACCCGATTTAAACTTAGATCAACTTAACCAACACTTTTCCTCCTCTGCAAGTCTTGACAGCTTTGTGAAAGCTGAAACTTTACAGCGTCTCTCTTCCACTCCAACTCCTGACTTGTCATCTTTCACTTTTGAACAATTCACTGCTTGTGGTGTTAAGCAGAGCATGAAACACATAACCTCTAAGGCTGTTGGCAGTGACAACATCAGTCGCAACATGCTTATGCCCATTATTGACGAAATTCTTCCTATGATCCTTCACATTATGAATTTTTCCATCTCTCACAGTGTTTTCCCCTCCCTCTGGAAAGAGGCTCAAATTATTCCTCTTCCGAAAAAATCTAATCCTAAAACATTCTCCGAATATCGTCCTATTTCCATTCTGCCATTTCTTTCCAAAGTCCTTGAACGTCTCGTCCATCAACAAATTTCCAAATTCTTGAATAGCAATATGCTACATAATCCCTTCCAATCCGGATTTCGTCCGGGGCATAGCACAACTACTGCCCTTGTTAAAATCACTGATGACATACGTAAAGGCATGGATGATCGTATGTTGACCGTGTTAACATTACTTGACTTTAGTAATGCTTTTTGTAATGTCGACTATGACATCCTGCTTGGTGTTTTGTGCTCTCTTAACATATCTCCAACGGTGATTGAATGGTTTCGTAGTTACCTGTGTGGTCGCCGGCAGCGTATACGTGTCGAAGACACCTACTCATCCTGGTGTGATGTGTCTGCGGGTGTACCCCAGGGCGGCGTTCTTTCTCCCCTTCTATTTTCAGTATTCATTAGCTCTATCACTTCCAATCTTACTTCCTCCTACCATCTCTATGCAGACGATCTTCAAATCTACTCTCAAACTCCGTGGCAACAGCTAAATGAAGGCATTGCAACTATAAACAGTGACTTGGCTAAAATTTGTAATTGGAGCGATTCTTTTGGGATTGCGGTGAATCCGTCTAAGTCCCAAGTCATTGTTTTGGGGAGTTCTAGGTTGTTGGCAAAAATTATCTGGGAAGAGGTCGACCCCGTGATGTTTGACGGAAATCATAATATCCCTTTTTCCAAGTCCGTAAAAAATCTTGGTGTCATCATGGATGCGGAACTGGGCTGGCAGCCGCAAATAACTGAAACCAGTCGGAGGATATTTGCTGCTGCGGGCTCGCTCCGTAGACTGCGGAACTTTCTCCCGACTGCCACTAAGGTTAGCCTTGCTCAATCTCTCATGCTCCCTATTCTCGACTATGCCGACATCTGCTACCTCGATCTGACCGAAGAGCAACTCGACAAACTTGAGCGACTCCAAAACGTCTGCATACGGTTCATATTTGGGCTTCGCAAATATGACCATGTTTCTGAATTTCGCCAGAAGCTCAAGTGGTTGCCAATCCGCCTTCGCCGGAATGTTCACATCCTTTGCTTCCTCTACAAAATCCTATTCGCTCCCTCTTCTCCTCATTACCTCAGAGAACGTTTTAAGTTCCTGAGTGACGCCCATTCACGTCAACTCCGTTCAACAGAGTCTCTTCTCCTTCAAGCTCCTCCCCATAACTCCACTTTCTACAACAAATCCTTCTCTTTTCACTCTGTCATCCTCTGGAATTCCCTGCCTCAACCCATCCGTTCTGCTAAGTCCCTACCCATTTTCAAAGCTATGGTAACTGATCACTACCTTAGTACTGTCTAATATCCGTATTTATTCCTGTATTATTTATTTATGTATGTATTTATGTATGTATGTATTTATTTGTATGTATCTGTGTATATATATAAATATTGGTATGTATTAGTTATGAGTATATTTTGATATTTTTAAGTAATAATTATGTAAGTACTTTGTACTACTTATCACTTATTATAAGATTATGTTTGGTATATTGCTTGTGTAAATTCACAACCTACCATCAAAGCTAAATCAGTTCTTTTCCATCCAAAGGTTGCCTGGAAGAAATCGCTTTCAGCGATAAGGCCGCCCATTTGTGCAACTTATACTTTCTAGCTATTACTTTACTTTGTGTATATCGTGTTCTGTTTACTCTTGTGTTGTACAAATAAAGTTATCTATCTATCTATCTATCTATCTATCTAAATTTACTTAGTTATTCGTATGTCCAGTCGTTAATTGTAGAAACTATCTATATCTATATCTATAACTATAACTGAGATTAGTAGGATATAGTTTATGAACTTAAATTCAATTAACTATTTATAATTGTAGCAATAAAAAATCAATTAGTGTAAAATTAAGTTTTTATTATGGAATCATTTCACGTAATCGTGCAACTTTTCACCTAATAACACAGTTAAACTTTGAAACCAAACTAACAAAACTGTTTTATATCTAACAGTATTACCACACATTGACACATAAAAGTTCTGAAAATCATTTAAAAACCATATTTACTCACAAAACTAAGCATAATGATAATCAATATTATAGTTTTTCTATAATCAATATTATAGTTAATCTTAAGGGAGCTTTCCTACTTAATTTCCCCTTACCTAACTTACAAATAGTAGTCCTTTCGTTGGAAGCTCCGTTTATTCTTTGTGGAATCATTTTGGAACTTTGCCCTTATCACACAGTTTTTTAAGGTCTTTATATTTTTGATGCAAGTAAATGACAAGGTAAATGAGTTGAGAAAAGGACAACTGGAAAGAGGTGAAGGAAAAAAAGACTTAGAAGAAACGACCCAGTAGTGAAAACTGTTATTTTGTTAGTTAGGTAAGGGAAAGTTAGGCAAGGTTATGATGAGATTTTAGATTAAGATGAGAATGAATGAAAACATCTTTATTGATAATTATTATGCTTAGTTTTGTGGTTTAATATGGTTCTTTAAATAATTTGTAGAACTTTTATGTATCAGTGTATGGTAATATTATTTTATACAAACAGTTTCGCTAGTTTAGTTTTAAAGTTTAACTTTATTTTCTTGTGAAAGTAACTTGGTTGCGTAAAATGATTATAAAAGCCCAATTATTAGGCTGATTGGTTTTTTATATGTACAATAGTTCATTCAATTGAAATTCATAACTATATCGTACTAATCACACTAATAGATGTTGTTGTGTACGTAGGTACATTAGTTACTCCTTCATGCTAAAACTACTAAAACTATTGCGATGAAACTTGAATGTAGCCCCGATTGTGATCCCGAACTTACGCAAGTGAAACCAAGGGGCACAGATAGTTTCCACAATACAATTGGACAAACAAATAACTAAGTAAGTAAGTAAATTTAACAATCCAAATGACTATTAACAACCAGATCTTTATATAAAACAGTCCATTTACATTAAAATAAAACAAGAATAAGGACCTTACACTCAAATAATACATAATGAACCTGTCCCTCGTGTTACATACAACATCCACGTCGGTTTACATCTAAAATTTGAGCATTGTAAGGGCCAACTCAACATAATTTTTTAATGTAAGGGACATGCTATTTTCTAAACTATAAGGATTTCTTAAAATTTGAATATTTAGTATAAAAGAGGCAAGAAATATAAGAAACTTTGTGCTACACATCTTTTAAATCAAACAATAAACAAAAGAGTTACAAACAGTTTTCTAAAAAAAATTGGTTTTTTGGCTCTCCTGAAAAGTCGTGTTTTGTCCCTTACGTTAAGTGATGCTTCCGGTATCGAATATCTTGCGCGCACTCTGTTTTACGAAGTATTTACTGTTATTAATATAATGTGTGATTGAAGATGTGATAATGTTATGGTGTATCTTCAAGGCGTGAGTGAAATTGTGAAATTTGTTTTTAAAATAATGTAGGTATTTTTGTTTAAATAAATTCAATTTATATTTATAAACAATTTGACTGATTAAACTTAAAACAATAATATGTATAAAAATATATAATCACGTTGCGTATGTTTTACAATATAGCTAGAGGAATGTTTGTTTCACGTCGTCGGTCGCGCCGTCGACGCGGACGTCGTATCTGCGATTAGTTTGTTGTGTTCCGCCATTAGACTCTGTAACATATTCATATATGTAAATGTATGTTATTGAAATATTAAAGTATCTTACAAGGTGTTATCGTAACATCATATTATATTGTAAAGCATACTTACCTATGAACAAATAACAAATATTAGTTAGGAACATCTACATACAAAGGTAGGTATCGCGGTAGACGGAGGCGGCGCGGTGGCGCGGGCGCGGGCGGGTGAGTCAGCTAGTGTATGACCCGCTGCTCCTCGACCGGGACGTCGGCCGCGATCATCTTCTGGTGCTCCTCGCTCAGCGCCTGCCGCAACACACGCACACACCCTTACATCATACGACACGCACACACACACACACACACACACACACACACACGCATGCATACCATACACAACACACACCGCATGCGGATCCCGTTCCCCAAGCAGTTACAAGGTAGGTACGATACGATACATATAGACAGTAGACAAATATAGGGCGCAGGCTCACCTTGAAGTACTTGACAGTCTTGACCCTGAGCTCGAGGGTGGCGTCCTCGTCCGTGACGAAGATGGTCTGCGGATGTTGTTGGAAGGCGGACACAGTCCACATGTGGTTGACTCCCTCCTCGACGGCCTTGGCGAGAGCGAGGGCCTTGTGCGCGCCCGTTATCAGGATCATGACCTCGCGGGCGTCCATCACGGTCGCGACGCCGACGGTGAGCGCCTGCCGCGGCACCTTGCTTATATCGTTGCCGAAGAACCGCTTGTTGGCCTCGAGCGTGTCGTACGCGAGGGTCTTGACGCGAGTGCGCGACGCGAGCGAGGAGCCCGGCTCGTTGAAGGCGATGTGCCCGTCGGGGCCGATCCCGCCGACGAACAGGTGGACCCCGCCGGCGGCGCGGATCGACTCCTCGAAGTGGGCGCACTCCGCGACCAGGTCGGCCGCGTTCCCGTCCAGCACGTGCGCGTTGCTCGGCTCGATGTCGACGTGCTTGAAGAACTCGTTCCACATGTAGTAGTGGTAGGACTCGACGTGGTCGCGCGGCAGCCCGACGTACTCGTCCATGTTGAAGGTGGTCACGTGCCGGAAGGAGACTCGCCCCTCGCGGTGGTATTGGATCAGCTTGCGGTACATGCCGAGCGGCGTGCCTCCCGTCGGCAGCCCGAGCACGAAGTGCCGCCCCGGCCCGGGCGCGAACTGCGTTATCCTCTGGACTACGAACCTCGCGGCCCACTCCGCTACCGTCTCACTGTCCTCCAATATTATCAGACGCATGTCGCCTGCTTACTACTGCTGCTGCCGCTGGAACACATAACCAAACAAACAATAGGTGAATGTCTGCGAGTAGGTAGGTACCTTGTACATATATAGGTAGGTACTGACAGTTTATCATTGTAAACATATAAAATGGTCATTACCACCAGCCAGAGTATATCTACATACATACATACGATGGATGAGGTAGGTACCTATATAATATCATCGGTCTGTCTGTCGGTATGGTAGGTACCGGTTTCAATGATATTAGGACATCGACCGTTTATCTCTGCGCGCTACTCGAATGACTTGTAATGTGATGTTGCAATAACAACGCTATAACATCTACTTACCTACAGTATATATAACTGCATTTGTTTAAAAACAACATAATTGACCGAACGAGCGAAGCGAGAGAGGTCTAGTGGCGAGACGGTCGGTCGGTTGTACCTATGTATCTATGTATGTTTGTTCGACGATAACTTGAGTACCGTTGCTCTGATCTTAATGATTTTTGGTATACGTGTAGATGAGGTCCATACAATTTTTAAGTTCGAACATGAGCAGGATCGGTCTTGGGGTTACGGAGATAGGGGGTGCCAAAGGGGATCTACATAAATGGCAGGCAAACTATGGGGCAAATATACCCGAGTGGGGTATCAACTGAAAGGGCGTAACTTCGGTGACAATAATATGGTACCATGGAACTGATATGATGATGGAGCTGGAAGGAATCCACAGGAATGTATCATCTCAGCGGTCATTTTTATATCAAACTCATTTGTAGCAAAAAGGAAAAAACGCTGAGAAAATGACAATGTCAGGGTTTTCTTTCTGTCATTGTCGTAAAACATAATATGATTTCCAGATTTCCAGAAAATTTCAAAACCATTACATAACTTCGTGATATTACGATTAAAATGGATGATCCATATTAGGTACCTACATTAATATGGTTACCCTAAATTCAAATAATTCGCAAAGGTTTATAGTGCAAAGTCTTGCACTCTTGTGTACGTTCCCGATGGTCTTCGAAGGATCTGTTTGAACCAGCTATTGATCAGCTAAACGGAAGCCGAGGCGAAAATTGGTCAATACTTCTATGGTGGACGACGTCTGGGCCACTCTACCTACCTTGGGCACATCTTGGGTGAAGACTGTAGTTTAAAAACGTCTTTTATACTTTCTCTTAAATCGTCAGACCTCTCTTTGCTTCATATTCATTACTAGCTGCGCCCCGCGGTTTTACCCGAGTAAGTTCTGATCCCGTGGAAATTCAAAATAAAAAGTCGGTATACGGGCGAAAGTTTTACGTGACAACAACTGTGCTCGAGTGGAAGGGACGCGTGCCTTTCACTTTTTATGTCTGTCTCTCTCGCTGTTAGGCGGGCTAACCATGCCCGCGTGCCTCTCACTCGCTCTCATTGTGAGCGCATAACGTCAGCGGAGCGTAACGCAGTTTCTTGAAGTGTCACCCGGCAAACCAATTTATAAGACGTTGTCACGTCAAAAGTAGCCTATAGCTTTCCTCGATAAATGGACTATTTAACACAAAAGTAATTTTTCAATTCGAACCAGTAGTTCCTGAGATTAGCGCGTTCAAACAAACAAGCAAACTCTTCAGCTTTTTAATATTAGTATAGATTATTTATTTATTTCATAATCAAGGGTTGGTTAATAATTGTGGTGGATCATACAGATTTAATTAATAAACTTGTGACTAATCTTTTTATTATTTTTTTATCACAGTTGCTCATAAAGTGGATCTTATTAAACCGCTTTTGGGCTCATAATGCAACGTATTATACACGCGTGCGATAAAAAAAAATCCAACTAGTGCTAAAATAATACGTCATCCCGATATGTCAAATACGTATCTTACTGCTAATGACATATAGTAGATGAAACATTCTTAAGGACATCGTTCAAATCGTACCCAAAACTTAAGGTGCCGGCCAGAAAAAAAAATGTTTCTATCTTGTAGAGAATAACATTTTAAACAATGTTTACTAAGGCAACAAAGAGCTACGATCAACCATCGTTGAGTTATTTTACATTGAAAACCCAAAAAAACGCATTTTGTAGAGAGTCGTTTGACCACTTTTAAGATATTACTACAGAAAAAATATAAAAATAAGTAGTAAATGGATAAGCTTTGTCTGTTTTTATTATATTTATATAAATTGGTATATCCAATAACCCTTTCAGAAGTTTTAGTGGGATCTTAAAAGTGGTCAAACGGATCTCTATAAAATGCATTTTTTGGGTTTTCAATGTAAAATAACTCAACGATTTTTGATCGTAGCTCTTTGTTGCCTTAGTAAACATTGTTAAAAATGTTATTCTCTACAAGATAGAAACAATTTTTATTACTGGCCGGCATTTTTTTTTTGTGGGTATTTTTTGTTAGAAACATGAATGATCTCCTTTATCTGGGTTATACTGTTTTGATGTATAGGAAAAGGTACCATCCAAAGAGTTTTTAAGCCTTGCTCGCTTAAAACTCTTTGTTGGTACCTTTTTTCTTCTTTTCAAAAGGTTGTCTCTAAAGTCTGATATCAAACGATAATATTACGTGATGACGTCTTTGAAAATAATTAAAAATCGAGTTTTGTTTTTATTTTGTTTTTTTTTAGGTACATAAATGTATTTTTTCCTTACCATTATAGGTATTCTGTTTTTAACCGCCGACGCAAAAACAAATGAAAAAAACCCTAAAAAAATATTGTATGTCAGACGCTGTATAGGTTAAAAGTCTTTTGCCTAGCCTTTCGGAAGTGTAATTAACAAAATATAGTAAACATAACCTAAAATTCTTAAAAACTTTTTATTATTAAAATTTTAACAAGTCTTTTTTTTTTATTCGCAACTGTGATAAAAAACGTCGTACGATACACGTGTGAATTGATCATTCCATCTCGGCTTTTGCCACGCTTGCGTTCCGCTCGCGCGTCATAAACCGCCTCTATGGAATGATCAACTTTCCACACTTGTATCGCAATGTACTATTATTTAGCTACTACTTAATAGATTAGGGACATAGATAATCCCTATAAAATACAGGACATATAGGTCCTCCGATAATATAGGTCTTAAATTTCTGAAATATATTTGTATCGAGGTAGGAGCATCTCTTCTCTTTTCCTCTTTCGTTACATTATGATGAGTACCTACATAGGTACAAAAAATTTGAGTGTTTAGTCTGATGATAAAGGCCCGATGAGAAAGGTGACAATAAGAACTTAAAATTATCTTGAGAGCAAAATAGTCATAACATATTTGGACTCGTTTAAAGCACCTTAATTAAGTAGGTATTCTAGCTTCTGAAGAATCAGCTGATAACTGAGATCTGGTGATGGAGCTGGAAGAAGGCACTCAACTTCAAAGAAATATGAACTCATCTTCTAGGCAAGGAAAGTCTATCGTTAAAGTTGTCTTGATAAGTAGGCACTCTAGGTGTTAAACGAGCAACTGATATCTGGGGTTTGGTACTATAGCCGGCGGAAGAAGGCTATATGAACATATCTCTAGACAAGTGGAAGAATGGGACACCGCTCCCAGGTCACCAACTTTGGGCGAGATAGAGAACCCGGTGGAGTTTTAGTGGGTAAACCATTGGCTGCCTACCATCTTAAGCCAAGGGGAGCCCCACACACCCCCGCCACCCTCCCCCGGAGTGGCGGGTTAGTGCATAAGGCTGCATTTCTCCACCTTAAAAAAAAAAAAAAAGGTATATCGTGTTCACTTGATGAGTAGGCTATAGGAGCTTTATAATCTCACACGATTTACATTCATTTGTATTACTTATTCTCCCGAGTATCAAGAAAAGGCGAAATTAAAAAATACGTGATTGAGACCAAGCAAATTAGGCTATGGAACTCATTTTCTAGTCTGGATATGCCTAACGCGATTGGATTCGTGAAAAATATCTGTTTTGAAAGATTAATAGAGTCCACGATGTCCAGGGTCTGATGATAGCGATACTAGACACCTATCATTTAAATAGGTAAGATACTTACACCGAAGTATTTGGAGTCTTTCGTCTTTATATCATACTTTACGCTAAAAACTAAAAATCGGTAAAAAAAACTCGTGAGGTCTCAGTTCGGGGCAAACTACTAGTATAATAATATCAACTCCACAATATGTGTACTTACCTACACTACAATATCATGCTACGTACCGGGTAGCCGTAACTGCCGCTAGCCGGCAACAACGATATTGTTACAGACGAATAAAGAAAGAAAGGAGGTTAACTAAAGGCCAACACGAGAGGCTGCTACTGACTGCTACTACCTAGGTAGACCTTGATTGAAGGATATACCAAGGTCAGCTGTTCGTTGTCAGAATATATACCTACCTACCTATACCTTAATGCAATGCATGCAATACTTATTATACAAACTTACCTCCAAGTATAACTAAGATAGGTTGTATTTACCTTCAGATCAGGGATCAGACTCTGCCTGCACACCACGCAATGCAATGCAATGCACGGAATGCACCAGACAAATGTAAGGTTATGTTTATGTAGTGTACGTAGGTACTTCAATATTCACTGAAAACAAACAAAAACAATATTTAGCACTTTGGTACTTACCTACCTACATATTTTATATAGGTAGGTATGTAGAATTCACAGAAGTCTACGTCTACTTACGTAAATGAAATTCGAAACCAGAATGACAGAGAAAAAGTAATATGGACGAATGAAGCTATGGAATGAAGTGATCACTTACCGCGAACTTTTGGCGTTAGACAAGTTTGTGAAATGGGTCAACGTGCCCGGCGTGGCGACGAAGGTCGTCGACCTCTCGCTCGCTCGGTGGTAGGTAGGTAGCACGCACGCTGCGTAGGTACCTATATCACATCGATAGTGTGATGTTGTTGTTGTTGTTATAACAAGATACGACGAAAACGACCGGTCCCGGTCGCGGCGCGATCTACACTAGGTGCTAGGTGGGAGGTACACAGTGAACGCGGTGTGCGAGTCCAACGTCGCGTCGCGCCTCGGTCGCAGTGATCGCAACCAACTCGACGTATATCTACCCATAGGAAGGTTCGGTACATACAAATATAAACACAACACATCCAATAACTGAATTTATTTCTAAAATTATTCATAATATTAATAGAGATTATCGATATAATGTAGGTTTACTTAAAATTAAATTAAATTAAAATAAAAACTATTTAAGTCGAAACTTTAACATTAAAATTGTGTAGAGCACGCAACCAGCTAGGGCCTGGGGCGCCCGGGGCAAGGCGGGCCCGGGGCTGGACGCGCTCGACAAGCGTATCTCGAGAGAGCGACGTGAGCTCACCGCACCACATACGTACGTACATCATATATTACAATCGTCATTTGAAATGTCTTATAATAGTAAAATAATGTTGATATACAGCAGATAATATAGTAGTACAAGTACCTACCGACACGACAGTAAACTGTAGGTAACACACGATATTGTGATATATACGCGATCCCTTCAACTTCAACAGGAGAGAGGTACATCTCCATAACATTCATTATCTAACACACAATTTACCAAATATACTTGTTAAAAGTTCATGAAGAAACGTCTCACATAAATAACAACTCCTCTCGGAGGACCTCAGATAATTAAAACTCAACATAATTATTATATTTTCACTATAAAATAAATAAGAAGAGCGCGAGGCGCCCAAAGGAACCGCCGTTCGAGGAGAGGACGCGTTCGCGTTCTCTAATAGTAATGATATAGTGCGGGCGGTCAGTCGAGGCGGGGACGTTTGGAGGGCGGCGGGTCGCCCTCGCCCGACCAGTACGCGAACTCGGGGAGCAGCTTGAGTAGTTGCGAGTCGAAGAAGTCCTCGAGCCGGGCGGCGTCCCGGTGCGGCTGCGAGTCGGGCGGGTGGGCGCGCCTCGCGTGCCTGAAGGCGGCGCGCACGTCGCGCACGAACTGCGCCGGCGCCGTGTACCGGTGCGGCGAGGCGGGCTGCAGGCGCGCGCGCACCGCGTCCAGCCCGGGCGCGCCGCCGCCGGGCGCGCGCAACGCTAGCGACAGCTCGTACTGGCAGTACAGCTCGAGAGTGAGCCGCTCGACGACGCGCCACGTGCGCGCGTCCATCTCCCCCGCCACTACCGTCCCCTGCTCCGGGATCTCGGCGAAGTTGACGCAGAGCAGGCACTGCCAGGTCTCCGACTCCTCCGGCAGCTTGTCTATAGTCGGTATGTGGCAGTACTGGTGGAACACCTTCGGGCACCGGTCGCAGCACATGAGCTCGCCGCCGTCCATGCAGACGGCGCACCAGTCCTCGTTGGGGTCGGGCGCCCCGGGCGGCAGGGCGGGCTGGCCGGCTCCGACCCCCTGGGCGGCTCCGACACCCTGGGCGACGGCGGCGACGACGGCCGCGCCCGGCTCGGTGCTAGAGTGTACGCCGGCGGCGGGCGAGGCTCGCTCCGCCAATACCTGGACACCGTTCGAGTCCAGCTTGGCTATCGTCGCCATCAGATCCTGCACCGACTCCGCGCACACCTTGTCCAGCTCCATCGATGCGCCTCCCTGCACACACACACACACACACACACATACATTATGTACGTACGTACCTCCGTATGTAATAGTATTGTAGGTACATATATGATTATATAATGCTCACGTTGAGATTGGGACTGGGCGTCTTGGGGTTGGTCGATGTGACGACTGAGGGCGGGTGTGGGGCGCGGGCGAGGCCGGGCGGGGGCGGGGGCGCGGCGACTACTGCGGTCGCGGAGGGGGGCCGCGCCAACGTTATCTTGAAGTCGGTCACACCGGCGGCTCCACCGGCGACCTCGTACCCACCTGTATAGCGTGTCACGGTCGGTTTACTCACACACACACACACACATCATACACACAAGTGACAATATAAAGTAGAGTAGGTATAGATACCGTTGTGCATGGCGTGGTGTTGCGGTATGTGCCACTTGGCGTGGTGTGTGTAGGCGGGCGGGGGCGGGGCGGTGTGTGCGGCGGGCGAGAGGGGCGCGGGCGAGGGCGTGCGGGGCCCCCCGGACCGCCGCCCCGAGCCCCCCCCAGCGCCCCCACCGGCCCCGCTCACCACCGACGACCCGTTGCCAGCGAACGCGTTGGCCGCGTACGCTCCCATCACTGTACAGAGAACATACGACCATCATGTCACTACACTAGGTACTGGCTAGTACCGCATCTGGCAACAGTAATGTAAGGTATTATATACCATATACATGGTGAATTTGTTTAAGGGCCTTCAGGACTATATCCCAAACTATAGGAGTAAGAAAAATATACTACAAGAAGTAGCCCGATTTTGGCAAAAACTAAAACTGCATCATCGAAATACTAAACATTTCATTGTAATCCTTTTTTTCAATTTACTTTGCAATGTTTATATCCATATTATTGCTTTGCCAACTCTACGTTATTTTAAAAGTAGTCGAAACTAAAATTATAATAATGTCAGCTGGATGAGTTATAGATAATAAAGTGCGGCGCGGACATAGGTCTTAAGAACAACTTACTTTTTTTGATGTGAAACATCTATAGCCGCACGTAAAACCGATTTCTGGCGTGGCGACGCATGCCGCGCACGCTATATGATGGTATATATATACAGTCTATATGCAGTAGTATGTACGGTGTGCACACCGTAATCGACTGTGCGATTCTATTTTTACGGCTGTGGACGGATTTCTTAATTTGTAATAATAATTGACGTGTATTTTGATTATTTATTTTAAATTATTGACATTGAAGTCTATTAGTTGTAATTTTTTTTAATTGCTTTTTTTAATTTAAGTTGGTTTTTACAATTGTTTTTTTTGAATTATAATTAGTTAATATTTATTTTTAAGGTTGATCGTTTCGTATCGCTAAGCAAAGTATTCCGCTAGAAGGCGCTTGTTTTCCCGAAAGTATATTTTTATTTTATTTTGCTATAATTGACATGGAATTAAAGTATTTGTATATATATTGCCTGTTTTCTAGTTTGCTCTGAACATATTTCAAACATAATTTAATTTTTTGGAAGTCACATTTTAATGTATTTCCAGAGTACAATTTTTAACTCTTGTCACGATATAAATGACACGCACACATACAAAACAATAAACTGTAGCAACTATAGACTATATTTGACGTAGTCCTACAGATACCGATTGGTGTAGTCATTTAGAGCGGCGGGGTAGTGTTCTGAAGAGCCCCGGTTCAAATCTCGATAAAAATATTTTTTTTTTAAGAAAATATATTTTTGAATAAATTTTCAAAAACAGGATCAATTTTATGGTAGGTACTGTTAGTAATCATTTTTTTTTAAACTAGGACGAATTCTGAACTATGCAAATTGTACTAGGTCTGAATGAATAGAGAAAAATAAAGACAAAGTAATGTACAAAAAGGTTTATTTATTTAAAATTAGTTCTATCTTATCTTATATCGCGGGCTGACATAGCCAGCAACACTTCGACCCCTTGGGATCGATTAACGCAGCGATCCCACTAAGAGGAAAAATCCTATGTTCCTCGAATGTAGTAGCCCTTCACTGATTTCCCACTCTTGCGTGTGTTTCTTATCAACGTAATCCTTTACGGCCTTTGTGATTGTGCATGCTGGCAGGCCCGTACATGGTTTTGGTCCAAGCATAGCACTTGCTGATCCTGTTCTTGCAGCTCATCAGCCTTCTCATTTCCTGCTATTCCTTCATGGCCTGGGACCCAGAGTAGTCGTAGTTTGTTCCTACGGCCCAACTTGTGTTTAATAATTCAATCACTTACAAGACACTAAAATTTCCTCAAGGTTTATTTTCAGTAGGTGCTCAGATGGATGACACTTTAAACACAATAGTAGGAATATAATAAATGATTATAATATTTTATTTTTGGTTTTTCTATTTATTGACTACTTGACATCTCTGTTGACTCTCCGTTACCTAGGTAACAAGCGCGCATCTAGTGCGAGGCAAAGTATCGACTGGGTGTATGTTGCCAGTGTGTACAACAAACAGTACCAAAAAAACAACAAGACTGCTTGGTTTTTTTTCTCGCGAATTACTATACTTCATTTATATTTTATTATATTTTTATACTATTAATTAAATGCAAACAAGTATAAATGTTTATTTATTTATTATATACGTAAAGTGATAATTTGATAAGTCTATCAAAATAACGTATAATTCAAGTATCAAAAGTGACGCGACAGTGCCAAAAGTTACATAAAATCTTGCAGGTGTAGGTCTGGCAGCACTGAGTTGAATATCATGCAATTGAAAATATTTTGATTTTTATTAGACAGATTAGACGGAGAGGCAACGTCGCCCTTATCCAGCAAACTGTATTGCGGCTCTGCTCTAGCGTAATTGCGTGTTCCTGCTTCCACACACAACGCGACAACGTCTCGTGTTTCCACACATCTATGCGTCACTTACACTATGACCATACGTCAATATAACCGTGCACCACTACATACGTAAAATTGGTCTCTTTTTTCACGCTGAAACAGAGTACTTCCTGGATGTTAAACAGTGATATTTTTGGTCTGCCCCTACAATAGCTTAAATTAGGCCTACTTTAAGTCATAATAAGTTAAATATCTCAGTATAAAACGTAGGAATCTCTAAAACATTTAGTAGGGAAAACGTATAACCTTAATAAGGATATTGACTAATTAATTGCAGAATAATTGTAGCGGTTTTAATAACAGGTTTATTTTTGATGAATTGATTTTATTTGACTTTTTTTAAATAATGTATTTGAAATTGCTTTTTTGACTTATTTTGTGAACAATTTATGATGAATTGAAATTGATTTGAATTGTTTGTTTTGTTGTGTATAGCATTTTGTATATTTTTTATTTCCTTGTAAAAATTGATAACCATGTTAAAACAATTTGTCCCCACTGGGTCTCAGCGCCTATTCTCGCAGCATGACCTTAGAGTCCATATCGGGCGCATGCACAAGGATTTGTCTGCGCCCGCGCCGGGTGGTCTTCGGAACAGTGCGCCGATTGCGCCGGAGTTATCTCTGCAGCAAACTTGTCCACAGCATTGTTGCCTTGACAATCTTGGTTTTTTGAAAAAATCAGTGCCTGTTTTGAAGCACATACCAAAGGCGGCGCGGAGTTCAGCTGCGGGACAGCTTGGTAGCCTGATGGATAGGTGTGTGGAGTGCAACGGTTCGGAGGATTGGTGTTTCCTGCTTACTTTCCCGTATCGTGCTCTAGGAGTGCCTGCTAAGGCAGGAGGTGAAGGAGAACATCGTGTCCTCTGACACCTCTTTTTCCTGACGACCTGACCCTGCGGATGAGTTCTAGGGGTCGTTCATTGCCTAATTTGATTGAGTCCAAGGTGGGCCAGGGCAACTTGAGGGGCGCAGTTCGTTTGCTGGTGTCCGATGATGCTGTGGCCGAGGCTAGTGCTGAAACTTTAGCGTCGCACCAGTCGAAGCATCCAGCGCCATCTCGGTTATTGGATCCGCTTGATGACTCTTTTGCCCCTCCTACTATGGGCCTAGATTTGATAACCCAGGCTTTGGGTATAAATAAATGAATAATATAAATAAATAAATAAATGCGGCGGGTCTGGATGGTTTGAGGCCGGGCCATTTGAAGGAGTTGACTTCTGGTGCCGCTGGGGACAATGGATCCCGCCTGTTAACCAGTCTTACTGGTTTGGTGAACTTTATCCTCAGTGGGGAGGTTAACGCAGAGATCTGTCCGTACCTGTACGGGATGCTTCACTGTGCGCCCTCAATAAGCAGGACGGTGGTGTGCGTCCAATTGCTGTGGGTAGTACGCTCAGGAGGCTGGCTGCGAAGGTGTGCCCGCATCAAGTAGGGTTTGGGACCCGCCTTGGTTGCGAGGCTGCTATCCACACCACACCCGTGCCTTTGCAACCTCCTCTGACAATTCGGGAATGGTGATTGTTAAGCTTGATATTAAAAATGCTTTCAACACACTTGAGCGAGACGTGCTGCTTAGAGAGGTGAGAGAGAGCACACCGTCTCTCTACCCGTTCCTCTTTCAGGTATATTTTACGACAATAATTTAATCCCGTCGCAGGTAGCAGTCCAGCAGGGAGACTCGCTGGGGCCACTGGTTGTTAGTTTGTGCATTCAGAAGGTTATTACTGACATGAAATCTCCTCTGAATGTGTGGTACTTAGATGACGGGACCATTGGTGGAGAGCCGGAGCGGGTGAGGGCGTCTTTTTTTTGTTTTGGCGTCTGCTCATGGGGTTGTAGGTCTGGTTGCTAACATTTTGTCATTGAATGGCAGCCGGATTTGCATTCCCTATGCTGCGGACGCTATTGACGTTTGACGGGCTCCTAATCCGGGTGTAGACCTTCCGCCTTCACCGTGTCTGCAGAGAGTGTGGAATGAGGTGGGGGTGAAGGGGTTGCAGGAGCGGCTTGTGGGGCAGGCTCAGGAAGCGGGCTTGGCAAGGCTTAGGAGCGTTGCCAGACCAGAGTTCGGTGCGTGGTTGCAGGCGTTGCCTTCCCCGAACTTGGGCACCCTCTTGGACGGGGACTCTTCGCACTCTCCGCCTGGGCTGCAATGTATTTGAACCTCACACTTGCATTTGCGGCCCAGTGGTCACCATGCGTTGAGTTGTTGTCGTTGCCTGGGAAGGTTTCCGCGACACCACGCTCTGAACGACATTATTCGCGGAGCCCTGATGTCAGCTAATGGTCCTTGTGTCCTGGAGCCCCCAGGCCTCAGTCGCACGGATGGCAGGCGTCCCGAGGGGTTGACCCTCGTTCTATGGCGTAGGGGCAGATGTCTCATATGGGACGCAACTTGCGTCAATACATACGCGGTGAGTCATCTGCCTCTCACGGCAAGAGTGGCCGGTGCGGCTGCCGAAACTGCTGCAGGGAGTAAGCACTCGAAGTATGCTCCGCTTGCTCAACTATATTTTTGTGCCTGTGGCGTTCGAAACGTCTGGGAATTGGGGGGGCCGAGGGTTTGACATTTGTGAGGGAGATTGGCCGTCGCGTCCGGGACAGGGGGTTTGATCGTTCCGGGGCGTTCCTGGTGTAAAGGCTGTCGATAGCGGTTTGGCGGGGTATTGCTGCTGCATATTGTCTAACTTTGCACCGGGAACGTTGGGGGTCTATTTGAAAAGGGTTAGATTTTTTTTCTTTTTTGTGTGTAATTCAATTTTATGTAAAAATTTAAAATTGTTGTAATTGTAAAAAACTAATTAAGTACTTAAATCTAAAATTTAAGTACTTAATTAGTTTTTTCAATTATCATATTAATGTTATTTTAAAATTATGTTTTAATGAATAAATGATAAGTATTAATAAAGTCATAAATATATAATAAGATATATGAAACAATGTGTATGAACGTATACTGACTGTGATGGTAGGCGTGCAGCTGGTGTGGTCTGACGCCGCGTGCGCCGAGCAGCCCGCGCAGGTTCATCTCGTTCATACCTGTGTGTGGTTGGGTGGGATACTGTAGTATACCTAGTAGATAGATACGTCATGTTGTTGGTAGTGTATGCTGTACATACCGTGCAGCTGGTGTGGGTGCGTCGTCGAGGAGACGTGCGGGTGTCGCAGCGGGGTGGGCCCACCGCCCCGCCTGCCCCCCGCACCCCCGGCCCAACCCATGCCCGCCGCACCCCCGGACTGCACGAATTGCTACACATAACACAACATACATTATTTTATACGATACAATCTACATTTATCTAACTGACTTATATAATTAATAGAAAACATTGACACAACCAAGTAGCACAAAAGATGAGAATACATTAAACGTAACAGTTACATTTCTACAGAAACATCAAAGGATATTATTATGTTTTGTTGGCTAGATAAACATGGCGAATTTTTTACATGGCAAAATCAACAGGTTCGATTCCTGGAGTTTTAGTTTTTTGTCAAAATAAGGCATGCAACTCCTTTCAGCATTTTCCGATATCCTTATATAGTTTAAACGTTTAGGTTCAAAATGTCCAAATCCCAAAATGTCCAGAGGGTGCAAATTGTCCATATCCCAAAATGTCCAAATCCCATAATGTCCATATCCCAAAATGGACATTATGGACAAATGGACATATGGACAATTTGGGACATGGACATTTTGGGATTTAGACTTTCTGGGATATGGACATTCTGGGATATGGACATTTTGGGTTATGGACATTATGGGATTTGGACATTTTGGGATATGGACATTATGGGATTTGGACATTTTGGGATATGGACATTCTGGGATATGGACAATTTGCACCCTCTGGACATTTTGGGATTTGGACATTTTGAACCTAAACGAGTTTAAGATATAGCCCTGAAGGCCCACGTAAAAAATTCGCCCTGTATATAATTAAGACATGGACAGTCATAACATTAAAATGTATATAAAATCACTATGTTTCAGAAGCTTATAACCCAATATGCATTACATATGTATGTATGTACATAACATACCAATCACTACTGTTACTGGTACTGTACCGACATGGACATGCTCAAGGTGGTGGTACAGTTGAGGTTGTTGTACCGAGTGTTGGTTGAATGAATACAAGGACATTGAGGGGGAGGAGAAGGAAGCTGCATGCTACTTGCACACTGACCTGATAGCGAGCCAGGGTCTGAGACATGGAACAAGAGAACTTGTGAGGAGTGTCGTCCGTAGCGTACGTGGAGGAGTGTAGGTCGGTGGTACACGTACCTGGTGCATGGCGTGATGTTGCAGGGCGGCCACAGCGGAGGCGGAGGGAGGCGCGGGCGCCAGGGCGGGGGGGCCCTGCGCGGGCGCCGGCGGGTGGTACGGGCCCTGGGGCTGGGGCGCGTCCGGCTTGCCGTCGACGACGACCGCGCCCAGCTGCCCGAGCACGCGCAGCAGCTCCGGCAGCTTGTCCAGTTGGAGCGCGATGCGGACCGGTATCTCCGGGTTGGGTATGTCGGCGCGCCTCGCCTTCACGCGAGCCAGCTGCGTCGCGAGCTGTGGCCGCGCGTGCAGCAGCGCCGCGTCGCCGGCCGAGTGCAGCGCGCCGCCCGCCACGCCGACCACGTGCTCGGTCACTGCCGCCAGCTGCTCGAGCGCCGCCTTCTTCTCGTGCAGAGTGCGCTGCTTGGCGTCGCACACCTCGCCCAGTCGCAGCACGAGCTGCTTGCCGCGCGTGTTGATCGCGTTCGTCAACTTGACGACAGTCTGCGTGATCTCGTGCACTAGAGCTCGCTTCTTGTCCGCGATGAGCCGCTGCCGGTCGCGGATGACGCGCATCGCGCTCGCCAGCAACACCCGCTTGTACGACACCTCGGCGAGGAGGGCGGCGAGGGAGGCGCGCGCCGCGGCCGCCATCTCGCGCGCGAACTGGTACTTGTGGTCGCGGTGGTGCTGGAGCTGGCAGTCACGACACGTGAGCCGCTCGCACGTCTCACAGTACAAGGTGAGCCGCTCGGCGGGGTGCGAGCGACAGAACGCGTCCGCGGACCGCGCCGCCGCCGCCAGCTCCGCCACCGCTTCCTCTTTACCCTTTATCGTATGATCCTTTGTTATCTTCAACCTGCAACATTAGGTACGTTTACGTTGTATTGTATAATACAATAGCGAGGTACGCGAGAGTACGCTGACTGGCTGAGTGAGGACGATGTGATGTACCTCTGATGTGCGTTGACGCAGTTGTCGCAGATGAACTCGGTGCAATCGACGCAGTACGAGGTGGCAGGCTCCGGGTCCTCGCAGCTGTTGCACGTCTGCGCGCTCGTACCGGTAGCGTTCGACTGATCCATATTCATCTTCTCGATGACGAAGTACTGGTCTATGATGTTGGAAGGTTGGCAGGCGAGCCGGCAGACGGGACACGTGATGACGACCCGCTCGGCGCCGAGGAAGTCCCGCGACGAGGGCGGCCGCTCCTCGAGCTTAGACTTGAGGCAAGGCTCGCATATAGAGTGGAGACACTCCATCAGCTTGGGCGTGCCCTCGGCGGCAGTCAGTTGCACGGTGCAGAAGACGCAGCGCGCGGCGTGCGGTGGCGGCGGCGACGCCAGCGAGTCCGCCCCCTCCTTGGGCTCGCTGTCACCCGCCGCGCCCTCCCCGGCGACACCCGCCCCACCACCTGTCTCACCCCCGACGAGGCCCTGCAACCACGACCATTACATTGATACAGATTACACGAGTGTTAGCGGCCGAGCTATGGACATGTCAGGTATGGTATAAAACTACAGAAAATAATTTAAAAAATGTGAGCCGTCACGGGACGCCTGGCAGATGTGAAACATCGACATTCAATTCAATTCATTTATTTCAGACTTTTACATCCATAGTGTTGTTAGTATGACTTATAAACTAGAAGTTAGTAAAAAACATAGACATATAAGATATTTAATCAATTGGGCCGATATTTAAGATTAAATAGTGCGACTCTAGACCGCTTGTGTACTGCAGTCCAGTGTCGCACTGTCGGGCAATCCAAGCGCTGCACTATTGGGCTGAGGAGAAGGTTGGAACTGCCTTGGACGCGGCGCATCAGTGAGGCTACTCTTTTCCGCATTATTGTATGGAAATCATCCACTCTTGCCTCCGCGAACATACCCGATGCACTGCAGTACCGAGGCAGTCCCAACAACATTACATTACTTACATTACATCACATTCACTTTCATTACATTACTTTGTAAAAGTAATATACGGTAAAAAAAAACAGATTGTGATAGAATCGCACAGTCGATTACGGTGTGCACACCGTACACACTACTGCATATAGACTGTATATATATACCATCATATAGCGTGCGCGGCATGCGTCGCCACGCCAGAAATCGGTTTTACGTGCGGCTATAGATGTTTCACATCAAAAATACAGCATAATATTAAAACGATAATGACATTAAGTATCACTTGGAAATTACAGCTAATTTGAAGTCAACATGATAAAGAACCTTTTTACTCTCAACAGAACGGAGGACTGTATAATGCATTTAGGGTGCGAGGGTATTTGTTTGTGCACTCTAATGTTCAACTTCAACTTCTTGTATGGCTGACTGCTGACATTAGGACGCAATTCTGCCATTGTCAAGTGAGCGAGGAAAAAAAAACTATAGCAATGAGAGTGGACGGTATGTTGTATTGGCCGGTACTTGAGATTCCTTGGTCATTCAAAAATAAACGGGTGTACCAATTTATATACAGTTTACTGTAAAATATTTGCGATTAATTGGCGATGGTTCCTAGATAGTTGTTACGTTGATTACTTACCAGAGGGCGCTGTAATTTACATTTTTATGAAAATGTCAATGTTCCTATGTATCTCTAATCCGGCTGAACCAAATGTTAAAAACAGCGCACTCCGGGAGTGCAGGCAGAAGTGAAAACTGTATATCTGCTGCACCATCCACCGAGAGATGTCGCTGTTAACACTGTTGTACAGAAGTGAGTATCGTAGTTCGGCCGTTTGCACAGAGATGGCGCTGTTTTCAATATTGCATAGTAGTAGAAGCACAATAACTGTTAAAATCTCATCTGTCAAAATCTCATCTGTCGCGAGAACGATTGAAAATGCTCACCCACAAAAGTGCCCAACGCGCCATAAGAAGTTTTCACTTCAAAAATTAACTGAAGCTTCGACAGATGTTTTAATCAGAAAAGTATAAAATAAACAACAAAATTGAAAATTAAAAAACCACTATATCGTCAGTGGAAAGGCTACTTGGCTAAAGCGCCAAAATGACATTGTTGGGAAATGAGGTTTAAAGTTTTTTTTTTACGAAAAAAATTCATATCTTTTTTTCCTTTAACGTTAACTAGTTCAAATTAATAAATGTATCTATTTATACACGCGTCCACAATGAGAATTTGTTTCTAGATCTATATATCCCTTGGTTCGTGAAATAAGTGTCGCTTTAGCAAAAATTACCTAGGTTATAACAAAGTGTTAGTCAGGGAAAAATTGCTAATTTACCATCAACGTCTCAAATGTAGTCATTAAATTTGCTAATAAATAATATTAAGCTTAAACACAGTAAATTAAAATTACTAATAAACTAGAAATGTATAAATTGTATAAAGTTATGGAATGAAAAATCGCTTATGAAACGAATAACTATGAAACAAAATTAGGTAAAAGTTGCTAACTACGTAGGTATCTTATGAGTGTTCTGATATTTGTGAATTATAAACATTGCTTATTCACCTTAAATAAGATAATCCTAAAATATTTCTTATTGACTGATCAATTTTTGTTATGAAATATTCATAAAAATAAAACTAGTTTTAGCAGTAGTTTCATAATCAGTAATTTTCATTTTAATAAATGCTATAAGTGCTTTTCGTACCGGGTTGTTCCCATCCGCTGCGATTCCATTGTTTTTGTTAAAAATATTTTCCATAAATTACTGTCGCTACGATTTTAAATTTTATATCGAAAAATATTTTTTGTTTCTAATGCTGCGAAGCTCGATGACTATGTACGACCATCAAAAGCTGTAGTCTTCTAAAAATTTGAATTAAAGCTCATAGAGGCTATGTAATAACACCACTAGAAAAATTACACTTACTTAGTTAAGCAATACATTTCAATTAATTGTATAATAATTTGACGAACATCCATATCAGCCAACAAAGGCCTTAGTCTTTGTTTATCTATAGATTTTTAATTCGCTTCTAAGTATAGACTTTTTATCCTCTCTTCCTTAATTAAAGGTATAGATTATCGTTATTACAAAATTGAATATATTTTTAAACGGAAAATAATAACCTATCACTTCTTTTTTGTAAGTGTAATTGTTATAGCAGATTCAATTAGATTCAACGCGGTAGGTAGAGACAATTTTTGGGTGGAGAATTATGTAAATTCCTAAAGTTATTGAAAATGGGATATTATGATTTCTATTATATGAATCTCGATATTTCGATGCTATTGCACCCATTTTTACGAGACAAGAGCCTTAGTCTTTGTTTATCTATAGATTTTTAATTCGCTTCTAAGTATAGACTTTTTATCCTCTCTTCCTTAATTAAAGGTATAGATTATCGTTATTACAAAATTGAATATATTATTAAACGGAAAATAATAACCTATCACTTCTTTTTTGTAAGTGTAATTGTTATAGCAGATTCAATTAGATTCAACGCGGTAGGTAGAGACAATTTTTGGGTGGAGAATTATGTAAATTCCTAAAGTTATTGAAAATGGGATATTATGATTTCTATTATATGAATCTCGATATTTCGATGCTATTGCACCCATTTTTACGAGACAAGAGTTTTTCGGGTACGTCTCGGCAGCAAGAAAACTCCATTCGTTGGTTAAATACCTGTAACTTTAGTACTGAAAAAAAAAAACTATTTTAGCTAAAATCGTAAATTATTTTTTGGTCACAAAGAAAATTAGATTAAAAATAGCAAGTGCACTCAACGAATAAAAAAGTTACTTTTAAAAATAATAGTTATTTATGTTGTAAGTTATATTGTGCCTATTTTACAAGTTGACCATACCAGTGGATACCTAATTTTCAACCTATTTCATAAAAAAATAAAGGTTATGTATATCTAGTCAATAAACTAAAAAATACCATTTACTAGTACTAGACGTACGTACAGGAACTAAACCCAAATTTTAATCACAGCCTTAGTAAACAAATAGTCGCAGACTGAGAACAACCCTATATTATACTAAATAATTTAGACATTTTTGCTAAGTCAACTTTTAGTACTAAATTTTAAAACAATCATTTTCGCTAACGTATAACAATAACAATAAGTAGTAAGCAAACACAAGTCAATAAAAATTGCTTAAACTCCACGCGTCTCAAAATGTTATGCAAAGACTTTTGCTTAAGCGCCATATTTTTTGATTCCATGGTAAGCAAAAACAGCTAACATAATAATGTCAACAAACTTAAAGAAAAGGAGAAACGCTTATGTTACTGAAGAGAACAAAATGTGGCAAACAAAAAACTCTTAAGCGCTACGAAACCGAAAATTGTAGCTCCTAAGCGACGTCAGTTGCAAAATCAACGTATTTGGGTCGTTTTAGTCATTGATATTCAACATTTTTCTTAAATTTTTGGATTGCTAAAGCGCCAAAAAAGTGCTCAGATTGACTCGAAACCGAAAAAAATCCAATCCAATAATATAAAAAACGTATTTTGGTAAATATGGCGCTTTAGCCAAGTAGCCTTTCCACTGACGATATAATGTTGTTGTACTTAATCAAAATAACACTAAATACTTATTATTGTAAATACCCCCTGACAAAATAATGGCTGCCATTGAAACTTATAGGACTTTGATTGTTATGCACAAATAACCTCTGCTCTGCTCTGTCCTGACTTTCACACCTGTGGGAAAGTCAGGACAGAGCAGAGCAGAGAAGCATATTTACCTATGGATATTCTAGCTAGGGCTCCTCATCATATTTCAAAATCAGTTTAGTAATGTCTTACTACCTACGTACAGGCATTGTTATTTCGTGTTTGAGTATGTACCTATGGCATAAAATTTTAAATATAAAATACAACATTATCATGTACCTACAATTTGAATGTGATCTAAGTGACAGTCTGAGAAAGTGCTGTATTGTAATACGGTATTATAGAAATGTACACCTACAATATGATGTTTGTAAACATTAAGGTGCACTTACGGCAGGCGGTGGAGCGGGCGGCGGTGCCGCGAGCGCGGCCGTGTCCGGCGCCTCCTCCAGCACCTCCTCTTTCACGGAGACGCCGAGCAGCGGCCCGAGGTCCATCAGCGCCCGCTCTATATCCTCGCCGCTCGGTTGGAAGTTTACGTTCTCCATCGGAACGACGACCCGTCTCTCGAGAATCCGCTTTCACGGCATTTTCTACTAAACTTTCACTTGTTCACTTGGAGATTGCACGTAGACATTATGGTGCTAATTGCTAAGGTCGCAAGAACCTGAGTTTTCAAAGGACAATCGCCAAGACTCACTGCACTGTGAACCGTAAACAAATAAAGGCTTACACAATGTAAAAATTGGAATGGTTTGAGAAAGATTTGTCCCGAATTTTAAATAACAAAAGGTTTTCTTGAAGATGCACAAAATCGTGCTTGGCGAACCATCAATCAAGAAGTCATAGACCATTTCTTTTTTTTTAAACAACCCCAGGCAGTATAGATTATCCATAAAGTTCTATAAAATTAAATTGTCTATTGTCATCTGAGCTTTGTGTTTATCTTCTCAATACAATATTTTTATTTTATAAGTTTATTTCTGAAGTGCAGCGAAGGTATTATTTTACATAAAATCTCCTAGCCATTTCCGTAGAGCGTTTTAAATAAAAATAAGAGGTAGGTATAAAAGTATAATTGAATACTGAACGTCTGGACCCGGCATGATTAGGAGAAGTTCAAGTTGGCAACCGTACAAAATGAATGGGTTATGTCAAGTCAATGTCAATTGTCAAATTCCTAAGAGTGACAACACATCGAAAATGGCTGACTCTGGGCCGAGTAAAAGCGATATTGAATCCATTTTTCAGCGATTACGAAGCATACCTGCTAATAAAGTGGGTAATAATTAGTTGGTAAAGGTAACGGTTTTGTGTTTCGTGTATAAATTAAAAGTTTAATTGTGTTTGAAGGTATGTTTCGATTGCAACGCGAAGAACCCTACGTGGTCGTCGGTGACGTACGGGGTGTTCATCTGCCTGGACTGTTCGGCGGTGCACCGCAGCCTCGGCGTGCACCTGACGTTCGTGCGGTCGACGCAGCTCGACACGAACTGGACGTGGAAGCAGCTGCGCAACATGCAGCTCGGCGGTAATGTGAACGCTACGCAGTACTTCCGCACACACGGGCTGCAGACGGAGGACGCGCGTGAGAAGTACAGCTCGCGTGTCGCTCAGATGTACCGCGACAAACTGACCGCTATGGCCGACCAGGCTATGAAGACATACGGCACTAGGGTCAGTTTTCATTCACTTTCTTAAGTACATATCCTAAATAAGATAATATGAAGTACAATATAAGTAAGTAAGTATGTATGTAATATGTACAGTTGCACCTGGACGCTGCGCCGATGGAGACTCGTGCCCCCAAGGAGCCGGAGGTAGATTGGTTTGCAGAACACACGGAACCCCACACTAACATGGAGCATACGATCACTTCACAGGTAACACTGATGCTAACCTCACATCACATGCAACACAGGTTACAGTTTCTGTCCATGTAGGTAGCCCACCATTTGACCTTGAGATGGACAATATTTTGTTGTTTTCAACAGGAAAAAGTGTAGCAATCTGCACTTTCACACTTTAATGAAAATGTGTAGCAATATGCACTTTCACACTTTAATGAAAATGTGTAGCAATATGCACTTTCACAATTTAATGAAAATGTGTAGCAATATGCACTTTCACACTTTAATGAAAATGTGTAGCAATATGCACTTTCACACTTTAATGAAAATGTGTAGCAATCTACACTTTTACACTTTAATGAAAATGTGTAGCAATATGCACTTTCACACTTTAATGAAAATGTGTAGCAATATGCACTTTCACACTTTAATGAAAATGTGTAGCAATATGCACTTTCACACTTTAATGAAAATGTATTTAGTCATTAAAAGTGTATTTCAGATGATGATGTTATGAACTAGATAAATGCTGGCAACTCTGTAAACTGTAAGATTACCTTTAAACATCACTTACATATCAGAACATACCTGGGTGACCAAGCTTTGCTCGGTTATTTTACCAAAGTAGAGCTCCACACATACATTGAGTCCATACAGTGAGAGTGAGTGCGAGTGTTTGCTTTCTGTCAGTAATTCATTAGTTAACAATGATTGATTTCATTTCATTATTAATAGCACGATAGCACGGTGCTATCAACAGACCCAAATGCGACATTACATGTAGTGTGTCCTAGTGTGGTGTGTGGTGTGCTACTTCTTCTAATAAATTGCTTACTTTTATCTTTTATTGTGTTTTGACATGTAAACATCATCAAAATTGATTAGAAGAGTATGGGGGCTCTTAGAGGATGTAGCTTAGAAAGTAACAAAAATTATGGTTTAGAATGCACTGTGTAAATCTGTCTAAAAAAGATTCACACAGTAAAAACATAGCAAGTATGTTTTTTTACTAATTGATAGTATCACAAAAAAAAAGAGAAAGAGAGATAATACGGGGTAGTAATAGAGATAAATTCCTGGAAATAAGCATAGTATGGCAAATCAAATAGCTAATTTTTGAAGTATTTTTTTACAATATACATATAAAATAAATTAACATTTTCGATTATGGCTAGGATAATGATTTTTCCAAATATCTAATGATGCAGTTTTTGTTATAAACGGGCACGCAACAGCTCCTGTCAGCATTTTTCTCTATCTCTTATTGAGAGATTATAATGTATTGTAATTATGTAGGCAGTGAGTATGTCGGAGGCGCTGAGCTCGGAGGCGCGGCTGTGGGGTGCTCCAGCGAGCGACGCGGGCGGGGCTTCCTCGCCGCGACCTTCCACTATCGGTACCAGGAAGCCTATCGGAAAACGAACGGGGGTACGTATACCTACCTACACAATCCATTCCTTACTTCTACATCACTAGGTACGTCTTTATCTTGTAACGTTGTTATGTGTTCTCAGTTGGGAGGTCGCAAGGGTCTCGGCGCGACGAAAGTGTCCGCCAACTTCGAGGACATCGAGCGTGAGGCCATCATGGCTGAGAAACTGAAGATGGAGGCGAGGGAGTCTGAGAGCGCGACGTTGGAGGCGGTCGAGGCGGAGGTGGCCTCGCTACGGCTCTCCTACAGGGACGGAGACCGCGTCAAGCCTAACGCCGACCGACTCGGGATAGCTGCCGCCAGGCCTAACACTAGGGGGTCAGTATACATTACTCTATCTATCTATAACTATACGGTACATATTGTTGGATGGAACGTTATGTTACCGTTACGTGTCTGTTGTAGAGGTGTGTCACACTCGGCGACGTCGGACATGACAACGATAGAACAAGAGGAATCGAGTCCGTCTCCGTCGTCCGTGCTGTCGTCGCTGCGGTCCCGGTCGCCGGCACTCGAGGACGACGACCTCGCAGCGTTCACCGTCATCCGGGCCCCGAGAGACTTCCCCGGAGAGATGAGCGTCGAGGCGGAGCCGGCGCGCGCCACACGGTCCATGTTCTCGCCGCCCGCGCGGGCGGAGCCCGCGCCGCGCTCCGTCCCCGCCGCCTCGCGCCGCCTGCCCGCCTCGTCGCGGCGCGCCGAGCCCGAGGACGACTCCGCAGTCAAGAAGTTCGGTTCGGCCAAGGCGATCAGTTCAGCTCAGTTCTTCGGTGAACAGGACAACAAATGGGAGCGGGAGTCGAACGCGGCTCGGTTCCAGGGCAGCAGCTCCATATCCTCGGCTGAGTACTTCGGTCTACCTAACCATGAGAACAACAACTCGTTTGCAGTCTCCGCCCCGCACCTAGACGACGTAAGTGTATACCTACCTACTACATTGTATAGCTACAACTAGTAGAGTATATTATACTTGTATGTATGTATGTACAGGTGAAGGAGTCTGTCCGCGCCGGAGTGACCCGCGTCGCGGGACGTATCTCCTCGCTCGCCAACGGTGTGGTCTCCTCGCTGCAGGAGAAGTACGGCTACTAGCGCACACACACACGGTATGTTGATCGACCTACACCGTCTACTCTTCATGTATGGATGTAATATAAAGAGAATGTAAGTTATTCCATATCTTAGAGTGTAGTTGATTGTGATATTTCGTTATAGATACAGACCTGCCAACCTGCCGTACACACCCGAGGTGAAGCTCCAAGTGACAGACACGACATGACAAAGTAATCATTGCCGCGACCACAACCCGTGCACTCCCTTCAGGACCACTATAAAATATTGAAACACTCCACTATAAACAAACATAACATATTGTTTGTATTAAACAATATTGGAGAAGTAATCCTTCCTAGAGTCAGTCACTTTTAATTACTTTATTGATTAAAAGGACCCGTTTGAAATTGGCTGTCTATCATGATTACAGTAGGTAAATCTGTATTCCACTATGGTCACCTGAGTCTGAGTGACCGTAGCGAGACACTTTAGTGGGCGACTCCATTTATATGTCTTTGGCCACTTTTGTTTTGTTGACCGACTTAAAAAGGAGGAAGTTCAGAATTCGTAGCGTATATTTTAAAAGTAGAATAAAAAAAAAAATTGTTTTTATCTAATGTACTGTAAGTAGATTGTATTGTTAATGTAATGTACATAATATATTATGTATATGTATTATATAATAATACATACAATTATCATGTATTGTATGTATATGCTAAATAACACTATACATAGATTCCTAGATGTATACTAGCTGCACCCCATCGCTTCTCCCGCGTCCAAATCCTGGAGATCAATTTATATATTTAGCCAGGATACATACATAATTAAGGGTGTAAATATTGTATAGAACACTATAAACTCGCGCATCCGGCCCTTGCCCGCGCCCGCGCCCTCGCCCGCGCCCGCACCCTCGCCCGCGCCCGCGCCCTCGCCCGCGCCGTTGCCGTCAAGACGGAAGCAATGCACAATTGCATGTCAATATACTAACGAAATTGTTATTCATCTTAATTCTTATAGTCTTTGCGCGTTTAAATTACATCATACCAATATTAAAGTATGATTTATATGTATTAATATATGATATGTATATAACTTGCGTCATATACAAGATGCGTCGCGTCGTGCCTCGACGCATGTAATGTATGTATACATAACATAAACGTGTATGGCCGTACTTCATGTCTAAGTTATTGTATGTACGTTTAGCATTCCTATTGTAAGAAATTATTTGTGTTGTGGGCATTTCAATATGAACATAATTGATGTTAAGTTATTGTTGTAACTGGCAGCGGCCCGCGGCTTTACCCGCGTCTAAGTACCTTACACGTTTCACAGTAAAGAGTGTAACGAACAAACAAACGAAGGAACTTTTGCATTTATAATATTATAGATTATTACAATTGAGTATGTGTGTGTAGTGCATGCATCGCATCGTTCGGCTTCTATTCTACAAACAACAATGTAAAGCATTTATTCCGCATTATCTAGCTATAGCGATACGTCACGCGCCACGCGTCCTGTGTGAGAGAGAGAGCATGTCGCGTCGCACGTGTCGTACCTACGTACTTACGTAGAACGATCACCACCAAGCGATGTTTTTTTGTTAGGTACTTATTACGATAATATATTAGTTAAGACATATTTTTGTATATCGCGAAGAACATCAGTTTTGTTTATTTTTTATAAATAATTAGGTAATATCATTTGATGTGATGTCATGTTGAAGTAATCGTTTATTTGTTAAAAGTTCCAAAAGATAGCGGTAAAGTGGTAGGTAGTCGGTAGTCGGTACCCGGTAACGTTAGCGCTCGACGCTCGAAGGCGGCGCGGCGTACAAGTCTCCGTTTGCATCATGTTACTGATATGTGTATTTTAATTGGTATTAGAAGGAAACTATCAATGTTCAATGTTTGTAATATAAATAAATAAATAAATTTGTATTTTGTTTTAGATTGTAATTAATGAATATACAGAATTATATTTGCATTTAATGGTGTTATTTCTCAATGAGTTGGTATATCACAATATATAGATTAGTTCCCCCCAGGTCGACAGAGCAGGGAATATCTCCATTATATCACAGGCAGCGGTTTCTTGGCAACAATGCAGACGTTCTCTAGAGAGACGCTAGTAGGGACATAGTAGCAGAGTCCGGCGTCGAAACCCTGCGTCCGTAGCCGCAGCACCCGGCCCCAGTCGAGCAGAGCCTTCGCCCTCCGACCCACTGTCTCGCGATACTCTTGAGACAACCTTAAACGAGATTCGTTCGGAACGTTCGAGTCTTTAGAGGACAGTGTTTCAGTTGTTTTCTGTCTCGATGGTTCACACTGTCCTGATCCATCCTTTTTAATATCGGATCTTTGCAAGTTTTGTTCATGATCACCTGATCCATGCGGTTCATTCGATCCGTGATCGTTAAGCCTAGTGTCGCGGCTTCGTCCGTCGCCGCATGTCGCCCACGAGACCACGCTTAGCATTATATTTAGTTCGGGACCAGAAATGCCCAGTTCCTGGAAATTATAACATGTTAGTTTACTATTTCACGGAGTAATAACAATAAAATCAGTAATAATAGTATCTAAAACCGATGCGGCCTGTGGATGCATCGGCAGTGAGATGTTACAATAATGTGTAATGTAACCTGCCTGTAGATGTGCCTTCCCGAGATACATGTTCCCCTCGCACCGATGGTGGCAGCAGGTGGCGACGAGCAGCGCGCGCGCACGACGCGACCTCAACACGCAACGTATCGCGTAGTCTACACACACGCCATATTGGTACAGTTATCTTCTTATTCACATCTTTTACACACATATATATATTATATAAAAGCAAGATGTATAATATATACATACCTGTAGCAACTCCACACAAATGTTTGGCGAGACCGACGATGTAAGTGCAAGGCGCGACGTGTGGCACCAGGTCGAGCGAGAGGTGCGCGAGGTCCGCCCGCACGCGCTCCACCGCCCCCGCCCTGACCGCCCGGGGCGGTGGAACGCCCCGCTCCCTCGCCCCGGGCGCGCGGTGGGGCGCCTCCCCCCGGCCGCGACGCTCGCGCTTGTGCCGCAGCGCCGCGCGGTCCACCGGCAGCACGCGACTCGAGCCCTCGCACCACGACACGCCCATATAGTAGGACAGCTGACCTGCAGTATACAATCAAGTCTACTATAAAAAATAAGTCTAATATTAAAATAAAACCTTTTCTAATACATTAGTGGGTCCAAAAGCTAAAAGTCATATTGTAAATAGATAATTTATCTACTAAGCCCATTTTTATTAAAAATAATTGAATGCATATTTTGTTATCAGATTGTAAACAAACCTTTCCCGGCCCCGAGTTCCACATAACACGTATCCTCATCCACGAGCCCCTCATCCTCGAGGAGCCACATGAGCCGCGATGCCTGCCGCAGGTGTCTCCGCGAGCTCTCCGTACGTGAGCTGTCGTTGAAGTCAGATATGACGGCCGAGTGGATCGGACGGTCGCCAGCCGTTGTTATGTTGTCCTTTACATGTTCTGGAAGTTAAGATTGCAACATTCAGATAGGTTGTGAACTAAGTTCGGTAATATGAATAGAACGAAACATACCATCATACAAGCAATGAATCTTCTCAATCAGCATCATGAGAGTATCTCTCGGCACCAGAGTGAGCGGCACTCGTGGGCTGTCATCCTGCTCCGTTGCTGTATTCACATGTGGTACGATGTAGGGGGGCAGAGCGTTAACGCGAGCGTTGCAAATTGACAGGTGCTTCTCTAACTTGCTCACGTACACAGTACTACAAGCAACGGTAGGTGTTTAACACATTCAAGAGCTATAGATACCTACTTGACTATATTAGATCCCATCAAAACATAACTTGTAAAAAAAACCAAGTCTCGCAACCCAGTTCTTCTACCGTAAAAAGTTTTGAGATCCATGTAATAAGTACCAAGTCGGTTTATTTATTCAGTCCCGCTAAAGGGACTTTCTGTCTAAGTTATTTCGTAACAGATTGACTTGGCAATCGCATGAAAACACAATGTCTCTCGCAAGCAATACATATTATATTAAATTAGATTTTTTAGTGCGATTGCCAAGTCAATCTATTACGAAATAACTTAGACAGAAAGTCCCTTTAGCGGGACTGAATAAATTAACCGACTTGGTACTTATTACATGGATCTCAAAACTTTTTACGGTAGAAGAACTGGGTTGCGAGACTTGGTTTTTTTTACAAGTTATGTTTTGATGGGATCTCATTTCTTTTTGTTAGATAGTTCTACTTTTTTTCTTTCCGGTACCTTCTACTTCTTGAATACCTATAATGGATTTTCTTATACAGGTACACTGATTCATTGACTGCAAATGTAACTTTGTAATCCTATATATTTATATGGGATTACAAAGTTATTTATGCAGTTGGTGTATTTGGAAAACTGGACCGAAATTGCATAATATTTTAGTTTTTCTTTGATTTATACACTAAACACTAATTGTATTCAAAATTTGAAGCTTCTATGTCTGCTAGAAGTGCCTTAGACTTTTGATGATCGGTCAGTGAGTGAGTGAGTGACAAAATTAGGAAACTTTGACTAGTTATAATTCTTAAACTACTTGTTAAAATTGTATGAAATTTGAAATATACAGAGTTCATACAATGCTTGCTTGGTATCTGAAAATTCAGGCTTTAAGTTTTATCCACAACGAAGTTATAGGGGGTCGAAAATGGCCTGAACTGTTTCGAGAAAAGGATGGTACGGCCGTGCCGCTTTTTTGCTCGACTTGGCGGGGGCACTGCCGTGCCCCCAGATGATACTTACTGTTTTGCGTCATTAGGACAGGGAACCCGTTTGTCAGCCTGTAAGCATATTTACTCAGACTAAAAGAACATATTTATTATTTTTAAGAAGATGACAATTTAGCATATTGTTAGTTTCAGAAGCAGGATTCCTCAGGAGTAGGTCAGTGAACAGCTGTTACCTGTGTATCGTCAGGTGGGGGCTCGTGCTCCCCGCAGTATTGCCGCCCTGGGCGCACCGTCATACGGCATAAACGTTTTTTCCGTAACACAAAAAACTGACATTGTTCTTTTTTTGCAACCAAAAGCTTATTAGAATCCTCAATTTCTTTTATTTTCTCCATTTCTCGGTTTGTTTACATGTCATCTCACAATTTCTGAGGTTAGGAATAGGATTTTACGTTTCGTCCACACAATCATCCATCAATCAAGTAAGTAAACAATGTCAAATTTTGCTGTATAGTTTATGTATAATATTATACTACTCATATTCCGGTTTAAAAGACTTGCTGAAGGGCAGCTGCAGCGCCTGCAGCGACAATTCTACCTTGCAATGCTGCCAACCTTATTAAAATCTAGAGATGGATCTTAAATCAAAAGTGGAAAAGCGCGGGAAACATCGGAAGAATCGGGTGTCTTTTTGTGTTTTAATTTTTAAAATTTATTTTGATTAGTTTAAAGTGGTCAACGGAGTTATTTTAAGTTTATTTCTTTTTATTCTATCTTTAATTTGTGTATATATCGTATAAGTAGTGTCCTATTCAGGTGGTAAGTGTGTTAAATAGATTTTCTGTGTTGATGGATGAGGCAGAAGACCCTGGCGGGGGCTCGAGTTTTCCTCGAGCCCCTGCTCCGTCTTCATTTGTGACCGTAATGTCATCTCAATCAGAGACGGATAGCACTAGACCCTCGACGCCAAATCGAAAACGTAGCATATCCTATAAGACCTGCAGACATTGCAATAAGAGGAAACGAAAGCGTCATGATAATGACAAAGTATCTACGTGTGCTTGCATCGTAGTAAACGAGTTGACGGAATTTAAACAGCCTCAAGAAGTTAATGAAGTCAATTTTGTCCCTCCTATAACAATACAACAAAGCAATAGTACACAATCCGTTCCCACTCACATCGCCAGGTCTGTATATGAACCTACTGACATATCACCATTTGTTGTCCATGTTCAAAAAGAACAAACTTCGCTCAATGATGGCTCATTTTTACATCCAGTTGCTTTTGGTAGATTTTTAAAGAAGCACAATTTTAAAAACATTGTCAACGGCAGCGTTAAACGAATTGGAAGGAATAGGATATCCATGTCTTTTACAGAGTATACAGATGCTAATAGTTTCCTACTGCATGAGGCTTTGAAATCATCCCACTTAAAAGCATTTATCCCAACCTTTAATGTCACTCGCATGGGTTTAGTTCGAGGGGTGCCCGTAGAATGGTCTGATGAGGAGGTAATAGAGAATATTGGTACTCCAATTGGCTGCGGTAAAGTCCTAAAAGTTAGGCGATTAAATTATAAACGGACAGTGGATGGGACTGCTGAATGGAGGCCCTCCCAAACCATAGTGTTAACATTTGATGGACAGGTACTTCCCAAAAGAATTTTTGTATGTTATAATTCCCTTAATGTTGAATTATATGCGTACCCCACTATTCAATGCTATAATTGCTGTAGGTTTGGACATACCAAGCCGCAGTGTCGTTCGAAACCTAAATGTTATAGATGTGGTGAGGAACATTCTGGAGATTCCTGTAATATTGATGAGCCACAGTGTTGTTTATGTTTAGGTAGTCATCTAGCAACCAGCAAAAATTGTCCTGAGTATGTTAGACAGAAGGCGATTAAAACTACCATGGCTGAGAATTGTCTATCCTACAGCGAGGCATCCAAACTTCACCGTCCCATTACAAAATTGTATTCTACTGTTGCTGCCTCTTATTCTCTCCCTACTCTTCCCGAAAATAGAAATAGTGAAAATATAAATAATTCTAGTACTTCATATAAAAAGACTGTGTACATGAAACCTCGTACTTCTTCTAGTATACAGACACCTGGATATGACAAAACAGCACATAATAGAATACTTAATGAATATAATATGCCACACCCGTCAGGGAATGGCACTGCTTTAAATAAAACAACTTCAATTAATCCTACACTTAATATTATTTTGGAAATTATTAAACTTTTATCTCAATCAAATCTTATACCGAACAACGTTGCCCAATTAATAGACACTTTAATTACATCACAAAACATTGATCATGGATCTAGTTCTCCAGTGGAATGCACATAGTGTTATTCCTAAAAAACATGAAATTATATATCTAATAAATAAATACAACCCTCTGTGTATAGCCTTACAAGAAACCTGGCTTAAGCCAGGTCTAGTTTTTAAGATTAAAGGTTACTCTTGTCTGAGACAAGACAGAGTAGACAATGAAAGGTGGAGTGGAGTATGTCTGCTTATTAGAAACTCTGTTCCATTCACTCCAGTTAATTTTCCTCTGCATAGTAACAGTTTTGAAATTATAGGTGCAAAAGTACTAGATATGTATATTATTTCTTTTTATATTCCTCATAATAGTAAAGCAGTGCTTGATGAAATAAATTTATTTATTAAAAACATTCCTAGGCCTTGCTTAATTTTAGGTGATTTTAACAGTCACCATCAATCTTGGGGGAGCTCTCTTACTGATAGTTGTGGGAAACAGCTTATGGATATTTTTGATTCACATAATTTATGTGTGCTTAACACAGGAATCCCCACTCGTAGGACAAAACCAAATGAAAACAATAGTGCAGTTGATCTTTCTGTATGTACCCCGAACTTGGCTTCCTTACTGACATGGGACATTTTAGATTCCACACATGGCAGTGATCACTTTCCCTTACTTATTTCTTTGCCATGTAGAAGTCCACCACTACAAATAAAGCAACCTCGACTTAAATATAGACTAATTGATAATAACTGGGATAAGTTTAAAATTGCTGTTAATTCTAAAATTCCTTCTTTACCTGAAATCAGTCAGGGGACGATAGAGTGTTCAGATGCATTTACTCAAGCTTTGGTTGAGTCTGCAGACAAAACATTCCCCATAAAAGGTTCTTCCAATGGGAAACTTCCATCACCACCATGGTGGGATGATGAATGTTCTAAGGCAATTCAAACCCGGAAAAAAGCTGAAAAAATGTATTGTTTAAACATGACCAATGAAAATTTAAATGCCATGATAGAAGCTACAAAATCTTCTAAAAAATTGTTTAAGGAAAAGAAGTCTAAAGCTTGGAAAAGTGTTTGCTCAACAATTAGCCCTTCAACTCCTCTCTCAGTTATGTGGAAAACCATTAGAAGATTTAAGACAGGCATGTCTGACACCAACTCTTCCTCTCTTCCTCCTTCTATGTCAGAAAGTTATTTAGATTCTATAGCTCCAGCCTACGTACCACTTCACTCAGATTGTTTATTAAGTTCCCTTTGCATTAATCCCATTCATGATCATGATTATGATCAGTCTCATTTTAATAGTCCTTTTTCATTTGAGGAACTTAAAACTGTATTAGCTGGGTTGACTGATAGTTCTCCAGGAATAGATGGCATCCCATATTCTTTTATACAAAATTTAGGCGAAGAAGCCAGTGTGTATTATTTAAACTTAATCAATTCCATGATGTCCTCTGGCATTGTTCCTCAAAAATGGAAAACTCAATTAATTGTTCCTATTTTAAAACCTAACAAAAGTTCATCTGAAGTTTCATCTTTTCGCCCAATTGCTTTATCTTCTGTTCTTATTAAAATTGCTGAACACTTAATTAAAAATAGACTGGAATGGTTCATTGAACATAACAAAGTTTTGTCAGATTCACAATATGGATTTCGTAAAGGTAGAAGTACAATGGACAGCTTAAGTATTTTTACAACAGACTTACGAATCGCTTTTTCTCGGAATCATTCAGTTTTAGCTGCTTTCCTTGATATAAAGTCAGCTTATGACAATGTTTTGTTACATATTTTGAAAGATAAATTAGACAAATTAAAAGTTCCATACATGTTAACACATTTTATTATGAACATTTTAAATGAACGATGTATACAACTTGACAATTCACACCCTCATAATAGTAGGTTGCTTTGGAGAGGTCTCCCACAGGGATCTGTACTCAGCCCGTTACTATATAGTATTTACACTTACGATTTAGAAGAGTTTATTGGGGGTTCTACAAATGTGCTTCAGTATGCAGACGATTTGTTAATTTATACTATTGATTCCTCCATAGACATAGCTAATAATCAATTATCAACCTCTCTTATCCATTTGAAAATTTGGTTACATGACAATGGTCTTGAATTATCCGTTCCGAAATGTAAAATCGTCCCTTTCACCAGACGTCGGATTATCCCTCCTATTGATATTAAATTTGATAATTCTGCCATACCGGTATCTAATAGTGCTAAATTTTTGGGAGTGATTCTTGATTCCAAATTGAACGGACTTGATCATTGTGACTATGTTGTCACTAAAAGTGAGCGCACTGTAAATATTTTAAGATGCCTGACTGGTGTTTGGTGGGGTGCCCATCCATCCTCTTTGAGGCTAGTCTACAATGCTCTGGTAAGAAGTGTTCTTGATTATGGGGCCTTTTTGCTGGAGCCTTGTAGCAAAACTGGCCTTAGAAGGGTGGATGGCATTCAATCAAAAGCTTTGAGAATTGTCACCGGTTCAATGAAATCAAGCCCAATTAATGCTCTACAGGTTGAATGCGCAGACCCTCCTCTGCATTTAAGAAGACAACACTTATCTGATAGATATTTTTTCAAGGCTATTCAATTCTCTAACCACCCACTTATTCCTAAATTATATAGTTTATTAGATCAGATAGAAAATTCGTCATACTGGACCAATAAAACTGTGCCATATCTCATAAACAGTTTTAAAAAATATTTATCCATAAATTCTCCTATATACCGTTCTCCTCTATTTCCTCTTTTTGATTTCGTTTTTGAATCTTTAATTTTAGAACCTGAAATACATTTAGACCTTGGAATTCCGAGAGATAATTGTTCTGCACATGCGGAATTCAAACGCGTTGTTTCTGAGAAATGGCCAGACTATCACTATTTATTTACTGATGCTTCCAAGCATTCATTGGATAAATGTGTGGGAGTTGGTACTTATCACAGTCAGTATAGTATTGTTCAGAAAACAAAACTCCCGCCGGAATCGTCAATTTTCACTGGTGAATGTATGGGAATTTTAAAGGCATTGGATTACATACTTTTGTTTAAGCTTCAAAAGTCAGTTATTTTTACAGACTCTAAAAGTTCGCTTTATGCAATAGGAAAATATACATTTAAATCCAATTCTTATCGTCATATTGTCTTTCAAATCCGAAAAGCTTTATATGAATGCATCACAATGGGATATTCTGTTGCTTTAGCCTGGATCCCAGGGCATACTGGGATTCCGGGAAATACTAAGGCTGACGTCGTAGCTAACGATGCCGTTGATAGTGGTGATCTTGTTCCGTTTGTGAATTATCCGCATGATCTGATGTCTTTGTCTTCAGTCAGTCTCAAGGAATCTTGGGATAGGCTGTGGGCGGATACAGGTCGTGCGAAGGGACGGTATTATTATGGTCTTCAACCAAATGTAACAGCAAAGCCATGGTTTAGCAAAATTCACCTGAGTAAATCAGCGACTTCAATGATAATTAGAATGAGACTGGGACATCATTGTTCCCCTGCCCATCTGGCTAGGTTGGGAATTAGAGACGATGCGGGATGTGAGTGTGGATGTGATGTTGGTGATATTAATCATATACTTTTTAATTGCCCTCAGCACGATAGATCTAATTTTATTGATTCCCTCATCTCCTTGAAGATTCCGTTTCCTACTAATGCAGCGTGTTTATTGTTAAATAAAGATCCCGATGTGTTTGGCGTTATAGCTACATTTCTCAATGTAAATAATATTAAATTATAGATTCTCCACTCCAATGTATATAAAATGTAAATACTTATTTAATTATTGTATTGTATTTTCTTTAACTCTCTCGTAGGTACTCTTTGATTGTCGTTCTAATTTTTGTGTATAATTCTTGCAGATTTTTTCCTTTTTCTATTCCTTGACCATTTTTCTCCATCCTTTCCGAGTTAGGTATCCTTTTCCGCGCAGAAATGTTTCCCCGTTTTTGTTAAAACTCTCAGTCATTCCTCCCTCTTCCTGAAATATTACCTAAAATCCATCCTAAAACCAACAAAACCACAAGAAAAGAGCACAAGAAACAAGAAAAGAATAATTTGAAGGGAGAAGCAAAATACTCGAAGCTGGCAAGATGCGCAGCATAGAATATGCACAGTCGCATCCGCCATAAGAAGAAAAAAAAAAAAAAAAAAACAAAAGTGCTCAAAAGCACAGAGTCCTCAGACTGAGGCTGCGGTCCGAAATCGACTTTGAGCGCTGTCAGACGCTCAAACGCGTTCCGAAATGCCGTGAGCGCGCTCAAAAGCGCTCACGAAAGACTGTTATGACGTCATGAATACAAAAGGAAATACGTCATCAACGACGCCATCTTGTGCTTACGACGACCCTGCTCTCCAGCGAAATCTCCGTGAGCGATCTGTGAAGTTGATGTTTGCATCCGTTCTTTTGCGAGCGAAATTCAAATTCGATTATTTTATCATAAGTTTAGAAGTGATTGACGACCCAGTTAGCACAATGGTCACCATGCTGGACTGCAAAACACGGGGTTGCGGGTTCGATTCCCGCCTCAGACAAGTATTTATGCTTAGATATCCGTCTGTGGTCTGGTAATTTCTATGTATTATAAGTATATATTTACAAAAGAAAAGTATAGTAGTATATCCGTTATTTAACACCCATTACACAAGACTAGTTAATTAGTTTGGGGTTAGATGGCGATTTGTGGAATATACTTACTGCAATATTTATTTATTTATCTCTCTGTGTTTTCAAATGTGAATACCTATGTGTTACAAAGAACGACGGAGCAATTTATTAATCGTATTTGCACACAACACTTCAAACAAATAAAGTAAAAAAGTATTAAAATCACATTTCAGTTGATAGTTGGCGCGCTAAAACCCGGTCCGAAATCTTAAACGTAGTGATAGCACCGTAAGCATTTTGAGTCCGCTCACAATATCGGACCGGTAGATTTCATCGTTAGCACTGTCAGCGCTATTACCTGTATTCGGACCGCAGCGCTTGGCAACATTGTTGTTTAAACGTCAAAAACAAAAATTGAGGTTAGACGAAGAAATGTAATTTTCGTTTTGTTTTTTTAGTGTATTATGTAGTTTAAAATTATAAAATGAGTTCACCAAGTAACGAAATGGAGGAGCCCACATCTAGTGGTATCGCCATGGACAACGGTCCTTCGGGCGACGGAGAGGAAAGCGTCGCAGCATCAGACCCGCGGCCGCCCGCCAAGCGACGGCTCTCTGGCAGTGGCCGCGGCGTCACGAACACCGTGATCGAGATATCGGACACGGAGAGCGACGACTCGGACGTGTGCGCTGTCACCACATACCAGGCGACCGCCGACGAGGTCAAGAGGATCCGCGGAGGTAATTACACTCTATCGCAATGCGTTGTTTTCTATCGATACGACGCGACCAACGCGGGAACTTTGAAACTAATAACACAAACAACAACAACAACACAAACCTATTCAATTAGCTAATGAATTAATCGCGGAATTTCAGTGCCACAGATTACTTTATATACAACTTACTGACAATAATATTCCTACAAGAATCAACTAAGTAACACTAATTATAAAATGACCTGTGTATGTTTTCGTACGTCCAGCGGAGTACTCGTCGACATCGTCGTCATCGTCATCAGACTACAGTTCAGACTCGGAGTCACCTTGGGAAGATGACTCCATCGTGGTAGATGATGGTAGAACAGCCATCAGGGCAGCGCGGGCGCAGCTCTTTACCAGGGCCAACCGCATGGAGGACCCTAAACTTAATAATAACTTTAAGGTAAGACATTAAACATACAAGGTTGCCAAAATGAGAAATCCATAAGTGCTGAATGGATAAGAATATGGCCATATTGAAAGCTAGAGCAAGTCCCCTATGTAGCTGCAAACGGAACTGACCTAGGCCCAATTCAGGTTAACTTAATTCTATTAATTACAAACTGAATTCAGAAATCTGAACTAGTTGGCTTTGAAATATAATGTGTTTAATGTTTTCAGTCACAAGAATTAATAGATAGATTAAGTGGAGCTTGGAAAGAGTGTAAAGAGTTGAAGCATGATGATGTAACGTTAACATGTGATCCGTTCCGAGTGTGCCTCCTTCACAACCTTCTCTCAAACTCTGACATAATCAACAACATTGTGGACGATATGAACACACTGGACTGGTCGCGGAAGAAGATGGATCTCTATGAGTTCCATCAGACGGCAGACCTCGCCACCCTCACCTGGCAGAGGAGCATCCGAGGGATCTATGAACTACTGAAGACTGAAGTTATGACTTGGGTTTGTCTTCTTCTATACAATACATTTGCTTTCAGAGTATTAAACTGAGCCATCTAGCTCCAAACTATGGAACTAGGCTTGTGTTATGGTGGCGAGACAACAGATATATGGAATACTTAACTTTCCTTTTTTGTAAATAGATATTTATTATTTATACAGAAACATCCAGATCATACATATATGTCTGTAATTATTTTGTTTTAGGTGAGAATCGAACCTGCAACTTTTTGCATCGCAGACGACTGTTCCTCCGCCGTGACATAGAGATCATTTATAAAATCCTAATATAATAGTTTTTCATGTCACTACACTAACGCGTCCGCTAGGAGGCGCCTTTTAACTTTTCATAAAATTATATTTACATAACAGGACCTCCATAATGCGTCATATAAGAATAACCAACATAATCCCCGGTAGGTGAGCTCCGTGACTGGCCTGGAGTTACAGTCAGTGTCGGCGTCGTGTTCGCTGTACGGGCCGGGCGACCACCTGCTGGTCCACGACGACCTGCTGGCCGACCGGCGCGTCGCCTTCATCCTGTACCTGGCACCCTGGGCGCCCTCGCCCGCGCCCGCACCCGCACACAACGGCGGTACACATCTCATACAGGTACACTCATATCTTGCAAGTGCTTGTAGAAAGAGTGTATCATCTTTCTACAAGTTAATCATATTTCATGGCACAGTAACAATCTGACTTTCGAAATGTGGTACTCAGAGAAATGAATGGCCATAGTCCGTACATACTTTAGAGAAAAACAGTTTCACTTTATTATTAAGTAGAAAATGAAATACAATTTACGTAAAACATGGAAAAAAGAATTATGTATTAAGTTCGATATTAAGTATTTATGTCATTGATAAAACAGATACCATCATTGCTGCCGATTATTATAATATACAGGGTGAATTTTTTATGTGGGCCTTCAGGGCTATATCCTAAACTATGAGAGATAGCGAAAAATGCTGAAAGGAGTTGCTTGCCCGATTTTGACAAAAACGAAAACTGCATCATTCGATTTTTGAAAAAGTCATTACCCTAGCCGGGAATCGAACCTGTATGTATGAAAATAATATCGATTATTTTCACTTTTTGGACTATCAAGTACATTTTTCAACATGATGCCTTAGCTCTAGTCAAATGAAACTTTCAGGGTTTATTCTTCATGAAAGCCAGTAGTTTATAAGATAGGTTGCAGAAAAAAATATTCTGTGAAATATTTTTTATAGAACCATACAAAGATAATGTAAACATTAGATTTTGAAAAAAAAAATTACTTTAATGGTTATATTTTAGGTTTTATAAATCTAAGACGCTGATTGATTTATGGGTTAAAAAGGTCCACTATTAAACTTGTTTCACAAAAAAAAAACAGAATCGCAGACCTGATAGTTTGGCTGTAATTGCGAAGTTCAGGGTGAAATCTGATTTTGACTAAAGTCCAAATAACTTTTTAACCAGTGAATATTGCTGAACATACATGGGGGTTAAATCGATAGGTACTGAGGTCCCCTACCCCCCAACAACCGATGATCCACCCCCCTTGTTACACCGTGTATATATCCCTTGTGTTATAGAACGAGAGCACGGGTTGGAGCGAGTCGATGGGTGGAGCCCTGGAGCTGCTCGCTCACGATGACAGTGGACCCACCGAGGTCACCAAGAAGATACTGCCCGCTAACAACATGATGGCTTTCTTCAAGGTCGGCACGCACTCCTACCACCAGGTCAGTGGATACTGTAGTACTCAACTGTAGCTACATGGATACAGTTGTTACTGTCTGACAGCCATACCTACCTACTATAGCTAAGCTTACACTCAATCAATACCTACTGACAGTCAAACACTGACAGGATACTACGGTTTGAGTACTGGCGACGCGAGACGGGTGGATCTCACATTAACCATTACATTCTATGACATTCACATAAACCAACAATTGTGAGCAGGTGAGCGAGGTGGTCTCGATGGAGGTGCCCCGACTGTCCATCAACGGTTGGTTCCACGGGCGCGCGCCGGACGACGAGCCGCCGCCTCCCGCGCCTCCCGCATACACTCCGCCTGAAACAACCAAACCCCATAATGAAGTTGTAAGTTATAACCTGCCTTATCTAAGTTAACAGATCTCAACTAGCAACTAGCACCCACACTCCAGGCAGTTGTACAAAGTTAATCAAAACACCTTATTTAAATGGCTACATTGCCATCTCAATATCCTATGTCAATTGGTAATTTTCATTCATTTCCCAAAGTTATTTGCGGTCAGAATTGTATTTCTTACATATAATAATATGTAATACATATAATTGAGGTGGTGTTATCATCATGGATATCACCGAGCTACATGTCACCGCGAGCTCGGCTGCAGATCCAGCAGCACATGGAGCAGAACAGTGAGGCATCTCTACACCAGCTGCTGGTCCCTCAACGGTGTCAGGAGCTCATGGATGACCTCAGTAAACCAGGTGATACGAATGTCTACCATTATGTCGTTATATCAATGATATAGATAGATAGATGATTTGATTGTCGTGTCGTGTGTAGAGTTGGAGTGGGAGTGTGCTGGTCCGGCGCACCGGCGTCACTACAGCTACCTGCCGCGGGAGCGAGCGAGCGGAGCGGCCGCCGAGCTGCTGCAGCTCGCGTCCTCCGCCGCGTACACCCGCCTGCTGGCCGACTGCACCGACCTGCCTCTCGCCGGCCTACACTCGCTCCAACTGCAGCGGTGGATGCCCGGCGACTTCACGGTACTTTACCTACCTTACTACCACATTCACACACAGTTATTGTCTTGATGTGTGTAGTGTTAGTATAGAATGTAATTGTGTGTGTGTGTGTGTGTGTACACAGTTGTTGCCGCCGCGGGAGCACTACCAGACGGCGCGGTTGGAGGCGGTCTACTACCTAGGGTGCTCCACCCCGCTCGCCGGCGGGTGCACGACGTACGTGGCGGCCGAGGAGGCGGGCACCGACTCGTCGCTCGTCTGCGTGCCCCCCGTACACAACTCGCTGTCGCTCGTCTACTGCGACCCGGGCGCCGCTAGCTTCACCAAGTACTACAGCAAGATCAACGTCAAGTCTGATCAGTGTTTCTACATTCTAACGTGTACGTACACGGAGTGACGTCACCCACCACGTGGCACGTCACCACTACCACACATTGTGGGGTATTCCCCGTATCCTCCAAGTGGGAATTTTCGTGGCATTATCCCCCGAATTGATAACTTAGCCAATTTCGGGGATAATGCCACGCCAAATTCCCACTAGCACTCGGGGAATAGGGGGAATACCCCGACATTTTACATACAGAATCACCTTTATACATATTATTATGTTATACTTTTATGAATTGACCAACTCTTATACAGGGTTATTGGAAAATAATTAGAACAAAAGAGATTCTATTCCATAACTTACTTTTGTAAATTGTTATTTCTTAATTACGATGTTACGTTCACTTGACAAATATAACTGTTTTATAGAATTAGTTGAAATCTAAGACAAGTGGTATGTACAGTCGGCTGCATAATTGCAGGCCCACCGTAGAGCTCCAAAACAGCTGTTATAAGCATGTTTTCAACACAAGCAAGATTCTAGGCACCTGCTTCAGTTGAAGTTTATAGTCTGTCAACTCATGAATTTATTAAAAAAAAAATAGAATGAAAACATGCCAATAATAGTAATTTTTGAACTCTACTGGGGGCTGCAATTATGCAGCCGACTGTACATAGAGTCAGGGACAAAAGTGCATCTCTTTTATCATTATAATGTAAAGTTGGTATTGTAGTTTTGTCTCTAACATTGAAGAGGTGTGTGATCTGTATGTAATGTGTATACATATATGTTGGTGGGAACTGGACAGACGGACTGAACGTATAACTTGATGTAACGAGGGACTCTCCATGCACATGTTGTTGTGATTGTGAATAAAGTTGTGTGAGTGAAGCCGGGTTATGTTCTAGTATAGTTTGTGTGAGACATGATACAATCTACCTACTGTGTGAACTAGAATGCTAGCGTTTCTCAGTCAATTTATATAAATGTGAATATATAAATTGCTTCATATAGGGTCAATTTTAAACTATTTTGTAAGCAACGTCCATCTATTAAATGAAATATTTTTATTGAAAATTCAAAGTTTTCTGTCCGCAAATATTTTAGGAATTATATTATTTATAAAATAAGCTGTATCTACTGTTTAGTGGTCATTAAAGCTTTAAGTTTAATGTGTTTCTTTACGTGTTCTAATACGTTCGTAATGAGTATTATTTTAAATAATCTTAGTATTGGTTATCGACCAAGTAAACTACTTTGAGAAATGTTATAATATTCAAAAGTCATAGAACATAAGTTGTTCCATGTAATTCCGGATTTGCCTCCAAAAGGCTTCTTGTGTTTTAACATTGACCCTGTACGTGTACAGTAAATATATAATAAATAAATAATTATACAGTTTCATCATATTTTTTACTTTCTCTAATTTAATTAATTAAATACACAGGCAAGGATCTTAATGATCGCGTTATGTTCATTACCATCCTCGTCTGGGTTTAAATAATTAGCGTTTTGTTTTAATTTAAAAGTTAAATGAAAATAATTAAGATTAATGAAGTCGTACAATAATATTATGTTAATTTGACAATCATTTTAAACAAGAGTTGGCTAAAGTTAACTTGGCGTATACTCGGAACAGTAACAAAAACAGACGTTTGAAATAGAAAAAATATAATTAAAATATTGTTCATTTACTAGTACCTACTACCAGTCATACTAAAGGTAGCGACACGGGCAACCGGTCCAATATTAACGCGGGATGATTTTACCTGTGACACTACCTAAATAAGCAATACCGATTCTTACCGAGATAGATAGAATCGAAGAACTTGGGCATATTTTACTAAAATCCGTTCAGCTCACGTTCAGCCATTGAAACAAAACAATTCTAAATCTTATGATCGCAACGAAGACGTGATTTATAAATATAAGTGCAATATTAATATAGGTTTGGACAAAACGAGACGACGAGTCGCGCGACTAGTCGTACGACACGAACATCACTTGTGTATTGTAAGGTCGAGCGACTAGTTTGTTCCAACTAGTTCTATCTATCTATCCCCTTTTGAAACCGTGGTACACCCTGTACTACACCAGTGGTACTACGGTTACTTTTTCATTACCGTGGTACAAACAGTGGACTGGTTGTACTAAGGTTACAGCTGTGGTACTACTGACCGCAGTCAATGGTACCACCGTTAGGAAGAAATTACCGTGGTGCCACTCATAACTAGAGGAACAAGTCGTATATTGACGAAAATTGAAATTGACCCCTCCATCGCAACTGGACGGATTCGCAACTGGATAGATTCTCAGCTGGACAGATTCGCAGCTGGACAGATTCTCAACTGGACAGTATCGCAGCTGGCCAGATTAGCAACTGGACAGAACATGTACAGTCCGTGACATAATAAAAGTTAATTTTCAACCACTTTTCATTATTTAGTAAACTATAATAGAATTTCCAAGGAAAACAAAAGACGATCGAAAAAAATAAACAAAAGACGGTCGTAACGGAAACAAACGACGATCGAAAAAATAAACAAATGAAGATCAGAAAACAAATGAATTTGGATAACGGCGACAAATGGCAAGTAACTGTCAAAATGTCAATCTAGGATCAATAGTTTCTGAGCTATAGCAGTTTTAAGTTTGACAGCTGTCACTTTGACGTCTGTCATATCGTGTTTATAAATTTATTTTTTTCACGACTTTACTCTGTCCAGTTGCTAATCCGTCCATCTGAGAAACTGTCCAGTTGAGAATCTGTCCAGCTGCGAATCTGTCCAGCCGAGAATCTGTCCAGTTGCGATGGAGGGAAATTGACAAAATATAGGTTTGACGATGTAAGATTAAAAACACTTGATTTAATCACAATTAAAGTACCTGTATTATTATTCCGTATTCCTTAGTCACAGTAAGAGTAAAACTGAGTGGTAACACGGTTATTACCCTGGTACTACTTTACCACCTGTGGTACTACGGTTATTTTTTTATAACTGGTACCACCAGAGGTACTACTGGGGTACCACGGTAATGAAAAAGTAACCGTAGTACCACTAGTGGTACTACTGGGTGTACCACGGTTTCAAAAGGATCTATCCTGTATACTTAACTCATTTTGCAGAGTTTAAAATGTTAAATATAAGTGAATCAATGTATATTTGAATATGATTATAATTGACATATTGTTGTTGGGTGTTGTGTCACGAGTTGAGCTACGTTTGTACCTACGTACGATGTACATATGTGCATATAGGTCTGTGTGTCTCTCTCTGTGTGTGTGTGTGTGTTATAGGTAAGAGTATATTGATTGAAGTACGGCAATAAAATGATTAATTCTTGTAAACATATCGCTTCTCATTGTTATTTCTATCTTAATATCAGTAGATTAGGTACCTAATGTAGGTAGGTACCGTAACCCTTTCTATACATAGTTGCTACTTATAGGTAAGTAGGTATAGCTAAACGTCGTCATATCGACTCGTTGACTCGTTGACTCGCTCACCTGTATTCCAGGTCGACAAAGATCGTATAGTAATCTAAATCTAAATCGGTTAACGTAGTGGGAGAACATTCATTTTAAAATGTACACGACGAATTGAGAATATCCTCTTTAAAAGTTGGTTAAAAGGGAATAATGTATTGTTAATTGCTACACTCATCATCTTCATCCTCCTAGTCGATTTCGACTTCGGCGACTGGTATTTGCAAAAAGAAGCGTTATGGCTTCGAATGATAGATAGATAGAACGCTTTATTGCACACACAAGTTACAGAAAAAGTAGGTACAATTAATATAAATTATACAAAATAAAATAGTGGCACAAATAATAGGCGGCCTTACCGCTGAAAGAGGTCTCTTCCAGGCAACCTTAGGATGGAGAGGATTTGACGTAAGATTAAGGGTAAGGCGAGAGAAGAAGAGATAATATAAATGGTACAACTACAAAAAACTGAGACAATTAAACACATATTATACAATTAACGAATGTTTAGCCCTTTGTTGATTTATGTAACCTATTTTGTTAACAAAAGTTCGTCCGCAGCAAGCACACGTCGGAACTTACACACGGAGTTCTGACGTGCCGTGGCGTTCATCACGCTTGACGTCTAACGCATGCCTTCGTGTCTCCTCGAACTCGGACACTTGAGACTGCACTCGCCGCCTCTATTCCGGACGCTCAGAAGCAAGCGCCTCCCAAGCACAAGGGTCTATGTCGCAATGCTTCAGCATGTTGCCGTCGGTCGGTCGTCGAGCGAAGAGAACGTGGTACTCGTGTAGCGATCGGTCCCGGCCTCGCAATATGACGACGACTTATCTCCGATATTAAACCTCTAATAATGTACCTACATACATACAACCTTCCTCCTGTTGCCCCCCTTCGCCCCGCGGTACTATCCCTGTCTATCGAGTGGAAATAACACGATAAAATGTTGCCTAATGTAACTCCCAGGGATCAATGTAGTATCTTCAACTAAGTTTCATCCAAATCGGTTTAGTAGTTATCCTTCAGTCGCTGAGTAGGTACCTAAAACGCAGTCTGCCGATTTTGCGTTATGCGTTAAATAAGCGACTAAGTGCGTTTCTGTCTATGTTGCAATAGATCAACTTCTTGTAGCGCCTATTTGACGATACAACTATGTTGCAATAGATCAACTTCTTGTAGCGCCTATTTGACGATACAACTATGTTGCAATAGATCAACTTCTTGTAGCGCCTATTTGACGATACAACTATGTTGCAATAGATCAACTTCTTGTAGCGCCTATTTGACGATACAACTATGTTGCAATAGATCAACTTCTTGTAGCGCCTATTTGACGATACAACTATGTTGCAATAGATCAACTTCTTGTAGCGCCTATTTGACGATACAACTATGTTGCAATAGATCAACTTCTTGTAGCGCCTATTTGACGATACAACTATGTTGCAATAGATCAACTTCTTGTAGCGCCTATTTGACGATACAACTATGTTGCAATAGATCAACTTCTTGTAGCGCCTATTTGACGATACAACTATGTTGCAATAGATCAACTTCTTGTAGCGCCTATTTGACGATACAACTATGTTGCAATAGATCAACTTCTTGTAGCGCCTATTTGACGATACAACTATGTTGCAATAGATCAACTTCTTGTAGCGCCTATTTGACGATACAACTATGTCGCAATAAACCTATTTCTCATAAAAAATATTTAGTGATATGACTTTGTCTCAGTAGGTTTACTCCTCGTAGTGCCCGTTTAGCGATAGATTACATTATAATGACTTACAAAAATATTTTCTCATTTTAATTAGGTCTTACTGAATTATTGTTGGTGTGGCCGCGACCGCGTTGGGAGGGAGGCTGCACCTACCTACTGTGTACTGTCAACGAATACATATAGATAGATATGTTATATACCTAACCTACCAGAGTACCTATAGGTAGGTAATTACTAACAAATATACAGAGAATCATCTATAGTCACAAATTATCCTTCAATATTACCCTAGATACTAATAGATATAGGTGTACCTCTGCATCTAACTAGGTGCCAACTACCTAGCTAAGTGCCTCTGCTTGTCTTTAACTTCCTGTCTTCCATCAGTTGGATGGTGATTCCCTACCAGTCCAGTACCTATCACTCGCTTATCGTGTCTAACGTGTGATACGGTAGATATACCTGATACTGTTACTTATATTATTTATATTGACGACCTCTGTGGCGCGTCGGGCGAACACCCGACTGCGACGCAGAAGGTTGCGGGTTCGATTCCCGCCGGGAACAAGTATTTATGCTGACCATAAATTCTTGTTTCTGGTTCTGGGTGTTTCCTATATGTATAATAATATGTATATATTTACAAAAAAAAAGTATATAAGTAGTTTATCCGTTATCTGGCACCCATAACACAAGCATTAAGTTGCTTAGCTTGGGGCTGGATGGCGATGTGTAATATGTCCTGAAATATTTATTTTATTTATATTGGTATTTGACAGGTCGTGGTTTACCTACCTATGGCAATTGTCGAATGTCTGTCGCCAATAAATACAATTGTTCATTTTTGCATGAAAAAATCCTAAAACTTCGAAACGAAAAAGAATTTCGTGTTAAAATGACCTACACCAAAATATCGGTAAAGACCTCACCTACAAATTGTTAGTTACCTAGGTAAAGAGAAGATCGAATAATTGAAGGCATATAGGTAGGGTAGGTAGGTAGGTAGGTACGACTGACAACAGTTACAACCCTACAGATTAGAGAAATAGATTTAACATAAACTCTGATATTGACTTTTGTAATATACCTTCCTATATCTTGTCTTATACTCGGGTTTTATGTAGCCTAGGTACAATAAAATTAAAAAACGTAAAATTATATTTGTTTGAAATTAAAATGTACTTATGTGAAGGAGCAGTCGCCAAGAGCGTATACAATTTAGCGATATTAGTTAAGATTACCTAGAGTCTGTGTGTGGTACCTACCTACTGCGATAGGACGATACGACGATACGACGCGCGACGTTACCTTTGAAACTGGTTCAAAGAGAACTAATCTAGAGTTGGACACTCTACTACGGTACGGTATTATATACCTACCTACACCTACAGCTGTTTGACGTTACATTCGATATATAGGTAGGTGTATTTGATATAAAATATTACAATAGAGAGTCGGTATCCTACCTACATTAGGTTAATTATTAGAAAATATCACACTGAATTTGTAAGTTCATAACGTTTGATTATTCTCAGAAGATCCATGGCCAGATCCAGAATGGAGAGATGATGGTTTAAAGTTACTTTTGTCCCCCCCATATTGATTGTGGGTTGATGGAGAAGAACGGAAGAGACTGAAGTTTCTTGAAATTATACAATCCTCAAAATGACAGCTGACAGCTGACAGCTTTTTAACATCTAATTATATTTTGTTTTTGCCTGTACTGCATTTTACCGAAATGAACCTATTACTAATCTGACGTAATCCAACTATAGCCCTACTAAGTATCTGACCTACTCAGAAAAAGACTTTAGCCCGAAAATGACTAGAATCTGAATGATACTACTTCAGAATCCGACTAATAGCTCAGTCGACTTACTTAGAAATAAACATCCCCCGCCTAAATCTCATATTTGACGTAATTACAAAACGAACTTCAACCTTCTGATGTACAGTCGACAATAGAGTTGCAGACCCACTGTAGAGTTCTTGTTTTCATGTTTCATTCTTATAAATTCTTGAGTTGATAGACTTCAAACTTCAACTCGAGCAGGACCTCTCGAGTAGAATCTTGCTGGATTTGGAAAGATTCTCATAATAGCAGTTTTATAGAGTTTTACGATGGTCAGTGGGTGTCATGTGGGTGTACACTTTTGTTGTCTAATTGTACCTACGTAAGTAACTCTCTATTGTACCATATAAGACATACGAACTCTATGTGCGTTAAGCTATGGACTCTCTTACATTCGATGCAATATTCTTTAGGTAAGTAGATAGGTACATCTTTAAGGTGGCTATTAGCTATAACTAATTACTTATAGCAGTTGGTAATCTTGTAAGAATACTAAGTAGGTATGTACTTACCTACCTGCCTATTTATGAAGGTTCCAACACCAATATATGTCTATAATAGGCAAGTGTTCTAGTTGTGTCATTGATTTAGAGTTTATTACCTTATCACTACATCACTACATAGTATAAAACAAAATCGCTTTCTCTGTCCCTATATCCCTATGTATGCTTAAATCTTTAAAACTACGCAACGGATTTTAATACGGTTTTGTTAAATAGGTAGAATGATTCAAGAGGAAGGTTTATATGTATAATACATGCATAATATAGCCGTGCGAAGCCGGGGCGGGTCGCTAGTTACCTTATAAGGTACGCACCGAGATATTTCCTTACGTAGTCGAGATCGGAACTAATCGGTAATATTATGATTTTATGTAGGTGAAGCCGGCTATGGGGGGTTGTATGTAAGTAACATACTCGTACCAGTTATACCGCGGCTATCCATGGGTTGGAGATGGAATATTTTTTGTACAGTCGGCTGCATAATTGCAGCCCCCGGTAGAGTTCTAAAATTACTATTATTGTCATGTTTTCAAACTAATAATTTTTGTTTGATAAATTCATGAGTTAGAAGACTTTAAACTTCAATTAAAGCAGGTGTCTGGAAACATGCTTGTGTTAAAAAAAATCCTATTACAGCCGTTTTGGAGCTTTACGGTGGTTCTGCAATTATGCTGCCGACCGTACCATACTTTAGATAGCGCGATGTTTAAGGTTTGTGTAGTCTGGTTTTAGTTTCGAAACTTATTTATGTAATAAGTGACAGGTATGGAATGTTCGAAGGTGTTTTCATACGTTAGGTATATCATATTAGCCATAATCACGACATCATTAAATAAATATAATGAAATAGAAACCGAAGCGCGACCAAAAGCTCGCCTCATCTTGCATACACTCTACACTCCAGACATTTTAGGAAATGTATATGAATAGACAATATTGTTCAATAGACATGGTTAAGTAAGAGAATGTGGCTCGTTGTCTGCAGGTCTTGTTGTCTTGTTGTCTTATTGTACGTAAATATAATATAACAATTGTTCTATTACTTTGTTGTCAAAATGAGAGACGTTTCATTCACCAAACATTTGGTTATGATATTTATATTTGTGCAAGATATACTTGATAATGGATTCTATTTATATCGTAGATGCTAAAGTAACTTTGTCTGTTAGTTTCTTTATAGTTCACACAAACAAACTACATACAAACTATTGAATAAACAGTTGCGATGAAAATTTGGTGTAGGTACCTACGTAGTATGTCTACTATGGTCGGACGGTGCTAAATAAATCTGAGATAAATACATGGCTATAGAATTCAGTAGAAAGGTAGCCACTACTAGAGATGAGCCAACAACGTATAAAGTAACTAAACACTAAGCTGAGAGTTTCAATGGAAATAAAATATTTCAAATGGAAACGTTGAAATATTGAAGTAGAAACTTGTCGATCTATTGTATCGGAAACTTATTGGAAACTTCAATATTTGTTCGACCGTAACGGTAACACTTACCCATACCTAGCCACGTACTCTGTCTGTCCTACTGTATACAGGCACATATACAGGTAGATAGAGAGAGAGAGAGCGGAAGACGGGAGGTTCAATAAGTTAATAATGCATCGCTTGAAGTTATCTCCGAGTGCATTATCCGGTTGAGCGAGCTAACTGAATGTCACACTCTCTTGTTGATTACTTCACTGAGGTTTTATGACAGGTCGCTTTATTATAACACCTTTGTTGATACCTATAGGCATAATAAGGCAATATTCACCTAGTTTTTAAGAAAGACCTAAGCATACAAGATGCAAATTTTCAGCGTTTTCTTTAGTACATCAGGGTAATCTATCTTCGGAGAATGTGTATTTAACGGGCAAGATTAGATTAGTTACATTGGAACAGATGCAGCTAATATAACGTTTGTAAGACGAGATCAACTAAGCGTCGGACATAGCGTTCTGTAAAGCAGGTTCTACGAGCCGTAAACGATACAATCGTAGCATAATTCGTAGCACATCGTGTCGTAGCGTAGCAACACTCGTTTTCTCAATACTTTTGTACTGGAATTATAGTATGATTTATATTTTTGCTTTGGTTTTTGTTCTTTATTTTTCCTACTATACGTTGGTTGTTTGAATTTGTAATTAGATTTAAATATTTTTAGATTTCTTGAATAATGTAATAATTACTATAGTACAAAGATGCAATAAAGTAAATAAACTACAACGAAGACGACGTAAGGGTGCTACCAGAGCCTACAATATATATCCGACCGTGGTACTTGATGGATCTGATTTGACTGCCATGGTTAAAATGTGAGAAATGAATGAAATATATAGACCTGTAAGATACCGTTCTAATTATACCGTATCGTACTGTAAATGTGACACGCTTCCATTGTCAACATGTAGGTACCTACCTACCTACCGAGCGATGTACCTATATTGTAAACATTGCGTTAATTTACGTAACACAAGGGTATCTATTGTTTCTAATGTATAATGGAGTACGGAGAGGACATCTTGTACCTACTTGTATATACACACACCTGGCTCTCATATATTTATTTCTTATACTTATAAATGTTCCATTATGAAACGTCCGTCCGTCTGTCCGTACTGTGCATGGCGGTATACAAGCGACCCGCCCAGTACCCGGCTACCACTTCGCACAGGTGGTAGACCGTGTAAGCCTGCATTTTGTTCTGTCGTACTTAGAGTGAAGGGTGATGGTCCAGTTTGTCTGCCTAACTTAGTGGGACCACGGGATTTTAAAAGGCCTAAATATGAGAAAAAGTTGGACCACACGACCGACATTAGAGGCCAATTTTCTTTAAAACATTTTCTCTTCAGCTTATTTACACAAAATCATAATAAATGATATAAGTATGAAATTGAAGATATTTTTAAGACTAAACTGACTAAAACTCAAGCCTGCGAAATGTATAATTGTAGAACTAAATTATATACCCAAAGATGAATAGATCAATAATGGGTAAATATATACCTACTTAGTTCAAGTTAGTACCACGTGACCACAGCCCCAAAAGTACCTAGTATATGTTTTGTCTTCTACTACATTTGCACTATAAACACATAAAGTATAGTTGCTAAGTAACATTAAACGTTGAATATACAATATCTATTGCCAATAGACAGAGCACACCAACGTGGTCCACAGGCGGTCGCTGGCCAGGTGGCCAGGTGGACTAGACTAGACACTTCCGTGTATCATAAGTCAAAGAGATTAACTCTCGTCCTGTCTGTCTGTCCGAGCAGTCCCCGGGCCACCACACCGCACTCCCTCAGGACCGGACCCATTCACGTTGTGTTCCATGAATCATTAGATAATGAATGTCCCGATGAATTAAAATACAATCTGTATTGACGCGTCTTGATTACAATATTGATTGTGATTTATTCGAATCTGATTTAAATAAAGGTTAATATAAAAGTAATATTTTTAACTTTAAAATTGTTTATTATACTTTATTATTACTGCTGTGTTTATATAATTTTTACTGCCCTAATTTTATTTTATTTTTAAATCTATACATAAAGATGTATAGATTTTGATTTAATTTGATTTTAATTTTATATTCTATTTAAAAAAATTGAATCTTAGTCATCTGAAATAAATGTATTTTTAACACGCTTTTATTTAATTATTGCATTATGATTGTTGGTTACCTATTATCATCAAAAATTTCTATCTCATTTGTAGTTGAGATTTGTAATTCGTTGTCGTTTTATGACTTTAATAAAAAAACGAAATCCTGAAAAACTTCAAATCGACAAAGAACTATTGTTTTAAAAATGATACCAAAACATTCAACTTATCTCCTACAAATTGTAGGAAATATTTGAATTATTAGGTACAAGCATTTGTCAATTGGTTATGTCATCATCATCATCATGTCAGCCCATACACGTCCACTGCTGGACATAGGCCTCCCCCATACGACGCCACAAACAGCGGTCCTGAGCCGCCTCCATCCACCGACTACCCGCGACACCCACAATGTCGTCGGTCCACCGGGCAGCTGGTCTCCCAATACTCCGTTTCGCGTTGCATCGTGGCCGCCACTCGAGAACCTTTACTCCCCAGCGGTTGTCAGTTCTGCGAGCTATATGACCTGCCCATTGCCACTTCAGCTTACCAATCCTGAGAGCTATGTCGGTGACTTTGGTTCTTCTACGGATTTCAGTATTTCGGATTCTATCACGTAGAGAAACTCCGAGCATAGCTCTCTCCATAGCCCGCTGAGCGACTCTGAGCTTTGAATTGGTTATGTAAAGGGTAGCAATAGTCCGCGTCAATGGACGGACGGACGGACGTACGGAGGGCTGAGTGCGTGTGTAACTCGGTTAGAGGATCACTCTATCCGCTCTACCTTGCATGCTGTTTGTCTCTACTCTACTACTCTATATCTATTATCTACTAATTGTACCTCTCTAATTGACTGGCAAATTGATCTCTATCCCATCTATCTACTAAGTACACCCTTCTATGTGGCCACTATATGTACGGAAACTCGTTTATTGTTACTTGTTTCTACTGGTTACGTTACCGCACGAACTAATGGGGCATTTCCACTATATTGGGGCATTTCCACTATATTGGGACGTACGCAGGTTAAACAACAAGCCCCTTTTAATCTAAAAAGCATATTATACTAGCTGTACCGGCAAACTTTGTTTTGCCTTATTAAAAAATGTGATAAATGAATAACCGCTCGACCGATTTTGTGCAAACTTCACATACACCTTCTACTAAATAGTCCAAACAAAGCTTAAACATTTGGTTTGGATAGGTAAGCCCGTTCTTGAGCTATAAAATTACAACGAAAAGTAGCATGGATTTTTATCTAAATAGAAGAGAAGAAAGATAGAGATAGGTATTAATTTGATTGAAGCTGTTTGTCCCTCAATCGATGGTAAAACAAGTTATTATGTAGGGTTGCTTGTAGTTCGATAGGTATTCGATTTTTTAAGATAATGAGACCTACCATCACTGGCTTCTGACATAATAAGAATTTAGACAACTGAAATACCTACGCACTGAAAAAACCTGTATGAATTTTGTTTCTCACAAAAAGTTGACCACTTACCTTGTCCGCCTTTCCTCTGGATGGTAGTTTCAGGATACAGCACGTACAATAGTCCCTAGGTTTATAGTACAGTATAAGTACTAATAGGTCTCGCGGGTAAAGCAGCATCAGTCCGGTGTAAGTATAGCACACACGAGGCGCCGCTCTCCACACGATAACATGCACGAATATCCCCGCGATAAGACTCCCGACGCCAGTGGTAAGCAAGCGTGTGGCTCATCTGACGTCGATGAAGCAAGTGCTCGACCAATACTAACCAACCAATGGGACCAAGTATCGTATTTCTACCTTCAAATTAAAAAAAGTGTGTAAGGTTCGAAAATAATTAAGACATTAAATTACCCTATAAATAAATACACAAGATTTCAGATACAAAAAAAAATTCAAATGATTCATTATATTCGAAGTACCTACAAATAAGAAAGAAAGAAGGTAAGAAAGGCCACGATCCTTTTAATAGGGGAATACATTAGAGAAAATTAATCTCGGTAACTCTGTAGTTGATTTCGCAGCATTCAGTATTGGTCCAGTGACTGAAGCGTTCACAATATACGGTACCTGCGCGATGCGGACGGTGGCAAATAACTAATATAATTTTAGAGGAATTTAATAAGCAGTACAAAGCCTGGTAGATGGTAGGTACCGGACAATATTGAGGATGCTGCATCTGAATACCTATGTTACTAGTCTACACTACAGGTATTCTGTTATATGGCCGAAACCATTAATTACCCACACTACGTTTTATAGTTTCAGTGTTTAATAAGAAACATTTTCAAACTCATTTAGGTATATTACTACTTATACCAGACCTATACTATAGTTTGGGAATAGCCTATTTCCGAGCTACTTACTGATAATATATACCAGACCTATACTATAGTTTGGGAATAGCCTATTTCCGAGCTACTTACTGATAATATATACCAGACCTATACTATAGTTTGGGAATAGCCTATTTCCGAGCTACTTACTGATAATATATACCAGACCTATACTATAGTTTGGGAATAGCCTATTTCCGAGCTACTTACTGATAATATATACCAGACCTATACTATAGTTTGGGAATAGCCTATTTCCGAGCTACTTACTGATAATATATACCAGACCTATACTATAGTTTGGGAATAGCCTATTTCCGAGCTACTTACTGATAATATATACCAGACCTATACTATAGTTTGGGAATAGCCTATTTCCGAGCTACTTACTGATAATATATACCAGACCTATACTATAGTTTGGGAATAGCCTATTTCCGAGCTACTTACTGATAATATATACCAGACCTATACTATAGTTTGGGAATAGCCTATTTCCGAGCTACTTACTGATATTATATACCAGACCTATACTATAGTTTGGGAATAGCCTATTTCCGAGCTACTTACTGATAATATATACCAGACCTATACTATAGTTTGGGAATAGCCTATTTCCGAGCTACTTACTGATAATATATACCAGACCTATACTATAGTTTGGGAATAGCCTATTTCCGAGCTACTTACTGATATTATATACCAGACCTATACTATAGTTTGGGAATAGCCTATTTCCGAGCTACTTACTGATAATATATACCAGACCTATACTATAGTTTGGGAATAGCCTATTTCCGAGCTACTTACTGATAATATTATGCTTTTGTTAATTTATAACACTAGTATTTAACCATTATAACAACTATACCTAAATGCAATGGTAGGGAAATAAACAATTAATTCACTATTGATTTATTGTATATGTATGTATGTACCTATACATTAATGGATGCGACAAATGGTTATGATTTATTGTTCCAATATCCCGTGCAATCAACTATATACTCTAATTTCTACTAAATAGCGTATAATTAAGTACGTAAACAGTTTACAATAATATTCTGTAATACCTAGTTTGGATAGGTATAATAAATAGTCGGTGCAATTAGTTGATCCGGTTTCGGAAGTGAGCACGAGGCGCGCGCACCATTCAGTTGAGTAGTTTGACTACGAGGAAATTTATTCCTTTTGGACAAACTAGTTTGACCAGAAAGTTTGATCAACAGGAACATACCCACGCGTGGCGTGGGTCTCTCGGTAGGAGTTGGTAGCCCTAAGGGTGGGCCTAGGGCGAATATTTGTCTCGGGTTATAGTAATGAAACTTCGTCTTAGGTGATCGGCCTGGTCAGTGTGGTCAGGTCAACTGACGTGAGACTACAGTAAATATGTTCTAACTAGGTGGACTCACGAGATGTACCACGGCCTCGGCCCGCCTAAGGGAAATGCATGCCTTTACCATGTGCCTTTACGTTCCCCAATCTGAGCGTGAAACTGTAAATGTTCATCGAAGCCGTCATACCTCCCTCCGGAACTCCGCGGTAAACTATGAAATCATTATTTCATAGACGGTAACTGGATTAGAATCCCCTTTACGGAAGGGTCCTCGCTATTATCATCTCTACATTTTCTGTTCCGGATTTATGTAACAGTAATTATGTGGTAAGTGAAGTCGCTTTAGGTGCGGGAGTACCTACCTACCTACTGCACGCACGGTGCGCGGTGGAGCGGGACAGTGTGAGGTAGACGGTTTGTCCTCTAAGCCCTTTGAGGTTTATCTTAACTCTAATAATTCTAATAAGAAACGAAGCACAATCCCAATCTCCTTAAAGAGACAAAAACTCCATATCTACCTGTTTGAAATAGCACCTGTAAACCTCGGTGACAGAGGTCCAGTCGTCCCGAGTCCGGACACAAATAACGTCGGGTTTATGTTAACCGGAGACCCGACCGACCTCACCATGCAGACCCCTGTCTTCAATTACTTTGTACCTAATGCAAATCCTAACGATAATCCTAAATTGTTTTATTGCTAAAAAAACGTTCGCCAATTTTCAAATAAAGCTTAGTGTTTATGTATATGTAGGTGGGTGGTACTTACAATAGAAAACATAATATAAAACTTTAATAAATATCTAAATATACAGTTGATAATATAATAAGTTTTTAAACTAACATGGGGTTAGTATCAGATAGTGGATAATGCAAGTTGTCTATGGTATGAGTTAACTTGTCAATATATAATCATGTCGTCTTATTTGCACATAGTCTTTAAACGTAATCCGTTCTAGAAGCATATCATCTTAAATCATTTTGACAAGTTTGTAGTTTATCCGAAAGGTAAACGGTCGCCATAGCTAATCGTCTTCAAATAATCTGAACAAATCCGCATCTTGTGAGTTTCAAAATACCAACAAACTAAACCCCTACCCTATACATACATACCTACTCTAATGGCAACCCTTTCGCAAGAAAGTTTACGTTTGATAGTTGATTTGATCCTCTAATTCGAATAAAACCAGATGTTTTTCCCCAATTTGTGCACAAACTTGTAGAATGTGACCGAGTTTGTTGGTACTGAAGACACTCGTTGGGAGGGCTACCTTTCGTACCTAGTTTAGAAGAACTTCTCTCAGACTGAGCGACGACATTATATCAACTTGCGGGTATTTATTGATTTATCGAACGATAAACCCGTCCGCTCGCTGTACGAAGGAGTGACGGTCCACCTACAGACAAGACGTACGGAATAAATGCAGTGCTATACTGTGATATATTTGTGATATTAGACTATTCCCTACAACAAAATATTATTATGATTGCGAAGACGTTTCATATACTTACCTATGTAAATATCGTACCCTTGTAAAAGATAACTTTGAAGAGATGTTACTTAATTGCCACGGGGTACCTGTATGCGTGATTTATGCCTCATATAAATGAGTAAACTCGCCGTGTTGGTGACCGCCAGCTCAGGGCGACCGACGACGCGAGCGCGGGGTCTATCCATCAATCACAGCGTCCGTCCACCTTGCGGGTCGATCCATCAATGGGTTACCGGTATAATATACCTACCTTTACCAAGCAACGGTTGAACATAAATCAATTAAACCATGAAATTGTCAACCGATTGAACAAGATTCGACTCAACTGATTCAGTATCGATGCTCAACTTATCGACGTCTCTTTTCAAATATTCCTAAATATTTATATTTTCAAATATGTCTAAATAAAATGTGTACTTAAAAAAATCTCGATGTAATGACAGTCACTGTCTGGTTATGGTTTAAATGCAAATCATTTAAAGAAAAAGAATAAGAATAAGAAAATTTATTTCATAGATTTTGGGTACATCAAGGATAAAATGAATGGATTTAATGTAGCGTTCTAGGATCTACATTTGCGATGAAACATATCGAGTTAGCGAGCTAGAGTCTTTTCATTACACCTACCTGCCAGTGTACAAGTTGGAAGTCTTCAGTCGCGAGTGTATAGCTATCTCCTGGAGATATCGCGTGCTACATGTTAGGCCACATCGTCACCTAACATCAGGCTGGTGTGATAATGGTTAAAAGCTAAACATTATCATATTATTATGTATAAAAAACCTAACGATAGAAAATATATTCAAAGAATAATGTAACTGCCTAGTGCTGGGTTAAGTATTGAAATAATAAAACGTGTCTACCGATAGTGCAATATATAGTCAATAGGTTTGGTACATCCAGCGTGTAGGTGTACCATGTATTGTTTGTTACGATATATGGGTGTCCGGGTGATCGCGTCCCGACTGGGGGCGGACGGCGCGGGACGGGATTAACTCTGATTTACATCATTACATTCCGAACTAAATACCCGTGTTCATTTATATTTGGATTGTATTCTGATGGTCAATGCATTACTTACGTTGGATTTATAACAAATATTTAAACTTTGTTTTATTGGAAACCTAAGTACTTACTTAAAATAAATACTTAAATAAGGTTTTTCTTGCACCTACTTGAAATTAGGTTAATCACTACATAGTATAAAATAAAGTCATTTTTCGCCGTCCCGATGTCCCTGTAAATGCTTAGATCTTTAAAACTACGCAACTGATTTTGATGCGGTTTTTTTAAATAGATGAAGTGATTAAAGAGGACGGTTTTTACATATAATATAGCCGTGCGAAGCCGGAGCTACTAGCGACCCAGTATTGATTAAAGTACAAATATTTATCAGTTCAGTTGAGTCAGTCCGAGGTAGTAAACCAATAATACGAACATCTGTCTCTGGCCGGTCCAGGGTAATTGATGGTTGCTCACCCCTGGCCACCGCTGACCGCGACCGTGCCCGACGGCTGACGGCTGACGGCTGACGGCTGACGGCTCTCTACTCTCAACCGTTGGGTTCCATCAAATGTTTGATAACATGTTCACTGCATAAAACACATTTATTGTTGTTAATTTATATACTTTATAAATGTCCGTAGAGCAGATTGATGTTTGTATAACTTTGACACGAGTTGTCGCTGTGTCGGTTGTAATATGTTACAATTCCATCGATGTCGGCCATTATCTAGCTAGTAGAATATTGTGATCGATGACGTTTTCAGAATTATTTTGTGAGTACATTTATTCCTTCATCTACATCTAACTAAAGTGTTTATCTATGTTTATTATACTTTTGATATTTGTAATAGAAAAAGTAAGTCAATATGAGACAAGTGAGACAACAGCTAGGTAGATAGGTACAGTCGGCTGCATAATTGCAGCCCTCGGTAGAGTTCGAAAGTTACTATTATTGTAATGTTTGTATTCTAATAAGTTTTGTTTGATAAATTGATGAGTTAGAAGACTTTAAACTTCAACTAAATCAGGTGTCTAGAAACTTGTTCGTGTTGAAAACATTCTTATAACAGCCGTTTTGGAGCTCTACGGTGGGTCTGCAATGATGCAGCCGACCGTACACGTATTGGTATATAAGCAACCCCACTACATTCCAATGTATTATACAACCTGTAGCGGTTGTACAACGAACTTAATACAATAGAATGATATAAAACGTAATATAACGTACCTACACGGTATATAACAACTAATAGGTATAAAGCCATCTACTCCCTCTCTACATATAGGTACTACGTGTATGTGTATCGTAAAATCATGACAGATTAATATTTGAGGCTTCGCGCGACGGGCCGACGACGCCGCACCGACCGGGAGACGCCGCCCGCTCGTCGTAAATGCAACCTCCATACAAATATACTACAACCAACGTTTACTTCGATATACATCCCTTTCCTCTCAACATGTAACTGACGACCCAGTCGTGGTTGCGGCTGTCCCGATACAACCATATCTAATAGTTGATTCTCAGCCATGTTATATGAAAATCGGTTATACAGTTCAATTGAGCATAGAATTAGTATAAGCTTTTATTAATCACATATATTTTGACATCTAAACTTTGAAACACCACACCACAGAAGATTGACAGTAACCAAACAACATTTTACGAAAATAAGAACCTACCTTAAAAAATCCAGAGCTATAAGTCGAATGTCGCCTAACTAATTGAACGTGATCTGGCTATAGTTCGATGTAACGCGGTTTACGATATGTTTTACGTTATGTAATTGATTTTATACGAGTATATTTAGACTGGAAGCCGTTCATACGTTCGTAACGTTATAGGAACATCCTGTTGTAAAATCACCTATCATCTAACACAACATTTATCATTTCGTAGTATTTCGTAGCAAACAATACACATTTTCGTAGACCTTCGTAGCACGTAATTTTACCTTAGACTTTCATAGCAAGTAATACACATTGTCGTAGAACTTCGTAGCACGTAATTTTACCTTAGACTTTCATAGCAAGTAATACACATTGTCATAGAACTTCGTAGCACGTAATTTTACCTTAGACTTTCATAGCAAGTAATACACATTGTCGTAGAACTTCGTAGCACGTAATTTTACCTTAGACTTTCATAGCAAGTAATACACATTGTCGTAGAACTTCGTAGCACGTAATTTTACCTTAGACTTTCATAGCAAGTAATACACATTGTCGTAGAACTTCGTAGCACGTAATTTTACCTTAGACTTTCATAGCAAGTAATACACATTGTCATAGAACTTCGTAGCACGTAATTTTACCTTAGACTTTCATAGCAAGTAATACACATTGTCGTAGAACTTCGTAGCACGTAATTTTACCTTAGACTTTCATAGCAAGTAATACACATTGTCGTAGAACTTCGTAGCACGTAATTTTACCTTAGACTTTCATAGCAAGTAATACACATTGTCATAGAACTTCGTAGCACGTAATTGTACCTTAGACTTTCATAGCAAGTAATACACATTGTCGTAGAACTTCGTAGCACGTAATTTTACCTTAGACTTTCATAGCAAGTAATACACATTGTCGTAGAACTTCGTAGCACGTAATTTTACCTTAGACTTTCATAGCAAGTAATACACATTGTCGTAGAACTTTGTAGCACGTAATTTTACCTTAGACTTTCATAGCAAGTAGGTAATACACATTGTCGTAGAACTTCGTAGCACGTAATTTTACCTTAGACTTTCATAGCAAGTAATACACATTGTCGTAGAACTTCGTAGCACGTAATTTTACCTTAGACTTTCATAGCAAGTAATACACATTGTCATAGAACTTCGTAGCACGTAATTTTACCTTAGACTTTCATAGCAAGTAATACACGTTGTCGTAGAACTTTGTAGCACGTAATTTTACCTTAGACTTTCATAGCAAGTAGGTAATACACATTGTCGTAGAACTTCGTAGCACGTAATTTTACCTTAGACTTTCATAGCAAGTAATACACATTGTCGTAGAACTTCGTAGCACGTAATTTTACCTTAGACTTTCATAGCAAGTAATACACATTGTCGTAGAACTTCGTAGCACGTAATTTTACCTTAGACTTTCATAGCAAGTAATACACGTTGTCGTAGAACTTTGTAGCACGTAATTTTACCTTAGACTTTCATAGCAAGTAGGTAATACACATTGTCGTAGAACTTCGTAGCACGTAATTTTACCTTAGACTTTCATAGCAAGTAATACACATTGTCGTAGAACTTCGTAGCACGTAATTTTACCTTAGACTTTCATAGCAAGTAATACACATTGTCGTAGAACTTCGTAGCACGTAATTTTACCTTAGACTTTCATAGCAAGTAATACACATTGTCGTAGAACTTCGTAGCACGTAATTTTATCTTAGACTTTCATAGCAAGTAATACACATTGTCGTAGAACTTCGTAGCACGTAATATATATCATAGCCTCAGTAGCAGACAATATCCACTTTCGTAGCACTTCATTACACTAAGCAATAAGTACCTACAATACCTAATCAATGTGGTATATAAACACAAAACTACACACTATGTCATAGCACGAAGTACTCATAGCATTTCATCGATTGACTAATAATTGCTTATTGCTTTCATGATAAAGTTAAAGTCAAAACTTTCATAAATTGAAATCATTCGTGAGATCAAATTAAACATAGGTAGGTACAATAGCGAAACTAATGAAGTGAGAAGTCTACATTTAAAATCAAAATGTCTTCAGCAAATTAGCATAATTTTTTTTAAAGTTTATTTTTTTTGAGTTAAAAAGTTAAGAATAAATGGAAATCTTTCTATTATAAGTGTATTGAAGCAAATAAATTCATGAAATTTGCTACTTATTGACCTTTGAAAGTTGCTCTTACAATATAAATTGTTTTTCAATAAAATTATTTTACTAGAGAATTGTCTAAAAATGGTCACGGTCGATCTATTTAAACTAAGTATAAGTACTAGAGTGCGGTTTGTGAGACAAACTAGTAAATACATGTAAAATGGAATGGAGCAGTGTTTGAACGGTGTCCCGGATCGTAAACGTACCGGTCCGGAACGGATGTGTCCCGCGGGACCGGGACCGGGACGCGACTGTCTCTATACATACATGCTAGTATGTACTTATCTATGTACCGACTACTATCCAGATTAAACACACGTTTACTTACCGCTTTATATCGAGGCACTTGCTTTTTCATGTTCTAAGTAAATTTGCCTTCTTTTTCTATTTTCGATTTTATAGTACCTACCTACACTACCTACCTACCTACCTAGAGTACCTAGACGTAGACGCACTAGTTACAAGAATCAATATTAATAAAATAATTAGGTGTATTAGAAAGTAGTTGAAAACAACTGCGAACGCTGGGGATATGAATTTGAAATTCATGATATGAAAAGTATACAAGTGCTACGATATTGCGTGCGTTGCATATTGCTACGAAATTCTGTTAAATACATACTGCAGTCGTTTTAATCAACATTTGTGTTAATATATTGTAGGTATATTTAACTATAAGGAAATATATGACGACCCAGTTGGCACAATGGTCACCATACCGGTGTGCCAAACACAGGGTTGCGGGTTTCATTGTCGCCTCAGACATATATTTATGCTTAGATATTTGTCTGTGGTCTGGTTGTTTCTATGTATTATAAGTATATATTTACAAAAGAAAAGTATATAAGTAGTATATCCGTTGTTTAGCACCCATAACAAAAGTCTAGTTACTTAGCTTGGGGCTAGATGGCGATGTGTGGAATGTCCTGCAATATTTATTAATAATTACTAGTGTAGAATAAATTCTATTGATCTAGAATTAGGTCTCTCTATCGTAGTATAAATATTATATCTAAGTTCAACGTGCAATAAAGTACTTCATTCATTCATTTCCCACATCAAAGGAATATTTTAATGTACATAGTCGATCTTCCCTCTTTCGATGACGGTATGACATTCCTTATGAATTAGGTGTCTAATATGTTGTCTGAGCGGGGCGGGGTGATGTCGGCGGTCACCTTTATGTAATTAATTAGTCCGGTTATAACCTACGATCAACTTGTTATTTATTCAATATGTTTCAAGAAATATGTCATCCCTTTTATAAATGAAAAGAGCATTTTATAGTATCTTGTCTTCTCGGAATTAAAATATTTTGTAACACGTAATGATAATACTAATGAAGTGTGGTTCTTCATTAGCTCGGGGAGTGTGAGGGGGTACCGGGGGGTGCTGGGGGGTGCTGGGGGGAGGTGCTAGGGGGTGTTCCGGTGGTCGTAAGGCTTATGCTTTTTAATTAAGCTCCTTAGAAAGGCAGGGGTTTGTATTCAAAGGTCCGTTTCCCTCGCACTAATTACTTACCGTGAAATGATGTGATATATTTATGAATCAATAAACAATCATGTTTATTTAGTTGGAGGCGACATATACTACACAGTTTCTGTCGTTGACCAATTCATGTAAAGGCTATAGCTACTAAAGTTCGTATCGTTTGATAACTTACTGCATTTCTTGCAACTTCGTCCGCGTTAGGGTTTTATTTTCTTAAATCTTATCTTAGCGGATGCCTACGTCATAATAACTAGGAATGTCTTTAGCCTTATCTGTCTATTTGCTTGTACTATGCATTGATATGTCATTCAGTGAGTCAGGAATTAGAATTTCATATTTATAGATTTGGCATAGAATTTTATTGGAAAATGTTGATATTTTTAATGTATTACCGCCATATACGATATTCTATCATCAAGGTATATGAAATACGTAATATCCTCACTTACTCGTACAACTACACTGAAGTATAGTCCCGTTGGAAGCGAGATTACATATCAAACGTAATTATATTGACAAGAGGTTAGAGTGGAGTAGAGTAGAGGTAGAGAGTGTGACCACATGTTCGCGGCTACTACGGAGATTATATCGTAAACTTGGACGCAAGACAAATATTGTACTTGTGTTATATGGTACTCTATAGCTAGCGTGTCACACACACTAGCTAGGTGAACATTCCAATTCCACTTTCTACAGCAAATCCTTTTCTTTTCGTTCTGTTATTCTCTGGAATTCTCTACCCCAACCTATCCGCTCTGCTAAAACCCTACCCATTTTCAAGAGTATGGTAACTGAACATTACTTTCACTCTATTGTTACATAACTCTCTCTTGCCTCTTTCTTCTCACTAAGTATAAATTACGTTTTATTTTAGTTTCTTCTCTTAGAACTGCTTGTATTACTTTATTAATTATATTTATGTTTTTATATATTAATATACAGATATATTTTGTTTTGTATTAGTTTATGATTAGTATTGCTAGGTATATTTGTAGTGTATTATATTAATATGTGTGTGTTATGATGTATACTATGATTATAAGTATTTCGTTTATAATATCTATTTTAAGTAGGTATTTATATATAAATGTGTTTCTTACACCACACGACCTACCAGTTAAGCTATACAGACCTTCTCCATCCTAAGGTTGCCTGGAAGAAATCGCTTTAAGCGATAAGGTCGCCTGTTTGTACAATTTAATAAGCTTTCTTGTACTCTTTGATTTTTTTTTAAATGTTTTGTGTGTTGTACAAATAAAGTGTTTATCTATGTATCTATCTATCTATCTATCTATATATTTGTAGTTCTGTTTCTGTACGTATTAAGAAACAGGTAATGGACTCGCCTGTATAACAAGTCTGTATTTTTGCTTAGTTTGGGACTAGATGTAGTCCTGTGGGTTTACCTGCGTCACTCCGGATCACATAAAAGTAAATCGTATAGTATATCGAAGTAAAATGTGGCTAATTGTTATTTCAGTATTTTAGTTACGTATGTACCAAGTGTCATCGCTGTAGTTGTTTTTCCGTGAAAAGGTAACAAAGTAACACATATTTGTATAATATAAGTATGATTGAAGCGAGTGTCGAGTGTCGAGTGATGTCGAGTGGTGGGTGATTGTGTCGGACAATCTGCGTGATTTGTGTACAGCTCACACATCGTTGTGTACACACAGTCGACCCCCACTGGTACTACACGCCCGCGCCGGACACGCCGCGCTCACGCCGTACCCACGCCGCGCCGGTGTGGCCAGTGTCGGATACAGGGAGGATACTCTGTGTCCTCTAGGCTTGGACCAGTCTTAGCCTTAACTTATACTAGGTAGTTAATCTATGAGGTGAACTACAGGTGTACAACAGTGGCGTGCGAGAGAACGACCGTTCTCGGTGATGTCACTTATACAATAATTGACGCTATGCTAAGAAAAAACCTAATTGTATGTCTGATGGTTTGAACTAGACTTTCCTGGAAACGGCTGTAACAATATAACGTTTCTACCCCTCAGTGTATCAGTCGAGGGAGTATATTAGACTAGGTAAGGTAGAACCCTGCTTGCATGGATCCGTCCGAGTCGACAGTACACGTACGTCGCGTCGTTACACGTGTTACGCATTACACGTGTCGTGTCAGATTGCGAGACACACGGTCTACATGGTGTGGGTACAAACAACACATATTCAACAACTCATTGTAATCCTTATTTATAATCATCATAAAACACAACTATTACTGGTCTGACTGATCACAAGCGCACAGCTTAAATCGCTAGGAAATTTGTTTGACGCGGACGTTCCTTATGCGTCACAATAAGAGAAACCACGGGATCTAGATCTAAGCGAGTAATCCCGTGGGACGCAGATAAATGCCACACTTAAACCAATTAACCAATTATTAATTTTTAACCGACTTCAAAAAAGGAGGAGGTTCTCAATTCGTCGCGTATATATTTTTTTTTTTATTTTTTTTTTTATGTATGTTCGCCGATTACTCGAAAACGCCTGGACCGATTTGGAAAAATCTTTTTTTGTATGAAAGGGGATAACTCAGAGGTGATCCCATAAAAATTGAATGAAGATCTGATGAGGATCTTCGGAGTGATGAACAGAATTGCACGGAGTGATGAATTGAAGTGCAGCAAATTGCTCAGTTTTCGTTTTCCACCAGTAGAATTGGGCCATAAACTAATAGTTACCGATAAATGGAATATCTGAAACCACCTTCTCATCAGAAAACTCTTCAATCGGTTACGATTACAGGTTACAATTTGAAGAATTTAGTCGAATTTAGTCGCCGGACTGGATTTGTATGAATGTTGACAGAAAACCCTATCTTCAATGAAGATCTGATGAGGGTCTTCGGAGGGATGAACAGCATTGCACCTCGAGAGTGCAGCAAATTGCTCTATTTTCGATTTCCACCAGTAGAATTGGCCCATAAACTAAAAGTTACCGATAAATGGAATATCTAAAACCACCTTCTCATCAGACAACTCTTGAATCGGTTACGATCACAGGTTACAATTTGAAGAATTTAGTCGAATTTAGTCGCCGGACTGGGCTTGTATGAATATTGATAGAGAACCCTATCCTAAATGAAGATATGATGAGGATCTTTGGAGTGATGAACAGATCTGCACAGCGAGGTTCAGCAAATTGCTCAATTTTCCATTACCACTAGTAGAATTGGCCCATACACTAATATTTACCTATCGACGAATGGAGCATATGAACCTTCTCATCACCAAACCCTTCAATGAGTTACGATTAGGTACAGGTTGCAATTTTAAGAAATAGTCGCTTTCGCCTCATGGAGTAGAATTTTCAGTGTCAGCGGCACTAAAAATGGTTAAATAAAAAAATAAATTAAAATTTAAAAAACCGACTTCAAAAAACCTGAAAACAAAAACTAAAAAAAGCTTGAAAAAAATCCTGGTAACAAAAACTAAAAAAAACCTGAAAAAGAAACCTGAAAACAAAAACTAGAAAAAGACTGAAAAAAAAACTAAAAAGTGAAAAATAATCCATTTCGGGTCACTAAAACAGCAGATAACATAAACATACTTGGAAGTCGGACTGGGTGACACCATGTTTCCTATAATACCTCTCAACATTCAATCTAACCCAGTCCGACTTCCAAGTATGTTTATGTTATCTGCTGTTTTAGTGACCCGAAATGGATTATTTTTCACTTTTTAGTTTTTTTTTTCAGTCTTTTTCTAGTTTTTGTTTTTAGGTTTCTTTTTCAGGTTTTTTTTAGTTTTTGTTACCAGGATTTTTTTCAAGCTTTTTTTAGTTTTTGTTTTCAGGTTTTTTGAAGTCGGTTTTTTAAATTTTAATTTATTTTTTTATGATGTATTGAAATAAATGGAACATTATAATATAACGATATATACTTTATATCCTGGTGTCGATTCGATCCCAGACGTAGCTAGTATGTAAGTATGTATATAATTCGTTAACGTGATTTTAGAATAACAGATACTGCAACTTGTCTATGTAATGTGCTACAAGGAAATAACCCTTCAGATTTAAGCTTCATTTTGCTGAAGCTCTCCCAAGGATACTTACCGAAGCTCTCCCAAGGATAGTTTACCAAGTGAGTCAAGTAATTCGCGTGTAAGTATAATTACAATTGTTCGGTATAATGATGTGGACGTACTTAATGCGGCGGTCGGACGTCGCCATCGGACGTCGGACGTCGCGGTCGGACGTCACGGTGAACGGTGCCCTCTTCCCTTTCTAATGGTTCACAACAGACGACAGATCAAGACGACTTCTTCAGGAACATACGAAGATATTGATCACTTATAGGTACCAGATACTTACTCTTAAATATATTGCTTACTAGTAGTAGACCATAGAAATGAACTGCTAAAGATGCTAATCAATTTGTTTTTAGTGACTAAATAATAAAATATCTGGGTTTATGTGTGACGTTTGTATTCTAACACCTCTATGCAGAACACACACCAGATTTTTACTCGTGGTCCTACCAATTTATCCCATTAATTAGGTACTGATAAAGAGCGATGATGGCCTAGTGGTAGATACCTCGACCCGTCCCGTAGGTCGTGGTTTCGAATCCCGGACACCAATGGATTTAAATTGTGTGCGCTAATTGACATTGCTCTTACGGTGAATGAAAACATCGTGATGAAACCCTTACTTGTAACGAGCCGTGATGTATTTCTCTGGACACGGTCGACTAAGCTGATAGAGTGGTATAAGGCGAGCCTACTTCATCCTCACGCAAAAAGGACCCAACTAAAGAGGTATATACATGATATGTAGTAAGTTGTGATAGTAAAACAACATTCGGCTTCCGAATAAACGTTTTATTGGACAAACTGTGAATCTGAAGCCAGACAACACCGACTTAACTAAAGGCTTCTCTAACTAACACTTATATACTATATAATATATATAAATATACTATATCTTAGCGTTAGGTACTATATATCATTAACTTTACTATACTCTAGGAAGTGACAGAACTATGATTTTGTACGAATTACAGAACAAAGTGTAAGTACGATATAAACTGAGATCAAACAATTGAGATTCAAAGTTACGTTAACTTAAAAACATAGGAACTGGAACCGCCAAATATTAATTTCCTTCACTGGTTGGTAGTGAAGCAAATTAATTAATTCAAACAATAAGAAATAAGTTGGGTATAACAGAACCACTAATGGAACTCGAACTTTAACTGGCTCCGTGGTCGCGTCCTCTCTTTCATGACAATTTTATGGTTTTTACGGATTCCCCTTAGTCCTACTAAAGCATTCCGCTTCATTCTACTAATAGGAGAAGCAAAAATTGTCCGTTTTTCTATTTGGGACCATTTATAAATGTAATTTTATTCCGTTTTGACCACAGTACCAGAAATATAGAGTTCTTTAGACATAATAAATTGAGGATCTTATTAAGTAGTTACAAACACATAATATATTAAACAAAATGAATGCGATGGACACTGACAGGTGACAGGTAGGTAGATATACAAACGAGTTAAGTAGGTAAGTATATATAAAATGTACGGCAACTAGGATATGATTTATGTTATAATTAATTTTAGTCGTATTTTTACAATTCCGGTTGTCTAGGCCTCGTCCCGCGGTGCGCTCGCGCTGCTCTCTGAAACCAAACATAACATTATAATATCTTCTAGTTGAAGCGACACGGACTTCAATTGTTGTACTATCTACGTGTACAAATACGCTGTGAATGTGTGCGTGGGATTCGGGCGTCGGGATTGGTCGGAGCAGGTTACACACACATTAATAACGTGGTGTACTACACTTCGTAGAGTACGACACAAATGAGGCCCGCGTTGGATATCAATCAAAGTGTCAGAATTTGAAGATTTTTATACATTTGTACATTTAAATAAGATCATACAGTGCATTTATTTACATACATACATACAGTCCTTACCATGACAGGTAGTGAAACAAAATGGTGCCACTACGGGTCATGAATCGAATATTACATTTGAACATATAGATATTATACATTTCCGAGTGAATTTTAATAGAAGTTAGTTGTTAAAAGAGAGATAGAAACCTACATTATTAAATATTAGTTTATTTCCAAAGGCAAAGTAAATAAGTACACGAATTTATTAGACATTCTAATATGTTTTAGTTATATTTACCGAATGTAGATTAAATATAGCTTTTTGTTACTTTTATTTGATATCGCCGGTCGATTATATTGGAAACCAAATAATGCATATTATTTACAAAAACCGTTTGATCTCGAACATTTAGTAAACAAAAATACTTTGACTTGTTTAGGATTTCGTTTGATGTTCTTGTAATACAGATTTCAATGAAACTTGTATGTATTCGCCGTCTCTCTAACCTCCTGTTCCATTCACAGACATACTTACCTAGTAGGTAGGTACAAGGTTACTTGTATACAAGCTGTGACCCGCGGTTTCACACGCGCTCAGAGACTCTGTTATTTTAATGGTAAATTTCATTAGAATCTGTTCCTTAGTTGCCGTTCGTGCGAACATTTTATGAATAATTTAATTATTATCTTCACTGAATCCACGATTAATTATTTACATAAGGGTTTCAACAAATTGCATGCCAAAATAAATTGCATTTCCATCAAGATCTACACACTAAAAGATGATTAGTTGTTTTCGTACAAGTTCTCTTATTTTTATTTTATTTATTTTTAACTTCCACTTAATGGGAACACTATATATCCAATGAGGATCAGTAAGGTTTTAACTGAGAATGCAGATTTATAGAGCTAAGAAATCCTTAACATACAGTGCAAAATTTTTTGTTCTACGACAAAAATTGACGAAGTTATGAACAAATTACTAGCGAAGTTCACTGACGGGCCGGCGCGGTAGGCTGTGACGTCACAGTAACGGTCCACGCCAGCTAGCCGTTGGCAGCGATAAGGCGCGTAAGTGTTTTGATTGGTTAATTGTGTCTTTAAAACAAATTAAGTGTTCGATTTGTGTCTAATTCACTTTTTTAACTATGTATAAATATTTTATAGTGCCGAAATGTACAAATACTTCTTTTAATACGCCCGAAAAACTCTTTTTTAACGTGCCGAAACACCCAAAACTACGTAAAAAATGGTATGACGTGGCGAAAAGAGATGATAAAACTCCACCTTCTGCCCAGGCTACAAGACATTGTTGCAAAGATCATTTCGATGTAAGTACCTACATAACTAAACCTAGGTAAGTAGGTACCTACTATTTAGTTGATATGGGAATAAGTTGGTACCTATGATTACGTGTATAAGTGTACTTATGTATTCTCTTATTTTAAGCCGCTGTATTAATAAAACATAACTACCTACCTACCTACCTACTTTTTCTGAGTTTTGAGGATAAACCTATGTATGTACAGTCGGCTGCATAATTGCAGCCCTCGGTAGAGTTCGAAAATTACTATTATTAGAATGTTTTCTTTCTAATAATTTTTGTTTGATAATTGATGAGTTAGAAGACTTTAAACTTTAACTAAAGCAGGTGTCTAGAATCTTGCTTGTGTTAAAAACATTTTTAAAACAGCCGTTTCTCTACGGTGGGTCTGCAATTATGCAGCCGACCGTACCTACCTATTCGCTCATTCTGATTTCTATATCATATTTCAAGGTCAAAACAATGATACAAGGACGTACTTGGGGAAAGAGCGAAGAGTAAAGGAAAACATTATTTTATCATTGACACAATATATCACTTTTTTTTAATAAATATTGCGAGACAATTCACAAAACGCCATCTAGGCTTGTGTTATGGTAGCCAGACAACGGATATAATATAGGATAAATAGATAGGTACTTTTATTTTTTAAATATACAAACACCCAGACCGTCACAAATATTTGTCGACGGCGGGAATCGAACCCGCAACATTCTGCGTCACAGCCGGATGTTCGCCCGACGCGCTACTGAGGTAGTCAAATCATATCATTGACGCGGTGCATTTATGAATCTGCCTCAGCTATGCCTTATAACAACAAGAAGTAAATAAACTAATAATATTTCAGTTGGAAGAAGATATGGAAAATTAAATAAAGTTTAAGTTTGTTGGAGGAAGGCTTAAACTGAAGAAGGGAGTTTTGCCTCATAAGTGTGAATGTCAAAAGCTTCAAAAAAAAGAAAATTGGTAGACCCGGATTCAAGAAAAGACAAGATATAGAATATTTTGAAAGAGTTTTATCTAAAGACTAGCTTTTGCCCGCGACTTCGTCCGCGTAGAGCTGGTAGATTGGACCAAGGAATCACGTTGTCCCATACAAACTTTGCCCCCCTTTTTCACACCCTAAGGGGTAGAATCCTTTCTTATCGGATGCCTACGTCATAGAAAAAACACACCCTCCAAGTTTCAGGTATCTACGATTAGCGGTTTAGGCTGTGCGTTGATCCGTCAGTCAGTCAGGACAAAGGATTTGATATATTATATAGACTAGCGACCCGCTCCGGCTTCGCACGGCTATATTATGCATGTATTATACATATAAACCTTCCTCTTGAATCACTCTATCTATTAAAAAAAACCGCATCAAAATCCGTTGCGTAGTTTTAAAGATCTAAGCATACAAAGGAAACTATGAGTAGCTTAGCTACCGACTGCCGCATGCCGACTCGCTCGGACCGTCACTGTGACGTCACACGCATCCGCGCACCTTGAATTTAGGCGGCAGAAACAGCGTCACAAGCGTATGTTTAATACTTAATATCTTCGTAAGTAATTGTCCGATTTGGATAATTCAAAAAGGAATATCATTATTATGTCATAGAGAATGACGTGGATACTAGTTCTATTGAATTTGCTATAACTTTACTGATCCTCATTACGCAACTCTCGTAAAATCCTTTAATAATTTTTTTTAAAGCATTTTGCAATTTTTTTTATTTTTGGGAATAAGAGATGTACCCTAACCCAAGCCAACACCCTTCACTACATAGTATAAAATAAAGTCGCTTTCTCTGTCCCTATATCCCTTTGTATGCTTAAATCTTTAAAACTACGCAACGAATTTTGATGCGGTTTTTTTAAATAGATAGAGTGATTCAAGAGGAAGGTTTATATGTATAATACATGCATAATATAGCCGTGCGGGTCGCTAGTAGTGAATAAATCTACCCGATGTAGGCTATATAATTTGTAAAGTAGTTCTCGGTACATACATAGGGTTAGGTTCTGCAGTTTCCGCACGATTACATCCTAAAGTTGGTAGCTTTATGTTGAACCACGCGTCATCGTGTCATTCGAAAATACTTTGATTTAATTACTGTAGTTTTATAACAGAGTATCAGATTAGAGTCGGAATCTCTACTCTAGGTGATGTGTGAGAATTTGCCAGGATCGTCGTCGAAGCGATGCGAAGCGTAGGTATCGTGCGACGTGCGACTCATGCGCTGATGGATGGACCATGGATATGTCGGTTGTCGGTGTAGATCCTACACTTCTGCACCTCGCATCACTTGGATCTCACGATTAGTTAACTCTGCACGTCAAGTACTTTTTATTTTTGGTAAATATTACTCTAAACGTAATAACTCTACCTGCACACAGTCTGAATATTAAATAGAAACATCAAAGCAACGCTCTTATTTTAATTAAAACCTCTTTTCTACAGTTGTATTATTTACACCGCAACAAATCACATCTTTATATTTTAACTTAACCCTCACCTCGCCTTTAATATAACCCGACTTGATTACGATTGTGCTTAGTGTAAAGACATCAGAAGGGTAACGACGACCTCTACACTTTGGTAGGACAATAAAATGACTAGCTTATAGCGTCGCTACTCTCTCCCAGTCCAGTGATCCAGCCGTAAACATCACGACTTGTTACTTGATTTAAGTATTTATGTACACTCAAATATATTTAGTTTTAGGAGATTTTTCTTTATTTCAGTTGGAAATAACAATAGCATGATAATATTATGCTTGACTCGACTTTATCTATGTTTAGATAACGTTGTATGTTAGTACATTTCGTAGGTAGTCAACGAAATTGTTCAGCAAAAATTACTTTTAAAAAATGTTTAGGATCATCAACCATCAAAAATAAGTGAAAGACAGAAAAATTCAAATAAATTTGTGATTATGAATCAAATTACCCATTCATAAAGTTAGTAATTATTTCATTCACATAAATTGTACGAAACGATCACAAAGAAAACGCGAGTAGCTATCTCTAGGCACCTTTAGGTAGGTACCTCATTTCAATACAATGTGTAAAGAGTTCAAGCGTTAACTGACAAAACGCGAGTAGCTATCTCTAGGCACCTTTAGGTAGGTACCTCATTTCAATACAATGTGTAAAGAGTTCAAGCGTTAACTGACAAAAAAATACAATAGAACGTTAACAAGACGATTCAAATTTAGAACGTTATGGCGAACTTATTGAATATTATACGCGGAATTAAAAAAATAATATTCGATAAACATTTATTACATTCGATAATCGGGAATTGAGTAATCAATGAACCGGTGCGCGGTGCCATGGCGGTGCATGCCAACACGATGATATTATGTTGTAATGGGTTACGTTAACCGTCAAACCGCGCGGCGCATCAATCTCAAAAATAAAAAATAGACTAACGTTTCTAAGTATGGTAAGAGAAGGATTAAAATCGTGTCACATCTAGTATAATCTGGTAACTTTAAAATGTGTACTTGCTTATTAGAACCTTTAATCAAGTAAAACCCCACGAATATACCCCAAGCCCCATGAGTTTGCCCCAAGGCCCGCGAGTTTACCTACATCCCTGTGTGAGCTGAATGAATCGACCGGCTAGCGGCTGTAAGGTAAACAAACAAACATCTGATTCTTGTAACAATTTTCACACATGACCGGACATTACAATGTTTATCTTACCCTCGATGTAAGCCCAAATAATTAATTTGCCTTTAGATAACTTTTCGTTTATTTTTAAACAGCAACGTCTTGAAAATATATTTTTTAAAGATATTAAGACAATTAGCTATCTTATTTTCAAAATTATGAAAATATACCTATTTATGTAGACTAGGTGTAAACTAAACATCATTAAATAATATCTACAATTAAATCTACTCTAAAGAATCAACATCAAACATCTACCGAGAGAAGACAAGCTCTACAGATCTATAACTAACACAGAAAATCTAAAAAGAAACAAGAGGTTAGAGTCGCACTAGTGATGCAGATAGGGAATGTAGAAGAAGACAGGAGGTAGCTACTGGAAGAGGTGAGACACATAGATGATACAAGAAGGTGGTGCGAGCGAGCGAAAGATAGGATTGTGTCGGTGAGTCTCGCGTGATGAAGGCGCTTCTCACTATGAATCCGCCCGACTGATCATCATCATCACACACACAGGCGTACTTAACTGTATACCATAGTGGATATATAGTGGATATGTATTGTACGTATGTGTACGGGCAAGATGCATCGTGCGTGAAGCTCCTGCGTTACCGTAGTCTAGTAGCGCGTCGCGGTCGGAGTGCCCCGTGCCCGCGCGCTTGCCCCACATGCCTCGCAAGTTAGTCCAGCCGGGCTCCCGCTTCCAGTAGTACGCTCCTGTAGGCCACCACACAACCAACACTGTAGCTCCAGGTACTACACTACCTATCTGTCGACACTACGCCCTCACCTCACTCACATACTCTCTCGCTAAACGACTCGAATTACATTTTACATTATGTCGTTTACGATTAATGCGAAATTATGAGTTATAACGCTCGAAAACTTCCGTGTAATGGGCCCTCGACCGCCTCACGCCATATTGACTCCGGGATGTTTAATTTAAAAAGCCGAGCGAGAATTATTATCTAATTCTGTGTCGGAGTAAGTGGGACGGATTTCGACTTGGTTACAATTTATAACAGCGCCCGTGTCCGTGGGTAGCTGGGTCGCGGCACTCTATCTATCTGACATCTGTCAACCAGCGACAAGTCACTCACTCGCCTCCCGGCCTTTCGTCGTCGCTCGTCTCGTGACTCCTGAGATAAACCTAACGATACACATTCACCTGTTAAACATAAATCGTAACTACCTCGCTCTCATTTCACTCTTTGCGGTTAGTTCCAGTCGAAGTAATCTTATTCCCAATTCAAGTCTCAAACAGACGTAATGACAATACTTAAGTACATAAAAATATAATGTTACCGACAAATTGTTTTATGAATCGCTAAGTATACTCGACTCATACAAAATAGGTCATCAAATTTACATATAAACGAACTTTTCAGAGATAATTTGCAATAAATTCATCGTTGTCTATTTTCAAGTGGCAGTAATATTACTTTTAATACATTGCAAAACATTTTCCTGTTTAGCAAATGGGGATTGTCTTTTGTCAATATTTATCGTTTGTGGAAATAAGCCGCAGAGTGGGAGGCAAACATAAATCAATCAGTTAAAGTAATGCCGGAGGCGTCCACCGCCGCCTCGTCTACTTACCATCATGAGTCCTATACCATCTTCTATCTATAAACGCTGTGTATTGGACGACTAATGAAGCTTTCTGAGCTACCGAACTACAAGTCTGTCTGTAGTTTAATTCAGTTGAAAATGTGAGTCGTACACAACTCAAGGGAAGGTATCTAAGGGTTCCTCAGCCAGGCAGGTGAAACCGGGATACACGCCTAGGGCTACTAACAGGTAAGCTTAATCTTACAGAAAATCTAATTTTACGAAGAACAGGGAAAGCAAAATTAGGTGTAAAATTTGCTATGCATAACATTAGGGTAGATAAAGATGAATTTAATGTTCTTTGTAACGACTGACTCAATATTTTGTACTTAAGTATATCAGTGAAAATGTTTAGACGGTACATTTTGCTAAATTGCTTTCCGATTGAATCTTTTCCCTATTTTGTAATGTGGTAGGTACTGAGGCAGGTACGAGGTCTAATGATATAATAAAAGCTTTTATATAAGGATGGAGTATTGTGTGGAATATTACCGCTGTTATACTGTGCCTGCTTGACGGGCCGCTTGCCCCAGGCTCCGTGCAGCGTCTGCCAGGCCTTCTTCTCTGGTGCTTCCAGAACTTCGTTACCTTCTTGTTGTTGTTGTTGCATCAACTGCAACAGATGTAGGTACGTGTAGACACAAGTTTCACGTAAGTTCAAAACAAGGATAATTAAAATCAATTCTGGTCCAGACTTTGTGTGCTTGATAAAAAAAAATTAAAGTGTCGAGAGGCATGATGCTGCAGATGTTATCGCTTGAAATTTATGGAATAAGCCACTTAAAAAGAGCAAAATATACCTAAAATAACAGCAGATTGTAAAAATACCTGCGGAATAATTTGTTCGAGAGCAGCATCCAAGTCTTCGTAGTCGGTGTCGGTGCCGGAACGTTTCCCCCACGAGCCGTGGAAGTTCGACCACTTTTCCTAATTAGCGAACAATATAGGTACACGATTTATTTACTATGAATAGAATTGACTTCAAAAACTCCACAACGATTTAAAAAGTAAGCGACATTTAATTTACTATGACACACATACCACAAATATAGTCACATGTGCAAATATGTTCTTCGTATTAGAAATGGAAACCTAAAGTAATAGGAATAAAGTTGAAAGTAAGTTCTAATAAAAGGTCTGGTTTCAATTAACCTTCCCGCCCGCGCCCGAGAAACAAAACTCCTAAATATTCTAAATACCGACCCGTGTCAGCGGAGCGATCCCGCGCCACACCCGCTCGCTGCGATTACACCACATTACTTCTGACATAAATATGCATATATACCCACATAGTTTCACACACTTGGCAACTTCTCATGAACACCAAGTGAACAGCCAAGTTTCCGATCGGCTCGCAACTTGACATTGTCTCCGCTAACTTTCCCCTTACCTCATCATTACACTCAAGTCTTATACAATTACTTACTTACAATTAATATTCAAACCACTGAATACATAACACTTATGGTACCGTTTTTAGAAAGTAATTATGGAATTGAGATTGAATTTTAGATATTATCCCTGACAGTCCCTTTGTTAGAGCGTTAAAACTTTTAGACAATAGAGGTTTTGACGGAAGTTGCCTCATCCATCGCTTTAAAGCGTAGAGCACACTGTACGGTACTGAGAGCGTTCCGAGATCAGGATTTTTTTTTATATTCGAGTTTTTATGCATCATATGCCCCATAAAAATCGGCCGGTCTCAGTGTGTTTTGCGTTTTATGCAGTTCCGGCGATTAAAAAAGAATTTCAATATTGAAGTCTTAACATAGTTTTCTTTTCCGTTTTTAATATAGAATGTTATATATAAAATTGATGATACTTACAGGTCCTCGTTTTCCCCAAGCAGAGCTCATGTCTTGCCAGCCACGTTTGCCCCAAGCGGAGTTAAGGTCTTGCCATGCTCGCTTGCCCCAAGCCGAGTTGAGGTCTTGCCAGGCTCGCTTGCCCCACGCCGAGTTCAGGTCCTGCCAAGCTCGTTTGCCCCAAGCAGAGTTGAGATCCTGCCAACCTCTTTTACCCCACGCTTGGGACATGTCCCTCCATCCGCGTTTGCCCCAGGTCGGGTTGAGATCTTGCCACCCTCTTTTACCCCAGGCGGAGTTGAGGTCCTGCCAGGCGCGCTTGCCCCAGGCAGAGCTCATGTCCTGCCAACCCCGCTTGCCCCACGCCGAGCTCATGTCCTGCCAACCCCGCTTGCCCCAGCCTCCATGTAAGCTGGACCACGCTCTTTTGTCCTCTTCTGTTAGTTCTACTTCGTTGTCGTTCTGTAATATAATTCAATGATTAGATTTTGTCGTCACATAAAACAAACGATGGTCATTTCGTCAACTACATCGGAACATACTACATCGGAACATACTACATCGGAACATACAACGTCGGTCGCTCGCGCCACCCACCCACCACCACGCCGCCCAGTCGGGTAACGTTCCTTGACGAGCGTGAGTGTAGCTGCGATGTTTTCCAATGCACAATTATTCTCATTTGTTTAGTTTCATAAAGTTAATCCTTGTATTATCATCATGAATAAGATTACCTAAGTTTGTAGGTAAACGCGCAATAAGCTTAATAAAATGGAAAGATTAGACAAACTTTATGGCGGCAGAGATGCATAATTTGTGTTTATGCAGTAAAGTGCTTTCCAGATACATTTTCCGTATTAACATATACAAACGTAGAGTTTTCAATCGATACATTTTATATTTATTACAGTCATCTTCCACTAGAACATCAAATTGTGACTTTATTTGTCATTAAAATGTATATTGCAGCGATAGAATGGATGTTCAGTAATCACTATTAAACAGTGTCTGGGAATAACTGAGCTATATACATAAATGTGCTGATTTTTTGGACTAGGTAAATAACATGATACCAAATAGCTGCCGATTTCACTTAGACAATTTCCACAATAAAAAGGCTTTTTAATAGAGCTGCCTACAGCTGCAATCGGCATCGTTATAAAAATAAACCGTCCTCACAAAAGGCACCTACTGTGACTTCAGTAAAGAGTGCATTTCACAGCATTCCGTTTATTCACAGTTCATTTTCTATGAATCCCAGCTGTTAATTAAAAAAATAAAAAAGTAGTTGAGTTAACTGAGCGGAGTATAGTCGGCCATTTCTGTTTGTTACAATACAACTATTGTATTAAAGCTGAAACACTTGCAAATACACGACAAGGGATTCGCTAGTTGGAACGACTCATTATTATTTTCAATATAAGTTTTAATAACGCTAATTAGTTTCTTTTACTTTATTTCTTTGTATTAAATAACAACTTAAGGAGGAATCAGCACTACTTATTTTGGTATCAGAAGTTTGATAGGTACTCATTGTAAATAATTCTAAAACGGTTGCCCTTTCACAAATCTGTATGGAAATCAACGATAATCTGCTTTGTACGGTTCGGTCACTTCGGCACAGTTATTATTTATAGCCGGAACTGAAGGCGCGGGGCGGCGCGGGACGGCGCGGGACGGCGTTGCTGGCGACGGCGGCGGCGGTTTGGGGCATTTGAATTATTTATGGGGCCTCCATAATATTTTAATCGGTTCTCAATTAAGCTGGTCTAGGTAAAGAGGGCAATTCTAAAACGCTTCGGGACAATCACTTGGGGCAAATTTACTTCATCATAAGGGGTTGATAAATAATTAGGATGAAAATCTTAATAAGAAGGAAGTACCTACTCGCAACTTAAATATTTATTTAGGAGATATGTAACGCCACCACTCGGTCGTCAGCACATAAGAACCTACAAATTCTCCGTGTGGTATTAAAGGTAGGTATTTATTTCATTTCTATGACTCTACAAAGTAGGTCCTACGGTTATAATTCATAAAGATTAACAGCTCGTGAAATGAGAGTAATATAGTCGAAGCGAGCCTCCTCTACATACACTTTACTGACAATGGCGGTGACACATTAATGAGGGTAAAAACATCGTAAAATATCTCGTCACACTTTCTTAACTTCATTCGTCTTATCATAATCTCTTCTTAATTTTCTACTAATTTAAATATGCAAGTCTGTTTTTAGTCTGTTCGCCCTTCATGAAACGACTAGTTTCGATAGATAGATGTCGCCATAATCTAATCTAGTTAATTAAAGTCAAACGATTCCGGCTTTTGACTAACGACAATCGTTCACTAAAGTTAGAGTGCCATCCAACTATCGACATCAGTATTTTATAAGAACAAAATAATGTTAAAAACTTGTCATTAGACAAGCGTAATATTAGCTGACACAGACCGTTATGCTCCGTGTGTGGGGTGCCTCAAAGTTTTGGGGTATGTTAGGCAAATGCTTCATTAGTAAGTAAACTAATCGAAATGTCCACCTATCGCCTATACCTAAACCAAGCTCAGAGCAAATATACGGCTATCTTAACTTTCGGTCTTTGGAAGGAATGGGACGTTAATTCTTCTCGAAGCTTTAATTATAAGGGAATAATTAACGACATCTGACTCTGAGGGTCTTACTTATCACTATTCACTATGTAAGGTTACCTTGCCTCCTGACTGGCTTGGTTCTTTACAAAAATATCAATGCGTTTGGTAATACAATATTTTAGCTGTTTTTTTTATCTTGTTGAGCTTAAAGTTTTGTTGACTAAGCATTGCGTCGTCGTTACAATATGAATAACTAGCTGCGCCTCACGGTTTCACCCGCGTTAATCCTGATCCCGTGAAAATATATGACAGATGCCAAAGTGTCAATTCTTCAACACTTTTCGTTATATTTTGGACAATTAACACAATATCTTTATAAATTATAGCCTATGTTCTATTCTGATGTATAAGCTATATTATTGTAAAGTTTCATTAAAATCCATTCAGTAGTTTTTGCGTTAAAGAGTAACAAACATCCATACATCCAGACATCCATACATACAAACTTTCACGTTTATAATATTAGTAGGATTATTTTTTACTTTTTGTAGCGAAAATATGTTAAATAATAAAAATATTGTTTTAGTTACCTGTGGTGAGGGCTGATCATGTTTAGTTACCTGTGGTGAGGGCTGATCATGTTTAGTTACCTGTGGTGAGGGCTGATCATGTTTAGTTACCTGTGGTGAGGGCTGATCATGTTTAGTTACCTGTGGTGAGGGCTGATCATGTTTAGTTACCTGTGGTGAGGGTTGATCATGTTTAGTTACCTGTGGTGAGGGCTGATCATGTTTAGTTACCTGTGGTGAGGGCTGATCATGTTTATCTTCTGCTGCGACCACCATGAGCACTGCCAGCGCCCACACGCATAGCGCTGACACACATCGACGCATCTGTTGTACAAACAAACAAACAAAACGACATTAGTTTATAAAGTATAAATGAGCACACCCGTGTGTACGATGGGTGTTCCTAAAGTCCCGAACCCGTGGGAATATGGGGATGAAAAATGTGTGCTTTATTTTCATAAATTTTGTAGTTTTTCACATACCTACACACAAAGTTTTATATTTATTTTATAAGTATGGCTTATTTAATACTATCGTAACATTAAGTACATAAACAATATAAACATCTAAATTAGTACGTAATAGGTAGGTACATAATATTTATTAAGCGATCAGGGATTGTTTTGTCGACCATAAAACTAAGTGGCTATTATGTTCAAAGATTATGTAGCAACGTGTTAACATTGACTTGTTACTCATTCTCTCTCATATATGCGTCTCGCTGCCTATATTTATAAATTATTTCCACCGCTTACAGCGTGTCTATTGTCCATTGATAGCGTTATTTATAAAGCGCTGCAGCGGCTGCAAATGTAATAGGTTGCGGACATAGGAGACAACCTTCTTTATTACAAAGCAATATCTAATCCTAAGGGAAGCTTTTGTACGTGGAAATAATATTCGTTTGAACCGTGTAACTATTGAAGCGCTGTTGGAAAGATGGGAAAGTCCTTTGATCGAAGGGTAAGATGTTTTTGATGAAATGTTAAGTAAAAATGAAAACATTTTTCAATAATATTTCTTACAGTGGAGTTTCATCAAAATTGCGGTACAACCATATTGTTTATTAGATACAAAGTTGATAATTTTGAAAACTCCACTAAATCTTCCGAAGTACCTTGACACATAACAAAACCTTTACTGAAATATTAACGAAACAAATCCAAATTAAACTTATACGGTAGGTACCTGGATACCTAATCAGTTAGATAGATGTTAAGAAATCGCTTCACATTTAAAATGTAATTGTCTGTTAGTTTAAAGTAAATCCCAGCTAAGTGGGTGGTGTTTGTTCTGTTCGGAATAATTGTATGAAATAGCGTCGCGAACCGGGACCGAGACCGAGACCGGGAGCGGGAGCGGGACCTATGAATGAAACATTTCACTTTACATTTTAAGTGGAAACGATTTCCGACATTATCGTACCGAGATTTTAAACTTAACTAATGGTTTGAGGTTTTACATTGTTCGGTTTTACATTCAATTATACAAAGCGATAAAAAATATTGTATCGTTATTCTAAAGTTTAAAGTTATTACAAAGTTATTTAATACGGGTATTTATTATTATTTCGTGGAGCTCGATATAAAAAATATGGTTAACCCACGTGCTAATTGTACCTAAAAACTGTATTAGATCAGTATTTTGTCGGAAGCCTGTAAAAACATGACGTGTTGTGTTTGGTTTTAGCTAGAGTTAGTGTTGAGAAGAGAAGAGTTGATATTTTAGTAATTTTGTTTTTTATCCGTGAAAGTACACAAGTGAAGAAAAGGCATTATTTTTGTTCATTTTCCAAAGCGTAAAGATAGGTATACAGATATTGTAAAATCCATCACATTACGTTTTAAGCTCTTAACAAGACGGGATGGACGGCCCGGCCGTGGCACACAGACTACAACTTGAGTCATTTGAGATCAATAATATTTGACACTGCACAATAGTGCACAAGTCGTATGAAGGCAATTGAAAATAATGTAACGAAAACAAAAAGTGAAATATAATAGTAAGTATAGAATGAGAACAATCTGGTCGAACGAAGGGCAATTGGTGATGGTTACGACGCGGACGTGACGTGGTTTCATATTTCCCTTAATATTTGAGATAATACAAACAGACATAAAACGAGATACGTAACGTTCGATCAAACAGCTCTCCACCCTCGTTCAGTGTTCCCTGAGTGGTTCTATTGTTGTTCTCAGTTGCAGTCACAAGCCGTAGTCGTAGTCGACCGCTGTGGTCTTTTCGTTTATAATCACAACTTGTAATTCACGCGTCGAAGTTGTCGCTCGTCGCTTGCTTACTACGCCATTTCAGGAAACTTTCACCTACCGTTTTAGAGAGATAGGAGAGCTTTCTAGGCTATCAGAAGAGTAGGGGTTCACTTTAGAAAACCAAATAAACATCATTTAATGCATCGTGTAACGGATGTAAGGAAAGCGGATGTAGCTAATACCCATGGACTTAATATTATTAAATACCATACAGACGTCATCAGCTACATCAGCTACGTAAACAGACTTTTCATTCAATGTTTCTTCTAGATAAATGCTAGATAACCGAATATATAAAGATCAATCATATTTTTGAAGTTTTGACTTTTGCTTAACATTTTTGTTAAAAAGTTAACGTCAGATTATATTGATCGATTGATGTATTTTCGAACACAAAACTTTTCCCTGAAACGACAGAAATATATCGAAACCTCGACAGCTGCGTAAAAACTGAGTAGGTACAAGGCAAATGTTGTTCGTGATATCTCAGGATATTGCATTTGAGAAGGACTCGTTTATTGGGAGTATTCAACGTTTCACAAGGAGATATGATTTCAACTCTATTTGAAAATATCATACAAACACTTTAAGGTCCTTCGATAAATAAGTTTCATACTTTAAAAATGATTGAAACTACTGAAAATACTACTTTAAAGGTACATAATATGTATATGGAATTTACTAACTGTGCTTTATGCAGTTTCACCTGCGTAAGTCCCGATCCCGAAAGGAATATCGGGATAAAGAGAAGCTATCTGCATAACAAGTTTGATCGCAATCTGGTCATCAGCAAAAATAAACAATTTCAGACACAGTATCAAACTTTCGCATATGTAATAGGTATATGTAAACGATATATATACATGTATTATCTAATAGAATCAATTTAGTAAACTTCGTAGTGTCCCTTAGCATTTGACCGTAATGAAAATATCAATGGAGTACACTTGACCCAAACTATTTCATAAAAGGTGATTAAGAGTGAAACCGTGAAAGTTAGCAATCCACGGTCAGATGGTCACTAACGAGTTAAACACGACGCCATTTAGTTAGAGAACTTGTCACAAGTTTCTGTAAGTATCGTTGGATTGAGAAAATTTAATTTATTTAGGTGGGTATCGATTATGTTAGACGCAAACGTAGCAGTGGGCAGCCATGTCAAGAGAATGCTTGGTTCTAAGGCCGTAAAAATAATCACAAACTGAGTGCCTACCCTAGCAGTAGGGACCGTGCGATGTGGATGGTCTGGTTTAAGGTGGACCTCTTCACGTACTTCAAGCAAAGATTACATAACCGATTTCGATGTGAACTTTATAAGTATATTTCGTGGATAGCTAGAGCATTAGAATACCACTTCATTATGATAAGGTAATTTTATCCCGATATTCCGCCGGGACACCACCTATTAGGTTTAACGTATATTTTTACAAGTGTTTGTTTTTTTCATCCTTTTACGATTTAATAAGCAAGTTTTACAGGAAAGTTTGTCGTAAATTGATTTGGGTACAGGAAACGCGAAGTTTTCTTGGAAAAAGTTTATACTTAGAATTTGTGGATTGAGTGAGTGGGTGTTTGACCGAGTTTCATTGAATACAACCAATTTGTTGGCCAGTCGAGTGAAATCGTGAAATATTACCGTCATTTGGTCTCTTCGTATACACTTCGTTCTCTGTTTAGGGGTTAAACACACGGTAGTTATTCCGATGCCATCCCAATCCAACTTCAAGCATTTTACTTTTGGCTCCTATTTTAATGTTATCTTATCTATGTTACGAAGTGACGGTGTCGATAGTAGTGTCACGTCACTCGGCACCGCTCGCGTTCGTTCAAAGCTCAACGATCTCTGTATCAATCTATTCCGTCTCCAGTTTTTATACTTCAACCAACCAACAGCGTGCTTTATTTACATCGTCCTATCTATATCAAACATTTGAAGACAATTTCATTCGATTTACGTAGATGTAAAATATACCTACCTCCTACAATATTTTATCGACATTAATGCATCAGCCTTCTGCGTCTGTCTGAACGAGATAAATTCAAACACTACTTAGTAGAGTTCTTTGCTAGCCGTGCGAAGCCGAAGTATGACGCTAATATTTAAGGTCAGTTTAATTTATTTGACATTTTAATCTTATATAAACTTATTTATTATGTATTTAGTTAATTAATTAAATTACTTAACTTAACTTTAGGTATATGAAGTAAAATATACAAAGGCACAGTAAAATAATCAAATATGATAATTTGATGGAAGTAAGTAGGGAAGTAGGTAGGTAGTAGGTACAAGTATATCTACATATAATGTAATGAATAGGTATTTTAACTCTATGTTCGATTTAGAAAATACAATTTTATTGGATTATGTACTTGTTAGAATTTGAATATTGGAATCGAAAACAAAGTCTTTTAAAGCATCAGCTTCGTCGCCGTCGAGCGTCGTCGGGCGTCGTCGAGTGTCGTCGGGCGTCAGGGAATCAAAGATAAGTCTCGATAAACCCAAGTATTGACAGACACAACCTGAGATCTATTCAGATTTCGATGTAATTGGAGCCCAAGTGTGGGAGCTTTGGATGTTATAAGGCATTACTTCCCGTTTGGAAAGCTTATAGATTTAGATAAAACCACCAGAAAAATTACTTCTGAATGTATCGATTTTATACCCATGGACCAATTCGATCATTGACTTATGTTACTTCGTCCACGTAGGAGTTGAATTTTAGAAAATCTTAGTGCATAACCACATCATAATACCTATCTGAGGTATGCCAAATTCTAGTCTGCTTCATCCATTGACCATTGGACTTTAGTATTTCTATTTATGGATAAAACGGGATACCAACCCAATCTATCAAATTTCTTGTTGTTTCTCAATATAAAATAAATACAAATACTAATCAGATATAATAAAACATGACCGAATTCTTCTTCTTCTTTTTGAGTCAGTGACGCTCGACCGGTCAATTTTTTCCTGTCCAATACTTAGCCACTGCAACTGCAGCAACATTGGCCTCTACCAGGTCCTTCCGACACAATGGGCAATGGAGTAGGTGCACCGTGGGCTGCGACGACGGGGCTCCACTCTCACATTACTATAGGTGCTTTTGAAGTGGACTATAGTAAGTATTCAATTAGTATCAGGTCAATGATAGGCCTGTGACTGTGACGATCGATACTTCAGTATAAATAGCTTATCGATTGCATCGTCCACTCTCCGTAGACCCCTGTACTTGAACTATCAAGTATCATCACTTTAAGTGCAATGGTTCTAGTTACAGTGGACGGATTGACTGCCTTAGTTTTTTATAAGGTTTTCATGCGTCATTTAAGTAGCGTTTATAGATCGTTCTATATTCTTTATATGTGACATTTCAGCTAATAATAAACAGGTGGCTTGCGGTTCAATTGATTTATGGGGTAGATTCAATGCGGTATTTCATTCTTAGAGTTAACAAACCTTCCTCTTGAATCACTCTATCTATTAAAAAAACCGCATCAAAATCCGTTGCGTAGTTTTAAAGATCTAAGCATACAAAAGGAAATAGGGACATAGGGATGATGAAAAGTGATTTTATTTTATACTATGTAGTGATATCGAAACACAAACTCCTGACCTAATAAGATAGAATAGACTCTTCATAATGACAAATTTTCAGTACTAAGGATTTCGATCAAAAACTCAATTGAATATAGCCTAGGTTTATTCACTTATTTACGTTAAGACAGTATCGTACTCTGGCGGATTCGCTTAAAGATAGAAGTCGGTATTACTTACGCCCGAATACTGAAAGACTATCTTAAGTGGCGAATTAATTGATATTTTGAGTGTCATATTTCAATAGGATAGGAGCGTTTTACATATTAAGGGGACTCCTAAACGTTTGAGTATTCGGGGATATTTCATAGAAAAAAGTAAATGAACTAGAATATGTACTCTACATTATATTTCTTTAGAACCAAAAACGCATCATTAAGCGTATAAATGTTCATATCTATCATCTACTTAGTAATATCATTGAAGTAATCGCTCCGTGGCTCCACTATGGTACTATAGTCACACTATAGTAAAGGTCCTGCAGTGAAAGCCGTCAAGATGACAGATCGTCGTCGTCACGTCATCCCGGGATGGGTAGGTAGGTAGGTATCGCAGGCAGTGGGATGGGATCAGAAGTAATCGCGCGTTCATTTAGCGATAATCCCTAGATTATGATAATGGGTCGAACCCCCACGATATTGTATCATTCGAAGATAATTGACGATGTTTTCACGGTTTCATTGCTTAGCTTAGATAGAACGATTCAGTCCCAATTCGACGCTAAAATACATCCCATTGTCACTATTCATTCCATTTGTATAGGAATTTAACTGTAGTAGGTAGGCAAGCTTAGCCAAATAAACCAGCTGATCACTGACCGGTTTGATGATGTAGACGTTTTCTACACAAATACGCGGCAATTTGTAAACACTTGTTGTAATTGGCTGAGCTACAGCAATAATATTATTTAACTTAGATTAATTGATTTATATTAGAATAATTTATACTTGTATGGCTCCTCAGGCCTTTTGGCGTAGGCTGTAAGCCTGAGAGCAACTGTTTTAAATAAATAAATAAATAAATAAATAATAATAAATAAATAAAGAAATTAATCATAAATTAATGTGATGCAACTACGCTAATGTTTATTCGACATTGGGCGTTAGGTAGGTATACACAGGCCGTGCAAAGCCAAACAACTTGATTTTTTGATCGATGAGTTCTTCCTATATAAAATAGTAAAGATATTCGAGAGATAGCAGCTATTAACATACCAAGTTTCATCGGAATCGGTCCACTAGTTTTTGCGTACAACGGTAGGTATCTACCGAACTACCAACACTTTCGCATTTATAACATTCGATTTATTTTGCAAGAATGCAAGAAATTAATAAAACTAAATAAGTAGGAAGTAAAGTACCGAGTACCGACACAGTACCGGGTACCGGTCAAGCAACGCGGCAACAACGTTCAGGAGTCATGACAAACGAGATGAGATACCTACTACCAACGTTCATCTTCTACCGTCTGCATTTAATGTTTCATTCAGACGAGTGACTCTCGTCAAACCCTTGTGGATGTCATTGACGTATACTGACGTATTTATATGTTTGTTACTTGGTTTGTGTGACGTATAACGGTCTTAGGTAACTACTTAATTATTTGTATTAAAATAATTAAACGAAGACCTTTAGAAGTACTCAGGCAAAAGAAGCCATTTCAAAGAAAAGCCGCAGTTCTATTTGCCTGATATATTTATATTATTAATTTGACTCAGACAAAGAAAGCGACTCATGAATTCCGATCAATAATTAATAATGTATTTCTTTGAACGTGGGTTTTTCCATAGGTATTCAAATGTCATGAGAATTATACTTAGAAGACAGATAGATAGTGAACTTCACTACATAGTATAAAACAAAGTCACTTTCTCTGTCCCTATATCCCTATGTATGCTTAAATTTTTAAAACTACGCAACGGATTTTGATGCGGTTTTTTTAAATATATAGAGTGATTCAAGAGGAAGGTTTATATATTTGAATAGTTAAATGACACTCACCTACTGAGTGACATGTATCTATGACATTTTGTACTGTTTTGGTACAGGTCAAGAACGTTTGATTGAACATTGATAATACTCTACTCAGATAAAAATACCTAGTGCTAAGTATGTACAGTGAGTTAAGTGGTTAAGTCGTTAAGTGGAAATTAAAGTATATCGTGAGAATATAGCTCAACTCTGGCCTCTATGTTCAGTTTTTAAAAGAAACGACTTTATTTTATATTATTAACGTGACTTCTGAGAGGGGTTTTAGCTTTATGTTATAAAATAGCTCATACATAGCTAACATAGCTATTACCACACGTTTAATAAAATGATCAATCTCAAACATAAAAATGCGCAAATGAGACGTGCTTAGTTTCAAAATGCAACTGTGAATCAGGCTTTACGGTCCGTGCCTAAAACGGCTAATATTTTGCATAGCAAGCCATTGAATCAAACAAATATACACTATTGTTTCAATTTAATTCAATGGTTTTTTCTTTAATAAACTAGTTTTGATGGATGACCATCTAAGTTAAGTAATGTACTTAATTTCTTGGCTATAGAAACGTTCGTCATCCCTTGACCAAAGATTAGTAATTGGACTCTACCTTAATATAGATTCGAAAAATTAATTTTATTCATTAAGATTCGTGTGCTTTTATAAAAACTTTATAAGGTTGTCTGTTAGGCATCCGGGGGTAGAACGGGTCTAACTATAATATAGTAGCCTTCACTGAAAGACACACTCGCAATGTCACGAACCCACATTTGCAACTGATTGCAAATATTAAACAGGGAAAAAGACGTGTGATGCCATTAAGATTGCAGTGTTGTTGTAGCGATGACTTTACCTAACTTTAGACTTGTTATAAACCTGATAAATTGTTATAAAAGTGAACAATCGTACAAAACAGAGAGATTTCTCTGGATTTCATAATATTCATAGCTAAGTTACGTAATTGTTGTTAAACTTGGAAACAATATAATATTCGCCACGTTTCAATCTGAATCAAGTTATTTATAAGCTAAAAGTTTCGTATTGCCAAGTTAAGCTTTGATGAATTTATTAAAAAGTTTGTTTTGATTTTATTAAAGTGTAAAGGCAATGTAATCAAGTATGTTATATTTTATGAATATGTTAAAAACCTCGTTTTATTAATCAGTAGGTATTCTAGGTATAAACTAAACTATGTTTAACATAGCAACAAAAATAACACTAAATTATGAAAACTAATGACACCTTCATTGAATACCAACACGATAATGATCTAATTAAATTAATGAAGAAAAAACTTCCTAATATCTTTCTAATGACTATATTGACCCTTTACAAATAAAGTGTAATAACTTTCAAAGCCACTTAGTAACTTCTTAAGTCAAATCGGTTATTGTTTGTAATAAACAAAACTTCGCCGTAGGTACTTAGTGTTGTATTTTTGGCATTAGACTGCTTAATTATGATTTTAGTAGTTGGATAATTATGTTCTTGATGCTAGAACTAATAAATAACGTATTGCAAAGTTATTTTTTGCGAAAAAGAAGTTATTTAATTTCTCGCTTATCCGATGGCGTATAGACATAGACATATAGTATACCTCCATAAAGTGCTTTGGTTCTATTTCTGTTCCGAATCTAATTGAGGTTACACGTCACGCGCCCAAATTAAAGTTACTCGTATTAATATCTCTAAGTTGGCTTTTCCTCGTAAATGTAGAGATTTGATTCAAAAGTTAACGGCGTAATTACGTGAGATGGTAGAGCACTTGCGTCGCGTCTCGTCGTCCCGGCCGGGCGGGTGCCGACGACGGTGGTAGAGAGTTAGAGACCCGTCTCTAGAGAGAGGTACATAGGTAGCGGGTATGTAACGTCATAAACCCCGCGTGTCGCCATCTACCGGTGGTGATTACAGCCGGATACTTTCACCTTTTTAATGTGTCTTACTACGTGTCGTCTTATTATGGATCTTGGCTGGTTTATGTGGATGGATTGAGTGGCTACAAATTTTATACAACATGTCTACCAACTCTCTGATACGAACATATACCTATTTATATGTTTATTTATGGAAAATAAATGTAAAAAATATATGGTACGTTCAGCTGGAGTCTTGGATTAACTCAAAGGCTTTTTTTATCCCGATATTGTTACACTTGTAAAACCGCGGCGCACTGCTAGTGGTTTATTAATGAGAAATAGATCTCGAGGCAATTATTTAAGTATATTTAATTCGTAGAGGCAAGTCGATTGCACTCGAAACCTCCATCAAAGCGAGACGAAGCTTCATTACAAACGAAACTCGATAACTTGACTCACAACTAGTTAAAATTAATCGAGAATCGGAGACAAATCGTCACTAATCCCCGAGCTGAGCTGAGAGCCCACCCGCGCCCAGTGCCCTCGACTCGACTCGAGTATCGATAATGGACCGAATACATTTCGATTATCGTGTTAATCGATTCCACGGAGGTTTCACAAACTAAATTAATTAAAACAGGCATTCGTCAGAGTTGCCACCGATGCTGATGGAAAGCTTTTAGGAGACATGTCTTTAATTTGACATTAGGTGGCGCTGGCCTACATAAGTTACCTATCGAAAATGGTTAAATGAGTAACAATAGGATCTTATTTGTTCCTCAATGTGTACCTAAGTCACATGAGGTCTTAGTTACTCATGTGCCTAAGTTACTGATTTCAATTATTTTTCGTAAACAGAATACTTACAGCCGGAGCATGATGAAATGTTCTTACCTGTAACAAAATATAACATTGATTTAGAAATATGTAGGTACACACTGAACACACGTTATAGTGATGCCAACGTAGAAACACGAATAGTTTCTAGTTGTATCGTCGTTTCATATATCTCCAAGACTATATTTTGTTAACGAGACAAGAAGATGAAACAGATTGGAAAACTTAATACAAATATTGACTTGACGCTGGCTATATGAACAAATCGTTCGAAGTCAACAAGAAAAAAATTAAAGTTAATAAATTGTTTAACATAATCTGTTGGTAAGTAATTAGCAAAGTTTCCGAGTTACAATGGAAACTTTAGTCGACTCAAGGTGACGAGCGCTTAGTTTTTGTATCTCTACTTCAAACTAACGTTAGGTACCTACTGCGGGCGGAGAGGAATCTATGTTTAATTATAAAGCTATACAACTTAGGCTTGTTTTACATTAATTTCACATTTTGTGAGATTAAAAACTTAACCCTCCTTTTGGCTTTGCCGCAGTCGGATAAAAAGAGGGCTTAGTTTTCGTAGAGATATTAAGCACGGACCAACAGTAATTTATATGAAAACGAAAGATAGCGAAAGAATGAATTCCTTTGGCTAAATGTGTACTTTATAACTAAACACTCCCATGATAGTAGGAGGTTTTGACGAAACGTATATTTTAAGTATATTTTCACGAAATACTCTTTTGGCCAAACGTGCACTTTGACCAAACACGCCCTTGACCTACCACCCCAAACCCCATTGACTAAACTACAGCCATGTGCTATAGCTGCATAGCTCATCAAAAACAAGCGAAAATCTGCCTTCAATTTGAAGGCCGACTTTAGCTTGTTTTGTAAGACTTTACCAAAAAGGAAAAGATCATTATTTTTGTAAGTTCGTTTGCACCTACTCTTGTGCATTTTGATGAAACTTGGTATAAAGATACATTGAATCCTTTAGGCTACATTTTATCACGATATTCCCACGGCAACGGGACTTGCGCGGGTGAAACCTCAGACCTCTGCTAGTGTATTATAAAGCCAATACCGATGCTCCTGATCTTTACTGCCCACTGTGGCCAACTTGAAGTCAAGTTCGTATTAACTTAGGATTAAGTTGAACCACAACTGCACTTATAGTCAATATTGTTTAGTATTTAGTTGCGTACTAGTTTAGGATAACTTCGTTTTAAGATTAAACGTTATTTGTAAGTAAACTTTGCCTGTACATAAGTGTAATGCAGTTATCTCGTATTCTATACTGGGGTTAGTTTGTAAGTAATATTCGTCGTACACGTTCACTTGTAAGAAATGCAGTCATTAAAGAATCAACAGGTACCAACTAATTGCAGTCAGGTAGCGATCGATCGCAGTCTCACTGTTTTATTCATGGTTTTAAATCGATAACTGAAAGTACTTCATTTGGTTTTCCATTTTTCGCTTGTCTTTACGATGTACAGTCGGCTGTTTAATTGCAGACCCACCGTAGAGCTATAAACGGCTGTTCTAAGAGTGTTTTCAACACAAGCAAGATTCTAGACACCTGCTTTGGTTGAAGTTTAAAGTCTTCAATTTATATAACCAAAATTATGACAATGAAACATTCCAATAACAGTAATTTTTATCACAGTTGCTCATAAAGTGGATCTTATTAAACCGCTTTTAGGCTCATAATGCAACGTAATACACGCGTGCGATAAAAAAAAATCCAACTAGTGTTGGAAAATAATACGTCATCCCGATATGTCAAATACGTATCTTACTGCTAATGACATATAGTAGATGAAACATTCTTAAGGACATCGTTCAAATCGTACCCAAAAATTAACGTGCCGGCCACAAAAAAAAATGTTTCTATCTTGTAGAGAATAACATTTTAAATAATGTTTAATAAGGCAACAAAGAGCTACGATGAACCATCGTTGAGTTATTTTACATTGAAAACCCAAAAAATGCATTTTGTAGAGATCCGTTTGACCACTTCTAAGATATTACTACAGAAAATATATAAAAATAAGTAGTAAATGGATAAGTTTTGTCTGTTTTTATTATATTTATATACATATGTATATCCAATAACCCTTTCAGAAGTTATAGTGGGATCTTAAAAGTGGTCAAACGGATCCCTATAAAATGCATTTTTTGGGTTTTCAATGTAAAATAACTCAACGATTTTTGATCGTAGCTCTTTGTTGCCTTAGTAAACATTGTTTAAAATGTTATTCTCTACAAGATACAAATAATTTTTATTACTGGCCGGCATTTTTTTTTGTGGGTATTTTTTGTTAGAAACATGAATGATCTCCTTTATCTGGGTTATACTGTTTTGATGTATAGAAAAAGGTACCTTTTTTCTTCTTTTCAAAAGGTTGTCTCTAAAGTCTGCGAACGATAATATTACGTAATGACGTCTTTGAAAATAATTAAAAATTGAGTTTTGTTTTTATTTTGTTTTTTCTTTAGGTACATAAATATATTTTTTTTATATATTCTGTTTTTAATGAAACCCGGAACTAATATATTCTGTTTTTAACCGCCGACGCAAAAACAAATGAAAAAAACCCTAAAAAAATATTGTATGTCAGACGCTGTATAGGTTAAAAGTCTTTTGCCTAGCCTTTCGGGAGTGTAATTAACAAAAAATAGTAAACATAACCTAAAATTCTTTAAAACTTTTTATTATTAAAATTTTAACAAGTCTTTTTTTTTATTCGCAACTGTGATAAAAAACGTCGTACGATACGCGTGTGAATTGATCATTCCATCTCGGCTTTTGCCACGCTCGCGTTCCGCTCGCGCGTCATAAACCGCCTCTATGGAATGATCAACTTTCCACACTTGTATCGCAATGTACTATTTCGAACTCTACCGGGGGCTGCAGCCGACTGTAGGTACAGTTGTTTATTTCAATGTTGGTTATTCGTAATTCAACATTTTGGGATGGAAAATTAAGATTTTTAGATGAGAGATAAATTTTTAAACAATTCTTTAAAACTATTTAAAAAAAATGAGTCTGAAGAAAATAGACTTCCTCTTACGAAAATAAGCTGATTATGGGTAAACGTTAATTTTTTTTCGAAGAAAGTTCGAATTGTCAAAAGTTGTTTGTTAATGTGCATAGAAGTAACCCTCATCGTTTTGTTTACGTGATTATTAATAACCCTGTAAGTACCTACTTATACAATGAAATTAATAACCCTGTAAGTACCTACTTATACAATGAAATTAATAACCCTGTAAGTACCTACTTATACAATGAAATTAATAACCCTGTAAGTACCTACTTATACAATGAAATTAATAACCCTGTAAGTACCTACTTATACAATGAAATTAATAACCCTGTAAGTACCTACTTATACAATGAAATTAATAACCCTGTAAGTACCTACTTATACAATGAAATTAAGATAACAGTAGGTTTATATATAATATGTACACACAATGAATATGTAAGAATGTTGTAATCAAGACAATCCTGTGCCGAGGCAGATGGCAACAAGCAAGTCGTCCCGAGGGAGTCCACCTACAGCCTACACACAGGCCTCCGCCACGGCACGGCGGGCGCGGGGCGAAGGCCTGCTCTGATTACATGATTATTTATCCACAAACATGCGGACCTAAGCTAACTATAGTAACTGTAACGCGGTAAATACCGAGATTACATTGTCCTATATTATTTGTTCACTTGTGTTACCATAGATTACAGGTTGGTCAAAACTATTAGGAAAAATGCGACTGTCCTACCATTAAATTATTTTTATTAATTATATTTAGAACGTAATAGACAATTATTTTACGTAAAACTGATTGGCCCGTGACTTTGTCCGCATTGTCCCTCACTTGTTGCTTTCTGATCGACGCTTCTGGACTGTTGTATTTTTTTATAGCCAAAAGACATCTAATAGACTAATAATGAATTAATTATTAATAATTAAGTTAAGTAATCATTAATAATTAAAATTTAGTATTTCTGTGATTATTACGGTCGGTTTCTATACAGTCACACAGAGTCTTATTAGTATGCGTTTTCATTTTATTCCACTTTAAGTACCTACCTAGCATATTCTGGAAGTCTTGAGAAAAAATTTCAACATGACATAACTCAGCAGCAAGAAGTCGTATCCCAACCAACAAAGGTGGAGAATGACTCCTCTGTCACACGTGTCAAATAGACCTTCTATCTACCAACCACTCTGTATAATATAAGATAAGATGAAATACGTCTGCTAGTGTAGTGTAGTGATGCCTTAAGCTAAACATAAAGAAGTTGAATAAACCAACTTTATTATTATTTTAACTCAACATAAGTACCTATTGATTTAGAATTTAAAACGATAGATTACTTAAATTCACACCCTCTTATTACAAAAAAACTGCAAAACCATAGTTTAAACCTGTACTAAAAGATCTAGGTTTTTGTGTTAGTTTTGGTTTAAAATTGATTCTTATTACAAAAAGTAAATAGACCAAGGACCAGAAGATCCCTGGTTTTAGTCGCAACCATAGACAATAGATAGCAAACTCGAAACAAACCATTCTTTTGTTCGTTCAGCGTTCGAAACACCGTTCCTTTTCACAAAATGGTTGTTAAGTGAGTAAATATTAAAAACTTATTTAAGAAATCGAATACTAAAGTGATAAAAATATAAATTGTGTGTTCAATTATTGTGAAATAGTGTGACTTGTATTTGTTATTCTATGTTCGCGATTACGTTGTTGTATTTAAATACATCAATTTATGTAGCGTATATCGGAACGCGGCTCGAGTTAAGCCTTTAAGCCTTTTGCCTGCCCCATTAGAAGTATAAAAAAAAAATATTACCTAAAAAATAGTAAACATGAAAATAACCTAAATTTCTCAAAAACATAAGAAAACGTAGTGATTATATCCTCTTTGAACATAAGTACGTACTAAAAATATTTACTTATTTATGTTTTTAGTAGGTTTAGGTAATATGTTGTTAAAATCTGTGGAAATTTCAACTCTCTAGCTATCACGGTTCTTGAGATAGAGCTTGGTGACGGACAGAAGACGGACGGATAGCGAAGTCTTAGTAAGAGGGCCCCGTTTTTACCCTTTGGGTATGGTACCCTAAAAAGGAGCGAGAATTGGAGTAACGAGGAAAAGGTGAACGTCAGAATTTAATTTTTTGAGGTTATAAACTTCGGTCTAAGTATACTTAAACTAGGGTGCTCGCTAGTTTAACTTTGACAGGACAGACAAACCTGGTTTTAGCGGTAAACTTCTTTTTGTAATAACGTTTATCTAAGTCCATGGTTTTAATCTCACTAAAACGTAGTTTAATTTTTAGACTTTGTTTTGGAATAAGGGGGACAGGCTTTTACGAAGGTTTATGGATTAAATTATAGAAAATAAACCTTACTTACTACTTGGAATTTACTTCAAACCATTGTTTTATTTGCGTCGCGTCGTCCTCAGCTTACTTTATTAAAAAATCGATACTTTCTGCGAAGCGATAATCTTTAACGAGGTGTTTTCAAATTAAGAATAACACTAGAGCAGACAATACACAATTGTTCTTAGTTAATTTATATTAAACAGACAACTTAAATAAACAAAACAACAAAGAAAATGAAACAACAATATACTTAGTCAATCTAGGAAGCTAGAGTAATATTATCATAAAACTATCACAGACACTGAAACATGACCTATGCCATAAACACCTGGTTTGTCCTTAAACATCACAACGAACGAATGAGTATTTAACACCACAAACACCCGCTCTCATTACTCTCGTTCATTCACTTGTCATATTATACGGATAATGTTAATAATAATAATAATAATAAATCTTTATTTATTGCCAACGAAACATACAGGGTAAAATATAACATGGAAAATAATACACTAAGGTTATGGTTATGGCTAAGCATCATAGTATGAAGTCACAACTGTCCCCTAGCTAGGCTACGGATAGCAACCTGTATTAAGGGCGACAGTCCCGTTCCCTCGTAAATACCTTGGTATATTGGTGGGAATTTGGAATTAAATATTTACGTTGAGATGGCAATTAAATTACTAACTAACAAATAACAGAAAGAAAAAAGTAAATTATTTACAACAAAAAATAATGGCTTGAGCTGGACATTGATTTATTACAATATATTATTAGGTTAAGATTATAGTTTGTATAAATTACTTGAATAGGATGATTGTATATGTAGATATTTATATATAGGTACACAAATAATATAAGAATATTAGTGGAGCATATATATATACATACATCGTTTAGTATATAAAAATATAATATAAATAATGATAAGGATATTTAATATGGGTGGGTACACAAATAATAAAAGCTATATACTATATGTACGAATTATTACATGATATAATTGGATGGTTAAGGATAGAATTTGACTACAATCAGTTAAGTAGGTTTATAGAATGAGTAAAAATTATTAGAAGTTTGAAAAGAAATTAAGTAAGAAAGACCATTATTTCCTCTGTTTCCTCATAGGATCTTCCCAAGAGCCATTTTGTTAATTGAATTTTACAACTTGCGCGAGGTAGGACATGATGAGATATGGCTTTGTTTATGTTGTTGTAAATGTACGGGCCTATGAAGTAGTGAAAATGATGTGTGAAGGATAACTTGCCCTTAACTACATTGCAAACGTTGAATTTGCTGCGTCTCTGGTCAGGTATCAAAGGGGTTATGGAATGTATTTGGAGGACAGAATATAAAATGAAGAGTTGGCGGACGGTAAGCACATTACATTCTTTATAGAGTTGCTGCGTCGAAAACATTCGTGGTTTGAAGGTACTGACTTTAAGGAGTGCCCTCTGGGCCCTTTCGAGATTAAGAAAGTGAGTTTTAGGGGTACCTCCCCATGAAGTTATACAATAGGAGATTATCGATTGACACAGCGCGAAGTAAGTAGTCTTAACTATTTGTCTTGATGCAACATATCTTAAGGTCTTAAAGATGTATATTAGTTTTCTGACTCTGGAACACAAATAGTCAATATGTTGTTTGAAGCTTAGGTTGCGGTCAACGATGACTCCTAAGTATTTTATTGATGGAGTAGGTTCGATAGACGGACAGGTTTGATTGCAAAGGTTAGGATTGGAACAGGTATGAGCAGTCAAGGTGAAAGGAGAAGGTTGGGTATTATTTCGGATGGAGAATGTGATAAATTTGGTTTTAGAGGCATTCAATGTTAATGAGTGGGTCCTTAGCCAGGTTGTTACTCTGTCTAATCCAGTTTGGGCAAGTAGCTGTGTTTTTGACCACGATTTAGCAGTAAAGGTAAGGACAGTGTCGTCGGCGAAGGAAATTATTTTACCACTTTGCAGGTTGATTTGAGTGAGATCGTTTATGAACACCAGAAACAAGGTAGGTCCTAGTATGCTGCCTTGTGGTATTCCGTACGTCACAGGGAGGTCATTACTGAACGTGTTATTTAATTTTACTGTTTGCTTTCTCCCTAATAGGTAGCTACTAAAAAGATTATGTTGTGTGCCGCGTATACCCAGTGCGTCGAGTTTGTGTAGAAGGACTGAGATAGGAACCGTATCAAAAGCCTTGGCCAAATCGAGGAAAATTGATACGACCTTACATCCCTTATCCAGTGAAGTCACAATATGGTTAGTTAGTTCTAGAACTGCGTCGGCGGTGGACTTTCCTCGACGAAAGCCAAATTGATTGTTGGATAATAGGCTGTTGGATTCTAAATATTTAACAAGGCGTTTGTTTAGAAGTCGTTCGAGGATTTTAGAAAGAGATGTAAGGACGGCAATTGGTCTATAGTTTCCGATCTGATTCCTATCCCCACCCTTGAAAATAGGGTGGACCAGTGCCTTCTTAAATACCTCAGGAAAAATACCCAATTCGAAACAGGCGTTGAATATATGAGAGAGGGGATGTGATAAAAATCTCGAATATCTTTTCAAGAAGTTAGAACCTATACCATCCCAGCCAATTGCAGTATCATTTTTCAGAGAAGCTATAGTTGCTGCGATTTCCGATGGGTCAGTACTTAGTAGGTAAAAGGAGTTTCGGGTTGGCAAGGAACAGTCCTTTCTTACTTCGGTGTTAGCGTTTACTTTTATGTTATCTGCTAGTTTTTTTCCAATAGAAACAAAGTATTGGTTGACCGTATTTACTGACTCATCGGGTGAATCACATAGTTTCAGCAATTCGATAGGAGGCTGTTTTGTTTTATAGGTATTTGTCACTCTTTTAATATTATCCCAAACCGCTTTGATATTATTACCTGCCTTTAGGAATTGTTCTCTATCGTACTGCTGCTTTGTCTTTTTTAGGATTTTATTACAAAAATTCCGATATCTGATGTAAGACGTTTTTAATATGTCATTATCCGGAGCGTTTTTAGATTGACGATGCAAAGTGTCCCTATGTCTCATACATCGAAGCAGGCCGGGAGTAATCCACGGCTTGAAAATACGCTTACGTTTAGGAACTTTAATAGACTTAGAGTTTTGTGCGATAGCCAAGGAAAGGGATTTAATTAATAATTCAATAGCTAGATTTGGGTCAGATATGGCGTACAGGAAAGTAAGATCTAGTTTAGACATAGTAGTATCTAAGTTTTCATAGTTAGTCTTGGTTATATAATTTGTGGATCTTGTGGGAATGGAGTTTATACTTAAGGATAATAGGGTAGCAGTGTGGTCTGTTACGGTAGTTTCCATTACTAAAGTAGTAGATGGTAGGGACGTTTTAAGGAAGATGTGGTCTAAACAACTAGATTCTCGAGTTGGTAATGAGTGTGCTGGTAATAAACCATGGAAAGCCAGAAAAGTCAGATATTCTGGGGCTCGCATGTCTGTAGTATTAGGCGTAATATTAATGTTTATATCTCCGACAATAATTAGATTTTTTTTATGGTTTATGGGTAGCAGGATATCATTTAATGAACTGAGGAAATCTGTAATGGATCTAATAGATGGCGTACGATAAATACTCAATATAGATGTGTTTGAGTTAATGTTTATAAGAAGACCTGATGCGTTAGTAAGTTGGAGTTCGACAACTGTTACCTCCGTTAGATCCGATTTTATATATCCGACAACCCCATCGCTTTGGTTTATATGATTTTTTGTACAGAAAGTTTTGTAGTTGTTAAGATTAGGAATATTTTGATTGGATAAACAAGGCAGCCAAGCTTCGGTCAGAATTATAATGTCGGGTTCAAAAGGCAGTCTACGTAGGAGTGTATAAAAGTCGAGTATATTAGCGTGGATGGACCGTATGTTTTGTGTTAATATTTTTAGGCATTTGTTAGGAATATCGATATAGTTAAGGCAGTTCTCAGGTGAACAGGTATATGGGTTGGATATAGTTAAGTCGTCAAGGTTATTTATGGTACTAAGTAGAGAATCAACTGTTAATTATTTTAATTTGATGATTTTGGGTAAGGTGTAGGGGGAAAATTGGGTTTGTTTGGGTTTTGTTCGGGTTTCGTAAAATAATATTGTGTGTAAATATGTATAGATATATATCCAATAATTCAGATGATAGAAATAATATAGCTTTTATGTTATTATAGTGATTTCTAAGATAAATAGATATTGTATATAAAGTATTCAACCATTTAAATAATATAGGTAATGTAGTTTTCGAGTAAAAATAATTATTTTTTGTAGATATTTCTACTAGGTTAAAGTGATGTCCATATATAAACGAAAGTAGCAAAAAAATAATTTTACAGCTAGATTTACAACTTATTGAACGTGTGTTCACTAAGGCGAAAACAATTACTAACGCACAGTGAAACACATTAAACAAATATTGACTATCTAGTCAGTCTTTAGAGCGGAATTCTTCTATCTGGGCTTCTGTTTTTATTTGTATAACCGGTGAAGCATCTGATTTTCGGACTAGGACACGTCCATCGGCAGTCCAACAGTGTTTTATCGCTCCTTCAATTTTAAGTTTTCGCGCCAAGTAATAGAAGCGGGCCGCCTGCTGCGTAAGATGTTCCGCGATGTAAATAGGGACGGCGGCGGTGGGTCCACTGATCCCCGCGAGGCTTGCGTTTAATTTTGAATCCTTGTGTATTTTGTTGTACGATTTAGCTGCCTGAATAAATTTATTTTTGGCAGAAATACACGTCATTTCTACGATTACCGGCCTATTTAAGTCTTTTTTTCCCTGCAATCGGTAAATGTCTTTCATGTCGGTATGCTGCACGTCTATGTTCATCGAAGTTATGAGTTTTCGTAGGTAGGAAGTGAGGTCTAATCTGGTTTCTCTTTCACTGCCTGGCAAGTTGCGAATTTCGACCTTATGGGCCCGTGCATTACGTTCTAGAGTTTCAATTTTTTCTTGGAGTACTGATATGAGGAGGCTATTAGCCTTACATTCCTCATCTAAAGTTTTCACTTTAGATTGCACCGTCTCGTATTGTTGTGACAAAAAGTCGATAGATTCACCAATATCTACACTTGTTTTTTTAATTTCGGCTAGTGATTTCTCTATGGATATCAATTTTTCTGTTTGCTGCGATGTAAAAGACGTCATTAGCTGTCTAATTTCATCCCTAAACGAACTAAATTCGTCTACTAATAAGTCATCGAAGCGTCGCTTCGTGCGCAGGGCAGTGGCACTCCCAGCGGCGGCGGCGGCCGAGGCCGATATGTCCGGCTCGGAGCCCGAGCGCCCGCGCACATTATCATTCGGTGACCGTAGCATATTAGATCGGCTGCGCTCGGCTTTGTACGAGAAAGGACGAAGAGACAGGTGTTGACTCACGTAAACGGTGCAAAGCGAAGCTACACTATCTCGATGCGCTGTGCTCCTGGTACTCTCGTCTATTATTTTTCACTATTTAATTTGATTTTTTAAAGAAAATGAATAAAACAGAGGGCACGTCTACTCGCTACCGCGGTCCGGAGGGAAGGGGAGGAGAGGAGGAGTAAGGGTGAGTGTGGGAGTGAGTGAGAGTGAGGTACTTCAATTCAATTCAATTCAATTCAATTCAATTCAATTCAATTCAATTCATTTATTTATTGAGAATATAGGTCACAAATTGGTCTTACAAATAAAGCATAGTACAGCTATAACCAGCCTTTTCGGCATTCAATATAAAAAAAGGAGGTACATAAGTTCGATGTCAAATGAATAACAAAATAATACGTCCATGCAAATTACATAGATGTCACTTTGAAAATAAAATAAAATTTAAAACTGTCAAAAAGTAGGTAGGTACGTAGGTAGTCAATTTTAGAACTAAATTAATGATAACAATTGATTACAAAATGTCTATGAAATAAAGGAAGCATTAGAATTAAAATCCTTTCAATACATACTTACATAAGGATTTGTCATTTAAAAATTCAGTTATACTGTAATATGCTTTGTCAATAAGCATAGTCTTTAGCCTACGTTTAAATATGTCAATATTAGGAGAGTCTATAATACATTTTGGCAGATTATTATAAATTAAAATACACATGCCGAAGACACTATTTCTATACAAAACAGTCCTGTGTCGTGGCATTACTAATTTATGTTTATGTCTTACATTATTCGTCATATAAAGCGCGAAGTACATATAAACTGTTGAATTAAAATACAATATTTGTCTACGAGGCTTATCTGTGCGTGATGTACGAACCGACAGAAAGATTTTATTGGAAAAGCTGATTTAAATATGTCAACGTAATATCGTGACAATTTGTGGTGAATGACGGAACGATGGAACTGTAAACCCTGATGAGTAAGCCTATAGGCCGCGTTAATTTACTGTAAGCTTAATAAGTATTTTGTTATATCTTGTCATTACCTAGAGGACGCAGAAACCCCCCATCCACTTCATAGGAAACACGAACCTATTTTTGACTTTACTATAGTATAGTTGGGTTAACTTTGGATGTCAGTTTAAACTGAAATGAAAGTTAACCCTGAGTCAAGAATATTTAAATAAAAATAAGTAAGTATATTTTATTTAATTGAATTGGAGGCTTGATGGTGGCACTTTTCTGTTGAATGAATGAATAAAAATATCTACGTACCTATATACAGATAAGTAGCATAATATGTACGAGTATGTACGTAATTATATAGTAGGTAGTAGGTTGGTTACTGCTTAATGAACAGTGAACTCGAACAAGATTAGTCATTTGAAGTAAAGTTTCTGTTTATTAACTGGTTGGTAGTTGGTAGCTTCCAGCGAGCAGCGAGCAGCGAGTGGTTCCCCGCGGGTCCTTGCACACTTCCTATTGTAATTATATAGGTAGCTCTACTTGGGGCTATTGTGAAGTTAATAGTATTGGAATTTAGATGTTTAACTATACTCATTAGATGCACTCATTCAATATAATATGTGACTATACACCTATGGTAAGTACCATAGGTATAGTCACTATGGGTTATAAATTAATTTGTGGATTTTAACACTGACTTTAGTATGTGAACAATGTTTTAGCTGTTTCATACAATAGTTATCTACTCTAGAACTCGCCACGGTTCGAAAACATAAGACATTCAAAAGTAGGCACCCGTGGCGTCCTACTGTAGCGCCATAGCTTGTTGTGAGACATTTTAAATTGAACTAACTGTATTTTATACTAAATATCTTTCAACTATCGCCTAATATAAAACCGAAATCTGCGTTCGCCGACTGAACAGAATCCAAGTAAATGTAAGTAGATCTGTATAACTAAATTACTATAATAGTTCACATATCACTGAACAACTCGGCAGTAGGTAGGTACTAGCAATTTATCTATTCTTATAAGTTATTCGTAACACATTAATAAACATTCAAAGTTTCTAAACGTATCCCTTTAAAACAAAGTTTCTGAGCAATTTCTGCTTCAAATCATATTATATAGTACCATCGACTTTGTTAAGGGGACTCTACACGGTCTCACGCGATATTAGTTGCTTGTTAGTTAAGGGGACTCCACACGGACTCACGCGATATTAGTTGCTTGTTAGTTAAGGGGACTCCACACGGACTCACGCGATATTAGTTGCTTGTTAGTTTATTAAATCCATAGAAAATATAATAGTACAAGTAGTTTATCTTGAAAATTACAAATTACACTGTAATCTGCGACTCTAGATTATTTTCTAGAGGCACTTGAATTATTTTTTCAGACCCAATTTGTGTTACTTAAATCCGAATTAGTCCCTATATTTTTCCCACAGAATTTCATCTGAATTCAAAAAGTTTAAGTTCATCTCAAAAAGTGTTCTCAATTCGTTAGGTCATAATGAAATTTCGTAGTTTTTGATATTTGAAATGATACTTACTACAATAAATATCTTGACCCATTTATATTATACCGAAAGATACAAATACATATTATTCAATTTGATACACGTACTAGTTATATTATAACATCTTACGTAAAAAATAATGTTGTCTTGACATTTAAGTACTTTCTCGTATAAAAAGTCCCATCGTAATAGAACACGTGATTCCATAAACATTACACTACAGCTACGATACGTAAAGCGGGACTTTTTAAGTAGATCATTGGTTTACCGTCGCGTCTCGTCGTCTTGCCGGTTGTCGGTTTATTACTCGTCATTTTTTACGTGTTCATTCAATAAAGGGAACCGAAAGAGGGTTTTAAACTTTGAAAGTTGTTATTGTGTTTTATATATTTTTTATTTTATCATTTTGTGTAAGTCATAATAATTTACATTTTTACCAATTAGGTTTACCTAATCCAAAATTTACACTATGCCGAAGAAATTATTGACTCTAATTTAAATAATTAAAATAAAGTCACGTTACTGTCTGAAATATAGTGACTGAAACCTGAACAGTACCTACATCCATACAAATATTGTATGATATTGAAAGCAATTAACACTAAGCTCCTGATTCTGCACGTATTTAAAAACATTTCCATAAAACACGAACATAAAATGAAAAGCCCAAATAAAAGCTTGGCTATTTAAAAAGCTGTCAGAAACGTGCTTCCACATTGCAATGTGGCAGTGTGGGTGGACATCGGACGTTATACGTGGAATCTCCATCACCCATCAACGTATTAAAATCATTTTATAATACGTTCCAACGGCTGCCGATGCAATTTGTATGGAAATTCTTCGAGTGTGGACAGAGCATGGACAGAGCTATATTTTTATTTTATTGTAAATTGATAGAAGCCATTACCATTTTACTGGTACGTCTGGTACCTATCGGTAACCGGTAACCGGTAACCGGTACCTATCTAAAGTCGAGTTTTAATTAAACAACAGTTTTATTGTTCAAAGCAATTTGAGTAATAGCTAGAGACAAGTAATTGAACCTTACCTACCAAATTTATAGATTGAGTTTTGTCGGTATGTTTCTTCTAATTAATAATAATTGATATAATGTAACAGGTCCTTTACCAAGGCGAATAATACGATTAAAAAGTAAAGTGCCTGTCGCTTATAACTAAAATTATAATTATTGTAACGAATTTTTTTGTTATTAGGCTATGTGTTCACCGTTTGTAGATGTGTTCTTTTTAAAGACTCCAAGATAAGCATTTTAATGAAATACCTGCGAAATTAATATAAAAGTTTTCTTCAATTTATTAAATGTTCCCGTTGCGACTATTTCATAAGCGATTTTAATTGAAGGTAGGCAGCTTGTAGGCGTCTCTAAAGTTTCAACTTTCCTATTAATTAAATTACATGACATCTTCAAAATGTCAGTGCAATTTAACCGAGAAGTTTGCGCCAATTAAAAAATTAATTAAAGAGTTAAATGCAATGAAAGAAATCATTGACAGACAAGTGGTAATGCTGTCCATAGTGTCCATTTACTTAAAAATAATTTTAAAGTGTATTACAGAATATATAATACTTAGTACAAATGTATGGTATGTAAACTTAGCTATACGTCTAGAGGTTGGTCAACCTATAAAGAAATTCTATTATCTGAAGAATGACATAAAGTTTGAAAGGCTTTGTCAATCGCCACATAGAAAATTAAAAACATATTATGTTTGCTCACCGAACCACAGCAGCACACACAATGATCGTTAAAGTGTACAAACACAATACAACACAACGACACACACACACACACCCTGCGGTCCAGGCTCGTGCTCGCTCAGCCTCCCGACAGCTACACCGATACTCTCATTACATACTCCTTTACCTATTTACCTTTTATAAAACCATTAAACATCGGATTACCGGATATAGCCGGATATTACCGGAACTTTACGCATCTGTTATTGTCAATTCCGGATTAGACGTTATTGATTGAATTATGAAGTAAAGACGGAAATGCGAGGTTTATTTTGAGCATTTGAGGCGTTAAGTTAGATGATTTACACGCGTTTTGTACAACTTTATAAGTCTGTGGTTACATTTGAAACGCCTCGGCACAGAAGAGGAGTCTTATGCATTACAAAAATAAGATTCATAATATAAAATTGGAGCATTTTAGAATTAGAATAATGCGTTGAAAAAATGATTTTAAAGTGTGAAGGTAAACATGAAATATAAAAGCAATGAATGAGGAATTGTCAATGAGTATGAATGGATTAGGATTAACCGAAGCCGGAGTAACGTTGTCCTCATGAGACGCCTCACCGATCACCACTCGCACCCACTCACCCACTCACCAGGTATACTACCGGACTCGATATTATAACTCAATACAACGTACCTCACTAACCTAAAGTTACATTATAGCCGCCTAAAGCAAAATACCTGGCGCTTTTAACCAAATTATTAATTTTATTTCATGAAAAAAAATTGTGTACCTTCCGTTTGTAGGTGAAATCTTTTCTTACATTTTGATAAAATAATAATTCCTTGTCGTTTCTTTGTAGGTATTTAAATGTTAAGTCATAAACCAGCCAGCCCATCTTTCGATAAGTTTAGTCACAAGTTGCGCCTTCTTCTTTTCATTATTTCTTTTCCTACAAATACTTTTGGGGAAATATTTTACCTACAAACGGTAAATAGGTACTTAGTACTAATTTTACACGCAATGATTAATAATTTTAGTTACAGGCGACAGACATGATACTTTTGACTTTAACTAAGTATAGTTGGTTGCATGCAAATATAAATACATTGAATATACCTCCTCGCAGTTACCCTGAACACGGAGATTATGATAAGTAGGTAGACATATAGGTACCTACTCCAACATGCTATACCTACCTGTAGCTAGCTAGTTGTTGAATGATGTAGTAACACCGAGATATTGGAGATATTATATTTGGGAGATTCGACTGACACCTTCTTTATACATATAATCTAGGTGATTTATACAGCGTCAGCAGCTTCTATCCACATTGTTCAGGGCGCTCTTGTGTCTGAGACATGGTATTAGATGGAGTAGGCTTGATGTAGACAGAAATATCGTGATGAAACCCGCTGGTTAGCTGGCTCTAAGTTAGCTCTGCTTAGTAATAACATTTTACAATTAATGTAATTTTATTTTATTATTTTACCTTCGCATGTTTTAATTTTAAAAATACTTTGTTTGTATTATTATTAACGTAACCCAATAAATATATAGTAATAAAATAAGATCTTGATTTGAAATGTTTGACTTATCTTCCACATTGCGTCCCGTTAGCTATGTCTAGGGAAGAATCAATTCAATCAGATAGCAAATATACGCTTGTATGTATGTATATACTCGTACCTATACCTAAGGTTTGTTCAATTTACGTAAAATGTTTGTTGTTTTTATAACATTTGATCCAGCTAGTGTTGCTGTGGGGTTTCGTACGTCACTTCTCTACTAGTTGTTATGACGTAGGTATCCGCTAAGAATGGATTTTGGAAAATTCAACTCCTACTCGGAAGAAGTCACGTGTAAGAGCTAGTCGTTGATTATTAAATAGGTAGCTTAAGTGTAATATAGAAGAAGATTATTAGTGAAGTTTAAATCTTTAAAAAAATATGAAATCATTAGATATACTTAAGCGTACAAGTTAATAAAAAGAGAAACTACCTCGTTAAAAAGCTATATTTATAACAAACTAAGTAGGTAAGTAAGTAGGTAGTAAGTAAATACATAAATAAGACTAGTTACGTCCCCCGGCGTCGCTCGGCCACCTCATTACCACCTCATTTCGCAACCCAACCGACGACCGCTGAGTTTACTTTTTAATTATCTTGCATTTTTTATTCCCTTAAAATTCGCAGAGGAAAATATGCACGAAAATCTCTTGCACTTTCATATATATAAGTGTAGATGGCGGGGTGCCGAATGGACGTCACGACGTCCTGTGTTCAGTAAGACGTCAGTCAGACGTCACCAAAACGTCAGTTCGACACGTTACAGTAAATATGTCATGATAAACACACATCGTAAGTAAATTGTATTGATATTATAAATGCGAATATTTGTATGTTTGTTATTCTTTCACGTTAAAACTTATGATCCGATTGCGATGATACTTGGTATTTATAACAATCCTGGAATAGCATATAGGGTAATTTATACAGATCGGGACTTTAGAGTGTGAAACCAGGTGACGTAGCTAGTCGAATTATATGCGAATCCCAACCCACGACACCTACCTACCGACCCATCTACCCTTACACCGAGACGCCGCGATGCTACGTTGTGTTTGTATTTGATATCAATTTCCGCTAAACGAACGCGGTTTCTTTTCATACAATTTCCGTTTTAGATAAAATCTATTTGATATCTTCACTTCTGTTACTTGAAGTGAAGGCATCATTTAATCACTTTTATAACAGAATATACAATTTAATATATTTTCTACAAACTACCTAGTTTTTTTGGCTCGGGGGACAAATCAGCCCATTACAAAACAGGAAGGGACCAACTCTACCTATTCTATTTCTAGAATAAACTTTCTAAAAATAGAACCTCTTCGTAACAGACTCATCTATGTCAGTCTCCGATCCATCCCCTTGTCTATGAAAAATATCGTTTAAAACTTGAGAAGTGGTTGTCACTTCGCGCCCCGTCTTCGCTCGGCTCGCATTAATCACCACGATGCGATCACTTGATTGACTCTGCTCAAGACAACTGACAGGCAGACAGCTCCATGACGTCGCTAAGCTCGATCGATAAACTTTATAATATTCAGTATTTCAGAACACATCTTAATATATATAAATCTCGTGTCACAATGTTTGTCCTCAATGGACTCCTAAACCACTTAACCGATTATAATAAAATTCGCACACCATGTGCAGTTCGATCCAACTTGAGAGATAGGATAGCTTATAATATTATAGTAAAAGAGACTAATAATTTTCTATTGTTTCTGTAATCTATATTCGAACAATATTAATATTTTTCATAATCTAGGCACAATCAAGCTAAAGTGAAGGCTCACCTTAGAGTATTTAACTTACGAATATCTTTGTTATTATTTAAGATTAAAGACCTTTAACTTAAACAAGACCTCCTTTTGTTGAAAATATTCTAATAATTTTACAACTTTACAATGGACTTTCAGAAGTTTTGAACGATCGAATATCTTCAGTACCTATGTTGATGGAATATCTAAAATTAACAGAATCACAGAATTGTAATCCAGTTATATATCAATTTATATCTTGAATTAGGGATATAATGGTTTGGTGAATGACGCGGTGTAATCTAAGGTAAAATACTTACACATAAAAACGTATGTTTTGCATCTGAAAAATAATTTTGTGGACTTTTTATATTTTTCAGTTCTTTACGACTACTAGATGTCTGACGTTTGAAGAAAAGATATTTCTCATCCACCCAATCCAACTTGTCAACCCCGATGGGAGATGCTGCCTCTACTTCTTGTCATGTAGCTTACTTATTGATGACTGCTACCAGAGATAGCAGATGAAGATACGTTCGAAGCAAGGAGGGGCTCGATAATACATTTTTGCGATACTGTATATCGGTTACCCATCGAAGTAATGATCGCACCAAGTATTGCTTAACTCGCACGACCGTTAACGATAGACGAGCGCATCTAGACCATAAGCCTATGCTTATAAACAAGATGTCTATCAATAATTCCACAATTACTCAATGAGGCTTCCCAACTAAACGTACCCGTATACTTGGAAATGAATGTCGGATTTTGGTCCCATTTCTCTGATAATCTATAAATGGCCGCTAATCAATTAACGAATTAATCACCAGATGATAGTTTACTATTATACTTTTTCTTATATTAGTGGCATGTTTTTACATATATTGCTTTCTTAACTGAAAGAGAAGATTAATAAACCTAGCAGAAATGTAAGCTTGATCAAATAAATCCATGTGATAATCCACTGCGTTGGTGATTTCTGGAATTCCGTTCGAAAATTTCCTTCCGGCGCTCAAAGGAAAGCGAACGAGATTTCTAGATAAAAGTTTTAGAAATCCCTCTATCTACATTGATATCTTTTTGAAAATCTATTTACTACAGCATAGTGTCTTAGTTTTAGTACCTAAATGTATTATATACCTACTTGAAAACCTCTAAGGGTTAGAGAGACTGTATCCCCAATTAAAATAATTTAAACCTACATTGCCTTTATGAAATCTTACCTACGTCTAAGGGCGAACCAACGAGGGTGAATACAGACTATTATACAGACTAAATGATTGGCCGATAGTTCGGCAACCATCACATCTGAAGGCGCAAACAATGGTAAGATGTTTGAAATAAGGAATTGATGTCTTTCATCACTGACATTAGAAATAAGAACATTTAAGATATTGATACAATGGAGTTGCAACGTCTCCCCCTAAGAGAGCCTTTATGGAAGACGTCAATTCGAAAGGGTATGGAAAAATTATTTTGTTCTACTCAGTACACCGAGTTCTATCGACCGATTTAAAGTCTATTTCCTCCAAATACCAATTTGAACAGAAATGTAATAATTTAGTGGAGTGTAATGAACGAGAGCATAAATAAAGTTGTAAACGATGTAACATCTGGTGCAACCATAGACGACAAGTCCGGGGGACGCCGGGATTTACGGCGTGAATCCCGCGGGAACGTCGCGCCCGTCGCCCGCGGTCGGGACTCCGCGAACACGACACCTTTTACCCAAATTAGTATATTATTGCTGCTTTAATTAATACGGCTTTTTTATTTTTGTTCAAGTAACTTTTGGGGAATGTAAGCCTATGTTAATATCTATCATCTTAAAAGTTCTTCATTTCTAAGTATAATCAACTTGAAAAATATTGAAGTTTTGGCTTTAAAGATTTCAGTAGCTAAACTTTTGAGATTTTAACTTTCAACGAGATCTCAGCAGTTTAGCAGGGACATAAAATGTAATTTATGAATATCTAAGTATAGCCAGATTGACGAAATAGATAGACAACCGGATAATCGAATCTTGGCTTCCGTTTTATTGGCTTATTACCAAAGGTATATGATTTTATTGTTCAATATTTTCATAAAAAATATTAATATAATTTTAAATGTTTTAACATTTACTTCCAATGGTTCCATGAGATTTAACAAATTGAGTAATATTAAGACAACAAAAGTAGACGCTCATCATAGAGGTGTAAAATTGATATTATTCTAAGTACCTACTAAGTCTTTAAGTTTATGTTAGGTAGTGATTCTAGAGTTCCAGTTCTAGTTCCATAACATTCTAGAGAAGTTTTAGGCCTTCAGTTTAGTTGCCATTTGTTGTACAAAACTACCCTTTAATGTACCTACCTAAGTTTAGAAATGTAACCGCTCACGCACGGAGCGCGCTCTAGTCATTTGAAACGATTCACTCAACACTATGATACCATTACAAAATGTATCAACTTTAAGGAATACCTATGTAAAAGGTTGAAAGGTATTCGATGAAGACAACACATAAAGTAGGAGATAGCTCGAGGTACTCCAGCGCGGCACGACGACGACGCGCGACGGCGGCACTATAAACACTAGGGCTGTCTTATCGTGTCGGTGCCGCGACAAAACGAGATAATAACCACTTTTATTTATATACTTACACGGTTTTTTACAATAAAGTTGTTATGGCTTTAGTTACTCATAAAACCGAGGGTGATGTGTGAACATTTTTTAGGACAAAAGAATCAATAAAACCCTAAGATAAAATTATAATCGTCCAACGGTAGGTTATTATAAAAATACCATCGGAATGGGATAAAAAATGTGTGGTGCCATAGTGCAGAATTTATATATCTGCGTATAAAAATAGTTGTTATAAAAACCAACGTGAACCAATAGCTTTTGCACATTTTCGGTGAAAAAACGCATGTTTTTAATGCCAAAAATGTGCCAAAATATGTAATTAATTTAATTGTCTACTACTGTTCACTTGTCTTGTCGTGTGTTTTTTACAAGCTTTTATTTAACTTGCACTGTTCGTATGTAAGTAAGTTGTCCGTCAATATTTGCAGTTACAGCCCTACAGTAACAGCTGTTCAGTGTAAAAGATAGTAATTTGCAAGGCAAGGCAAGGCAAGGCTAGGTAAGGTAGATAGATATACCTATCGTAAACAGATAGTGAACACCGCATCAACTCCGCGGGTGGGTACCGGACCTTAAAACTCTACACATATTTTATACTTCGAATAGTAAAATATGTTTAAAGTTATACAATACTTATTGCAGGACATTTCACACAGCGCTATGTTACCGTAAGTTAAGTATAGCTAGGCAATACTAGGCATATTCTTAAGCATAAAATATGCTTTTTTTCTTATAAGCTATGGGTAGAACCTGAAGTGTTGCAGACCTATATCGGTTATCGAAGGACTAAGTGACGTTTTCTGTAATGATAAATGTAAAGAATGATTAACTAATAATCCGGTAAGCGACATGTTCGAGATCACAATCACCTGATAGTTTTCTATATTTTGTGTGTTGTGCAATTAAAGCGTCTATTGGTTTCCATTCATATTTACATGAATAAACGCTTTTTATGAAGTGAATCGGTTGAATTCTTCAAAAATGTCCCTGCCTAAAGACATCTCTAACTACGTGACTTCTATATTGCATAAACAGCACCTAGTGCTGGCTTACATCGACCACAATATGGCATTACGCTAACGAACGCAGCAATAGCCTTGAAAGCGAACCAAACTTCCGTTGAAAAGAGTTTGTGGTGGCAGACGCTCATTAGAGCTCCCAGATTTCACTTGGAAAACAAGTTATTTTCGTTGTGGAGTAAAACAAGAGTTTGTTATTCAAAATAATGCCATGGCCGACTCTTAACTAACATTATAAACGCTTTGTTTGTCTTAACGATTCACCGGCTCGACCGATTTGGATTATTTGTACAAAAGTAGTCTAAAGTGTGGAGAAAGCGAGAGGTTACTTTTGTTTAGATATACCCATCGAGGTTTACTTGGACCGCGGGGTGCAGCTAGTCATAATATAAAAAGTCAATGTTTTTTTCAACGAATAAGTTGATTGTAAATGTTGGAATTTATTAATATAAAAATAAACATTTGAAGGCTTTGGTTTACTCTCTGGGGACTGACTGTCGTCGAATTTTAAAAATTATTAAAAACAAACTGTAAATTATTTAGTGAAATTTCTTCGGCTACGTAGTAAAAATAAAGGTTTTTGATTTTAAAAAATACCAAAAGATATTCTTTTTGCACTTGGAAAATTATTGAAATTCTGTTGACCAATTGAACTTGGACTTTTGTTGTATTTGCCGGAGCGAATGAGGCGCGGAAGTGGTGATTAACTTGAGTAAAGTAGTTGCAACACAAACAGCGCGCGGACAACTGCAAGATACAGACACGGAGTAACCGACCAACTAACCAAGTAACCAAGTAGGTAACCGATACATGGAAGTGCACTTAATGCTCCCTACACTACACTACACTACACACGGACGCGACGCTAAATGACTTTACACATTGGACACCGACATCTGTACTAAACCTCTTTCACTTGACTACTTTGTTTTATAATGTAGGTGTTCGTATCCATCACTGATTTTGTTTTTATCTTAAGTTAAAGGGTGAGAGGAAAGACATTCAATTCGCGCGTGTGTTTTTTTTATGTTTTTTGTAAGAATGACCAGTGATTAATAGAAATGTTAGGTTATTTAGTAGTTTGCGATTCTATAGCCTTAATCGTTCAGTTTCCGTGGCACAATCAGTATACAGTAATGACACCAATAAATCCTTTATTTGACTATTAAACTATCCTCAACTCAAATGAGAATGCAAGGTACAATAATTGAAGGTTATTTTATTAACAAAAAAGTTCCGAAGTCCTAACAAGATTTTTGTAGAGTTGGAAATTACGTCAAAAAATAATATTTTTGCCGTGTAAAACTTATTTAAAATCAGTCAAAAGAGTAGCGGGTCATCATTTGTAATGGATGTTGCTAATCCAACCTCTTTGAGTTATTAAGTTTTTACGTCTCTAATGCGGCTAAGTTCCGGGTAGGCTCTACCCAATTTTTATTTTTAGTTTGGTGTCACGTTGGGTCACCATTAATGAGAAAATAGTAGTCAAGAAATTTTGCAGGAATAATATATTTAAATGTTGAATCCAAGGTTCGATAGATCAAATGGTGCAAATCTGAAATCAAACCAATAATGGGAAGAAAGTTTACGTGGTTCGTTTGATCAAACCATTCAATCGAACCTAGTGATCACAGCCCAAAGTTAAATATCCCGTTTAAAATAGTAGGTAGATATAGTGTAATAAAGTGAAGTATCTATGTAAGTATTATGTCCTAAAAGCTAAGCTTCTGTTTGTTTAGGTCAGTTTTTAGGTTCCAACATCTGTTAGTTAATATTATGAAGGGAAACTTTGTATGAAGTCTCGGACGTGTTATTTCAGTTGCTCAAATAATATCTTCATAAAATATGTTGATGGTTACATACCTACTACATAACCAATGCCTTTCTATTACCTACAATTTTATTTGGAAATATATGTTGTTGAGGTAAAATGTTGACGTAAAATTGGTTTTTGTGGGTTTTTGCTGTCGAGGACAATATGACGGTCGTGCTCGTGCTATATCTCATGTTGAACTGAATAATTTACGCGGCATTTTATGTATTAAGTAATTTAATAAAATTAAGGTGAATAAGCGAAACTGAAGTGATAAGTATAATATAATAAGACATTGTCATGTTCTCGTTGACGGATAAACTCGACGGCGAAGTTTCGTTATAGGTATGCAACCTCTTTTAATAGTAGAACCTCTTTCGAGATTTATTTGACATAATATACCTATACGGCCTTTTTAAATCGTATCTTTTTCGAATTTTCTTAAAAAAGTTATAAACTCTTTTGAAGTTTCTTTGAATTTGCCCTTTTTACGCCTATTTTGAGTTTTTGAGGAGATAGAAAGACCGAGTAAAATCATCGTGTTTGGACGATTTAATTGATAAAATAATAGCGATACAAATAATAAGAACTATTATAGATAGTATCAAAATGAAGAATGGTTACCGAATATAATTATTGTGAATGATAATAATGAATTGTCAAGAACATGCCAAGCTAGGTAGGTAGGTACATAATAACAAACAATACATCTTTACATTACAATGAATGATTAGCTAACAATTATTCAGTTATTTTAGTTTTAGTTTATTATAGTTACGTTCGTAAATGGGCATCTTCAACTGAAATTGTTCTTATATATAGATTATCTAACATTATATTGATAATGTTACTTTACCTCGACGTCAACTTAGTTACATGCAACGTGGTCACGGATATCTCCTTGTGACCATGGTGGATGTAGCTCGATCGGAATGTAACCGTGGTGACAAGGAGAACCTTACGAGAACGCAGTCAAGTGGCTGAATGAATGAATTATTGAATGTCATCCGAACATCGAGGTAAATTAAAATGAAAATGTAAAGTGGCGTGTGTATAAGTAGATATATCATCTTATTTTGTATTACTTAATTATAACTTGTATTGTATTTAATACAAATCATTATTGCTTGTCTAATTTGATAAATTACGACAAAATGAGAAAATTAAAATGTAACCTACAATGAATCTGTAGTCACAGTCACAATCAGAACTGATTCGATTATGAATGGAGTGTTGGGTGGTAGTTCTACTATTCTGTTCAACTAGTTGAATACCGAGGCACATGGGGCTACGGACGATCCCGACTCAAACGACTGATGCGTGTGAGGTGTTCAGAAATCATTTTTAGTGTAAAAGTAAGATTTAGGCGGAGGATGTTTGGATCTAACTAAGTCGACTGAGCTACGAAGTCGGATTCTAAAGTAATTTAAAGTGTAGACAGAGACAAAACCAAGCGCCAACATAACCACGCGAGGCGAGGGTCACGCACTCTTCGGTCTACCTCGTCATGACCTCGTCAAGCAAGACGTTATCAAATATATGAGACGTGATATAAAAGAGGTTCTATATCTGTACGACAGATGTTGAAAGAGGTCGCAACTCGCACGTCCTCTTGATAACATGTTCCGATTGTTTGACCATTCAATGACAGGTGAATGACGTTTCTCATGTATTCTACGTTTGTTGGCCAGTACCTACCTACCTAGACGTGATGCTAGTGGTGAGTGGCGGATATAGGTATCGATGGTTTTATAACAATACTTTGTAGACATCTTGTAGGTGTTTGTACTACTAGCAACACCTCGCGGTGTCACTCGTGTAAGTCTCGATCCAAGGGAATATCAGTATAAAATGTAGCCTATGTTACATAAGGATTTATAGTATCTTCGAATTAAGTTTCAACGAAATCACTCCAATAGTTTCAGAGCCTAGCGTGTCAGCTCCGACGTGCGAGTGGAGTCCTACTATTTCCGTACTTATATAAAAAACATAACATTGTTTGTTAACGCTTGAATTTACTACCTATCAAATCATAACAGAGGCTTTAAATAAAATCGATTATTAAAGAGTGAACTCCAAAAAGCTTTTCTCTCTAAAAGAATTATGTAGATGAATGTTAACATGTAAATACCGATTAAATGTAAATATATGCATGGATATGTGTGAAAATATGTATGGTTTTCATTCGTAAACATAACCTTTCTAATCAAACCGGACGTACACCGGACGTACTTCGCGCCGGACGGACGTCGGTGACTGACGGACGTGCTTGACGCGAGGTTGACACTACAATGTATTTCATTACTATTTGTTATTGTGTATACAATATTGGGGTCTATGCCTTTTCGCATATAAAGAGGGTCGGGTTTTTTAAATTCCTAAAACTCGAGCGAGAGACGAGGAAATTTATTTTTAGAGGAAGGTCGTTTTAAAAGCTTCTGCAATGTTCATTTTTTAAGATGTCGAACAAATCATTACACAGACACAGAGTCAGCCTTTTCACTAAAAAGTGAAAAATTAAATACTTCCTCATTATACAACCGATCCCGTTAGAATATCTATATAGAAAGTAGAAAGAAGAAGAAGTACCTACCTGCCTGTAAAGTGTTGCCTTTTTTATATTTGTTTTCTTGTCCAAGTGCTTCTCTAATAAATGTCTATTCTATTCTATTTTGAAGTCACTTATGTGTCATTCTAAGACTCTAGCTATCTACGTATACGAAGTTTCATCGCAATCGATTCAGTAGTTTGAGCGTGAAGAGCAACCAAACCATAGACATAGTTTTATATTCTCAAATTGAAATATCTCTGGTACAAATGGGAGGATAGTATTGTGAGTTAGTTCCATTAAGTTTTAGTTGAAGTATTCCACTACGTAACGAAATTAACCCCTAAAATATAACGATACATAAGATACGCGTAAATCTAAAGTGTCTCACTTGTGTTAGATACATAGAATACATGCTGGAAGCCATCTTTGTTAACATCTTCACAATATGGGCCGTTATCTGAGAGTGGAATGTTCATACATATGTACCTACATAGTGACATGGTGACGTAACGCTGTACCTACTCGGTCATTATGTACGTACGGATTTAATTGGATATGTCGCGGGTTTCGTGGACGACTTACTAGTTGCGTGATGCGGTTTCACTCACAATCCTGTGAGAATATCGGGATACAAAGTTACATCATAAACCAGGTTTTGAAAGGTGACCAAGCAACTATTAACAAAATTTCTGACCGCTTTCTATGCCACAATATTACAATACCTTTCACGTTTATAATATAACAAAATTAAATAGGAAGTATTAAGCTATTTGGAATTTTTATTAGGGGTAAGTATAGGTACCTACTTCATTTAATTACTTTAAGTTTTTATTATTACTTAATTGTTTCGAAGAATATTTCATTCCTTTCTTTATTATCTAAGTAACTTTAAAATAAACTAAATTAACATAAGTATAGTAGAGATAAAATATACGATAGAAACAGAGTAGAGTGAGTAATTTAACTTGAATTAATAATAATATATCTAAATAGAAAAGTGCACGTAAAATTTTAATCTCATTTCCATCCCTTTATTTTAGAACATTTCTTGTATTGGTCCAAAGATTATTATCTAAACTGACTAATAAATACATTAGGTTTGTTTGACTAATGAATAAATCAATATAATTCTACCTTCGGACTACAATCCGTTCACCCAAGTGACCTGCCTAAAACTTGAGCCTCGTATTTAAGTATTTAGTGCGTTTACTTGAGACCTCGCTCGTATCATGTATGTTCGTACTCAGGTATCTAGTTAACTCGGGTGAGGTATATACGCAATACGTTTACATATCATATGCCTTATAATAATGGTCAGGATTATTTACCTAAGAGGGTAAAATGAACGGTTTTTGAAATTAACATATTTATATACTAATTTAACCCGAATAATATTATATGACATAATATTTTTAAATAAATAGTGCAGGGCGCCATCTAGCCTCAAGCTAAGCATTTAAGCCTCTGTTATGAAGAGGTATTTATACATTTTTCTTCTGTAGATAAAGCTTTACTGTGAAAATAATTACAAAATTGCTTCGCTAGCGAGAAGCATCTCGTCATTTTGTCATTCTTTTACTGAAGCAAACATGACATTTACAAATAAAATACAAAATATAATTAACTAAAATTCAGCTAAATTGTGTATAAATAAGAAGGACTGTGTTCGTAACTGTATTTTACAACCAGTTATCAATGAGTTTTAGTCTTTCATCGCAATTCGTTGTGAAGGAACAATCTAAGTCGCGAACGTGCTACGAATATGTGTCTACGCGCTACGGACGCTACGAGCTGTAGCACCGCTACGAGACGCCTGCTACGAACTGTAGTGGCTCGTAGACCATGCATTTGCCCTTTTACAATGTGCTTTATACTACGCAATTTTTGTGTTTCTTTCTATTATTAAAAAAATAACTTTAATTTCAAGTTAGACACTACACCTTAAAGTGGCCCGTTGTTACATATTCTCATTATTACAGGAGTCGTGAAAGGATCAATTAAGGCACCATATTAAGTCGTTCGAAACAGGTGTCGAGATGAATCTCACCTTAATAGCTACTTATTGATTGTTGCCACTTAACAAACAATTAGTTAATTATTTCGTTAAGCGATGAAAGTTAAACACGTTACATATCAGATTGTTAGAAACAAAAGTTCGTCTTTACTTCAAGTGGTAACAAAATTTAATTTGCGCAAAACGTTGAGCCGAAACTTTAGCAATTAACAGGTGAAGTAGGGTAATACTCTGGTATAAAACGTTGGTTTTACTAGACATCTTGCGCTTAAACAAATATAATTTATTACATTGTTTTTAATTTGGGGTGAAAAAACGTTCATATATAATTTCAAAGTCTAAATAAATACCTATATAAATACCACACAGCTTAAACCAATGGTCTTCATAATATAAATAAAATCTTAACTATTATGATGAAAGCGTCCCCTAAGAAAGAATTTCGAAAAATTCAACCATATGTGGACGAAATCGTGGTTGAAAGCAAGTGTGTGATGAATTAAGTAATAACGTATTAGGATAATTACAACGCCGAAGTTTGCACTTGAGGTCACTTGACATTATCGAAATTTTAATATAGATTTTATGTACGACTGATTATAGAAAATCGTCGGTGGCACTCAAATGTAAATAATTATTGTCTCATCTCATTCCTTTGTTTCTTTTTGGTTAATTCTCTCACTGTTACCGTAATTACCGTTTAAGCGCGAGTTGTCTAATTGAAACGTACATGTTGTAGGAATGGGTTTAATACGAATATGGCTTTGCGCACAAAGTTGAGAAGTTCCTTTCTTTGCTTATTTTACTAATTGTTGTTAAAATATATTTTTTTTCATTTGATCATAAAATGCGTTTTTAGTGTACGTTTTTGTCTACTCCTTCACGTAAAAATGATTGAACCAATTGCGATGAAACTTGACGATGTAAGATAGCTGGAGATCAGGAATAACATAACAAAAGCATAATTAGGTATAATTAATGTTTTCCTAAATATTGCCCGTTGTGGGTACTACCGCGGGGCGTAGACAGTGTAAAATGTTCAAATTACAAATGATCCAGTAGGTAATGGTGAATTTCGCAATTAATGAACAAAAACCGTTATTTAGATTAATTGGGTCGTAAATTGAAGTAGGTACCCAATGGCGGCCACCGCGACCGCACCGCGACCGCGCCACCGCAGACATCGCTCGATGTTTCGTTAACTATTTCAAATGGCTATTTCTATAAATAAATTGACTTTTCAAACAATTAACGATTAAATTGAAACTTTTACAACTATATTGTATGTAAGACAGAATAAATGGTATATAAAGTTGTGAACAAACTCCTTCTCGAATGTATTCTATGCATTCCTTTCAACAAACAAAGGAATGATTCCATGAGTTGCTCGCGGTTCCTTTCTTCTCACAACAATATTTAGCTACTTACACGGAGATGTCATTAATTTAAAGTCTGAATGATATTTATTTAAATAAATCAGCTGAATTATATTAATTAAAATAAGTACTAAAGGTTATAGATAGAAAAAATGTTGGTCGTTGAGTATACGTTAAGGTGCACCAATGGGGACCGGTGGTGTAGCTCTCTATTGCTTCCTTGGATAATTATTTATAACCCTGTTAATGACGGAGACCACAAAAAATAGAGTGAAAGATAAATCCCGGTCCCGTGGGAATATAGGAATAAAAAGTATTCCCAATGATACAATGTATCCTCATACCAAGTTTCATCAAAATCGATCCAGTAGTTTCGGAGCCTATTCGTTACAAATAAAATGCGAACCAGATATATAGATTTATGTAACTACTAATGAAGCCTTGATTATAATCTTAAACATCAAGAAGTTAACAGGCTTCTCTTCTAATTTATTTTAAGAAATATTTTCATATTTTGCCCGTCAATTAAGCCGCCTAATTCAAAGAGCATCGCCCAAAAAGCTCTGATTAAATTTTAATAAATAATGATTAGGATTAGCTTTAAGAGGCTGCGGTGAAACTTTTCACTACAAATTTATGTTGATTCTAATTTTGTATAATTTACTTATGGTCGAATTAAAGTGATTATTTATTTATAAAGGTTACTTAATGAGCTTAATAAAATTGGTTTAGGGGGAAAGCACACAAAATCTATCTATCTATCTGTCTTCCCATTAGATACCACGATACAAATATCTGTTGTGAAATAGGTATAATGTATGGTAGTTATTCAATACACATCAGGTATTCGTCTTGATAACTGATGATTGATATGGTCTGAGTCATTTAAAAATATTGTCACATTCCTAACTTTGAGAAAACGTTTACGGTCTTACATATTCCAGAAATAACAATTCTTAAAACGTACTATTCCTATAATGTCTAACATACGAAAAGACTGATTCAACATTCAGTCATACTAGACCGTAAACGAAAAAACTGTGGTGATTCAATGCTTCACAAAATCGAAAAAATATTTATATTCGTATTTTAAACAAAAAGATAAAACAACCAACGACAACCATGAACATTTCTCCAAGAACAACTTCTTATGATATGCCATATTATGACTGCAACAGCTCCATACATTTACTTAACATCACTACGTAGTATAAAATAAAGTCGCTTTCTCTGTCCCTATATCCCTTTGTATGCTTAAATCTTTAAAACTACGCAACGGATTTTGAGGCGGTCAAGATGTATGCATGCATAATATAGCCGTGCGAAGCCGGGGCGGGTCGTTAGTATCTGGTTAAAGTGTTCCCTAAAGTAGGTATTTGGGACAAACGGTAATATATGTTTACCTATTGGTTTTGGTTGTAAAATACATAGATAGATGGAGAACGCTTTATACAGTGCAAAATCACAGCACAGCACAACACTGCACTGATTTTAAAATACACTGTATAATATAGTGTAAGTGTTTGTTATCTCCGTGGAATAGCATCTTGATTGTATCGCTTCTCTAACGAGGTAGACAGTTATTCTTTCCGCTGCTTTCAGCTGAGTCTCGTTATCATTAATAACTCTTAAAACTTCGGACATTTTCAGGCTGTTGTCTTTCAGTAGCTTCATTTATTCAATATTTTGATGAGTGCTCGCTTTTTTTGAAGGATATTAATTAACAAGGTAAGTACCTATTATTTATTATGAAGTGACTGGAAAAGTTTCCGTTTTTTAGACATTTATTTTTGGAGTGTAATTAAGTATTTGTTTAGTAAAAAAGGGTTGTTAAGTAGTATCCTTTATTGCTTTTTCTAGTACCTAACTACGAAATTACACGTTTTGATATTCAATTAAAAAGCGTTTATTTGCTTTGAACTTTCAATTATGTTTGTAATTAAATAGTTACTTAATCAATGGGAACAAAGTAAATATAACTCTAGGTAATATTTATTTTGATAGAGTAGGTACCTATCATGATATACTTTTGAAAATCGACGGAATCGTAACTTTAAATATTTTCTAATAATTTATTTGTAAAATCAAATTAAACGGAAATAAATTGATTTTACAAATTAGAAAGCTTTTTGTTTCTTCTTCACGGTCAAATGAGTTATTCTATTTCGATGAAAATTTGTACAGAAGTAGGTCTTAGGTGTGGAGAGTAGGTCTTAGGCCAAGACTATTTTTTGCGCGAGTGAAACCACAGGATGAAACTAGTATTGTATAAAACAACAAGATGCAAATATAACAAAACCAATTTACAAAGTGCGTAGGATATAGTTTGATATATTTTATGTAATTTATCAAAAGTTGAAATTAATGAAGCAGTAACTTGAGATTTTGTTCGAAACGGCGCGGGCGGCACCGGGCGGCGGCGGCAGGCGGATATCGAAGCAAATAGCACCCGAGTCTTCTTATCGATATTACGGGATTTGAGGAGAGCCTACTCGTTAACAATGTGGAAGGAGGTACCTAATAAGAAGGGTTTAGTGAAGGTGATGTTTCACAAAACTGTATGAAGGAGCACAGTACCTACATAGTAATTAAAACGTATTTATATTTAGAACTGATTTTCGCTCTTTAGTAGGCTGAGTCCGTTTGTCATCTTTACCGCCGGGTCAGTTTTAATGTAAAACTGACCTGGTACCTACCGATACATATACATATTTTAAATCGGTATAGTCTGATCCCGCTGATAAATTTAAATAAAAGTGCTAAGTATATATTTACAAATATTACCGAAAGTAAGATATGGATAAGACCGCAAACCGCCTGATTTTTACAGTCAGCAGAAAAAGTAGTTATTACAAATTCAGGATTTTAAAAAAGTACTCAGTGTTTTTGCAACCGATCAAAGCCTGGCACATTAGTGGTAATAATTTTCTTACACAATTACTTAAATACCTCACAGTCATATCATAATAATCTTAGTTTTTAAGACGATTCAGTGAGATTTCATGGATTTTTTTTAGCTTTACGAGATAAATGTATATTTTGTTCTTTATCTTTATCGACTTTTTAAAAATAAAAGTATAATATTGAAAATTAGATCATTTTATATATATTTTCAGAACGTCATACAAGTCGTAGCAGTTTGTAGCAAGATGGTTGGTTATTTCTAAATCATGTGGGATGTATTGGAATATTGTATTATCTATTTCACTTTTCAAAAAGTGGTATGAATTTATTACTTAATCAGCCTTATTTACTTCTTTAGGGCTTTTATTTCCAAAAAATCCGTTCTTAGCGGGCGCCTATACGTCCTATAATTGTGATCATGCGAAGTTTGAGAGTCTTAAGATTTCAGATATTGCGTGATGAATCTTTTTCTGTTTTATTTATAGATTTGTATAGATAGTAGGTACTTATACAATTTTAGCATGTTATTTAGTTAAGTGATGGAAATAAACGTTACATTTAACCATTACAGACCCTACCACTCCACATTGATCCTCAATTCAAAAGTGTAAAATGGGCAATTATATATTTATCTAATATAATTGAAAAGGTTGTCCAAACAGAACCCGGATAAGGTTCTAACCGGATACGTCCGGCGTTAATTAAATCCGGACTAAAATCCGCTAAAACTCCGGCTTTTTCACGAATTAATTGTAATCCCAAAACGAATTATCGACTGAATAAATTATTATATTAATTGTATTCCGACAAGAGCCAGCAGCTCACAGCTCACAGCCAGGCCATTCATGTCGCACGGTGGGTAGGTACGGGGGATAAATATTTGAATATTTATAAACTGATAAATAAATTATCTTTTCGTTTGTTTGCTATTTTAGGACATTTTTTTCTCGTTTAAATAAGATTTTGATTAAAGTGTGTTGGTTTGATATGTAAATTGGTAAATTAAGGTCTATAGGTAGGTTGCTACTATTCTGTGGGTAATGTCTTACAATATTTAAAGAAAAGAATATTATTTATTTATTTATGAAAACAATTGAATTAATAGACAAAAGTCGTAGAACTAAAGTTATTCGTTTTGATGTGGAGAATTTGCCCCTGCACGGTTTTGGATTCGAAACCAATAACCCTGTATAATAAGTTTGTATTGATTACTTTATCTGAATAATTGAGCGTTATATTTTAAAACGACATAAGTAATTACACTCGACATAAATTAGTACGTACCTAAATCAAATAAGGATAAATTATATTGATATGTGTATTTAATTTTCTCCTTCGATTATTAATATTTGCGCATATCACGTCGCGTGAATCACGTAAATATATTTTATATTATTTTCTTTTAAATAATACCAAATTTTTCAAATGTTGTTTTGTTATAAAAATAATTCGATTTCTGTATTTCCAAAACGGCATTTCTTATTTTATAAATGATATAACACCCTTAAACTATAAAATCTGTAGACTTACCTTAACGTTATCGTAAACTTTTCCCGTCGAGTGACGCGAAGGGCCGCGTGTCTGGATCGGTACTGGCCGAGAGATCGCGCTCTCACGCTTATATACCACTCGGTGGAAGCCGGCTATGGGGGCGTGGTCACCGCGCGCAGGTGCTACCTAACTCCGCCCCATTTTGACAGGCTGTGACGTCAGTCGTCAGTGAACTGTTACGTCACGATGTCACGTGGTGTGGAGGGAACTTAGGTCGTAGGCTGGAGGGACCCAGCCTCAGTGGAGTTAGTGAAAGTTAGCTTTACCTACCATATAACAAAGTGGTTAGATTAGCTACATCCTACATACAATATGACGTAACATCCGTTACCTTTGTTTTCGGAAGTGTGACATTAAAATGGGATGAATTGGACAAAATAACTTCGGGCTGAGAACAGAGGCATTTTGTACAGCAAAACGCAAAGTTTCAAACTCGTAGCTCTTACAGGTTCAGGGAATTCTTGATGCGTCTTTTTCATATTGATAGACTAGCTTTTGCCCGCGACTTCGTCCGCGTAGAAGTCTAAAATGAACCAAGGAATCACTTAGTCCCATACAAACTTCCTTGCAAGAAAATCCTTACGATGCCTACAGCAGACAAAGAAGACACCCTCCAAGATTCAGGTCTCTACGGTCAACGGTTTAGGCTGTGCGTTGATCCGTCAGTCAGTCAGTCATTTAGCACATATGTGTACGGACAAATAATGTTATATTATATAAGTATAGAAAAGAAGATAGATGATTATTCGAGAGGAATGTAGCATTCAGGAAAGTAAGAGGTGAAGGAGAAGGGTTCTTTGAATTTTCTTTCTTTCTTATGTACGTATATTATTATGTTAATTATTGAGTATGTGCCTAGGTAGTAGGTAGGTAGTATTGATTTCATGATATATTTGATGCAGTTCGTTAAATGGCAATAAGTACCTATAAAATAAGTAAGTAATAAACATCAATTGGTTTAAGTAAAGGTTATGTTATCGTAAACCTATCCTTAATCGTTAAATTAACAGCTAACAGTTAACTATTACCTAAACACTAATACTTAACCATTGCTTTGTGGCTTTCGTCGTTATTAGATTATAATGTGAGTCACGTCCCGCGGTTTTACCTACATTCAAAATAGTCTATAGCCCATATAGCCATTCGTCGTGAACATGAAAATCTGTGCGTAGCGATCTATCTGAGAATAATGGGTAAAACTAGGTATTTCCCGTCATTTATCTGTTTTTCCAGCCTTTGATTTGGTTTTTTTGGATATATTTTTATTTAAGCCCCCTGTATCAAAATGTATAATAGGTAGTGAGGTCGAGTGTTAATAATAGTCGAGGCTTGATAAAGAGTTCCAAAAAATCAAGTAAATTCCAGGCGTACGTCGGAGCTGACAACCAAATTTATCTTTTATCCCATTTTCGTTTGTTTTTCCCAACTTTTATCGACAAGTATAGTACACGGTCAAAAACTTCCTGTGTCACTACCAACTGGTTTAGTAGTTTTCTGCCCGTGTCACTGCTCGGTGGTACACTACATGAAAATGCAATCTACGTAAGTACCACTGGTACGACATACCTAAGACACTCCTGAAAAATATAATCGAGTTAATTTGTGTGGCCCACGGTGTGGCCCACCTGCGTTGGTCCCGATCTATATGGATCTACTTATGACGTGGTAGGATGGATGGAATCAATGTAGTACTAGAAGAATCTATTTATAACTACTTAACACTAGAATCTGTAAAACGTTGAGTCAGCAAGTTCTAGCTAAACCTATAAATACAACATGAGACGGTTACAAAGAATTCACAGCCACGTGGGTGGAATGCAAACGACGAGACCTGTCCAAGTGCCCAACGTGCAACGGTCGACAAAGGTTAAAAATCTTCTGTCTTCAGGGAAAGATAATAAATACCAAGAAAAGGACAGAGTTTCTTGACATTTTGCTTTAAGTTACTTAATAAAATTCTTGGTAAAGACTTCGGACTCTAACATTTTAATTAAAGTGTCTTCAAAGCCAATAAGTGTCTCTTGAGTTAGTTCGATTTGATCTCAACGGACGACAGCTACGGAGCAAGGAGCAAGGCATCCCTATTTTTTTAATAAATAAGTATATATTGCACGACTTTGCACACGATGTCACCTAGCTTCAAACTTACGAACTAGGCTTGTGTTATGGTGGTTAGATTATAGATGGAATTTATATTTCTTTTATAAAGTCCTAACCGAACCTCACTTAAACAGCTACCACTGATATAGGTTGAGACGTAAAAGTAGAGCATCGTAATGATTCATGTATATTACGTAAAGAAAGAAAGCTTTACAAACCCGACAACTTAAAGAAAGAAAAGAAAGAAAGAAATAACTCTATTTTGTAATTACACTACACGTACAAAAGTCAATAAGTAAGAAAACTAAATCTAAACAATTAAACAAACTTCTTAACCTGTAGTGTAACCAAAAAAGGATTATACTTAGCATAATGTTGTGACATTATTACTTAGGACAGAATGTCTTTGTACTGACTAATTGGAAGGTGAGACTCTACTTAGAGCCACAGCTTAGAGTGGAAAAGGCAGCAGGAGTAAATAAAGTTTCTTCTCTTGAAATATTTTATTAGGTAGGTGGATATAGAATTCTTCTTTCTGTTAGATTTATTTAGGGGATCAGCGCAGTACGTTTTTTTCTTCCATTCTCAAAGTGATTTGGCAATATGACATTCTTACAAAAGATAAAGAAATTAACTTGATCCTTGCGCTTACCTTACAATAAATAATGAAATTGTTGTTATCAATTTCAGTCAATTAGTGGTGATAGTAAAAGTGAAGTGAACCATTGTTTTAGAGCGGATATACGCGAAGGGCACGGCTCGTTAATTAGCCACAATGTTTGCAGGCTCTTGTATGGCTAGATATTATTCTTAGTAGTTGTTGCTTGAAGAGGTTACAAAAATATAAGTACACAAGTTTTCACATCTATATCTTCTATACTAATTATAAAGCTGAAGAGTTTGTTTGTTTGTTTGAACGCGCTAATCTCAGGAACTACTGGTTCAAATTGAAAAATTCTTTTTGTGTTGGATAGTCCATTTATCGAGGAAGGCTATAGGCTACTTTTTATCCCGATATTCCCACGGGATCGGGAGTTACGCGGGTGAAACCGCGGGGCGCAGCTAGTTTATAATATAATGTATCGATCCCGTTGGAAAAACCAGGATTAATAGTAAGCGAATTCTTACTTTGTTAGTCCTTTTGGGTTCACTACGCCACATCGAAACACGTTTCCACTTGTTTCATTTTAAATATTAGTTTTAATTAAATTATTAGGCATTCTCGGTGCTCGCCAACGTACTGCAAAGTTTTTGACTCGTTTGAGATTTCGTGTTAAGTTTTGTAGTATCAAAATAAAAACAGTCTGTGTTACTTCAGAATTCCAGCTATCTACATTATTCTACATACAGAGTTTAATTGAAATCGGTTCAGTAGTATTTTTGTGAAGGAGTAACAAACTAACACGGAATAATATTAGTAGGATATAAGCAATAAAGATGATCCGCCGCTCTAGATAGATATACCTACAAGTTTAATTAAGCATATGATTATCGTGTAAAACATATCACAATCGATTCCCTTTAATATATCTGGTGAGATACAAGCCGTAAGTGTTTGTATGTGGACAAACAAACATACATGACAACAATTGTTTGCATTAGTGATTACACGCGATCACGGCCGACGACGCGGTGAGTGGCGGCGAGTGGCGCCCCCGCTTTGTGCGAACACACGTTAGCTAAATATTGGGTTCTTTACAAGAGAATCATCGAGTTGCAAAAATTACACTCCGGGCAATTGGATCCTGAATGGGTTTTTTCTATATTTTTCCATTATTTCTAATACCCTTTATTGCGAAGTGCGTGGGCTCGAACCCCGACCGGCCGCACACTAATGGATTCTACTTACGAACAATGTACATATGAACGTTAATTAACATTGCTTCTACGTTGCGTGGATAACGTCGTGATGAAACTCGAGGCTTGCTTGTCTCCAGACATATTGAAGAGTTCCTTCCTCTCAACTAACTAAGCTGAGAGAGTGGTATAGGTTCTAGGTAAGCCTATTCCATTCTATACTTGTCCCAGGTACTACAGAGCGTCCTGACTTGATGATCATGAAATAATGTCGATTAGACATATAGGTCAATATGCTACCTCTGCCACCTGTAGTACGAAGCAGTCCCGGTAGCAGAGCATATGGCTTACCTTTTTTCAGTTAAATTTTAGTCAATTTGCACGACCCTTATTGAATTAAACATCTAAAATTTCCTCATGATCGAATAACTCCATCCATTAGTAATGGACATGAAGCCTCTACGGTTGGCTTCGGCTCCACGCACGCTTTCCAAAGGTCCGCCGGGGCTCCATAGCCCTGTGATATGGGAGTCTTCTTCTTCATCTCGTATAGTGGTGTGGCTCACCTATTGTTAGAGTTTTCAGATCGCCTTAAGGCCTCTAACTTGATCTAACGACTGCTACTAGAGGTAGCAACCATGAGGACATGGAGTAGGATCATCGTATTCCACCTGGTAGGGACGGCGACCGTTATCAAGCAACGTGAACACGAAACCGTCGCAGGCGCATGTCCCGCATCACACACACACACAATATACAATAAAGTTATCTCGATTCCAGTTATCAATCGATTATTGTTTATCTAATCGATGATGTGACGAATTTGTAAATCGATGCCATTCCTACCAGTCGCGAATTGCGCTGTCTAGTGGTGTGACCAGCGCGAGCGTCTCATCTCATCTGTTAAGACACGGTATGTACCTACTTTATAATTAGGTCATGTTTTTTTTATCTCATATAGTTATGTACTATTTGTGTAGTTACTGCCGATTCTTTTTTCTTATATTTTTGACTGTCAATTCGTAAACTAAAATAGAAAGCACTTAATTATTATTTTCCACTAGCTACAGCGTGCAGTTTCACCCACTCCCGTGGGAATATCGGGATAATAAGTAGCCTAGTGTTATTGCCTTTCAGCTGGCAGAACTGACCGCCCGGCGGTTTTTCATAATTTTTTAATATGGCGCCATGTAGCGGAGCAGTTAATGAATTAAAGGACTCTTATCCTACATACCGAGTTTCATCGCAATCAGTTCAGTAGTGTTTGCCTGAAAAGCGACAATCATACATATAAACAATATGTCTAATACTGAGTAGGTACCTAGAGTTCTAGTCATAATACTTGTAGTACACATTATCGTAACTTTATACATGTTTTACGCCTATAGATTATATAAGAATTGAAATATAGGTAATTAATAATAATTATTAAAATAATCTTATCTCAAAATCTATTCGATACTGAGCTAATGAAGGGTTTAAAACCAGTTTGAACAGGTTATTGACGTCATGAATATATCTTATAAACTACTGAACTAATTCTCATGAAAATTTAGTTTCGGGTGGAGAGGATCCTTATGAATGATACTTATGAATAAATGGAATTCCCAATGATTTTATCAGATTATTTATCTGTCAGTCTGTATGTTTGTAGGAATATTACAACAAAAAGATATGATAATGATTCATTCAATACTTAGTATCATTATTATACATAATTATAGAAATAGAAAGTATTGCATTGTACACTTTAATGTACGGCTTCAAACTCAGTGATGTACCTAAGTAAGTAGGTAGGTATATGCCGTAGGTATTTCATGTGAAATACCTAAAGATATTGAATTTATAACAATCATTCGAATAGAACAATTAATAGATAAGAGGCTTATAATACCGGATTGGAAATATTTATCATACATTCCGTCTGTCACTCATATTACACATGCTACAAAGTTTTGTTGTTTGTTTATCCTTCAATTTGTTTATTATTCAATTGAGCTATAATATAAGGATAAAGCGATTATTTGAGCATTGACTTTTTTATATTTTTTGACATTGAAAGTATATAGCTACTTTAATTTTTAATAGTATCGTTAATTTTCAATAACATTGAAGAACTATTTATTTGAATCTATTTACTATATTCTATTTGCCAGTAAAATATTCCATAGTGAGATCCCTGCGGAAAATCCACCTGCAATGACTATAAATATTTCGTAAAAATATGGAAAACTACTTTTATTTTAACTATTATCTTAGATAAATAAGTTTAAGTAGTAATAAGCTTTACTGTCAATCTCAAAAATAATTGATTTCTTTATTTTCTTGTTATTTTGTCCCTAATATCAAGGTTGTTAAAAAACCTTTTAGTGGCCCTTATTACCGCAGGTAAGCATAGTAACAGTATGACGTTAGAGTAAGTATGTCTACGGTCCTCGAATCTCGATTAGATTGTCTGTCTCACTTTAAGTACCTATTTACTAATCTAATTGGCTAGATAAGATTATTCTAACTAATGTAACATGACATCGTGATGTAGCTACGTGAAATTAGAATTATAACCTACGCCAACGGATGTTCGTGTGTTCGGGTGTTATAAAAATCCAAAATCCTTTTATTGGGCTTATTCCCACCAGCTCCGCTATTATGTTCCTTCGAGTACCGTAGGTTTTGTAAACAATCTAACACTGATACATTGGTTGCACAGAGCAACAAACATTTTTAATAAAAAAACAATAGTTGCCTTTTAGTTTATTTTTTTTATGAGTTTTTTTGAAAAATAAAGAAATTTTCTAAAAAATAGATAGACTTGGGTCATTGGTAACTTGTTACAATACGAATTGTTCCCTAAACATCGTGCCTCACTATGCCGCCCCATTTGACAACGGTTTCGTAGACGTTCGTAGCGGTTTGTAATACCTCTTTCATTTAAATAGAAATATACTTTAATTTCAGTAAAAAGGAGTAGAATGTCAGAACCGGTCCGGTACACCCTGGCAGAGGTGGCGAGACGTGATGGCAAGACAGATCCACATCTATGGATGGTTTACAAGGACTCCGTCTATGATATGACCAAATATGTTCACGAGGTAAGTACGTTTATTATTATACTAGCAGCGCTCCACGGTCTCACCCGCATAACTCCCGATCCCGTGGGAATATCGGGATACAAAGCAGCCTATGTTATTTCCATTGAATCAATGTATCCTCATACCAAAGTACATCAAAATCGGTCTAGTAGTTTCGGAGCAGGAATAAAAACGAAAAAGTCTTTCCTCTTTATAATATCTGTAGATTATCCTACTAATGCGGCAGGGTACTAACTTGACAACTACCCTACTGCATTTTCAAGAAGGAAGTCTATAATTATATTTCGCAATGTGTTTGCAACCATCAGCACCCAGGAGGCACAGACACGATCACTGACGAGGCAGGGAAGGATGCGACGAAGGCGTTCAACGAGGTCGGACACACTAGAGACGCTCTTGAGATTATGAAGAAATACAAGATCGGTGAAATTATTGAGGTTAGATCAATGCTTAAAGCGGCTTAATTGGCTCCAAAAGTAATTGAAAAGTAGATACTTTCTACTACACATGACCCACTTAGTTGAGAGGGTGGTAGGTTCTGGGTAAACCTACTTCGTCTATATAATATGTCCTAGGCACTACAACGCCCAATTTTAAAAACGATGAATTAATGTCATACTTATTTTCAGACCCCTAGCTAAGACTTTACTTGCTTTAATTTGCTTTTAAGTACCTACAGACATTTGTCCTTCGTTTAAAAGATAAATTCTTTGCATGATTCATATCTAAATAAATAAATGTTTCAACTACAAAACAAAACGAACACTTAACAAAACTGCTAGAAGCTTTAGAAATCACAAGAAAGGAAGGTAGTGAGTTCGAACCCCCGACTGTGACCGCTAAAGTGACCACAATCAGCTGGAAATAACTGCGTTAAGCTGAACGGTTTCCGATGTATTTCACTGCGTTATGAACACAATCAAATATTATTAACCACTTTATGTAATTTGAATCGCAATTCAAGCAGACTGTTGTAGTTAAGTAACACTGGAATGCAATGTGACGTATAACCACACTACTCATATTTTGGTATTACTCTATTCCAAAATCAGGGAGAATTTTTGTATCATGTAGAGATAGATGGAGCACTAGGAACCACCTTCTCAGCACAACTCCTCAAAGTTCATGCTCAGGAGCTTTACTTTTTGCAGCATTACTGAGTAGGTGTATAGATATATTTAATTATACTGGCATTTTAAGCACAACTATTCTTTTTAGCTACGATTATAAAGGTTCTGGTTCTAATTTATTCGTAAATATTTCAGGAAGAGAAGAAATACGATGCCAACGGCAAGAAGAAGAAGAGAGTAGTCCCAGCACCTCCTGAAGGCAAAGAGACGAGGAGCTTCTGTAACCTGATCACGTGTGGCCTGGTTGGGTAGAACCTTACTGTAAACATTCCTATACTAGGTTAGAATCACTAGACTAAGTACCTCCTACAATACAGCTAAAAATGTTGAAAGGATTCGTGTGCCAGATTTTTAGCAAAAACTGAACCGCGTTATAATATTTTTAGAAAAGTCGTTAGCCAGGAATCGAACCTGTTAATTTTGCAAAAAAAAAAGCCTATGCATATTTTTGTATCAATTGATAGTGTAGCTAAAAACAAACGTAGTATGGAAAATCAAAGAAAATAATAGTGTTTGGGGCATAAAGGGCAAACAACCCACTGTTTTAATTAAAATGGAGCCACACTCCGAAACTCACTATGCTCTTTCAGATCTATTTCTCCAGGGATACTCTCCAGTCTCAGATTCTTGTTTTTTTTTTTAATAAAAAGAACCGTTTTATAACCGTGAAAATTAGCAGTTCGAATTTCCAAAAGCCGTAGAACAAAAGTTGTTCGCCTAGACGTCTAGGACAACTACCTTTCGTATCAAAACACCTTAGCTGAAACACGTTGTTTTGCGTAGGTACTACGTTAGTCATCAAAGAAAGCAGTTTTATTAGATTATTACTTAAAATGTGTAATAAATTGATCTAATGGTGATGCCAAATGAAAGGATTTTTACGACTTATTATAGGTAGGTAAGTACGTAACCTATTTAGGATATTAGGTTATAGATACCATAATAAAACGTTCTGTTAAAGTAGGTTTATTTACCTAGGTGGGTAGGTAGCAGTAGGTAACTACTTATGTTAGATTTTTGCCACTAAAAATACCTACTTAGTAGAAAAAGACGGTTTTTTATTATTGTTAATTATAATAGCAGCTTAATAAATGGGGTTTTTCTAACTACCGTAAAAGTTTGTACCTACCTACTCACTTATAAAATCCATGGAACTTTTATAATATTTTTGTTAGTCTGGCTACAGATACCTACAGAACAATGTAGGTATTTGTAAACTGATCCCGTGCGATATGTACTTACCTACTACAAGTAGTCAGTCTACCAAAGAGCTCAAAAAGATTTCCATCTCATAAAATATAATATTTATCATCAATATTTGTATAGGTATATTTAGTTTAGGAAACATACATTTTTAGCTTAAATAATTTATTTGGAATTTAGGGTTATTATGTATTAAGTAATTAATTAGATATAGGTAATTAGATGTAGGTAAGTTATAAATTATTTAATTTTATAAGAATAAATGGACGAGTAAATAGACTGTTTTTTATACTTAAAGTAAAAACTTGAAATTGTATTTTTTTAAACAATATATTGGGCATAATGTGATAATTAAACAGTTTGAAATATTTTTAATTATGAATATGTAATTTGTTTTCTTGTTCCCATTTTACGTATCATTAAAATATACAAGTAGTGCCATCTACAATAACTAATTGCAACTAATTTACAAACAAAGACACCTTCTAAGTTCACACTTAACTGTTCAAGTGATTTCTATCATATAAACTAGATGGCGCTGCAATAAAAATAAAATTATTTCCAAATTATAATTCCGTATTCCGTACTCGGAACTACAGAAGACCTACATATAAAAAAAGAGGGCAAATTACAAGATAGCCTGGAAAAAATAAAACACAAGGAACTTCGTTTAAAAAAAAATGTTGGAATCATTCGCATGGGATCATATTTTTTTATCTTTTGGAATATCACTAGTCCAGTCATCTTGACTACTACAGAATCCGGGATTCGAATCTTGGACTAAGCTAAACCTACAATCTGATCAAAATAAAAGGAATAGGGTATGTTTGTTTGAGTGTTGAGAGCTAAATGAAAAGCGCGTTTTATCCAAATCGTTTATTCAAGCAAATGAACATAATAAGAACAAACTATAACATTAAATTTATCTACTTAATGATATTTACATTCCGTACCTCTCTCTTAACTTAACATTACGCTATGCTATGACATATACCTAATCTAGCTTTCACATAAAGGGAATTCCACCATCCAACCGACCGACATATCTGGCGGGAAACTAACATTTTTACAATTTCTAATTTCCCGCCACATAATTGTATAACCTCCCCATATGTAATATTATAAAAATGCAGAACACACTCCCTTCGATATTTCTACCTCACTTTACTTAGACATATAATAAACACAGGTAAAAAATAATTGTTACAATACAACGATATCGACGATAGAATATAATAATTCCGAAACAAGCGAGCGTACATAAATAGACAACACACCTACCTATATGTATATAGGTACATACCTACCTACATACAATACACTCACTTTATGTATTTCTGCATTTTTATTTATGTCAATCATTTTATAGAACAAAATGTTATGAATATAATAATGTTTTGTCATCATTAAGACTGCCCTGTCGTGTCGCATTTAATATATTATATTGAGATATTTCCATACAGCTAACTTTCAGGCACAATTTTATAAATAAAAGGCGTAATTGCAAGAGTCAGGGGGACAGTCGGGCCTGCGAGGTCTTAATACTGAACATAGCCTTTGATCGGACGCACATATTATACCTTAATAGATTCCACATTATAAAGAATACAGGACAATACACACACCGCCATCTAGCTCCAATCTAAGCAACTAGGCTTTTCTTATGGTGACCACTAGATAACGGGTATAATACTTAAGTATATATTCTTTTGGAAGTACATACTTGATATACATAGAGAAATCTGTAAATAAATATACGTTTGAAGCAGAAATTATTATTTTAAACAATTGCTCTTAGGTTTACAGCCTATGCTAAAACATCTGAGGAACATTGTCCCAACGTTCTGATGCAAAATAAATTAACGCGAGCAATCACAATATCAGTGTCGATCCAGTCTATGACCTGTAGACACATACATGTTCAATACGATTTTCAACTAAAGCAAGTATATTTTGCGTGTAATATGTAATTACAAAGGCGGCATCTATTAGGTAACCTGTGGTCGGACGAGAAGACATCATAGACCCAACGTCTTATTACAAATGCCTGAACAAATCGCATCTCTGTGTTAAATATAACTAATAACAACAATATAGTACAATGAGTCGGAGCGTGGCATCGCTTCGGCACACCTGTCACTTTGTGAATGTCAATGGTGCTTCGATATATCTCTGTAGCTATGCCACTCTCAGAGTCATATTACGGGGTGTTAGCGAGTGTCGTTCAAGCTGCCAACGAATGGTATTCATCTATGTTCACATCACAATGTTCTCAATCCATTCATTGACATGTATAGCTGTTGCAAATGTTTAGTCTAGTTAATGCTAAGGTTCAAGTGAAATCTAGCACACTACACACTGCAGAATATCAACCACAGATTGCAGTTCAATTCCATTGCACTCACACATAGCCACGGTCAGCATGCATATTGTGTTAGTGCAATCGAATCAGGCCGTATGGCGTAGTCAACCCTTCGTGGAAGGAAATTTAAACTTACAATGAGGTGCCGGTTTGATGTCAGTGCCGTGATAAAACATAAATAGTAGACAAACAGAGTAGCGGAAGACATCAGTACAAGAGTGGTGTGCCATCAACGGAGCTGATGCAACACAACATGTGTGTGTAAGCTTTGATAAAGCACAATACAATAACACGATACATTAATTAACATGTTAAACATAACTTAAAATATATGAGTTTATTTGAAACGGAAAATATTTATGAGAAACTGCAGATGAGGCACTTCAGTATACATTTAGTAATGTGGGTCACAATATACCTATGTGACGTCAGCTGTATTTCATCTACCACATTACATCATTTAGATTACTATTTATCATTATTATGCCAAATCTGCCACAGGCAACAGACCATAAGCCATGGTATAACAAATCAGTTGTGTATAATTACAATCATGTTTCCCCTTCATTACAATTATTATATAATTAATTTTATTTTAAAGAGTAAATAAAATATTTTAGTAGGTAAAAACTCTGAGGACATTTTCTACACAGACCCATTTATAACGTACAAAACTCATAAACTATGTTATGATTTAATTAAAATATAATATACTAGTCGGAGCGACGACGGGGCGACGCAGGCGACGCGACGCGACCGACTGTCGTATTACATAATAATAATAATATATTACATTCAACTATGTATAATATTACGTAAAGTAACGCGAACCATATCAGTCTGTGTGTGTAACTCACTGCTGCGCGTTGGATTGTTGTTGCGCGGCGGACTTTGTGATGACTATGGTCTGTTTACCGGCGACACCAGACTTGCCAAGTTGGAGCATGTTGGACGGCAGCGTTATGATCTTGTTACCGCCCACCGTATTCGTGGAGACTAGCTTCACGATAGTGGCGCCGGGCGCGAGGCTCTGCGCCTGCGAGACGGACACCGCCGCGCCGCCGCTGCGGTTCTGTACCATAGCCATCTTGGGCATCGTGGCTACCGTCATCCCGGTAGACGTCTTCACAAGCGTCACGTACTGCGGCGCGGAGGTGGGCTGCGTCCCGCCGGCGCCGGCTGTCTTCTTGATGATCACCGGTATGTTACCGCCCGCCTGCCGCAGCACCGTCGACCCGGCGCCCGACACCGCCGTCGCTGTCTGCTCGCCCGACTTCGCTGTCACTATCTTGTACACGGGCGTTTTCATCTATACAACGAAAATTATTGTTAGTAAAACTACGCTAAATTATTGAAAATAAGTTGACGATTACACAATTTACACAGTAAAGCCATCAGCACATAACAAGACAGGGGCAATTACGTATTTAATGGTACCACTACCAAGATTATAGTCGTATGACCAACCACTTGGCCCGCGATATCTGTCGGCGTGTGCTGGCCTTGAGTGTAGAAGTATTACCTGTTGTCCTTGTAGCGCGCTGCTGGCGATCTGTATCTGTTGGCCGCCGCTGGCGATGACTGGCATGTTACCGGCGCCGAGCTTGACCGGAACTCCGGCTCCGACCTTAGCCTGTACCGGCGTGCCGCCCGCCGTCTTCACGAGCACGTTGCTAGTGCCTAGCTTCACGTTGCCGGCACCGATCTTTAGGGGCACGTTACCGGCCACCTTCTGGACGGCGGTCGCGCCTATCTTGCCCTGGATGTTGGCTGCGCCGATCTTAAGCGGGACCGCGTTGCCGGCTAGCTTGACGGGCATGTTGCCAGCGCCGAGCTTGACGGGCACGCCGGCGGGACTCGCTCCCGTCTTGACGTGAACGAAGCGCGGCGTACCGGTGGCGCCGCCCGCCGCGCCCAGCACCAGCTGCCCGGACTGGGCGGTCGACACTCGCACTGGCGTTCCGCCGCCGCTCACTATCCGCGTCACACCTTGCGGCGTCACGGCGGCCACCTTGATCTGCTGCGAGGTGCCGGCCGCCGCTGCGGTCGCTGCCGGTGACTTCACCACTGTCTTCGGCTGGTACGTCGCCTGCTTCACGGTCGGCGTACCGGGTGAGATCTTGACACCGGCGACCTGACAAACAAACAATCACACATTCTCATTAAATAGGTAGAGCAGATATAAACAGTGTCATTCTTGGTTTTTAGTAGTATTTTGAGGCATGTGAGTAATTTGAGCTATTATCAACTTAATGGGTAAATGATATGAAATGTAATTTTTGTTACGAACCTGTGCCGGGACTTTGATGGCCGTCGAGACTTTCTGTGGTGTCGTCGCTAAGGGAGTTGATGTGGCAGCGATGGCGGCGGCTGCAGGCGCTGGCGTGGGCGCCGGGACCGGCGTGCTCGGCGCGCGGGTCGGTGTCAGGGGGTCCGGCGTGGTGGGTACGGACGTTGCGACTGGTGAGGCGAGCCCGAAGGCCTTGCCGGCGTCTGGCTGCGTGGCGACCGGCGAGGCGGGCGGGGGCGCCGCCACCGGTTCAGCGGCGGCGGGGAACCGCGCCGGCGTCACCTTACCACACTTCTGCACTTGAAGCACGTACGTGGTGACCGTGTTGAGCGCCGGCCAGCACAGCTCCAGCGAGGTGGTCCCGGCGCGCACGAGCGCTACGCGTCCCGCTTGCGGTGGTACGCCCACCTCCAGGTACCACAAGTCTTTGCAGCAGATTTGATTGTTCCATGTTTTCCTGTAGCCGTCTCGTCCGGACCAGATGTAGAGCCTTGTCTGTATCGCAACAGCACTGTGTCCGGCCCTCGCTCGCGGTACGCATTCTTCAAATTTGTCCAGGGAGATGTTATCCCATGTCATTGTATCGAGGTTGAGCGATGCCAATGTGTTCGTGCACTTCCATTCCTTTTCATGTGTTGCAAGTTTGGATTCATCGGGTACGAGGGGCACCCACCCACCATAGACGTACATATGATGTCCGATGACAGTAGCCGTGTGAAGGGAGCGGGGCAAGGGTGGTGGTCCTCCGACCTCGGGGCGGGACCACGACATGCTGTCTACGTCGAGCACCCATAGGTCACCGAGTCGCGACCCACTCATACCTCCGTAGATGATGAGGGATGACTTCCCAGTGTTCTTGTCTGTGTATGAGACACCGCTATGCGATTCTCTCGGAGGAGGTGACTGCCCATAAGTCAACGGGATGTCCCACACGGTCATGGAAGAATTAGGATACAATTCTAGAGTATACAAGTCGTTGAGATATCTAGGTATGTTGTTCTTGGGGTCATCGCTCTCGTTGGCGAGCCCGCCGAAAAGATAAACTTTCCCATTGAGCAAGGTAAAGCTGTGACCGAGGCGGGGGCACGGCGGGAGACCCTGCTTGGGAGGGAGCGGCTTCAGACGTTTCCATTCCCATCGTGAGGCCTGCAGCTCGTAGAGATCGTTAGAATACTTGCCGTACTCCACCATGCCGCCAAAAACGAGCAGGCGCGTTCCGTCGACCACGAACCCGTAGGCGGCGCATCCTGGAGGTACTTCTCCTTTAGTCACCGGGACGAACCATTGGTTTGTGGTGGTATTGAAGACGTGCAGCTCGTGAACTATACCTTCGTTTCCGCCGCCGAAAACTATCATCAAATCTTTTATGGCGACCGCGCGATGGCCATGCCGAGGTCGTGGTTGGGGGCCGGTGGGATTGTACACTTTTTGCCACTTAAGTACCGCGTTTTCCTTCATTTTTACTATACATTTGTTACTAAAAAGCTATTTACCGTATGTATCGCTGGATGCGTATCTACAGCATAGACAATGAGAAACGTCGTAAATATGCTTTGAAGAAAATATTCAGGTAAGTTGAAGCTTCCTAGCCAAAATGCTATCTTCTTTCTCTTTCGCACTCGTTGTCTACGCCAATGAGTAAAAAAAAATCACTCTACGCAGCTTCGAGTGTATAACAAAAATGGCGTTAGCAACAGCGCTGCCAACACTGCAATTAAAAGAAAGAACGGCGTCGGACGTCAAACGATTGTCTGTGATTTTATGTTCGGATATGTTTGTTATTGAATATTAATAATTCCTGTTAGATTTATTTATAACTTAGATTTGTTTAAATATTATTATTATCGTCATGTGGTTTTCTATTTGATATTGACATGACAGCGTGAGATTGCAAGAAGGTAGACAAGAATCAAAATAATATTTTCCGCTGAAAAAAGCGGTATTGAAATTGGTTCGTTTGTTGGTGTGGTCGTATTTTACAACCGAAAAGACGAAACTTAATTTATTTTAAACTTTTAGTAGAGGTCAATTTTACGAGCGTCTCGGATTTTTGATTGATAATATTTTTCGGGCAAAAGGACTACTGCAATCTCAACTAGCATACTACAATCTTTTTTGTCTAGGAAATATAATTTTCATAGACAAAAATTACTAGATTTTTCAAATTTAATCTCACAAAAGAAAAATATTAATCGTAAATTCATCATTAATGCCATAGACAAACTGCAGTAATAATTTCGATGATGTATCCGAACAATAAACTTTCTTGTTTATTATAATTTCTGAATGTTGGTAGCGATAAAAAGCGCGGGAAACGCAAACTTCACGCTGTATCTCTTTTTGTCTACGGAAACCCCTTCACGTAATTTCATCCTACTCCGTTAGATGTCGTTGATAAAAATTATAGATTTTGGAATTGTGGTTCATCAAGTAAGTAAGTTTACGATAAAATACGGAAGAAGGTTCTTAGGTCGACGACGCGTTTATTTTATATTTTTTTATTTACAATTTTAATAGCAGATTTCTATAAATATGCCATTCTATAAACATAGGTACCCCGCCTGAATTTATTTTTACTATATCAATAGCTTTAGCTTTTAAAGTCGTTAAAATATTTAGTTTCACCTTCGAGCTATGCTTCGAGGCTATAGTAATTTAGATAAAATAGAATTATTGCGGCCATTAACAACTAGATATTTAAGTATAATTTTAATTTCGCGCCCCATAAAATTTATGAAATTACCCATTAATTGAAAATCTGTGGTTGAATTGTCGTTCAGAGTAGATTTAGTGAAATTGGCAAAATGAAAGGTTCACTTTGGATATTAGGCAAGTTGTCATTTTAATTATTATACAGAAGCCCTTGTTCATGCGATTAGTACCTAGCTCTCGAAGCCAAGTTTCAACCAAATCGGTCTAGTTTTAATGCTTATACGTAACACACAAAGAAAAATTTCTTAAAATAATTGGATAAGAGATATTTTGTCCATTCTTTAGGTACTTAATGTAAACGGTAGGTAATAAGCGATTCTTAAAAGGAAAGTGGCATGTTTTTATACTTTAGTAGGTACTTTTCAAAGGACGACTTTTCCATAGTACTTAGTAGTTTTTTATAGGTACAACAATTTTATGGCTACCAATCTTTCTTCTTAATATATATAAATCTCGTGTCACAATGTTTGTCCTCAATGGACTCCTAAACCACTTAACCGATTATAATAAAATTCGCACACCATGTGCAGTTCGATCCAACTTGAGAGATAGGATAGCTTATATCTCGATATTCCCACGGGATCGGGAGTTACGCGGGTGAAACCGCGTAGGGCAGCTAGTAAAATATATAAAATTAAAAACATCAACATCGCTCGGATGATGATGATTTTAAAATTGAAAAAGATGCCCAATTCAAACATTGACACCGTCGCGTTTGTACCTACACCATCTACAAGGAGTTATGTAATCTAATGACGGTGACGGTGCAGCGGTGGACTGACAATCGAACTAATGTTAAAGTTACACGTCTTATGCTTAAATTAGAGGCAGTCTTTAAGTCAAACTTGCAACGAGCAAAACAACTTGTGACACGATATAGCTACTCCAGTTTACATAATATTGGGTTTTGACTGTCAGCTGTCCTACTGGCAGCCCTAGAAACGCACGGGTACGTTCTACTAACGGCCAACATCGAGGACCTGCAGGCCATAGCGCAGCGCATCGTCGACTCTCCCATGGCGGACCAGGTCCACAACATCCTGCGTCGAGCCTCCTCCGTCTTCACGCACCACGTGAACAGAGCTGACGATGACGATGGTAAGGAACGATAGGGAGACAATGAAACCGACGCATAAAAAATGTACCTACCTACAAAGATCATTTTGTTGTGAGATTTTAACATTATGTAAACTTTAGCTGGTTTTTAGTCGGACATAATAATTTCTGACCAAGTAAGCGCCATTTATCAAGCGATTCGGAACTAAGTTAGAAACAAACTTTTCCAGAATAGCTTGTTGTGCGGAAAGTTATTTTTTATCACAGTTGCTCATAAAGTGGATCTTATTAAACCGCTTTTAGGCTCATAATGCAACGTATTATACACGCGTGCGATAAAAAAAATCCAACTAGTGGTAAAATAATACGTTATCCCGATAAGTTAAATACGTATCTTACGGCTAATTACATATTAGGTAGATGAAACATTCTTAATTTATCTGGGTTATACTGTTTTGATGTATAGAAAAAAGGTACCATCAAAGAGTTTTTAAGCCTTGCTGGCTTAAAACTCTTTGTTGGTACCTTTTTTCTTCTTTTCAAAAGGTTGTCTCTAAAGTCCTGAGCTAAAGTCTGATAACGAACGATAATTTTACGTGATAACGTCTTTGAAAACAATTAACAATTGAATTTTGTTTTTATTTTGTTTTTTCTTTAGGTACATAAATATATTTTTTCCTTACCATTATATTGTTTTAACCGCCGACGCAAAAACAAATGAAAAAAAAACCTTTTTAAAAAAATCTTAAAAACTTTTTATTATTTTAACAAGTCTTTTTTTTATTCGCAACTGTGATAAAAAACGTCGTACGATACAGGTGTGGATTGATCATTCCATCTCGGCTTTTGCCACGCTCGCGTTCCGCTCGCGCGTCATAAACCGCCTCTATGGAATGATCAACTTTCCACACTTGTATCGCAATGTACTATTTCTTAATGTAAATCTGTGGACGTAATTCGAGGAAGGTTTAGGTGGCATCCAGCAGATCCTGCCCTAGAGTGCGCGCCACTATTCAGATACAGACTTGTCTGGCACGCACTCTGCTTTACGAAAATGGTTTATGGTTTTTATTTCCAGGATCGTACTCAAGACGAAGCGATACCAAACCATCGAAACCTGCAGTAACAGTTTCTGATAGCAATCAGTTCCAGTTCCAGGGCAAGAACGCCAGCGTCTTCCTTAAGTCTATCAAGAAAATATTCGAAAATGTTTAGATAATTTAATAAACGTAAATTATATAACTTTAATTTTCTTAACATAAATCAAGACGCAATATTACCTCTTTCCTTACTTATTTGTCAACAGGATCAAATAAGTACCTATTTTGTGTCAAAAAAACAAAACACGGGACGCCTGGCAGATGTGAAACATCGACATTATTTTGTAAAAGTAATATGCAGAAAAGAACAGATTGTGATAGAATCGCACAGTCGATTGCGCATGTACACCGTAAACACTACTGCTTAAAGACTGTACATAATAATATATACCATCATATAGCGTGCGCGGCATGCGTCGCCACGCCAGAAATCGGTTTTACGTGCGGCTACAGTGAGCTCTAACGATCTGCATCGAAAAACAGCTCTATGTCCATCATTTGCAGTTTCGACCCACTGTGCGTCGCCACGGCATGCGTCGCCACGCCAGATATCGGATTTACGTGCGGCTATAGTGAGCTCCAACGATCTGCATCGAAAAACAGCCCTATGTCCATCATTTGCAGTTTTGACCCACTGTGCGTCGCCACGGCATGCGTCGCCACGCCAAAAGTCAGTTTTACGTGCGGCTATAGTGAGCTCTAACGATCTGCATCGAAAAACAGCTCTATGTCCATCATTTGCAGTTTCGACACACTGTGCATCGCCACGGCATGCGTCGCCACGCCAGAAATCGGTTTTACGTGCGGCTATAGTGAGCTCTAACGATCTGCATCGAAAAAAAACAGCCCTATGTCCACCATTTGCAGTTTCGACCCACTGTGCGTCGCCACGGCAGAAATCGGTTTTACGTGCGGCTATAGATGTTTCACATTAATAAAATAAATAAATATTGCAGGACATTCCACACGTTCGCCATCTAGTCCCAGGCTAAGTAACTAGACGTGAAATAAAGGTAACCATTCAACTAAATACCAACCATACCTATAAGTAACTCGATTATTGTAAAAGGCAAATAGGATAGGATAGCTAGATCCACGAGAATTAATCGGTGTTTGTTCATCTCCGTGCATTTCTCCCAGCATCCGACAACCCGTCAAACCTTCGTCGTGTCGCCGTCGGCGGCGCGGGGCGCGGCGTCCACTCTCCGGGCACTGTTGGGTCAACTCGTGACTTGAATTTTAATATATAATTCCTTCCTACTTACCTACCTACTTAGATACCTAGTTCCTTCTTTAATTAGAACTTAAGAGGACGGAATACAGGGAAGTCTGCCGGAATTTTGCCCATCTGTCGTTACCTGTTAAGACGGCTTTGCGAAAAGCAATTCGTACTTAATTGTATATAACATAAGGGCTTTCAAAAGAAACGTTTAAAACAACAATGTGTTCAATTTCATAAAATAACCCTAAACGCTAGTGTTTGGGCCAAGAAAGTGGCAACACTAAAAAATACTAAAGGAAATTGTGTCCTTACATCCGTCTCCTCCTATGGCCAATGAGCGAGCGAGAAAAGAACAGGGCCAATATGGCGTTTTCGGTTCAAAAAGAAATAAGGTAAGTACTCTCATTATTTCGATTATGTTTAAATATAAAAACTACTTAAACTAGTGCTTGTTGTGCTAAAATGTGATCTAGAAGTGAACTGTGACATATTCCTCGTACAAGCTGGCCATTAGGAGGATTTTATCTTCAGTTTGAGCGGTAAGCCATTTCGGTCGTATTCAACAAATACATGACTTAATGTTGCAAATAGGGAATTATTCAGTTAAAATCGAGAACTTCGAGAAGTTCCTCCCAGAATCTTTTACAATAGATATAGATAGGTATTATGAGAAATAATTTAATGTCAAAAGTAGAAGAACGTATGTGGTACTAGCATACAAATAATAACCCGAGGCCCCCTTGCCTACGTACAGCTCGCTAATTGTTGAACAACTAGGTACCTATATTCTAAAATAAAATATCGCGTTCACCAATAAATAAAATTTGAAAAGTTAACCATTTACCTAGAAACTAACTGTTCGTTCAATGGCGAGTTCGAGTCGTGGCCTATTTTCTACGAGACATTTACGGTGAGCGCACACCTACCCGCACCGCATGCGCCGCAGTCTCCGTTTGTATGCGCGCAGCGCCGGGTTGGTGACGTCATCAGCATCGGCCTTGGGGTTTCCTTCGCTGCGGCGACTGCACCGCACGCGGCGTAGTTGCCGCAGTCATCGCTTTTGTTAATAGCCTCGCACACCTGTCCGCCCCGGTGCGGGTGACTTTATCAGCAGCGAGCGGTGCGTGCGGCGCGGGTCACGTCATCAGCAGCGGCTGGGGAATTCCGTCGATGCGATCGATGCGGCGATGCGGCGCGGGTAGGTGTGCGAGGTTGCATACAGCTTCATACAAAGAATACAAATGCGGCGACTTCGGCGCGTGCGGTGCGGCTAGGTGTGCGCTCACCTTTAGGTCTTCGAATCATTTTTATATACTGACCTTAATGATGAGGATAAAATTACTTAATGGGTAAGTTGCATGGGAAAGCCTTATGGTGAGCGCACACCTAGCCGCACCGCACGCGCCGAAGTCTCCGTTTGTATGCACGCAGCGCCGGGTTGGTGACGTCATCAGTATCGGCCTTGGGGATTTCCTGCGCTGCGGCGACTGCGGCGCATGCGGTGCAGCTAAGTCTTTAAATGATTTTATGTTTATTCATGGTTTATTCATATTGCCCGTAAGAAGCTTGATTTAAATAAAGTTGAGTCATTTGATCTAAAATATGATAACTTTCCTAAATGTTCAGAGTTTATTAACTTTGTCCAAAATCAGCGCGCGCGCGGTAACGCGCCGTGCATTTACGAGTCAAATGTAGAGGTACTTACCTACGAAAGCCAGGGGTAGTACTCAAGGTCGTATGAAGCTGGGGACACATTGCTCGCCCCGACTTATAGGCATCTGTGTAATGTTAATGTATGTAACTGTGTATCTCACAACTAGAATATACTACCTACATACATAATATCGACTTAGCAGCAGTGGTGGACTAACGGGGGGGCGGAAGGGGCGACCCGCCCGGGGTTCGGTTAGGATAATGTTAAATAATTTCTAATTTTTATTATCGTATTATAAGTACTTTTTTAAAGAGATAAGAACAAGGCCGATAATTGGGAATAGCTAAGTAATTATTGTTTCTTTCTCTTTGCATTTTTAATATTGAAGGATGTCAATTAAGAAAATAACGTATCTGTCAAATTACAGTAGCGATACTCCGTCTCTTTCTTTCCTAAGCATTCCTTCATCATTACCTGTCCTTACTTCCTTCTCTTTCTATGGCCAATGAGCGAGCGAAAAAAAAGACAGGGCTATAATTCGATGTTATTCCGGCTTCATATCCCGGTCGGCCGTGCACCGATACATTTTTCTTGCGAACTATTTACTTATGTGCGCAAATTAACATTTCTCTTACGGTGCGCGGAAAACATCGTGATGAAACCCGCGGCTTAGCTGGCTTCCACACGTATTGACTAGTTCTTTCCTCTGGACTCTGGACACGCTCGACTAAGCTGAGAGGGTGATAAAGGTCCTGGGCAAGTCTACTACGCTCCATCCTTACGAGTAGGTACACTCTGTGTATGCACAATGTTATTTTATTGAAATAATACATTCAGTAGGTAACTTCATTTTAAGTCAATCAATTTATAGGATAGGTACTAGCTTTTGCCCGTGACTTTGTCCGCGTTGGGCTACATTTACCAAAAATCCTTTCTTAGCAGATTGTTACGTTATAGTATAGCTGTATGCCAAATAGCCCGACCCATTTGGTTTGAGCTGTGCCTTGGTTAATAATTTAATCATTCAGTCAGGATTTCAGTTAGTAACTCTACAATGATAATCTAAAATATTTAGGACGAATGGTAGACCACAGACTATACAATTGGCAAATAACTCGCAGACACGTCAGAAATGTCAAATGGAGGCTAACCTATAAATAATAAAACAATTGAACATCTGCCTTTACTCACCTACTTACTCTGTTGGCTCAGTGACAAGACGTGTATCTTGACCTCTCAATATAAAGAATCCTCTATCACTCCCCGTTGTATGTTTTTTTTGTGTCAGTTTTTGGCTAATATTTGATTATTTAAAATGGGCTTCTTTCTAAATCGTATTTTTTCTAATAATTTAGTTACAATCGTTCTAACTAAATAAGGAATGGTCTATGGGCAAGGGCCGGCCTAAGTGCCTTGCGGCGGGGCGTAGTGATTTCAATTATCTATTTGTAATAATCTTCGTTCGTAATAATTAAGGAGATTTTAGCACCCTAGCTTTCCTCTTTCAGTATGTTATTTTTACTCTTCTAAACCAAACCAAACCATAGACACTTGACTGGGAGTATTTACCATATTTGTGCAGTTTGATCTTTTGTAATAAAAAATAAACGTTCAATTTAATAAATTGGACAATATAAAGATTGTTATTAAGATAAACAAACATTTATTCTCCATGAAAACCAAATTTGTGGGTAGATGTGAAACAGCTGTGATTTATGATCCAGACAAAGGTTAGGTAACAACAATATTCATAGAAGTCTTTTTAGACTTTATTCAACAACAAAAATGATAAATGTTTTAAATGATGGATTGAAAATATCTTTATAACCACTTTTTCTTTGTAGGGACCACACAGATATGGGACTTTGATGTAGGTATTAGAAATAGATAAGGTGCAAATAGGAGTCAAACGCAAAATGCTTAGCACTGATTTTTTTGATTTATTGCATGGACAATGGTTTTTAAGTCTTGTTGTGTGTATCTATCTGAGTCTTTTTGCACATTTTGGTATAATTTAAAAACGGAAATTCCGTGTCATTATATCCAAAAGTGAAAAAAACACCTATGTTATCTTTATTCGACTTAATTTTGTAAAAGCTAAGAAATGACAAGGTAAGGTTCCGTCTTTAAATTATACCCAATTGTAGGAAAAGACGTGCAGTTTGACTAAATACGCCCATGATAGACTGAGGTTTTGACAAAACGTATATATTGACGAAATACTCCTTTCGCCAAACGTGCACTTTGACCAAACACACCCTTGACTAACCGCCCCAAACCCGAACAAACGGTACACACAACAATTATCCAAGCAATAAATAATTTATTATTTTTAGTTAAAGGTAAAAGGCATTTTATTTGGGCCTCTTAGTATGAAAGACCCTTGTAGTAACAACCTTCAGAGGAAACAAGACAAGTCTTACTTAAACAAATTTAGAAAGAAGCAACTGTGGCTTACACAGTTTGTTGTGTTGCTTCGCTTGTGTCACTGACGGAGGCAATTTATGAATTAATTTATTTTCTTTCTAACTTACTTACATAATTTAACATAACATCATTTCAGGAGTTCTATTAAAAACGTTCAAGTAATTTTCAAGTTTCGCTTTACAAAGGGTATCGTACTGGGTAGAGTTGAAACTTAATTACTTTAGGATCAGGAAGTGATAAATTAAAGCAATTACATCATAAGACTAAATGTTACATTTTTTAATTAATATTGCGTGAAAAATTATTGGTTTTATAATTTTTTCTTACAAATTATACCAAATGTCGGTTTAAAAAAACTAATTTCATCCGCGACTTGGTCTGCGTGGTTGAATTTTCCAAAATCTTCTTTTATCGGATGCCTACGTCATACTTTGCGTGCTAAATTATAACTCGATTGGCAATCATTAATTGACAATATATAGTCATTTAACGTCTACATCCGCCTTAAGGTCAAATATCCTCAACTTCAATCAACAACTAGCAAAAGGCAGACAACTCGGCGGCGGCGGCGGCGCGGGGCGTCTCGAATCGTTTATTAAAGTAGAAGAAAAGAGGCTAAAAGCTACTTAAGCACCGGAAATGGAAATAACACTTTAGGAAATTTCCCGCCGAATTGTGAAAACGGAGCTTTTGTAACTTAAGACTTTTTGTTGGTACCTTTAAAAGTTACTTTCAGAATCACTAAAGTATAGTGACTAAACAATGGTGTTATGAGTTTTGAACCCTACGCCTGTTTGTCTGTGAATATATATTTAAAGTAACAAAAGCCACTAACCGACTGTGGTTGTGGATATAGCTTGTGTCATTTTAAAAAAAAATAATAAGTACTTATTAAAAATATTTTACCGTATGTCAGACGCACGTCAACATAATTCACAGAATTATATTTCTGAGCAGCACAATATGCTCAAATGCAGCGGTCTCGAACATACCGGTTTTTCGCCATTTCTCTTGATTTTGGGTACTCTCTTCTACCGAAGTGTACCGATATTTTACGATTTTTGAGTACAAAGAATTTCTCCAGATTTTCGTATCGATTATATATTTCCGAACCGCCACGATAAAATATAATGTAATAATAGGTGTGTGAAATATTGTCGTAACCGCGGTGACATTAGAACGGGAGGCAGAGGTGCGTCGACCACTCGGGGCCTAAGCCACGCGAAACCACAATTATTTGTAACCCAAAGTAATAAACGAATAAATAGTGTTTTTTGTTTTTAATTAATAGATTAAAGATTTTTTTTGAGTCCAAATCTACCGATTTTTCTGCCGATCTCTACCGATTGTGCATTTTGACGTTCGAGACAACTTCTCAAATGTGTCGGTGGACAATCTATCGCTCTACAATTTAGTCACTAACCTGAGTTTGTTATCTACAATATTTGATGGTAAAACTTGTTCCCCAAACGATTATCATTTCTTATCTAATTATCTTGTTCAAAGTTTGATCACGTCCCATTTGGCGTCGTCAATCGCCATCGTCTGATAACTTCAGTAATTTGCTCGGAATACTAACCAAAATGTATTTATCTAACTTATACTTTTACATAATATCTACTAGTTTCATGAATTATTAAAGAGATTAAATCGAAGAAATATTTTAGTGAAAATAGCGGGATTAAACATGTAAATAATATTCGATTAATGTTTTAGCTCTACGCACCCGAAAAATAAATTAGATTTAGTATTTACATTTAGATTGCTATTTAAAAAGGTTTAGGACAACTAATTGTAGTTGTAGAGTGCAGATAGTCTTATTAGCACTTGTTTGTCTAAATGCTAGTTTCAGTATAACTAAGAAAGAGTTATTAAATTACTCAACTTTCCTATTTACTTATATAAAAGTACTAGCAACCCGCTCCGGCTTCGCACGGCATATATAATACATAAAAACCTTCCTCTTGAATCACTCTATCTATATAAAAACCCGCATCATAATCCGTTGCGTAGTTTTAAAGATTTAAGCATACATAGGTATATAGGGACAGAGACAGCGACTTTGATGATATAGTGATAACGGCACCCCGCGATTTCACTCGGGTAAGTCCCGATCCCGTGGGAATATCGGGATGAAAAGTATGTGTTAATCCGGGTCTCCAGCTGAGTTTCCTCGGAATACATACCGAGTTTCATCGGAATCGGTCTAGTAGTTTTTGTGTGAAGGAGTAACAAACATACTGTGTGTATGTTTGTTACTCCTTCACACAATACACATAAACTTACACATTTATAACAGTAGTAAGATAAGATTTAAAAAGGATTAGATACTTGAAATATTATCAACATTATTATATAAATTATATAATATACAACAATATTATTCTATCTCCAAATACACGTTGTATTTCGCCTTCGCGCCTACGCTTCACATCATCAGATAGTCATACGGAAGTCTACCTTGGATCTAACTCCGTCGTATAAACCAAGTGTAAACAAACTAACTATTGTCTAAACTATGACAATTTGGCCACGTGTGGTGTGTAGACACTACTAATTAAACCTTAGGTTTATGTAATTTTAACTTCGAGTCCCCAAGTTAAACCAATTATAGTCGCAGTTAGAGTTTAGTTAGGGTTTAGAGGACGCCTTTGTCTAAAGACAAGGTAGGTAACCTAGTAAATATGGGTACTCATAAAGTGGACACGTTATTGAAATTTTACAGATGATGTATTTCTGTTGCCGCTATAACAACAAATAAGTACTAAAAATTAGGTGGCGCTCCGATCCGATACAACATGGTATTGAACGTACGCTTTTTTAACAATAATATACATTTATTTCTTATTTACACTATTCATAATCCAAATTTATGAAATTTTATTTTCTATCTTTTTGTTGGATTTTCTATAAGAGCGTGTTTTTTTAGTGTTTTTAAACTATTATATAATTTATTAATATAATATTAAATGAATTTAAACTGTAGTTAAGAACTCTAGGTGGAACGTGAGAGCAGCGCGAGTGCGAGCGGGAACAGGATTAACAATAAATCATTTGTGTTAGTCCATGGTAATAATTTCATCCTCTTTTCATAAATGTAATTAAATCGGTTACAGCAGCTCTGTTGATTAATTAATTTGGTAATTATTTCATTAATCTGTGTGGATAATGGATATTAATAAGTAGAGCGGTGTTGGCCTAGTGGCCTTACATCCGTAAGTTGTGGGTTCGATTTTTGTTACGAAACAATGTGCGTTAATAATTGTAACTCAAAAACATCGTGATAAACCTGCGGCTTAGTCGTCTCCAGTCTCCAGTCTCCAGACGTATTGACGAGTAGGGGCTTATACGGTCGAATAAGCTAAGAGGGTAGTATAGGATCTTGGCAAGCCAGATTTTAAATGTATGGGTCGTTAAATCATGCAAGTCTATTGTCGATTTTCTCTTGTTGTTGGTAGGTGATGACGTTTTTATAAACAATAGTTTATTTGTCAATTCTCGACCACGTTATGAGTACAATACGGTACAGTAGGCGAGGACCTTTACCCTGCATTGCTTGTCACAGACGTGTTTCCTAATTAAAACTTAACTGTTTCATAACTTTCTCTTCAGACAAAATATGAAATAGCGTTTTCACTCATAACTGCAAACCTTGCCGCTTGGTTCATCTTACATTTATGGTTCAAAACTCCATAAGATTTTTATTTTATTTCCCGGTATGGGGCTTTTTGGTCGTAGTCCTCCTCTGTAATCAAACGTGGAACACGGATAAAAATAACAACCAGATGGACTGATGCCAGAATTTTTTTATAGGTTGTAAACACGGCTGTAAGCGTTACGTTTTAGAAGATTTAGCCCCTTTGTTAAAAGGTGGAGGCAAAGAGAGAAGCGTGCATTTGTCCTTAGCTTCTAACATAGAGGTTTATTTATACAACTAGCGACCCGCCCCGGCTTCGCACGGCTATATTATGCATGTATTATACATATAAACCTTCCTCTTGAATCACTCTATCTATTAAAAAAAACCGCATCAAAATCCGTTGCGTAGTTTAAAGATTTAAGCAGTCAAAGGGAAATAGGGATAGAGAAAGCGACTTTATTTTATACTAGTTATGTAGTGATGTGTTTCAGGGAAGGGGTTTTTATACGAAAGGGGGTTGTTCTACACGTCTAGGTCAACAACTTTACTTCTACGGCTTTTGGAAATTCGAACTTTTTCTCGATAATTCTGAGCGAATTTTTACTTGAAAATCAGCTGTTTCATATAAAAACTTCGAACGAAATGTTCGAATTGCAAAAACTCCTAGAACTAAAGTTGTTCGCCTAGAACTAGAACAACCCCCTTTCGTATTAAAACCCCTTCGCAGAAACAAATATTGTATCCTATTAATATTATACATGTGAAAGTTTGTGTGTGTGTGTGTGTGTGTGTGTATGTTTGTGTGTTACTCCTCACGCAAAAACTATAAATAAATAAAACTTTATTGGCATAAGGTTTATAGAAATCTTACACCAAAGCTAAGTAAACAGACATGATGCAAATACCCTGTAAGTCATATAGGTACGTACCTACATCCGTACCAACTCACTAAGTTACGACACATTCATTAATGCAATTTTACGCAAAACTTTAACTTGCACCCTTCACTTTCCGGGAAATTCAGACTTCAGACTGCACTTATACATGTTTTCTACGAAATATTTTCAAAAAGAAACTTAAAAGTCACGATTTTCTTCACCGTGCAGACGCACTTACATCTGTGCTACGCGGCTTATTTTACGAATTGAGTTTAGCTAGTATTTTTAGAAATAAAGCGCAGGCGCACTTTAAACTGAAAAGATTTTTCGTATTACTTACTCGGCACATGAGTTTCTTGAGCTTTCTTCTCATTGTTGGGCGCATTCTGAAGGCACACATCCTAACTTAGTTTTTGAGACATTTAAATGTAATTTCATGCTAAATGTATGATTCCAAATGAATAAAGTAAATGAAATTAACTTTAAGTTTACAATTATGTTTCATGTAGGTAAATACAACTGCAGCCCGATATATTTTTGGCTACTTCCCGACAAAACCGTTCAAATGTCCTACCAACATTTCCAAACGCAAAGTTAGTGAACATACATTGAAACACATTGTCACAGAAATATAATGACGGAACCAATTGCAAGGAGTTATTACCTACGTCGTAGATACAGTCTATTCACAATATCCAATCACGCCACGTGGCATGGCATGTCCTTCGTACGTGTCTGACATTGTTGTCTACAACATAACATGCACCAGTTAAGACGTCAATTCTTGATAAATGGCAATTCTGGAACCGGAAACAAGCTAGGATGATAAACAAGCTTTTATTCCTGCCTGTCCCTGAATTTGAACTCTTGGACAATTCGGGGATAAACAGGAATGACCCTTGACAATGATATTATTGGACCCAACACGAGTCCAATAAAATCATCGTTGAATACAAATACGTAATAGAGCGGATGTATTCCTGTTGTCCCTATTGACGCAGTTCCCATTCAATGGGGACAACTGAACTCAATAGAAGAATTAAAAATTATTCCTGTTGTTCCCATTGTTCCCTATAGACAAATTGAAATAAATTATTTGACCTATCAACCGATTCGAAAGTCTGTTGTCTGTGGTTGCCCTTACAAAGGAACCGTATTTAGAAAAAAAAACCCGCAATTAAAAATGTACATAAAACCGTTTCCAGCGTTTATTAAAACCCGCAGACGTTTCTAATGCATAAAAGAGTACACAAATATAATTTAGAGGGAAGCGAACTCTACCTAACTGCCTAATGAATATTTCACAAGGGTCTTCAACACTAGCAGCGCTTCTCGATTTCACCCGCGTTACTTCCGATCCCGTGGGAATAACGGGATAAAAAGCAGCCTAAGTTATTCCCAATGAATCAATACCAAGTTTCATTAAAATCGGTCCAGTAGTATCGGAGCCAAGAAGTATAGATCCTATAGATAGTATAGATTGTATCGCTACGAGATCTACACGGCATTGTCCCAGTAGTTCGGTTAGACAAACTAAACACTAAGCAACATATTATACAGATGATATATTTTGTTTGTTTGTAACGAATAGCTTCCGAAACTACTGGACTGGTTTTGATTAAAAAAGTTATATTGATTCGTTATTAATAACCTAGGCTACTTATACCGATATTCTAACGGATTCAGAGCTTTCGCGGGCGAAATCACAGGGCGTTGCTTTTCTAAAATATTTTTAAACTACCACGATTATTCGTGGTAGTTAAATGTCGTGGTAGTGGTAGTAGAAATGTAACGTCTTATATTTTATCGTCTTAAAACACCTTTAGGTATATTTTTCTTACAAAAATATCAATCCCACTTCTGATGTAGGTAGGTACATGCTTCCTCGTATAATGTCAAGACGAAATATTCTACACCTAATTAGTTTTGCAAACAAGTCAAATGTGTCGCCAAAGTCACTACCTAAGTTAGTTGTTGGGAAATGTTCCTATGTACTCTGTTCCGTTTCATATTATATGAAATATAATAATATGCAATACTGATAAAAAAATCCCTTATTTCACTCCAACCAGAATAAGTAGACATATATTCTGTTTAAAATGGAAAAGGGATAAGTAGTCTACTACTTCTAAGTTCTAACATTGACGTTATAATATTGATTTCCAAGTTACTTTCTTTTACTGCTAAGTATCAATAATTTATTGACCCTTTTTTAAGAGTCTTATCAAATGCTTCAGTCAATTTTTCCACAATCCCAAGCAATGAATCTCACTGAGTGCGGGAAGGGAGGTGCGGGGGATTTGTGAACGGGATCACCTTGCAGAAAGGACGACGGTATTATACAGCGTGTAAAGAAACCTCTGTAAGCCGTCTTAGATGTAGGTAGTCTATGTAGTGTAGGTACCCCCAGACTATAAACAAAATGTGGAAAATTAAGATTTTTTTAGTTTGGGACTATGACCGTAATTTGCCCAGACTTTGTAAATGTGCAAACACTATTATTTACCTAATAGCCTGCTGCCAATAATGGAGTAGCCACATAAAATATGGTAAATTCTTTAAATTAGGGTAAGTTTCCTAACTTTAAATTACTTATACTTTTTTTTCATCCGTTTTTTTTCTTCCATTTTTAGTCATGTCTAGGAGGTATCTTACCTACTAATAAGTACCTGAGAGGGACTACAGGGTTCTTGTTTCACACTGTATAAGAGGTAATTCTCTGAAACTATTCGTCCTTTCAAATTGACTCTATTTCAATTCCTGTTTTCTACGATTTAATACGACTTTTACCTAACTTTTACACATCATTCGTTAAATGAACGAAATAAAGGAAGGGAACGAATGAACCCAATGCGTACCGCTCACTCGCTGAGGGAACGACAGAGGGTTGCCACTTCATCATAATTAACTGACTGTTATATTTTTAGTTAAGTACCTGTAATAAATTACGGAATTCAGGTATTTTATTTTCAGGGAAATTCAGGTTGAAATGTAGATAAATATAATCTTTATTAAAAAGAAGATTTTTTAAGAATTTTTGAGATAATGATTTTTTTTTAAAAGAGGTTATTTAGCTTTTGGAGCTAGATGGCGCTGTGTACATACAATGTCTTTAAATATCTATTATTTATTTAAATATCAATGTTCTAATGTCTAAATGTCCCCGCCTTGTGGTTTTATTTATTAGCGCTAGTATATAAACGCAATTTAGTGTATCTGCAGCAATATGTTTTACGATATTGAGACCAGATCAGCGAACGATACCATACAATATAGAGTAAGATCCCGCCTAACGTTAGACCTTCATGATTTTAAAAAGCTAAGAATTACTTGTCTCCGGTTATGAACGATGTGCACTTATGAAGTTCAGTTTAGGCAACAAAAAAATCGCCTTAATTTTTGTACCGATCGATAATGTTGCTTGCTATGCTAATAGCGATTAATTCCTGGAAACAAAAATAGTATAGAAAATGAAAGATAATAGCTCATTTTGACTCGACTACGGCGAAGCCAAGGGAGCCAAGGGAGGTTTATGTTTTTGAACCGTAAGTATGTTTATAGTTGTAACCTACACCTCTATGGATTATCTCTCGGTGGTCTGGAAGGTGTTGAAACTATTGAAACCGTCTGGCTATTAGCAACATCATCGATTAGTACTAAAATATAGGCGACTTTTATGTAAAATTAACAGGTTCGATTCTTGGCTTTACTACCTGACTAGCGACCCGCTCCGGCTTCGCACGGCTGTATTATGCATTTATTATATCTAAAAACCTTCCTCGTTAATCACTCTATCTATTAAAAAAAACCGCATCAAAATCCGTTGCGTAGTTTTAAAGATCTAAGCATACAAAGGGACTTAAGGACATAGGGACGGCGAAAAGTGACTTTATTTTATACTATGTAGTGATGATAACTCTTCAAGCCACTATGCTGAACTTCATAATTGCACATCCATCGTTCATAACTGTGTTAGGGACATGCGCTGAGAAATTTTCTGCTTTTATAAAGTCCCGAAGTTCTGGCGGTAGGTGGGATCTTACTCTTTAAAGTTTAACTGGTGTCATTTGACCGACTTGCTGGATACTGTCGACTCACGATGTATCGCGACTATCAACTAACCCATCTATCAACTAATGGAAATTGCTTCACTATACATTTAAGAAGATGAACAGACGTTATAAACATTTATATCTAGAGTTATCGGAATTTTATGTTCGGTCTGTCTGTGACTATAAATATACAGGGTTATTGGTAATTATACGAAAAAACGGTTGAGGGCTAATATCCATGCACCACAATAAACTACTTTTGTTAGGTAAACAATTACTAAAATTATCATAAAATATGACCGAAATTATTCAGATAACCTTAAAATATTTATGATAACACAAAACAAAATATTACGGTGCCTATCGTCATTTTTGATGGCGGAAAATATGTTTAAAGTCAGTTAAATAAAACCCTTTGTACAGTAGGCCATAAATGACATTGGGACTTTTACTAGGCGGAGTGGCAGGTTTTCTTTTTTGCGCAGCCAATAACCAAATTAATAAATTAGTTGTAGAATACTGATACAAACAAGAAATGTTCAAGGGTTTCATATCTAGACTCAGTCGGGGCGGAGTTATATCCATTTTAAAAATTGTTATTTTAGTACTTAATCTACCTACAAAAGGAACCATTGGATTTTTTTATAATTAAACCTCATTATAAGGAACTCATTAATGGACAGTTGGAGACTTGGCATAGAGTCTGTGGTCAAGAGTGATACGAAAGAGGTTTTGATTAAAAAAAAATGTTAATTGTTAATTAAAAAAAAATGTGACTGGACAAAAAAAGAATGTTTTCTTGGTACATGTATGAGTGTAGCCCACAGAGTACTTTGTTATATACGGAAAGTGTAGCCGGACGAACTAACAATCGAACTAACAAATAATTATGCTAGTAAATATTATTATATTATTATGAATGAGGTTTAATATTACCTATTAGAAAGTGGTCGAAATATTTTAAACACTGACAGTTTTATTACGTGTGAAATAAGGCAAATTAAATAGAATTTTTATGTAAATATTTTGTTATAAAAATTAAATTCGTTATTCATTTGGAATCATACAATTTGCATTAAAAATAACCAACCATTCTCGGTTAACCACACTATTTTTAAATTACTTACTTATTGACCATGCATGCATTGTTAGAAGTAGGTACTCATAAAAAGAAAACCAAACTGCCCGTCTCGTTATCTTTCATAATATAGCCACCAAAAACTCAGGTGATCTATAGTTATATACTTACTAAAAACTATTTAAAGGATTTACCCACGTAAGTCCCGATCCCTGTGAATATTGTGATGAAAGTAGCGTAGCCTATAATTATGTTAATCCAGGGTATCAGTTGTCTCGTTACAGAGTTTCAACGCAATCGGTTCAGTAGTTTTTGCGTGAAAGAGTAACAAACATACATGTACACACACTTCTACATTTATAATATTAGCAGGATAATTATTTATTGTGAAGTTGAACAAGAAATTCAACTACCTAGGTAGGTAAGTTACTAGGTAGTAAGTACCTGGGGGTATGGTTCTATTAGAGATTGTCACTCGCTTTAGTGAAACCAGAATAATAAGTAAGAAGATGAATGAAAAGAAGAAGAAGTTAAACTTGATACATTAGATTCCCAAAGTAGGTAGGTACCTACTTACTTACCTACTTACATTTTATTATGGTATGGTATAGGTATTTTTTCATGTTAAATAGATATTGGCTATTTGATAAACAGATACCTTTGTAATTGATTCATAAGATCTACATTACGTAAAAATCAATCAAATAAATATATATTTATCAACACAAATACTACCTATGCAGGAAGCATAGCAAGAAAAGGACTAATTAAATATAATACTACCTACATCTAGCTTATTTCTGCAATAATCACTGACTAAAAGTATAATATTATCCCTAACATTTATACGGGTGTTCTATCAAAAACTGGTCATCACTATCACAGTATAAAACAAAGTCACTTTTCGCCGTCCCTATTTCCCTTTGTACCCTATTTCCCCTTGTACTTTGTATCTTTAATACTACGCAACGGATTTTGATGCGGTTTTTTTTAATAGAGAGTGATTCAAGAGGAAGGTTTATATGTATAATACATGCATAATATAGCCGTGCGAAGCCGGAGCGGGTCGCTAGTTTAAAATAAAATGATCTCCTTGTTCTGTTATTACTACGGTTTAAACAACGAAAGCAAATTAATATGTTTTCCATTTTCACTTTTTGCAATGGCGCCATTTTTTTTTCTTTTAATAGCTTTGGCTCCGCACCTGACTTTGTGCATTGCATACTGCCCTGATCTTTGAGACCTCACAAATCTTTTCGTTTATGCTCGGTAGGTAGATGAAAATACTAGATGTAAATAAATTAAATTGTAAGCAACTAGGCTTGTGTTATGGTAACAGACAACGGATAGAATACTTCTATTCTTTTGATGTGATAACGTATAAATTGATGAACACCTGCATTCACAAAAAAAAACAGACGTCATGCGTCATGTTCCGGGAACGCGTCATGTTATTAACAAGGTAACCATAGCAACGTGTTATAGTTGCTATGGTTGCCATCAATGTTTTCTTATGACATTATCACGTAAAAATATCGACCGTAGATCGACTTTTCAGACAACCATTTGTTTTTTTTTGTGTGTGAACATAACCAATGGCTTTTTTCTCTTCAAAAAATGGTTTAGCACGGTTAGTGCATATAGATAGGACCAGGTGGCAAGTAGGTACCTATGGAATGTTTTTGAGTGATTTCTCGGAAATCAAGATACAACTTTAATTATTTCAAAAAATGGCAGATAAAGATATATTAGTCTTATTTAATTATTATCTTTGAAGTTGTTACAACTCAATGGATGACCTTAAAACAACCACATTCGAGTATTATAACGGGAAAAATATATTCAGTCAGTATTATGGTTTAATTCATAAAAAATAAAATAGTTAGATACGTACCAACTCAAAAGAAATAAAAAAAGATTAAACAAACTTTTTAAATCAAAACCTCTTTTTCAAATATCTTGACCACAGAGTCTAGATATACCGTCTCCAAGTATCCAGTAATGAGATCCATAAAATGAGGTTTAATTATAAAAAATCAATGGTTCCCAATCTACCTATTATTACCAAAATAACAATTTTTAAAATGGATATAACTCCGCCCCGACTGAGTCTAGATATAAAACTCTCGAACATTTCTTGTTTGTATTAGTAATCTACAACTAATTGACCGAACGAGCGAAGCGAGAGAGGTCTAGTGGCGAGACGGTCGGTCGGTTGTACCTATGTATCTATGTATCTATGTATCTATATATCTATGTATCTATGTATGTTTGTTCGACGATAACTTGAGTACCGTTGCTCTGATCTTAATGACTTTTGGTATACGGGTAGTTGAGGTCCATAGAATTTTTAAGTTCGAACATGAGAGGGATCGGTTAGGGGGCTTCGATGATAGGGGGTGCAGTAGGGGATCTACCTATATGACAGGCGAACTATATGGCAAATATACCCAAGTGGGGTATCAAATGAAAGGGCGTAACTTCGGTGACAATAATATGGTACCATGTGTCGCGTCGATTCGCGATATTCCATAGACAACCAACCCAGCTATGACATGTGACAACACTATAATTTGACAGCCCGCCTTTTCTTGACTTGTCAGTGAGTATGACATTTCTTTTTTCCGCTCTTGCAAAATAGTTGAAGCTGATCGTGGACTTTATAAACTTTTATTAAATAGTGTTCTGATGTTTGTAAAGTGTTTTATAATAAACTAAATAACTAATAAAGAAGCAGTAAAGTCCAGCGAGTCACCTTTACCTAAAGCTAAGTATCTAAGTATCTAAGTATCTAAGTATCTAAGTATCTAAGTACCTAAGTATAATCTAAATATCTTATTTCTGATTGATAAAGTATACGCATAAAGAATGGGTGATTGAAATATTAATTAAATAGTTGAAAGACCAAATATATGATTGAATCTAATCTCAGAATCAAATGTAAATGCTCTGTATGGCTACTCAAGTAATATAGTTCGGTATGTGACTTTTCTGGCTGTAAGAAGTGTCTTCTTACAGCCAGAAAGGCTGTAAGAGTTCTTCAGGTCTTCTTACAGAATAATGTCTTTCTTGACAAATGTGTTGATAAAGTGTTAAGATGCTTTATCTAAAGAATTGAATAATGTCTTCCTTGACAAATGTGTTGATAAAGTGTTAAGATGCTTTATCTAAAGAATTGAATAATGTCTTCCTTGACAAATGTGTTGATAGAGTGTTAAGATGCTCTATCTAAAGAATTGAATAATGTCTTCCTTGACAAATGTGTTGATAAAGTGTTAAGATGCTTTATCTAAAGAATTGAATAATGTCTTCCTTGACAAATGTGTTGATAGAGTGTTAAGATGCTCTATCTAAAGAATTGAATAACGTCTTACTTGATAAACGGTGCCGGTGGTGTTAAGATGCCCCGTGTAAAGAATTGAGAAGAGTTTCCTGCTTATTAAGAATTACTAGAACCAGTGGCATGAAGGTGCCGGCCATATATCGAACTATCCCATGAATGTATTGTTTATAGACTTGTTTATAGAGAAAAGAAGTCACCCTGACTGCACTAGCAGTCAGCGGTGACCCTCTACTTAGTGGCGCTGCGTACAGCAGTGTCATTGGTATTTAAAACTTACAGATTGCGAAGCAGAACCCCGACTTATCCAGATATATGACAACTCGACTATTCAGGAGCAGAGCGGACTAGGGAAGATACCAGATAACGAACTCCGGTGAGTGCGATCACTCTGATTTGAAAATTTCATTACCCAGAACCCTTTTGTCGGGATAGTAGTCTGGGAAACATCACGAGAACAATAATATATACATACATACAAAAACATCCCGACACCATGGAAATGATCTGATGATGGAGCTCATTAAAAACTCCTATAGCCTTCTTCCTTCTATATTCAGAAGGAAGAAGGCTATAGGAGTTTTTAATCACACACGATTTACTTTCATTGTAGGTACTTATTCTCTCGAGTATCAATAAAACGCGAAATAAATAAATACGTGATTGAGACCAAGAAAATTAGGCTATGGAACTCATTTTCTAGACAAGATACCTAGTCTTGTTCTGTATTCTGAGCCTATGCCTAACGCGTTTGGATTCGTTAAAAGTATAATAGAGTCAGCGATGTCCAGTGTCTGATGATAGTGATACTAGGCACCTATCATTTAAACAAGATAGACCGAAGTATTTGAAGTATTTCGCCGTTATATCATACTTTACGCTGAAAAGTAAAAATCGGTACAAAAAACTCATGAGGTCTCAGTTCAGGGCGAACTACTAGTTTATTGAGTTTGGTTGCTAACCGCGCAAAAAAAAATATCCTGCCATTTTTTCCCAACGGCATTTACGTTTACTTCACAAAAAGCATGCTCTTGCTCATTTTATTAGAAATTTATTCAGTATTAAATGCTGGCAATACCACATAATATACCTTTTCAGAAACTCAATGAAATAGGCAACTTTTTTTTAAATTTGGCACCAGGGTGACAATACATTTTTTTTCCACCAGGAAAGGTTAAAGATCAGGTTAAAAAATTAAAAAACCATAAAGTTTAAGTTAAACCTTAGTTTAAAAAAAAACTTTCAATGTGTCATAAAAAATATTGTTTGCATTCGATAGCACATTTATCCTGGAACACTATCCAAAAAACAGATTGGAATAATTCCTTCATTTGCAGTTTTGGCATAACAAAACATGGAGAAAGGCGTGAAATTTAAAAAAAAATTAAAATGGCGGATATCTCGGAAACTAAGAGACGTTCATAGAACATAACTTTCGTTTTTCTGATCCGGCACAGTGTCCTCTATCCGTAGGGGCCCGCTTGGCCATTCATTACGGGACACCCTGTATATAGGGATTAAAATGCCACAAAGCGAGCTTTCATAGTCACTGTCCTAATTCCATAAAGTCAATTTGTGTTTGTTATATTATTATAGATACAAGTATGTACCTACTTACTAGTCGTGAACTGTGGCTTTTCTCGCGTAAATACCGGTCCCGTGGAAATATAATGTGTCTATAATTAACTCTTTCAAATATCCAAACACTATCAGCATGAGATGTCGACGCGACGCCTGCCGTTGCTCTCTAGCCTTCTTGTGACCACGACTATAATTATTGCAACATAGTCGAATCAAAGTAACGAAACCGAGGAAAATAAGACTATGGAATGCAAATAGAGTGTGGCGAGGCGAAAAATTCTACAGTGAACCTCTACTTTTGTTGCCCGATTGTCCATTGAAATATTCAGTCAGACATCCAGACAAACGTATCTCTTTATAATATTAGGTATGTATAATATAATGTACCTAATCTTTAGTGGAATGTAGAGGTACGTAGAGGTGAAATATCCCGCAAGCTGCCCCGTGTCGCCGCCACAAAGGCCGTCCTCGATCCTCGCAGCTCCTGATACCTGGAATATGTTTGAAAGCTGTAACGTACCGACGCGACGGTTCATGACAATGTTATAGCTATATCTATCTATCTCGTACATAGTGATATTGTTAGTTATATCTATACAGCATGTAAAGAAAAGCCATTTAACCTGTTAAGCCATTCGGACATTAACTGAACTGACATTTGATTAATAAAGTAAAAAATATCTTTGGAAAAATTACCCTATTTTTGGAGATTGGAAAATTTTCTAAATGTGACAACACTTATTTACTTACCTAATAGCACGTTACCAAGATATGACAACTCACTTCTTGAAAATTCCTTTCGACGACTAACAGAACATGGTTGCTTCTAATTGCGCTCTCCTATACCTCTAGAAGAAGTGAAACTGATTTATCCTTTAATGTAATGAAATAGTACCTAACAGCACTTCTGACCGCGACTTTACATACTATGTTGATTGTAATTGGCTTATCGGCTAAGTGATATGGATTTAACAGTTAGACCTAACACAGACCACAGACTCGAGTGCGGGGTGGTGGTACAACTGGTCTGTCTATACATATAGTTGGACCATGGGCCAAACAAAAGACGATCTCAACAAAAGGAAGAGGCGATCTGAACAGAAACCTAGAGCCGATCTATGCGATATAACTCTCCGACTGTTCTAATTATAGGTTTGTACGAGGTCTGTACCGTGTCTCACCGGCCAGTTACTTTATTCATACAATATTATATATGATTTGGCGTTCGACCTATATCTCTCAAACTCATTATTCCCTCAATAAGTATATAAATAAACCTATTACCATAGATATAGAAATAAATACCTATTACCTTAATGGACCTTTGAAGTATTTTTTTTTAAATCTAATAACTAATCTAATAAAATCAATCAATCAATTCATTTATTTCAGATATTAAAATCCTTAATAACAATCAAATTGAAAATATTGAAAATACTAAAAATTAAATGTTTCAAATAAATACCTTCTTACAGTCACAGTCAAAAACTTCAAAACAACAATTGCAATTCAAAACAAAATTAACAACATCAATATTAAAAATTCATTAAATTAAATATTAAATATAAAAAGAGTTATTACTGCCCGCTTAAGTGCGCTCAAAAGTACCATTTTGGTAACTTTTATGGAGAAACAAAACGTCGCGTCGTCGGATCAAAATTTAATTTGGCTTAAAAGTACCATCAGCAAGAAGATTTGCCACTTTTAATTATACTACATAATTAACTTGGCTTTAATACACAAGATGTCGGCGAGTATCGGCCGATCGTAAGGTATCTGCCTATAGTCCGTGGTTTCCATTATAATCACTGCGTAGACGACCCTCCTTAGAATTTGAATCGTATAGCTTACCTGTTAAGACTTTCTAAGCTTCGAGTAATTAAACCGATTATAATGTAAGCTTTTGTTAAATATATATTATTATTATTTATTATTATTAATGGATTATATTGTATTTAAGGGGGCAAATTTAAATTTAGTTTGAGTTTATGAATTAACCGACAATTGTTGTAAATGAAATTTAATTTGAATTTAGCATACCTAGTTGGAAAACCTAATTGAGGTTTTAGTACTTAGTTGATAAATTAGGTTCTATGGTTTCAGATTACAAAATAATATTATTTTTTCTAAATACTTAAATCAGATATACCTACGAAAATCTATTTAGACGACTTTACCTTCAGATAGGGAGCTCAAAACCAAATATCTGTTGCCTTTAACTAAAGTTTTTAATTATTGCATGGAATATTTGTGGTGTGTTGTTGTGTGTTTGTATATGTAAGTTTTTATTCATACATTTTGGTATAATTTGTAGAAGAAAAGATGATTTGAATGAAGCGACAGATCGCTTCTTAGGCTTATTCAAAATTAAGTCGAGAATAAGAATCATCTAAATTTGTTTAGGTATAAACAAAGAAGTTATGCTCGAACAGCTGTGAAACTATATTATGAGAACCTACTCCTTAATACTAAGTTTTTACAACCCTATATTTTATGGTTGCATAACGCGCCATCTTACTCTATCGCGTCATTCGATAATGCATATTATTAGCATTTACCCGCGACTTTGTCCGCGTAGGAGTTCAATATTCCAAAATCTTTTCTTTCTTACCGGAAGTATACATTTGCCTTAATTTTTTTTATATTACTTTTGGGTGCATGAGATACATATATGTATGATAAAAATATGATCAAATTTGGAGGCATATGAGGTCAATCCCCTATGTTATACCTAACACCTCTGTGTTTGCCAGTTTTAGCTCGGTTTGTCCATTGTTGGTTTGAGTTGTTATATATTTCTGTCAGTACTTTGAATGTTATATAATTTATAAGACAAATGCCACGATTAAAACTCGAAGCCCGATACATTTAGATAAACCTAATTCGATATTTTAACTCGTTATTTAACTGAATTCGAAAAACAAAGGAGGAGGGTATCATTTCGTTCACACGTTTTTAGTTAAAAAAGAAAATTAAATGTTAGGTTAGAAATTGAAAAAAAAAACAAGAATTTTTAACTTAACACCTACGAGCCAATATCTGTCATACAAAGACATCCACAGTTTAATCGTACCGGCTTAAACCTTAACACAATGTCACATACACATTATGATATGAAATCCTAATTGGGTTATAGTTTGGGATTTCCACATCACACAGCTAAGTATTTGTTTGTTTAGAAACAAATTAGTTATCTCTCTCTGTGCATTAGTTGCCTTGCGTTGCCATGTCAAGATAATAGGTATCATTAATGTTATCTGTAGGTTTGGAACTCAGCGTTACGACGTTGTATATTTCAATGCTGCACTAGATACAGCGAGAGCAGTCGTCTACATAAAAAAAAGAAATATTTAAAATATGAGTCTTAAAAATAAAGTGGCCGTCGTCACAGGAGCAAGTTCAGGAATAGGAGCAGCCATAGCCAAGAAATTCACAGAAGAAGGCGCTAATGTTGTTATTGTTGGAAGAAACGAAACAAAACTGAAAAGTGTCCTGGAATCATGTCAAGCTATAGGAGGTGAACCGATTGTGATCGCAGCTGACATCACTAAAAACGAAGATGCAAAAAGAATTATCAAAGATACGATTGAAAAGTACGGTAAAATAGATATTCTAATCAACAACGCAGGTATCAGCAATCCTGGAAGCATTTTAGAGGATTCAGCAATGGATAATTACAACAGAGTGCTGTCCACGAATCTACACGCTGCAGTCTATTTGACACATCTCGCAGCAAAACATCTCGTAGAAACAAAAGGTAATATCGTGAACGTGTCAAGTGTTGCCAGTAAAATCGTGATGATGGACCAATCGTTCGCCTACTGCATGTCTAAAGCTGCACTCGACCATTTCACTAGATGTATAGCACTAGAACTAGCGCCTAAAGGAGTGAGAGTGAATTCCGTGAACCCTGGACCTGTCAGAACTGATATCCTAGAAAACATGGGAGTAGATAAGGAACACGTAGATCAAGTGTGGGAAGGCGTTAAGAGTAATACTGCTTTGAATATTGTTAGTGATGCTGAAGAAGTAGCTGATATGGTGGCTTATTTAGTTAGTGATAAAGGAAGAAGTATTACCGGGGAGACGCTGGTCATTGATGGTGGAGCTCGTCTTCTTGGACTTATTAGGGAAATAGCACCAAAGTAGAATAATTTGTGGTATCAGGTGACGGCAAGTTCGTCCCGTGTTTTATTTAGTATGTAATTGTGAAACCTTTGTAGGTAATAACATTAAATAATCAAAGAATTATTATAAAAACTTGTGGTTTAATCGATTTATCATATTGTTTCCATGAGAAATTGAGAAAAACTGTTATCTCTTTTATTTAGCGTTTCGGTTATATGATCGATGGTTAATACCGTATGCACTAAGCATCAATTGCTTTAAAATAATGTTTTATTTGATTTCAAATAGTTATTTTAGTAAATATACGACAGCCGAATAACACTAAATAAAATAAAAATTAATTCCAAGCACATTACTGATACTCTAAAACCATGAAAACAAGCCTGACTTAAACCAGAATCACAGGTATTTATGATGCGTGTATTAAAATATTACTTACACACAAAAACCGCGTTAGCAATACATAACAAGTGAGCGAAAATCATGTTAGATTAAAAAAATATTATTCGCAGTTCGCGTAAATATTCGAGTGCCCTAACAACCTTGCTCATTTTACGAATAGATATTATGCATGGTCTCGGTTTATAAACATCGCTCCATAACGTAACATTTCATGAAAATTTTACAAAGGATTTTTATGTTCTATCAAACAAGATATATTTATGAGAAAGGCAAATGAGATAAGGATATCGGATTTTAGGGCGCCAGTATCTGAGAATAGGAATATTAAGTTATCTGATCGCAGGAAAGGATTTTTGCATTATTCGTTTTTTATTCGGATAGGTTTATAGGACATATTCGCATGAAAGTCTAGAAAGCCTATTTCCACCAGATCAGCGATTACATTCCTTTCGGCTCAATAGGTATTTGATCTAACACCATATAATAATAATATAGATAGATAGATAGATAACTTTATTTTGTACAACACAGTAAGGAACATAAAACATGATTATATACACAAAGTAAAGTAATAGCTATAAAGTACAAGTTGCACAAATGGGCGGCCTTATCGCTGAAAGCGATTTCTTCCAGGCAACCTTACTCCTATATATTGGTTCGAGTCTTAACCTACAGGTTTCTTCTTCTGTTGACTTAGAACCATGCAATTTGGACAAAAATAAGATCTTAGAGTACAAGTAAAGGGAAGATTCCGAAAAACCAAAAAAGCATGTAATTAGAGTAACTCTCTATCACTACCCGGTCTTGAGATAAATGGTCTTGACAGACAGAAAGAAGGACAAAAATCGAGTGATCCCATAACGGTCCCGTTTAAATAGTTATCAGTGAATGAACTAAATGATACAATATCAACGTATTATGAAATATCTGTAGATTGAGTGTCGAAAATTGGTTATCTAACACTTGACATACTTGTTGAGGAAAACACTACGATTTATAGGAGATAAACTAGTCATGATGATAGGACAATTAGTGTATTGTCAAGCCATAAAATGCATATCTGTTGGTCTGTTTGTCTGTACGTTTATTAGCTAAAAAAACAATTTAAAACTATTGAACCTATTGAAATATATGTTCTATGATAGTCGTGGTATCAAAATCCATTATGTAGAAACCTGAGTAATCCTGAGTAAACGAAAAACTGAGTAGGTTATGTAAAAACTGAATAAACGAAAAACCTGAGTAAACGAAAAACGGCGGGCGGCGGCATCAGCCCTTGCGAGCCGCGTTCGGGACACACGCAGATAATGTGAGAGCTTCTCTTAACCCGATGTTCCTACGAAATTGAAACTAACGCAGGTTCATCATTTATTAAGTAAATCTCACATTTACTAAATTCTGTTATAATTACTCTTCAAATTAAATAAAACTCAATACACAATTGTTTCATTTTATACTTATTATGAAACTTACAATATAACTAAATCGGGGTTTACAAAAAAAATATTAATGCATTCGTACGAGCTCCATAAAGTGATTATTTAGTCACTTGTGTATTTTTTTAATACAAATTTGCTATTTTTAGTCACAATTGTGCATTTTTAGTTGCTTTTTTAGTCACTTTTGTATTTTGTTAATACAAAGATGCTATTTTAATCAGTTTTGTATTTTTTTATTAATACAAAGTTACTATTTTTAGTCACAATTGTGCACTTTTAAATACAAAGTTGCTTATTTTAGTCACTTTTGTATTTTTAAATACAAAGTTGCTATTTTAATCACTTTTGTATTTTACAAGATACAAAGTTGCTATTTTTAGTCACAATTGTGCATATAAGGTAAATCTGCACTAGTAGGAGTAGCTGTCCTAATATTTAGTATAAATGTGAAAATATATGTAAATGTTTGTTACTAAACTACTGACCCGATTACAACGAAACTTTGTATATAGATTAGTTGAGTTGAAGTCCTAAAATATTACATTAGGATTTTTTGTTACTAAAATTTTGACAGGATCGGGACCTATGTGGGTAAAACCACGGGGAACAGAGCATGACGGGCTGTGGGATACCAGGTTCGGTTCGCTGTAGGAAGGCACAAATTTACCTACAATGCAACCTATCCCAGGTTGCATTGTAGGTAAATGACAACGAAATGAAACATTGATTGGTTTGTATAGACAAGTATATAATGAAGCTACCAAAGTGCTGATGATCTTGAACAGTTACTTCCGTTGCACTGTAACATATAACAAACAAACCATCGACTTGCTACTAGTACAGGTTTGAAAATCCAGGTCGATAGCTCGACGATTGTTCACTTCAATGGGCTTTGAACCAACGACCTTCGCTTCACCGTAGCGATGCTTCAACTATTTAAGGGCTATGCCGAAGAAATATCGCAGCTTCCCATCGCACATAGATGTATCAGTGCGAACATGTCGGTTCACTCGCAGATGGATGCTTCACATAATCAAAACAAGTAGATACAAAGAAGTGCAAGTGGGCACTGATACTACTGGACTGATTTTGAGGATACATTAGATTCTGAGGGGTTAGGAGCTTTACGACTACATTTCTATATGACTAGACAGCAGATATGACTAGATCGCTTTAAAGAAGTAAACATAGGCTACTTTTTATCCCGATATTGCGTGTGAACTTGCTTGTGTAAAAACTACTGGATGAAGTTAATAATTTATAATAATGAACTTACTTGCGCTACACAACTAAACCCAGTGCACTAAAACAGTCAAATAAACAACCTTTTTAATAAATAATCTTTTTTTAAAGTCGGTATAAACCATTGTCTAAAGTGAATGTAACAGAGTAATAAATATTTATTTCTTTGCGAAATTGATGAAATATGTATAGTTCTAACTTGCAAACACAGTTCTTGGAAGCATTATAAAAATACATATCATCTTTCAGTACTACGGGTTTATTTAAAAACCGGCCGAGTGTGAGTCGGACTCGCGTACGGAAGGTTCCGTACCATTATATTCCGTTTTTAGTATTTGTTGTTATAGCGGCAACTGAAATAAGTACCTTCATAATCTGTAAAAAATTCAAGTATAGAAATCCATGTTGGTCCTTCAACTGTTTAGCTATCACGGTTAATGAGATAAAGCCTGGTGACAGACAGACCGACAGTGGAGTCTTAGAAAAAGGGTCCCGTTTTGGTTACCCATTGGGTATAGAATCTTAAAAATAATATCTTATAGGTACCAGCTGCTTCGGACATTTTTTTTTTTTTTTTTTTTTTTCTTAAAAATAATATGTTATAGGTACCAGCTGCTTCGGACAGTGGAGTATTAGTAAAATATCCCGTTTTTAACCTTTGGGTACGGATCTCTAAAAATTACGATGTTGTATTCCTAGTCCTTCTCTACTCATGTGGTTGTAGTAACTGCTTACGATCGACTTAATGAACGATGACTGATAAGAGCACTCTATGACCTCTACTCAGGTGCTATTACTACATAATAGGTCCACCCTCTTTGGTTAAAACACAAAATGAAAGTCTTCACCACTACATCATACTAAAGCCTAATAACCACCCTCGACCCCCTTAGGTGGGTCAATCTTACTGTGGAAATTAAAACAAAAGTGTCTCTAAACTCTCACCTTTGCACTACATAATACTCCGTGACACTGAAATTTTAATTTATATATTAAAAACCTTAGAGATAAAATACATACTTACCTACACTAAGCAATATTACGTCATCGGATTATAATTTTATAATTAGAGACACTTTTAGAAAGCTGAGTTAAAAAAAAATAAAAAAAATATTTCCGGACATTTTTATACAGCGTCTATCTAGGTCTCAAGCTAAGCTAATGGGCAAGTATATTGTCTCCTACAACTATAATTTTAAGTAATATGTAAATGTAACTTACTGAAGTGAAACACCTTACTCCTGCACACTGTCAAATATAGATTGATAGAAACACTTTATTTGTACAATGGACAAGATATCTATACCTACTTAATATTTGGTGAGGTAAAGTTTGTGAGGTTGTAGGAATCTCCGTAACCATTGGACCGATTTAGATGAAATTTTGCATACCTAGAGATAGTCTGAGTGTTGCTGAGTGTCATAGGCATATTTTTATAATAGAATTCCCACGTGATCGAGACTTACGCTGGTAAAACCTCAGCTAGCATTAAATTAAGGCAATTATTGGAAAAATAAATTGTTGGCGCTGTATATATTATCTTGCTGGTGTGAAGGCCAATATTATTACTAACTGTAGTTTATATTTGTTCGATGGCGGGAATCGAACCTACAAGCTTCACATTGTAGTGTGTTTACTCACCACCGACCATCGACACAGAAGTCGGTATCTCCTAATACAAAGTCGAGAGATGATTGTGAAATAAAATGAGTCAAGAGTCTGACTGAAGTGTCGTGTTTCGTGATCTCCTGATCTCGTGTGATCTGAATACAATCTTACCGTTGCCTGGCAACCGGAACCTCGACACTGGAAATATTAAGTACATTTAAACCGGGGATGTAGCTAGGATGGGTTATTGATGGTGACATCTCAACTAGGAGCGTAGATATAGTGCGCCGAGGGTATGCATCTCTAAAAGATGGAAAAGGAAAAATTCAATTATATATTTTTAAATCAGTAGAACGTTTATTTTACAATACCTAATGATTTGAAATTTCGGGATAATAAAAGTAAAATCCTAAACAAGAATAATTTAATGAAATAGGAGAGAGACCGAAGCGAGCGACCGCAAAATTGTCACGAGGTCGGTAAGGGCGCGGTCTTCTATATCGTAGAATTTTGGAGGTTTTTACATCAGGGTAGGGCCGCCCCACCTAGCTACATCTCTGATTAAAGATGAACACAGACTCAAGGACGTTGTAAGTTACCTAAATCTATGCACAGACATTAAAACTTTTTAGATAGGCAACTGAAAACACGGTCTAGACCTACAACGAAGATATATAAGGGCTTAGAAGTGTGTCGAGTTGGTTCGACTTGGCGGTGGCACGGTGTCACAACCAGATTGGTACGTTAGTTTAGGGTTACTGCACAAAACCTATATGCTAAAGGTACCATAAATTCCACATCGACATCTATCTATAAATATAAAATTCAAAGGACGGATCGGAGTTAATTTTGGCACCTAGCTGTTATAACGTAGGCATACGCTAAGAAAATATTTTTACGCGGACGAAGTTGTGGGCAAAAGCTAATACTTAACATAATATTATGTCAAGCAAGCATAGCTTTAATATTATTTTCTCAATTTGTTCTCTGAATATTAGTAAAAAATACACGGGAATCAAACCCGTAATCTTCTGCGTCGCATACAGGTATTCGCCCACCACGCCACCACGTCACAGAGGTCGCCCAATTTATGGTACTGTAATATAAGTTGAACTGCTTCACTCTCTATTGTCGTAAAGGTATTATATCTCTAAGCGTCTTGGACAAGAATCATCATGGCAGTTAAATTAAAAACCTCCGTCTCTCTAGGTATTTGTAAAATCTTGTAACAAATGAATAAATTCAATTAATTCGAACATCTCAAAACATTTCTAGGGAATAATAATGAGAATTGAAGTTTTACTCATTTAATGTTATTAAAGTTTTGTGACTACGGTGGAATCGAAGCTGCTACCGCCTGCATTGCAGGCAAGTGTTCGCCTAGCTGCCACATTACAAAGGCCCACATTATTATAAGTAGCTACAGTTAAATACTTTAAATAAATGTTAAAATTTATACAAACTCTCTAATGCCGAGACTCGATAACCTATCATACTTGCTCCAATTAGTCGCGGATATCTTTGAATGAAGGCTGCGTTCCAAATTAGATGTACAGCAGTTACAGTGCTAACTAGCGAGAGCGTACAGTGCTAGTGGCGCATACGCCACTAGCACTGTACGCGGTTAATTATGTCACTCAGTTGAGTTGTTTAACTACGGAGAAATTTATTCCTTTTGGACAAACTAGTTTGACAAGAAAGTTTGATCAGCAGGAACGTACCTATATTTTGGATCGTACCTGACTTAAAAAAAAACAAATCTTGTAAAATATATAAGTACTTACTTTAGCCGAACAAGTATCGCTAGCGCACTGTTAAATAAAATAAACATCATTATTGTTAGTCAATATTTACCTAGTGTTGATGTGAGATTCTTCGGCTTTCAATATCATTCCCATTTGTCCCCGTTATAATGTCACCTTTGGGGACAGTTGGGGAGATTCTTAAAATAAATAGTCACCCCTAGACAGCGGCGACAGCACAACGAATCCATGTGCTAGGAGTTCGAAGGGTGGAGTTCACTAAACGCTAACTATGTGTACATTTAACACAACGTTTTAATGGTGAAAAAAAAACTCCGTTAAGAAACTGACATGCCATAAAACTCAAAGGTAACCCACATTTCTAGTTTGCCAAAACAAATAATCAATTTAACTCTATTTTACTATCGAAAAGTCACGAAAGCAGTAAAAATACGGATAACAAAACATTGTAATTACTTTTAAATAGTTATTTTTATACGTGGGACAAAGGCTAAGTTTAGTTATTCTTAAACGCGGCTGCAGATATTCATTAGGGACCTGAGTCATACTGCCACTACGACCCACCACCCTTTGAGAGGAGGCGTCGAAAGTATGATGGGCTTACGGTCTGTACTGGGCCATATTATTGGGCTGACTTTACATTTGAATACGTACTCAATTGTATTTCAAAATATCAATAAAAAGATGTCCAGGTCTCGTTATCTTCAAAATAATGACCACTTGCAAACGCTCTAAAATTAACTTAGGATGTGTGGCTTCGGAACGCACCCTCCAATGAGAAGAAGCCATATGAAACTCAAAGAACTTTTCCCTGTGATCATTCCACAAAGGTCAGAAATAAAAAATAACTAACTTACATCAGATCTGCATTGAAGCCCAAGGCCAATCTGCCAAAGCAAAAAAAGAAACGATTTTATTTTCGTATTCTTGGTTGAGCAAGTTATTGACGTGTTTCATTTTGTGTAGGTGTAGATAAATTGTAATTTGTTCGAATAATGAGTCTGAGGTAATGGGGCCAACGGGAATACCCTTACAATACCTACTTAGAACAATATAAAGCGACCCGCCCCGGCTTCGCACGGCTATATTGTGCATGTATTATACATATAAACCTTCCTCTTGAATCACTCTATCTATTAAACAAAACCGCATCAAAATCCGTTGCGTAGTTTCAAAGATTTTAGCATACAAAGGGATATAGGGACAGAAAAAGCGACTTTGTGTTATCTAGGGGCACGGTAGTACCCCCGCCAAGTCGAGCAAAAAAGCGGCACGGCCGTACCATCCTTTTCTCGAAACAGTTCAGGCCATTTTCGACCCCCTATAACTTCGTTGTGGATAAAACTAAAAGCCTGAATTTACAGATAACAAGCAAGCATTGTATGAACTCGGTATATTACAAATTTCATCCAATTTGAACAAGTAGTTTAAGAATTATAACTAGTCAAAGTTTCCTAATTTTGTCACTCACTCACTCACTCACTGACCGATCATCAAAAGTCTAAGGCACTTCTAGCAGACATAGAAGCTTCAAATTATGAATACAATTAGTGTTTAGTGTATAAATCAAGGAAAAACTAAAATATTATGCAATTTCGATCCAGTTTTCCAGATACACCAACTGCATAAATAACTTTGTAATCCCATATAAATATAAAGGATTACAAAGGTTTATTTGCAGTCAATGAATTAGTGTACCTGTATAAGAAAATCCGTTGTAGGTATTCAAGAAGTAGAAGGTACCGGAAAGAAAAAAAAGTAGGACTATCTACGAATACAAAAAGAAATGAGATCCCATCAAAAACATAACTTGTAAAAAAAACCAAGTCTCGCAACCCAGTTCTTCTACCGTAAAAAGTTGTGAGATCCATGTAATAAGTACCAAGTCGGTTAATTTATTCAGTCCCGCTAAAGGGACTTTCTGTCTAAGTTATTTCGTAATAGATTGACTTGGCAATCGCACTAAAAAATCTAATTTAATTATAATATGTATTGCTTGCGAGATAGATACATTGTGTTTTCATGCGTTTTTCATTGTGTTTTTCTAATACTATTTCTCATCACAATAACGACTTAAGTTACTAAAACCGAAATAACAAAGACTTTAAAAAATATCACCAGAAATAGACCGGACAACAGTAACTATGTCGCAAACCTTTGCACTTATAGTACAACATCGCTCAGTCAGAGTAAAAACAACAAAGTTTTTGTACAAACAATAACCTAATGTAATCTCTATTAAAATTTTAATCTCTCTGCCATATAAGTAATTGTACATTAGCTATAAATAAGTAAAATGACACCAATAACTTACCCCGGACCCGCACTTTCTTCCGAAACACTGGAATACCGAAATATATCTTAATTATAAGTAAAAAAGATTTACTTTCGTCTGCAATATAAATGTGCTTACTTGTACTTCGCATTCGCCGTTACAAATCTGTAGAAATGAATAAAAAGATGCATAAAGATAATTTGTTGTGGAAATGATTATAAACTGATTATAAATTGACTTAAAAGTATAAATGCACAGAAATATGGATGTTTTTTTTAAATAAATGACATTTATATTTCATATTATTACGTAACATGTAGTATCGTAGCATGCATACCATGCATTCGTAGCATATGCAGGACGCACAAATTATTCACAAAATGCTACGATTTAATAAACATTCGTAGAACATAAATACGTAGCATTCGTAGCACATGAAGATGATGCATTCGTAGAGCATGAATATTATGCAATATGCATTCGTAGCATGTGGATGCTAAGCATTTGAAGCACATTAATACATACTTTACACACTTAATACACATTTTTACATTACAGTATTTGTAGCATAGATTTTTTATCTGTTAATATACATTCCGTATTTCTATAATGTTGCCCTGTGCTGTTTTATTTTCACCTTTTATTTGAACAACGAAATAATAACACCATATGAGACCATAAAGGATGCGCGCAAAATAAAAGAAAGTAACGAATTAAATAACGTAAGTAAATTAGTAGATTATGCATCAAGGGCATAATGCAATGTCTTATGTTGTGGGTGGCATATTGAACCCCGAGTGTAAAGAGGGACTCTCGGGTTAACTCCCGAGCGGAGCGAGGGAATTTAAAGTTAACTCCTGAGCGAAGCGAGGGAATTATGTAGAGTCCTGAGTGAAGCGAGGGGTTTAAGCCGCCCAAGACGAAGACATGCCTTATCCCGAGGTGCATACTCTACTTTTCATACCGTCAGTTGATTTTTTTTTCTTTATGTAGCCAGTTCCCTACTTGAAAAAAATTCACCTTAAAAAAAATGGGGCAATTGCAATGAGATGGTAGCATGATGGTAAATATTTGGTAGGTATTATAGGCAAAACCTATTTGCTTAGACCTAACGTAACAATCAAAATAAAAAACATAAATCGTGGCCTGCTAGATTTTTGTAGACCAATCAAATGACTTATTATAAATAAAACCTATTTGCTGAGACCTTCAAAATTAAAACCAAGACTTCTCACACGAATTTCAACGTTCCAAATTTAAATCACTTTATTCCCTTGGGAGTTTCATACAACATTATCTCCCTTGGGAATAAAGTCTTGCTTTAAGTTGAGGTTAATAGGGCTTTAATCCGTGATTAAAGTGCTGCAGGTGTGAAAAAGTATATTGTGACTTCCGCGTACATTACAGCCATAATTACAGCATATTAAAGTAGTAAATCCTTAGTTTTAGTACCGGATATTGTGATATCTAAGTTACAAACATTTGATTATGTGTGGTCAACATCAAATGTTTGTTCCAAGAAAATAGATTTATATCTATCCAGTGATACCAGAATTTAATAGTTTTAGTTGATTTTACTTCAATACAAACAAACAGACAGACATGAATATCAAAAATAATTTGTACTAGCTAGGGCCTGTATAGACTTACGCCGTTTGTCCACCGCCGCCGTCACCGTCACGTCAACGAGAACGAGATTATTTGGGGCCGAGTTTAAGATGACGTGACGGCGATCGTTTGTCCACCGCGCCGATATATCGGTGGCTCAGTCCTATATACAACTTTGGCTGCGGTCCGAATACAGGTAATAGCGCTGACAGTGCTAACGATGAAATCTACCGGTCCGATATTGTGAGCGGACTCAAAATGCTTACGGTGCTATCACTACGTATAAGATTTCGGACCCGGTTTTAGCGCGCCAACTATCAACTGAAATGTGATTTTAATACTTTTTACTTTATTTGTTTGAAGTGTTGTGTGCAAATACGATTAATAAATTGCTCCTTCGTTCTTTGTAACACATAGGTATTCACATTTAAAAACTCAGAGAGATAAATAAATAAATATTGCAGTATATTCCACAAATCGCCATCTAACCCCAAACTAATTAACTAGACTTGTGTAATGGGTGTTAGATAACGGATATACTACTTATATACTTTTCTTTTGTAAATATTATATACTTATAATACATAGAAATAACCAGACCATAGACCAATATCTAAGCATAAATACTTGTCTGAGGCGGGAATCGAACCCGCAACCCCGTGTTTTGCAGTCCAGCATGGTGACCATTGTGCCAACTGGGTCGTCAATTACTTCTAAACTTATGAAAAAATAATCAAATTTGAATTTCGCTCGCAAAAGAACGGATGCAAACATCAACTTGACAGATCGCTCACGGAGATTTCGCTGGAGAGCAGGGTCGTCGTAAGCACAAGATGGCGTCGTTGATGACGTATTTCCTTTTGTATTCATGACGTCATAACAGTCTTTCGTGAGCGCTTTTGAGCGCGCTCACGGCATTTCGGAACGCGTTTGAGCGTCTGCCAGCGCTCAAAGTCGATTTCGGACCGCAGCCTTTGTCGTGGGTGGTAGTCGGCAGTGTTGCCACCTTGCCCAAAGAGTAAGTTGCTAAACATACCGTAAAAAGTTGCTACTTCCGAAAATAAATACTCTGGTAAAAGTTGCCAAAAGTGGTTAAACATAAAAAGGCAACATAATTATAACAACAATTTAAATAATAAACGTCGATTTCGAAGACATTTAGATTCCCAGGCGAAAATGAAATCATAAGTATCGAACAAGACTAGGCAGCCTAGGTAGTCTTGTTCGATACTTTTGAATTTTGTGAATTTATTATATTGTAAATTTATTATTTGTTTGTAAACGCAGTATAGACTAGGCTGCGTTCACAAACAAATAATAAATTCAAGTGACAAGACTCTGTCTCTTTTACACTTTGAAGATTCTCAATAAACTATCCTGTTGTCAGGATAGTTTATTGAGAATTACTCTAACGGGAGTGGTTTGGAACGCAACCTTAGACTCATGTGACCTTAGCACATAGACATATTTTTACCACTTCATAACTCAAAATCTTACCAGAACATTAGTTGCATTCTGAATGCATCTAATCATGTATTCTTCTTCCTTTAATAACACAAATTGAAATTGATTGAGACGATGGTAACTTACTTAAGTAGTGTAGCTAATAAATTTAGCAACTAAACTTTTTTGTCTTTAGCTAACTATTTCGTAAATGTGGAAAATTGGCTAAAGTACCAACACTGATTGCCGGCACACGTCACGCCGGCGATCTACTCGAATCTCGGCGGCCGGGATGACGGTTCTCGGGTGAGGGACTTGCGGTGGACACGCGGCTATAGTAGTCTATGTATCAGTACTTCGGCGCCGTCATCTCGTTCTCGTTGACGTGACGGTGACGGCGGCGGTGGACAAACGGCGTTACTTTTTAATTTGTTTCTAAGAACTGATTTTTTTATTGGATTTTAAACTAAAATAGTTATTTTCACTACCTTGTAAAGTTGCTTAAAACGGAGTCTCGGATTGAGAAAGGGGAAACACTGTGAGAGTTGTGAAAATGGTGCTTCTAACAGCATCGAAATATCAAGCTATACAAAATTAAAACAACAAATATGGTAGGTAAGTATCGCGTTTTAAAGTAAACTTTAGTAACAAACTCTTTGTACTTTCATCCTTTATTCATCATCTTCCTGCCCTTATCCCAATTTATTTGGGGTCGGCGCAGTATGTTTTCTTCTTCCATTCACTCCTATTAGTCGTCATCTCATCGCTGACATTCATCTCTCTCATGTCTTGTCTTACGCAGTCCATCCATCTTTTCTTAGGTCGTCCTCTTCCTCTCCATCCCTCTACATTCATACTCATCACTCTTCTAGTTACATGCGTCTCTTCTCTTCTCATCACATGTCCATACCAACTCAACCGGTTCCCTTTTACTTTTTCAGTAACCGGTGCTACTTTCAGGCTTCCTCTAATATACTCATTCCTTATTTTATCCATCCTCGTTACTCCACACATCCATCTTAACATTCTCATCTCCGCTGCATGCAATCTTCTCTCATCCTTCTTCTTCACGGCCCAGCATTCTGATCCAGATCCTTTCATCCTTTATTATACTTTTTTAAATATAGATACGGTATAGATAACCGTAGGCGTTGGCTGATTGTTGTAGAAATACGAATAAAATTAAACTTTAACAAAAGTAAAGTTTCTAATTTCCCTTTTTTAAAGTTCATTACAATAATGAGAATTCAAATTAGGAGTCCGATTATATCTCGGACTCGGACTGGGATGGGAAGGTTCGAAACTTTTGAATAGAATCGTTTAGCCGATTTAAAGCGACGCTTCTACGAACTACATAATAGAGTAAGTTCCCGTCTACCACCAAACTTTCGTGATTACTAAAAGCTGAAAATTTCTCAGCGCATGCCTTATGAACGATGTGCAATTATGAAGTTCAGACCATAGTGGCTTGGAGTGTTATCAGGTAGCAAAGCTAAATATCGAACCTTTGAATATTACAAAAAAAAATCGCCCATATTTTTGTACTAATCGTACTAAATAATACTGATGTTGTAATGGTCGCAGCACTAGACACTACAGGTCGGCCGATACTGATGTTGTAATGGTCGCAGCACTAGACACTACAGGTCGGCCGATACTGATGTTGTAATGGTCGCAGCACTAGACACTACAGGTCGGCCGATACTGATGTTGTAATGGTCGCAGCACTAGACACTACAGGTCGGCCGATACTGATGTTGTAATGGTCGCAGCACTAGACACTACAGGTCGGCCGATACTGATGTTGTAATGGTCGCAGCACTAGACACTACAGGTCGGCCGATACTGATGTTGTAATAATAATAATAATAAATAATAATAAAATTCATTTATTCAGATCATTACAATCCAATATTTGTTAGTACTTATGTATATATTCAAAACTTATAAACTAATGTTAGTAATAAGAAATAAAACAGCGAACACAAAAACATCAAAACCAATCCCCGTTATGCATTACCCGCCTGTTCCACATATATGGGACAGTCAGGTCTATCCGATAACACACTCAGAATGGCATTAGAGCTATCGCGCACCCGCCGCATCAGTGAGGCAATTCTCATGCGAAGAATGGCATGAAAACCATTCACCGCTGCTTCCGCCAGCATACCTGAAGCACTGCAGGAACGCGGGAGCCCCAACAGCACCCTAAATGAGTTATTATACTGCACCCTAATTTTGTTAAACGATGCCTTAGTGTAGTTGGTCCACAAGCTGCACGTGTAAAATGTCTGACAGTATGCTTTGAATAGACTTATCTTCACTTGTTTACTACACCGTGCAAACTTGCTGACCAACATATTTGCCCTTACAGATAGGGCTCTTCTCTCCCTTTCAATATCATCTACATCTGACATATTCTCCGTGACCCAATGGCCCAGGTACTTAAAGCGAGAGACAACCTCCAACGGTGTACCATTCAGCTTGACAGGAGGAATGTAATGGTCGCAGCACTAGACACTACAGGTCGGCCGATACTGATGTTGTAATGGTCGCAGCACTAGACACTACAGGTCGGCCGATACTTCGACCCTTCTATTTAAACAAAAGGCAAGTAAATATCTCAAAACCTTGAAGTTGCCTTACTAGGCACTGACTTCCATTGTACTAGCACGCTGGACAGGCGATTCGACTGTCATCAATAAAATGCTTCCATTTGATTTTTTGCCAGTTTGGCGTTGAGAACAGTAATGAAGGGTGTTTGAGATAAGCAAGTAGTCATCTCAAAAATAGACTATTGAAATATATCAAAACATAAAAACAGTTTCGCAATACTTTTAGCACATAATTCAACTTGTATTTTAACATACCAATGTGCCTAGGACATTTAAAAAAATTTGCTTGTCAGTTCCGTGCTGTCTTCTATTGTCAGATACGCAAATTAAAAAACATAACGCTTTTGTTAACGCACGATTTTACTACTTATCAAATTGGCCTATTTCTATGCCGGGCGAGGTTTTAACGAAATCAAGAAGTAAACTACTAAAACTGGGTTGTAAGCGTCCTCCGGCTTTTATGCCCATAAAACAAGGATTCATATCGCCGAAATGTGAAAAAGATCTTAGTGAATATTAAAAAACCTTGCAAGTATCTACAAAATCGTAATACAGGATATACAACCACCTTCGACGCGGCGTGTAAGCGCCTGCCTGCGACGCAGAAGGCAGCCCATTCGATTCCTGCTTCAAACAAATATTTTAAGTACGGATATTTGTTTCTAGTCTAGATGTTTCTTTAAGTTATTTATTATGCATGTTATGTGTTTACAAAAGAAAAGATAGTCCGATTGATAGAACCACTGCCAATAGAATTTAATATTATTAAAACGATGGTTCGATTGATAGAACCACGGACAGTTTTATTTGCCCGTGGTTCGATTGATAGAACTCCGGCAGTCGGACCACGACCAATAAACGGAAAAATATACCTTATACCAAAGTATTGTCTAGCCACCAAAACAAAAGCCTAGTTGTTTGGCTTGTTGCTAGATAGCGAATTATTATGATTATGTGGCAGATAATTTAATTTATATTATTCAGTACGTACAAATAATCGGTAAACTATCTATCTGACGATCAAAAAGTCTACTCTGCGTCCGTTCAAATCCTCACTGAAAACCTGAAATAAATACCTTCTTTTGATATTTTACAGAAATCAGCTAAACCATAAAATGTTCGTTACAAACACTGTTAGAAAGTTTTGTTGATTTCATTTTTCTATTCCAGCTTGTTAGTTGAAAGGGTAACGCAGACTACCGACTTTTGTCGTAGCATAATTTTAAAAAAGGCTTTCTGTCAAATAGTTCAGTAAAATTATTGTTAACTCAGAGTTTCAAGCTGATTTATTCAATAAAAAATATAAATCCATCTACATAATTTAGTTGTTGAATTTTTGTTGGTTTTTCTATTTCATAGAATTAGATTTATAACAGACAAACGGACAGACGGACAAAGAGAGTAATCTTATAAGGGTTCCTTTTTTAACTTTTGGGGTACGGAACCCTAGGGGGGATACGCTGGTAGGGATTAGGACACTAGACCAAAAATTTCCCGCTGACCCCAGAGCTGGCGTTTTTTTTTAAATTGATAAATTGATTTTAATAAATTAATTATTCTAATCAAGATTTTTTTTTGAAAATCTTACTCTATTAATAGATAGAAAGACCTAGAAAAAAAAAACAGCGCACTCCGGGAGTGCAGGCAGAAGTGAAAACTGTATATCTGTGTAAAATCTCATATGTCGCGAGAACATACGCAAAAAGAGTTTTAGATGAAAAAAAAAAAATAGTCGGACGACAAATAGTCGTCCGACATTTGTCGTCCAACAAATTGTCGTCCGACATTTGTCGTCCGTCAATAGTCGTCCGACACATAGTCGTCCGACATTTGTCGTCCGTCAATAGTCGTCCGACATTTGTCGTCCGTCAATAGTCGTCCGACAAATAGTCGTCCGACATTTGTCGTCCGTCAATAGTCGTCCGTTAAAAAATACCATATGTACGTCCTAATACACTCACAGCCAAATTAAAAACAGTAGGCCCAGGCATACATTTTCGCCGCGCCGTAGAGAGGGGATAGCTGTCGACTCTCCATCCGTCTTACGCTTTTTCGATCAGGTCACGTGTCCTGACGCGAGTTTAAGATTTTATACCCATTACAGAAAAAGTGCTCAACGCCGCTAAAGAAGTTTTCACTTCAAAAATCCAATAACTTAGATAGATCAGTAGGTTTTGTTGAATATTACAACGGTTCAACATTTTGAGAAAACTAGGGATAATCCTACTTAAATAAATATGTATTTAAGTTAAAGAAAACAAAAAAACGTTTTTTAAAGAAAATTTTATGAACAAGTTCAATGGGCAAGCAAAAGGGAGCGTTGTTTGCCTTCAAATTGAACGGAAATTGAAAGCGAAATATTGTAGCCTATACGTTCGTCATAGAGGGAATATTATATGACACTAAACTCAGAAATAATGGCTTACCGTGTATTTTATTTATATTTAACTTTAAACCATACCTTGTAATACCAAAAAGTGATAACAAAGATCAAACACTGATAAGACACAGTTTTCATTGTAAATTCACATTAACTACTGATTATTCATAGTTGATACGACTCGACTCAATCATTTTTTATTACACGTATGTGTGTCTGCGTAATATAGAGACTAACTGCGACCCGTGGATTTACCTGCGTAGGTGTCGGTACCGTGTGAATATGGGAATACCGGAAGTTACCTACATATTTAGTTTAATTGCAATCGGTTCAATTGTTTTCACATAAAAAAAAGGTAAACAAAACCCGCAAACGTTTTATATTTACTTTCAACCATTTTGTTTTGCAATCCGTTGAAACCTGCCATCTGCACTAAACTTGAGATCGCAATTAGTTATCAAAAAGTTTCTCTCGATTTTTCAGACCTTCAATATTTTCTCTGAGTGTGTGTAGTTACTTACCACCTACATCGATGACCTTAGATGCGCAATACTTGCGGAATGCAGACTTCGGACGAGGACTTTTTGTCGGCCAACACCTACCGAACCACTGAGACAAAGTTGTAAATAGACAATACAAAGGCTATCCTTATGGAAATTATGTCATAGATTGTACACTTTCTATCCAGTTGTCCATTTGCGAATCTGTCCAGTTGCTACTGAGCCAGCTCAAATACAAAAAACCGGACAAGTGTGAGTTGGACTCACGCACGAAGGGGTTCGTACCAAATTGTATGGGAGCCCCACTTAATATTTTTTTCTGCTTTTATTATAGTAGTTAGCGGTAACAGAAATACATAATTTGTGAAAATTTCAACTCTCTGGTTACCAGCCTAGCCTAGTGACAGACAGACATACAGTGAAGTCTAAGTAATAGGGTTCCGTTTTTACCCATCGCGTACGGAACCTTAAAAAGTGTTCAAAGTGAGAACAAAAGTAGTTTCCGTAGACGAGACGTCCAGATCAAGTATCAATCCCCTTTCGTATAACGTTACTATCTTCGGATATACTTACTTTGTATATAGAGCTATGCTAAAGATAGCGGAGCCTGGAAATGTCCATTATGATGTATACCTTGAATTTCCTTTACAAGGATGAAGGACTCAAAGTATCAGGTGACACAACACAATGGCAGCGGGACTCCGAGACGTTACCGAGACGCGTTGGTATCACTTTTGTATGGATTTATCGCTGAGAGTACTTTTATTATATTCTGTGGAAATGAGGCTTTTGGTGACATCCTCTACGTAGATATTTCTTTAGACCTCGCGAGCATAAACTCTCTTGCAATTTTGGGAGGCTATGCTTATCATTCCGAAGATCCTTCTTAGATCTTTTATGAGACTAACTTTAAGTTACTAAGTTTCAATAAAAAAATAATTATCGCAACTGGATCTCATCAGGCCTAGTCCATGTTCAGTAGCCCCCTTCCCCCCTTTTTGCCCCTTTTTTGGAAGGAAACCCCTTTCCAAGCCAGATCCCTTACGACAAAATAATCTGAGATTGCTAAACGTACATACCAAGTTCTAAATATTATATTGGTTGTAAAATATGACCTGTAGAGAAGTACAAACATACTGACAGAGGAAAGCAATTCTTCCCATATTAAAGTAGAGACGCTTCGTTTGTTCGGTCAATTAGCTGTACCCTGGTGTTTCACTCACGTGCGCCTAAGTAAAACTAAGTACAGTAGGTAAGGGCCTTTCACATAGTTAAGTAAAGCTTAGTTAAACACCTAAGTCGGACTACAGTATCTACGTACGTTTTTGTCTCATTTTCAAATAGATAACTCAAAAGAAGGGAGTTCTCAATTCGTCGGTAATAGATAGTTATTTGTGTATATAAATATTATGAATGTATTCGTTTGAGCGCTTATCTCCGAAGGTGTTTGTTAGCATGTAATAGACAATTTCACGGTATATCAACGTGGTTCGTACAATGCCTGATCAATTCTCTCTTTATTCGTATAAAAGTAACATGGATTATTGTAATCTGTTGAGGGATTTATCTTTGGATTGGTAATATGGTACTATAGCTACATGAGTAGGGAAGCTATAGCTATTGGATTGGTAATATGGTACTATAGCTACATGAGTAGGGAAGCTATAGCTATTGGATTGGTAATATGGTACTATAGCTACATGAGTAGGGAAGCTATAGCTATTGGATTGGTAATATGGTACTATAGCTACATGAGTAGGGAAGCTATAGCTATTGGATTGGTAATATGGTACTATAGCTACATGAGTAGGGAAGCTATAGCTATTGGATTGGTAATATGGTACTATAGCTACATGAGTAGGGAAGCTATAGCTATTGGATTGGTAATATGGTACTATAGCTACATGAGTAGGGAAGCTATAGCTATTGAATTGGTAATATGGTACTATAGCTACATGAGTAGGGAAGCTATAGCTATTGGATTGGTAATATGGTACTATAGCTACATGAGTAGGGAAGCTATAGCTATTGGATTGGTAATATGGTACTATAGCTACATGAGTAGGGAAGCTATAGCTATTGGATTGGTAATATGGTACTATAGCTACATGAGTAGGGAAGCTATAGCTATTGGATTGGTAATATGGTACTATAGCTACATGAGTAGGGAAGCTATAGCTATTGGATTGGTAATATGGTACTATAGCTACATGAGTAGGGAAGCTATAGCTATTAGAAATTACGCTCTATATAGGTATAATATGTCTATGGCAATTTTTAACCGACTTCAAGAAAAGGAGGTTGTATTTATTATCTCTCTTGCTTCCTCAGAGCTCCATAATTATCAACCGAATTAGATAAATCTAATTATATCTAAAAGGATATGCTTTCAGATTAGAAATTTCATCAAAATCGATTTAGTAGTTCGATTTTTAAATCAAAATAAGTGGAAAATGGAAGTTGTTGAAGTTGGTTTTCATTTTCATTGGGCTTGAAACCTTTTGATTTGACAAATAATTGTATGTGACCAAATTTTATCTGGATGATTTAACCACTTCAAAAACGTATGAGTAGTCTTCTCACACCCGTCAAGTGAAACTATGAGTAGTCTTCTCACACCCGTCAAGTGAAACTACACTGACGAATTAAAGTAGTGGGCACATAGTGGGCAATTCACGTGTGAGGTGAGATTATTAGTAATTGTGAAGCCTCCTAAATCACATATTTTTGTAAATTAATACTTATATCTTCAGAAATAACGTACAAAATAAATCTCGATTAGATATTTAGATTTACTGAAGTTAATTAAGTATCTACTTATATAACTAAGTACTGTGTGTATATAACTACTTGAGGAGATCCCCCGACCGCCGCGAGCCCGGCTCTGCCTGCGTCGCGTCCAAACCACTTAACTACCCTCGTTCCAGATAATAACTGTAATAATAGCCCCCTTCGACATCTCGACGTGACGACAGGAGACGGGAGACTGTCTCATAGTTTTACGAGAAACATACACTTCAAGATCGATCGATAGTTTATCCTACAAAGTAGACTGAAATCGCGTGTCTTAGGACCCTGGATGTGGAAGGATGAAATCGATGCCAATTAATAACTAGTATATTGGCAAATTAGCTCTAAAAATGTTGTAGGATTTGGCAATCAGAGAGTAGAGTTACAAGATAGATACTAGCGAGGTCCGGTTTTACTCACGTAAGTCCCAATCCCGTGGGAATATCGGTATAAAAAGTAGCCTATGTGTTCATCTAGGTCTCAAGCTATATAAGTTTCATCGCAATCGGTTCAGTCGTTTTAGAGTTATAAAAGTTATAAGCCAGCGATCAAATCCAAAGCGACCAGTCCGTCATGAAAGCGAGTACACTCTAAATAAAACGTTAGAAACAAATCAAACAAACGAGTGAATAAAACCTAGTGCTGCCACGAGTTTTACGTCAAAACTAACCAAAAATAATGAAAACAATAAACTTGTTATTTCTCATAGAATATTTCTTGAAACGATCTGCTACTGCCATCTAGATGCATGCGATCTTTATTCGCTAGATGGCAGTAAAAAATTTAAATCAGCGCCATCTACATTCGAATAGCGGTCTTTCTAGAAACTAAGTTTCTCAATTTGTGTAATAGATGGCAGTATAAGTTAAACAAAAAGACTAACACAAATAAAATCTCATCTGTCGCGTCAAAATCTGTCGCGAGAACGGCTGAAAATGCTCACCCAGAAAAGTGCCCAACGCGCCATAAGAAGTTTTCACTTCAAAAACATTTGTCTGTAAAGTCAGTTTTCGGAAAACATTGGTGAAAATACGTTGCTGCTATGATTACCTACCATGTCAACAGAACGTGACACTTTTTTGTGAGGGTATACGGTGTTCATCAATTTATAAGAAGTTATCACGTCAAAAAAAACGTAAATAGTTCCATAAAAAAATGTATGTCAGCGGATTCTATGTAGGAAAAAAGTTCATATGTTTAAAGCGATCGGCTGACCATTTAGTTAGTGGTTTATGTTATGTTACCATAACGAGATGAGATCCTGAACGTTCGCGTTGAAGTGCTGACGAGGCTATACCTACCTACAGTACCTACTCAAATGTTATGAGAACTTTACTAATAACTTCCTACAGTTATCGATAATGTCTAGTCTATTACAGAGGTACCTACCTATTACAAAGGTACCTATTACAGAGGTTCACGATTGACCGTCCCCCTGTCAAGATTTATTTCACGATTGACGGTCCCCCTGTGTTAGCATAGGGGGACCGTACATAGGGGAACAGTACATAGACCGTATTGTTAGTACACAGGCAAAAAATATCAAATAGATCTTCTTTTTGACAAATGAATGAAAATGCGATAAAATTATTCAGAATATATTTACAAGTGTTATTCGTTGATTTACAATCTCACAGGAAGCGATTATTACTTAACTATGTTTGACAATAATTAAAATAAATAAAATAAAATAAAAAGCCTTTATTTCTCATACCCTTAAATAACATCTTTTAAATGTGGTTAAGTATTTTTGTTAGTAATTATGTAGTTAAGTATATATATTTTATATTTATTGTTTATTTGTTAGTTATATGTATTTTTTCTTTTTCTTATAATCTAGTTTAATATAACCTTGTTTAGGGTGTGAGCCCCTCCACGGGTGAAGGCCTCCTCCAGTTCCTTCCATTTGTCCCTGTCTTTTGCAATATTCTGCCAATCGTTTCCTGCTAAATCTGTTATGTCGTCAGCCCATCTTCTTTTCGGTCTACCCACTTTTCTTTTTCCTTCTGGCCCTTTCCACTCCGTAGTTTTGGCTGTCCACTTTCCATCTTTATATCTTGATATGTGGCCGGCCCACTGCCATTTCAGTTTTAGGGCTTGTTTGAGGGCATCGGTTACCTTGGTTCTGTGTCTAATTGCTTCACTTCTGATTTTATGTATTTTCTTTATATTGAGTATACTTCTCTCCATGGCTCTTTGTGTTGTTTCGATTTTATGTTTTGTTTTTGTTGTGAATACCCAAGATTGGCAACCATACAGCAGGCAGGGCATTATGCAGGTATCTATTATTATTTTTTTCATGTTTATTGAGTAGTCTCCTTTTAGGATTTCTTTAAGTGACCAGAATTTCTTCCAAGTTATGTTTACTCTTCTTTCTATTTCTTCTTCGTTGTTTGTTTTTTTGAATGAAACTTGTTTTCCAAGGTAGATATAACTGTCGACATATTCAATTGAGCTTTCTCTTACTTTAATGGGTTTCCTATTGCTGTTTGTCATTATTTTGGTTTTAGTAGCATTCATTTCTAGTCCTACTTTCGAGCTAGCTTGGTCTAGTGAGCATAGCATTTCTTGTAGATCTTTTGCTGTTTCTGATAGTATGACTATGTCATCAGCGAATCTTAGATGATTTAAATAGCTGTTATTTATTTTTATTCCTTTTGATTTCCAGTCTATTTTTTTGAAAATGTTTTCTAGCACGGTAATAAATATTTTAGGTGACAGGGGGTCTCCCTGTCTGACTCCTCTTTCAATTTTTATTACTTCTCCTCTTGATTCTAGTCTGACTTTACTTGTACTGTTATTATATATATATTTTATGATGTTTATATACTTTGTGTTGATGTTAAGATTGCTTAGTGATTCCCATATTGAGTTATGGCTAATGCTGTCGAACGCTTTGCTGTAATCTATAAAGCCTAGATATAGTGGCTTGTTAAATTCTTCGTACTTTTCGATAACCTGGTCTAGTGCGTGTATATGGTCTAGTGTACTAAAGCTGGAGCGATAACCTGGTCTAGTGCGTGTATATGGTCTAGTGTACTAAAGCTGGAGCGATAACCTGGTCTAGTGCGTGTATATGGTCTAGTGTACTAAAGCTGGAGCGATAACCTGGTCTAGTGCGTGTATATGGTCTAGTGTACTAAAGCTGGAGCGATAACCTGGTCTAGTGCGTGTATATGGTCTAGTGTACTAAAGCTGGAGCGATAACCTGGTCTAGTGCGTGTATATGGTCTAGTGTACTAAAGCTGGAGCGATAACCTGGTCTAGTGCGTGTATATGGTCTAGTGTACTAAAGCTGGAGCGATAACCTGGTCTAGTGCGTGTATATGGTCTAGTGTACTAAAGCTGGAGCGATAACCTGGTCTAGTGCGTGTATATGGTCTAGTGTACTAAAGCTGGAGCGATAACCTGGTCTAGTGCGTGTATATGGTCTAGTGTACTAAAGCTGGAGCGATAACCTGGTCTAGTGCGTGTATATGGTCTAGTGTACTAAAGCTGGAGCGATAACCTGGTCTAGTGCGTGTATATGGTCTAGTGTACTAAAGCTGAAGCGATAACCTGGTCTAGTGCGTGTATATGGTCTAGTGTACTAAAGCTGGAGCGATAACCTGGTCTAGTGCGTGTATATGGTCTAGTGTACTAAAGCTGGAGCGATAACCTGGTCTAGTGCGTGTATATGGTCTAGTGTACTAAAGCTGGAGCGATAACCTGGTCTAGTGCGTGTATATGGTCTAGTGTACTAAAGCTGGAGCGATAACCTGGTCTAGTGCGTGTATATGGTCTAGTGTACTAAAGCTGGAGCGATAACCTGGTCTAGTGCGTGTATATGGTCTAGTGTACTAAAGCTGGAGCGATAACCTGGTCTAGTGCGTGTATATGGTCTAGTGTACTAAAGCTGGAGCGATAACCTGGTCTAGTGCGTGTATATGGTCTAGTGTACTAAAGCTGGAGCGATAACCTGGTCTAGTGCGTGTATATGGTCTAGTGTACTAAAGCTGGAGCGATAACCTGGTCTAGTGCGTGTATATGGTCTAGTGTACTAAAGCTGGAGCGATAACCTGGTCTAGTGCGTGTATATGGTCTAGTGTACTAAAGCTGGAGCGATAACCTGGTCTAGTGCGTGTATATGGTCTAGTGTACTAAAGCTGGAGCGATAACCTGGTCTAGTGCGTGTATATGGTCTAGTGTACTAAAGCTGGAGCGATAACCTGGTCTAGTGCGTGTATATGGTCTAGTGTACTAAAGCTGGAGCGATAACCTGGTCTAGTGCGTGTATATGGTCTAGTGTACTAAAGCTGGAGCGATAACCTGGTCTAGTGCGTGTATATGGTCTAGTGTACTAAAGCTGGAGCGATAACCTGGTCTAGTGCGTGTATATGGTCTAGTGTACTAAAGCTGGAGCGATAACTTGGTCTAGTGCGTGTATATGGTCTAGTGTACTAAAGCTGGAGCGATAACCTGGTCTAGTGCGTGTATATGGTCTAGTGTACTAAAGCTGGAGCGATAACCTGGTCTAGTGCGTGTATATGGTCTAGTGTACTAAAGCTGGAGCGATAACCTGGTCTAGTGCGTGTATATGGTCTAGTGTACTAAAGCTGGAGCGATAACCTGGTCTAGTGCGTGTATATGGTCTTTGTCTGTAAAGTCAGTTTTCGGAAAACATTGGTGAAAATACGTTGCTGCTATGATTACCTACCATGTTAACAGAACGTGACACTTTTTTGTGAGGGCATACGGTGTTCATCAATTTATAAGAAGTTATCACGTCAAAAAAAACGTAAATAGTTCCATAAAAAAATGTATGTCAGCGGATTCTATGTAGGAAAAAAGTTCATATGTTTAAAGCGATCGGCTGACCATTTAGTTAGTGGTTTATGTTATGTTACCATAACGAGATGAGATCCTGAACGTTCGCGTTGAAGTGCTGACGAGGCTATACCTACCTACAGTACCTACTCAAATGTTATGAGAACTTTACTAATAACTTCCTACAGTTATCGATAATGTCTAGTCTATTACAGAGGTACCTACCTATTACAGAGGTACCTATTACAGAGGTTCACGATTGACCGTCCCCCTGTCAAGATTTATTTCACGATTGACGGTCCCCCTGTGTTAGCATAGGGGGACCGTACATAGGGGAACAGTACATAGACCGTATTGTTAGTACACAGGCAAAAAATATCAAATAGATCTTCTTTTTGACAAATGAATGAAAATGCGATAAAATTATTCAGAATATATTTACAAGTGTTATTCGTTGTTTGACAATAATTACTATTCTTAAATTATGTACAAAATTTCAATCATCCGTAACTTGACGCCAAATAAGACCCAGTTCAATAAAAACAAAAAAAAATTCTCTCTTTATAATCTTACTAGCTGCTCCCCACGGTTTCAGACACCTAAGTCCAGATCCCGTGGGAATATCAAAATAAAAAGTAACCTATAGCCTTTCTCGATAAAATGACTATCCAACACCAAAATATTTTTTTAATTCGAACCAGTAGTTCCTGAGATTAGTGCGTACAAACAAACAAACAAACTCTTCAGCTTTATAATATTAGTCTAGATAGATAGACGCTGCACCCCGCGGTTTCACACACTAAAGTCCCGATCCCGCGAGAATTTCTAGATCAAAAGTATTTCTCATCTCCAACAAACAAATAAATAAACAAAACAGATTTAATTACCACATAGTTAAGATTAGGATGAAAAGAAAAGTCGCCAAAAGTGGATCTTATTTGACATCGGTACCTTATACATACCTACTTCTTATGTAAAAAAAGTAGCAGGTATTTATTACTAAGGAACGAAATGAGGAAAACCCATTCTCTGAAATTAGAAACGTGTAGTTAGTTAAACCACCTAGCTATGTCTCAGTCCTCACGTAGGAGTTTCGTAGGAGACCTACCTACATTACTTTATATAACCTCTCAATTGGCTTGTTACGAAGATCCTCTTTGATCTTTAATGATCAGAAGGACAATTCTCGTTAATAACATTGTTCTAATTATCAGGGTATTTTTTGAAATTACATAATACCTATACCCTATAAGAAGCTCAATATACACTAAATGTCAGCTCTTTTTTAACCTAATAGAAATGCAATCGGAATGATATTGCATTGTAATTTGAACAATTTTATTTACGAGAAAATGGGTTTCAGTTACGGAGCCAAGCGATTGTTATAAATATTGTGTGGGAATGAATATTGTGGGATTAACATTGTTAATTGCGCACCATCTCGCATCTCGCTCATTTCTATCCAGTCCGACAGAGACCGACCTTTAGCTCCTGTAAGCCTCTTAGGGGTAGATCAAATTGAACAAGTCAAAATAAATCACCTTGTTTGTTGTTTTATGAACAAAAGGGTTGCTAAGACGTAAAATAAATAAGATGTTCAAACGAATGACAGGCTTTTAATGCAGTTTTTGTTTATCTTAAAGCTTAATGTGCTGCAATGTGCTTTTAATACTTAGTAAAAGCTTTGAACATATTTTCACTAAAGCTTATTTTCCTTTTAAAAATCGGCTGAGCTGTTTAAAAGGAGCAATCTTTGCAATTAGTTTTTATGACTGTCTGAAAAATAAATTAAATTTTTAAATAATAAAATAGTCATTTAAGTTAAGTTTTTATAAGTTTGATGTACAATTTCAAAACTTAACGAGCTCATTTAAAACAAAACTAACTTTGTATTAATTATAAGTTCTACGGCTTATAGTTTAGTTTTATAATATATAAATATATTATTTACATTTAATAAATCGTCATTTTCTTAATGTTTTAAACAAGTTTATAATACTATCAAGTTATATTGTTTAATAATGTAATGATCAACTTACATATCAGTACTTAAGTAACTAAATAAACTGTATCAAATCAGACTTATTTGAGTAAGTGAGAGTATTTGTTACCTCTTCATGCAAAACCTACGGAACCGATTGCGATGAAACTTAGATAGCTGGAGCACCAGAATAACACAATCCTCGATGGGAAGCAGCTAGGTTAATTAAATTTAACAAGAAACATCATCGTCCATCCTGTATCCTAAAATCAAACTTCCTTCATTATTATTTTTGACTGTAACGGTCATTTTCTTTTCTTTGCCATCATTACGCCATCTATCGGAGACACTTGTAGATTCAGTCAAACTGCTGCGTCTCTTTCTATCGCTGCGTAAGGAGCGTCGCTTGTGAGTGTGCGAGTGAACCAACACGAGGTTTGTGCCTTCGGACATGTGGTTGACAGTTGTTTCTCTGACGCTGGAGCGGCGAGAGGACTTCTTTCTTCGAATCTTGCTGCAGCAGAGTGTCTCACGGAACGCTAGTCTATACCTGGGAAACGACAATATAGATCAAGTTCCAACTAACCATATGAGTAACAAAGGGCGTGTGAAAACATGACCGTTCTGTCAATTAGCACCGAGGAGATTAAAATCTTTGCTGAACTTGGTCAAAAGAGATTAATGTGATACTGGATAAGGTACTGATTGGGTTGGATTGTTGGGCTTAGTGCCGGTGACGTCTCAAAGCTTAGTTTAAGACAGAGTCATTCGATAAAAACAGCCGACGATCGTAACAAAAGGACATAGGTACTCGTAATAATTATGTACCGCAATTTATTTGTCATGTCGTTACCTTAATTTTGATGAAAAGTTTTACTTGATTAATTAACTTTAACAACAGGAAAAAACCCGGCTCTTTTAAATAAAATAGAATTATTCAGGGACGTTTTCCTGTACATTTCTAACCTAATTCGGGCGTCTTAGATTTTATTATTTATCAATACCTCATGAAGAAGATTGAATACGAGTATAAGCGTCTATTAAATATTCTGATTCGAGAGCTAATATTACAAATTTCCTTGATGAAGCTATGAATTCGTCTAATTAAGATTATGAAGCTTTGGTTATAATTTTAAAGGCATCTAGGTAAGTTATTTACATTTCAAATACTATTTAACTCAGCTGTTTCGAAAATAAAAGTTAAGATTAGGTACAGACGTGATACGTAGTATACTTTGGAAGGATAAAAAATAAAGGATAATTTTTTTATTTTTTATTTTTTATGTTTTTTAAACGATCGGTTGGCCGGATTCTTCATGCGATTAGTTCGTTAGTCGATTCTCATCATCTCATTCTGCACATTGGGATTTTTTTTAATTATCTATTTAAATATTTGGAACTTATGTCACTAAGTGAACATGTCAGCACATTACGATGTTTGACTGTTTCGTTCGACTGATGCGTACTGGAGATTTCAAGCACTGTGGTTGGCCAATTATATGACACGGTCCGCTCCTTTCTACTGATTGGAACTACGCTAGGTTAGAGCTAATTACATGATTTGATATAATGGTGAAAAATGCGCGATTTCACCTTTTTCACAATTCTTAAATCCCACATTTGAAGTATTTCTTGAGGGAAAATATTATGTCAAATTTGATTTATTTCACAGAAAAAATATTAATTAAGGTAAGTATAAATAATTTCAAAAGTTTATCCGGCCTTTATAAAGTATGTGTTAATTTACGTTACCATTTTGAATCAAAACCACTAAGTTGTCTCAGCAGTTACACACATATCTAGATATCTTAAGGACCGAAGCACGTCGCAAAGTTCTTTCACAAATATTGGTTTTGTTAGCAGCACATGTGTTCTTCAAACACAAGTGTATAGTTAGCTCAGTTATAAAGCTTTCTTTATAATATTTATTTTATGGTTTACCTTCGAACAATCTATATTTATTGAAGCTACTTAACCCTCCCAAAATCAGGAGCCCGCCCTTATATATGACTCTCAAAGAAATGTAAATCACATTTTAAAGTGCCGATTGTGTCAATACTAAATAAGTACTTTTGAGTTTAAAAAGTTATATTTAAATCTATGAAAATAAAAACGAAAAATATTTCAAAGACGTCTTGTCTGTCCTTTCCCATTGTTTTCTTTTAAAATGATCTCTGATTGCAAAAGATATCACAGACAGAGACACTCAAAGGCATAAATATAGAACGGAGCGACCATTACAGACAATTTACTTTACAATTTGTTGTTTTATGTCTTACTCACAAAATAAAGATATCAAGGATTCTTTAGACGTAAAGTAAGATAAGCCCGCTTTGTGATGTAATGATGCACAGTGAGTTGGCGGTGGCGAATCAAAACGAAGCTTTAAAACTCCAGTCGCGTGGGTTTGTATCTAATCTATTAAACAAACAAGCAAACTTTAACGCCCAAACAAGAGAAAAAGATAACATAATTGTCGTAAAAAGTGAACTCAGAGGGGCATGAGTAAGTAGGGTGGAGCGAAACAGGCCAAAAAAAATTTTTTTCTTTTTTTTAAATCTCCTGTATTGTTAATCGATGACCCTATGAAAAAGCTTCATTCAGACAAAAAATCAAAAGTCTACGACTTTATCTTCAGGTGGCGCACTGAGAAGGTAGTTTATACAAAATTTACTTTTTGACTTTTATATTCTACTCGCAAATTTAACTAATTTCGAAACTTTTTACAATAAAAATACGGGTTTTACTTTCTTCGATGTCTTATCTAAGACGTGAGTGCATTGCGGTCCAATAAAATTCTATACATCAATGTTGAGAAATGTCACACTTTAGGAAATTTTCTTCAAAAACTCTACCGTGAAACTTTCATCACAGGACTTTTGAATATTGTTATTTTTTGGTGGTGATTGGATGCGATGGTACCGCTGTGAACATCAGACACAAAAATATAGTCAATTTTTACCAGAAAAACAACTGAAGCCGCGTTTTCAATGTTTTTGGTATTTATTAATGTCAATTGTCAATTATCTGCATGCCATTCATTATCTAGACTCGACTAGTACCACAACATGCCCTAATAGCTTTACTGATAGCTTAGAAAAAAGCTCGACAAGTGTCTCGACTTCAAAATATAGGATTTGAACCCATTTGCACCTCCGATCTCTATCTTTCCCGGATTTAAACACTGATTTGTGAAGCACTAATCAGAAATATCTGTTTCAGAGTGTTCTGCTATTTCTGCTGGTACAGTCTCAAAACCTTAGTTAACAAAAGCCTAGGAAAGGTGGTCTATTCTTGATGATTGACTTGCGCAAATAGGATTCTTCGTTTGTTTAATGGAACAGCTGAATTGACACATAACTAGAAGGAACCTAGCTACTTTCACCATGAAAGTTTACGCACCAACTTTGTTTGATATCAAGTCAATATTTTCTTGTAAATATGTTCCAAATCATGTCTTTAACACTATTTTAAGATGGTTGCAGTAGATTTGGTGAAATAGAAGTTAATAGAACCTCCGATGTATTAAAATATAGGGACACCGAAATTATGGCAATCATTTCTCTAGGAAGTAATTTAATTGACATTAAAAGTATCCTAACCACACTCAGGCAGTACAGAGATGTGTCAAGCTTGCATCAGAGGCTTCGTAGTCTGTTTGTGGACCCGAAGCTAGGTATGGTTTCATTCATTCCCAGAATAAAAGCCAGGCAAGACATACCACAGTATAACACCAAAATTTACTATTCATAGTAATTATTTTCCCGGGTCTTAATCGCGTATTTGGATTGAGTTGCATGCACCGCGTGTCCTTTCCAATGAACGACATTACTACCCTAGAATTGTACGTGAAGCGGTTGAAATTAAGAAACATGTTAATTTCAACCGGGAAAGTGGATACAAGCTCTCATCTACGTGGAATCCAGTGATAAAAATGTGCAAGTGTCGCGAGATATCTCCGGATATATCTTCGGATATAGTGAGTGTAGTGTGCCGCGGCCCTTATGACTGTTGACAAAACTGTTTATAAAATCGAGTGTCGGTACTCGACCTACCCTCGGTTACTACCCTCAACTATCAACATGAGAGGACAACGCTCGCCGCTGCTCCAGTCTCCTCGCGACCATGACTATTGTAACATAGTCGAAACGTCGAGGTAAGAGAAATAAAAAACAAAAAATACGCGATTAAGACCCGGGAAAATAATTACTATGAATACAAATCGTGTGAGTTTAAAAAGTTTAAAATTTACTATTTCCGTCAAAAAAGATGTTTCTGAGAATTCTGATTTAGGGCATTACGATATATTTTTTATAATGATTTATTACGTATTGATAAAGTTATTACTTGTAAAAGTAATATTGAGTAATAATATTGTTCATAAAGATGGTAATTATAATCTTACATTAGCTCTATTGGTAACGCAAAAATGCCCTTTGTTCCAATCTTAAAGTCTAGTGCGCCACCTCAAGATATTAAGTTAAAAAGCTGAAATTTTGCATGAACACTCCTAAGACAACGGGTCATTAATTAACAATACAGGAAAATCGAATTTCAAAAAAAAGTTTTTTCGCTCCACCCTAATGAGTAGTACCTCCTGCAAACCTAGGTTTTATACAAAAAAAAAAAGATTAATGCTAGATGTATTATTCAGGAAGGAGGGGAATATATTCGTATGGACAAAGCAATACCGCGTACCCTCTTAGAACGCCTCATTCTCTAGTGTGTCCACAAGAGTTGTCCCATAGAACTTGGTGAGGATCTGACGAGGATCCCCTAAGTGTTGAATTGAGTATAAAGAATAGATTTGCACAAACTGAGCGAGTGCATAAAAGGGATAAAATCAAAATGCCTGTCAAATTAAGCTCAAACACCTAGGCCGTCCTTTTTTACAGTTTTGATAAGCGAAACGACAAGGAATTTCTTCTTTAAATTAGGTACCTCTACCTCTACACCAAAATGTAGTAAAAATGACTCTCCTACAAACAGTACAAGTACACAACAACAATTAACAACAATTTTCCATGTAATCATTATCAATTTTAGTTAAAGGCAAAAGGCTTTTATTTGCGCCTTAATTTTATTTATCCTTTGCTTGTTTCCAAACAAGTGTTGTTTACCACATTATACGAATATATATTATTGTGTATTATATTAAACAGCAGCAGTGCTCCGCGGTTTCACCCGCGTAACTCTCGATCCCGTGGGAATATCGGGATAAAAAGTATATGTTATTTTCAATGAGTCAATGTATCCTCTTACCAAGTTTCATAAAAACCGGTCCAGTAGTTTCGGAGCCTATTCGTTACAATTCGTATTTTTATGTTTGTAAAAATGTTTTTCACAAAACAAAGAAAACACACAAAAAATCTTTCTTCTTTATATTATTAGTGTAGAAAACAATTCAATGCTATACAGAACGTAGGTATCTGAAATCCTCCGGAATATTTTGAAATCCCTTCTCGGAATGTTCTAGCCTAGATACTTATTGTAGATGTCTACACTTTAGTGAAATCAGATGCTAACGGAGAATCTCGAAGTATAAGGAAAGAGGAACTAGATATTCCTTTACATATTTACTTGCCGGTAACGATTTATTTTTGTACGTAATTGTTTTATTTACTTATGTACCGTTCTATAAAGAATCACAACATAAATCTTCTAAGTAGTCATATCTATCTATAATTATTATAATTTATTATATTTTAATACAAAGTCTTTCAACCACGTCTGTCTGTCTGTCTGTCTGAACGCGATAAACTCAAAAAATATTGAACTTGTTTTCATAAATGGATGAAATGATTTATGAGAAAGGTATAATACATTAAGGTTTTGAGTGCATTGGTTAAAATATTATAAAAAAATGTAGGAAAATGTCCCGTGCAAAGCCTTCAGCAAATAAAATAAAAACACTATTTTTAAAGTCGAACTGCCGTTCGCATCGCCCTTTGAAGCGCTAGCTATATACTTCATTTACCTTTTGTAGTGATATACTATATATATATACGCTCTATGGTTACCTATGCGTGAAACGATGACGGCTTGTGTTATGGTGGCCAGATAACGGATAGAATACGTTTATACTTTTTTTTTAAACATACGGCAACATCGAGACCAGAAACAAATATTATCTTACATAAGTATTTGTTTGAGGCGGGAATCGAACCCGCAATCTTCTGGTCGCAGGCGAGTGTTTTTTGACATATTAGTCGTCAAAATACCTATGCCATGTAATAATGTGAAATGTGGCAGTTGGCAGTATCTACCATCCAAGTCATTAAGAGGGTACTCTCTCCATAAAATTGTATTCTCCTATTTTATGACAAAGTTACCTTAAATGAAATTTGCCTTAAATGAAATCTTTATTATTTACTGAAGTCAACTTCAAACGAAAGTCAACAACACTATAGGTAGTAGAATTCATCAAATATCTTATTTCTGAAGACATAAGAGAGAAGGGATGTCAACAAATGGTCACGATCACAGAGCAACGAAATACTGGCGAATGGACAAGCCGTTACGTACCGTACACCGCTACTGTGTATCCAACGGTCCCAAGTAATTAATTTATTGGAACGAAGTTCCTTATCGCGCGTTGCGAAAGGGGGCTAGATAGAAAAAAATGAGACCAAAAGTTGTAACGACACTTTTTGCATAGAAAACTTTTATTTTCGTTTCGTTTTTTACAAAAAAAATTACAATTCCTTCACTAATTATTCAAAAGGAACTTCGTTCCATCCGGGTCCGGGTGTCCCTTGACACCTCGCAAGTTTTTTTATTCCAAAACTAGTAGACCCAATATTTTAATCAGACTCGGTCGAGCTATTTGATAAATTTTGAGAGATGGCACGGCGATTGATTTTTATAATATGATATGCCAACTTGTGCAATTGTTTCATGCAAAAACCGCTATGAATTATCCTTGTAATAACTTTTTAACGCACTTCGAAAAATAATGAGATTCTAAAATAGTCACTTAGGTATATACATAAGTGACTATTTTAGAATTTGCACAAAATTAATAAGTTTTTTATTACATTTAACATTTACATAACATTTTTAAGACCTTTTCGCTTGAAACACAGGAATTTCCTAGTCAGGTACAATGTGAGTTCTTGTATGTATATTTAGTGCTGTAGTTTAATATTACCAGTATTACTAGAAAGCTTGTCCGTTGTCTGATGTTGAATAAATAAATAAAATAAATAATCGTTTATTGCCATAAAATTACAATTTTTATACATTAAATAAACTAATAATAAGTGTGGCAAAAGGAGCAGGCTCAGCATATGCTGCGAGACGCAGCTGCACAGCGCTGGTTTTCAGCCTGACCCTTTCTCTCTGTTGCGATATCTGTGGTCGCGATGGTGTAATGTAATGAATGTCAGATCCAATTTGATACTGATGCGGAATTTTCCGAGAGATTTCCCGGATATATTGAAGATTTGGGTTATACTTACTTTCATTTTTCTTTCATTTCATATTCTGTTGTATTGACTGAAACTTAGTCAATCTTCTTGCATATGACTCTTATATTTTACAATTATTTTAAGTAGTGAGATCCAAGGCGTTTTTGAAGTTATACTTCTTTAGGCGCGTTATGAAAAAATGATGAGAGTGAAATTTTACAAAAGCGTCACACAAAATTCTCACGGGAGAAGTTGTCCGCAAACCGCAAGATGACAGCTGTCATAAAACCATGTTGAAGTTGTCCGCAAACCGCAAGATGACAGCTGTCATAAAACCAAATAGTTTAAGTAAGTACAAAGAGGTACTACTACTACATAATTATTTTAATGTAATTAATTATTTATATTTGTCGGACGAGTTTTTTGTCGGACGAGTTTTTTGCCGGACGAGTTTTTTGTCGGACGAGTTTTTTGTCGGACGAGTTTTTTGTCGGACGAGTTTTTTGCCGGACGAGTTTTTTGTCGGACGAGTTTTTTGTCGGACGAGTTTTTTGTCGGACGAGTCTTTTGTCGGACGAGTTTTTTGTCGGACGAGTTTTTTGCCGGACGAGTTTTTTGTCGGACGAGTTTTTTGTCGGACGAGTTTTTTGTCGGACGAGTTTTTTGTCGGACGAGTTTTTTGTCGGACGAGTTTTTTGCCGGACGAGTTTTTTGTCGGACGAGTTTTTTGTCGGACGAGTCTTTTGTCGGACGAGTTTTTTGTCGGACGAGTTTTTTGTCGGACGAGTTTTTTGCCGGACGAGTTTTTTGTCGGACGAGTATTTTGTCGGACGAGTTTTTTGTCGGACGAGTATTTTGTCGGACGAGTTTTTTGTCGGACGAGTTTTTTGCCGGACGAGTTTTTTTTTTTTTTTTTTTTTTTAATAATGCCAAATAAGTATAACTTCTCACGCGCGTACATAAGTACACGCACCCATTTTTTCCATTGTTTTTTGTTTGTTTGTAAAGCATAGGCTATGGCTTCAAAATACTAAGCCGATTTTGATGAGACTTGGTTTGATAATACATTTATTCATTGGGAGTAAAATAAGTGAATTTTATCCCTCTATTCCCATGGGCTCTAGGAAATAAATAAGTTACAATGTTGTTGTTGGTATCTTGACGTTCTCACGGCCGCGATGAAAAATGGTGAATTGATCAATGATTTGAGAAAAACATTACGAGTATTTATGAATAATTGTGTTAACAGAACTGAGATTTTGTTCTGTTATCACGATTTATTCACGAAAATTTGTACATAAACTGTACAATATCTCTCCATTTGACCTTCGAAACTACAAAGTCGATTTTAAAGGGATTAGTTGTGGAGATATTTGAATTCCGGGAGAGAAAAGAATGGCTATCAAATCGAGTCGTAAATCTTCTTATCCTCGTTATCATAAAAAAACTTTGTATTTTTTTGTTGTAATGGTGCCTTTCGAGCAATGGAGGACAATCGGGGAGACCCATTCTACCATTTACATAAAAACTTCCGCGATCAATTCGCCATTTTATTGGAAACGAGTTTTGAAGTTTTTTGTAGTCAATAGCTGTCAAACGTTAAAAATATAGGTGCAACACTATCAAATGTGTGCCATATGTGTGCTCCTATATTTTTAAACTTCAGCCATTGACAGCACAAAAACTTCAGTCATTAAAATGGTGAAACAACCGTGAAAGATCTTGTTACAATATGAGAATAGGGCGCCTATGGACAATACTTACCTATGACTCATGACGTTGTAGAGTATGGGGTTGACAGTAGCCGAGATGTAGTAGAAAGCTCCAGCTACGTAGAACAGGTACTCGTTGATCGTGTGGTAGTGGCTGGAGGGTGCGCCGTATATGAAGAACAGCCGTTGGAAGTGGAATGGAGCCCAGCAGACGAAGAACGCCACCACCACCGCCGCTGAGGGAGATATATTACTCAAGTTATTTTAGGGTTTTCCTTTTCGTCCCGTGGGATGATACGTATCCTACATTCAATTACCTACACATGTACAAAATTGGTTATCTCTTTCCTAACTTTATCTAAACCGATATTTAACAATGAAGACAGAAACGATCAGATATTATAATATTATGTTAGTGATATGATAATCTATACTTCTATACTAATATGATAAAGCGGTTTTTTTTTAGTTTTTTTTTTTAAGGAATACGGGACCGATTTTTATGAAAATTGGTATGAGGATACATTGATTAATGAACGAACTATTAATGAACTAATGAACGGATCGTAAAGACCACTGTGAAGCTGTAAATTTCCATACAAAAAGCGGTAACGTTCCCCCCCCCAATAAACGAAGTCCGATTTTGATAATTTTTAAAAATGTTCTAAAAAAAAGTATAAACCTAGAATAATATGCAGTGAATTAATTAAGACCAAATTTATTTCATTTTATGAAGGATAAAGGGGGTAAAAACGTTACGGCCCGCAACATTATTTGAAAAGCAAAATGTAAGCAATTACGTCCGATCTTAAACTCTCTATCGCACGATACGGGTCATTTTTGAAAATACCTACTAGCGCCGCGTATAGAGAGCTCACGATTCTCTTAACTGTTACATCTCAGGTAGGCATCCGCCATACCTAAGGTATTTGGAAAATTCAACTACTACGTGGACAAAGACACGGGAAAAAGGTACTAATATCTACTATTAGACTCATTTGCGCTATTAGTGAGAATAACTGATTTCGATTAGGTAAAATCGACTTACTACAGTTCATTTTCAACTTCAACTTGTATGAAGTTTACATGGCAAGCAAACACGAGTGATGGCTTGGTGATAATTTCTAATGTACCTATCGAATGAAGTGTAGCTAAGATTGCCTTAACCATAAGCGATCAACACTTTACCAATTAATAGAATAGGATGAGTTTCAGTTTCGTAGGCTGAAGCGAAAAACCGAAAAAGTTTGTGAGGTAAGTGATGAAAACCGGATAAAAACCATTAGGCAACTAAAAGAAACAGTTATTGTTATGACAGGTTTTATACTCGTAGATCGATCCGTGACCCTTCAAGCCAGTCAATATAAATACTACACAAAAATGTTTATAAATCCTTATAAAATAGAAAGAGTTTGTAAACATCTTTAAGGACAAGACCATAGTAAACAAGGGATTCTATTTTGTACTTCTGTTTTGAATTTCTCTTCAGCTTCGTTTAATTACAGGGCCGCATTCACTTAACTTGAGACTTTGAAAGAGATCGGCCATTTTGACTTTTATTTAATGAATAATTATCCGTAATTATTATTATTATACTTTTTCATATTTAGGTGTTATCCTTCATTATTAAGTAGGTATATTCTTTTTATTCTGAATCGTCCCAACCTATTTATTATTTTATAAAGGGGTATTCTTATGGATGTATGTCGTGGCGTGGGTGATGTCTATGGGTGATGTCTATGGGTGATGTCTATGGGTGATGTCTATGGGTGATGTCTATGGGTGATGTCTATGGGTGATGTCTATGGGTGATGTCTATGGGTGATGTCTATGGGTGATGTCTATGGGTGATGTCTATGGGTGATGTCTATGGGTGATGTCTATGGGTGATGTCTATGGGTGATGTCTATGGGTGATGTCTATGGGTGATGTCTATGGGTGATGTCTATGGGTGATGTCTATGGGTGATGTCTATGGGTGATGTCTATGGGTGATGTCTATGGGTGATGTCTATGGGTGATGTCTATGGGTGATGTCTATGGGTGATGTCTATGGGTGATGTCTATGGGTGATGTCTATGGGTGATGTCTATGGGTGATGTCTATGGGTGATGTCTATGGGTGATGTCTATGGGTGATGTCTATGGGTGATGTCTATGGGTGATGTCTATGGGTGATGTCTATGGGTGATGTCTATGGGTGATGTCTATGGGTGATGTCTATGGGTGATGTCTATGGGTGATGTCTATGGGTGATGTCTATGGGTGATGTCTATGGGTGATGTCTATGGGTGATGTCTATGGGTGATGTCTATGGGTGATGTCTATGGGTGATGTCTATGGGTGATGTCTATGGGTAATGTCTATGGGTGATGTCTATGGGTGATGTCTATGGGTGATGTCTATGGGTGATGTCCAAAACTACTGAACCGATTTTTTTTTAAATTTAATTAATTGTTATTGATTTATTTTACATAGATTTAGATTTTACAAAAAAACTAAATACAAATTATGTAGGCATCACTATAGAAACTTTAAAAAATCTATCTAAGAACTTCCATACTACATAAATAAAATCAAATTTACAAGTAAAATTACCTATGTAAAAAGTTTTTAATTGCAATTGTTATTTTTTAATTCAATATTTTGGTACTTAAGTCGTAGACAAAGTTTTGTTTCATGCCACGATTCGTGACACGATGAGAGCAACTTATACGAAAGATATCGAATCACAGTGAAAACTTCATTAATGAAATGGTTAACAGAATAGCTATATTGTCGAACTCGTGGAACTAACTCGTAGGTACCTAATTGTTTGTTTCACTCGATTTCGGTTCAAAAATGTTCAATGGAACTTGATGAATGTTCTCGCTCTACTTGAATTGCTTTCATAAAAACTTGGTTTAGGGGTTTCGGTGAATCCTTGTGGGAATTCGTCCAAATGATAGAATCATTTTAAGCGACCGACCGATTGATAAGTCTGTTAAATCTGTATTCGTCGAAAATTTAACACAAAGGTGATTGTTTTCTTTGAAGGAAAAACCCTAAATTGTTGATAAATTTCCTTTGGTAAACAATATAATATAACGTTACATTAACCTATTAGGTTGTTTTGTTACCAAATAGATATTGTTGGAGTATGATTCCCAGTTGGGTTAGATTTCGTACCACAGCCCGTACCTACGACGACGACAGCGACGCGTGACGTAGAAGGCACTGGGTTTACTACGCCCCATGTTGAAACACGTTTCCACTTGTTACATTTTAACTATGACGAAACACTTTAAGCTTCATCAAAGCTTGGGTCAGCTACACAAAGTTGGCAGCCGACGCTCTCCGTATCCAGTACAATAATGGTCTTAGGGCTTAGGGTATTGTTGGGTTTGTAAGTAAGTACTGTAGCGCATCGGGTATGCATGCTGAGCATGGTGTGGCTACTTTTCAGGCAATTAGGCGTCAAAGAAATTGCTTCACTAATGCGACTAGTCCGGAGTTTTTTCGATTATTGACAAAGTTGCGTTCGGCGCTCGAGGTCACAAACTTGGATTATACATTAAACCAACATTATGAACAAGTCTGCAAAAAATCAGAACTACCGGATTTAACGCACACTAGCCCATACATTCAGACGACAAAGTTACTGGACTATTTGTTTATTTCCTTCATTTATTAAGTATTCTTGGTTTATTTATAATTTTATTATTTTTTAAATTGGATCTAGTTTAGTAATGACAAACTTGCAAGTTTTAAAATACAATTCAATTATAAATTAATCCATATGCATATGGATTAATTTATAATTGAATTGTATTTTAATGTAATTTAATCTGAAATAAATGAATTATTATTATTTTATTCAGTTTCTATAATTCGCATAAGATCACATTGAATCGTCTTAAAATCTAAGTTAGGATGTGTGTCTTCGGAATGCACTCTCCAATTAGGAGAAGGCGCAAGAAACTCATAGGGTTATTTTCACATCAATATTTGAAATTTGAAATGTAGCAATTAATGTCATGTTTAACTTTGTGGAAGTAGTCGATGAGTATCGTGTTTATTTACTATGCATTGGCGGAGTTTTGGACTTTTGACCTCTAGAGAAATTAACACACACTTTATAGTGACGGTGCTTATGCGATCTCTGTAGTCGGGGATTCATTGGACGTAGAGGGCATGCTTGCGACTGATGGTTCTAGAACTCTTTGGAGAGGTCTATTTTCAGCCAGTGGACGTGTTATAATTGATGTGATTCAGGGGATTAATACTAAAATGTTAGTATAATATTTTAAACGTAAAACCATTGACCATTTTGTTTGGTTTATGCTATATTTTTGGCAGGAATTTTAGTTAAAATTTAGGTTTAATATGGTACAATAAATATTATATATTTATTATTTATTTATTTATTTAAACAGACAGATAGAAAGACGGACAAGAAAGTGATCTAATAAGGTTTCCTTTTTTACATTTTGAGGTACGGAACTCTGAAAACAAAAATTAATGTAAATCTTAAAAAGTAGGTAAGTAGGTATATTATCTCACCGAGCATTCTAATAATGTTCTTCTTAGACTGCGCCTGCCTCGCTTCCCCATGCACGCTGCCGTTCACACCGTTCAAGGTACCAACGTCGCCTGGCTTGTGGCTGTGACTTGATCTGGAAATTGAGACACTGTTATTTTTTTCATATCTTTTGCATTTTGAAAACGAAGATTTGAACTCGCCTTGATGGTCTTCCAATTGAGCCACGCGGTATTTATATCTAGTTACACTAAATGTTTTGAAGAGGAAATATTCTTTTGTTTGTTTGCTTTTTGGGTTTGTATATAACATATAGGCTCCGAAACTACTGGACCCATTTCGAGATTTTTTATCCCGATATTCCAACGGGATCGGGAGTTACGCGATTGAAACCGCGAGGTGATGCCAGTGTTAGGTATAGACGAATTTGAGAAAGCATTCTACTTATTTACATTATCTATGAATTATATACAGACAGACAAAGAGGATGTGATAAATGTAGACAATTTTTAGTTAAAGGACGGTGCAAAGAGCACTAAAATTTGAGCAAAAAACTATGTATTTTTTTAACATTTTGATATGGAGCACACAAATAACTAGTTCTTAGTAAAACCGTGTCGCAGGGCAGCGATTGACGTCACAAAAGTGACGTAAATACAAACAAACAGCCCTGAAAGTGTTGATTGTGTCATTGTGGTGGTATTGTTCAAATGTGTGCCATCGTTCCATTGAACCGGGGTCAATCAATGCTGATTCATGGTTTAGTTTTTAATTTACTTGGGATATCATTTGCCGCATCGCTTGGTTTGCCAAAAAAAAAAGACGTCACAAGCAAACTTATCCTACGGAACCACAGTCCTCTTCATAGACTTTGATTGATGATAAACTCACGTAATATAGTCAGTCAAGTTAACGATAGAAACTTTCTCCGAGTCACCAACTTTGTTAACTGAGTTCCCTTCACTCAGCCTGTGGTAATTATTATTCATATTCATTGATCTAACTAAACCAATCGTTTAAAATTTTAACGAGGGTGCTGTGATGCCATCTACCTACACTCGATCCTGTGACCAAATCGTCAGATTAGTCGGGAAAGAGTTGGGTAGGTTCGAGTTGATTAGATCTAAAGATACATATCCGACTTAATGAGAGATTTTATCAAACAATGTACCTCATCGATTGTTTAGAAGTGTTTCTTTCTATATAATATTAGACTACGATCGCCTGTCGAAACGATAAGAAATGTAAAATTAAACCAAAATGTAGTAAATTTAACCTACAAAATTACAACAACCAGTAAAATTACAAAATTAGGATTAAATCAAACAATTTTTCTTGCAATAAATTAAATATAGACAGCCGACAGAATGGCGAGTGGCTTAAAATAACACATGAAGGTGCCACATTATCTTAATATATATAAATCTCGTGTCACAATGTTTGTCCTCAATGGACTCCTAAACCACTTAACCGATTATAATAAAATTCGCACACCATGTGCAGTTCGATCCAACTTGAGAGATAGGATAGCTTACATCCCGATATTCCCACGGGATCGGGAGATACGCGGGTGAAACCGCGGAGGGCAGCTAGTCATATATATATTTGCAATTAATGCTATTTTATTGACATGTCTGTCAATGGCCGTAAAACGTAACAAAAGGGGCTAGATTTTTAAAATGGGCCACCATTTTATTGAACCAAATATATAAAATTTTGCACGCTATTTTTGTAGGCATAGCCTGTCTCTTGCGTAACGAGTATCAAAGGTTTTTGTCTAAAATAACCTGTATAATATGTTATTGTTCAACAAATTAATAAATGACAAGTGAATGAATGTATCGCTTGATACATATCCTACCTGTCTCATTCATTATGTTAGTCTATCGCAATCCTTGTCAAAATTAGACGACGATTATAATAACTTTGTTTGGTTTACTGCGGCTTCAATCCAAAACTTTAAGGATAGAGACATAGAGATTAAATACCTTTACCTATTCTACTACAATTAGAATGGGTTCTTCAAATGCGCGAGATCGGGGCCTTATTAGGCCGACGCCGTCGGGGTGTCATTTAGAAGAAATGCTCACGCATCCCAGCACCCCGACGATGCGTTGAGATAGAAAATCTGGTGGGGTTTTTAGTGGTAAATTCCACATACTCCGCTGTTCCCCCCGGGACAGCGGAGATGCTGCAAAGCATTTTCCCCACCATAAGTGCGTGGCAGACAAGTCTCCGTGCTTTTAGTGGCGCTTTCGTCACATTTCGTTTTTCTTATAATTACTCTTTGCATGACGATGGCAAATATTAGACACTGAGAACCAATAGAATCAATTCGTAACACCTCACAGCTGATATTTGTTGAATAACTGTGAGGTGTTAAATATTCGGGACACGCGTTGTCGTGAAAATGTATTGAAGTTTGCACTCTCTATTCTAATACAAATACCTATGTATTTTATATCTCCGAGTAGAGAGGTTGAGATTGTTTAATTAGCATCGGTATGCCTCAGTAAGTTTGTATCACTTCAAGCCATTTAATTTAAAGGCAGGTTTCTTGTTGTTACACAGAGAGAATCGGTAATAAATTGCTCGTCTTTGAATACAATTGTTTGTTAAGTTAATTTAGCTTTGGTATTTAGGATAAGTTGTGACGAATAGCGTCATTGAAACCTGCTGAATTGTGGAGATAGGTAATGTAATTATACAACATTATAACTAATAACTATAGAGTGCGCGGTAGACGCTAGATAAGTCTGAGCGTTGGTCGTGCTTTTACTTTTGACGATTGACGATCAGTGTTGATATTTGCCACTAACACACGTTACACCTCACACATATTCAACACTTGACGTAAACGACAATAATCGGAATATTATCGGTTGGATTTTGATTTTCAATTACGTGTTAACTTATTTGACTGAGGGGGTGATTCGGCCGTGGGTCGCGGCCCAGTTTACACAGTCTCAAATGAATTGCGGTAAATAAGCCTGAATCAATGGTCCAGTTTTCCACTAACAAAATAATCTAAACCCTGCTGGTCAGTGAAAACAAAAATCATATTCAATGGTTAACTGACTTGACATTTTTCAGTCCATTTGGGCTAAGCTCAATGCAAATATTACTCCAAAAATATTACAACTTGACACCTGACTATTATTTACCTAAGGGCCCGCTGCAAAATGTATGTTATCACGTCTTGGAATATTTTTTAATTTTCAGTAAATGAAGGTAATTTTTTCATTCAAAATTTGCATTTACATTTCAGAATTTGTTTTATTTTAGCAGGGTTATTGATACACACTGTATGCATATGTCGTGTAAGTCATTATGAAAGTACTTGAAGAATATAAGTTTTATAATAAAACTACTAACTATAAAATTACTTAAGAAAATTCTTTAAAAAGTTTTTGGTATTGGCTTCCATTACCCCCAAATTCCACACACTATGTAGGTATATGGGGAAAGGTGGCACGCTTAATTCCCATTTTCCCCATTTGAGGGATTCCCTAGGAATACTTACCCCCTCTACTTGAATATTATTTATACTATATATTATTTGAACGTTACAGAATCACGAAAACTTGTAACTCTGACAAACGTCTAAAGGAAATTAAGTTAGGTCATAGCACTGTCAAAGAGTCTACTATACCAAGTTTAATTTGAATAACTTGAATAATTTGTTTTGTTTTTTAATTTGTTTATTTGTATAACTTATGTTTACCAACTCTACATAAATCCTACTAATGTGAAAGTTTGTGTGTATGTTTTGTTGCTTCTTCACGTAAAACTTGATATGCTTAATATACGATGAAACTTGATATACAGGGTTATTGGTAATTATAGCAGGACTTCCATCCTGTACCTACAACTAAACCGACCAACTGAAACGAATATTTTTTTTCCCAACGACACAACTTTTGTCATTGATCCGATAGGAATATTTTATAAAATTATTTTGTTCCATTCCGACAAACTGAAATTTACCAACAATTTTTCTTTCTCAACGGCTAAGTTTCAGAGGTAAGTAAGTAAGCGGTTGGGCTCTTGTTGTTTCTGTGCACCTTAATAAACATCTTTTTGGATAAGTAGGTATATTAAAAAAAATTCTTACGTAACAAAATATTGCACCACGATGAGATATGAACACGCGGTCTTCGGTTTACTCATTTATTGGGCACAGGCTTGCTAACAAAAAATATTTTTATTTTAAGATTTTTGGAAATATAAACCTGCTGAGTTATGCTAATTCTAAAACCAGCAGTTACTTGCTCGTAGAAGCTATTAATCTAAAATAAGATTATTAATAAATTTTAAGTTTTATCAACTTGTTAGTTGACTTGCACACCAAAATTTAAAGCGTTTCAAGCCTTAATCATGATTAACAAACTGTCAAAGTGTCAAAATAATTCAATTAAACAATAATAATCTTGTAATTATTGAAATTAAATTAAATTTTAGATTAGCCGCTAATGAATTTATCGTCATGCAAGTCAGCTGCTGCTGATTTTAAAATGAACATAACCTCAACATTTACGAAAAATATCTTTTGAAAAAAAGTTGTTAATTAAGAAACATAGAAGTAGCTCTTATATACCCGCTTTCTTAGCAAATTATCATAGAACCCTGTATAATTAGAGCCTTGGAAAATAACATAAACAACTTCGTACCTAATTCCTGAGGCAATGAGACCTACGCGGCAAAAACCATAAGGTGTTGCTAGTTAAACATTAAATCAGTTACAAGAATGCTACTTTCTACCATTTCTACTTAGTTAGTATTCTCCCAACTTCTTTAGACCTACATCATTATTTAATTTATGAAAGTACACCTGCGTTATTTAATTTAAGTTAGGTTAGGTAACGTTAAGTATAAAGTTACAACAAATCAAGTTTGAGACGATACATGGAATACTGAACGGGGAATGTAGACGTAACGGCGGGAATCGAACCCCCAACTTGTTACGTCGTCATCTCAACCGCTCTTTCAGGATGGATCTAGTGAGATATTTTTTTTTCTTTGAATCCATATTTCAAATTGTGGATCTACTGAGATTTTCTTTCTTAGTTGATCTCTCCGCCAGATCCATCATGGATTTAATGTAGGTATTTCTGAGATATGTATTTCTCATTGAATCCAGATATCAATTTTCATAAGATTATTCCAATAAATAAAAATGAACTTAAGAAAAATAAGGTTTTTCACAAACATGCATGGAAATATTGTGATTATTTTCCATAAAAGTTGATACGTTGACGGACAAAGTTCTTGTATAAGACAATTTAATTTCAGGTTCAGATCTGTTTTTTCTATTCGGTGATTTTATCGAAAACTAAAATTCTATAATTTTTCATGTGAACTGTACTCTTACTTCTTTCTATATGCAAGAATGAAATCGGGTAGAGTTGGGAGTTTTTGTTAGGTATTTTGAAATCGGGTAGAGATGGGATCGGGTAGAGTTGGGATGTAGCCAAGATCTCTCGCAAAGAATAGCCCTCATTTGTCTATTTGACGGCCTTTGCAATAATGTACTATTGCTATTATATTTGGGACAGGTAACAATGGAAGATTGTCGTTTCGGAGGGCAAGATCCACTGTGAGTCGCTGAGCCATCAGAGTTGGTAAGTATACAATATAGGAGCAATAGCATTTAAGGAATTTACAACAAGTGACATAATATTGTCACATTTATTGCCAAATCATACAAATAATCAGTTCTATACCAGTACCATATCAGTACCACACGTTCCTGATCATACAAACTAAATATTTGAACATTGGGAATAAAAGTTTTATCATCATTTATAGACCTAGACTTTTAACTTCAACCATCCGTCGATTTAAAGTTAGCAGTTTGCGGTCGCTTGAAAGTTAGTTACGTGTGGTCGATACGATTTACCTTTGAGCCCCAGATGTGGGATTTCAATTACTTAGTTTTACAAACATTTTGTTAACATTTTGTATCTACAAATTAAGTTCTAGTTTAAACTTTTAATGAAATTCTCAACTGAAAATGATGGTGGTTTTTTTATTTTACAAACTGAGGTATTTTTTGTATTTAACTTTGATAAAATAACCTAATTTATCAAGAGCATAGGGATTTTTGAACATATGTGATGATAAAAAAGAAGTGAAATTAGCTACAACTGTGAGAATTGTGTTGATTTGTAAGATGAGACGTGCTACAAACTTTACTGCGGCTGTATCCGAAATATAGCCTACTCGATTCTACTACTTTTGTAATGTCAAGGGGAAACATGAAAAGGAGTTACAGATTCCCTATCTCATATTGAGCTCAGATAAATAAATAAATAATGATTTATTCAGTAAATAGTTACAATATTCAATTACATCTGTGTCTGAACTAAGCGGTAAGCTTGTATCTCAGACTACAGCGCTCTTCATCCCTTATACTATTTTCTATTTACTTAAAAATAATTTTAATGTTCCTAATTAAATTAAATTAAAAATTACTGTAGGTACTTCATTAAAATAATAAGATGAAAATGAAAAAAGTATCTTGGAATGTGCTACGACATATTCGTAGCACAATCTACGATGCTTTTTTGAAGCTAAACTAAATCTAAGAAAGATAGAAGTTAAATTTTGTTTACTGGACTAGTACCCACAAAAAAGACATAATTATAAAAGCAAAAAAAGCAGTAAGTACAGCGCCTGGAAAAAGGGTACAGTACAGTTACAAGAGGTGGCATAACAACGGATAGTATAATATGAAAATTATATCAAGTAAACGTTATATCCGGTGATATAACGTTTACTTGATATAATTTTCATATGGTAAACAAATAACCTAATTTCACGTGATCTAATGTTTCACTTCATTTAACCTTCATTTGCTATAACAACGTTTATTACAGCTACAGTTTCTATGCATATTGTTTGCCGCGAAGATGTTGCTTTGAATGCAGACCAGAGTAAAGGATTCTAGAGTAGCATCAGATTTATTTATTTGCATAAAAAATAATGTCCCTGTCTTTGTGGATGCAAAATATAAGTACCTACGTGGCTTTAAATTACTTGCAATGTACGTAGTGAACCAGATCGATCTAATAACATTTTAGTCAATTAAATTAATGTTATTTTTTTAATCTCTAGCGCAAAAACCATGTATTAAATAGTCTTCAACCAAAATGAATGACAAGTATATTATGTATATTTAGTGGTTCAGGTATACATTGAAGTATTATATATTTAGAAAGGTCTGACCGTGGTGGCGTGGCGGGCAGTGGGCACGCACGTAGGCGTTGAAATCCTAAACGGCAAAGGTCCGCAGGTGGCTACACGCTATACTGGGTCCATTAGGTATTCAATGTTATATTACTTTGATTGTTGTTGCTTTTGTTTATCTAACTGTACCAATATTGCGGTTATGTTGTTTGGATAGGTAACTATAATATTTATATAGAACTGTAAACTACCATAGTCATGTTCCTGTTGTTATAATGTTCTTGTAGCAGCTTCGAAATATTGAGGTCCACAAAATAAAAACAAAACATCCCGTTTTAAATAACTTTAGTAAAATAGTTTTAACATTCATGTCAATCTGTCTCTCTTAAAGTTACCTATTCAATTATAAATGGGATAATTCCATTTTCTTGGAAGGTTGTGGTATACTTTTTATCAAAACATAAACTTAGAATTAAATAAAAAAACCGACTTTTATCCCCTATAACTTTCAGACGGCTGAACCGATTTCGATCAAACATAGCTAAGAACACTCCCGCTTAATTCTCCTTTCAAACAAAAGTAACAAAATCGGTTCATCCGTTCGGGAGCTACTATGCTACAGACAGACACATACACACAGAGCGACACGTCAAACTATAACACCCGACGCCAAATGACGGTATAACACCCGTCGTTTTTGCGTCGGGGGTTAAAATCCATCGAGTAGAAACTAAATTATCAACGAGAAACCAGCAGCGGATGCAGCTAGCTAGGTACCAAACAATCTTACAATATTCACAAGGGAATATCGTAACACTATCCTAATAACTTTGGCGATGTTACCGATTCACTTGAAGCGTCTACTTATTACGTCATTCACTCAGTAACCGTACCTAGTTGATATCACGTATACAGTTCCCTCTAGGATACTTATTAATAGAAACCGATTTCTAAATGAGAGCCAAAAATATACGTTCCATTTTGAGATAACTATGTTCCGAGGTTCTATTATTGAGATATTTCAGGCTTTGGGTGCGAACAAAGGGATCTTATAACTAAGCTTTTAAGCTTATATAACGAAGGATGTCTAACTGTAGGTCCGTTCGTCTAGTCTGTACGTAGGTACTATTTATAGATGGGAAAGATAAATCATAAAACTAATTTAATTATTTTTTAATACAAGCTTAATTAAAACTAGATTATATAAATATAGTTTTTGCAATAAGTTCGCTAAGCTTCGTTCCAATGGATCATTTCAATAATTCGATACATTCAAAGTGAATCGTTAATGCCCGTTCTACTCGTTTTAATAAGCTCAATGTGGCTTCACTTAATTACCTTTGAAATGTAGCTGCTTCGTTAGTTACTACTAATCTATACCTAACTATAGTGATGTAACTTTAAACTGATGCTTCACACTGATGTTATAAAGAATTTGGATGAAGCCGATTGAACTTTAGAACGTAGATGTTCTTTGTTCGCTGTATTGTAATTTGTATACCTCTAAAACAGTGTGCCTAAATCGCGTTTTGTCTAAATATATTTTTTGCCAGGTGATAATGCCCTTTTGGCTAGCCAAACCGTACTGCTATAAATATAAATATATTTAAGCATAATACGATTAAGGCACATTGCTTTTTTAAGTTTACAACTACTTAAACTTATACTACAACGAAAAGGATTTCAAGTTCTAAAGTTGATTATTTGAGATTTGATTCTACACCAAAAAATGGATCGCGATCTATTGCGACATACGCACTTAACACAGTTAACGCACTTAACACAGCACAACGCACTTAGTCCATACGCTTATTTTATATGACTTCTTGGTATAACGCGACATTCGCGACAGTCCTAAAATGCTGTGTACCTAAAACGCAGTCTGTCAATGGACAGACTGCGTTTTAGGTACTCAGCGACTAAAGGACTAAAGGATATTTCACCTAAAATATTGTACTTAATGAAAAAGTAGAATGCTCCTACTAGAACGTTTTTAAACTCAAGTAGGACTCATACAAAGGTTGGCCCAGTGCCAGTAGTAGGCCTATATAATATTTCATTAACATTGAACTTACGGTGAAGAAAAACATCTTGATGATGGAACCCGCAGCTTCGTAGTCTCCAGACGTATTGACGAGTTGTTTCCTCGGGACATTGTCGACTAAACTGATAGGGGTGTATAAAGGTATTGGTCAAGTCTACTCCATACATGTCTCAGGCACTACAACGCCATGGACAGCATGGAATAAAGTTGCTGGCGCTGTGTAATCTAGATCAGATATAAAGGCCAAAATAAATAAATAAATATAAATATTGCAGGACTTTGAACACATCGCCATCTAGCCCCAAGCTAAGTAACTAGACTTGTGTTATGGGTGCTAGACAACTGATATACTACTTATATACTTTTCTTTTGTAAATATATACTTATAATACATAGAAACAACCAGACCACAGACAAATATCTAAGCATAAATACTTGTCTGAGGCGGGAATCGAACCCGCAACCCTGCGTGTGGCAGTCTGGCATGGTGACCATTGTGCCAACTGGGTCGTCTAATAAAGCCATGTTCTACTTGAATTAGAAAACCATAAAAGACATGAACACGTCACAAACGTCGATACGTACCCCATAACATACCTAATGCGTAACCCCATCCTGACGTAGAGCGCCAGTATGATCACCCCTGGTAGTATGAAGAACAGCAAGGAGCTCAACTCACAGAGGTACCAGGACGGCAGCTCCAGCATCGCGCAGAACGCTGACTCCAGGGAGGCATTCCCGGAATCTGGTCATAAAAAATATCATGCATCTATGAAATATTCTTATTATGGAATCTTATTTGGTTGTTTGAGAAATAAAAACAAAAGATAATCTACCGTCGGACAACTAGGCCAACTGATTTGCACTAAACGTTTCGCTTCGTCAGTTCTAATTGCATGGCGAGGGAATTGATTTAGTTGCCTGAGTCTGTCTTTTCTGACGTGTAAAATGTAGAGGGTCTGCAAGTGACGAGTGAACGCAGGTATCTTCTAGACGCGCGTGCTAATCTTAGCCCGCATCGTCACTTACCATCAGGTGAGGCAGCGGTCAAACGTTGACCTATCACTTATACCTATAAAGAACCCTATTAAGAAACTTTATTATCCAGCTTAATAAATTTTAGTACCTATTTAGCTAATCAAAGTTTTCCAAAATAGTTGTACTTTGCTTTTAATGGCCTCAGAACAACAAAAAATAATTTTCATCAAGTAATTATATCCATAAAAGCATTCAACTCCTAATCGACTTCAAAACCAATTAGTATCAAAGCTTTATTGCCTTTAGGAATACGTAAAGGCAATAAAGCTTAGCCAATAGCCTAATCTAATTACGATACTTTACAAGAACTGAGGTCAACAACAATCAAGGTCTGCACTAATATTTAATCGATCAGATACAGACCGCATAAAACACAAAATGGACAAAAAACATTGGTGGTTTAGAGTTCGATTAAATACGAGTATCGGTATATTCAGCAACAATTTTGCTAGTAATAGAATGTTTTAAAGTCCTACTTAAGTTGAAACAGTTTAAACTTAAATAGTAACTAAAATAAAAGCAATTTTAGAACTCTACGGTGAGCTTCCGCTTTTGTTGTTTCACTGTTTACCGAATAGAATCTACAACGGTGCCTAACTTTTGTTCCAGTCTAAACGATAGATCAGTAGACGTAAAGAGTTGGATGGAGTTAAATAATAAATAAATAAAATATTTCAGGACATATTACACATCGCCATCCAGCCCCAAGCTAAGCAACTTAATGCTTGTGTTATGGGTGCCAGATAACGGATAAACTACTTATATACTTTTATTTTTTGTAAATATATTTATATTATACATATAGGAAACACCCAGAACCAGAAACAAGAATTTATGGTCAGCATAAATACTTGTGCCCGGCGGGAATCGAACCCGCAACCTTCTGCGTCGCAGTCGGGTGTTCGCCCGACGCGCCACAGAGGTCGTCAAAGTCGTCGGAGTTGGCAAATACCTTAAGACCTTGGTCTTTGACAACTCGAAAAAACTAAAAAGTAGGGTATTAGAAGGATGGAATAAACCGTTAAAGGAAGCTCGGGCAAGAAAAGGGCTATGTCATAACATCTCGCTCGGCCGTTGTTGTGAGCAGACGTGTTTTAAGTTGTTGTCCGAATTTTATTTATTATTTTTGTGATTGGCTGAGACAGTGTTTTTCAATTCCTTGTCTTTCTTGAACGATTGCTGCGACGCGCCACGCCTAATGGGAGGAGACGAGTGAGATGTCAATATTTCGCTCTATTTGTCGCATAATTTCTCGCTGAGGTTCGGGGATCGAACCGTCGGCCGTCGTCGTTGCAGCCGAGCGCTCCCCCGCTGAGCCAATTGTGCAGTTACGAAACGGGTTAAATTTACGCGACACTTGCATCGGCTACGGCACATTTGCTACGGTAAAAGCTACGGACTACGAGACTTTTGCTACGGAACAAACTCGCATCGGCTACAAACGACTAGTGCAGCGTCAAGACCACTATAGAAGAAACGAAATGGGTAAAACACATCGCACCCCGCCGCCTGCCTCGGCCGAACCTGCGCACGCTGCAATGCCCCTAAGCGCATCCGCGCACGGGACGCCGGCTACCGCGGCGGCCCCTGCGCGTGCCTTGGGGAAGTCATTATGCGTGCAGGGGCCTCTACATGAGTCGTTATCGGAGTCGGATCTATCCAAGGCGTCGACGTCTAAATCTAAGACTACTAAACAACTCAAACTGGACTTTAGCGCAAGAGTAGGAAAGCGACTGCGTGATGATGATGACTCATGTGAAGACTCTGACCGGTTGGACTCCGACCGTTTGGACAGGATAATCAACATGCTCACAGTTTTAACATCCTGGAAAGACGAACAAACCGCTTTAATAAAAAGACTGGCAGCTGACGTCTCTGAGTTAAAGAGGCAGAATGTAGAAATACAGAAATCGCACAAAGAACTTGAAAGATCTATGGATTTCATTAACTCCAGCTTTGATGAAATGAAAGTGAAAATACAATCACTTGAAAAAGAGCGCAGTGAACTGCGGACTTGCTTGTGTGATTTGCAAAATCAAATAACTGATCTGCAATTCACATCCCGCTCGTCGACTGCAGAGATTCGCAATGTACCCTGCCCGGTTAATAGGGCTGAATCGCCTGCCGACCTAATGAACGTAGTGCAAAAGATTGCAACTGCTCTAGATGTCAACATGAAGACTACTAATCTACGAGATGTTTACCGCCGACCCGCCAAGCCTGGCTCCAGCCGGGCGATTGTTGTGGAGTTCTCCAGTGTGTCGGCAAGGAATGACTTTCTTGTATCGGCCCGGAAATTCAACAAGGAACGAAAAGTCGAAGACAAATTACACACCGGGACTATAGGCATCCCGGGAACGCGCCAGCCGATTTATGTTTCTGAGTATCTGCCTCCGACAGTAAGGAAACTTTTTAATGATGTAAAAGATTTTGCTAAAAAATATAGTTACAGATATTGGTCGTCTAATGGAAGAATTTTTATATGTAAGGAGGTTGGAGGAAGGCCCATTAGCATTTCCTCAGAGCACTCTCTGAAAGACTTGCAAAAAACACTTAAATGACTAGAAATGCATGCTACTGTTATGTATGGCTTTCTTTCAGCCTTCAGCCAATGTAATATATTTAACATTTCTATTCATGTTTCATGTTGACCGGAAATGTTAGATCAATTTTTCATCTGAATGAATCACACAACTTTACTCACTCACTCACACCTCAAACATATTCACAAGTCACACAGTTCATCTTACACATACTATTATTGCATAATTATTTTATTAATATTCCTATGTATCTTCATTTTCTGATCAACTTTCGATATAGCCAGATCACTGCACCTCTGCATAGAATTTCAATGATACCTAATTTACAAGAATGATTAATAACGACAACAATGTTAATCAACAAATCGATGATATTAGAGTGGCACAGTCTTGGAAATGTTTACCAAATGAATGTCATAAATATATTAGTAATTGTGACACATCTCTTAAAATTATTCATATTAATATTAGGAGCGTTGGCAAAAATTTCAGTGCTTTCCTGGCGTTGCTTGCGCAAATAGATACTCCTTGTGACATTATTGTTCTTACAGAATGTTTCCTGGCAGTAAATAAATTTCTACCCGCTTTACAGGGATATACTACATATTACACAGAAAATACTAAAAATAGGAATGATGGGGTTGTAATGTACATAAATAGTAATCTATCATGTACTGTCGAGGAGATTCCTCTGGTTGAAGCCAGCGGGTTAGCCTGTAAATTGAAAGCTAATGAAACAATAATTTTGGGCATTTATAGACCGCCAGAATTCAGAAAACCTAAAAGTTTCTTAGACAGTTTGGAGCTGATGCTTGACAAAGTAAAATCGTATAAGAATATCTGCGTCATAGGTGATACAAATATTAATATAATTGATACTAACGACATAGACTCAAATAACTACTTGACACTTTGTGCTGAATTTGGCATGCTACCCGCCTATGAAATACCAACTAGGGAAAATTCGTGTCTAGACGTAGTATTCTTAAAAACTAAGCTACCTGCTAGCACCTTAATTATTGACTCTCAAGTAACCGATCATCTACCTACTTTGTTAAGTCTAAGGTTTCAAAAAGTTAACTGTAAACCCAACCCAATAACGCGACAAGTAGATTATAAAGCCATTATAGATGAAATACAACAGGCGGATTTTGGGCCAATTCTGGAAAACAGTGATGTCAATAAAGCTACCAATAATTTTATAGACATTATTTCGACAATCATTAAAAAACACACAATTACTAAGAAAACACCTCATAGACTTCGTACATTTAAACCGTGGATCACTCCAGGTTTGTTACGCTGCATAAGAAATCGGGATAATTTGCACGATAAATAAAAAAAAATCCAAATAACATTGTTCTAAAGACTACCTACAAACGTTATAGAAACTATTGTAATGATTTGTTAAAAAAAGTGAAACAAGAATATGAACGATCAGAATTTGAAAAAGCCAAAAATAATCCAAAAAAGACTTGGGATGTCATAAAAACAATTACCAACTCAAAATCAACTCACTCACAACCAACCGAACTACTAGACAGTTTCCCAGATCCCAAAGAGTCTGTAAATAAAATAAATAAATACTATGCTACTATAGGCGCTAACCTGGCCAGTAAAATAGAGTCACGAACCAGTCAAATTCATAATAATAATGATCTTTCTTGCACAGAGTCTCCCCCAAATTCGCTTGTGTTGTTGCCTGTTGCTGGACATGATGTACTACGAATCATTAACTCGTTACGAACAGACTGTGCTACAGGATGGGATGAAATTTCGGCAAAAATAATTAAACTTACTTCTAGTAAATTAACCCCGGTAATAACACACATTTGCAATCTAGCCATATCCACAAGCACCTTTCCGCAAGCGCTTAAAAAGGCTGTAGTCTGTCCTATTTATAAAAGTGGAGACAAAGGTAGCATTGAAAACTATCGTCCAATCTCTCTTCTGCCCATATTGTCTAAGATTTTAGAACGTATAATAAATAACAACCTTGTGAATTTCTTAGAGAAACATCATCTAATTTCAGATAACCAGTATGGTTTCATAAGAGGTAGGTCAACTGAGGATGCTATCTCCAGCTTTGCTAACTACGCGGTTGATAAAATAGATAGTAAAGACAAATGCTTAGGTATTTTCCTCGATATATCAAAAGCGTTTGATACTGTCTCTGTTCCGATTCTTCTATCGAAATTGCAACATATTGGGATACGTGGTTCGGTTCTTGATTTGTTTAAGTGCTATTTGACAAATCGGACACAGTGCGTTAAAATAGGAGAATTCATTAGCGAGGAAGAGCAGTTAAGCTACGGTGTTCCGCAGGGAAGCATTTTGGGACCTACATTGTTTCAAATCTATGTTAACGACCTCTGTGAACTTAAAATCCCGCATTGCTCAATAATTACATATGCTGATGACACAGCACTAATTGTCTCTGGAAAGTCATGGAACCAGACTCAAAGTCGAGCCGAACATGCCTTTAACACAGTTCTCAAATGGCTAGATGGAAATTTGTTGACACTTAACGTTCATTAAACCAAGTTCTTAACTTTCAGTATCAGACCATCGTTTCAACCAGCTCCCAATTCAATCTCGATCAAAGCACATACTTGCAATGACCACCTACGCTGTTCATGCTCGGCATTAACTAGAGTCACATCAATTAAATACCTAGGAATTGAGATTGATGAATGTCTTACTTGGTACAAGCACTTGGATACTCTTGCCGGTAGACTTAGGAAACTTATCTATTTATTTAAGAATCTTAGGAATTCTGCTGACAAAACAATATTGATGATGATATATAAAAGTCTTGGCGAGTCAGTCGCAACATACTGCATCTCTGTATGGGGAGGCGCTGCAAAAACTGCTTTTCTAAAATTAGAACGTGCACAAAGAGCAGTACTGAAGGTGATGAGCCGCAAACCGCCGATTTGTATGACGAGGCAAAAGTTTTAACTGTGAGACAACTTTTCATTCTCCGTACAGTGCTAAAACGACAGTCGTCCTTATACTATGACAACAATCAGCAGAATCGAAGAAAGCCTAAAACTATAGTTTGTCCCTTGGAAAGATACAGTACCGCCTTTGCATCTCGTCACTACAAATATATCAGCGCCCGGCTATACAACACCATCAATGTGCAAACAAATATATACCCAATGTGTTACTACCAGTGTAAGCATACCCTGACGCAGTGGTTGATCACTTTGGACTACGATCAAACTGAGGATCTACTGAATCGGTTTCGGATCTGAGTCAACTTCAGTACAAACTCCATATGTCTATTGTATGTTATTGTTTATATACATATACCTAAACATTAAATTTACAATACTATAATTTATATATATCTTTTATTTATTTATATAATTATGTAATCACTCACCACTTATCACACACAAACACACACATGTCCCTACATATCTTACACTGAGAAGGAGGTCTCCCCCTGCCCAACTCTTAAGAGGCTGGTGATTAGGGGTAGGCCAACAACTCAATGTACTCATACTCACACACCCCCTTCGCACTCACACCCCTTCATAAACTTCCGGTTTCACACCTACACTAACGCATACACATTAATTATAGGCATTCTTCTTTCTTTCTTTTTCTTTATGTATTTGCATCATGCATCGTGCAGTAACACGTATTTTGCAGATTCTATGTATGAGAGAGTTCATACTGTCTGTTGTACAGGTTTAACCTAGTGCAGACAGTAATTGTCAATGATACCTACCATGTCATGTACCTAACTACTACATATTCGGATCATTGATTGTTATAGCTTATAGTTATTGTTTAAGTACCGATTGTATGTTTATGTGAATAAAAATATCTTTATCTTATCTTTATCTTTATGATTTATTGATGATGATGATAAAAAGTACAGTCCAAAAAACACAGCCCTTTAGGGATTTTTTCCCTAACATCTTTAACATCTTTCCTCTCCCTAACATATTTCCAAGCATCTCGGTCCTGGGCTAGATTTAGCCAGTCTGTGTCAAATGCATCAAGATCGTCACACCATCGTTTCCGAAGCCTGCCTCGATTCCGACGTCCGTCCTCCGGCACCCAATACATGACGACTCTGGCCCGCCGCGACCCACGTGACCCACCCAATTTAATCCCATTTGAGATTGGCAGAAATTACTGAGACTTTTTATCTTAATAGTTCTCTATGTTCGTACTTTGATACAGTGTGTGTAAACCCTTAATTAAATGGAATTAGGCTGCTAGTTGGATCACAAGCCCAACTAATATTATAATTTGCAAAAGTTTGTTTGAAGTCAAGTGTGAATTGTCAATTTGGGACTGGCAAGGCGTTACCCCTTTATTTTCTCCTCAAAATTAAAGGGCTTGACCGAATTGAATAATTGAAATGAATGAGGGTTAGTTCTTAGTTCAAAATGTGGAGGACTTAGGCTCTTTATGTTCCAATATTTTAACAGGGTTGTTTACGTGGGTAAAACCGTGAGACACCACGAGTGTAGTAAAATGCTATAAAAATTCTAGACACAAAGCCACAATGTATGATTCTCATAAAAACGTACCTTTGAACTCGAATGCTTTTAACTTGAAGAATGTTATTCAATATGAGTCTACAATTTCATTTGATGCGAATGGCAAGTGTCTTTCTGTTATTATCTTTGTATTGCCAGAAGGGATAATAAAATGTATAGACAAATTATAGACATCCATAAACCGACGTCAGTCGTTTGAATTATATTACTTAGTTCTTTGATGAAAATTTAATTATAATCCTTGTTTATTATGCTGAAGCTGTATCATGCCACCTCATGCCGCGGGCGACGATACGTTACGTGCGTAATTAAAAATCGCTAGTGAAAATGGGATTTTTGCGGAACTTTTTACCGAAAATAAAAACAACACCCTTTTTTGTAATTCACGGGTAAAGTGTAAAATTTGTAATAACCAATATTGTGCTCTGTGATCTGTCATTTGGTGTACTTTGACTTTGGTTCAGAAACTCCCTGTACTTTTCCTTTGAGCGCCTGAACAAAAACTAATCAGAAATTGTAGAAATCTTGACGCAGATTATTAAGTACAAAGGTTTTTTGTTGGTATGAAAATTTCAGATACGGAGTGAAAATTTGATGGGGAGTAAAAAAGCGAGCGTTAACATAAAGTATTATTCTTTTGTTTTTCTTCTACTTTATGTGTATCTATAGACAAATATTGCAGGACACACAGCAGCGCGCAGCGCCAGCGTTACTAGACTTGTGTTACAATGACCCAGAAAATGGATAAATGGATAATCCTACACCTTATTATTTTTTGTAAAATACATATTTATTTTATAGTAGGTTAGGTACTCCCAGACCAACAATCTGTAGGTATACAAATACTTGCACTTCAACTGGCGTAATAACGGAATGATAATAATATGTGTGTTGTTTGTAGCAGATAAATGTCTGTTTATTTATCTATCCATTTATGGAATAAGCCTTTACCCCGTCCAAGAGCTCTACGAAAAATGAGGCGCTTTATTAAAGGTATTAGAGGCTTTCTTTATAGTTAAACAGTACCGTTCGCAAAATATCACCCGATTAAATGGACCGTAGAATCAGGTTACGGCAAAAATGTTATCATCTTCATTATGGGTTTTATTGTTTGCAGGCTGTAAAAAGATCTATGAAATATGACTACAGTAAGACCCCTAAAATATAAGATCTAATATTAACTTGTGTGATAATAAAACGGTGTCCCTCCTTACTGGTCGTAAAAGTTTTAATACGAAACTATATTTTATGGCGATTTAAAGTCGTAAGACTCAGATTCGAATTCCAAATGGAATGCTATGACGGAATACCGAATTGTTCTTCACCGGTAAAAAAAAGAATAAAACAGCATCTAGGTATCTCATCTCACCTGGTGGATATTGATGGTAGTTGACAGTAGTGTACATGGCGAAAGGCGCCGCAGACAACAGCGACAGCACCCAGAGCGCGGTAACTATCTTCAGCGCGCGACGGAGGCCTGCCATCGCGTACAGGTGGAGAGGGTGGCAGATAGCTAGGTATCTCTCGAGGGAGAACGCCACTATTGTTAGCACTGAGACGTATGACGCACTGGAACAATTATATTTAGGTTATTCATTAATAATTTTAAGTATCTATGGAGTTTTGGAGTGAAGATTCGTCACAGCTGCGTGTTGGACACTGACCGTCGTTTTGAGGCCGTATGTCATGATGTTAAGCCCAAGTCATTAACAGTAATATAAATGCTAAAGTTTTCTTATTTGATTCCTCTTCAAGGGGGGAAACGGCTCGACAGATTTTGATGAAATTTTTTATATTATTGTAGTCTATTATGTGGAGAACGATAATAGCCGCTTCTTGGGGGCAGTTGCAGCTTGTACCAATCTATTGTATATTTGTAAAGAGACTCATCACAAAACCTTAGAGCTACAAGTCTGGAACTTCGCATATCTTTTCAGCTGGCGGCGCTTGGTACCCTCTATACTATTAGCCTGGCAAAAGCGCAAAAAAAAATGGCCACCTGAGGGGCCACGAGGGGCAGGCCGAGGCCAGTCCCTTTAACTATATTTATCCTAATTTTGGTTTAACTAATTCATAACATTGATACCTTTCTGCATTCAGAATGAAAGTCGTGAGCGCGCTTTAAAAAAAAGCATTTTTTAAATTCAACCTCTAAAGGGGTAAAAAGGATATATTTAATAGTTTATAGTAACTTTTATGTATTCTGTGTTTGAAGGAAATTAATATTACTTTTGAGGAGGCGCTAAATCGGGCGCAGTTAGTAATAAATACATTTCCCAGACTTAGTAAAGTAGTTTAATATTGGGTGGATAATCACAGAACGGAGAAACAAATTTATTAAAAGCTTACATATAAACATGTATAAAATTTGTACCAAGGCGGTAGTCTATCTATAGCATAAAAACCACTTGTGTTGACAAATTCTCGTACAAAGTTACGAGAAGATGGTATTTTCCACTTGAACGACACTGTATAAAACCCTATTATATCTTGCCACCTGCGTTGTTCAGTAAAATAAATTGTCATGTAGAGATATAAGGTAAATATGGATGACACAAAAAAAAATATAAAATTAAAAAACAGTGCACTCCGGGAGTGCAGGCAGAAGTGAAAACTGTATATCTGCTGCACAATCCACAAATGATGTCGCTGTTAACACTGTTGTACAGAAGTGAGTATCGTAGTTCGGCCGTTTGCACAGAGATGGCGCTGTTTTCAATATTGCATAGTAGTAGAAGCACAATAACTGTTAAAATCTCATCTGTCAAAAACTCATCTGTCGCGAGAACGGCTGAAAATGCTCACCCACAAAAGTGCCCAACGCGCCATAAGAAGTTTTCACTTCAAAAATACGCGGAATTTTTCTACATATAAAAAAGATCTGCGCCATGTCACTGTTTGAGTCCCATCACACCTGCCTATCACCTACCGTGACAACGTGGTTTAAGATGTAGGTAGCACTATGTTGTGAGGTACGAACGTGTATTTCTATGGGTAGCACACCTTTCTAGAAAATACCAGCTCACTAGTGACTTAAATATTCTCAAATCGTACACGTCAGGAAAGACAGACTCAAGCAACTGGTTCCATTCCCTTGCGATGCGAACCACATGAATAGCGAAACTTTCAAGGATCCTACTGAACTACTAATACTATAAATGTGAACATTTTTGCATTAGTATGTGTGTGTGTGTTTGTTACTCCTTCACAAAAAAACTACTGAATCGATTGCGATAATATTCGGTACGTAAATAGCTGGATACACACAAAGGCTATACTTTTTCCTGATACTCTCGCGGGATCAAAACTTTCAATCAACAAACCGCAGGGCGCGGCTCGTTTGTGCCATAAAACATGCTTGTTATATACATTGGTTTGCATTTGAACACATGTGATTGTCTGTACCTGATATGTAGATCTTTATTCTGGTTCTGATATTGTGTAATAACTGCTTTTTTACCTCTATTTAGTTCTAGTTGTGCTATTATATACCCGTTATTGGCTATCTGATTTATATTTTTATTTCTAGTTTGTAGTATTAGCTGTTGGTGTTCCTAAGATAATAAAATAAAATAAATAAACATTCACCATAATAGAAAACATTATTCACGTAAACTAAATGTAAGCTGCAGCCTATTAGGTAACTGTGTTATTCACATATAATCAAATAACACGTTCAGTAAGCCTCGGTCTACGAGACTATACGGTTCAACTTCGGGTTCAATTTCCGATAACCGCATGTTGGTATATGCAAGTTAACTCTAGCTCTGTTAGGAGGATAGGACGACGACGGTACACTTGCAGACTTTAAATCGATCGATAGTTGATTGTTAGCGTGAGTCAGTTAAACTTATTGAGTTATTGTTGAATTATTCTGTTAGTCTATGTTGTTACTATTTTCCAATGGTTATAAAAAAGTTTTACAGCAATTATGGCGGTCTATGGAAAGAAAACTATAAAAAAAATTCACATGCGTGCGCACTTCGCGCTGCCATGCCGGTCCGGTGTAAACTGTTTCTTTGTCTTGTCATCTCTAGTTGAACATAATTACTCAGTGTATTTTATAGTCAGTCATACAGTCAGTGACACCGATGTTTCACCCGAGTCCCAGTCCGGTGGGAAAATCGGGATAAAAAGTTACTGTTGATAAATGACTGTATACTCGTACCACATGAGTAGAGATGCTCGTACCACACTCGTACCAAGTTTCATTAAACTTGGACCAGTAGTTTCGGACCTTTATACGCATAAAACCAACACCACTTTTACGCAAAACGCTTAACTTGCAAAATACCTACCACTTAGGTACGAATAAAACCAACTACGCATAACTTTTTGCAAAAACTTATTTTTTAACAAGTTTTTTGTTTGTTTGTACAAACAAAATATTTCCTCCTTTTAATATGAGTGTAAATATTGATTATTGGGACATAAAAGGATAAGACAAACAAGTGCAGCAAAACTTAATTGTTTGCTTTTACTTGAATACTAGAACTAAGTACTGCATTAAAGCGAAGTTAAGAACGAAGTTTACAAACTAATTTCCTGAAATCGAGCATTCAATTCAATTAGAATGTACAAATACACGAACTATCTGTTAAGAGCAAACTCGTGTTAGAATCCCCTACACGAGCATACTAATCAGGTAGAACTTGAGGCATGAGCGATGAGTAATACTAGTTATTGAGCTATACATCTTCTAACTTAGACGATTTATATAGATCTAGCAACTTTAATCCATGCTTGTAAAGACACTGTAGGTAAATGATGGTGTAGACCCTTGCTCAGAACCTCAGACCCTTGCTCAGACTCTCCCAGCTTAGTCGTCCGTGTCCAGAAGAAATAACTCGTAATACCTACGTCTGGAGCCATCTCAGCCACAGGTTTCATAACGATGTTTGCCTTTGTACAGAGGTATTATTAATTACCAATGGGGCATGATCGATCTGTGCCGGGTTCGGTGCGACTGCGGGGCCCCCGAGCAAACTATTGTTCACCTCTTGACCTGCCCCTCCAATCCTAATAGCTGTACATTGGCTGACCTGATGTCAGCTAATAACAACGCCAGGGACCTGGCAGCTCACTGGAGTGGGCGGATCTGACCCTACCTTATCAATTCCTCCCCTTTAATTTGTGCTATCGATACGAAGAAGAAGAAGAATTACCAATAACCTTGTATATCTATCTATCATTTTGTTTGATTCTACCTACAATTAGGTATGTTTATCAACAGTTCCATATCGGAAATAGTACCTAAGTATGTAAATGTGTTCATGTATTCATTTACATAACGGTTAATGTCCGTCCCTTTGAGACGCATTTGAATAAACCCTTTAACTGCAGTTAGATAGAGACGGAACGAACGTTCTTATCAACCCTTTGGGGTTGTTATTAGTTACTATTAAATGTAAACAGTTGCCTGAATCTGTATTTCTTGACGTGTAATAATTTATAGGAGTTTTAAAGTGACGAGTGAACAGGTATCTTTTAGACGCGCGTGTTATATCTTAGACCGCATCGTCGTCGCCTGTGATAGTGGTCAACGAACGAAACCATGAATCACTCAAAGCTGATTACCTAAAAGTACCTATAGATGTGAAAGTTTAAGTGCATGTGTGTTACTCCGTCACCAAAAAAACTAATGAAGTTGCAATTGCAATGATGAATTGCAACAACAGCGAAACTACTAGAATAACACATAGGCAATTTTTTAAATTGATTTTTTTACTAGAGATCCGCCCCAGATTCGCACGGCTATATTATGCATGTATTATACATATAAACCTTCCTCTTGAATCACTCTATCTATTTAAAAAAACCGCATCAACATCCGTTGCGTAGTTTTAAAGATCTAAGCATACATGGGGACAAACAGCGGAAAATGACTTTGTTTTATACTATAGCTATGTAATTATGGTACCGAAGCGGGTACACGCAGTAAGTATATAATAAAAATTAAATTAATTTAAAGTCTATTTAAATGTTTCAGAATCTATCTTGTCTGTCAAAGACAATAAGTCTTTTAAAGATAAAAGATGGCCTTAAATAATAGATCAGTAGATAATGCACGAATTCGTCTCAGTTACGTATCGAAATTGAAAACGTTCAGTCAATAAGAAGTTTTAAAACATTCACTTTGTGGATACGGAATTGGAGTCTGTCTCAAATTAAACGTGTCTCAAATCAAACGGAGATACAATTGAAAGTAGGTTAGTGGGTTATACGGAGACGTTTTTTTTAAGTACGTATTTTTAGTAAAAAAATATTGGTCCTACAATTTTTTTACTTAAAATTCTTTCTACTCAGAAATCGAAATGTAATTTAGTTTTACAACTATTGAAACCTTTACAGTTCGAAACTATCCGCATTTGAAATGAGAATTCATTTTACAATAATTGAAGGTTAATTTTATAAATGAAAACTGGGTAAAGTACATAAATATTTGAATTTGGGTCGTTTTCAAAATAAATTGAAGTTTAAAGTCTGCCTGAATACCTAAGTAGTTAGTGTCAGTAGTTCAGTTGTTAGTCCAACAATTTTTCAGTGTTAATGATCCGGTTAAAACAATAACAAAACAAGTTACTGTACCGATTAATTTACGCGTTACAACAATTAAATCAAATTAGACAACATTCTAAAACTGATTCAACAAAGATAAAGCATTAAAGCCATTACAACATGATTGTTACAATACCTCGCCGCGCCGCGCCGCCCGAAATGGAACGAAACGACATTTACAGGGCCATACCTAACAGCCGTTTGTTGTTCGTTAAACGGTGGCTTAATGAGTGACAGCTTCAATGGGAAACTGTTACGAATTACCCGACCAATTAGCAATGCCTGTGGCATAATATTGAAAGCTTCTTTTAGGGGTGGTATTTCTTAAATCATTTCTTGCTTGATGCCTACACTTCAAAAAGAACACATCCTTCATGTCAGTCTGTCTCGCAGTGTCTCAAGGAAACTCTTAGAGACCAGCGGTTTTAGCTCTGAAATAGAATTATATATTTATGAATGATTGCAGTGAACGAACGCTTGCCTGTAATGCTGCAGAACTGCAAGCTGCAAGTAGATATTTATTTCATTCATTCAATATTCTTCTCCTACAAAAAAAGTAAAACTATAAATATTGTACGACGATGTGTGCATCGTCCTATAACCTTAAACTAAGTCACTAGCTTTGTAAAATGGTAACCATTGGCCAAACAACGGATATAATACTTACTCTTCATTGTAAACGCACACCTACATAGTATACATACTAAACATACATAAACACCCAGACCCATAGAGAATTAAATGCTCGAAGCCCAGACCACGACCATAACTGTCTAGTGAAAACCCTCATCGATTTCGAATGAAAAGTTAATTACATTTATGTAAATTAATCACATTATACCTTAGAGATATAATACTCATACCACAATAGAGGTAGTGAGGAGATGAGGACAAATGCAAGCCTATTTTGTATAAAAAAAGAGTATATCACTACATAGTATAAAATAAAGTCACTTTTCGCCGTCCCTATGTCCCTTTGTATGCTTAGATCTTTAAAACTACGCAACGGATTTTGATGCGGTGCCCTGAACATATTTGTAATCAGGTTCCCCGTGGTTTACCTTTGTGCCAAAGGGAGCAGAGTAATTTTTATTTTATATTTTTAACACACTTATATCTACTTAATCAGTAAAACATTGCCTTGATAAAAAATAACTAGTTTCATATTATTATGGGTGATAAGTACAGAAAAAACTAAAATATGCCCAGATATAGATAACAATTTTAACGTTGCGATTTTAAAGGAAACTCTAAAACTAGAACATCTGACTTACAAAATAGCTCAAAAAATAAGTAAAGTGATTTTTTTTTCTGTTAGTGTTACTATAACTGGTGTGTAACTGGTTATACCTTCACGGGTCATAAGTAATTCAAAAGTGTTGATATTCAGAGTAATTAACAACTGAAGCTGAATCAAAATTTGCAAAGGAAAATTCTCTGAATTCTCTATTGTTGTACACAGTATTAATTTTACATCTATGTTTTAATAATTACCATTACCTGAGATTCGGTTTTATGATGAATGTAGGTACTAATACCTACATTGATTGTGTAATATCCGAGGATATTAATTATATTCGCATTGTAAACTGGTAGATACTCTAACCGCAATTATTATTGTGATATCAACTTTGAATTGATTTTATAGTGACGTCATGATGTGGCTGGTTATATGGTTAGGCGATAGATCTGAGGTTTGTAGGCTTTTAAGGCGACTTGCACATATATTTACGCTGATTTAAATTTGTCAAATATGTAGGGCCTTTACTAAACCTAGATTTAAGTCCAAATAGAAACACATTAAAAATGTCAAAAATGTAATAAGACTACACTCAAAGAAAAATCGGTCGACAAAGGCACAAAATAGCCTTGTCGATTATTTTTTGTGCCTCCGTTTTAGCTTTTTAACAACACGTTAGGGCAAGCTTTTACGGCGCGACAATTTTTTTTTTGTCGAATGTTTTTTTGTCACTGCGACAGTGTTCCTACATACGTAGAGACAAAGTTCACTTTGCTTTTGTCATTCCGTTACAATTATCGAAACGCGCGTTAACAAATGCACAGATGCGGTTTAACGAAGTAGCAAAGTGATTTTTTTGCATTTAAAGCGTTAACAGTTAGTTAAAGGACATTAAACGTAGATACAATAGGAACATTAACAAAGTAACAAGGCGATTTTTTGCATTACAAAGTTTTACAAACCGTTAAAGTGTTAAAACGAAATGACAAAGGTATACATTAACAAATTAACAAAGCCAATGTATTGAGTTTTAAAGTTAAACGGCTTACCATCGGTACATTAACGAAGTCACAAAAGCGATTTTTTGCATTACAAAGTTTTACAAACCGTTAAAGTGTTAAAACGAAATGACATAGGTATACATTAACAAATTAACAAAGCCAATGTATTGAGTTTTAAAGTTAAACGGCTTACCATCGGTACATTAACGAAGTCACAAAAGCGATTTTTTGCATTACAAAGTTTTATAAACCATTAAAGTGCTTAGATGAAATAACATAGGTACATTAACAAAGTAACAAAACTATTTTATTGCATTTTAAAGTTTAATCAAAACAAATCTGTGTTCATACGCAGTGACATTGGTACGTTAACGAAGTAACTTAAGTGATATTTTGCATAATTTCACATCCCGTCAAAGGCTGCAATCTGTGTTTAGACGTAGTACTTTAACAAAATAACAGAGCCATTATATTGCATTTTGTAGCAAAAATTCAGCAAAGGCAAAAGTCTGTGTTCATACTCAGTAACATTGGTACTATAACGAAGTAACAGAAGTGATTTAATTGCATTATGAAGTTTTACGACTCGTTAAAGTCTAACTTCTGTGTTTAGACGTAGAGACATAGTCCCAAAAGAAAATAAATAAAACAATGAATCTAAATAACGCCTGACCAAAAGTTGAAAGCAAACGTTTTACTTAACCTACTAGCGACCCGCCCCGGCTTCGCACGGCTATATTATGCATGTATTATACATAAAAACCTTCCTCTTGAATCACTTTATCTATTAAAAAAACCGCATCAAAATACGTTGCGTAGGTTTAAAGATTTAAGCATACAAAGGGATATAGGGACATAGGGACAAAGGAAGCGACTTTGTTTTATACTATGTAGTGATGATAGATAAGAAAATCTTTATATATAGTAGGCTACGATTTATTTTTCTTTTATTTGGATTTTAACTTCTAATGACTTATGACATATAGGTTTTAAAGTCTAATTTCTGTGTTTGACGTAGAGAAATTATAGTCACAAAGAAAATAAAAAACAATATATCTAAATAACGCCTGACCAAAACTGAAAGCAAATTCTTTACTTAACCTGTAAGAAAAAAATCTACTAGGCTACGATTTATTTTTCTTTTATTTGTGTTTTGACTTATATTGATTTATGATAAATAGGTTTTATATATTTAATACCAAAACGTATAGGATTCCATCTCTTCGCAGTCATGCCTCTTTGTCTTTTTGAAAAGTTGCAATCGTTTGCAATATTTTGCATTACAATCGCTTGGAATCGGTAAACTGTGATTATGTCGTTCGCAAAGTAGGATGATTGGTCTTCAAAAATCTAGAGGCTATTACGATTACCAAAATACCTATGATACTGCCACTTGCAATAGCATCTTTTTTCTGACGGATGAAAAGTAGAGTATGCACCTCGGCCTTCGGGATAAAGCATGTCTTCATAACAAGGAGAGAATTTGGCGGGAACGAGCTATTTTTATAAAACTTAGTTGTAATCAGGGGCGCCGACTCCGTGGGTGCTCGGGTGCTCCAGCACCCACGAGAGGTAAATAGTGGGGGCCGAGCCGAGCAACCACGACTATGAATATATCAAATAATTCTCATTCTTATTTCTTAACAAACGCGATCTAAACAATATACCTACCTATATAATATATATACGTTACGCGCGCCTAGAAACAAGAACCGCCAGCCCGCCGCCGCCGCGCCCGGCGGCGCCCCCATGTGAGCGTGTGTGTGTATGTATGTTTGTTCACGCTAAAACCACTGAAACTCGCTATCTATATAGACCCATCAAAAACATAACTTGTAAAAAAAAACCAAGTCTCGCAACCCAGTTCTTCTACCGTAAAAAGTTGTGAGATCCATGTAATACCAAGTCGGTTTAAATCTCTTATGTTTTAAATAAATAGATTGACTTGGCAATCGCATGAAAACACAATGTATCTCGCAAGCAATACATATTAAATTAGATTATTAGTGCGATTGCCAAGTCAATGTATTTATGAGATTTTAACGGACTCGGTATTACATGGATCTCACAACTTTTTACGGTAGAAGAACTGGGTTGCGAGACTTGTTTTTTTTTTCAAGTTATGTTTTTGATGGGATCTCATTTCTTTTTGTATTCGTAGATAGTCCTACTTTTTTTTTGCTTTCCGGTACCTTCTACTTCTTGAATACCTACAACGGATTTTCTTATATAGGTACACTTATTCATTGACTGCAAATATAACTTTGTAATTCTATATATTTATATGGGATTACAAAGTTAGTTATGCAGTTGGTGTATCTGGAAAACTGGACCGAAATCGCATAATATTTTAGTTTTTCCTTGATTTATACACTAAACACTAATTTTATTCAAAATTTGAAGCTTCTATGTCTGCTAGAAGTGCCTTAGACTTTTGATGATCGGTCAGTGAGTGAGTGAGTGAGTGAGTGAGTGACAAAATTAAGAAACTTTGACTAGTTATATTTCATAAACTACTTGTTCAAATTGGATGAAATTTGAAATATACCGAGTTCATATAATGCTTGCTTGGTATCTGAAAATTCTGGCTTTTAGTTTTATCCACAATGAAGTTATAGGGGGTCGAAAATGGCCTGAACTGTTTCGAGAAAAGGATGTTACGGCCATGCCGCTATTTTGCTCGACTTGGCGGGGGCACTGCCGTGCCCCCAGATAGCTGGAGACCTGGATTAACACATAGGCTACTTTTTATCACAATAATCCCACGGGATTGGGACTTACGCGGGTGAAACCGCGGGGATCCGCTAGTAGGTACTGATATAAATAACAAAAATATAAGTAGCTAGGTATGTCATTAAAAAAGCTGGAGCACCTACGGGAATTTTAAAAACCCGGCGGCGGCGCCCCTGGTTGAAATCCGAGTAATGTACCTAATTCTGGTGAAAAATTATTCAATTGAGTGAAAGTACACAAGCACAAGTGTAGTGAAAGTAAAAAAAAATCCACCGCTTTATTAAAGCCCTGACTTAATCGACTATGACGACTTTGCCTCTATTGAAATCCTTCGGACCCGATTTGTGAAAATCGGTTCTCGGGTTTTGATTCAAAACATATAACTTGACACTTGGTTAAATGCAATAGATGTGAGAAGCCAAAACTAAAAGAAAAAGATAACAAGGAGGCTACTGATCGATATAAGCTTTTATTAAAGCTAATTAACTATTCCATATACCTAACTTCATTTCTTACAACTTCTCTTTAGCCGTAGGTACCTCAAAACTAAAAAAAAGAAAAACTTTTCTCAAGCTGTTACCTTTTCTCATACACATATTATTATACCTACAATTGAACTTTTTGTAGACCCTTTTAAGGTGTTCTATACTGTAGTACCTACATTATTTTGATCTTTATGGTAGGGCTCCGCCAGCGTTTGCAATGTAAGCTCAAAAAATAAGTAAATTACAATATCACATTAGAAACCTAGAAAATTATCAGTGTTTCTCTACTATATTACTATACTAGCGACCCGCACCGTCTTCGCACGGCTGTATTATGCATGTATTATATCTAAAAACCTTCTTCTTTAATCACTCTATCTATTAAAAAAGCCCGCTCAAAATCCGTTGCGTAGTTTTAAAGATCTAAGCATACAAAGGGACATAGGGATGGCGAAAAGTGACTTTATTTTATACTATGTAGTGACTATGCATGTATTATAGATACAAACCTTCCTCTTGAATAACTCTATCTATTAAAAAAACCGCATCAAAATCCTTTGCTAAGTTTAGAGACAGATGGGAAGCGAGTTGTTTGTTTTAGAAAACAATAGAAATACCTACCTACAATAATTTACAAACAGAAATACAATTTACAAAGGCCTTTGTCGTTTTAACTTGCGTTATTGTTGTGTAGACGCTGCGTTAAATCAAATTGAACATTTTCACAAAGTTATTTTAACGCTATCACAAAGCATTTAGTTTTCGTCATCGCCCGACGCTATGACGTCATCGCCGTCATAGCGTCGGGCTGGCGCAACTATCGCAAACTGATGGTTTAGTGTTGCCAAGTTGGCGGGTTTCCTTAAAAAATGTAACAAAATAAAACATTTTAGCGACTCAAGGATTTCTCCACCATTATAAAACTTTGCTAATTTATTTTGAAACAAAATATTTCTAGATCTAAAGATATTTAGACGTAAGAAATTACGCGCAATGATAACGCCTGGCTCGCGATTGTGGGCCGAAGTTTATATTTTTCTGTAAAATCTTTATATAAAGTTAAATACAATATTATTACTTTTAATTTTTAATATTATCGTACCTATAGGTTTTACTCGTAGGTACTTACGTACCTAGATTTCAAACAATATTAGAATGTATACAGATTTAGTACTAACTAGCTGCGCCCCGCGGTTCCACCCACGTAAGTTCCGATCCCGTGGGAATTCCGGGATCTTTAGTATCCTACTTATACCTAATATGTTAATCTAGATATCCCGATATAAACATACTTACTGAGTTTTATTCAATCGGCTCAAAAGTTTTTAAACAAAGTGTAAATTTTAACATATTTTTCGCTTATAATCAAACTGACACTTTTTTTATAAAATGCGGTTTTTGGCACCTACTTATCTTATTATCCCCCAAATAGGTAGTTTTTCAAAAAAATATTCAATGTACAGAATACATCTTGTTAGAGTTTGTATTATAAGTATAGTATATAAAAAAAATCAAGGCATTGTTTTAATTTTTCGCAGTTATTCCTACAATAAAATTTATTGGAGTAAAATACGTAACTTTTATTACATTTTTAATTTCACCGTACAGTTTTTATACATATTTTAAACAATCAACAGATTAGTGGACATTTGAGTTGTCGAAATATGGCAACATCTTTTTACAACGAGAGATGCGTTTGGTCGCACGCTGTTTTTGATCTAATTAATTTTCAGGTGAGTTGTGACCGTTTTTTTGCAAATTTGGCACCAAAATATAGTAAGCAAAAGGTAATTAAGTATTCATACAATAAAACCATATTTGATATTAAGTATTTACGTTTTCAATTAGGGTCGGCGGCTTGGCGACGCGGGCGTCACGTTTTGCGCATTAAGTACATTCTTTGATAAATGACGTCTAAAAGGCGTAGTAGCCTGTTTTCACTTGTAAGAACTGGCAGAGCGGGTTTAAACATAAGTACATTCTTCAAAGCGAAAAAAATTGTGCACGTGCATCAAAAAATTACTTTTGAACCCTTACCGAGAGCAATGGAGTATAACCTCAGACAATTTTTACAAGCGTGTGATCTGGAACACCTATATGATGGTTTTACAGGTACGTACCTTTTCCTTTTTTTTATAAGAAAACTAACCTTTGATGCAGAACAAACCCCCCTGAAGCCCGAGGAGCTTGGGGTCTCTATCCAGTGGCTAACTCGGTGGACATCAATTTGATATGCACTTTGCAGTACCTACATTACTATGACGTTACGTGGTAATCATCATCATTTTAGGAAAACAGCAATGTACTGCAAAGTGCATATCAAATTGATGTCCACCGAGTTAGCCACTGGATAGAGAATAGGCCTACTGGTTGAGTTGCACTTAGAGGGGCTCCATTCAAAATAAATTGTAGTACATGGGTTTTTGCGAATCAACTGGGGGCATTTAAAAAGTATTTGACATGTGCATGGGGAATTTCACACAGTAAATAATAGCATCTAGGTACCCTTACAATTGACTTGATATATTTAGAACTAACCTATTCTCTTGCCATTGTGTGATTTCTCAGAATGCTATTGTGTGTGGGTTGTTTTCTGCTTGGCATATTCCTTTGTAATTTAGATTCTTGCTTTTTTAATTTGCAGAGCATGGAATGGAACTAAAGTTTTTAATGCTAGCAAATGAGTATGAGATAAAAGATCTGGTACCTCGAGTAGTAGATCGAATCAAATTAAGAAATGCCATTGAGTCATACCAAAAGGTTAGCCATTTCTCTTAATTACTCTTTTTCTCTTCGAGTAAATATTACTAAGGAACAAAATGAATATATAATATCCATCATAGCTTTCTAATATCCCCATTGCTGGCCTATCTACCTTCAGAGGGTCATAATCCCCACGCTGACCTAATGCGCGTTGGAGATATCGCCACAGGTTTAAAGACTTGATGGTTTCTGTACGATGTTTTCACCATAGAAGCATCGTTCACTAAATTTAGTGATATTCTTAAGTATGGAATCCCATTTGTACATAGCCCGATCGAGGATGGAATCCACAAACTAGCGATCACATCTACTCATCACATCCATAACCGCTTGGCCATTGCTTTTTTATATTATAAGGTGTTTAGTTTAGTTTTACGGGGCTGTTTCCGCACTTAGCCTCATCATTTGGGCCATTGTAAGGTGTTACTAAAACATGCAACCATACAGAAAAAGTTGAAAAAATATATTTTTATATTTTTTTTAGTTTTGTCATGTTCCTTGGAGAAAGTTTTCAGGAAACACTAGTATCTATATCTATGGTTACACCTTTATTTATTTACTCCTTTTTGCACCAAAAAAAAACAATTATAACTTAGTTTTAATATTGGTAATATTAATAATTAGTAATTTAATTAACTACTTACCTTTTTATATCACCTTACAAACTAGAGGTAGGTATTTGTAAAAATAACAGCGGAGTATTATTTTAAAATATTTTTACATTTTAATTAGTTTACTGTCTCGGTGTCCGCCTATAATCAAATCAAATACCAGTTTCTGATTGAGCTGTTTGCGTGCCTATGTAGATTGGACGAACCCACTATGAAATAAAAGCATAGTGTATTTTTACAGGTTTTTTGTTTGTTTCAGGAATCTTCAAAATCTTATGCGTCTTTAGTTTCTAAGTTCCATTCCTCTGACAATTCTCAATATCTGCCAAGTGAAACAGATATTGGTATATCTGAAGTTGTGGATGCGAGTCAACAAAACACCCAGCCCTCTGACAATTCTCAATATCTGTTAGGTGAAACAAATATTAGCGTCTCTGATTTTGTAGATGTGAATCAACAAAATACAAGCACAATAACCTCAACATCAACACCATCAAGTTCTCAAACCCCCTTCTTTGTTGTGCAGAATTCATTGACGGTTAGTACAACACTTTTCTCAATCTCAATAATAAAGGACCACTGCTGGCTGGGCCTAAACATTGAAAAAAAAAACATTTTTATTTATCTCTCTATTTTTTTTTTCAGAATTTTGCAGAGTCGGAGTGGTCCTTTGTTCAGGAGATTGGCCCTATTGAAGATAGGAAAGAGCTCAAAAGCCTCCTACAATTATCAACATTTGGAAAAGAACTTTTAAAAAAAGAAGGGCATATTCTCACAACTAAAGAAAGAAAGCTTTTAGTGCAACTAATTGTAGAGCACCAACTCCGTAACTTACCAAGCATCCAAGATACCATAAGGCAAGAAGTGTGGTGTAGCTGGGCAAAAGAAATTTGTACAATTTTTAAAGGCGAACAGCCTGAAATTTACTATGTTCCCTATCGGGTAACCGAGAGGCAAGCGTTGTCTGCCTCTGGTCTTTTGCATAACCGATTAATTACGCATCGCCGTGCCATCAAGCAAGAGGGATCACGCAAAAGAAATAGCAGTAGCAGCAGCGGCAGCAGCAGCGGGCATGATAGCAACTTAAAGTGGGTACGACCTCTACCAGCTACTGTTACGAACACTGTCACTGAATCCGGAGAACTGTCTAAAGAAAGCTCTGACCAGTTTCTCGAGTGGCTAGAGGTATCATCATCACCTTTTGAGGTTGTTCAGTCTAAATGGCAGGCAACTTTCAATGCTAGGCATGAAATACTAAAACGGAAATCAATTGAGGAGTATTTCAAACAGTTTCCCTGCCTATGTTTACCGACTGGATATTTATTGGTAAGTGGAATCTTTTTTTCTAACTAAAACTTAAATAGTTTTATATAATATACTGTCAGTTTTATATTATTGTTCTAAAAAGCTGCTGACAGAAGTAGTAATTACTTTTGTCAGCAGCTTTTTTGTACTGTGTAACAAGATTTTGTATGTATTGTACTTTTACGGTGATAAAGAGTATCCTTGTAAGTCCTGTAAATAAAACTGTTTTGATTTCTTACAAATAACATGAAATGTGTTTAGCCGCTTACTAAAAGAATAGGTAATAAAAAGGAAGCAAACATCTAAACTTTTGCACTTTGTAATTAATATGTGTATGAGTTAAACTGAAAATTAATAAAGCAAAGTAAATCTAATCTAGATTATAGTATCAACTACCTGTTGCCTATAACCGTCAATCTCTACTTTTTAGCTGGAGGCAGATTTTGAAATATCGTATCCATTGGCATCAAAAGTATTTGAAGAGAATTTCCCAATAATAAAGAAACGACTTTTGGGTCTCTTAGTAGAGAAAGGATCAAGTTTAAGAACTGAAGGGACCATCACTGAGCTGCTTGATTTAGGAACTAGTAAGTAAACTTTTGGTTTTCTCTTACATTTCTATCTGTAGATACTATATTCAATGAATTTTCAATTTTGTTCTCATCAACTAAAACAATTGGCCAAACATAAAATAAAAGTTCTTAAAACTAAGTAATTAGTAAAATAGTTATAGTCGGCAATAAAAGTGGAGAATTATTCCGGTCGGATCCTCTGAGCTGATCCCCTGCTGGTTATTATTATTTTTTAATTCCGGTCTCATCCACTATAAACTTTATCATTCCGGTCCGATACCCTTACTCTTTTTTTTTTGACAGGTAAGTACTGTCAAGAGAAAAACAGTTAACTATTGTAAATTTTTATATTTATTTAAGTGTTTAAAATCATCACAGGCAATCAAGCTTTAGATAGATAGATAGATAGATAAATGGTATTTTTATTTGGACAAACCTTAATTTAAAAAAAATTTGACCACCTTTATAATTTTTTTTTAAACAGTTGGAGAGGAACACGCGAGTATTGCTGCTCTGAGAAGCATTCCATATCTCCTAAAACAAGTGGCTCCCTTACCCAAAAGAATAAACGGAAAACAATGGAAGCCGTCGCGTTCCGAAGTGTGCCAGGCGTTCATCAGTTATGTGTCTTCACCGGGAGACCTTGAAAGGTGCATCGATGATCGCGTCAAGGTAATACAAGAGAAAGGTATTTCTTTTGGGCCGTTTATAATTGCAGTAGGAGCCTCATGGTCTAAAGTTACACAATACGAAGTTGTGGTGACTAAAGATGTGAGATATCAGTTTACAGACATTAAGAAAGCCCTCACTACTGCCTTCAAGATCTATTTCTCTTTAGATGTTGAATATTCTGCTGATGCTGCCCCTTGTTGGATGTTTGTGCAACGAGCAATGTATAAAATTTCTACTAAATTTGATATCCTCTATGACAAAAGTGTACCTCTAAGAGAATTGATAAAAGATTGTGAAAGATTACCTTAGCTTTGAAAGGTTATCCTTACTACAAACAGTCAAAAGTCTCACTACAAAAGTCTCCTTGCAACTTTGTTACTGTTGGCTATGATTCTCCTCCTGAAAGTTATGTAATTTTGAGAAAACCGCTTTAAAAATTGATCTAGTTTCGTTGACCTTTTGACTGTTTCTAGTTTTTATTGGTATTTCATTGTAATAGGATAGAAATCCTACATATTTTTTATAGGCTGTCGTGCCAAGTACTTATTGCGGTTGATCGATACATTATCGAGCTGTTAATTAATTATTGCAGAATAAGTTTGGCACGGCATACCGTAGAGTCATTATAGTAGTATATTATATAATTGAGTATTTATCTAAATAAAGACGTGGCTCGTTCTAGGGTATACGCATTTATATAAAATAAGATATGACAAGTCTGTGTTCCTTATGGTTCGACTTAGTGATATCTTATTTTATGTATGACTTAACTAGGTTAAGCGTTTTAACACATTATTCGAACGTTTTGTAATAGGATAGAAATCCTACATATTTTTTATAGGCTGTCGTGCCAATTCCTTATTGCGGTAGATCGATACATTATCGAGCTGTTAATTAATTATTGCAGAATAAGTTTGGCACGGCATACCGTAGAGTCATTATAGTAGTATATTATATAATTGAGTATTTATCTAAATAAAGACGTGGCTCGTTCTAGGGTATACGCATTTATATAAAATAAGATATGACAAGTCTGTGTTCCTTATGGTTCGACTTAGTGATATCTTATTTTATGTATGACTTAACTAGGTTAAGCGTTTTAACACATTATTCGAACGTTTTGTAATAGGATAGAAATCCTACATATTTTTTATAGGCTGTCGTGCCAATTCCTTATTGCGGTAGATCGATACATTATCGAGCTGTTAATTAATTATTGCAGAATAAGTTTGGCACGGCATACCGTAGAGTCATTATAGTAGTATATTATATAATTGAGTATTTATCTAAATAAAGACGTGGCTCGTTCTAGGGTATACGCATTTATATAAAATAAGATATGACAAGTCTGTGTTCCTTATGGTTCGACTTAGTGATATCTTATTTTATGTATGACTTAACTAGGTTAAGCGTTTTAACACATTATTCGAACGTTTTGTAATAGGATAGAAATCCTACATATTTTTTATAGGCTGTCGTGCCAATTCCTTATTGCGGTAGATCGATACATTATCGAGCTGTTAATTAATTATTGCAGAATAAGTTTGGCACGGCATACCGTAGAGTCATTATAGTAGTATATTATATAATTGAGTATTTATCTAAATAAAGACGTGGCTCGTTCTAGGGTATACGCATTTATATAAAATAAGATATGACAAGTCTGTGTTCCTTATGGTTCGACTTAGTGATATCTTATTTTATGTATGACTTAACTAGGTTAAGCGTTTTAACACATTATTCGAACGTTTTGTAATAGGATAGAAATCCTACATATTTTTTATAGGCTGTCGTGCCAATTCCTTATTGCGGTAGATCGATACATTATCGAGCTGTTAATTAATTATTGCAGAATAAGTTTGGCACGGCATACCGTAGAGTCATTATAGTAGTATATTATATAATTGAGTATTTATCTAAATAAAGACGTGGCTCGTTCTAGGGTATACGCATTTATATAAAATAAGATATGACAAGTCTGTGTTCCTTATGGTTCGACTTAGTGATATCTTATTTTATGTATGACTTAACTAGGTTAAGCGTTTTAACACATTATTCGAACGTTTTGTAATAGGATAGAAATCCTACATATTTTTTATAGGCTGTCGTGCCAATTCCTTATTGCGGTAGATCGATACATTATCGAGCTGTTAATTAATTATTGCAGAATAAGTTTGGCACGGCATACCGTAGAGTCATTATAGTAGTATATTATATAATTGAGTATTTATCTAAATAAAGACGTGGCTCGTTCTAGGGTATACGCATTTATATAAAATAAGATATGACAAGTCTGTGTTCCTTATGGTTCGACTTAGTGATATCTTATTTTATGTATGACTTAACTAGGTTAAGCGTTTTAACACATTATTCGAACGTTTTGTAATAGGATAGAAATCCTACATATTTTTTATAGGCTGTCGTGCCAATTCCTTATTGCGGTAGATCGATACATTATCGAGCTGTTAATTAATTATTGCAGAATAAGTTTGGCACGGCATACCGTAGAGTCATTATAGTAGTATATTATATAATTGAGTATTTATCTAAATAAAGACGTGGCTCGTTCTAGGGTATACGCATTTATATAAAATAAGATATGACAAGTCTGTGTTCCTTATGGTTCGACTTAGTGATATCTTATTTTATGTATGACTTAACTAGGTTAAGCGTTTTAACACATTATTCGAACGTTTTGTAATAGGATAGAAATCCTACATATTTTTTATAGGCTGTCGTGCCAATTCCTTATTGCGGTAGATCGATACATTATCGAGCTGTTAATTAATTATTGCAGAATAAGTTTGGCACGGCATACCGTAGAGTCATTATAGTAGTATATTATATAATTGAGTATTTATCTAAATAAAGACGTGGCTCGTTCTAGGGTATACGCATTTATATAAAATAAGATATGACAAGTCTGTGTTCCTTATGGTTCGACTTAGTGATATCTTATTTTATGTATGACTTAACTAGGTTAAGCGTTTTAACACATTATTCGAACGTTTTGTAATAGGATAGAAATCCTACATATTTTTTATAGGCTGTCGTGCCAATTCCTTATTGCGGTAGATCGATACATTATCGAGCTGTTAATTAATTATTGCAGAATAAGTTTGGCACGGCATACCGTAGAGTCATTATAGTAGTATATTATATAATTGAGTATTTATCTAAATAAAGACGTGGCTCGTTCTAGGGTATACGCATTTATATAAAATAAGATATGACAAGTCTGTGTTCCTTATGGTTCGACTTAGTGATATCTTATTTTATGTATGACTTAACTAGGTTAAGCGTTTTAACACATTATTCGAACGTTTTGTAATAGGATAGAAATCCTACATATTTTTTATAGGCTGTCGTGCCAATTCCTTATTGCGGTAGATCGATACATTATCGAGCTGTTAATTAATTATTGCAGAATAAGTTTGGCACGGCATACCGTAGAGTCATTATAGTAGTATATTATATAATTGAGTATTTATCTAAATAAAGACGTGGCTCGTTCTAGGGTATACGCATTTATATAAAATAAGATATGACAAGTCTGTGTTCCTTATGGTTCGACTTAGTGATATCTTATTTTATGTATGACTTAACTAGGTTAAGCGTTTTAACACATTATTCGAACGTTTTGTAATAGGATAGAAATCCTACATATTTTTTATAGGCTGTCGTGCCAATTCCTTATTGCGGTAGATCGATACATTATCGAGCTGTTAATTAATTATTGCAGAATAAGTTTGGCACGGCATACCGTAGAGTCATTATAGTAGTATATTATATAATTGAGTATTTATCTAAATAAAGACGTGGCTCGTTCTAGGGTATACGCATTTATATAAAATAAGATATGACAAGTCTGTGTTCCTTATGGTTCGACTTAGTGATATCTTATTTTATGTATGACTTAACTAGGTTAAGCGTTTTAACTAGGTTAAGTATTTTAAAACATTCGAATATTTTATTATTATATTTTTTTAGACTATTATATAGTTTTGGAGTAATTTTTTTATTGGTATTTCTTTGTAATTGGCTAGAATATCTACTTTTATATTCTAAAAAATGTAAATGTTATAAAAGTGTAAATAAATGTAAAATTTAATAAATAAATGTAAAATAAATTAATTATTTTTCGTGTTTATTTTACAGATCCTGTGATACAGCTCGTTGTCACATCGACAACGCACCTTTGTATCTGCGTCTAAGGAGAATTGGTCCTGCCACAGAGGTGCTTTATCGCTATGCCTATAGCCCGTTGCCATGTCGACAACGCACCTTTGTCTCTACGTCTAAGGGGATTTGTTCCTGCATTAAGGGTGCTTTGTCGCTGTGTCTGTAGCACATTGTCACATCGACAACGCACCTTTGTCTCTACGTCTAAGGGGATTTGTTCCTGCATTAAGGGTACTTTGTCGCTGTGCCTGTAGCACATTGTCATATCGACAACGCACCTTTGTCTCTACGTCTAAGGAGATTTGTTCCTGTATTAAGGGTACTTTGTCGCTGTGCCTGTAGCACATTGTCACATTGACAACGCACCTATGTCTCTACGCCTAAGGGGATTTATTCCTGCCTGCTGCCATGTACGCGCTACAGGCTTGGCAACTATTGCAGGAATAAATCCCCTTAGGCGTAGAGACAAAGGTGCGTTGTCGATGTGACAATGTGCTACAGGCACAGCGACAAAGCACTCCTAATGCAGGAACAAATCCCCTTAGACGTAGAGACAAAGGTGCGTTGTCAATGTGACAATGTGCTACAGGCACAGCGACAAAGTACCCTTAATACAGGAACAAATCTCCTTAGACGTAGAGACAAAGGTGCGTTGTCAATGTGACAATGTGCTACAGGCACAGCGACAAAGTCCCCTTAATGCAGGAACAAATCCCCTTAGACGTAGAGACAAAGGTGCGTTGTCAATGTGTCAATGTGCTACAGGCACAGCGACAAAGTACCCTTAATGCAGGAACAAATCCCCTTAGACGTAGAGACAAAGGTGCGTTGTCAATGTGACAATGTGCTACAGGCACAGCGACAAAGCCCCCTTAATGCAGGAACAAATCCCCTTAGACGTAGAGACAAAGGTGCGTTGTCAATGTGACAATGTGCTACAGACACAGCGACAAAGCACCCTTAACGCAGGAACAAATCCCCTTAGACGTAGAGACAAAGGTGCGTTGTCAATGTGACAATGTGCTACAGACACAGCGACAAAGCACCCTTAACGCAGGAACAAATCCCCTTAGACGTAGAGACAAAGGTGCGTTGTCGATGTGACAATGTGCTACAGACACAGCGACAAAGCACCCTTAATGCAGGAACAAATCCCCTTAGACGTAGAGACAAAGGTGCGTTGTCAATGTGACAATGTGCTACAGACACAGCGACAAAGCACCCTTAACGCAGGAACAAATCCCCTTAGACGTAGAGACAAAGGTGCGTTGTCAATGTGACAATGTGCTACAGACACAGCGACAAAGCACCCTTAACGCAGGAACAAATCCCCTTAGACGTAGAGACAAAGGTGCGTTGTCGATGTGACAATGTGCTACAGACACAGCGACAAAGCACCCTTAATGCAGGAACAAATCCCCTTAGACGTAGAGACAAAGGTGCGTTGTCAATGTGACAATGTGCTACAGACACAGCGACAAAGCACCCTTAACGCAGGAACAAATCCCCTTAGACGTAGAGACAAAGGTGCGTTGTCAATGTGACAATGTGCTACAGGCACAGCGACAAAGCCCCCTTAATGCAGGAACAAATCCCCTTAGACGTAGAGACAAAGGTGCGTTGTCAATGTGACAATGTGCTACAGGCACAGCGACAAAGTACCCTTAATGCAGGAACAAATCCCCTTAGACGTAGAGACAAAGGTGCGTTGTCAATGTGACAGACCTACATTATCATTGTTAACGATTTGACAAAGTACTATTTAAACGGGGCGTTAAAAAACCTTTAACAAATGGGAGCCATCAACGTTCCTTGAACACAGCGTCACAGCAAATTTTGTCGTTTGCAATAATTCTAAATACAAAGGCATATTGTCACTGCGTATTAGTGCACATGTACGCGGTGACAATGTGCCTTTGTATTATGTATTTTTGTTTTTTTCCATTTGCTTTTGCGTCGGGGGTTAAAAACCGAATAGTAAGGAAAAATATATTTATGTAAAGAAAAAACAAAATAAAAATGGGTGCGTGTACTTATGTACGCGCGTGAGAAGTTATACTTCTTTGGCATTATTAAAAAAAAAATAAAAAAAATAAAAACTCGTCCGGCAAAAAACTCGTCCGACAAAATACTCGTCCGGCAAAAAACTCGTCCGACAAAAAACTCGTCCGACAAAAAACTCGTCCGACAAAAAACTCGTCCGACAAAAAACTCGTCCGACAAAAAACTCGTCCGGCAAAAAACTCGTCCGACAAAAAACTCGTCCGACAAAAAACTCGTCCGACAAAAAACTCGTCCGACAAAATACTCGTCCGACAAAAAACTCTGGACTGGAAAAGGATTGTCAACACAATCAATAAAGTTCAATTTAGATTTAAACAACTTCTCCCGTGAGAATTTTGTGTGACGTGAGAATTTTGTGTGACGTGAGAATTTTGTGTGACGCTTTTGTAAAATTTCACTCTCATCATTTTTTCATAACGCGCCTAAAGAAGTATAACTTCAAAAACAAAACTCAATTTTTAATTGTTTTCAAAGACGTTATCACGTAAAATTGTCGTTCGTTATCAGACTTTAGAGACAAACTTTTTTCTATACATCAAAACAGTATAACCCAGATAAATTAAGAATGTTTTATCTATACCTAACATGTAATTAGCAGTAAGATACGTATTTAACTTATCGGTATAACATTTATTTTAGCACTAGTTGGATATTTTTATATCGCACACGTGTATACCTACTGTATAATAACGTTGCATTATGAGCCTAAAAGCGGTTTAATAAGATCCACTTTATGAGCAACTGTGATAAAAATAAAATATTCTGATTCTGATTTGAAGGAGAAGCAAATATTTGTTTGTGTCTCGGTCTAATTTTACAGAGATTTCGACAATTCATTTTTAATGTATTAGTTGCTTTTACAGATTATAATTTCAAGTAGGTCAATAAATGAAGGATTTATGTTCAAAACCTTTTTTCAAGTCGTTTAAAAAATAGTGCACCAGGAAAGGAGCTTACATCTGAAGCGACATACTTTATATTCATACAAATAAGTAACCAAAGCTACGACTAGATACATAATATTTATTTAGAACTAGCTATTCCTTCTGGTTTTACTCGCGTTATGTATGATCATGTGGGAAAATCGGGATCAACATAGCGCACCTTCGTAACTAGTTCTCACCGTAAATAGCGGCTGCAGTTTTTTGTACATTAGATAATAGCTATATAAGAAAACCAGATTTTAACAGTCTTTCAGCAGGGACCTTCCCCGCTTATTTAAATAATAAAAAGGTTATAAAAGGCAACTTTTATAATCTAGTATTGCGTCGGTCAGGGTTCAGCAGTCCTTGCACTAAGTAAAGCTTGTATCGCAGGAGACAAAAGCGATTTGACAATTAGAAAATCGAGTCTCGAGTGTATCTTCTAGACGCGCGTGCTACATTTTAAATCGCATCGTCACTTACCATATCGGTTGAGGTAGGTAGTAATCAAACGCTAAACTACCATTTAAAAAATATATAAATACGATGAAAAAGACAGACAGAATGGCATTCATTGTAAATAATAAGTTCATTCTACTGCTCTCTTGAAGAGCCGAATCTTTTTCTGTCGCGATGTACAGAATTGTTCCCCTTTTTTATTTTATTATAGTTTACTAGAAAAAACCTTTTCTCAATATTTTCCTTTTACAAATAGAAATGCAATAACGAGTCGTTTGTGTACACTCGTATACATCTTTTCTATGCAAATAATACTACTGTGAAAAGCTTACAGAGAATATTTTAATGTGAACATTTTAAAAGCATAATTTTTATACTGATATCTTGTATAAAATTTTTACATTTCCTATTACTTTTAAAAAGTAAATATTTAATAGTATACTAATTTTAGGGTTCCACACGAACGTCGAATTCTATGGGTTTCACCACCTCAAAAGGTAAAAAAGGAACCCTAATAAGATCACTCTTGTCCGTCTATATGTCCGTGTGTCACAACCGATTTTCTCAGGAACAAGTGCACTAGCAAGTTGTAATTTATACCAGATAGGTTTATAGTCCCTATTACATATTATCTAAAAATGAAGATCCTGATTCAACACGATAGAGGTATGGGCAAATTTAGAGTTTCGCGAAAACTTGTACCTAAGTGTCAAAATTGACCTTAATTTTCAAATTGCTTTAAAAAGGTTAGTTCAGGACCGAAATGAAGGGTTTCCATCTCGGTCCTGAGCTAAACTTGGCCAGTCTCTGTCGATCATCACTTGGTTTAATATAGAGAAATCAATTCATGTGAATTATGGCTCAGACACCCTCGAACGCAATATTGGAATCTCGAAAAGGACAATTGGAGCGAAAAGTGTTTTTAATTTTGTTAACTTAGATGAAATAGACTGGTAAAAATATAGATTTCATTTAGGTACAGTCGGCTGCATAATTGCAGCCCGCGGTAGAGTTCGAAAATTACTATTATCGGAATGTTTTCAATCTAATAATTTTGGTTTGATAAGTTGATGATGAAGACGTTAAACTTCAACTAAAGCAGGTGTCTAGAATCTTGCTTGTGTTTAAAATATTCTTATAACAGCCGTTTTGGAGCTCTACGGTGGGTCTGCAATTATGCAGCTGACCGTACATGGAACATTATTGTTAAAACTTTTTCGACGTTTGGGCTTAATAACATCCGCCGTTGTCGCAAATAGACAAGAAAGCTACATTATTGTCATGTACTGTAAGATTATTTATCTCGACACGGATGACTTTTCTAGAATATTACGTTTTCTTTCCGCGCTTTTAGCTCACAAAGCGAAGCAAGTCCATGCTTTTGAACCATTGAATCACCTTTATAATATCCCTTTGAACTAAGACTTTGTCAAGTCAAAGGTCAAAGGTCATATACTACCAACGACCATTTGACACTGTTATATTTTCGAATAACTAAGTTTCATTCGCAATATAAAGGGACAATTTATTGCCGCTTTTATACTGAATTTCAATAGCGTCGCATAGTATATTTATTAAGGTTTCTCGATTTTAATTAATCATAATACCATTTTTGAAAAATCCACAAAATAATCACGATCAAGCATAAAAATATTTTCAAAGTCCTGAATGATCGGGCTAAAATTTTGCACACAAATAGGTAGCTATTACGTATGACGTAGGCATCCGATAAGAAATGATTTTGGATAATTCAACTCCTAGGTCGACGCAATCGCGGGTGAAAGCTAGTCCGGTAGTAAAATTTTTATTATTGTCGTGAATTCCTAGTACTTTATCGATTACTATCGAATTACTCGCTTTTGTAGCCGACTGTACCAAACAATTATATTAGGAAAATATAGATCGAGACTTTCTAAATTTTATTGAATGTGATCAAATTTAATAAAGAATAAGGATCGTTCGTGTTTTCGTAATATCCGATTTCCTTACTGACGTAATTTATATTTGGGTTTTAATATTTTTTAAATATTAAGAATCAACAATATTAAAATATATATATATAGGTACTTAGCCACAAAATGTACCTATTCTGTGTATTTGTATTCTAATCTAACTACAGTATTAGCGCGTTAGAAGTTCTTGAAGTCTCTCTTATATAGATAGATAGATATCAATTGTACACCACACACCATGTCTAATAAGCAATAACTCAAAATATTTTTTAAGGAAAAATGCATCTTCAAAAATTGCGACTAAGACGAGACTCGAACTCGCATCCCTTGAATACCGATAGCCCAGTGCAGGCTTAGCACTTTAAAAAAAATAAAAAATCATTGAGCAATAACTCGTCAAAAGATCTGGAGCCAACTAAGCCGCGGGTTTCATGGGTTAATGGCGGAGCTACCCGAACCACTCCGAACGACGCTACCTACTTTCTTAATTCTCGACAAATGACGATTTAGAATAAATTTTGAATAAAAATACCGTATCATCACGATATTGTTCTTACCGTAAGAGCAATGTTAATAGCGCATACATTGTAAAATCTATAGCTTATACTTAGGTACCTAGTAAGTTATATAAATAAAAACTTACGCTTCAGATATAAGTGCCCTCAGCTTACAGAAGACAAGCCCGAGACTGTAGGGGTACTGATGCCACGACACTGACAGATCGTTCGGGACACCTGCCGACAAACATACACACAATACTTTTAGGTTGTCAAATATTATAACAAAATCATTGGGTAAACGAGATAAGGTAACGTGGGTATTGCTTTCTCGCCTAATGTATTCGCCTATTTTCTTCCTGAATATTGCCTCAAGAGTAATATTTTTCATTTCATTCTAAAACCTTAGGTTTGTTGAACACATGGCCTTCTGTTTTCTATTTAAAAAGGAGGAGGTTCTCAATTTGATTGTATCTTTTTTATGACTGTTTGGGCATATAACTTCGTTGTTTATGCGCCGATTTTGATGATTCTTTATTTGTTGGAAAGGGTATACCTACCTACCCCTATAAAATGTGAGAGGATCTTCGAAGTGATAAACGGAATTTCGCCCTGAAAGTGCAAAAAATTGCTCAGTTTGAAATTTTTAAAAATATAGATTGTTGGTACACTAAAAATGACAAAAAATATAAATCTGAAGACGATTTTTAAGTACTCGTAGTATTACTTAAAAATCGACTTCAAAATGGGGAAAAATAGCTGCACCTTTATAATCCCAAACTACAAATGGATTACTACTAGTACGTATGTAAAAAAAACTGCCCGACTTCAGATTATGAAGGTGCAGTTTATTTTTTTCTATTTTGAAAGTCTGATTTTAATATTTTTTTATTTTAATATGACCTCATCAGGAAATATGAGTTACTGGCGGTCAACAATCAACTCAGTAACTCATACGTTACGAGCTAGCTTATCGCATGCGAGCTACTCAACAGATTTTTTGTGCCAAAAAGGAGAGAATAAAGAAAATAAGGGTTCAGATTCACTCCCTTTGATGTCAATAATATTAATTTGCGACGACCGACGCCGACGATAGCGAGCAAGGGGTGAAACCTCTTCTAAGAACCTTTATTCTATAATAATATACCTACCTACTAATAAAAAAGGAAAAGTGTGTATGTTTGTTTGTTACCTCTGTATGTAAAAAGTGCTAGACAATTGCAATAAAACTTAGTGTGTAATAGATGGAGCTCTAAAATATCACAAAGGCTAAATTCGTCCGATTGAATAAAAATGTGAACTTTCTAATAATAAAAATAAAAACTAATATGATTTGGTCGTTAATGAAATAATTCTTTTAATAGGTTGTTTATAGATATTTATCTGAAAATCGAGCAATTGCAGTTACTTTTTTTTTAAATACTATAAATATTTTTTCAATTACCTACTTAATGACTGAAAATATTCAACAGCTAAATTTTACGTTTGCGTTTTCTTCAAGCCCTCAATAGCATACTATCGAGCGTCTTAAAAAGCCTTAATCGATTGCAATTAAACGTACCCTATGTATTTAATCTGATATTATCCAGTGTATGGGGGGATAGCGCGAGTAAAACCGCATGGCGTTGCTACTAAGTAATAAAACCCCACACGAACGAGCAATACAATTACATCGAATAGGTTTATTGAATGTTGAAACGATCACTTATTGATAACTTATTATAGTTCTATCTAACAGTGGGGATTCACAATACAATCACTTGGAAATTTGTTCGCCTTTTGTTGTGCCCGAGACTTTATTATGAGTATATTATACACATCAAATAACATGTCTTCCGATATATTTTCACACCAAAATGTGGCTTTTCATCAAATCTGGTCGGTCTGACCGGAAGTACAGATCATAGTTGGGGTCAAACCATTTGGGACAGCACATGTTACTCTTTGTTACTGTTCCGTACCTTAAAAAGTTAAAAAGGTCCTTATAAGGTCACTTTCTTGTCCCTCTTTTTATAATTTGACCAATATCCCACACCATGGTAAGTGACGATGCGGTCAAAGATGTAGCACGAGCCCCTAGAAGATATTTAGACCGCCAAATTAAAGGAAAAATACCCTCAAGGGACTAAAGGGACCATCGAGGGACTACATTTTTTTTTCTTATAAGTTTTTGTCGCAAGCCCTTGTATCACACTTTTTTATAAAGCACTAGCGACCCGCCCGGCTTCGCACGGCTGTAATATGCATGTATTATATCTAAAAACCTTCCTTGTTAATCACTCTATCTATCAAAAAACCGCATCAAAATCCGTTGCGTTGTTTTACAGATCTCAGCATACAAAGGGACGAAAAGTGACTTTATTTTATACTATGTAGTGATGATTATTAGCCATCACCATCAAAATAATTCGAAAAAGTTTGTATATTTGTTACTATACGACTATGAAACTAGAAATAATTATGTAGAGAGATTGCCAGAAAGAGATATAATATTCGAATTTTATCGATACGACGCTAATAATTAATTGCAAATGTTCTGTAACTATAATTAAAAAACTAATTCTAGCAACATTTAACAAATATTACGAACTATATTTATTTTGTTAAACTGAAATGGACTTGTCCATATTTATTTAGGAACAGCCACGTTCCCCACCTCCTGTCCGGTCTCGAGTAAGTATATACTACCTACTTGTACCTACTGTCACGATGTGCCCTTTTTAGGTCTGCCTTGTTTCTCAAAATGGTAAACCCTTTTCTTATAACTAAATGAAACCTAGTCTTAAATGTGCATGCGCAGTTTACAATAAATAATTGTACTTATTGATATTATGTGACACGTTCGCATCTTAACTTAAAAATAACAAAGTACACACACCCTGTTTGTACCGGTGTACTAAAGGAACGCTTTCCCTTTAAGGTTATCTACCTAATGTAATTTATTTCTCTTAATTTAACTCATAAATTATTAGATTTTAAGTTCTAAGTAACTCTGTTTTAACATGTTGCCTGAATTTGTTGTGAAAGCCACCGACCAAGGAACGCATTTAGTATTGTCAGAGAAGACTTAATCTTGAACGGTCGATGACTTTCATAACGGGCATTTTGGACACCTGTTGACCCCTAATACTGAAACTTCCAGGGAATTATCGTCGGGCTTATAGCACCCCTACTCATTGGAGAAGCTTCCGGGGCTATACACGAAGACACCGGTCCGTCATGACACCGAGGAGCCGATTCCGGTCTGGGACCGTTAGGCGTAGACCGGCGTCTTGACGAACTTTGAGGAAGAGATGCCACACCTTGTCCCGGACGCTACACGACCTGTTCCCTTGAGCTAAGTCTTCTTCATGAAACCCAACAACCGGTAACTCGCAGAGAGAGAGAGAGAGAGAGATAGGGAGATAGAGAGCTTTGTGTCCTACACTAGCTCGGTTCTAACCCCGCTGAAACCGACCCTCTAAAGGAAAAAGTCCCATGTCCTTATTCTAGCCTCAACGTTAAACACTAAACTCAAATACTTATATTCCACGTCTAAAAAAAACTTAATTCTAACTTAACCTAACTTAATTCTAACTTAACCTAACTTAAATATTAACTTAACTTGTAGCTTAGTTCTTAATAATCTTAAAAATAAATCTTGTAGCTTAGTTTCTTAATAAATATTATGTACTATTCTAATCGTCTCGCTTATCATTTTTCCGCCCCAACGATTAGCATAGCGACATATTGGCGCCCCTTAACGTGGTTTTTGGCTAGTGTGGGACCCTCTCTAGCTCCCCTTATTGTCACCCTCTTATATTTTCTCTCATTTAACTCTCTGCGGGTTTCTGCGTTATTGTTGTAGGTCGAGCGTCCTTGGTGTTGGCTTATTCTTTCCTTAGCCTGTAACTAACATAGACATAAGATGTTACTTAGACTAAAACTTAGATGTAATAACCTTAACCTACCCTCAACCCCCCTTCCCTACCACTTGATGAACTTACCTTTTGATGAACTTATAAACTAATAAAGCTTTAATTTAGTTAAATTAGGTCATTTCAAAACTACTAGCGACCTCTCTCATCTAAGAGTCTAACTACTTCGGTCGCCCAGGTCGGCACGTCCTTTCGACCCTTTCCGAATTAACGCCGTTCCGCCGTGATAGATGTCGCGCTAACAAATAATATTTATTTATCTCGGTCAGTTTTACAGACTAAATTCCATAGGAAACGGGGTTATTGATTAATCAAACACTATTAAACTATCAAACCTTTAATTAATGAACATCGTTCTAAACAAATCATTCCGTTGAACTAAAGTAGCAAAAAGTTAGGGTACATTCTAGAACAAATCTATTACGTCAATCGATATAAAACTAATTTCCGTATTTGCCTCCCACCGGCAGATGGAGCTAATTACGACCACAAAATCAATTTAATTTCTTCATTAAAACAATTTAGTAATTGTTTTAACGAACTAAATCTAACTTAATACATTTAAACCATTAATAGAAACAATAAATCAATAAATAAAACCTAGAATTTAACATTATATTTTATCTGTGGCTCATCTGTCAAATGACGTACTTCCGAAGTGACATACATGTAGCTCCACCCGGTTTTGCTCTTCTCATTTTTCCTTGCGAATGGCGGAGAGCTTTCGCAACTTATAAAGCTTGGAAATTATTAATTCTAATCTAATCGTGAGCCGATCTCATCTAAATAGTGCTTTAATTTATTCCCTATCATCAGGTAAGTGGATGCATCAACAAAAAACTAAAATATTTACAAAATATCGCAGTTACAGAAATTCGTGAGACGTACCTCGTGGTCACGCTCTGCCCTTTTTAGGTCTGCCTTGTTTCTCAAAATGGTAAACCCTTTTCTTATAACTAAATGAAACCTAGTCTTAAATGTGCATGCGCAGTTTACAATAAATAATTGTACTTATTGATATTATGTGACACGTTCGCATCTTAACTTAAAAATAACAAAGTACACACACCCTGTTTGTACCGGTGTACTAAAGGAACGCTTTCCCTTTAAGGTTATCTACCTAATGTAATATTATTTCTCTTAATTTAACTCATAAATTATTAGATTTTAAGTTCTAAGTAACTCTGTTTTAACATGTTGCCTGAATTTGTTGTGAAAGCCACCGACCAAGGAACGCATTTAGTATTGTCAGAGAAGACTTAATCTTGAACGGTCGATGACTTTCATAACGGGCATTTTGGACACCTGTTGACCCCTAATACTGAAACTTCCAGGGAATTATCGTCGGGCTTATAGCACCCCTACTCATTGGAGAAGCTTCCGGGGCTATACACGAAGACACCGGTCCGTCATGACACCGAGGAGCCGATTCCGGTCTGGGACCGTTAGGCGTAGACCGGCGTCTTGACGAACTTTGAGGAAGAGATGCCACACCTTGTCCCGGACGCTACACGACCTGTTCCCTTGAGCTAAGTCTTCTTCATGAAACCCAACAACCGGTAACTCGCAGAGAGAGAGAGAGAGAGAGAGATAGGGAGATAGAGAGCTTTGTGTCCTACACTAGCTCGGTTCTAACCCCGCTGAAACCGACCCTCTAAAGGAAAAAGTCCCATGTCCTTATTCTAGCCTCAACGTTAAACACTAAACTCAAATACTTATATTCCACGTCTAAAAAAAACTTAATTCTAACTTAACCTAACTTAATTCTAACTTAACCTAACTTAAATATTAACTTAACTTGTAGCTTAGTTCTTAATAATCTTAAAAATAAATCTTGTAGCTTAGTTTCTTAATAAATATTATGTACTATTCTAATCGTCTCGCTTATCATTTTTTCGCCCCAACGATTAGCATAGCGACACTACTTATGGAAAACTCATTAGAATTACAGATTCGACTAAAACATATTTACTTACTTATAGCAAAAAACGTTTTATTTACAGAATCTCATTTTTTTGTTTTAATATCTTGATGAAAATTTTGATTAAGTGGCCGCACGTTGCCTCGGTGGTTTTCTGAGAATACAGCAAAGACTTTTAATACAATTTATCAGTTTAGTAAACCGGACAACGGTAATAAATTATCGCACTTATACAAAATCGCTCGATCTAGACAGTAAAAGCAACGACAAACTTTTTATATTGAACTAGCGGCCTGGTACGTGCTTCGCTACGTATGATAAATGAAGAACCGCTCGACCGATTTTGTGTAAACTTCACATAAACCATCTACTTAATAGTCTGAACAAAGCTTAAACAGTTGGTTTGGATAGGTAAGCCCATTCTTGAGTTATAAAATGATAACGAAAAGTGGCATTGATTTTTATATATAACAAAAAGATATGTCATATCTATTAACTGTAATTTCAATCGCTCTGGATTAAATCTAAGAAAGGTAGATTTGATACTAGAAGCACAGATGCGACCATCACGATGTTGCTAGGATCGACGCAAATTGAAGGCCAATTCCCGTAAATAACATTGTTCAAATTACATTATAATATACTAGCGACTCGCCCCGGCTTCGCACGGCTATATTATGCATGTATTATACATATAAACTATTTAAAAAAACCGCATCAAAATCCGTTGCGTAGTTTTAAAGATTTAAACATACATAGGGATATAGGGACAGAGAAAGCTCTTTGTTTTATACTATGTAGTGATAGTGATAGTGAAGTGATATATATGTCATATCTATTAACTGTAATTTCAATCGCTCTGCATTAAATCTAAGAAAGGTAGACTTGATACTAGAAGCACAGATGCGACCGACGCGGGACGTGACGTTGCTAGGATCGACGAAAATTGAAGGCCTATTCCCGTAAATAACATTGTTCAAATTACATTATAATTCCTATTGCATTTCGATTACAAAAAATACTCTCAAAAATAGCTCAAAATACCCTCATGACCTCAAAGTCAGCTGGAGAATATATTTTTAAGCGAATTGCAATCGGAAGGATACTCCTCACAACTGGTATTATCGAACGAAGTCAAATTCTTAATTAAGAAACTTAATTAGGCTAGTGGGAAAAACTGACCCCATTGAAAACTACAATACAGGACTAATTTTTTTTTAGTAAAAATACCCCCAACATGCTTCTCGCTACGAGATTCCTTGCTACGAAAGTACTACAGAGTGTGCTACAAAACTCAGATAATGCTACGACGTAGAAGACTACAGACGTGCTACGAAGCTCTCCCGATTTTCGCAGACTTCACGTGTACTACTATTTCAGAATTAACGCGTGCGCAGTTTTTAACCAACTTGATAATAGAAGGAAATTACTAATTAATTAGTAATTACTTAGTCTATTTCTTCTGGTCTTCACCGAGATAGAATCATGGACTTAGTCTATGGATAGAATGGGTTGAATGTAAGCTATCAAAACCGTCACAGTAACCTACATTCACAAAGCCTTAACATCATGGACAGTCATTTAGTAAATGGCTTTATCCGACGACGTCAACAAATGAGGTGTCATTGTGTTTACCTATATCTTGACATTTCATTAACAATACGAACTTTTTCCTTATTATATTCGATATTGAATGAGCCTTTCTTATCTTAGCCTATTTTATATTGGAGATAATTTATATGTAGGTGTACGGCGAGTTTGTTTGTTTGGTGGTATGTGTATTATTTCAGGACATTTCACACAGCGCCATCTTGTCCCAAGGGAACTACGCTTGTGTTATGGTGACTAGATAACGAACAGATTACTTATTTATATATATTTTTGTAAATATATACCTACTTATTATACACATACCCAGACAAAAAACAAATATCTGTACATTAATATTTGTTTGAGGTGGGATTGGAACCTGCAACCTTTTGCGTCACAGACGGGTGTTCACCCGCAGTGTCATCAATGTATGTAGTTTTTTCGCAACCGATTGTGATAAAACTCGGTATGTTAGAGACCCGAATCAACATAAAGGCTACTTATTATCCCGATATTCCCATGGGTTCGGGATTTTTGTGGGTGAAACCACATGGCAGACCTAGTCCACAATAAAGTTATTCTATTTTATAACTAATTTAATATACTATTTTTCATAAATTTCCTGATTAAAATCCTGATCGAAATATTAGATTTTAGCAATCGTTTTCGATGTGTTTCGATTGCTTTTCAAAATAACCACTTCAATATTGAATTTGTTTTTCATTTCTTTTAAATAAAGTTACTTAATCGGTCTACTTAGTTCTCGTTAAGCAGAAAATTACATTAATAATCGTAAGTTTTTACTTTACAAAATTCTTATTTAAGGAATCGAGTACCTATTCTGTATTAGAGACTTAACGTAGGACTTCGTCGTATCTTAATTTTGATCAGCTACGTCCTCTTTCGTCACATCTATTTCTCGTTATAACGTTACATGCGTTACATTTTATTATTGCAAATAACCGATTTTAAACCCACGTAGACGTTTTAAGTAAATAAAAAAAATATGAGAACCTCCTCCTTTTTTGAAGTCGGTTAAAAAAGTGAAAAATTATTGATTTCGGGTCACTAAAACAGCAGATAACTTATATATACTTGGAAGTCGGACTGGGTAAAATTGAATGTTGTGAGATATATGGAAAACATGGTGTCACCCAGTCCGACTTCCAAGTATGTTTAAGTTATCTGCTGTTTTAGTGATCCGAAATCGATTATTTTTCCCTATTTAGTTTTTTTTTTAGTTTTTGTTATCAACATTCATTCAAACCCAGTCCGGCGAGGCGAAAGCGACTATATTATTCAAATTGTAACCTGTAATCGTAACCGATTGAAGAGTTTTCTGATGAGAAGGTGGTTTCAAATATTCCATTTATCGGTAACTATTAGTTTATGGCCCAATTCTACTGGTGGAAGTCGAAAACTGAGCAATTTGCTGCACTCTCGAGGTGCAATTCTGTTCCTCACTCCGAAGATCCTCATCAGATCTTTATCCAATTTTTATGGGACCACTTGTGAGTTGTCCCCTTTCATACAAAAAAGAATTTTCCAAATAGGTCTAGGCGTCTCCGAGTAATCGGGGAACATACATTTTAAAAAAAAACCGTCGTATTGGGAACCTCCTCCTTTTTTTGAAGTCGGTTAAAAATAAAGTACATTTATTGAGTTGTAAAAGTGTTTATTTTCCGTTATTAACTCTAGCAGAGTCCAACCACCGCCATTTAAAATTTTACGTTATGTACATAAAAACGTAATTTATTTACTTTCAATTCTCGAACCCTGATTCTAAAACTGGTTATTTTTAGAGCCTTAAGAGGAAAGTAAAGAACTCTTATAAGAGTACAATTGTCCTTTCAAAGAACCATTTCTTAGGTGAAAAGTTTGTAGCTGAGAAAAACAAGATTTAAAGGAAATTCCGTAGGTCACTAAAATTTGGTAATTTGTTGCAACAAAAAATTGTGGTATTTACGTATTTTAAAGTTTTTCCAAGTTCAACTTATAAAAAAATTGACTAGTATACATGTATGGTAAAGTAGGCGAACACCAATTTCACCTGGTTTAACTATTTTATAGAAACTTTGACTCTTAAAAAAAACCGTTATAAGCACCTTATTAACCTAATTAACGACAGTAGTGCAATTGTCGCTATTCCTAAACTGATATGGACCTAGTAGACCACTATCAAAATAGAAAAGGTACAATTGGTCCCTAGTCCCAGTTTTGTAATGGAAAGATTCGTCCCCCTAAGCCATTACAACTCAAGTTAATTAAACTGAACTCTCGTCACCATAAATATGTATCTGTTGTAGATCTAAAGAGTTAGGGCTGTTCCGTCATCTGGTAGGTATTCCATCTCTAGGTAGTACCTATTTTTCTAGTTGATTTGATTGAAAGATTTCTGATTTATTTCCCCTGGGATAAGCCCGGCTCGTCGTGTTATTTTGATAAAAATACACCAATCCGGTCGAGTCTGAGGCCCTACTATGAATCGTTAACGTTTCGTTACGTATTGAGTATTTCTCACGAAAATCTATACTTTAATATTATAAAGCTGAAGAGTTTGTTTGTTTGAACGCGCTAATCTTAGGAACTACTGGTTCGAATTGAAAAAATATTTTTGTGTTGGATAGTACATTTATCGAGGGAAGCTATAGGCTATTTTATATTTCGATTTTCCAACGGGTTTGGGAGTAACGCGGGTGAAACCGCGGAGCGGTGCTATAGTAGATAGATAACTTTATTTATCCAACATAGGAAGGAACATAGAACACGATATACATAAAGTAAAGTAATAGCTATAAAGTATAAGTCTTTAAGGCCGCCCATATATGCATATGGGCGGCCTTAAAGATATGCAAGGGCGATGTACAGATATAGTTGTAATTGACCAAAAATCAATGATAGATTGAATGCAGCTCTTGAACTAATCATGCAGCACCTGCTGATCTGCTCCTCCAGCCCTAGTAGCTGTAAGCTAGCTGACCTAATGTTAGCAAAGACCTAGCAGCATAGTAGAATGAACTGATCTGACCTTATTTAGTTAAACAAGTGCTATTGACACGACGACGAAGATAAAGAAAACCTCAAGCTCTGAGTTAATGTTAAGAGATACAATTTAAAGCTATCTGTCTTGGTGCACGTAGAGCGATTCACTTCGAATTAAACATTCCAAGTGTGTATCTCTTTTCTTGGGAAATACTCATTACTTAAGTTATTTTTAACCGAGATGACGACGACTTTATGGTAAGTTCTTTGGCACAAATAAATACCTACCTAGGTACATATAGAAAAAACTATTAGATACCATAATGTGGTCTTATTTGGGCTCTTATTTGTATGTGAATGTGAGCTTAAAACGACTGGACTGTTTACGAAGTAACTTGATACGAACGCAGAGGAGTTTTGAAATAACACAAAAGTTTTTTTCTTAGGAAAGCGACTTATACGAGTAAAACCCAAGGGTGTTGACTTCTGCTCCACGCATGTCTTCAAAAAGTCCGGGGCTCCGTTATAGCCCCGTGGTATAGGGCATATTAAACAAACAATAATAATAAAATATGTGTCTGTGGAATTTCGAATTTGTGTTTATGTAGAATATTTTCATTCATCTTTTATTTTGATACTTACCGCAACTAACTTCCATGTTTTGTCCATAACACATCAAATTTTTCCATTCCAGTTCAAATCAGATGATGGCAAGGAAATGCTAACAAAATCGGAATATCATGCATATTTTATGATCGGTTTAGGGTAGGAAAAATACAGGAAAAAGATCAAAAACCCTTTTATAGATACCGAAAATGTGAATATTAAAATTATGCAAAAAGAATGCTTACATCATCATAGGACATAGAATCGGTTAGACTCTATAGTAGGGACGCAGCAGCAGTAGAGACGTGAAAACATCTTGTTTTTAACCAAAGAGTTCTCATTTAAATGCAATTAACTTATTAACCCATGAGGGTTGGATTAGCAACATACGTCACATTTTATTGCGTAATTTTAACCGACTTCAAACAAAGGAACAGGTTCGCAATTCAACGAGTACATTTTAAGTTTCTGTTTTAGGTTATTTACGTTAAATTAATTTTTTTGTCTATTTTAAGCGAGTTATAACCGCTTCATGAAACAGGTTGAAAAGTTCTAAATAGCCTCTGTATGTAGGTACCTTTGTAATGATATAAATCTCTTTGGATACAAGTCATCAAAAAGCCTCGATTCATTATGTTTAATGTACAAACAGGGACTTAATGGTATAATAAGTAATTAGACAATCAAACATGTTAATGAACATTTCTAGGTTTAACCAAGCTAATTTATTACTTAACTAGCTGAGCACTGCGGTTTTACTACATTCGTCTCCATCACGTGGGAAAATCTAGATAAATAGTACCTAGCCATAGAGTGCATTTTTGTGTCGAAATCCACTGAGTAGAACCAGCAGTACCGCAATGCTGGTTCTACTCAGTGGATTTCGACGTTTTAAGTATACGACCTTTCTAAAAAATAGAGCTATCCAATAGTGAAAATCTGATTGGTTTTAAGAGGTTTAATAGTAATAAATTGCATGATTATTAATTACAAAGAAAAAATCAAGCAAACATGTAAAATGTATTATTTCGTGTTCTACTGCTTATTCTAAGACCTCTCAATTTTTAAAGTTGATAGATATATAGATAGGTATTAAAAAGGTAGTTAGTACAAACAAAGGCAAACGACAAACGAACACATAAGAAAAACAGTTTAAAGTATTAACAATAAGCTTCTAAGCACATACTTTTATCCTTTCTTCCTTTGTTATTAGTCACGATAATGGCTTCAGTCAGAAGATTGACAAGGAACCTTAAGGATGTCCATGTTACTTGTCTTTAGGATTTTAAAGAAATTTTCTAGGAGAAAAATGTAATGGGACTCCAAAAATTCTTCAGACTACAAATGGGATGGTCGGCGAGGTTTATCGGCCGATCGTTTAGTCTGGTAATCTACGTCACCCCAAGAAATGCAAATTGAAGCAATATCGGCAACAACGTCATGCCGTCATACCCCACCTACGAGTACAATTTAATTGAAGTGAGACCGAGAAAATGGTTCGAACATTTTCCTGCAAAACGCGGTTCATTTTTGTAACATTTTTTCTAATAAATTTTCGCTCGAATTTCGCGGCACGTTTTCTCTCGAAACGATCATAATTTATTTCTTAATGATTCGGTCAGGCAGGTAATTGAATAATGTTGCTTTTTGAGTACCGACTTCCACTTGGTTTTACATCTTACTGCGCCCACTTTTAATCATATTTGCCTTTACATCAATCTAGATTATTCAAACAACTTTAATCCATACAATACATACGAACCAATCTACAAATACATCTTCTAGGCTAACTCATCAGTCATCCTACTAATATTATAAATGTGAAAGTATGTATGTATGGATGTATGGATGTTTGTTACTCTTTACCGCAAAAACTACTAAATGGATTTTAATGAAACTTTACAATAATATAGCTTATACATCAGAATAGAACATAGGCTATAATTTATAAAGAAATGGTGTGAATTGTCCAAAATATAACGAAAAGTGTCGAAATATTTACACTTTGACATCTGTCACTTTGTTTTATAGAATGTATTAATAGCACGTAATAGACCCCGATGGTAACCCGCTTTGCGAGGACCTCGCGGTGAAGCAGAGATGGCGTTCTTATTTCCACGACCTGCTGAATAAGCAGTACAAAGAGGTGCAGACAGGAATCAAGGACTTGTGCCACCGATTACGCCTGATAAAGTCCGCAAGGCTCTTCGCCGCATGAAGAATCGGAAAGCTGTCGGAGCCGATGGAGTCCCTATCGAAGTGTGGAAGGTGATGGGTCCTCGTGGTGTGGGCATCTTGACCAACCTCTTTAACCGCATACTCGAGACCGGCGAGATCCCTGCCCAATGGAGATTGAGTGTTATTACCCCAGTTTTCAAGGGCAAGGGATCGGTGCAGGAGTGTGGCAGTTATCGAGGTATAAAGTTCATGTCCCACACCATGAAGCTCTACGAGCGGATAGTCGACTCTCGGATCCGACAGGAGTGCACTGTCTCTGGGTCAATATGGTTTCAGCCCTGGGCATGGCACCATGGACCCTGTTTTCGCCCTAAGGATCGTTATGGAGAAATACAGGACGAAGAATACGCCTCTGCATTTTCTATTCCTAGATTTGCAGAAGGCCTTCGACTGTGTTCCTCGCATGATGATCTGGTGGGCGCTGCGGTCCAAAGGGGTTCCGGAAGCTTATGTTGAAATCATCAGAGACATGTACCGAAATTCTGATTCCGTGGTGCGAACTGCTGTTGGTGACACTAAGCCCTTCCCTGTTACCGTTGGAGTCCACCAGGGTTCCGTCCTAAGCCCGTTCCTGTTCAGCGTAATATTGGATGCACTGTCCGTTGCCATCAGGGATGCACACGAGTAGCCTCCATGGCTGCTCATGTACGCTGATGATATTGCGCTGGCGGACTCGGATAAGGGGCGGCTGGTCCAACGTGTACACACGTGGAAGGAGTCGCTTGAGAACGGCGGTTTGCAACTGAATGTAGCGAAGACAGAGTACTTGGCTTGCAATACCACAGATCCCACACCTGTCTGCGTAGACGGTCATATGGTCGAGCGGACAGACCAGTTTAAGTACTTGGGATCTGTGCTTCACGCATCCGGCGACATCGATTGCGACGTCAAGTCACGCATTTCAGCGGCTTGGGCCAAGTGGCGTGAGGTGACTGGTGTCATTTGCGACCCAAAATGCCGGATAAACTAAAAGGACAGGTCTATAAAACCATCATTAGACCTGTCCTTTTGTATGGTAGTGAGGCGTGGCCGGTGCTTGAGCGACATAAGCAGGAGCTGCGTGTCACGGAGATGAAGATGTTGCGCTGGATGTGTGGAGTGACGCGAAAGGATCGCGTCAGGAACTCCCGCATCCGGGGCAGCCTTCATGTCCGAGACATTGCAGATAAATTGCAAGAGTGTCGCTTACGCTGGTACGGCCACGTCTTGCGAAAACCGGCTAGTTACGTGGGGAACAAATGTCTTGCCATGGCGCCTCCGCCGGGTCGTGAAAGAAGTGCTGGCTTGACGTCGTAAAGGGTGATATGCGTGCAAATGGCCTTACAACCCAGGATGCCGAAGATCGTGCGAAGGGAGGCGTAAAAGTAGGAAAGCGGACCCCGGGCTCCCGAGAGGGATGCAACCGGGAACATCGCTCGGATGATGATTATTAATAGCACGTAATATTGTCACATTTCATTCAATATTGGACAAGTGTCACACACAAGCAGTCGCCCTAAAAGGATGAAAGTTCATAAAAATGACATAAAAATATATCTATTACTGTCATAGTCATAAACTGTTAGGATTCGAGGACCTTTTGTGTCAGGAAGTTAAAATATTATTTTGATTATTGTGTTCTTTCTTTCTATCGGTTTTGTATGTTAAGTCTAAAGATGACCTCCCACTTGGGATGTAAAAAGGTTGCGGGTTCGATTCCCGTCTCAAATAAATATTATGGAAGTACGGATATTTGTTTCTAACCTGGGTGTTTCTGTATCTGTTCTGTATGTATTTATATACAAAAGAAAAGTATAAATATTTGATCCATTATCTGGCCACCATAACAGAAGCCTAGTTGCTTGGGGCTAGATGGCACTGTGTGCATTGTTCTGTAATATTTATTTATTTCAAAAATATCACCAGACGGTTCTGTCAGGTAAAATGTATGTAACATAATAAAAATAATCCTGGAAATGATTTTCTTTTTCTATATAAACTCTACGTAATTTGAAACCAGTTTATTTTAGTTTAAGTTCAAAAACCTTCGTAAAATAATGCTAAAATCTGTGTGGCCACAACAAATATTTAATTCACTCAAAACGTTTTAGTGTAAGTGATTCGCAAATGTTGCCACCACAGCGTAGCCACCACGTGGCTATGACATAGATAAAACACTTTGCAAATGTTGCCACCACAGCGTAGCCACCACGTGGCTATGACATAGATAAAACACTTTGCAAATGTTGCCACCACAGCGTAGCCACCACGTGGCTATGACATAGATAAAACACTTTGCAAATGTTGCCACCACAGCGTAGCCACCACGTGGCTATGACATAGATAAAACACTTTGCAAATGTTGCCACCACAGCGTAGCCACCACGTGGCTATGACATAGATAAAACACTTTGCAAATGTTGCCACCACAGCGTAGCCACCACGTGGCTATGACATAGATAAAACACTTTGCAATCGGCCTATTTTATAAATACCTATTGGAAGACATTCCATACAGCGCCATCTAGCACAAAATTAAGCACATAGACAAAGTCAAAGTTTCAAAACGATTAGTGAGTCGGTCGATTAAGAAATCTTCTTTGTTGACCCAATAACGGGGCTATGTTAATCTAGAAATTAAACGCACCATTCATTGTATCAAACATTTTTACTGCGTTTTAAGTAATTGATGGGTTTTAACTGTTTTGGTGGATTAAGGATGGGCTAAATAATAATAATGCTTTATTTCAGGTCACAATAAATGTACAAACCTATAGTATTTTAAAAATAAGCTAAAACTAAAACTAATAAGGGAATAATACCTGTACCTACATAAATCTTAAAATAAAATTCTTAAATTAATATAAATTAATAAATAAAGTACCTAGGTACTGCGTACCAGCGAGTCAGCTTTTTGCCTATTTCTATTTCCGGTTCTCACTCCGATGGAATGCAATCCAAAATCTATACAGCGGACTGTACATATCGTTAGCCAAGCATTGCAAAATTGAATTTGTCGACTTATTAATACTATGCCAAAACGAGGCCATTCTTGACCTAATTATGGCGAAAAAGTCCGGAACCCGCCCATCAGCGAACATGGTCGATGCACTGCAAAATCGAGGCTTTCTCATAAGGATGCGATAAAAAAAACTTATCCTTTTCCGTTCCCGAAGGGTAAGAACGTGACCCTACTATTACTATAAGACTTTACTGGCTGTCTGTCTCCTTTAGCCGCTGAGTACCTAAAACGCAGTCTGCCCATTTCGGGTTATGCCTAGCCTAGCTATCCGTTCGTCCGTCTGTCTATCGACACCAGGCTGTATCTCATGAACCGTGTTAGCTAGAGGGTTGAAATTTTCACTGATTATGTATTTCTGTTGCCGCTTTAAGAACAAATAAAAATTATAACATAGTCGAAACGTCGAGGTAAGAGAAATAAAAGGATAAAATTATAAGCGATAAAGACCGGAAAATATTTACTATGAATTAAAATCATGTGTGGATTAAAAAGGTGAATGAATGAATGAGGTTATTTACTTAAACAGGGTGTTCCGAAGTGAATGGATAAAGATGAAGTTTTAGGTATGTCTTAGTTAAACAAAAACTTTAATTGTGTCATAAAAATAATAGTTTGTTTTCGATAGCACATTTATCCTGGAATACTATCTAAAAAACTGATTGAAATAATTCCTTCATTTGCAGTCTTCGCACCAAAAAGCATGGAGAAGGGAGTTCAATTTTTAACAAAATGTAGGATATCTCGGAAACCCAGCCCTTTCACTGATTATAAATATTATTTATCTGAACGGGCACAGTGTCATCTACCCGTAGGTACCCGTTTATTACGGAACATCCTGTATATAACTTATCACGATATTACCATCGTAAATTTCTGAATAAATGAAACATATTAAACGTGTATTAAACGCATTCCTACCTCTAATATAAAGCGCTTAATTCTGGAATTGAAAGGTATTTGTGAATTGAATTGATCAGTTCGATTGGGACTGTATTGTTCAATGTACTCGTGTCTCGTACCTACAGGTGTCGCATAGAAGAGTAAAACAAGGGCGAGTTAACTATAGTCTTGCTCATTCTGCTAGCTGACCGGTAATTTTACTTTGGGTTCATCTAAACTGACAATATACTCGTAGTACCCGTTTAGAATACTCGCAATCAACAAAAATAAGTAAAATTTCTAATTTTTCCTTGACCCGTCAAACGCGTGTAATGTGCCTTTAATTTTTTTTGTATTTGTATTTTGATATTTTAATTATTTATTTTAGTATACCTGTTTAATATAATCGTAATTAATAACATAATTGTTGTGATAAGAGCCACTTTTAATACCAGATAAATAAAAGTATTGGGGAAACAAGATCATTCATGCACTTAATCTGGCAACTGAAAAAAACTACCGTTACAATAACATTTTACGAGGATTTACACTTGTAATAATATTGTGTCAAAATTAAAACACAAAATCACGTCATGTTTTCTTTTCATTCCCACCAAAACTCTCCACTTTTGGTTTTTTTTATTGAGCGCGAGGTGTCTAGTAGTCTCGCAAGGTTTGTTGGAACCCTTTCAGGAATTCAGATTTCACGAAGTGTTTTGCCGATGTATTGAAATGAAAATCAGATTTTGAAGTGGATATTTTGTTATGGAAATATTCTCTTTTTGGTGATTCAGTGGACTTTGGCATAAAGACCCTGGGGTTCTTTGTGTCGGAACTACATAAGCCTATAAGAAGCAAAGTCACTTTAGTGCCTTACCTACTTACATGGATCACTTTTGAAGTAAATAAATAAGTATCAGACATTACATTCAGCGGCATCTAGCTCCAAACGAACCAAGTAGGCTTATATTATGGTGGCTAGACAACGGATAGAGTAGTTTTAGGATGATTATAAGCTTTTTCTTTTGTAAACACATACTTATTTTACATAGAGAAACAGTGAGCAATGGTAAATATCTATCCATAATATTAAGATATTTTGTTTGAGGCGGAAATCGAACCGATGTCACCCAGGCAGGCTGGCGGTTTACCCGTCTCATGCAACAGATGTACTATAGAATATAACAAGTAATATATTTACAGTGTTTTTCAAAAAACATTCAAATAAATTAATTTGTTTGTAATTAATAGGCTACGACACTAATGGACCGATTTTGATGAAACTTTTTATGATAAAATATTGAGAATAACCCATTTAATAACCCTAAAGACTAATACGCTGTTATCCTGATATTCCCACGGGATCGGGAGTTACGTGGGTGACATCGCGGAGTGCTGCTATAGTGGTAAATATCCCATTTAAAATAACTCTAATAAGTACCAAGTTCGCTATCGAAAATTTTATTTTCATTATTATAATTAATTTAATATATATTTTTTAATTATATAAAACTTACCGAACAAAAGCAGCAGAAGATCGCTCAACGCCAAACTGAATAGATAGTAATTAGTAGCCGTATGCATAGCCGGGTGTCGTACTATCACCACACATACGGCCACGTTCCCAACCACTCCCGTTAGAAATATAACCAACAGTAGCACCGATATCGGTACTATCTTCTGTAAGGGTAGCCTTCTAGGTCCCATCATCAGCCATAGCATCTCTTCTTCCGAACAATCGAAGAAAGTTTTGTTTGTGCATCGGAATTGGAACGCTTCCGTCGTCTCGTTTGGCCTTATGAAACTCACCATTTTTGTAGTTTTTTATTAAATTTATTTACATATTTTTCGTTTACACACTTAATTTCAAATATTATTTTATCATGATGTAAAATCAAACTTTAACACAAAAATATTCACAGAATAATTTACGTATCCCCTTTTTTTTAATTTATTAAATTAATTAATTTATTAAATATTAATATAAATAATTTAAATTAAAGTTCGTAGCAAATATGAACGTAGTTAAAGTTTCATAGCGTGGCTACAGCTACAGATGCTACACGGCCGCTACGCATCAACTCCGAGAACGGACTACGAACTAACTCGTAGCAATCGTAACTCGTAGCCCAATTCTAATGCAATTTCCAATTCAGAATGGAATTTAGATACAATATTCCATACATATTTAAGTAGGTAAGTATAGTTATGTATAAATTCTAGTCTATTATGTAAATTAAAGTGATTTCCAATATGGCTTTACTAATAGTAGAACTACGTACGCCCAGCAGTCGTTAAATAAAAAAAGTCTGTGTCAGCAGCTGACGGGCGGCTGGATTTATCTATTTAAGTGCAAACGTTTCATTAAGGCGACACGATTCTGACAGATGTAGCTAATTCAAGTTCGAAGGTAAATGTCAGTAGCTAATTGAACCCCTTTGTTAGAAGGTAAAGTCGAAGATATACATAGCGAATCCGCTTGTTTGTTAGGCAGATCCTCTTTCGTTACCCTTTTTGTTAACGCTTAATTTTCTACATATCAAATTCTAATGGCCAAAAAGAAATATGTCCAACGGTTTAAAAATGGGTAATCTGACTTTCGTCCATATAAAAATTTTCATATCGGGGAATATTAATATTAAAAAAAGAGTAGGTATTTACCTACTCTGTAAAAAAGAAAACTTTTGGTATTTATTTAGACACTATAGCAGTGCAGGACAAAGACCATTTCAAAGTAGGATTTCCAATCTCGGTATACCGAGATCCCGGTTGATTTTTCAATCCCGTTCACTGCGGGATTCGAGAGATCAAGATACGGGATCCGCGGGATTTGCTGGACTGAAAACTGTTAGGTGCCCACGTGCTTTCGTAAGTGCTGTCGCTCGCACATTGTCCAAAATCAAACTGCTGATGTATTCAGCACGGAGAAGAACACGTCTACTCAAGCTCCGACATTGCAAGAGGAACTAGAGCAGAGTTTAAACTGCGCCAAAACAAGATACGAAGTAGTTTGGCCGACTTTTAACCTTTCTTACTGACAAACGCGGGATCCCGCACCGATGAAAGTTCTTGATCCCGCTGATACCGAGATCCCGCAATGGGCACGTGGGGTTGGAAGCCCTAAATCAAAGTATAGGCTCGTATCGGATAGATGACGCTCGGTGTAAGGTGTCCTACAATATTTATTTAGTTACAAGCTGCGCCCTGCGGTTTCACCCGCGGAAAACTTTCAACGTAACTTTCTTATTTTTTTCTTTAAGAGTCTTTTTCTTGATAATGACAAAGTTGAGTTTTTTTATGATAATGACAAACACAGCAAACAAAGAATTAACGAAATTGGTCTCTTAGCCGTTCATACGTGCTGCCGTGACCAGGTGAAAAAATGAAAAAAAATTAAAATGAAAAATATATTATATTAATTTAATACATTGACTGTGGCCCCCACACTAAACAATGTTTGTATCGTGGGGTTCCAGAAAAAACGATTTTCTATGGTTGTAGTTAGGCATAAGTAAAATAGAAAGACATTTTTATATTTAAAAAAACCACAAAAGTGGCCCTCAACAGCATCCTATTATGAGTACTAATCCCTATTATTTAAAATACTCGTGTCGCGGTGTTAGTTACCTATGTCCACATAAACGGCTGAACTGATTTGTATGAAACTTTTGTGTTTATTCGTTAGGTCTGGGAATCGAACAACATTTTTTTCCTTTTTTTTTGTAAATGGTAAACAAGTAACGTTTGCTGGGACAGCTAGTAACCCTGTTGTTACTCATAAACATACGAAATGTGACAGAATTCATACCTACCTAGTGCAAACGTTCATAATCCGTTGTGAGCTCTCTACATCTGAATAAATCACATGGTGAAATATATAACAGATGTGTCTCATTGTATCAAAGTTAATCCACGTCCGATCCGGTAGCCGTAAATACAATACCAACGACATGGCAACGTAAGCCCACATATAGCTATGTACGTACGATCGGAGTCAGAATTGCAGACCCGTCGTAGAGCTGCAAAACTGCTATTATAATGTTTTCAATTCAAGCAAGATCCTAAGGCTATGAAAGACTTTAAAATTTTGAATTTATAAGATAAATATATTCATTCATTCATTCATTCATTTATTTATTTGCTTAGAAAATGGTACAATAGGGTGTTACAATATTATTATGTTCAACAATTTCTACCAATATGGTGTGCAAATATTAAAAATATAAGACTTGAAATTCACAAAATTAAGATGTTAAAATAGGTAGGAAAGTAATAAAATATTTTAAAATTAATCAAACTCAATGTCAGTAAAATAATGTAAAATTAATACATTTCATGTCAAAAAAAATTTATCAATCAATTATCCTGATATACATAAAACCTGGAAGATGTCTTGTCCAAAAATTCCTTAACACTATAGAAACTGTGATCCACTAACCAATCCTTCAATTCAATACAAAATTTGTTGTAAGGAAGAACAACAATTTTATTAGGCAGAGAATTATAAATGAACGGGGCCATATACACGCAATTGGCTCTAAACAACTTCAGGCGTGGGCGGGGCATTTCTAGTTGGGTTTGAGTTACCAGTCTTTTACCAATATTGCAGCTCTTTTCAAACATAGAGGGATTATTTCTAACAAATTTAGCTATCTCCAGTATATAGATACTCGGCACTGTTAAGAGTTTTCCACTCTTAAACACTGATCTACAAGAATCGGTCCATTTCATACTGAAAATCGCACGTATACACTTTTTTTGAGCCTTAAAAACTTGTATTGCTTCGGATGAATTCCCCCACAGAACTATGCCGTAACGAATAATTGAACAAACATATGCGTAGTAGACAGTTAAGGCAGTTTGTCGAGATGAACAATCTTTAAGTTTTCTTAGGGCATAGACAAATCTGTTAATGCGATTACATAAACTGCTAGTATGTTGTTTCCACGTTAAGTGTTCGTCAATAGTTATACCTAGAAATGAGTGGTAGCTAGTTTGCTCAACAGTTTGATTATTTAGAGAAATTGATAACTTTAATTGCCTCCCTTGAAATGTCTTAAAATGTAATATTTTTGTTTTAGATAAATTTATTTTTAATTTGTTTTTATTTAACCACTGAATTATATTATTTAACGATTTTTCTATCACTGATTTATGAGATTCATCATCGTCACATTTTATAATGACTGTAGTGTCATCAGCAAACAATACACACTGGTGATCTACTGCTTGAGGTAAATCGTTGATGTAAACGAGAAATAACAATGGCCCCAATATACTTCCTTGAGGCACACCGCAAGGATTAATTCTTACCTCAGAATCATAATTCTCTATGGTCTTCGTTTTTTTGTCTAGTTTGGTTATTCTAGTGATTTGTTCTCTATTTGTAAGGTATGATTTAAACCAATTTTCCGCTTGTCCTCGAATACCATAAGCATATAATTTTTTTAGTAGTATTTGGTGATCTACAAAATCAAAAGCCTTACTTAAATCTAAGAATAGAGCAGATGTTGTCGTTTTATTATTAAGATTCACTAAAACTTGTTTTATTAATTTAAAAGTAGCCAATGCTGTAGAATGTCCTTTCCTAAAACCGTGTTGCTCCTTTGCTAGAATCTCAAATTTATCTAAATAGTTAAGCAATCTTTTGTAAACTATCTTTTCGTAAATTTTTGATAAGACCGGTATCAGCGAAATAGGTCTGTAGTTGTCTTTACTAGATTTACAGCCCTTTTTGTGTAGTGGTTTTATTATTGATAGCTTGAGCTTATCAGGAAAGTGACCTTGTTCCATTGAGAGATTAATTATGAAAGCTAATGGTTTACAGATCTCGAGACTAATAGATTTCAGAAGCGCTGTATTGATTGAATCATAACCTGCCGATTTCTTGTTCTTTAACCCCATAATGATTTTATAGATCTCGAAAGAATTGGTTGGTTCAAAAAACAAACTTTGACCGGCAGATTTGATAGCTCCACTATTAAAATTAAACCGGTTACTAGTTGCATTAGGATTTTCATTCGTCAACTCAATGAAGTAATTGTTAAATCTGTCAGCTATTTCGCGCCCATTTTCCAGTAAGATATCACCATCTTTTATTATGTCAATATATTCTTTTTGTGTCATATTACCCATTTCATTTTTTATTATGTCCCAAGTTGCTTTACCACTATTCCTAGATTGCAAAATATGCTTTTTATTATTTAGTGATTGAAGATTATTTATACAACTTTTTAATATTTTAGAATATATTCGATAAGTTTTTTTTGCCTCTGCGTTTTTGTTAATGTAATAGTAAAAATATAAAATATCTATCTCAGCCTTTGTTTGTCCAAACCAGCCGCCCAATTTGACGCATACGTTACGTTGACGCAAACAATAATCGGTATTCCTGTAAAATAAAACTACGCGTAATCGTCACTTTTACTGTACGTATAGCACTTATGCTGCACGTCTACTTCACCTACGCGCAATCTACGCGTGAAACAAGCGTTGCCGTACGAAATTTTATTCGACTTCTAGGTTTGCGTATACGTGTGCGTGACGAGTGCGTCTTAGAAATTAGGGGAATACGAAATCTATAGTTATGACGCAAACGCAGTCAAGGCGCGCTACATAAGAATACGGCAATTGGGCGGCTGGACGTAGGCCTCCTCCATCATCTTCCACTCCTGACGGTCTAGTTGTCGGTTGTCATCCAATCTCAGTTTTTTTCTTCTTCTTCTTCTTCGTGATTGGAAGATAAATACAATAAGAACAAAAACATTCCAATAATAGTAATTTTAGAACACTACGGTGAGTCTACAATTCTGACACCGACCGTACCTATATATATTTGTTTGTCTATGTCCACATAGTTTCATGTCGTTAACACCACAAACTAAAAGTGCACTACTAAACCTAAAAGTGCTAAAAGTGTATTTATTGGATAAGCACACAAGTGCTTAAAAAGACTTCTAAATAACTTTATTTACCTTTTTCACCTGTAGTTTCAACTGCTTTCGACTTCGCGCAATTTGTAAATAGACAGTGCCAACTTTATTGACATGAAATGTTTTTCATTTCGGTCAGTGGAGTAGTAACTTGCTTTCCAAATGTAACGTGTATATCGTCACAAGATATTTTTCATTACTCATACTCCGAAAGTAGGTCTAAATATACCTGAAGAGCGTGTAGAAAATAAAATTTCCAGCCCTAGGGCTTTTCGCTTTCACTGACAGCTGTCATGTCAAATTATGGCTTCGCACGACTTGTGCAATCTGCATGTAGCCTGTATCAGTATCATTACGCATTAGGAACTTCAAAAACCTAACCTCCTTGCTTTTTTTTTTACACCAAATAATAATAATTATGGCTTGGCACGGCTCATGCATAGGTACTGCCAGAGTTTAGTACTTAGTAACTTTTTTCTCAGTAATCAAATTCAAGTAGGTACCTATATTTAGTTCAAGATATCTTATTTAAACCTCTTTGGTCCCAAACTTGTAAGAGGATCAGGTAGTATGGACACATGAGTACCTACTCATATGGTATGGAGTCTCATAGTCTCATTCACTCTCGTTGTTAGGAAGAATTTTATGTATTATTCGTAATGAAAAGCACAGTGTTTACCTCGAGTGAAAGACTCATTAAGTCCCTCGAACTATTAGCGCCCTCGCTACGCTCGGGCGCCAAACTCCGTCTCGGGACTTGTAATGAGTGACTTTCACACCTAGGATAACAATGTACTATTACATAGTTAGGTGCTCCACTGTGTGTAGCTACGTTCTAGTGCAATGCTAAAAAGTGGAATTCTTAGTTACCCCAAAACTACAACCTTAGAATCTTCAAGTAGAGATAGAGGGAAGGCGAGTATGCTACTTCCTCGACCTCATACTCGTGATATCATCAAGTGGGATGAGGTCAAATCAGAGTCTATTAAACCGACCTTAAAAGAAGGAGGCTCTCAATTAATCGCGTTTTTTTTTTAAATGCATTTTGCATAAATAAAAAAACTATTTTAAGGGTTCCGTAAAAAATTAACCCAAAGATCACTCTCTGGTTCGTATGTCTGTCTTTCCGTGTGTCACCACGGATTTTCTCATGAACGGATGGACGTAGCAAGTTGAAATTTATACCAGATACTGAGGTTTTATAGTCCTCATTATTGCCTTGAATGTAGGTATGTGGTTTATTTCGTTTTGAAGCCACTTTTCATTAATTAGGTATGTATGTATATGTATAAGTACTTGCTTGCTTATCCTAGATTTTACAACGTATTTTCCGTGAAATTATCCGGCAACTGGTAGTAACACAGTGGAAAGTAAACAGACTGCGTAGGTACTCAACTAGACGACACACAGGCTGCTCTGCGGTCTCATTAGTGTTACTATATTGCTGCCGTTCGTATCGTACCTATACCTAGCCTACCGAGGAAGTGGAACATTGTACGAATTAAGCGCTTTTTACACCATGTTTTCCATGCGTACACACTCCTTGTTTGTGAGTGATAGGTACCGTTTTAAACTATCTTTCTCCGTTCGCGTATATTAGTCGAATCTAGTATTTATTATCTTCTTTCGTAGAAAAAATTACGTTTGAAAAACGACTCGTGATGGGTCTCTGAACATTTTTAGGTTCCATGGCACAAAGTTAGAGATGCACTAAGTGTCGCGGATTTAATACTTCGACCCGCTGGACCGCACTGGAACGTGAAATTCTGTTGGGACGAGTGGGTAAGTAATCAATAAAAATACTAAACTGCTTTCTTACTAAAAACCTTTCTTATTTTTTGTAATTAAATCAACTAGGTAGGTACCACTAACTAACGTAGAGGGGTTTTTAATTGCAAAAGTTAGAATAGTTTGTCATAATTAATTTGTTTAGAATAGTAGGTACCTAGGTACCTAGTAGAAAGTTATTTACTCATGTTCACAAAATATGAACTGGGAGCCTTATTAAAACTGTGAAACGGTGCCTAGCTCGTAAACATGCTTATTAAACAACTAGCGTTACTTTACTTAATCTTTCGATCCCGTGAAAAAGCCACCTATTAGGTACCTACTCTTGTACAGTTTTTGCTTTTTAATACAGTTTTTACTAGGCGGAGTTAAATGTTAGTAAAGTATTGGTACCCATCTAACGCTTAACCTATAACGTTAAAACCAGATATTCAAAGAATAAAGCTGAGAAAACAATGCGTTTTTTTGTTTTACCTTTCGACTTTGAGTACCTACCTACTAGATCCATCATCTAATCTACCAAAGATCATGTATCATATAGAAAATCGTTTGTCTTTTTATTAAAGGTAGGTATCCTACTATCGAATGTGCTATCGACCTATCGATACTTACAGGTTCAAATGAAAGCACAACAAAACCAAACACAAAAGGCTCAAAGAAATTGAACCCTGTAGCGACATCTCGTGTAAAAATTAAACATTTTTTGATAACTGCCATCTAGTGTCAAAAACTTTTTCGAGTTTTCTGTGTTGTCAAACGCGGATCTTTTTATCATTTTTTGAAACTCATCGACTTATATTTAATTTTATCATTCAGACCAAATTCGTCGTTCCTATAAAAAAATATAGTGGCCGTTTTCACTCATTTCAGTTTAAATAGTTATGCAGAACTTTCTAGACTACATTACACCTTGAAATTAATTTACAGAAACCAGAAACAAATGGACTCTCGATCAATAAAATAAGTTTGAAAAGTAGGTACATGAAAAGTACCTACTTTTTTTTTGAGTTAATGATCTTTCTATCTCAAATGTTGTGGCAACACTGTTTTAAACTCTCAAATATTGTCAATGTCACAGCTGTTTCATTGTTTTTCACGCGAAATTGCGAATTTGCAAAATCATTGAATTAATTCTAAAAAAATGGACACTAATCTACAGCACGAAGATTTATTAATAAAATTACGGGCTAAGCTAAATGAAGAGAGAGTTAAACTATGGGAACCGCCGTTTGTGACCGAAGACCGCTCTATTTCGGATAAGTTAAAGGTACCTAGGTATTATACTTTTGTTTACTCTATTTTTAAATTACTACCAATAATTTAAAATTCATTCTGAATATTATTCAAGGTTTTTTGTATTCAAAGCCGCGAGTCGACTTATACTAAATAAATAAAAAGCTAACCGGTACATATCCTTGGCTACTGTAATTTCCAGGAGCTAGCAACGAAGTACGCTGGTGAACTGTCCCAGGACCATGAGACAGTGCTGCAAGCGCTGCACGAGTTGCAACTACACTCACTCGACAGGTCGAAGGAAAATGAAGCATTTAAAGAAACTGGTTGCGCTACTTTTACAGTTAAAGTAAGTTTGTCCTACTAATGTTGTTTCACAAATAAACTATAAGTATAACTGATTGTGATAAAACTTATTCCCCCTTATTCCAAAATCAGGTTTAAGGATAGTCCGAGATGTGGATTTAAACCTTAGATTTGTCGTGAACTATAGTCTAAACATGTGAACTATATCCCTATAAAACCACGTTTTGGAATAAGGGGCATTGTGTAGATAGCTGGAGACTAGGTTTAACACACTGGTGAAACCACAGAATGCACTTAGTCTGTATTTTTTAGCCGCGCAATCCTGAATGGCGATAAAAATTGCCTATACCTATCTTTCCTTCAAGTAAAATTTTTAATAGCCACATTTAATTCTAAAATTGGGACTAAGATGCTGTCCTAATTGCCCACCGCGCGACCAATGCATTCAAAGCGATGAAATTTCTATAGAACAATTTGGTTACATGTCATGATCGTGCAACCGTCAATTAGGACATTGAATAGATACCAGGTGTGTTCGATCGCACAATCCTACAACATTTTCATTGCATCGGTCACGTGATGGTGTGCAATTAGGACAGCGCCTAATGCTGTTGAAACTGTGGAACGCTGCCTGCTTATAAATGAATAACTATTAAATAAAAAAGTATAAGAATTATAGATTTAATTAATAAGAACATACTGAATTCTAAAATTCTGATATCTTTTTCCTAGGCTACAATAGCTGGTGATAAACCAAAGATGATCAAAGTTGTGAAGAAATTAGATGTTATGGGCAGTGATTTGATTACAACCATCGCTGAAGTGGTTGGTGTTGCCGAATCTAGGTGAATATACATTACATCTTATTTGTTTAGTAAATAAAACGAAAAAATTAATAAATTAAAAAACCCCGACCTCTTATCCCCCATATTTTCAGATGGCTCAACCGATTTCAATCAAATGTATCTTAAAACACTCCCGACTAATTCACCTTTCTGACAAAAGAAACAAAATCAAAATCGGTGTAGCCATTTGGGAGCTACGATGCCACAGAGACACCTCAAACTTATAACACCCCATCGTTTTTGCGTCGGGGTTTAAAACTAACCGCCTGACCATCAACACAGCCAAATCATCAGTTATCATTAATGTTTTCAGAGTTAAATTGATCTACAATGGAAGAGTATTAAAAGCCAGTCCCAGTTTAGAGGCGCAAGGGTTGAAGAATGGAGTCCAAATCATGGCACTTATCATGGCAGGTAAATACTAATACTATGGTTCGTCATAATTTATTATAGCCACTATTCATTTATATCCTCCCTCTTTCACACAGAAACACCTGAGAAGGTGCAAGAAGAAGACAAAATGTACATAGAGATGAAACGTACACGAGATGACGCCTTATTGCTGTCTGAATGTGTCGATGATCTGGCTGGTGATGAAGAGTATATGAAGGTAAGCATATTAATAGTATAGGTGTTGGTTCTAATAATTTTGTAGGTCTAAGATGATGCAGTGGTCACATTATTCATGCCATGGACTCTCACACTACCAGCTTATGGTTCCTAGACCAAAAAATAGTCACAGTGTGTTAACCTTTGTCTAAGGTGACAGAAAAAGCTATGAGGGCCTTCAACATGTGTAGATCGGCGTATGGCAAAACCTGGGGTCTGAAGCCTAGGGTACTGTACTTCATCTACACTACTATGGTTCGCCAAAATTTTAACCTACGGCAGTGTTGTATGGTGGACCAGAACCAAACTAACATAATGCGTAAAGGAATTAGGCAAACTACAAAGGATGGCCACTATGGCTATCACAGGAGCGTTTAAGTCCACGCCTACGAAGGCGTTAGATATAATTCTAAACTTAACCCCTCTTCACATCTTCATACAACAGGAGGCAATTAAAACCTTATACAGACTAAAAACGACAGGCGCTTTTAACTGCAATAGGCCCACAACGAGGCATACAAAAATGGACCTTAATGATGAGCTTCAAAGGAAGATGAATATGATTAGCGACGTTATGCCGTGTGTCAAAATCTTCAAAAGAAACTTTAAAATACATGTCCCCACAAGGGAAGACTGGACACAGCAACTGCGCTCACCAGACGCAGACTGCCTCATTTGGTACACAGACGGTTCTAAAACTGAGTCTGGTACTGGAGCAGGTATTTACTCAGAATCTTTACAACTGTGGAGTAGTTTGGGTCAATACACTACGGTCTTTCAGGCAGAGATGTATGCAATCATAGCATGCGCAGAGGAAAATCTGAAAATGAGTGTAGAGAACAAGACTATCTACCTTCTTAGCAACAGTCAAGCGTCACTAAAGGCCTTAAATTCCTGCAAGGTCAACTCGAAATTGGTCCTGAATGCGGTGAAAACCCTAAACAAGTTAGGCCGCAGGAACAAGCTGCGACTACTATGGGTCCCAGGCCATGTAGGAATAACAGGAAATGAGAAAGCTGATGAGCTAGCAAGGACAGGATCGGCAAGTGCTATGCTTGGACCTGAACCATGTATGTCCCTGCCAGCATGCACAATCATAAAGGCCGTAAAGGATTACGCTGATAAGAAACACACGCAAGAGTGGGAAATCAGTCAAGGGTTACTACATTCGAGGAAATTCATAGGTAGCAGCACCAGAGGGGCTTCTAAATTTATATTGAACAACAGTAGAAGCAAAGCACGAGCTGTGGTTGGTGCCTTGACAGGACATTACGGAACCAATGACATGCTTTTAAAAATGAAGTTAACTTTAAATAATGACTGCAGAGCCTGCGGTGATGTCAGGGAAACTATGGAGCACGTACTGTGTGAATGCGACGTCTTAGCAGCGAAGCGTATGAGCCTCCTTGGGAATGCGTATCCCAAACCGGAGGAATATAGGTTTCTTCGTCTCAGTGGGATCACCGCGTAATCCGACCACTTCTTCAAAGAGTAAGAAACATCAAGGTAGGGGTAAACACAAAAGATCCCATTGGGTCGAAGTGTTGCTGGCAATTTGTCAGCCCCCATTATATAAGATAAGATAAGATAACCTTTGTCTATGGTAGCTGTAAAGCTATCAAAACTTCAGGCTTTAATAAATAAAAAAACGCGGTTATATCCAAGCACGAATTAAATTTTCAAATTGCGCATTGCGAATCGGTTTGAGTATTTGTTTAAATCTTTACATAATTCGCCCGTTCCTTCCACTCGACACCACCAAAACGACACTACCGGTGGTGTCGTATGGAATCTCTAGTCCATACGACACCACCCTAGTGATGTCCAGAAACGCGTGTTTTTGACAAACAGCTCCCAGTTCATTAAAATAAATAAATAAATATCAGACAACATTGTGATGTTGTCTGATATTTAACTTAATAACTTTGGGGTCGGATCAATGTAAGTTCAAGTTTAAGGATCAATGTAATGAAAGACAAATTGCAAATTGCAATGAACAATGTCAAGATGACCATTTGAGTGACAGATAGATATAAACTTTATCAAATGACATACCTCATTAATGAAACTGCTTGAACTTAATTGGAGTTTTCATTTCAACAACTTTGTATGTAGGTAACCTCACTAATAGTCGGTGGTGTCGTATGGACTAGAGATTCCATACGACACCACCGGTGGTGTCGTTTTGGTGGTGTCGAGTGGAAGGAACGAATTCGCCCCCATAGTTAACTCTGGCTACACACAGTCTGCTAAATATTTTTCAAAATACTAAACAGTTCAATTACATCTGCATCTGCAATTCCTGACGTGCGCAATTTGGGAGTCTTCTTTCTTTTAAACGCGCGTGCTACATCTTAGACCGTCATTTTAACTCAGGCAGGTTCTATGATCAACATCACTTTCCTATTGTGACAAGTGTTATACTCACAGATTAACATTTTCTAATTCAATGTTCAGCTAGAAGACCAGTCTGGCAACACAGTAGAGCTTCCACCTTCAGAGCGTCGCGCGTTGCTCGTGGGACTGGCGTTACACGAGCATGGACGCGCCCTACTCAGGAGCAAGGACTATCCTATGGCTCTCGTACTGCTCTTGGAAGCTGATCGTCTGTTCAAGTAAGTACGATCTGAGACCTCACTATTTTTACCTTTCATACTGTTCTCACCTTTGGAACAGTTCTGCAAATTGCTAGAGACGTTAGAGTGGACTCAATTGAAAAGAGAACCAGAAGAATTATTTGCAACCACAAGCTTGCTAACAAGTCTTCAGACCTTTGAACATCGTCATCAAGTATCAAGATTGTTGGTCTTTCATCGGATACATTTTGGAGTGTGAGGAACTGAACTGCACAATATAATTATTCTTCGTCGGACGACCAGGCTTACTAATATGCGACACCTGTCCTGGGTGACACCCTGCCACCCTCACTAAGCTTTTCGTTTCGTCATTCCTTATTCGCATTGCAAATAAATGAAATTAATTCCCGGAGTTCGTGTACAATATAGGTGCCTTCAACTAACGTATCTTCTAGACCGCATTGTCACTTTCCATCGCACATATAAAGAAATCTGTTGCAATGTTTTCTCAGTGAATGTCGGTCGTCAGTACTCCAGTCGGTGGACAATGTAGGCGTGCTACAGCTGGACATAGCATGGTGCTACCTGTGCATCCATGCGGCGCCGGCGGACCTGCCGCGCCGGCTGCAAGCGGCCGAGGCTGCCTTCGTCAGGACATACGGGGAACAGCACCAGCGGCTGTTGGCTGTCAAGGGGAACATGGGTAAGAACATACACAGATAGACATGAAAACCAAGGAAAAACTGCAAAATATTAACACGACATTTAACAACTATCAATTCTTATGCAATTGAACTTGCGGATTCAGAAACCTCCATAACTATAAAAAAAAAACAGATGTATTTATATTGTTATGTACTTTTCCCTTTCCAGCCTGTGAACGCGTTCTATTCATGCGGCTGTACCTACTGCAAGGTATTCTGGCTTATCATCAGAACAGAAGAGAAGAAGCAAGAAAATTGCTGGAAAAGGCGGAACTGGAGATTAACGCCTTAAGGGTGAGTTCCTGATTATGTGGCGCAGTAAGTTTTTAACCTTCAAAAAGAGGTGCGGCCACTATGATAGCCTGTTTGTGTAAAAATAATTCAGCATAAACAAATGGCACTAAAGTGATTTTTGGAACTTTGGTCCAGAAATCACCTGTCCTTTCCTTTGAGCGCCGGAAAAGGATTTCTATATAAAAGTTCTGAAATACCCGATGCAGGAGATTATCGCAGGGAATATAAGCCATGATTGTTTACGTAGTGTTTATTGACCCGAAAATAATTAACCGTATTTGAAACGAATATATTTTAAATCTGACAGCCGACTGTACCGTACAATAAGACGTGTTTAATATCCGGTGAGGCAGGTGGACAACACTCAAGTGTCCCTGCTGTCGGAGCTGGGCTGGTCGGTGGGCGCAGCTCGCGCCGGGCTGCGCGCGGCCGGCGGCGACCCGCACGCTGCGCACGACTACCTGCACACGAGGGACGTGCAGCGACGCATGCACAGGGACGAACAACGCAGGGAGAGGTCATACCATGTTCTATTACTTTTGTTTGATACTCGGTAAACTAGGATCGGTTGTAGCAGCCGTATGCTTATTCCCACGACCCAGTTGGCACAATGGTCACCATGCCGGACTGCTAAACACAGGGTTGCGGGTTCGATTCCCGCCTCAGACAAGTATTTATGCTTAGATTGTCTGTGGTCTCGTTGTTTTTATGTATTATATAAGTATATATTTACAAAAGAAAAGTAGTTTATCCGTTGGCTAGCACCCATAACACAAGTCTACTTAGCTTGGGACTAGATGGCGATGTGTGAAATGTCCTGCAATATTTATTTACATAATATTTAGTCAAATATGTGCTATTCGCGAGTGTTTGTTCATGAATAGTTAATTATTATTAGCATGTAGTGTCCCACTGCAAGACAAGCTCTCCTGGCACAGTCCGTGAACTTTTGTAATGGCTTGCCAATCTTCCCTTAACTCGTCATGTCTGATAGTTATGTTTATATGATTGATATTATGTTTATAGAGAGCAGCGTCGGCTCGGTTACTGTGCGGACGGTACGCCGGTGTCGGCGCAGCTGGTGGACGGCGTGGCGGCGATGGGGTACTCGAAGCGGGCGGCGGCGCGGGCGTTGGCGCGGACTGGGAACAGTGTCGCCGAGGCTGTGGCTTTGTTACACGACCATCCGGACGAGGTAACATGACGATGTTCATGTTGGGAAATACCCAAGTTTCTACACATAGGACAGCGTTTAACCACTATCTCACCTGATGGTCTTAGATGTAGGACGCGAATCTAGAAGATACTTGTTGACTGCAAATAAGTGTTTGACCCTTATACGCGCCTTAATAAGTTATCTATGGTGAAATTCGCCCGCTAACCTTGTGGATATATGAATGAAGTAACATTGAATGTAATATTTGTTTACAGTTGATTGGAAGTGATGATTCGTCATCGGATACAGAGTCCCACTCGGAGGATTCGAATGTTGAACCTGACAATAACCTTATTGCTGAGGTATGTCTCAATTATTACTTCATAGACTATGTATTTTATTAGATATATGTGTATCATCCCAGTGAGGCCAGCTAACAGCTTACAAATTGGCTGTATTCCATAAAATAACGTAGTCATTTTTTGACGTGAAATGTCGTGATCACTTGTAACCTCTAATATATTTCTGTGCTTGTAACAATCATGTATAACGAAATATTTTGCGTATTGCTTATTTGGAATTGGATTTTTTTATTAGAATTATGAGCATTTAGGATGTACAAGCCATTACTCGGTGCGTAAGTGACGCTGTAATCGTGCGCAGCAAGCTAGCACAAGAAGCACTTACTTCACTTCGGCTAATTCACCCTAACTCATTTTTATCCCTCTTGGGTACAATTAAATAACTTCCGAAACGTCAGCGGTGAAATGCATGACACCTCAGAAACACTTTTAAAGTTTATAAGCAAATATATTATGTAGTATGTTTATATTGTATTATAGCTGGAATCGATGGGCTACAGTGCGGAGGACGCGCGCACGGCGCTCTCGATGTGTCGCAATAACGTTACCAAGGCTGTCGAAGTACTCATCGCCTCTGGGGGACATGTTGCTAGTGGTAAGGTTTTTCTTACAAACTTTTTTCAAATAGCCTAATTTTTCCCTCTGTTGGGCAAAGGCCACCTTAACGTCCTTCCATGCAGTTCAGTGCTAGGCTTAGTCACAGGTTTGGCCAGTCTGCCTCAAATGCTTCAAAGTCTGCCTCTCAATTCCAAACCCAATGCGTGACGATTTTAGCATATTAGCAGGGACTCTTTTAATTTTAAGTTAAAAAACCTGGTCAAACTCGTTTGGATTAATCCAGTTTTATCAACGGACAATGTCGCCACCGACTTCACTTAGGCGTTTGACAAAGTTATTCACTCCATATTTTGCACGAAGATCTCGTCTCGTATGGAATTAATAGCAGTCTCTTAAACTAGGTTGGAGTTATAGAGTCCTATCAGTCTAATAAGCGGCAGTTAGTGAAAATTCAGGGTTATTTATCTGAACTTCAATCTGCAGTTTCAGGCGTCCCCCAAGGGTCACATCTGGGACCATTGTTGTTTTATATTTATGTAAATGACTTGCCAGAGTTCATACAACAGGGGGAACGCGAAGAAAAGAAAATATTTAATATGGGTAACCTAATAATTACCGTATTTTTGTTTCGAAACAGCAGCGGCTTAGTGAACCCATTATTGACTGTTAGAGAGCTGATGTTGTCAATGATCGTGTCATGTAATGTTCTAACGGTATCATTCCAGCGGAGGATGCTTGCAATCCGTCGACGAGTGCGGACGCGGCGCCATCTACTAACAACAAACATAAAAAGAAGAAGGACGCACAGTATGTTGCTAACTAATATCATAAAAAAAGTTTTGAAAGAAAAATGGACCCGTCCTTATTTTGTATAAGTTTGGTTCTTTGTGTACCTACGAATGTTCTTATTTGCTTGGCAAGTAAAGAAATAAAAACATTGCACTCAGCGCCATCTGGCCTCCAAACTAAGTAACGAAGCTTGTAATATGACCAGACAACGGACAAAATACACTTTTCACACCTGCAGCACTTTAATCACGGATTAAAGCCCTATTAACCTCAACTTAAAGCAAGCCTTTATTCCCAAGGGAGATAATGTTGTATGAAACTCCCAAACTCATAAAGAAGGGATGGGCCGAATGTGATTTGAACCGAATACGAACTTCGGCCGAATGTTCGGTGAAAATAAAAAGTTCGATTATTTTTACTGCAGTTTCTTGAGAATGACAGGTCGAATCTTGTTTCGAATATGTAAGAAGAAGCGTAGAGAATGAAAGCTCAAGTAGTAACGAAGAAGTTGTCCAGACCACACAGTCATTCCCACAATCTAACAAAGACATACATAGAAGTACGATAGCAACAGAACTAGATAGATATCTGAATGAGGCTTTGCTGCCTAAAGGTCTATATGGCTGGTGGGCCAAGAATAATCATAACTTCCCTTGCATGAGTTTATTGGCACGAATATTTTTATCTCCTCCTATGTAGTGATTTATGACGATAATTATTTAAATGTTTCGATATCAAAATTAAGGTATTATTTATAAGGAAATTAGAATTTAGATTTATTTGTTAAATAAGTGACAAAAACTAAAAAAAATCGGGACAAAAAGTAGTCTATGTGTTATTTCAGGTATCCAGTTATCTACATACCAAGGTTTATGGTAATCGCTTTAGCGATTTTTACGTGTTTGAGTAACAAACATACATACCCACAAACTTTTAGCTTTATAATATTAGTAGGATTTAAAACAGCTAAGTTGTTTATTTTTTTCTGGATATGATCAACTACCGAATGTTCGGCATTTTAGCAGAATTTCGGCCGAATGCCGAAGTTCTGTTTAAACTGCCGAATTTCGGTTAAACCGAATGTGAAACGAATTTCGGCCCATCCCTAGAATAAAGTGATTTGAATTTGAAACGTTGAAATTCGTGTGGTAACTCTTGGTTTTAATTTTGAAGGTCTCAGCAAATAGGTTTTATTTATAATAAGTCATTTAATTGGTCTACAAAAATCTAGCAGGCCACGATTTATGTTTTTATTTTGATTGTTACGTTAGGTCTAAGCAAATAGGTTTTACCTATAATACCTAGCAAATATTTACCATCATGCTACCATATCATAGCAATTGCTCCATTTTTTTTTAAAGTGGATTTTTTAAAGTGGCCAGGGAACTGGCCACTACAAGAATTAAAAAAAAATTGGACTGACGGTATGAAAAGTAGAGTATGCACCTCGGGATAAAGCATGTCTTCGTCTTGGGCGGCTTGAACCCCTCGCTTCACTCAGGACTCTATTTAACTTCAAACTCCCTTGCTCCGCTCGGGAGTTAACCCGAGATTCCCTCGTTACACTCAGGGTTCAATATGCCACCCACAACATAAGACATTGCTTTATGCCCTTGATTCATAATCTACTATTGTGTTTTGTATCTTTTTTTTTTCCAATTTTTTTTCATTTGTTCATATTATGTTTTTCTTTCTTACTTTTCCAATCAATGCGGTATGTTACTGTAGGAAACGCGAACGTGAACAAGCCCTGCGCCGGCTGACGTCCGCCATCAAGACAGAAGAGGACGACTACCTGGACACGTCGCTTGTTGACGAGGAGGAGTTCCTCGTTCAGTACAAGTCTTTATTGTAGTCTTACTTGTCCACTAGTGTGGCTTTATTGCGCGGGATTGTATCAAGTAAGTCAGTTGTTTTTCTATTCACGGCAAATATACCATAGTATTTGGCCAAAGTCGAAATATTCTATATGCTAAAAATATTGCATTTCCGTCAAAATAAATATTTCTACTATCGGAATTAAAAAAAAACAATTTTTATAACAATTTCTTACCATCTATTCAAAAACTAACGTATTGTTCCCCAATAAGTGCGAACAAAGTGCGTAAACACCTATTAAGCGGGCTCATACGGGCTAAGCGGGCAATAATAAGTTTGAATTAGGTTGTCTAATGCATTTTCTGAAGTATTGCGCACGAGGCGATTAAAAAGGTTAAACGCTAAATAATATAAAGTTACTGGCTGGCAAGCCACGTGCCTTTATTAAAAAAAAATTGTTTGCAACTTTTTTACTCTCCATTTATGGATTAAATCAACCTGTTATTTTGTTCCCGCCAAATGATGCTCTGCGGAGCTAAAAATGTATCTGTGTTTATAAGTATACGATACATATAGGCCTACAGGGTAACAAATACAACATATTTACAGTTTATAACAACAACAAAAATAAAAATATATGATTGTTATTGAAATTAAATGTTATTCTACGTAAACGTAGTGTGTTAAAGATAAATAGATTTAATTATTTAATACTTAAAGTTAATAAATTGCTGAATCTTAAAAATCCTACTCCTACGCTACCACATTTAGTTTCTAGCTAAAGAAAACAAAACCATAAAAATGTTACCTAATTTTTAAAAAATATAGTATTTTTTTTAATTATCTGTATCCTAATTTTAAAAAAATATAGTAATGTAGGTATTTTTTTTAATTATCTGTAATATTATACGAATGTTCCACGATAACATAGATAGTATACCAGTGCCCTAACAGATACAACAAAATTGTTAATAAACCAAAATAGTTGATAATTTACCCCTTTATTAATCTCGTACACTTTATTTACTTCACAAATTAAGTTTCGTTTTTAACAAGCATTTTTCGATGTAAATACTTTTAGACATTAAAAATCATTAAGTGCGAAAGTTTGTGTTTGTCAGTATGTATGTTGTTACATCATCACGCAAAAACTAATGGACCGATTGTAAGTAATGAAACTTGGTTAACACATTAGAGATTTTTTATTCAGTAAAACCGCGGGGCGCACCTAGTTAGTCATATTTTTAAGCGAATATAACATCCAAAACTAACCCTTCGTATTGATATAAATAAATGTAAAATAAAAATGTATGTATATGTATAACCTAATTAAGTAACAAGAAGTTTGTTTGTTTGTACATAGATTTACTTAAAAATGTATTTTATATTTAATAAAACGAAAAATATATCAAATGATGGTTTATTTTGTAGTAAATAAAATAATATAACATTAAACTTAACTTATATTAACTTAAAATAATTTCATTTGTCATTTTTAACTTAATAAATTCAAATATAAAGAAAATCTTCGTTAAAATACTATAGGTACATAATATAAATTCTGAATCTTTCAGAAAACAAAACTGTCTTTGAAAATACGAACTCTAGTTGAACTATGAAGTAATCTTACAAATAGTTCTTAGAAATGCGGTGGTACAACGGAAAATATCCTAAAAAATATAATTACTAAGCTACTTGTCTTGGTCAATGCCTTCATTTAAGTCATGGCAAATTCAATCCAAATTCTAAATTATTCAATGGAAGTTTTGCAGTGCATTACATCACTTTGAAGCGTCTTAAAAATTAAGTTCGATAAGGCAACAAATAAAAGGAAATTAATACTATTGATAGTATGTAACTTACGTAATATAAATTCCTTCTTTTTAAAAACATCTTATCCAAGCGAGGTATGAAAATAAAATTTTCATTTTATAGCAAAACTAATTTGACAACTGCTTCATTTAACTTGGACTTGTCTTGGTAAATGCCTTCATTTGAGTCTTGGTTACTGGCGCACAATAAACTCCAAAAACATGACATCGTCTTTAATATAATCCAACTTATCTAGGCTTGTATGCGGTATGAAGATGTACTGCCGCTTTAGTTGTAAGACTGACTTGTCAAGTGCCTCGTTTGACTTGGACTTGTCTTGGTCAATGCCTTCATCGTAGTCGTGACGTTTGGACGATGACTTGCGATGTAATTGCAGGGATTTCACTATATCTAGTGCCTGGAAATAATACATTTTAATTTTATTTTAATTTGATTTAAATGTAACAAAATGTAAGTTATATATAATTTTTTCATGAATATATTTATAAAAATATCCAACACAACATTCGTAAGTCCTAAAGGAATCGATTGGAATAATATGACCAAAATCAATTCAGTAGTGTGATGGAGTAAGAAACAGCATTTATTTGAGCAAATTAATGATAGAGGAAAGGAACACCTATCAGCGATCTTCTCTCAAACTACATATTAAAACCCACATGAAAGGCTTTAACGCTGATACTGAGACGGCCCACAACAGCCCTGTTGTGGCGCAACATTATTAGAAAGGCCAATCTTAAATAAAATGGGGAGAGAGAACACGATAAGAGCATAGAATAGCATATACATAAGAATTGCTCCCCAAAACCTGGACAAATATGTTTTCCTTTCTGACTAACCTGCCTTCTGTTAGTGCTCTGATCTTTCAACACGATGTTGATCCCGATATCACAGGGCCAGTCAAGCAGCACGTCGTACGGCCCCCCCAGCATACGGACCGTGCACGTTATGTGACGCCCTTTCCATTTACCTATACCGTTCAGGTGAACTTCTGCCTGAAATCATGAACAATATTTCAAAATTACAAAGTAAAACTTTTAAACCGGCCTCCAGCCTAGCTAGCATGGCTGTTCGTGATATGATATGATAAAAGATAACGTATTATATCCACACCTAAATAATTATCGATTTCGCGAGTATGACAAATGGAGCGATATGATATGTTAAAATAATATCACGCAATATGAGATGATAAATACGTCACATCCACTTGATATGAATTTCAATGCTGCCAATTTAATAACGTTAACCATTCATTCTTTTCTTCTTTTTTTGCAACTTTTAACGCAATCTGTGACTGAATTTGACACATCTTTGTTGACAGAACGATCAAACAAGATTTTCTTCAATGTTTATATTTTGAAATCGTGCTATCATCGTGTTTGAGTGTTGGCGTTTTCGTGTAAATCGCGTTTTGGAACGCGAGAGCAACATGGCGCGCTGATTTTTATTTTAGCAAAACTTTGTAATAATCGAGTTAAATTTAATTTAATTTCGTGACAGTGCGAAAATAGTAACTCGACACTGGATATAATGCACACTGCGAAGCTTTAATTAATTATAATATAAAAAAAAACGAATGGAATAGAATCTTTTTAGTTTAGTTATACCTACAAGTAGGTAGGTACATTTTCTGTATTTATTATGAACATTTACACAAAAATCATTATAATATTTCTAACATTCTAGTCTAATAATGGATTTAAGTTAATATTTGTTAAGCTAAATAATCTTGATAAATTTATCACACCCTCCAAACGTTGTCGATAAAATAACGCGCCTTAATGTCAAAAATCGATACTTTTCACGTTTTTTATCGACAATTAGTCGGTCATGCTCGACCTTTCGATAACTAAGAGACTGTCGTGCTCGCTCTTTTGTCTATCTTATCATACCGTAACACGTGACATCACACACGGGCCATGCTCGCTGTTTCGATAAAAATTCAACATGGCGGCGTTATATAGCATATTTTGACAGTTTTTGTCGATAAATCGCTATATCGTGTTGCACATGCTAGAGGGGCAGGGTCCATCCTTAACTATGAGTCTTATCAAAATATTCAATCACGAGCTTTCCGGGAATTTTTCAAAAAAAGAGTTGCTGATAGAGATCAATTCCTGGAAATAAACAGTATGAAAAATCAAAGAAATTAGCTAATTTTCGTAGTGTTTTTCACAATCGTAATTTCTGTCCCAGAAGCACACTAGACGGTCAATAAGGAAGCACGTATCTTAGATATCACTTGGGGGTCAACCATTAATTTGTGTTGCAACAACCGATTTGAAATTAAGACAGTCACTGTAAATCTGCACCAAATTAACCAAAGTCAACCTCACCTTTAAAGTGTATCCGTATTTACTAGTTCTAAAATGCGGGCTTGTCAGAACCGTGTCGTTTTCCTTAGCATCCTTCATTCTTGAAGCGTATTGGTCTATTCTCCATATCATATGACCTGAGGGATTGAAAAGTCTTGTAAATGCTGGTTTAACAATTCTACATACGGTTGAAATTCTCATGAGATCCAGGGGGAATATCGGGATAAAAAGTGATCTCTTAGAGTTCGTTAAGACTAGCCTTACCATTATCACTGCCCATTTCATTCCCAAATGTCATCCTAGCCTGGAAGTCAGCTAACTCCGTCCTCAATTTGTGATAAGACTTGGTGAGCGCGCGCAGATCACGGGAGACGATGTCCGTCCGTGCTGATAGGTCCGCGGTTTCTGCTCGCGCGTCCGCTGTTGTCACTTCTAAGATACCTAGACGGTCTATCGGCTAAAATAACGAAAATCATGTTTTAAAAAGTGAATGGCACATTCAGGCAGTGGAACCTTTAGTAACATGTCACACTGGATGTGTTCTGCGGGCAGTGGCAGTTCAAATCTAACTTTTTGAACAACAGAAGGCCAATTCTCGTAAATAACATTTTTCAAATTACATTTCAATATCATTTCGATTGCATTTCGATCACAAATAATACCCTCAAAGTAACTCAAAATACCCTCAGAGTAAGCTTTCTGTAAAAAATAACTGACTTTAAGGGTATCTTTTGCAATCGAAATGCAATCGGAGTGACACATGATAAAACCTGTATAGACCATGTTTTTGTTCGTAATCAAAGACCTATTGAAATTGAAACCATAGTACTTACGACTGATGTCACAGATCACTATCCTATACTAACTTTTGTCTCTAACTCAAAATCTAAGCCACAAAAGTCGAGCCGTGTTAAAATATTAATTGATTATCCCTCTGTTGTAAAGGACCTAAGCTCATGTGACTGGGTGAATCCGATAGATGAAAGTGAACCCTCTATTGCCCTTGGTATATTAATGAATAACATAAACACGGTACTAACCAAGCACACAAAACATAAATATTTAAGCAAATCTAAGCTAACTCTGCAACCATGGATGACTCCTGGTCTCCTTAAATGTTCTCAATTTCGTGATCGTCTACATTTGAGAGCTAGAGCATCACCTAACAATAAAATTGCAGAAATCGAATATATACGTTATAGAAATTTCTATAATAATCTGGTGCGGAAGGTTAAAAATACTCATGATCAAAACAGTATTGCACAAAATTTAAGTAATCCTAGAAAACTATGGCGAACATTACGAGACATAAGTCACACTGGTAAGAGACGCTCAACTCCTGATGAACTAATTACAGATAAAGATAATCTACAAGCGACTCTTAATGATTGCAATAAATATTTCACATCTATTGGCTCATTATTGGCTAACAGAATCCTTGAGGTTCTAAAGGAATCAGAAATCTCTTTAGCATCGAATATACGAATACATAATTCCCCTGTTCAGTCCTTTTTCATGCAACCAACTGACCCTATCGAAATAAACAGTATTATTGATAATTTGAAAATAGACAGCTCTCCAGGCTTTGATAATGTCACCAATAAGCTGATAAAATTAATCAAATCGCAATTAGTAGAACCTCTGTGTTCCATTATAAACCAAAGTTTAGCTACAGGTATAGTGCCTGAACCTTGGAAAAGAGCAATAGTGGTTCCTATCCACAAAGCCGGTGACAAGAGTATTCTGGGAAACTATAGACCAATCTCTCTGTTGTGTGGTTTTTCTAAAATTCTGGAAACAGTCGTAAACAAACGGCTAGTACAATATCTCGAAGCAAACAATTTGCTTTCAGAATCTCAATATGGCTTTCGTCGAGGCAGATCGACTGAGGACGCGGTTTGTTTATTGACCAATAAAGTTTCGTCTTATCTTGACAAAGGGGAGTTCTGCGTTGGTGTCTTTCTGGACCTCAAAAAGGCTTTCGACACTGTTTCTTTTCCCATCTTGTTGCGTAAGCTAGAACAAATTGGAATCAGAGGTGTATCTCTTCAGTGGTTCCATAGCTACTTAACCGATAGGAAACAATGTGTCAAAGTAAATGGCAAGTCCAGTAACTTCGCAACTACTACATTTGGGGTCCCACAAGGAAGTGTCTTAGGTCCAACCCTATTTTTGGTTTACCTTAATGACCTCACTTCAATAGATTTGCAAAATGCAGATGTCATTTGCTATGCAGATGACACTGCATTGCTGTTTAGGGGTAAAACTTGGGACGCGGCTTTTGAAAGCACGGAGAATGGTTTAACTCGAGTGGCTAACTGGTTGAGTAGAAACTTACTTACTCTTAATACGGAAAAAACCAAATTTTTATGCTTTCACAAAACTGTAGTTTCGTGCCCATTGGTTCATCAGGTCAAAATTCATACCTGCTCAACCTCAAAGACTAACATAACAGACAAACGAAGTGTATCATGTACCTGCGGTAGTGTTGAAAGGGTAAAGTCGATTAAATATTTAGGCGTCGTCTTAGACGATAAGCTAAACTGGTGTGAGCATGTAAAGTATCTTTCAAGTCGGGTTAGAAAAACTATACATGTTATGCACCACCTCAGAGATGTTGTTGATTTAACACTTTTAAAACAGATTTACATTGCACTGTGCGAATCTGTTATCACATACTGTATCCTTGCTTGGGGAGGTGCTGCAACTTCATTCTTGATTACTCTTGAAAGAGCTCAGCGCTCAGTATTAAAAGTAATGTTAAAGAAAAAATTCTACTACTCGACTACAAAACTGTATAAAGAGGCTGAAGTTCTTAATGTTAGACAATTATATCTTTATAAATCAGTCCTGAACACGCACAGAAAAATCTCAAATGAGGCTAGATACGCTAAGTTGCTTACAAAAAGAAACTTTATTCTTCCATTTCCTAAGACTCGAACTGCTTTTGCTCGACGCTTTGGACCCTTCATCTTCCCTAACATTTACAACAAAATGAACAAAATTGCTAAAATTCATTTAGATACATATCGTGAAGCTAAAGTAAAAATAAAAAGACTCCTCCAAAGCTGGACTTATGACAAAACTGAACAAATTCTTGTAATAATCAAATAAACACTATTACAGTATGATCAAAACGATGAAATAAAGTGAAATAAATTTAATTTTTGATATTCTCTGCAATTAATATAATATATTGAAACATAAAGCGCGATGAATACTTTCAGTTGACTCACTTTCATAAACACACCCCAGCACACAACACATTAACACATTCACGTGATTGGCTCCTTCCTGGAACCCAACTCTTAAGAGGCTGGTGCTCTCCGGAAAGGTCCCACCACAAACAAACATTCTCACCGTTTTACACACACCCCCACCCCACACAAACACATCCCTCACACAAAAACACTCACACACACACACACACACCACGAGTATCCATTTAAATCATTTGAACTTTTGCTACTTTTCTTGTAAATAATGTTTTTGTAGTTTAACCTTTTCATAAAGATGTCCATGGCAAAAATTTTATACAAACTTAGATTCCACGAATCAGGCTCAGCCTTGTGTGGAATCTCCAGGATTAATATGAAACTCTGTAAATCTATATTGGTAAATAAAGTATTTTGTATTTGTATTTGTATTTGTATATTGAAATGTAATTTAAACAATGTTATTTACGAGAATTGGCCTTCAGGTCTGGTCCGGGCAACCAAATGTTCATGGCTGTCATTGGCTGTAAATAACGTCACACTATAATGCCAGCCAATAAACGAGCAGTTATTATTGTCGTTGAATAATTACCGGTCCCTCTGCAGCGACTTCACGTTGCGCTCCAACCGTAGCCAACTGCATCATCTGTTCCGATGCTTGTCTCACATCACTCAACTCTGCATCCAAAGCTGCTCGACTCTCGGCATTACGTTCTCTTTCTTCTTCTATTGTTTGCTTTAGATACGATATTATTTCCTCTGCAAATAATTACCATTAATTAAGACATAAGGAGGGTTGTTTAGAACTTGGAACTTAGATTTGAAATGGATTTGAGTTACCAAGTCTCGCTACAGTCCTGATCTTATTGTCATGTTGTGTGAGAGCCTGCTCTAGAAGCTCTCGTTCGTGTTGTTCATGCACCAAGCTGCTCACGGTGCTTTCTAACCGCATCACGGTCGACAACTGCTGGCTTTGCAACTCCTGGACAAAAAGGGGGATTCATTTGGACAACAAAGGAAGTACTAGGCTTATAAATTTTAGAATTATATTTGTAATTGGCTGTGGAAGTCTTTGGCGGAGGCCTATGTTCAGCAGTGTGTGTAGCTGTGGCTGATATGATGAAGATTATATTTATAAAATGCATTTTCAAAGAAGACAAGACTTGAATTTCTGACTTTCTGCTGTATGTGCAGACCCTCTTTAAATTGAGTTACGCGGCAAGTTACAGCGGCCACAGGTGAAATATATTTACTTTTTACGAAAATGGTTCGTTGAGCCCATCTATATTGGTAAAATTTTATAAGAATGCAAAGTTTTTGCTAAATACCTTACTTAGGTATTTAGCAAAAACCTAGTATTTTATTTAGTATAACTTAACAGCTAAATACAAAATATTCGAATGTACGTGATATTGTTAGCTTAAACTTGAAAATTAATTAGCCATGTCGTAAAATGACTCGTAAAAATATAATTGCATCATTGAAGCCACGTCTATTTGAACAACTAATGTTTTATTGCGCAAGAAGAAAGACCAAACTTCACAAGCATGTCTCATAAAGATTGATTGATCGATTGAAGGACTCGTTTTAATGGAAAATAATTGTTATTTTCATAATTTCAAGTGATTCAAGTAATGGTCAACACGCAAATGTAAACCCACCAAAGGGTGAGAACTTTTGGAAGAGTCCCAAAAGAAAGGCGAAAACAGCCAAAGAGGTCACGGATTCCTAATCCGAATTGGCTAAAGCCCGATGGCCACTAGTAAGGTAAGTAAGGTCAGCAATAATTGTCCATTGCTAGTCAAACTGCCAACTTTTTAAAACAGAGAGTGTGGTAAATTCTGAGGCATTCGGTTTGTTTTTCTTCTATTACCGTGAAGAGAAACCGCTTCCATATCGGTTTGAGCAAGATCCACTTTAGACAATATGTTTGCTCGAGAGAGATCAGTGTTTAGAGGACGCGCTGGTGCTGCTTATCCATCACCATTAAATAAACTAAAGAGGTGTACCTCACCTGTAAAGCAAGCTGCACATTAGAGAGATCATGTTTGAACTGCGCCGCCCAATTGGCTGCTCGTTCCGCCTCGTCATCCACAGCTGCTCGTAGAGAAACCAGGGTTGAGAGGAAGTGCTGGTGCTGCTCATCCATTAGGATCAGCTTGGAGCGGAGGGTGTCGATCTCGGTTGATTGGACCTCGCGGTGGTTCGTCTCTTCTGATAATATTAGTCTATGAATGGTAAATTCAAGCTATAAAGTGCTGTCGAATGGTCCCTGCTTGTTGAATAATTACAATGCCCTAAACTGATCCTTATGTCCTTCAAAAATTATAGAAAATAAGACACTATTAACATCGTAGCAAGAATCCCGAATATGCCTTTGCAGAGTGGTTTTTTGAACTTGGCACTATTGATTATTCCGGATCGATTATTGAAACTTGGCCTAAGGATTAATTGAATCCTTGGGTACTTCCTTCCTTCCTGATATTCCACATGATCTGGGGCACCTGCTAGTAATAATATACTCATTTTAAGATCTTACTTGACATTAGCCAGTTCCTTCTCGATGTAAGGTAAACAGGCGTCCAAGGAGGAGTCCTGAGGAGTCCAGGTGTGGTTCTTGACAGGTGGAGTCGGGGCGGGGACGCTAGCGTGGGACGGTACTGTAGAGTTGCGACTCTGAAATATATATAGTACATGTAATGTTGCAGGATATTGTACGCAACGCCATCTAACCTAAAGCAAGGCAACTAGGCTTGTTATAGGGTGGACCTACTTACCTACAGTAGCAACGGGAACCGGTTACCTTCTGCTTCTTGATTTGAAAGTAACTTCCAGGAACATTAGAGCCTAGATTTTAGAATCAATCTGCTTGGGCTTTATTAGGTTGGTTTCAAACACTTTGTCAAAAAAAAGACGACGTCGGTATTCCGTATTTTATAGTTTACAAAAGCGCCTGTTTAAATTTTAAAGCAATTTAAAAGAACATTGCTCTAACGGTGAATGAAAACGCTTGTTCCCAGTCGTTCCTACCTAGCAACGCTTGTTCCCAGTCGTTCCTACCTAGCAACGCTTTGCTTGGTTGTATGGCTTTTAAATTTTGCTGAAAGTGGACCTTGGAGCGGTATACAGGGTTATTGGAAATTATACTAGCAAGCCGTTGAGGGCTAATTCTGTGCACCTTAAAAAACAACTTTTGTTCTACGACTTTTGGAAATTCGAACATTTTTTCGAAATTTTTGAGGTTAGGTTTACCTGAAAATCAGCTTCTGTTCCTTACACGGAGAGGTCATTAACCTTAATACTTATTTTTTAAGTTTTATCTACTGTTCTTAGTCTGAATGACCTTGGTTTTCGAATTTACAAAACCTCAAAATTTTCATCTTTTTTTTTCGAATTTCCAAAAGTTGTTTGTTAAGGTGCATAGAAGTAGCCCTCAACGGCTTGCTAGTATAATTTCCAATAACCCTAGATATAAAAGTAATGTAGGCCTACCTACCTTATCCATAAGAGGGCAGTCCTTGACGTGTGTATCCTTGTGTTTCCTCTGTATCCACGCCCCGCAGCGGAGCGGGCACTGCTCCAATATGCTGCCACATTGTTTCAAGTGATTCTGGAATTTTATTTAAATAAGATTCAAATTTTTTAAATAAGAAATTTTTTATGCGTAAGTAAGTATATAAAAATCATTCAATTGACAATGGAAAATAACACAACTACCGTTGAAAACTTTCAACTGGTACGAGCAGATTTTCAAAACATAGCCAAGAATATATGCCCATTACTCAAGGTGTTCAAGGAACGTAAAATGCATTATCAGTATATTTCGGAACTACGATGCCACGTGCCTCTTTTGTCAGTGAAGAAACTTATTCTCAGCGGTAACAAGATCCACTTTTTACCCTAAAACGGTGGATATGAATCATACATAGATCCACCGCTGGAGCCTCGTCAGTGGATTCCAGTGGAATGACCGCTTTTTGCGAAAAGATAGAGAGGCGGACCGACATAAGGTTGCGCTCTTTTTTTAGTAATAATACCTACCTATATAGATCAGTTGACCACTATCATACTTGATAAATGACTACTTGATAATACACTACCACCATCATTTACTATGGTAAATGACGATGCGGTCAAAGCGCACGCGCGTCTAGGACACACCTATACACTTGTGAATTGAAAACCCCCCAAATAAATGGGGGCCTTCAAGAGACGCAAGTGAAAGTAGGAAGAAGGCTGTGCAACGGAAACTCTTCCGACCAGTCACCTGTCCTTCCTTTTGTGGCTGCACCGGCGGCCTACATGTCGGAACAAGAACAAGTCTTCAACCTCATTGTCGCGCCACTATCACGTGAGATGAAGTCAAACGTAAACCCATTAAAAAAAACCTATCTATTTCTATAATTCAAGACTTCAAAACGTAAATAATACTTTAACATAATATGGATTAAAACCAGCAAGTACTCGGAAAAATTCACAACGGATATCATTGCCCTTCGAGAGATAAAGAATAAAAATACGGAGATTATAATGCTTACAGTGCGTGCCAGATAAATCTGTGCGTAGCCCAAATCGGAACTAATTGAAAATGTTCGAATTTTTGTCGTTTACGTTAGGAGTTTTTTATGTGTATGTTTCCATCAAAGACAATATAAAGTTATGCCAAAAACACTGATCAAAGGACTAGGCCAATCATACTTGCCAACTATACTTGGGGCTGAAGAAATGTTAAATTCGAGATCTCAAGTTAAGATAGGCGAATATTGATTTTAAATCAAGTGTTTTTATTAATGAACTAATATTTTATTTCATACTTCCCGTGTTTATATTTGCCATCATCGTGCCAAAAGTATTTCAAAGTGCATGCAGGGACGAAAAGAAATTCAACAAAAGTGCCACTAATCCCGCGCTCACTTATCTGGGACGCAATCTACCACGTTTTATCAAATCGTATTTGGTACAATGCACTTATGTAGGTACCTACTTACTTTAACTGGTTTTGTTATAAAATACCTACCTCTAAGTACATATTTATCTCTACATAGGTCGGAGCTACCTGCGATTCGCAAAACAACGTATATAAATATTCTTAATAAAGACGAATGCCTATTTCATTGGGAGACTGGCTTTTGCCTGCAACTTCGTCCGTTAAAGGTTTGCACTTTCCAAAATCCTTTCTTAGCACTTGCGTGTGTTTTAGCAACTATGCCAATCTGTTCGTTAGTTTAGCCTGTGCGTTGATTCAGTCAGTCAGGACTTTGAACTTTATATTTATAGATTTGGGTTATGTCAACTTTGATTCAGCATTGTTTTATAAACAGACAATTATGTTTCAGAATATTAAGTAAACGCTTTTCACTTTTTACCTGACTGCGCAACTAACACATCAAATAATAATTACCTACATTTTAAAACAAAATAAGTATAGAAGAGGATATCTTCTAGTTATCAAAATAAATTATGATTTAACTTTATTCACATTTTAAGTCACTGATAAATATGTGGGAATGTTTAAAACTGGGTCCACTTTTAAACTTTCTCCTTTAATATTGTCAAAAAGTTAAACTGCATATTTCTCAGTAGTCATTCAAAATGTGAATAAAGTTAAATCATGATTTATTTTGTGAACAAAAAGACCTCCTCTCCCAGTAATGCACCCCGCTGATTTATTGTTTTCAAAGAAACACATTCTAAATGTTTTTTTTTATGTTATTAAGCTTAAAATTCCTACATACTTATCATTCCAAATCTATATACACTTGTCTAACATTTTTAAATCGACCTCACTTTTCTTAAAGCACACTATCAAAACGGAAATAAAACGTAATGGTAACGCGAACAAAAGACGAATGAAACACAAACAAAAGACGGTTAAAACGGAAACAAAAGACGGCTAACGGACGGGCAAAGACTTACTAAATATGGACGTTCGAAGCCAAAATTTACCTGTAATTGTCCCATTTCAAACAGCTCATTACAGAAGTAACAAGCGCTCTCCTTACTCCTCTTTACAGCACTTCTATCCACACTCATGTTCACTGTAGAACCATATCAAACCATACACTAAACATTATCACATTTAAAAAAAACGCGACGAATTGAAAACCTCCTTTTTTGAAGTCGGTTAATTAGATTTAAACACACAAAACTATTAATCACTGTATCTTTTCTTTCTAACTATTCTATAAACATTCAATGGTAAAAACCCTAAAGTTAAACAAGATTTAGTATTAATATTATAGTATTTTGATATTAGATGCGTGATGTTTGACACAATGTATTCTGGTAAATGATTCATATGTAGTTATCTAGTGATACGCGGGGCGTAGTCGGTGATAACGACTAGGTAGGTACCTACCTACGTATCTATATCCACATGTATCATAAACAAATAGGTAAATACCTACCTATTGCAAATAATCTCGAATATTTTGTGGGTCAAGGGCTTGGATTCATTAAGATCAGAATCGTTAATCTATTGACTTTTTATGTTTTACTAGCTACGCCCCGCGATTTCACTCGCTTAACTCCCGATCCCGTAATAAAAAGTAGCCTATGTGTTAATTCAGGTCTCCAGCTACTTACATAACAAGTTTCATCTCAATCGATCCAGTAGTTTTTGCGTTATAGAGTAACAAACATACTAATACACACACTTTAACATTTATAATATTAGTAGGACTAGCTTTTGTCAGCAACTTCGTCCGCGTAGGGTTTTTATTGTCCAAAATCTTTTAGCTACGCTAGCTTATAACAGCTATCTGTGTGCTAAATTTTAGCTCGATCTGCCGATTGGTTTGAGTTGTGTGTTGATAAGGTAAAGTAAGTAAAGTCAGTTAAGACTTCGAATTTTATATCTACAGATTAGCTTTCTCCGATTTCCGCAAACGGTACTAAAGCGGGTAAAACCGCGTGGCGCAGCTAGTCGAGTAAATCACGTAAAACTTGCCAATTTGCTTTGCATCCAGTTTATCTGGTTTTTAGCTTCGGGGGCAGTCGGGGGTACTGATTTTGGTGCAATAGAGATCAGGCGTGGTAGAGATTATTTATATCGATTGTGTGAGGGATATGTTAAAATGATTTTAATTAAGAAAAACGAGAAAACCGCAGGGCTTTGCTGGTTTTCCATAACTTCATACCACTCCGATGAATTGAGAAGCTCTAACGACTTGATTGCTTATGTTTTACGGTCGCAATGTGCCACTTAATGGCACCCGTGTCTAAAATATAAGTTTTTTAAATCTATTAAAAATGTAGATTGTACTAATGTTATTAAATACTTACCCTGTCCTGTAAGACAGAATTGAGTCCATATATTACGAGATCACGTATTACACGACCCGATATTACGAAGCCAAAATGTACTCGTAATACGTGACTGTGTAATATTTGGTCGCGTAATACAGGTCGTGTAATACGTGGTCGTGTAATATTTGTCCGCGGTGATATTACGAGTCCATATATTACGAGACCACGTATTACACCGCCACGTATTACAAAGACATTGCCATAGACCTATAAAACCACAGAGTGGTTCGTCGTAACCAAGTAAAATGGGTAGAATTCGTTTCTAGCACTCGCCGGCCGCTGCCGCGGCACCGCTCGCTTCGCTCGCTCGGCTCGTGCGTTGTGGTCGCAGTTCTAACATAAACCTAACCTATCCATGTCGGTTCTGGGTAGGGGGTGTTCTGGAAGGGTCTTTATATGCTGCCCTAAAGACCACGTATTATTATGACCTGACGTCATGCGCCCCGTTTCAGGAACGGGACGCGTCATGTTACCGGAACATGACACTTTTGTGTGAATGCAGGTGTTTCATCAATTAACTAGACGATATCGCACCAAAAATGTAATAAAGAAAGTCCGAATAACTTTTGAACTTTCACACACTCACATAGACAGCACAATTCATAGAGACGTTTGAACCACTCTGTGGTTTTATAGGTCTATGGCAATGTCTTCGTAATACGTGGCGGTGTAATACGTGGTCTCGTAATAAGTGGTCGTACATTATTTGTTCAAACCTATAATACGAAGCCTGTACACGTAATATCAGGTCGTGTAATCCATGGCGTCGTAATCCATGGCAGCGTAATATCATGTACACGTATTATTGGCTCCCACAGAATTTATATTCCTCTAAGTATGTATACCACTTTATAGGCAATTCCCTTTAGGCAAACCTTTTGTTAGTCATGTCGCATTTCAAGCATTCTGCTTCAGTGGCATTTTTCGCTTAGGGCGAAAAGCTTTCTAGGCAAACCACCCATTTAGTATAATGCCTTCATTGGCGTCACGCTTAAACGGTATCTCGATCATAAGCGATAATATATATCTACTGCACTAGAATAGGGCTACAACAGTTATGGCAATCCGCTCTTGACCGGTGTTGTATTGCATTATGTAAAATGTAATAAGTACATTCGATCACTTTGAATATATCTACTGATGGTTCTTATGAAATGTCTACCTGACTGAGCCCCGAGATTGGACCCGCGTAGCTTCCAATTCCGTTGAAATATCGGAATAAAAAGTTTACTAAGTGTAATATTCCAGGATTCTAGCTTTTTAATATATACCGAGTTTTATAACAATCGGTTCAGTAGTTATTGCGTTAAGAGCTGACAAACGTACTAACAAACTTTCGTATTTATGATATTACTGCGACCCGCGGTTTCACCCGCGTAACTCCCGATCCTGTGGGAATATCGGGATAAAAACTAGCTTTGAGTATATTTTCCACCTATCTACCATACTAAGTTAGGTACATCGAAATCGGTTCAATAGTTTTTGCGTGAAGGTAACATGAAGTAACATCACTATCACTACATAGTTTAAAATAAAGTCACCTTTTGCCGTCCCTATGTCCCTTTGTATGCTTAGATCTTTAAAACTACGCAAAGGATTTTGATGCGGTTTTTTTAATAGATGGAGTGTTTCAAGAGGAAGGTTTATAATAATATGTATAATACATGCATAATATAGCCGTGCAAAGCCGGGGCGGGTCGCTAGTACATGCAAAACAAACTTTTACGTTTACTTTATTAGTAGGATTGACCTTTATGTCCAGTTGTATTAGGTATTAGCGCATAACATGACAGACATATTTCTACGTCCCGTCTCGTCGACCAAACTCCAATGTTATCCTTGTATTTCAACTTGTTCTTCAACAAACAGACATACGTAGTTACATGCTATTCGACGACCTTTGTGGCGTGAAAATAAATATTTTACTTCTCCACAAATTACGGTTGCTGACTTTTAAAAAAAATATTTAGCTTTATTCGTTTTATAAAGAAAAATGTTGAACTAAACGCTCTCTCGTGTAATTTGTACCAAATATGAAATGGGGTCCAAGTTAAATAGTTAGGCCCTGAAAGCCTTATTTTATATTAACCTGCATATTCAAAAGGTGATTTTGATCCATTTATTAGTAAAATTATTTTCGTTACGAAATTTCTTGATTCGGTCGCCGCGCTCAAAGCCCGCGATAAAAGCTATGCAATAGCTTAAAAAAATATAATTATGAAATAATCAATGACTCGAATACAACTCGAACAATTTTTATATACTTACTTATCTGTTTACTATTAAAATATTCATATTTTTATAATGAATCAAGTTTTATTTTAAGAAACTCAACTGACCATTTGCATCACAAACAAGACAGTTGCGAAAAATGATAGGTTATTATTAATTAGAAGTTTCATCTGGAGGCTTTGAGCGCAGCAGCCTGCGCGGGCGCAGGTTACGACACCGATTTACCTTCAAACGAGTCAGTCGTCGTCTGACAGCCGCGGCGGACGCACGTTGCGTCAACATTTAGTTACAAAAAAAACACGCGAATTAAACAATTTAAAGTGTTAATGTTATTTGTGTTAGTGAGAAGGTGGATTTTTATTGAATTTTTTAGTCGTGTGAGTATTTAAAGTAAATGTTTAATTTATATTCGTTGTTTTACAGCTTTAGGTAGGTATGGTTGCTTAGGTAGTTGAGTGTTATTGACTGGTTTTTTTACTTAAATTGTCTTTTGCATTGATTTAAGAGATAAAGATGTTTTAATTGCTGAGTTATAGATCCCTTTATTATGTTTTGGTATTGAAAAATAGAAATATCATAGTACTTATTTGTTGTCTAGTTTTTTTAAATACTTATCTATTAAGCATTCGTGTTTGTCATTATATCTAAATGTTATTACATACAGAATTATACCTACATTCGATATAAGAATTAGCAAATAGTCTTGCCGAAATATTACCAAATCAATGCACGTTTTTGCCTTCTCTCTAGTGCTATATTTAGACTTAAAAACTACTTACAAACTTGATTCTGAGGACAACGTAAAGCCGAAAATTGAAAATAATCAACATAGGTTTCAAAGTCAAGTCAATTTTTTTATTCAGTTGAAGCATTCGCTTAAAGATCACATTGAATTGTCTTAAAAACTAAGTGTGTCTTCGGAACGCACCCAAAAATGAGAAGACACATAGTTAAGTATAACTCATGGATATTTTTGTGATTATGTTGACAAAGGTCAAGATTACAATTTTTTTGAAGGTATAATGAAATCGAGCTTATAATTGCTCGATTCGAGTCATGTTCTTGGGTTCTTATCATTGACGTTTTCTTACTTATCATTAAAAACAAAACTTACACAATCTGTGTAGCAGGAAATATATTCCTGGTTATCCTACCATTCGGACATCCGATCGGAAAGGACAGAGAATATCCCAACATACACACAGCTATTTTGAGAAATCTTTCAATGCCAAGACTACCAAAATTACCTACCTACGCCACGCCATGTCACCCGTGTAAGTCCCGATCTTATTTTTAAGCTATTGCATAGCTTTTATCGCGGGCTGTGAGCGCGGCGACCGAATCAAGAAATTCCGTAACGAAAATAAAACCTAACACCCCCCACTCCGCCTACCATGTAGCTCGGCCGAGCGTTCGTTTAACATGTATGTATATTTTTTTATTTTTTTCATATTCTCTCACCATTTTTAAACTTTCCCAGATTCCCATAAATATTTCATAACCAAACTTACCCAAATCTTCAGTTCAGTTGTTCTCGAGTTATACTCGTACTTACTTATATTTATTAGGCTGTATGTGTTTTATAAAACCTTAAAACGATTAAAAAAGCCTTGTCAGTCTGTAATTGAATGTAAAAATATGTTTATAAAGTGAAGGTAATGCTCTCACTATCAAGTTGTAATACAGGCAACATTATATATTTTACATAGGTTAGTAAAAACATACCTACATAGCTATGAGTTTAATTTTAGTAAGTCTTAATAATGTATAATTATACGGCTGCATAATTGCAGACCCACCGTAGAGCTCCAAAACGGCTGTTATAAGAATGTTTTCAACACGAGCAAGATTCTAGGCACCTGCTTTAGGTGAAGTTTAAAGTCTTCTAACTCATGATCAAACATATGAAACATACCAATAATAGTAATTTTTGAACTCTACCTAACAACTTTTTAAAACTGAATATTTAATATAGCGCCATCTAGCCCCCAAACTAAAAAGATTTTGTACTTTGGTGACCAGTACAACATACCTACTTAAAAAAATAGCCAAAGTACGCGTATATTCGTATCGGAAATGAATTGAAGTTAAATTAAATGAATTGATTGTTAAAAAGTATACATGCAAATTTTCTAAAAATATTTGTCTCGGCGGGATTTAAACCTGCACCCTTCGTTATAGCTACCGATCAAACCATACAGGACATTAAGCGGATCCCCACACACAAAATCAGAGTCTCAAAGTTAAAGGCCAGACAGACGGATATTTTAGAACATTTTCAATTACAATGCTTGGTACAAACTTCACACTGGATATACGCGCAAGTCGTACGAAGCCATGAACAGAAAAAAAAACGAATAGAATTGATCGCCTAAACTAACCCGTAAACGTTACCCGGTAAAGGGTTAAATTAGTTACAGAAAAAAAATCTTTACTTAACTAACCTTGGATTTAGTCCGACCCTAAAATCCAGTAAAATACCCAAATAATAGTAATAATCTTGGTATAAACAATAAACTCATGAACATGTAGTACCCGCTACATTTACATAAAATATGTGTTAGTAATGCTTCCCCGTACTATTGCTTGGACAATAATCGACCAAACACGGAACCGACGTGAAAAGCTCCATGATTATATTAATTCTAGCCGACTTCAAGGAAAGATGCAGCTTATTCTGCGTTTTTTATTCACATCTTTAAAATGTATTTGTTTTCGAACCTTTTTTTCTTCAAAGTTGAAGGCTATTTTATTAATTACATTATTTAATATATTTTTTATCGAATTCATTGGATTTTTTAATAGCTTGACGTTTATTATAATTAGGAGAAACCTTCACAATTGAGAATAAATCAAAATCCAATAAAAAGAATTACTTGTGTGTACAATCAGGCAACAAATTATACATACGCACCGTAGAGCTCAAAAACTGCCATCATCTGAATGTTTTCAACTCAAATAAGATTCTTACAGTTGAAGTCCAAAGTCTTTCAACTCATGAATTTATTAGACAAACATTATTAGAATTAAAACATTCCTATAGTAATTTTAGGACTCTACGGTGGGTCTACAATTTTATTGCCGACTGTACAGGTACGGTATAAAAAAATCTAAGTATTTTATTAAGTGCTAATTGTGTTGATTCTATTTAACTATATTAATACCTGTTTTTAATTTATAACTTAATTGTTGGCACTGATAAAAAAATGTGAAACGCGTTAACTAAGTTAACTAGTGAAAAACAAGCAATTTTCTTTACAATTACCATTGTAAACCGACCTCTCACCAACTCCCAAGTTGTTTGCACAGCAGTTGTACGTAGAGATTAAATGCTTCTATTCTAATAGAGAGTACAACAAAGAATTTTATATTACAAAAGATTGATTTGATTTCTATGTGTCAGTTACTTGAAATATTGTCATATTTTACTTAATTACAGGAGAATGTTATTCAGTCAAGTAAACAACCTTTTTGAAATATTTATTTAAACAGCCGATGGCTGTATTTGGAGGCTCATTTCAAGGAACTTTTCATTTTTTTTTTTTCGGTAAAATGTACTGCAAGTAGCCGTCGCGGTTTGTGTCTTGTAATTAACAGACAAATATTGTATATTTATTTAGTTATTTTGGAAAAATCGCAACATGATATTTAATAAAAATATAGTATAGTTTTAAGCTCACATCGGCCCCCTGTCCCGGTCCAAGGGGCCGATGCACTAACGATTATTAGATCAATAAAATCGGACATAAGTAAAAATGTGCAACTTATTCAAAAGTGTCATGTAAGCTATTGTTCCTATAGCCAGGTAACCGACCTTTTAGACGGCGGCCATTAAAAATCCCCCCACTCTAGACCTGTTTTAACAAATCAGTCGAAACTCAGCCGTTCGTGGAGTCGCATGTCTTTGTTTTCGGCACTTTTGTTCGCACTATAACTTCGCTTCACAGTTGTGTGTTTGTGTGGTTCAATTTAGAAAAAACTTTTATTGGATATGGCAGAAGAAGGTATGTACTACATTTTAAAATATTACATGATTACTTTGTCGTATAAAATTTATATTTTTATGTGATATTAAAACAGTTACAATTTAGGTACATTTTTTTGCTTTACTTTTTCAAACAATCGTGTTTTTCTGTATATGTCGTGTCTTGTCGGGCTACAACTTTTATAACAATATAATAATTGATTTGTTGGCTATTGTAAATCATAATAAAACCATCCGCCTACGTCCGCCATTTTGTTTTATATGACTTTTAAATTGTACGTAAAAATTACACAATTATTTTAAGTTAATATATTTATTTATTTGTCGTACAGATAATTCGAGAACTATCAAGATATTTACTAGAAGAGCATTGTGGGAGATCTTGAATGAATTCAAGGGCCACAAAATAGAAGAAAAGTTTTCATTGTTTGAAGATAGACTTGTCCAATTGACAAATTGTCCGGAACATGAGAAACATAAAATGGTAAATGGTTTGAAGCACTTTAAAAGTGAATTCAAAAAGAAGTGGAGAGGAGCTTCATACAAAGAAGAACGGTTTTTAAAAGTAATGAAGTGTGGCTTACATCTTCGATAGAATTACCTAACTGGCCTGAAATGACCTTACCAAAACCTGGACGTCCAAAAAAATCATTTGAAGATGTGTGTGACCGTAGCAAACGGAGAAAAACAAAAGATCTGCGTGAACAAGTATCTGTCGAGGAGTTGACTTATGCTGCTGGCGTGAGTCAGAGCACTTCAGGAAATAAAGATGCATCAAAAATAATTAAAGAATTAATGGCTTCACCCACCAGAGCTACTAAACTTAGAAAAGTTATTTCTAGTACCAAGAAGCAAACAACTGTAAAAAAATATACGCCAGCAGAAGCACTGGCTATCTTTGTTGAAGGTGATTTCACTAGAAGACAATGGGAAATAATCCACAGATCTGGTAAAGCTATTTACCCATGCTATTCTGTCATACAAATGGCTAAGATTGAATGTTATCCCGAGGAAGAATCAATACATGTCACCGAGACAAGCGCAGAAGTTAAACTTCAAGCATTACTAAATCACACTGCATTGCGCTTGTACAAATATATAGCGGAGGTTGTCAATACGTCATGCACTGAAGAAAAAAAACAAAATATGGTGTTAATTTCGAAAAGGGGATGTGACGGATCTCAGCAGACACAATACAAGCAAAATTCGAAAATCACGGAGATAGTGATGCAAATATTTTTCAAAGCTCACTAGTGCCTCTAAGACTATCTGTTATCATTGAAGAAGAGGAGAAAAAAATCATTTGGCAAAATCCGGTTCCGTCTTCAGTCAGATTCTGCAGACCCATACGTATAAGATTTATAAATGAAACAAAAGATATCACAAAACAAGAAATACAATACATTGAAAACTAAGCCGAACAGCTCCAGGAGACAGAAATTGATGGCAGCAAAATAAAACATAAACTGTTACTTACCATGATTGATGGCAAGGTATGTAATGCTGCTACAGACACCTCATCTACAATGAGATGCTACATTTGCGGACAGACTTCGAAGGATTTTAATAAATTAATTAAAAAAGAAAGTAAAGTAGAAACGTTGAAGTTTGGATTATCAATTCTTCACGCAAGAATTCGATTTTTCGAATCTATTTTACATTTAGCCTATAAATTGCCTTTACAAAAATGGCAAGCACGGTCTACAGAAGAAAAAAGAATTGTAAAAGAGACTAAAGAAAAACTACAAAAAGCCTTTAAAGAGGAAATGGGATTACTCGTAGATGTTCCCAAAGCAGGGTTTGGGAACACTAATGACGGGAACACGTCAAGGAGATTTTTTGCAGATCCGGAATGCTCCTCAAGAATAACTGGCATCAATGTCGATTTAATAAAAAGGTTTAAAGTTATATTAGAAGTAATATCAAGTGGCAATAACATTGATGTAGAAAAATTTGAAGCATACGCAAATGAAACTGCAATAATATATGTCGATCTGTATGGTTGGCATTCCATGTCACCAACCATACACAAAATTTTGATACATGGAGGTGAAGTAATAGCTCATGCACTCCTACCTATTGGCCAGTTATCGGAAGAGGCAGCTGAAGCCCGAAACAAACATTTTAGGCAATACAGATTACATTTTTCCCGCAAATTTTCGCGCAGAGACTGCAACATACATATAATAAACAGACTTCTTTTAAGTTCAGATCCATTTATCAGCTGCAGCAGAAAGACGCAAAATAAAAAAAGACAGCCTTTCTCAAAGGAGGCAATAGAAATGATGTCTGCCAGCACGGTATTTAAAAATAGACAAAGCGAAGACGAAAGTTCCGACGAAGAAGAAGTTGAAGAATCCTAAAAATGTAAAAATATGTAAAATTTTAAATATATAATTATTATATTGGTCAAACTTTGTGTTTTATTTAATTTAATTGCACATAAAATGATATAAATAAATTAAATATTTTTGTCCGATTTTTTCACTCAAATACTCGTTAGTGCGATGGGAGTAAAGAAATTCAACGGGGAGTCCGTTGAGAGTCAACCTATGCGCTATAATTTTTGACATATTTCAAATTTAATCGTTACTCCTTTAAAATTGTATTAATTATTTTAGGCTTATGTATTTTTTGTGTTGACGACACTGAAAACTTGAATGAGTTTATGTAGCGTCTTGTTTAAAACTTCATGAACATATTGTCTTGTATTTATAATGAATAAAAAATAAAAAAGCTCTAAGCACTCTCTATTGTATATATGTACGTGTTTTATCTCTATGTCAGCAGTAATAGTGTATGTATATTCTCACCGATTGGTGTTGTAACAATCAGTTTACATTGTTTAGAGCCATTGTCTGAGCACTGATCACTGAGCAGTGCCTCACTGCTCATAGCCAGTGCAGGGTAAAAACATTACTTACTTACTTGCTAGCCGCCCTGTTACCTATTTAAGAAAGTAAGAAAATGCTTACAACACACCTAGAACCATGCATCTTCTATAGGTGCCTACTCGTACTCCATAACGGATAAAAACGGGTCCTAAAAAATATAAACCAATCAGTGAAAAAAAAAATGTTTTTTTTTGGCAATTAAATACTTAATTGTAAGAGGTTTGAGACTCATCGCGGGCAAAACCGCGGCGAAGCACCTCATAGTTAATACCTACCTACAAAACTTTTACCAAATATCACATACAAAAAAACAAAGACTAATTTATTACTAATTTAATTCGAATATAAAACCTTATAAAAAGTATATAGGTACTAGGTACCTACATAAACAACAGATTAACCAAAGATTAACCAAGTGCTGAGAATATTAATAAATAAATTATGAAAATGTTGGTTTATCATGATTATGCGATATTAATTAAAGACAAAAATTTATGGGCTAAACTTCAGTATATTTTTATTACAAAAGCAAGAAAAATATATAATAATTTATCAACATTTTTACCGGGTGATTACGCTTAAAAACATCGAAGGATATAAATACTACCGAACTGAGAATCTCCTCCTATTTCTGAACCCGATTAAAAATCTAAAATATACAATGTTTTAACATTTTTGCTGTTTCTTATCTGGAATAATACCTTCCCAATTATATTCAAATAAAAAAGTATAAGTATAAAAAATACGTTTTACCAGATCAACAAAAGATTACAAAACAGTGTGTTAAAAAATTGACAGCAAATAAACAAAATGATTGGCAACGCTAGTAGGTAGTAAAAATAATAATATATCTATAAAACACACAAACCTCTATAGATGTAATTTGAAGCGACCTTCATATTTTAATCAGTCATTGTCTTCTGGATTCCTTCAGATTTTCGTGTGAAATATAATAACACTACGCGCTACGTAAAAACCTTTAATTTCTTACCTTACTTCCTGAGACGTATTGTATCTGTCTAATTTTATTGAAACACTTGACAAAAATCTAATAAACAACTGATTTTTACAAATAAGTACCTAAATGATAAAATATTTTTATTTTTGATGGCGTTATTCGCTAATTATCTGAAATTCAATTTCCTCAAGCTTTAAAGCTTGCACCTGAATTACATAATACTGAATAGACAAGACGATAAAGGACTATATTAGACACAGGATAATGTAATATAAGGCCAGTACACCGAATATTGTAGGACTGGACATAAAGGAACACTGGCTACACATGCTTGAACTAATGTCATTTACTTTATTTTAACAACAACAAAGTAACAAACACTTAAATCAACCTAACATTGTCAACGTAAACGTTTGAATTCGGATTATGCTACCGTATTTCCAACGTCCTTGAACGCTTTTTACAGGCAATACTTACTGAAATCCAATCTTTTCATGAAACACTCCGAGTTGCAACAGTTCGTTCAACCAAACTAGCAACCGACTAAACTGGGACAGTGCCTTTGCTTGGACATACAAGATTTTCATTAAAATAATGTTTTTGTCATTAGTGCATTAAAATTTACCTATTAAAAGGTATTTAGCGAAGCGGATCTCTTTTGTTTTAACCTTAATAAGCTACATCCTCTTACCTTACATCCGTTACAATATGTGACGTTACACCCGTTACATTTGTTTTTTGGCACGGACTCTTAATATAGATTTCAAAGACGTTTCACATCAAAACCAACATAATATGAAATAATCTTAGGTGAACTACTTATCCCACGTAGGTATAAAACCTTTAATGAGACGAATGGTATATACCTTTTAATCAAGATTAGGCATGTAGTACTTCTCAGACAAGATGTTAATAACAGTTCTCACAGCTGCTATCCGATGCAATAACAATATTGTTCGCAACCACCACGTTGACACGTTGTTGGGCAACCATTAGCTCTCAGCCTCTCAGGTCTCTGATGTAGAGATCTGAACTATGAGTAGGTATCGTTGCTCCATGCATGTTTGTTTTGTTTTGGTTGACATAGTCGTCGCCTCCATTTTGACGACCTCTATGGCGCGATGGGGGAATCCTGCCGCAAAAATTGCTGCAAAACTTTTCTTTATCTTGTCATCTACAGTGAAATATAGTTGTTACTTAGTGTTCCTCCTGTTTTTTTGTCACAATTATGTACCTACATCCGTTAACTTTCCCTATCAGTGCCTTTTGGTAAAACCATAGAGAACTCAGGTATAAGCAAGGTAAATACTACAATAGATATACCTACATACAGAGGGGAAAAACGTAAAGATTTTAATATTTATAAATTGAACCTAATTATAATTATAAGAATACCTAGGTATTTGTGTAGTAGTTTCTTACTCAAAATAGTCTTAGTAAATCCGGCAATGCCTTGACGTAAATAACAAATCTGAACTTTGCACTAACTTCACAAAAACTTCGCACAATTAACTTTATCGATAAATATCACAAATTCGGTAAGTAGGTACCTACTACAAATAAATCATCCGAAATATCTTAGGAGTAAGAACTAGTTTTATAGCAACTTGTTGCGCTTTTTTTATAAATGAGCGAATATTACGACCTCGACACGTGTTATGTTTTTGTTTGATTAAATTATTTGTGAAGTCATCATTGCAAATCAGAGAATACCTACCTAGTACCTACCTGCTCATTCTGTTAGATATTATGACGTCAAATGTACAAAAACAAATAAAAGCGACACGGATAACGCTATGGATTTCGGGCGTATAGAAAAGAGGACGAAGAATATAATATGTGCCTGCTCAAAATATTGAGGCGTAAAATCAAAATAATTGCTCATTACAGGAAAACTGGTTTCCTCAAGAAATAAATAATTATCTGTATTCGTGAGATCTAGATCAAAATGCATGCAAAACAAAAAAATAATGATTTTTTTCATAACCGTGTCACCTTCACCCAGCCAAAGACCAAGATTTTCTTAATGAACTCGTTTAGCAATCTACATCACTTATGATAAGCAAAATCACGTAATGTAGGTACATTCTGAAGTCGTTCTGAAGATATTCTCTCGATTACTAGTTACCTACACCACGGACGTGATCTTTTTGAACGTGTTAAAAAAGTCTTGCCATTTTGACGTCATTGAATAGCTCCCTACTAATAATATAGGTACCTAAATAACGACATATCAACACTACAGGCAGCGCCAATATTCATCACAAAACCTATGATTATAAGTGAGTTCACACCGCGAGTAGGCATCATATTGTCTAAGTACGTGATAAACAAGCTATTTCCTGGTAGGTACGTAATTTGTCGTGCAAGATATCACTGAATACTTAGAAATACATTTTTCTTACTTATGCACATTGATCCAAACAAGCAATTTATGTGCGAACGAGATCTCACATCGATATCATCTCAAAAATAGTTTGAATTGTCTTGCTGTTTTTTAATCAAAAATTATGGACGAATTTTATTAGACGTTTATTTAGATACGACCCTACTATTCCATTCCGTTAATTTTTAAATAGTTTAAGATCTTGATGCCGCATGCAGTGGGAATTCTCAAAATAATTTAAAAATAGTGTGGTTTTTCAGGCAATTTGGGAAGAATAATAGAAATAAGGAATTTTAATATTGAGTCCTATCGTCACGTAATAAGCAAGTTCTAGACCCAGTGATTTACCAACGTAATTTGACTGCTCGGTGAAACTAGTGGCAATACTAAACGTGCTTTTGTTTTAATTTTAATAGTGTTATCTTGAATCACATTAAATCATTTCAATGTCATTTGTCATGCTAAATATCACTACATAGTATAAAACAAAGTCGCTTTCTCTGTCCCTATATCCCTATGTATGCTTAAATCTTTAAAACTACACAACGGATTTTGATGTGTTTTTTTTAATAGATAGATTGATTCAGGAGGAAGGTTTATATGTATAATACATGCATAATACAGCCGTGCAAAGCCGGGGCGGGTCGCTAGTATGCAATAAATTAAAAAAGAATGAGTAGAGGGGAATTAGAAAAAATAGTAGGTACCTACTTAAATAATGCTAAGTAAAAAAGAAATAGTTCCGCGAATGCTTAATAGATAACAGACCCAGTTTGCTACAGGACTTATAATTATTAACCCTTTGCCTTCCCTAAAAGGCCAATAAAGAAAAAAAAAGTTGTTTAAGCCTGGAATTAGTATTTGTTGTTACATCATCTGTAAAAATTTCAACAATCTAGCTATCACAGTTCATGACATACATAAATCCTGTTGGCAGACGTTTTTACCCTTTGGATACGGAACCCTAAAAAATGCAAATCTGAGTGAATGCCATTGTAATCTTCAGTGTAACATAGTGTCCTTCTAACAACTTGACACTTGCGCTTGACTAAACATCTAAACGACAGGCGAGACGTGTTAAGTGGTGGGTTAATTATGGTCAAGTTACCTTTGATTGGTGGAAGCGGTTAATTTAATTGCCTACCAGTACATCATAGTTACATTGTCGTTTTTTAGGGTTCCATACCCAAAGGGTAAAAACGGGACCCTTTAACTAAGATTCTACTGTCCGTCCGTCTGTCTGTCTGTCACCAGGATGTATCTCATGAACCGTGATAGCTAGACAGTTGAAATTTTCACAGATGATGTATAACTGTTGCCGCTAAAACAACTACCTAATAGAATATAATGATGGAAATGGAAAATAAACGGAACCCTTCGTTCGCGAGTCCAATTCGCACTTGGCCGGGTTAAAAAAAATACTAATTTCTAATCGCTCGATAGATGGAGGGCATTATAGCCACCGTAGTCTCTGGGGTCAAGATAATTATACCTGGTTATTTTTAAATTCTACCCAAACAGGAAAGGCCAATACCCATAAGCCTATACAGCCTCACTAGCTTAATTAATAAGAAATATCTACTTTGGTAAAATGGTTTTAGCTTTAGTATAAGGATATAGAAGTGAGGTATACTGTGACGTATATTTAAATAATAATATATAGGTACTTAAGTACATAACATGCTTACCGTCAACGCAAGTATGACGTCACTGAACTGGTTTTTTTTCTTTTTATACCTGTTTACCACATTTATTTGTCGTCTAGCACCCAGTACGTTTTTTAGCATTTTTTAAAGTGTACGACGCGACGCTTGGGAAATGTATGATACGCAACAAATAAATATAAAGCGATCAGCCATTTACGGTAAAAATATTCGTTTTATGTTTTCAACAATATTGGTAGGTATTTGTTGTTAGAATGTTTTTAAGGGATAAGAACCTCGGCAAGTGACCTGTCAAAACAGCAGTGATACCTGTTTATTGCGTAACATGTCCGCATTTATGCAAAATATTTAGCATTTTAATAGAATATATTAGCATTTATATCAAGGTTCTAACATCTGAGAGACTCCAGGGTCACGGTCTTAACCTAATTTTTATTTTATTGACCTAATTTATTATATTTTTGTATACGTTTATTCGCAAATAAAATGATTGATTGATTGAATTTCTAATGACATTCCTGTCAGTAACAAAACGAAAACGACTGAAGGAAGTCAACAATACAGTGCTTCATTTGATGGATACGTCAGGGCGCCGCCATCTTGACTACTGTTTTGTGTCTATAAATAGGAATAAAATGACGGAACGTGGTTCAGTCTGTCGCAGTAGGTTCATGATGTCCGAACCTTTTTATGGTCGTACCATTTATTTGAGTTAATTAGTTTAATGCCGTTCAGTGAGTGGATTAAGCGTTGTGGTAAAATAATGCCGATGGGTATGTAATTTATATGATTAAAATATGTTCTGATGATAAGTACCTTTATATTTACGTAACCTTACGCTCAAATTCGGTTAAAATACCTGGTCCTTTATATTCCTTTGTTATTAATTTGATTAAAAAACGTTAATTTATTTTGTGATTTGTAACCCTTACTTAACGGAACGACCTAAAACCAAAATGTCCTACTTATCAAAACGACACAAGATCAAAATGACCTAGTAGGAAAACGTCCTATAATTGGAAGTGTAGTGTTGAGATACTAATTTGGTTTTTGTAATTCTACTTTTCTGACCAATTTGAAATTGAAAAAATTGAAATATGAACAAATTATGGAAACTCGTCCACTGGTTTAAACGAGTTTTCAAAGAATATTATAAAATAGGGACGAAAAACCTTGCAGTTGGATGTAAATGATTGGCACGTTAAGAACCTACCAATTCCCAGTAAATAATCAACGTAAGAACACAAATCGTAGCAGTGTTGACGAAGTTGGTATCACTTACAGAGTTTCCACACTACCTACCTCTAACGATTATTTATTTATTATTTATTTTGTTTATTTATTATTACTGCTGCAGTGGACACGACACCACTCAATATACAGGGTGTTTGGTTGAGGTCGGCTAATCTATAAATATAAAATTCTAAGTCCTGACTGACTTTTTTTTGGATTTTTTTAATAGGTCAACGTTTGATCGCTATTTCACACGATGGTAAATGATGATGCGATCTAAGATGTAACACGCGCCCTTAGAAGATATATATTCAAATAACGGGGGCCTTTAAACGTAAGTACTTAACAGAATGGTAATAAGACCAAAGTGGAACGCAGAGTTCGAACCAGTGAGTGGACAGATCGGCCTAAAAGGCATACAATTTTTTTTCTCATACTTACTCAAAGTCAAATAGAACCAAAATCCATTACTCTTTCAGTAATATTCCTTTTTATATCTGATCATGTATGTAGTCGTCATCTAATAATTCAAAAATATTGCCACATTTCACGGTTCTGCCATACAACCACCAAATACATTTCATTTATTTGCATTCTTATGGTAGATGATACAATAGGCATACAAGTTCATTTATATAAGCCCTGCCGGGCATTGCAATTGCGTGCGGTGACAGGCCGAGGCTTTCCTTACTATACGTAGGTATACAAATAAACTTGTCCGATAAGTTACTAGTCAACTGGAAAATGAAATCATACTTGTACATTTTAAAAGAATCTGTCGCGCATGTCTAATTGATCTACCATCTACCAAACACCTTGTATTTATTACTTATTATGGGTACCTTGGCTAATGTTGCCATAATATTAATGTTGCCATAATATAAATATAGTCTAGTCAAAATATTGTCACTTTTTTAACCGACTCCAAAAAAGATTGAGGTTCCAACTTCGGATGTTTGAATCTAAGTACCATAATGTTGTATTTTTATATGGGTATGAGGCTCCTGATGTGCTTCTTTTATTAGGTACCTAAGCTATTATTTATCTTGGTGTGTACAATAAAACCAGCGTTGTATGTATGTATCTATCTATAGTATTTACCTATGTTTGTATTCAGACAATTTTACATTGTCTTGCAATTTTTTTGCTATTTATGTTTCTTCAATTTCGATTTTGTAATAGCTTTAATTGCTGCCACCTGTTGTATTTGTTTTTATGGTAATGGCTATCTACTAGGTACTACACCTATATAATTGTATATTTAATGACAATAGGTATGTACACACTACGTAATTATGTTGTAAGTGATAGTTAGTATAGTTACCTACTAATCAGTTCAGCTTCTTAGCCGCGGGGCGGAGCTAGTTCAAAAGTCTTTCTGTATTCAGAAGTCATTTGCATAAAATAACATTGAATCACTTTAAAAACAAAGTTGGGATGTGTGCCTTCGGAACGCACTCACCAATAAGTAGAAGGCACAAGAAACTCGTAGGTTTTTTTGTGATCATGCTCACAAAGGTTAATATAAAGTACATAATATTTGAAATTAAGCAATTTAAAGTCATGTCCATGGATTCTTATCATTACGGTACGAAGAAGTATCATACTACGCTTTAACGCTCGCACAATGTATGCTTTATAAACATTTTGAATCTGTAACGAATAGGTACATATCATAATACATTTTTAGTAGTATAAAAATATACGCGACGAATTGAGAACTTCCTTCTTTTTTTTAAATAGGGATCAAAAATAATCAATTTCAATCAATATTTATTTATCAAAATAACTTGACCGAGATTGGTAAGCAAGTAACAGATCTCACGAAGATAGATAGCGAGGTGTGCCAGTTGATCACAATCAAGTGATGTAGGTACATCAAATTATACATCTTATTAGATAATTGCTGCCACTTTGTATTCAAGGATTTTTCTTATTAAATTACAGCAGAAAAAACTGTGGTTTTCCATTGTTTCTAGAATATAGTCATTAATAGTCCCTTTATTTGTAACCGACTTCAAAAAAGGAGGAGGTTCTCAATTCGTCTGTATGTTTTTTTTTTTGTGTGTATGTTACGCGATCATTCGAAGACGGCTCAACCGATTGAGATGATTCTTTTTGTGTTCGAAAAGTGATACCTCAGGGGTGGTCCCATAAAAATTTGGTGAGGATTTGATGAGAATCTTCGGAGTGATGAACAGAATTGCACCTCGAGAGTGCAGCAAATTGCTCAGTTTTCGATTTCCACCAGTAGATTTGGCCCATAAACGAATAGTTACCGATAAATGGAATATCTGAAACCACCTTCTCATCAGAAAACTCTTCAATCAGTTACGATTACAGGTTACAATTTGAAGATTTTAGTCGAATTTAGTCGCCGGACTGGGTTTGAATGAATGTTGATAGAGAACCCTTTCTTAAATGAAGTTCTGATGAGGATCTTCGAAGTGATGAACAGAAATGCACCTCGAGAGTGCAGCAAATTGCTCATTTTTCGACTTCCATCAGTAGAATTGGCCCATAAATGAATAGTATGGAATATCTGAAACCACCTTCTCATCAGAAAACTCTTCAATCAGTTACGATTACAGGTTACAATTTGAAGATTTTAGTCGAATTTAGTCGCCGGACTGGGTTTGAATGAATGTTGATAGAGAACCCTTTCTTAAATGAAGTTCTGATGAGGATCTTCGAAGTGATGAACAGAAATGCACCTCGAGAGTGCAGCAAATTGCTCATTTTTCGACTTCCATCAGTAGAATTGGCCCATAAATGAATAGTATGGAATATCTGAAACCACCTTCTCATCAGAAAACTCTTCAATCGGTTACGATTACAGGTTACAATTTGAAGAATTTAGTCGAATTTAGTCGCGGGACTGGGTTTGAATTAATGTTGATAGAGAACCCTATCATAAATGAAGTTCTGATGAGGATCTTCGAAGTGATGAACAGAATTGTACCTCGAGAGTGCAGCAAATTGCTCATTTTTCGATTTCCACCAGTAGAATTGGCCCATAAACTAATAGTTACCGATAAATGGAATATCTGAAACCACCTTCTCATCAGAAAACTCTTCAATCGGTTACGATTACAGGTTACAATTTGAATAAAATATTCGCTTTTGCCTCGCCGGACTGGGTTTGAATGAATTTTGATAGAAAACCCTATCCTAAATGAAGATCTGATGAGGATCTTCGGAGTGATGAACAGATCTGCACAGCGAGATTCAACAAATTGCTCAGGTTTCCATTTCCACTAATAGAAGTGGCCCATACACAAAAAGGATGAATGGGGCATCCGAAAACACCTTCTTATTACCAAACTCTTCAATGGGTTACGATTAGGTACAGGTTGCAATTTGAAGAAACAGTTGCTTTCGCCTCATGGAGTAGAATTTTCAGTGACAGTGGCACTAAAAATGGTTAAATAAAAAATAAATAAAAATTTAAAAAACTGACTTCAAAAAAACCTGAAAAGAAAAACTAACAAAACCTGAAAAACGAAAACCAAAAAGTGAAAAATAATCCATTTCGGGTGATGATGATGAAGTACTTACTTGGAAGTCGGACTGGGTGACACCATGTTTTCTTTATACCTCTCAACATTCAATCTAACCCAGTCAGACTTCCAAGTAAGTACTTATGTTTAAGTTATCTGCTGTCTTAGTGACCCGAAATGGATTATTTTTCACTTTTTGGTTTTTTTTTTCAGGTTTTGTTAGTTTTTCTTTTCAGGTTTTTTTGAAGTCGGTTTTTTAAATTTTTATTAAATATCTTAATGAGAAAATATTTTGTTTGTATTGAATTGGCTTATTCACCCCATGGGGTCGGTACTCTTAGGGTAAGTCTACCACAGAGCCCTGCAACTAATAGATTAATTTGATGTAAATTGGGATGAGATTATACATTGCACGCTGTTGCGAAAAAAATGAAGCGGCACGCCCGCCCTTTCGAAAAGCCGTTGTATTAAAAACCATAGAATATTTCAAGAATGAGGCATATCGCGAATAGGTTCTTAGAAGACTACATGATCATTTCGCGATTAAGTCCAATGTCAACTAAACCGATTCGAATGCCATCGTTCTAGAGCAACTTAGGCTACTTTTTATCCCGATATTCCCAAGGGATTAAGAACACATATGCGTGGGGTAGCGAGGCACTACATTTCGCGGGTTAAGAACCAGATGAACGTATCTACAAAAATATCGAAAATCGTTTTTTTTTTTTTCAGAAATGAGTTCTACCCGTGGTCCTACACGTTGTGGCAAAAGAACGTAACCATAAAATCAATATTTAACTAGTTCGATAATATCTATTATTAATTTATTTTTTGTTATTTTCATTCTCTAATGGCATATGAATATTTCTCCTTAATTGATTTTTTAGTGAAGAATAAAACAATTGTTATTCTGTACTTCAAAGTTCAATATGACGTAAAAATCACTGATTTTTAACTCTCCTGTAAAATTAAAAAAAATGTATTTACGACATTTGGTTCTTATACCACGATTTAACGTCCGCAGTTAATACTTATTAATTAAAGATGTTAATTCTATATTAAGTAAACACAAACAAAAAAATGTTAACAAGTTAAATTTTCTCGTAAAACCAGTTTTTGACGTAGGTAGGTAAATTAGGTACTTAAATCTACTCTAATATTATATTAAAGTGAAAAGATTTTTGTTTGTAATGAATAGGCTCCGAAATTACTGGGAGTAACATAGGCAACTTTTATTCGCAACCGATATTCCCACGGTATCGGGAGTTACGCGGGTGACCGCGGAGCGCTACTAGTCAGACATATTTTGAAAGTCATAGGTAGGCCATTTTTATTAATCAGCTTCAGGTACTTCAGCAAATAAAAGGTTAAAAAGATATTGCAATAAAAAAAGAGTTACCTACGACTGGTACGACTATTTGAATCGACGACCGCCAATTCTCGTAAATAATATTGTTTAAATTACATTTCAATATCATCCCGATTGCATTTCGATTGCAAAAGATACCTTCAAAGTCAGTTTTTTTTTTACAAAAAGCTAACTTTGAGGGTGTTTTGAGCTACTTTGAGGGTATTATTTGTGATCGAAATGATATTGAAATGTAATTTGAACAATTTTACTTACGAGAATCGGCCTTCAAATCGCTAAGGCACTTCCCATCCGTGAAAATCAACAATTTTACCAGAGTCAAAATTATAACATTTTCTAAAGGAGAATGTCCAAACTGTCTCACAAGTCGGAACCTTCAATTCTACCTGTAGGTTTTACAATAAAAAAATATAAAACGAGACACATATTATAGTTGTTTTCCTTGATTCGCTCGTGTTCTTCCGCATCAATAGGTTAAGGGCTTGTTACCTACCTACCGAAATACGTAATATTTGACCTAGTTACCGGTAACCGACAACATAATAATTATTTTACATATCATTATTATGTCAAAACGAGATAATCAGGAAACTAGTGCGGTGCGACACTTGTTTTGTTTGTTAATGTTTTAGATAAATTAAAATGCATTAGCCACCAACACAAATTGCCTGTTGCCAATACCGTGCTATAACTAAAATTGTTATTTGTTGTATGGAAAATTGTTGTCAAATGTTGTTACTGTTGATAGGTACTTTCCAAAATTTTGCAAAAATTTATACTTAGACGAAGTCTTTTTGAAAGCTTATCTAAAAAACTAAAACCACCTAAGTGCCATCTTTTTAACAGACTACTTTTAAAACCGGTGGAGATTCTCAATTGGATTGTATATTTTTTTATGGTTGGTCGGGGATAACTTATTTGTTTATGAACCGATTTGATGATTCTTTTTTTTTTACTTAAGTAAATTGACAAACTTTTTTTGTTGAATCATGGTATTTTGCTTTTGGCTGTCATATGCGCAATTGCGCATGGTCAAACATAAAAAAAAACAAGATATTATATTAAAATGTGACATCTGACAATCTATACATATAATAAATATATTATAAACGTGAAAGTTTGTATGTATGGATGTCTGGATGTATGGATGTTTGTTACTCTTTAACGCAAAAACTACTGAATGGATTTTAATGAAACTTTACAATAATATAGCTTAAACATCAGAATAGAACATAGGCTATAATTTATAAAGATATTGTGTGAATTGTCTAAAATATAACGAAAAGTGTCGAAAAAGTGACAGATGTCAAAGTTACAGATGTCAAAGTTTTTTGTCATATATTTTCACTGGATCGGAACTAACGCGGGTGAAACCGTGGGGCGCAGCTAGTGTGACAATATTTCAAATAACTGATACAATCTGGATAAAAGTTTAGCTATTATAAACACTCTGGATAATACTCTATTGAAGTACCTACAGTAAATGTCTATGATATCAACATTATACATCAAAGTGGATACATTCACGGTCCGATAGTCCTGGCCTGGCCATTGGCCACACGAACTCTGCAAAATTGAAGATAATTCCATAATTGACCACCGCAGAGCCGTCATTACGTCAAATAATCGGTTTGTGAACTTTATGCGAATCAATTTGCGTGTTTTACAACGAATTGCGCGAAACGCGTTTTGTTTTCGTTGATTACGTAAATAGATATGTTTTTACCTTGATTATTTTTGAGTTTTTAGTAAAAAAACATAATTAAGTAATTGTAGTGAAAAAAAAGGAGAAATAAAAAAACATCGCCCAAAATGTCCTGTTTTCCTTTTTATGTTTTAGTTTTAGTTTTTTTATCTATATTGTCCTACTGCCAGGCAAAGGTACATCAAGCTCATTCGAAATAAATTATAAGATCTGTTAGCCAATTTCAAGGCTGCAATCGACGTGAATTTCCATTTCTAGTTAGAAATATGAGAATCTGTGATACCTTGCTATTGGAATGTCACGCGAACATTTTCTCGGAAATCATTAGTTTTTTCAATGAGTAAATCATGTAACAAATAGATAAATAGGTAGTCTTGAATATTAAATTCTTGAATGCAACACGTAACATAACAACACATTTTATAGGCAGGTACCTAACTTCGACTCCTGTGTGTGTCTGTCTGTATGTTTGCTGTGTAGATACCTACGTGCATGGCATTATAACTCTGATACGAAAAGATATTAAACCTTATTAAATGTAGTGTTTTTGAGGGAAAGTTAAAAGTGTCGTAAGATGTTCTTAGCTATGTTTCAAATTGGTTGACCCGTTTACAATTTATGACCATTTTCCGTTGTAAGTCGTACAAGTAACTTTTTTAAGAACAAAACCTTAATGACAATGATGTCATTGAAGTTATTGACTTTCATTTAAAATGTGAGGTGTATAACTTACTCAGAGAATTAGGATTATGCGTCTAGCGTCCTTGAACTTACTTTATCTTTATCTTACTAGCTGCATCCTTTTGTTTTACCCACGTAGGTCCCGATCCCGTGATATTATCAGGATATAAAGTCACCTAAATAAGTGTGGCAGAAAAGGGACCAACGTTGCTGCCATTATAGCATTTACCCTTTTTAACAATCTCGGTTTTCGGTATTTTTTCGGTGTTGTGGAAACAAAAATAAGAGTATTGAGCCCCAAATGTTGACTGTCTGATGATTTTGAGCTACCTCAGTAAACAGGTAACGCAGCAAGCTTTTGGGCACACTTCCTCAATTTCAACTTTAAATTTTTATTAAATGTTAGTAGGTTATATAATAAGAGGTTTTTATTATTTAATTGTTTCAAAGAATATTTTATTTCGGAAGATAATTAGTACCAGGTAAATCTTCCAGTAAAAGTAAATGTAGGTACCACAATGACAAGTAACCCAGCCTTGATGCAACACTGCGACCGTGCTAATAACAACACATAATCACAGTGTGTCTGTCCGTTTAGTTTGTCATTTCCTGTGCGAGCTGATGGCCCGTCTTCCGTGACTGATTCGTAGGTAACTATCCATCTAATTTCTAACCATCTATACAATATACTTACATAGGTAGTTGTTAAAATACATGATTGTTGACTCTTTTTCAAATAATTGATATGTTTTTGAACGATTGAAACGTTGTTACTGATGTCACAGGAAATTAATCGAGAGTAGTTTTAATTTAATTTATTCGTATTGTTCACTATAATTATAACAAGAGGGTCATTTTATTTTTTACATTAAACGAGTGCTCGACTGTAGTACTAAAATGTAAAAAATCTATACTAAATTACTAATATTATAAACCTGAAGATTTTGTTTGTTTGAACGCGCTAATCTCAAGAACTACTGGTTCAAATTGAAAAAATATTTTTATGTTAGATAGCTCATTTGTCGAGGAAGGCTATAGGCTACGTTATATCTCAATATTCCTACGGGATCGAGAGTTACGCGACTGAAACCGCGGAGTGCTGCTAGTGAGAAATATTTATTGAGTAAGTAACTATGTGTGTTTTACAAATGTTAGGCTTACAGATGTCAGGTAATATTGTAAAATATAGGTAGTAACAAGAGCCATGTCTGCACCAGACATTTGGTAGGTAGGTATAGCGCAACAGTAGGTAGGTACCTACCTACAGCAGCCAGTAGTTTGTTATCCGTTTAGCGCCACCCTGGGTACACACGTGCTGGGTGCTGGCGACAATTCCTGTGGACGTGAATAACTTCTTCCATTCAGAGGTCTTAATCAAATCACACCATCCCCAAATTCTAAATGCGTAATTATGTATCTTGGTTCAGTCTTTCTTCACGGTCAAAAGACTCAATCGATTTGATATATCTGTAACATTTACAGATAAAATATATAAATATTTTGAATTCGCTACCGCCAGCCATTACATTAATGCCCAAGTAACACATTTGGTAACAAATAGCTTGCATATAGTATTTTTTTGGAACCTTTAGTAATAAAATCCACCTTGATTAAGTTCTATATAGGTGGTTAGAACTTATATGCAACCTATATATTACTAAAGGGAGAAAAATTGCAACTCATTTATAGTTGCAGAAGCGTTGCATAAGAGTTCGAATTGTTACCCTGAGTGGCACTTGGAACTAACGGTGCGAATTGCGCGCTGTGAATGAATGATTGAACGATAAAGCGATACCGTTCATTCGTTGAGTGACAATTTGACATAACTAGTCTTATTTAATGCTTTTCAAGGTTATTATTTTTAAACATGGCGATTTAAAGTAGACCTTGTAGTTCTTATTTTCACTAATTTGTTACCTTATTGGAACTCTTAAGCCCAAAAATCACTCATTAGTACCTAGTAGTGATATTTTTCACTTCACAGGTCTTGCTGGTTGTACACCGACCGTACTCTGGACCGACTGTTGTCGATATAAGTTCACATTAAAGGAGTACGAAGCAAAGGCTAATTGGGGTAAATACTTACGTTCCTGGAGGAAACTTAATTCGCAAAGAAAATTATTATACTTTTTAACTCTTTTTTCCTTTCATTTTTCATGACTTCTTTTCAGTTTTTGTTTTTATACAAAATAGGGTAGCATTTGATTTTAATATAACAATATTTATAAGTGTGGTAAGTTTCATAACTACTTATACCTAAACATAAATGGAACTCAAATTAAAATGTGGGTATCACAATATCACGGAATACAAAACAATGACATCTTGTGGTTTTAAACTATGGAAAATGAGTTTCATAACAATTGTTAGGTGTTATTGAGATAAGTATTGGTAACACTAACACGAAGGTAGTGTTAAATATCTCTTTACACTTCCTTGTTTTATTTTACACTTCGTTACTTTACAGCGCTGAGAACACTGTGGTGAAAATGGGAGTGTTTCGGGTACTGAAATCTAATGTTGTTTCTATCCATCATGCCACACAGAGACATCCTAACTTAGACTTTAAGATGTTACAATGTGATTTCATACTAAAGACTTTCAAAATTGACTTTGACTTATAACAGAACTGAAAGTTATTTTCAGACCTCTAACGTAAAGATATAATACATAAATGCAATCGCATCTTTATAAAACACTAGCTGCGCCCCGCGGTTTCACCCGCGTTATAATTTTCTCCCTGACTTTCTTAATTTTTTCTTTCATAAGAACCTTCTCCTGACAAAAACAAATACAACAAAAAAAGAATTGGCCAAATTGGTCCAGGCGTTGTTGAGTTATGCGCTTACCAACACATTTTGCGATTCATTTTTATATATAAGATAGCTGCGCCCCGCGGTTTCACCCGCGTAATAATTTTCTACGCAATTTTCTTAATATTTTTTTTCATAAGAACCTTCTCCTGACAATAACAAACACAACAAAAAAAGAATTGGCCAAATTGGTCCAGGCGTTATTGAGTTATGCGCTTACCAACACATTTTGCGATTCATTTTTATATATAAAGACTAGCTGTCCCGGGCAAACGTTGTTTTGCCATATAAAAAAAAACTAAATCAAAATCGGTTCAGCCGTTCGGGAAGCTACGATGCCACAGACAGACACACACACACACAGACACGTCAAACTTATAACACCCCGTCGTTTTTGCGTCGGGGGTTAAAAATCATACAAATCGGTTCAGCCGTTTAGGTGTAGTTTGGCAACTAAACACCGCGACACGATTGACATCAATATTTATACGTCACTCAATTGTTTTGCCTTCCCGGCACCTCTCCATTAAAACTTGAACTTTATGTTATGGTATTAAAGTTCTTATTGACTTGTATTATTACGAATCGTTTGTATGGTATGGAGTATAGAAAAGTATTGTTTTTAGACATTTTCAGGCAATTTTTTAAATTTTTCTCTCCGTAAGAACCATCCTCGTAACTTATGGAATATTCTAAAAAAAGAATTGGCCAAATTGGTCCAGGCGTTGTTGAGTTATGCGCTTACCAACACATTTTGCGATTCATTTTTATATATAAGATAGACTAGCTGTCCCGGCAAACGTTGTTTTGCTATTTACAAAAAAAAAAACAAAAAAAAAAAATAGATGTTGGCCGATTCTCAGACCTACTGAATATGCTCACAAAATTTCATGAGAATCGGTCGAGCCGTTTCGGAGGAGTTCAAGTTCGAACCCCGTGACACGAGAATTTTATATATATAGAGACTAGCTGTCCCGGCAAACGTTGTTTTGCTATTTACAAAAAACAAAAAAAATATATAGATGTTGGCCGATTCTCAGACCTACTGAATATGCTCACAAAATTTCATGAGAATCGGTCGAGCCGTTTCGGAGGAGTTCAAGTTCGAACCCCATGACACGAGAATTTTATATATATAGAGACTAGCTGTCCCGGCAAACGTTGTTTTGCTAATTACAAAAAAAAAAAAACAAAAAAAAAAAAGATGTTGGCCGATTCTCAGACCTACTGAATATGCTCACAAAATTTCATGAGAATCGGTCGAGCCGTTTCGGAGGAGTTCAAGTTCGAACCCCGTGACACGAGAATTTTATATATATAGAGAAGAAGATAGATAACCCTCCCTTTTGGCTTCGCCGTAGTCGGGTAAAAATACAATGATGCAGGACAATGGCCTTAGGTAATCGAAAACGTGTTTTTTTTCTCCGTTCACGTTTGTAACATAAACATTTATTGGTTTTTGTCAGGTAGTTACTAAACACATTATTCTTCGATTAAGTATCTGTTTTGGTAAAAATAAATAACTTTTTTGATAAGTATTTTCGTCAGTAATTACAAAAAAATATGATTGGTAAGTATTTAGTACCTATACATAATATTATATAAAATATCCTATATTGTTGTGACTTCAATATACGGAGCACTAAACTATAACTGGGAAAAATGCATTTTTATTTTTTAAATAAGTATATGTACAGTCACATTATCAATTAGCTGAACCCCACGTGACTTAGAGCTCACTCGCAAATCTGTAAGGTTGCAAAGTAATGTTATATGATTCTGTTTTTCTTAAACAAAATACTATACAATACAATATACAATATAAAAAAATAACAAAATAGGTAAATACTATATTTTTTACAGATATGCGAATGAGCTCTGGGTTACGTGGGGTTCAGCTAAATGGTATATGTGACTGTACTAGTGATATTTTATATAAATAATATTCGCCTAGAATCGTTGTTACAAGCAGATGCCCCTTTCCTACACCCCCTTTTTGAAATTTAAGAAAAATGAATTTACCCCAGTTGACTTAACTACCCGATTGTGGGAAGGTAATGATTTAAACAATCTGTTGTAAGTGGATTCGAACATGACTCGAAACTGCTAAACCGCATTTAATTTTGAGATGTTGATAGAAAGGCCTTCTCAGTGATAGTGTCTTATTGCTATATTGAATTTACAACACATAAGACATCCATAAGGAAATGCAAAAGGTTTAAAACTCTAAATTTGAACTGCGCCTGCGTTTAACTTTTCTTGTGAGTTTTTCAGTTGCAGTGTGGTTTTAGAGCGACATTATTGAAATAAATGTAAATTGTTACAGTAATGCGGTTGCGGGCCGCGTGCGGTCACCATGGAGGGTGGTCGACAACTGAGGCTACTCCTCTGGAGGGACTATCTTATACGGAAACGGAACTTTGTAAGTATCTATCTAGGTACTTGGCGACGCGACGCGGGCGTTTGTTCTAACTACTTCGCGATTCATTACCTACTTCTATCTTGTAGTGAGACAATTGTTCGATTTTATTGATTGGTTGTAAGAAAAAAGGAAAACAGAAGGGCATGTATACAGCGAAGCTAGGTTTTATGATGAAATACATTGATTACTCTAGACGCATTATTCAGTAAATAGGGAACTCACAAGAGCGGTGATGGCTTAGTGCTAGATACCTCGACTTTCATTCTGAAGGTCGCGGATTCGAATCCAGGCCGGCCGTGCACCAATGTATTTTTTCTTAAAAAAAATTGATGTGCGCTAATTGACATTGCTCTTACGGTGAATGAAAACATCGTGATGAAACCGGCGGCTTAGTTGGCTCCAGAAGTATTGACAAGTTGTCTCCTCTGGACATGGTCGACTAAGCTGAGAAGGTAGTAGGTGCTGGGCAAGCCTACTCCATCTTCACGCAAAAAGGACCCAATTTAAAAAGGGTCTAATCGCGGAAAACAGCCCGTATACAAGTACAATTACAAGGGGAACATACTTTTAGATATGGAGAAAACAAAACATTTTTGATGTAGGTATAAATGTCTGTATGTATATTTATATATTTCAGATAACATTAGCCGGTATACTATGGGCCTCAGGGATCATGTTTGGCATATACACAGTCAGGCTGAATGTAGATAACCAAGACTTCCCTACGTGTAAGTACCTACATATACATACCAACATTGTAACTACATTTTACTTCTGTAGCACTGTAAACGATTTTATGTTCGAGTTCAGACTGCCTGCACTAAACGTTTTGCTTTGTCATTCCGAACTCCTACAGCAAGGAATGGAATCAGTTGCCTGCGTCTGTCTTTCCTGGTGTGTAAATTTTGGAGGTCTTCAAGTCGCGAGTGAATAGGTATCTTCAATGGGAGCACGTGCTATATCTTAGACCGCATCGTCAGTTACCATCAGGCAGATGCTAACCCTTGACTGCTGCCGTAGTTGCGGGTGGTTTAATGATCACCACAAGATCCACGACACTTATGGACAAATAGTAACACCAGAGCAAATTTTTGTAGATTCAGTTTCTAGTTAAAATGTATAAAATATACCACGACGTACCCAATAAATAAAAATTTAAAAAACCGACTTCAAAAAAACCTGAAAAGAAAAACTAACAAAACCTGAAAAAAAAAACCAAAAAGTGAAAAATAATCCATTTCGGGTCACTAAGACAGCAGATAACTTAAACATAAGTACTTACTTGGAAGTCGGACTGGGTTACATTGAATGTTGAGAGGTATAAAGAAAACAGTCCGACTTCCAAGTAAGTACTTATGTTTAAGTTATCTGCTGTCTTAGTGACCCGAAATGGATTATTTTTCACTTTTTGGTTTTTTTTTTCAGGTTTTGTTAGTTTTTCTTTTCAGGTTTTTTTGAAGTCGGTTTTTTAAATTTTTATTTATTTTTTATTTAACCATTTTTAGTGCCACTGTCACTGAAAATTCTACTACATGAGGCGAAAGCGACTGTTTCTTCAAATTGCAACCTGTACCTAATCGTAACCCATTGAAGAGTTTGGTGATAAGAAGGTGTTTTCGGATGCCCCATTCATCCTTTTTGTGTATGGGCCACTTCTATTAGTGGAAATGGAAACCTGAGCAATTTGTTGAATCTCGCTGTGCAGATCTGTTCATCACTCCGAAGATCCTCATCAGATCTTCATTTAGGATAGGGTTTTCTATCAAAATTCATTCAAACCCAGTCCGGCGAGGCAAAAGCGAATATTTTATTCAAATTGTAACCTGTAATCGTAACCGATTGAAGAGTTTTCTGATGAGAAGGTGGTTTCAGATATTCCATTTATCGGTAACTATTAGTTTATGGGCCAATTCTACTGGTGGAAATCGAAAAATGAGCAATTTGCTGCACTCTCGAGGTGCATTTCTGTTCATCACTTCGAAGATCCTCATCAGAACTTCATTTAAGATAGGGTTCTCTATCAACATTCATTCAAACCCAGTCCGGCGACTAAATTCGACTAAAATCTTCAAATTGTAACCTGTAATCGTAACTGATTGAAGAGTTTTCTGATGAGAAGGTGGTTTCAGATATTCCATTTATCGGTAACTATTCGTTTATGGGCCAAATCTACTGGTGGAAATCGAAAACTGAGCAATTTGCTGCACTCTCGAGGTGCAATTCTGTTCATCACTCCGAAGATTCTCATCAGATCCTCACCAAATTTTTATGGGACCACCCCTGAGGTATCACTTTTCGAACACAAAAAGAATCATCTCAATCGGTTGAGCCGTCTTCGAATAATCGCGTAACATACACACAAAAAAAAAAAAAAAACATACAGACGAATTGAGAACCTCCTCCTTTTTTGAAGTCGGTTAAAAAATAGAGCTATCCAATAATTTTAAAGCCTATACACAAGTATGAATAGTGAGCAATGTTTATTTTGTTGGAGATAGTTTGAATCTCGGTTTAGGCTGATTGGTTATAATTTCCAGGTCAGTTCCCAGCCCGCGCGTTGCCCAGTGCTGGGATGATACCCTTCCTCCAGTCTTTCATCTGCAGCGTCAATAATGAATGCTCGCCTATGGACCAGTATGAAGAAATACCCGCTTATGAAAATTCTACGTAAGTTTCAAAATGCAATTCAAATAAGTATTCGAACCTGTTACCCCATTTAGGAGTATTAACCAACCAGTTGGAAAATTTTAATAACGAAAATTATAAAAATAAATAAAGTAGTCGTCACTGCGGGGTGCACGGGAAATTCAATGTTTTGTTTTTCGTGTATTTAATTAATCCAGTTAGAAATCAAAATGTAACGTTATTTGTAGGAACAAAGTATATGCACTTTAGCTAGATCTTAATATTTTTTTATCTGCTAAAATCATAATTAGGCAACTATAGACTTGTAAATTTATCATAAATTCGAATATTTATGGGTATTATTCTTAAACCTAATAATGCTTTTGGTAATTAATAAAATAATACCTCTATGGTAACTACAAAACTAACTTTAAAAAAAACTTTTTAATTTTCCAGTCAACCTCAGTGACGTACTTAGTCCTTAAACAAAAACCACATAAAACGTCATTGGTTTATACCGCGTACCTTTCCGTGGTAAGAACTGTATAATTTTCAAATAATTTCTTAGAAATCTAAATATAAAAGATAATTGAGGAAAACATTGTAAATAAAAAACAGGTTACGAATCCGATGGAACATTTCTTGTTAGTTTACTTTTTTATTTTTGAAAAATATATTTTTATTAAGGGGAGTTAAATGCCGGATATCCGCAAAATTCAATGTTATCTTTAGTTTGTCTTAAAAATGACCCACTTAGGAATTTAATTGTATCGTTTTGTTGTAATTTGCTATTTCAGACACAATTATTATTATATTCCACAATTCCAACTATACCTTACTAAAATATCAATTAGACTTTGCAAATATCCCAAATTAAAGTATTCTCACATTAATTAATTTAATAAAAGTTGATAAGCGTTGAATTAATGATTCAATATTTAGTTACGCTTTCGCTGACTTAAAATATTAATCACAAAAACAAAACAAACCAATTGATTAGGTAATTAATTTACCGTTTATCAACATTTATATATACTTAAGGGGGGTTTTCTTTAAGGAGTAACTGTCAATTATTGTTAAGAATTTAGGCCAGTTTCAAAGCACAAGCAAAGGTTCTGATAGTCGAGTAATTATGTTGCAGATACACATCACATTGACTTTACATTTCGATTTGTTTTAAGACGTTGCAAATGGTCACATAGAATGTCTTCATCACTACATAGTATAAAATAAAGTCACTTTTCGCCGTCCCTATGTCCCTATGTATGCTTAGATCTTTAAAACTACGCAACGGATTTTGATGCGGTTTTTTTTAATAGATAGAGTGAAGTTAAAGAGGAGGGTTTTAGATATAATACAGCCATAATACAGCCGTGCAAAGCCGGGGGCGCGTCGCTAGTTTTTTATATTTCCTGGCCATCCGGTATGACATTTCCGTTATTTTCAGGTTAACTAAAGTCCAGCGTAAACTAGCCCCTATAGTAAATGAGTCAGTAATCGAAGTGGCCTCCTCCATGCCTGATGCTGTGAAGCTCTTGGCTACCGTCGCGAAGGTGGCTGATGAGCCTACGTTTTTGGACTTTGCTAGTAAGTAAAAATCATTACGCTTGTCGAACTATGAACCTAAAACTAGGTAGGTTGTATCAGGGTTACAGCTGCAGTGGGAACCAAAAGGGTGCAAGTAACATAATAACCAAAAGATGTTGGATTTGCAACATCCGTTAAAAATGATGACGTAGCTATTTATGACATCACATTTTTTTTTTTTCGTTTTTGAACAAGTAGGTACTTGCGCATGAATTAACAAAATTAAATCTTTTAAATAACTATTCTCCAAAAAGAGCAAAGAGCTTTTAGCCTGAACAGCCTCGTTTCTTCTTTCACTAAATTAAAACTCCTTAACGAAACCACGGTGTGGAGTTTTGAAGCAACAAGACGGCTTGCAATTATCCGCTTGATTTTCTCTCTTACTTCAATGACACACAATTCCCGCTTAAATTCCTTTTTTCCAGGAAACGGTCTGAAACTGTCCGACTTATTCAAGAACCCGTCAAGGGTGAAGCGGTACGTGACGTCACGCCTGCAGCTAGACGATGACGTAGCACAGAGCCTAATGACGTCAGACATCAGTTTACAAGGTGTAAGTTTACTTCGAAAGGTATAGACATTTACAAGGGAGATCGCATATTCGAATTCTGATAAGTACAGCTATTTTTTTAATGTCTTCAGTGTTTTAGTCTGAAATAAATTTTTTTAGTTTATTTCTTCTAAATTTTCATTCAAGCTTCAAAAACTTGAATTTGCTAAAATGTTGAATTCTAATTTCTTATCCATCTTGTTTCGCTGAAGCCTAGAATGGACGCTCTTTAACGAAACCTCGCCGTAGAGTTTTTGATAAGATATTCAGATATCACTGAGTATCTCATTCAATATTCCGTTGTCTTGCACCCATAGCACAAAGGTAATTGCTCACTTTGGGGGTTAGATGGCGCTGTTATTTATTATTTTTTTGTATATATTTCCAGATATTAAACGGAGACATGGACAAATGCAAGCCCGACTCAATATCAAAGACAATTAAAATACAAAACGAAGAACATTTAAAATCATTTGTAAGGAAATTGTGTAGCGTTTCCAAAGAGGACATACGAACAATGATGTTCGATTTAATATATGAAGTCAACTTGAGCAAATATATTAAAATGGTGAGTAGAAAAAAAAGATTTTTGACAATCCTAGCAGCGCTCCGTGGTTTTACCCGCGTAACTCCCGATCCCGCGATCGCGTCGAAATATAAAATAGCCTAGTCCTTCTTCGACAAATGGACTATCCAACACAAAAATATTTTTTCAATTCGAACCAGCAGTTCCTGAGATTAGAGCGTTCAAACAAACAAACTCTTCAGCTTTATAATATCAGCATAGATAAGTAAATTGATATTGTGCAAGTAATAAGCATTTGTGTGAGATATTTTCCTATTTTAAACACTACCTCCAGTTTTGATAATGTTTGTGAAGGTAGTTAAATAATATCTATGCATTATATTCCAGCTCGGAAATATGTACGAGAAAATGTCAGGAGACAACAGACTGACAAAACTGGGTGACTTCGTTACTGCAGTGTTGAGAATGACTAAGTTAAACAACTTCCTGCCGACGGAGCTGGCCGGGATATTCCAAGGGAAGCAGCAGGATTTTACCTATTTGAAGATTAACTTGTAAGTTATATTGCATTTACAATGTTATGCCTCATTAAAACAAAAGAAAAATTGTCACTAAATATTTTTTGAACGAACCTATGTCGTTCGCGATACTAAAAAAAAGATTATCTAAAAAAAATTAGCTAAATTACTATAAAGCTAGTTTGCACATACACCAAAGAACTCCAGTTTAATTCTGCTAAAATAATTTATATGATTTTTTACAAATTTTACAAAAATATAATCATATCTACTTATGTTCTTTTTTGTTTCCAGAATCCAGAAAATCGTAAAACTTTTCGAACCAACATTCGGTGATACAGAAGAATATAAAACAGTAAAGGAACTCGCAGATACCCTAGTTATAGGAGCTGAATATTTAAACAGAATATTCGGTAATATATCCAACAATGACACAGTGGAAGATGTAACAGATGTAACAGTTAGAAATATTGGTGCTGGACTTGATTTCAAGGGATTTGATAAAATGAGTAAAGTACTTAATAATGCAGCTACTGTGGTAGATCAAATCGGGAATAGTGATAAGTTTACTGCAATTGATCCTTTTGATGTGTAAGTAATTGATATTTATAAACCAAGTAATAATCATTTTGATATTGCTAGACAAACTTGGACTACAACAAAAAGTTTGGTGGTAGAATATTTTCTGCCAACAAACCTGCGCAATTCATTTTAACAATTTAAATTGGCAGTACACTGCTGAAACCTGCGAAACAACCAATCACTTACCTACTAATAAAAAAACCCTTATGTCTAATATTTTTTCAGCCTAACTCAAATAACAAATCTAATACACAAGTTCCTACCAAACAACTCCAAACACGACGTCCTTTTCTATTCAACTATATTAGCCAAACTCCTCGAAAGTGCCGATAGAGTCATATACATAAATATGAATATAGAAGAGATCATATATAACGTCACCTTGAGGCACTCAGATGCTGTTAAAGTATTAGTTGGACTTCCACCAGGTATTATTGGGAAGGGATTCGAAGCTTTAGTCAGCCCTGAGAGGACACAAGTAAATATTACTAATACAATTTGGGTAAAGTTCTCACGTTTAACGAGATCTATAACGGATACTTCTAATTTTTCAGTTATTGACATCAAAACTGAACTCTCCCGGTCAAGTATTCTGTGACATTGCTAAACTTCAAGCATTTTTTGACATCGCTAAAGAGGAAGCAGAAGGTGTAAAGAAACAACTGTGTTCTGATATTTGGAAAAAGTATGTTGGAGATTTGGCACAAGCTTTTGGTGTTCATGATGTTAAGAATCATGTAAGTTTGTTATGAGGAAGTACTTTTTCTCTTTGTAATTAGTTACGTCGAATGTTAACGTTTAGCATTATAAATCTAGGGTAGTTACTTACGCAAGGGAATTGAAAAATATTGTAAATTCTTTTAATTTTCCTAGATAAACGAAATGGCATCCCTTTTCATCCAAGAAACCCTGGGCAAGGACACGAGCTCAGAACTCTACTCCATAGACCAGGACTTCAAGATTCTCAAGAACTTCACCAGCGACCTTCTCACCATGGAAGCTGAATGTAGACCTAGCCGGGACTGGAGCGAAGTGCTTGGAGTTGGATGTGATTCAGGGATTATGAAGGTTATAAAGGAGAAAGCGCATTTGGGGAAGTTGATTTTGTGAGTTAAATGAGGGTTATTTGAAAATTTTACCACTCTCAAATATTTAAGATATATCTTACCGTTCAATTAAAAATTAATCAAAATATCGACTTGAAACGATAAGAGGCTTCAATTGACAAGAATACAACAAACAGAGCTAAAAGAGGTTCAAATAATGGTAAAACTTCTAACAACAAACTAACTCCCGATCTCGTAGGACTTATTAAGATCAAAATTACGGACTTTTTCATCCGAATCAGTTGAGCCGTGATTGTAAAAAATAGCTATGGGATATTCAACTTGTTCTAACACTTATTAAAACAAATCCTACATTTTTCAGAATATCTGTTCACGGAGCTTTAGCGAAAGAGATCGTTAACCAAAACCTAATCTTACAATATAAAATAACACCAATCCTACTAGACACAGCAACAATGATGGAAGCTTTTAACAATCAACTCGAATTGATTCCTGAACATATAACTGAAGGACTGAAGAATATGTACACTGATGTTGTTAGAACCATACTTTCAACTGCTATGAATGAAGTTAAGGTATGATAAGTTGTTTTTCTCGAATTCTGACTATTCACTAATGGATTTAGAAAATATTATGTGCACATGATTTAACGGTAGAGAAAAACATCATGATGAAACTCGCGGCTTAGTAGGCTCTAATAATATTAACAAATTGTATCCTTTGATAAAGTCTGAGTAAGCTGAAAGATTGAATTTCTGTTTTCTATCCTATGTCTATAACTGTATTTAATTTGTTTTTAGATTTTAATATTTAATTTTTTGTCTTCTCTTTTTAGACGTATAAATCTCTATCGACATTCAGTAAAGATGTATTATGCCAAGGTGGTGAAAATATAGAAAATTATCTTCAGATTTCAAGTGATGTCGACAAAGAAATGTTAGCGTCCGTCCTTTGCAATGCTTTTGAGGCTATTGAAGATGGTTTGAAAAATAATTCTGTGATATCAAAAGCTGTAAGTCTAATTTATGAACTTAAATATGAAATGTAATCCTGTAGGAATATTATGTGGGCCAAAATTTTTTTTGTTATCCCACGAGTCCAGCTATTTCCGAAATAACAAATTCTGTTCAGCACTTCTTTACGTAATATAACGAAAATTGTACTACCACAATGTCCAAACAGACATATAAACGCATTTATAATATCCATATTATGACATGTTGATCTTTAAAATTTATTTTCACACCTGCAGCATTTTAATCACGGATTAAAGCCCTATTAACCTCAACTTAAAGCAAGACTTTATTCCCAAGGGAGATAATGTTGTATGAAACTCCCAAGGGAATAAAGTGATTTGAATTTGGAACGTTGAAATTCGTGTGAAAACTCTTGGTTGTCATTTTAAAGGTCTCAGCAAATAGGTTTTATTTATAATAAGTAATTTGATTGGTCTACAAAAATCTAGCAGGCCACGATTTAAAATAATTTGATTGGTCTACAAAAATCTAGCAGGCTACGATTTAAAGTAATTTGATTCGTCTACAAAAATCTAGCAGGCCACGATTTATGTTTTTTATTTTGATTGTTTCGTTTAGGTCTAAGCAAATAGGTTTTGCCTATAATACCTACCAAATATTTACCATCATGCTACCATATCATTGCAAATGCCCCATTTTTTTAAAGTGGCCAGGGAACTGGCCACCACAAAAATTAAAAAAAAATTGGACTGACGGCACATGAGTAACTAATACCTGACGGTATGAAAAGTAGAGTATGCACCTCGGGATAAAGCATGTCTTCGTCTTGGGCGGCTTGAACCCCTCGCTTCACTCAGGACTCTATGTAACTCCCTCGCTTCGCTCAGGAGTTAAATTTAACCCGAGAGTCCCTCGTTACACTCGGGGTTCAATATGTCACCCACAACATAAGACATTGCATTATGCCCTTGATGCATAATCTACTATAATTTCTTTTTCAGGTTATGAAAATAAGGAATACAGAACATACACTTCTAGAACAAACAAACTGGATAAATCTAGTTAGCAGTATTCAAAAATTGTACGTCAGGATAGATCGAGACTATCCATACGTGTTTGAATATTCTACGTATGGAATGGACAATGTAACTCAAAATGAAATACAAAAAATGTTGAAAGATGCAAAAGAATATTGGTTTAGTTTAAAAAACTTGCAAAGAGGTTTGCATTTAAGGTAAAATTTATTAAAAAAATAATAATAGGTAATTCGTTTAAAATAGTTAATAAAATAATAATAAAATCATAGTTTCTGTAAGGTGTTCTTTAGGGATCCATGCTAGGCCCTGCACTTTTCATTATTGTGTTAAAAAAAACTCTACACATTAAATTATTATTTTTATTTGCAGTGTTAATTTAGGTTTTCGTCTGCTAGACATTTTGGATCACGATCTGTTTGATATGTCAAGTGAAACGTGGTTGAAGATGAAATTCGTTACCAGCTCTCTAATAGGACCTTTGAATATCATTGATGACATCATAAGAACTGTCGCTGGTAAGAAGAATACAATTGAAATAATTTAGCAGCAGTAGTATAAATTGCAGTACATTATTCATCAGGAAACATACTGCAACCATATCTTCTCTAATCACTTTTTACTAACTTTAGATTAGGTACTATATTTTTAGACCCATAAAAGATCGTATTTTGATTTGCCTGTCTGATAAGAACCGTTTTTCTATACTATTTGTTTTTTTCGTATCTTCATAGCTATTACATACATTTCTTGTATTTTTCTATAGGTTCATTAACAAATTCGACGTATATATCCGGCCTGCCACCAATAACTGCGAATGCTGTTGGCAGGATAGCTCCCAACTTGGCGAACCTTATTGTCGACGCTGTCAATATATTGATCAACGATAATACTGATGTAAGTATTAAAAAAAACACTAAATCTGTTATAGCTTTAAATGAATCTATATTTAACTGTACGGAGAATTTAACGATCTATTTCGGTAAAAGCCTGAGTGACTAGCTTATTTTTTGAACTAGCTCATAAGGTTTATTAAGGACGAGTTGCATGTTAGACTTCTTGCTCTAAACGAAGATACTGATAATCCACTACACGTTTCCATTTACGATCTTAACGCTAAGATCGATAAATTTACTAATTTGTATATCATTTAGTTGTAAGTCTGCCTTCGTTTATGTTTGTTTTATATAACATAGCATAGGTAAAAATAAAACTTATTCAAGAATTGTTAATCTATCTGCATAATACTACTATTGTGCTATTAGTACTATTGTTGTACTCGTAGTACTATTAGTATTGTAGTACCTTCTATTGTATAGCATTGTATTCGGCCCAATATTCCACTCCGTAGGTTCTTTGTTTACTTTCATTTTCTTTTGTGTGTTTTTTCATCTTTATTATATTCTTACAGATAGACCCAGTAATAGCCCTAATGAACGCAGAACCTCCCTGGCCATGTTCCTCAAGTCTATCTGAGCTGTTGGCTCTCTCCCCTCCATCAATAGAAGCAGTCCAGGGTATTGAGACGCTGCTGTGTCTGGACGAAGACCTGGTCGACGAGTGGAGGGAGTATATTGACGTTAAGGGGGCTAGGGTCAATGTGAGTATGACATTTTTTAACGGAAAGATGTTATTGGTTTAACCAAACTTGTAAACATATTTGAATGCATTAAAAGCTGAATTATCAAGGAGTGTTTAGGTATGACGATGCGAATTTAGAAATATAAATGGACAGGATTAAAGGAAAAAATTTTTTTTTATAAAAACAAAACATAATAAGTAATGTCAAAAAATAAAACATTAAAAAGAAGATTATAACAAAAAGTTACTAGCTTCCTATGGGTGGACTTCATCTAAAAGCCCTAGTTAAGAGGAAAGGGTACCTGCGCTCTTTCATACAAACGTAGTCGACTGTTTCCTCCCTGGATAATGACACTAGCACTATTTGTGCTAGTGACATTTTTTGTGCCATAAAACCTATAACTGCCATGACTATGCCCCTATGTTTTGGTTTTTTCATTTTCTAATTATCATAGAAATTAAGATTTAAAAACAAAAAACTAAAAAACAAAACATAGGTCATGGCAGTCATAAGTTTTATGCAACAAAAATATTTACTCTCTCTATTGTCATTATCCAGTGAGAAAACAGTCGACTACGTTTGTATGGAAATAGCCCCCGGTACACTTTCCTCTTAAGCATGTTTGTTATTTTAATTCAAAAATGTTTTTTTTTTTTTTTCAGAAAACAAAAAAATGGAACACTACAATCTACGAACCTCATTTATTCCTAAAAATGTCAGCAACATTCGACGCCCTCGTCAACGACACTAACACCATCAAAGATGCCTTCAACTACATCATTAGTGATGATCATTCTGATGACCATATAGGATTGATGACTGCTTGGAAGTACGCCGTTGATGCTATGAATATTACCGATAGGGGAGAGGTCATTGGGTAAGTTTTTATTTAGCAATTTACTGCAAAATAATTATAAGCGGATAGGTTAAGATAAGTCTGCTATACGATCTCTAATATAAAGTGTAATACAACCAATAATTGCACCGCTTTGTGTAAACTAACCAATAGCAGCGCCGCTTTCTGCAAACTGGCCAATAGGAGCGCAGCTTTCTGCGATTTGATCGATAGCAGCGTCACTTTCTGTGATTTAAGCAAATAGCATCTCCGCTTGTTGCGATTTAATCAATAACATCGCCGCTTTTTGAGATTCGACAAAGAGTTTTTATAGCGCATTGCATAAATATTTCAAGTCTTGCTTTCGTGCGTGTGCATTAATGTAACTATGCAACTTACATAAAATACCTAACACAGAGTGTATTTAATGGCTTAAAAACTCTTCATTTTCACATGTAACTGTAAGATTATCCACTCAAATAGAACACGCTGTACATAAAACAAAATTTCCAGGAAATTCCTATCTAAATTCGACCGAGTAGTGAACTCAATCGACATAGGTTTACCAAACGGCAACATATCTCTGAACAACGTTTGGGAACAATACGTGAAATGTTTCCGGGATGAGTTCGTCGGTAGCTGTAGAGAGACAGGCAGAGCCGCGTGGAAATACTCCTTGGTAATGTTCGCGACTATGGTCGATGATGTCTCGGGTGATTTGAACAGTTATTTTACTGAGATTAATGGTAAGATTTTTTAAAAGTTCTTAGTATGATTATCCTGTCCATCCGTACCTAAATAGTATTTGGTCTTAAACATAGTCAATACCTACTAATATTTTTTAATTAAAAAAAATTTTACTACTGCCGCAATCCTTACCGAAAATGTGTGTTATGGAAAGAGCCCCCGGTACGCAAAAATATTATGTTAAAGAACGAAAAAGTTCATTTTACCTTTAAGAAATCTACAGGTTTCATTCCTAGCTATAGAAATGATTTTTCTTCTATGATCTTTTCTTGGATTTTGTTAACATTGGCTTGTGATTTCTTAAAGAATTTTTGGCTATCCGCTACTCAAAAACTACTCGACTTATTCTGATGAAACTTAGTATCTATAGCTGGATTCCTGGAATTACTCATAGGCTAATTTTTATCCCGATATTCCTACGGGATCGGAAGTAACGTGGGCAGAACCACTGGGCTCGGGTAATTGATTGTAATATTTCTCTTGATATGTGTTTTAGAACCAGATTCGAACCCCCTCCAAGTACTGGGCTTCACAAAAGGCACCGCCCTGTACATGATGTACGATAGGCTACCGGACTTCGTCAGTGTACTACTCAACTCTTATTGGGACTACGGATTTATGGCTCAGGTTTAGTATTTTCTTTTTTTATTCTCAGTAAATAGTACAACGTTTGACCACTATCTTACACGATGGTAAGTACGTACGATGCGGTCTAAGACGTAGTACGCGCTCCTAGAAGATACCTCGTGACTCAAAGACCCTCAAATAAACAAGGGTTGAAGGTAAGAAGACGGCAGTGAAACATTATATTACACTTATATTACAAAGAGATAAGATTTTATGTTTGCAACGAATAGGTTCCGAGACTGCTGGATCGATTAAGATGTAACTAAGTATGAAGAGAAGTAGGTATATTGATTCATTTAGAATAACAAAGGCTACTTTTTATTTAGGTATAATCGGGATTTACGTGGGTAAATAATATCTGGAATTTTTTTAATTCTTTATTTGAACGCCATCTGTGTGACTCATATTTAAAAGTTGTTAAATGGAGGGCGTATTCTGTAGATTTCATTAGATTTGTGAGTTGGTAGCGTTACTAAAATGAATGTGTTGTATCGGCGACGTTCGTCTATATCTGAAACTTATTGTCTATGGCTTAGATGTATGTATGGAAACATTAGCTGTATTTCCCCTTTACTTGTGCTCTTAGACCTTGCTTTTCCTGTGACGATAGCACATTTACCTACAATATACCCGTTCACTCGTCACTCTAAGACCCTTAAATTAAACACATCAGGAAAGCCAGACTCAGACAACTGCTACATTATCTCCTCAGATCCGACGTGCCTCCCTAACATCGTTCTGGGACTGCGACGCCGTGGTATCAGCATTAACTCCACCACCGAACAGTCCCATACAGAAGGAGGATATAGCCAGAACGAAGCCTTACCTTTGTCCTTCGATCATATACTGGCTGTCCATGCCGACGGGGGATAATGTGCTGTTTAATCTCGTCGCTAAACCTGTGAGTTTATACCTTATTATACCATCTAACTATAAATAGATAATCAACACAGTAAAGAACATAGAACACGATATACACAAAGCAAAGTAATAGCTAGAATGTATAAGTTGCACAAATGGGCGGCCTTATCGCTGAAAGCGATTTCTTCCAGGCAACTGTTAGATGCAAAGTAACAATACTTAGGTAGAAAGGACAAACGGGATGTAACATTATGGCATAGCCTTTCAAATCTATGACAATGTAAAGTGGACACTAATACAAACAACAACAGACAGACAAGAAAGTGATCTTATAAGGGTTCTTTTTTTACCTTTTGAAGTACGGAACCCTAAAAATAAATTAAAATCTTAAATTAATCTTTTAACATCAAATAACAGGCAAACCCGGCTATTTACGATATTTTGTTTTATAGCATTTGTTGTTTATATTTATGTTCTTTAAACACTGCTGCAAAAAAGGAAAGAATAAAAGATTGAGGCGACTATTATGCCAATCTCCGCCACGGGGCATAGCTAGTATAACCATCAAAAGTACGAATTTGAGTACCTAGGTATTCGTTGTCTGTCACCCATATTACAGGTCTAGTTGCTTAGTTAAGGGCTAGATGGCACCGTGTACAAGGTCGCATATTCATAATTAATGAAAACATGTTTGCTATCGCAATTTAGTGAAAATAAATATTAATTTACAATATTATTCTTTCAGCAATACTACATTTACACTCTCGCAATAGAAAACACGACCAGTAACTTTGAACAAACATATTTTAAAGTTACCTCTCTTGGAAATATCATCAAAGACTTAGCAAAGGAAAACAAATCACTTACCAAAGAATTAGAAATAAACAACATCAAAAACAAACTAACCCAATTCGTTGACAAAATATTAAATTACAGAATTAATGACACAAATCCGTCTTATAGAGATTTTTCTAATATATATAGAAATAAATTCATAACTGATATATATTTAGCTAGAATTGTTACTTTAACTAATAAAATAACGAATGCTTTTGCTAATCTCACACTAAATGAAACTATTAGTGATAATAAAAGTGATATAAATAAAATAAATGCAGATTTATCAAGCATAAATATAATATACAGAAGAAAATCTGTAGATGTAATTGCAATACATTTTGACTTACTAACTGAAGTTCTGTGGCGAAACGATAGTAACTACACTCTAATAGATGCTTTAGAAAATATGTGTAGTAATATAAAGGAAAATAGAATAATATTAGCAACAGAATCGAGAGTGAAATTGCAAATATGTGCGAAGAATTACAAAGTTCTGTATACGAGTATTGGAAATGTTGTTAATGATGAGAATGGAGATGCCAGACAGAGTCTACTGAATCTAGTGAAGATATTACAAAACGATGACTTCGATGAAACGGGAGACATATTTGAATTTCTTAATAATAGGTAAGTACATCAAATTATAATTTAAACTGAATTTGTTTTAATCTGCCGAAAGATGAAAGTTGTTTCGAAACTGTCATCGGCTGACTTTTTAAATACATTCATAGTTATCTTTCGTTTGCACAATAAACAATCAAGGTTCGATTCCTGACGAAGCTATACCTAATATATTCATCAAAATTCTGATTACTAAGATTTTGATCATGACTTGCAGAATTTTCCGATATTTATATATTTGTAAGGAAAGTCTACAGCTAAGTTTAACACAATACACATATCTCCCATATTTCAAACACTTATACAGGATTCATTGCAATTCTCTTAGAATCCCGAGCAACGCAAGTGGCTCCGCTAGACAAAACTACCTATTTCATCATCATCATGTTCCCCTTTTCCTACTATGTGTGGTCTGCACACCATATCATTCTTCTCCACTAATCTCAATTCTCTACTTACTCCGCATTCACTCCTTTCCCCATATCTTCCCTAAAGCAATCCCTCCACCTCTTCTTTGACCTTCCTCTTGCTCTACGTCCAATTACTTCCAAGTTCTGTTCTCTTCTGGTGACATGAGTCCTCTATCCTCTCTTTCGACAGCTATTTATCACATACTAGCGACTCGCCCCGGCTTCGCACGGCTGTATTATGCATGTATTATATCTAAAAACTTTCCTCGTTAATCACTCTATCTATGAAAAAACCGCATCAAAATCCGTTGCGTAGTTTTAAATATTTAAGCATACATAGGGATATAGGGACAGAGAAAGCGACTTTGTTTTATACTATGTAGTGATCTTCACTCCACAGGACCCAACTATTGGAATCTCTAAGGCACTCCATCAAGGCTTCCTACGACCTTGGCCTACCTTACTATCTCCAATACATACAGTCAAACCTACACACCTACCAGGTGTTTATAACCTTCCTATCTGGTGGAGATTGGTGGAAAGAGTTCACTGAAGTGTTCAATGGACCTTACGCGAGGGATTTGTTCGAATACGTCGAGAATAGCTTCGAAATTATCGACAATGTTTTAAATAATTTGGATGGTATTCATGTGAGTAATATTATAATGAGATTTTTTAATTCTGATATAATGAAGTCCAAAAACACAATTAATGAAGATCTGTACTTCGTATATGCGAAAGGGTTCTTACCGAATCTATTAAAGTCCTTGAATTATATCAAAGTCTACTCGCATTCACACTGTCTAAGGATAATTTTGCATTATGCAGTTTAAGATATAACACGCTTACCTAGTAGATAACCTGTTCACTCGTGACTTGAAGACTACCAAATTGTACATGCCAGGAGAGACATACCTACTCAGGCAACTGATTCCATTCCCTCGCTCAGTGGGGGTCTCAAAGATTCTTACTGTTTTTCCGACGATGATAAAAAGCGAGATAGTAAAATTGCATTGTACTGTTGTGTTGTTTGTTGAAATGTTGAACATTCCAAGAAATATATTATCCGACGAACATAATATCGTAACTGTGTTGATTTATACCTACCTATATTAACAAATGAATGTTTTCTACAGCTAGTCCGGCTCATCCGCGATATGAATCTAAACGAGAGCGATTCGTTCTGTCGTCCCAACATCACCCTCTCGGACTACATCCCCGACTCGACCGGGCTACTGTCCCGGATGAAACACCAGATGTGTGGGACGGAGACAATTGACGTCTTCAGGGAAATACCGCCCTTGTTGTACGCTTCACAGGTAATGTAATTACTTCACTAGAGTAAATGATCATCACCCTCTCAGACAACGTTCCCAACTCCTATCCCGGATGAAATACCCAATATTTTTCATCTCAACTTTTTACTATTTTAGGGCTATGAAGACGCTCTAAAACTGCCTAAAGATATCGACTACATAATCCTCAAACAAGACATATCAGCCACGGAATCCCAGATATTATACCTACAAGACCCCAAGGAACCCAGAAGACCAACCTGGGTTACTGATGAGAAGATAAACCTCATTAGGCAGGATATGATGCAGCTGTTGAATAAGGATACTATTGCGAAGGTTGTATTTGCAGTGTTGAGTAATGGAGTCGACGCTGGGACGCTGTTTCTGAATAACACGTAAGTTTATGATCATGTTTTAAAATACTCCTAGATCTAGATGCTCTTATAAGACCCCAAAGAGGCCGGCCATGATCTTTTAACCACCTTTTAAAGCAAAACCGAGTTTGTCCCATAAAATTCGACGAGGATCTGATGAGGATCTTTAAAGTGATGAACAGAATTGCTTGTCAGAGATCAGTCAATTGCTCAGTTATTGATTTTCTAATTTTACGGTTCCAGTGAGTGCACCCTCTGTTCCCAACTGACGACCTGGTTCAAGCAGCTGAACCTGCAGGTGTTCAAGAAGCAGGAGTACGACAACCTCCTGTGCCACGTCCACACTATGACCCTGCAGGAGGTCTACCACACGTTGAAGAACGACTTCCATTGGGATATGTTCATTAGAGAGGTTAGTCTCACCATCACCAACAACCTCTTATTGTAAAAACCTGTTTAATGTAATAGAAAAAAATCCTTCTACAGTTGAGATTCGAATCCACGACCTTCAGACTGAAGATTATGGTTATTTCTACTAACCCATGTGTATAATTTCCAGTTAATATCAAGCCGTAACTACACGAAATACGAGCTGAATAAATCAATGAATGAATTCCTCGATCTTGTCAAGGTGCATTTCTTGGAAGACCTCACAGCTCCGATTACTAAACTAAATGAATGTCTTGCTAAAAATGTTACGAGGAACGAATTTGGAAATGCTACGTTGTGAGTCATGTCGTACTAACTTATAGAATTATTTACTCGCTTCAAACAGGGTCGCAATCTGTCAAGTAATTTTTGCTATTTTGTCCACATATCTTTTACTTCTGTCTCCATTTTTTTAGTTTCGTTATAGGCAGTGACAAACGCCAACAAAATAAAATACAATAGTTAAACAAATAAAAACCCAAGAAACTATCCAGCTAAGTAGTTTGAATTTATAGAATTCTATACTGTATACTTAGGCAATTGATTGATTTTCCACTTTCCAGAGTAATGTCGGTATTAGCTCACACGACAAAGTTACTTCAAGCTGAAACTCCTTACCTTCAAGATATAGAAGGCATCAAAAACTTGTCTTACTTGAAGCAACTTAAAGCTGAAGTAGCGCATAAATTGGATGTCTTTAGACCGATCAGGGATTATTTGAGAAAAGATAGTAAGGTGAAGTTTGAAGGGGTTGATTCTGCTGTCATTAATTTAAGAGTGGTAAGTTGTTTTAGTATAATGTCATGCGGTTATAATGGTCACAGGCATGTAACATGACAACCAGCGCCATTTTTGAGCACAATAAGATCGTATATGGAGACCGCGAATTGGCAAACGTAGTGTAGGACGCCCTGTGACCAGGTGGAGTGACGATATACGCAAAGCGGTGGGCAGTGAATGGAGAAGAAGAGCCGAAGATCGGGCTCAGTGGCGTATCTTGGGAGAGGCCTACGTCCAGCAGTGGACTGATACCGGCTGATGATGATGATGATGGTGATGAAGATCGTATATCAATCCAGTTGGTGTTTATACAATTAAACCTGATTTGTGGTAAATTGATTATTGCATAATGGCGGTTTATGGCGGCGGTGATCAAAATGCCGAGATGCAATGATCTATATCCAATATCCACACGCGTATTGTACCTACGACGTTTTTTATCACAGTTGCGAATAAAAGAAAAGACTTGTTAAAATAATAAAAATATAACAAAATATTTGTATTTAAAAACAGAAAAAAGTTTACTTTGAGAAGAAAATACGACGTGCTCTTGTATATTAATAAAATGATTCCTCTCATGAGTATGAATATGTCCTTGTTAATTTATTTTATTAATTTTCAGGCTCTTACGAAAACACCATCACTGGAAGATTTAATACCCAATATCGACTGGAGCAACGAAAACTACACAGATATTTTGGACAATATTCTTAACAATTTAGATATGAAGAAAATTGAAGAAGAGGTATGTTATTAAATGGAAAATAGCAAATCTAAACGAATTAATTCTCACAAAAATACTAATTGCCCATCAAATGATATAATAAAAATCATAAATGTTTTGGAATTTCATCACACACCAGAAAGTTCCACGTTATAGAACAAAATATACTAAGTGCACATTAAAAAATGCAGGACTTCGGCTAGCGGGCAAAGCGAGCGTAAAACGCCTAGTTCCTTAGCTTGGGGCTAGATGACGCTGAGTGATTATATATAACAATATTTATTTATATTTGTTCAGGTCCCTAGATACCAAATGTCAGAATACTGGCGTTTCCCCTTCATAACATCAATACTCCAACATGTGGAAGGCATCATGTCCCATACGGCCCGTCTCGCCGGCGTCGCGTCCACCTTGGACGTTCAAGCCGCGATGGATGGACGGCTGGATGCGTGGCTTGACGTGCTGGTCGTCATGCTGACTGATGATAGTGTTGATGCTGTGGCTTACAGGTATTTACTAGACAAATATACGCATTACGCTTTTCTAAATAAGATAACTCTATCATCTGGTAAGATAGTAATATACTTTTCATCAAAGTCTAACAAATAGAGTCTAGAGTAATGACCGACGCACTACGGTCTCCCACGTCACACCTTTCCCAAAGCAAAAACCGCAGTTTTTTTGTCTAAAAGTTCTAACTACATATATTGTCACCAGCTTGTACGGTCTTATAACCGAGTTACATCCACTACTGAAAGACACCGACCTGGAGGTAGATCTAGACGCGTTGGTCGCTGGAATGAAGATCATACACCAGTTCAAGACTTATCTCGTGGAAGAGGTGGATCTAAAACGTAAGTTATACCGCAGAGGTTTGACAAGGTCATGGATTAGATTCCTACCATGGAACAAATATTAATTATATTACCTATCCGACGCATGTCTGATCAGATGTGAGCAAAAACTACCGGGTCTCGATCAGCAGGCGACCCCGCGGTAGGCTCAGAAGGAGATTGCGGTACGAGTTGGACTCTCATCGTAGGAACTGGACCCAGCAGGAAAGAGGGGAGGCCTTGGCCCTGCAGTGGGATGGAATAGGCTAAAAATAAATTAATTTAATTAAATCTACTGTTATTTGTTTTTGTTTTGGGTGTTTTTCCCTTTCTATAATATTATTTATTAAATTGTTTTTAGTGTCAATATCCTCGTACTTCGACGCCGACGGAGTAGAGTCCGGACTGACAGCTCTCGGCATCAACAACACCAACTTCTGGTCGCTCGCTGCGCCCAGGATACAAGATGGATACATCAACCTTAAGCCGGTAAGAAATGAAGAGCTGTTTTTGAAGCTAACACTATTTTAGGAAGGAGCATAAAGTGCATCCACATCGCAGTTACTGTTGAGCAACGTTTCTATGCAACATTCGCTTACAAAATGCTATTTGTTGAACATGGCTACATAAAATTATCTTGGTGGTGTGGGTGCGATGAACAACTTTCAACAAATAGTAATAACGCAAATATTGTAGAATGATACTTTGTTGCATAATGTTGCTTAGCCAAAAGTTTGCACAGTGTCGATGCACCAGTGTATAGAAAGATTTCAAGTTGATCCCTTGCCTAGAAGAACCATAGGTTATAGGTTCAAACCTTATTTTGCTCCATGCGAATTTTTGATGTCTTTATATTTTCACCAGATAATATCCCCGAAATCTCTACCGTACCACATATCCACGTTTGCCTGCAACATGGACACCATGGCGACAGCTATCCTCCCTTCGTCCCTCGACGTGGTCACCCTGGAAGACGTCCTCGCAGCTACCATCGAACAATTCTGTGGCTTAGATCAGAATGTGGTCGTCGATGTGGTGGGGGTGTTGGTGAGGAATGTTAGGTTGGAGGGGATTATTGAAAAGGTAAGTTGTTTCATATCTTTGCTAGCTTCTTATTTCTAGTCAAAGTTTCTCGACCTAAACAAATCTTCTGTACCAGTTGATGGCCATTGCATCATAACTCCGAAACAAATAAACCGACTTTAATACAATTTTATCTAAAAGCTTTTATATATCTTTACAGTTAAAGTCGTTCCTCCTAACGAAGTTGTACTCAGCGTCGACCCTCACCCCCTCTGAAGGCGACACCGTCCTGCAGCGGTTCCCTCGCATGGCCACCCTTCTGCCTTCACTGCAGCACCAGCTGGCTGAAGTCTTGGACCTGGTCATGGAGGAACCGCTCATTGAGAAGCTCAAGGACTTCACTTCAGTTGGGAATCTTCTAAGTAAGTATGGACCAGTTGATAGACCCCTTAGTAAAAAATACTGTTGATTGATCCAGGCCCTTGTAGTATATATCATATTTGTTTGTTCCAGTGTCAGATTTCCTAGGAGATGCGGGTAGAATGATGTGCGCCAAGCCCTTCAGGACTGATACGAACCGCATCCTACAGAATATCATCAAATCTAAGGATCAGATGCCTGAAGTTGATCATAAGCAGCTCGAATCTTTGCCCAGTAAGTTAAACTTAACGAAAATCTCCAATTTATTTTGTAAACATGTCCTACTTTGAAATCCAAATACTTTTGAGACTTGAAGATAGAACCTCCAAATGTTTGACAACTAAATCACCTAATGCTATCTAAGATGTATCACGGGTACCTAGAAGATACCTGTTCACTCGTAACTTGAAGACCTTTTTTTACGTTAGAAAAGACAGATTCAGGTAACTTAACCGTTTGATGACAAAGATTTTCGCCATGAACCGTTTTCCAACCAATCTCATTAAATTGATGCGTATTTCAGGTGATTTCTGCCGGTCTATGTACCAGGAGATCATAAGCATGGACGGCGGTAAGATAGTGTGGAGCTTCATCAAGCCGCTGCTTATGGGACGTATACTGTACTCACCGGATACGCCCGGTGTTCATACACTCATGAATAGGGTAACTTCTACTTCTATAATAGATTGTGATCGTTTGTTCGAACCCTTAGACTTCACAAAAAATAAACTCAAATCCCTGCCTATTGACGACTCGACTGCTTGCAGTGGTCATTAAAGAAGTTTCTCAGCGCCTGTGGACGCAGGTTACTATACTAATATTTTAAGAGGAAAGATTATTTTGATTTTTTGACGTGATAGCGTTTAATAAATTGATGGAACACCTGCATTCACAAAAAAGTGCCATGGTAACATTGTGTGACGTCATTGTCACGTTCCCGATTTGTGTCGTCATTGATACGTTCCGGTGACGTCATGTCACCAATGACGTCACTCAGGACGCAGCAATATAAAACAAACACGAGACGCGCCCGATATTCCTACGGGATCGGGAGTAGGTAAAACCGCGGAGCGCTGCTAGTGATCTTTATACATATCACTACATAGTATAAAACAAAGTCGCTTTTTCTGTCCCTATTTCCCTTTGTACGCTTAGATCTTTAAAACTACGCAACGGATTTTGATGCGGTTTTTTTAATAGATAGAGTGATTCAAGAGGAAGGTTTATATGTATAATACATGCATAATATAGCCGTGCGAAGCCGGCGCGGGTCGCTAGTATTATAATAAAAAAAAAATATTTATACCTACCACAATGTTTCGACCAGGTAAACGTCACCTTCTCGACAATGATCCGTGTCTCCAACCTGGTCCACTCGTTCGCCTCAGCATTCCCCTCGTTAGATTCCCTCTCGAGCCACCGAGGGGGTCTACAGGCGCTACAAGAGTTGGTGAATCAACCGGGAATGGAGGACTTAAGGAGGGGAGTCATTGGAGATGTGAACTTAGATGTTGATGTTGATGGAGCGTTAGGGAAACTTGATAATTTTAAGGTGAGGAAAATAATTCATTTATTTTATTTCAATGTTGGACCTCTGTTGCGTGGTGTACGAACACCTACCGCTATGATTTGTTTATGGTCGGGGTGTTTTTCTATAGTATTATGGAGGTATTATGTAATTATGTATTTATTTATTAAAGTTTAGGTACCTATTCTATCCGTGGTCAGGCATCAATATTAAAGTTTAGGTACCTATTCTATCCGTGGTCAGGCATCAATATTAAAGTTTAGGTACCTATTCTATCCGTGGTCAGGCATCAATATTAAAGTTTAGGTACCTATTCTATCCGTGGTCAGGCATCAATATTAAAGTTTAGGTACCTATTCTATCCGTGGTCAGGCATCAATATTAAAGTTTAGGTACCTATTCTATCCGTGGTCAGGCATCAATATTACAAACCGAGTTGCTTTATTTGGGGCTAGATAGCGTTGTGTGTAATGTCTGACAATATGGTATTACAAAGATGATATTTTTATGTGTTAAATCGATTTACAAGAAATCCACGTCCAATTTAGTCGAAATTACGAAAAAGTTAGACTTAAAACAGAAACAGAAAACTATGGTTTTTAAGGGCATATCCCTTAAAAACCATAGTTCGAAAGGCTGCGGTCATTCGTCAACCCGGAGTAGGCGTCTCACTGTAAGCCCCTCTGATAGGAGGCCCAAGGTCTGTAGCAAAGGATTTTAATAGACTTTTTTCTTGAATTTGTCAGGACATGTCCGGTCTAATATCGAAAGCGTCCTCCCTCTTACACTGTATCCGCCTGAACCGACTGACGCCTGTCAAGAACGAGACCACGTTGATGTTGCAAGCGGGACAACTCATGTTGACTAATGAATTCTCTGCAGGTAAGAACGACAAATAAAAAGGATGACATAAAATAACCAAGCAAGGTAAGCCTTTAAACCTGCAGCGTTGATTAAATCTAACTCGGACGAAAGCTACCTCATCACTGACATACAAATTAAAAGCTGCATATTTACAGACTCACTAATACCGCGGCGGGCACAAACGTCACTTAAAGTGAGCTATATTTTGTTCTTCATGTTTCAGGCATTGTATTCCTGAATCCAGAACAGCTGGAACATTCGTTGACAAACGTACAGTATAAGATTAGAATGGACATTGAAAACGCTCCGACCACAAACAGGATGACACATTAGTACGTATTTCTCATTTCGACGTGATAACGTCTTATAAATCGATGAACACCGTACTGCACTTACAAAAAAGTGTGACGTCACGCTTACGTAACGGGAACGTGAGCGTTATTGACAAGGTAACCATAGCAATGTATTATCGTTGCTATGGTTACCATCAATGTTTTCTGATGACATCCGTAAAATGATCATCCGTAAACCAACTTTACAGACAGTCAATTTTTAATGAATTTTTGGCTTCGCAGAATTTCTAAATATAATTGTCAAGTGGTATTTCTTCAAAGTTTCTTTTTCTTGTTTCACTAAAGCTATTGATGCTATTGAAACTTGCCGTGGATTGTTTTGCTCCTACGAAATAATATCGGATATATCTTTTTGTGTTTATTTCACTTTCTTGATAAACATTGCAAAAAATTAAGGAAAATTTTAACTTGTAATAAAAATGCAAGTTCTAAAAAATTAATCTATTTTTTTTTGTATTATTTTATTTGTTTTTTGTTGTTTTTAATAATTGTAATTTTTAAATGTAGTGTATTATTCTATCTATCTAGAATTACCCTAACTGATTTATGTAAAAAATAATAAAGCACTAATTATTAGTTCTAAAAAAACCTAAGTTTTTAAATATTATTTTTCTAGTTTATGGACTCCAGGACCCGAAGCGAGTTTTATAGAGAACATGAGATATTTCCGCGGCTTCGTCCAACTCCAAGATATGATCGATAAAGCTATTATCCAGTTGTCTATGGAAGAATCTAGAACCAAACATCCGGCGCGAAGGACCAGAAGGGATACGTCGCTTAGGATAGCAGATACTAGAATACAGAATGATTCTATAGAAGATTTAGACTGGGCGGTATATACGCAGCAGATACCTTATCCTTGTTACAGGAAGGATTAGTAAGTTTTATTTCTAATCAGATTCCAGATATCGAGGTTAATTTAAAAAAAAAATCCCCAGAATTGGGAAGTTGGGTTTATTATCGAGACATCTTTTCCTATACTCATAATCGGGGAAATCGGGAGCTAAAAATTTAATTTGTTCCCGAATATTTTAAAATCCTGAATACCTTCCTCTGAATTGTGGAAAATGGGAATATTTGTGTCATCTTCACCGGACGGTTTAAAACCAGGGGAATATTTTAGGACACCTAAAATACAAAAAGTTAAAGACTGGAAAGTTTAAAAAAAGTTGACCGTAATGTAAAAAAGATGTACTTATTTCAAAAAGTCAGGGCCTACAAAGATTTACTTTTGTCGAACATTTTTTTCTGACAAGGATAACGTTTGTTTCAGTTTCCAAAATTCTCTATATGAATCCCAAGCGTTGATAGTCGGCCATTTCTTCTCTCTGCTGTTCACCGTCGTGTCCGTCGTTAGGTTTATTGTGGCTGATAGGGAGTCTGGCAATACTATGGTGAGGTTTTATTATATTACTCACACCCCCCACTGGCTAATCTTTACACTCACAAAATCCCAAATATAGTAATTCCTAAAAAACTTCCTCCTAATGCGCACACAATTATCATTCACAGGCACAGTCCACAATAATAATAAAAAATTGTCACTGAAATTATGCAATTGATTGACGACGCAAGACTTTGCATACTGAAATTCGATTTAATATCCAACTCAACTGAATTGTGTACAGTCAGCAAAGGCCTGAGGGTAGCAGGTGCATTTATTAATGTTTTATAATTTTTAAATATTGTTTTAATAATTTTTAATTATTCTGCTTGAAATCACTAAAGCTTTCGAAGTGTTAATTGTTTCACCCAGAATAACCAAAAGTTATTGAACCGTCATTAAAAAAATTAAAACTGTTACCCTTAGGCCTTTTCTGACTGTACATAATAAATTACTTACACTCTATCCTACTAATATTATTAATGTTAAAAGTTTATGTGTTAGTATGTTTGTTACTCCTTCACGCAAAAACCACCGAACCGATTGCGTTGAAACCTGCGTTGAGACCTGGATCACCACATAGCTACTATTTATACCGACATTTCTACGAGATCGGAACTCACGCGGGTGAAACTGCGGGGCGCAGCCAGTATCATAATAATTCGTTCAATATTTTTACGCGATTATTTTACTTGGGGGTAAAAACCTCAAATGCTAGCTAACATAAAGTATTAAATTAATAGGACCATTGTATAACTGAACTCCTCTAATTTCCCAGCTAATGTCAGTAATGGGTGTGAAGCTGTCATACCACACGATGTCGTGGTTCATAGCGTCGTTCGTCGAGGTGACAGCCACGACGACAACCATCGCCGTCATCCTGAAGTTCGCCAACATCCTGCCGAGGACAGACTTCTCACTTATATGGGCATTGTTGTTCACATTTGGGATATCTGTCTTGAGTTTTTGGTAAGTAAGATTTCTCCAGCTTATGTAACTCCACAAAGTGTGTATCATAATCGTTTGTTTTTAATGTAACCCGTCCTTGCTTACAGCTATATGATATCGAAGCTGTTTACATCAGCGAGCTTGGCGGGCGTGTGCGCCGGCATCATGTACCTGATGACCTACATGCCGCTCGTCTTGATACTGTCATTGGAGACCATTATGAATAACTCCTTCAAGCTGCTCGTGGTTACTTATTTATTATACTTCACTATCATCACTACATAGTATAAAACAAAGTCGCTTTCTCTGTCCCTATATCCCTTTGTATGCTTAAATCTTTAAAACTACGCAACCGATTTTGATGCGGTTTTTTTTTAATAGATAGAGTGATTCAAGAGGAAGGTTTATATGTATGATACATGCATAATATAGCCGTGCGAAGCCGGGGCGGGTCGCTAGAAGATAATAATATACTGTTAGATGTATGACAAGGGAGTCTTCCTCCTACCTGCTGGCCTTTCTTGGTTGGGATTTTACTTCTGGCTGCAACTTCTGATATTTACTTAACATTTTCGGTCAAAGTTATAGTCACGTTGGTATTAAGTAATTTGGGGTTCCACAAGGCTTCATCCTTGGTTCCAAAATGCTTTAAGTATATTATGAATATGAGTATTATAAACTAAAGTACGTAATCATAACCATAATCATCATTTATTGCTGACACCCATATTACAAGCTTAGTTTGGGGCTAGATGGCACTGTGTCTATTGTCATACAATATCTTTTATTTATTTATTCCCCAGTGTCTATTTATGTCATCATCGTTTTCGTATGCGTTCGTGTTCATAAATCGTTACGAAGTGATCGGGTTGGGAGGCCACTGGTCCCAGCTGTGGGACTCGCCCACCAACGACGGCATGAGTATTGGATACGCTATCTTGATGACTGCGTTCGATGCTGTTCTATACTTTATTATTGGATGGTGCATCGATCGGTATTTTGGTAAGTCCTTTTTTTTCTTTATGCTTTTAATTTTGTTCTGTATTATAACCAGAGTCAACGACCCAGTTGGCACATTGGTCAACACTAGGCTGGTTGTTTCTATGTATTATAAGAATATATTTACTATGTAGAATATATTTTAGAAAAGTATATAAGTAGTATATCCATTGGCACCCATAACACAAGTCTAGTTACTTAGCTTGGGGCTAGATGGCGAGGTGTAGAATGTCCTGCAATATTTAAAATAAAAAATAATGTCATTTGGTTAATGTTTTGGTATTTCTGTTTTTCAATAAACTTCTTTCTTCCATCTTCTGGTTTGGTAAGTCAATTACTTTCAGTTTAGTTTATAGATATATTATTATCTTTACTTTTGGATTTTTTGACGAAATGAAAACCACGAACTACAGTTGGTTCTAAGTGTGGGTCCCCTTTTTTTCAGTTTTCCGAATGTTTCCTATAATACCATAATACTTACTGTTTTCATAATTCCATCAGGTATAAAGTCAATAAGCAACAATACAATAACGAAGACGTCTACAACGAACGAGAAAGCCGGAGTTAGCATCGTGTCGGTGAGCAAAGTCTACGGCGAGGGAAGTAGGAAGGCTAAGGTATGTATACAAAATAATATTTAACATTTAGGTTACTTTTCTTTAAAGCCACGGCTCCTTACCTGGTAGTAATTACCTTTTAAAAGCTTAAAATAAAGAGGGAGGGGGTAAATCAGTTTCCTTAGCTATGTCGTAGGATTATATATAATAAAACGAGCATTTAATTTGTTTGATTCGTCGTCTGTGTGTCTTCGAAACGCGTCCAAGAAGACACAAAAACTGATGATGTTCATATTCTATCAACAATACCAACCATGTAATAAATGAATGACTGATAGAACTTCTATGTATAAGGTGGCACTCGACAACGTGTCTATGGAACTGCAGAGGGGACAGATCACAACACTGCTGGGACATAACGGAGCTGGGAAGACTACGCTCATGTAAGTACTCATTTAATCTCTCGCGGTAGTACCAATCCTGTGACGTGTTCCTAATAAATAGTAGCTGCAGAGTGCATACTATAGGATGCGAACGGGCTTGATTTTCAAATCAAATATAAAATCGGCCAAGTATCGGACTTGGACTCGCGCACAAAGGTTTCCGTGCTATGTTGTATGGGACCACTAATCACCACTATATGGTCGAAGGAGCCCCCACACATTTGTTGTTATAGCGGTAACAAAAATACTTAATCTGTACAAATTTCAACTGTCTAGTTATTATGGTTTGTTGAGTTACAGCCTGGTGACAGACAGACGGACGGAGAGTGTAGTCTCGTTTTTACTCTTTGGATACGGAACCCTAATTACTTGATGAGTTTAGATAATCTATATATATAAAAGAAAGTCGTGTTAGTTACACTATTTATATAAAAGAAAGTCGTGTTAGTTACACTATTTATAACTCGAGAACGGCTGAACCGATTAAGCTGAAAATTGATGGAGAGGTAGCTTAGAACCAGGAGAAGGACATAGGATACATACTTTTTTCTTATTTTTTATTTTTATTTTTTATATTCAAACGAGATCGGGATTTACGCGGGTGAAATTAAATATACTTACGTACGAAATATTCTTACGCGGGTGAAATAAAATATACTTAAGAAATATATTTTTTTTTTTCAATATTCAAACGAGATCGGGACTTACGCAGGTGAAATTAAATATACGAATTATTCCATATTCAAACCAGCGTAAGTCCCGATCCCGTGGGAATATCGGGATATACACTATTATGTGTTCTGTGACGTTCGTCTTTGTTGTAAGGCGTTCGACCGGGGGGTTTTCTCGAGCGGCTGCAGTTTTTTTGTTGATTACTCAGCACCTACTAATTGGATTTTGATGTAAAGTATACCACGACTTTCCTCAGATTTCACTTGGTTTAGGCGTTTTTAATTGTAGATTATGTAACAAACAAACAGACAGACAGATATATTTTTGTTCTATTACTTTTTCGAAGTCCAACAGACCCTTTTTTTTTGATTTGCTGTATTATATAGAAATCAATGCCACTTTTCGTTGTAATTTTATAACTCAAGAACGGGCTCACCTATCCAAACCAAATGTTTAAGCTTTGTTCGGACTATTTAGTAGATGGTTTATGTGAAGTTTGTACAAAATCGGTCGAGCGGTTCTTCATTTATCACATTTTTTTATATGGCAAAACAACGTTTGCCGGGACAGCTAGTTAAATATAAAATACACCTCAGACTCAGAAAAAAGAGCAATTCAATTCCATTCAGATTTTAGATATTGAAATCCATAATTCCAGCAAAAATTAAAATTAAAATCTTAAAAATACCTATAGCTACTTACTACTTCCAATCCGGACTAAATAACTTGCCAAACATACCTACTATGATTTTAACATTTTTAGGGTTCCAAAAGGGTAAAACCAGGACCCTATTACTAAGACTTCGCTGTTCGTCCGTCTAGACGTCCGTCTGTCTGTCTGTCACCAGGCTGTACCTCATGAACCGTGATAGGTAGAGAGTCAAAATGTTCACAGATGATGTATTTCTGCTGCTGTTTAATATGCTTTGTCTAATATTTTTGTCTTTTTTTTCCAGTAAAATCCTAACAGGCATGCTAAAGCCAAGCAAAGGTCACGTTGTGATCCGTGACGGTCCGGAGCGTGACGCCTTGCGCGCCGGTCGGTCCGGCGCCGGCGTCGGCGTGTGTCCGCAACACGACGTGCTAGTCGAGTGTCTCACTACTAGGGAACACGTCACGCTGTACGCCAGGCTGGAAGCTACCAGGGGGGAAGATGTTGACGCTATGGTGGACAAGTAAGTGCATGTATTATGGAGGCTTCGTCCTGTCGCCGATAGGTGGTTCTGAGGCGTATTAAATAAATCTATAAATATAAATAAATAAACATTCTGCCCCAAGCTAAGCAAGGCTTGTGTTATGGGTGCCAGATAACAGATAGTCACTACATAGTATAAAACAAAGTCGCTTTCCGCTGTCCTATGTATGCTTAGATCTTTAAAACTACGCAACGGATTTTGATGCGGTTTTTTTTCATAGATAGAGTGGTTCTTGAGGAAGATTTTAGTATATGAAACAAAACTACCACGCTAGTACTTATTATGCTTTTCTTTTGAACCGCGAAAACCGATTTTTTTTCGGATTAGAAATTTTATTTCTAATAATTTTCTGACTGGCGACATCGCACAGCCTAAACTGGGTCTAGAAACTTGAAAATACTGTTACCACTGGGTAATTCCCACGGTATGGAGATTTGCGTGAGTTATTCCACAAGGCATTGCTAATAAATATACTTACCCATAAATAAAGCATGTAAGATCTGCAGATCTACCAGCTCAAGTCACACTGAAGTCTGGAGCTTCTCTTAATTGTCTAGTCGACACAACCGACGGATCAGCCAACCCAAGGCACCTTCGCAGATCTGCAGTCTATCGCTGCCCTAATAATGTGTATTATTTGTTGTCAGGATGATAACGGAGATGTCCCTCGCGCGCTACGCGTCGGTGCGCGCGTCGCGGCTGTCTGGCGGCACGCGGCGGCGGCTGTGCGTCGCGCTCGCGTTCGTTGCGCGCGCGCAGCTCGTCGTGCTGGACGAGCCCACCGCCGGGGTCGATCCTACCAATAGAAGGTACGCTCCCAGACAAAAATGCAAACCCACCGTAGAGCTTCAAAACGGCTATTGTTAGAATGTTTTCAGCTGAAACAAGATTCTAAGGTCTTGCTCGAGTTCAAGTTTAAAATGTTTCAACTCATGAATTTATTAGATAAATATTACTAAAATAAAAACATTCCAATAATAGTAATTTTAGAACTGTACGGTGGGTCTACAATTCTGACTCCGACCCTTACCCACCATGTGCTATTTCTTGAAGTGCTTCGTTGAGTAGCGAAGGTTTTCCTTAATTTCGCAGCTGTTACTCCATTCATTCTTCCATTTCTCATATGATACGGTTCGAAAGTTGTGGTATAGACTAATCTAGAGTATATATAATAGGGACATCTGGTCGATGGTAATGAAGCTGAAAGCAGGTCGCACCATCTTGCTGACGACACATCATCTCGACGAGGCGGAGATACTCAGCGATCTCATTGTTATCATGCACAAGGTTAGTTACTACTCAATAGACATTTGTATTTTATTGGTAAACAATTGTTGTCTGTCAAGTCGGTTTACTTACGGACGATAATTTTACGTGATAACATGATAACAACTCTTCTGTATCGTTGACATTACCATTCTGTATACTTCAATACGTTACCATGGTTACCTTGTCAATAACGTAACGTTACGCATGACGTCACATTATTTGTGAATGCCGGTATTCATTAATTTTTATGACGTTGTCACATCAAAAATACAATTTACTGGTCAAATAGTGTGTTACATAATTACATTGTAATTGATAAATTGCAGTGTCATCGGTAGCTCATGGTCAATAACTTAAATTAAATAAATATTGCAGGACACTCCACTCATCGCTATCTAGCCCCAAGCTAAGTAACTAGACTTGTGTTATGGGTGCTAGACAACGGATATACTACTTATAATAATAATATGTATACTTTTCCTTTGTAAATCACTTCATAGTATATCACTTCACTAACACTATCACTATCACTATCACTTCACTATCACTACATAGTATAAAACAAAGTCGGTTTTTCTGTCCCTATATCCCTTTGTATGCTTAAATCTTTAAAACTACGCAACGGATTTTGATGCGGTTTTTTAGTAGATAGAGTGATTCAAGAGGAAGGTTTATATGTATAATACATGCATAATATAGCCGTGCGAAGCCGGGACGGGTCGCTAGTTTATATAAACTGAGACAGAGAAAGCGACTTTGTTTTATACTATGTAGTGATTCTTTTGATAGATCATGAGAAGGTATAGGTAGTGTACGTAGCTAGAGTTCTAGTCACACATAACTCTGTACGTTCACCACTAGAGGGCGCTAGGGTGACGCAAGACATTGCACACAGCGCCATCTAGCCGTAAGCTTAGCGACTAATTGTGTTATAGTGCAACCGATGAAAGTATACTTCGCCTCTTATTGTTATATTTTATTATTCTATATTTGAATTTCCCGCTATTTTATTTATTTCATATCTCTTCAAATCTACCGCTATTTTGTAATTAATATTTATTATTTTCCGCGTGGTTGACACATCTTCCGTCCTATTCCTTTCCCCGCAACTTTTACTGGCGAGACTGGGATGGTAACATACGCGAAATGAAGATCACTTCCGCTGCTAGAGCGCTCGACTGGCGACTGACCGGAAGTTCAATTTCATATGAACTTCGATGTATGAAAAAAAACATGGCGAACGCACAAAAGCGCCTCGCGCCTTTTATTAACTTTTTATGTGATAAACTCGAGTTGGACAGTGAAAGTGGTACCTCTGTGTTATTAATTTGTGTATCGTGAACTTTGAATAAAGTACCTAGTGAACGCAGCCCGCGATCTCAAGCAACAGCATCAAGAAGCCTACCGACTGGGATCGCTCACCAGGTGTACCTACCCTTTCTTTCCATTTCCACTTGTGTCAAACCGCGTCTCTACTTTTATATCGCTGTCCTTGTTACATTTATCTATCAACTAGCGACCCGCCCCGGCTTCGCACGGCTATATTATGCATGTATAAACCTTCCTCTTGAATCACTCTATCTATTAAAAAAAACCGCATCAAAATCCGTTGCGTAGTTTTAAAGATTTAAGCATACAAAGGGATATAGGGACAGAGAAACCGACTTTGTTTTATACTATGTAGTGACTTTATTCTCATGCAGTCCACTTTCCTTAAATATTCAAAATTACTCCAGCGTCTATTTCCCGCATGGCAACGCGGCATAGCGCCATACCAGATAGAAACAAACATAGATATTTGTTTGAAGCGGGAATCGAACCTGTAACCTTCGTTCTATAGCCACTAAAACTTCACTAACAAAACGACAATATTTTGGTCGCATTTTGTACATAGCAGTACAAAATCGCTCAGTCTAGTGTGACGTTTATGTTCAGCGCAGAGATATCAAGCGATAAGAAAAAAAAAGAAATTCTATAAAAAATGTTCTTAATTTCATCTCTAATATTTGTTATTTCAATGTCGGTTGCCCCGCAAGACTCCGCTTTAAAGTTTGTGAGTTGTCTATATTCACCGCTAGATGTCGCTACCCGTCAAATTAGATCGCGCAAGCGTTGTGTTACAACGAAACATAGGGGAGAGATCGAGTTGAAGTATTCGTTACAGACATACAAACTCTTCGCTAATTAAACTAGCTGTACCCCGCGGTGGTCAACCGCTATTTTTGATAAGGTGTATTTACTGCTTCTGTGGTAAACGCCTTTAAAATTCACTAACTTTACTCTATAATGTGCAATGCACAAAATAACATGCATGCATGCAGGACAGGTCTTTTTATATTATAACTAGCTGCTGACCGAGACTTCGTACGCGTGCTAGTTTTGTTTTATATACAGTATACAGGGTGAATTGTTATGAAGGTTTTCAGGGCTATATCCTGAAAAGGAGTTGCGTGGCCGATTTTGACAAAAAATAAAACTGCATCATTAGATTTTTGATAAAGTCATTACCCTAGCCAGGAATCGATCTTATTATCGTTCGATCGATATTATCCTATATTTTTATACCAATCGATAGTGTTGCTATATATGATGCGTGATGCTATGATAGAGATGAATTCCATCAATCGGACCTGTTGATTTTGCAAAAAAATAATCATTCTATATGTTTATACCAAAGGATAGGCAAAGGAGGCTGGACTCATACAGCCTCATTTTCGCCAAACTCTTTGATTAAAATGTCTTACGCAGGTGCTTAAATTAAATCTATTAATATTATTAATTAAGCTTAAATCTTTAAAACTACGCAACGGATTTTGATGCGGTTTTATTAATAAATAGAGTGATTCAAGAGGAAGGTTTATATGTATAATACATGCATAATATAGCCGTGAGAAGCCGGGATGGGTCGCTAGTAGCTTATATAAAGTATTATTTTAAGTGGCTACAGACTTAATACCACATTAATACCTCAGCAGTTGTAATATTATTACGTAGGCTTGTATGTATGTTGCATTATGATATTTTGTTGTATGAATTATTAATTTTATTTAATTTTAATTTAATAAAGGTGATTACCACATCAGCAGTAAAAACACCTTATCAAAAATAGCGGTTGACCACCGCGGGGTACAGCTAGTTTAATTAGCGAAGAGTTTGTATGTTTGTAACAAATACATCGACTCGATCTCTCCCCTTTGTTTCGTTGAAACGCAACGCTTGCGCGATCTAATTTGACGGGTAGCGACATCTAGCGGTGGACATAGACAACTCACAGCTTTAAGCGTCAAATATTATTTACCTCTTGTTTACCTCCTATTGATGTTTTGGCGGCACCGAGAAAACAAAATGGCGTGGTCGTGTGTTTTAATTTTCATAATATTAATGTTTGTAAGGTACGAACATGAATTTTTATGTATTATTGTTAAATCGCTTATAGGTGGGTATATACTATAAGGTAGTTAAAGAACGTCGAGCATTCGCTGTTTTTTTAGTCGAACCACACTTGGAACATTTATCTTGCATTTGACGGTATTGTACTATTATTTGTAAGAACGTTAGATTACATTGAAATGCTCTAGTGTATACCTATTCACTTTTACCACCTTTTACATTGCTATTTTGTTAGAATTGATTTCATTCAGCAGACGAACTGTATCGGAAACATAAAACGAATTGGTTTTATTATTTTGTAAGTATGCGATTAAACTTCATAAAAAAAGAGGTTCTTAAATTCGTTGCGTACCTATATTTTTATTTTATTTATCTACACTGCTTTAATGAGGAAGAAAGATTTTTTGTTCTTTTTTTGTTTGTAACGAATAGGCTCCGAAATTGCTGTACTGATTTGGATGAAACTTGGTATGAGGATACATTGATTCATTAAGAATAACATAGGCTACTTTTTATCCCGATATTCCCACGGGATCGGGAGCTACGCAGGTGAAACGTGATGGTTGCAACGCGATTCGGTTTCGTTTTTATAGAAAACGGTGTCAAATTGCAGAATTGAAAGGTGCCGGTTTGGAGTAGCTTCATTCAATTCTTCTGCCATTCGACACCATTTTCAATAGATATTTTTCAAAATTGCGACCTGTCGCGACCATCTCGATTCACCACACATATTCTTTTTTTTTAATATAAAGTCACACACAACTGGTTAAGTTAAATTCGTATGACGATTCTCGCGATTCCCCGTGATTAGAGGGTCTAATATTGCCACTTTCGGGCCATATTAGATAGGGGTCTAAGTGCTGCATTCAGCATGAATGTGAGGAAACGGAAAAGCAAAGTGCAATCAATATTTTTCTTGTTGCCCCAAAACAAAATTCCTCGATTCAGTTTAGGTGTGGTTTAAGCTCTGAATAAGGAAATATATTAAGAGGAAAGGGTACCGGGCGCTCTCTCCATACAAACGTAGTCGACTGTTTCCTCCCTGGATAATGACACTTGAGCAAATATGACAGTTATAGGTTTTATGCAACAAAAATATTTGTGCTAGTGTCATTATCCAGGGAGGAAACAGTCGACTACGTTTGTATGGAGAAAGCACCGGTACCCTTTCACCTTAAGTAATGTTATTCCACAACATAACCTTAAAACCTAACCTATGAACATAACCAATACCCTGGATAGTAGACACTGACTGACAGACAGACTAGACATCACTACATAGTATAAAACAAAGTCGCTTTCTCTGCCCCTGTCTCGGTCTGTCTCTGTAGGGATATAGCCCTATGTATAAATCTTTAAAACTACGCAACGGATTTTGATGCGGTTTTTTTTAATAGACAGAGTGATTCAAGAGGAAGGTTTATATGTATAATACATGCATAATATAGCCGTGCGAAGCGGGGGCGGGTCGCTAGTTATGTATAAACTTGACACAATCAACCTAAATAAATATTAGAAAATTAATTAAAAAAATATCTTGACGTTGTCAATCGTCACCGCTAGATGGCATCACAGGTAAAATTGAATCGCGCAAACGTTGCGTTTCACCGGAATGTTGACTAGAAACCCAGCCGTAAACTTTAGTCACAACAAACAACCGACAAACAAACAGACTAAAAACTAGCTGTTTCCCGCTATTTTTGATAAGGTTCAAACACCTTACCTTTTATTAATTTACAAATAATACATTTTTAAACAAACAAATTAAGTACTTATTATTATTTTTTAATTATAAGTAACAAAACACAAACGTCAATATTTAATTTTGACTTAATTAAAAATAACAATTAATTCGGTACTTTAAAAAATAACATTTAAACACTTTAAGAATATGTTTCCATTTTGGTATGTCCCGATTAAATAATATCAACAAACTTAATATACGAAAATTTTAATAAAGGTTCAAAATGTCCCTTCCCCAAAGTAAAGAGGTAAAAATCGTTTCTTCTTCTTATGATCACACAACTAAAAACGAATTTTACTTGGTTAGGGCAGCATTTATAGACCCATCCGGAAAACTCCCTCCTTACCTACCGACATGGATAGGTTAGGTAAGCACTGCGACCACAACGCACGAGCCAAGCGAGCGAAGGGCTTAATTAACACATTTCAAAAATATATAAATATTGCACTAGCTGTTGCTCACTGATTTGCTTGCATTCGCTCGATGATGGTGTTAGTATGTGTGTTTGTTACTTCTTCATGCACAAAACTATTGACCTCATCTTCGGGTCTCCAAGGTGAAACAACTGATGAATTTTTATTGGTAGTTAGTACATATGCTACCTGAAGTGATCTTGTAGGTTAAGCAACGCTTATTAGCGCGGTCGCTCACCTCCAACTTCAACCGACTTAAATGAAAGCTTGTACTTAGCGTCAAGGTTCAAATGTCCCTTCCCGAAAGTGTCCCTTGGTTATTACTAAACATAATTTAAATAAAAAATTAAGTTTAAAAACTAAAACCCAACTACGGAATAAAATGTAGTTGAAAAAACAAACTAGGTACCTACATAAAAAACGCACTCTGAAAAGTATGAACAAGAAAAATACAGAGAGCTAATTCTATAAGCAATCTCAAAGTGTCGTGTCTCGTGCGTGTCGTTCAGTGGATAGTCGTCGTCGGATGCCACCTTGCCCTATATGAATCCCTTCGTACTGTTGCATTGCAAGGTGGCATCCGACGACGATTATCCACTGAACGACACGAGACACGACACTTTGAGATTGCTTACAGAATTAGCTCTCTGTATTTTTCTTGTTCATACTTTTCAGAGTGCGTTTTTTATTTATTTATTTATTTATTTAATATATTCAGTACACAAGAAACAAACAAAATAGAAATACATTATAAACTTAATACTGAGATGAGTCTAACCCTGTGAAGAGTTTTCTGCCGACAGATCTCTAGGGAAAGGAAGTAATATAACGGAAACTAATTAAAGTGTACAGTTTCAAAGAGAAAAATAGTCAATAGTCAGTTTTTTATGTAGACCTAGTTTGTTTTTTCAACTAAATTTTTTTCCGTAGTCGGGTTTTAGTTTTTATCATCACTATCACTACATAGTATAAAACAAAGTCGCTTTCTCTGTCCCTATATCCCTTTGTATGCTAAATCTTTAAAACTACGCAACGGATTTTGATGCGGTTTTTTTTAATAGATAGAGTGATTGAAGAGGAAGGTTTATATGTATAATACATGCATAATATAGCCGTGCGAAGCCGGGGCGGGTCGCTAGTATATAAAACAATAATAACGAGCGTACGAAGTCGCGAGTAAAAGCTAGTTTTGGTATAAGTAATTTAAAATCCAAAATTCCTGATTTCGTTTAGACGTTTCTAAGCTTATGCAAACTTAAGGTAAAGATGTTTTTTTGGCTTTAATTTGAATAGGCTTAGAAACGACAAGTCTTCTATCAATAATACCAAATGCAATAATAATTTCTATGCAATAATTAACAACATTTGATATCGGCGACAGGCATTTTGCCTTTGGCCTCTATAATTGGACCTTATTTAAGTCAATTTTAAACAATTCCAGGGTCAAATCCACACAACGGGGTCACCCGTCGAGATCAAACGGTCCCTCGGAAGCGGGTACAAGTTGACGGTGACGCTGGCAGCGCGCTCTAACGCTGACGCTGACGACGCTGACGGAGGGGAACGCTGCAAGCGTATCGTGACGGAGGTGAGGCAGGTCGTGAGGAACGCTGCCGTCTGTGACGTCACTGACAATCAAATTGAGATCATGTTGCCGTTTTACGACGCTGATGGCGCTAATAACGAGTAAGTTTATAACTATTATGTGTGTTCTTCAAAAAAAATTAGCCAGCCGATACTAAATATATCTTCAATTTTTAAGGGTAAAAATATTACTAGGACTTCACTGTCTGTCTGTTAGCAGGCTGTATCTCATGAACCATGATAGCTAGACAGTTGAAGTTTTCATATAGCTGATGTATTTCTGTTACCGCTAATATACAACATGGTACGGAACCCTTCGTGCAAGAGTCCGACTAGCACTTGACCGGGTTTTATTGTAAAGATAAAAAAAATAGGTCATCGTTTGACCACTATCACACCCGCCTGATCGATGCGGCCTAAGATGTAGCACTCAATATTGACATAACAAATAACTCTGGTATTCCAGTTTCCTCGCAGTGTGCACATCATTGGAAGAGAAGCAGCAGACCCTGGGGTACACCAACTTTGTGCTGGACTGCAGCAGCTTGGAACAGGTCTTCCACGATATATGCAGCAAGGCTGATGGGAAGGACACCGTTGAATATGGTAATTATTGATGTGGATTTTTTGGCATAATTTAGTGAATAAAATGTTTCTAATATGGATCACATAACCACCACATATCTATACCTTTATACTAATATTATAATGAGGAAAGATTTGATTGATTATGTGTTTGTTTGTTTGCATTGAATAGGCTCCAAGATAACTGGACCGATTTAAATGAAACTTGGTATGAGGATACATTGATTCATTTGGAATGTCATAGGCTACTTTTTATGCCAATATTCGCTCGGGATCAAGAGTGACGGTGGTAAAACCGCGGAGCGTTGCTAGTTATTTATAATTTAAAACAAATGCATGCGTATATTATACCTCTACTACGCATACAAAACACACAGGACAGGACAGGACAGGCTTTTAATATAATAATTTATCCTAATCTACCTGTAGCAGCCGAAGACCACCCGTCAACCAGCAGTGGGTCGAGCTCCCCGTCGCTCCGGTCGTCCAACCGCGCGCTGGTAGGCGCGGGGGGCGCTCGACGCGGCCGCCGCTGGGAACAGTTCAAGGCTCTCGTGTGGGCGCGGGCCTTGAGTCTTATTAGGAACAAGTATGTACAAACATATATGACAGTCTCTAGTCCGGTCTTCTTAGGCTCCGAAACTACTGTACTGATTTAGATGAAACTTGACATGAGGATACATCGATTCATTGGGAGTGTCATAGGCTACTTTTTATCCCGATGTTCCCACGGGATCGGGAGTTATGCGGGTGAAACCGCGGAGCGCTGCTATTTTATATTAAAGTCTGACTGACTGACAAAATATTGACGCAAAATTGTAAAATATCGATGTAACTAAACCTAGATTTAGTCGATAATTTTTTTTTACTTAACAAAAGTCGAAATTGTATAGTTTCGCTGCAAGTGGCCCTTACAATTGCATCTACAAATGTTAAAAAATTTTCATGACAAAGGTTAATGTTTAGAGCACACGTAATCAAAAACTTTCCTATACTATAGTAAGAAGTTTGAAGCATATTTTGTGTGTATAAATATGTAAAGTTTGGTTGAGCAGGTCGCTAGCATTCATGGTGCTAGTCCTGCCGACGATATTCGTAACAGTAGCGATGGCCTTCTCTACGATCCGTCCGCCTGCAGACAACGAGATCGCTTTGCCCTTGACTGAGAGGTTATACGATGGCAGCACGCAGTTCTTGATGTAAGTATGACTGAGAGGTTATACGATGGCAGCACGCAGTTCTTGATGTAAGTATGACTGAGAGGTTATACGATGGCAGCACGCAGTTCTTGATGTAAGTATGACTGAGAGGTTATACGATGGTAGCACGCAGTTCTTGATGTAAGTATGACTGAGAGGTTATACGATGGCAGCACGCAGTTCTTGATGTAAGTATGACTGAGAGGTTATACGATGGTAGCACGCAGTTCTTGATGTAAGTATGACTGAGAGGTTATACGATGGCAGCACGCAGTTCTTGATGTAAGTATGACTGAGAGGTTATACGATGGCAGCACGCAGTTCTTGATGTAAGTATGACTGAGAGGTTATACGATGGTAGCACGCAGTTCTTGATGTAAGTATGACTGAGAGGTTATACGATGGCAGCACGCAGTTCTTGATGTAAGTATGACTGAGAGGTTATACGATGGCAGCACGCAGTTCTTGATGTAAGTATGACTGAGAGGTTATACGATGGCAGCACGCAGTTCTTGATGTAAGTATGACTGAGAGGTTATACGATGGCAGCACGCAGTTCTTGATGTAAGTATGACTGAGAGGTTATACGATGGCAGCACGCAGTTCTTGATGTAAGTATGACTGAGAGGTTATACGATGGCAGCACACAGTTCTTGATGTAAGTATGACTGAGAGGTTATACGATGGCAGCACGCAGTTCTTGATGTAAGTATGACTGAGAGGTTATACGATGGCAGCACGCAGTTCTTGATGTAAGTATGACTGAGAGGTTATACGATGGCAGCACGCAGTTCTTGATGTAAGTATTATAACTATATCAGTTAAAACAGTTCTTCTTCATCCAGAGCTCGCCAGGAAAAAAATCTTTTATAAAGCCACCAATTTGTGCGATCTAACCTCTGTGACGCAGAAAGTTTTAGTTTCAATATTTGATTGTTTATTTTTAAATACTCTTATTCATACATTTTTGAAAGAATATTAGGTAGGTCCAATTATAAAGCCTTGTGGAACTCCATATTTCACTACATAAATAGCAGTCACTTACACAAGTAAATTAAAAACTCTTTTGTATGTAATAAATTAAGAAAGATAACTATCACTAGAATAACTTATTAAATGTCATTCATCAAGTCAAAGGCTTTTGCAAAATCTATATTTAAATATTCATAAACTTCTTACTTATGTTCGTTTTCCAGGCCGTATCCGTCAATGCATTCCGACAATATAGATCCAAGTTTTGCGATACAAGTAATGAATCAGTTACAAATGAATAAAGACACTAGAAACTGGATGGAAAAGGTAATTATATTAAACTATATTACCTGCTTAAATCTCTATCCTCTTGGAATACCCGAATTTTTTTTTTTTTAAATCATTTATTTACCACAAACACTTAAAAATAATGATTACATTTATTCTGCCAAACTGCGTAGCAGTTTGTCGGCAGTAGTTCCTATTTTAGTACTTAATTGCTAGTGAGTATATTTTAAAATATTAAAAGTAGGTAAGCATCGTTCGAAGCAAGTCGATCTCGTATCAGTTGAGGTAAGTAGGTAGGTAGGTATAGGTGCTATAATAGTGTTGAGTAAGCAGATAGCAACCACCGCCCGCCGACTAAGGGCACAATGACAAATAGTGCTTAGTAAGAGTTTTCTTTAATTGTTTTTTACGTTTTGCGCCCGAAGTCAGATCGGGAGGCAGTTGGTTTACCTCACTCGGTACACAATATCTCCTAGTACGCTTACCATAGTAATTCGACACTCGCGGTACAGTGAGTACCTTTTTCTTAGACTTACGAGTTGGGTATCCAAAAACCACTTCCCTTTTATGTTCGCTACTTTCAAATTGTTCCACTAATAAAGCTCTTTTAACTTTGAGATCAATAGGCAGAACATTGCATATTTTAAACAATTTATCATAATCACTTTTAAGTTTTAGTTTTTCGGTACGGCTGATTAAAAGTTTTAATAATTTTATTTGTTGGTTTTTAATTTTATTTAAATGTGTTTTAAAAGTAAGTCCGTAGGCACCCAACCCGTATTCTATTATCGCATCGGCCAGTGCATGATATAATACGTACATAATCTTTCTACTTACGATGCATTTTAAGCTGTATAGCTTGCCAACTATTGCTCGTAATCTATCACACACTGTCTCAATATGCAAATTCCATGTGAATGTTTTATCTATTGTTAATCCTAAGTACTTTACTGATTTTACAAATTCTAAATGTTTACAATTGCAACAGTCTTGTTGGTTTTGGTTGTGTAGACATATATACGTGTGGCCCTTTATGGTGATAGTTATGTGTTTATACCTACTGTATGGAGAGTATATTAACATACCCTTAGTCTTGTCTAAGTTTATGATAATGCCGTTATCGTGTGCCCACTTTACTACATTATTAAATTCATTTTGCATAGTTGCTTGCATGCTTTTATAGTCTTTACCAGTCAACAGTAAACAGGTATCGTCAGCGTACATATATGCTTTACACTGTTTCAATACATTAGGCATACTGTTAACGTGCATTATGTATCCTACAGGACCATACACAGAACCAGTAGGTACTCCATATTTTACATTACCTACTTCACTTTCCGTACCACAAACTTTAACTTTAAGGCATCTGCTTTGTAGATATGCTCTAAACCAGTCATTCATTGGGCCCCTAATACCACACTCATCCATAGCCTGCAACAAGCCATCATGGTCCAATGTATCGAAGGCTTTTTTGAAATCAATAAATATTGCCAATACTAATTTCTGTTCATTTAATGCGTTATTAACTTTATCTGTAAATTGAGCCAAAACTGTCGCTGTGCTTCTACCTGGTCTGAAGCCATGTTGTACATCATTCAAAATGCTGTTTTCTTCTAAAAATTTTGTAATTTGTCCTACTATAACTTTTTCCGTAATTTTATTTATCGTATTTAATATTGCTATTGGTCTGTAATTAGTGTACTCAAAATGACTGCCCTGCTTAAATATCGGTCTAATAATGGCCATCTTTAACTGATTTGGATAATAACCGCATTTAATACTCAAATTAATAAAATGAGCCAACACCGGACATATTTTTTCGTTAATTAACTTTAAGTCCCTTATTCTTATTCCATCGGACCCAGACGACTTGGTGCTAGACATCTTATTTATTATTATATTAACTTCCTTAGATGTAACATTTCTAAATCTAAAACTTAAATTGGCTTCTTGGACATATGATTCCCTTAATAAAAAATTCTCATTACATTTGTGCTTAATACTATCTATTTCATTGGTAAAAGTTTCACAAAAGGTGTCTGCTATTATCTGGCTTTGATGTTTTTTTCCTAAATATCTTTTTACAATTTTATCTACATTACTCTTCTTTCTACCTATCCAACTATTTATGTTTTCCCAAATTTTTCTTATGTCCCCCTGACAGTTATTTATTATTTCTTGCCTATGTTTATTTTTTGCCTTATAAATTTCTTTGTGTGTTTTATTTCTAAATTTAGTGTATGTCAATCTCTTATTATTATTCCCTGGATCATTTTTCCATTGCCTAAACAGCTTATCCTTTTCCCTAATCATGTTTTGTAATTTACTTGACACCCAAGACTTCACCTCTCTTTTGGATGATTTATTATATATTTCATATGTATTACTCTCATAAATTTCCTTGAAAAAACTATAAATATTACAATAAAGCTCAATAGGATCAAATATTTCTAATAATGACACCCAATTAATTTTATTTAAAGATTCTATAATACCTTTGTTATTGAGCGCATTCTTAAAACTAACTTCGTGCGGCGTGTTATCTATAACAGCTGTAAAACCCGTTAGGTAATGATCGGCCACCTTCGTAGTAACAGTGTAGGTATAAAGCTCGCTCAGCTGACTCGCGTCGATGCGACCCGAGCCCGCGCCCGCGCCCGCGCACCGTCCACTCGTCGATCTCCGGCTGTCTTCGGCGTTGCAACAGGTTCCAGCTGCACTCGTACCATACCGCGCGAAGACGTGATCGATGCAGGTCGTCGATACCTTCCCGGCCGCCACCTCCTCCCGCGTTACATCTCGTATGCCGCATTGTAAACCCAGAGCACTCATAGTGTCCAAGTATTCAATAGAAACAGGTTCCAGATCATTCGGTAGGATATTCATATTGCAATCACCTATGAGTATTATGTTTTCCTGCTTCGGAATTTTGGTCAGAACTTGTTTAATTTCTAGTATGAATCGACGCTCGTTTGTTCGGGGTGGTTTGTATACACAAAATACATTGGTTCTAAAGTTATTCTTTACGACCTGTCCGAGTAACATTTCAAAGTGGTATGTTTTGGTTTTTAATGTACTTGGTAAGTATTCTAGTCCGCTTTTAATGTACAAAACAATACCCCCACCTTTTCTCTTAGGTCTTGTTATCGAGTAGGTATCGAAACCATCTATATCGTACAAACAGACGCTATGGTTCTTGATATTAACCTCGGTTAGGCATATAACATCGATACTAGGTAATGATTTTTTTATTATGACCATCAGTGTATTGAAATGTTTTCTCAAAGATCGCACATTCATATGTATTACGTGTAGGGCCGATGTATGACCGTCTAAGTACTGTTCCCAGTCCTGGACATTATTATATTTAGTGTAAATAATATCATTATTTTGTGTAAGAGACGCCATTTTTACTATTTAATAATAACTTAGGCAGGTACGTTAGTTAGTTGATAGTATTAAGGTAGGTATTGATCGATTTCCGCTTCAGATCTTATTTGATAGATTTTTTTGTCGTTATCATCTTTTCTCATCAAAATTTTTGCGTTTTGTACCCAAATGTATTTAAAATGATCTCTTAGCTTCGTTTTTACTGCCCAGAAAAGCTGACGCATAGGTTGCGATAGATGTTCATTTATGTAGATACGCGTGCTATCGCTATCGTTATAGATAGATTTATTTGTTATCATCGTTCTTCGCGCCTTTAGCCATTCCAGTCTCACAGCTTTCGTACGAAGCGCTACAATAATCGGAGCTGGATTCTTTTTTTCTGTGGGTACCCTCCACGCACTTTCGATCTCCTCTGTCTTCATTTTCAAATTATTTGCTATTTTTTTAACGACTTCTCTTATATTTTCACCTTCTTGTTTTTTCACATTAACTATTTCGATGTTACGTTCTAGTTCCTTTTGCTCAATATACATTATTCTTTCTTCAAGGGCCTTATTACACTTCAATAAAAATGTATTTTTCTGTAATATGTCGTTGTATCGATTTTCATCTTTTTTTCTGTGTTCTATTGTGTCTTTATTAAATCTAGATATTTCTTCGTACTGGGTACTCAGGTAATCCATTGCCTTTTTGACTTCTTCACTATTCTTTCTCACTTCTCTTACTTCCTTTTTTATTTCGGTCATACCTTTCTCCATCTTCACAAATCTAGCATCCTGCTCTTCTTTTATAGAACACAGTAAGTTGTTCATGGTCTTCATTTCTTCCCGAAAAGCCTGGATAGTATCATTCAACGTCTTAGCCGAACAACAAGGGACTTTGTCGCGACAAGTTTCCGATGAATCGCTTTCATACTCTTCTTGTTCAATCTTCTTTCTTTCACTCCGCGTATATATGAGACGCCCAGGTTTCCATTTATCGTCCGATTTCTTCGTTGGTGGTGGTGATCTCTGTACGTTCGCCATAACTACCCACGTAATTCAATCGCACTGGTTCGATACACACACGACACGACCGATCGACGCGCTAGCTAGCTAGGAAATAAAAGTGTTATTCCAGGAATCCAGCTATCTACAGTTTAATCGCAATCGGTTTTGTAGTTTTTGCGTAAAGAAGTAACAAATATGCTAACACGCAAACTTTTACTTTGATATTAACTTTTTCCTAAAATTGTACATTTTTAATTTCTCTATTAAAAAATAATATCAAGTTACTTTCTTTTTCGATGTACTTACCTTTTAAAATAAGATCTTCTAACTTCAAATTAAGTTATAATTATGATTTTATCTACTTACTACCACTTTAATACTAAATTCTATATTATCAGGATACTCCAATATGCAAATGTCTGCCAAGTATTCAAGAATGTATAATAGAGAACGTGACTAAACCGGAAATGATGTTGTTGCCTGATTTGAACACTTTGAACAACTGGCTCGTTGACTCACAACAGGTCTATATTATGAAGAGGTAAGTTTGTACATTTTTGATCGTCTCTTAACGGCTGAAAAAGTAATTCAATGGGTTAGGTGAATTTATCAAAAATATATTTTGTGTGTGACGATTCCTGTATTTCAGCTAAGTCCTTTACAACGGTGCCTAAAGTATGCTTAGTCCAAGATGATGCAAATGAATGTTAATAAAGTCCTAGAATAAATCTGCGCCTATATGCATATCTATAGGGGTTGTAACTTATAATGATTTAGATCAAAATGACTGATATAATACCCTTTATTAATTTTCGCTGACTAATAATAATATACAATTGTTTTATTAAGATACGGCGGTTACACGTCATCCGTCCTAAACAATCGAACCAACTACCTCGCATGGTACAACAACAAGGGCCACCACGCCATGCCCATCTACCTCAGTTCTTTGAACAACGCCATCTTGCGGTCGCTCGCTGGAAACGAGTACAATATCACTACGTACTCGCATCCGATGAAGATCTCTACGGAACAGCTTAGCAAGGATACTGTGTAAGTAATTTTTTAAATTTAATAATGTTGTTAGATGTCGTTGTCCCAATAATTCCTTTTGTTCGATATCATAATATAGTTCTAACATAGAAAATATAATCCAGATACAGAAGGCTTACTTCGCAAAGTCATTTAAACAAATAGCGACCTCGCTACCTTCTCGCAGCACTCGAGTGAAACAGAGCAAAATTGAACTTTGTTTCTAGTTGTATCTTTGTTAATTCTGTTTTTCAACTTTTTATGTAGGTACCAGCGTATAGCGGACGCGGGCGTATCCGCGCTAGTGTTGATAGCGATGGCGCTGTGCGGGGCCGGCGGCGCCGCGCCGCTGGTGTCGGCGCGCGCCAGGATGGAGGACAGGCTGCAGCGGCTGGCGGCCGTAACGCCGTCCTTGTACTGGGCCGCCGCGCTTGCTACTGATATGATGGTCAGTATATTACAGCCTGCATTTATTCAACATCCACGTCTACATTATTTTATTCAGTTTCTTCAACTTAGGAATGGACGATTCTAGAGAGGCTTTATTTTCCCTTTATTTTCTCTGAAATCGTATGTATTCTTCCAGGTAATATTTATAAACATGTTGCTGACAGCGATCGTGATGGCTGCGTTCGGGTTCCCAGTATTCGTATGGAGGAACAACTTGCCTGCCATCTGTTTACTTATTATGTTATATGGGTAAGGTTAATGGAGTTTCGCAAGGATCTATGCTGGGACTTGTCCTATTTATTATGTATGAGAAAGATAATAAAGAGTACGCTTTATCGTACTTACAGACAGAACAAATTGAACTTAAAGTGGCACTAGATGGTCTTAACGTTTAAATATTTATAATAAAAGCTTAACTTGAAGTGCATGTACGTACATGCTTCATATTACTTATGTATGTGTAAGATTACGGAGTACCCCAGGGCTCAATGTTAGGACTCCTTTTGTTTTAGATATATACTAACGACTTTTATGACATGTTTATCTAGTTTCGCGTGCTGCAGCCTGGTCCACGTACTACAGAAGTTGTTTAATGACGCAAGTCTCGCCAACATGATGCTGTTCTGTGGGAACGCGTTCTGCGGACTTATTGGTATCACTATACTGTTAATATTGGATGTCATTTCCGAATCTGATGTAAGTATATGCGACAACATACGAAAAAGGAAATTTTGTATGTTAGTTGCCATATTTTATTACTATGGATGGATTGGAATTATGTTTTTAATTATATTGGCCTGGCTGAAAAAAAAATATTTGGTTTATATTTTCATAAATCTAATGATTTCATTTTTTTATCAAAGTCGCCCTGGATGACTCGTTTGAACCAGGTTTTGAAATCCAGTTGTATAATGAGTACTAACAAAAAGTGCATGTTCCAGAGAACGGACAACGCCCGATGGTGGCTACATAAGTTGTTCCTGCTGGCGCCGCAGTTCGCGCTCGGGGACGGCTTGCTGGAGATCGCCAAGAATACTGTACAGGCTGAGGTAACACTTTACATCTTTATATTACTGGTACTAGCTGGGTCGATCCTACGTAATAATTGGGGGTAAATATGACATCGTAATGTAACCCACGGCTTAATTGGCTCCAGTGGTATTGATAAGTTGTTTCCTTTGGACACGATCGACTAACCTGTAAGGGCAAGCCTACTCCATCCTCACGCAAAAAAGACCTAAATAGGAGGTCTAGGGAAAAACAGCCTATATACAAGTCTAAAATATGTAAGCGACGCTCCGCAGCAAGCGGTCGCAGTTTTTTAACTTAGATTATACTTGATGAATTCTGATGTATAATTATACCATGACCTTCTTAGATAATAGAGCTATCCTATAGTATCGAGATTTCAATAGTTTCAGTAATTTTAATTGCAAAGGCAACTATTTTAAAATTTTCGAAAACTGAAAGATTATTTCTACTGTTTTATTTAAGACCTATTATTGAACGATATGTGAATTTTATCCACTTTTCTATTACTTCAGGTGTTGGTCCGTTTCGGTATGGACACGTACAAGGACCCGTTCAACTCTGATCTACTGACGTTACACTACTCCTACCTCGCGGTGGTCGGAGCCTCCCTCGTGCTACTCAACCTCGCCATCGAAGGGGGATACTTCTACTGGCTCATTGATTGGTAACACGCACTGAACTTCATTTATATCTACCCTCACAAAAACGGAGCTTTGTGATTTGAAAGTTTTTTATTGCTTATTATAGCACTAGCTTTTGCCCGCGACTTCGGTCTGCGTATGATTTGAATTTTCCAAAATCTTACCTTTCCTTAACGTAGGCATCCACGTTACAACAGCTATTTTGGTGCTAAATTTTTGCTTGATTTGTCCATTGGTCTGAGCTATGCGTTAATATATCAGTCATGGTTTTAGAGTTCCGTACCGAAAGGTTAAAAACGGGACCATTTTATTAAGACTCCACTGTGCGTCTGTCTGTCTGTCTGTCACTAGGCTCCGTATCTCATGAACCGTGATAGCTAGATAGTTGAAATGTTCACATCTGATATATTTCTGTTGCTTCTATAACACCAAAATACTAAAAACAGGATATAATGGCCCTTCGTGCGCGCGTTTGGCTCGTACTTTGTATTTAGGTTATATTAAAATTAAAGTTGTGATAATCAGGTTGAGTCCATCTCCACCACCTGTAAGAAAGAACAACATGGAACCTGAAGAGATAACATCAGAGAGACGACGCGTGGCCGCAGCCAGGAGTATACCGCACGATACTCTATCATTGCCCACTCTAGGCAATATTAACAAAGGTATAATATACATTAACAACTTCCTCGACTCGAATAATACTTAAAAATACTTCCTGGTCTTTTCACACCTTCACAATGCCCATACGAAGGCTAAGGATCGTATTCTAGAACATGATTTAAAACTAGATTTACGTAAATCGAGTTTTAAGTTCAGATTGTGAACTAAGTCGTCGTCTTAGACGTGTCTTAAGTACGTCTATGGTTCAAGTCTGTTTAATTTAAGGTTTTATTGTGTTTGATAAAAATATTCCATTTTACGCAGATTTATCAAAAAAATATGTAATAGGTATTAGACACAAAACAAATCAGAAAAGTAAAAATATTGACGAATTTAAATAAAAATGCATAAATTATTTAAAATTAGACATAATTTTGTTGTAAGCTTTAAAAAAATAATTAATATTGCATTACTATTTCCGATTATTATTATAAACCTATTTCGTAAATTGGAACGAAATGTTTGACATCAATGTCATTTTATGCCATGTCATTTTATCAGTCAATCAAACCAGTTATAGTACGGGGCGTACGCTCACCAAGCCGACGATTTTGGTCCCTTATGGCGGAAAGCTTGAAACTTGGCATGCAAGTAGCTTTTACTTAAGATTATAAGATGTCGAAGTAGAAACAAATCGTATGGGAAAATTGAACAAGAGCTTATTTATTTTTTATAATATATTTTTTTATAATATGTTATTAGACCCTCCGATAGTAGTTTACATCTGAGTTTGTATCCTTGAAAACCCTGGGCCCATGGTGCTACGTAATTATCGGTGGGATCATTTTCCAAGGCATGTATCGGCGGAAGTAATTGTCCTAGAGGAAAAGTAACAGAAAATATATTTGTGGATAATACAATTACCTTTAATTTGATTCCAAAGAAGTGCTGCTAGATTGACAGTTTTCTCAGAAACAAATAAATATTTGACTACTATTTAAAATTGAGTTTTGGTAAATGATTGAAACATTGTTCTTAATAATATTTATTTGTATTTCTTTAAAAAAAACGTGCTAGAGTATAATTTGACTAGCAATATACAAACATACAAAACAAAGATTTCTGAAACACGCCTCCAAGGTATAGTTTTTCCCAAGAAACTAAAACACGTGACAGAATTTCGTAGCACCATAGGAGTAGCCCAGGTTTGCAAAGAAGCAAACTCAGGTATAAACTACTCTCCAAGAGTAGTTTATACCTGAGTTTGCTAATAAGATATAAAAAAAAATTACATGCAAAGTGCCTGTAATTTTTTTTTAACGATGTTTTTTGTATCAATTTTCACTGGCCTAATTGGAAGAAAGGTAAGCATATTTAAAAACTGATACTCCTTAGACAATTATTGTAGTAAAGATGAAGATCATATTCCTCGTTGAGAGTTTGGTTATAGCTTTAACTATTTTGATAAAAAATGCATAAAATCTCTGCATACAAAAGGAGAGGAAAGGGGGGAAACAATCGTAAAAAACGACTTGTTTCTACATATATTATCTTATTATCTGTGTAAAAGCTACATCTATGCCAAGTTTCATGCTTTCCGCCATATCGCGGAAAGAAACACGAACTGTAAAAAGAGCTAAGAAAACGGACTATCAACGGAGAAAAAAATACGGAATATAAACATTTACGGATATTACAGTTAATGTGTAATTTTCTACAAATTGATCAAGAAAGAAATCCTATTTTGGTTCAAAAATGTCTGCAAGCCTTCAATGAGCACCAGTGTACAGAATGTGGAGCAGAAGAGCGACATGCCACATTACAAATATAAATCTGGCATAATACAAGCTGAGAATTCAAGACCCAGTTGGCTTACAGAGAGCTGGAAGGTATCTCCAAGATATCTCTACCAGAAGATCTGTCTGCGATGTTTTTCCAGCCGTCTATTTATTGCTGTAGGTTCTAGTTGTTATTAGCTTCTATGTGCTTATGATTTTGTTGTGTTGTGTTTTTAAAGTTTAATTTGTTTGGAGCTTGGTACCTAAAGATATGTTTTATAATAAAAAATATATAATGTTGAATAAAAGTTTACTTTCATTTCATTCAAATTTCATACATTGTTCACAACTATTATTGTTTCTATCTTCCATCTTGAGAGTGGCCCCGTAAAGGTGGTCCAATGTGCAGCAGCCTATTTGGGCCCGGACTGACTGCCACGTAGACCACTGCAGATTAGGTATACCTATCCTGGTGGGAGCTTCTGCTTCAGGTTCACAAAATTCGGTGGGTTAGGATATTTCATTTATGTTTCCTCCTTATTTTTCTCGCCTCCACTGGACTTTTTGTTGAAGCCTGTGCACTTTTGCTAAAAGCTTTTCCGACTAAAATTGAATAAATCGACTTAATTAAATTAAAATAGTTATAAAATGCAATAAGAAAATAAACACAACGAATATTGACTTATGTCAGGTAATGACAGTTTTTACGTAAGTCAAAATCTCTACTTGAGCGTAGGTTAACCTACGTAGCGTACCTACGTAAGTTAAGATTTATGTGACGTTTCTCAAATGACGTCATTTAGGTTTAAATCTAGTCTTAGTCAGAGATTACTGACTGAGTCAGGACCTAGAATACGGGCCTAAGAGTCCCAATATTTTTGTTTGGGTTTTTCAACAAAGTGATTGAAGAAGTATGGATACATATCTTTTATGTTGAGGGCCATGTGCCCTCAACGTATGAGATCTATGACTTCTGCAAAGAGACCATCAATCTGGGATAAATAGTTTCTGAGATATAGCCGTTTAAAGTTTGCTGTCACTTTGACATCTGTCATTTTGTCAGTTACCTGCCATTTTGTCGCTGTTTTCGGTCGTCTTTTCGAATATTTATTTTAATAACAGTTTTATATGACTGTAAACTTGACCGTTTATAAAGTTGGACTTATGCGTAGACTTGAATTGACTTGAATCGATGTTTTAAAAGTTGGAATCCTGAGAAAGTAGGACTCATGCGAACAAATGGTATATTTTTATTAAGTATAGATTATTTCAATTTATATTATTCAGGTTTCGTGGACACCGAGGGCAAGAAGAACTCCCTGCAGCGCACGGTGGTGACGTCACGCGACGTGTTGTCCTGCGAGGGCCTCACCAAGGTGTACGGCGGAGCGTGCGCCGGCGCCACCAACCTCGCCGTCGCAGACCTCACCCTCGGGGTGCAGCCGGGACAGGTACACTATAAATAAATAAATAAATAAATAAATATTTCAGGACATATTACACATCGCCATCCAGCCCCAAGCTAAGCAACTTAATGCTTGTGTTATGGGTGCCAGATAACGGATAAACTACTTATATACTTTTTTTTTTGTAAATATATACATATTATACATATAGGAAACACCCAGAACCAGAAACAAGAATTTATGGTCAGCATAAATACTTGTTCCCGGCGGGAATCGAACCCGCAACCTTCTGCGTCGCAGTCGGGTGTTCGCCCGACGCGCCACAGAGGTCGTCATAACTATGACTATGGGTCATAAGTAAATAAATAAATATTGTAGGACTTCCACACATCGCCATCTAGCCCCAAGCTAAGTAACTACACTTGTGTTATGGGTGCTAGACAACTCATATACTACTTTTATACTTTTCTTTTGTAAATATATACTTATTATATATAGAAACAACCAGACCACAGACAAATATCTATGCATAAATACTTGTCTGAGGCGGGAATCGAACCCGCAACCCTATGTTTGGAAGTCCGGCATGGTGACCATAGTGCCAACTGGTCATCAAATGATCAGTTTGCTACAATAATACTATCAACAAGTATTGGAGTTACGACCTTCTTCTAATAGACGTTACACACAAACTTAAATACTTGAATTAAAAGTACTCAGTGTGATTATTATTTTCAACATGTTAGCTATGTGTTTAATTGTGCGAGTGGTATAAGCCACCACCCGCTACACCAACCGACGACGTGGGTTCGATTCACAGGTTACATTGTTATAATGTTCAAATAGTGCTGCACAGGATTGTAAACGTTACGGTGGGCAGAGACTTTTGACTGTGTATTGTACCTACACAAGTCTAATCTATTGTATCTATTGGGTGTACAAAATTAACCTCAGGGGGCTCATTATACCTTAAACTCTCTCAAACACAGGTACCTTGCAAAAAACGATAGGCATCTTAACTTCATACTGTAGTTTGAAATTCGAATTTGAAAGACAGCAAACTGAGGGAATAAAAAGGAGCACACTTCATTATTAAGTATGTCTAAAATAAACTAGTAAATAAAGTTTATTTTGTAATGAAGTAAAACAACTTAGTGTAAAATCTTCTTGTATACGTCCATTTCCTGTCTTTCAAAATGTCAAATTTAAAACCTATGTGCATGCATACCGTCGGTTGGATAGACAGTCCGTATAACTTTCGTTGGAAGATATAATCAGAGGGCAGGTTATGAAACATAATTTCTAAGTAAACACGATAAAAAATAATGGCCAATATTGGTCATATCTTAATTTTTTCAAAAGTTTGAGTCAAAACTTTTTCGGAAATCTTTCCTGTAAGTGGAGACTTTCCTTGAGCATTTTTTGTGTATCACTCTGTTTTGTATTGTTTTCAGTGTCTAGCTCTTTTGGGCGAGAATGGTGCGGGTAAATCGACCACGTTCTCGATGTGGGCGGGGGAGACTCGACCCAGTGCTGGGACCATCTCGCTCCACGGGACGGAGAGGGACCAGCGGGGACTGTGTCGGGGGCTTATTAGTAAGGACACACATTTACAGTTTAATTCACGATCTTTTTTTTTTTTTTTCTTAAAATAGTTTGACAGATGGCGTTGTAATCGAAGACATAGTCAAAATTTTAGCTTTTATTTCTCTGAATTTAGCGTATATCGAAACTAAGTTTTTTTAGGAATAAAATTTTTTGATTACTTTTGGGAATTCAATGGTTTTATACAAAAATGGCTATAAAATAGTTAGATACTCATAGCGAAATAGTCCCTTTAGCTGCCGAATGGGAACATAAATACCTTTTATCCTTATATCCCTCGGTGTGTAACAATTTGTACCTAAGTAACATGTTCACACAATAACACTAATACCGCATTGTTCCAGGTTATTGTCCCCAAAGTGACGCCATCGACCCGCTACTGACTGTACGAGAGACGTTGCAGTTGTACTGCAGGCTACGGGGTATCACTGAGGAAGATGAAGTGAGTTGAAGAACTTCGTTTTTCTAACAAAAATTACATATAGGTATTCATTTGCGAGATAAATAATGACTTATTAAATTTAAATAAGAAAAGGTACTGGCATAATTAAGGTAGGTAGGTAAATATTAATTAACTTACAATATTGAGTAGAAACACAGCGACTTCCGTTAAATTAGATATTTAAATAGCTATCACTTATTGCCACTGTACACATCATTACATTTAAAACATTTAAAGATTAAAATTGATAAAACATTTGTATATTTTTAATTTTGTACTATTAAAAATCATCGTTTAACATCTCAGAGCTCAATGCTGAGAGTTTAGTACGAGTGGTGGACATACTGTACTCCATCCTAACGTAAAAAGTACCCAACTAAAGAGTTACAGAAAACAGACCGTATTTGAGTACAATACAAAGAAAAGTCACACAAAAAAATCACCTCAGTTTGAGATTGCGCTACCGCTATTTATGCAGTGTATTGGGCTTATATCTAGATGGCGTCACCGTTATTTTTTTTACCTTAAAAGTACTTTCTAAGTTTAATTTTATTATTTTGAGCGTACATTTTCGACCTCTTCTTCGCTTTCCATCAGGTGAGACGAGGTCAAATGCAAGCCTATTTTGTTTAAAAAAAACCATAATATTCAGATTATGTTAGAACAAATATCATACCTACGTGAAATGTTAATTTAAAATTAAGAAAAATGACTTATATTAAAAAAGATCAAATAATTATCTTAAAGAATAGTATATAACAACGTCACCTGTGTGTGTGTGTGTGTGTGTAGGTGGTCCAACGTACCCTCGAGATGTTCAACCTGTCAAAGTACGGCGAGGTGAGCAGCGGGTCGCTGAGCGGCGGCAACAGGAGGAAGCTGTGCGCCGGAGTCGCGGTGGCTGCGCGGGCGCCTCTACTGCTGCTCGACGAACCTACCAGGTGCAACACGATATGCTAACAATTACTTTACTTATATAACACAAGCTAAGCCATTTAGTCATCATTTTCACGGGTATTTTTTTATTTCTTTTACCTCTACGATTCGACTATTTTGCAATTATTAGTCAGAGTTATTTGTGACATATTTATTTATTTCATCGATTTATTTACCATCATGACGATCCAGTTGGCACAATGGTCACCATACCGGACTGCCATACAAAGGGTTGCGGGTTTGATTCCCGCTTCAGACAAGTATAATATTTGTCTGTGGTCTGGTTGGTTCTGTGTATTATAAGTATACAGGGTGAATTGTTTATGTGGGTCTTCAGGGTTATATCCTAAACTATGAGAGATAGCGAAAAATGCTGAAAGGAGTTGCGTGCCCGATTTTGACAAAAACAAAAACTGCATTTTTTAAAACAACATTTTGTAAAACTTATAACGCTAGTCAGGAATCGAAACAGTTGACTTAGCAAAAAAATAATCATTCTATATTTTTATACCAATCGATGGTCTTGCTGATAGAGAGCAATCCTTTTAAACAAACATACGCCCGAATACTGAAAGGCTACTTATCTTTTCGACTTCGTTAAGCGTTAAATATTTTTAAGTTGGATTTAAATTTTTAGTGGTATTCACAAAGGCTATTTACGAGATTTAAGATTATACTTAACAAAGCAGGCCTAAACTTTTACCAAATGGCAACATTTTATCAAAAAAGTTCGTTTTCTATTACAATTTTCTGCTTGATCCGTGATTGCTAAAAACAAGTTTCGTTTCACGCACTAAACTGGAGTAAAAGTTGATACATTTAATAAAAATAAACGTTTCTTTACACTCTGTGATTGGAAATATTTGACAACAAAATAATTATTATTTTGTTTATTGTTTACAAGTTTTTTCGATTTCGAGTTGTTCTACGTGAATAAATATTACTGTAACTATTAAAAATGTCTAGCGTTACGAAACAGAAAAGGGGCTGCAACTACACAGCCCCAGAAAAACAAATATTGGTGGATTATTCACACATACTCAACGGGCCTGCATAAATATTTTCATATTGTATTTTCTTCTGTATTTTGGAACATCTTGGAAAATAAGGAGACATACGGTAAAAAAAGGAGTGTGGTGGAGAGTTGCTGAGCAGTATTAGAGCAGCTAAAGGATGGAGAAACGTCACTGGATTTTAAACTGCTTCCCCGTCAGTTTTCACTACGACCAACCAATTATGGCAAGCTGGAGATGACGAACGGTGATTTTAAGTGAATGCATATTACTGTGAAATGTCTAGCGTTACAAATAAAAAAAGGTGCTGCAACTACACAGCCCCAGAAAAACAAATATTGGTGGATCTTAATCACAATAAGTAGGTTTTATAAACCTATACCAATGATCAACTCGACGGGCCTATCTGCTTAGTTAAACTCATATTGTATTTTCTTCTGGATTTTGGACCATCTTGGAAAATACGGAGACAAACGGACAAAAAAGGAAGTGCTGGTAGAGAGTTGCCGATCAGTGTTGAGCGGCTAAAGGATGAATATGTGTCACTTGATTTTAAACAGCTTCCTCGTCAGTGTTCACTCCGACTAATCAACTAAGGCAAGCCCGAGATGAGGAATGGTGACTTCCCCCTGGAACACTGGGGACCGCGGGGTCGCTACTCTCCGACACCTCACCTCAAGGTGCCCTGTGGACGTGTACTTATTATTATTTCTGTATTAAATTCCTGTTTAATTTATCGATTATTGTTTTATTATAGACTAGTTAATCATGACCCCTCAGTATTTTAAAACCCAAAGGTTTCAGTGGACTATTAGGCCTTCTGTACCTAGAGAGCGAGTCTTTTCATATAACAAACATTGTAAAGCATAGCGGACCTAATACGAAGCTTTAACTTTCCATACAAATTTAGTTAAGTGAGAGTAATGTTTCTAAAAAAACTCCCATTATGGGCTCTGTTAAATATCAATGAGTAATATGGTGTATTCATAACTGACCTCCCGGTGCTGATATCTTGGATCTAGTGATAAAACCTGGAAGAAGGCTTTAGGAACACATTGTCTCAACAAGATAGGCCTATCATGCTTGGGTGTGCTAAATTATGTGATTCCAGGGTCAGATGATAACGATAGGCACCTATCATATAAACTAGATAGACCTCTAGTACTATTTGGAAAAGGTAAGTACCTAGGTAGGTACCTACTTCGTCGTTTGAATTATATTAGGTATTTGTTACATTACGCTTATAAGTAAAAAAAACTCGTGAGGTCTTCAGGGCGAAGTACTATTTATTTAAGACTAACTGCACCCCGCGGTTTCACCCGCGGAATAATTTTCTGCCCAATTTTCTTTTTTTTTTTCATTAGAACCTTCTCTTGTTAATAAGAAACACAACAAAAGAAAAATTAGTGAAATTGATCCAGCCGTTCACGCGTGATGCCGTGACCAAGGAAAATAATCCATCAATTTTTATATTTAAGATAGCTTCAAAGCACTCTTAAATTTGTCAACCACTTATGATAAATAAGTGGTATTTAAGTCAGCTGTCAAACGCTAATTGTCGTTTCTGTATACCAAATTAACTTAAATTAACGAATAAGTGGGACTTAACAGCATGGCCTGCTAAATTTTAAGTGGTGTTTAAATTTACGTTAAGTGTATGTTTGCTATTAAAGCGTACGCTTAAATATCAATTTAAACGCCGCTTAAGATTAAGTAGCCTTTCAGTATTCGGGCGATAGTGTGGCAAATCAAAGGAAATAGCAATTTTTTGTAGTCTTCTGTAATTTTCATACAACATACTAACTATCCCTGAAAAAATGTAGTGAGGAAGTATGGCTAATGACGTAACAAACTGCTGCACAAAAAAATATAATCTGTTTTTACTAATTTTATTTAATGTAGAGAATCCAGAACATATTTAAAACATTTAGTTAAATATGACTTCCTCTCTATGTCTCATACGCTATTATTTTGCCAAAGACGGAAACATGAAAATTGTAGAAAAATACAAAAAATAGCTATTTCTTTCAATTTGCTCTACTATGTTTGTTTCCAGGAATTTATCTCTATCAGCAACACTATCGATTGGTATAAAAATATAGGTGATATGATTATTTTCAAAAATCTAATGCTGCAAATTAGTTTTTTTTTTAAATCGGCCACGCAACTCCTTTCAGTATTTTTCGTTATCTCTCATAGTTTAGGATATAGCCCTGAAGGCCCACATAAAAAAACCTGTAAAATGGTACCCTTTATTTTAGTCAATAAAGACCAATGGAGATCCCATAGCTTATTATTGACGCCTTCTAAAACGTATTATTAAAGAAAATGTATGACCTATGTATGTATTTGTGTCCCAGCGGCATGGACCCGGTGTCTCGTGGCTGCGTGTGGCGGGGCGTGGCCACGGCGCGGGGGGCGGGGCGTGCCGTCGTGTTGTCCACGCATGCGCTCGAGGATGCACGCCGTGCTGCCACGAGGGTCGCCTTGATCAGGAAAGGACAACTCGCTGCGTTGGCTTCCTTACAGGACTGCTTAGATAGGTAATGCTCTCTCTTTATACATTTCAGAAGGAAAAAATATGATGAATGGATTAAAATTTTCTCTGCCACTGTTTTGTTTCCCCAAAATAAATATTTATTGACACATACCTACTTGTCAACTTAGTCATCATCATCATCCGAGCGATTTTCCCAGTTGCATACCTCTCGGGAGCCCGGCGTCCGCTAAACTTACTTGTCAACTTGGTAACATTATGTAGCACAAAAAAATTGCAATAGTTAGTAGCTACGCTGTCAACCAAAACACTAAAACTAAGCTGTTTTTTCTTCAAAATAGATGTTTGACCTTATTGGAACAAAAAGTCTCATTTATTTAAATCTTGAAATTTTTTTAAATTAATACTATGAAATTGTCCATTTAGTAAGGTAAGTATAAAATACTAACAACGCTCCGCTGTTTCAGTCGCCTAACACTCGATCCCGTGGGAAAATCGGGATAAAAAGTAGCCTATGTTACTCCCTTTTCCACATATGATAGGTTAGCGTTTGACCACTATCACACCTACCTAATGGTAGGTAACTATGCGGCCTAAGATGTAGCACGCGTGTCTAGATGATAACTATTCACTGGCGACTTGAAGACCCCCAAATTGTAGACGTCACGAAAGACAGACGTAGGCAACTGATTCCATTTCCTTGCAGTAAATGAATAAATTTATTCTCATACTAAGTTTCATCTAAATCGGTCGAGTAGTTTTGAAGCGTATTTACAAACAAAAACATTAAAAAATCTTTCCTCTAACAAATGTGTAGATTAATGTGAGATTGTGTACGTACGTATATAGATTCGGCGGTGGCTACGTGGTGTCATGCCGCTGCCCGTCCCCGGACGTAACGTGGCGGCGCGTGTCGCGCGTCATGTCACACGCGCGGCTGCGGGTCTTACATTGCAACACGCTGCACTTCCATATACCTACTAGAGTTATTGGTAAGGCATCTTTGTTCTTTCTTGAACCTGAACTAATCTTTATTGTTTCTTGAATCAGTACTAACTTTGTTGTTTCTTGAATTTGTACTAATCTTTGTTGTTTCTTGTACCTGAACTAAACTTGATTGTTTTTGTGATATATTTTAGTTGAGAAAAAGGAAGTGGTGACACATTTAAGCGACATCTTCCGTCTAATGTCGGAACTACAGGCCACTACAGATATAGAAGACTACACAGTCAACCAGAGCTCATTAGAACAGGTAAATACTAGCAGTTACTTGCGTTAACACTAGCCCATCTCCTTCTCCACACTACTGAATATAGCTGTACAAATTTCTATCGAAATATGTCATTCTTTTCAGTTTTTTTTTTTAAATAGTTATGTTAAATTGGCTCTGCACAATTGCTAAGGTACCTGTGGGTCACCTGCCACCTTAATTAATAACTAAATACATATTTTGTAAAAATAGGGAAAACTTGTATTTAAAAACAGGCCATTAGATAAATATCTGTAACCTGTCAAGCAACTAAGTGACACCTGTCTTTTCGCTCTGTTGATAAACTACGTTCCGCGCATCTCGCGCGCATCTAGATATAATTTCGCGAATCATGCGTACGTCAGCGAAATACCTATAAAATTGATTTAGACAATTGTAAATAACAATTTATTTGTTTATTTTCTTGTAATTTCGTCACTTATATCAAGGGTTTTTAAATCTTTTATTGGCCCCTATTACTCGCAGGTACCCAATCAATTCTGACAACCCCACATTCATCCTCTAAGCGTGTGTAAACGCGCTCATCATACTTAACCTCCAAACATGATCTATTCCAGATGTTCCTGAATTTCTCCGACAAATCCGAGCTGAATGTATCGGAAGATCCGGAACCGGAACTAGAACCGGATCCGGAACCGTTCCGACGTAACAGCGAACAATTAGACTCTATAACCTCATTGTAACATACACTACACTAACTAGCTCAAACTACTGTCATTTATAACGATTCCGTCCAAAAATGTAGTAAATTAGGTATATGCAACAGGTAAGTAAAATACGATATGATAAATGTTCTATGACACCTGTCAAATCGTTGGTATACTATTTTTTTTCAATGTTTGGCTTCGCTTTATACAGGAAAAGCTTTTTAAAGAGCATACATTTTTACTCGACTGCATTTTTACTCGAAGAGTTATGTTTTTCGCGCCCATTTTTCTTGGTAAGTTCGCCACCTGGCGGATTGTCGCCGCGAGTTTATTGACGCCAGGGATAACTTTAAGTATGAATGCACTGCACAATTATTTTGTACAGCGCACTGACATAATATTTTGTCCAGTAGAAACAAATGTGCAGTCTAAAAACTTTTCCCGTACACAATACATAGCTAAAATAAAAGCTACCCAAAATTTGTGTCAATACACAAATTTTTGTATTTCTTCTATCTTATTAACTTATCTTTGACAAAAAATCGTTTTAGAGTTTTTTTTACATCGATGAGAAAATATCAGATATCTCTTTCACTTGTTTTGTCTTCAACGAAGTTATTTAACTAGCATTTTTTTTACAAAATCGTATGCCAACGACAAGTCTCACTTGTAGTAGTAACAAAACCGAAATATTTTAAATGATTTTGCTCAATTAGTGCTAAATATAACCACAAAATTAGAACAAATATTATGAAAAGGTTACCTATTTATAATTAATTTAAGTTTAAAAATTTGCAATATGTTTTTATACTGTGATATATTTTAATATTAATTTTTGAACGCGTGGGGAAATGTCGTAAAACGTTTTCGTAGGGCTTACCACGAATTGCTTACAGTCTGCATCAAACATATTGAATATTTAGAATGAAACTTTAAGACTAAAATCGACCAATACGCGAGCAGAGATAGATAGCTCAAAACAATATATCTGTCTCTGTCGTTACTGTGACCAAATATTAATTTGTAGATATCTGAAAAAGACAGCGCTGTAGCGGCAGATATACTATTTTTTTAAGCTCATATATTTCGGCTCGCATACCTATTGGGGGATTCTAGGCCAAATCGGACAAATCTTTGTGATTTTTGGTATGCTTTAAGAGTAATAATTTGATATATATTTGATATATTTTTAATAAATAATTTGAAGAAAAAAAATAGTATGCTTTTTTTCAAAGAGTAAAAAATAGTATCCTTTTTTACTATTTGTTTTGAAAAATCTGTGGTGCGATGGGTGAACAAAAAGTCACCATTTCTTTATTCATTTGTAATTATTTGCATTAAATCACAAAGGTTGCGGGTTCGATTCTGACCGTCGAACAAATAGTGCATGGTATGGGTGATTTTTATAATAGGTGATATGTAATATATTTTATTTTATTTTACTTAGTTTCATTAGAAATACTCAATAATTGTACGTTTGATCGAGCGCGTGGAAACAAATCGCGGTTAGCCCTCTGTTCAGGATTTAAGTAGGTATAAGTTAAATAAATAAATGGTATATGGAATGCATAACTTATATTTTTATTTCCAAGTGATATCATAATTATTATGGATTTTAAACTGACATTGTTATTTTTACTATTAAGGTACGGGATGTTTAATATGTTTTAGTCTAGTCTCGTAAACATGGTGCTTGTAAGCATCGAAATATCAAACTCCATAAAATAAAGAAAAAATATGATAAATATCCCGTTTAAAATAATTGTAATAATCAGGTTCGTACAATTTTTTTTACTGAAAATAATTAAACTAGCAAAAATGTCTCTAAAAATTGTACCGTGGCGAGTTTTGAACTCGCAACATCCGGCCAGTCGTGATGCTATTTTTGTAAACGCATTGTCTTTGAGGCACTTTAAATAATAAAATCAGTAAATATTTAAGAGGAATGGGTACCGACGCTCTCTCCATAAAAACGTAGTCGACTGTTTCCTCCCTGGATAATGACACAAATATGTTTGTTGCATAAAACTTCTATCTGCCATGCCCCTATTTTTTTTTAATCTTAATTTCTATGATAATTAGAAAATGAAAAAAATCAAGACATTTATTTATTTATTTATTTTACTTTAATTAGGGGCATAGTCATGGCAGTTATAGATTTTATGCAACAAAAATATTTGCTATAGTGTCATTATCCAGGGAGGAAACAGTCGACTACGTTTATATGGAGAGAGCGTCGGTACCCTTTCCTCTTAAGATAATTAGTAGATGAAAATTTAAAAAAAATCTAAAAGTAGACATAATTATTTCAGGTACAATGACTTAAAAAACTCACTGGTAAATTCATAGAGATTCTGGAATAGTCTAGGACTGTAAGAATAAAAATAAGTAGTATTTTAGACACTGTATCATAGTATTTCAGTAAAAAAGAAATGCTTTTCTAAATTTTGCCGGTAAATGGCGCTCTACGAGATTTAGTCGGATAAAAAAGAAAGCTAGCGGATAGAACCTTGCCCACTTGCAGTCCATGTAGAATCAAACACCACGACACAAACTTTATTGAAAAGCATTTCTATTTCCAATTTCACTCACACAATCCCCATTCGCACTTGGCGAACCATCTTAATCCTAACTTAATTTAATAAATCCGAAAGTTCATAGGAAACCGAGAAGGACATAGGAAATTTTGATGCAGAAATCCCCGCGGAATCGGGACTTACGCGGGTGCACATATTGTATATCATAGACAAGTAATATATCCGTTATAAAGCCTAGTTGTTAAACTTGATGCTAGATGTCGCTGTGTACAACGTCCTACAACATTACCCTAACCAGTATCGTCAGTGGTGTTCCTAATTCTCGCCGACTTATGGAACCGGAGCGCCAAGTGGTCCAGCATGCGGTACGTCACGTCGCGGTTCACTTCCGTGTCACTGAAGCTGGATACTGACGCGCGAACTGACCGTGTCAGGGCTTCTTCACCGAACACAAGCTGGAGGGCTGGAACAATATATATAAGGATATAATTGCTTTGTTCCCACGTCTATAGATTCCCAATTTTTCAGATTTCAGTATTAACAGATTTCCATGTCTACAGATTCTCATGCTTACAGTATCATATTTGTACAGATTTCCATTTCTACAGATTCCCATGTCTACAGATTGTTAATAAACAACAACAATATGTTGATATTCTAACAAATAAGATTTAACAAAAATTTGATTTTTTTTTTACATATTATAAGCCAGCATTTGCCATTATCACACCTGCCTGATGGTAGGTGACGATGCGGCCTTAGATGTAGCACGCGGTGTCTAGAAGATACATATGTTCACTCGCGAGTTAAAAACCCCCAAATTGTACACGTTAGAAAAGACAGACGCAGGAGTTGCTTGTATTATAGACACAGTCGACACTATTCTGAATCATGTAGCTAATTTAACGCTTTTGGGACAAACAGGAATTTTGTTTTCTGGACAGGATTCAGGGTAAATATTCTTTGTTAGGAAGTTAAGGCCTACCATCTAACAGAGAGGTTAGATTGGCTACATCCTCTTTCCCAACATCCGTTACAAATTAGGACGCATTTAGACGTCATATGCGTTACAATAAGTTAGCCTGAAAGTAGCACCAGTTACTAGAAGGTAAAAGGGAATCATTTAATTAGGTATGAACATGTGACGAGAAGAGAAGAGACTCATGTCACTAGAAAAGTGATGAGTATGAATGTGCGTGAGACGAGACATGAGAGAGATAATTGTGAACGATGAGGTGAAGGCTAAGAGAAGAGAATGGAAGAAGACATACTACGCCAACCACAAATAAATTGGGATATGGGCAAGCAGAAGAGGATGCGTTACATAATAAAAAAACTTGAGAGGATGGAACGAAGTTCCTTTCGATTAATTAGTGAAGGAATTGTAATAATATTTTTTTTTGTAAATAATCGTCGCGACACAACACTGTTCAATGCGAAATAGAAAGACGACACGAAAATAACTGGCTTGCTTTCTATGCAAAAAGTGTCGTTACAACTTTTGGTCTTAATTTTTTCCGTCTAGCCCCTTTCGCAACGCGCGATAAGGAACTTCGTTCCAATCTATATATATATAATATAATGCTTTGTCCTGAATGACTGACTGACGGATCAACGGACAGCCTAAACTGCTGATCTTAGAGACCTGAAACTTGGAGGGTCTTTTCTTTGTATGACGTACGCATCCGATAAGAAAGGATTTTCCGAAACTCTACCCCTTAGGGGGTGTAAATGGGGGGCAAAGTTTGTATAGGACAACGTGATTCCTTAGTCCATTTTCGTCTTCTACGCGGATGAAGTCGCGAGCAAAAGCTAGTATATAATAAATATAAAGAAATACAGACCAGGTAGCCTGTCTACAACGATCCTGACGGTGTCCTCCTGCACGAGAGGCCGCCGACAGGAACCTCCCGCACCTCGAGGACCCTCCTCCTGTTGGAACTGCTGGAACACCTGCCCTCGGAGCCACACGCCCAGCCCGCACAGCCACGAGGTTATCATGTCCTCGGCTATATCTGGAAGGATTATTTAAACTATTTAACACCTAATGAGCGGTGCTAGTGACACCTCGACTTTCGAAGGTCGAGGGCTCGAATCTCGGCTGGCCACCAATAGATTTTTCTTAGGTAATTTTTTGTGCGCTAATTGACATGGTGAAGAAAAACATCATGAAGAAACACTGGTTTCTTCAAGTTGTTTTTCATCAAAATGACTGGATACAACTAAGCCCAGTGGTCCAGTCATTTTAACCAGTTATTTCCTCTGGACACGGTCGACTAAGCTGATAGGCAAGCTTACTGGATTCTAACGCACAAAGGATCCAATTTAAAAGGTCTAGTAATGGAAAAAAGCCTGTTTACAAGTAGAAGTACAACATCTAAGTTTGTGACCTCGTAGGATGGTAGCTTTCGCTGCCATCTTAAAATTGAACGAGCCTTTTTTTTATTGAATTTCTATAACTTTCTCCATATTCCACTGTTTCCTTTCTGAATAATGGCTTAAGACCAATCGTTTTTTTATAAAACCACGGTTTCCTTTATCAGGAAATAAGTATGACCCTAAGTAATGAGTAGTTACCGTACCAGCCAGTAAGACAGTGAGCGCAGTATGTGCCGCATGCGCCGTGATAGTACCGACAGCTGCCGACGCGGCGCCACACGCGCCCCACGCAGGCCCACATAACGACACCCACTCCTCTATAACAACATAACATATGTTTATATTTCTCATGTTTCTATATCTATTTTTTTTGACGTGATAAAGTCTAATAAATTGATGGAACACCTGCATTCACACAAAAGTGTCATGTTACCGTAATATGACGCGTCCGTTCTCATTAGGAAACAAGAGTATCACTACATAGTATAAAACAAAGTAGCTTTCTCTGTCCCTATGTCCCTTTATCACTATGTATGCTTAAATTTTTAAAACTACGCAACGGATTTTGATGCTGTTTTTTTAAATAGATAGTGATTCAAGAGGAAGGTTTATATGTATAATACATGCATAATATGGCCGTGCGAAGCCGGGGCGGGTCGCTAATTTAATAATAAATATAGCTCATCTGGGCTTGTGTTATGGTGACGAGTGACGAATAAAAAACTGATATAAAGGAAAAATAAGAAAATCTCAATTTTTTCATCGTTTCTCATGACGCTATTACGTTAAATTATAGTCCGTCAATCGAGTTTACAGACAATCGTTTTTTTTTATTAGTATATATGGTCCCACCGAGATCTTCAGGAGGATGCGGTAGTTCAGGTCTGGTCAGGTGTAGAGTATCCAAGGCGGTGTCGACGCGCGCTGCGCGGACTCCGCATGCTAGTCGTCCTGCTGCCACACCCACCTGGAGAATATAATAAATAAATTTAGTAACACTAAAACCTAAGGGGGCGATACAAAGATGACTCGAACTATGCTAAGGTCTACAAACAGTGTTTTTAAAAGACTCAGACACCCACGATAAGATTAAACAGTGCGGTAAAACAACTTGTCCAACCTCTGCATGTTGCAGTGTACAATAAAGTAAAATACAAAGTGTAACTAACGCTAAGCTCCATGTTAGCAGTGACGTAAGCCCACTCAGTATCGTTGACCCTCGGCGCAGTGAGTACATCCTCCTCGTCTCCACCGACTGCTGTCTTCAAGGAGTTGAACACGCCGGTCACAGTGCGGTGGAACAACTTGTCCAACCTCTGCATGTTGTTCGACGCTTGATTCGGTGACGTGTTACGATCCATTGACATGTCGTATTCATCTGGAACATTCAACAAAATAAAACATTATAAACTAGTTTTAGTTCCACTGCCGTCTTCCTTGCTTCACTCGCGTCCCTCGAAGGTCCCCGTTTATTTAGGGGTATTTTGAATCACGAGCGTATAGATATCTTCCAGGGAAACGTGTTATATCTTAGACTGCAACCATCGTTTGAGATAGTGGTCAAAATAAGAAGAAAAGTACAATTTTGTTGTCAATCGAGGCACGTGTCTCACCTGCCAGTAACTTTATTTTTACAATAACATTATTTGGCGTTCGACCTCTTTGATCGCCTCGTATATACATCAGAAAATCCATGTTTCAAATCCAAACTGATTACAGTCCGATCAATAAATGCGTCTAGAAGTGGTACTTTGTTCGCAGTGATTGTGAAAGAGAAGGTGTGTGTTAACAAGGGACTTACCAGCGAGTGTAGCAGTATCGACCGGCCTGGAGGAAGGATGTGCCTGCGTGCGGCCGCGGGTCTCCTCCGCTCCCTCCCACCAGATGTTCTCCTCGCTCCTAAGAATAACAATGTTTATTGTATAAATTGTAGTATACAATGGACACTATGCCGGTTAAAAAAAATGAAAGTTATGTGCTGTGAAAGTCTCCCGCTTTCCGAGATCTCCGTCATTTAAAAAAAAAAAAATTCCACTCGTTTTTTGATGCTAAACCTGCAAATGAAGGAATTATTCCAATCTGATTTTTGGATAGTATACCAGAATAAATGTGCTGAATGTGAAAATGTGAATAAATAAATGAGATGGAACTAAGTCCTAGAAGCTTGTCTCGGCTATCGGTGACAAGTGCGCTGGTGCCGAAGACGAACCAGTCGAGGATCACTGGGATAAGATTCAGGCATCGATCACTGGTGCGGCGAAGGCAGTGCTTGGCATGTTTAAAGGTGGACGCAAATGTGGCAGGGAGACTTGGTGGTGGGACGACACAGTCCAGAGGGAGACTGAGGCGAAGAAAGCCCTTTTTAAAAAGTGGCAAGCGTCCAGCTCTCCTGAAGATCGCGACTCGTATAAAGCCGCCAAACGTGCCACTAAAAGAGCAGTAGCCAGAGCCAGACAGAACCACTTACAGTCATTGTACGATAAGTTGGAAACGTCTGAGGGGCAGAAGCTTATTTATAAGTTGGCACGTTCGAGGGTAAAAGCGGCGCAGGATATATCCAAGTGGCGCTGTGTAAAAGACCCCGATGGTAACCTGCTTTGCGAGGACCTCGCGGTGAAGGAGAGATGGCGCTCTCATTTCCACGAGCTGCTGAATAAACAGTACAAAGAGGTGCAGCCGCCGGAACTCCCACCGAACCAAGGACTTGTGCCGCCGATTACGCCTGAAGAAGTCCGCAAGGCTCTTCGCCGTATGAAGAATCGGAAAGCTGTCGGAGCCGATGGAGTCCCTATCGAAGTGTGGAGGGCGATGGGTTCTCGTGGTGTGGGCATCTTGACCAACCTCTTTAACCGCATACTCGAGACCGGCGAGATCCCTGCCCTATGGAGATTGAGTGTTATTACCCCAGTTTTAAAGGACAAGGGATCGGTGCAGGAGTGTGGCAGTTATCGAGGTATAAAGGTCATGTCCCACACCATGAAGCTCTACGATCGGATAGTCGACTCTCGGATCCGACAGGAGTGCACTGTCTCTGGGTGTCAATATGGTTTCCGCCCCGGGCATGGCATCATGGACCCTGTTTTCGCCCTAAGGACCGTTATGGAGAAATACAGGACGAAGAATACGCCTCTGCATTTTCTATTACTAGATTTGCAGAAGGCCTTGGACTGTGTTCCTCGCATGATGATCTGGTGGGCGCTACGGTCCAAAGGGGTGCCGGAAGCCTATGTTGAAATCATCAGAGACATGTACCGAAATTCTGATTCCGTAGTGCGAACTGCTGTTGGTTACACTAAGCTCTTCCCTGTTATCGTTGGAGTCCACCAGGGTTCCGTCCTAAGTCCGTTCCTGTTCAGCGTAATATTGGATTCACTGTCCGTAGCCATCAGGGATGCACACGAGCAGCCGCCGTGGCTGCTCATGTACGCTGATGATATTGCGCTGGCGGACTCGGATAAGGGGCGGCTGCTCCAACGCGTATCCACGTGGAGGAGTCGCTTGAGAACGGCGTTTTGCAACTGAATGTGGCGAAGACAGAGTACTTGGCTTGCAATACCACAGATCCCACACCTGTCTGCGTAGACGGTCATATGGTCGAGCGGACAGACCAGTTTAAGTACTTGGGATCTGTACTTCACGCGTCCGGCGACATCGATTGCGACGCAAAGTCACGCATTTCGGCGGCTTGGGCCAAGTGGTGTGAGGTGACTGGTGCCATTTGCAACCCTAAAATGCCGGTTAAACTAAAGGGACAGGTCTATAAAACTATCATTAGACCTGTCCTTTTGTATGGTAGTGAGGCGTAGCCGGTGCTTGAGCGACATAAGCAGGAGCTGCGTGTCACGGAGACGAACATGTTGCGCTGGATGTGTGGAGTGACGCGAAAGGATCGTGTTAGGAACTCCCACATCCTGGGCAGCCTTCATGTCCGAGACATTGCAGATAAATTGCAAGAATGTCGCCTACGCTGGTACGGTCACGTCTTGCGAAAACCGGCTAGTTACGTGGGGAACAAATGTCTTGCCATGGCGCCTCCACCTGGTCGTGGCAGACTGGGTAGACCCATGAAGTGCTGGCTTGACGTCGTAAAGGGTCTTACAAACCAGGATGCCGAAGAGCGTGCGAAGTGAAGGCGTAAAAGTAGGAAAGCGGACCCCGGGCTCCCAAGAGTGATGCAACCGGGAACATCGCTCGGATAATGATGAAGAATAAATGTGCTATCGAATGCAAACAATATTTTTTATGACACATTGAAGTCATTGAATCTTGTGTTGCACAGTGGTTTCTTTTATTTTGTGACATTTGCGAAACGTCATTCCTAAAGGGTCCTGCCGGAAGACCAGCGGCTGTGTCAGCAAAATGTTGGTGCAGCTATCATTGCTGAGGCAGAACCTTTTTGGAGGCACACGGCTCCTTAGATTTTTTTTTTTCTGTTAATTTTTTGTGTTATTATAGTTTTTTTATCTTACTTATTTTCAACTTTTGTTTTAGGTTAGTGCTTTTATGTTTGTTACTACTTTGTTGTTTGACTTGTGTCGTGTGCTTGTCCAAGTAAATGTTTTCTTTCTTTCTTTCTCATTTGCAGTTTTGGCATCTGAAAACATAGAGAATAGTAACCTTGGTAGAGTTTCTGCTCTCTGTCGCAAGAGACAGCGTAGTTTGGCGATAGAGGTGGAGAGGTCGGCGGCTTCCTCGTACACGGGCTCCGGGGACTCCGAGAGCGGTACGTACGACATCGGGATAGCTCGCGGGACTGACGACTAAAAAAACAAAAAAATTGCCTCAAGCTTAATAACTAAGCTGGTATGATGGAAACGGTGGGAATGGAACCCGCTATATACCTTCAGCGCCACGGGCAGGTGTTCCACCCCCACGCGCCCCAAAGGTCGTCAAGTTATAGGGTACATATCGGTTTCTTTATGAGAAACTGTGCGATATTTGCTCATCAATGGTTCGGTAAGATGTAGTCGAAGCTCACCGTACTGTCCTGTGACGTCACACGCTGCTGTTTGATCAGGTGCGGTACAACGTTGTTCACATCATCTGTGTGGAAACACACGTACGTACATATAACATAATATTATATACAATTACTATTTTATACTATACCTACTAATACGCACTCGGTTTAGGTTTACTTACACTAAAATATATTTTTGTTGAAGCTCATAAGGACGCATTTACGTTGTGACGCGCCTGAAGTATCTAGACTGACTTTACATTCAAAAAATGGTCGTTACTATAGACATCGAACTGAGACAAAGACAAATAAAATCAACCTTATTTCTATGAAAATAAGCTTTACATGAATTAGCAAAACATGGTTGAAGATTGATGATCTATTTTTGTGGCTTATGGAGTAACTAGCTGCGCCCCACGGTTTCACCCGCGTTAGTCCCGATTTAGTGAAAATATATGACGAAAAACGCTGAGCAATTTCACAGATGTCAAATTGACACAGTTTGACATCTTTTAAATGTCACTTTAACATCTGTCACTTTGACATCTGACACTTTGACATCTGACACTTTGACATCTGTCACTTTGACATCCACTTTGACATCTGTCACTTTGACAGCTATACTTTGCTAACATTTTGACACACGTAAATGTGTAACTTTGTGGTTAGTGAAATAGAATTGGAAGATTGATTGGAAGCACAATCTTAAGCAAGTCGCCCTTAGTGTTTTATTTAGTTTAAAAAAGTTTTCCTAATGTCATAATTATCATAATTTTATGTTTAGAAAATTCATTAGCTAGCATTAGCTATCTAGATACAGAGTTTCATCGCAATCGGTCCAGTAGTTTTTGCGTGAAGGAGTAACAAACATACATACACGCACACACACACACACACACACACATACACACACACACACAAACTTTCACATTTATAATATTAGTAGGATGGGTCAAAAGTAAATTATCAGTTTGCTACAATAATACTATATACTAGTATTGGACTTACAACCTTCTTCTAATAGACGTTACATACAAACATAAATACTTGAATTAAAAGTACTCAGCGTGATTATTATTTTCAACATGTTAGCTATGTGTTTAGTTGTGCGAGTGGTTTAAGGGGCCACCCGCTACACCAACCGACGTGGGTTCGATCCACAGGTTACGTTGTTATAATGTTCAAATAGTGCTGCACAGGATTGTAAACGTTACGGTGGCGGTGTACTTTTGACCGTTGATTGTACCTTTGATATAGTTAGTAGTATGTTCTAGGGCAGTAACTGTATGCACGCCATCTGCCGGCGACTTGTCTCCACGTTCTCGCTCTCTGTGCTGGTGGAATGGTGACTTCTCCTAGAAACACAAATACGTTATAGCTTTTTAAAAAACTCGACTGTTATCCCACATAACTTTCAGACGGCCTAAACCCAATTCGTTTCGAACATAGTTAAAAACACTTCCGACTAATTCACCTTTCAAACAAAACAAAATCAAAATCGTTTCATCCATTCGAGAGCTACGATGCCACAGACAGACAGACACACACATACACACAGAGGCACGTCAAACCTAACCCTGTCGTTTTGCATCGGGGGTTAAAAATATCGAAACATTAATTACCTATCTATAGTATAATACAATCCATTTTAACTGGGGTATTGTAATACGAAAGGGGTTGTTCTAAACGTCGTTAAGGGTTCCGTACCTTAAAAGGTAAAAACTTAAAAGGAACCCATAAAAGATCACTTTCTTGTCCGTCTGTCTGTCTGTCCGTGTGTCACCACCGATTTTCTCAGGTACGGGTGGACCTAGCAAGTTGAAATTAAAACCAGAAACTGAGGTCTATAGTCCCTATTAGGTGTATAAAAACAAGGTCCTGAGTCAACACATTAAAAAGATATGGACAAGTTTTCATTTTTGCAAAAACTTGTAAGTACCAAAATTACCCTATAGGTACCCCAGGAGGTTTTGGGTCGAAAACCTATATGGTAGTTTCCATTGACCTAGAATCACAAAATTTGGAAATAAGTAGAGTCTTACAGCACACATTGAAGAAAAATTCCAAAAATAAAAAAGTGAAAAATTAAAGGGTGTCCCCATACATACATAGTTAAACTAATTTAACTTGACCCTTACATTGTATGGGCGCCCAAACGAAATAGGGGTCAAGTAAAGTTGGTATCTAACTATCTACCTATACCACTGCAAGGGTAGAGAAAGAGAGTTGAAACTAATGTACGGAACCGTCGGGACGCGAGTACGACTCGCACTTGACCGGTTTTTATTACTTTATTTTCAAAGGAAAATAAACACTACAATAGTCCCTTAGTTACTTACTAAGCAAAAAAAAATGGTTGTCTGTAAAGTCTGTTTCCGGACGATAATTTTACGTGATAACGTCATAAGAAAACATTGATGGTAACCATGGCAACGATAAAACGTTGCTATAGTTACCTTGTCAATAACATGAGGCGTTCCAGTAACGACGCGTGACGTCACACTTTTTTGAGATTGCAGGTGTTCACCAATTTATAAAACGTTATCACGTCAAAACTTTTGGCCTAAGACTTTTGAAAATTTGAGATTATGTTTACTCAAAAATTAGCAGTCAGAGGTAATTCACCTCGAGGTTTTATTTGTTTATTATAAACATAATCTCAAATAAAAATGCGGTAATAAAAAAAAAATAATAAATTTTGATACGGTTTTTTTAATAGATATAGTGATTCAAGAGGAAGGTTTATATGTATAATACATGCATAATATTGCGGGTTCGATTCCCGCCTCAGACAAGTATTTATGCTTAGATATTTGTCTGTGGTCTGGTTGTTTCTATGTATTATAAGTATATATTTACAAAAGAAAAGTATATAAGTAGTATATGAGTTGTCTAGCACCCATAACACAAGTGTAGTTACTTAGCTTGGGGCTAGATGGCGATGTGTGGAATGTCCTGCAATATAAAAATTTATAATATAGACGTGCGAAGCCGGGGCGGGTCGCTAGTATATTATATAAAATCTTTATTGCATGAATTATACTGATCATAAAATAAATATTAAAATCAATACTTAAATCACTATTGTTAGTAAATACCTAATCTTCTTCTCTATATATATAAAATTCTCGTGTCACGGGGTTCGAAGTTGAACTCCTCCGAAACGGCTTGACCGATTCTCATGAAATTTTGTGAGCATATTCAGTAGGTCTGAGAATCGGCCAACATCTATGTATTTTTTATTTTGTTTCCTTTAGTTTTTTGAAGTGAAAACTTCTTTAGCGGCGTTGAGCACTTTTTCTGTAATGGGTATAAAATCTTAAACTCGCGTCAGGACACGTGACCTGATCGAAAAAGCGTAAGACGGATGGAGAGTAGACAGCTATCTCTACGGCGCGGCGAAAATGTATGCCTGGGCCTACTGTTTTTAATTTGGCTGTGAGTGTATTAAGACGTACATATGGTATTTTTTAACGAATTATTCCCTTTACGCCGCTTCTCACTACGCCGCTCTGTGCTTGTACGTAAGTTCCACCACGCCGCTCGGGCTTTTATACTAGTCCCACTACACCGCGCGAACAAAATTTAATACATTGGTTCCCAGGACGCCGCGCCTCGCCTCCAAGGGAGTCTCACCATGTCGCGCTTGCAACTGTTATGTACCGTAATGTCGCTCCATCATATTAGGGTTGAACTCTTATAGAAAACGTATACGTATTCATTTTGTAACATTATTAAGGTGCCGAAAATAGTTGTAAAATTTTCATGGGTACAATTTCATCAATAGGTAAAAAAACTTAGAATTTTTTTACCGAATTATCTAGATTTTCGAGCCTTACTAACGTGACTGACCGAAACAAGATTTTCAGCTGAAACGGAAACCAAATATCATAATGGTTGATAAACAACCTGGTGTCAGAGTTTAAACCGGCGTATTATACAACCTCCTACTAACTTCTGTTACCCTAGTGAATTTTTATTCAGATAATTATTTGAAAATGATTTTTATTCAGATAATTATTTGAAAATGTACCTAATAAATAAAAAATATAAAAAATTATCCCTCCACAAAACTCCGAAGTTATTTTCTTAAACTTGACCTGATTTAAACTTAACATATTCTTAACTTGAAACTACTACTATTCAACTAAAGATATGTGCGTATATACCAAAAATTAGAGTGCCTTTTGAAATACATATCCTGAAAATATCAGCTTCAAATGTCGCGTATTTAAGTAGATATAAACGAAAAACAAATCATAACTTCAGTTCTTGGCTAACCGACCAAATTCGAATGGTCACGAAAAAGCGACGGTTTCATACATTTTGATGACTTCTTAAATGGACTGTATTATACTGAAGCAGTTAATTGGGTTTAGGTACTGTGAATTGGAAAAGTGTTATGGGAAGTTGTTATGTTATGGGAAGGAAAAGTCCACGGAAAAAGGTACCTTATAATAATAATAGAGATAAGGTATCTACATTTATATTTCCGATGACGTCATCAGAGTCGTCCGCATCGTCAGAGGCGGCCGACACTGAAATAAATAAATGTAGGTATGTGCCTTATCTCTATTATTATAAGGTGGACGGCAAACAATTCGGCGCATATCAATGTGCGGGCACCATTGCATTGATTTTAAAATTGCATAAAAAGACGATTGTGTAGGTTCAAATCTCCGGCCGCCGCGCGCCGGGTGGTTGTAACTCGCTCTGTGTGAAACAGTTACACAGAATGCGGCATTAGTGGGAAAGAGTCAGACGCTAGTTAAGACGTATTTCGCTCCTTGCCTCCCGCACCGCTCTCCGCTCTCGGTGTGCTCTCGGTTCACTCACCCCGCTCCAATAGTGTCCGGGGTATATCTAGTGTTGCCAATTTAGCATAATCTTATGCTCGATTTGGCATTTTAAGTTTCAATTCCACGTAGTAATAAGTTTGTCATTAATATTTTTTGTCATTAATAATGTCATTAATAATTTTTGCGTGAAGGAGTAACAAACATACATATACACACACACACACACACACACACAAACGTTCACATTTATAATATTAGTAGGATAGGATATACATATATAGTAGGATGTAAGCCATCTTAATATATATAAATCTCGTGTCACAATGTTTGTCCTCAATGGACTCCTAAACCACTTAACCGATTATAATAAAATTCGCACACCATGTGCAGTTCGATCCAACTTGAGAGATAGGATAGCTTGCATCTTAATTTATCCCGATATTCCCACGGGATCGGGAGTTACGCGGGTGAAACCGCGTAGGGCAGCTAGTTATGTTATAAAACCCTATTTAAAACAGTCTCGAGATACTTACGTGTAAAAAGAGGTATTTATGAGACTATTAAAGTTTTGAGAAGTATTGTATTGATCAAAACTATATAGAAATACATATATTATATTTTTAAAAAATGTGTTTTTTTTTGTATTTCCTTAATATTTTATTTTAAGTTCAAACATAATAGTATAATAATTTAGGTATAAGCATAAATACCTTCTTAAGTGTTTTAATTACAATCAATTACCTGTCTTAAACTATTTGATTTGTAATTTAATGTAATCCTAGCACTACCCACAAGGTCCTACTGTGATCTTAACTATACCTCGGTATTAAAAAAAAATCAAAATCAGGTCACTCGTTTTGGGAGATAAACGCGCTACTATTGATTTATATTACCTATTCCGTGGCACTGCCGGAATAAAAAATAGCCAATAACACTCAGTTATCTTCAATCTATCTCTGTGCAAAATTTCATCCAAATTAGTCCAGTGGTTCTGGAATCTGGAGATACCAACATACACACATACAAACATGTTACCAACGTTACCTCTTTATAATATTATAGAGTAGGTATAGAAGTACCTAAAGATAAACGTGTCATTTTAGAAATACATGCATTAATATTTCTCTTATGTACCTACTACCTATTGAAAAAATGATAATGCACTAAAACCTCTATAAACGTTCTAAGCGCGACTGTACGGACAACAGCTTCAGTATAATACAGTCCATTTAAGAAGTCATCAAAATGTATGAAACCGTCGCTTTTTCGTGACCATTCGAATTTGGTCGGTTAGCCAAGAACTGAAGTTATGATTTGTTTTTCGTTTATATCTACTTAAATACGCGACATTTGAAGCTGAAATTTTCAGGATATGTATTTCAAAAGGCACTCTAATTTTTGGTATATACGCACATATCTTTAGTTGAATAGGTTTCTTGCAAAGCTATGACATTTTCAGATTTGACTTGAAGTGTTATTATTGAAAAATGCGCGTATGTACTGTCTTGAAACTTATTATACATGTAAAGAATAACAAAACGAGCCAAATACCGCTTTCAGTGAACCTCTGCGTGTTCTCATTTAAGCGCAAGGAGTTTCTTTCGAATTTTCAGGGTTGCATGATTTCTCTTAAACAGTAGATATTTATGAAAAACAAATTAGCGCACAAATACGCACAAATTAAGAGCTACTTATATATGTTTAATCCAAGGTCGCACATTCAATGGTTTCGGAGATACAAGTTTTTGCAAAACGTCAGCCCAGCAGGAAATGAAATATCTCGAAAACCCTAAGACGCACAAATTTAATTATTCGCGCACAATTATGCACAAATATAAGCTATCCGCCGATATACATTATATACCTCTCCGGTCATTCGTTTAAAAATCTTCCTGCTGGAGCACCGTCATTCCAGCAGAATTTGTTTTTCCCGTTTTTTTCCTCAATGCCTACATGCACTAATTTTTTATTTCGCGCACATTTACAGCAGACTGAGCACTAATTATTCACCGAACCAATTCGCTCTAGAAGCACTTTTTTTGCCCGGCTGACGGACACGATTTTACACAGATATACAGTTTTCACTTCTGCCTGCACTCCCGGAGTGCGCTTTTTTATTTTTTTTTGTAAATGGCAAAACAACGTTTGCCGGGACAGCTAGTATCATATAAAATTCTCGTGTCGTGGTTTTAGTTACCAAATTCCACCTAAACGGTTAAACCGATTTGCATTAAATTTTTTGTGTATATTCGTTAGGTCTGAGAATCGAACATCATCTAATTTTTGTATTTTTTTCCTTTTTTTGTATATGGCAAAACAATGTTTGCTGGGACAGCTAGTTATTTACTAAAATATAAGCAACAAAACGATAGAATTAGGGATTTATATTTATTTAAAAAAAATCACATTTACCTTAAAAGTATATCTTTGGAAATAAAGTAAGTACAAAAAGATATAAAAATATCAGTAGGAATATTGTTGTACCCTTAACACGTACCCTGAACTAAATTATAACTTAAAAAAAATAATAATTTGGTGTCCCTTTTGGCTTTGCCTTAGTCGCGTCAAAATGGTACCTAGCTAATTTAATTTTGGCAACATCTGACTGAGCATTTTAATTAGACATAATTTTATGATCAAAAAGTACTTAAACAAAAGTGTGTAACATAATCTCTCTTAGGTACTTGTACTTCTACCCTCTCGGCTTAGTTGACCATGTTCAGAGGAGAGAACTTGTCAATACTATTAGGTATTTACTGAAAACTTTAATGTTTGGGAAAGTACTTTATTGTATTGAGTCATTAGGAGTAACTACATACATGTACCTAAGAGCGATTTACTACAGGGTTTTCTTTACACACTGTATAAATGCAAACAGTATAAAAAATATTTTGAGTAACATTATATTATTATTACGTATTATGTACTATATGTATAACTAGCTGCATCCCGCGGTTTCGCCAACAGAAAAAGTATATATCCTTAAGCTGGGAACATATTATCGGACGCGTCCGACAGCCGCGACTGATTAGTGTGCACGGTCATTCGGATGCACTTGCAAATCAGGCGGCAGTGTTACCACTTTTAGTAGATTTCTAATTTTTGGTAGCTTTGAGGAAAAGAGAACGATGATTCAGTAGTCAGATAATTTAGTAATACTTTCAGTAGAAACACAGTATATAGTTTATTAGATTCGTCAAAAAATCAGTATTTTTGACAATTCAGAAAAATGGTATTCCAAAATGAATTTGGAACAAGGCTTGGTAGATTCTAGTAGGTTTTATTGCACGCACAGGCGAACTTCTGTCCTTCTGACGCGCGGACGCATCCCGTACTTCGTGCACACCATCCGCGGACGTCCGCGGACGTTTTCGGCTGACAAAAACATCCGGCTGGCCAGATCGCTCTAGGACGTCCGAACGCTCAAGGGCGGCCCAAGGTCACGTCCGCGACTTATGTTCGATAGTGTCAGTTACATACATTTGCATTACACAGATGACTATAAGTCGCGGCTGTCGGACGCGTCCGAGCAATGTGTCCCCAGCTTTATTCATGCTTTGTCCCCATAATGGGGACAGAGTCGATGGTGACAGCGGGAATACACCCTATGGTTTACTCCTATACATTATTATATATTTATCTAAATCTGTCAAACCGACGCATTTTCGCATATATAAATTTAAACTATGCTAAACCAGCTGTTTTCATCAAACATTATGGCAGTCTTCATATTATGTACTTGAGGTAACGTTCCATTGGACCCTGCAAATAAATTATACAACGTTTACTTAAAGGAATATTGGAGCGCGAAGATCGTCAATTCGATGTCAAATTGTCAAATGCTTACCCAATGTTTTCTCGTCATTTTCTTCCACATAAACCGGAAGGTCCCGGCTGTGGTTCCGGTTCACTAATATCTGCCTGTAAGCCTTTCATAAACTCTTCAAGGAAGACATTGATAGTATTCCCCATTAGAGCGACAGCTGTGTTGGCCAACCCGCCAGTCTGTTCCACCAACGCTTTCACATTGTTGCCGATAGCTGGGACTTCATTAGCGACCGCTATCACAACATTCGTCATCTCTTTAGCTGTGTCCGAATTGCAGTAGTTGGAAGCATGTCTCAAAGGTACCTCAGTCAATAAGCCTTTATTCAAAATGTCACCAAAAGTTTTGATGTCCATTTCCTGTATGGAAGAAACAAAACTTTTCATCAGGTTTATGTATTCTGCTCCAAATTCTCGGAACATTACATTGCTTTTTTCGATTAAAGTTTTAACTTGGTCGATATTGCCCGTGGATAGATTCCCCTGTGCGCTTGTTAGGAAGATGTTTAAAATGTTGAACAGTTTGTCTTCAATTGCATTCGTTAATGGAGTATCCGGATTTGAATTCGATGATTCACTCTCTTCTTGTGTTCTTGTGCTTGGCTTCAGCAATAACTCAAAAACTACTTTCTTGCAAATGTCTGAGTTTGTTATTTTGGCCAGGTCTTTATCAATTTGCAGTTTGTAGTTAAACGCGTTCCTAATTCCTGAAGATGCGTTAAACAGTAGTATGTTTAATAGGGTATGCCATAGTGAGGCGTTATGTAGGGGGTTAGCGCTTTCGTCTGCGGCTACTTGTTTGAGCATGTCTGTTAGACATTCCATCGCGAAGTATTCGGCGAACACGAGATGCGCAAACCGCGGGACCCCGTTCACGACACAGTCAATCAAGTTACTTCTCTCAGTCCCTTCCTGCATTTTTTTTATCATATCTTTTACTTCGCTTATGTCATCTTCTTTCAGTAACTTATTCAAATCGTTTTCTCGGCTTAATGTGAACAGTCCTAGTTTTTTATGTTTCTCCATGAAATCTCGTCTGGTTCTAACGTACCTCTCTGCTATTCCACTGTCATCGATCGAATCGTTTTCTTTTTGACATATATTCTTAATTTGATCTTCGGCGTATGATCTGTAGAGTTCGAATACATCGACTATAATATCAAACTTATTTTTCATTTCGGTTTCGTCGAGCACTAAGGATATGGTGTCTTCTATACGACACTTGAAGTAGTTGGCGATGAGATAAATGTGAAGCGGCGTATTGGCGAGCTCGAGGTCCTCGTCGTCGGGCACTCGTCCGAGCAGCTCATCGACGGGCGTGTACTGATTGAAGTCGATGTCGAAACTCTCCTTAAACTTGTCGTTTACTATCGATGGAGATAATCTTGTCACTTCACTTTTGAAAAACTGTGCTGCGACTACATATACCAGATGAAATCCTATGCTTACAATAGGTACAAACTCGCGATCCGGTTCACCTGTTAAATGAATATTAGTTAACTTCGAGAAGTGTTTCGCGAAAGCGCAAAAATTGTCGAACTGTTCATAGTTTAGTTTTTCAAGCTTCAAATTTGTCTTGAAATATCTGTGCAAAAACGATTTATTGCTTTTTGTGTCGAACGGTTCTAACGTGTAAATTGTGTCGAACTCTCGCTGTAAAGCGGTGACCGTGTGGTAGTAAGAACATGTCGTGATCCACATCCGTTTCCCTTTGTGTTTTAGAACCTTTATTATCCTCATTATTTCATATTCGTAATGTCCACATATAACATTGAAATCATCGAGAAGGAAAATAACTTGGTTGTTGTTGTACAATTCTATAAAATATTCTAGTTCAAATAATACCATTGGATTCTTAATAGCTTCTGCATTTTCTATTGTGATTTTAGAGCCATCCTCTTGGAAAGTAACATCTTTGTCTTCGAAGTCTCGTTTTAGTGCTACTTTTGATAAAAATCTTATAACTTCAACAGCGTTTATGTCTGTCTCATTTGATAGCCATTCCTCAAACTTGTTTTCGTAGTCGGGTAAGTTGATTCTTACTATCCAAGGAAGAGGCCCCATTCGCTTAGTGTTGAGAGACAAATGAGTCAATAATGATGACTTTCCCATTCCTGATTTAGACTTTATTACTACAATTTCATCTGCTAAGTCAAAAAGATCTTTTACTTGAATTTTCGTCTCTTCGTGACTTATGAATCTGTCTATGTATTTATCTTTAGTTTCTCTATAGAAACCATCTATAAGCGATTTGCCTATATCTATCCTGTCTTTATTTAAAAGCTTAGATAATATTTCGGTTCTCACTATTGCTTTTGTGTTTTCGTTTAGCAAAAATCCTAATTGTGTTTCATCACCTTGGAAAACAACTTTAGAATTCTCTAAGATTTTTTCTTGAGAGTCTTCAGTTAAGTCGATAAGGTAGCTGGTAAAGTCAGACACGGATACATAGTTATCTCCTTCGGATGCTCTCATCTCGTCTGCTAAAGCATCGCTCGAGACGACGATGATGTTTTTCCCCTTAAACGCGTTCATAACTTGCTTTATTTTGTTACAGAATCCTTCGTAATACTTGAGTTCTTCGTAAATAATAATCAAGTAATCCATTTCCGTTTTAGTTAGGTCTCTTATGAGAGTGTTGTAGTCGTTTAGAGGAAGACTGAGAACGTAATCGAATTCTAAGAAAGTAAAGTTGTTGGCATTGTGAAAGTGCTGATTAATCTTTAAAGCGGTTAGCACACTTGCTTCTGTTTTTATGTTGAGTCTGCCTGTCATCTGATGTAAATGGAGACTACGGACAGCAGCCTGTTTGAAACTGATATCAAGTTTTTGTAATTTTTTTATAAACATGAAATTGAGTACAGTCAGCAGTGGACTGTCGATAACGGCGTCTTTAGCTCTCTTGAAGTATTGACTTGTGGTGTTAAGATAGTGAGCTTTTCCCGGTTTCATCCACCATTTCTGAACTTCATCGTGTGACTGCAAGTATATAGCATCTGAATGTATTCTGAATACAGATTCTTTGTCTTCGGGTTCATTGTTGTAGTATTTAGTAATTTCTTTTTTTAGAATAAATTCGACTTCGCCTTCTTGCGCCTGGTTCGTGTAAAACCACAGTTTGTTCAGAAATTCGTTCGCTTGTCTCTTGTCATATTGATCACCATCGAAGTAGTATTTAGGAAAACCATCGATATTTATTTTCAGTCTGTACTTTTCCAGCTCTTCTTCATTAATAAAAAGTAAAAACTGAGATAGAAACGCTTGAGATCTCTTCGGAAGTACATTTTTTAAGTCAAATTTAAACATTTTTGTGTTGTCATCTAGAACAAGAAGGTTTCCAACTGCACTCCCAATTCCACCGTTGATTTCTAAGAGTCCACGTTGAATCAGTTTTCCATTGCCTACAGTATCATCATTAATTTCAACTACTTTGCTTTCGTCGTAATTTGTAAAAAGTGGTATTAGTTTTTCCACGACATCTTTTATTCTGTTTTTAACTTTATCTTCAGTACCTCTAAAAGACATGTCAAGATTCCCAAACTGTGGGGGCAAATTAAATGTCATCCCGTGTAGCTTTAGCCACACCGCTTCTCTTATTAGGTAAGGTTGAACCTCGAGTTTTGAGAGACCATCGCGTATTTTTTCCAGAGCGAAAACATTTTTATTAAATTGCTTTTTGATGTTTGTTGTTTCAATAATTTCTAGTCTAAAGGTTTCTTCGTTGTAAGTAGCTAGCTTTCCGATAACTCTACTTATATTTATTGCATTCGGATTTTGCAGCATATCATGAAATCGGTTAGCGATAATAATGTTATCTTCGATAGGGGTCTTATCGCAGTGCGTCGATGATATTTCTTTGTAGAATATTTCTCGCAAACAAAATAGGTATTCTGATGGACTCGTGAAGAATTCTGGCCGGAACGACCCGTAGCGTATTTGTTTTACTTCCTTTTTGACTTGTATTTCATGAATATCTGACACGATGATAACTTCTCGGCCTAAAACGTAATGATAACGTGCGATGTGTTCGTTTGACATCATCACTTCACTTTTATCTTTCTCTGCCATGATGAAATACAAGAATATTGTTCCTAGGCTCTTGACTCGATCCTGAACTGTCATCTTTGTGAGAGACTCAAGATCGCTCTCTTCGTAGTCGAACTGGAAGACTTCACCATTTTCTGATGTGCTGATGATTTCATGGACCTTAACACTGAGTTTGTTTCTTTTTATCAACTTTCTTGTAAAGAGATCTTTAGCAGGAGTGTAAATAATAAGATTAGTTTCTGTGTTACTAAATTCTCCATCAAACATGTCGTCGCTATTGTTAGGCTTGAAGCTCTCTTTGATTCTGAGATAACTGTCGAAGTATTTGATGAGGCTGAAGTCACCCTTGTCGTTGCGAACGTTCTCAACAGTGAGTAGTCCTTTCTCGCGATCCTCGCGGTGCTTCGCTTGTAGGTATATCATGATGGGTTTGTCGTGACCTTTCACTTTCAACCTCAAACACATGTCATCGAGTGCACCGATTCTATCGATGTTGGTCCCTAATATAAAGTCTTCGATATCTTTGTCATTCAGAGCTCGTAACAGGACCAAACTGAGCAGTTTAGTTTCGAACAGTTGTCCACAAACACCTGAAGTTCCTGCTCGTTTCGAATACAAATATTGTTTTGATTTCTTTGAGGATTTAGCAATAGGTTTTTGAACCGCTGTTATCGGAGGTTCCGATTTTATTTGGGAAGATTTTTCCAAAGCGACTGGTTCTTTATTCAAAGCGTTTAATAATTGGAATATTTGTTTGCCGCTGTCTGTCTGTAAGTCTCTGGCGATATCTAACGGGGTCTTCTGGTCTAGATTTCTCACATCTTGTGCAGCTCCTTTGTTCAGCAGAATCTGTACGATATCCTTCTCATCCTTGATGACGGCAACATGGAGTGGTGTGTTGTTGCGTTGGTTTCCGTCCACCGCGTTCACGTCGGCTCCTTGCTCCAAACATCGTAAAACATTCGCCTTTTTCTCTTCAACATTTTTCTTTTCAAGTAAAGAAATAAACAAGTGAAGAGTTGAAATAATTTGTTCATCACTCATGGTCACTGGCACTTATATCCTCATTTTATTCACAAAATATTTTTTATATTTTACTAATTATAAACTGACTTTATTTGTTATCATTTTTCACTGGGATTGCCGCGTATATAGCTATATAATTGAGCTTATCTGGCGCTTGGAGCGAGCGCACGAGGCAGACTACCGGCCGGAGCATTTTAGCGGCCGGTAAAAATGCAAAAATACTTTAAAAATATCTTATCTATATGTCCCCCGTCTCTGTCTAGCCAATTATAAACCTCATCGTTACCTCTCGTAAACGATTCGCGCGTAGCAATAAATGAATGAGCGAGTTAGAATTCCTTCGAATTTCTTAGTAGGTATTATTTTTATTGTTACCGCATGATTCATGGATATGATTTTTTTAAACTTGTATAACAAGGTACTTTTTTGAGGACTGAAATGTTCGTTGGTTATAATATAGGTTAGGTACGTACTTTTTGAGGATAAAGTTGATATTGACTGAGATACATCTTGTAAAGTTGATATTGACTGAGATACATCTTGTAAAATCTAAATAATACTATTTTAAGCTAAATTTATTCAATACATTTTAAAAGAGGGATTAACTTTACTTTTACTACCTAATTTAAATAACATATGTTATCTACATTATACAAATATAGAGGATGTTTATTTTGTTAGCAAAAATTAACTGGTGCGTTTCCGGGCTAGGATAAAAACAAAATCCAATGATGTACTTACTAAGTAGTTTTATTTTTAATCAAAATCGGGCACGCAACTCTTTTTATCACTTTTAGCTATCTCTTATAGTTTAGAGATACGCCTGAAGGCCCAATACTCTAGCTAATCTATTGAAGTAGGTAATCATATTATTATAAGGCATTTGTTGTTTCTTTGTAAATTGATATTTCTTGAGGAAATGACACAGGTTTTGATCCGTGGTAGAATAAGAAGTCGATTTTTTGTACAGCCTTTTACTTTTTAACCCCCGATACAAAGCAAAAACGACGGGGTGTCCACCCCGTCGTTTCTGAGTTGTACGTCAAACTTCAAACTGTCTGTGTGACTGTCTGTCTGTGTGTGTGTCTGTGGCATCGTAGCTCCCAAACGGATGAACCGATTTTTATTTTGTTTCGTTTCTTGAGTAGGGAGTGTTCTTAGTTATGTTCGATCGAAATCGGTTCAGCCGATTGAAAGTTATGAGGGATATAGAAGTTGTACGAATACATGCAGTGAGAAAGACAATGATTGCATACTATTTTGTTATACTTAATATTAACAGGGTTCTTAAACTCATTGTAATTGTTATAAGTTTTTGAAAAAGCATCATCACTATCACTATCACTAATAGTATAAAACAAAGTCGCTTACAAACCGCAAGTGAATTCGTTGTGTGTGGTACGAAACAATTGAACTCAAATCGTGTTGGATACTTTACAATGTAAACAATTAATTTAGTACGAGAGGTCAACGCTTACGTAGGTACGTACCTACTACGTGCCACACAACACGCACAGCTAAATAAAACCTCGTATACACTAGGCAACAATTGACGCGCAACAAGATCGGCAACGTTGCCAGCTTGCGTGCAACATGAAGCATATTGTTGTTTGTTTCCGTGCAACGTACAGTAGAGCATCAAATTTTGTCAAGTGAAGACATGTCGTGCAAAAACCTACCTACCCACCTAGTGGAATCTATAAAAGAAATTTTATTATAGATATTTTACTAAGAGCTTTTTACAAAGACTCCACTGTCTGTCTGTCACCAGGCTATAAACCGTGATAACTAGACAGTTGAAATTTACACGGATGATGTATTTCTGTTGCCGCTATAACAACGTATACTAAGAACAGAATAGGATAGTACGGAACCCTTCGTGCGGGAGACCGGCTTGCACTTAGCCGATTTTTGACACATTTTTCATCGATTTTTTTTTACTTTTAGGGTTCCGTACCTCAAAAGGTCGCCCGTTTCTCGTCTGTTTCTCCCTAGTCCCATTTTTATTTAGTATATTATGTACCTATAGATAATCTAGATCTAGACGTCTTGTTCTACGTATACTTCTGATATATAATAGCTATGAAATACCTACCTACTTGTACAAAAGTTTAATAACTAAAGGAAGAACTACAAAAAGGAACTACTTAATAAAAAAACTGTTAAGGGTTAAAAAAGGAAATGAAATAAGAAAATTAAAAAGTCCCTACAAAAAGAATGAAATATTATTTTTTTTCAAAATCCTCTCTTATCGGATGCCCACGAAGAACACACCGCCCAATTTTCAGGTTCAAGTTTCTACGATCAGCTGTTTAGACTGTGCGTTAACCGTCAGTCATTCAGGACAAAGCTTTTTATAAGTAGGTATAGAAGTATAGATAGCAATATTGATAATGCTGCAAGAATACCTTTATCTAATAGTTATTTATATCATTGTAGAGTTTCTTCAACGAATTAATAAGTAGCTAGCTAGGTTGGTAAGTATGTATGTTTGTAAACAAGATAAGCAATGCTATGGTTACATTTCAATTAAATAACACCATTTCTTTTTACATTCTTATGACAATATATTTGATAGGTAAATAAAACTTGCGTATTTATAATATTAGTTGGCTTTACAGTGGCTTCTCTGACTACAGGCTATCCGGTCGTCTTCGTCGTCTAAGCACATGAGTAGAGAAGGACCTTGAATATTATCATATTAATGTGCACTATAGCAACTTTGCTCATGAACGCTATAAATGAGGGATTTATGAAATGCTATAATTTGATTATGTCCCGATAGATGGTGTTGTTCAGAGAGTGTACGGAAACATCAGATAGGCTGTATTAGGGCGCAGTAAAGACGAGATAACGTCTTCTTTAAACCAAAGGCGAACAACGAAGAAAAATCCTAACATCTACCTTCATACTACTATTTGATTTCTTTTTTCCGAAATAAAAATAAATTACTTTTGTGTTTTCCAATTTCACAATTGACATCACTTCGCCGCAAGTAACTTTGACCAGGCACTATACCCCTTTAAGGTAGATGAAGATCTATCGAGCGATTTGGAAATACTTACGAAAAGATAAGCCGTTTTCAAAATCCCTTTTTATAAAATATCAATTAAAACAAATCATTTTTACTATTTTGAGTTAATTAATAGCTACGTTCTTGATAAAAATATATACTTACCTACTTGCATGTCTATCAATAGATATATTGCCAAACATCCAATTCATCTTTTAATAAAAGAACCGCGGTAACCGGTCAATGGAAATTTAAATTTTTACTGCAAAATATCAAAGCGCCATGTGTATTGTGTAGTTTAGGCGGATAAAATCATGTATTTAGTATAGTGCTATATGTAAACAAACATTATTATTACAGAATCGTCTGAAGAGACGTAACAATTAGCATTATTATTGGCTAGACAGAGACGGTGATATAAGCCGACAACAAGCGGCCGCCCGCGCGCGCGCCGCCCGGTTGTAGTCTGCCTCTAGCGCTCGTCAAAGTGGTAGATAATAATTCGATAGATAATTCTATAATATTAAACAACTACGCGGAATGCATATTGATAAGTTTGATAACACATTTTTATACTTTTTGAATTACATTTTATAAATAAAAGTCGGGGATATAATTGCCAGTAAAAAATGAGTGATGACAATGTTACTTTAAATACATATCACTTATTCTATTTGTTATTTGAAAACAGAAATGTTGAAGAGAAAAAAGTGAAAGTTTTGCGATGTTTGGAGCAAGGAGCCGACGTGAACGCGGTAGACGGACGCAAGAACACCCCACTACACGTTGCCGTCACCAAGGATGAAATAGATATCGTACAGATACTGTTAGACAACGGAGCCTTACCAGGTGCGAGGAATCAGGACAACAAAACCCCATTAGATATCGCCAGGAACCTGCATACGGACAGTGGTGAACAAATCTTTCAGTTATTAAAAACTTTGGTCCAACATTTAAGAAAAATCGTTTTGGAAAAATCTTCCAAAGTAAACCCAGTTCCTCCAAAAGCAGCTGTTCAAAAACCGACCGCTCAACCTGCAACCAAAGCAGTTCAGAATATACAGTCAAAACAAGCGGGTACTTCTGGTGTTTGTGGACAACTTTATGAAACCAAACTGCTCACTTTAGTCCTCTTAAGAATTCTCAATGACAAAGATATAGAAGATTTTAGATTGGGGACTAACATTCGTGGCATAGGGGCGCTCGATGACATGTGTCTAAGGTTGAAAGTGAAAGATCACGACAAGCCCATCATGATATACCTACAAGCGAAGCACCGCGAGGATCGCGAGAAAGGACTACTCACTGTTGAGAACGTTCGCAACGACAAGGGTGACTTCAGCCTCATCAAGTACTTCGACAGTTATCTCAGAATCAAAGAGAGCTTCAAGCCTAACAATAGCAACGACATGTTCGACGGTGAATTCTATAACACAGAAACTAATACTATTATTTACACTTCTGCTAAAGATTTCTTTACCAGAAAGTTAAACAAGGAAAACAAACTCAGTGTAAAGGTCCATGATATCATCAGCACAGCTACAGAGGACTCATCATCTAGCTCCAGCGACCAGCAACAAGATGGTATGGTATTCCAATTTGACTACGAGGACAGCGATCTTGAATCTCTCACAAAGATGACAGTTCATCATCGAATCAAGAGCCTAGGATCAATATTCTTGTATTTCATCATGGCAGAGAAAGACAAAAGTGAAGTGATGATGTTAAACGAACACATCGCACGTTACCATTACGTTCTAAGCCGAGAAGTTATAATCGTGTCAAATATTCATGAAATACAAGTCAAAACGGAAATAAAACAAATACGCTTCGGGTCCTTCCGACCAGAATTTTTCACGAGTCCATCGGAATACCTAGTCTGCTTGAGAGAAATATTTTACAAAGAAATATCATCGACGCACTGTGATAAGACCCCTATCGAAGATGACACTATTGTTAATCTATTTCAAGATATTCTTCAAAATCCGAATGCATTACATATAAGTAGAGTTATAGGAAAGCTAGCTACTTACAATGAAAAAGCCCACAAACTAGAAATTAAAAAGAAATTTAACGATGAAACAGAGCTAGAGAAAATACGCCACGATTTATCGGAACTAGAGGTGAAACCTGACGTGATAAGGGAAGCGGTCTGGTTAAAACTAAAAGGAATAACATTTATTAAGTTGCCGCCACAGTTCGGGAATCTTGACATGTCTTTCAAAAACAAAAACAGATTACAAGATGTCGTTGAAAAACTTATACCAATATTTACCAAAAACAAAGAAAGCAAAATAGTTGAGATTAATGATGATACTGTAGGCAAACTTATTCAACCTGGACTCATAAAAACTGATGGAGGGATCGGGAGCGCAGTAGGCAACCTTCTTGTTCTAGACGACGACACTAAAATGTTTAAATTTGACCTAGATAAAGTACTCCCGAAAAATTCTAAAGAGTTTTTGTCCCTGTTTTTACTTAAAATCGACAAAGAAGAACTGAGAAAGTACCGACTGAAAATTAACATCAATCGCTTTCCCAAATATCACTTTGATGGTGATCATTATGACAAGAGACAAGCTCAGGAATTTCTGGACAAATTATGGTTTTACACAAACCAGGCGCAAGAAGACGGAGTCGAATTCATTCTAAAGAAAAAAATTGCTGAATTCTACAATAATGAAGCTAAAGACAAAGAATCTGTATTCAGAATTCATACAGATGCCATATTCTTGCAATCACATGATAAAGTTCAGAAATGGTGGATGGATCCGACAAAAGCTCCCAGTCTCTATCTCAACCCTCATAGTCAATATTTTAAAGAAGCTAAAGATGCCATCTTCGACAGTCCACTGCTAACCGTTCTCAACTTCATGTTCATCAGAAAGCTACAAAAACTTGAAATTAATTTTAATCAGGCTGCCGTAGACAGTCTTGATTTGGATCAGATGACAAATAGAATCAATATTAAAACAAAAACAGGTATCTTAACCGCTTTGAAGATAAGTCAGCACTTTCACGATGCGAATAATTTTACTTTCATTGAATTCGATTACGTTCTCAGCCTTCCTTCAAAAGACTACAACATTCTTATAAAAGATCTTAAAGAAACAAAAATGAAATATTTGATCATCATTTACGAAAAACTCAAGCATGAAGGAACTTATGAAGATATCTATAAGAAATTAAAACAAGTAATGGACGCGTTTAAAGGAGAAAACATCATCGTTGTTTCAAACGATGCTCTAGCAGACGAGATGAAAACATTCGAAGGAGATGACTATGTATCCGTGTTTGATTCCAACAACTATCTTGTTAACTTAACGGAAGACTCTCAGAAGAAAATCTTAGAAAAATATTCTAAAGTGGTTTTTCAAGGGGATGAAATCTTTATTAAACGAACAATCAAAAGGACTAGTGAAAACTGAAATATTAAGATGGCTTTTCAACAAAACAAAGTATAGCTAATAATGTTGATCAACTGAGGTATTTCATAGTTAATAACTCAGAAAACACATACGGAAACAATATAAGATACAGAGAGCATCCTATCTACAACTCGTGAAGAAACAGAAACATCAACTCGTTGTCGTCGTCAACTACAAAACGAATTGTTGAAATCGGAACCGTAAACACAGCTCGCAAATATGTAAAATACATAATACTTACTATTAAATAAACGAATCAATACGTATCTGCTGCGAGCTTTTACTACCTTCAATGATCTGTGTGACGTTGCTGACTTGGACATGTTCTGTTCTAGTGTTACCACGGCGAGACGGGGCGCGTCGGTAGAGTAGTTTATTCTTTGGTAGTGGTCAGTTTTTTCAACCGAGTTGTTTTTTATTTATTTAATACAGATAGTGTCTGTAGAATGTATAATTGGCTCTCTGTGTCTATTATTTTATGTTTATTTTTATTTATAGCTATTGGTTCTTCTAAACCTTCATCTTGAATCACTCTATCTATTAAAAAAAAACCGCATCAAAATCCGTTGCGTAGTTTTAAAGATGGAAATAGGGACAGAGAAAGCGACTTTATTTTATACTATGTAGTGATTTATAAGTCAGATACTAAGATCTCTTAATAATGTATCTAATAATATCTTATTTAAAAGCAGATGAGACGTTGAATTAAAATTGTTTTTCAGTTATTTTAATAAATTTAGATTTATCCACGAACAAAATATGGATATTACCTACATATACAGGATGAATTTTAAATGTAGGCCTTCAGGGCTATATCCTAAACTATATGAGATAGCGGAAAATGCTAAAAGGAGTTGCGTGCCCGATTTTGATAAAAACTAAAACTGTACCATTAGATTTTGGAAAAGTTATTTATTACCCTAGCCAGGAATATATTTTTGAACCAACCTATAGTGTTGCTGATAGAAATCAATTCCTGGAAACAAACATAGTGGCAAATAATAGGAAACAGCTCATTTTAGTAATCTTTTGTAATTTTCATACAACCATCAATGAAAAAAAAAGCAGTGAGGAGGTATGGCCAATGACGCAACCAGGAGACGCAACCAACTGCTGCACTAAAAATATGAACTGTTTTACAAATTTCATGTAAAGTAGGTACTTTATTTAGAACATATTTTAAAATATTTAGAATTATATACCACTTGCCCTCTATGCTTTATACCCTATTGTTTTGCCGGAGACAAATAGGTGAAAATTGCAGAAAACTATAAAATTGTGCTAGTTCCTTTGATTTTCCATACTATGTAGGTATGTTTCCAAGAATTGATCTATATCAGCAACACTATCGATTGGTATAAAAATATAGGTGATTATTTTTTTGCAAAATCAACAGGTTCGATTCCTGGCTAGGGTCATGAATTTTCAAAAATCTCATGCAGTTTTAGTTTTAGTCAAAATCGGGCACGCAACTACTTTCAGTATTTTTCGCTATCTTTTATAGTTTAAGATATAGCCCTGAAGGCCCACATAAAAAATTCACGCTGTATGCGTACGATACGAGAGTCGTCTACAAGAGAGAAAACGTTAAGCTTTATTACTGGCTAGACAGAGACAGGAACAATAGTAGATTATACAACAAGTGAAAAAAAAGGTAATTTAATTCGAGGGACTAAGTTGGATCCCGAGAGCAGCGAAGGATTCTATAGTTGAATCCCGAGCGTAGCGAGGGATTCTATATTAGAATCCTGAGCGGAGCGAGGGATACAAGGACCGAGATAAATTATTTTTTTCACGAGTTGTGTACTCTACTTTTTACCATTGACTGCGAGAAAATAAATTTAGAAATGGTTCAAGAGATTGTGTCTCATTTTCATTACTGGAAGAACTAATTTTAATATAATTTATGTTATTAGATGTTTAAATAACATAAAACAACCACGATAACAGAAATAGAAAAGAATTTTTTTAATTGTATATAACTATAACTCCCGATCCCGTGGGAATATCGGGATAAAAAGTAGCCTATAGCCTTCCTCGATAAATGGACTATCCAACACAAAAAGAATTTTTCAATTCGAACCAGTAGTTCCTGAGATTAGCGCGTTCAAACAAACAAACAAACTCTTCAGCTTTATAATATTAGTATAGATTATTAAGTTTTATTCCAAATAACTGAATTTTAATCCATGTTATTCCATGTCATAGGTACTCCCATTGTCATGCTCCCGAGATTTTGACGGCAACAAATCTCTACATATAATAAATTCGAAGTTTTGGAAGTAAGCGTTCTACGTCCATAATGATCTTAGCACTATAGAATTCGCTAACCTTATATAGCTCCGGTAGAAAAAAATCTTGCATGCGCGATTCAGGTTTTCTTAAATTTAGAAAATCACAAATTAGTTGATTATTCTTTTTGTTCTGCTTAAAAATTTTGTACACTTATGTATTTTAAGAATACATAGCAATATACACATTTTTTAACTAGAAAATAAAGTAATTAATTTAATTAGATATATTTTTTAATTTCAAGTAACTAGCGCCATCTCTTCGTTTTCGCGAAACTACCATTCATCTCAGAAAATGTTGATTTTATTTGTTTACCTTTGTTTGTGCAGTCTAATTTCGGGAACTAGGAAACAGATTTTAACATAATCTTCACGAATGTGTTCAGAAAATATCAGAAGAGGTTTAGGTATTTCAAGTAGATTTATGTTACTAATTAAAATTTGATATTTCTGGGCGTAAAAAATAAACCATAATATTTTTGCATGAAAACGTACAGAACGTAGGGATGATGTCAAAATTGTCATTTTGACATACGGAAAGAAGCATCTAGCGCCATCTCTTTTTTATTTATAATTTTATTATGGCTTCGCATTATTACTATCGTGCATATAGCCAGTGTCGCGGTCAAAGAAAATTAAATCCAATGCAGGAGCGTTTTTTGAATTTGGAACATTACAACGCTCCAGCAATTTTGTATGAACATGTGTATGAAGCGGCGTGCTGGGGTTATTAAAAACTTAAATACTCTTTGATTGGATCTCTTTTATCAAAGTACTAGCGACCCGCCCCGGCTTTGCACGGCTATATTATGCATGTATTATCTTCTTATCTATATCTATACATATAAAATCCTTTGTCCTGACTGACTGACGGATCATCGCACAGCCTAAACCGCTGATCGTAGAGACTTGAAACTTGGAGGGTGTGTTCTTTGTATGACGTAGGCATCCGATAAGAAAGAATTTTCCGAAATTCTACCCCTAAAGGGGTGAAAAAGGGGGGCAAAGTTTGTATTGGACAACGTGATTCCTTAGTCCAATCTATTTCAAATTTTGCATAAACATTCTTTAACAGAATTAATGGAACACGTGTTTCGTATTTTATTGAAATTCATCCCCTAACGGGGTTAAAAAGGGGAAGAAAGTTATTTTGGGAGTGATTTGCTTCGAAGTTGATATCAATACTCTTTAGTGCTTTTGATTAGATTGGTAACATACTCATTAATCTATGATTGGTAAGACGTCACTTCAAGCTGACAGCGTTAACGTAAAACCTAAGAGGTTGAAAACTTCGAACATTGAACTGAAAAAAGGTGTCTTGCCATTTAGTACTGGGAACTTGACATAGTATTTTTTTTTGCGCGATACGTTTGCTAATACCTGTCGATAGAGGACATTACGGCAAATGAAATATGCCTTTACACCAAATCTCATAGTGTCTCATAGGTGTCTCGGAAATGGGGTATTTGACCAAACGTTATGACTAAGATTTTATCAAAAGTGCGCTGTGCAAAAATAATGCTTTCTAACCAAACTTCTAAACCATCTCGGAGACGGGATATTTGTTAAAACATAGAACTGTTATAGGATAGCCACTGAATCACTTAAAACTCTATATTTTTATTAGGATACGCCAAAATTACTCTCTGCGCAACTGTTCAGCCCTACCTAATAATAAAATTTTGAACAATTTGCCAAAAGTCACAGTTCCCAAAGTTAGTAGATACTAATTATTAAGTTATTTAAAAGAAATATCTTTTGTTATGAATACGAAAATACCTAAACAAATGAATAGGACTTTTACACCTTTTTCATTTTTAAAATGGACAGGAAAGTGATCTTATAAGGGTTCCTTTTTTACCTTTTAAGGTACGGAACCCTAAAAACACAAAAGATGACTATGATAGATAGGTAATTACTAATTAGCACGATATGATTAAAGATTTACTCATGTGGTAATCGTAGAGTTTTGTGCATTATTGGCTCTGTGTTAGAAAGACAGAAATAAAAGAATTCATTTTTTTTGGTTTAGAACTTTAGGTACTTAGACGTATACCCATTTTGGATCCCATCCCAAGAGAATTGGGTGCACCCGAGGTTTTCGTGTTCCAAGTTAAAATACATCTCATTCAAAATCTATCTTCTCTATACATATAAAATTCTTTGTCCTGACTGACTGACGGATCAACGCACAGCCTAAATCGTAGAAACCTGAAACTTGTAGGGTGTGTTCTTCGTATGACGTAGGCATCCGATAAGAAAGGATTTTAAGAAATTAATTACCTACCGGGTTTAAAAAAGAGTAGAAAGTTATTTTAGGCGATTTACTTCGACTCGAACTCCTTAGTGCTTTTGATTAAATTAAGTAAGTACATTTTATTTTGACACACATGTTTCAAACTCAATCTAATTTGAAACGAACAAAAAATAATCCTATTTTAACTATTTTCGACTCCTGCGCGGACGAAGTCGCGGGCAAAAGCTATTATCTAATATAATTGCTGCTTTATTTCGAAATTATTCCGGAGTCAGTCATTTTCGTCACTGGAACAACTTATAATATTTTTATGTTATTCGATTTTTCAATGACATTATACAACCACTATTTTTTTTTCTCTCTTGTTTGGCTCCAGGAACTTATGCCATTTTCATCTTGTTCTTCATTTTCAGCAGGTTTTTTTTTTCTTCAGTTATGGCTTCGCACGGTTTGTGCATATAGCCAGTATCAAGTAATATTTTGCATCAAGTTATGGCCCGATTTACAGAAATCGGGCTCAAAGTGTTTCAAGATGGTCAAGTCGTCAAGTCACAGTTTGTCAAGTCAGGGGTCATAGTAAAGCGGTGGCTACTTTACTATAACCTTGTAGGAGATTTTGGAGGCAACGAGAAAAGTCCATGTTTGACACTGATTTTTACTTTCACTACACTTGTGCACTTTCACAGAACTAAATTAGATAACTTTCCACCGGAATTATACAATTTAACTCGGTTTACAACTAAGTTTCGTGTAAATAAAACTGCAGCACGACATGTTGTTGGCTCGTTCCCCAAACAACCACTATTAGAAAAAAATCTAAATTGGCGGTATACTTTTTTTAAATTTAATATTCCATCCAGCCAGTACTTTCTTTAAACACTTTCAGTACGTTTTTTTTATAAGTTCATATTATTTCGTATATTCGTGCATGTTCCAAATTCAAAATGTTTTTATTCACTCAGTGAGTAAAAGAGCGTTTTATTCACTGTTATCGATGAATAAAATGCCCCTTTTCGAGTGGCAATGGTAAAAAAGTATTTTTGCAGTAGGGTCTATACACAGTCGGCCAATCTTGGGTCGCCGGCGCTGGCCGGTGCGAAGGATCTTTGAGTTATCGATGCACTGTTGCAAGCATCTACGCGTACACTTCGCTACGTGGGGTTATAATTACTGCATATGAAGGACGTAAAGCAATCGCAACCGCGCTTCTATGCCAGTTAGATAGATGGATAAACTCTTTATTGTACCATATTAAACATTAATTGTAACATAAATTCCTGCTAAAAATATAAACCAAACAATATAGAACTATGGGCAGTTCCGAACTTAAAAAACTCAGTTAAAAGTTATTTCAAAACTTAAATAACAGTATGTATACACTCTGTAGGTCGAACAAATCACTTCACTACATAGTATAAAACAAAGTCGCTTTCTCTGTCCCTATATCCCTATGTATGCTTAAATCTTTAAAACAACGCAACGGATTTTGATGCGGTTTTTTTTAATAGATAAGAGTGATTCAAGAGGAAGGTTTATATGTATAATATAGCCGTGCGAAGCCCGGAGCGGGTCGCTAGTACTGAATATTTTATTATGTAAGAATACACATTCATTATTACCCCGTCAGATTTAGTAAAATAACTAAATCTGACGAGAATTCAAAACACACGCATTGCCACAGTCTCTGCCAAAGTTACGAATCGATACGAATAATATGCCATATGTTTCTGGCCAACGAAAGGGCGACCGGGAGTTTTGGCGGGAACGAGCCAACAACATGTCGTGCTGCAGTTTTATTTACACGAAACTTAGTTGTAAACCGAGTTAAATTGTATAATTCCGGTGGAAAGTTATCTAATTTAGTTCTGTGAAAGTGCACAAGTGTAGTGAAAGTAAAAATCAGTGTCAAACATGGACTTTTCTCGTTGCCTCCAAAATCTCCTACAAGGTTATAGTAAAGTAGCCACCGCTTTACTATGACCCCTGACTTGACAAACTGTGACTTGACGACTTGACCATCTTGAAACACTTTGAGCCCGATTTCTGTAAATCGGGCCATAACTTGATGCAAAATATTACTTGATACTGGCTATATGCACAAACCGTGCGAAGCCATAACTGAAGAAAAAAAAAACCTGCTGAAAATGAAGAACAAAATGAAAATGGCATAAGTTCCTGAGGCCAAACAAGAGAGAAAAAAAAAAAAAAAAGGCGACCGCGACGGTGTGTAGGCAGCATAACGCGTGACAACGTGCGCGCTCGTAGTGCTCGCGCGACGGATAATCACTACACTGACTGCCACAATATCAGTGCAAAACGATAACAAACCGCAAACAAATATCTTGAGAAATAAAAAAGTTATATTTTGAAGTGAAACCTAAAAAGAACTACCGGTAACCAGTCACTGGAGATTTACATTTTTGACTACAAAATATGATAGCGCCATGTGTAGGATAGAATATAATCATGTATTATTAGTACAATATTGTAAACAAACATTGTTGCTCCGCAAAGATGAGCTTTATTATTGGGTGGACAGAGACGGTGATATAAGCCGATAACAAGCAGCCGCCCGCGCCGCAGCCGGTTGTAGTCTGCCTCTAGCGCTCGTCAAAGTGGTAAATAATTCTATAATATTCAACAACTACGCGGAATGCATATTGATAAGTTTGATAACACATTTTTATACTTTTTGAATAACATTTTATAAATAAAAGTCGGGGATAATATAATTGCCAGTAAACAATGAGTGATGACAATGTTACTTTAAATACATATCACTTATTCTATTTGTTATTTGAAAACAGAAATGTTGAAGAGAAAAAAATGAATGTTTTGCGATGTTTGAAGCAAGGAGCCGACGTGAACGCGGTGGACGGACGCAAGAACACCCCACTACACGTTGCCGTCACCAAGGATGAAATAGATACCGTACAGATACTGTTGGACAACGGAGCTATACCAGATGCGAGGAATCAGGACAACAAAACCCCATTAGATATCGCCAGGAATCTGCATACGGACAGTGGTGAACAAATCTTTCAATTATTAAAAACTTTGGTCAAACATTCAAGAAAAATCATTTTGGAAAAATCTTCAAGAGTAAAACCAGTTCCTCCAAAAGCTGCTGTTCAAAAACCGACCGCTAAACCTGCAACAAAACTAGTTCAGAATTTACAGTCAAAACAAGCGGGTACTTCTGGTGTTTGTGGACAACTTTATGAAACCAAACTGCTCACTTTAGTCCTCTTAAGAATTCTCAATGACAAAGATATAGAAGATTTTAGATTGGGGACTAACATTCGTGGCATAGGGGCGCTCGATGACATGTGTCTAAAATTGAAAGTGAAAGATCACGACAAGCCCATCATGATATACCTACAAGCGAAGCACCGCGAGGATCGCGAGAAAGGACTACTCACTGTTGAGAACGTTCGCAACGACAAGGGTGACTTCAGCCTCATCAAGTACTTCGACAGTTATCTCAGAATCAAAGAGAGCTTCAAGCCTAACAATAGCAACGACATGTTCGACGGTGAATTCTATAACACAGAAACTAATACTATTATTTATACTTCTGCTAAAGATTTCTTTACCAGAAAGTTAAACAAGGAAAACAAACTCAGTGTAAAGGTCCATGATATCATCAGCACAGCTACAGAGAACTCATCATCTAGCTCCAGCGACCAGCAACAAGATGGTATGGTATTCCAATTTGACTACGAGGACAGCGATCTTGAATCTCTCACAAAGATGACAGTTCATCATCGAATCAAGAGCCTAGGAACAATATTCTTGGATTTCATCATGGCAGAGAAAGATAAAAGTGAAGTGATGATGTTAAACGAACACATCGCACGTTACCATTACGTTCTAAGCCGAGAAGTTATAATCGTGTCAAATATTCATGAAATACAAGTCAAAACGGAAATAAAACAAATACGCTTCGGGTCCTTCCGACCAGAATTTTTCACGAGTCCATCGGAATACCTAGTCTGCTTGAGAGAAATATTTTACAAAGAAATATCATCGACGCACTGTGATAAGACTCCTATCGAAGATGACACTATTGTTAATCTATTTCAAGATATTCTTCAAAATCCGAATGCATTACATATAAGTAAAGTTATCGGGAAGCTAGCCACTTACAATGAAAAAGCCCACAAACTAGAAATTAAAAAGAAACTTAATGATGAAACAGAGCTGGAGAAAATACGCCACGATCTATCGGAACTAAAAGTGAAACCTGACGTGATAAGGGAAGCGGTCTGGTTAAAACTAAAAGGAATGACATTTATTAAGTTGCCGTTACAGTTCGGGAATCTTGACATGTCTTTTAAAAACAAAAACAGATTACAAGATGTCGTTGAAAAACTTATACCAATATTTACCAAATACAAAGAAAGCAAAATAGTTGAAATTAATGATGATACTGTAGGCAATGGAAAACTTATTCAAGCTGGACTCATAAAAACTGATGGAGGGATCGGGAGCGCAGTAGGCAACCTTCTTGTTCTAGACGACGACACTAAAATGTTTAAATTTGACATCGATAAGGAACTCCCGAAGTATTCTAAAGAATTTTTGTCGCTGTTTTTACTTAAAATCGACAAAGAAGAACTGAGGAAGTACCGACTGAAAATTAACATCAATCGCTTTCCCAAATATCACTTCGATGGTAATCATTATGATAAGAGACAAGCTCAGGAATTTCTGGACAAATTATGGTTTTACACAAACCAGGCGCAAGAAGACGGAGTCGAATTCATTCTAAAGAAAAAAATTGCCGAATTCTACAACAATGAAGCTAAAGACAAAGAATCTGTATTCAGAATTTATACAGATGCCATATTCTTGCAATCACATGATAAAGTTCAGAAATGGTGGATGGATCCAACAAAAGCTCCCAGTCTCTATCTCAACCCTACTTGCCAATATTTTAAAGAAGCAAAAGATGCCATCTTCGATAGGTCACTGCTAACCGTTCTCAACTTCATGTTCATCAGAAAGCTACAAAAACTTGAAATTAATTTTAATCAGGCTGCCGTAGACAGTCTTGATTTGGATCAGATGACAAATAGAATCAATATTAAAACAAAAACAGGTATCTTAACCGCTTTGAAGATAAGTCAGCACTTTCACGATGCGAATAATTTTACTTTCATTGAATTCGATTACGTTCTCAGCCTTCCGTCAAAAGACTACAACATTCTTATAAGAGACCTTAAAGAAACAAAAATGAAATATTTGATCATCATTTACGAAAAACTCAAGCATGAAGGAACTTATGAAGATATCTATAAGAAATTAAAGCAAGTAATGGACGCGTTTAAAGGAGAAAACATCATCGTTGTTTCAAACGATGCTCTAGCAGACGAGATGAAAACATTCGAAGGAGATGACTATGTATCCGTGTTTGATTCCAACAACTATCTTATTAACTTAACGGAAGACTCTCAGAAGAAAATCTTAAAAAATCATTCTAAAGTTTTTCAAGGGGATCTTCTTCATCTTTTCGTGTCGATTCCGTTACATATATATGTATATATGAAAATATATATATATATGTTTATTTATTTTTTAGTATTATTAATATTTTTTGTTTTTTTATTTTTTAGTATTTAATTTTTTGTTTTTGTATTTGGTTTTTTATTTTTTTATTGTTATTATTATATACAGTATCCAGCCCAATGAGTGGCTGCAGCCGCGGCGTCATCAGTCGCCTCGTATAGGTCTTGAGTGGAGCAAGAAACAGGACACGAGGGACACTCCAGCAGATGAGGCATAGTCTGTTCTGTTTGACCAGGGTTAAAATGGCAGTAGACATTACCTGGATCGGTATAACCCCATCGGCTAAGGTTGGTCTTACAGCGGCCCACCTGAGTTCTGAGCCGATTCAGGGTTTTCCATGTTGCCCACGGTAGGTTGTGACCAGTGGGCAGTTTTTCTGCCGGCTCATTGCAACCACTGGGGGCGGGTGGTGTTTTTGCCAGAGGTATAGCCTATTTTCTTTAGGGTGTTGTGAAATAGCTTCGGTTCTACTTAAGAAGCTATTGCGGCTCTTAAGTCTGGGTTTAGAAGCGGTGGATGCGTAAAGGGGATTTCTAGGGTCTATTTCCTGTTTATTTTTTTACACTTTTTTAACACATACAGACGAAAACAATATTAGATGCAAAGAGCATTCTATCTACAACTCGTGAAGAAAAAGGAAACTGGTCTAGCCCAGAAACATCAACTCGTTGTCGTCGTCAACTCCAAAACAAATTCGAAACCGGAAACACAGCTCGCAAATATGTTAAATACATATACATAAACGAATCAATACGTATCTGCTGCGAGCGTTTACTACCTTCAATGATCTGTGTGACGTTGCTGACTTGGACATGTTCTGTTCTAGTGTTACCTCGGCGAGACGGGGCGCGGCGGTTGAGTAATTTATTCTTTGGTAGTGGTTAGTTTTTGTAACTAAGTTGTTTTTTATTTATTTTATATAGATAGTGTCTGTAGAATGTATAATTGACTCTCTGTTTCTATTATTTTATGTTTATTTTTTATTTATAGCTATTGGTTCTCCTAAAAATTAATAAATAAAGATAATATTATGTATCGAATAGAGTATAGTTTTTTTATTTGTTTATACAGGGTTATTGGAAATTAATTGACACGGCGTTAAGGGCTTCTTCTGTGCACCTTAACAAACAACTTTTGTTCTACGACTTTTGTCGAAACTTAATACATATTCCAAAAAAAATATTTAAGTGTTTCTCGTACTGTCTGGTAATTTTCTATGTCTATGCGGCAAGTGCGCGCGCGCGATCGGCACCATACCTACTATGATTCATTCTGTGACGTAGACGTAGAGTTAAGTATTATTTGAACTGTTGGATTTAATTTTTTATTTTTGTATGGAATATTTTTATAATGAATTTCCAAAAGTCGTAGAACAAAAGATGATCGTTAAGGTGCACAGCCTTAACACGCCGTGTCAATTAATTTCCAATAACCCTGTATATTTATTAAACATTTACAATGAATCAAAATTGCTAACCAAAAATCACAAAGATTTGTCCGGTTTGCCAAACATAGGTTAAGTTCGTTACATGTATTAAATTATATAAAAAATAAAACAAATAGAATGCGACTACTTACATAATTTAAAACGATACAATAAAATAAACAATGAATATAATAAATAAGTAAGGTAGAAGTTAATCGCGCTCAGTCAGCTATCGATCGATAGTCTATATCACTATGCGGAAAAGAGACAACGCTATCTAACAATCGCGCCGTTTCATCGGTTAGATCGTATGCAGTCAGTGATAAAAACTTGTTCTACAACTATTCAGTTGCACTAGCTACACGCTGTCCAAAAAGTGTAATTTTAATTTATCTTTAATAGCGACCCGCTCCGGCTTCGCAGGGCTATATTATGCATGTATTAAACATATAAACCTTCCTCTTGAATCACTCTATCTGTTAAAAAAAACCGCATCAAAATCCGTTGCGTAGTTTTAAAGATCTAAGCGGTCAAAGGGAAATAGGGACAGAAAAAGCGACTTTGTTTTATAGTTACTTGCATGTGTGAGTACCTGTTCATTTTCCAAAAAAATCCTCACCCTATATTTTTGAAGCTGATAGAAATCAATTCCTGGAAACAAACATAGTGGCAAATAATAGGAAATAACTCATTTTAGTAATCTTCTGTAATTTACATACAACTATCCATGAAAATGAAAAAAATGCAGTGAGGTTATGGCCAATGACGCAACCAACTGCTGCACTAAAAATATGAACTGTTTTTACTTCATGTAAAGTACTTAAATTAGAACATATTTTAAAATATTTAGAATTATATACCACTTGCCCCCCTCTATGCTTTATACCTTATTGTTTTGCCGGAGACAAATAGGTGAAAATTGCAGAAAACTATAAAAATGTGCTATTTCCTTTAATTTTCCATACTATGTAGGTATGTTTCCAAGAATTGATCTATATCAGCAACACTATCGATTGGTTATAAAAATATAGGTGATTATTTTTTTGCAAAATCAACAGGTTCGATTCCTGGCTAGGGTCATGAATTTTCAAAAATCTCATGCAGTTTTAGATTGGGATCGGGCACGCAACTAATTTCAGCTTTTTTCGCTATCTTTTTAGTTTAGGATATAGCCCTCAAGGCCCATGTAAAAAATTCATGCTGTATACGTACGATACGAGAGTCGTCTACAAGAGAGGCAACGTTGAGTTTTATTACTGGCTAGACAGAGACAGGAACAAAAGTATTTTTGTATATATAGAAGCCTCTGTACACATTCGGCCAATCTTGGGTCGCCGGCGCTGGCCGATGCGAAGGAACTTTGAGTTATCGATGCACTGTTGCAAGCGTCTACCTACACTTCGAGCTACGTAGAGTTCTAATTATCTCTATCCGCCACCAGGTGGCAGTATTGACTATGACGGCAACGAAAGTTCGACGTCCAGAACATTCATAGTCCATAGAAGTTTCTGTTAGTATTTTCGCAGATTTTCCCGAACTTTGTAGAAAACTTTTAAATTAATATAAAAGGGCGGCGTCGAGCTTTCGCCACTCAGTTCTGTTTTAGTGTTCATATAGAAATAGTCGTAAAGAAATAGATCAGTGACAAGTGCGGTTCTTATAGTGAAATAATAGTGCAACGAACAGTAATAGATAGTTCATAGTTTTGTTAATAGAAACAGTGCTAGTGATCGTATAGAATACCGTCAAATAGTATTACAGTACACAGTCGATAGTTTATAGTGATAGTTTTTAGTGAATAATACAGTCCACGGTTATAATGGTTTGGATAGAGTATAGTGAAATAAATAGTTTTTGAAAAGACCACAATCTTTGATCTCACCAGCACCCATACACCGTCGCGTATATTAGCGCTTCGAGACGCCGGTAGTCAAATAACGCCGTCGCGTACATTGGCCCTTCAACCCAGATAGTCAATACGTCGTCGTGTATATAAAGCTATCGCCAACGTAGACAAGGCCCGAAGCCTTCAAAAATGGTAAAAAATGAAAAAAAATCACAGTAGGATGAAACCCATTAGAAAAGGAGGGGAATATGATAAAAATGAAAGGAAAAATAAATTACGGTCGATCCGAGTTCGGGAAGTGGGAGGGGGGGGGGGTTTAAGGCTAAAAAATGGTTTATCTTGATTTCCGGCAAAACTACAAGTCCTATGGAAAAAAGTTAAATGGCAAAGTTGTAGGTAATAAAAAGATCTACAACTTTTGTATTAACAATTTTTTCACATAACCTCAAAATTTAGGTAAAAATTCAAATAACCCAGTTTTTGGTTTTTTATATTTATCGTTTTCAAAAATGTTTTTTTTTTGTGCGAAATTTGGTGAAAACTTATCTTATTATGTCCCAAATACACTGTAATTTATTTGATTTAAAATATTAATTTTTTCGCCTTATTGTAACTTAATATCAAAAAAACACCCTAATTTTCAATCGAAAATTCTCACGTCAAAATATCAGCTTTTTTCAAAAAGTCTGGAGGCTTTTTATTCGATGAAATCTCTACTTTCTGAAAAAATATACATTGCCATAGTAAATGTGGGACATAATAAGATAAGTTTTCACCAAATTTCGTAGAAAAAAAAAAACATTTTTGAAAAAGATAAATATAAAAAACCAAAAACTGGGTTATTTGAATTTTTCACCTAAATTTTGAAATTATGTGAAAAAATTGTATATACAAAAGTTGTAGATCTTTTTATTACCTACAACTTTGCCATTCACCTTTTTTTCAGAGGACTTGTAGTTTTGCCGGAAATCAAGATAAACCATGTTTTACCCTTAAAAACCCCCCCCTCCCACTTCCCGAACTCGGATCGACCGTAATTTATATTTCCTTTCATTTTTATCATATTCCTCTCCTTTTCTAATGGGTTTCATCCTACTGTGATTTTTTTGGTTTCAATAATTATCGACCCTGGTCCAACGCGCCTCAACGGCAGTTCCAAACTTATAAACTAAGTGAAGTCATTTCAAAACTTAAATAAACACTCTCTAGGTCGAACAAACACTGAATAGTAGGCGATGATAAACAGTCAAGTTACAGAATCTGAAGCGAATTCAGAGCACACGCATTGCCACAGTCCCTGTCAAAGTTACGAATCGACACAAATACGCCATCTATGCAATGGACATTGTCTGGCCAGTGGTTGGGCGACAGTGTGTAGCCAACATAACGCGTGATAACGTAAGCGCTTGTAGGTGCACGTAGTTTGCCTTGAGCGCTAGCTAGCGACAAAAATAAAATAGCGACTAAACTGCCGAAATATCAGTGCAAAACGATAACAAATCGAGTCAGTTTAAAATTAGAATACATAATTGGTTGATAAAATGAGGATATAAGTGTCAGTGAACCATGAGTGATGAACAAATAATTTCAACTCATCACTTGTTTATTTCATTACTTGAAAAGAAAAATGGTGAAGAAAAAAAAGCGAATGTTTTGCGATGTTTGGAGCAAGGAGCCGACGTGAACGCGGTGGACGGCAACCAACGCAACAACACACCACTCCATGTTGCCGTCATCAAGGATGAGAAGGATATCGTACAGATTCTACTGGACAAAGGAGCTGTAACAGATGTGAGGAATCTAGACCAGAAGACCCCGTTAGATATCGCCAGAGACTTACAGACAGAAAGCGGTAAACAAATATTCCAGCTATTAAACGCTTGGAATAAAGAACCAGAGGTTTTTGAAAAATCTTCCCGAGTAGAATCAGTTCCTCCAAAATCGGCCGATGAAAAACCGATCGCTGAACCCTCAAAGAAATTAAAACAATATTCGTATTCGAAACGACCGGGAGTTTTAGGAATTAGCGGACATCTTTACGAAATTAAACTGCTCACTTTAGTACTATTACGAGCTCTGAATGACGAGAATATCGAAGACTTTAGGTTGGGGACCAACAACGACAAAGCCGGTTGTCTGGATGATATGTGTTTTAGGTTCAAAATGAAAGGTCACGGCAAACCTATAGTAGTATTCCTACAGGCGAGGCACCGCCACAATCGCGAGAGAGGTCTTACTGTCGAGGACATTTGCAACAGCAACAGTCTCTTCAGCCTCAACCAATACCTCGACGCCTATCTTAAGATCAAAGAAAACTTTAAGTCCAACAACAATGACGACATGTTCGACGGTGAATTCAATAACGCGGAAATTTATCTTATCATTTACACTCCACTTAAGGCATGTTTTCCAAGAAAGTTGGTCAGCCAAACTAAATCCAGTATGAAGGTCAATCAACTTATAAATACAGCAGTGACAGGTGATGCTATTCAGTTCGCCTACGAAGAGAGCGACCTTGAGTTACTTACAAACAGGATGACAGACAGACAGATAGTTCATCTAGGATCAATATTCTTGTATTTCATCATGGCAGAGAAAGATAAAAGTGAAGTGATGATGTCAAACGAACACATCGCACGTTACCATTACGTTCTAAGCCGAGAAGTTATCATCGTGTCAGATATTCATGAAATACAAGTCGAAAAGGAAGTAAAACAAATACGCTACGGGTCGTTCCGACCAGAATTCTTCACAAGTCCATTAGAATACCTAATCTGTTTGAGAGAAATATTTTACAAAGAAATATTATCGACGCATGGATTACATATATTAAGTAGAGTTTTCGGGAAGCTAGCCACTTACAATGAAAGAGCCCACAAACTTGAAATTAAAAAGCAATTTAAAGATGAAACAGAGCTGGAGAAAATACGCCACGATCTATCGGAACAAGAGGTGAAACCTGACGTGATAAGAGAAGCGGTCTGGTTAAAACTAAAAGAAATGGCATTTCGCTTGCCCCCACAGTTTGGGAATCTTGACATGTCTTTCAGGGGCACTGAAGATAAAGTTAAAAACAGAATAAAATATGTAGTGGAAAAACTAATTCCAGTTTTTAAAAATTGTGAGGAAAGTAAAATAATTGAAATTAATGATGATACTGTAGGCAATGGAAAACTTATTCAACCTGGACTCTTAGGAATGAACGGTGGGCTCGGGAGCGCTGTAGGCAATCTTCTTGTTCTAGACGACGACACTAAAATGTTAAAATTTGAGCTAGATAAGGAACTCCCGAAGTATTCTAAAGAAGTTTTGTCGTTGTTTTTACTTAATATCGATAAAGAAAAACTGAGGAAGTACCGATTGAAAATTACCATCGATGGCTTTCCCAAATATCAATTTTATGACCAATACGAAAAGAGACAAGTAGCGAAAGAATTCCTTAACAAACTGTGGTTTTACACGGACCAGGCGCAAGAACATGAAGTTGAAACTATCTTAAAGTATGAAATAAGTAAATCCTACAACGATGAAGCTTTATTCAAAATTCACACAAATGCTATATACTTAGAGTCATACGACAAAGTTTATAAGTGGTGGATGAAACCAAGCAGAGCTACTTATCTCAACCCTAAATGTACATTTTTCAAGAAAGCAAAAAATGCCGTCATCGACAGTCCAATGCTGATCTTAGTTAATTTTATGTTTATTAAAAAGATACAAAAACTTGATATCAGTTTTAATCAGGATGCCTTAGACAGTCTATATTTGGATGAAATGACAGGTAGACTTAATATTAAAACAGATACAAACATCCTAACTGCTTTGAAGATAAATCAGAAACTTAAAAAAGATAAAAACTTTACTTTCCTAGAATTCGAAGAAGTTCTCAGCCTTGCTATAGGCGAATATAACATTCTTATTAAAGAGCTTAAATTGACAAAAATGAAACACTTGATCATCATTTATGAAGAACTTAAGTATTACGAAGAATTTTGTAAAATTAAACTGAATGAAGTAATGGAAGCGTTTAACGGAACAAACATCATCATAGTCTCAAACGACTTTGTAACAGACAGGAATGGATGGTTCGAAGAAAATAAATTTGTTACCGTATATGATTCAAACAACTATCTTATCAACTTAACGGAAGAATCACAGAAAAAAATCGTAGAGAGTTCTGAAGTAGTATTCCAAGATGACGAAATCTTTATTAAACAAACAATTAAATGGAGAATTAAAAACTAAATTATTGTGTAATTAATTGTAACAACTCTGTACTCTGTTTTTAAATGACTACCATAATTTTAGTAAGTAAGCATTATTGTAAAGGTAACAGAGTGAAATCATAAAGACTTAGAAAAAATTATGTCCAGACATTTGTTTCTAGTCTGGGTGTTTCTGTATGTATATCCCTAACTATCTATGCATATAAAATGCTTTGTCCTGACTGACTGACTGACAGATCAACGCACAGCCTAAACCACTGATCGAAGAGACCTGAAACTTGGAGGGTGTGTTCTTTGTATGACGTAGGCATCCGATAAGAAAAGATTTTACCCTTTGGGGGAAATTCTACCCTTTGGGGGGTGAAAAGGGGGGCAAAGTTTTTATGGGACAACGTGATTCCTTGGTCCAATCTACTTCTAATTTTCGACTTATACACGGACGAAGTCGCGGGCAAAAACTGGTATATACGGGTGTACAAGAAAATGGAACTGCTTTGCATGGAGGTGGTAGACCTTGGTACCCCTTAGCTATGAAAAAAAAAAACAATTGGAAAAAGGGTTCCGTTTCCGAGATATGTAAATTTAAAGTTTTCGTTTTTTCGTCGTACGTTTTAAATAAATCTGGTTGAAACATATCAGGTAAACGAAACTTAATTCGAAACATTTTTTTATTTTTCAAAATTCCCATTAGATTTTGAAAAAAACACAAATTTACGCCGCAAAAGCAAGGTGCGTATCGTCTTAACAACATCGATCAGCTGATTAGGCCTTCCGATCATTGCACTATTCATGTAAAGAATACCAACAAAAGGGGATGTATTAAGGTAGGAAAAATGTTGCTGTTAGTATTAAAGTAGGTACACATTTCGATTCAGCTCTGTTTGTTTTTATTGTCATTTTGGTACCGATTAGGAACATTACCATGGGCCATATGCCACAACTAAAAACACCGGATTAACCTTTGAGGAACTAACATAAGTACCTAGGATTTTTAAAATCTCATTTAATAAAAGGTAAGATACTTGACGCTCTTTTGTAAATGAAAGATCATAATCCATCGGAGAAGAAAAACTTCCTGTTAAAGTCCTTTACTAAGTCTGTTCAAAGTTTTTCCCTGGTCTGTTGCCTTTGATCAGGAACAACAATAAGATTGGAGCGCCATCTATTAAAACCATAGTTTTCTTTCAGACGAAAAAAAATGTAAGTAGGTAATTTTAATCGCAATCAAAATTCGTCCCTGTGTTTTATTTGGCGGGCGGGCGGGCGCGGCGTCCTTTGAGCGAAAGGCGCGAACGCCGCCTTTCGCTCGCGCCTTTCGCTCAAAGGCGCCGCCCGCGCGCAGACGGTTTCGTTTTAAAATAGTGTTTCCGAACTATCGACAGTTTGACTATCGATATTTTTTAATCAACCGATAGTATCTGATAGCACCAAAGTATCGATACTTTCGATAGCTTAGAACGAAGAATTATTGATTTAGAACAATACTATCGATGTTATCGATATCGATATTATCGATAGTATTGTTGCTCGCGAAGAATAAACTATCAATAGTATAGCCTCATTCTAAACTATCGATAAGCCTATCGATATTTTTTCTGTAGATGACTATCGATACACTATTGAGAAACTATCGATACAATCGATAGTATTCTTAGTATCGATAGTATTGTTGCTCGCGAAGAATAAACTATCGATAGTATAGCCTCATTCTGAACTATCGATATCATCGATATTCTTGCGGTAGATGACTATCGATAGACTATTGAAAAACTATCGATACTATCGAACTTTCTATTGATCGGCAACACTATTTTGAACACACCGAGCCGCCTGCGGCTCAATAACCGTTTTGATTTTTTATGTCAGTCTATTCCGGGATATCGTGGGCCCTACCGCGGTAAGTGCATAGGCTTCAAGCCGACGTCGATATCCCAAACCGCGTCTCACAATGGGCAGAAATTTGAGCTTGCTTTTCTCAGAAATTTTGAATAATTAAGTAGTGTTTTCGTGTGTTTTAAGTATGCAGGATTGTCGGGGACATCAAAACATTCAAAAATAACTTAATTATGGTGTTATTATTTTAAAAAAAAAAAGTCATATTTTGTAGTGTTTTTTGGAAATAACAAAACCAGAATAACTTATTTTTGAATGTTTTGATGTCCTCAACAATCCTGCGTACTTAAAACACATGACAAAAACCACTTACTTTTTCAAAACTCCTATGAAAGACAGGCTCACAATTTCGCCCAGTGTGGGGCGCGGTTCGGCGTAAACCGACGCGTTGGTTTGAAGCCGACGCACTTACCGCGGTAGTCCCCCGTATGAGTGACAAGTGCGAATTATTACTTATTAAGTACTTACCGTGTTTAGACTACTACCGCGTGTGGTGATAGTTAGTGGTGATACCCAGTTAGTTTACGTGGTGCATAATGCCTTTTTTTAGATTTTTAGATTTACCAACGTCCAGTACACGGACATGGTGTTAGCCTACGGCATGGCTTGTGGGAACCAAAATGAAGCGTTACGTCTGTACTTAGAGTACTTTGGTCATCGAAGGGATACTCACGTGCCATCAGATGGCAGAGTTATACTAAGGGTAGTTCAGAGGTTGAGAGATTTTGGGAGTTTTGCTTCCCGCGCAAATGATTCCGGTGGCGTACAAAACCAACTTATTCAAAATGTGGTCCTGGAGCACTTTGACGAGCACCCTGAGGACAGCACAAGGTCGGCGGGAAGATTGCTGGAGCTTCCTCATACAACCGTCCACAGGGTTTTGAAGAAAGATAAGCAGCATCCGTTTAAGCTCCAACTAGTGGGTGAAAAATTGAGTGTACCTAATTTGTGGTGTAATCAAAATAGCACAAGTGAAATCTTAAGAGTACATACTTAATTTGTGGTGTAATCAAAGTAACACAAGTGAAATCTTAAGGGTACCTACCTGATTTGTGGTGTAATCAAAGTAACACAAGTGAAATCTTAAGGCAATCTACCTGATTTGTGGTGTAATCAAGCGAAATCTTAAGAGAGTGTCTGCTATGGAAAACCTACTACGGCAACTTTATCAAAAGGTCAGTGGATTTACTTTCATAATCAACCCTAAATTAATGCAAACACAAACTACTCGCTTTTGTCACGAAGTCGGGTAACAACCTCACAAAAATGTGCTTCTTATTTTAGACAAGGACAAACGATTGAAAAACTGATATACCTACACAGTGCGCTCGAACTACAAAGTAAATACCTACCTACCTACTCGTACCTATTCGCGATTCAGCTGTTTAATACCTACATGATGCCTGTTAAGGCGAAGCGTGTTTGACACGTATACTTTAAACTTACATATCTCGGAAACGGAATCCTTTTTCCAATTGAAACTTTTTTTTATAGCTAAGGGGTACCAAGGTCTACCACCTCCATGCAAAGCAGTTCCATTTTCTTGTACACCCGTATATATAAAATTCTCGTGTCTAAACGGCTGAACCGATTTGTATGATTTTTTTTGTGTATATTCGTTAGGTCTGAGAATCGAACATCATTTTTTTTGTAAATAGCAAAACAACGCATGCCGGGACCGCTAGTTAAGTATATAATTACAAAACAAAAGTATATAAGTATCCATTAATTGCTTCGACCATATCTCTATGGTTAATTGTCTGGCCAACATAACATTACATGGGCTAGATGGCGCTGTGTGAGAGTATAATTTATAAGTCTTTTGCCTGCCTTTTTGGGAGTTTACAAAAAAAATATTGCCAAAAAATAGTAAACATTAAAATAACTTAAAATTCTTAAATACATACTCAAAATATATGTACTTTTATCTGTTGTTAGTATTTGTTGTTATAGCGGCAATAGAAATACATCATCTGTGAAAATTTCAACTCTCTGGTGACAGATAGAAGGACGGAAAGACGGACGGACGGACGGACAGCGAAATCTTAGTAATAGTAATAATAACCCTAAAAAAAATCTATTAGAATCATTTTCGAGTAGTTCGCGGACAAAAGCAAGTAATAGATACAATGTTACCTGTGAGTCATCACTGAGACCAGTAAACCTGAGCCCCTTCTTCAGGCCTGCGATACCGAAGTCCAACAAGCCCTCCATCATGCCGGCTGCCTCGTCCTTTAATAAACATTACGGTTTAAAAATTCTAACTCTAAACTCTTTATAAAGGAATCATACAATTTGCATTAAATCACTTAGAAGCGACTTAAAAACTAAGTTACGATATGTGCCTTTGGAACGCGCCCAGGCGGAAGATACTCATATTTTAGGGTTCCGTAGGCACTTCAAAAGGTAAAAAAAGGAACCTTTATAAAATCACTTCAAAAAGTAAAAAAAAGGAACCTTTATAAAATCACTTTCCTGTCCGTCTGTCTGTCTGTTTTTTTGTGATCATGCTCACAAAGGCCAATATTACAAATATTTGTAGGTATTATTTGAAATGGAGCAACTAAAGTCACGTCCATGGGTTCTTATCATTAAGGTAAGACGAAGTATCATAATACGCTTTACCGCACAATTTCTGCTTTATAAAAATTTTGAATTTGTTAATGGACATGTCATATACATATTTAGGTAACTTATTGTAATAGCACACACGAGTGCCATTAAACGCCTTTTAAATTCATTATTGGTAGTACACCTAAACGCCTGGTTATGGCATTCGAATTTCTTCAGGTCAAAAAATGAGAGTAAAGGGGGCATAAGTACGGTCGGCTGCATAATTGCAGACCCATCGTAGAGCTCCAAAACGGCTGTTAGCAAGCAAGATACCTGCATTAATTGAAGTTTAAAGTCTTCTAACTCCTTAATTTATCAAACAAAAATTATGAGAGTGAAAACATTCCAATAGTAGTAATTTTCTTACTCTACCAGGGGCTGCAATTATGCAGCCGACTGTACATGTTTATTTTTTATCGTAATATGCGATTTTGAAAAACCTATGAATTCAAGTTGTCTGAATTTTTTTGTTCTTTCTGACTTTCTTGTATAGACAGTATAGGCTTTTTATATACTTTTTATAGGTACACGAAGTACCTCTGGAACTTACCAAAAAATTTAGAGAACAAAACGAAAAGTTGCAGGGTTTTCTTTACATAACTGAACATTTAAAAGCGACACCGACATGCAAACACACAAACACAGCTTTTGTAACCAGTTGGTAGATAGACGACCTCTGTGGCGCAGCGGGTGACTACCCGCTTGTCACTCAAAAGGTTGAGGGTTCGATTCCCTCCTCACACATATATTTATGTACAAATATTTGTTTCCTGGTCCGGGTGTCTGTACGTATAATAATTTACAAAAGAAAATGGATTTAAGTATTCTATCCGTCATCTGGCCACCATAACACAAGCCTAGTTGCTTAGCTAGATGGCGCTGTGTGCTATGTCCCTCAATGTTTATTTATGTAAACATCTAATTTAATTAAAAGAAAAAACTAGTTTTACACTCTCTGAGTAGCTATGCTTCACTAGAGATGACAAGACGAAGAAAAAGTTTGCAGGAAATAGCAATTTATTCTAAAATACTTACTTAATTATTGTTTTGTAATGTTGATACTTAAGTAAAAAAAATCTGAGTTATATATTATGAAATATTGATTGACATTTAACTTTTTATGTACAGTCACATTACCAATTAGCTGAACCCCACGTGACCCAGAGCTCACTCGCATGTCTCTAATGAAATATAGTATTTACCTATTTTGTTATTTTTTATATTGTATACTGTATTGAATAGTATATTGTTTAAAAAAAACAGAATCAGGTAACATTACTTTACAACCTTACAGATTTGCGAGTGAGCTCTGGGTCACGTGAGGTTCAGCTTATTGGTAATGTGACTGTAAGTGCTTAATTTTCTTAAAGAGCTACTCGTAGAATTTAATCCTTATAATTATTCTATATAATTTTAATGTGTCAAATGTGTACTCAAAGAGGTCAAACGTCGAATGTCGGAATTAAAGCCGACAACTTACAAGTACCTAACATACCTACTCTGTTAACTGATCGATATCGCAATCAATTTTATCAAGTGTTAAATTGACGAAAAATTCATGGCACACTGGCCAGTTCGATGCAAACTATTTAAAAAAAAAATTAAACTATTTTCTGTATCTTGTCATCCTCAGTAAAACATACTCACTCAGTGCTCATACAGGATGTTTCAAAACGTTATTTCCTCAGTTAAAAAAACAATGTTATATTGTATCATAGAATTTAGGACTTTTAGAAAATATATGACGCTAATAATAGGTACAGTCGGTATTCAAGTTAATTTGTTTGTTTACTGTTATAAGAGAAACACGGTCACATTATCTCGAGACCTGGCGTAAATAAAAGTCCAAACGTAACAATGAAATGTTTAAAAATATACCACGAAGACGTTTTCGTGGGACTTTTATTTACGCCAGGTCTCGAGATAATGTGACCGGGTTGTACATTGTGTAACTAGGGTAGAAAACTTATTATTTCCTGAGGGTGTCTTATAGTTTGGGTCGAAGGCGGGGGCTGAAACCATAGTAGAGAAATAATATTGCGATTTATTCGAGTAATATAAAATTGTTTAATTTATTTTACTGATTTAATATTTGGTAGGTACGTAATAGCTTTTCGTCATACCTGCTTGGAAAGTGTTTTGGAAGGTATTATTTTTTAGCCCATTAGTGAGAGCGGTGTTGGCTTAGTGGTAGATACCTCGACTTTCATCATGAAAGTCGTGGGTTCGAATTCAAATGGATTTTTCTTAAGAAAAAATTGTGAAGTGAAGGAAAACATCGTGATGAAATCCGCGGCCTAGTTGCCTCCAGAAGTATTGACAAGTTCTCTCCTCTGGACATGGTCGACTAAGCTGAGAGGGTAGTAGGTGCTGAGCTCTCACTTCTTCCTCACGCAAAAAGGACCCAATTAAAAAGGGTTTAATTGCGGAAAACAGCCATATACAAGTACAAGTTCAGCCCATGGGTGGGAGTTCCTTGTATGCACTCTAGATTACCCTTTTAACATATTGTACTATTATTGACCGAGTGAGAGAAGCTAGTGAAGGTCAAGGGGTGAGCTCCTCGGTTTGTTTGCCGATAACTTGAATACCGTTAAATTCAGTTAAAAGTACCAAATCTAAGTTTAAGGCGATCTAAAATTGAAACAGTGTTAAGTAATACTTAAGTATTTTGATAAGACCCTGTATAAGAAAGGCAAGCGGGAAGTAAAAGCACAGATAGTCCCATGCACCACATACATCATCCTCTAACTGTCGGACCTGTAGGTCACCAATCTTCGTCTTAGCCTCTCTCACGGTGCTCTGTATGTCCTTCAATATGACCTCGGTTGCCTTCGGTGACTGATCTCTCTTGCTCTCTTCGTTCTCATGTCGCAGTTGTAGATCTGATAGTTTAGCCTTGGCTTGGTTCACGGTTGTTTGGATGTCTTTGAGGATGTCTTTGGTTTCGGTTGTTTTTGGTGATTGTTCCTTTTTTGGGTCTAATTCTATGTCGAGGTCTTCTTCGCCTGTAATTTAGAAATTTGAAATGTGAGATTTTTTACGTTATAGCGTCTTATAAATCGATGAACAACTGCACTCACAAAAAAGTGTGACGTCATGTCACCGTTATTGACAAGGTAACCATAGCAACATATTAAAGTATGCAAAATCGTAATGTCAACGATACAAAAGAGATCTTATGACGTTTAGTTTAGTTCAGTTTTACGGGTGTTTTTTCGCACTTAGCCTCATCATTTGTGCCATTGTGCGTGTGTGAATATCCTACTTGTCACTCCAACCATCCCAGGCTCTTCCAGAACCTAGCAACCTCTTCAGGCTGCTGCAGGCCTCAAGAATAGATGCCGGCGATTGAAGGAAGCACGTGCTGTGAGTTTTCTTCTTCCTCCATGCATTATCGTTAAATTAGCGTCTGTAATCCGACATTATAGACAACCATGTTTTGCAAAAAAAAAAATTCTGAAGTTTTTATTTTACATATTTATACCTTGATCATTGGTCTCATTTTGATTTTACGTGAAATTGAATGATTAAAGTATACTTTCTTGCTTGCTTTCAGTAGAGTATAAGGAAAGCAAAACACAAAAAACAAAAAAAAAGGTTTTCGTATGATGTCTCTGAAAATAAGACATTATATTTTGTATAATCTTACCAAACCACAGCGGTTGGGGCGACTTGGCTCTCCTCTCGGGGCTGGTCTCCTCCTCGTGGCCCCACAGCCGGCTCAGTGTGATCTCCCCGTCGAGGCTGGCCAACAGGTCCTGGCCCAAGCTGATGCACTGTAGATCCATATCCGTCTCCCACGTCTTTACACTGCCTGGAATCGGAAAAAAAGGCTGAACATTGCACAGTAAGAAACTAGGGTTTTATTATGGTGATCAAATAATGGATAGATTACTTGTATATTTTTGTTATTACTTATTAAATTACATACAGAAACACCTATACCACAAAACATATTATTTATTTATTTATGCGGAGATCCAACAGCTATTATATACTGGATAAACTTGCACTTATTATATATACTTTAAATATAGGTACACAAGTACTTGTTCGCAGGCGTCGCAGGCGGGTGTTTGCCCACACCGCCACACCATCAAATGAATGTGAAATTGTTATTTAGAGAAATCCTGTTTGGACGCCTGGCATCAAAACTTTAATCTCAGCACAGCTGTGTATGTAGTTAGATAACTAACCTTCAATAATCCTGTCATATATCTTCACTTCATTTCTTCCCTGCCTTCCTCTCTTGTGTCTCAGCACCGGCGACGATCTCACATCTTCAATCTCTTTCTTACTCACCAGTTCTTCTTTAACAACTTCATTTGGTTTCTCTTTCACACCTTCCACTATCGAAGCATCTGCTTTAGATGTATCTACGACCTCTTTCATTTGTGTTTCTGTCTGTTTAACTTCTTTTTCATTTGGGTCTATGTATTCTTGTCCTGTTAAATAGGTTATAAGTCTATCGTTGATCCATTGAGGATCAGTTAAAGTAGTAGTTATGTAGTTATCAAGTTTTTTTGATAGAATCCGTACTAGCAATTCTGAATGGGGAGTATCCCATAGCTCCCAGGGTATTAGTTCTTTGATAATAACCCGTAGGATGTTCGTGCAATGGTCGATTGATGTGTACTTTTTGTTCTCTTCGGAAATTGGGTGGGTTTTTTTATAAAGGGATGGTATGGGTGTGTTTGGTGATTTTTGTTGTCTTTTGATGGCTTTCTGGTATTCTTTTAGATGTGTGGTGAGGATTGTGGTGATGTCGACAAATACATCTTTGCTTTCTATATTGTTGCAGATCTGGAAATGAGATAACATAATGTTGAAAAATTGAAATTGGTCTAAGACTACACTTATTATCCTCCAACTAGGCTTATATTATGGTGACCAGACAATAGATAGACTACTTATTATTATTTTCTTTACAGCAAAAATAGGTAGGTACTTAATTATTAATAATACATACAAAAACACCCAAAGTGGATACAAATATCTGTAGATTACATTTTTGTTGAATGGCCAGCCGTTTTAATCAACCATTAGCCCAACGCAACTGTAGTTATAAATAGGTTCAGGTATCTAGTTAAGTGTGAAGCAATCGGCTTGAATGTAACTAGTTCAGTTGCGTATATGGATAATTAAACAACTAGGGCAAGAGAAATGTATTAAAAACTAGTTGTGCCTTGCGGTTTTACTCCTAGATCTCATAGGAATATCATAATCTACAAGTTTCATCATAATTGGTTTAGTAATTTTTAAAATAAATAAATATTGCAGGACTATTTGACGACCCAGTTGGCACAATGGTTACCATGCCGGACTGCCAAACACAGGGTTGCGGGTTCGATTCCCGCCACAGACAAGTATTTAAGCTTAGATATTTGTTTGTGGTCTGGTTGTTTCTATGTATTATAAGTATACTAGCGACCCGCCCCGGCTTCGCACGGCTATATTATGCATGAATTATACATATAAACCTTCCTCTTGAATCACTCTATCTATTAAAAAAACCCCATCAAAATCCGTTGCGTAGTTTTAAAGATTTAAGCAGTCAAAGGGAAATAGGGACAGAAAAAGCGACTTTGTTTTATACTATACTAGCTGCGCCTCGCGGTTTCACCCGCGTAAGTCCCGATCCCGTGGGAATATCGTGATAAAAAGTAGCCTATGTGTTAATCCAGGTCTCCAGCTATCTAGGTACCGAGTTTCATCGCAATCGGTCAAGTAGTTTTTGCGTGAAGTAGTAACAAACATACATACACACGCACACACACACACACAAACTTTCACATTTATAATATTAGTAGGATAGGAAGTAGGATGTAGTGATATTTACAAAAGAAAAGTATATATGTAGTATATCCGTTGTCTAGCACCCATAACACAAGTCTAATTACTTAGCTTGGGGCTAGATGGCGATGTGTGGAATGTCCTGCATTATTTATTTATCTAGCCTCAAGCTAAGCAACTAGGCTTGTGTTATGGTAGCTAGACAACACATAGATACCCATACCGAAAACAAATACTGTAAGTACATCAATTTTTATTAGAGGCGGGAATCAACCCCGCAACCTTCTGCGTTCGTTGGATTTTTATGAATAGGTAACAAACTAACACACAAACTTTCACATTTATAACATGGGTTACTTGCTTTCAAATAAAAAGTTGTACTTATTAATAGGTAGGTACCTGGAAAGCCTTCCCGATCATTTGATCCAGCATTTGTTTACAGGCGAAAGGAAAGCCGATCTCCTGCGAAATGTTCGGGACATACCACGACGACACCAATTTCCTCTCCAACACCGTCGAAATAACACTCAGTTCGTTCGTATCATATTCTTTGATCTCCGTCTTCTCCCGTGCTTTGCGTTCGGGTAACAAACGCTTCAAAAATGCTAAGTAAGGGTACTCTTTCACTAAGTTATCGAAATCGCAAGTTATTGGCTTGTTCAAGCTAAGTAGCCACTTGATAAACTTAAAACTACTGAATACAGACACTATAAATAACGCTAGAATGTAGAGAGGAAGCCAGATTCCAGTTATAAGAGAGATATTCGTCACATAATTGAGTAGAATGCAGATAAAAGTGCCGCAACTCGATATTATTGTTATGTTCTCAAGTAAATTTCTTTTCAGTAACATGTTTGACATTTTTATACAGCTAAATAACTTTTGTGAAACTATTATTCCAAATTATGTTACAGACGCACTTTATTAATCGGCGAAGTCTTCATTTCACTTCAAAACAAACAAAATATTCCGCCAACATTCCGCGAGCGCCATTCGATCGATCACAACACAATTTTTCACCAGCTGAATTTGACAATGACAGATTCATGACATAGAACTTTTTTACTAGCGACGGAGAGGTAAAAGCGTTTTTTGGTCATACAGCCTCGTCAGCTAGATACTTCACATTGTTTCATTTCATTTAATAATTCGACAAGAATTCCATCAACGTCAATGTCAAAATTTACACACGTCACAACAATTTGACAGCAGGTGGCGGCTGGACAGCAAAGTTGGTTGTATTTACGGTTTCTAGCAATTTTATCGCAAGATTCTAAGTGTTCTAAGCCGAATCATAACATAATTACTCTACAATGTCAGTACAAATTGTTAAAATTTCCTGGAGCCTTTGTGAAGTTACCAATGTTCACTAAAACCTTGTTATTTCAGGTCAAAAGTAACCTTCAAGATCACCCTAACTTCGGATCCGAAACTGCCCTTCAAAGTGTAAGTTTTTCTCTAAAATTGTAAATAATCATAGCTCTGTAACTTCAACGTAGTTCAGCATGTATACCATTGTAGTTTTAGACTTTTAAAACCCTATGAAAATGTAATAAAAGATTGGTATTCATGTTGACAGATGGTGTTAAGAATGTTGTAGCTGCGTTGAAGTTACACCTTATGTGATGGACGCAACAGTTGTGCGACAGTTTCTGGACTTTATACAAGACTTCTTGAATCTCTGTCAGTGGAAAAACTGGCCAAATAATGATACTACTGAAGTGGAAATAAAAAACGCATTTCTCATTTCACAACATGTTGAGAAATGTCTTGATAAGTTCCAGAAGAATAATCTTCTAAATGAATTCTTAGCGGCACTGGAAACACCGGAAAACTACCTCCATTATTGTCTAACAGAGCCACCAAAATTCGTTCTAAAAAAGATAATAAATTCAGACACAAAAGTGACTCAATTAGACATTGCATTCAAAGTTTTCCTTCAACTGTTTTCTGAACAAAAACTAGAGAATTATCTAACAGACTACATGGTAGAGAAAGCTTCAAATGAAACGTTACTTAAAAACTTATCGATTGAACTGTCTCAAGAACAAATATTAAAATTCAAAAGTGAATTCCTTTTAACTCAAATTAATTCAGAAAATAAAGAGTGTGTTACTGATTTACTGAATAGCTGTAACCAAGACACTATTAATTTACTTGTCCTTACTTTATGTAACTCTAATACTAAATACTTAAACTCAGTAAATATTGTTTCCAATTGTTTCTTAGAAGTTTTATTAAGTAAAAGTAATAGTTTTAAGCAATTTTGGCACTTATTATTCAAAGTTGATGACAAGTATTTGGTTGAAATGTGTATTGTACACAGTAATTTGTTCCAATACATGTGTGAGGGGTTAATAGATTGTGGGAAATTGTTAAAAGAAAATATGTCTTCTGAGTATTTTTACATAGATTTAAATTATTCGGAACTAGTCAATGTTGTTAGAAGGTTAACAAGTAACGAACAGTTAAAAACTCAATTCCTGGATATAGTTAGAGAATATGATATAGATTGTGAGTATTGGTTGAATATTGTGTCTTGAAATTATGAGTGAAATATACATAATTTGTTTATTTTTTCTATAATCATTTATTTTCTTTGACTTTTACCTATCCATTAGTGTACATTCTCCTTTTTCCTATAAATATTACATAGTAATTATTGACTGCACTTTTATTGATACTTAACTTCTAGTAAAATAAATCTCAATCTAATATGTATTCCACATTGTTGCTGAAAATAAGCTTCAATTGATGAAATAGATATGACCTTTCTTATTTTCTATGGATTTTTTAACCTATCCACTAAATACTGTACCTAATAATTATTATTTCCTGTTTTTATTTATTTTATAGTTTCGTACTTGTAGGTAGGTACTTATTGATTTAATGAAATACTTAAGCCATACCATACTTAAACTTAGGCTTGTAGTCTATAGCGTTGACAACACTCTAAATTAATTAAAAAGGCATAAGTAGTATAAGGTACCTCATCTTGAGCTATGGCGAGATGCAGCAGCGGTGTAAGCAATAATTATCTAGTTAAATCTTTTAGTAGTTAAATGTAATATTTTGTGAATATAATATTACGTAAATAAATCTATTAAGTACGGCTTGTAGGTACTTAATAGATTTATATAGTCTTCAGTCCGACATGAACGCGCAGCATTATTGCCCAAGGACTCTATACAGTTAAATGCTAGTAGCTAGATAGTTAAATTTTATCCTTTATACTCCGCGCCGCGAATGATGGGCTCTTCTAATTCGCCGCGCAGGGTATACCTAAATGTAAGCCTTCATTTAATACTAATTAAATACTTACTTACCTACTTACTTACCTATTTTTACACTAGGTACCTACTAACAATACTAACAGTAGACTCGCCCTACGAACACTTACTACAAGACGAATTTTGAATCGGCAGACTGGGTCTAAGGACAAAGTAAAATAAGTATTAAAATCAATAAAAATGTAATAGAGTTATCAATAATTGGGAAGTTAAATACGGCTGTCAATGAACGTCTCTAACAAATAAAAATACTTACATTATGGACCTACAAATTCTACCTATACTAGATTATTTGACCCAAATCTTCGTTTTCGGAATGCAGACCCACCGTAGAGATCTAAAACTACTGTTATTGGAATGTTTTTATTCAAATAATACTAGTAGTTCGCCCCGAACTGAGACCTCACGAGTTTTTTTCAGCGTTTATTATATTTCAGCGTAAAGTACTAAAATGTATAATATAATGACGAAAGACTCCAAATACGACAGGTCTATCTTATTTGAATGATAGGTGCCTAGTATCGCTATTATCTGACATTGGATGATTTAGAGAATCCAAACACGATAGGCATAACTTGTTGTTGTTGTTAAGTTCTAAAAGCATAGGCCAGCTCAATCATCACACCCCTGGACATCCGTTGACTCTTTATTTTTACTCAAGACATTTTGAATGTGTCCAACATAATATCCAGAAGATAGTAATTCCTTTCCTTCCTTCCTTATGTATCTACTTATCATAATGTTACGTAAGAGGAAACGAGAAGACAAGCTCGAGAACGAGAATATATTAGAGAAGTTTGAGGCCAATATGTCCTGTAATAAGTCCCTAAACTAAAATATAACAAGTCAATAAAAATTATAAAAAAATGAGTCACAAATTTTATAATTATCAGAGTCTCTAGATCGGCTAGAACCGAACATTCCTACTATTTAATACTATCCACCACTATTATTGTAAAACAGCCCATGATTATGAAATAAATAATTATGGAAATGAAGCAAAGAGAGTTCGGACGATTTGGGGCAAAGTAATAAATTTCTATAAATTTTAAATTTAAATAAATTTGGATTAAGAATATTGTAAATAGTAAGCGTGTTACATTGTGAATTTGTGATGCTACACCTTCGTTATTTTTCTTTTGCAATCACAATGTAACACGCTTACTATTTAAGTACAATATTCTTAATCCAAATTTATTAGATTTTATTTTCTATTTTTTAGTTGGACTTTTTTTATTAAAGCGTGTTTTTTTTAGTTTTTTATTCTATTAATTTATTTTATACTTTTTGGTCTTTGATAACTTAATATGTTAGATCGGACCCTGGTTACTATTGAAAGACAAACTACTCGTCAAGACGATTCTAACGAGCCTAAACTCGATGAGGTTGTGTCGTTTCATTGCGAAGTTCCTATGACCACCTTCCAGTTCCATCATCAGACCCTGGTTACCATTGAAAGACAAACTACCCGTCAAGGCGATTCTAACGAGCCCAAACTCGATGGGGTTGTGTCGTTTCATTGCGAAGTTCCTATGACCACCTTCCAGTTCCATCATCAGACCCTGGTCACCATTGAAAGACAAACTACTCGTCAAGACGATTCTAACGAGCCCAAACTCGATGGGGTTGTGTCGTTTCATTGCGAAGTTCCTATGACAACCTTCCAGTTCCATCATCAGACCCTAGTCACCATTGAAAGACAAACTACTCGTCAAGACGATTCTAACGAGCCCAAACTCGATGAGGTTGTGTCGTTTCATTGCGAAGTTCCTATGACAACCTTCCAGTTCCATCATCAGACCCTGGTCACCATTGAAAGACAAACTACTTGTCAAGACGATTCTAACGAGCCCAAACTCGATGTGGTTGTGTCGTTTCATTGCGAAGTTCCTATGACCACCTTCCAGTTCCATCATCAGACCCTGGTTACCATTGAAAGACAAACTACTCGTCAAGGCGATTCTTGACGAGTAGTTTGAATGAATGAACTATGAAGTATGGATAATGAGATAATTCCTGCAGATTCCCTCCAGCTCTATCATCAGATCAGTTCCATGGTACCATATTATTGTCACCGAAGTTACGCCCTTTCATTTGATACCCCACTCGGGTATATTTGCAGTATAGTTTGTGTGCCATATAGGTAGATCCCCTTTTGGACCCCTATCTCCGTAACCCCCTGACCGATCCTGCTCATGTTCGAACTTAAAAATTCTATGGACCTCAACTACTTGTATACCAAAAATCATGAAGATCAGAGCAACGGTACTCAAGTTATCGTCGAACAAACATACAAACATACAAACATACGAGCGACCGACCCTTCTCAACACTAGACCTCTCTCGCTTCGCTCGTTCGGTCAATTAATCTTACAAATTCATGAGTTGAAATATTTCAAACTTGAACTTAACAAGACCTTAAAATCTTGCTTCAGTTGAAAACACTCTAATAATAGCAGTTTTGGAGCTCTACGGTGGGTCTGTAATTCTGACAACGATCATAGGTACCTTAATACTTGTATTTTTCAGTCTAAGCGTGCCTGAAGCGACTCCATTCACAGCGGTGCTTAAGTTCGCAGCGGAGGAGTTCCGTGTGGAACCCGCCACCAGCGCCATCATCACAGACGATGGCATCGGCATCAACCCGCAGCAGACAGCTGGTTAATATCAACACACATACGCTAATAAACGAGAGCACCACGTTTCGCATAAACTCTAATGTCATACAGTCACAAGGCATAACACAACCGAACCTACCTTTCTGGCACCCAATTACCTTTTACCATTTCATAGAAGTATTATAAATATATATAGGATTAAATTCTGCAAAATGACTTTGTTTTAGTTTGCCATAAAAATGTTTATTATGCCAAATGTTATGTTAAAAGATTTTATGCTAAAAAGAATAATGCAAAATGAAATTATGCCAAAACTTATTATGTCAAATGTAGTTATGTAGTTATACCTTGTGACTTTATGACAGAGTTTATGCGAAAAGTAGTTTACCCCTTATAAACATAACTACGATCAAATATTACTTATACTCGAGTCAAGTCAATTCACTTTTAAAAACTAGAAAATTTTCCATGGAAATGCATATCAAAAATTAAGCACCGCGGCGAGATTTGAACTGGCGACCACCCGCTTACGGTGTGGGCTTACGCTGCGCCAAGTAACGCTGCAAACCTGCTAACGACCTATGCATCTAACTTGAAGGAAGGTCGTGACTTCAAATCCGATTAAAAGTATTTTAAAAATATATTTAAAAATAATTTAAAGAATTATTTATTTTTAAAAATATTTCCAACCAAAACTTTCTCCATAATATTTTAACTGTTCAAAAAACAACCTTATCTAGCCTCTGTTTTGTTTTGTTTCCAGGCAACGTGTTTCTGAAGCATGGCTCTGAGTTGAGACTCATTCCTAGAGACAGAGTCGGCCATCCTTAGACATTCCATTATTACATAAGTATTAAGTTGTAATTAATTATATTATATTTAAAGTTGTTTTTATTTTATATCATTTATGTAATAAACTAATAAAAGTTGTTCAGGATTTTTGCTTACGTTCGCGACGATCGTTCTCTCGGAGTTTTTCTCGCGAACAAGTAGTCTATTCGTTTTTATTCTATAGCTCCAACTATCTTTAAGACCCGTCTCAATCGGTTCAGAAGTTTTGCGTGACCCAGTAAGAAACATTAATTTTTGACCTGAATATTAGATAATTTAGAACAAAGTCATCATTTATTTTCTACCAGAATCTCCCTTATTTTTGAACCTAATTTTTGTTGCTTTGGCCAGGCTGGCTCCGTTATTTACAGAAAAAGCGAGGCGCAGCTTGTAGAAAATAAACTGTTTGCTGGCTTTGGTAAGATTTATTTTAACATGTTAAAACTTATTTCTAATGGAAATGTGCATTATATTTTCATAAGCGGTTCTGCCGCTCTAAGGAATGCCTTTTCAAATTCTTTCGTTGAGAACCTGTCCACTGACGCCCTGAAACAAACAAACAAACAAAAATATAAGTTGAAGAGATCTTACAATTGAAAATCTTCTTTAAATAAAAATGAATCGCTTAGATGTATGTACGCGCATAACTTTCCGAACAATTGCACCAATATTTTTTTGTGTTTGTTATTGTCAGGACAAGGTTTGTATAATAAAAACAAAGAAAAAAATGGAACGCGGGTGAAACCGTGGATATTGTAAAGAGGAAAGACCGATTTTGATGAAACTTAGTATGAGCTTTCGATGCAGATCGTTAGAGCTCACTATAGCCGCACGTAAAACCGATTACTGGTGTGGCGACGCATGCCGTGGCGACGCACAGTGGGTCGAAACTGCAAATGATGGACATAGGGCTGTTTTTCGATGCAGATCGTTAGAGCTCACTATAGCCGCACGTAAAACCGATTTCTGGTGTGGCGACGCATGCCGTGGCGACGCACAGTGGGTCGAAACTGCAAATGATGGACATAGGGCTGTTTTTCGATGCAGATCGTTAGAGCTCACTATAGCCGCACGTAAAACCGATTTCTGGCGTGGCGACGCATGCCGTGGCGACGCACAGTGGGTCGAAACTGCAAATGATGAACATAGGGCTGTTTTTCGAAGCAGATTGTTAGAGCTCACTATAGCCGCACGTAAAACCGATTTCTGGCGTGGCGACGCATGCCGTGGCACGCACGCGTCGCCACGCTATATGATGGTATATATATATATATATACAGTCTATATGCAGTAGTGTGTACGGTGTGCATACCGTAATGGACTGTGCGATTCTATCACAATCTGTTCTTTTCTGCATATTACTTTTACAAAATAATGTCGATGTTTCACATCTGCCAGGCGTCCCGTGACGGCTCACATTTTTTTTACGTGGGCCTTCAGGGCTATATCCTAACTAAACTATAAGAGATAGTGAAAAATGATGAAAGGTGTTGAATACCCGATTTTGACAAAAACCAACTGCATCATTGGATTTTTGAAAAAGTTGTTTTGTTGATTTTGGAAAAAAAAATAATTTATATTTTATGCCAATCGATAGTGTTGCTGATAGAGATCAATTCATGGACACAACCTAATGTAATTCAAAGGAAATAGCTAATTTATGTAGTCTTCTGTAATTTTCCGTCTCGGGCAAAATAATCGCGTATATGAGGCATAGAGAGGCCCATGTAAAAAATTAACCCTGTATACGTCGTACTAACCTCGCCTTCTCGATAAGATCTGCCCTCTCCTCAGTAGACAAGGCTATAGCCTCGAGCATAGCCCGCGCATACTCCTTCGGCTCCTGCGCCAAGAACCCGGTCCCAGGGAGTACTATGTCGGAGAGAGGTCCGCCGGAACGATGCGCTACCACTACTAGACCGGCTGCCATACTTTCTACTACACCTGCGGATACGTAATTATAATAAGAGGACCCGTGGACACCTTGAGGCGATGTGTCCAGGGGAAAGACGACCCATTTGGCACAATGGTCACCATGCCGGACTGCCAAACATAGGGTTGCGGGTTCCATTGTCGCCTCATTAAGTAGTATATCCGTTGTCTAGCACCCATAACACAAGTGTAGTTACTTAGCTTGGGGCTAGATGGCGATGTGTGAAATGTCCTGCATTATTTATTTATTATTTAACTAGCGACCCGCCCCGGCTTCGCACGGCTATATTATGCATGTATTATACATATAAACCTTCCTCTTGAATCACTCTATCTATTAAAGAAAACCGCATCAAAATCCGTTGCGTAGTTTTAAAGATTTAAGCATACAAAGGGATATAGGGACAGAGAAAGCGACTTTGTTTTATACTATGTAGTGATGAAGCCACCGTTCCTCATCTCCGGCTTGTCTTGGCTGGTAGCGTAACGTTTACAATCTTGTGCAGCAATATTTTAAACACTCCATGCAGTGTAACTACGTAACCTGTGGATCGAACCCACGTCAGTTGGTGTAGCGGATGGTGGCTTATACCACTCACACAACTAAACACATAGCTAACATGTTGACAAATAATAATCACACTGAGTACCTACTTCTAATTCAAGTATTTATGTTTGTGTGTAACGTCTATTAGAAGAAGGTCGTTAGTCCAATACTAGTAAAGGTATCATTGTAACGCAGTGATAGTACACTTATGACGCACACTACTTGCGCACTGCTGGTACACTTATGATTGCGCACTGATATTTTACTTATGACGTATACTGTACTTATGACGTATACTGTACTTGTGCACTGATAAATAAATAAATATTGCAGGACATTCCATATATCGCCATCTAGCCCCAAGCTAAGTAACTAGACTTGTGTTATGGGTGTTAGACAACGGATATACCTACTACTTACATACTTTTCAGACCAGACCACAGACAAATATCTAAGCGCGACCCTGTGTATGGCAGTCCGGCATGGTGATCATTGTGCCAACTGGGTCGATAGTGTAGTTATGAGGGCACACTGTACTTACTTATACCGAAATGTTCGTTCCACATGGCATGCAACGCCAGAGTGGCCCCCTGGTAGAGCTCGAGCAGCCGTCCGTAGGTCACGTTCAGTTCGAAGGTAACAGCCGCGTCGAGCGCGAGGTGCCGCGCAAGGTCGCGCAGGTGTCGCACGCGCTCTGCGTCGCGCTCGTCGCGGCATGAACCGACCAGGACTAGTTTTATCTATATTTATTTCAAGACAAAAATTCTCGTCACTCAATCTTTGAAACTACAAAAGCTACAAGTTTGAAACTCTCTATGGGATTCCTTTTAGGACGTAGTAGTGGAAAACTGAGAATGGATTTTGGGAAATTCGGCCTTTAATGTGGTAGGTACAAATCTGTTCACTCACGAAGGCGCACCCCTCCAGGTTAATTTTTCTCGGTGTGCATAAATATGAGTGTCGCACGTGCTAACATGATGTCTTAATGTGTGTGTGAAGACTATCAGAAGAGACAGCATACAACAGAGATAGAATTATATACAGATTATGTTTACAACAACATTCATAAGGTGTGGAAGGGCGCACCTTCGTGAGTGAACAGATCTATAAAAAGGGCTAATAAAGTTAGTATTTCATGTTAACTATTATGTAGCTGAGTTTGTTAGAAATGTATATCAGGTTTTAGATAAAGAAAAGACATTAACGCGGCTAATACCGCGGGGCGCAGTTAGTCTATAATAATAATACATTTTATTTCCATATGCCGCATTAATCTGTACTAACCGACCCAACCATTTTATCTTACGTCAAATCGATACATGTACCTAATCTTACCCATTTAGAAAAAACTAAGTCCAAAGGTCTACTCAATCCATTCACCCACCTAATTGGTCAGTTAGGTACCTACTTTTATTTATAACCTTTCACCAGAAAGAACCAGACGTTAGCTTAGCTACATCTTGTTTACAGTTTCCATGTCAATATAGTGAATGTGTAAGCGAACCTTGTTCCAAAGCAGTTCGTTCTTGACGAGCAAGTTCCTCAACTCGTACATAGCTTGCAGCATCAGGGGGTGATCCTTCTCCGGGCGGAACTGTGCCACCGACAGGATACGGATCGGGTCTGTCTCCTTCACCAGCGAACGGAGCTGCTTTAACTCTGTCACCTGGAGATTTAGATAGATATACTCTAAAATTAAAGGATTAGATTTAAGGAGTGTAGAAAGTTACCTTCCACGTTTGTGCTGGATACATAAATATTGTTGCCGATACATGAAACGTATCTGTTTATTAATCTAGGCAGCGAGTGCGCGTCTGTACTATTTGTTCTATGGGTTCGCCTGCGTTAATGCATGACCATATAAGGTAATTTTGAGAATGCTTAACGCTGATTGGCTATCGAAGGTGGTTCGATATCCTTAGGCAGGCACGCGCTCACGCCGCGGCGTCAGTCGCTCAATAATGCTAGTAAACGACACACGTATTCTTAGCCGTCACCTCTCAGTGTTCGAGTGTAATTTTGGTTTAAATAAACGGTTTTAATTATTAGTTAAAATCCAGCTTTCATTTATAACAAATATAATATAAGTATTGCAGGACATTCTACACATTGCCATCTAGCCTCAAGCTAAGTAACTAGACTTGTGTTATGGGTGCTAGACAACGGATATCTTTTGTAAATATATACTTATAATACCTATAAACAACTACACCACAGACAAGTAAGTAAGCATAAATCCTTGTCTGAGGCGGGAACCGAACCCGCAACCCTGTGTTTGGCAGTCCGGCATGGTGACCATTCTGCCAACTGGGTCGTCAATCTTAGACTGCAACATCTTAGCCTGCATCGACACTTATCGATTGATAGTAGTCAAACGCTTACCTATCATTTATAAAATCAAATAATTTTCACACAAAATAAAAATAACAAAAATAATAATAGTATGTACCTACTCTTACCGTTCCAATGAACCAAGTAATTTTTCCAAACTTAATGATAAAACATAGTTTCCGGAAAAATGCGACCTAACCACTGGGGGAGTTGGGGCGCAACAAGTCCTTTGTACCACACACATTCTGAACCAATGTCTTAATGTATGTGTCGTTTCTTGTTTCTAAACCAGTTCTTGCCGGTTGTGTTTGTTTTTGAATGAAGAACAGACAGAATATATAAAGTATATAAATGTTTACCTCGCAAGGTGGATAAACTCGTATAGGTAACAATGGCGCCCACAGCTGAGTGAGGTGTTCCTCTGTCCACGTACCGTTCGCCATTACAACGTCTGCACATCTACCTACTACGCCGTATAACTGGAATGTATAGAAGGTATGTTTACCTCGCAAGGTGGATAAACTCGTATAGGTAACAATGGCGCCCACAGCTGAGTGAGGTGTTCCTCTGTCCACGTACCGTTCGCCATTACAACGTCTGCACATCTACCTACTACGCCGTATAACTGGAATGTATAGAAGGTATGTTTACCTCGCAAGGTGGATAAACTCGTATAGGTAACAATGGCGCCCACAGCTGAGTGAGGTGTTCCTCTGTCCACGTACCGTTCGCCATTACAACGTCTGCACATCTACCTACTACGCCGTATAACTGGAATGTATAGAAGGTATGTTTACCTCGCAAGGTGGATAAACTCGTATAGGTAACAATGGCGCCCACAGCTGAGTGAGGTGTTCCTCTGTCCACGTACCGTTCGCCATTACAACGTCTGCACATCTACCTACTACGCCGTATAACTGGAATGTATAGAGAAGGAATTAGATCATTGTACGTTTGTTACTTTGTACGTTTGCATGTTTGTACATTGTAACTTTTTACATAAGTATGTAACTTTAAATGGTTGCAACTTGGTATTTTGGTACATTTTCATTTCATTTCATTTATTTGCATTCATATGGTAGGTACAATAGATGTTACAATAGGCATACCTACAAGTTCATATATTATGAGCCTTGCCGGGCATTGCAATTGCGTGCGGTGACAGATTTTTAATTTTGTATCTTTGTAACTTCGTACGTGTGTCACTTGTATGTTTGTATCTTAATTTTATATGTTTGTATCTTTGTACATTTGTAATTTTGTGTGTTTGTAGCTTTGTACGGTTGTAACTTTGCACATTTGTAACTTTGTATGAGGTGGCCTTGACGAAATCGCTTTCAGTGCTAAGGCTTTGTGTATACTGTATAGTATTCTATGTTTCATGCCTGTGTAGGTATTTTTTTGTGTTTTTATCTTTGTTCCACAATAACTTAAGTACTTACCATTGCTGCGATCTTGATTCTTGGTACACAAGTAGTTGAGATCAATACAATGTAGTTTCGTGTTATGTTATGTGTAAGTGGTATTTTGGTAATTAGGCGTTTTGCGTAAAAGTAGTGTTTTGTGTAGTTGGTTTTATGCGTCTATAAAGTTTTCTAACACGAGTATGATCGGTGGGTAAGTTAAATAGATAGAGTAATAACGACTCACCCATCCAAAAACCTTATAATACAGCAACTTGAACCAAGTAAAGAGCGGATTCCTCGCAATAGCACTGCTGTTGTTGTAGGAGACAACTCTATGCTTGACACGTCGCATCATGGCTCGGGTAATGGTCGGGTAATGGGTGTACGTGCCAACGGGACATTGGGCCAGGTAACGGAATATTGGGTACGTGAACGCATGGCCTGTGGTGTCGATGTACACATCTGTAATGTTGAGAGTCAATCTATGTAGATAGGCTAGAGTAGTGATAAACTTGTACTAGATGCAAAACAAATCTATGAATTGGTTTATTTACAGATCAGTTTTTCTAAGGGTCTAATTACAAATTAAATCTTGTGTTTTTTTCACTTATTTATCACTAGCGACCCGCTCCAGCTTCGCACGGCTATATTATATATGCATGTTTTATACACATAAACCTTCCTCATGAATCACTCTATCCATTTAAAACCGCATAAAATCCGTTGCGCAGTTTTAAAGATCTTAGCATTCATAGGGACAGACAGAAAAAGCGACTTTGTTTTATACTATGTAAAGATATCCAACACAAAATGAATTTTTCAATTCGAACCAGTAGTTCCTAAAATTAGCGCGTTCAAACAAACAAACTCTTCAGCTTTATAATATTAGTATAGACTAGCTGCGCCCCGCGGTTTCACCCGTGTAAGTCCCGATCCCGTGGAAATATCAAAATAAAAAGTAGCCTATAGCCTTCCTCGATTGATTGGAGTGCGTTACTCCAGAAAAATGTTCAATTTTGCAATTCTATCTCGATAGAAAATTATGTGATTTATCAATGAGATGTGTGGAAAATTTTAAGTTTCTCCATTAGATGTCACTACACTCGCAATGGTACGAATTCAAACGACAAACTGATTGCAAATAAAACCTAAACATAATAATGGACAAGAGAGTTATCTTGTATGGGTTCCTTATTTACTTTTTGAGGTATGATATCCTAAAAAAAAGGTTTGTTGGAACGTTGTTCATGTAACTGAGTTGGTTAAAGCACCGCTATGGTCATGGGTTCAAATCCGCCAAACACATTCCCAAAATATATTATGGTTTATTGCATTAATAAATGTAATTTTTAGCCATATTTGAATCACTTTAAAAACTATTTTAAGTTACCTGGATTTAACTTCATAAACGCCTCCAACCCGAGCATCATACTCCCCACGCTTTGTAACAGCAGTGTGAAATATGGATAAGACTCTGGCTCGATCAACATCCTCATGGTAAGCCTGATTAGGGTCACCTTTTCCGGGTTAACCTTCACGTTAAATTGATTCTGTGCTTTATCGAGGATCTTCTGTTTTTCGAGGGTTTCTACCGTGTAGATATGTATGTTTGTGTCTGGGTATCTGTAGGACAAATGGATTTAGGTGCTAACTGTTGTATACAATTGGATTATACATAGGTACATGTGTTTCGGTGCCTCTTCACCGAAGGGGGTTGTTTTAAACGTCTAGGCGAATAACTTTTGTTCTACGACTTACGAAATTCGAACATTTCGTTCGAAGTTTTTGTATGAAACAGTTAATTACTAGGGTGACTTACTATGTGATTTGTTATGGTGCCGAAAATGGTAGATGAATAATCATATTTATTTAGTTTGTTGTCTGTGGTTCCATAACAGCTCACTTTATTTTATTTTGTTTATTTTAAGGTCTATCTATCTTTATATTGTATTTTTCGTATGTATCATTGATTGTAAGTATATATAACTACACTATCGCATTGGGTTATCCTGTAAAGATAGTTGTAAAGATTGTAATAAATAAATAAATAAAAAATATATTTCTTTAGGTGCATAATAGGTACTTACATTAAAATTTGTATAAAATCGTCTTAAAAACTAAAAATAAAAATTCCCTCAGAATTATCGAAAAAAAGTTCGAATTTCCAAAAGTCGTAGAACAAAAGTTGTTCGCTTAGACCTCTAGAACAACTTCCTTTCGTATTATAACCCCTTCGCTGAAACACATGGTACAATGCAGAGAGCGGTGTTGGCTTAGTCGTAGATACCTAGACTTTCATTCTGAAGGTCGTGGGTTCGAATCCCGGCCGACCGTGCACTAATGAATTTTCCTTAAAAAAAACTATGTGTGCTAATTGACATTGCTCTTACGGTGAAGGAAAACATCGTGATGAAACCCGCGGTTTAGTTGGCTCCAGATGAGTATGAGTAAGTATTGACAAGTTATCTCCTCTGGACATGGTCGACTAAGCTGAGAGGGTAGTAGGTGCTGGGCAAGCCTACTCCATCCCCACGCAAAAAAGACTTTAATTAAAAAGAGTCTTATTGCTGAAAACAGCCCGTATACAAGTACAATTGGATTGTTGTTAGTTTTAGAAGACATTTTAAACGTCATATAATTAAATCTTAGTTAGAGACATACAGGTCCCTAACTAGCTACGACCGGCGGTTTCACCCGCGTAAGTTCCGATCCCTTGGAAAAATATGTGTTAATCTAGGTCTCCAGCTATCTATACACCGATTCATCGCAATCGGTTCAGTAGTTTATGCATGAAGGAGTAACAAACATACTAACACACAAACTTTTATATTTTATAATAGAATATTAGTAGGATAGACTATAACTTTGATTCGTAGCATACTCGAGTATTGCTCCACCATCTGGTCTCCTTTCTACGCTGTTCACAGCAATAGGATAGAGCGGGTACAAAAGAAATTTTTATATGTATTGTGTCTAAAATACGGTTTGAAAAGAATACTCCCGTCATACGAGCAAAGATTAAAGAAGTTTAACTTATTGTCCTTAGAGGTCCGCCGCAAATATCATGATCATGTAACACTTTTTAAAATTATACATTCACATCTTGATTCCCCGTACCTCCTAAGTCATATCAATTTTAATATCAAGCCCATGATTAGACAGCCACATCTTAGAATTTTTGTACTTCAAATATATATAAATAATACTTCGTTTTATAATCCCATTGTCCGCATGTGTCGCCAATACAACGATCTCATGGTTAATCATAATGACAAAATTGATGTTTTTAACAATAAACTTAATAAATTTAAAAAATGCTTATTGAATATATTATCTTCTTAGCTTCTTAGGTATCTGTTCACTACATACTAAAAAATTTATGAATAGACTCTAAATTAGGTAAGTATATACGTATGTTAACTGCTTAACAAGAAATAGCCATGCTGAGTACACATATTTTAGGATATAGTCTAGTTTTAAAATATTTGTTATATTTATCTTATGTCCTTGATATGACTGTATTCTGTTTTGTGTTCCATTCAATAAATAAATAAATAAATAAATAGATAGAACAGCACATTCGCTCCATCTCTCTTCCTTCACAGCGTCAGCTCAGCATTACTCATGTTGAGTTTCTTTTCTATAATGTAACCCACCTAATCATCAAAATCAATAATCATATCTTTGTTTCTTCACTTGGTATCCAATATCTTTTCTGTGATTTTCAAATTAACCCCCAATTACTGAAAGGCTACTTAATATTAAGTGGCGTTTAAATTGACTTTAAGTGTATACTTTCTATTGAAGCCTACACTTAAATTTCGCCATTTAAGATTAAGCAGTCTTTCAGTATTCGGGGGTAAGACTACAGTTTGAATTTGAGCTTACTAAAACAGTTTACAAGTCATGCAGGCAACTATGCCCATTTCAGACGGTCATTATATCAGTGAGTTCAGCGACTGGAGCAAGTAAGATTAAAAATATCAATCTGACATAATTAATATTAATTGATTTGACATTTTTATTTTATTAGCCATTGACATTTATCAAATTCTTATTTAATTTTATTGCATGATTTTTGAAGTGAAAACTTGTTATGGCGCGTTGGGCACTTTTGTGGGTGAGCATTTTCAGCCGTTCTCGCGACAGACGACAGATTTTCTCGCGACAGATGAGATTTTACACAGATATACAGTTTTTTAATTTGGCTGTGAGTGTATTAAGACGTACATATGGTATTTTTTAACGGACGACTATTGACGGACGACAAATGTCGGACGACTATTTGTTGGACGACAAATAGTCGTCCGACTATTTTTTTTTTTTCATCTAAAACTCTTTTTGCGTATGTTCTCGCGACAGATGAGATTTTACACAGATATACAGTTTTCACTTCTGCCTGCACTCCCGGAGTGCGCTGTTTTTTTATTTTTATATCGAGACTCATTTAATTTTTATTAAAAAAATTTCTTTTGACATCTTCATATGCCGATAAGGCAAAACATGGCTGTAACTACTTAATCTAAATCAACACCACTATTGTATCCATGTTTTATGAGATAAATGAATATGAATACATACCTAGTAAGTATAGCATTGATAGCGACCCAGAGCACCCTCTCCCCTCCCCCGCCTGCGTTACAATAGGGGTGAAAGAAGGCCACATTAGCTCCGTCTTTCTTCCTCCGTTGCAGCTTGCGTTCTTGCACTCTCATGTACCACGAGGCAAATATGAAGGCACATGGTATTAGCACGAAGATGTTTATGAATAGAAACGCGATTATTAATGCTGGTATAAGGACTAGGTTTCTGTAAGGAGAGAACATAATTGTGTTATAATATTTACAGGGAAAATAGCATTTTTATCTAGAGCTACTTTACAGAAGATTCTGAAGTCTCATATAAGAAAAATCGAAAGCAAAATGATTGAGGCACGAAAGCTCATAAATGGTGTGTAGATTTAATTTTAAGCATCTTATACTGTTTTGTTCACTGACTGTTTGCTTTCCAAAAACAATAAAATAAATTATTTTTAAAGAAAAAATGTTTAGAATAGAAGCATAATCTATACTAATATCATAAAGAGAAAGGTTTGCTTTTTTTGGTAATTAATTAATTAATTGGTTTTGAAACTAATGGAATAGTATAAAACAAACTCGCTTGTCGCTGTCTGTCTGTCCCTATGTATGCTTATATCTTTAAAACTACGCAACGGAATTTGATGTGGTTTTTTTAATAGACAGAGTGATTCAAGAGGATTGTTTATAAAACAAAACTATGAAGCGTACAAAGTCGTGGGTAACAGCTAGTTCTTTATAAATTGAGACTTAAGCTTGTGCAAGCTGTACAGCTTGTATTTTAATAGAAACATAAACATGCTCTGATTGTGATAAAGTTTAGTACCTAAGTAATAAAAATTTACTTTTAAATTATACTTTTCTTTGGATGATATAATATTATCATACTGTCAACTTGTGCTAGTGCAACTGGACACCGAAATTATGTCAATCATTAGTTCAATCATCAGCCACATTGCTCCCGATTTCATAAGATTAGAGATAAAACTCAGCTTGGTGATGTTTCCAGGTCTAACTTTCTCTTTAGTGACAATGCTTTTCAAATCTGTACACAGTTAGTAGTTTTTATGTTCGAATAACCCACATAGATAGGTAAGTAGGTATATAAATATATCCTTTTGGAGGATCTAATCATCAGTGATTATCTGATTCTATGAAAAGTATTATATTACTCAATTAAATAGTAAGATAATGCCCATCAGATTAAACATTGGTTAGAAGTACCTACACGTATGCCGGTTTTCTAAACAATATTTAGGTAAGTAAATTGTGCAACACCTAGGTACCTACATCAGGTTTTATTCTAATACTAACTTGGTTTGGTGTCCCTCTACCTACATGATATATAGCTACATAGCATAACTAACAAAAGAGCAGTTGTTAAGATAATCGATCGTTGATTCATATAGTAACCACTAGAATCTATAGGTTTTAAAACTTACGAAAACCAATACAGGATGAATCCAAGTATGGCGAACATTGTAGCTTTTTGTCTTCTACAATATAGTTTTTTATTTAAAGAAACACATAATTTGGGGGATCTATCTATTATTATAATTAAAACACAAGGGAATTTACATTTTTCGACTGAATTCAATCGAAAATTCACAAAAACCACGCAATCGAATAGACAACAAATCTGCCCAATAATTTTTGTTCAGATATTACTGACAGTAACAGTTTAATTTTTTTTTTTTTTTTTTTCTCTCTTGTTTGGCCCCAGGAACTTATGCCATTTTCATCTTGTTCTTCATTTTCAGCAGGTTTTTTTTTTCTTCAGTTATGGCTTCGCACGGTTTGTGCATATAGCCAGTATCAAGTAATATTTTGCATCAAGTTATGGCCCGATTTACAGAAATCGGGCTCAAAGTGTTTCAAGATGGTCAAGTCGTCAAGTCACAGTTTGTCAAGTCAGGGGTCATAGTAAAGCGGTGGCTACTTTACTATAACCTTGTAGGAGATTTTGGAGGCAACGAGAAAAGTCCATGTTTGACACTGATTTTTACTTTCACTACACTTGTGCACTTTCACAGAACTAAATTAGATAACTTTCCACCGGAATTATACAATTTAACTCGGTTTACAACTAAGTTTCGTGTAAATAAAACTGCAGCACGACACATGTTGTTGGCTCGTTCCCGCCAAAACTCACACAGTTTATTGATTTGACATTGAATGCTTTTCATGGCCCCTCTTCATGATGGGCCATCATGCTGGCCCACTAACATGGGTCAGCATGTGGAAGGCGTTAATGGTGTCGGATGGCATAATATGGTTCGTGGGATGGCGACTGGATAGGCCCGGTGTCGGTTTTTCGGTCGCACATCAAAGGAAGTGGGCAAGCGATGGCGGTAAGCATCTACACGTGGCCCATTCCTCAGTGAGTGCACGAACGCGGTTGAGCGTGGATGTTTGTACTTTGTTCTAATTTTCATTTTTTGTTTTCAATTACGAATTGAAAATAAAATTAATATTGCAAGACATTCTACTCATCGCCACCTAGCCCCAAGCTAAGTAATTAGACTTGTGTTATGGGTGCTAGACAACTGATATACCGACTTATAGGTACTTTTCTTTTGTAATTATATTCATAAAATACAGAGATAATGAATAGGATTATAAATTTTTATTGGTATTTCTCCTACAACCGCTGTTCAAAAATATATATATTTTTTTATTTTACAACTCTTGTTGGTTATTTTGTGCGGTTCGTATTTACAAAATATTTTAGGCGTACATTAAATATGAATTACCTATATTATAAATTATATTGGTACGTGTAAGCTATACTTAGTTAGTATAGGTGTATAGATATATTGCCGCAGCGGCTATTGTTCCTACGTCCATCTTGAACCATCTCCAATTCACAACTGAACGTGGCCATCGTGTAGTTGCGATACAACCATCGCATGGCCATATCGCTGGGCCATCAATGAAGAGGGACTATCAATTAATTAGGTGCGCGGACTTGGTGGCATTGCACAAATGGCCACGCTTGTGCGTGGAATTCAGAAAGATTGAAAGAGATAGCTATAGGGAAGCTTTCTGTCTCTGTCAATAGATTTACCAATTCCCTTAAACATCACAGGCAACACAACATTGTTTTTTTTTCTCTCTTGGGGCCAAACAAGAGAGAAAAAAAACAATGTTGTGTTGCCTGGAAGAGATCACTCATAGCGATAAGGCCGCCCATTGTACCATATTGTAAGATATTATTATAAATTTTCTTTTAACAGATAGTCACCTAAAATAAAAATTATTTTGTGATATTTTTATAAGTATGTAATAATTTTGCATTTATTTGCACATTAAAGTGTTTATCTACCTAACAATAGGGATTTTGAATCTTCCTTTTAAAGCGGTAACCATAATATTGCAGAGAAAAATGTCTACCTAGGTAATTTTGATCGTTCTGCAATGTAAACTGTGTATCGCATGCTTAACAATTTGCCAGGCTTTGTTTTATTGCCAGAATAGTTTAGTCAAGAAAGAAAGACTTAAAGGTTGTATGTAGATTTATGGTACCTAATATATAAACCTCAGAACAATAACTAAAGCAAATATAAACATTCCTTAGTCACTTGGAAACTAGCACCCCTCTAGCACCCAACTTGGCGGAGCGTCTCACTGCCGCGTCTTCGAAGGGCGGGCGGCTTCCAAAGAGGAAATGCCGCCAGCCTTTTTATAGTAAGAAATTGCTAATACAAACAACTGGGACTAATGCGGTAGAATTTTATATTCTTGTTCAAAAGATGTTGATGGATAAATAAATTAAATAAAACACTAAAGTAGGTGTGTATGTGTAAATACGTTTATTCAGTAGGTATCGCTGGGTCAGTATCGGCAGTTACTTTAGCCGCTAAGTCAGCGAACTTCGCCACGTAATCCACACTCGATTCAGCCATTAGAGAATGTAGTTGTGAATCGACCTGAAATTACAAACATTATTAGAAAAGTCACATCGAGAATTGTCTGTCTTTTTCTCTTTACAAAAAAGTAATTAAGAGGAAAGGGTACCGGTGGCTTTCTCCATACAAACTATTACAAACGTAGTCGACTGTTTTCTCCCTGGATAATGACACTAGAGCAAATATTTTTGGTGCATAAAACCAGATTTTTTAAATTTTAATTTCTATGATAATTAGAAAATAAAAAAAACCAAAACATAGGGGCATAGTCATGGCAGTTATAGGTTTTATGGCACAAAAATATTTGTGCTAGTGTCATTATCCAGGGAGGAAACAGTTGACTACGTTTGTATGGAGAAAGCGCAGGTACCCTTTCACATTAACTAGGAAACTACAAGCTTTAAAGCCCTTTTTTCTTTTTTAGAGAACTAATTTCCAAAAAATCCTGTCATAGTACGCGCCTGGCTGCGCCCTAAAAAGAACCCCCATGCGCAGTTTCAGACTTGTAGCTCTTGTGAGAGATGAAAGTAACTCACGGCAAGATCCGAAGGTGGTCTGGCATCGAGATGTGCGAGGAAGCTGCTCAACGAGAAGTCCTGGAGTCTCGGGTCCTCAAGCCACTCCGGATCGCGGAGCAGTCGAGCTGGAGACAACGATGACTCGCGTGACGCCTCCGCTTCTGTCTCCACCACGCATTCTAATGAGAAATAAGGTAAGCATTAAATACTTAGATATTAAATTAAGGTGATAGGATCCCTGCGCTCTCTCCATACAAACGTAGTCGACTATTTCCTCCCCGGATAATGACACTAGCACAAATATTTTTGTGCCATAAAAACTATAACTGCCATGATTATGCCCCTATTTTTTCTTTTTATCATAGAAATTAAGAATAAAAAAATAAAAATATAAAAATGGCGTGGTCATGGCAGTTATATGCACCAAAAAAATTTGCTCTAGTGTCATTATCCAGGGAGAAAACAGTAGACTACGTTTGTAATAGTTTGTATGGAGAGAGCCCCCGGTACCCTTTCCTTTTAAATGCTTATATCTTTTTTCCACATCTAGCTTACGAAATACTATCAATTTCATTATAATCCGGAAAAAAACGGAGAATTTTATCATATTTTTTCTATTTGTGTATATTATTATGCTCAAGTATTGCTTTGCTGTCATTACTTAGCATATTATATGTATAGATTATGTCATTTTATTTATATATTCTGTGAGACGATAATACTCACTATGATCATGGACGTCATTATTAGTATCTCCGTCATCTCGATCAGGTTTAGGACTGGAAGCGTCCTTTACTTGTGATGCTGAAGCTACTTCCTTATCGGGACTTTCTTCTTTCGTGTCGTCTGCAATATAAACATTAAATTTAGCAGTCGTTTTAAGAGTTCTGTAAAAACCTATTAATTTTTTTTTCCTTTGAGGTCATAGGAAAAAAAAAAAGTTAATTAGAAGTAACCCGAATTCAATATTGCCCGAAGTGCCAATGTTGCCCGAAGTGCCTAGAGAGGCACTTCGGGCAACATCGCCTCGCTTCGACTGACTTCCGCTCGTTGTCGGTATTTGTGCAAGAGTAAAAGGGCGCGAGGTGACGCGGAGTTCGAATACGAACGTTTCTCGCGAAGTTGCACGAATGTCTAGCTAGACACGTACTTCGAACTAACTTCACGAGTAGTGTAGCGGAGGCTTACGTTTTTTCTATGTATAAGTTTTCTATTCATTCTAGTCACCATAACACAAGCTTAATTAGCTTGGAATTAGACGGCGATATTTATATCCCCAAATTTTCGCTCTCGAACTTTCGCAAGTGAATTCGTGAGGCACTAGCTACATTGATAAATGTTATGTATAACTTACCAACATTGTCGACAGTTTCAGGCATTTGCGTGATAGGTATCTTTCTATCACCGTCGTGGAAGAAAAACTGCCCGTTCGACTCGCTCAATACGTAGAAAAATGATAAACTGGAAAAAATATATTTAAAAAAATCTTAGTGAAATAAATAGACAGCCAAAAGTGCTGAGCCTAAAAATATAAAGTGTACAGGGATTCATTCGAGTTATTAATTGAGTCCTAAGCTATTTTGGAAATCCCCAAGAGTTCGGCATCTATTCAAATATGGTAGTTGAAGTCCTGTGACAATCAGTTAACGCTTCGGGCGGGTACTCAGATAAAAACATATGTACTCAAGGTTGGTATTGGTACTCAAGTGAAGCCTTGTATTAATGAGATGAAATCTTATGGTATTTAGATAAAATCCTATTAAATAGATAAGGCCTTGAAATACACAAGTGAAGCCTTGTGGTACTCAGATAAAGTCCCATGGTATTCAGATTGAGCCCGATTGTACTCAGATGAAGCGTCGCGATTCGAGTCTCAAGTAAAGCCTTGGAGTTCTTAAACGACGCTGTCAACGCTAAATACGCTGTCTTTTGTATTTTTAGTACGTTTCTATTTGTGATTGTCTGTAATTGGCTTTCTGTTTCTATTTCTTCTGTTTTATTATGTTAAACTTAGCTGTAGACTTTCCTTTAAATAAAATAAATAAATAAAGACCCAGTAGTACTCAGATAAAGACCCAGTAGTACTCAGATAAAGACCCAGTAGTACTCAGATAAAGACCCAGTAGTACTCAGATAAAGACCCAGTTGTACTCAGATAAAGACCCAGTTGTACTCAGATAAAGACCCAGTTGTACTCAGATAAAGACCCAGTAGTACTCAGATAAAGTGCAATGCTTACTCTGATGTAGAGGAAGGCGGTGGTTTCGGTAGGATTTTAGGCAGCGTCGGCGCTGAATTCGGTACTATCTTCACTGGTATCAACGCTGGAACATTATACAAAAATAAATATCGTAAAAAGTACATAGTTTTATTAAAGTTAAGTACATCATCAAAATATTATATTTTCTTTTTGTAAGGTCAATTAAAGAAGAAAAACTCGTATGTACTGAGAACTTATTAGGGGAAAATGTATCTAAAATAATACCCCTTACTTTTAAAATAAAATAAATTAAAATATATTTTTAGAAGGTTTTTTTTAACTTGCAATGTAATAGTTTAGATGAGGTATGCACACACCTCATCTATTATAACATCTAACCCACAGACATGAATATTTTGAATATAGCTAGATAACGCAAGTATCACAATTTGTATTAAAACCAAGCGTGCCGACTTTTTAACACCTACTGTGACGTCACAGTTGAAATTTAGTGATGAGAAATCTAAACCGATTCCTATAAAAATTATAAATCGATTAATATGAATGATATCGATATTGTGATGTCGATTTTCTAACAGACGAATGATATAGACAGACGAATGATATATTTGAATGGGAGAGTTTCGAGGAGTTGCCAGTACACATACCTACTAGATGGCGTTTAATCTCTGAGGTAGCCAACTTTTTTCACAAATTAAGGCAAAGGATCCTATGAATAGGTAAAGCCAATTGGTCAAGTTGAACGTCTGTACTAAAATTGGGGTTTTTTTAAATTCGTCTGTCCGAAATCGATTATTGATATAGTTGTAGAACGAACAACACAGTCGCTAGATTTGACAGACGAATGAGAAATTGCCTGTATCACGAAGTCGAAGTGATGCGCGACAGTATCGCTTGTTCCGATATTCATCGTCTCTTAACACACAAAGTCAGATCAAAAGTTCAAAGGAAACGCGGCAATGTAATGTTAATATAGTTTACTTAACGTTATTTTATAGTTAGGTATATTCTGGGACTCACACACAGATTGGAATACTTAAAAAAAACAGTTTTAATATGAATTCACGCATAATATGATTTAAAAATAACTTACCTGTGATAGGAAATATGTTCCTGCCTTTGGGTGCTCGAAATTTTTGGGCTATTGCAGTTAATTATCACGCAATGAGGCATTTTTTTAGTTTTTGCAGCCGTCCGGCTGCAATAACCAACGCGTGAGGACTAAAGTTAGCGGCGACCAACCTTGTCGCTTGGTCGGGGTTCGGACACGCGAAGTACATACATTTGCGTTATCTAGCTATATCCATGTCTGTGATCTAACCTCATATTTAACATCTAATTTGGGGGATAATAAAGGCCATTATTAATCCTAAGATTTTCGCAAAATTTCACGCACAATGGCCCAAATAATGAGGCGAAGTGCAGCCCTGTAAAACTAACTAATTTAAATACTAGTAACTTACGTGCCGGCGGCGGTAGTTTAGGCAGCAATGGCAGCAACCTCTGCACGACAACCCGCCGGTCCGGAGCCCGCGGCCGGCCGCGTCGACCGCGGGGCACGCCGGTCAGGTCCAGGGCCAACGGGGTGGACCCACTCTGGATTGTTAACTTATATACTTATTATATTGAACACTAGCTTTTTAGTAGAAAATCACTACATAGTATAAAACAAAGTCGCTTTTTCTGTCCCTATTTCCCTATGTATGCTTAAATCTTTAAAACTACGCAACGGTTTTCAATGCGGTTTTTTTAATGGATAAAGTGATTCAAGAGGAAGGTTTATATGTATAATACATGCATAATATAGCCGTGCGAAGCCGGGGCGGGTCGTATATTGGACCGAGGAATCACGTTGACCCATACAAAATTTGCCTCCTTTTTTCACCCCTTTAGGAGTAGAATTTCGAATAGGTACTTATCGGATGAATACGTCATACAAAGAGCAAACCCATACGTGTGGGTATCTATGGATAGGTCTTCAAAAATGATATTGAGGTTTCTAATATCTTTTTTTTCCAAACTGAATAGTTTACGCGAGAGACACTTCCAAAGTGGTAAAAAGTGTCTGTAACTGTAACTTCTAAAATAAGAGAATGATGAAACTAAAAAAAATATATGATATACCTACATTACCATGCAAACTTCCACCCAAAATTGGTTTGAACGAGATCTGGTAAGTAGTTTTTTTTTAACACGTCATTATACCGTAAACCGCCATTTACCCTTCATTCATGTATTTATACCACTAGCGCCATCTATTTTTTTTGCGTCGGAGTTAAAAACAGAATACAGTGATACGGAACTCTTCGTGAGCGAGTCCCGACTCGCACTTGGCCGGTTTTTTTATTTCTTGTGTTTCACCTGTAATTTGTCTAGTTAGTGTTGTTAATGATATATGAATGAGCTAACCTCTTTAGGTGCCAAAGGCGGTGGTAGCCTGAAGAGATGCGGCGCGGGCGCAGGCGCCGGCGGACACGGCCGGCCGCGGGCCGCCCCGCACGCCGCCCCGCACCCGCACCCGCCCCCGCACCGCGCCCGCGTGCCACCCGCGCTGCCGTTGCCCACCATCGCCAGAAGACGTTTTAGACTGTCAACGTATTATAGTTACCATTATTAGTCAAATCGACATTTTAAATGTTATCTTATCTTGTTTATTGAGGGCTGACAAATTGCCAGCAACACTTCGACCCATTGGGATCTTTTGTGTTTACCCCTACCATAATGTTTCTTACTCTTTGAAGAAGTGGTCGATTAACGCGGTGATCCCACTGAGAGGAAGAAACCTATATTCCTCCGGTTAGGGATACGCATTCCCAAGGAGGCTCAAGCGCTTCGCTGCTAAGACGTCGCATTCACACAGTATGTGCTCCATAGTTTCCCTTTTCAGATGTTAAGAGTCCTAAGTCCCACAGTGGTTGTTTGGGAAAAGATTTAGGAAAAGATAATGTATAAAACCGGCCGTAATGAGGTTTACTTAATATACATAATCAGTGAAAATTCAACTGTCTAGCTATCACAGTTCATGAGATACAGCCTGATGACAGAAAGACGGACGGACGGACAGTAAAGTCTTAGTAATAGGGTCCCGTTACTATATTAAGAGCGGTGTTGGCTTAGTGGTAGATACCTCGATTTTCATTCTGAAGGTCGTAGATTCAAATCCCGGTCGACCCTAACCCAATGGATTTTTTTAGGAAAAATATAATTATGTGCGCTATTTGACATTGCTGTTACGGTGAAGGAAAACATAGTGATGACACCCGCGCCTTAGTTGGCTCTAGATGTATTGACAAGACAAGTTCTTGCCTCTGGACAAAGTCGACTAAGCTTAGAGGGTAGTAGGTGCTGAGCAAGTCTACTCCATTCTCACGCAAAAAGGACCTATCTAAAAAAAATCTAGTTGCGGAAAAAAGTCCGTGAATAAGAACAAGTAGGTACCTTCAAAAATATTGTAATATATTTTTTTTATTAAAACTGTGTTCTGCAGCTAAAAGATAGTACGATACCAATCGGAAACAATAATAGATAAATAAACAATAAATATCATTATTTGTAAGCTCAATATTTACTGTACTTTTCATGACATATTTTTAATTAAATGATTTTTTGTAAAGGTCGCAGTAACAAAATGTCGATTAAACAAGTCTTCGCAGTATGGTATTTTCGCAGTAAGATCCTTCGCAGAATAGTTTTTCAATGTAACGTTACATCGCAGTAACAATACATTGATTTAATAAGGCATCGCAGCATAGAGATACCGATGAAAAGTATTCGAAGAAACAATTCGATGAAAAGTTTTTCGCAGTGCCGTAGGTATCCCGTTTTAAATAACTTGGAAAATAAAAAAAACCCATACCGTTCGCTAAGTAAAGAGAATCCATCTTGACTCTGTGTATGCGCCGGCGTCGGTCGATTTATCAATTTGCTAACCAACTTCAGTGTGCTCGATGATTTGTGATCGGGAGACGCAAGGGAATCCACTAAAACAATACGATATGAATTAAAATATTAAAGTAGGAATAGCCTAGGGTTATTAGGGTATCCTGCGGGATGAACGCAGCGCAGGGAGGCTCGAATGAGACCCCGGGTCTCCAAGCTGTACCGAGGAGGGTCTACCGTAGAGTTTTTAGTCGGTTTGACTATGCCGAAGATGCAATGCACAAGTAGATATGAAGCAGTGCGGCGCGAGTGAGTGACATTAAATTGAATAATTGCGAACATCAATTAACTTCATCGGTGTATCGCAGTGCGGTATCTTTCGAGATGTGCGTTCGTCTCTATTTCCATACATTAAGAAATAGATTTATTTTTTTTATTTATTTTTCCGTACTCAGAAAAATTACCGCAGCACATACCCCGTGCGCCTTGAGTTATGAAATCATCATTTATTTCGGATAGGATAGGATTCGAGTTATTATTCGGGGCCTTAGAAGTATTTATGGTAGTATTAGAAGATTTTTTTGTAACGAATAGGCTCCGAAACTAACGTTCCGATTTTCATGAAACTTTGTGTGACGATACGTTGATTCATTGGGAGTAACATAGGCTTTTGATCTCTATAGTCCCACGGGATCAGGACTTACGCGGGTGAAACCGCGGAGCGCTGCCAGTGATATTTAAAGTAGTCACTGATCTAACTTTTCTACTACCAGTGGTAGGGATTGATGGGGCACTTGGAACCAACATCACACACAAAACTCCTCAAAGTTTGTTGCGCAGGAACTACTAGTCAGTTTGTTCTGAGAGATTCGGTGTCTAAACCCTAAAAATTCTGGGCTACATTTGCAACTAATGATATAAAACTTACATTTCCTCTCATCTCCAGACATCCCATCATTACTATCCTGACTAAACGTGTTCTTAGGCGAGAATATATCCGTATCGCTTTCTCTCTTCTCTTTTTCGTCTTCCAATGAACTGTCAGTGCCTTTGTCTTGCTTCTCATTCTTTACAAGGCGATCTTTGTTGTTGTCCTTGTCTAACTCGGGCTTGGGTTTGATGGTAGGGATAGGGAGAGGCGGCGTTGGTTCCGCCCACCAGTAGTCCAGGTCTAGTCTTGAACGGTTCCCAAACTGTAAGTAATTGATATGTCATGTTTACTCTAATCTTCATACAAAACCGACTTTTTACCAACTAACCATAAGGTCCCTCGCAACACACACTCTTTCTCTTTCTAATCTGTGACCAGGTGAGGTCCACCTCAATGTCTTCATCTTCTTTACTCTAAATAAAGACTACACCAACCTCCAAACAAATATACACTTACCATAAGGTAGAGATCTCCTATAGTCAAATCCCCCGCATCATACACACTCCATCCCTTTCTAATCTGTGACAGAGCGAGGTCCACGTCGATATCCTTGTCCTCTTTACTCTCATCTTTTTCATCGTCCATTACCATTCTGTAGATACTTTTCCCTCGTTTTTTGGGACGTATACGGAACTTAACCTGAAAATTTAAAACTGGGCTTTAAAATCTAAAAGATTGAAATCACTGTAAATTTTTTGAGAACCACAGATCCACAAAATATTGACTGGATTTGAAGCAGAAACCCTGAAAAGTTCAATATTTACCCCCGTTTTAAAAATTTAGGACTTAAAGCAAAACCTACCTTGAGATTCTTAAATTTCGTCTCCTTGTTTTTCCCATGATCACTCTCATTATCCGTATCACTCTTATTATATTTTTCGTCGTCTTCCATTTCCGAAAAACTATCTTTTTCTCTTTCAGACATATCTTTGTCTCTTTCTAATATATCTTTTTCGGGTACATCTTTTTCTGATAAATCTTTATTTTCACTTAAACCTATATCTTTATCACATATACTTTTCAATTTATCTGATGTAACTTTATCTTTCTCAGATACCTCTTTATCTTTGTCACAAATATCTTTTTCTATATCTTCTTCAGCTGTATCTTCCTTTATTTCTTTCTCGTCTTCTGTGCTTGGTCGTTCATCTTCTATGTTACTTTTATAATTGGCCATTAGTTCTATACCATCAATGGCCGTGTCTTCAATATTTATTAGTTTATTTTCTATGTCATCTGTTTTAATTCGTTTTGTTTCGTTTTCTTTGTCTTTTTCTGTTGTACTATCTTTCCGCTGGCGTTTTGGGGTTCGGATTTTTGCTAAAAGTTAAATGGTTTAGTGACATTTTGGCGAGTTTTTTAAATTCGGTATTGACATGGATAAGAAGTTGGCGCAACTAATTTAAAGGCGGTATTCCCTGTAAAGACGTTAAACAAATTCCACTGCTACAAATTGTAGGGTTCCATATATTAAGAGGAATATTATGGAACCCCTAAAGGATCATTTTATCATCGTCTGTCATGTGACGAATTTTCATAATTGCCTGCCGCCTTGGCATCGGTTTAAGGCTCTAATAGACAAGAACAGTGACATATCAAAACATGCAAGAGTGAAAAAAATAGCAACAAGTTTTTGACGGTTTCAGAATCAACCTACAGATACGAATTAAAACTTTGATATAAGTCTTCAGAGATAGCTTCAGGTTAGATTTTATGAAAGCAACTTACAGCTGTTATTGTCTCCATCGCCTGCGCCTTGACACCGGTTCAGATATGAACTGAAGCAGATATCCTGACTCGATAGCTGTTCGCTGCCTACTAACACGGGTAGGTGAATGTCTGTGGATGGCCGAGGGCCTAAGTGTAGGGATAGCTTCTTGTTGGATTTTAATTCTGTAGAGATAATGAAAAAGATGATTTACTTAATTGGTAAAAACTTCTGAATCACTTGGATCTCAGTAGTTATTTCTCAGTTGCTTATTGTCTCAGCAAATTGACGTCAGTTGCCTGTTAAATAGTAGGGAATGTACTTTGAAATATTAAATTAGATTTGTGGGTCTTCAAGTGATGAGTGAGCAACTTAGACCACATCGCCACTTATCTTCAAATTAGATAGTGGTCAAACACTAACTTGTCGCGTATGAAAAAAATAGGATTTTATTGAAATATATTCAGAGTCCAGGCAAACAAAGATGTCTTTATAGTCGCTTCGTTTTTTCTTTTATGTCGATATTAAAAAGTACAGGCCCCAAGATACAATACCTTGCAGTATAACCCGATCAGTTTCCAAATTGAGATGGTCTTCTAATTCTCTTTCCTCTTCTTGAGCCATTTCTTCCTGATCTTCCCTTTCAATGTCGGTTAATTTGTGTTTTATCTTTGGCATATGTTAAGAAATAATAGTATTTAAGAAAGATGATGCTGTCAAAGGCCTCTTTTAGGTCAAAATTATTTGATTTTGTACTTTTCGATGTGGAAATATTAAAAAACAAAACACGCGGACAAAATGGTAAGTATATTTTTACTTTAATGTAAAAGGATACGTTCCCCTTCCACCGCTTAGCCAACGCCTTCAACAAGTCGGCAAGCCTCGTCCTTGGAGGCGTGGCGATCGCAAGCCGCGGGTTGTGTGCGGCGGCCTGCACGCGCGTCCAGGACGCCACGTCCCGCGCTCGAAGCAAGATCTGAAGACGACCCATCACTACTGAGCCGCAGGCACGTTCTGGGGGGGTTTGAAAAGGGTTGTTGTGTGAAGAATAAACATTCTGCTGATTGTAAACAAGCACCATCTCGCCGAGTCTACCGCAAGTCTTCACTGCTGTAGGTACAGTTTGCGTCATGAGTGCACTAGTAGCAGTGACTCACGTTAAGGTAGTACGTAGTAACACTGTATGAAATGCGTCTGTGTGTGCTGCACAGGATTACAAACGTTACGCTGGTAGTGGACCTTTAAACGTGTATTGTAAATTACCAGTGATCTGGTTGAGCCTCCTCAAGGCGCGACACATGGGCGTCCTGACCCGCAAGTTGCGTCCTCTCGCCCGCACCACTATACTGCCGCCCAGCACCATCTCGCCGAGTCTACCGCAAGTCTTCTCATTCACAGACACCAGCTTCTTACGAAGTTCACCGTAGTTTATCAGGGCGTACAGTTCTTGGGCTACCTTTTTAACGTCTGAAAATAGGTATTTAAGTTAGACCATTCATATCCCGCTAGAGGATTTGGGTGTTATCCGAGAGGATCCATTTATCTGGCTAGATGGATGACTTATATGCCCTTAGGTAAGATGCTATGAGGGTCTAATCCGAAAAGAGGCAAGGTAGCAAATTGACTGTGGCAGTTTGGGACAAATTACTTCTAAATTGCATATAAATACTTATATAGCGTTATCTATAAGATCCAGTTGGCACAATGGTCACCATGCCGGACTGCCAAACACAGGCTTGCGGGTCCAATTCCCGCTTCAGACAAGTACTTATACTTAGATATTTGTCTGTGGTCTGGTTGTTTCTATGTATTATAAGTATATATTTATAGAAGAAAACTATGAAGCATACCCGTTGTCTAGCACCCATAACACAAGTCTAGTTACTTAGCTTGGGGCTAGATGGCGATGTGTGGTATGTCCTGCAATATTTATCTAGATTATACCTGGATGCCGCACCCAAACCAGAAATATCAGTATATGTATACATATTTGTAGCCGGAATCGAACCCGCACTCTTCTGCGCCACGAAAATCGTCGGTAATAGGACATTTTATCTATATTGTTTGTTTTTGTTACTACGCTACAATAATAACAGTTTGTTATCTTATTACGCCCAATTTTATGTTATTAAGTTGAAACGTGATATAACAAATTATAATCTAACTACAGAAGTGGTAGCACTTTACTGAGTAGGTTGTATGAACTATGCCAGTAAAACGACTGTTGTATTCAAAAAATCCATAAGAAATCCACTTGAAACATTGCAATAAGAAATGTCAACAAAAATACTACATCATCCCTCCTTTTAAAAATTGACTTCATTTTATACACCCTGTGGTTTCACGCGCGTAAGTCCCGATCCCGTGGGAATATCAAAATAAAAGAAAAATATTACTCAGAAGGATTTCTCAGTATCCTCAAACCAAGTTTCATCAAAATTGGTCCATTCGTTTCAGAGCCTATGTAGTCGATTCGGTACAAACAAAAAAAAAAAATTATACTCATACTCCGAAAGTAAGTGTAAAGGTGCCCGAAGAGCATGTAGAAAGAAAAACTTCCAGCCCTAGGGAAAATCGCTTTCACTGACAGCTGTCATGTGAAATTATGGCTTCGGACGGCTTGTGCAATGCGCATGTAGCCAGTATCAGTATCATTACGCATTAGGAACTTCAAAAACCTAATCTCCTTGCTTTAAGTAACACCAAAAAATAACACTACATGTATATAACCTCTTTGGTCCTAACCTTGTAAGAGGATCAGGTAGTATGGAGTCTCTCATTCACTCTCGTTGTTAGGAAGAATTTTATGTGTCGCAGATTTAGCAACGCCATCTGTTTTCGTACATAGAAACTTCGTTAATGCAGTGTTCGAAGTACTTTGAAATAATAAAAGTTGTGAAACGACTGGCTCCTGCGTCATGAGAGGCGGGGCTAAGCAACAGGATAAAAAGAGCTGTAGGCTCGTGTTCGGGGCAGTCTGCTGCTGGTCGCCGCCGTGCCTAGTGCCTGGCGCGCGGTATTTTGGAGATTGTAATCTCGATTAATCGGACGGATCCCTGGGTATTTTGTAAGTGTGATGATTGATTGTGATAAATTAAATGTTGAGCAGAGTATCTGAATTCTTATTTTAATTGTTTACGATGAGTGACGTGGAGTCAGGCTCGGAATCATTCGCCAACGCTCGGCCTCTCCTGCGACATATGTATTATTCGTAATGAAAAGCACAGTGTTTACCTCGGGTGAAAGACTCATTTAGTCCCTCGAACTATTGGCTCCGTCTCGGGACTTAATGAGTGACTTTCACACCTAGGGTAACAATGTACTATTTCGATTTTCATTCCGAATGTGGAAGGTAACAGTGCCACCAATAGATTTTTCCAACTTTGCTCTTACAGTGAAGGAAAACATCGTGATGAAACCCGCGGCTTAGTCGTATTGACGTGTAGCGCTGGTCTTCAGTAAGCTGAGATGGTGGTTACCATCCGCTCAGCTTACGGAACACTAGCGCTTGTCGATAGACTAGTGTTTCACTAAGTAGGGGTCCATTTTGCAACAATTTATTAGTTTAGTTATTACTAGCGACCCGTCCCGGCTTTGCACGAGTAGGTATATTATGCATGTATTATACATATAAACCTTCCTCTTGAATCACTCAATCTATTAAAAAACCGCATCAAAATCCGTTGCGTAGTTTTAAAGATTTAAGCATACATAGGGGGATATAGGAACAGAGAAAGTGACTTTGTTTTATACTATGTAGTGTTAAGGATACCTTGTAATTTTTTGTAGCAAATCATCATTACTTAGTATAAAACAAAGTCACTTTCCGCTGTCTGTCCCTATGTATGTATCTTTAAAATTACGCAACGGATTTTGATGCGTTTCTTTTGAAGAGATAGAGTGATTCAAGAGGAAGGTTTATATGTATAATACATGCTTACTATAGCCATGCGAAGCCGGAGCGGGTCGTTAGTAAAGAATAGCCTATTCTTTCTATTCTATTATGGTATAGGTTCTGGACAAGCCTACTCCATCCCAGGCTTTAAGCGTCCTTAAGGTGAAAGGGTACCTGCGCTCTCTCTCTCTCTGTTTCCTCCCTGGATAATGACACTAGCACATATATTTTTGTGCCATAAAACCTATTACTGCCATGATCATGCCCTATTTTTTTTTAAATCTTAATTTCTATGATAATTAGAAAATGAAAAAAAAAAAAAAAATAGGGGCATAGTCATGGCAGTTATATATTATAGGTTTTTTGGTTTTATGGCACAAAAATATTAGTGCTAGTGTCATTATCCAGGGAGGAAGCAGTCGACTACGTTTGTATGGAGAGAGCGCAGGTACCCTTTCACCTTAATGGCATAAATCATCTTGATTAAACGTAAAGGCCAGTATTATAGCTTATACTAGTCATTTAATAGACGTACCCATTCCATGACATGAGTTTAAACGCCCATCAACAAAGTGCTTACAAAACACCTTTGATAACATAAATTGTCATAAATCGAATGGAAGATACCGCAATATGCCACAATATAGGTACTCAAGAAATAATGTCTAACAAACATGAACATGTATTATTTTGATGACAATTCTTTACGACACTATTATATTACTATATAATGGTTAGATTAGTCGATCTAACTTCATCAAATGCCGTAGAAAACGCTATGGCCTATAATTTGTTTAAGAGTACCTAACTCAGTAGTATTAATTCCGTTTTTTTTCGATTGACCCTTTGATTGGTCCCATATAAATACGGTCCAAATGGGACGAATTATGAGAATCATATGTATTATTATTTATCACATCACTACATAGTATAAAATAAAGTCACTTTTCGCCGTCCCTATATCCCTATGTATGCTTAAATCTTTAAAACTAAGCAACGGATTTTGATGCGGTTTTTTTAATAGATAAAGTGATTCAAGAGGAAGGTTTATATGTATTATACATGCATAATATAGCCGTGCGAAGCCGGGGCGGGTCGCTAGTAATTAATATATTGTACTATATTTCTGAATAAAAATTATCTTATCTTTATCTTAATATACTTAGTAACTTTCTAATGAATTATATTAATAAATGTAAAATTCAACGTCATAATTGACTGATATATCAACGCACAGCACAAACAAATGGACAGGTCGAACAAAAATTTAGCATACAGATAGCTATTATGAAGTAGGCATCCGTTATGAAAGGTTTTTGGAAAATTATACCCCTACATGGGCGAAGTCGCGGTTGAAAGATTTATGTAAGTACAAGTATTTTTATATTATACTAGCTGCGCTCCGCGGTTTCACCCGCGTAACTCCCGATCCCGTGGGAATATCGGGATAAAAAGTAGCCTATAACCTTCCTCGATAAATGGACTATCCAACACAAAAAGAATTTTTCAATTCGAACCAGCAGTTCCTGAGATTTGCGCGTTCAAACAAACAAACTCTTCAGCTTTATAATATTAGTATAGATTCTTACGAGTTCTGAATGACTTTTGCTTATGACAGTATTAAATATAATTTTGATTACGAAACGGAACGATTTTAAAAATAAAATATTATTTTTTGATCCTTGTAATTCGTCCCACTTGGGCCGTGCCGGTACATGGGACGAATCCAAGGTTTAATCATTTTTTCTATTGTTTGTTAAATAAATGATTTAATATTATGTTTAACATGTGAGACATGTAATTAACTTATATAATTTTATAAATAGATTTTGCTGCGCAGATTTTTTTTAGTTAAGTCGGTTAAAAATAGTAGCATGTAACTGTGCAGCCTTGACCAATAATTAATGATCCGTTAAGGTGCTTATAGGGGCTAACGCAAAATGTCTGTCGCCGATAACTTACAATTGTTAATAGTTGCATGGAAAATTGTTGTTGTGTGTACCGTTTGTGGGAGATTTATTTTAATACATTTCGGTATAAAAACACCTACTTATGTCGTCTTTTTTCGAGTTATACCAAAATGTAGGGAAAGAACTCACCTACAAACGGTACACATAAAAACACTTAACAACCATTGCCATGCAATAATTGTCAATTTTAATTATAGGCGAAAGGCAATTTGCTTTTGGCTCCTATTAATTTTAAGTACCGGATAATACAATGTGTTTTAGCGAAGGGGTATTAATACGAAAGGGGGTTGTTCTAGACGTCTAGACGAACGACTTTTGTTCTACGACTTTTGGAAATTCGAATTTTTTTATCGATAATTCTGAGGGAATTTATAGTTTTAAATCAGCTGTTTCATACAAAAACTTCGAACGAAATGTTCGAATTTCAAAAAGTCGTAGAACAAAAGTTCTTAGCCTAGACGTCTAGAACAACCCTCTTTCGTATTAATACCCCTTCGCTGAAACACATTGTATAATTTAAATGCGAGAATATTTATTTCTGTCCACCTATCTGTCTGTTATGTTTTTTACGCCTAAACCTTAGACCTTGGAGAAGGAAATGGGCTACGATCCCGACCACGGGCTTACGCGGTTAAGACCAGTGTGAAGCTGTAAATTTCCATACAAAAAGCGGTAACGTATTCCCCCCATAAACGAAGTCCGATTTTGATAATTTTTGAAAATGTTCTAGATTTAATGGAAAACTAGGTTAAACCGTTTTTATTATAAAGAAATATTGCATAAAATAGAAATTATTAGCATCTAAAAATCTATATTTCTGACTTAAAAACTTTATCGAGCGTTTCAATTGTTTTTCAATAGACTAAACTGATTTACTAAAAAGGTAAAACGTATAAACCTAGAATTAGATGCAGTGAATTAAATGAGACATTAATATGAGATATGATAATATGATAAATTTATTTCATTTTATGAAGGATAAAGGGGGTAAAAATGTTACGGCCCGCAACATTATTTGAAAGCAAAATGTAGGCAATTACGTCCGAACTTAAACTGTCTCTATTGCACGATACGGGTCATTTTTCAAAATACCTACTCGCGCCGCGTATCGAAAACTCACAATTCTCTTAAAACTTGGGGCGTATTTAGTCTTTACTTATTAAAGAGGACAAAAAGTCTGCACTTGAAAGCAATAAAAAAATAAGTTACTAAATAAAGCGACTTACTCTCATCAAAATGCACATGTTTGGACAATTTGTGCCAAGTCCTGTAGTAGAAATGGCTGACTTGTGTTTTAGTCTTCAAGTTGACATCTGGCATGCCTTTCTTCTTCATCTTAGCACAAATATGGGCAGTTATCGCATCGAAGTCCTTGCCGTATTCGTTGAGAGCTTCGAAGAAGAGATTCTTTTCATCAGTAGACCAGAGAGCTTTGGGCATGCGTTGTTTTACAGTGGGGAACTTAAGGTCTTTGTCCTCTATTTTGATAGGAGTTTCGCAGTCTGGTATTTCTAAAATAATAATAAACTTGGTTAACACACATACGAGATTATACTTTCAGAAATACGCCCAGGCAGGTTTTGAAGTTGCTTCTTTCGCTGGATTCCGAAAGACTTGGTAAGTCGAGGTCTTATTAGTAAGAGTGTCGCAACGGTTCAGACCAGTTTTCATCTTCTTACTGCAGTTTGTAACACTTACCATCAGAAGCGCCATCCGATCTCTTACACTTCCTATCCGGCTGCGGTTCCAGTCTGAGTTTCTTGATGACCCTTGCACTCGTGCGTTGCTGCTGCTGAGTGGTCAGAGAACCCAGCAGTTCGGGCCGGTCTTCATCTAGGCTGCCTACTGGTAACATCTCTTGGTTGTCTTTTGTAGCAGTCTGTAAAAGAAGGACAGTTACGCTTATGGTTCCTCATGCCCGAATACGCACACGTTTAGGGGTCCTCTTAATATTTAAGACGCTCCTATCCTAATGAAACATGACACTTAAATGTCAATTAATTCGCCACTTCAGTATTCGGGGTGTTAAGTGCTGTGACTTGCTCTATTTGAGGAGCTCGATGGCCCAGAGAAGCTTGCTAATCGTCAATTGTCGTGAGAATTAAGCAACATTTGACATGTATGGTCACTAATTTCATGAGTAGCTGAAGAATAGTGGCTGAATCATGACTCGAATATGTTTGAAATCTATGTAAGCAGTCGTTACCACTAAAAGCGGTCTCTTCCAGGCAACCATAAGCTGCGTTAAAAAGATTATTATAGTCTAAATACGCGATGCGCAAAAAAAATGTATTGGCCTTTCGCGTTTTGGTCATATGCGACGAAACCTTATTATATACCTACGTAAATAATATGATTCAGGAAAAAGGAAGATTTTATCTACATTTTTATCATTATTAATTAAGTTTTTAAGGTGGTCAGAGGTTTTTACTTTTAGAAACGGCTGTCGAAGTACTCTATAAGTGCATCTATTTCTATTGAATGACGCATGAAGGTTATAAATACATATTATTAACTACTAGCTGCGCCCCGCGCTTTCACCCGCATAAGTCCCGATCCCGTGGGAATATCAGGATGAAAAGTAGCCTATGTGTTAATCCAGGTCTCCAGCTATCTAGATACAGAGTTTCATTGCAATCGGGGCAGTAGTTTTTGCGTGAAGGAGTAACAAACATACATACACACAAACATACAACGTAGGTTATAGGATAGGATACTATAATTGTTCATTACGATTATTTTTTGTTTATCATGAGTTTATAATTCCATGGCCAATATCTAGATAAATATTTTAATTTATTTGCACGAAAAAAAGTCCAAAATGCAATTTGATTACTGATTCAAGTTTTTACATATTATAACTTTAATCTTTTTAAATTTAAGAATAGAATATAATTTAGTTTATTCAAACAAACCCACGAAACAGTATTCACACAAATAAGAAACGATAAGAGATAGTTACAGAGAATAGTAAGACAAATAAGAAACAATAAGACATAGTTACAGAGAATAGTAATTACAAAAGACAGAATAAATAATAAGTAGGTATCTGAGAAGTCGTGTGTTGCTCAAATGGGTAAAGCCTCAGCATGTGCTGCAGATACGCACGCACATCTGCAACGCTGGTCTTCCGGCCGAACCCTGTGTGTGACTTTTCCGCTCCCAAGAAACGGCTTGGTCACCAAGAGAAAAAATAAATAAATAAATATTATTTTATATTATTTAACATAATGTTTTTTATTTATAGCGCAGGTTTTTTTATTTTAGTGATTAAAAAAGAAATACCTCCAGCATTATTAAAAAGTTTAACCCCCCTTATACAGAGTGTTAGAAAAACCCTGTATAATCTAGGTACACAAGGAACTTACAAAAAATAATTTAAAAGTCGATCTTTTTTGTTTGGGAAATCATTCTAATTTAACCAGAATTTGGGGCATTTTCGAAATTCGACGACACCATTATTTACCTAAGGGCCCGCTAGTGTTGCCACATTTTAAAAATTCCTTCTATAATTTTAATTACATTAATTCTTTTATTTTCATACATTCATTCATAAAATAAATTGTTAATGTTTTAGCATGCAAATGCAATGCACCTAAGAGGGATGGGAAACCAACAAATACATAACACAATATGTAATTTTTTGATAAAAGTTTATGAATTAGGGAATTTTATACGTTTTGTAATTTTTGTGTGTGGGCGCGATAGCGTTTTATATAATTACAATCAAGCTATTATATATGCATCATAACAACTTTGTTTAACACGACACAATACAATTCTTACGCGACACTACGTCACATACCTACTATACTATGAATGAACATTTTTAAATAAAAACTCCTTGCAGGACTCGCGCGGCTCGAGTCTTACACGCATCGTTAAACGTGTCAATGCCGTGTGTTAGTTTTTTTCGATATTCCGAAAAATAGAACACCCTGCACACTAAAATTAATTGACAATTTTATTTTGAAAAAATTGGAATGTCAGTAATTTCTACGGGAAAATTGTTGGGATAGTAGGTACATTTCCGGGTTTAAAAAACAGGTGATTGATTTCGAAGTATTTTACCGCAGTACAATGATATTTTTATTAAGAATTTCGTTTACAATAGTGTGTGTTAGTCTGTTATTGGAATGTAATGGCCAATTGCTGAGAAAAGAAGCTTATTATTCAGTGGTGAGTTTTTAAACTTAGCTGTGGATTAGCGGTTTGGTGTGAGACGGCAGGTACGCAGTGGAGGTCGCAGTGTCGAAACCTGACACGGAGAATTTGTCAAAATTGTTAATTTATTTTATTTGCCTACGTAAATAATATTATTTTATTTTTATTTTATGTACTTAATAAATAACCTAACTCCCAATCATTTCGGGATACTTACCGGGATAAAAAACATAATCCTTTCCTTGCAATCGGGTAAAAAGTTGCCCATGTTACTAACTCCTCAGGTTTTTACCAAGTTTTTAATCTAGAAAAAAAGATTTCTCTTTACGAGTATAAATATTAGGTTCAAAGTTAAAATGACATATTTTAAAGTCCGGTAAATAAAAAAATCTAAGATTTTCCAGTTATTACATTTTTTTTAAGTTTCCGCTAAGTAGGTACTTATATAATCATATATATTACTTAAGTAATTATTATATTCTATAGTTAGATTAAAATAATTATCAAAATAGATATAATACCTGACGTGACGGGTCAAACATGTCAAAGCTATAATTTTATTTTTTACTAGCTGTCCCGGCAAACGTTGTTTTGCCATATAAAAAAAATGTGATAAATGAAGAACCGCTCGACCGATTTTGTGCAAACTTCACATAAACCATCTACTAAATAGTCCGAACAAAGCTTAAACATTTGGTTTGGATAGGTGAGCCCGTTCTTGAGTTATAAAATTACAACGAAAAGTGGCATTGATTTCTATATAATACAGCAAATAAAAAAAAAAGGGTCTGTTGGACTTCGAAAAAGTAATAGAACAAAAATATATCTGTCTGTCTGTTTGTTTGTTACATAATCTACAATTAAAAACGCCTAAACCAAGTGAAATCTGAGGAAAGTCGTGGTATACTTTAAATCAAAATCCAATTAGTAGGTGCTGAGTAATCAACAACAAAAACTGCAGCCGCTCGAGAAAACCCCCCGGTCGAATGCCTTACAACAAAGACGAACGTCACAGAATACGTCATAATAGTGTATTATATCCCGATATTCCCACGCGATCGGGACTTATGCGGGTTTGAATATGGAATAATTCGTATATTTAATTTCACCCGCGTAAGTCCCGATCTCGTTTGAATATCGAACAAAAAAAAGAATATTTCGTATATTTTATTTCACCCGCGTAAGTCCCGATCTCGTAAAAAAAAAGAATATTTCTTACGTATATTTAATTTCATCCGCGTAAATCCCGATCTCGTTTGAATATCGGAAAAAAATAAAATAAAAAAAAAAGTAAAAAATCCTATGTCCTTCTCCTGGTTCTAAGCTACCTCTCCATCAATTTTCAGCCAAATCGGTTCAGCCGTTCTCGAGTTATAAATAGTGTAACTAACACAACTTTCTTTTATATATATAGATTTGGACTAGTCGACTAATAATAAATAATTAGAATTCACATTTTGACACCCCTGGGTTTCTAGACCGCTGAGGAAGCTATTGCCGTTTTTTTCGAGGTTACTGGCGATCATAGAGTTGGTGGCTTCTTGTCCCAAAGTCAAAGTATTTTTTTTTAAATTCATTTGGAATCAAACAATTTGCATGAAATCACATTGAAGATTAGTCAAACCAAAAAAAGATTAGTGATACCCAAAGAGGTATGTATGCCCGACTACTCAAACGACTCTCAAATATTTAGGGGTCCCCTAAATATTTAAAACGCTCCTATCTTATTGAAGCATACACATAAAATGTCAAATTAATCGCCACTTAAGATAAGGAGCCTTTCAGTATTCGCGCGTTAGTCTCGCAATTCAGCCGGGGAAATGCTGCCAGCATCTTAGGGACAATGCTTCGAGAGGGTGTCACCGACGGCTTCCTTTTATTTTAGGCTAGGTTCAATACTAAGGAATTTTATTTTAAAAATATGTACCTAGTGATCGATATCTTTGATATCATTCTATGACATTTATGTTTTAAAATAAATAAATAATAGTTTATTTAACAAAAATGATACAAACAACAATGCTATAATATCTAGCACTAACAATGGACCGATGGAATGGATGGATGCAATGGTTATTTTAATGGAAATTGAACTTTAAATATTAGATTGTATACAATTAAAGTAGGTACTTACCAAAATATTATTTATTCAGCTGCGTCGTCTCGCGCAGTTGTACCCGTGTTTAATATTGAGATAAAAACAGCGCACAGCGTTCAATTAACTAATATGTACTTTAAAAAATCGATGTTATTTTTTCATCACTTAAATTGCATTAAAATGTTATGTTATCGGTGTAAATAGGTTGAGTAGCTATTTTACTATTTAAAAAAAAACAAGTAAGAATTAAGAAACTTATAACTTACAAACGAATTTAAAAAAAAAAGAGCAGTCATACTTACAAGCCAACTTTTTTTGAGAAATTAATTTATTTTAAACTAGCCTTGGGGTAAAACCGTAGTGCGCAGCTAGCCAACGATAAGATCTCATATATTTTCGATCTAGAGTACCTTGAAGGGAACGTATAGGTATGTAATAACGAGTTTGTAAAAACACGACGATGCATGTTAAGAAAGTAGATAAGTATTTAATTTATGCTTTCAGCCATCAAACTATTTTAATTCACTCGAGATGCCTTCCGGGTATAAAGGACATTTTAAAAACGAGAAACCTTTACAAAAAGTTATTAAAACAAAAAATCCGGCCAAGTGCGAGTCGGACTATAGAATAAATTCACGCATGAAGGGTTCCGTACCATTATATTGTTTTAGGGTTCCGTAGCCAAATGGCAAAAAACGGAACCCTTATAGATTTGTCATGTCTGTCTGTCTGCCGTATGTCACAGCCACTTTTTTCCGAAACTATAAGAACTTTACCTACTGTTGAAACTTGGTAAGTAGATGTATTCTGTGACGGTTCACATTAAGATTTTGACACAAAAATAGAAAAAAAAAAACAATAAATTTTAGGGTTCCCCTAATTTTAGGATTTTAGAATTGAAACACAAAAATTTTTTTTTCATCAAACCCATACGTGTGGGGTTTCTATGGATACTGGATAGGTCTTCAAAAATGATATTGAGGTTTCTAATATAATTTTTTTCTAAACTGAATAGTTTACGCGAGAGACACTTCCAAAGTGGTACAAAGTGTGTCGCCCCCTGTAACTTCTAAAATAAGAGAATAATGAAACTAAAAAAAAAATATGATATACATTACCATGCAAACTTCCACCCAAAATTGGTTTGAACGAGATCTGGTAAGTAGTTTTACGTCATAAACCGTAAACCGCCATTTACCCTTCATTCATGTATTTTTACCTCTAGCGCCATCAATTTTTTTTATTATGTGATGATAATGGTACGGAACCCTTCGTGCGCGAGTCCGACTCGCACTTGACCGGTTTTTAGTATTTGTTGTTATAGCGGCAACAGAAATACATCGCCTGTGATTTCAACAGTCTAGCTATCACGGTTCATGAGATTCAGCCTGGTGACAGACAGACGGACAGTAGAGTCTTAGTAAAAGGGTCCCGTTTATACCCTTCGGGTACCCTTAAAACCATTCTATTATTCGGAGTATTCTATAAAAACAATATTTACTATAAAGATAGCAGAAAATAATAACATTTTGTTTATGGTAATTTGATTCATTGCATTGCATAAATAGTCTGACACAGCACAACAAAAAATATGAAATGTATTTCTTTATTTATTTTTTAAATCCTTTTAATAGCTTGTGTGTGATCAGAGTTCCGTCAAAATCACGTAGTTGAGACTGTAATATTTCTGCCGTTTTACGAAACTTCCGCAAATCTGTCATTCACCGAATAAAGAAGAAATTAAGAATAGAATAGAATGTATTCAAACAAACACACGACATAGACACAAATAAGAAACAGTAAGATATAATTATAGAGAAAAGTAATACAATTACAAGCCACACAAATTACACGCTTAATACCACGAATACCTTAATCGAATAAAAACAGCATTTCACCACCAACAGATAAAACTCATTTTTAAATTAGAAACATGTTATAGTATAGTTACCTACAACCTTTGTGGCGCAGTCCGCCCTGCGACACAGAATGTGCTGGGTTAAATTCTTACCGCAAACAAAATATTTATGTACAGATATTTGATTCTGGTCAGTTTAGTATTCACCCGCGTAACTCTCGATCCTTCGATAATATCGGGATAAAAAGTAGCCTTTAACACTCCTAATCTATCAATACCGTCATAGCTAAGCGGGGCTCCTATATACAACACTAGCGACCCGCCCCGGCTTCGCACGGCTATATTATGCATGTACGTATAAACCTTCCTCTTGAATCACTCTATCTATTTAAAAAAACCGCATCAAAATCCGTTGCGTAGTTTTAAAGATTTAAGCGTACAAAGGGATATAGGGACAGAGAAAGCGACTTTGTTTTATACTATGTAGTGATGGTACGGAACTTAATGGAACCCTTCGTGCGCGACTCCAACTCTCACTTAGCCGGTTTTATTATATTCAAATACTTATATGTAAACGAAGATACAAAAAAAGTCAATTAACAAAGAATGCTTGTAACATTTGTACCTTACAATAATAAGTAAGTATTTGTTTCAAAAGAAACCGAAACTGAAAACAATGCACCTAGTATTGTTTTTACTATAACTCAGTTTTATAATTCAAGGACGAATAAAATAATAAGTTTAAAGACCTTTTAACACAAGATAAAACGGGTTGAAAACATATTTCACATACGGTTCTTTCCGAACTTTCTATACAGGATGAATTTTTAAATGGGCCTTCCTAAAGAGAGAAAGGTCGCGAAAAAAGCTAAAAGAAGTCGCGTGACCGATATTGGTTTTTTTTCCATAAGATAGGTTAGCGTTTGACCACTATTACACCTGCCTAATAAGGATGCGGCCCAAGATGTAGCACGCTTTCCTAGAATATTCGCTCACGACTTGAATTTTTAAAATGTCATTATGTAGGTAGTATGTATAAATAGGGACAGTTTTAATTAATTGTCAATGCTAACATCGATCGGTCCTTCAGTCCTAGAGAAGACGCGGTCTAATTGCAATAATTATAAAAGTATTATCCAATAATGAAGATTGAGTTGGCACGTGCACGTTTGAGGATCCGTCAGTTTGGATCAAAAACCACAGTTTATTAAAAAAATCGAGTAACCGTTCAGGGATGCAGCTGCAGTGAAAACGTCTTGTCATTATATCGTTACATTCCAATCCGTTAAGTATTATTTAGTTTTTAAGGTTTATTACCTACAGGGTAAAAACGAGACCCTTTTACTAAGTGGTGTCCCTCCGTCCGTCTGTCTGTCACCAGGATGTATATCATGAACCGTGATAGCTAGACAGTTGAAATTTTCACAGATGATGTATTTCTGTTACCACTATAACAAGAAATACTAAAAACAGAATATATTGGTACGGAACCCTTCGTGTGCAGAGTCCAACTCGCACTTGGCCGGTTTTCATCCATATTTTACTGACCGAAATGAAAGAAGTTTTCACGTAAAAAAATGGGTTAGTGTTGCCTGTTCCCGAATGCTATTCTAAAATGGGGACAAAGAAAATAAAAAATCCTGTTTGTCTTCGAAAATAGGCGACTCGATTTTCATGAAACATAGCAAAAAAAAAAACTTACGACATTTTAAAACTACATTTAAATCTGTTTATTGGAAACAGACAGACATACGGGTCAAACTTATGGAACCTTTCTTTCTTAAATTAAAGACAATATTATACGGAACCCAATTGATCTAAATGGAGAAACTCCATCTTAACCAAACCACAACAATTATACACCAATGGGAATCATTTATATTATTACAATAGCAGTTACAATAAAATACAATCGAGTATTGTTATCTACATTTAATTCTAACATTTATTATAATGAAGTTATTTCACGGCGGCTTCCTGTATTCATCCTCCGAGATAAAGATTTATAATACGGTAATGTAACATGATTATGGAAACCCATTATGTCACTACATAGTATAAAACAAAAAGTAGCTTTCTCTGTCCCTATGTATGCTTAAATCTTTAAAACTACGCAACGGATTTTGATGCGGTTTTTATAATAGATAGAGTGATTCAAGAGGAAGGTTTATAGGTATAATACATGCATAATATAGCCGTGCGAAGCCGGAGCGGGTCGCTAGTCTATACATATAGAAGAGTTCATGAGCTGAAGAGTTGGTTTGTTTGTTTGAACGCGCTAATCTCAGGAACTACTAGTTCGAATTGAAAAAATATTTTTGTGTTGGATAGTCCATTTATCGAGGCAGGCTATAGGCTACTTTTTATCCCGATATTTCCACAGGATCGGAAGTTACGCGAGTGAAACCGCGGGTCGCAGCTAGTAGGTGTACACAATACACATGCCTATTCTAATGCATTTACCAATGATTATTGACTTAATCGTAAATATTAATAGAACCTTTAAAAAAAAAATCTTTTTTCGAATAAAACCGGCCAAGTGCGAGTCGGATTCGCGCACGATGGATTCCGTACCATTACATTTTGTTTCTAGTTTATTTTAAATTTTATTTGTTGTTAATTGTTACAGAGCGGCAACAGAAATATATATCATCTGTGAAAATTTTAACTGTCTAACCATCATACCCCATGAGTTTCTTGTGCCTTCTCCTCATTGGTGGGCGCGTTCCGAAGGTACACCTCCTAACTTAATTTTCAAGACGTTTCAATGTGATCTCATGTAAATTAATCCAAGTGAACAAAGAGTTTTGACTTTGCCTTTACGATACTCTCTCTCCTCGATCGATGACCTAAGCGTAAACCTAAGGATGTCAAGATTCTTCAAATTAAAATCTTACAATAATTATGACAGAATGACCGCGTTGATTGATAATTAATGATATGTAATCTTGCGCAGCTGATAATAGATCAATTTGAATACAGTGCAATTATTAATTTTCTTGTTTGAATAGAACACAAAAGCATTTATGCTCATAGCAATAACTATTGTGATTTTCCTAAGACATTGACAGAAAACTATATTTATTTTGCGACGAATTTTTTTAGTAAATGGGTCATTCAAATCCTTTAAACAATTAACAGTGATTTTTCTCACTAAATATTTTCTTAAAGATCATTGAGGTCACTTGAAATAAGACAAACGAAGACGAACTTGCAGTTAAAAATAAAACAACAGTCATAACATAACAAGATGATAATTCTAATGCTATTTATAAAACAAAGTTTAACGACATAGTTAAAAAATAATTCTAAGGGCCTATTATGTTAGCAAAAAGGTTAATTTGTAACGACAGCTCATCCTACGATCGCGGAAATACACCCAAAAACCTGCGCGTGCGCACGTGATAGCAATTTGAATGTTTACAAATCTGGAATCCGCAAGGAACTCGCGCATCTTCGTGACATAATAAACATATATGTATACGTGATAGGCATGATACAGTTCCATTGTTTTTATTATAATATTTTATACATATTTATGCGACCTCGTGGGGAATCGCTTTTGAGAAACTTCTATGCATGTCGCGCCTTTGTGTGCTCCAATGAAGGTCTTGCTTTTGCATATTGGTACAATTTCAGCGTTACTAATATAGTTCTTTTGTAGCTAATCAATATTTTATAACAGCTGTACCTACATTATTTTGAATAAAAAAATCGTTTAGGCTTTAAAAAACTACGACATAAGACTTGATCAATGGACACATATGAACGACTTGTCGAATTGACACAATTTCACTTTTTGACGAATTACCAATTAAAGGAGCGGCAAGAAACGCTTGGCCAATAGACAATTTTTTTAACTTGACTAGTTATCCCAACATCAACCAAATAGATCAAAGCAACGTATCATGCGTTAACTATCTTGACATTATTTATTATTTTGTGAATATTGTAAAGGTCTCGAACTTCCTTCGATGACAGGAAGCGATTGTTATCGAAAAACTGGTGATTGGTCTGCAGGTAAATCCGGTTCGAAAGGAGGAAATGCACATTGAATATCTTTTCCTGAAATACCAAAGGATTTAAGATAATTTCTGCAATATATAAACCTACAACAATATATAAACCTATCAGTGAAGAAAGAGATAGAAAATCTATAGCTTAATAGAGAATACAATCTTACGGTGAATTATGGCAAGAAATAGAAACCCCTGTATCTCGACGCAAAAGAGAATCTAAGTAGCCAGTATCAAGTTATATTATGCGTCACATAATGGCCCGATTTTCAGGAAACAGGCAAATTGTTTCAAAACAGTCAAAGTCGTCTTAGTTCGTCAAGTCAGAGGGTATAGTAAAACGGGGACTTACTTACTTAGTACTGATTTACTATACTCGTAGTAACCTTGTAGATGATTTTGGAAGGGAACCACACTGGTTTTTACTTTCACTACACTTGTGAACTTTCGCGGAACGAAAATTGATAATATTTCACCAAAATCATACAATTCAATTCGTTTTACAGACAAGTTTCATGTTTAAAATAACGTCTTCCCTTCTGTTGCTTCTATAATAACAGTTGTTGTTGAGATGTTATCTTATCTTGAAAGATGCTTGAAAGTTAACGCGTGGCGCCTTTCTCATTGTTTCTTTACTACAGACACGTGCCCGGTTATTATAGATAATAATAGTATATCTACGAACGTAATTAAGTCTAGCAAAAAAACTGTGAGAATGTTTTCTAGGACTCTGTTAGGTATTTTGACAATGATTGGTATTTTGTTTACCTAACTTCAGATGAATATCAAACCTTATTTTATCATTCATTATCATCATTATTAGTCTATTACGTTTTTAACTAGACGATTTAAGTAGTGCCGCGTCAGCTCTTTTGGTGGCTAAATAGCCCTATGCGCGATCGCACAGATTTGCCCTTGTTAAATTTCCCGTTTTAAATTACTTAAGAGAATCATGAGTTTTCGATACGCGGCGCGAGTAGGTATTTTCAAAAATGACCCGTATCTTGCGATAGAGAGAGTTTAAGTTCGGACGTCATTTTGCTATCAAATAATGTTGCGGGCCGTAACGTTTTTACCCCCTTTATCCTTCACAAAATGAAATAAATTTGGTTTCAATTATTTCAATGCATCTTATTCTAGGTTTATACGTTTTTTTTTTTAATTATTCAGTTTAGTCTATTAAAAAACAATTGAAACGCTCGATGAAGTTTTTAAGTGAAAAATATAGATATTCAGATACTAATAACTTTTATCTTAGGCAATATATCTTTAAAATAAAAACAGTTAAACCTAGTTTTCCATTAGATCTAAAACATTTTCAAAAATTATCTAAATCGTACTTCGTTTATGGGGGGAAAAAGTTACCGCCTTTTGTATGGAAATTTACAGCCTCACACTGGTGTTAAAGCAATATTGTCATGCCTCAACCACAGGATGGATAATTGTCTCAACTACTTAGTCAAGGTGGCTGATGGTAGCACATTAATGTTAAAATGTTTAATTAGTGACATTTAACTCGAAAAAAGAACATTACAATTTTATGTAGGTTAATATAAATCTGAAGGGTCAAATTGTAGGTATAATCGTTACCTTCAACCAAACCTTTGTGAACAATATGTCAGATCACGATTTTCGTAGTGGTTTTTGCGTTTAGCACTAAATACCTGGCAATGACCTAGACGTTACCTACATTCCTAAATAATGAGTTTTTTAAATGGTTGCAAGTCTACAAGTACAAAAGTGTATGAAAATACATTTGATTCTATGATAAAAGAAGTTAATCGAAGTAGATTACATTCTATTTACTATTTACCGATTAACAAATTAATAGGACGATATAAAGGTTCCCAAACAAATAAATATCTATACTTACAGTCATATAGTTCCGATATATTATACATATAAGCAGTGTTTATTTCCTCAAAAAAATTAAATGAACAATTCAGTGTAATACATTTGCTTATTAGGTACACCAACAACAATACTGAGAATAGAGATATCATTGCTGAAATTTTGTTTAAGTGTGTTTACCAATAACAGGTACCTATACACAAATGCCTTTACACATTATACTAGGTTTAGGGTTCAAAGTTCTGGTTTAAACACAAACTAGAAAACTTAAGGGACTAAAAAGGTTGAACCCAACTTAACCAATGCATTTCACTTTTATAACCAGCAATTGAATTATTGAAGATGTCAATGTTCGGAATTCTGGAGTTATTCTCGTTGTATTTTGAGCAAGCTCTTATATCCTTTCATTTATAACTGCTCTCCTAAATTTTCAATTCACCGCAGTATCTAAAAACGAATTTCTTCCAACAGCCGAAGTTAATAAGCACATCAGGCTATCCGGTAGAAAAGCACCGTGTGACCACCGATGATGGGTACATCCTACAGATGCACAGGATCCCGGCCGGGAGGCGGACTGCAAGGAAGACAGGACCGAGCGCTAAGGGGAAGAAGGCGGTGTTGGTGATGCATGGCTTGCTCGGCAGTAGTGGGGACTTTGTTATCATGGGACCTGATAGAAGTTTGGGTGAGTCTTTTGAAAGGGTTAATGCTCCATGCAGCTGCTACATAACTAAACCTTGCAGTGGATACGTTTTCAGCGTTTTGAGAACTTTAGTGGATATAAGTATGACTATTTATATGGGTTTATATCTTTACGTCAATTCTATTTTACCTTGAAATAGTGTCATAAGCCCTTTTCAATATCTCAAGTCTCTTGTAGATTTTGCAACATATTATTGAAAGGCCTGTACGGTTTCACCCGCGTAACTCCCGATCCCGTGGGAATATCGGGATAAAAAGTAAGCCTATGTTATTCCCAATGAATCAATGTATCCTCATACCAAGTTTCATCAAAATCGGTAGATCCAGTAGCTTTGGAGCCTAGTTACAAACAAACAAAAAAATCTTTCCTCTTTATAATATTAAAGTGTAGATGTGGCTACATTCAGATTAATGAACTTGTCAATCCGTCCGGAGCAGACAAAAAAGAGAGAGAGGTGAGAAAGGTGATTTGCGATATGAAAACAGGAAAACAAAGTTAAAATATTCTCAAATTTTCAGCGTACATCTTAGCTGATTCAGGATATGACGTGTGGCTAGGAAATATCAGAGGAAACTTTTACACTTCACATAAAAATTTTACTAGAAACGATCCAAGATTTTGGGAATACAGGTTGGTACCGATTGTAACTTTCCCTCTAAATAATCTGAACACAGAAATCTGAAGATAGATCAGTCATTGACCGTGATCTTAGTGTTGAATGTCGATGCAGACAAATAGATAAACGCTTTATTTGTATAACACACAAAACTAAAGCGATTTAAAAATGGGTGCGTGTAGTTATGTACGCGTGTTAGAAGTTATACTTCCAGAAGCTATACGTCCGTCCGTCTGTCCGTTGGCCGTCCGTCTTAAAATTTCACCCTCATCAATTGTTCATAACGCGCTTAAAGAAGTATAACTTCAATAACACAGAAAGCTAGAACCAGAGTTATCTAGAAAATTCTAATTTATGCTAATGAAAATCTTATTGATATTTGACATCTCCAGGTTATAACTCATGCAGGTAACAAAGTAGGTTCCCTTACAAACGTGATATCACGATCATTGTACATTTTATTCTGATTAATGACTAAGGACATCATTATTGCATTAATTATTCATATTACATAAATAAGCACTTAATTTTCCATTAATTGATGATTAATCTTGTTGATGTTTTTTATTGTATATCTATTAGAATAGGTGCAATACAGGCGTGCCTGAAGTGTGATAAATACGATATTTGCATGTTCAAATGGAACAAATAGTTAGGTATATTTAAATAACTAGGAACTTAATAAATTGCTAAAAGACTTGGTACTAGGCAATTTTTTTGCGGATAATTTAAAAAAATGTTTAGGTCAGCGTTTACAACCACTTTCTCATCGGATGGTAAGTGACGATGCGACCTAATTTTTAGTATGCTCGTCTAAGATATCTGTTAACTATAAACTAAAAATAAACTTGAAGAAATCCAAATTGTATCGTGTCAGAAAAGACAGACTCAGGCATATGATTCCATTCCCTCTCGGTGCCACACCACGGCATGATGATGATGTCTCCTTGACCGATTTCGGCCACAGTGACTATTTCTGGCAACATATGAAGATGACGAGCTTCGATGTTCAGCAGTTCGTCTATAGTGTGCTCTTTGGTGACTGGCGTACCCGATTTTTGCAGAAAAAGTTCTATTGCTTAACAGGCACGTAACCACTTACAATATTATTCGAGATGGCCGAGGGTGGTCTGGCCTTTATCGCGTCTTGTTTATAAGGTATGATAAAGAGAACCTAGATTATATTAATATATTTTTCAGTTTCCATGAACACGGCAAACTAGACGTCCCTGCCATGATCGACAAAGTCCTCAGCGTCACAGGATTACCAAAGATCCTCTACATCGGCTATTCCATGGGAACTACGACGTTCTTCGCTATGGCTTCCGAAAGACCAGAGTACAATGATAAAATTGTGGCATTTATGGCTTTAGCGCCGGCTGTTTATTTGGATAATATCAAGGAAATGGCTAGTACGCTGTTAAAGACTATGAAGTTACCGGTGAGTGATTATAATATTATTATTACTTCTTCATTCTAGTCGCGTTTACTTCTCTTTTTTAACCGACTTCAAAAAAAGGAGGAGGTTCTCAATTCGGATGTATGTACCTACCTATATGAGACCTTGGAGGTGTTATGTTTATATCAAAATACTGGCAACTATTGTTTGTACATACCTACTTTTGGTCGTTCCTCCTTACTACAATAAATGTCACTCGTGTGACCGATATGTTATGAAAAAGTCGTTTCATTTTAGGTTATGGGCCCAGACCCATATTTAACTAGTAAAAGTCGTGTTAGAATAGCTAGCTTAGCGTAGGTTTATAAAAAAAACGTTTATCTCGAGTTGTGAAATTAAAATAAGCAAAAATTTATTTTCGTGAAACCTAAAAAAAAAAAAAAAGACTATCCTGTTTGTAAAACAAAATGTCTTCTTCAACCAATTTTCTTGCAAGCGCGCCGCGACTGAAAGGTCGTGAAAATTACAGCGAATGGGCTTTTGCTATTGAGAATTTCCTGATTCTAGAAGATATGGTTCACTATATAAAACCTGTCGAGGGCAAGGAAACGAAACCTGATGATGATAAGAGAACCAAAGCTAAACTGATATTGACTATTGACACGTCACTTTACGTCCATGTTAAAGAAGTAAATACTTCTCGAGTACTATGGGACAAGCTGAAGGCACTATTTGACGATTCTGGTTTTTCAAGACGCATATCTCTGCTGAAAAATTTGATTTCAATTCGTCTCGAAAATAGTGCTTCTATGACATCATACGTTACTCAAGTTATGGAAACAGGACAGAAACTTAGTGGAACGGGCTTTAATATTAACGACGAGTGGATTGGGTGTTTGTTGCTAGCGGGATTACCGGAGAAGTTCTCTCCCATGATCATGGCTATTGAGCATTCAGGTATTCCTATAACCTCAGACGCCATTAAAACAAAGTTAATGGATATGGAGGAAAAGGAAGTGAATGAGAACGGTGGTGAAGTCAGCGGTGCATTTGCGAGTTCTCAGAGATGGCAACGTAACAACACTAACAAAAAATTGTCTACTGCCAGTGTGGCAAATGATTATACGAAAACGTCAATGTCAAATGACAGATCGCATGTAAGATGTTTCAAATGCAAACAAATTGGCCATTACCGTAATCAATGCCCAAAAGAAAATAGAGAGGCGACAAATGCTTTCGGTGTTGTGTTTCTGAGTGGTGATTTCAAGAGCACTGACTGGTTTATTGACTCAGGCGCGAGCATGCACCTAACGGCGCACAAAAACTGGATTACTAATCCAACATTTTTGAAAAATAATGAAATTGTTGTGGCAAATAAAAACAAAGCGCGAGTTCTGTGCACCGGCGACCTTAATATCATCACAAAAACAGATGAAGCCGAATTTGAAGTACCAGTTACCGATGTACATTGTGTACCCGAGTTAGCGACAAACCTACTCTCTGTAAGTCAACTCATCAGTAAAGGAAACAAAGTGGTTTTTACAGTGGATGAGTGTCAAGTGTATAATAGAAATGGAAAACTAGTGGCCACAGCATCACTATATAATGGAGTGTACAGGCTAAGAGTGGCAGAAAGTGCACTAGTTGCTACGGTAGTGTCAGCAGACACTTGGCATCGTAGATTGGGACATGCAAACAGCAACTACTTAAATCAAATGAAAGGTGCAGTGCTAGGAATGGAGCTCAAGGAAAATGCTACCATTTCTAAGTCATCATGTACAGTATGCTGTGAAGGTAAGCAGTGTCGGTTACCTTTTAATAAAACCGGTATGAGAAGTAGTGAGATACTCGGTTTAGTCCACACTGATGTATGTGGGCCAATGGAGAAAGAATCTCTAGCTGGTTCGAAATATTTTATGTTGTTTATCGACGATTACAGTCGCATGACTTTTGTTTATTTTCTTAAACAAAAAAATGAAGCTTTATCTTGTTTTGAAGATTTTAAAGTAAAAGTTGAAAAACAAACAGGAAAATATATCAAAACCATAAGGTCTGACAACGGTGGAGAATTTTGTAACAAAGAATTTGATTTACTCTTGCAGAAACATGGGATTATTCATCAGAAAACTAACCCATATACTCCCCAGCAGAACGGATTGTGTGAGCGCATGAATCGGACGATTGTAGAAAAGGCAAGATGCTTGTTATTCGATGCCAAATTAGAAAAGGAATTTTGGGCAGAGGCGACTCACACTGCTGTGTATCTACAGAACCGTATTGCAGTTAATGGGTTAGATGGGAAAACTCCCTATGAATTGTGGACTGGTAACAAACCAGATGTAAGCCATTTAAGAATATTTGGAAGTCCTGTTATGGTTCACACTGCTAAAGAAAAACGTCAAAAATGGGATAAAAAGTCAGAAAAGTATATTTTAATTGGATATTCAGAAAATATCAAAGGTTACAGAGTTTTCAACCCCAAAACGAGAACAATAATAACTAGTAGAGATGTAATAATAACAGAAGAGAAAAATACTATTGAAATCAACATACCAGTTCCTACAGGCAGTATAGAAAATGCTGATTCAGTGGGGGAAACAACTTTAGAAGAAGTTAGTGATTACTCTGAGGAAAACCTCGATGAGACCTATGTCCCTAGCAGTGACTATGAAGATGCCAGAGCTGGCATCTTCATAGTCACTGCTAGGGACATATGTCTGTTTCACATAATTCTGACGAGCGTCAGAATTATGTGAAACAGACATACCTCCTGTTCCACAGGAAGCAACGAGGCCGACTAGAATAAGAAAGAAACCTGAAAGGTACGGCCATGTTAACCTGTGCATGGAAGAGGATATTTTTGATGATGCTAGCGGCTTATCTTTGCAAGATGCTTTAAATGGACCCGAGAAACAACAGTGGTTAGCGGCGGTTAGTGAAGAACTGCAGTGTTTTGAAAATAATAAAGCGTGGGAGTTGGTAGATGCTCCTCAAAGTGGTACTATAGTGAAGTGTAAATGGGTTTTAAAGAAAAAATATGATAATGACAATAATGTGCGTTTCCGTGCCAGACTTGTTGCCAAAGGATTTATGCAAAAACATGGAATTGATTACTATGAGACTTTTTCACCGGTAGTTAGACATGCAACACTAAGGCTATTGTTTGCTTTAGCTGTTCAATTAGATTTAGATGTTACCCACCTTGATGTTACAACGGCTTTCTTGAATGGTGATCTTGATGAGACTGTTTATATGCAAAAACCTGATTGTTTTCCAAATTTAGAATGTGATGGTAAAGTTTTAAAGTTAAAAAAGGCAATTTATGGCTTAAAACAGTCTTCAAGAGCGTGGTACAAGAAGGTAGATGATTGTCTTGTTAGGATGGGTTACAGGAGATCTAAGATTGAACCATGTTTGTACACTAAGCTTGAAGGTGAGAAGAAGACTATTGTTACTTTGTATGTCGATGATTTTTTTATTTTTAGTAACAATACTGTAGAAACAAATTATTTAAAAAATGCATTGTCATCTCAATTTAAAATTAAAGACTTAGGAGAAGTTAAACAGTGTCTTGGAATGAGTGTAAACATTGATAAGTTGAATGGTGTAATAACTTTGAGCCAAGAAAAATATGTTGAAAGTTTATTGAATAGATTTCAAATGACAGATTGTAAAACAGCTGACACTCCTTTAGAAGCTAGATTAAGTATAGGCAAAGTAGAGAATAATTGCACAGGTCAACTTCCTTATCAACAACTTATTGGAAGTCTTATGTACTTATCAGTTTTAACTAGACCTGATATTGCATATGCTGTAAATTATTTGAGCCAGTTCAATAATAATTATAATACTGAAATTTGGTCTTATGCTAAAAGAATTTTGAGATATGTAAAGAAAACTAAACACTATGGTTTAAAATATATTAAAAATGATTTGGAGCTGAAAGGTTATGTTGATGCGGACTGGGCGAGCAATGTCATAGATAGAAAGTCATACACAGGGTTATGCTTTGTTCTCTCTGGGGCTGCAATTTCATGGGAGACTAGAAAGCAAAGGACCATTGCTCTCTCAAGTACCGAAGCTGAATATATGGGAATTACAGAAGCATGTAGAGAGGCTATGTATCTTCGTAGATTATTGTATGAAATAACCAATTGTTTACAAACCATTAATGTATTTAGTGATAACCAGGGTGCTCTAGGATTAACAATTAATAATTCTTTTCATAGGAGAACCAAACATATTGATGTACGTTATCATTACTGCAGAGATTGTGTTAATCAGAATATTGTTAAGTTAATATACCTAGAAACTAGTGAGATGCCAGCCGATCTGCTTACTAAAAGCTTATGTGTTGGAAAGCAGTATTATTTCATGAACATGTTAGGGATTCAAAACATTAAGAATTGTTAATTATTTTTTGCTTTCGGTACAATAGGTTTTTTATTGTATTTTTTATTTTGATAAGTGGGGGTGTTATGTTTATATCAAAATACTGGCAACTATTGTTTGTACATACCTACTTTTGGTCGTTCCTCCTTACTACAATAAATGTCACTCGTGTGACCGATATGTTATGAAAAAGTCGTTTCATTTTAGGAGGGTGTATTTTTTGTATGATGTAGGCATCGGATAAGATGTCCCGAAATTCTTCTCCTAAGGGGGTGAAAAAGGGGGGCAAAGTTTGTGCGTGAACGTGATTTTTTGGTCCATTTTCGACTTTTACGTGGACGAAGTCACGTCCAAAAGCTAGTCATTAATAAAACTCTATTTTTATTTGACTTTGTAGGTAGTGTTTGTTTGATAATCCGTAGTATTAAAGATTTTTATTTTTAACTTTTTAGTTTACTTAAGTACCTTTTTCTTTTTTATGTTAATTTATTTTTAACTTTTTAGTTTATTTTTGTATATATTTTTAAACTTTTTAGTTTTTTCTTTGTAATTTATTTTTGATGATTTTTTAACATTTTTGAAGTCGGTTTTTAATTTATTTTTTATTCCATATCCTCTCTAGCGCAATTTCACCACATATTTTGCATATGGGTCATTCCATGAAAAACGCTACCACACCAATAATTTTAAACTTGTCTTTTTTAACATAATTAGTCACTTAAGTAAGCCTATAAACATTCAATCATACGAATTGAGTGAAAATTTTACTAAAAACAAGTACCTATTTAACTACTTTTTTCTCATCTTGAAGTATGAGAAAATATTCACCTGGTAGTTGGAGTTTTTAGAGACAAAATGGCAAATCTAAAAAACTAAATAAGACGTTAGCTATCGGAGCTTACTTTACGCCATTCTAAGAAGAGAATCGTAAACTTCGTGTAGACGTAAAAAAAATTAGGTAATTTTGTAATTTTTACTTTGTTTCAGGGTTCGAAAATATCCGATATTTATAATAAATATCAAAATATCGGATTTTTTTTATATATATCCGATATATATCAAAAATGTGATATTTACATGATATTTATCCATTTTGTATGACAGCCATATTGTTATTTTGTTGTATTATATAAGTATACTGTTTGCATGCCTATGTTTTATAAACATAATAAATTATTTAAAAAAAAACAATAAATAAAATGAAAAACTAAAAATCATAAAATCTTCTTATAAATCAGAAAAATCAATTAAAATCATAAACTACAGCAGGTAAAATTAACTCGAAAAGATAAAATCTTATAAATTCCAATCATTCAATGGCTTCATTATTTTTCTGAATACCTACACTAATACTCATAATACCTAAACTTTAAACGTTAATACTTACCTAAACTTACTATTAGGGAGTATGTTTTAACTTTACTCCAACGCCATCTACATTTAGGATGGAGAACTACAGTAGAAAACTGTGAAAATTGACTTATTTTTATCAAATATTTAAACAATTTTTGTATTGATATATATCACAAAAAACCACTGAATATATATCCGATATATATCGGATATATATATATATACATCCAGGTATAGTTATTACGTCCATGCTAAGACACTGACTTACGGCGTCCACCACTTCCACTGGCATTATCGGCAAAGTTTATGTGAATGTTGTCTTCTTTATCACGTGCCATATTCCTGTGCATCTTATATTTACAAAAAGTAAGAAATTGTGGATATTCACATTCCTTTTATTCTGGTATACTTGGTACGTCATGTACATTTTCACGTCCTAGCGTATATTTTTTATATATGCTAATTAATAATGATGCTCTTATTGAGTCCTGGAGTACTTAATATTGATTGCGCGTCCTCAAATATACCTACTGACTTACGGCGTCCACTATTTCCACTGGCATTATCACCAAAGTTTATATTATAATTGAGGTAACAATACAATAGGGTATTACCGACCATGCAAAAGAAGAACCATGCTAGAATAAAAGTATAATTTCATCATGAAAGACGGATTTGTAAAAGCAGAAAGTACAAACCAATCTTCCACGGATAAATACATTGATGGTGGCGAAATTTTCTCATGCAATCCCGATATCTGTTCTGCCGAATTGAGGAAAATGATATCTATGTAAGTACTTATCGTATCAACTTATGTTTAAAAATAACAACACATTATGATTATTTTTTATGTTGCGATCGCTATCTAACCTAACCTATTACAATTCGTTTTCAGATCCGGATCCAGAAGGGAATCTTACAGAGATGACGCTCTATTGGCTATGTGCAGCTCAAGCGGCATCAAAGCACATGCATCGTCAAGTGCACGATATGCCCCTGACACAAAGTGCGTTTTAAACTCTAACAGCCGTACTCAGAAACGTCAAAACTATACTTTACTTTTATTTGTGCCAGAGATGAGGAACCTTAAGTTTTATTTTTGCCAAGTAAAAATGAAACTTAAGCATAGTGAAGTTTCATTTCTACTTGGCACAAATAAAAGTAAAGTATAGTTTTGACGTCTCTGAGTACGGCTGTTAGTGCTATTGTCAACGAAAGCAGAAAAGACTGTTACCAGTGTTAGTTAAGTGCCACAACTGCCCCGCATCTAGTTTCTCTAGTGTAGTTATATAAGTGTCATATAGTTATATAATAACTTACATAATTAAACTTATAATAAAGGTTTTATTATATTTTTTATTTTAATTTTCTAACCCTAAAGTGTCATACCCCATTCTACACCCCTATGTCCGCAACCCCCCACCGATCAGACCGATGTTCTATTTGTGGCTTATTTTTTTCATATTTTTTATGCTTGTTTTAGGCTTTTTACGTTCATTCATACTACTTTTATTATTTTGTGTAGAGGGTTTTTTAAATTTTTTATTTAATTTTTTATTTCATCCTTTTTGTTGGGTTGGACTTTTTAATTTTCTTATTTCATTTATTTTTTTCTTGCGATTTATGATTCAGGCTCTGGATTCAGGTAGATACTTAATTTGGTGTAAAAAAATAACAATGATTAATTTACAGTTAAATAATATTTTAATCTCAAAATTTGGGTGAAAAATTAAAATTATTTTTTTAAAATAATTTAATTTAATATCAAAAAAGCACCCTAATTTTCAATCGAAAATTCTCGCGTCAAAATATCACCTTTTTTAATTGAAAATTAGGGTGCTTTTTTGATATTAAGTTAAAATAAGGCGAAAAAATAAATATTTTAAATCAAATAAATTACGGTGTATTTGGGACATAATAAGGTAAGTTTTCACCAAATTTCGTAGGAAAAAAAAAAACATTTTTGAAAAAGATAAAAATAAAAAACCAACAACTTGGTTATTTGAATTTTTCACCTAAATTTTGAGGTTATGTGAAAAAATTGTTAAAACAAAAGTTGTAGATCTTTTTATTACCTACAACTTTGCCATTCATTTTTTTTCCATAGGACTTGTAGTTTTGCCGGAAATCAAGATAAACCATTTTTTACCCTTAAAACCCCCCCCCCCTCCCACTTCCCGAACTCGGATCGACCGTAATTTATTTTTCCTTTCATTTTTATCATATTCCGCTCCTTTTCTAATGGGTTTCATCCTACTGTGATTTTTTTTGTTTTCAAAAATTATCGACCCTGGTCTAAAGGAGGAGTGTTCTCGACGGCTAAGTGAGCAACTTTTGTTCTACGACTTTTAGAAATTTAACCTTTTTTTTTTTCGATAATTCCAAGGGAATTTTTACTCAAAAATCAGCTGTTTCATACAAAAACTTCTAAATTTTTTTTCGAATTTCCAAAAGTCATAGAACAAAAGTTGTTCACTTAGACGTCTAGAACACCCCATTTCGTATTAAAACCCTTTGCTGGAACACGTATTTGGCAAAACAATTCTGGAATGAAAACTTTAATTTTCGGGCTAAATTAAACAATAAAATTATAAAATGGTCAACGCCTAGTTCTAAAATAACGTCAAGGTAACTAATGCTTTTATTTGGTAAAACAATAAAACTCTAGATTAAAACTTTAAGTTTAAGACAAAATTAAACAATAAAAATTATATCATAAGCAACGTCTTGTTCTAAAATAACGTCAAAGTAACTAACACTCATATTTGGTAAAACAATTCTGAATAAAAACTTTTCGCTAAAATTATCACACAGAAAAAAATCTGCTGTAGGTAGTATACATTTTGTCGAAGGTACACCACTCTAATCTATTCATTCTAGATTTTTTAGCGGCAAAATTTATAGTTGAGTTCTACTACTGCTATTTATACTTTAATGTGAGTACATTAAAACATACGACTCTCACGCCCCTCCCCCCTTGAAAAGTGTCCCGTTTTACAGTTTTTCTCAATTTTCAGGAAAACGATATAAGCTAGGTCAAAGTGGTCAAAGACGAAATTATTTATTAATAAATTACCTATAAATAAGTACTAATATTTATTTTAATACGAGTTATGGTTTCCAAGCTATGATACGTCAAAGTTGACGAAAAAAATATTTTTTTTGCTAATAATGATATTCATTCAACGTAACCAGCCCAGTATTTCCCGAGTTATTTTGCTAAGTGCTGATTTTTCGTCACCTTTGACGTATAATAGTTTGGAAATTATAACTCGTATCAAAATGAATGTTTGTACCTATTTACAGGTAATTTAATAATAAATAATTTTGTCTTTGACCACTTTGACCTAGCTTGTATCGTTTTCCTGAAAATTAAAAAAAAATGGAACTGTGTTGAAACAATCTTTACGTAACTCCATAATTCATCAGACGTCCTCTCAGTAGGTACTCCAGTAGGATGGTATATTCACGATATTCATCACAATTTAGTCTACGCAAAATTATTCACATCCGTTCGTACAGGATACTACAGCGTCCGCAAAGTTCACGAGCAGAATGAAACGATGGCCGCGCGCGGCAAGCCTCATAGTCTCAACGGTCAAAGCGCCTGAGCGGCAACGTCGCATTTCTTTTGTTTCTAACCACACGCACTGCACGAAGTGGCAACAGCATATTTGGGAGTAGACGCAACATTATCGGCCAAATGTACGGGAAAATACACCCAGAAAATATACAGCGACGCAGCGCCGCTATCGGATAATTGGCGAACTATATTATACTCGTCCAGAGACTCTGGAAGTGAAAATGCGTCTCACTGATTTTTTTACTATAGATACCCAATACCTATAGCTATGTAATAGAGGTGAAATCAATCTTGCGTCCGTATACCGGACGCCGTAAGTCGGTGGACGCAATATTACTATGGGATTTTTTGAGGCTGGATGCAATAAGTATTGCAAGTTATAAATATCATGATATATATCCATTGATATATATCCTCGAACCCTGCTTTGTTTATAGTACATTTTTAAAAGGGACATCGTCTGTTACGCCCGTTACGAAAATAAGGGAAAAGTAATATCTGTAGCCAACCTATTGCACTGACAGCAAAGCGGTTTTGGGAAAGTAAGGCTATGTTTCTTAACAAACTACCTGTGTCTGAGTTTTTATTCTAGGCTTTATAAATTACTAGCTGCGCCCCGCAGTTTCACCCGCGCTTTTTATCCCGATCCAGTAGGAATATTGGCATAAAAAGAAGCCTATGTGTTAATCTAGGTCTCCAGCTATCTACATACCGAGTTTTATTGCAATCGGTCCAGTAGTTTTTGCGTGAAGGAGTAACAAACATACACACACACAAACTTTCTCATTTATAATATTAGTAGGATGATATTTTCGTGAATCAAATTGTGTTACACCCGTTACGTAACAGGTGTAACACAGTTTTCATGATGCTTTTTGGGTACTAAATAAATAGATTTTAAATAAATTTTTAGATTAAATATACCTACTACAGTTCCTACATCATTATTTATATTTTGAAATGCAATGAAAATTTGTAGCTTTTCTCATCATTTTCGGATTTTCAGATTTACGTGTTACGCCCGTTACAGTTAAATATTTGCAAAGATTTTAAACACAATCACCATTTAAATATATTACCCTTGCATCATTACGTTTTCATTTTTTAAAGAAAATATAAAGATATTTCACAAAATTTTGGTTTTTACGTGTACTTGTTACGCCCGGTACAAAGGCTTGTTGCGCACGAATTTTTAGTTTTTTTGCAAAATATCGATTGCATTCTATTATTATACTACTTTTTCTTCATCTATATATTACTAGCTGCGCCCCGCGGTTTCACTCGCGTAAGTCCCGATCCCGTGGGAATATCGGGATAAAAAGTAGCCTATGTGTAAATCCAGGTCCCCAGCTATCTACATACCGAGTTTCATCGCAATCGGTCCAGTCGTTTTAGCGTGAAGGAGTAACAAACATACATACACACACACAAACTTTCACATTTATAATATTAGTAGGATTAAATGTTAAAAAAAATTAATGGTTTGCCATAAATATTGGTTCTCAATTCGTACGTGTTACGCCCGTTACAAAAGCCTGTTACACCCGTTACGCACAAATACTGGCATAATTTTTAAAATATCAGTTGGTTTTTTTATATACTTAACTATTGCAGATTGTAGGTTATTTATTTAGCTATAACCTTACATTTTTTGTTTTGAATAAAACATGCGAAATTCGTAGACTTTTGCAATAATGTCGGGACATCGGGAAGAGAGTGCAAAAATCAGGTTACGCCCGTTACGCTACTTAAGGCCGATTTACTTGAAATCTACAAGATTTCAAAGAAATTTAAATTAATTTTCAAATATAACAGACTAAAAGGCGTCTGATGAAGTCATAAAATGTATATGTTCCCATTAAGAAACATTGTCAAATCACCAGTTGAAAGTGTACGACCTGTTACACCAGTTACATGGAATGACCCATATTATATATTTACATATTTTTACAGCAATCAATGCGCGAAAGAGGTATGATATCAGCGACTCTACCAACAAGCATGTTGGAGTTTATCTTCGGAACAATTTGTACAGCAAGAGACCCTCAAGCCGATATGTGTTACAGCGTTATTTACTCTGTTGTTGGGGAGGACTATGAACAGAATGACTGGGTATGTAGTGTAAACAACCGAATTAGAACCGTAGTTTTTAAACTCTCATTAAAATGGATTCAGTATTATTTATTCTCATAATTATTACATAGTATAAAACAAAGTCACTTTCCGCTGTCTGTCCCTATGTATGCTTAGATCTTTAAAACTACGCAACGGATTTTGTTGCGGTTTTTTTAATAGATAGAGTGATTCCAGATAAATGTCAGATAAGGATCTATGATACATTGTCATGCATAATATGTATAGCCGAAACCGGAGCGGGTCGCTAGTAACAAATAAGTAGGTACTTATTAACCTTGGAGGAATCAAATTATTAACTTCTTTTTTTAAAATAAGTTTTTATCGATTTTTTATTTGGGACGGAGGTAATCAAAATGATCTAGCTAGATTTTACATTCAAGAGTTGATATTAAAGCGAGATATTGTTTTAAAATATCATGTAATTGATAAGAATAGGGCTATTACATCCCTCGTGTGTGTCTAGAAGGCGACAAAGGGCAATCCCTTAGTCGATGGATAAGCATTCTTACGCGCGGTGGGGCATAAGGACATAAGGGCTTATGGAGGGTTGGTAACAAACAGGCGGCTGGCCGTAAAATAGTAATTTATCAATTTGCAGCTTAAAGAAAAGAATGAAAGTTTCGACTACACATAAATTGGAATACACAATTTTACCGATTTCTAATTAGTTGTCTTTTATATTAACAGGATATGTCGCAAATAGCAATGGCCAGACTTCAGCCAGCTTCATGGAGACAATTGGAACATTTTGGGAAAGTTGCTATAACAGGTGAGTTTTCCTTTTCTAGGCATACATTTTTAATTTTTTCTTTTATAATTTAATTACTGTGACCTTTTGCCGCGATGTTTTGAACAAATGTTCAATTATTACAAACTCACACACCTATACTATTCCTTATATTTTAAGGATTTAAACTTTATAAGCAACAGTGATTGTTATAATAGAGGATAGCTTTTTTTGACGAGTTATTTCATCTGGACACGGACGACTAAGCTGAGAGATTATTATAGGTGCTGGGCAAGCCTATTACATCTTCAACGCAAATGAGACCGAACTAAGGAGGTCTAATTGTGGAAACAGCCCATACACAAGTTCTTCCACGAACCCCGAAAATCAATCCAATACCCCCGAAAACCTAGTAAACGATAGCCATCATCATGCTGTATATGTTACAGGAGTGTTTACATCATGGGAAGACGGCCTATGGGGTGAAGTGAAGCCCTACAACCTGTCACAAGTGAAAGTGCCTGTCTCACTACTGTATGGAGAAAACGATAAACTCACTGAGAAATCTGTAAGATTTATTTAATTTCTGACTAATCACTACATAGTATAAAACAAAGTCGCTTTTTCTGTCCCTATTTCCCTTTGACTGCTTAAATCTTTAAAACTACGCAACGGATTTTGATGGGGTTTTTTAAATAGATAGAGTGATTCAAGAGGAAGGTTTATATGTATAATACATGCATAATATAGTCGTGCGAAGCCGGGGCGGGTCGCTAGTTAAGTAATAAATTAACCTGAACGATTTGTTTGCTTGTATGTTTATTGCTGAATTGAACTAAATTCAAGTTGGAATGTTAATTTTTATGTTATCACGCAAACACTATGAAACTTGGTATGTTATGTAGCTGAAGTCTTTAATGAACACAGAGGTTATTATTTAAACCGTTATATTTCCACGAGATCGGGACTTATGCGGGTAAAAGCGAGAGACGCCGCTAGTCAGAATAAACTACAGGCCCGAGCTAAAAAAAAGAGCGCGACATGGACACTACGATTTTTGATTAAAAAAAAAACAGATATTTCCACGGGTTTACGCTTAACTAATACAAATGCACAGACCTTAAATGTTAATAGACAAATTAATCATCCAGCAAATAAAGGACATGCCTACATTACTGTTTTCTATTTCCAGCAAGTAATGAAGCTAGCAGAGCTACTCCGCTCCAATGGGGTTCTAGAAGAAGTTCGGCCAGGTTGTTCCTGGCCAAAGTTCAACCATATAGACTTCGTATTCGCTAAGGATGTAGGCGTCTTATTAAATAAGCCATTAGTCAAAGAAATAGATAGATTGTACGATAAATATAGTGATTTATGAATGTTTTAGCTTTATTTAGTGAATAACTTTAGTGTTTCCTTAGGTTTTTGCAATTTTTTTGCTTATGACTAAACGATATAAATTATATTAATTAATTGATAGCAATTAGTTCTGTTTAAATCGTTTTATTGTGAGTAAATAAAAGCTTTATTAAGATTATGTGATTGAACCATTTACTGGAAATATTTTCGACTTAAATTAGGGCACAACTTAATGTATTTAACTTGACACTGGCTTTATGCACAAGTCATGGCATTCCTTTACTGACTATAAAAAATAATAATGAATTGGACCTATTTAGGCATTTAAAACAGATGGCACCATAGGCACCACTAACCACTGTCACACCTAGCTCATAATCTCACTTAGTTGCTTGCCCATAGCGATAAAAGATTTCCTGTTTTTTTTAATCAAAAATCACGCAAATATTTATCAACTGTTGTGCATCAATGTTGTTGTTATAGCTGCCAACTGAGTTCCCTTATTGTTTAAATAAGATTAACTCTAGAGGGTGCTTTTATAATTTGTTAATAATACACGTTATTGCAACAATTTATTGTGGTTTTACTGAAAATATAATACTCTCATATACCTGCCTACTTTCTAATGTCTAATGTTATGTGATTTCATTGTTTGTTTTAAATTTAGATGATTTTCGACATATTGTACAGTGTTTTGTTGATTTATGAAAATTGATAAGGTTCATCAGACTTTCATTTCATCATAGAATGTTTGGTCTGTTTGCTATTTGCTGGCAAAGGTCTCTTTCAACTGTATCTATTTTTTTTTTCAATTAAACAATAGATAAGTACTATATTGGCTACTCATCTATAAATATAAATTTGGAAGTCCTGACTAAATTACTGATAAATAGCTAATAAAATAAAGCTGATAACATAAAGAATATATTGAGCTAACATTTTGGTTCTTATAGCAAACTAAGACACACACTCTAACAATTAATGTGAGTGTGTTTCCTTAATTTGTAACCACATCATGCAAAAACTACAGAACCTATTGCGATGGAACTGGCTGTAGTTCGGGTTGGTTACTCTTTATCCTGATATTGCCACAGAACGGGACTTACGTGGGTAAAACTATGAAGCGCAGTTATGCTAAGTTATGTTCTATAACTTAGCTCAAATGAATTATTTTTAAGTCTCACCTTAGATGTTGTAAGCTTGAATCCAGCAGTGGTTTGGCTGTGCCCAAACCAAAGGCTGCGACTTTAGCACCATAGCGTCGACTCTCTGAAAACATAATTCAGACTTTACATTGAGTGTTCATTTAAAATTATCACCAGTATTTCGTCTGCTTGTCTGTTTTAGATAAGATATTGATATATAAAATAGGGATTCAAATATTTATACCAGAAAAAGGGGGAAAAACTGGTTGTAAACCATTCTGTTAAAATCATATATCGCGCAATAGCATTGATTCGAAAAAGTATAGGATGACGTGTTTATTTTACAAGAAAATTACCTTTTGCGGTAGTGGAAGGAGCAGGTGCTTTGAAAGATAATTAACCATTAGTTTCTGGGCACAAAAGCTAAAAATCACAATAGTAATTCTTTGAAAAACAGAAAAATCCAGTGAAAATCGACGACGGAGCTCGAAACGAATTCAATGTTTTTGTTTGTGACATTGACAGTGACAACAATCAAACCTAACTGTCACGGTTTGTGTCTGTCATTTCTGTCTATCTAATGACGTGTTAAGGATTCATGAAAATTGACATAAGAGCGAGATATGTAGATACAACATTGTATTGTGGGAATGAAAAAACAGACCAGGCAAATTCATAAAATATTAAAAGCTTTTTTGCCAATCTGAAACATTTTAGCCCCTTCGATTTCTTTCCTTCCTCGTTCAATGCCGGAATTTTAGGTTTTTCTTCATTTTCGCTGCCAATTCGATAAAAATTGATTTAATTCAATTAGAAATTATAGCTAATTAGTGTACTGTAGTGAAGTTACTGTGAAAAACTTTGCAATTATGGATCTTCATAGACCCGTGGACCCCAATAAGGTAAAATTGTTTTCCAACAAGAAAACAGCCTAGGCGCCGCTAATTTATTATTTAATTAGTAACTAACACTTATTTTTTATGTATTTAGACGTACGAGGAGTTGTCGGCGGACGAGAAGCTCAGGTATGTTGTATTTTTATATCAAGGTTAGATTTTGATAGATAAAATTATTAGGGCTATAAAATTAGCTGAAAATGGTGATTGCTAAAGAAATAGAATAGGTACCAATGTTACTCTGAAATGTGTAATCACGTTATCTAGGTTAATGATCAGTTGATTAAATTGAACCACACACTAAACACCTAACATTCATTGTATTTACTTATGTACTTCCTTGTCAGTTTATTGATATAAATACATGTTTTCCGCATATTTAGGTATGTATTTGCATTAGAATGAACCCTAAAATGTTAAGCACAAAATAGAGTTATCACAAACTGCAAAAAATAGCTGCAAACTCCGTCTCCACTTGTCATTTACAACAAAACAAAGTAAAGTGTCCAAACTCAATATTTTTCTCTATCTATCTGTTTCAGCCTTTGTTTGTCCAATCCAGGACGTAGGCCTCCTCCATCCTCTTCCACTCCTGACGGTCTAGAGCCGTTGCCATCCAATCATGGATTGGATTGTATTTTTCTCACATTAAAACAATTATCTTCCAGATATGATCACCAGAAGCTCCATGAACTCCATCGAGGCCACGAGTCAATGCATACCACCATGATACTTATATTGATCGTAACACTTGTTATAGCACAAGTTATTGTCGTTGAATGGAAGAAAAGACATTATAGATCTTATTCAGTGAGTATTAAGTCACACTATCTATCATTATTTGAGCGTTATCAATAACACATGTGTGCTGTATTATAATAAGTTACATAAAGATGTATATGATATGTACATTAACAGGTTTAATATTTTTATAAAGCATAAATGGTAACATGTACTATGATACTTCATCTTACCTTGACAATAGATCCATGGATGTGACTTTAATTGCTTCATTTCAAATTAATACCTTGAAATATTTGTAATATTGACCTTTGTGAGACTAAATATTTGTAAAATAAACCCCATGAGTTTCTTGTGTGGTCTTCTCATTGGAGCTTTCCGAAGGCCCACAATATCCTAACTTGGTTTTTAAGATGCTATGTGATCTCATACAAATTGTATGATTCCAAATGTATAAAGTATTTTGAGTTTGAGCCATTGGATGCAGAGGGCATGCAATCAATCACTCTGGAGAATTTTAGGAATGGACATAATAATCTTGTTATTGATATGATGATGATGAAAATTAAGTATGTAGCACAGCCAGTATAACAGTTCCATATCACCAATTATTGTCCTTTTCCCCAAACTTTTTTGTAGTAACTCAATTTCTACTTAAATGTTAAACACACTCAATATTCCTCCATTCCAGTTCTTCACAATGGTAGCGATGTGGTCGATACCTCTGTTAATGAGCATCAAGAACTCGTGGTACAGGTTCATTGTTGTGTGGAGTATATTCACACTGCTAACTGCTGTAGTCATGAGGAAATCTAGTCACAAACCTATGTCTGTTACTACGCCTAGGTAAGTTGGATATGTTAAGCTATAAAACAGATCCTACTGGGTTTGTTTTGGCCCCTTTAAAAAAGCTACAACCTGAAATAAGTGGTAAAAGTAGATAGACTTTATGGATTGCAATTGCTCTGGGGCAGCGGAAAAAGCTTGACTATGCTTTGGCTGGCTGGTCCATATAGCTTTGGCTTTATCGACCAGCTTCAGCCTTTCCACCTCACCTGGATGCCTGCGCTTTGTTACAGGTGGAGGCTGCTCTGCCTCCGCAAGTCCGATACATAAAATAACACTATTGTGGGACAAATAAGACCATCTAAGTATGCATTCATGAGCTCTAAAACCAATTTCAGCTTTGGCTTTAAGGACCAGCCTCAGCCGTTCCGGCGTATTTGGATCCCCGCGCTTCATTACAAACCCCCTCCCCCCTCCCTCTGCATTTTCGATTTATTAAAGGACACTATAATGAGACGGACAATACCATTTATGCATTCATGACCTCTAAAACCAATTTGTTTCCAGGTTAGTCTACAAATGGTTCTACCTAATATACAAAATATCTTGCTTCATCGGTGTCATTGGATACATCATAATGATGCTGACCTTCTTCGGAGTGAATCTGGTCTTTGGTCAGAAGCCACAGTCCTGGATGGATGTGGGGCTTATGATGTTGTTCTATGGACTTTACTTCGGTGTCTTGGGCCGGGATGTAGCTGAATATTGTACTGATAAAATGGCTGCTTCTATTGGGGTAAGATTTAAGACTTAGGTTAATGTCAAATATTGCTAATGCTAACAATATTACAGAAATGGTTCTATTATCACCAAGGTGGGTAATTGAGATTGTAGGTCATTACCATATACTATAAATACAAGTGGTTCTAGATTACTTCCTTGCGGAACACCTTGACAAACTAATTTTTCATCCGAGCTATAGATACTGTCAGCAAGTATCTTCTTGTGCCTTATGGCTGATTTGTCTATTGATCATTTAGTTTTATTGCATGTTAGATAATATGTTAAGCCTTTATTAGAATTCTGAACCTGAATAGGAAAATTACATTCTTATGTTATGTGTGCGTCTGTCTAATGTAAATGTCTCCAATATTTCAGTATTACACAAAAGAAGGTATACCGACGCGTCAACTAGAAAGCAACGTGTGCGCAGTATGCGGTAACCAGTTGTTAGTTGATGTTCATGAAGAAGGAGTATTAGGTTAGTTTCTGGAAATATACTTTAAGAAAAAGGCTTGAACTTGCGACCTAAATGTGAAAAACTGTCCGTTTTTTTCAAATATGAGTGTTTCTGCATGTATTAACGATAGAAAATCCTTTATCTAGCCATAAAACAAGGCTTTAGCTCGAGCCTACATGGCGCTGCTTGTAATGTAGGTACCATATATTATACAATGTGAATTTTTTAAATGGTTATTTGATGATTTTTTTAAAGCTAACAGGTTTTATTCCTTGCTATTACCTTAGCCAGCCTAAAACTGCAAGTCATTAGGCTTTTCTAAAAATCGAATGATGCCGTGTTAGTTTTTGTCAAAATCGGGCATGCAACCCACTTTTCATCAATTTTCGAGGATATATCCCTGAAGGCCTATGTAAAAAATTCATCTTGTAATTATGGTTATAAAAGAATCTAAATAACTGCCTCGAACCTCACGCGTCTCTCCAAGCTTCCAATTCTCTTAGTAATGATGACAACATTAGGCCACGCCCACTGCTATCCGCTTCTTATCTTTACTTGTTAATTTTTTCCAGAAAATACATACAAGTTAACGTGCGGGCACGTATTCCACGAGTTCTGTATCCGAGGATGGTGCATCGTCGGCAAGAAGCAGACCTGTCCCTATTGCAAGGAAAAAGTCGACCTCAAGAGGATGTTCACTAATCCGTATCCTTTTATATAACAAAACTAGCGACTAGCCCCGGATTCGGGTAGCACAACATATACGCTTTTATATTCTTCGCATGCATTATTTACTTGGTCGATCTGTTTGATTTATCATGCGTTATTCTTATTTTTACACCAAGTAGAGTTGCATTTGACCCCATTTAACGTGCTTGTTTTTCTATTTTATGCATCACATTATTTTGCAAGTAATTGTGTTTCACACGTTGATGTTTTTGCAAGGTTCTTTGGTGTAAATCTCGCAAAAGATCAAGTAATTTGAAGAAGACTACCGAACTTTAAATGTAGCGTTATAATAATCAAAGCCTTTTTTTTCTTAACCTACTACATCAGTTGGGACCGACCCCACATAATGTACGGTCAACTCCTCGATTGGATCCGGTGGTTGGTTGCCTGGCAACCGCTCATCTTGTTCCTAGCTCAAGGCATCAACTGGATCTTTGGACTTGAATGATTAAGGTTTCACAAATACATGGGTATTGTTTAATGGTGTGTGTGACGTGACGTGTTAAATTAAGTGAAAACTGATCCGGTGCAAAGGACCATTTTACCAGTGTTTAAAAATGTCGAACTGTTTACGGTTTGTGTAAGAATGAACTAGCTTTTACAGAATGTGTTTTGGCGAGAGAAATGGAATACGAAAGGGGTTTGTTTTAGATGTAACTAAAACCTCGAAAATTAGCTGCTTCAAGGAGTTATTGACTTTAAGGTTTTATTTGTTTATTGAATTTTGGACTAATATTATAATGGATTATTATTATTTTTCCAAGTCTCAATCGCGTGTTTTTTTTACATAATTACTATTAATATAAATAGTGTGAGTTTACAGCAGATTTTCCAGTAAACATTATCGTAAAATTTCGAAAATCAATCGCGTTAAACTTCCGCATTTAAATATTTAAAGAGTTTTTGTTGGCTTAAAAAATCTTTTAACAAATTTTCTTTAAAATCGGTTCTGTAGTATTCTTCGATATTTAGACGCGTAGTCGCAATTAAAGTCTATGAATAAATATGGTTTGAAATATAAATAGTATTGTAGAAATTTGCATTTTTATGGAATGGTGAATTAAAACTTGTTAATCAGCTAGGTTTTCTTAAGAAACAACCGAAGGTTTATGGTTTAGTGGGCGACTATTCGCCTATGACGTAAAAAGTAGCAGGTTCGATACCCGCCGTGGAACAAATATTTGTATGAAATATACTGATCTGGGAATTTCAGTTATTTATAAAAGAAAAGTATAGAAGTATTCTTTTCGGTGTCTAGCACCCAAATTACATGTCTATTTGCTTAATTTGGGGGTTAGATGGCGCTATACGCAATGTCTTACCAAAATTTGTTTATTTTTAACCGCATTTATCTAGTTTTTTTAGCATCGAATTTCTATAGCTAGCTAGTCCGAATTGGTTCTTAGGTACATAACATACCTACTTGTCATTCAATCATCTTATGTTATATTTTAAGCATCGAGCATATACCCAGTAGAGGTGGAATGTGGGCCATAAAATTCGTGTGCTAGTGTTGCACTGATGCAATTAAATGAAATATTTCACATTATTTTATATATTTAAACAACTAGTAAAATAGAAAAAAAACCTCAATGTATGCATACTTAAATCATTATATTGATACCCTAAACAGTTGTTTTATTTTTAAAATTTTCCCGTGAGCTTTGTATTCCGTAAACTATTGATTCAAATTGAAATTGAAGTTCAAAGTTCTTTATTAATTTGAAATCATATAATTTGCATGAAATCACATTTATGCTTAATGCCGGCGCCTCACATTGGCTATGTTGGCTCCAAGTTATACTGTTGAATCCAACACACCAATGTGAGGATTAATCTTGGAACGTTATTGGACGTTATTCAACGTTCCAAGATCGATCCTCACATTGGTGTGTTGGATCCAACAGTATAACTTGGAGCCAACATAGCCCATGTGAGGCGCCGGCATAAGAAATGGTTTAAAATGAAATTCTGAATGTCTTATTTCTATAAAATAACATCAGGCAGATGTAAAAATTCTACAACGCTGACGTATAAAATATGTAAATATAAAATAACGTGTAAAATGCATCAGCAAACATATACATAATAATTATTGGAAAGCCCAACTCTAGCATTACGTTGACAATAGAAAACTACCGATCGCGCATAGATTTGGCGAAATTTTTGCTAAACAAAATAAATATTTCGTCTCTACTGGGTATTATATTATACTCAATGGCTTGAACACTGAACAAGCCTTTTAATAATATATAATCTAGTTAATAAATTATAATATAAAAATGTTGTACATAGGTACATGAGCTATGTATACCTAATTATGTCATAAGTATTATGAATTATATTATGTTAGTCTTTGTAAGTGTGTTGCCATATAGTCTGATATTGGTTTTTTAAATTCTTAAGGTGAAAGGGTACCTGCGCTCTCTCCATAAAAACATAGTCGACTGTTTCCTCCCTGGATAATGACACTAGCACTAATATTTTAGTGCATAATACCTATAGCTGCCATGACTATGCCCCTATGTTTTTTTATTTATTTTCTAATTAAAATAAAATATACCAAAACATAGGGGCATGGTCATGGCAGTTATAAGTTTAATACACCAAAAATATTTGCTCTAGTGTCATTATCCAGGGAGAAAACAGTCGACTACGTTTGTAATAGTTTGTATGGAGAAACCCCCCGGTACCCTTTCCTCTTAAATATAACAATGAGATCTTTACACTTGGATACAGAACATTGACCATTGTAAAATAGTCTGTCACATAATGTCCTAACTATAGTGTCACATTTTGTAGATATACCTAACTTTATTGAGGAAACATCACATGGAGGCGCCCCATATTCTGATAAGATCTGTCACAACCAAGGACGGTGTTAGTAATTGGGCCGTTTCTTTCTAATGGTGGTCGCACATTGATACGCGCCGAACGAATCGAATTTTTGCCATCCACGGAAAAATGTACCATATAATAATAGAATAAGGTACATTTATTCATTTATTTATTTCAGAGTCGGCCGCCTCTGACGATGCGGACGACTCTGATGACGTCATCGGAAATATAAATGTAGATACCTTATCTCTATTATTATAAGGTACCTTTTTCCGTGGACGGCATAAATTCGATGCGTTCGGCGCATATCAATCTGCGTCCACCTTATATCTATGGACACGGCCTATTCGCCATTTTATTGACATACGTTTTGTGCTGTCAATGACTAAGTATTGAAAATACAGACTCAACATTATAAAAACCGCCATTTTATTGACCGTAATTTTTCCCTAGGTATAACCGATTCTTGCCGTAAGGAGTTCCAATGGTTTACCTTTGTTATTCAAAATATATTAAGAACTAGCGACTCGTCCCGGCTTCGCACGGCTATATTATGCATGTATTATACATATAAACCTTCTTCTTGAATCATTATCTACTAAAAAAACCGTATCAAAATTCGTTGCGTAGTTTTAAAAATCTAAGCAAGGACAGACAGCGGAAAGTGACTTTGTTTTATACTATGTAATGAAATTATGTGCCACTTTAGGATATTATGTGACAGTTTTCTTTAATATGTCCTCTATCTGGTATTATCAAGATTGGACGATGGCATTTTTTAACAAGACCCTTTCTGAAGTGTATATAAGAATTTGAATTGAATATAGCAACTCCAATAAAATATGTATTAAACGGAATACGTGACGTCAAAAGAGCGGCACATTATGACTCCGCAGCTCCACCTTGATGGATTTTTGAAGTCAAGTATACCACGATGATCCCAATAAAGTCAATAAGTTTAGTTGTTTTTAATGGCATAAGCAACGGAAAGACAAACAAACACACTGGCATGAGTTTTTTAAATTATTAATTCATGTTCTATTTCTTATTCTACAATTTTAATTTGCTTCCAAGTAAAGACTTTAGTCTATTCTCCTTTATACCTAATATAAAAAATTAAACTTGTGACATATTTTAAATAAAATTATTATTTAGAGTCCGTAGTGCGAGTTTTTTTTCGTATAGCAACCGTTACTATCATGTTTGCATAAACGAGAAAAAAAAACATAGAAAGAAAAAGCTTCGCAATACATCCGCTAGGGGCGCTTTTCAACTTTGCATACAATTTTTTAATGTATTAGTAGCGTTTGCTATACAAAAAAACTCGCACTACTTGTACAGATGGCCAAAGGGCTGGCTGCTACTTTAGCCAGCTGATATCGGCATTGCTATCCAAAGAAGCAATGCAGTCAGCCTTTCAGCCTAGGGAACCTTATTTTGATTTTTAATATTATTTAGAACGAAGTTCCTTATCGCGGGTTGGCGATGGGACCTAGCCGAGAAAAAATGTAACGCTCTACGAAAACGCGTCACGAATAACCGTAAGAGAAAAAAAAATGGTTGTCTGTAAAGTCTGTTTCCGGACGATAATTTTACGTGATAACGTTATAAGAAAACATTGATGGTAACCATGGCAACGATAAAACGTTGCTATAGTTACCTTGTCAATAACATGAGGCGTTCCAGTAACGACGCGTGACGTCACACTTTTTTGAGATTGCAGGTGTTCACCAATTTATAAAACGTTATCACGTCAAAAAAGATTGAAGGAGACCGATAACTAATCTCCCTAAAAAAAGTTTAAGGGACTTTGTTTCAAACGCGTGTCCTGATATGCTACACGTACATTTTATTGCTGTAAACGAGGCTTTATATTATTTAAATACGCATAAATATCTATTATAAATATCGTTCAAATAATATATGAGTTTCTATGTCATGAAAATTCTATTATTTTTCTTCAAAAATTTATTGGAGATGTAATATTATAATGGTGTGTAAATATTATAATTATAATTGTAGTAATATTATTATCAATTGGGTTACAGAATGATAAGGATCTAAATGAACGTTATTGAAAATAAACTTATATTAGGCCTGGAACTGCGTTACGCGGGCAGCGAGGTTTCATACAAAGTTGCGACGTTTGTTTGATACAAACTCAGAATACAGAACAAGGATACAAATATGTATTAATAACTCTCAGTTACACGTCAAGAAAGAATAAAACCGGCCAAGTGCGAGTCGGACTCGCGCACGAAGGGTTCCGTACCATAAATGAGAGTCCCACTGAAATTTTGATGTGAAACATCTATAGCCGCACGTAAAACCGATTTCTGGCGTGGCGACGCATGCCGCGCACGCTATATGGTATATATATACAGTCTATATGCAGTAGTGTGTACGGTGTACACACCGTAATCGACTGTGCGATTGTATCACAATCTGTTCTTTTCTGCATATTACTTTTACAAAATAATGTCGATGTTTCACATCTGCCAGGCGTCCCGTGACGGCTCACATTTTTTTTTGTTTTTGTTAGCGGCAACAGAAATACCTAATCTGAGAAAACATCTGTCTTGCTATCATCGTTTATGAGTTACAGCCTGGTGACAGACAGGCAGGCGGACAGACAGCGAAGTTATAGTAATAGACTCCCGTCTTTACCGTTTGCGTACGAAACCTTAAAAAAATGGTCGCGTTACGCAGTTTCAGGCCTGTATCAAATGTCGTTCAGTGAATATTATACAATCGTAATCTGGTCTCTGGACCTATTTTGGGTTAGGGTATCGCCCAAGCGAGCTTTCGTTAAGATTCTTGTCGCAATATGTGCTAATTGTTCTTTTAATTCTTGCCCTAGCTGTACATTGAATTAGTAAATGCCAATAAAAAACAGTTTCCAATGAAATATATTAAATATATACATAATATGAATATTAGAAATGGATCTCCTGAATTTTAAAGAACAATAAAATATATTATTTGTTTGTACAAAGATGATTTTGGAGTTTTTATTTGTTTAATTAGCGCCGTAATGGCCACCCTAGGCGTCGCTTGGCCCCTACAGCAATCGATGATCCGATGCTGAGTTCATAATTAAAACAAAAAACTCAAAAGACGTTTAAACACAAAACTTTTTAAAGAAACCTCTTTCAACCACAATTCTTCTTTTCAAACTGAAATTCCACATTCAAAAATAAGCATCAAAAAAATTATTCTCAGTCAAAACGTCAACTCAAAACAAACGTTACATCTTAAAAAAACAATGTAGGTAATAAATTATACAAATCAAAAATTCTAGTTGAAATTTAAGTGTGAAAATGTTATTGTCCCCAATAAAATGTTGCGGCCATATCGGCCATAGCATGAAACACATTAACTATAAATTGGCAGTCACAAACACTCCGAGTTTGACACAGTTCGTTTTAGGTAAGTTTAAACCAAGTTATACCATACCTACTTAATTTTTTACGTAGTAGTAGTAGGTACCGTAGAAGTTTCTGATGTTATGCTCTTCAAGTGATTACTTCAGACTTCCTGGCCTCGTATGACAGCTGACAGCACTGGCTGCAGAAGGCAAAGCGTTAAGCTTAAAAGATTATCTGGCTTAATTAGCTTTAAACTTAGGAAGGATACATTTTTTATACTGCACCGTAACGAGACTTGATCTCACCTTCTGCTTACTGCACAGACTCAATAAAGAATGTTCAAGTGTTCATCTCTCAATCAAATTCAGAGTGCAGGTTTACGCGCTTAATAAAATAATTTGTTTCATTTCCAGGTTGTCGTTTATACGCAAAAGACTCCAACGCATCAAACCGCTCATCGTGTTGCAAAGACATAGTGCAAACCGAAGGTCGGAAGATAGAACCGTGGCCGAAGTCGGATCCCCCGCCGCCTCCCTGGCGATGCCAGTGTCCCCAGGACCCGCAGCCTGTCAACAACGACCCCTACCGGATCAAAGTGCCAGAGATTGTGGTTCCACCGCTACCTCCTAACAACTGCAAGGTAATTGCTTAATATCCATTAAATGTTCTCGCGGTAGGTTTTTGGGATAATAGAGATACTTAGTTCCACTTGGGAACAGAAGTGATTGGAATTAACTCTAACATATTTTTACGAAAGTGGTTTTTTTAGTTCCAATAGCTGTAGTCAATATCCCTACCTAGCGACATTCGACATCGTCTAAAAGTGCGTTTGACGAAATCAGAGCCGATTCGAGCCGCGAGCTGATATAAAGACTAATGAAATCCAGCTTGTGCTTTGTCATCAGTGGAGTGGCGGTGTGCTGGCAACCGGGATGCAAGGGCAAGACTCCCCGCAATCGAAGCAGCAGGAGGGACCCTTCCACCAGCAACAACCCGACGCGCAAGAGGAGGAGAGAGAGGAGGGATTCATGGGCATGCTCAAAGGGTTGTTCGACAAAATCAGAGGGAAGTCGAAAGATGAAAGCAGAGATTCCTTCTTATTGCCCAGCGAACGCGATCCGTAGAAGCAGCGATCGGAAGCTCGAAGCACCACCGGCCTTTCGTCCAGCGCACTTGACACAACATGACACCGCATCACGTAGCACATCACTAGACAGTTGCTTTGTCGACAGGAGCTGCCGAACGATGACAGCCAGCTGTTCAGGAACCCACTCTACAACTTTCAGAAGGGCGAGAATCACCTGAAGGATATGTTCCACAACTCCCCTGTAGTCCATCCGGACTATTGGAAGGAAAAACCGGAACCACCTAAAAAGAGTTTTGCTAAAGAAGCGTTGCCGAAACTAGGGTACCATGGACGAACGAAATATAAGTTTGCGTTTCACGAGCCGTGGCGGCCTTTAGACCGCATGGCCCTTCTCGAACAGGCCGAGAAGGATGAGCTGGACAACACCGTTGTCGAGGCGGCCTACAAGTAGAGCTCTGATTTCGTTAAAAAAAAATTGCAAAGTTAAGTTAACGTTTTGGCGAATGTCGTTTGGTGTGGAATAAAATTAGTCGAACCTATATTACTGATTTGTTTTATTTCTGAGGTAAAGCCATTTTTGTAGAAGAGTTAATTAAAAAAAGCTTCAGAAGTTTAAGGATATCTGTAGGATTTAGTTGCATTATCTGATGGACTTGTTTCTGAAAGGTTGAGGTACAGGTATAGCTACATGTAAAGGCATCTTCCAGCCCATGATAGCCAGCGCGAAGCAGAGAGGAGGTCCGTGCTCGCTCAAGCCCGTACCGGACAACCCGCCATGTCCCCCCGACCCCCCTCCACCGTTCCCTTGGATCTACGTCTGGTTAACAGCATCGTTTATGGCTGCTGTTGGAACTGTAAGATAAACTTTATTTCTTCTGTATTAATGTGGTAGGTACTAGAATTCGCAAAAATATTATAAGTAACAGCGATACTTAGAAGTGATAGATATACCTACCAATACCCCTAAATGTGCCTTCCTTTAAAGGTGGTCGCAGATTGATCAGAGCCGAAAGAATAGAATTTTTGGAAAGGTACCTTATAGTGATAGAGATAGGTACCTACATTTGTATTTCCGATGACGTCATCAGAGTCGATCGCATCGTCAGAGGCGGCCGACTCCTAGTAGCATTTACTGCTTTTTAAAATCAGAAATAAATCATCATTTAGCCAATCATAAAACTTTGGATCCCGGACAAAGAAATCTTAGTAGAAATATTTTCTAATATTAAAGGTTCTTCACTGCCCCCGCGGTTGTACAACGCTCATTTTATAGCCAAGAATTCGATTTCAGTTTTACAGATTATATCGTTGGAAGGAAGAGAGGGATAGGCTTGACGAAGGCAAACCAATATGTGAGTAACTATGTCACTCATCGGTAATTATCTATAGGTAGGTACGTTATTAATACCACCTGCATTTTGAAGCACATAACGGAGGCCAATGATGTTGGTATTGCAAAAGTAGACGTAACTATTTAATAAGTACAAGCTGTAGGTACCTATCAGAGGATGGTACCTATACATATCGTGGAACAGCATTAATAACTCAGGTCCAAAAAAAATCCATCTACTAGGTAGTTACAGAGTGCACTGGTCAGTTATGCCGATCCTACCTTACCATTTGCTACAAATAGAAAATACTTACAGTTGACAAGACTCGTGTTGCAAGCTGGAACTACACAATCATGCTTGTGTCATTATTACACTTATGGGGTTAATGTGTAATATTCAGCAGATTTTAAGTCTATTATTATTTTCTCTATTATCACCGACAGGGCGCCCTCGTAATAAGAGAAAACGACCGTACCACGACATGGATTTGCCGCCGTGTGTCCAGTACCTTATAGTCGGGACCGGCGCTGCTGGCTGGGCGGCTTACAGGTCTATCATGCAGCATGATAAAACAGCTAAGGTGATCATGTCTTTCCTGCAGTCTTAGAGTTAGCTTTTTAACCCTAAATTTAGCAATTTACAGTGTTAGCACACCTTGGACTGGGTAACCTAATATGCTTGCAAGTGGATTAAATGGGACTGAGTCCTACCTTCGGGCATACCTACCTATTTCGGTAAATATAAGCGGCTGCGCAGCGGAGCAGTAGCGATTGCAAAAGAATGCGTAGGTGGTGTTCCGGATAGTATTTTTATGAAGAATTCCTTGAAAAACTAAAAGACGAATGAACTGATTTTATTTAGGTTATTTATATCCAAAACTCTGCCGGTGTTTATGAGCCTTTTTCGTTGGTGAATCTGTTTTGTTTTAATATTTCTAACATACATAGCTTGTCTTTCAGGTATTTTTCGTAACTAAGGAAGATTGTCTGCCTTACCGTCGTATACCGTTGTCCAAGTGGATGTGGTGGAACAAGGAACCTCCGGACTTAAAAAATTTGAACTACGTTGTGGAAGGAAGAAGAACAACGTATGTTATACTTTACAAAATATAATATTACTAGCGACCCGCTCCGGCTTCGCACGGCTATATTATGCATGTATTATACATATAAACCTTCCTCTTGAATCACTCTATCTATTAAAAAAAACCGCATCAAAATCCGTTGCGTAGTTTTAAAGATTTAAGCATACAAAGGGATATAGGGACAGAGAAAGCGACTTTGTTTTATACTATGTAGTGAAGAGGAAAGGGTACCGGGGCTCTCTCCATACAAACTATTACAAACGTAGTCGACTGTTTTCTACCTGGATAATGACACTCGACTACGTTGGCATGGAGAGAGCGCAGGTACCCTTTCACCTTAACCAATTGACAGATCCCATAGGCCCATTCCGGATTGGTTAAAGCCAACATTGCTCCAAGATCAAAATGCCCTATTTATCTAAATATTTGACTGATTCTTCCAGGATGTTCAATTCAGAATGCAGGAACTTCATGGACCCTGTGAAGTTCTACCGCAAGAAGACCGGTCCGGCTGTGTCCATAGCATCAGGCTGGTGCGTCCTGAGGGTGGACCCTGACGAGCACGTTGTCTACATCAAGACAATGTGCGGGGAACAGCCAATGTACTATGAGAGGTGTTTGTTGGCTCCCGGTTAGTACTTTATACATGTAAGTTTAGATTACGTTACAATATCCAGGTAAAAGTGACCTTAAGGTGAAAAGGTACCTGCGCTCTCTCCATACAAACGTAGTCAACTGTTTTCTCCCTGGATAATGACACTAGCCTAACGAATAAAACCTATAACTGCCATGACTATGCCTCTATGTTTTGTTTTGTTTTTTTCATTTTATAATTTTTATTTTATTTATTTAACTAAAAAAGTACACATTTTCTTACATATTAATTTCCCGCCAAACCGCAAAGTGCAGTTTGTTGGCGAGCGCGCGCTTATTTACTAACATTACATGTATGTGCACTATCTTATTAGCTACCTACTAACGAGTTTATAGATTTGGAAAATCTCAAATAAAATTACTTAACTGTTTTTTTAATAAATTATCCCTAAGCCTACTTTTCAACATATTTTTTGTCATCCCCGGTTCACTTCTTAGCCACGACAAGTCATTGTACACCTTAGGCACCATGTACCCATTCGTTCTTCTACCATAACAATTTTTAACTTTAGGTATGTCTAACATTCCTTCCCTACCTCTTCTTGTGTTATATTTATTAACTTTATTAAAAAAAGGCTTCATAAGGTCGTCACTATGATAAAATTCGATGGCTATCTGATAAGTTACTTTTAGATCTACTGGTAATATTTTTGTTAAATAATAAAGTTTCCTATAGTCTCCATCACAATCCTTTTTAACTTTTTTGCTTAAAAACATTTTAAGAAATCTAGTTTGTAGGTTATACAATTCAGCCAAGTAGGTAGTATAGGTACGACCGTATACGCCGACCGCGTAGCTAAGCAATGAATCTACTAATGCAAAATATACCATACGGAGTGTTTGTTTGTTTACCACATATTATAATTGGAAAAACTTACCTAGTGCAGATCTCAGTTTTGTACATAGATCATCATAGATATAAAAATTTAAAAAAAAAAAAAATAGGTGCATGGTCATGGCATAAGTTTTATGCACCAAAAATATTTGCTCTAGTGTCATTATCCAGGGAGAAAACAGTCGACTACGTTTGTATAATAGTTTGTATGGAGAAAGCCCCCGGTACCCTTTCCTCTTAAACGTTACCAGGTAAGTATTTAAATCAAAATTCTTTAAATCGCTGAAGTTTTTGCGTTTAAACTCAATAGAGTAGGTAACAAACAGCGGTCAAATGCTATGGCGTATTATTGTAAAGTAAATCTATATTATAAGAGTCACTTAAAGAAAAACATCTCAATTTTATTCGAACATTTTTGACACATTATTTTTCAAAGTGGGGCACGGTCATGGCATTTATAAGTTTTATGCAACAAGAATATTTGCTATAGTGTCATTATCCAGTGAGGAAACAGTCGACTACGTTTGTAAGGAGAGAGCGCCCGGTACCCTTTCCTCTTAAAAAAGTTTTTTTAATTATGTTAAAAGTGATCCTAATCTACCATGTTATTATTTGCATTAGGGGCCTATCAAAAACAAATAGAAGCATTTAAAAATGCTCCGAAAGCGGTCAGAAAGAAGGTAACCACACTCCGAACAATCAGAGACCTGGAGATAGCATTCCGGAAGGTGAGGGAAGCCAAGCATGTCACCATTATTGGTGGAGGATTCATGGGCTGCGAGTTGGCCTGGTATTTGGGAAAGATGAGTAAGTTTACATTGATCATTTGTTAACTATACTAGCAAGCGGTTGATAGCCACTTCTGTATAACTTTCAATAACCTTAAGATTACCTATAACTTATTTTTTTAAAGTTTTTCACTGTTTTAAGTCTGAATGACCTGAAAAAAAAAAAAGCTGATTTTCGAATTTACCAAAACCCAAAATTTTCATAAAAATGTTCGAATTTCTCAAAGTCATAGAACAAAAGATATTTGTTTAGGTGCACAGAAGTGGTGTTCAACCTCTTGCTATTATAAAATACCAATAACCCTTGCTGGAGTAACAGCGCAATGGGCAGACTTACGCCTTAGTGTGGAAAATTGGAGCCCCTATCCTAACCCTGTATATGAGCCAAAAAGCAAAATGCCTTTCTGATGGGGAATTTTTCATTTTGTTCTTTAATCGGGGCCAGACTGACCATCACACCACCCTGTCACACTAGTGTGGTGGTTAGGAATTCTATTTCTTAACTGTCACACCGACAAAAGAAGGTCGAGAAAATACGATAATATCAAGTAGGTATGTTTAATAGTTTAATTTAAACATAGTTAAACTAAGTACAATTAACGCAATATATTCAAAAATGTTTCAATTGTTATTTCACTATGAATTAAGCGAATTTGTTATTTTACCATGCCCAGTAATTGTTTAGTTTCTTTATAACAGAAGACGAGTATTCTAGATTCTTCATGCCGGTAGTCGGCTATTAAAAAGTCATGATGTTGAGCGGGAATTTCTACTTCATCTAAATCACGAAATATCGTTTTTTTAACGTTAAATGCTTTCTTTCTTGCGTGATATAAACTGCATTTTACGTTTTTAAATGATGACAATTTAGTCACAAAATGCAATCCTTGATCTATTATAGGTTTCAAATGTTTTTTTTGTATATGACTGGCATTGCATCTGCAGACGTAGTGGCTTCCGCTTTCATCTTATCAATTGTAGACAAAATTTTGTTTTTGGCATCATTCGCATCACACTCAGAAACATTGTGTTCCACAGTCTTGACAATCTTGTTATCCTGTAATATATTATATGTTATGAATACTATATTATTATGTAAAAAGCGTTAACAGAAGTAATTATAAGAAAGATTTTTTACACTTACTTGAGTCGTAACTGATCCCAAACATTTATATTTTCGACGGTTTCGGCAAAACCAAATTATGTTGTTGTTTACATACACTTTTTGTTTATAATATTGATGTCCGTGTGGGCTGAGAAGAAGATTCCCGCCGTTACTTTTAATTATAGTACATTCCTGTTCCATGATATTGTTGAGACTATTATTACCTCGGAACAATTCCTGACAAAAGTGACTGAGTTTTTCAACTAAAATGCCATCTGTGTCATAAGCAAACTAAATTATCCGGAACACTTTAATGTAAGTGGCCAGTTATCAAGGACTTAAATTAGGTATTAATATTTATTGGTGATTTTAAATAAATAAATATTTCAGGACATATTACACATCGCCATCCAGCCCCAAGCTAAGCAACTTAATGCTTGTGTTATGGGTGCCAGATAACGGATAAACTACTTATATCTTTTTTTTTTTTTTGTAAATATATACATATTATACATATAGGAAACACCCAGAACCAGAAACAAGAATTTATGGTCAGCATAAATACTTGTTCCCGGCGGGAATCGAACCCGCAACCTTCTGCGTCGCAGTCGGGTGTTCGCCCGACGCGCCACAGAGGTCGTAAATGGTGTGACGGTTAAGAAAACAATAGAAAAATTGCAAGGAAATATTAACTGTCACACTAGTGTAGTGTGACAGTTAAGAAATAGAATTCCTAACCACCACACTAGTGTGACAGGGTGGTGTGATGGTCAGTCTGGCCCCCTTTAATCTGATGGGGAATTTTTCATTTTGTTCTTCAATCTGATGGGGAATGTTTCATTTTGTACTTCAGACAAAGTAGTAGAACGTGAGCCGGTAGACGCACCGCCGATAGAGTTCACACACATCGTCAAAGAGAAGGGAGTTCTATCTGATATAATACCAGAGTACCTCGGGGAGTGGGCCGCGGAGAAGATCAAGTGTGAAACTGTCACGCTCAAGCCTAAGAGTAAGTTACAATTCAGCTATTAGATATAAATTGCTACGGACTGCTAAGCACAGGGTTGCGGGTTCGATTCCCGCCTCAGACATGTATTTATGCTTAGATATTTGTCTGTGGTCTGGTTGTTTATATGTATTATATGTATATATTTACAAAAGAAAAGTATATAAGTAGTATATCCGTTGTCTAGCACCCATAACACAAGTCTAGTTACTTAGCTTGGGGCTAGATGGCGATGTGTGGAATGTCCTGGAATATTTATTTATTTAATTAAATATGGTTATTTACAATAGAAAAATACGTGTACACAGTGTAACAAGGGAGGTGGATCATCGGTTGCTGGGGGGTGGGGGACCTCAGTGCCTATCGATTTAACCCCTGTTTGTTCTGCAAAATTTAGTGGTTCAAAAGTTATTTGGACTTTAGTAAAATTTTAGTCAAAATCTGATTTCGGCCTGAATTTCGCAATTACAGTCAAACTATCAGGTCTGCGATTCTGCCTTTTTTTGTGAAACAAGTTCAATAGTGGACCTTTTGTACCCCTTCACCAATCAGAGTCTCAGATTTATAAAACTCAAAATAAAACCATTTAAGAAATTATTTTATTTCAAAATCTACCTTATTATTGAATTTTCAAAGTTCCTAACAATACTGCATTACTTAAAATACACGAAAATCCAAATTAATTTTTCAAAATCCCTATGAAAGGCAACCTCAAACAGTCGCTCATTTTGCACCGCGTCTGCCAAATACTACTAAACGAAATTTCATACGGTTTTCACATATGGATGGAGTGATTCAAGAGGAAGATATAGTTTTGCATAAATTGGCTATAAAATGCCGTCTATTGGAAGTTCTACTGGCGTGCGAACGCAACATAAACTATTGAATGGATTTTCCTCTGCTACCCATGCGAAGCCGAGGGCGGTTTGCTAGTATTAAGGTGAAGTAGGAACTGAAAACCCCTATCCCTTTCCCACGCGCGCGCCGCGCGATGACTCTATCCCTTTCCCCAGCGCGCCGTGAAATGGCCGTTTTAACTGTTTTAGGTATACGTAGCGCAGCAAATGTTGACCTCTGATGGAAGGTAGAAAGGGTATGCGCAGAACTCAATTTTCATATAAATATCGAGTTCTGCGTATACCCCTTCCACTTACCGCAGAGGTCACCATTCGCTGCGCGAGGTATAATTAAAAAAACTCACCTATTTTAGAGAAAAACCATCTCTACTACCTTATGGGGTTTGATGTAAAGTTTATGAAAATATAAATTTTGTACTTGTGTTTTCCTTATAATCGCCGTAAAATTGAAAAAGCTCAAAATCATTTTTTAGGTTTTTTTTTCTATCGAGGCGAATAACTCTAATCAGGCGAATAACTCTAATCATGACAATACAAAGCATTTCTTCATCTTTACGACGGTAGGAATATCATTCTATGAATTTTAGTGGTTGATACTCAAAAACTGTTTCTAAGACTGTTTCTTTTCTAACCTATTGTTTTACGTTATTTAGGCAATATATTTAGGTATTCGTTTTAAGATCAACTTGACAAAACCGGTACCTAATTCACCGTTGTTGCGAAAACGTAATAAACAAGCGACAAACTTAACTTCTTCTTCTTCTTCGTGTCGATAGCACAAATTAAAGGGGAGTATTGATGAGGCAGGGTCAAATCCGCCCACTCCAGTGAGCTGCCAGGTCCCTGGCGTTGTTATTAGCTGACATCAGGTCAGCCAATGTACAGGTATTAGGATTGGAGGGGCAGGTCAAGAGGTGAACCATAGTTTGCTCGGGAGCCCCGCAGTCGCATCGAACCCGGCACGGATCGATCATGCCCCATCTTCCCAGGTTCGCCCTGCAGCGACCAACCTGAGTCCTTAGTCTGTTGAGTGACTTCCACACTGTGAAAGGCAAGTCATGGCCAGCGGGAAGAGTCTCTGCAGGGTCCAGGAAATGTGGGGGAGGGGCATACTTTTCCTTCCACAGAAGGACTCGGGCATCTCCGGCCCTTTCGGTGAGGGGTAGAGTGGACTTCTGGAAACTATTGCGGCTCTTTAATCGGTAGTTTGGTGGAGATAGGTTGGTGTCGAACATGGGGTGCCTGGGGTCAGACTCCTGTTTAGTTTTTTCGGCAGCACAAACTATTTCCCTGCGCACAGATGGGGGAGCTATCCCCGCTAGCGGGTACAGCTGATTCAAGGGAGTTGGTCTGAGGCATCCATTTATAGCTCGGCAGGTGTCGTTTAGCGCTACATCCACATCCTTTGCATGCGAGGAGCGATGCCACACCGGGCATGCATACTCGCCCGCAGAGTAACATAGTGCCAAGGCCGTTGTATGGAGGACTTGTGGAGCGGCTCCCCAGGTGGTAGTTGTCAGTCGGCGGATAAGGTTGTTACGTGCGTCAACTTTTAACCTTGTGTTCCGACAGTGCTTTTTAAAAGTGAGTGACCGGTCCAAAGTCACCCCGAGGTATCTGGGACTATGGCTGTGGAATATAGGGACGCCACGCCAGTAGATGTTAAGTGTACGAGAGGCTTTACGGTTTCGCAAATGGAAGACACACGATTCTGTTTTAGACGGATTAGGTTTCAAGGAATTAGCGTCATAGTATGTACCGAGGTCTTCCAGGGCTCTCGTCAGTGTCTCTTCAGCCTCTACAAAGGTGGTGGTTTGTGATGCCAGGGCTAGGTCGTCGGCATACAAGAATCTTTTTGTATTCGATGTTTTAGGTTGGTCGTTTGTATAAACGTTAAACAGCATCGGAGCAAGCACGCTACCCTGTGGGAGGCCATTCTTTTGAGAGCGCCAACGGCTTTTATCGTTGTGGAGATGAACCTGGAAGCGGCGGTTTCTGAGAAGCTCGCTGAGGATTTTAACAAGGCTGCGATCATTCGTTAGAGTGTTTATTTTGGCCAGCAGTCTCTTGATATTGACAGTGTCATAGGCAGCCGATAGGTCGACAAACACAACTCCAGTGACTTTTTTGGACTCGTAGCCTTGTTCTATGTGTTCAGTGAGGTTCAGAATCTGTCCAGTACACGATTTTCCAGGTCGAAAGCCAGCCTGATCAGGGATGAGTTTCTGATCGATAATGGGGCTCAAGCGGATCAGAAGCAGCCTTTCAAACAGCTTAAAGCTATGACAGAGCAGGGAAATCGGACGGTAACTTTTGGGATCTGTTGGTGATTTACCAGGTTTTAACAAGGCCGTGATTTTCGATTTCCTCCACATTTTTGGGATTTGGGCGTTTTGTAGGCAAGAGTTAAAGAGAGCCAGCAGCCAGGCAATTGATGCAGGGCCCAGATGTTTTAGTTGCTCTACAGTAATATCGTCAACACCGCAAGCTTTCCCGGATTTAAGGTTTCTTATAGCCAGGACGATGTCAGTCAGTGTGAAAGGATTGCATACGCTGTTATTGTCAGAGCACGTTGCAGTGTTGTTGGTTTTGTTGAGTTTTGGCAGACGACCTTGGGTTTTGCCGTTTACTAAGAGCTGGTGCGCAACCTGGTTGGCTGTCACCATCCCCGGGTTAGTTGGGTTAGGGGGATCTCCGGTTAGCTTTCGGATGGTGGCCCATGCCTTTTTGCTATTTTGTGTTAAATCTACCTCTGATACGACTTTCATCCACTGTTCCTTGCGTTTGGTTTTAAGCATAAGCGTAACTCTTTCGCCAGTTGCAATAGTCTCCTCGGCAAAGGGATCCTTTTCATAAAGAGATTGGTACTCGGCAAAGAGTGCTGCTGAGTCGGAATCCATGCCGGGGATGTGTTGGGTTCGGCAGCCTCTGGGTATGCTTTGGCGGGATATACACCTGACAGCTTCGACAAATTTGTGATAGTTTTGTGGTCTAGGAACAATATCTCGCAATTTGGCATCAACTCCGTCGGCAAACCGATTCCAGTCAGCCTTAAGAAAGTTAAAGCGGCGCTTGAAGGGGACTGTGGTTGGCCGTATGGCGGCTTCAAAGTAACATGCTATTGGCTTGTGTTGAGTGTTAGGAATAGCTTTGTACACTCTCTTCGAGCAGAGGTTTTTATTACTATCGCTGACAAAAATGAGATCTGGGTTGTAACCTCGCCTCCATCTTCCGCTGTTAAATGAAAATGGCAGTTTAGGATCGTGAACCAGAAAAAGATTCCGGGACTCAGCCCACAGTTCGACAGCTGTACCGTCAGAGTTGTTGTCGCGGTATCCCCATGCTGTGCTGTGGCTGTTAAAATCTCCGACTACTATTCTAAATTCACGATTGTTATAGTTAGATGTTTCTGAGAATGCAAAAGGCTGAGCAGGGGGTTTATATATCGAGGTGATAGTGCATCTACCTGTGTCCAAGGTTAAGGTTTCTATGGAGTTATTTGTATTTGTGGAAACAGACACTACGCTAAGGGTGGGTTTGACAAAGATGGCGCTTCCATGCCGGGGGTGAGGTGTTTCAGCTATGAGCGTGAGCCCGGGTATGTAAGGCCTTAGTTGGTCAGGGCCACGGTGCGTTTCTTGCACACATAGGACGTCACAGTGGTTGTTCTTACAGAGGTCTGAAAGGATTTGTGCCTTCTCCTTTGAGAATCCTTCAATATTTATTGAGACCACGCTCAAAGCCGGAATGTTAAGGGCTAAGATGGGAGAGCCCCTAGGGAGATCTTTAGTAACGGTTTCTCTTGGTGATACCGTTTGATTTGGTCCTAAGAAGGACCTTTTGTGATGTTGTGCCATCGTGGTGGAAGGATTTGTCACCCCACTCCAATACCCCCTTCTGTGAGGGGATCTTGGAGTGAAGTGTCCAGGGTGCGCCGGATAATCATTAATACTGTTTGTAGTCATGACTATCACACGGGGAGGCTCCTTCCTCGCACCCCAAACTTAACTAATAACTAACACTAAATTACCAAATTGAGCATATGACTAGTAACTTATCGGACAAGTTTATTTGTATGCCTACGTATAGTAAGGAAAGCCTCGGCCTGTCACTGCACGCAATTTGCAATGCCCGGCAGGGCTCATATGTGAACTTGTATGCCTATTGTAACATCTATTGTACCTACCATATGAATGCAAATAAATGAAATGAAATGAAATAAGACACCTCTATCGCGCTTCTGGTCATACCACTTTGGCTTAATTAAATCTGTAATTTCAGCGCAAGTGTATGACGCATTTGTTACTAAAGACAACCGGCTTGAGTTAACTCTCTCTGATGGCTCATCACTTGTTACTGACTACGTAAGTTCTGTATACTTTTATATTTATACTTTAAAACAAAGTGCCCAGTCTGTCTGTCTGAACGAACTACTAAACGAATTTTCATAAGGTTTTTTCATTACGTTAAAGTTTAAAAAAATATTAGGCATATTATTTGTTCAGATGGCCGTGCTAAACCGGGATGAGTTATAAAAGTATAATGTAATTTTCTTTTGTTTAATTATTTATTGTGCCAGACTTATCGTAAGGGCCAAGCTTGCCCCAGACAATTTGAATGATATTTAAATATAAGACTGTATTTGCAGGTGTTAGTAGCGGTAGGTGCTAGCCCTCGGGAAGAAATAGCACCGCCTTCGTTCTTAGAGCTGGATAGTATCAATGGTGGTATCAAGGTGAACACTGAGTTGGAGGCAAGGACGCATCTATATGTTGTAAGTATCTTTATTACGCAGAAGATAATTGGCCTTTGCGTATCTAGACTAGCTTTTGTCCACGACTACCGTACGCGAAAAAGTCGAAAGAATTTTAATGCAAAATTATAGTAGATAGTTAAAGTAGATTGGACCAAAGAATCTCGTCCCATACAAACTTTGCCCCCTCTTTCGAGAAAAAAATCCTTTCTAATCGGATGCCTACGTCATATAAAAAAAACTCCAAGTTTCATGTCTCTACGATTAGCGGTTTAGGCTGTGCGTTGATCCGTCAGTCAGTTAGTCTGTCAGTCAGTCCGGGCAAAGCATTATATCGACGACCCAGTTGGCACAATGGTTACCATGCCGCCGGACTGCCAAGCACAGGGTTGCGGGTTCGATTCCCGCCACAGACAAGTATTTATGCTTAGATATTTGTCTGTGGTCTGGTTGTTTCTATGTATTATAAGTATATATTTACAAAAGAAAAGTATATAAGTAGTATATCCGTTGTCTAGCACCCATAACACAAGTGTAGTTACTTAGCTTGGGGCTAGATGGCGATGTGTGGAATGTCCTGCAATATTTATTTATTTATATGTATAGCAGATGATTTATAAAATGTCTACATGCTATTCAGGGCGTTGTAGTGCCCGGGACAAGTAAGTTTGCCCACACCAATTCCAGCCTCTCAACCAACATTATCTAGAGGATATAGATTGTCCATACGTCTGTAGCCAACTAAGCAATTTGTTTCATCACGATGTGTTCCTCCACCGTTAAGAACAAAGTTGGTAGCGATCATAAACTTAATGTTGAAAATCAAATTGACGGCTGAAAACTTATTCTGTAAAGAATAATGGCAAAATTTCGAACAAAAATGACTAGTTTGCAAGAAGGTTAGGTTCTTGAAGTTCCTATATGTGTAATGGCGTCAGATGCTGATAAAGAAAATGAGAAACGCGTGACTTTAAATTATGCTTATTTCGTTTTCCACATTTAGTTCACGAAATAATATCATTCGTGAACTAAATGTGGAAAACGAAATAAGCATAATTTAAAGTCACGCGTTTCTCATTTTCTTTAATTGTAATTCTGTTAATGCGTTGCCATAATTTTTCCTCATATATTGAAGGCAGGTGACGCAGCCAGTGTTTTCTCACAATGGAAGGACTATCGGATGCGGTTCGAACATTACGAGAACGCTGAGGAACAGGGTTATGTTGCTGGAGCCAACATGACTGGGTTTTGGACGCCTTGGAACAAAGAGCCACACTACGATTTGAAGTTGGGGAAGACACTGCAAGTCTATGTGAGTTAAATATTTCTTGGCATGTTTCTTGGAATGTTTCTTGACTTTCTTGTGCCGTCTTCTCATTGGTGGGCGCGTTTCGAAGGCACACATCCTAACTTATTTTTAAGACGTTTCTATGTTATCTTTGTACAAATGTATTAAGCATCCAAATTAATATATTTTTTTTACTTTGACTTTGGCTCGAATATTTCACGTCGAAGACTTACGCAGTCTATATTCTGGGATCCAGTTGATCATTTTGAATGTATTCGTTCCATGGTAGTTGGTCCATGGTAGCCGAACTGGTGGCGCAATATCATTGGCGTGGCCATCTTTACAAATGGGATAGATCAAAGTGCTAAGAGTGCTTAGACCTTCTTGTAACCGATATATTGTGTTGTTCCAGGTGGTAGGCGAAGTAGGAGCGTGTATGCCGACGATAGCGTTGTTCAAGAACTGCTTCGAAGATCCGAACATGACGCAGTCGCAGAAGGACGCCGAAGGGCAGGAGGAGAACACACCCTGCTATAAGCAGTTTGTATTCCTTTATCTACTATACCTATTCATATTATTAAGTGTCGAAAAAAACCGGCCAAGTGCGAGTTGTACTTGCGAACGAAGGGCTCCGTACCATTTTGTATAGGAGGCCAACGTAATTTTTGTTTTTAGGGTTCCGTTCCTCAAAAAATAAAAAAGGAACAATTATAAAATCACTTATTTGTATTTATTGTTATAGCGGCAACAGAAACACATAATCTGTGAAAATTTCAATTGTCTAGCTATCACGGTTCATGAGACAGACAGATGGACGGGCAGTAAAGTCTTAGTAATAGGGGACCGTTTTTATTACGTTTTGCTTACGGAACCCTAAAAACAAGTTTTATGCGGTTACGTGAGGATGTAATTTTTTGCTTTTTTTTTTGGAAAATCCTTCTTAGTAAACTAGTTCCAAATATCTCGATGGATATCTAATTTAGAAGTTTCTCAGAGTACTTTGCGGGCCCGAAAGTAAGTACTTTCAGGTGCTGCTCTTGTTTCTGTTATTATTTGAGCAAACTTAACCAAATCTGCTTTGTCAATTTGTTTTTTTTTTTCGTCCATGAGCAATACTATCTATCGTGGCGCAATGGAACTAAGTCGTTCAGAAACTGTTATCTATCCCTACCCTAATATCCTATTCTACTAATATTATAAATGTGAAAGTTTGTGTGTGTATGTATGTTTGTTACTCCTTCACGCAAACGGTACTAAACCGATTGCGATGAAACTCGGTATCTATATAGCTGGAGACCTGGATCAATACATAGGCTTCGGAGTTACGCGGGTGAAACCGCGAAGCGCTGCTAGTTGTAAGCTAAACTAAATAAGAATAAGACTTTCTCCATTAGAAATGTCATCTTTAAAAATAATACTAAATGATAAAGTTTGATCGTTTGTTAACTTTTCACTGTCAATCGGTTGTTTGTATATTATCCCATATTTGTTTGTCCCGTGTTCCCCTCAGGCCGGACGACTACAAGAACAAATACAAGCGAGGCCTTCTGTTCTACTTGCGAGATGAAACTGTTGTTGGAATGTTGTTCTGGAACATTCCTCCCATGGAGGACCAAATACAAGTCTGTACAGAGGTTAGTTGCTTGATATTTCTATTGCGGTCACTTGCAGGAACATTTGAATCTACTTTGGTAGAATTAAAACTCGATTTCAGCCTGAATCTGTTTTAAAATGATCACAACGACCCAGTTGGCACAATGGTCACCATGCCGGTCTGCCAAACACACGGGTTCGATTCCCGCCTCAGACAAGTAGTTATGCTTAGATATTGTCTGGGGTCTGGTTGTGTCTATGTATTATAAGTATTTTATTTACAGTAGAAAACTATATAGTTAAGTAGTAAGTATATCCGTTGTCTAACACCCATAACACAAGTCTAGTTACTTAGCTTGGGGCTAGTAGGCCTATTCTCTATCCAGTTTGTAACTATACTAAAACGCCAACTGGTAAAAGTTTCCGTTTCAGAACTGTCAAAAGCCATGTTTTGCATTCTCTAATGAAAGTTTCTAACTGAGATGACGTCATCTTCACCCAGTTGTTATGATAGCCACTATCACGTGACCTTCATACTCCTTGACAGGTGTTTTTGTATCGATATTTTCAAAAAAGACATTCTCTAAGGCTTAAGTTGTAAACTTAAAACATCAAATGACGTCACAAAACTTTTAACTGAGGTTTTTCATAGCAACTGCTCGGGACCAGTTGCTTAGAGTCCGTTTACAAAAAAAGTTCCTCAGACAGAGACTGTAGTCGCCAGACAATAGCCTAAAATTCAATTTTATTTAATTACTGTATCAGTTTTCACTTGTTTACCGGAATAGTATTGGAGCGAATACAGAAATCCCATTTTTTTAATACAAGTTTTAACCTTAGTTCCAATTGTTGGCAAGGAGCTACATTTGTGGAGTGGACTATAAGTTTTTTAGTATTTTTACAAAAGAAAAGTAGGTATATAAGTAGTATATCCGTTGTCTAGCACCCATAACACAAGTCTAGTTACTTAGCTTGGGGCTAGATGGCGATGTGTGGAATGTCCAGCAATATTTATTTTTCGAAATAAAATCACGGAACAAGGAGATTAGGTTAGGAATAAAACCCTCTTAGGTTAGGACCTTCTTACTTCTTACCTTCTAAATCAATGTTGACAACAGAGTATATTCTACAAAAAACGAAATATAACCCGACAGAAAAAATGTTCTCTTAGATTGTGGTACGGTGAAGACCAAAGGTGTTTTTCAACTTAGTCGCATAACGTCGATAACAATTGGACCCTACACTATGGCAACTGGTCTGAAACGTCAACTCAACCTGACATCCACCCATTAGAGAATCGAATTTCAGTCGTTCCATAGTTTTCAACTAGAGCCGAGTTAGTAACTGAAGCCGGTGGCTATACCGAACAGCCACTGGATAGAGAATAGTCCTATAGATGGCGATGTGTGGAATGTTCTGCAATATTTATTTATTTATTTACAAGGTTTCAAAAACCGGCCAAGTGCGAGTCGGACTCGCGCACGAAGGGTTCCGTACCGTTAAATTCTGTTTTTAGTATTTGTTGTTATAGCGGCAACAGATATACATAATCTGTGAAAATTTCAACTGTCTAGCTATCACGGTTCATGAGATACAGCCTGGTGACAGACAGACAGTAGAATCTTAGTAATAGGGTCCCGTTTTTACCCTTTGGAACCCAAAAAATGTTGCTAAATCAGTTAAGTATTTAGAATATCAAGTCAAATTGTAAAATATCTCCACTAATAAAATGAGTTCCATTATGCATTTTAGAAGATAATACGCTGCTCAGGTCTGCCGTTTTGTATTTTTTTAAATATTTTTTCGGTACAGTTGCTTCGAGCCAAACCTTCGTACGAAGACATCAACCTTCTGGCCGAACTGGTCGGCTTCCACAACGCTCAATGCATATACGTGACACCGGAGGAGCTTATCGAACCAGGACCTTGCATTAAGAAGTAAGGACTTTAAGACCTTAAGATAAACTGTTATCATCATAACGAGGATTTGCTTTCTTCTTAATCTGATCTCTGCTTTAGGCGATTGCTACACTAGCATTAAATGGTAGGATCGCGTGATCCAAAGTGTTTTGAGATAAGGCTAAGGAAGGTTAAGCGACTCAGGCATTTACAAGGTAAAATGGCCATGATAGTTAAGCGACTTTGTCATTTTGGTTAGCCATAAGTCGATTATCCAACACAAGGTAAACGGTCAGGGGAGTCAAGCGACGCTGGGATGTTGGGGGAGTCAAGCCTTGTTGATTATTATAAGTTGGTTAACCAAGGTTAAAGGCGGAGAGTGAAGCGACACGGGCAAGTTGGTTATTATTAGTTGATTAATCAACACAAGGGAAAAGGCCAGGAGAGTGAGGCGACACTGGCATGTTGGTTAACAATAACACAAGGTTATAACACCAAGAGATTCTGGAGTTAGCAAACCAACTCAAGGCCATGAAATCTCAAACTTTGGCATAAAAATTCGCGCAAAAAGATATTACGCGCGATTTTGCAAAGCATGCTTATTCCAAAATTGTGATCCCGATTAAAGTATCTTGATGTACATCTTTTTGATCATAATCTATTTATACGTGTAATTGCTTAAAAGAGACAATTGCTTAGCGGGTTTTTAGTTAATCTAGCTTTATCTTGTTCTTATGAAAGACTGTTACGTCAGGAAGAGCCGGAAAGCATTGATTGACTAATGGCTGAGCAGGATTTCAAAGGGGAGAAGATATAATAATTTATTAAGTACTGTCAAATTCTTCGAAAACTAATGTTTACTTTAGTCGAGATCACTTAGGGAGATTGATATGATTTTGATCATAAGGTTTTTTGATCTTGATCGTAGTATCGATCGTTGTGTAGCCATCGCCTTAGCGACAGTTAAAGATTTATAAATATTTGAATATTATTGAGAATCAATACTGACATTTTCTTCTTTGAATGTAAAATATCTATCTCAATAATTATTTGAAGATTTCATTCATTTTAGGAGTCTGTACTTTTATTTAAGGTGCATAAAGGGGTCCAAAAACAAAATACCTTTCTGTTATAATTGTTTATTGTTGCGTGAGAAGTTTTTGTTAAATGGTGTTTGTGTTTACCGTTTATACGGAGTTCTTTTCCTACATTTTGGTATAATTTAAAGACGGAATTTATTTATCGTTTCTCAGCTTAAATTAATTATCGTTTCTCAGCTTATCCAAACCTAAGAAAAAACTGCATTGGTATTTCTGACTTAAATTGGAATAGACTTTCAAGCGACAAGGGATTTTCGTAATTAAATTACTTATACCAAAATCCAAGAACTCTCCTACAAACGTTAGACAACAAAAAAATTCCAAGCCTTAATTAACAATTTAAATTATCGGCGACAGGCATTTTTCGTTGGCCTCTTCATGCACCTTAACTATTTGTTTAGTTTTTTCTTGCAATAAGTTTTAAATATAATGCATTAATTAGCCACGTTTGGAATTAACTAATTGATGTTTGATCAATTTAAATATAGTCTTACTGGCTAAGTTGAAGCAGAAGTCGTTTTAAATGTTATTGCTTTGAAATAAGCTTTATTATTGTATAAAACAACGCAAATCCTCGAGTTTAATAGGTGTGAAAATGTCTGTTTGTAAGGTTGTCCGTGTTTTTATAATAGGATTGTTTAAGGTGTACGCTTTACGTACTTAGTGTGAGGTCAGTTTTGTAAAAAAATGTGCGAAAGTGTGTGTCTGCCAGTTTCGCAATTCTGTAAAGTACCTATGTCTAAAAATTAAAAAAAAAAACATTAGAAAAACGTATACTTATTATAATTTTATGTTAATTGTTGTGAATGAGGAGAATACCAATCTCTTTGTTTTTCTTTAAAAAAACTAGTTTTGATAGATGGCGCTTTAATCTAAGTCCAAAAGCGTTGACAATTAAGATTGTGGTACTGTCAAAGTGTCTTGGCATTATGAATGACATTAGTTTTGGCGGGAACGAGCCTACAACATGTCGTGCTGCAGTATTATTTTTATGAAACTCAGTTTTAAAAAGATTTGAATTGTGTGTTTCTGGTGCAATAAATGACATTTTCATTCTCATTCTTAAAGTAATCAGTGTTCTCGTTGCCAAAATCTCCTACAAGGTTAAGGTAAAGTTGCCATCGCTCTGGCTTATGACTTCCAATTTCTGGAAATCGGGCCATAATTTGATGCAAAGTATTCCTTGGCACGAGTGAAGATGGAAGGAAAACAACAATGACATTAACAGTGTCATTTAGTAGCATTTGTTTGTTAGTGTCAACATGTTATTTAATAATGTTGTAAATGTCAAATGTTATTTAATAACATAGTCTTATGCCCGCTCCACACTTACCCCGCGAATCGCGCGAGAAGGCGCGAAAGGTGCGAGAACACGTAGTTTGGAGCCGAGTCGCATCTTTTTCGCGACTTCGCGCCTTGTTCTCCGATTTTTGTCGGTTTTTTAACCCGCGACAAAGGGCCAGTGCGCGTGAATTAAAAATTAACAGCTAATGGCCGCTCCACACTTACCCCGCGAATCGCGCGGCGAGAAGGTATAGCGCCAACACAGCGCGACATGGACAAGGCTCCACATTTGCAATATTCGCATAGTTTTCACAGTCACGCGCGCTGGCCCTTTGTCGCGGGTTAAAAACCGACAAAAATCGGAGAGCAAGGCGCGAAGCCGCGAAAAAGATGCGACTCGGCTCCACACTAGTGTTCTCGCACCTTTCGCGCCTTCTCGCGCGATTCGCGGGGTAAGTGTGGAGCGGGCATAAGAGATTTTGACATCACCACAATATTTTTGCCAATCTTATAGAATAAAGCGACATCTATCGAAACTTAAACAAATATATTGTAAAACTCATCATTAATGTTAAAACCTGAGTAACAAATTGTATGTGTCATTATCCAACTAAGATTTTGAAATATATCTGTTACAGTTGGAGAGTGTTTTGATGGTGTTTGGAAATAATGATAGAAACAGAATACAAGAAACTAGTTTTGTATAAATATGTATTGTATTGAACAGTGATATTGTTTGGAATGAAAGAAATTAATACAAGTAAAAATGGTAACTAATTTATTGATATTGTTGTTTCATTTTATAATCCCTATAGGTGGGCTTTAAATTCAGGAATTGATATTGATAGTGAAATTTAATAATTTATTAATACTTATAAAAATTGCCATATATCATGCACATTTTATTTTTTGTCATTAAATTATTAAATATAAATAAGTAACCATATAGTTTGCTATTACATAATTTGAAATCTATTCCATTCCAGAAATCAAAAAATAATCTACTTATTTCAAAATCTCCATTGTCAAATTTATAAACTACCTATACAGTTTGGAATCCATTTTAATTACAATCTAGGTATTTCATTCCAGAATCCCATCCAATATAAAATTATTCTAAAAGGATACTTTCTTAAATTCATTTAATGTTAAATCTATATAGTCTGCAATTCATTGCATTCCAGAACTTCAAATCTATACAGTTTGAAATCCATTTAATTGGAATTATAGAACTCATCCATTATTAGAATCCATTTCAGAACTCATCAGAAGCATCAGCTATTAAACATATCATCTTTCATAACAGAAACATGTTCAAAGTTAGTTTCAAATCTTTCCATAAATTCAAGTATTTCTCTACTAGCACATTCAGCGTCTATTTCCCTCATTGCCTTCAACCTTTCACTGACATGTCTACCGAAGTACCAATAGCTACTCTTTGGTTCAACAACTGGTTTCATACTGGTTATCAAATTGTCTAAAACTTTGATGCATTCCTTTGGTTGAGGTTTTAGTTTGACACGGGGACGATTGGTTCGTGGGACACGTTGTCTTAGGGTTATTGGTTCGTCGGATTCTAGTTCTGGCTCTGGTTTTATGTCGAATAATGTTGTGTCGGTTTTGTTTTCATAGGTCTGGAATATAGAACAGATAATTATTAATATCTAATGTAATATAAAAACTTAATTAGCAGCATAAAATAAAAACTTAGTCTCTGAAAGTAGTAGACTGATTTTGATGAAACTTGGTATGAACTTGGTTTGGTATACATTGAATTCTTGAAAGTACCTAACTTACGCTGATCTTTATTCTAATATTCCCATGGGATTGGGATTTACGCGAATAAAACCCAATACTTCACCACATCAGTTTAGGAGTATGTAAGTTTATTAGCGACCCGCCCGGGCTTCGCACGGCTATATTATACATATAAACCTTCCTCTAGAATCACTCTATCTATTAAAAAAAACCGCATCAAAATTCGTTGCGTAGTTTTAAAGATTTAAGCATACAAAGGGATATAGGGACAGAGAAAGTGACTTTGTTTTATATTATGTAGTGATTAAACATATCTAACAAAAGTAACAAATTTTAAAACAAATTACTATATAAGTACTAATTTAGACACACATACCTCAAATGAGGTCAAATAGCCAAGTGTTTTATTACAATTTTGACATCTTATTATACCCCGCGCAGCGAATGATGAGCTCTGACGGAAAGTAGAAGGGGTATGCGCAGAACACAATTTTCATATAAATATCGAGTTCAGCGCATACCCCTTCCACTTACCCCAGAGCTCATCATTCGCTGCGCGGGGTATACTCTATTTAATGTGAATAAATGATTTATTGATATTCTTACCCCATCATTTCTCAAAAACTGCAGCGGTTTCCAAAGAGGCCAACATGGTACATAGACATTGCTCGGAGATGAGGAACTCTGCCGAGACCTCTCCATCTTACGTAGATTCTGGTTGAATGTGCTTCGGATATTAACCCAACGGGCTCTTACTTTACGAGCTGGAAGATAAATAAAAATACTTATTGAAGAATGGTGTCTCGACTAGGAAAGTAGAGGTTGAATACGTTTTTAGAACATATACAGCTTTGTTGGAGCTGTCTAGAAGAGATATTCCGCTATCTTTTCTTTCGTTGAAGACACATAGTCTAACCTACTATGGTTTAACCAGCTAGTACAGCAATAACAGTCTTAAGAAGTAGCACAGAAGGCAATAAGTTTCACAGTTTAGAAAACACTGAGAATATTATTTAACGCTTTTTTGTTGCGATATTTAATGAAGCTAGAGTAGAACCAAAGAGAATTATTTATAATCACTATGAATTTATTATTTTGGAGTTTAAGTATCTACTGCTAATTTTGATTTAAAATGCACTTACCCGTAAATCCACGGCCCAAACGAGCAGCTATTTCAGCGTATGCTCTGTATTTCTGTTGGATCTGATAATTAGTATTGCTTCCCGGCTTCCAAATGCATTCCCTTTGACGAACATATTCAACTAGTTGTAGCTCGAGTTTGCGAGTCCAATACACCGAATCACTTGGCATATTAGATTTTTATATGAAAACTGCATTTAATTACTTAGTGCTTAAATAAATAAAACTCATTAGCAAAATAATAAATTACTTTTGTGAGAAAACTGAAAATGTTTACCGATTGTAAACAAATAAAATATGACTTTGACAGAAAATGTAACTGACATTGACATTGATTGACAGTGCCTATGTACACAATGACGTTTTTCGTAGCGGTAAGAGGATCTAATCACTTGGCAGTTTCCCATAGACTATGATTCCTCTATGCGGTTTCCTAGAACCTCATTTAACGATTGGCTAAGCGACTTTTTGGCGTGCAGAAGCCATATTAGATTATGAAGAAGAAGATAGTAAGATAAGAATAAGAAATTAATAAATATTCGAAAGAATAATGCTAAACAATAAAAAATTAACAAATTTAAAAAAATGTAATAAAATTTTACGTTATTCTAGATTACAATGAATATTTCGTGTAGGTACTCAGAGCGACGACGCGCGACGTATGACCATTTTCCCCCAGTCGCCCGCGCCCCCACCCCGTGTCTTTAAGATGTGGCTTTATGCGGCCGTGCGGTCAGTGTCGAATGTCGATCCTTGAGAAAAAAAATACAAGCGGGAAATGATTGCATTTGTAATTATTTTAGCTTTTGATATTTCAATATGTTTTTGTGGGTTAACTTAAGGGTGTATTTTGTGTACTTTAAAATAACATTTTCTGGATAAACCGTGCTGTCTATACTATAGTGTAATTTAAATCTACGGACTTCGAGTCATTTCCGAGTGTTGGAATAACTTCTAAAAATCTCCTCGGGAGTCTTCACTTCACTTCACTGACATATATAATTCAGAATATTGAATAACAAATAAAGCAAACCAAAAAAATAACTAAGTACCTACCTACATTTAGATAGTACCTCCACATGAGTAAATGTGGTAGGTACCTCTTTGGTCCCAATCTTATTCCTACCTAGTAATGGAGTCTCATTCTTATACCTACTCTCGTTATCAGGAAGAAATTGTTATTTTAATATGATGATATTCCTTTAAATGTTTGAAGAAAAAAGATTTACGTACAAACAAATAATACTCATAGAATAGTGTGATACGGGTTCCTTAGATTTCTATACTTACAAGAATTATTATTAATGTTCGAAGTTAGGTACCCATAGTTTTACCATTTTTTTTTCCAGTTATGGCTTCGCACGGTTTGTGCATATAGCCAGTATCAAGTAATATTTTGCATCAAGTTATGGCCCGATTTACAGAAATCGGGCTCAAAGTGTTTCAAGATGGTCAAGTCGTCAAGTCACAGTTTGTCAAGTCAGGGGTCATAGTAAAGCGGTGGTTACTTTACTATAACCTTGTAGGAGATTTTGGAGGCAACGAGAAAAGTCCATGTTTGACACTGATTTTTACTTTCACTACACTTGTGCACTTTCACGGAACTAAATTAGATAACTTTCCACCAGAATTATACAATTTAACTCGGTTTACAACTAAGTTTCGTGTAAATAAAACTGCAGCACGACATGTTGTTAGCTCGTTCCCGCCAAAACTCCAACAGCAGTTTTACCATTATTTTTGGAACTTTGGTCAATGGCCATCTTTCAGAAAAGGTTTTCACATAGAGAAACAATCTTCCGAGGGATAATATCCTTGACACTGCATGGTCCTTAATCGTGCAACATTTTTTTGAAGGGCAATTATCGTAAATAACATTACAATATAATTCCGATTGCATTTCGACAAAACTACCGGATTTTTTTTTCGAAAAGCTGTCATATGTATTTTGAGCTACTATACAATGTTATATTTTACGAGAATTGCGGCTTTCACAGAATATTCAGTCTCAGACTGAAGGAAAACATAATTATCGGCGAGAACTAGGTACAAAATGTCCGCGAAAAGGTTTCAAATCTCACATCTTAAGCCTTTTCGAAGCCAAGCACAGTATTGCACAGTGAGCATTTTATTATCATTTTTTTTTGTTTGTTTGAACGCGCTAATCTCAGGAACTACAGGTTCGAATTAAAAAATTCTTTTTGTGCTATATTATAATCCATTTGTCAAGTAAGGCTATAGGCTACTTTTTATCTGGATATCCCTACGGGATCGGGATTTACGCGGGTGAAACCACGGAGCGCTGCTAGTGGTGTTCTAAACGTTAACATATATTCATGTCTGTGCGTTAACACGTGCAAACATTAACATTTACGTAGTCGAATGTGGCAGACTAGCAGCTTTTCAGCCAACAGCCAACTATAGTGCATGACATTAGGGCTTATCGAACGTTTTCGTATGGTTTATGTCTTCCGTCGTCGAATGGAGAGCTTAGACTGGACTTTTTAACGCGTAAATCATATTTTAAAAGCACTGAATCTTTCGGCGGCGTGTAGATATAGGTAGGTATCTACAAAATGTTTGCTATTTCATTTTGAATTTCCTAGTCGAATATAGGTCATTTTTTAAGTTTCCGCAACGCAATAGGAAAACAGGTATAATCAGATCACTCGGATAATCGTCTGTCGTGTCTATCAAATACCAAACTTATTTAACCTAACTTCTTATCGGTAGCTACGTCCCCCCTAAATTCCTCTTGCAACGAGATTTCCTAACTTAGTTTTTAAGAAGTTTCAATGTGATTTCATGCAAATTGTATGATTCCAAATGAATAAAGAATTTTGACATTGAATTCGGTGCTACGAAATCCTTTGCTACAGTGTGCGGTACAGTGCTACGAGTAGCTACGACGTAGTATCTGCTACGGGCACCTACGGGCACACAACCTGCGCTCACTGTAGTGTTTCTTCCAAAACCACGCCTCACCACGAAACTTAATTTGAAGAAGTGTTTGAAGATGATTCTAAAGAAACTCGTAGATTAGTAATTTCATTAAATTTATTAAGTAGCTAGTCTGGGTAGGGATTATCATAGTTTTTCAGTGTTTTTTTATATTTAAGTAGTATATTCAAGGAAGTATCTAAATAAATAAAAATAACAAAATCTTTCCGAAATTTTCCGTACAAAGTACAAAATTCTCACGTATTGTTTATCCCCACATGTGACTCGTATCCCTCCGACCGAGAGCTCCACGATTAATCATTCGATCCAACTTTGTCACTCGATTCCATGCTGACAATAGGGTTTTTTTTTTAATTTTCACGTCGGGATTATTTTTCCATTTTTTATCTACTTTTGTGAGCATGATCATAAAAAAGAACCCCATAAAACCGCGATGGAGTGAGTGAGCCTTCAAATATGGCATGTGGCCTGAGACGATAATTAAAATAGTGCATTTCAAAATGTTTTTTTTTTTTAATTTGTAAGTTGGTAAGTAGTAACTAGGGACCTTAAGATAGCATTTCTCGAAAAAAAAAAAAAAATGTGCGAAATTATATTAAACACTAGCCCACTTATTCCAAAACGAGGTTTGAGGATAGTCCGAGATGTGGATTTAAACCTTAGATTTAGACACAGATTTACTCGTGAACTATAGTCTAAAAACTATCCCTTTAGATTATATAGGGAGCTATAGTCTAAGCACTATCTATCCCTATGGATTATATAGGAATAGTGTTCAGACTATAGTTCACGAGTAAATCTGTGTCTAAATCTAAGGTTTAAATCCACATCTCGGACTATATATCCTTAAACCTCCTTTTGGAATAAGGGTTTAGCTGTTGTGGTAGTTTTGTTATATTTGTAGGTATACCTACTAAAACCTTCGTCTTGAATCTCTATATCTATTAAAAATAAGCCAGATAAGAAAGTGATCTTTTAAAGGTTCTTTTTTTTACCATTTGAGGTATTTTTAGGGTTCACTAAAAACAGCATCAAAATCCATTGCGTATAGTTATAAAGATCTCAGCATACATAGGGACAGACAGCGAGAAACGAGTTTGTTTAATACTATTTAGTGGTAATATAAGACTTTTCAAATAGTACCTGAAAACCTGTGAAAGACCCAATTACGCAGATACCCAGTCGGTCAATCAAGGTAATATTATTAGCTTAAGTGAACGATAAAGTAAGGTAGGTTAATTATTACTACATTTTTTATAAATTAGTATTCAACTTTTGTCCTGTGTATTTAGGTATCTAATTAATTTACCTAGATACCTACGCATTAGACTAAAGGTTAATAAAACAAAATATTGAAAAAGTTTTCGGCATTTGCAAAATCGGATATTTTCAATTCTCTAGACTTGTTGACTTTCAAACCCACCCTAGTCGGGAGTTCATAATTACCTAAGCTTTATAAAAACACATGGAAAGAAGAAAAAGTAGGTACATAAAAGCCAAATGACATTTATAAATGTCAAGAACTATTTCATACATACTACTACGTGCTACTACTTAGTCCGTTGGCTCAGCGACCCAAAGTGGATCTTGGCCTCCGAAACGAGAGTCTTCCATTGCTCCCTGTCCTGCGCTATTTCTTGCCAATTGTTGACTTAAAGTTCGCGCAGGTCAGCTTCCTCTGAAAGATATTGGGGAGGACGAGGAGAGAAGACGGGTCCTGGAGGATTAGGAAAAATGCCGAAATCGAGGAACTGGTGGCGGAGCCGAATATCTCATGATAAGCTGATTTAAAATAAGATCGGAAGGTCTCGCGGTCCCCCGTATGTTCCCACAGTGAAGACGTTAAGCGCTGAACTGTTTTAGATTTTTTCAATCTCATCAGACCACCTAGCTAGTCCAAGTAAAAGACGATCGAAATGGAACAATTTACCCATAACGAAAGGTCGATTTACTGTTTAAAAACCAAATAAGAAAATTATTTAAAAAAAAACAAAACACTACAGTAACATTCGTTACAGAGGTAAATCTACACCTGTAGGTTCATTAGTGTAGCCCATTGTCCGTTGTTAATGACAGAGCCAGTAGGGTAGTATAGGCACATGAGTAACTAGTATAGGTACCTACTGTAGGTAGGTAGGATGGTGTATGCTGCTAGCTGTACCAACTTTACGGGATAATTATGTGCAAGGTGCCGCTGTGAAGCTGTGAACGTTTACTGTATATTAGTCTAGTCGCACAGTTATCGGGGTCAATAGCGTGTCTTTCATTTGTATGTCGACTGGACACGAGGTAAACAACAGTATGCTTTGTTTCTACGTAGCAAAGGATCATTGAGTTTTGCATGACTATAATTTGTATGTCGGAAGCATTGCTACTTCAATTTTAAATTAACTGATTACCGTGAAAACCGAGTTAATTTCATAAAAGTTTAGGTACCTATAAACTTTTAGAATCAGTAGGTTTTTTTTATACTATATCTAATTTTATTTTACTTTCTCGTGGTAATGTCAAAAGGTAGAGAAACTAGGTTAACTTAAAAAGAACATGAATTAACCCATTTTCCCCGCAACCAATAGTGTACGTACCTTGCTGTAATAACCAAGCTCGGTATTTGAACCCATTTTGAATTTACCTTAACTCGAGAAAGAAAACCACTTCAACCTTCATTCCGCGACACGTGTCCCCCGTAATATCACGTAGCATTTTTATACATCGACAGAAACACGTTTTCTATCCATTTACCTCTGCTATCTCTATAATAACACGAACTATCGAAACGCCTATCTCTTTAGACGTGAGAAAGCGCCTGACAAAAAATACATAGCAATTACCGTTGTAGCGCTCTAGCGGTTTGGAATGATATTTTGACAGGCGCTGCTATTTTTCCTAGATAATATTTTGCTTTTTTTCTAAAAATAAATTTACTGCGGCGTAGTTACTTACAAGATTTATACAAAGCTTCTAGCTTTTTTCATACAAAAGTAAACAGCTAAGTTTGACGTGAAAATATTGCTGGCATCAGTATTTTATATTCTACTAGCGACCCGCTCCGGCTTCGCAGGGCTTCTTATATTATGCATGTATTATACATATAAACCTTCCTCTTGAATCACTCTATCTATTAAAAAAACCGCATCAAAATCCATTGCGTATTTTTAAAGATCTAAGCATACAAAGGACATAGGGACATAGGGACGGCGAAAAGTGACTTTATTTTATACTATGTAGTGAAGTGTAAGTAAGTAAATACTTACCTTCATATTTTGCCTATGGTTTTGAACTGAAATAAAATGTGCAGAATTTTAAAAAGCTACTTTAGCAAATGATGCATATCAATAATCCGTTAACCCATCAGCACTTTAACACATTTTAAAGGCAAAAATAATGTAAAATGAGTGCTCTGCACGCGTTATCAGACCCTACTTAATGCACGCCATCTAGTGATGCGATCCCGCAACATTAGCAGCTATCGGTGCCGAGTGCGCGCTTTATGGTTTCCGTTTCCGTAAGAGATGTGCTCGTGTGGGTTATTTATGGCGTTATGTTGGCGATACTGAATCTAGAGTTTTTACTACATTTTTGTGTGGGTGGCAATAAAAGTTTGGAAAAGTATATACTTGAACTTTATTTCTTTATCCGGATTCACGAAGATTAAGTAAGTACCTACCTGAGCCTTTTTAGGTCCGGTGTGTTACCTAAAAAGGCTCAGGTACTGGTTACTTATTAGAAATAGAACATGATTAGACAATCATTAGTCGTCTGTGTTGCCCTCAGATATTATTATAAGGTTTGAGATGTTTTTTCTGAGAATTAACAGTTACGGTAGATAATTAGGTTACATTTTACTTAGATTTTCTTATTTGGTCATGTTCATTAGGATTTATGCTGTAGGCGGTAGCTAGGTGAAATACCTACTTCTAAGTATAAATATAAAGCTGGGGACACATTGCTCGGACGGCAATGTGTCCCCAGCTTAATATAAGTCGCGACTGTCGGACGCGTACGCGGACGCGTCCGACTGTCGCGACTTATAGGCATCTGTGTAATGTAAATGTGCACACTATCAGACGTAAGTCGCGGACGTAACCTTGGGCCGCCCTTGAGCGTTTGGACGTCCGCGGACGTCCTAGAGCGATCTGGGCCGCTGGATGCCAAACGACCGTGCACACTTGTCAACCGCGGCTGTCGGCCGCGTATGTAATAATATGTTCCCAGGTTTAAAATCAAAGTTCTGACTGACATAGATCAACATACAGGCTTAAACCTCTGGACGGATCAGGCTAAAATTTGGCATACTGATAGCTATTACGACGAAGGCATCAGCTATAAAAGAATTTTCAAAAATGAAATATCTACGTGGAAAAAGCCGCGGGTAAAAGCTAGTCTATTATATTATTTAACCTACAGTTTATGTAACGTTTGAATGTTATTACATATTGATAAAGCGATTAATGACGTTATGGTAACATTATTAAGCTCATGTTAGTGGTAGTTTTGTATTAATTGTTGTTTTCAATAGCTTTTATCGATAATTCTAATCTAAAATCTGAATTTTGTCAATGGTCAATTTAGACCTATGTCGATAATAAAGTTTATATTAGGACTTTATTTTTAATAGCTTAATAATTCGATCACAATAGGTCACGCCTATTGTGATCTAATTATCCATCCGTGAAACCATATTTTTTTAACCGACTTAAAAAAAGCGGAGGTTCTTAATTCGATTGTTTATAATTTTTTAACGGCTGTTCGGGTATACCTAACTTATTTGTTTATGAACCGATTTTAGTGATGATTTTTTTGTTGGAAAGGGTATGTCAAGGGTGATCCCATAAAAACGTGTACCTAACGATGTAAAAATTGTAACGATGATCTTCGGCGGAGTGATGAATAGAATTGAAACTCGAAAGTGCAACAAACTTAGTAAAAAATGAAATTAAACGAAATGGCTGAGGTTCTAGGTATACTTTTCTCGTAAAAATGATCGAGTACTAGACTTTTTTTGTGGACTGTACTTCTATAGGTACAACAAAAAATCCAACTAAACCAAAACATTGAATTAGGTATTTGAAAACACCTAATATTATTGAAAAGTCGTATTTATCTGAATAAACTATCAATTTTAAAGTATATTTTCATTTCAATTAGAGATACTTTCAGTACCTAATTAAGGTTAGTACCAATTGATAAATTATGGTTTACACTTGTGTAATTTTACACAAAGTTTATGAGTCCTGTGCGATTTACTGATCGTCTAGAGTTGCAAGTACCTATACATTTAGTTCTGCACAAAATCACTACATAGTATAAAACAAAGTCGCTTAGTCCCTATATGCCTTTACGCAACGGATTTTGATGCGGTTTTTTTAATAGATAGAGTGATTCAAGAGGAAGGTTTATATGTATAATACATGCATAATATAGCCGTGCGAAGCCGGGGCGGGTCGCTAGTATACTTATATAGTAAAATTTTCCAATCGTTTTCATATACGTAGTAGCAATAAGATCAGTTTCCCAATCCCTTGATAGCTAAAATCCTAACAGTCCAGTTGAAGTGGTAAGCAACATTTGAACAAGATTCCAACAAGTTTGTTCATTAAATCCTGACCTGTAGTCAAATGTGGAAAGTTAAATTGTACCAACCGACGATACTAGCACGTGACACGTACAGGGTGATTTTAATAACTGTGACTTAATTAAAATATATATTTTACGCAATAAATGATGGGTCAGTATTTGACCACTATCACAACTGCCTGATGGTAGGTGTCGATCTGGTCTGAGATGAAGCACGGGCCTCTAGAAGATACCTATTCACTGATGCGACTTGAAGACCCCTAAATTGTAGCAAGCAAGCATCTGATTCCCCTTGCTGTACCTACGAATAAGAATAGACGAAGCTATACGCGTGAGGGTTTCTGGGATATGACTAAACTAAAGGATTTTATAGGATAGGTATAGATAATTACCCGACTACGGTGATGCCAAGCCTATTCTATATAAAACACGTCCCAGGAAGTAAGTGCCTGAATAGCATATTATGGAATAAAGTTGCTGGCGCAGTAGAAATCATTTAGATTTGGCGACCCAGTTGGCACAATGGTCACCATGCCGGACTGCCAAACAAAGGGTTGCGGGTTCGATTCCCGCCTCAGACAAGTATTTATGCTTAGATAATTGTCTGTGGTCTGGTTGTTTCTATGTATTATAGGTATATATTTACAAAATAAACGTATTTAAGTAGTATACCCGTTGTCTAGCACCCATAACACAAGTCTAGTTACCTACTTAGCTTGGGGATAGATGGCAATGTGTGGAATGTCCTGCAATATTTGTTATTAATTATAAAGGCCAATAATAATACAGCAAATCTAAAAAGGAGGCTTATGTTTTTGTGGATGTACTAGCACCACCCACAGCAGGTTTTACACACATAACTCCCGATCCTGTGGAAATATTGGGATAAAAAGTTACCTATGTTATTCCCAATGAATCAATGTATCCTCATAGCAAGTTCCATCAAATTCGGTCCAGTAGTTTTTGATCCAATTCGTTACAAACAAACAAAAAATACTTCCTATTTATTATTATATCTGTGTACATGTATGTTCGTCTGTTCCCGCATACACCTATCTTCTAAACTACTTGCAACATCATTTTATAAATAAGGTATATAAGCGCTACTAGCGACCCGCCCCGGCTTCGCACGGCTATATTATGCATGTATTATACAATTAAACCTTCCTCTTGAATCACTCTATCTATTTAATAAAACCGCAACAAAATCCGTTGCTTAGTTTTAAAGATTTAAGCTTACAAAGGGAAATAGGGACAGAGAAAGCGACTTTGTTTTATACTATGTAGTGTTAAGTAGTGATGATGTCACGTTCAACTTTCAATATTGCGCCATCTGTAGGAAATAAAATCATGAAATCTATTCCGAGCATTTTAGGTATGTGGTACAAATAAGGTGTCAATCTGCCTCATATAATAAGAGCCATAAACATGCGATTTCTATGATCTATCTATTTCTATCAAAACGTTAATTTAATTCCATTTGCAAATAAAAAATCACCCTATATAATTAAAGAAAACTCCATCATTCAAATAAAGGGGAATGCGATTATTTTTTATAGGTCTTTAGCTCTTTCTACCGGGTACCGGGTTAACGGTTATCGCTTGAAAAAATAGCAGTTATTTGAACCGGTTTTTTAACATCAGTCTTAATGGATTCTTTATTAAGGCTCAAGTTTCGAGGTTTATTAAATGAGATTGATAGGGTAGTCATATTTTAAAAGATGCTTATTTGTAGGGTTGAGTTTCCACCTCTTTGGCGCCTATCTGTTATTATTTGACGAGAAGCGTGTTTTATTTCGGTCAGTCACTTGCAAAAACTAGACAATAGTGTAACGGTTGTAGCTAATTCAACCTCTATCATATGGAGTATTAGATTATTTAATAGCCCCTTTTTTATTTGGGATCTTTGAGTTACGAGTAGAGGTACATCTTAGAAATCATCGTCACTTACTACCATCGTGTGAGATAGTGGTCAAACACTGACTAATTCTTGACTCAAAGACTTCCGAATAAACGAAGGCCTTCGAGAAACGCGATTGAAGGTAGAAAGACGGCAGAGGAATAGAAACTTTTCCGACCAATCCTCCTTTAGTGGCTGCACCGGCCACAAAAGCCGGACGGCCGGTAGGTACCTATTCCTACAGGATCGGGAGTTACGCGAGTGAAACTGCGTAACGTTCGCGTTGCTAGTCTCCACTAATATTATAAAGATGCAAGATATTTTTGTTTGTTTGTAATGAATAGGCTCCGAGCTACTGGACCGATTTTGATGAAACTTGGAATGAGAATAGGTACATTGGTTCATTAGGAATCCCACAGGCTCCTTTTTATCCTGATATTCCCACGGGATCGGCAGTTACGCGGGTGAAACTGCGTACCGTTGCTAGTAAACAATAATTTCAGAGTGACACTCACAAAATGTTATGAATCATTTGAATAAATATTTTACGACACTAATCTACATTGGTATCCCCGAAACGGTAGTAAAATTGTTAATTTTGTTGAATAATTAAGTATTTCGGACGCATTTTGTTATTGTCGTTTTGTTTTTCGAGTTATTTCCGAGGTTGTTTGGTCGTGTTGAGGTGGTTCTGGTCTTTTGGGGTGTTAAAGATGTCGCTGTTGAGATCTACCTACGTACTTGTGTGGCTTTATTGCCCTGATTTCTTTATTTTCCTGGAGTCTTATAGAAATAATGGCAGTAAAGCCAAAGAAATTCAAAGTTAAGAAAATTGGTAGGAAGGAAATTATTCCTCGATGTTAATCTTCAATTTCTTTAACTTTTTCGAAACGCACCTTACATTAATATAATAAACAGGAAATATATTTTTTGTTTGTAAAGAATAGGCTCCGAAACTGCAAAAACCGATCCTAGCGAGTAACTTGGGCTAATTTTAACTCGATATTCCCTGGAACTTACGAAGTGAAACCGCGGCGCGCTGCTAGTATAATATAATTATTACTTTGGCTGCTTCATTTTCACATTCATTTCATAATTTTTTGTAGGTACCTATAACTACAATAATTACTAGTACCTATATTATTTAGTTTGACACATCAAAATCTAACTTTATTTTGTACTATAGTTCACGACTTTAAAACATAATTTTCACCTTTATTCATTTCGAACTAAATAATTGTAACAAAAATAGGCATCCCATATCAAGTCACCTTAAAATACCTAACAAAAACCTACTTAGGTCTAGCCGTATCTTCTTGTTAGTAACGGCATTTAATTAAATTCCCCCGAGGATCCGTCTTTGACAGTTTGTAAAATAAGAATTTATTAAATAGTTAGGACTTGGAATGGATAGGTCCAAAACAAAGGTCTAAAAGAGGGTGTGATTTCAGAAGTTTTTAAACAAAATTTATGGGTGAAATAGGACTTATAAAGAAGATTTTTTTATGTTTGTCTGAATATATACTGGACCAATTTTGATAAAACTTGGTAGGTATTTATTTAATATACGCGGGTTAAACTGCTGAAACCAAAATGTTCTTTTCCCGAAAAAGATTCATCTAGTATATACTATAAATAGACATCTTGGATTATTCCATGTGATTTTTTTCAGCACCCTTTATCTCCAGATTCTAAACTAAGTACTTATAAGTATTTTGCATTAATATTTATCTCAATGGCATTATCATATCTTTTCTGCCCTAAACAGACACACAGACGGACAAGAAAGTGATCTTATAAGGGTTCCTTTTGTTACCTTTTGAGGTACGGAATCCTAAAAATAGTAGATATTGCATTTTAACTACTGTAATACAGTCTTCAGGACAGAATGGAGTCTTTTCTTCAATAACTAAACTTGTACGTAGGTACATAATATCAGTGAAGCCATCTTCGCCGCTCAATCATGTTTGTAACGTAAAACCGTACATTTTACCATCATTTCCCACGTTGTTCCAAGGATACTGTAAAGATATTTACGTTATTGGAATAGAGAGATCTTTCCACAGCAAAAACTTTGATCTGAGTCAGTAACGCCGTATACTTACTTGTTTACGGGTGGTTTTCCGCAACTAACCCTCTTAGAGTTCTTTTTGAGTGAGGATGGAGTAGGCTTACCCAGAACCTACTCAGCTTAGTCGGCCGCGTCCAGAGGAAAGAATGTGTCAATACTTCAGGAGCCAACTAAGGCGCGGGTTTCATCACGCACCGTAAGACCAATGACCAGTAAAATAAAAATCCATCACGGCCGGCCGTGATTCGAACCCACGACCTTTGAAATCGAATTTAAAAAAGAAAACGGATTCGAAAAGAAAAAGAATTTGCATTGGAATTAAATAGTCGGCGAATTGTCGCCCGATCGAAATGTTTAGTCCGCGTTTGCGTATAACAGTAAGTAGCACATTCTTTTGAAACAGGGAATGCAGTCAACATCAAAAGCATAAACTAGTTAAAAGTCAAGATTTTTCATTACTAAAACATCCAACGAAATACTAGAATACTACCCTTTCTTCGTATATATATATCAACTGAAAATATACTAGCTAAACAACCTACTGAAGTTCAGTCTGTCGCTAGCGTTGGCGCAGGACGGACGTCTGCGCCCACGTGTCGATTTTTCTACGACATTTTATAAATATCCCGTGCGTGGTTTGCGTGTTAAATTGTTTTAACTAATAAAGATTAAAATATCGAGCGAGTGTTTTAATGTGAAATAATATGAAACTTTAGTGTTGTGCAAAGTAGAAAGTGTACTTAGTGAAAACTACGGTAATTAATAAAATTGAGGTGATTTAGTGATGTGAAGTTAGTTTGTGGTGATTTCAGTTTAGTTTGTTGTTTCGGGTAAGTTTGTAGGTATAGATTTAAAATACATAGAGAACATCAAAACTTGATTATCCCTAAAAATAGTCCAAAATTATAACAGTAGGTAATCGGCACATAAAAATGACTGAAAATCTTGCTAAGGAAAATCTTTGAAATAATGTAGATTTTTTCCCTAGGCTTTAAAGTTTGACGTTTAATTACCTATATAGGAACTAAGAACTAAGTGTGTTATGAATTATTTTGCAAGTCCTACCTAAGTATACCTATGTATTTGTAACATACCTAATGACTCGCGTACTTGAATTTGATATTATGTTTTCTGCGACTCGTGTTGAATACCTAATAAGATACGACATTGGACTTATTTTCCGTGCGTTGGGTAAAATATGCCTTTAATTTTCTTTAGAGGAAATATTTTGTGAGAGAGGTAAGTGAATGTAGGTAAGTGCTGTGTAAAAGTGAACGAGCAAGACTGAACAAACAGCTACATTATGCGCTTTAAGAAAAATCTCTAAATAGGAACTCCTAGCGCGTTTAAAGTACCTATAGGTACCAAAATCTTACTAATTTTTTTACGTTCGCAAAAAATGATTTTTTTAGACTGACGTTGGCCGTTTCTCGATAAATTAAAATCAATTGACTTTGGCCGTCTCTTGATCAGATACAGTTTTTTTTGCAAGGACATTTCACACATCGCCATTTAGCCCCAAGCCTCATGTGCCCAAGCGAAGTAACGGATATACTATTTATATACTTTTCTTTTGTAAATATATACTTATAATACATAGAAACAACCAGACCATAGACAAATATCTAAGCATAAATACTTGTCTGAGGCGGAAATCAACCCCGCAATGCCCGCAACCCTGTGTTTGGCAGTTCGGCATGGTGACAATTCGTCGAATTCATGAAGCGTCATTTGTCTTTTCTTTTTGGCTTTTCAAAACTAATTTTGGATGAAAATGGATTTCAAAATACCTAATTGAATATAATGGTGCTTAAGTCAAAGTCAAAATTTTATTAAATTTAAGATATCATTCACAAGATTTCACATTGAATCTTCTTAAAAACTAAGTAACCTCGATACGTGTCCACTAATTAGAAGATGACACATGAAACTCATGGGGTTTTATTCGTTTTTTGTAATCAATGGAGGAATTAAAGTAATGTTCATAGATCCATAAGATTCAAGTAAGATGACGTATCATGAAACGACTTACCGCACAATAATAATTTATGCTTTATCACTACATAGTATAAAACAAAGTCGCTTTCTCTGTCCCTATGTCCCTATGGATATAGGGATCTATGTATGCTTAAATCTTTAAAAATACGCAACGGATTTTGATGCGGTTTTTTTAATAGATAGAGTGATTCAAGAGGAAGGTTTATATGTATAATATATGCATAATATAGCCGTGCGAGGCCGGGGCGGGTCGCTAGTATAAAATATACCAGTGGATTATAAATACCTAAAGCTCAATAGACCAGAAGGTATTTAAGTAGGTAAATATCTAAGTTACTTTGGAAAATATGGACTATAACTTATAATTAGTCTTTTAATTAGAGTTAGTGTATTTGGAAGAGTTAGAAAGCCTAAAATAACTTAACATTTTATGTTCTTCAATATTTAAATAATTGCTGCTATTTAAATGATTAAAATTTACACGAATCGTTGATAGCAATCGCTTATTAATATTCCTCGAATGATAGGTACTATCCGACTTGGAATTGTTAAATTATTATCTGAAACTGTAACCATTTACGTTGAGAACTCGAATAAAAATAATAAGCTCGATATTGGAACTGGTTTCGTTATTTTCAAAAACCAATTCCAACTGAACAAAAGTTAGTTAAAGATCTTCATTTGAAATATACCTACCACAAAGAGTTGTAATTTTTGCTAAACTGATTTTTTTCGAAAATGAACTACCTATATAGGTAACTAGCGACCCGCCCCGGCTTCGCACGGCTGTATTATGCATGTATTATATCTAAAAACCTTCCTCTTTAATCACTCTATCTATTAAAAAAAAAACGCATCGAAATCCGTTGCGTAGTTTTAAAGATCTATGCATACAAAGGGACATAGGGATATAGGGACGGCGAAAAGTGACTTTATTTTATATTATGTAGTGATAGAAATCGACAACAAAATACCTTTTCAAATTAAATTTAATAACGAGAAACGAGGGTTATTGAAAAGATAAACAATTAGTAACCAAATTGTAACGGTATTTTGTAAATTTGCGCCTCTAGGTAGAACATATAATTTTCCGGCTCCGAACCATCTAATGACCACCAAATCTCACCACTGGGTAATCAATTGAGACTTATTACTTCCCATCTGTTTTTTATCTAATTCACCACCAGTTGCAACCTGCTAAAATAGTAAAAAATTAGGTATGTTATCCCCTTATGGTCACTATAGGGGCTATATTTATTTATACCCAGTTATAAAAAGTGAGGATCAAACGCAAAATTTGCATTGCGTTTTTTTCTATAACAAACAATATCGATTAAATAAACTAGGTAAGTAACAATACGAAATGAGTTTTTAAACGAAATTCGATTATACGAAGCGTATTCGAGTTGCTTATCGACATTTAACCGTAGCTCGTAAGTTTACGGTAAAAATTGACTTACCCAACACACGTAAAACGAACTTCTGTAAAAAGCGGATTTTTGTTAAAAGTTCGCGTGACCTCACGAAACTATGGCAATTAGCATGCGACGTCGAATGCAGATACTAGTATTATAATTGGTATACGGTACGTATATTCCATCTAAGTATACTTTTTTTGGTAAATGACAACGGTTTGATGATTTATTATGCTTGTTTTTCGTAGAATAATAAAATTATGAACCATGCCTCGCTGGACTTGAAGGATTTAGGGTAATTTTCTAATGAATTATGGAAGTTCCAGGATATTCATAAGGGAAAGGAAAATACCTTTATTTTGATAACGGAAGGATATCTAACAATTTGATTGTTCTATTTTCATTTGTGAGAGAACAACATTTACTTACATAATTTCTGTGTAAGTTATTATATTCTAAATATTCTTAGATAGCATATTTTGATAAATATAACTTCAATAATACAAGTCTTTATTTATTATACTTTAAACTGGTTATTACTTGAAAAAAATAAACAAAAAACAGGTACGTAAGCTGCATCAAGAACGCACAAGGCGTATCTAGTTCGGCCTAGTGTCCTAATCCCTACCAGAGCGTATCCCCCCTGGTAGGGATTAGGGGGCGCAGCCTATTCGTGAAACGTCAAAATTCTGCTAATCTAACCTCTTTCTTCGAATGTAACTTTTTACCTACCTCTTTCCATCATGTTCATCTTACTTTGTATGCGTTACAAATTATGACGTTATAACAGCTTTTGGTTTTTGCAAGAGGCCTTTTGATTCACTTTTTTTTTGTAAACTAGTTCCAGAAAATAAATTCTCGAGTTAAACAATCTTTTGATTTCTTCTTTATTGCCTTTTTAAGGCAGATAAAGGGTTTAATATTAGCCCAGATACAAAAACTTTATCACACGACCATATACGTTTTTTTACATAACAAACTAGGACCTGCCATAATCTATGATCTAGGCTAGGCACCTGGAATTACTCCATTTTGTTTTGGAGTAAACCTTACTGTCTTAATACTTTAGAACGTTCTAGAACTGCGCCAATCCACAGAATTCTTTCAACATTTCACGCTTATACTAGTTAACTTTAACATGTACTGCAATAAAACGTTTTTTATACTTATTGTCTGTAGTTATATAGTTAAATATATTACGGCCATTTGTGGCAACTGTCACTAGCCGCATACACATTATTATGGTTTCGGATACAACCACTGGCCAGTATTACATTTTTTAACCAATTACTGTAAGAACGTGTAATGTTTTTTTTACCAGATAGATGTGTGCTTATTATACAGCCTATAATACGCACAAGAAGATAATACGTATCCCAATGCGGCTGCGTCAGTCTATTTGCCCGATTTATATCGTATTTCACCTGTTATTTAATAACACAGTCATCTCTGGTTTCCAATTAATTTCTTTAAATTAGTAACGCACGAGAGGGCACTTGTGGTGTGCCCCGGGGCATTTCTAAAAAAAATATTAAAGTAAATGTGCTGAAATTTAGATTGTAAATACTTTAATTTACTTTAAATTTTCCAGATATGGCAACACAATTATTGGCAGCGGGTCTTCAAATAAATGACAGTGTTGTCACATTTTGTAAATTTCCTAACTTTTAAGTAAATTAAGGTAATTTTCCCGAACTTTAAATTAAAATTTATAGTCACAGATCAATAATAATTATAAAAATATGGTAATTTTCTTAAATTTCCACATTTTTTTTGGGTAAGGTAGGTTGGTACATGTCTTTAAAAGGGTTTACAAGATTATCTTAACAAACTGTTGAGATTACGTATTTGTTATACCAAAGACTAGATAGTCATTAGTCGCCTTTGTCTACGTAGAACTCATCCCAGGTGATAGCAATCTGGTTTCAAAACACCCACACGGCTTGCTTTGTCATTCTAAGCTCGTATTAATGGGGTCAGCATAGAGAACACTTCGTTTTGCAAACGTTTATGAAAACATCGCATCAGACTAAGCATGTACCATACATAAAGAGCGGTGTTAGCCTAGTGGTAGATAACTCGACTATCATTCCGAAGGTAGTAGACCAATTGATTTTCCATACGAAAAATCTATGTGAGCTAATTGACATTGCTCTTACGGTGATGGAAAACATCGTGATGAAACCCGCAGCTTAGTTGGCTCCAGACGAATTGACGAATTCTTTTCTCTGGACACGGTCGACTTAGTTGTTGGGCAAGTCAAATGTTAATCAGATCTGGCTTATGGGTTGATCAGTGCGTTGATAGTGCAGTCAGTAATTTGAATTTTTTATTTACGATTTTTGAAAATAAATAATAAATAAATAAATATTGCAGGACAATCCACATATCGCCATCTAGCCAGTGAACGGAACATCTAGCCCCAAGCTAAGTAACTAGACTTGTGTTATGGGTGCTAGACAACGGATATACTACTTATATACTTTTCTTGGGGTGTAGAGGGTTGGTTGCGTTGTACTTTGTTAGCCGACCTGTAAAGGTAACAAAGTACAAATAACTCGTCGCCAGCTCTTTAACTCTCCTTCAGTGGCTCCTAGAAGCTGTGTCTGCAGCGGCCACACCCTGGTAACCACGTCGGCTCGTGGGCTAAACCTGGAGGAGGGGCTCGAGAAGAACATCTCTCGAGTTGCTCGGTCACCCTCCGAGTGTGTTGTCTTGGCTGCGTGTAGAGCAATCCACCAACGGTGGCAAGGCACCCAGGCAGTTGTAGGAAGGCCTTAAGGTGGCAATAGGGGCCATGTTATTGTTGCCAGACTGCTGCATCCAGTTCCTCTCCGGTCGTAGCGGTTTATCGTTCCATCGGGTCAAGGGGGGCACGGACGAGAGAGTGCACTTGTGTTTGCGCGTACACTTGTGCACTTAAATATCTCCTGCGCATCTGACTGCTTCCGAACAATGGCTATCCGAGAACAGAAGCCCCGTGGCGATGGATTGAAGTAGAGAGGTCTGACTTTATGCAGGTTGGGCTTTGTCTGAGGTCTGCACACGGGCGGTGTGAGAATAAGTGGTCGTTTCTGCGTTGCACTGGAACAACAACGCGGACTGGGCAGCATCTTACACGTCGAAGCAGCCCTATTTAGGGAGGCACTGCTTCCCTCAATCCGAGGAAGGAGCTAGAAAAGGTGCTCTAAAAAAGGCTTGTTCCAAAAAAACTGGGGGGTAGTAGCCACGGCTGCCCTTAGCATCCCCACGGCGTGGTAGAAATGTAAAGAAAAAACGGAATCCTATAACGACGACCCTAAAATTTGGAGCATGGAACGTTCGAACGCTGCTTGATAGCGGTGCCAACTTATGTCCTGAACGAAAAACAGCTGTAGTGGCAAGAGAGCTACGCCGTTACAACATTGACATAGCTGCCCTGAGTGAAACACATCTAGCTGACGAAGGAGAGTTGGTTGAGCATGGTGCTGGTTACTCCTTCTTCTGGAAGGGTACTGCTTTGCATGAACCAAGGCGGTCGGGGGTTGGCTTTGCTATCAAAAACGAATTGGCTAAAAAGATGGTGGAGTGTCCGGTATACTTATCAGACCGCATTATAACTTTGCGTCTTCATTTAGAAAATAACAACTATCTGAATGTGATAAGTGTTTATGCACCGACATTAGACAAAAGTGACGAGATTAAAGATAGATTTTACGAAGAGCTAGCACAAACCATCACAAAGATTCGCCCCCGAGAACAAATTTTGTTGCTTGGGGACTTTAACGCGAGAGTCGGCCGCGACTATGATGCATGGTCAAATACAATCGGAAGGCACGGTATCGGAAAAATGAACGGCAATGGACACCTTTTGCTTAGTTTTTGTGCTCAATTTGGGCTGTCAATAACTAATACCTTTTTCCGACTTCCCATTACACATAAGGCAACCTGGATGCATCCCAGGTCGAAGCACTGGCACCTCATTGATTATGCCATAGTAAGACGCCGGGACTTATCTCAGGTGCAAATAACGCGTGTTATGCGCGGGGCCAACTGTTGGACAGATCACCAACTTGTAATTACCCAACTGAGACTTCGTCTTCACTTTCCTAGACGACGAACTGCTGTAAAACCTTTACGTACTGCAGTTGGTGACCTTCAGAACATTGGCAAAAGAGAGACGTACGTTCAGGCTCTTAACCAAGCGCTGGAATTGTGTGACAATGAGAATGACGATCTTGAGACTGCTTGGCAAGCGGTTTCCTCTCTGATTACCACCATAAGTACGAGTGTTCTGGGCCGCAAAGCTCACAAGCACGAAGATTGGTTTGATGAGAATGACCAAGTATTTTCATCTCTACTAAAAAGTCATCGCGATTTGCTTAATAGAGCAAAGAGTAACAACTGCAACATCAACATCTCGACACAAATCCAGGAGAGCAACGATAAAATTAGGAAGTTAACAAGAGACGCCAAAGATAAATGGTGGCAGGAGAAAGCTACTTTCTTGCAATGGCTTGCAGATACGAAACAGCTAAGTGCATATTACAACGAAGTACGTCGAATAACAGGTACCGCCAGTCACACTAAAGTGCCTCTAAAAACGATTGATGGAACACCTTTGACCAGTAAAGATGATGTCTTGAAACGTTGGGCTGGGCATTTCAGCGGCCTTCTGAATGTTGACCGTTCTGCAGACCTGGAATTTTTAAAGTCGCTTCCTGACAATCCACAGTGTGAAGAATTAATCGAGCCTCTAACACAAGATGAGGTTGTTACTGCCATCAAACAACAGCAAAACAAGAAATCGGTAGGCGTTGATGACATCTCTGGGGAAATGCTGAAGTATGGGGGCGATGAATTGCATGGTGTTCTGTGGAAATTGTTTTTGCGCATGTGGACCGAGGAAAAAGTACCTAAATGCTTCAAGATCTCTCGCATATGTTCACTGTATAAAGGCAAAGGCGATCGTTCCGATTGCAATTCATATCGGGGTATATCACTTCTATCGGTTCCTGGAAAAATCTTGGCTAGAATTTTGTTGAACCGCTTGGTCGGTTTATCGGAGGCAATCTTGCCGGAATCCCAGTTTGGTTTTCGACCAGAGAGAGGGACCTGCGAAGCCATCTTCTCAGTCCGACAAATTATTGAGAAGAGCAGAGAACAAGGACAATCACTATATCTGTGTTTCGTCGATCTTGAAAAGGCATTCGACAGTGTCCCTCGTAATGCTCTTTGGCTGATTCTCGCTAAACTGGGATGTCCTGACAAATTTGTAGGGCTTCTTAGACTTCTTCACGACGATATGACCTGTTGTGTTACAGCAAATGGCGAACAATCGGATTGTTTCCCTGTCACTTGTGGCGTTAAGCAAGGGTGCGTCTTGGCACCGACCTTATTCGCCCTATATTTTGCTACTGCTGTTCGTGAAGCCTTGCAAAATTTACCTGAAGGTGTTCGGATTCGATTTCGCATGGACGGTGGGTTGTTTAACCTAGCTAGGCTCAGGGCAAATACTAAAATCTCTACTGCCACTATAACAGAGATTATGTATGCCGACGACTTATGCTTTGTATCGGATTCTGCGTCCGGCTTGCAAAATCTGATGACTGCACTTGATGATGCATGTATAAAATTTGGACTTAGAATAAACATCAAAAAGACTGAAGTGATGGAGGCTGGTGCATGTGAGAATGCGCGATTTGGTGTATACCTTAGAGAAAATACCCTTAATCAAGTGGATAAGTTTAAATATCTCGGCAGTAATATAACATCAAAGTGTGATCTTGAAACGGAAATAAATAGCAGGATTGGTGCTGCCGCTGCTGCTTTCGGCAAGTTACGCTCCAAAGTGTTTCGGTCACATGATGTTAAACTTGCTACAAAAGTTAAGGTTTACATGTCTATAGTCCTGCCAAATCTTCTTTATGCGTCTGAGACATGGGTTCTGTACCGAAAACATATTAAGGCGCTCGACAGGTTTCATTTAAAGTGCTTACGAGACATAATGAACATTCGTTGGTCGGACCGGGTTCGGAACACGAATGTTCTGCGACGAGCAAATGTCGCAGGTATCGAGGCCTACCTCATGAGGCGCCAGTTACGTTGGAGTGGGCATGTGTCACGGATGTCAGACGAGAGAATAGCGAAGCGCATCTTCTTTTCGGAACTCCTAAATGGTAAGCGCAAACCAGGAGGGCAATACTTGAGATACAAGGATGTTCTGAAAAGACACATGAAAAGATGTAAAATCGAGCCTTCTCGTTGGGAAGAGAAAGCAGCCAAAAGACCAGAATGGAGGCGTCTTACAAATCAATATGTGTCTGATTTTGAGTCAGAACGTCGTGTTGATTTGGATCTCAAACGTGACGCTTTAAAGGCCAGACCACCATCGGCCATACCTTACAATTTTGTGAACGGTGTGCTGACGTGCCCGATATGCGGCAAAACATTTTGTGCCAAGGTCGGGTACGCCAGTCATGAACGAGCGCATCGTCGACGGGCTGATCAGCAAAGTCCGGCATTGTCATGATCGGATGTTCTCACATGGATATAGTCTTTGAACAGTCGCTGTGGCCGAAATCGGCTAAGAGAGACATCATACTTTTCTTTTGTAAATATATACTTATAATACATAGAAACAACCAGACCACAGACAAATATCTAAGCATAAATACATGTCTGAGGCGGGAATCGAACCCGCGACCCTGTGTTTGGCAGTCCGGCATGGTGACCATTGTGCCAACTGGGTCGTCAAATGAACTCCTACTTTTTACCGATTTAAAAGACGTCAAAATATACAGTAAATTAAATGTTAATGCGATTGTTTGTGTTTTTACCCATGTCAGCCTTTTTTATATAAAAGTCTTCTTGTTCTTTAATTAGCTGGAATTATCGCTTGAGATCACATTAAGTCGCCTTAAAAACTAAGTTATGATTTGTATCCCCAGAACGCGGAACTTATAAAAAGAATACGCAAGAAACTAATACGGTTCTGATGTAATTTGTCATAGAAAATATTAACTTTAACGACTTGAAGATGCCAAAGTTTTCGCATTACCTCCTCTTGTATTAGTCGAAATCGGTTAATTTGTTTTCAACTTCTGAAATTCAGGAAATTCAGGAATCTTTTCCGTATGGAATGGAGTTTGTAACTGCTTAGGTACCTACTCGATTGCCATTTACAAAAAAAGGGTTAGAGCTTTCAGTTTTATTAAGCTTTTATTTCCTTGAGCTGATAAGTGGGTTATACTGAAACTTCAAAGAAATAGGTAATATTGAAAATGTATTATTTTGACATGTCAAAGAAAAAAATAATCTTCTTAAATATTTTGGAACATCAAATAACAGGTTATGACACTTTACGGGATTTTGTGGCATTTGTTGTTTGTAATAATCAGGATTTCCATTTGGACCAACTAAACCGGCCAACTAGTTTTGCATTTGCACAGATTATTTTCCATTCAAACCTGGTTGGTTAGTTAATTCTGAAACAACTAACTGGTTGCGCTGAAAGGAACTAATATGCCTTATTTTTGCAATTGAACTAAATGGTTCATAAAGTTCTCTATATATTGCCACAGGCATATTTAGAAAGGTGACCGCGCAAAATAACACTACCATTCAAGACTAGGCCCGGTTATTTTCAAACGAAAAAATTAGCAATTTTCAACTAAGGTACAACACAAATTTTTATAAGAATGTATCTTCAGATCTTCGAGTAGTTTTTGTTCAGTGAAAACATGATAGCATTATTTTTTTGATTCACGAAATCTTCTTGTTAAGATATAGTCATTATAGTATTCTAGTTTCTGATAAGTACGGTATTTGTGCTAATCATTGACGTTTTTCATTTATTTAAAATCAATTTTGTAAAAAAAGGGCATCGCACGGCACGTGTGCGGGAAAGGGATAGCGCTGAGTTCTAATATACAAACAAGATAGAATATCCTTTTTCATTAAATAAAAATGTTAAATACAATTTATGTAATTAAATTAAATCAGGACCAAAGCTTAATTTAGAAACTTGTTTTGTTATAAAACACTCACGACATTTAATTGCTTCAGGTCCTACCTTTAGGTATCAACATCGAACAACTTTTATATACCTACCCTCCTTTTTGTAAATTAGTAAAGTTTTGTGTTTATGTAAAATGTCCATTAAAATTGAGTGCTTTGTTCGGACACGGTGGTTTTTATGTGGATTCGAAATATAGGAACTCTATACTGTTTTTTTATAAAACAAAATAAAATTCTACCTATCCAGAAGTACCTACAGGAGGATGGGTTGGAATTTTTTTGTTGTTTCCTTCACCTTCACTTTCCTTCACTCGCGTCTCTCGAAGGCCCTCGTTTATTTAATGTCTTTGAGTTACGGGCGTTTAGGTATCTTATAGGAAAGCGCGTGAAAACATTCTTACTTTTTTCTATATGCAAGAATTAAATTGGGTAGAGTTGGGATTTTTGTTGGGTAATTTTAAGTGTGAAGCTCATATACCGCATCGTCACTTACATTGTGTGAGATAGTGGTCAAACGCTGACATATTTATCATCACTACATAGTATAAAACAAAGTCGCTTTCTCAGTCCCTATGTCCCTATATCCCTATGTATGCTTAGATCTTTAAAACTACGCAACGGATTTTAATGCGGTTTTTTTAATAGATAGAGTGATTCAAGAGGAAGGTTTATATGTATAACAGTACATGCATAATATAACCGTGCGAAGCCGGGACGGGTCGCTAGTTATATACTAAATTCAGGACAAGAGTTTTTTGAAAGTATTGGATTTCTGTCTGGAATTAAGATACCAAATCATTAATTAAAGTTATTTTTTTATATTTCTTTTTTACAAAATTAAAAATTAAAACTAACTTACTTCACTTTACTTTCTTTTTCTAACTTTATTATTTATTTTAGTTACTTATTTATTATTTAAAGTTATTTGTAACAGAATATTTACCGTACTTTTATTGTTTGGAGCTCGATAGCAAAAAGATATTCTGATAGTCATGCATAATATAACCGTGCGATACTTTAATGTTTTAAGCACTATTTGTCTCTAACCAACGTAGTTTAAAAACCGGCCAAGTGCGAGTCGGACTCGTTCACGAAGGGTTCCGTACCATGTTGTATATGGAAGCCCCTTTTCTTTCCTTCTGTTTTGTATTTGTTGTTATAGCAGCAACAGAAATACATAATATGCGAAAATTTTAAACTGTCTAGCTATCACGTTCATAAGATACAGCCTGGTGAGAGACAGACAGACGGACGGACGAACAGTGAAATCTCAGTAATATTGTCCCGATTTTACTCTTTAGATACGAAACCCTAAAAACGTCTAATTTTGTACAAAGTTTGGATATTCTAGTTACGAAACATTACATACACACAGCTTTTATAAGCTCATAGAAAATATTTTACCAAAAAAATGTTCCGAAAACAGCGATAGTGACGACAAAAAGCTATATCCTAAACAAAGAAAAAAAGCCTTGAATGACAGCTACGAAATTGGCACCGCACGGCACTGCTATACAGCCAAATACAGCGATCGATTCACACAAGGTGCTAAATTTCGAAATTCGCACCCCGAACTCCATATAAACTGTTACTAGCAGCGCACAATGGAGTTTCACGCGACATTATTTTAAAGCAAGTATTTTTTTCATTGTACGAATATAATTTATATTGGGGTTTTTCGAAAGCTGAAATCATCCGGCATATTGACCGTCGACCCTAGATGATTTTGGTGAAAAACGAAATATTATTTGTTTTACTTTCTGTGTTTATACTCCGATTAATTGTATCTACTTAGATTAAAAGTAAATGGCCAATATCACAATAATATGCTAACCTTAAACTTACTACTTACCATTAGTTACCTACCATTTTATAGCATTAATACACGCAAAACACACGGTTACTCTTTTAATTAAGTTAATAATTTTATTTGACCCTTGTTTTCAAGATCATTTTAAAAAGACGTAAGTACAAATTATGTTTAAATGCTAATTTTTCAAATTAGGTCCGAGATTTAACCACTTAAATAAAATTATGTCCGTGCCCAATTGTCGTTTGTCGTGAAACATTGTGCGTTGTGAACCAACTAACCGTCTATATCCCAGTATATCATAGCAGCCGATATTAACGGATGTAATGCTCGAATCGCGTGACATCCCGATTTAATATTAGCGGGGATTCGCTACTTTGTTTACGCCTTATATGCCTCGAAGGAACACCACCTTCGGAACGTGTAGGTACCATATCTCAAGTCACGCGACCTCTACTCTTTATTCGCATATTTGCGTACGTTTCATAGATATATAATATCTATACTATTCAATAGATCCTCGAGATACTCACTCAGTCATACTTATTGTCAGAACTTCTGCGCGGGTTTTAACCATGTAAAACCCGTTTTCGTAGGGTCATGTTATTTCCGCTAGCAGCTATCTGCAAACCAAGTTTAATCACAATTGGTTCAATAGTTACAAATATACTTACTAATACACAAACATCAATTTTGATATGCTGTTGTCATTTCGGTGATGCTCAGATTCTAAATAAAATACCTAACAAAAAGTGCCGCTGTGCTCGGATACACATTCTCAGATTATCTAAAGGAAAATGCTTATGGTAATCACATTATAAAAACAGTTGTCGTGAATGTGGATTTTTGCACGGTACCACGTCCACAAAATGTCGAATGGAAACGGAGACTCCAAAACTACTTATCAAATAATTTTAATCTCTATGTCAGCGCACCAATTACCTACCTACGTGATATACGATTTAATTAAAAATGAGGCCTTTTGAGCTGGCTGTCACCAAGCGGCGCTACGGCAAGTTTCAGATGAATGAAATTGCACATTTCACGCTTTTGGAAGTTGGAAATTGAACTGAAGCAAATAGTTATCAATTCAGGAACAAATAGGACAGTCTCTTTGGTTTAAAACTGAATCTTCTGCCCCTAATAAATTACAAGAAATTGAGCCAGAAACTATGAATTTTTGTGTCTTCTTGTTCTTGTGAGCGTTCCCAAGACACATTATAATGTCAGTAACAAAACGAAAACGACTGAAGGAAGTCAACAATACAGTGCTTCATTTGATGGATACGTCAGGGCGCCGCCATCTTGACTACTGTTTTGTGTCTATAAATAGGAATAAAATGACGGAACGTGGTTCAGTCTGTCGCAGTAGCTTCATGATGTCCGAACCTTTTTATGGTTGTACCATTTATTTGAGTTAATTAGTTTAATACCTTTTAGTGAGTGGATTAAGTGTTGTGGTAAAATAATGCCGATGGGTATGTAATTTATATGATTAAAATATGTTCTGATGATAAGTGCCTTTATATTTACGTAACCTACACTCAGATTTGCCTAAAATACCTGGTCCTTTATATCAGAAGTGCGATGACATAGTGAAAATCGAACTTTCACGTGGCACGTTTTCGGTCTTGCTGACAAGTGTTTTATTTGTAAAATATTGTGAATTATTGTGATATGAAATATTGTGATTAAATATAAAAACGCAAATCTATTGTTGAAATTTGTGGGTAAGACAATAATTAAAATAACGGTTAAATAACCTAAATATTTTTATTGTGATAAAAATTATACGGTGAAAAACAATAAAACATACAGAGGCTTCATAAATTACTGTGTTGAATTCAAGTAGCGAAGAGGGAGACATATTACTCCTTCTTCATCTGTTTATTTGAAGATGCTTTTAGTAATTTTGCAGATTGAATAGCGAGTGAATGTAGATGACTTGTAGATGGTGACACAGGTGAAAAACCGTGAAAACAGCACGGGGACAACACGTGTTTAGCAGAAAACACATTTCGTAAGCATTTTGTATAAAATGATGAACTGTAAAGATTGTATAATTAATGTGTTCATTTTTGTTATAATACAGTTGAACTATGGACAGGCGCAAATGATGGGCGCAAATGCTGGGCTCAAAATGAAGCGTGAAAACAGCACGAGAATGTAGTAAAATGACTATGGTGGAAAATGGTGAGCTGTATCGTTTATAATGAGCTGAATAATTTTCGTTAAAAAGTAAAATTACAAAAATATTGCTAGGTTTGAAAAATTTAGAGCTAGGAGTGGCCGAGGCAGCCAATAAAGTGCTGAAATATTTTATCAAAATTGTTGATGCAAGTGGATTAAATCCGGACTTTTACATGGTTGTCTGAAATATTGTTTTTTATGAAAAGTTTTGAATTAGTAATGGTCGCTAGTATGGATATAACAAAGAAATATGCCATATAATTAGCGATGGGAATGGATTAAATTCAGATTTTTTTAGAGCTGTCTCGTTTATAGTTTATAATTACAAATTACGGCTAGATTTTAAAATTTAGAGCCAGGAGTGGCCGATGCAATCAATAAAGTTCTGAAAATATTTTATCAAAATTGGTGATGCAAGTAGATTAAATCCAGACTTTTACAAGGTTGTCTGAAATATTGTGTTTTATAAAAAGTTTTGAATCAGTAATGGTCGCTAGTATGGATATACAAAAGAAATATGCCATTTTATAAATAACGATGAAAATGAATTAAATTCAGATATTTTTAGATGTTGCATAGAAATAATTGTAGTTTTGAATAGTGTTGGTCAGAATAAATAATTGCCGCATAAAGTGGATTCATGGGTAGATTCATATTTTTGACTAATTCGTCGAGAGTGTGAATTTGCAGATGAATTTATTTTAGTAAAGGCGATCATGCTATAAGATGTTGTGAAATAAACTCGATACGCTGTGAACGCAAGTCATTCTTAATCCGATAATATAAATCATTCAGATATGGGTGTCTCTCTCACAAGTGAAGCGAAATGTTCTTTGTGAGATGTGTAGCGAGAAATCTAGAATGAAGAGATCTGTAAATGTAAAAAGAAATGACGTTGCAATATGGGTTCTAATGGCAGGAAAAAGAAATAAAACTCTTAGTGTTTCATGTGGTCTAATGAAATTAGAAATTCCCATGCAGTTGCAGTCACTTCAAACATTTTTCCAACAGAAGTAGAGTGACAGAATTGTATATAGTAACGGATATCCATGGTGAACACTGGTACTTTAAATACATGGCGATACACAACTAAGCTGATATTGAACATCACTTGGTTTAAGCCATTTGTTTGAGTTGGTTGGCCGGCGATGGGATAGCTAGCTCTTCCAAGATTCTGTCCATTTGCTCTGGTGTGTGGATGTGGAAGTATTGCGAACTGTCGATGTCTTTTGGTTGAGTTAGTTGGCCGGCGATGGGATAGCTAGCTCTTCCAAGATTCTGTTCTTTTTGCTCTGGTGTATGAATGTAGAAGTATTGCAATCATTTGATGTCTTTTGGTTGGGTTGGTTGGCCGGCGATGGAATAGCCAACTCCTCCAAAACTCTGTTTGCTCTTCTATATCAAAACGATCAAACGTTGCAGAATCTGACCTTTTTTGTGTTGTTCTCAGCTTCCAAATTCGACTACAAGGGTGTTCGAGGGCGAACACAACCGCAGGACGGTTGTGTCAGTAACAAAACGAAAACGACTGAAGGAAGTCAACAATACAGTGCTTCATTTGATGGATACGTCAGGGCGCCGCCATCTTGACTACTGTTTTGTGTCTATAAATAGGAATAAAATGACGGAACGTGGTTCAGTCTGTCGCAGTAGCTTCATGATGTCCGAACCTTTTTATGGTTGTACCATTTATTTGAGTTAATTAGTTTAATACCTTTTAGTGAGTGGATTAAGTGTTGTGGTAAAATAATGCCGATGGGTATGTAATTTATATGATTAAAATATGTTCTGATGATAAGTGCCTTTATATTTACGTAACCTACACTCAGATTTGCCTAAAATACCTGGTCCTTTATAATAATTATAATATTATGTGATCTTATGTTAATTATTCTGTGTTTTTTTTACTTTGATTTTATTTGCGCCTCAGGTGTCACCCGCGTGTCTCGATTCCGTAGAAATATTAGATAATGTAGCTTTATATCTGTCATATAATTTTTAAAATCAGTCCAGTAGTGCTTTCAAATATCAATTCAAACATACCTACATCTTAATTTTACCTCTTTATTAGGTATTTAGCTGTAGATTCACATCAAAGGCGACCTTTGAATTCCTTCTACTACAACGACTTCAGATTTTCAAGACATTTTCTACCTCTAGATTACTAATTATTCAAATACTCAAAGGTAGATAGACTTCTTTATTATTACTCTACGGACTCAGTGACCCGAAGTGGATCTTTACCTAGAAAACGAGAGTCCTAAAGAGCCGTATAACACTGTGCCTAGAGATAAATACGTAATGTATCTAAAATGAAACCATCACTCACGCAACAAAAAGGAACAAAATGTTTTGCGCACAATTGATTTTATGGCATTTAATTGTTGCAATAACTTGTTCTGGACAATCTAGCAGCATTTTTTGTTACCAATATTTTATTAATTTAAATTCAAGCTCGATAAATTTTAACCATTCGCTTGTCCCATTAAAAACCATAATAAAGCAAAGGGGAAAAATTTTACTTGATTTGTCACAACGCAACGCAATTGGGCATATTATTATTTGTTGAGAAAATTAAAGCGAGCGAATGATATAAAAATCGTCGAAACTCTAGTGAAGAAATATGTGAATGGAATGTTTGCTACATGGGATTCAGTGAAACGATATAATTACTCCGTATATGGTATTCGGATGAGTTTAAATTGACTTCTATAGGTATACATTTTAAAATGTCGAATAGTGGTTGCCTTTCAATAAGCATTCCACATAAAAGAAAAAAAAAATCAAAACTGATAATTTTCCCAACAAATTAGTTGTTCAGGTTCAGAAATATGTGCTAAATAATTAAAATCTCATAATGTTCAAATTGCTAAAATGTTGAATTTTTGTTTGATGATTAATTTCGTACGAAATAAGAAGTTTCCCTCCCTTCAAAAACAATCTACCAGTTTACAATGAACAATTTAAATTGATAGTGATTTATTTATTACCAACGTTGGATAGAGCTCAATCCCGCCAGGTTATCTAGTTACATCGGCCGTGGTCACTCGGGGACTGACCTATAAGTTTACTGGACCAATCAAACTCGAGTAGGTACCTAAATAAACTAGATACCTACCATACGTTAGTATAATAGTTCAATGCTTATCTATAAAGTTAGTTAAAACCGAATTAAAACAGAATGGTTGTAATATTTTGGCGCAGGTTTAAATCGAGTCAGAAGACTTTAAAAAAAATGTGGGATATTTCCCATATCATCTGATCAGCCTGCCTAGCATGAAGACCAAAACACGATACGATAAAGCGATATAACTACATCAACTCTCAAAATATGATAGATAAAGCCGCCATGTTGAATTTTTATCATAATTTTTATCGCAATTTATAATAACAATTCAACATTTCGGCTTTATCTATCATATTTTGAGAGTTTATGTAGTTATATCGCTTTATCGTATCGTGTTTTGGTCTTCATGCTAGGCAGGCAGCATGCCTGATTGATGGGATGAATGGGAATATTTTTCCTTTTGCTCAGATTGTGTAACTTGTATTTTTTTTAGAAAAAGTACAGTGGGAAATGAAATTAAAAATAACAAAAATATATTTGTTTACTTTCGGTCTCGTTCGTTCGTTAGAACAATGTTATGAACACTTATCTAGTTGAAATGTATGTTATTTCTATTTAAATTAAAACATTAAATATTCATCATTTTCAGAACGGAATGTAAACTTTGTTGTTCATTCTAACCAGCGAAGTCTGCTCATGTGTGCTACAGTGGCAGTTCGTTCGACAGATGTCAATTTTTGAAATTGGAAATAGAATCGCTACAGAATGGTTTCAGATATTTTGTCGGACTTTCACTTTGAAATTCTAATTTAGAAATAACACTTTCTATGATTCTTTTATAATAAAAATTTGATATTCGAATTTATAACACAAATTTTTATAACGCTTTTTTAATTTTTTGCGGTCAAAAAGAAACTGGTGATAATAATTGAAATTGAAGAAAAAAAAAAATAAAGAAATAAATTAATTTAAGAATTTTGAATTGAATTCAAAATTCGACAATTTCTTTAATTTATTTTTGATACAATTTCATAGTAGGTACAATTTATTATTCTAATGTAATGAATTTGTAAAAGTGAAACGAATTTCGAGGGACATAATAACATGTTATTGTCTTTTGTTTTTCTTATGTGTTGCCAACGTATTTTGAAGGAAGTTCAAGTAGTTCGACTGATAGAACCAATGGGAAAAAGTTCACGAAGCTCGATTGATTCTTATTTACACAAAAACTAGACGGCGTGGTTTCATTATAGATTGTGATTAACCCTAGCGATACCAGAAGATTAATGAAAGATAAAAGAAATATCAAAACCTTGTTACAAAGATTTTCAAGACGCTCAATGGCTACTTGCATAATATATCGTGTGAAGCTAAATTTACGATAAAATTACTTTTTTTATGATTCCTATTTTAAAAAGTTTGGCTAAGATATCGTAGATTACAAACAACGTCGATTTTCATAACCCTTTCAAGAGAAAACTTGCTTTTTTTCTATACCGTGCCGCCATAAACTTCTAATATGTACTTATAAAACGCCTAGAACACGATCAAGTAGAATAAACAAACTTACAGTCCGATTGTGAATATAGTTTGTAATTTTATTCAGGTACGATTAGTGTTTTTTTTTAAGTAGAGTTACAATTAGAGTATTGGACGGCGTAGCGGGTTCGATTAATTCCTATCTCAAACACATATTTTTAAGGTCTGGGTGTAGGTATAATACTAGCGGTTTCACCCACGTATCTCCCGATCCCGTGGGAATATCGGAATAAAAAATAGCCTATTTTACTCCCAATTAATCATTGATGTCAAAATAATTAGTTGGATCAATCATCCGGTATTCAAGCTTATACATAGTTGACTTGAAGCTTGAGATTAGTTTCCATCATGTCAGAGGCCCAATAAGGATAGAGCCTAGTGATACCATACCTACGAGTATATACAGAAATGTATTCTTTTTTATAGCTTTGTTCGTGATGGAAAAACCGTAAAATCCAATGTCACTACGTCTACGGCTCTCAAGAAAACTAATAAACTATTTTGACTTTTCTCGTTTATAGTAGGTACTGACAGCGTCCCGCGGTTTCATCCGCGTTAGTCCCGATCCCTTGGGAATATCGGGAGTAGCCTTTTAATCACATCAAAATCGACCCAGAAGTTTTGAAACCCATTCGTCATAATCAAAAACAAACAAACAAAAAATAGTTCGTCCAAAAATAATTAACAAAATTTGGCTAACTTCGCAACATCTCACACTCTAACTTATTTTTTTAGCTCCTAATCGTCCGACAGATACCAACGATTAGGAACTAGGTACTAGCACCTTAAGCCGCACTACTTATTAAGACTTATTATCTAAAATAGACACTAGACACCCCGCCTAAATTATATGTAATCTTGTAATTAACAAACGCTGTCTAGGTAAAATAGTTAATGGAGAAGATATTTCGGTATTTGTTTGATTTTACAAGGTACAAGTTCTCATTTTAATACCTATTACCCCCGAGGTGCCTCGAATGATGTCTGTGTTTGTTAATTATGAAAGGATTCTCTATTTATTGAATAGTAGTGAAATACCTACTTAGTTAAATTTTTTTGTCATTTTTATTTTTAACTAGCGGTTTGCTCCGGCTTCGCACGGCTACATTATGCATGTATTATACATTATAAACCTTCCTCTTGAATCACTTTAGGTATCTATTAAAAAAATCGCATCAAAATCCGTTGCGTAGTTTTAAAGATCTAAGCATACAAATGGACATAGGGATATAGGGACGGCGAAAAGTGACTTTATTTTATACTATGTATGTAGTGATGTAATTAGCTGCGCCCCTAATAATTTTCTTCGCAATTTTCTTATTTTTTTCTTTCATAAGAACCTGTTCCTTACAAACATTCAAACAAACATAACAAAAAATAATTAACGAAATCGGTTCAGCAGTTATCGAGATTTGTGCTAAGCGACACATTCAGCGATTCATCACTACATAGTATAAAACAAAGTCGCTTTCTCTGTCCCTATGCCCCTATATCCCTATGTATGTTTAAATCTTTAAAACTACGCAACGGATTTTGATGCGGTTAGATAGAGTGATTCAAGAGGAAGGTTTATGTATAATACATGCATAATATAGCCGTGCGAAGCCGGGGCTAGTTTTTTTTATATAATAGAGAAGATAGGTACTTAGATACTTGCACATTAATTTAATTTCTTTTCTATTGTCATTTTATTTAAGGCAGAATTTAACGAAACAAAAAAATAAACAAAAAACCTAAATGCAAGAACAAACAAACGTGATCGGAACTATACGTGCGTTCTCAAAACAATCAAACTTTTTAGATTTCATATAAAACCCAGTAACCCGTGGCCCGTGGCACATAGCCCGACGCCAATTTCTACTTTTTCCCTCCAATTTGATCGGTTATTTTGTTTAATAATATAGCTCTTCCTGTTGGTCCAACTTGAGCGGAAGCGACGTGATTTTTCGCGCGGTTAGATCACGATATTACGTTATTTTCGTGAAATTCTGTTCCATCAGGTAAGAAAACCCTTTCGTAACAATCAATGAGGATATCGTCTTTCTGGTGTTGCTTTTTAACGGTTTCGATTTTTCCGAAACGATTCCTAATACTATTTTTTAACATCAAAAATAAAAAGTTCCAAGACTACGGTGCTGCTAAAAATGCTCATACTTTTAAAATGGCTTAGGTGTTTTTTTTTAAATTTAACCTACAATAAAAAAAAAAATTTTACATACCTTAATTAATTTTGGTTTATTCTTTTAGAGCTACGATGCCTCTTATAAACACAAACACATAGACAAAAATATACTTACTTATCTACTCTATTATACACTCTTCTTTAATTTTTGTTGAAACTTTGTATAATAATATTTAGCTGGAGCCCTGAAATAATACATGCATATTTTTATCTCGATATTCCTGTGAGATCGGGACTGACGGAGGTAATAATACTATTCCAATTTTCTACAAAAACCTATTGTACCCTATGTTTTCCTACCATTTATTTCCCTATTCTTTCCTACCCTTATTGTATCTTACTCTATTGCATAAAAGTTGTACCTATTTGTTAAGAACACCTAGACAATTACACTGAAGGAAAAACCCTTTAAGTTTCAAGTCACACTGTGACCTTCCCTCTATTTGCTTACACCCTTCTCACGAAGACAGACGGACAAACAGATCGACATGGGATGGAAAACATGGGGCTGGAAAATATTCGCTTAGTTATTTTCGCTTGACTTCAGAGTTGCCCTTGTTAAAGGATGAACTAAGGTGCAAAGAAGTGGGCAAAACTTTTCTATTGATAAATTTTTCGTTAAACTTTACTTAGTTCCTTATTATTTTGACTGTTAACCCCAATCACGACTGTGGCTGGTTTAGTAAAAAGCATAAAGTGAGATATTTTTCTTCTCATCTTTCTAACTAAGTTTATGTAGACTATATGAAATTGAAAACGGGCTTATTGAGTAGAATAATAAAGTACTTAATAAGTAAAGGTAAGTTTCTACTTAGGTACTTTATTTTTATTATGCTAACTGTACTGAGAGTGTACAAGTCTTTGAGTCAACTATAAAAATAAATTTAAATGACTTAATTCAATAAAAAATAACTGTTATATTTATCTAGTTTTTCCGATAATAACTAATCACACGTGTGACTGATGATCACTCGAATCTCGCCTACTAAACATATCAGTAAAATAAAATAAAGAGTCAAAATATAAATATTGAAGAATACGGACCTTGCTGCTAATGGCCTAACTTTACTTTACAACGCTCTCTTTTTGAATAACTTTAAACCTTGCATATTTTATGTTACCCTCTAAATAATCCCTTGGTCCGCTCCTTGCGATACAACCAGAAGGTAAAGTTAGTTTATTCCTGAGCTAACTTTGGTCTTAATAAAAAAAAATCAAGGCTTTTTATAAGATACCGGAGATATTGCTTTTGTTTTAGATCGTTCGCCGCTCGGTGATTCCGTTCTAAGTTTTTTACGACTGCTGCTTTTTTAACTTTCCAAAGAAGGGACTAGTCCTCACTATAACCAAAAATCCGGTAGTGACAGGACTCTGTAGCGCGGGTCTAATAGAATATGGCTACGGTATTTCCTGGTCGTCGTAAACGGTGACCAAATATTCTGGTCCGTTGAATGATCACGCAGCGGTGATTGATCGTTTGTAGAAGCGGATCTGGAACTTCTTCTTTTCAAGTCAATGATGCTCGACCATTCAAATTTTTCCGGCCTAATAGTTAGCTACTGCAACTGCAGCAGCATTGGTGCGGTGTAGCCTCGCACCACTATTGAAGGAAACTGGTAGATTTTTTTTCGTGGGATGAACGCGGTGCCGTGAGACCTTGGAGAGTTCGAAAGATACCCTGGGCCTCCATTCCTCACCGAGGACGGCCGCCGAAGAGTTTTAAGACGGTTTGATTCCGATATAATACGTCATCATCAGATGTCCTGAGAAAAGAAAAAGTTGGGAACAGAAAGAAAGAAAGAAAAGCATTTATTGAGTACAAACACACGACAAACACAGGAATGAAGAAATGAACATGACAATGAAAATTAATCATAACAAACAAAAAAATTAATTATTAACAGCAAATTAATTATTTCTGAATTAGGGTTTTATATCGGATAAGCCATTGGCCGATCGACTTAGTAATCTAATAATGTTACCTTTAACACTCTACAAGGCAAATGAATCAATACACGTGCTCTTACCCCAATAAGCAGGTACCTCAAGACCTTGTTGACCTTAAACTTAAGTAAAATAAAAACGCACGTCACGTACAAAACTAAACAAATTAAACACCATTGTTAAACCAATCACCTAGTTAGTAACAGTTTACATTAAATTAGGATACGGTGTCCTTTTTCGTTTGGGAGAGGGTCCGAGAGGGGTTAGTTTTAATCATTAATGTGCAAAATCAATGACGTATACAGTCGGTCTGTCACAATATAGTGCGCTCCATAACGCGGCTAGCATTTTTAATAGTATGTTTCACTGACAGAGGACAAAATGAGGAAAATTTTTGCCCCGAAATATCATCACGGGGTGTGTAAGTTCAAAGTTTTTAATTTTTATTACGAGAAGTAGACAGTAAAAATTGTCGCAAAATATTGAACTTACTATACAAAATCGCCATACTCACTCGTAATAACAAGAAAGCACAAAAATAACTTCAAAACTTCGAGTTCGATTCGCGGACAATCGATTCAATAAGGTATCCCTCCCAAAAGTAGGCAATTATAGCGAAGATTGATTCTGTCTCTCAGTTATTGGATTCCTTCAGAATAAGCAATGTGGCCTGGTGATAACGCTGACTGATTAGTCAGTTATTATAATACAGCCCTTGGGTGCTTGCGTAACGAAACAGCTTCCCAGTATTAAAAGGTATCGGAACTAAACGGTATTAAGATTACGTAATCTAATACAAATATTAGTCTAAAATAGATTTTTTGACTAAAGTTTCGAAACGACGAAAGTGTTTTTTAATGATAATGTAATTTAAAAGTTATCATAGTAATGTAATTTGAAAATAGTGTTTTAATGATAATTAAATGTCGATTCAGATTAATTCAACAATTTTTTTTTAATTAATCAACACATATTTAACGGCTAAACCCACTTTAATCGGTGCTGGCAAACTTTACAGAAAAAATAGGTAATCGGTACTGACCAGGCTGCTGCAGTAACAAACTCACAAACTTTTGCATACCTAAATAAATAATAGAAAAATTGGGATTAGTAGAATGTCTATACAGATCATTACCGATTTATACCAGAAACATGTTTTGTTATGCAAGCGCCCGAAGGTTAAATCAAAATCGCGGTGTTTTCCGATAAGAGTTATTGAATTTCTGAAGATTTATTTTTGGAAATTAATAAGGTGGAGTTTTTGTTTGAGATGAATGTTTTTTCTGCATTCATATTTTATTATTTTATTGTTTTTGTAAGTATGTATGTTTATTTGTTTATACTCGTACTACGTAGTTTAACTTTTGCATGTTGGTTCATTTATTTTATTCATTATTGTAGTTTTTGATAATTTATACAACTGCTTTTTCATTTGAAACATTGCTTTTTGATGTTGTTTAGCATATTATTCGATTGCGTCGTAACAATAAGGTCAAACGGACCCAAATAGTTTTTTTACAGATTATTTTTAAAGTCAAGCAAAGAGCTTTTGGTTTATTCAAAACACTTCGACCATCAACTGCGCGCAAGGTGCATTTTGATTATCATTCGCAAAAAAGTTGTTAATTAAAAAAAACATACAAACATACTTACAAGATAGGCGCGAAAAACATAACCCTTTTCTTGCAGTCGGGTAAAAATAGTGTTAATAGATTAGGAACGTAGTATGATCAGTTACGGTTTTGTTCAATTTCAATTAGTACCCGGTAGGTACTCTTTCCTGTGATTGTTCCATTGGTAGAGCATCCAGGATTTTTTATTCCTACTTATCCTATTGGTACTTATAACAAATAGTAGAACAAATGGGAACGACCAATTCAAAACAAACACCACACATGTTTTATAAAATTGATCGTTAATATATTTTAAGAAAAAAAATAGTAAGTAGCAATCACTGTCTAGTAATTGATACTTACCAAATAGTATTTTTCTTTATTTCCATGAATATTTTATTAAGTTTTCCTACCAAAAATTGACAAAATACGTAGAATCTCACATTACCTATGTAAAAAACACAAAATTTCGATAGCTTAGGCACAGTATAACAATTTAACAGTATTTTAAGTAAGCGGTGTCCTTGGAATACATAGGTAGGGTACCCTTATACCGCTCGGTAGGTACTTAAAGAAACACTAGTGCTGCCCACTGACTGTGTCTTCTGTGCTACTTATTTAGTAATCAAATTTTAGATATATTATTGTCTTGTATCTCATTCATTAATTTATCTTAAAATATTTTTACGAAAACTAACTAAATATAAGATATCACTATAGAAACTTATAAAAAAAATATTGTCATTACATACCTTTTGTTTAAAATATAGTTATAACCAAAACTTTGCACTCTGTGTTCTCCGAGATTACAAAGAAACGAATGAGGGGGTTGATTCGACCGGTTTATATGAAGTTACTAGCTGCGCCCCGAGGTTTCACCCGCGTAAGTCCCGATCCTGTTGGCATATCAGGTCTCCAGCTATTAACACACCGAGTTTCATCGCAATCGGTCCAGAAGTTTTTGCGTGAAGGAGTAACAAACATACTAACACACAAACTTTCACATTTATAATATTAGTAAGAGTATGATACTGGTACATTTTTATTCTATGGCTTAGGAAAGCCCATTTACCTAACAACTATCATAATGGTGTTTTTTGGTCAAAACAAGAACTTTGTGTGCAATACAATTTAAGTTAAAAGCGACAAGGATTTTGCGTTTGTTGAATCCGCCTTAAATTCTAGACGCAAATACGTAGCCAGAATAGGTAGGTAACCCGTTACCACAAAGCGATCTCAACAACAATGCTACCTATCAAAAAAGGGGTTCCTATAATGGTTCACCCGAAATTCTCTGGTTATAATAATAGCATTATGTTGCTATTTAAGCAATGCCTCTACTACCTGTAGAAAGGGTAGATTGGGGCATTGCGACCTTAATTTTTTTTTTGGCGAATTTAAGAAAAATGCGTAGGCGTGTATCAGTTTCGTAAAACTCTTACGCCAAGGCGACACAATTTTGACGGATGTAGGTAATCCAACCAAAGATTAGATAAGCTACATCATATTTTCTTATATAATCATATTTTATTATATTTTCTTTTAAAATCAATGCCACTTTTCGTTGTAATTTTATAACTCAAGAAGGGGCTCACCTATCCAAACCAAATGTTTAAGCATTTGTTCGGACTATTTAGTAGATGGTTTATGTGAAGTTTGCACAAAATCGGTCGAGCAGTTCTTCATTTATCACATTTTTTTTATTTGACACAATAACGTTTGCCGGGACAGTTAGTCTTATATAAAAAGGCTAGGCTATATTAAATAAATAAATAAATATTGCAGGACATTCCACACATCGCCATCTAGCCCCACGCTAAGTAACAAGACTTGTGTTATGGGTGCTAAACAACGGATATACTACATAAATACTTTTTCTTCTGTAAATATATACTTATAATACATAGAAACAACCAGACCACAGACAAATATCTAAGCATAAATACTTGTCTGAGGCGGGAATCGAACCCAGTGTTTGGCAGTCCGGCATGGTGACCATTGGATATTAGGGACGCAGCCGCAGTAAAGTTTATGAAACAAGTCAATACAATCAGAATAGCTATAAAACCTCTATGTTTTAAGGTAAACAACACTTCTCTTTGCTCCTTACGTACCTTATAACGATTTTGCTACATCCTCAAACCTTATATCCGTTACAAATTATAAAGTACTAGCGACCCGCCCCGGCTTCGCACGGCTATAGGTATTATGCATGTATCATACATATAAACCTTCCTCTTGAATCACTCTATCTATTAAAAAAAACCTATTTAAGCATACAAAGGGATATAGGGACAGAGAAAGCGACTTTGTTTTATACTATGTAGTGAAGTGATAGTGATTTACATCCAATAGATATCGTAACGTAACGCGAGTACCCATTAGTTTTTACTTACAAGTTGCTAGAAAGAGTGCGAGTTCTAGTCTCATCGTGGTGCAATATCTGCAGACGCACTATTCCTTTAAAAAAATTAAGGGGCTTAAGCCGAGCGGCGCAGCTAGTAAACATAAACGTAGTCTGCCTTATGGTTTACTTCTTTGCACCACCTCCCTTATTTTTATTCAAAATTTATTCTAAATAGTCATATTTTGAAAGTGGGTAGCTCAGCGAACGGGTCGCTCGGAGATCGGGTAGCTCCGCCACTAACCCTACCAAGGGATGGTAGGTACTACAGTCATATCTTTTATGAACAAATTACTAGGAAAAACTTATCAGATAGGTCGCATAATTGTTCTACTCGTTTTGTCTTCATTGTTTTAAATGATTTTGGAATTATTTTCAGACTGTAAATTGGGGTACAACGTTGCTTCATTACACTATTACATTAAACATTACACTATGTTTTAGTAAATAAAGCACGAATTGTTAGTGAATTTTGAATTACATAAGATTATTGTAAATTTTTATATTAATTAAATTGTTTGGTATTTTTATGCAATTATATTCCATATCATAGGGCTATGGCGTCCCGGACTTTTGGAAGGCATGTGTGGAGCCGAAGCCAACACGTAGAGACCCTTTACAATAACAAGTCTAATAGCAAAGTATAATTTAGACACCAAAACCGGCGATTATCCCTCGGTGCTATAAAAAGCAGCCAAGTACAAAAATATTTGAGTCTATCTTTCCTACAGTTGTGGAATTTCTCTCAATCAAATTAAATAAAAGCATGCACTCGAATTTACATTAAATAAGACAAAACACAAGACAGTCATGTTTCTTGCAATCCCACCATAAATCTCTAGCGATAATCAATTAACAACGATTGAATAGAGTTGAACAATTTTTAATTAGTATAATCTAAAGTTCTAGTGCTAGCATTAATTAATCAAATAGCTCGAGTTGAGGTACATTGTGCTTGTGCACTAAGAAGGTATCTTGATTAAGGGGAAACACAGACTAAATACTTAATCGTCCGATAGTTGATAGTTGGCACTAAGGGTTTTGCTTTGTCATTCCTTATTCCTACTGCAAGGGAATGGAATCAGGTGTCTAGCTGTCTGTCTTTCCTAACGTGTAACTACAATTTTGTGATTTTCAAGTGATGAGTGAACAGGTATCTTTGTTCACTTATTCGAGTGACAGAGTAAGTGGAGACTGTGCAGTCGAGGTTTGCCGCGACTCGAGCCGAACGAAGATGCCGCGTGACGAGCCATTTGGTTTCGGTAAATGTTCAATGTTCATGCTTAAATGTGCCTCCGTGTGAGCCACGCTATCAGTGGAGACGGATACAAACGTCGGTCATGGCTACTTAAAAACTAGAAAGCGAATGGTTCGGGCAGAGGCGAGCTCCCTCGTTATTCTACTTTGTGGTTCAAGTAGAGACAGATTCATTTTCTTAGGTTTAGTCAGGCAGGATTGAGGCTGCGCCACTTAGACCCCATCATAACTTACCATCTTGTTAGATAATAGTAAAACACTGACCTATAATTTTGAAACTAAGTAATTGTTTTTGTCTGCCTTCAGATATGGCAATGGGCGATTTTAGACAAATTATTATTCTATAATCAAATTCTGCGAGCTATCCGCCGACTGTTTAGTTTCCAGTATGCTATAGATAGGTACTATAGAAATGCGCTCATGTACAACTATTGTGTGTAATCAATTGTGTGAAATGTAGCAATATAAATGATTCGATTGATCTGAAAATAGTAGGCATGTATCTTCAACTTTCAAAAGTCAATCGCCTTTTACTTTTTAACGATGGCGTGATGATCTGAAGGCCAATTCTCGTAAACAACATTGTTCAAATTACATTTCAATATCATTTCGATTGCATTTCGATCAGAAATAACACCCTCAAAGTAGCTCAACATACCCTTAAAGTTAACTTTTTGTAAAAAAAAACTGACTTTGAAGGTATCTTTTGCAATTGAAATGCAATCGGGATGATATTGAAATGTAATTTAAACAATATTATTTACGAAAATTGGCCTTCTGGATGCATTCGATGAAGACGGACCAAACATAGCCCACAGTGATGCAGTGGGACAACCCTGTAGTAGGATAATGTTATTTAAAAATAACGCTCTTCCGGTTACAATTACAATTGAAATGAATATGATTGGTTCACATAACATATTCATTTATCATCGTTAAAGTTATTATATTTTTTAACAATTGATGTAGTGATGTCAAAATTGATATCGATAATAAGTGATAATGACATAGTGTCAGGCGTCAACCAACTAGGTGATTAATATTAGTAGGTAATAGGTAACTACATTCATATGTATACGGTGATGTAATGATAGGTTATCCAATATTTTATAATTACTTTTTTATCTATACCTATAAAGACATAAATAAATAGGTCACTGCTGAACGAAATTCATTTGAACTTTAATTCAGGTTTAAAGAAAGAAAAGATAAAAAGTCTGTAATTATAAGCAAATAAAAAAAAATGGCAAGTGGTCTTAGAAAAACGAATAGAAAAGGATTCCATCTGTGTTTTGTTGTTGTTGTTTAATTGAAACAGAAACGAAAAGAAGAAGAAGAAAAGAAGAAAAGGACGATCGAACAGACGATCAAAACAATCGAAATAGAACCGAAAGGCAATTGAAACAGAACCAAAGGACGATCATACAGAAACAGAAACAAAACATGGTCGAAAATAAGCAGAGGACAATCGAAATAGAAGCAAAAGACGACCGTCACAACTTGTAAGAAATCATTTTGGCTCCCTTAGGAGGGCCGCCAAGAGAGTCGTCCGACTGCAATCGATGTTTTAGCGTTGCATCGTTTACCTAAAACAACGGGCTATGAAAACGATACATTACATTATCGATAGTTACAAATAACGTAGTTACCCAGCACTATCGCTAAAGATTCAATCCACACGGTCCCAATTTTTCGCGGCTTCGAATCGCCGGTTCGTATAGATTGCGATCACGTATAGAGGGCGCTACGTGTCGCCAATGTTGATCGCAAGTTGATCGGCCACCGCTACCGACCGCTCTCGGTCAATCGTAAAATATAACGACGGTTCGATCGGCGGTTGCAAATTGACCGCTGTTACTTATCTTTTGTAATATATAATGGAATAGTTTTCAAGTGGTCTCCAGACAGCAATGTGATAGTGACAGACTGAGTCCGTTCCGGTAACTGATATCTTACGAGCAGGGTAGGAAGACGTTCAACGTTGAGGCGGAGTCAGGAACACGCAAAATTATCTTCAACTAAAATTATTTAGTACTTTTTCTATATTTTCTAAAAATATTTTATTATTTTCGCGACTTGATCTCTAAAACTGATTTAACAAAAACAAAATGGGCGCTATTATATCTTCGGTTAGACCTTTCAATTTTATATCAGTTAGAGTAGTTTCACTATTCGATTTATTGGTAAGATCTTTATCGACATCCAAAAATAAGTCCTGACTGATTGAATGTAATTCAAGGCATAGCCTTACATAAACCACCTAGACGTCCAGAAACATAAAATCGGAAGGGTTTCTTTGTGAAGTTTAGGTATCCAATTGAAAAAGAGTTATTGGAAACTAAAGCCCTATGAGCGTGAAATAAGTTAGTTTTGGTATAATTTTTAACTAAAATTCCACGTGGTTTGAAGCATAATATTAAAATTTAAAGGGGGAAAAATAGAATTTCGTAACTTTTTAATTACCGGAAAATACACAACTATTTTTGAATTGTTTTACAAACTTGAAGCTAAATTGAGCCTCAATTAAAAGTCTAAATTACTTTAAAATAAGTCTAATATAGGACGGCCTTATAGAGATAATTGATTGAGTTAGGCGCTACTTTTCAGAACTCCATAACAACTAAGGTAGTATTAATATTGACGTTTTACTTCCGAGCCTAGTGCCATGACACAAGACGCAATGTGCACCGCCCTCCTACCAAAGCAATGAGACTTCAGAAAAAAGCCTAGTTGAGGAAAGGGTGGTGCGGTGGAAAATGAAGCATCCCGTACCTTCAACTTTTGTGACCCTGCAAGAGAGGCTTGTAGTAAGCACGTGGCGGGCAGTCAATCGATTGCGGCCTCAAATGGGCCGTTGCAGACAAAATTTAAGCAAATATTGCATCGACTGAGGAGCATTGCGAGTGTGGGGCCCCGTCGCAGTCCATGGTGCACCTACTCCAATGCCAATTGTGTCCTAATACCTGCACATTGGAGGACCTGATAGAGATCAACGCTGCTGCAGTTGCAGTAGCTGACTATTGGGTAGGAAAAAATTGACTGGTCGAACGTCACTGACTCGAAAAGAAGACGATACAATGAGATAATGGAATGTTCAGTGTTAGTGACACCATTTATAAACCACTGGACACGTGTTTCACGTCTACACGATGCATCATCAGGAATTGACCCCGACCGTGGTATTTGGGCGACAAACGTTAGATACGACGTCGCTCCCCGAGATGTTGACTCGTTGAATGCTGGAACAAGAGAGAGACCTTTAAGAGTTTGACGAAACAGAAATACAGCCATGGAGAATGAACCTAATGATACTATGAAGTTTCACACAATGGACAATTTAGTAAAGTGGATGTTATGAAGAATGACGTAATGATACGGTGGACCTATCGATACTGTGTACGTTTTGCTAAAGTGAACATTGTGATATAGTGGACTTAATGACACCAAGCGCTCATACCAAACCAACAGTTTACGCATATCAAGTCATTTATGTTATAAAATAACATAATATATTCAGGCTTGCAGATTTGAATATATTTTTCTTTTCTTGGCATTTGGCCAGTATTGTTCTTAAAGGTATGTTCAAGTTGCTTCTGGCAAAGAGGTACAGAACGTTGACATAAATATATAAACGGTTTAAAAAGAAATAAATATTTGTCTTTGAGTCTAATGCTTCGAAACTATGTACTGGACTAAAAAGTTCGTGTGAGGATAATATATTATATCTTTTGGAATAATATACGCAACTCGTGGATGATTTATCCTCACCATCAGCAACCTAATTGACCAACGTTTGACCACTATCTTACCTGATGATAAGTTAAGATGCAGTCAAAGATGTAGCACGCTTGCCTATTAGAAGATACTTGGATACTCGTGCCTTGAAAACTCCCAAATTGTACAAGTCTCGGTAAAACATATATTATTATGAGAAAGATGATATCTTCTTAGACCGCATCGTTACAGACTTACTTACTTAGACTTACAACGTCATATAGGTCAAACGGTAACCTACTTGTGAAAAAACAGCCCTACCACAAATTTCGACAGTTATAATCAATGAAAACTGGTACCAACAAGGTATTGCATTCACAAGTTGTCAATAACAACAATGAATGTTCAATTCGTTGGCTCTTCTCCAGTCTAGTTTCACATTTATTATGGTTTAACATGGCTTTTACAATAGAAGCTTGTAAAATATCGAAAATGGTAGTATGGGTTATAAATGTTAATATTTTTAAGAGAAAATAACAAGTAAAAAGTTATTCAAATATCTCACTAATCCTCTTTCATTATAAATGGGTTAGTTTGTGTGTTATCTACCCCCTAGTATAGGGGTGTATTCTTCGACCATCTAACTTACTCCTATGGGTGTTTTTGTGTGGATGTTAGTTTGTCTACTGAACCGATTACGATCAAGCTCGGTGCGTAGATAGCTAGAGATTTTGATTAGTCTTGTCCATCATTATAGTTGCCTGGAAAATATTGCCCTAAGGCTATTAAGCGGGCGGCTTTATTTGAGCTATTTAATTTTTTCTATATATAAGTTTTCAGTTTTATTATTTTTTATGTAATCGTTTTTGGTTCATGTTGTGTTTTTATGGTGCAATAAAATGTTTATCTATCTATTAGCACATGCTTTCTAACCCGATATTTCCAAGGGATCGCGACTTACGTGTGTGAAACTGGGTACAAATGCGAAAGTTTGTGCGTCTGTTAATAAGTTAGTAGGTATGTTTGTTACCTCTTCGCGTAATAAATCTATCGGTTTAGATTGTGATATGTGATTAAATTCGTCGTGTGAGCAGTTTGAGCCCTATACAATTAATACATTGGCTCCTTTTTACTAATAAAGTTGATAAGTACTAAACTGGATAATGTTACCATAAAACCATTTTTGTTTTTGTTTCGTGGGTTGTGTCTGTTAAAAAAATCTAAATGGGTAAACTTTTTCACGGGATCGTGGCCTATTTTATTTTATTAATTCAAGCGGGCAAAACTGCAGGACGTAGCCAGTTGATACTAAATATTTATACAATTTGAGATAACGACTAACACGAATAAAATGTTAAAAACCACTGCCTAAACATACCACTGATCTAACTTGGATAGTCTGACTTCGGACAACAAAATAAAATAAGGAAAACATACGAAAGGATCTTCATATTTTATTTTGTTTTCCGATATTATTTTGCTCCAATATATACCTACTTCTTGGTTGTATATTTGGAAAAACATCGACATATTCGTTACAATGGGTAGTGTTTTAGACCGAAGCATTCTTCTGCGAGGTTCGCCATTTCGACAAAATCGATTTGGACGTGCGCTAGATCGAATCCTATTACAACAATATCTGCAAAGTTCTCATAGGCAAAAGTGACGTCATTTTTTTTTATTTTATTATGATAACTAGCTGCGCCCCGCGGTTTCACTCGCGTTAGTCCGATCTTTCTCACCGTTTAAACCTTCCCTGGACTACGACAAATATTTCAAAACCGAAATCATCTAAATCGGTTCGTGCGTTCTGGAGTTATAGCGTCAGGAAGGAAAACCCGAATTATTTTTATATAGTAGATTACTTACTTCAAATATGAATATTTACCCCCTGAAAACCAACCTTAGCCTTATTAATAAGCAATCTAAATAAGAGTAAACTATAAACATAAGGTTTATGTCTTAATAATCTTTATTTCTCAAAGCATTGCACTGATGTTTTGACTAATTTAGAAATATGAGCAAGCGTTTGAACAGCATGTTGGTTAAAAAAGCAAACCCCTAAAGTATTATACGGTAGGAATAATTTTGATCCAAACAGCCTTCGATGTAATGGCAATTCCTTACAGTAGATTTCGATCTAAAGGGATTCCACCTAGCGAGTTTCTTGATTATAGTAACCCCAGTTAAAACCAACGTAATATGGGACGTCCTAGTTTCCGCCATTAACGTCCGATAAAGGGTAATTATTAGGGCATCCATTGTCTCTAATTACTAGCTATTGGTTCGTTAAGCCGCCATTAGAGGGCACTGTCACTTAACAAGACTCCCAAATCCGTGTAACTGCTAGATGTTACTTGATACTGTGGTTTTAAGGGCGGCTTGCTTCAGCATTTTCTTGAATAAAATTGCTATTAAAATAATTTAAAACTGGATATTTGCCGTGTTTATTTATGTTATTTACAATTAATATAAATTATAGACTAAGCTCCTGCCTACCATCGAACTTTCGTGATTTTATAGAAGCTGAGAATTTCTCAGCGCATGCCTCTAACATAGTTATGAACGATGTGCAATTATGAAGTTCAGACCATAGTGGCTTGGAGAGTTATCAGGTAGCAAAGCCAAGAATCGATCCTGTTAATTTTGCAAAAAAAGAAATAGCCTATATTTTTGTACCAATCGATATTGTTGCTAATAGCCAATCGATATTGTTGCTAACAGTGAAGGAAAACATCGTGATGAAACCCGCGGCTTAGTTGACTCCAGAAGTATTGACAAGTTCTCTCCTCTGGACATGGTCGACTAAGCTGAGAGGGTAGTAGGTGGTGGGCAAGCCTACTCCATCTTCACGCAAAAAGGACCCAATTAAAAAAAGATTAGACCAATCGCGGAAAAACAGCCCGTATACAAGTACAAGTAACGGGTAATCTAAAATTAAATTCTATTTCGATTACCAACGCAGGTCATGCGGGTTTCCTAAAAAAGGATTTTTAGAAATTCTACCTCTAAGAAGGGATGATTAAGTTTGTAGTAACTATTATGTTTCTGTGTCTGTAGGCGCGGGTATAACCGCGGGGCGTAGCTATCATGTATAGCTTAAACAAAATTATGTATTGTTGTGCGAGCGAACCTACGATATTTAACTAGTCAACGTTTCTCTGCCATATCCATCCATATTTCCATTTATGAAATGATTTAGGTATCCATAATTTTAAAAGCTTCTTCTGTTCTCTATGGATGTAGGCAACAAGAATCGAAAGACATAATGCCGCAAGCGATCCTTTTCATCTGTCTAGTGCCTATAGGTATTTTACCTACGTATCTAGTTTCAAACAAGATATTTGCCATAGATAAATTAATACTAGAGAGAGGCGCGTTTTTGACGTCTGATCGTTCGTCAGAATAGTAATTTCTTGCAATAACAATATGACGGATGTGACGTCATAAATATGATTACATAGATGTGTAGTTATAAATACGTCATACATTAATACGTTGTAACGGATATTTTTATCCAACCTCTTAGGGTTATTAAGATTGAGAGTTGAGGTTGAGTAAAGACGTAGTATAAAGCGTCATGGTCAGGGCACCACCGAGCTCTTAAAATGGAGAATTAAAAAAAAAATAGAAAAGATTGGAACTGAAAATAGATAGAAAAAGATAGGTTTAAGCCAATCCGGAGCGATTTTATTTAGTGTTGATTTTGTTATTCCATCTTCTTCGGACTGATTGCACAAAGTAAAGAAATAAATGATTAGGTTGAGTCGGATTTGCCGTCAGGCGTTGTTATTAGCTGACAATAGGTCAGCCTAAGTATAGCTATTAGAGCTGCAGGCAGCATAGTTTGCTCGGGAGCCCTGTAAAGGTGAGCGCACACGTAGCCGCGCCGCACGCGCCGCAGCGAAGGAAATCCCCAAGGCCGATGCTGATGACGTAACCAACCCGGTGCATACAAACGGAGACTGCGGCGCGTGCGGTGCGGGTAGGTGTGCGCTCACCATAACCCTACTGAATTTGACATGGATCGATCATTCTCTATCTTCTCAGGTTTACCTCGTACCACCTTAGTCCTTCATTCTTAAATAACATGAAAACACCGAATGAATAAAGTTATTTGGGTAATTATACACGGATGGTAAGACTATTTTTATTAGGCACAATGAATAATTAATTTACAAAATAAGTCAATTTGACCGTTCTATTTCTAATTCTGTTATCTGTGCTCGAAATATATCTATTTTAAAATCGCTTCAGTATCAGAATTTGAATCCAATATTATATTGAAAGTAGACTGAACACTCAATTTAATGCTTTGTATTGTACTGTTTTAGGTAGGAAATGGCATGGGATTGTGTAGATAGAAAGATCTTTTATAGTTTATCTGTGTGTAGATTTAGTGGTATGCAAAATAGTATATTGAATTACGGTGGATAGAGTATTTTGTTAGATCGGGGTGTTCTTATTTAGAACAATAAATGTGGTGTATAAATAGAATAATACAAAATCAGGCCACTTAGATACTTATAAGTAAGTAGGTAATGAACATACAAAAAATTATAAACCCAATGTACGGTCGGCTGCATAATTGCAGACCCACCGTAGAGCTCCAAAACAGCTGTTATAAGAATGTTTCCAATACAAGCAAGATTCTAGGCACCTGCTAATGGATATCAAGCTAAACGTATGTTTTGGAAAAAGTACATTGTGGGAGACCCATTTATTGAGAAACGGATTATTAAGGAAACGGTAGTGACGGGAACGGATATTTTGGGACCGGGTGTTGGGCACGTCAGGAAAGGGTTTAAAGTCTTCTAACTCATAAATTTATCAAACAAAAATTATTAGAATGAAACCATTCCAATAATAGTAAGTTTTAGAACTCCACCGGGAGCTGCAATTATGCAGCTGACTATATGTATATACGGTAACATAAATTGCAGACCCACTTAACAGTTCTAAAAGGAAATTTGTAATCGAAATAATGTTTGTGTAATTAATTCATAAGTAGAAAGACTTTAAACTTCAACTCAAAGAGGAACTTAGAATCTTGCTTGAACTGAAACCATGAAGATTGAAACCATTGTGATAATAGCAGTTTCGGAGCTCGACTGTGGATCTGCACTGCTTGATTTTATCTATTAAGTACCTATATAATATGTATGTTTATGAACCTCCTCCTTTTCTGAAGAAAATGTATTTGTGTGTTATGCCTGTCGAATTATTATTTTTTGCAAATTGTTGCTTCGCTTTTTTGTCCAAACTTTTCGTGTGCAAAACGAATTATATTGTGCAAAATGACTCTCTACAGCTCGTGCGAAACCACGGGACGTAGCTAGTTAAAAATAATATTCACATCCTATACGCTATAAAAAGAGCAAAACCCATCAACAATTTAAACCCAAGAAAATAAGTACATCGTAACTTGAACCACAGAGCTGTGACAGTAACGTCTACGCAAAAACCACGCGTAATGGCTAACGATATCGTCTACGTAACGCAAAAACCGCGCTTCTAAACTGACAAGACACAATGTTCCGTTAACAAGAATCGCGACAAGGTGCAAAACAAATATCGAGTAGGCTACATCTAGGATAGATACATAAAAACGTGCAATAAATCAAATAACTCAAAGCTGCAAAAACAACTGCAGAACAAAACTACCTTTGCAACTTTGAGGTTGGATTAGCAGCATCCGTTACGAATTATGACGTATTTATTACGTCACATCGGTCATTTGGTTATTGCAAAAACTTCTCGCCGATTTTAGGAACGTTATGTCAAAAACAAACAGACTGAACTGAGTAATTAACTCTATGAGAGTCCAATTTGTTCCTCATATAGTTATCTAAGGAAATAAAAGAAACACTTTTCGCCGTCCCTATTTCCCTTTGTATGCTTAGATCTTTAAAACTACGCAACGGATTTTGATGATTTTTTAATAGATATAGTGATTCAAGAGGAAGGTTTATATGTATAATACATGCATAATATAGCCGTGCGAAGCCGGAGCGGGTCGCTAGTATAAAATAAAGTCACTTTTCGCCGTCCCTATTTCCCTTTGTATGCTTAGATCTTTTAAACTACGCAACGGATTTTGATGCGGTTTTTTTTAATAGATAGAGTGATTCAAGAGGAAGGTTTATATGTATAATACATGCATAATATAGCCGTGCGAAGCCGGGGCGGGTCGCTAGTTTTCACATAAAACATAGCTTATTTAGATATTTAGAACCTCTAGATATTTGTCCCTTGTCGTTTCCCACTCCATTGCGCGCCGTCAAACCGACTACCTAATCTCATAAACAAAAAAAACCATCCGAACCCGTCCCCAGGGCTCACGGTACAGGGATACAGGCTCGTAAAGTGAGCATGCTCTGTTGGTTTACCGTACCAATGGGTAATGATAAAACAAATAGGCAATGTACAATGTAATGTACCGTCACATCCATTTGCCGGTATCCATGTGTCACCACTCACTGAGCGAGATAAAGTCTCCGTCTACTGTAAAATATTTGATGCTATTCCGTGGTCGCGCCGGGCGTGTTCAGATGACACGCGTCGACCACGCGCCCGCCACGCGCATCACACGCGTTGAACACGCTTTGAAATTTGTTCTATATATAATTTGAGTCTCATGATACATCAATAGATCTCAAATTGCATTTCTGCAAGCGGGCGCGAGGCGGGCGCGGGGTGTGCGCCGTGCGGGCGTGGGTGGACTTGCATGCAATTTGAGATCTATTGATGTGTCATAAGACTCAAATTATATATAGAACAAATTTCAAAGCGTGTTCAATGCGTGTGATGCGCGTGGCGGGCGTGTGGTCGACGCGTGTCATCTGAACACGCCCTCACGAGTTACCGAACAATTTTCACTCGCACGAACACGCTCAACCTTCTTTTATAAGTAACCACAGGTTTCACCCGCTTAAGTCCCGATCCCGCTGGGACACGTTCAGGTTCTCGTCGTCGTTACGGGGTTTTCTCAAGAGGCTGCAGTTTTTCGTTGATTACTATGGTTCTACTAATTGAATTTCGATGTAAAGTATACTACGACCTTTTGTGCTTTTTCGTTAGGTCAGGTCTATGTTATTTGAAAAAAAGTGTCAGTATTGTGACGAATGGGAATAAATTATTATATGGACGGAGACCTTTACCTACCTGTTTCTCATGCTGTTGTCTATTAAAGATAACACCGATTGATCCTTGTTCAAGATTTATTTGTGTGAATGAGAATTTTCGTTATGTCGGCCTTGCCTTGCTTATCTTTATTTTTTTAGAGATTTATACAGGTTGTTATGCCTACTCTGTTGTTTATGGTTTTAGGGATGGTGTTTTTGTAGTGGATGTTTTTTTGAGATAGGGGATTTTAAAGGGTTAATTTCGAGTTTTTATTATGTTCCGTTGATTCACTGTTGGTACAGATTATGGTTTTTTGTTTACGGAAAAACACTGTAACATACACACATAAAAGTATGTATATAGGTACAGGTTACAAGTTGGTAATTATATGCATAAGAAAGCGTTTGAGGGCTGTTTCTGTACACCTTAACATGTTTGTAAATACATTTCAACATTTTGAGTTTATGTTTATCAGCTGTTAAGAGGTAATTAAGCTTACATTATACTTACTTTAAGTTTTATCGACTGTTCTAAGTCAAAATGACGTTTATTTTAAATAAAACAGCTAATTTTCGAATTGACATCCTCAAAATTTCTAAACGTCTGAAAACAATAGTTGATTGTTAAAGAACACAGAGTAGCCATCAACCGGTTTTTTGTACAATTACCAATAACCCTGTTTAACAAGAGATTTTGTATAATAGATCGGTGAGTGAGTACCTCCACTTAAAAATAAAATCAACAAAAAAAAAAAAACAAAAGAAAAACTACACTAACTAAATTAAATAAGATAAATTTATTTAAAAATTATACAAAACAAAATCCTAGAGTAAACAAAGTTCCTAATTTAGCATCCCTCAGCTGAAGGGTGACACATTACGAGCTCTCACCGACGGACGGGTTTTATATTAGTAAAACGTCGCGTGTCTGTCCACTGATGGTAGGTAAGCCACTTATGTAGTGTTAGGACAACTACATTGGCACAATGGTCAACATCCCGGGCTGCCAAAAACACGGTTGCGGGTCCGATTCCCCCCTCAGACATGTATTTATGCTTAGATATTTGTTTGTGGTCTGTTTGTTTCTATGTATTATAAGTATATATTTACAAAAGAAAAGTATATAAGTAGTACTAGCGACCCGTCCCGGCTTCGCACGGCTATATTATGCATGTATATTACATATAAACCTTCCTCTTGAATCACTCTATCTAAAAAAAAATATAAAAAACCGCATCAAAATCCGTTGCGTAGTTTTAAAGATATAAGCATACAAAGGGAAATAGGGACAGAGAAAGCGACTTTATTTTATACTATGTAGTGATACTGATAGTGATATATCCGTTGTATAGCACCCATAACATAAGTCTAATTACTTAGCTTGGGGCTAGATGGCGATGTGTGGAATGTGCTGTACCTAGTCGATGCGGTTTAAATCGTTGAGCTTTTGACGTTACTGAAGAAGAAGTTGTGGCTGCAGACTACCACCATTCGTCGCTCCTGATGCCTGACGCACGCGTCATAATATATTTCAAATACATGTAAGTTATGTATTTATTATCCATAGTTGGTTCATTTGAGTGGGTCAATAAGACCTTTGAAAGAAAACAACAATAATTAACTTTCTATTGTCGAAAAATGCGTAGTATTTTCACCATAAAATGCTATTTAACATTATCGGAGGTTTTTTTATGTTATCACAAAAACACGTTAAACAACATTTTAGTTTCGATTCACATAAACCTTTCCGGCGTGTTGGTACACAGAACGCTCGTAAATTCCTAGGCCGTACACTAATTGGTTTGCATTTTAATTGCGTCGTGTGTTCGAGGCCTAATAGTGGAAGCAGTCTAGATACTTTGAAATTGGTCGATAGTTCGCTGATTGCCCTCCTGGTCATAAATCAGCTTTACGCGGTTTGCAAATAAAGCCAAGTGCCAAGTTTATAATTTGCATCAAGTCGTGCACGATGGTAATGAAATTGAGCGATGAGTAGTCTTCGATGAGTTATCTATCTATCTATCTTCTAATTATGCCCGAACAGCCTTAAATTTATGTATATATTTACTAAAAAAAAAACATACATACACTCGAATCGGGAAGCTCCTCTTCTTTTTACCCGACTGTGGTAATGTGTTCTGAAGTGTTCAGTCAAGTCAATATGTTTTCGTAGTTGAGTGAAAGCTACCTTACCAAAACCATCCTTATAGTTTCGGAAAAAAACGTGTAAACACAAGAAAAACACTGTTATTATATTCCCTTTACTTTGGAACTTCAACTGCAAATATGAAATAAAATACCACCTCAATTTAATTGCAACGAAATACCTACTAAATTATTTACGAAAAAAGAAGAAGAATCATTTTCTGGCAAAATGGAAGCCTAAACGCAAATACCTTAGAAACTCCTTACGGAAAGGTCCAATTATACGGGTGTATGTTAAAATTTATAAACTCAAAATACATAACGTTGTAATTCATAAAGTTAAAATACCGAAAATCAAAATACATAATGATTCAAAATACGTAAAATTAAATGGCATAAGTTTTAAATTCATAAACTGAAAATTCATAAAGTTCTAATTATATAATAACTAAAAATTATAATGCTTAAACCACATAATAATCAACAAGCCTAACTTTAAAATGTATAACTATCAAAATATATAAGTTGTAGGTTCAGGAAAACAAAAACCAGCAAATTGGTACATAATTTGTTTATTTAAATTAGAAAGTTTCAAATATATCGAAATACATACAAAGTAAATATCGAGTATTTATTAAGTAGGTAAGGTACCAGTCATTCTTTTCTCAAAAAAAATGACAGCTTGCTGCGCTCGCACGGATAGGTTATAGCTGCGACCACAAAGCACGAGCCGAGCAAGCGAAACGGCCGCCCGGTGCCGCGGCAGCGGCCGGCGAGTTTTAGAACCGAATTCTACCTATTTTACTTGTTTAGCGAGCGCGTAATTTATAAAAAAAAAACAATTACAATTATAAAAAAAAACACCTATTTTTTTTTATAATTGTAATTGTTTTTATAACTATAATATTATAGTTATAGAATTTGACGTTCGTACCTCATTGTAGTAAAATTAACCGTCAGAACTGCCAGAACCGAATTCTACCTACCTATTTATGCCCAAAATGCCCATGCGCTGCTCTACAGCGTGTATTTTATATATGGGCATTTTTACTTAGATATATTGAACATAATATTATGTGTAATAAATGTAAACATTTTGAACATAGGTATTATGACTATCGATATTTTGAACTTTTTGCTGTAATAGTTTGATTCGCTCGTAGGGTTTGTCAATAATTATTCATTTAAATCTTTATTTGTTTTGGATATATTATTATGTTATTTGAAATAATGTATTTTAAATTTATACGTTTCGTCATTCTGTATTTCGTATATTATATGAAACAAATTTTATTTATTTCAATTTTATGTATTTTGATCATTATGGATTTCGATTTTCGGTATTTTAACTTTATGAATTACAACGTTATGTATTTTGAGTTTATACATTTTAACATACACCCAATTATACCTACAGTTACAACGAGCAAACTTAAAAGTTAGGTCAATAAAATGGCGACTGTTGACAGTGTTGCGCATGTATTACTCCTACAATTTTGACGTTTGACAACCAAACATTAAAAATATACCATAAAAAATTGACACTAAAACCATACCTACATACAATTTATCCGTTCAGAAGCTACGATGCCACATCAGACAGACACACAGAATAACCTATAACACCCTTCTTTTTGAAGTGGTGTTTGGCTTTTTGAAAACGGTGGATCGATCGTGAAAGACTTTGTCAAAGTATAAAAATGTGGTGTCTTCTTTGGTATTTTCCTCACTACTTGAACTGTTAAACTGTCGGTAGATGAAAAGACGAAAGTCTGCGCCGCCACCGCGCCGTGCTGCCTGTTGGCTGTTGTAATCTCGAGTCGTAACGTCGAACGAGGTCAGCTGTTATTTGCTGTGACATGAATGTGACGGGGCAGCTCGGCGGGGCAGCGGCGGTGGTAGTGGTCAATCAAGGTCGAACGTTCACATATAGATCCATCCATCTAGCTATACTTAGTACAACTAGAGTTCTAACGGATGACTATCCTTCTCAGGCTGCTCCGAGTTTTAATATTATACATATCAAATCTTTAAGAAATAATCACGAGCATATTTTGCAAAATGCTTGGTTTTTTACATACGTTTAACCTCTATCACACCTGCCTGATGAAGTGAAGTGACGATGCTACATCTCTGGCCGCTTCGTCACCTATTTCTAAATAGACATGCAATTTTTTCAGTTTTAGACACGTAGTGCCATAATTAGTCAGTGACATAATTAGCCTAGTACCGGCTTCTAACCTCTAAATTACAGTAGTAAATGCCTTCCAAAGTAAGAAGCGATCTTTTCATAACATATTGTTTGAGTAAGCGTCTTACTATAGTGACAGAAATGAAACACGTTGCAAGTTAAAATAATATATAAATAAAAATAAAATAATATATAAAAATAAAAAATAAAATAATAGTAAAAGTTTAAGACTGCTCGGCCACAAGAATCTTGATCTATGGTTCAGCAGCCCCTTTATGAAATACTAGCTGACCCGTGCCCACTTCGTTGGGCATTTATTTTATTAATATTAAAAAAAAAGCCTACCCAGGAAAGACACGGTCAGCAAAATGATTCCCAGGTCAATTCACAGACACCGTCACTAACATCGAGGACGCTGTGCACTACCCCCAGGAATTTTTAAATTCTCTGAACCCCGCTGGGCTACCACCTCAACTTTTGTTTAGCTCTGAGAAGAACTTTTGCGTAGGTGTAGTTTTAAGAACGAAATCTAAAAAAAATCGCACGAAAATTATTAGACTTCGCGCACGACCGCTGCGTAGGGAGCCGACCTCGCGACTGAGCCGCGCGGGTACCTTACTCATAGATCTAAACTCCCCTCCCGCACGCGCACCCCCCCCTTGGTGACGCCCACTTCGCAACGGGCCGTGCAGCAGAAATCGTAATATTTTAATTTCGCCATAACTTCAAAACCAAACGTCCAATTTTAATCATTCAAAGACCAAATATTATCTCCATAAACTGTTCTTAGTGATGAAATCATTTATTTTGATAAGGATTAATAGCATGAGTAAAATAAACGCGTTTAAATGTAGTCCAAAAAAATTTTTTAAATAAAAAAATGGTTGCTGTGCCTCACTCGACATAGATGGGTATAGTGTGTCGCGGACTTTTGTAGATATTTATAAGATCTACAATTAATTAGAACATTTTATGGTTCTATCTTTTATAGTTTAGGCAGCGTACGCAAAATAAGTAACTTTTCTGGTTGATTTTTTACACCTTGTGTCCGAAAAACCCAAATATCTTACGGAACCCTATTTTTTTCCAAAATAAAATATAGCCTATGTTACTCGTGGATAATGTAGCTTTCGAATGGTGAAAGAATTTTTAAAATCGGTCCAGTAGTTTTTGAGCCTATTCAGTACAAACAAACAAACATACAAACAAAGTTTTCCTCTTTATAATATTATAAGTGTAGAAGTGTAGATAACAGGTGTCAAGTTGGCCTCTAAACATAAATAGTCTTAATATAGCTATTGCCTGTCTTGTAGCATCAATATTTTTATATAAGAAGATACTTTTATAATATTTAATAAACAAGTTTTCTTTCTTTCATAAACCCACCCCTACATAAGGTCCATCTTCAAGTCTCAACCCACCCTCCTTTCCCATTCATCATATTTTTCGTGTCGTCTTGATCCTTTTGGCTCCACTGCTCCGGAAACCTATTTGGGATCAAGTAACAAGACAATGAGACCTACTTGAAAATGAAATTGAGTTTTGAGATGGAAAAATATTAATTTTGGTAATAATTCGAAGATATTTGAGGGACTAAAATAACCTAAGCGTTGAATTTTTGTTACGGTTCCATAGTCAAAGGTAATTTGAAAAACATTATTTGGTGTCGAATTTTAGATTTTACTTTGAGAGAGGATTTTAGACAATGAAATACAATACAATCGTATTTTATACTTTGATATTTTAATCGTGAAATTAGGTGAAATCGTGAACGTGTTTCGAAAATAGAATTACATATGGGCGTTTTTCCGTAATACCTTTTTAGTTGGAACCTTTTTGTGCGAAGTTCTAGGTACTTGCTAAGGAGAGAACCACCTTAAAAAATCAGCCTAGTTCTTCCACATTTTTTTCATCAGATGAAGTATTAAAAAAATGTAGGAGTTTATTTACGTCAGCCATAATGTAGACTTTAATTTCCGCTGGCAGTTCAGAAGAACGTACGCAGCCTCTTCAGTCATGGAGACTGAAGAGGCTGCGTGGCTGAAGAGGCTGACTGAAGAGGCTGCTAAGAACTGGAATATTGGAATTCCAACCCTGAAAGGGTTTTCAGGGTTGGAATTCCAATATTCCAGTTCTTAGTGAAGACCTACAGAACAATTTTTCGAAATTGCCTTCTAATTCCATGTCTTTAGGATCAGCGGTTTTAACTGTGCGTTGATATATTTATATTTATAGATATAAAAATTGTAAATAACACAAGAAATTGTGAAATATTTACAAAGTAGGTACCACTATTATACAAAGTAAATGTTTAAGAAAAACACTAAGGAGTAATTGTGGCTGTAAACCGCAAGAATACGAACAAAAGATTCACAGTAGAGTGTTGATAGCTCATTAGTGTTGCCTGCGGTGCTTCTCGCCCATGCTCTCCTTGAAAAACTTTATACAAACATTCATTCATATATTTTTCTTTCGTATATAGTCTAAAGACCTATAATTCTTTCGTTTGACTACATAGTATAATACTAAGTCGCTTCCCGCTGTCTATTTGTCCCTATGTATGTAAGCTTTGATGCGGTTTTTTTAATAGATAGAGTAATACAAGAAGAAGGTTTATAAAACAAAATAAATCCCTATTTCCCTTTGTGATAACAACACGCGTGAACGGCTGGACCAATTTCGCTAATTGTTTTCGTTGTGTTTGTTATTGTCAGGAGAAGGTTCTTATGAAAGAATTAGAAAATTGCGCAAAAAATTATTACCTACGCGGGTGAAACCGTGGAGCGCAGCTAGTATTTATAATTATGTTAATGAAAATGATGTGATTAGAAAAGGTTAAATTAAATTGTTTATATATTCTTTGCTTAAAGTTATACAACTATGTTATACCTTTGATTATTTATAATATTAGTTGCGCCCCGAGGTTTTACCCGCGTAAGAAGTAGTCTATGTGTTAATCCAGGTCTTTCTGTCCAGCCGCTCTCGAGTAATATATAGTGTAACTAACACAACTTTGTTTAACCATAACAAAATGGTAGTCTTAAAATCGATTTACGGATGACAATTTTGCGTGATAACGTCATAAGAAAACATTGACTGTAACGCATGACGTTACACGTTTTTATGAGTGCAGGTGTTCACGATTTACAAGAAGTTGTCACGCTAAAAAGGTTATAGTGGGTCAATCTTAAAAGATGGACACATGCTGTCGTGTACTTTTTTTTTGAACTTTTAAAGGGAAACAATTTTGTCATACTTACATGATTTTTAAGGAACTTACCGTTTACGCAGCACACGCAACGGAAGCTCTTAAACACTGAACGGATTTTCTTCTGCTACCCATACGAAGCCGTGGCGTGTCGCTAGTTATACATAAATAGATGTTAGAGAAAATAATACACTTTGTTAGGCTATATTCGGCCAGTTTGACGTATGAATTATTATTTTAGGTGACAAGTCTTTAAGTTAATTTTAGCTGACATTCCGAGGTGGTGGTTATAAATACATATTTCATAGTCCTAATGTGTAGGAATTTCACAGTCTTACTGAGTTGTCGTAATACTGAAAATAATTGTTAGTTACTAAGAGCGGTGTTGGCTTACCTTGACTTTTATTTCGAAGGTCGTAGGTTCGAATTCCGTGCACAAATATTTTTTTCTTACGAAAAATGTATGCGCGCTGAGTGACGTTGCTCTTACGGTGAAGGAAAACATCGTGATGAATATAGCAGGTGAGTTGGCTCCAGATTTATTTACGAGTTCTTTGCTCTGTATACGGTCGACTAAGCTAAGAGGGTAGTATATGGCAAAACGACTCTATCATTACGCAAAACGGACACATCTAAAGACTGTTGCGGAAAACGGCCCGTATACAAGTACAAGTAGTAACTAAAATATCGGTATATTTATAGACAAGCTTTCCTTAGCATTTGACGCAGAGTGGCCAAAAATTCCATGTGTTTTCCTTAGGTAGGTGTTCAATGCAGAGTGGCCAAAGACAGCTGGGGATCGAGACACATGGAGGGAAATGGGGGAGGTTTTTGTCCAGCAGTAAAAAACAACAGGCTAGAAAAAAAACTGTTCAAGTGTGAGTCGAACTCGTGCGCCGAGGGTTCCGTAACTACCCATTCATTATATCGACATAATAAACTGCGCTCATACAATTTAGAGGACTGTCTTAATTGGCGTCAACTATGTATGTATGGGGACACCTTTCTATTATTAACTTTATTTTTTTGGCTTTTCTTTTTGCCAAATTTCGTGGTACTAGGTCAACCGGAACTACCATATAGGTTTTCGACCCTCGACTATTAGGCCGGTTGTAACATCTCTAGTGTACGTCAGCCCTAAACCCGTTTCCTCGAACCGAAATTCATTCACAAAAGAATACGCAAGTGTATAAATAAATAAGGATTAAGGGCTTATTTAGACGAGAACAGAATAAGCTCGTATGGAGTGTAAACACGGCTTTAGGAGATTACCTCGCGACATTGAATGATCATATTTACATTTTATTAATCTTATATTAAACGTATTTAGGACTAACTCTTGCGGTTTATTACTTTTATGAAGCTTTTACTTACTTTTATTACTATTTACTAGAGATCCGTCCCTTCGCTCGGATAGCTGAGTCATTTTCTTTTTTTAGGACCGTTTAAATAAAAGTTTGTTTTATAAATATTTTGTTACCATTAATTTATTTTGAGTTATCTGTTGTTTCTGGGTAAAGGCCTCCCCCATTTTCCTTCGTGCGTCCCGATCTCTAACTGTTTCGGCTACTCTACGTCGAATGGACTTATTTCCAAAAGTCCATACTTCAATAGTTCTTTATTTTCTAATGGGTCCATGAAAAATATTATTAATGCATCCAGAACGTCGTTGTGCCACCGTTTCTTGGATTTACTTCGAAGACGTATATACCGGTCTACTTTTTCTGCCATAATTTCGTTAATTTACACAAAATTTCAATGAATTTTTCACTTTGAAACTTCCCCATGAATCACTCCGTCTCCGTATTATGATCAATCAGTTCAGTATTTTGTATTATATTATATATAAATTACTTACAGTGGTTTTATAGCATACGTCCTTATCCTGTGGGAATTTCAGATTGATAAAAAAAACAGTTTGAATTTGTAGAATGCTACATTGCTACAGCTACGAGTTCGTAGACAAGCTACATGTTCTCGTAGGTAAGCTACGGCAGCTACGGAAGTCGAGTTTGCTACGCAAATTGAATAGAATTGCAACAATAAATTATTCAATTTAATTCAAATTATGCAATATTTTAAGAAAATTGAATTTATTGCATCAGTGTTTTTTACTAGTTTTTATGAACGTTTTCTACAAAAAAATGTATATTGATATAAACATAGCTCTAATTTAAAAAGTTATATAATGATACAAGCGTGTTATTTGTTTAGTTTAAGTAAGTAGGTATGTATGTATGTATATAGTGTAGGCGAACGGAAGGCATTGTCCAAAGGCTTGGTAACCTTGGGAGGCCGCAATGCGGGTTTACGTTAATATTTTACTTACTTATGTGACACACGGACCGACCCGATTTTAATAATTAAAATATATTCTTTTAGGTTTATTTTTATTTAAAAAAGTTCATTTTGCCATTCTCAGCTGGGTGGAATCACGTACATTTATATTTTTTACATTTGCCAGCAATCAGCACAAAAACTTGAGGATGTAAAATAGCAAATCAGCTGTTACAAATCATGTCAAAATATATAAATGGGGCACCTCCATTGGTTTTTCCTATAATTTTTCAATTAATTTTACATTTAATTCATAATTAAAAAGTATTTACAAAAGAAAAGTATAATATTTTATCCATTATCTGGCCACCATAACACAAGCCAAGCTTGGAGCTAGGTGACGATGTGTGCATTGTTCCGCAAATCTTCTTCCATAAGTATCCCACTGCTGGGGAAGGGTCTCCTCCATTTCCCTACATCAGACCCGCGTTTATAAAATGAATATTTATAAGAGCGTAAAAATAGGTTAAAAACGTATAAGGTACTGCGGATAATAAGGGAGTGTCCCTTATTAGCGGTTTTTTTTTAAAGATTTTTTCAAATTAGTGACAAATTACAAGAATATTAACAATAGAATTGGTTTTCAAATTGACAATATTTATCTAATGACTGGTTTTTAAGTAGTTTTCCCTATTTTTACGAAATTTAGTTTGTAATTAAGGTTTCAGATGGCTCTTATTACCCGCAGGTACGGTCGAAGTCAGAATTGGCGACCCACCATAGATAACTGGTATTATTAGAATTTTCAACTCAAGCAAAATTCTAAGGTCTTGCTTGAGTTCAATTCTTAAGGTGAAGGGTACCTGCGCTCTCTCCATACAAACGTAGTCGACTGTTTCCTCCCTGGATAAAGACACTAGCACAAATATTTTTGTGTCATAAAACCTATAACTGCAATGACAATGCCCCTATGTTTTGGTTTTTTTCATTTTCTAATTATTATAGAAAAAAAAAAATAAAAAAAAAAAAAAAATAGGGGCATGGACCTGGCAGTTTAACAATAAGTTTTATGCCCCAAAAATATTTGCTCTAGTGTCATTATCCAGGGAGAAAACAGTCGACTACGTTTGTAATAGTTTGTATGGAGAAAGCCCCCGTTACCCTTTCCTCTTAAGTCTTTCCAACTCATGAATTTATTAGTTAAATATTAGTTGAATAAAAAAAACCAATAATAGTAATTGGGGGGTTGGGGTCCGTTTTGTAGCAATTGTTAGTTATTAAGCCGTATAGACGAGCTGTTGAACATCGAAGCTCGTCATCTTCTGCATAGGTTGCCAGAAATAGTCACTGTGGCCGAAATCGATCAAAGAGATACCATCAATCTCCGTTTTTGTTGCAAATAAATACTATTCTAATTTTAGAACTCTACGGTAGGTCTGCAATTCTGAGTCCGACTGTACGGTTGGCTGCATAATTGCAAATCCACCGTAGAGCTCCAAAACGGCTGTTATAAGAATGTTTTTAACACGAGCAAGATTTTAGACACCTGCTTTAGGTGAAGTTTAAAGTCTTATAACTTATCAATTAATCAAACAAAAATGATTAGAATCCAATAATAGTAATTTTCGAACTCTACCGAGGACTACAATTATGCAGCCGACTGTACATTATGTAGGAACGAATACGTATCCAACGATCGACCTAACTGTAGTTTCAATGTTTCTACCCCAATGTGTCAACGAAGGAGGTTAAAATACAGTTCCCTAATTGCTCCCTTGCCTTCACCCCTAATAACTTAGATTTCTAATAACCTCTCATTTCTAATTTCAGGTACCTTGTTATACCTAACTACTCAACAACATTTAGCCTGGAGGTAAGTAGTTAATATAGTTTGATTTTAACTGAATTATTTATAGGGTACCTACCTACCTACTACCTACTAAATATGGATTAATATTCTACTAATTTTAAGTAAATGTATTACACTGTTATTTCTGTACACCTAAACAATCAAGTTTTGTTCTACAACTTTTAGGAATTGACCATTTTATTAAAAATATTGTGGTAATAATATCATTTCAAAAATCAGCTGTTTTTTTTTAAATAAAAGGCATTTAGATTTAGACTTGTCAATCAAACTTCAAAAATAAGTATAACACCGGAGAGGTTAATGACCCCTCCGGTGTAAGTAACAGCTGATTTTAGAAGAATCATAACCTTAAAATTTCATTCATTCATTGTTCATGTAAACGCACCTGGTAACCGGCACCTTACCCTACGCGAGGCGTGTACGCGGGCGTGCAGTCACCAGATACATTCACCGAAAGGGGATAAAACCTACCCCTAACACCTACCCCTACAATAACCTATCCCTAGTTTCCTAATCGTATGTATCTGTATCTGGACCCCTTGTGCGTGTATCCTAGTTAGTGCGTGTGTGTATGTGTGTGTACCTAGCTTTATGTGTACCTACTGGCCCTACCCTACCTGACGTGTCCCTACTGCCCTAGCCCTAACCATAGGGTTCGAACAATATATAGATAAGTACGGGATTGTCTGTCACCAGGCGACCTGGGGTGACGGACGGACGGTGGGTAGGAAGGGTGGTGTGTGTACGTCGTGCAATGTACACGGGATGGATTTTCTCACTGCTGGTCAAGCGGACTCACAAGACCAATCGACTGACGGCTAAGGGTTTCCTGGCCGCAGTGAGAGGATGCTAAAGAGCATGGAGTAGCTGCAATAGCTCTTCTAGCGGTTGCTAGGGACTGCTCGTATCTTGCAGCTGCAATAGCTCTTCTAGCGGTTGCTAGGTACTGCTCGTTTCTTCCAGCTGCAATAGCTCTTCTAGCGGTTGCTAGGCACAGCTTGATCTTCTTGGGAGGAGGAGTGATACTCGACTCAGTTCTTGATTCCAATTAATTTATTCACAAATTTCTTAGATTATATACATTTTAGTTTTGATGACTTATCAATAATTATTATAATAGTGTGCTGTCGATGTGCAGCCGTGTGTTACCTACCTATTGCCAAAATAATATTAATCATCAAAAATTGTGTTTACTTTGTGACCTAGATTTAATTTAAAACATACAGTTTGTCATGCGACTTGGCTTGTTTACATTTATTATTTTAATATAAGTATTTAGTTAAGAAATTATTATTTTTACATATTACAAATTATTATTAATCTTTAAATTTATCCTAGTGTATATATTGTATAGTTTATATTAAAGTAAAATTATTGTTCAATGAGTTGAACATTCTGGCGTCTCTCCAGGGCAGAACTCCAGTTGGTACAGTTCTATTCCGTCAGTGTTCGAGGGATCTTGTTGTCTTCTGGCTGGTTTTCTGGGTGCTACCTGGCTGTAGACTGGGTCGTGATGTTGGCTGGCTGGCTCGTCAGCTGCAGGTCTGTTGTCGTGGTGCTGTAGCTGTACCAGTGACCTTATGCCCCTCGTGATCTGAGGAACACAAAATAATATTAATAAAATTATAGTAACTACTACTATACCTCCTACTGTAGTAGTTATGTAAGTGTGAGAAGTAACTTGGGTCCAGATTGTATTGTCTAGTTTAGTTTGTAAGTTATTTTCGGATTTGACTACATTGTCGAGAATATCTTGTGAACTCTCTATAACTTCGTCTTTGGTTACATTAAATATGGTGCCAGTGCTATTATAGGTGGATATAGAGAAGTCGATTGGTTTTGAAAATGACGCTACGGTTTGAACTGAGATTGTTCTTTTTGCAGCTAATATGTTATTAGTTGTCTTTATAATACAGTTGTCGGCAATCCGTATTACTCCAACATCCCGCAGTTCAATTTCCTCTCTTTGTCCGTCACATATGATCGATGTCAAACTACGGTCTTTAGCTATGAATAACCATGTATTTTGCATATGCAGTTGTTTCCATAACAGTTTGTTAGTTATGTCGAACGTTTTTGATTGACACCTCGTTTGTGTTTGGTTTTTGAAGAGCTGGTTAACAATGCAATTATCATTTGATTGCATGTTCTTCACGGCACTAGGAAAGCAGACGTATGTACTCATACTTTGTAGGCAACTTGTAAATTCTTCATGATCTAAGTCAAAATACTGTTCGTTGTTATAGTCTACGCCAATGTATGATTTTTGTATTTCGACGGTTTGGAATAGCTGGTCCCGTGTTTTTTCAGGAACCGCTGTGACATAGATCATTGTGTATTTTGTTGTGTCCTGTATCGGAAAGTAGGCGTACACTTGGATGTGTGTTTCGTTTTCCGCCATTTTTGTTTCTAGCAGTTGTCGTTGTACTATCTTTAAGTTACTAGGAAGTTTGTTATTTGCCGTATAAATTAGGTTACTGACGTTCTTTGGAGTCAAAATGCTGTATACACTTGATTTCGATAGGTATACATCTAATAATCCAGCGTAATGTTCTGTTATTTCAGTTATGTAATCATTTGCTAACTGATACGTTTCTATTATATGTATATTTACACTGTTTCTGATGACTGCTTGGTACCAATAATCTGTTTCATGTATAAATTGTATGACCTGGTTTAGTTTTGTTTGAAATTTTTGTAGTTTTTTCGTGATTCTATTTTCTGTCTCATTAACTTGTGATACCGTTGATATCATAAACTTCGTTTGTTGATTTGCAGCTTCGATTAGTTGTTGTTGGTTTTTGTTCAGGCTATCTATGTCCCTGTAGACCTCGTCATTTACGCCAAAAACTGATGTTAATATCTGTCCTAATATACCTCTCTTCTTTCTTTTGGTTTGGTTTGCTTCCATTAGGTATTCTTTTGTTCTTTCGTACTTTGACTCGGATTCTTTTAAGTAGTGGTGGAATTGTTCACAATGTGTCGCATTTTTGGTTGTATTTTTTGCTATTTCACAAAGGTCGTCGAACTGTGTCACTGCTTTCTTTATTTGTCTAAGGTTTTGTTCAATCTGTTCTTTTTCGAAGTTTGTCTCTATTCTAAAGACTCCTCTGTCAATGCATGCAGTCCCGATCTGTTCTACATAAAATCCTGGTTTTATTTTAATCATTGTATAGGTTGATGTTACGTTGGCAAATAGTTGTAGGCATATAATCAGGAACGTGAACCATTGCCATTCCTTTTTATATGTATGACTCCTGGTTTGTCGTTTATTCTGTTTTACGATAACATTTGATTGTACTGTTGTACTCGTATTACTTGGTTTAGTGCCGCTGTCGTTTTCATTGATTGGTAGAGGAACAAGTTTATGTATTGCACGTTTTTGAGTTGAACCAGAGGACTTCTGTAGGGTTACAACTCTTGTGAGGTCATCATTGCCCGGATGTATTTCTTTTACTTTTGCCAGTGGCCATTTGCTGGGACTTATGTTTTCATCTTTCACTAGTACTAATGTTCCGATCGTTAAGTTTTCGTTGTTTGTTTTCCACTTGTATCTCTGTTGTAATTGATGTAAATAATCGTGTGTCCAGCTTTTCCAAAAATCTCTCTTCATCTTTTGAATCTGTTTCCACCTGAGTAGTAGATCAGTGCTAATATTTGCCAGGGGATCTGGTATTCCTATTGCCTCTCGTCCTATTAGGAAATGACTTGGTGTGATCACTACGTTGTCATTTATATCTTCGCTTTGTGCGCATAACGGCCTCGAGTTAAGGCATGCTTCGATCTGGTACAGGAATGTTATCAATTCTTCGTAGGTTAATGTTTGTTCTCCTATCACTCTGCGTAAGTGGTGCTTCATGGATTTTTCTCCCGCTTCCCAAATTCCGCCAAAGTGAGGAGACGAAGGTGGTATGAAATGCCATTGTGTTCCTATCGTAGTTATTGTCTGTTGGAATTCATTTGACTGAGTTATTTCCAGTATTTCTTTGTAAAGGTGGTTGGCAGCTCCCACAAAATTAGTTGCATTATCGCTGTACATGTGTGAAACTGGACCTCTTCTTGATGTGAACCTTTGCATTGCAGCTATGTAGGACTCGGTTGATAAATCACCTACTAGTTCCAAGTGTATTGCTTTCGTTGCTAGGCAAACAAATACTGCAATGTATCCTTTGTACGACTTGTGTCCTCTTCCTTTCATTGCTCTTACTTGTACAGGACCAGCAAAATCAACACCTGTGTGACTAAATGGGTATGATTCGGTTACTCTGGCTTTTGGTAATGTGCCCATTTTTTGATGTAGGGTTGTTGCTTTGTATCGTATGCATTTTACACATTTGGATATGTAACTCTTTATTCTTTTCTTTCCTCCTAATATCCAATATCTTTGTCGTATGTAGGCTAAAGTTAACATGTTTCCTCCATGTAAGGTTTTCATGTGAGCATCGTGAATTATTATCCATGTGACGTGGTGATCGCTTGGTAGTAGTATAGGATGTTTTTGGTTATATGGAAGGTTTGAATTATGAAGTCTTCCTCCGACTCTCATTATCTTGTCTTCTTGATTTATAAATGGATCTAAGCTTGTTAGTCTATTATTTTTTTCTAGTGATATCCCTTTTGTTAATGTTTTGTACTCTTTTTGAAAAACTTGTTGTTGTACTAGTGCTATTATTTTGTTTGTTGTAATAGCTAATTCATCACAACGTAAGGGTTCTGTGCTTTTTTCCATATTCTTAAATCTGAAGCAGTATGACAGTATTCGTACCATTCTTTGGAAACTTGAAAATCTCTCCCATATTTCATTCTGTGGTTCGGTAGTTGTTGCTAAGTTACTGTGAACGGTTTTTTTTATCTCTTCACATATTTCAGGGATAGTTTTAGTTATTGGCAGATTTTTGGTTTTTAACCATGTTGGGCCATTCCACCATAGTGTAAAGTTGTGAAATTTATTTGGTTCTATTCCTCTCGAAATTACGTCCGCCGGGTTATTTGACGTTATGACGTGATTCCATTTTGCTTGTGGTAATAATTTTTGTATCTCAGCTACCCTGTTGGCTACAAACGTTTTCCATCTTGTAGCTTCACCTTTGACCCAGCCTAATGTAATCATTGAGTCCGTCCAACAATAAACTTCTGTGTTTGTAAATTTCATTGTTGTTATGATCTTCTCCATAAGTTGGGCGAGTAACAGTGCAGCACATAGTTCTAGTTTTGGTAGTGTTGTCTTTTGTTTCAGCGGTGCCACTTTTGATTTTGCTTGTAATAGTGTAACTTCGTACGAGTTTTCATTGATTTGCACTCGACAGTATACCACGGCCCCGTATGCTTTTTCCGATGCATCACAAAAGCCGTGTAACTCAACTTTAGTTTCATCTGTGGTATGACACCATCTTGGTATTGAAATTGCTTCTAACATTTTCATCTGGTCTTGTAATCCAATCCATCTGTCTTTGGTTACGTTATCTACAATCTGATCCCAGTCTAGGCCTTTAGTCCATAGTTCTTGCATTATCAGTTTCATGGTTATTATAACTGGTGCAAGCCAGCCCAGTGGATCAAAAAGCTTTGCAATTTCTGACAGGATGAATCTTTTTGTTGGATTCTCTTTTTTGTTTATCGTGATTTGGAATTTGAAACTGTCTTCTTTTGGTGACCATAGAACTCCTAACGACTTTCTTGTTTCGTCCAGTGGAATTTTTAACATCTTATCCTCTTGTTTTTCTTTTGGTGTGTTATTTAATAATTCTTCACTGTTTGATGACCATTTCCTTAGATTAAATCCACCTCTTCTTAACAACTGTATCAATTCGTTTTGTAACTTCTTTGTTGCTTCTACAGACCTGGCCCCCGAGAGAACATCGTCGACGTAGAAATCTTGTAACGTTATTTCGCTTGCATTAGGATACTTCTGTCGTTCATCTATAGCCAGTTGTTGCAAAGTTTTGACTGCTAAGTATGGTGCCGATGCAGTTCCGTATGTAACGGTGGTTAGTTCATATTCATCGATTTGATGTTTTGGAGACTCTCTCCATAGGATTCGTTGATATGGCAGGTCTTCTTCATTTACGTTTATAAAACGATACATTTTCTCAATGTCTGCCATAAAAACAATTTTATGTCTTCTCCATCGTAATAGTATTGTAGTTAAGTCTGATTGTAGTCTTGGTCCTGTCAACATATTCTCATTTAAGCTAATATTTGTGCTTGATTTACTCGAAGCATCAAATACCACTCTTAGTTTTGTAGTTAATGACTCTTCTTTAATCACTGGTTGATGAGGAATGTAGTACTTTCCTTGGTAATAGTCTACTTTAGGTACTTTCCTCATGTGACCCATTTCTAAGTATTCGTTTAGAAACTCTTGGTATCTTTCTTGTAGTGTTTTGTCTTTGGCAAACCTTCTTTCTAATTGTAGTAGTCTAGCCGCCGCTTTCTTTCGTGAGTCTCCATAATCTACGTCTGGATTTTTGAATGGAAGTCTCACAGTGTAGGACCCATCTATATTTCTGGTAGTTGTTGTCTTGTAAAAGTCTTCACATTGTTGGTCATCGCTAGATAGTTCGTGATTGGCTGGAATTTCTTCTAATTCCCAGAATTTGGTTAATTGTTCTATTTCGTTCGTTCTTGATGTCATAGTAGTAACTTTCATTCTATCTGTAGTGTGGCTACTGACGAACCCGGATAGAACCCATCCAAAATGTGTGTCTTGGGCTATTATGTCGTCATTAATCTTGTATAGCCCTTGTAGTAGTAGTTTGCTATAGTCTTGAGCTCCCAATATTACGTCGATTGGGCCTCTTTTATTGTAAGTTGGATCGGCTATCATTTTGTTTTCTAACTGCCTTTCCTCTAATTGTGGTATATTGGTACTCGGTATGGCACCAGTTAGTTTTGGAAGTATTATTAGTGTAGTTATTAGCTTGAATTCACTCGGAAATCTTGGTTGTAATTTCACTTCAATGGAGTAATTCGCTATTTTGGGTTTTTCGTCAGCTATCCCCGTTACTTCAACGTGTGTTCTGTTCCTCGGGTAAGCTAGTAGTTGAGCTACTGTTTCCGTGCAAAAAGACGCTTCTGAGCCTTGATCACACAGTACTCTTAGTAATTGGGTTGTACCATCGATTGACTTGACATTTACTAGCGCTGTAGCTAGTAGCGTAGTTTTTGGTAGTGTCGTTGTCGTATTTGTATGCATATTGTTTGTTCTAGTTGTAGTTGTATTCTTAGATGTATTGGTTTTTTCGTTCTTCGTATATCTAGTTGGCTTATGGTTTTCTTGGTGTAGGTAGGAATGGTGTCCTAACCTTCCACAGTGTTGGCAAGTCTTTGTACTCATACATTCTTCTGATTGGCTGTGCGCCAAGCAATTCCTGCATATTCCTTTCTCTTTAACTGCCTTGTATCGTTCTTCTACTGATAGTTGTTTAAATTGTATGCATTGGTATATGGTATGGTATGGTTTTTTGTTACAATACCAACAATGATTGTTGTCTGACCTCTTGTATGGGCCTGGTGTGTCGTATCTTGTCTTGTAATTTGTTTTTGTTTGTTTGCTTATCGTAGTTGTTGTCTGTAAGCATTGGAATCGTTTCTCTAGGAATTCCATCATCTCATCAAACTTTTGTGGCTTGTTAGGTTCGGTTAATTGTTGTTCATACTTTTCGTTTGTTTCAGAGTCCCACACTCTACTGAGAATTCTCCCCAGGATGGGGTCCCATGTAGTTGTGTCTATGTTTTGACGTCGAAGAGCTTCTATATTTTGGTTTATCGTATCATGTAGACTTTTTAAGTTGGCTGCAGTGGCGTGATTTATCTTTGCTATATTGAGAATGTTATCTACGTGCTTCGCTATTATAATTCTTTCATTTCTATATCTTCTGTTAAGTAGCGTCCAGGCTGCATCGTAGTTCGCCTCACAAACTGTCAAGTGCTTGATGAGCATTAAAGCCTCGCCTCGTACGTGTGTCTTAAGGTACTGCATTTTTTCTGTCGCTGATAATGACGTATCTTCATGTATAATTTTTAGAAATAAGTCGTAGAATGAATTCCATGACTCATAGTGGCCGTCGAAAACCGGAATAATTATTCTTGGCAGGTTACCTTTGTGCTCACTGTTCCCCACTCTTTTTGTGTTACTTGCTTTAGCGGTAATACGCTCAATGATTACATCGTAGTCTGTTTGCGTTTTTTCAAACAAGTTATCTCGAAAGTAGCTATGGTCTAAGGTGCTGTCTTCCATTAGAATGAGTAGGTGAGTTTCATCTATGTCTTGCCATTGCTTCTCTATATTTTTCGCCAGTGATTCCCAGTACCATACGGGTTTATCTTCTGTTAACGCTTGTGTAGCTGTTTGTAGTTTCTTCTGCATTTGTGTGATACGATAGAGTTGAATGAAGATTTTAGGTGAGTTCGCATCTTCACATTCATTTTCTTCGATGTCTTGTGGTTCGTATAGTTTGCCTAGCAACTGTAGTCGCTTCTCGCATTTTGCTAAGTTTTCCATAGTTTGATTGACGAGTGACTTGATGGATTCGTAGTAACTTGTAGTAATGTACTTATGATCAACTAGTACTTGTTGATTTCTAAGTAACTCGTGATTGGTAGTAGTTCTGTTGAGTATTTCTGTGAGTCGAGCCCTCCGTTCGTTAATGTACTTGTCGGTTTTTCTTGTATTTGGGTCTTTTTTAAGATTTGTAAGTATTCGTTTGATTTCGTTGTAGTCCGCCTCTTGGCTTCTGATAATACGATTGATTTCTTCAATGTCCATATTTTCCATAGTGTTTTGTTTCGTTGCTTCCTTTTCCTGTAGGTATATTCAATCTGTTGAACGTTCCGTAGCTGCTTGGTTGAGAAAATCGCAGCGCGGTAGTTGGTGGTAATACGTCTTTGTAAGTCAGTCAACCTACGGGGACAAGAGGAGCGCGATTTTTACTGGTTCGATTTCCCAACGGGGCGCGATTGGTGTCCCGTCGCGAAACCAAAAAAAAACTCGAAGGACCAAATGTAAACGCACCTGGTAACCGACACCTTACCCTACGCGAGGCGTGTACGCGGGCGTGCAGTCACCAGATACATTCACCGAGAGGGGAATAAACCTACCCCTAACACCTACCCCTACAATAACCTATCCCTAGTTTCCTAATCGTATGTATCTATATCTGGACCCCTTGTGCGTGTATCCTAGTTAGTGCATGTGTGTATGTGTGTGTACCTAGCTTTATGTGTACCTACTGGCCCTACCCTACCTGACGTGTCCCTACTGCCCTAGCCCTAACCATAGGGTTCGAACAATATATAAATATATAGATAAGTACGGGATTGTCTGTCACCAGGCGACCTGGGGTGACGGACGGACGGTGGGTAGGAAGGGTGGTGTGTGTACGTCGTGCAATGTACACGGGATGGATTTTCTCACTGCTGGTCAAGCGGACTCACAAGACCAATCGACTGACGGCTAAGGGTTTCCTGGCCGCAGTGAGAGGATGCTAAAGAGCATGGAGTAGCTGCAATAGCTCTTCTAGCGGTTGCTAGGGACTGCTCGTATCTTGCAGCTGCAATAGCTCTTCTAGCGGTTGCTAGGTACTGCTCGGTTCTTCCAGCTGCAATAGCTCTTCTAGCGGTTGCTAGGCACAGCTTGATCTTCTTGGGAGGAGGAGTGATACTCGACTCAGTTCTTGATTCCAATTAATTTATTCACAAATTTCTTAGATTATATACATTTTAGTTTTGATGACTTATCAATAATTATTATAATAGTGTGCTGTCGATGTGCAGCCGTGTGTTACCTACCTATTGCCAAAATAATATTAATCATCAAAAATTGTGTTTACTTTGTGACCTAGATTTAATTTAAAACATACAGTTTGTCATGCGACTTGGCTTGTTTACATTTATTATTTTAATATAAGTATTTAGTTAAGAAATTATTATTTTTACATATTACAAATTATTATTAATCTTTAAATTTATCCTAGTGTATATATTGTATAGTTTATATTAAAGTAAAATTATTGTTCAATGAGTTGAACAGTTCATTTTCCAAAAGTAGTAGAACAATAATTGATTGTTAATTTTCACAGTAGTTGTTTTCAACCGTGTTCTTATATAATTACCAATAACCCTGCATAATCTAATATACAAATTTCTACCAAAAACCTTCGAAACGTAAACCTTTCCGCGTTAAAAACCTTCGATATTTTCACACCGGAACCGCTTTGGGTTAAGGCTTAATAAATGATCCGGAATGTTAAATTTTATGTATGCAGGTAGGGCAAGGGCTACAAGGGGTACAAGTAGGGTATAGTAGCCTCGATCAATGCTAAGGAATTCTTATAGATTGAGAAATGTTCGACGAAATGGAGGCGATTCAGTGAGGTTACTGCGGGTTCGACGGTCGTAACACTGTTGATTGGGCATGACAAATTCGAGAGATATATTTTAACGTCTAAAATGCTAAGAAATTCTTATAGATTGAGAAATGTAACCTCACTGAATCGACGAAATGCAGGCGATTCAGTGAGGTTACTAAGAGGTTGACGGACGTAACATTGTTGATTGGACATGAGTAATTTGAGAGATATATTTTAACGGCTAAAACGCTAAGGAAATCTTATAGACAAAGAAAGGGTTGTGGTACATTCAACCCCTACGAGGTGGAAGTCCCGGGGGAAAGGTAGTCTGTAATTTTTATTATTGCAAAATCAAACGGCAACATTACTGAATCACTTTCAGATTAATCCATGGGTTCTAATTTAGTAAGGGTCTAGTGAATGCCCATATGAAGGTTTACGACGAATTTACTACGTCAGCTTGATTATTTAGCCAGTATGTTTGTTTTGTTTGTGGATTTGTAGTGATGTTAACCTCATTTCTACGCTGAGCTTAGGGCGGGGCTAAATCAAACTGATTTTTTGTACGAAGGCTGATTTACACTTCTATAAAATTAATAAATAAATATTATAATAGAACACGCATGTGCTTATACATGTGTGCTCTAAATAAGTTACCTAAAGATGTATATGACATGTCCATTAACAGGTACAATTTTTTTAATAAAGCACAATTGTGCAGTAAGGCGTACTATGTAAGTACTTCGTTAAACCTTAATGGTAAAAACCAATGGACATGACTTTAATTGCTCCATTTCAAGTAATACTTTCAAATATTTGTAATCTTGATCTTTGTGAGCATAATCACAAAAAACCCCCTAAGTTTATTGTGTCATTGGTGGGTGCGTTTCGAAGGCACACATCCAAACTTAGTTTTTGAGACGTTTCAATGTGATTTCATGCAAATTATATGATTCTAAATTAATTTTTTATTTTGATTTCACATTAAGCAGCGAGTAATTTTTCAGTTGTTAATTGACTGAGCAATTGTTGGTTAGTGAACTCGATGCTTGACATATTTAATTTATGCCTTTGTACTAGATTTTACCTGCGACTTTCTTCTCATAAGGGTTAAATTTTTCAAAATCCTTTCGCGGATGTCATTATAGCTATTTGTATGCAAAGTAACCCTATTCTGGATGTTGAATTTTTACTAACCAAAGACATATTATTTTAATGCAATAAACTGAATGATGCAAGAGGATGCTACTTATATATATATAGGATAGCTACTTCCGTTACACGTAACGTTCGTTACATTTGGCTTTTGCAAGTCACTGTGTTAATTAATTAACAAAGTAAATTCCACCAGTTTTATTTGATAAACAAAAAAGTAGATCGAAAGAAAATGGAAAACATTTAATAAGCTTCCTTGTTTTAAAGCACTTAGGTTGCTTAAAACTTTTACCGTCTTTAAGCTAATTTCTCGACAGGAGCGGTACACCGGATATCCGGTAGAAATCCGTTCCGGTTCCGATCCGGGTTGGTTCGGCTCTAGGGAACGGACTCGGAATGAGTTCGCTGACGTGAACGTCGTCGTCTCGTCATTACTACGAGATGGCAAAGTTTGGGTACACTGGGGTTTATTAGTGAATATTTTTAATTAGAGGTATTTTTTCCAGAATAACTCTAAATTAAAATATTTACTATTTTGACCGATTTTTAAAAAGTTTACGCGAAATACATTAATTAAAAAGACCAGAATATTTCTTATATTTTATTTGATTTCATTGCTGGGTATGTTTGTTTTATCTCTCTAATATAGTAATTGTTATACTAGCTGCGTTCAGCGTTTTACCCGCGTTAGTGTCTCTAGAAAAGTATTATGGTTTTCCTACAGACAGCGTATTACTACAAAATATAAACTTTAACAGCGTTTTATGCCTTCAGAGTTTGAATTTCCAGTATATTACATGCTTTTCATCTTCTTGAACTCTATCGAATTTTCATCTTCTTTTTTCACAATAACTCCGATTGTTAATTGTTTTTCGTTTTTTAGAATTTTAAATTTTGTTAACTAAGTGATTTTATTAGATTTTATATTAACGTCATATAAAGGGGATAAAATTTATTTTATTAAAATTTCATTGTGTCTTCAACTTAAGTAAACCCTTTTAACAGAAATAAGGCAGTGTTTTGTTATAAGATGGTGAAATTGAACCGAGTTACCGTGGGCGGACTCAGTGGAGTTGCCTGCGCCGCGCCGCCCGCGCCCTACCGGCAGTAGATAAAATATTTGATCTACTCAAACACGTCTCTGGATTCATTATCAAGGGTTGACATGAGAAAATCGGTTTAGAATTTTGTAATTGATGCCTCATTTTAGAATAGTGTGAACTAACAGTTTTTTGATATTGGCGGTAGGCACTATATTCTGTCCAGTTGCTAATGTATCTAGGTGTGAATCTGTCCAGTTTCTACTGAGCCCTAAATGTTACACACACTATGTCTATGTTAGTATTTTTGACGTGCTGACGTCTTATAAATCGATGAACACCGGTATTCACAAAAAAATGTGACGTCACGTTACGTTATTGACAAGGTAACCATAGCAACGTATTGAAGTATGCAAAATGGTCAACGTAACGATACAAAAGATTCATCTAACATCTGATTGAAAGATGATGATTAGTCGACTAATTCTGCCCATTTACTAATACATTTTTCAACGAACCACCGTAATAATTTTGAATTATTACATATTTTTCCTTCTATATCTACAAGAAATTTTAACATGGTGTTCTTGCAGTCACATGTGACAAATTTCACATAGAAAATAACCGAATAATTCGACTAGTAGGTATGTATTAGGTACCATAAAACTCCATATGAGTAGGTAAAGTAAGGTAACATATAATCCAGGACCGCTAACCGCATTAACGCGTTTCAAACAAACATTATTTCACTAATAACTTAACCGCCGAAACTGCTCTCTGTCACGCTAACATACTACCTTTTGTACTTGGCTCTAGTTATAGAGGATTTTATCTTCACGAGTTTCTTTGGAGTCGTCATTATGAACCTGGGTGCTTATTTTCTCAGGTGCACAAAGGACACCAAAGTGTCGCCTGGGTGATGTCACCCAGGTCCCTAAAGTGGAATGGACCTTCTGGTGGGCACGTTTCTGACCAACTTAGTTTTTAAAACGTTTAAATGTGATTGCATGTTAATGAATCCAATAAAGACATTTTGACTTTGACTTTATTTACATTACCAGTATAGATTATATCACTGGTGTTTTTTAAAGCGAAAACCTCCAATAATTAAAGTACGCTGGACAGACGTCTGCCATCAAATGTTTCCATTTAATATTCGCCTTTTTGGCGCTGAAAGCTAGTGAGTGGTAGTGAGTCTTCACGGAACTAATTTTACATTTATTTTCGTAAATATGACGCAGTAACGACTTAGGCACTTCTGTTCGTGGGTTCGAATTCCGGCAAGAAAAAAATATGTGTGCACTCTTATAGTAAAGGAAAATATCGTATAGAAGGATTTTCTTAATGTTTGTTCCAACCATGCCAGCCATATTTCAGTGCTAATGACCAGCACTGAAAAATGGCAGTTCGGTAATCCGAACTACAGGAATAAAGCCGTAATAAAGACAACGGAATACAACAGGCTATCGTTGTTGGAATATGTCATGGACTGTACAGGTTCTGTCCAGTTGTTAGTCTATCCAGTTGCTATCGGTCCAGTTACAAATCTGGCTAGTTTCGAATCTGTCCAGTTGCTACCGAGCCGTTTTTGCAACGCACCTATAGATCCGGCCCCGAAGTACTAAGTACCGAACTTGTTTATATCATTTATATGCAAATAGGTTCGAAACGTTGCCATTCTTTCCAGTAATATACGTATTCAATTATAGACTGGAAATTGTGTTTTATTTGTTCGCCAAATTGTTATAGACATGGAAACAATTACCATCTGTTTGTTTTTTGTTATGTATATTTCATGTTTGTTCATAATTAGGTAGGTACAGTCGGTTATAGATGTGGAGGTCCACTATAGAGCTCAAAAATCGTCTTAAAATTTTCTTTTAAAGTTGAGAGTAAGGGATTAATTGCAAAAATCAAACGTAACGTTTGGAGGAGATCCGCTTCGCTTCGTTTTTTTACGTAACTTTCATCAAAGAGGTTTAGCTAATCAAAATGGTTAGTGTAAGGAGATTAACTTCGCTTCGTATCTCACGCACCTTTTAAAAAAGAGATTAGCTCAAGAAACTTAGAAAAAAGCATGATTAGCTATATTATGTTTCTTTATATCAAAAATCTAAAAAAACTGTAACTTAAACTTAACTTAAACTGTAACTTAAACCGTTGAACTGTAACTTAAAACAATAGGTAGGTACAATGAGAGAGAGAACAGTTATAGAGTGGTTATCTCCCATGAAGCAGATACCCAGTGGAGAGCGCGTAGGTACATTTTTGTAAGGAATACATCTCACCGATTTATGGCGGGGGGAGGGGTAAGTTTATTGGCATCAACGGCGCAGATCGCTAAACATCGCTGGTCCATAAGCTCGTATCGGATCAAACATTAAACTAACTCGGTAATGTATAGCAAGTTCCGTCATTCAAGACATGTGTCAAGGAACCATTGTTTCTCTAGGGGTTCCAAAACACTAATGACCAAAAATATCGATATCGATATTTTTTGCCACAATGTGGGCTCTGTGGAAGAGGACTGATTTTGTCCAGCCGAGCTGTGGACGTTTGCGATGTAAAAAATAAAGATTTTGGTTTGATTTAAAAAAAAACAGGTGATGAAATTTTAATAATCTTTATTTATTAAAAGTAAATAGTACATTGTTACCCTAGGGGTGAAAGAAAAACTACATTAAACTTAACACAAAAACATTTAAAAATAACAAAGATAATACTAAATAATACGTTTAATAGTACATTGTTATCCTAGGTGTGAAAGTCACTCATTACAGGTCCCGAGACGGAGTTTGAGAGACGAGACTTAATGAGTCTTTCACCCGAGGTAAACACTGTGCTTTTCATTACGAATAATACATAAAAATTTTCCTAACAACGAGAGTGAATGAGACTCCATACCACATGAGTAGGTACTCATGTGTCCATACTACCTGATACTCTTACCGCCCGCCCGCCCCGCCCGCGCCCTGTCGTAACACATCGACAAGGCGCGGGCGGCGCGGCATAGTCGTAGGTCGCTTTGACCATTTTCGTCTTTACATTTATTTTATTAAATAAAATATCTTGAACTAAATATACCTACTTGAATTTGATTACTGAGAAAAATAAGTAAGTACTAAGCTCTGGCAGTATGCATGAGCCGTGCCAAGCCATAATTATTATTCTTTAGTGTAAAAAAAAAAGCAAGGAGGTTAGGTTTTTGAAGTTTCTAATGCGTAATGATACTGATACTGGCTACATGCAGATTGCACAAGTCGTGCGAAGCCATAATTTGACATGACAGCTGTCAGTGAAAGCGAAAAGCCCTAGGACTGGAAGTTTTATTTTCTACACGCTCTTCGGGCATATTTAGACCTACTTTCGGAGTATGAGTAATGAAAAATAATTTTAAAAAAATGCAAGCATTTCCCGACAGTTTTTTTGGAACGCAGTTCCTTATCGCGCGTTACGAAACGGAAAAAATAAGATCAAAAGTTGTAACGACACTTTTTGCTATAGTTGTAAGCCGTGCGGCGTGCGCGTGTTTTTTTCGTTTCGTTTTTCTATTTCGCATTGAAAAGTGTGGTGTCGCGACGATTATTTACAAAAAAAAATGTAGGTACTGAGGACCAATATAATCGGCGTCTATTATTTTTTAAATTTTCGTAGCAATCTAGTGTGAAATGTTTGGCACATAATATAACACTGTGTTTTGTTGGGAAATATTTTTCTCTATAAGTGGCGGTGATCCATTGTTCTTTTTTCTCGGCGTCGTCGTTCGGAAATCTGCAATGTTCAGAACGTAAAAAAATACATCTATCATTACAAACAACAAACGAGTTTTATTTTAAAAGAAACAAATTATCTTTTTACAAATAAGTTAAAAAATTAACACTTTTGTCGATAAAAATCGTTTAGATGCTGCAAACATCACTAGTGAGTAAGAAAGAGACGACAGCCTAACTGTATAATCAGTGTATCAGAAAGAGACAACATGAAAGCCATCAAAGGGAGCGCCTAAGGAAATTAAAATAAAGGAATATTTTCACTAATTGAACAAAATCACTTATCTGAGAAATGTTATTCCATACTTTGTGTAACTTTAGGCAGTGGTATACTTTCCACACCATTTAATTGCACAACTAGGCATTTTTTTTGGGCTTTAAAACGGGAACGCGTGACGTGCGTACGTCGCGATGAACTGACACGACTGGCCAAAATTTTCGTTGCATCCGCGCAATATAGCGTACGTTTGGTGAGTGCGGCACCCCCGCACGCTCACTCCACTGGGTATCTGCTTCATGTTATCTCCGAACTTCGCATTTCTTTATTGTGACACAATAATTTAATATTTTATGTATTCATGCAAAACACCCGAGGTAATTTGAGTCAATTGCCTTACTTTCGTGTAGTCGCGTTCAAGGAAATCATGATCATAACTAATCACTTCACTACATAGTATAAAACAAAGTCGGTTTCTCTGTCCCTATGTCCCTATATCCCTTTGTATGCTTAAATCTTTAAAACTACGCAACGGATTTTGATGCGGTTTTTTTTAATAGATAAATTGATTCAAGGGGAAGGTTAGGTGGATAATATAGCCGTGCGAAGCCGGGGCGGGTCGCTGGTCAATAATGAAGAACAACCTGTGTGAATGCGACGCGGACGTCTTAGCAGCGAAGCATATGAGACTTCTTGGCAATAAAACGGAGGAATAGTATAGGAAAGAAATAATTAATAGGCACTTATTAGAAAACAGGTTATTAGGCTGTTAGAAAACAGGAATACAGGTTTCTTCCTCTCAGTGGGATCATCGCTTTTTAATCGATCACTTCTTCAAAGAGTAAAAAACATTAAGGCAGGGGTAAACACAAAAGATCCCACTGGGTGGACGTATTGCTGGCTCTGTCAGCCCCCGATGTAAGATAAAGATACTTTCGTGTGGTCAATTTTATTTAACAAACACGTACCTACCTCTGCAGGGCAAGCATGGCCAGAGACATTTTATCCACGGGGACAGGACAAAATAGTCTTTCCCTCTGTCAGTTTTCTGTACCCCCTGAGCATGGGCGCAAGGGTGGATATACTATCCAGGGTAGACAAAACGGGGGATATGCTTATCCCCGTAATTATTGCCATTATAAGAAAACCACAGAGTACATAGAATGTCGTCGCAAATCAACCTAATTAATTAGTTTTTTTGTGCATCTGTGCTTGTCATTCTTAATTGTCAATGTCATTTGTTTGACTTAATTTTACTCTACGATCTTCCATATGTCCCCATGCTATAGGCGGGGATCAGACATCCACTTATAATGTCAAATTGGAATATACTTATCCTTTTGCCGTGCTTTGGCAGGTGGACTAAATAATTTTCTCCCCTATCAGAGGACATAACGGGTGGACATCATTTTTATCCTCGGCCCTTTCTTGTCCTGCTGGTTGACATATCACTGGATAGGTATTATGATAGAGGCAGCGAAACTCGCTAATAGCCACAGTACAAACTACCGAGTAATAGAGAAACGTCTCGGTATACCACAATTCATTTCCTGCGCGTCAACGTGCAACTCCCGTCCGCTGTCACAGTCTTCAGGAACAAACGACGTTGATATACTATTTCGACTACTGTAGCAAAATTACTTTACCTGAAACGTTTAGTTCTTACCAGCCAGCTACATCCCGCGGTTATACCGAAGCAATTCAGTATGTCAAATACTGAATTGCTTCGGTACTGAGTTGTAACAATAAAAAATAAAATAATGTCTGTTTTTGACGTGATAGCGTCTTTTAAATTGATGAACATCTGCATTCACAAAAAAATGACGCATGACGTCATGTTTTATGCCGGATTACTATTTATCCTGATTTTCCCACAAGATAGGGACAAGGGTAAAGCCGCGGGGTGCAGCTAGTTTACAATATTATTAAGAAAAGGTTTCCACCCATCAAAATGTGATATCATTTCAGCTACATATATTATTTACCAAGTAGAACTATTTGCGATATCCAGACTCGTCGTGCTTTATTAAAATGTATCGAATAGTTTGAGACAAACAGACGTATTGACAGACTCACTCCAAATAATGTGAATGTGAAATTAATATTCGTTTCCGTGTAAATGTTTATTAAAATTGTTTATTGGGAAAGTAGTTTTGGTTTTTGTGTCAGGATCTATGCGTAAAGTTTTTCAGGTTTTGTTTTACTGATGTGGTATAATATACAATACTAGCGACCCGCCCCGGCTTCGCACGGCTATATTATGCATGTATTATATCTAAAAACCTTCCTCTTTAATCACTCGATCTATTAAAAAAAACCGCATCAAAATCCGTTCCGTAGTTTTAAAGATTTAAGCATACAAAGGGACATAGGGACAGAGAAAGCGACTTTGTTTTATACTATGTAGTGATGAAGTGATAGTGATTAACACCGTTGAAAGGTGTTTGAAAAAACTTTGTTAGTGGTAAAGAAATCATAAGAAAATAAACAAATGAATTGTTTTTCAGATTCACAATAAAGCAAATATTCTAATGACCTGTTTTAAAGTAGTTTTCCCTATTTTACGAAATATAGAGGAAAGGGTACCGGGGGCTTTCTCCATACAAACTATTACAAACGTTGTCGACTGTTTTCTCCCTGGATAATGACATTAGAGCAAATATTTTTGGGGCATAAAACTTATAACTGCCATGACCTATTTTTTGTTTATTTTTTAATTTTAATTTTTTTAATTTAAATTCCTTTAATAATTAGAAAATGAAAAATACCAAAACATAGGGGCATAGTCATGGCAGTTATAGGTTTTATGGCACAAACATATTTGTGCTAGTGTCATTAACCAGGGAGGAAACAGTCGACTACGTTTGTATGGATAGAGCGCAGGCACCCTTTCACCTTAAAGAGGTAGGTGGCTCTTATTACCTGAAGGTACCTTAATACCCGAATGAAAAAAAGTTGTCAAAATTTACACCCTTTTGCCTATCTGTCTGTCTGTTTCTACGTACAAACAGGCAACAAAAGTGCAGACCCACTGAAGAGTTCTCTTGAAGAGAAAATTTTATTATTATAATGTTTTGAACTCTTTAGGGTATAATGTTTAAGTTTGATGTTTTTCAACTTAAGCAGGACCTCAAAGCCTTATGGTCTTAATAATGTTGAAATAATTTTAAAAAAATCTAAGGCTTTCGGTTCCCACGGGCCCCAGGCTCTCCGTGGTAAAAGACAGAAATATGCATCAAAGATAACATGTTAAAAAAATATTATATCGTAATTTTATTTTAATTATGAAAACAATACCTATTATATTAAATTTCTTGAGGCAAAACCACTTGAATAACCTTAAAACAGCCACAAGCAGCTTATACAAAAATAAACAGTACCATCGTGTAGAAATAATAAGAATTCACTGTGTTGTTTAATATCCCATTCTGGTTTAATGAACAAAGAAAGTAAACTCTCTGAATCGCAACCGGCAATGTAAACAACATTTACTATTTACAGACATTTTTGCTGTTAATTTTATACAGAACTTGGTGAAAATTATTCAGTTTTTAATTATAATTTGTGGAAATTGAAGTTGTAGGATGTTAAGAAGCCTTTGAACGGGCAAAAGTTTTACTGAAATTTCTTACTGAAATATAATTCTTATGCTCCTTCTGATATTTTGTTTCATTTTATTCAGTTTCTTTCTGCTTTTCTGTCTTACCTATTTTATGTATTACTTACCTACTAGCTTTTACCAGCGTCAGCAAGAATTAAAACTATTTATTTTCGTAAAACTATACGCCGGTTTACAGGATTATTTCCTTAAAAAAACCACTGATATTTGAAATTAGAATTTACACGACGCCAAGTGGCACTTAAAATAGTTAACGACTTTATAATGTAGGTAGTCATCTGATCCCGTAATCTTTCAAACATTTTCAGATATTAAACATAGTTCGTCAAATCTCTTATTGATTTTCAGATATTTGAAGTAGTTCGTCAAAAGTCGATTGTTGTACAGTATGGGTCATAAGTAAATGATCAGTTTGCTACAATAATCTATCAACAAGTATTGCAGTTAAGACCCTCTTCTAATAGACGTATACTCAAACATAAATACTTGAATTAAAAGTAATCAGTGTGATTATTATTTTCAACATGTTAGCTACGTCTTTAGTTGGCCGAGTAGTATAATTCGCCCGCCCGCTACATCAATCGACGTGGGATTGGTCCACAGGTTACGATGTTGTAATGTTCAAATAGGATGTGCACAGGATTGTAAACGTTACGGTGGGCAGAGACTTTTGACCGTCGATTGTACATGACTAGTAATAATTCCAATTAGGTACCTTTACTACCCTTCACTACTGCGTTCAGCAGCTATTGCCTTGTCTTCAAATGTAAAGTAGTCTGCATTCCCAAATAATAGTAAGTGCTAGCCTACTATGGACCTCGCGTTGTGTTGTATTTCTTTAATATTTAATGAGATTACCTACAGGTAACCTAAATAGAGGTCGAACACGTCCTTTTGTGAATAAATTAACCAGAATGTAGGTGTTGCTTTACTGGTTAAAAGGTCGTAAAAATATCCGTTTTTTTACCTAAAGCGAGCGGTTATGAAAGCAGGGATTTACGTAAAAGAAAAATGCTAATTTATTTGTTTGTGTAGAAATTTATTTTCATTATTAGTTATTTTATTTTTATACGTTCTGGCTTGACATTAAAATCTTTACCTTTTTTATATTTAGGTATTTCTGACATCCCAGTCATAAGAGTAATTATGAAAACATAGCATGTAGGCAGTTTTTTTTCTATTTTAATTATTGAAGGTAAACATTCAAGTGTTTTGTTCTTTGCAAAACTTTCTATCTTCAATCTAAGAGGTAAATATCAATTTCAAAAACCTTGTCTAATATATCAACACGCCACTCATCGCCAACTAGCCCCAAGCAAAGTAACTAGACTTGTGTCATAGGTGCTTGAAAATGAATATACTACTTATACAGGGTTATTGGAAATTAATTGACACGGCGTTAAGGGCTTCTTCTGTGCACCTTAACAAACAACTTTTGTTCTACGACTTTTGTCGAAACTTAATACATATCCCAAACAAAAAAATTAAGTGTTTCTCGTACTGTCTGGTAATTTTCTATTGTAAATTACCAGACAGTACGTTACCAGGCAAGTGCGCGCGCGCGATCGGCACGGGGCGCAATGCGTGCGACCCGATCGGGTTGTACCATACCTAATATGATTGATTCTGTGACGTAGACGTAGAGTTGAGTATTATTTGAACTGTTGGATTTAATTTTTTATTTTTGTATGGAATATTTTTATAATGAATTTCCAAAAGTCGTAGAACAAAAGTTGATCGTTAAGGTGCACAGAAGAAGCCCTTAACGCCGTGTCAATTAATTTCCAATAGCCGTGTATACTTTACTTTATACTTATACTTTTTATATACTTTTTCTTTTTAAATTCACAGCTGAAAATTTCTCATAAAACGAGTACAAAATAAAATTAAACAAAGTCTGGGTGGTAAGCTAGTCAGTGTAAATAAATGATTGGGTTAGTCTAAACATTGTGAGCGACATTGAATGATTAATGTTGTCAGGCAGTGACACGTCATCAGTTTTCAAAATGGCGATCGTAACGTTATTGTTGTGTTGCCTTTTATTTTTGGATGAAAATATTATTCTTTGTATCCTTATTTGTTCGTTGTGGATAGAAATAGAATTATTAAATACTAGCGACCCGTACCGGCTTTGCATGGCTATATTATGTATGTATTATACATATAAACCTTCCTCTTGAATCACTCTATCTGTTAAAAAAATCCGCATCAAAATCCGTTGCGTAGTTTTAAAGATTTAAGCATACAAAGGGACATAGGGACAGAAAAAGCGACTTTGTTTTATACTATGTAGTGATACTAGCGACCCGCTCCGGCTTCACACGGCTATATTATGCATGTATTATACATAGAAACCTTCCTCTTGAATCATTCTATCTATTAAAAAAAAACCGCATCAAAATCCGTTGCGTAGTTTTAAAAATTTAAGCATACAAAGGGAAATAGGGACATATGGACATAGGGACAGAGAAAGCGACTTTATTTTATACTATGCTATACTCGTTTTATAATAATTTAATAAATTTTTTTTTATTTTTTTTTTATTTTTTTTTTTTTTTTTGTATCGATTTAAGTATTTGTTTATTTTTATTTTTTAAATGATTGTGATTTTCTTTTAGTTTTATTTGCTTTTGTTTTTATTTGTATTTTTTTCAAATTTTAGTTTTTTGTAATAAACAAATATAAAGTATTATTTATAATAATTAATTATTAGGATTATGATTATTGCTGTAGTCTCGCTGAAACTAGAGAACGGTTAAACCTATTTGGCTAATTTTGATTTAAAAATATTTGCAAGAGTTTAGGGAAAGTTTAATTGCTAATACGGAAATATTGGATTTTTTTGCGCCTAAGTGCGGTCCCATCCTGACTAATATAATAAATTCGAAAGTTTGTTTTTTTTAACCGACTTAAAAAAAAGAGGAGGTTCTCAATTCGTCTGTATGTTGTTTTTAAGCTTTTATCGCGGGCTTTGAGCGCGGCGACCGAATCAAGAAATTCCACAACGAAAATAAAACCTAACACCCCCCACTCCGACTACCATGTAGCTCGGCCGAGCGTTCGCAATGCAATAGCTTTACCGCGGCAGTTCCCGAGTGCCATTTTTATATTTATTTGTATGTTTGTTTCCTTATTTGACTGATTTGAATACTTTTGATCCCGAAATTCCCACGGGATCGGGACTTACGGCGGAAACTGCGGGCTGCAACTAGTAGTACTAGTAGCAGCTCTTCCGTTTTTGTTTCTTTTCAATATTGTTTGTGTGTTGTACAAATAAAGTGTCTATCTATCTATCTATATTTACATTGTATGAGTACTTTACGCACATCAAAAACAAGAACATGATAATAAAAAAAATATAGTTCCGAGAATATCAAAGCCCAAGCGTCTTATGTGTGAACAAGTGAAATCCAATAACGATTACCTACGACTTGGGACAACTTGAGAAGTGTCAATACTCATTGAGAAACTAGCTTTACTTTAACTAAATTAGTAGGTATAGAGTTAGGCATCCTGCTACGAAATACTTTAGATTAGGTATAACTAGCTGTGCCCGCGGATTCACTCGTGTTAATCCCGATCCCAAGGGAACTTCATAATCAAAAGTATCCTATGTCCTTCTTCATGCCCTAAACTAACGCTGTGTACAAACAATTACACAAACAAACTTTCAGATTTATATTATGTTATGAAGTAAAAATTCCTACTAAAATTTGAAAAAGTCAAAATTCTTTATTAATTTGGAATCATACAATTTGCATGAAATTACATTTAAAACATCTTAAAAACTAACTTGGGATGTGTGCCTTCAGAACGCGCCCACCAATGAGAAGAAGGCACAAGAAACTCATGGGGTTATTTTTGTGATCATGCTCACAAAGCTTAAGATTACAAATAGTTGAAGGTATTGTTTGAAATGGAGCAATTAAAGTCACGTCCATGGGTTCTTATCATTACGGTACGACGAAGTATCATAGCACTGAAGTTTGAGATTATAAAGTACCATAGAGTATAATTATTTTTATTATTGCGTGGCCTGCACTGGGCTATCTAAGTTGCGAGTTCGGGTCTCGCCTCGTCTGCAATTTTAAAGACGCATTTTTCAATTAAAATACTATGAATTATTTTTGTGGTGATTACTATCATGTTCAACATGTCAAATACATGTCATTGTAATACAGAAACTTGAAATAATTAATACCGGTGCAAACGGTTCATACTCTATTACACGGACTCTAGTAACTAGAGCTAGTATATCATAGATCTAATCAGTGTGGATAGTGTTTACAGTACCGGTGCCAAGTCGTGCACCGTCTGTGTGGCAACTCGTAACTTAGTTTAGCCAATTTGTGTGGGCCACTGTACCCGAAGTTATGACATTAAAAACTTTATTGACAATGTGACGTTGAAGAATCAAAGGGAACAAATTAAAAATGTTTGAAATTTTTGCGTTTTATCGCAGTAAGGGTGTATGTAGACTGTAGATTGGAATTCGTCCGGTAGACTATTGTACTATGTGCTATCCTGTTAAAATTTTACCGGAAAATTAGCAATATCATTCCATTGATTTATGATTTTGTTGATTTACATAAAAAACATTTTTTTGTAAAAATATTGTGCATAGTTTTACCTAGACCAAGCTAAGCATCTAGGCTTATGTTATTGTATGTTATGGTAAGTACCTTACCTACTATTCATTTGTATATTCCATCGAAACATAATTCAACGGCCACTTGTAATGTCCTTGGTAAATAATACAGAAAAACCCAGAAATCTGTTAAGTAATTTAATTCACAAGAAAGTAGTGTTGCCAGATACCAGTTTTATCGTATCAAGGTTGCCAAATTCTCGTACACATATGATATTAAAAAAAACCTTATTTACTAAAGTACTACAAAATATATGTACCTACATGCATATATGCACACACTGTAGCTGCGTCTCGTAACGATGTCGTAAATTCAGAGATTTTATCTCATCTAAAAATATGCGTACCGTGCTAAAAAAGGTTTCACTTCAAAAATCTACCTATGCTATTCATACATTTTTACACGGCTTAGGCAATATTGTTAAAAATCTAGTAAAAATAGTGTACTAGATTTTAATTGTTCTTGATTCCCGTACAGGGCTGATAAAACTCGTACATGTATGAGATTTCTCGTACATCGAGCAACCCTCAGTTTCTCTAAACTAAGTTATGCCTTCAAAACAATTAACCCCAATAGCATGTTAAATAGCACAATCAAAGAAGGCAGTTGGCAGCCGCCATTAGTGAATTTTCTTCGTACCCATTATAAGGTTTGAATACCAAGAAATGCTAAGCTCTTGACATAATCACTTAGATTTGCTGAAAACATTAATTCACTGGCCATTGTGACCTGTTTTATAGCTGTTAACAACTTTAATTCAAGCAAGTAGGTAAAGGCTTTCTTTGAGTTTGTTTTTAACCCCCGACGCAAAACCGACGGGGTGTTTGACGTGTCTTTGTGTGTGTGTGTGTGTGTGTGTCTGTGTGTGTGTCTGTCTGTGGCATCGTAGCTCCCGAACGGATGAACCGTTTTTCCTTTATAACGGTAACATATTAATATTTGAAATCGGTAACCTATCTATCAGTTACTAGGGGTTAAACTGCAATTTTTATTTTTGTGGTGGACAATTTACTCTGATTTTCACTTCAAATAGAAGGTTTTTTTTTTCTAACAAATGATAGGTCAGCGTTTGAACGTTACTGTCTGATGGTAAGTGAAGATGCGGTCTAAGATGTAGCACGCTTGCCTAGAAGATACCTACGCTAGTGACTTGAAGTTTCTAAAAAGTTTTCACACCAATATTTTTAAGGATTTGTCTGTTCCAGATTGGTAACAAAAACATTTTTACAACCGAACCATATTTTTTTATCTACCCACTATCTGACCACCGTTAACCTCAAACAATAATATTGCTATCAATCGAGGGGATCCTCATTGTTTCCTCCTGAAAAAAGGTACTTTTCTCCTACATCTCTATTTTATTCCATCCCATAATTTGCGGTTTACTATCTAGTTTCGGGTAAAACTGGGAATTACGAAGGAAATCCCGCAGAACGAACGGAGAGCCTATAAACAAGTTACGACGGACAGACAGACTGTGGTGTATTTGAAAATTTGACGCCCGTGGGCAAATCAAGTTTGCCGTCCCATTATTATCTATAAAATTCTAAATTAAGGAATTCAATAACTCATAAAAATTGAATAAATATATTTATTGATTAAAGTTACATATTGTAAGTAAAATACTTATTACCGTTATAATAATTAAAAAACATCAACAAACATTTAGGCCAGGTGTGGGCAACCGTTTTGGAAGTAGCGTGCAAAATTTTAGGATTAATTCTATGGGCCATAAACTAGGATTTTGGAAAAGTCGTAGGTGCTATTTTTTAACATATTGACGGAAGGAGGCGGTTACACCGCCCCTCGCAGCCTGCCGCCCCGGGTCATTGCCCCGACACCTTGTATGATAAATACACCACTGCAAACAGACAAGTCGGTATCTAACTGTATAAAGTTTGTGAGTAACCTGATTACTGTTTTATGTGGTTTTATGCTAAAGTGGTATGTTCTCTATGTCAGAGTAAAGGGATTACCTTCTCCATGTTTGGAATAACTTCTTTACTCTCTGATTTGCACTATGCGTAAATGACAGCAAGAGTTATTTGCCTTATTTTATTTAAAGAAAATAATAATTACACTTTGACTCAGTAATACGGTGTGAAATACCGGTCTAAATAATTAATTATCCCACTCACTACAAAATCACTTCATTAGAGTAGTTTTGTAGTGCTTTTTTTTCATCAGTTCCAGTCGCGAAAACCTTACAAAATGGGATGAATCTAATTTTATCTTTTTGATAGTGTACGTAAAAAGCCTGAAACTTCAATTTTCTGAAACTGCTTATAGCTCAGCTTGAGCTGCATTTTGTAGCACAAGACCGAGGTTCAAGCTTATAGCATTAGAGGCATCATTGATTATTATTTACTAGCGACCCGCCCCGGCTTCTATATGCATGTAATATATACATATAAACCTTCCTCTTGAATCACTCTATCTATTAAAAAAACCGCAACAAAATCCGTTGCGTAGTTTTAAAGATTTAGGCATATTTAGGGATATAGGAATAGAGAAAGCGACTTTGTTTTATACTATGTAGTGATTAAGAGTCTACACTTTCTCACTGCAGGGCAAAGGTCTCTCTACCATTCTTCCATTGCTCACGATCTTTAGTTAATATACACCAGTCATTCCTAATGCTACATTCGTATTAATATCCCTGTACCTTCTTACAAAGAAGTTTAATATGAATCAGAATTGTATCGAGTTGATTTAAGATAAGATGTTTTACGTACTTCACTGCAGCTGCCCTAATACGCCTACCCGATTCTTTGGAATTCTAGGGAATTGAGGTTCATACAGTAAATCTCAATTCTCTATATCTCCTAATATCTACCATAGTTGCAAAAATGAACATGTTCACAACATAAAGCTGTTGTATTCCGCTTTCACAAAACTTGGTAACATCTGCTGAGAAGATCGACAAAGTTTTTTCTTGAACTTCAAGTTATGAAAAAATGCCGAAGGCTTGCATTTATTAAAGCCATTGCGGTTTCGTTGTCAACCTACTTTGGAAACTGGTGTTGTCTATATATAAATTGTGTTGTCCAAATATAAAATTTGAATACCTCTGTGACGGTTACATATCATAATAACTAAGTTCAATATAACTATGTTCGAAATAACTACGGTCATAATACCTACTGTTTAAAATACCTAATGGTTGTTTCACATATTTTTGTAATAACTAATAAACGAAATACCTAATGCACGAAACAACTACGGTTAATTTAACTATGTTCATTATAACTATGTTCGAAATAACTACAGTCATAGTACCTACTGTTTAAAATACCTAATGGACGAAATACCTACGGTTAATTTAACTACAATAAATTCTCCTACGGTTTATTCAACTACAATTAATTCATCTATGGTTTTTCACCTACGGTTTAAAAAAATCAAATTTATAAAATATTATACGCTCCCTAACCAAGTGAAATAGGTAGAATTCGTTTCTAGCACTCGCCGGCCGCTGCCGCGGCACCGCTCGCTTCGCTCGCTCGGGTCGTGCGTTGTGGTCGCAGTTCTAACATAAATATTAATAAATATATGTGAGAACTATGCTCTGCAACATGGACTTAAATATAATGAAAAGAAAAGCGAGTGCATGGTCTTTCGGGTCGGGGGCAAAGAACCAAAAGTCATTCCTCCTATTAAACTAAACGGTAAAGAATTGCTAAGGGTAACCCAATTTAAATATCTCGGTCATATAGTTACCGCTGACCTGAAGGACGATGTTGATATTGAGAGAGAGCGGAGATCGTTGTCTGTAAGGGCTAATATGATAGCCCGCAGGTTTGCCAGGTGCTCCAGAAGTGTTAAAATCACATTATTTCAATCATACTGCACATCATTTTACACAAGCAGCCTGTGGGTTTCATATACGCGGAGGCAGTACAGCGCTCTCCGTGTACAATATAATAACGCGTTCAGGGTGCTGGTTGGACTGCCTCGATACTGTAGCGCATCAGGGATGTTCACCGAGGCGCGTGTTGACTGTTTCTATGCAACCATGCGAAAGCGGTGCACGTCCCTGGTGCGCAGGGTTCGGGCCAGTCCCAACAGCATTCTGAGAACGTTTTCAAATAGATTTGACTGTCAGTACATTAATAATTGTTGCATGATTCATGTACTGACTAGTGGTGTTTGAATAATTTCATTTAATTGTTTTATAATTGATTCTGACATTTCTTGTATTAATTGGACTAATTGTGACTTATTATTTGATTTTTGGATTTAAAATTGCATATTTATATGAATGAATTACTTACATCTTTTTCTATTTAATATTTAATTTAATTTAATGAATTTTTAATATTGATGTTGTTAATTTTGATTTGAATTGTTCGTTTTTATATGTATTTATTGATTTTTATATGAATTGAAATTTTGGTTTTTGAAGTTTTTGACTGTGACTGTAAGAAGATAGTTATTTTTAAATTTTAATCTTTAGTTTTTCATTATTTATTTATAATTTGATTGTTATTATGGATTTTAGTATCTGAAAATAAATGAATTGAATTGAATTGAATAAACCTAACCTATCCATGTCGGTTCTGGGTAGGGAGTTTTCCAGGACTTTATATGTTGCCTCGATTTTTACCTATTTGACTTGGTTAGGGCAGCATATAAAGGTCCACCCGGAAAACTCCCTACCCAGAACCGACATGGATAGGTTAGGTTTAAGTTAGAACTGCGACCACAACGTACGAGCCGAGCGAGCGAAGCGAGCGGTGCCGCGGCAGCGGCCGGCGAGTGCTAGAAACGAATTCTACCTATTCTGGTTCGATTCCCGCCTCAGACATGTATTTATGCTTAGATATTTGTCTGTGGTCTGGTTGTTTCTATGTATTATAAGTATATATTTACAAAAAGAAAAGTATATAAGTAGTATATCCGTTGTTTAGCACCCATAACACAAGTCTAGTTACTTAGCTTGGGGCTAGATGGCGATGTGTGGATTGTCCTGCAATATTTATTTATTTATTTATTTTATTTATTTATTTATTTCACTTGGTTAGGGAGGGTTTATTTTATAAAATTCGATTTGTTTTTAACCGTAGGTGTTTCGTACATTAGATCAATCGTTCGCTAGCTCAATTAATTTTAGTTGAATTAAACTTAGGTATATTAAACAGTAGTTAAATCGACCGTTAGGTATTATGAACATATGTGAATTGACCGTAGTTATTTCGAACATAGTTATATTGAACTTAGTTATTATAATATGTAGCCGAATCGACCGTTAGGTATTATGAACTTATGTGAATCGACCGTAGTTATTTCGAACATAGTTATATTGAACTTAGTTATTATAATGTGTAGCCGAATCGACCGTTAGGTATTATGAACTTATGTGAATCGACCGTAGTTATTTCGAACATAGTTATATTGAACTTAGTTATTATGATATGTAACCCTCTGTGACACAGTGGGCGCAAACTCGTCTCTGGTGAAGAAGGTCGTATAATCTTGTGCCTCTTTGTAAGAAATAACATATGATTTTTTACTTATAATATAAAAAAGGTAGTACCAACATAATGAACTTGAGGATTTTTTGGAAAGGTAGCCTTAACACAGTTATGTTCTTATTCTGTATTTAAATAAACGATTAAATGATCTTAGAGTAAATATTCCTACTTGGTATGTGCCTTATAGATAGCTCATGTCACTCGTCCGTTATGTCGATCGTAAGCAATTTTTACCACTTTTATATCAAAACTAGCTGTCCAGGCAAACGCTGTTTTGCTATTCACAAAAAAAATGCAAATGTTGTTCGATTCTCAGACCTAACGAATATACCTACACAAAAAATTTCATACAAACCGGTGCAGCCTTTTAGGTGTACGTACATATGTGCTGTATGTATGACACTGCGACACGAGAATTTTATATATTTAAGTATAACACTTACCGATGAAGTTTAGTTAATATTTTGAGTATTACAATCATATATTTACAAGTTGGAACTGCACATTCTGCCATTTTTACGAAGATTTTTTTTTTAAAAGAATTTTGACAATTTATAAGGAGTTAAGAATTCATATTAGTGCAGTTGGGAATTCTCCAGATAATTACTAGTACTTAACCTATCAAATTAAACTCTTAACTACTAGAAAGCATTACCTAACTGGAATTTAAACCAGGATTAGTACTAGAGACAGCCCTAAGCTCGGTCTAAGTGACTTGACGGGGAATTATAGTGTCACTTCTACATATCACAGAAACAGACAGAAATCAACTCGGTACAGATTTATGTGTTTTGGAATTGAATTAGATTTAAGTGTAAACTATACATAATATTAAATTGGTTAATTTAGTTACAATTAAGTTTGATTTTCTTCTTTGTCCATTTTGTGACGACCGTAGAAAAAGGATAATATCCAGAGTGATCGCAACGGTGTAGGATTAGAAGGCCTATCTATACATAATATTATAAAGCTGAAGAGTTTGTTTGTTTGTTTGAACGCGCTAATCTCAGGAACTACTGGTTGAAATTGAAAAAATATTTTTGTGTTGGATAGTCTTTTTATCGAGGAAGGCTATTAGACAATACCTTTTATTTTGATATTTCGACGGGATCGGGACTTACGCGGGTGAAACCTCGTGGCGCAGCAAGTTCTCTAAATAACTTTTGTCAACTAACATTTCAATATCTTTCTAATTGCATTTCTATGACAAAAAATAACCTCAAAGTAGCTCAAAATACCCTAAAACCCCGAAATTATAAATGTTATTTGAACAAGTTTATTTTGGAGAGATTGGCTTTCTGGGTGCTTATTTTCTAACCGAGGTCCTTAAAGTGGAATAGACCAAAATTTTTAACAACAATAAAGGTATACATAATAAGATATGACACGTGTGAGAAGTTATTTGTACAACAATTGACACAGTATACAATAACATTATGAGAGTATGTATGTAGCTATTCAACAAAGAGCAACCATTTCATTTATAGCCAAACATTTTTTCCGAACAAATTTCAAAACCGTCTTTTTACGGCAACGGCTGAATAAAACCTCTTTTGTCTTTTATTTACAAAAGGAAAAAGATAAAGATATGACATCTGAATAAAGGAATCGAGAATGGTCGTGTTGGAATGAATTCTCTGATAGCTGAGATTAGGGTTAATGCTGAATACTTACTGAATTGTCGGCCGATCTACATATCCTAATTCTATCCTGACTAATATCATAAATCCGAAAGTTTGTTTATTTATTTGTTCCCTCTTCACGGTCAAACAAAGGGCCCGATTAAGATGAAAATCGGCATAGTGGTAGTTAGGATAATTTTATTCTGAAATTTCCTCGAATTTAGGACTTACGCGGGTGAAATCGCATGGCGCAGCTACTTTGAAGATAAACGAAAAAGCAATCGAGTTAGCTCTCAAGTAGGTATTAAAGATCTGCAATAGACTCGTCAAACGTCTTCTTACAATAAAACAATCATTTCGACCCGAAGCTTCGATCATGTAGAGCGGACCGGGGCAGCCTTCATGTCCGAGACATTGCAGATAAATTGCAAGAATGCCGCCTACGCTGGTACGGTCACGTCTTGCGAAAACCAGCTAGTTGCGTGGGGAACAAATGTCTTGCCATGGCGCCTCTACCTGTTCGTGGCAGACTGGGTAGACCCAAGAAGTGCTGGCTTGACGTCGTAAAGGGTGTTATGCGTGCAAATGCCTTACTGACCAGGATGCGGAAGATCGTGCGAAGTGGAGGCGTAAAATCAGAAAAGCGGACCCCGGGTTCCCGAGAGGGATGCAACCCGGAACATCGTTCGGATGCTGATGATTTGATTCGATTTTTTTAAACCTGTCGTGTGGGTAACCTACCATAATAGAGTCGCCTTTGAAGACCTGGGTACTTATTTTCTAAAGTGCTCAAAAGACATTCAAATGAAAGCTAATTCATTCCACTTTAGTGTCCTAAATCTCTAATAAAATTTTAAAAGTAAGTATACTACACTATTACCTACCATAATACACCACTACCTAAAAATTCAAATAGTATTTTCAAAACATACCAACTCTGGGATACTTCGGGTAGAAAACTTGTTACTAAAGTTTTATACTAAATAAAGTTTTTACTAAGGTTTGAAAACTTATCTCATAATATCTTTAAATCAGCCTTAAAAAGCGAATTTAAACCATCAGCCAATCCCAAGTCTTGAGTCTGCTATGATGCGGCTCGGTTATGTGGGTAAACGGTAAACGAGATGGTTTTATCTAGTTTCTTTAGGGTTTTAGTGAGGTTACACTCCATTTACATGGAGCCTGGATTAGGCTTATGATGGTTTAGGCAGCGATATAAACCATAAACACCATTGGCATTTCACGCCAAACTAGAAGCAGTATGACGCGGTTATTTTGGTGAAAATAGGCCCTACAGTCTACAACATACAATTTGTGGCTTTGTGAGTGCTTTGTCTCAGTAGTTCGGTTGCTAGTTCGGTTGGAACAAAATCAGAGAGTAATTAGTACTGTTCCCCAACCTAATAAATTCCGCGTAGCAATATTATAATTGATTAATTTTTAAAAGAATCTGTAATTGGCAGTAAGTTTAGTTGAATAGTTTTTCGTTTATAATTTAATCTAAGAGCTGTTGATTCTATGTTCATAAAAAAAAAAATTAAAAAAAAATCTATTCGCATTTTCCCCACTCGCGTTTTGACCGGCCCGCATTTTTTGACATTCGCTTGCTCATCTTTTCTGAAATATGCCTAATAGCCATTTTTAACAATATTTTTATTTCATACGCGATACTTTTCCTATACCTATTTTTTCCAGCTCCAATTTTTCGCAATAGTTTTATTTCTTACGTTTTATTTTTCCAAAGTCTAAAGTTTTCTACTTACTTGTATATGACTTATCTAACATTTTTCAAACATAGACATATATTTGTCAAGGGAATTTGCTATTAAATACTTGACAAGGGATGGATTAAATCCTCATAGGATATTTTTTACTATAACATGAATGTCAGTCATTGCCATTTCATCTTATCGTTGTAATTGTATTATTAAATAAAGGATAACAAAAAAAAAACAAGAGACGCCCGAAAAAAAACAATAGACTATCGAAACGGAAACAAAAGACGAGCGATTGCCTTAGCTTGCACTCGGCATTTGAGTTTACTATCTATAAAGCATTTGTTTTTTAGCGAATCCATGATTTTCTTTAAAGTAATTTAAAAACACTACTGTAAGCATATTGTTATTTGTAGTTCAAATATCCACAAGATACGACAGCACTTAAATCGCTCCAGAATAAACAATCCCAGAGAATAATATTCCGGGATCATTTTCATATAATTTCTGGAACGGGATAAACCTTGCTTATCCCAGATTTTGTATTTACATGCTGCTGCGTTTTGGAGACAAAGGCTTTACTTTGACTTCGTCTTGTATTTAAAACTTTCGTTTCTTGGTATTTTAGTATGCGTCTATTTTATTACATCCTTAAATTTATGGTATGGATATTATGACAATTTCACATTTGTGTTTACTACAACGACTTACTTATTGACCGAACGAGCGAAGCGAGAGAGGTCTAGTGGCGAGACGGTCGGTCGGTTGTACCTATGTATCTATGTATCTATGTATCTATGTATCTATATATCTATGTATCTATGTATGTTTGTTCGACGATAACTTGAGTACCGTTGCTCTGATCTTAATGATTTTTAGTATACGAGTAGTTAAGGTCCATAGAATTTTTAAGTTCGAACATGAGAGGGATCGGTTAGGGGGCTTCGATGATAGGGGGTGCAATAGGGTATCTACCTATATGACAGGCGAACTATAGGGCAAATATACCCGAGTGGGGTATCAAATGAAAGGGCGTAACTTCGGTGACAATAATATGGTACCATGGAAATGATCTGATGATGGAGGTCGAAGGAATCCACAGGAATTTATTATCTCAGCGGTCATTTTTATATCAAACTCATTTGTATCAAGAAGGAAAAAAACGCTTAGACCTTCATGATTCAAAAATGAAAATGTCAAAAATCAAAATGACATGTTTTCTTTCTGTCATTGTCGTAAAAAATATGATTTCCAGATAATTCCAAAACCATTACATTTAACTTAGCTTTGAGATTATGTTTAAAATTGATTATAGGTACCTATCTATATAATTATATGGTCATCCTAAATAAAATTCAAATAATTCGTATAAGTTTAGAGTGCAAAGTCATGCACTCTTGTGTTCGTTCCCGATGGTCTTCGAAGGAGCTGCCTGAACTAGCTATTGATCAAGCTAAACGGAAGCCGAAGCGAAAATTGGACAATCCTTCTTATTAACGTCGTCTGGGCCACTCAGGATGTACCTACTCTAGGTGAGTAGGTACATCCTGAGTGGCCCTTGGGTGAAGACTGTAGATTAAAAGCGTCTACTTATTCTACTTTGCCATATATCGTCAGACCTCTCTTTGCTTCATATTCATAATTAATCAAGGGTTGGTTTGGTTAACAATAGTGGTATAGTTTGCTTGCTGATCTAGAGATTCTAATTAAAAAACTTGTGACTAATCTTTTTATTAATTTTATTTAATAATAGGTTAGGGACTTAATATAGGACATAAGTATAATAATAGGGCCACCAATAATATAGGTCTCAAACTTCTCTAATATATTTGTATCGAGGGAAGAGCCTCTCTCCTCTTCACCTCTTTCTTTAGAATATGATGAGTACATACTACATAGGTACTAAAAATTTGAGTGTTAAGCCTGATGATAAAGACTCGATGAGAAAGGTGACAATAAGAACTTAACGATCTTGAGAACGAGATAGTCATATCATGTTTGTACTCGTTCAAAGCACCTTGATAAGTAGGTATTCTATAGCTTTTGAAGAATCAGCTGACATCTGGGATCTGGTGATAGAGACGGAAGAAGGCACTCAACTTCAAAGAAATATGAACTCATCTTCTAGACAAGATAAGTCTACCGTTAAAGTTCGTTAAAGTTGTCTTAATAAGTAGGCACTCTAGCTGTTAAACAAGCAACTCATATCTGGGGTTTGGTAATATAGCCGGAAGAAAGCTATATGAACTAATCTCTAGATAAGTTAGGGCTATCGTGTTCACTTGATGAGGAGGTACTCTAGGTACAGACGATATGGTGATATAGAAGGAATAAGGCTATAGGAGTTTTTTAATCATACACGTTCACACACATTCATTGTAGGTACGTATTCTCTCGAGTATCAATAAAACGCGAAATAAAAAAATACGTGATTGAGACCAAGAAAATTAGGCTATGGAACTCATTTTCACCCTCATCATACTTTACGCTGAAAAGTAAAAATCGGTAAAAAAACTCGTGAGGTCTCAGTTCGGGGCGAACTACTAGTTATTGACCGAACGAGCGAAGCGAGAGAGGTCTAGTGGCGAGACGGTCGATCGGTTGTACCTATGTATCTATATATCTATGTATCTATGTATGTTTGTTCGACGATAACTTGAGTACCGTTGCTTTGATCTTAATGATTTTTGGTATACGAGTAGTTGAGGTCCATAGAATTTTTAAGTTCGAACATGAGCAGGATCGGTAGGGGGGTTACGGAGATAGGGGGTGCAAAACGGGATCTACCTATATGGCAGGCAAACTTTGGGGCAAATATACCCGAGTGGGGTATCAAATGAAAGGGCGTAACTTTGGTGACAATAATATGGTACCATGGAACTGATCTGATGATGGAACTGGAAGGAATCCACAGGAATTTATCATTTCATTATATCAAACTCATTTGTATCAAAAAGGAAAAAAACGCGTAGACTTCTTTTATGATTCAAAAATGACAATGTCAGGTTTTCTTTCTGTCATTGTCGTAAAAAATATGATTTCCAGAAATTTTCAAAACCATTACAAAAATAACTTAACTTCGTGATATTATTATTATGATTAAAATGGATGATCCATATTAGGTATATAATAATAATATGGTCATCTTAAATTAAATTCAAATAATTCGCAAAAGTTTATAGTGCATTGTCAAGCACTCTTGTGTTGTTCCCGATGGTCTTCGAAGGAGCTGCTTGAACCAGCTATTGATCAGCTAAACGGAGGCCGAGGCGATAATTGGTCAATCCTTCTATGATTGACATCGTCTGGGCCACTCAGGATGTACCTACCTTGGGTGAAGACTGTATTATTAAAGCGTCTATTCTACTTTCCCATAAATCGTCAGACCTCTCTTTGCTTCATATTATTCATTTATTTCATAATCAACGGTTGGTTAACAATTGTGGTGGATTAGATTCAATAGTATTGCTAGCCGATCTAGAGATTCTAATTAATAAACTTGTGACTAATCTTTTTATTTACAATTGGTTAGGGACCTATTATAGTACGGATAATATAGGTCTCAAACTTCTCTAATATATTTGTATCGAGGGAGGAGCCTCTCTCCTATTTTCCTCTTTCGATTATGATGAGTACATAGGTACTAAACATTTGGGTGTTTAGTCTGATGATAAAGACCCGATGAGAAAGGTGACAATAAGAACTTAAAATTATCTTAAGAGCAAGATAGTCATATCATGTTTGGACTCTTTCAAAGCACCTTGATAAGTAAGTATTCTAGCTTCTGAAGAATCAGCTGATATCTGGAATCTGGTGATAGAGCTGGAAGAAGGTAGGTACTCAACTTCAAAGAAATATGAACTTATCTTCTAGACAAGATAAGCCTATCGTGTTTGGATTCGTTAAAGTTGTCTTGATAGTAGGCAATCTATGTGTTAAACAAGCAACTGATATCTGGGGTTTGGTAATATAGCCGGAAGAAGGCTATATGAACTCATATCTAGACAAGTTAGGTCTATCGTGTTCAATTGATGAGTAGGAACTCTAGGTACTGACGATATGGCGATATAGACGGAAGGAGGCTATAGCGAGTATCAAGAAAAGTCGAAATAAAAAAAATACGTGATTGAGACCAAGAAAATTAGGCTATGGAACTCATTTTCTAGACAAGATATGCCTAACGCGTTTGAATTTCGTTAAAAGTATCCGTTTAGCGATGTCCAGGGTCAGGGTAGGGATAGCGATATTAGGCACCTATCATTTAAATAAGATAGACCGAAGTATTTGGAGTCTTTCGTCGTTATATTATCATACTTAAGCTGGCAAAAACCGGTAAAAAAAATCGTGAGGTCTCAGTTCGGGGCGAACTACTAGTTATGATGGTTTACCTATTATTATGATGGTAAGTGAATGACTTCAGAAATAAGACCTCTGCATTATTTGTGATCGCCTAGTAGGTCAGCACCCAACTTTATTTTTCCCCTTTGATTTACTAGGTAAAATAATCCCTGTGGTTACCATTCCCAGTCGTTACTATAGTAACTACTATTACTATGCCTATTCGTTACAAACAAACAAAAAAAACTTTTCACTTTATTACTCTACTAGCGACCCGCCCGGCTTCGCACGGCTATATTATGCATGTAAAAACCTTCCTCTTGAATCACTCTATCTATTAAAAAAAACCGCATCAAAATCCGTTGCGTAGTTTTAAAGATCTAAGCATACAAAGGGAAATAGGGACAGAGAAAGCGACTTTGTTTTATACTATGTAACAGTAGTGAAGAAGATAAGATAAGATAAGATAAGATAGATATTGCGTAAATAAGTATGGATTAGATAGATATAAATTAACACACATAAATATAAATAGTTATAGATGTGTTATGTGTAATGCAAATATACAAACTAAATTAGTTGCACAAAAATCTATAAACAGCTGTAATATAATTAACTATGATTATATAACTGTAAATGTACACTTTCAACAACGTAAGTTTGTGCCTATATACAGAGAGGGCAAAACTAAGAGAAACTCGTATGATATCAAATACTATTGTTGTAAATAATGTTTAGTGTTTAAGTTTTGGGACGAATGTTCTGTTTATGGACACATTGTGCCGTGGGACGATTTGATAATGAGATACTGTGTCATATGTATCTTTAGACATCTATACATGTAACTATATGTCAAAGAGAATATTGTATTTGTTCTGTCTACAATCTACATGGTTGCCAAATGTAACTAAAACTAGCTTCGCTTTGCGGTTTTACGAGCGCTTGTTTCTCTTTTAAAGTTATATTGATTTCCTGCAAACACAGAACACATAATAGTTACTACGAACTATAAACCTTACCCTTTTTAGGGTTCCGTAGCCAAATGGCAAAAAACGGAACCCTTATAGATTCGTCGTGTCTGTCTGTCTGCCGTATGTTTTACCCCATTAGAGGTCGAATTTTCAAAAAATTTCTTCTTAGTGCTTGCCTACGTCCGGTCCCCCATATTATGCGAAGTTTCAGACAGTTTTAGAGATTCCGTATGAGTCGTTTTCTCTGATTTGAAACGAGATGTTTGTAATGTTTTGCGGGTGCGTTTAGAGAAACGGCACTCTTAGTGATCACTCGGTTTCAAAAAAGTTTCTAAGTCAACACGATCAAATCTTATGACCAATAATATATTGATTTTCGATAAACTTGCCTTAATTTTCCACTTATTTATTCGATGAGTAAATAAATAAAGTAAATGAATATTGAATTGTTAAATCACTAAACATAAAAATGAATTAAAACTCGAGAACGCCTGGACCGCTTTGGCTAACTTTGGTTTTTAAAATAATTGTGAGAAAATATGAGTTCATCGGATCATCTAGTAGTAAATGAATAAATTATAATAATATTAATATATAAATAGTCCCTTTGCACTTGGGTCGAATAAAAGTATAGTACATAATGTAACCATTTTTATTACTTTTTATTGCGTAAAAATTACAGACTGTAAAACCTATTCATTTCCTTTAGAAAATCAATTTTCAACAAAATGAAGGTCGTTTGCTTTTAATGGAAATAGAAAAATATTTCCGTGAATAACGAAGGAGTAAAGTATCACATTGCTTACAACATCAATCTCAATCATCAAGCTATACAAGCAAGGTTTTTGGCGTCAAGGAAAAATGTTCTATCGTCTTTGTGTTTTGTTCCTTAGTGGATTAAATTGAATAGTTTCTTCTAAAGATGTGTAAGTGATGTGAACGGGAAACTCAAGTATTTTATTAAAGCGAAAACTCCACAGCGAGGTTTTGTTATGGAATTTTATTTCACTGGCTTAAGTAAAGCATAGGTTTAACATAAGATTTTACAAATATTATCTTTAACAAAGTATAGGTGATTATATGGCTAGCAAATACTTTATCATAGGCAATAAAGAAGTACGTCAGTGTCAGTAAATTATCTGTCAAAGTCATATTTTGTTTCTTTAAAAAACCAGCAAAGCTTAAGTTAATTTAGGCTATCTATATTTATTTTGCTTTCTCATTTTTATTATAAGGTATTTATGTATTTTGTAAAGTGAAAAGCTAAAATTTTATTAAAAATCGGTATTAGTAATTTGATAAAAACTTGGTTCAAACTTTCTAGCATTCATGCTTGTGCGGTTACTTGTTGTTTAGACTTCAAGCACTGTTTGATGGTGTACTGAGGCCTTTTATACATATCTTGATCTATTTATGAATATCTTGATACAAATACTATGTAATTTAGTTAACTTCCGGTACAGCCTGAAATTCACACCCTTAGGGCAAATGCAGACTTTTCGATCGTTTATTATGAAGGTAGACGTTCATTTGTTTTTGGTTTGCCTCTTTGTGTTCTTTCTTGACATTACAGTTTGAGAGTCTTTAAGTCACGAATGAATAGGTATTTTTATACACGTGCTACATCTTAGCACATATCTTAGCCCGCATCGTCACTTACCATCAGGTAAGATAGTGGTCAAACGCTGACATATCATTTATAAAAAAAAGTAAAGGCACAAAATTGTGGTCAATTTCTTCGTCATTGATAACTAAATTAAACATCAATTAGGCAAATCGTTCGATTAAGTACAAAACCAGTAAAACCTCAGTGGGATTAAGTAACAAGATACCAATTATCGCTAAATCTCACTGCGGAACCCTCATTTTCTTTTAATTACGTGACTTCATTAACATTTAGATCCGACTATGTAAGTATTTAGGTACCGTCGGCAACAGAAATTGTAGACGTACCTAAAATATTACTGTTTTTTTGTCTTATAATGTAAACCTCTGTAGCGACCCGCCTGCGACGTAGAAGCTTGTGGATTCGATTCTCGGCATAAAACAAGTGTTTATGTACAAAGAAAAATATATAAGTAGGTACTTATTATATCCATTGTCTGGCCACCATAACACAAGCCTAGTTGGTTAGCTTGAGGTTGTGTCAAATACCCTATTACTATATTTTTATTTATTTGTGTCTAATAATTTAATGAGTTAAGGGACTTTGAACCTCAACGACATCTAGCCTTAAGCTAAACAACTAGACTTGTGTTATAGTGCCAGCCAACGGATACTTTATATATATTTTTCCCTTAAAATTGAAAATCCTCACGAACGTGAAGTTACCGACCAATAGCAAGCGAGCTAGTACTACCATTCTACGAATATGTATTTATTGTGAAATAAATCATTTAAATAACAACACTTTTGACGCTAATTGTACCTCAATTTGGACCAACGACGTATTTTGAAACTAAAATATAAACTTGATGAAACTACGAGAGGATGGCTACACACAACCCACATGTGGGATGTTATTTGACTTAATGAGGCTTCCTCAATAAACAGAACAACATTATGGCCACATTGTCTGTGATTATGCCTGCATAGGTGGCAGCACTAAGTACTTACCCACCACCAGCTACTGCCTTACCTAAACCTTGTTAACAATAAAACCCACAGAAAGGAGCCTATATAAATCACAATTATCTCAAATTGTGCTTGAAATTGATATCGTAGTTAAACGAGTGTCCCAAAGCACATCAACTTGATACCTTAGCCGTACATTATAAAAACCTTTTATTTTTAGGGTTCTTTGAACTAAACCCGCGTCGTGAGGTTATAATATCGCTTCCGTCCACGGTTTAATTCATTTAAATCAGGTAGTACAATACATTTCAGTTCTTATACAGGGTTATTGGAAATTATACTAGCAAGCCGTTAAGGGCTACTTCTGTGCACCTAAACAAACAACTTTTGTTCTAAGACTTTTGGAAGTTCGAAAAAAAAATGAATATTTTGAGGTATGTAAATTCTAAAAACAGCTGATTTTTCAAAACAAAGGTCATTCAGACCAAGAACAGTTGATGAAACCTAAAAAATAAGTAAAATTTTAAGGTTACTGACCTCTCCGTGTTAGGAACAGCTGATTTTCAGGTAAACCTAACGTCAAAATTTTCGAAAAAATGTTCGAATTTTCAAAAGTCGTAAAACAAAAGTGGTTTGTTTAGGTGCACAGAAGTAGCCCTCAACGGCTTGCTAGTATAATTTCCAATAACCCTGTATAAGCTATGTTTGTTATAAAATAATGTCCTAATGTATTTCTTTTAAAATTATTTAATTAATTGTTAAATTATTACTAATTTGTTGTATTTTTATCATTATTGGTAGTATTTGAAAATAAATGGTCTTCTCGAGATAAGATCACAGAATCTCTTCAGTCATATTCGCAAGTAGAATTTTATGAATGGTAACTTAAAAAGACTTAGATATTTAAGAAGACTTTTCCATATGATCACTAAAGTTTCACAACTAAAAATAATTTTTCTTCACTGTTATTAAAATTTATTTATGACTCTTAGTGCTTAGGGTTTATAGGTATATTAATTAAATAGAAAGAAATAAAAATGTATAATCTTAATAAGTCTCCTTAGGATTTAGATGATGCTGTGTGAATGTGTTGCAATATTTATTTATTTACCTACGTAAGATATTAAATAAATATACGGAACCATTTTACAAACATGATCCAACACTCTCTCCTCCCGATTTTTCACATTTTTCCCTGAGTTTACACTTCATTATATTCTTTTATCATCTTTGCAACAATTTGCGAACGTTTGGGTTTATTTCCATATCTCGATGTGTAATTGCTCCCTTTGGCCCCTTGTTATAGGGATGGGGGTGTTTTTTCACAATTGGGGGTTCTTTATATCGACTTCATTTGGATATGGTTTGTGTAATTACAGTTTTTGGGGATAATATTCTTAACAGGAAGTCTGAAGAATATATCTGTTAATATATGTTTGTATTGGTGACCGACAAAGCCCCGCGGATGGATGCAGCTGCAGTAGAGTTCTTTGAACATAATAGTGGCTACGAACTACAAACTTTAACATTATTACCACCTTTAGAGGTCCAATTTCCAAAAATTATTTCTTAGTGCTCCCGTACGTCATAAGGGAAACAACCCCTATTGTGAAGTTTTAGACTCACAGCTCTTCCAGTTTCAGAGATTTTGTGATGAGTAGTTTTCTCTTTTAATATGTTTAGATTAGCCCGCGACTTCGTCCGCGGAGAAGTCGAAAATGGTTGCATTATGAATTTTTCAAAGGTTTTTTTTTGTTGATTAAAAATCAGATTAAGTTTTCAGACATATTACTTAATGTTAAAATAACATAAATAAAAAAAAATATATACGCGACGAATTGAAAACCTCCTCCTTTTTTGAAGTCGGTTAAAATGTAATTTTAATCAAAAGCACTAAGGAGCATTGATCTTAACTTTGAAGCAAATCACCCCCAAAATAACTTTGTACCCCTTTTTATCGCCGTTTTTAAGGGGTAGAATTTTCGGAAAGTCCTTTCTAATCGGATGCCTACGTCATAAAAAAAACAGACCCTCTATTTTCGGGTCTCTACGAACAGCGGTTTAGGCTGCACGTTGATCCGTCAGTCAGTCATGCATTCAGGACAAAGCATTTTATATGTATAGATAATAATAGTTGTACTCAGCGGCGGCGTCGGACATATTCGCACAGAATCGACTAAAGTTCATAAAATTCTGCGCTAATTTATTTGGCTCATAAAATGAGACCACAATAAGAATAATGTTTACTAAACACCCCTTTCTGCAGACTATGCTCATTATTCAGGAAATTCCGTGAACGAAACAAAAATAAATTATTTTTAAATGGCCGCCATTTGGCACTGATTTGGCGGGAAATAATTTGAGGTATTTTTACGACCTGAGAAACTTGTGTTTTTAATATTTTACCCGATTATGAGGAGGATAAAATTAGATTGTTTTAGATGATAATTTTAAAGTAAAGTTATATACTGAAATTGTCTCTTTTCAAAAGAGTTACGTGGAAAACGCTGTAGGAATGCATCGGATTTTTTAATTTGCTATTTTCGAGTCCCCATATTTCGGTGCTTAAAAGTGTATCGAAATATATAGGTAAATATCTCGTTTTTATTAGTTCAGTAGATTAATAAATTTATTTTGTAATATTTAAAATTAAAATACTTCAACTTTAAAACATTCTAATAGAGCATCTTAGAACTCTACGATGAGCCACCACTTTTCTACCGAACTTTACGTACAACACTGAAATGGTTGCATAAACCACAAATAAAAAAAATACTTCTATGCTACTTATTTCCCCCGAAATCTTTGCTTTATTTACATTATTTGGGGACTTTATCGCCGTTTTTTCTTCATAACATTGGTTTGATAGACGCTATAAACCTCGTCTGTTTCTGGTCAGTTGAGTTTGATTCAGTTTCAGTATATTGGTAGATGTAAATTCTTGTAGCGCGGGGTAAATACACATTAAAAGATAGATAGATTAATTTACACAGAAATATCACACAAGTCTATCATAGACAAGAAATATAAACCGGCCAAGTGCGAGTCGGACTCACGCACGAAAGTCGGACTATACTAAAAAAAACCAGAATATTTATGTGTGTTATATTTGTTAAAGCGGCAACAGAATTACATTATCTGTAAACATCTCAACTGTCTAGCTATCACAGTTCATGAGATACAGCTTGGTAAAGACAGTCAGATAGACGGATAATGGAATCTTAGTTAAACGGGACCCTATAACTAAGATTCCATTATCCGTCTCCGTCTTTTACACTTTGATAACTCGCAATCCTTACTAATAAAAATGCTTTGTCCTGAATGACTGACTGACTGACTGACGGATCAACGCACAGTCTAAACCACTGATCGTAGAGACCTGAAAGGAGGGTGTGTTCTTTGTATGACGTAGGCATCCGATTAGAAAGGATTTTTCGAAATTCTACCCCTAAAGGGGTGAAAAAGGGGGGCAAAGTTTGTATGGGAACACGTGATTCCTTGGTAAGTACATTTTCGACTTCTACGCGGACGAAGTCGCGGGCATAAGCTAGTCCTTACTAATAATATAAATGTCATTTATAAATACTTTGGGTACGGAACCCTAAAAGTGTTGCCATAGTGACACGTTTACATTCTCGACAATTATTACTACTACAAAACAATGGACCCCAATGGCTAATGCTATAACAATTAGTAACGTTACGTCACCCAAATCAAATACCCTAACACCCAAACTAAGACAATTCTCTGACCGGGATCATAGAACAACACCGACGCCAGGATTAGACATTTATATGACAGCTCTAACAATAACAGACAATGATACAGAGTTGCGAGACGGTGTCCCTTCTTACGAGGGATAGGGTGATATTAATGAACGGTATCTACTGGGTTCTGATTACTGAATCTCGAAATATAACCATGAATAGGAACTACTTTAGAGTTAAAGGACATTTAAACATTTAGTAAACAATCTTTAGTTATAATTTGTCTTGTCATTTTCGCACTTTGATAGATCACAGGTATGTGAAGTGACAAAACACATTTTTGCTAAAGAAGGCTTATTAAATGTGTATAAATAAGGGGGTTAGTATGGGAGTTTGTCAGTGTTTTTGTCATGCTTTTTGATTGAGAGCATCGAGAAGATCAAATAAAATGCCTTCACATTCAATTCTTAAGCGTCTCGGAAACAGGATGTTCGAATAAACGTGGGTCCTATGTTTCTTCCAAAAGTGCGCTGTGTACTTTGAGAAACATACCTATCGATAGAGGGCCTCGAGAATATCAAATAATGCCTTCACATCACATCTTTAAGGCGTCTCGGATACGGGATATTTAAAGAAACGTGATGTCCTATTATTTCACAAAAGTACGCAGTGCACTTTGAGATACATATACCTATCGATAAAGGGCGTCGAGCAGTTCAAATAATACCTTCACACTAAACCTCTTTTAACCAAAATAAATAAATTAATACTATCAAAACGTCTGACAATTTGTAAGGAATTCGCAAAATTCATATAAGTGTCAAGGTTCATAATTCATTGCCACTTTCAAAAAACTCCACGGTGATGTTTCGTCGAAAGCGCGTCACTGGCTATAGCGAACCAAGAAGATGGAAGAAATAATATAAATGTAACATAGAAGACTAATAACAATAAAACATGATGCGAAGACTCGCTTTGATCAAACTGTGCTAAGCTAAAACATAAAAAAATAACCTATAATCAACTCTCGCTGTGTCTTATAATTACCTAATAAATTTTCTTTCCGCCATTATTCTATCGAAACAATTGTTATCAAAGTCCAAAAAGATTTATACAACACCACAAAAATCATATCTTTATAGGATCGGCTTGCGTGTCTCAACTATGCATACGGTATGATTTATATAGGCCGAGGTACCCCATAACTTACCTATGAAAATGTTGTTTTACACTTGAGACCAAAGGATTAGGATCAGTTGAGTTATTAAGGCGGGGGCAGTCGCAGTTTCAAGTATTCGGTACCATTATCAAAATTTCGGTAAAAAGTAGTTAATTGAACAAGAACAAGCAACAGGGGAAAATAATATCTGTAAGTTGGGTCGGAGAGTTGAAACTGGTTGCTATATATTAAATTCAGTCATTTTATTAGTCTCTACGTCAAATAATAAATCCGTATTTCTGTCATTCTATTTGCCAGAATATATTCTATGCAATATGTATTCAAATGGAACATCAACAAATATGAGTTTTAAGCTCTACATTGTATTGTATGTTGTTGTATTAGGCTCTTTTGATTATTCACGGGCAATTGGTTACATTGTTTGCAATTTGACGTTGTCATATAAGCAAAACTCGCAATTCTTATTAATATTATGAACTAGCTGCATCCCGCGGTTACACTCCCGTAAGTCCAGATCCCGTGGGAATATCGGGATAAAAAGTGACCTTTATGTTAATCTAGGTAGATTCGTAGTTTTTGCGTGAAGGAGTCAATACAAACACATACACACACAAACTTTCGCATTTATAATATTATAGTAGGACTAGCTGTCCCGGCATATACAAAAAAAATTGATTCTCAGACATAACGAATATACAAATAAAATTTCATACATCCGATATGTATGAAATTTTATTTCAGCCGTTTAAGTGGAGTTTGGCAACTAACACCGCGACACGAGAATTATAATATAGGTATAGGGATGTCATTCTTATATACTTTCGAATAAGCGTAGTTTTCATAACCGATCTGAATCCCACGCTCGCGAATACACGACAAACTTTACAGTGTTCGAAATATTACTTTGCAAACCCTTGTTTTACTTGTTCCTACAAAAATAGAGAAGAAATACAAGTTACTGATCGTTTTGTTATGTCTTCTTTGAAAGTTGTGAGTGAACTAGCTGCGCTCCGTGGTTTTATCTGTCCAAGTTCAAGATCCTTTGAGAATATCGGGATAAAAGAATAGTATCTAGCTATCAATAAATCCCTATAATATTACATTGAGATTGGATCTGTAGTATCTGCGTGAAAGAGTAACAAATATTCACACATACTTTCACATTTATAATACTTCTAGACTTAGTAGTTTTGGATGTGCGCTGATTTTTATTCAGGATAAACAATTAGGTACATTCAATATATGGATTAGTAGGCTCATGTATTGAGTATTTGTAATTGAGATAAAAAGGTAGCGCGCAATTAATTGGTTAGCCGAGTCTAGCTCGTTATAAGAAATAAGCTAGCCAATTTGTGTATAGGTGAAGTGTGGGGGAGATCTATATTACGTCAAGACTCTAGTTCTGTGATCAGCCATCAGGCGGACATACCTTACCCATCTATATAAGATCTTTTTCCTGTTTTTCTTTTATCTGTTTCATCATTGACGTATTGAGTAAGGAAAAATCCGAGATTCTTCGAGTACTTAATATATTTGACGTCCGTTTGATGCGTACGCTTCAATCGACTTTGTGTCCAAAAAACTTTCAATATAGCTCGCCTTAAGATGCCTCAAGGCAAAACCTTTCAGCTTTTCAACGAGTCCCTACACACGTGACGAATGATTTATGTAAGCGAAATCATTCGGAATCAATGATATTTAACATTACAACAGATAAAAGAGAACATCTGAGTATTTAAAAACATCTAATGTCATACTTTATTATTTTTGCAATATGTCAAAGTAGGACTCTCTAAAAGAACCGATTAACGGTAGGATTTTAACAAAAGTATTTTATGAACCACAATTCGTTAATATAAAAAATGCAGGCATAATTTGGTCAGTGACGTTACTTCCTTTATCATAGCAACATTGGGCATAAGGATATTTTTGAAACAATAAATTTAAACATTTTGACACTGAGACCCATTGCCCATTTAATTATTGTCGAAACATTTAAGTACTTGTAGCAGTGCGTTTACATTTAGAAGGTTTGCAAGTTCAGGTTATTTGTTTGCTATTTTGCTAAAGAATGGCTAAGGCGTTCTTTATGCATTGAGTCATAAATTAACATCTTGCCCTTATACATAAACGTCTTTAGTTAAAATGTGTTTTGTCACATTCGCACTTTTACAGATGACAGGTGTGTGAAAGTGACAAAGCACATTTCACCTAACGAAAGCTTAATAAATGTTTATGATTATGGGCGTATTGGTAAGTAATATTTTCATGTAGTCTCTCTTTTGCACTGTAATTTAAACATCTTGGAATAGAAAACAGTGGTCCTTCCGAGAAAAACCAAAAGACGTGACATTCTTGCATCCCGGATTTAGGATTAAAAAAATATGTTTGCTTTCGGATATAGAAACAAGAATGTGCGACATGACGGAGCGGTTTTTGTTCATTTTTTGACACGTTGCTCATCTTCGTAGCTCGGATAATGTGGGAGGGAAAAATCTCGATGATTTAAAATAAATGGGAGGTTAAAATATAAGATCCTGGCACCTAATCTGTTTTATGCCTAAGTAGCAACGCCCTGCGGTTTTACATGTGTAAGTAGAACTGTGGGATAAAGTAGTTTTACAATGTGGTTTTTTTTGCCATTTTTTTTAATGCACTACCTACTAGTACTACTTGAACTTTGGAAAAAATTACCCTAATTTACCTAGAGTTTGAGAAATGTGACATCTATTTACTTAAACAGCCGGCAGCTAATAATGGAGTTATTACATTTTGAAAATTCCTTAATCGTCCATAAAATTGGGTAATTTTCCTAAACTATTAAAATAATTATTTTATTATCATGAAACATTTATTTTAGTGGGTATAAATAACTAAGATTGTTGATTGAATCCGGCGTTACTTATCGGAACTCCATAATATCTGTAATGGAAGTATTAATATACGTAGTCAGTGCATAAATAAGGAAGGAGCGGCGTCGGTGACTCACTCTTGTTCCAGCGTTCAGCGAGGCAACATCTCGGAGAGCGACGTCGTATCTAACGTTTGTCGCCCTAATAGCGCGGTCGGAGTCCAATCCTGATGATGCGTCGTGTAGACGCGAAACACGTGTCGTGGTTTATGAATGGTGTCACTAATACTAACTTTTGCTTGTCCTCATTGCATGCCTCTTCAAGTGGGCGGGAGGGCGGTGCTCATTGCATTTTGTGTTTTGGCACTAGGCTCGGAACTAAAAACTAAATATTAATACTTCCATTAGAGATAACTAAGATTGTTTACATGGTTTGTGACAAGGTATAACTCCCCAGATTTTTACGTGTCTTCATATAATTTCATCAAAATCGATCCTTACCTAGTACTTTCAGGTTGACTTGCTTTCACACAACAAAATATAAATTAGTTTATTAGGACCATAAACATAATTAACCAACGGTCAAAGTGTCAAACTGATTAAATAATATCAACTTAATAATGAAATAGGATTTAATTTTAGATCACCGGTTAAATGTATCTAGTAACTCATGAAAGCTGCACTTAAAATCGATTGTGAGTACAAATAAAAATCATGGTTCATCAGATACGGCCTGTTGATAGACGAGCGGACAGTGAAGTCTTAGTTTTTACTATTTGGGTACGAAACCCTAAAAATGAAAAAGGCAGAATCTGCGTCTGTCTTTCCTGGCGTGTACAATTTACCTCTAAATTGTACACGCCAGGAAAGACAGACATTACTAAATAAATAAATTTTGCAGGACATTCCACACATCGCCATCTAGCCCCAAGCTAAGTTACTAGACTTGTGTTATGGGTGCTAGACAACGGATATACTACCTAAATACTTTTCATTTGTAAATATATACTTATAATACATAGAAACAACCAGACCACAGACAAATATCTAAGCATAAATACATGTCTGAGGCGGGAATCGAACCCGCAACCCTGTGCTTGGCAGTCCGGCATGGTGACCATTGTGCCAACTGGGTCGTCAAAACATTAAAGTCGAGTGAATAGGTATCTTCTATAGGAAAACGTGCTACATCATAAGCCACATCGTCACCTACCATCAGGCAAGTGTGATAGTGGTCAAACGCTGACCTATTATCGCTATCATATTATGTAAAAAAAATAATTTTGAAAAAAGAAAATTGTAAATTAACTTTTCCATCAGAAATTACAACATAAAATATCAATACATTTAATGAATTCACCCCTGTGATGTACTTCGTAGGTAGGTATGGGTTGATGTCATTCGCGCCACTCCACCCTTGGGATATTAAAACAAAATGATATAAAAAACATGATACTCGTACTACATGCTACTCTGTTTCGTATATGGAAATGTATTTTACATGAAATTCCCACTAAAAAATTAAATGTTAAATTTTGTTTATCTGTTCTCTCTTCACGGTAAAAAACCGACTGAAAAAGAAACATATAGGGTTTTTTTAATATACAGGGTTATTGGTAATTATACTAGCAAGCCGTGAACAGTACCAAGAACAGTAAATAAAACTTTAAAAATAAGTAATTTTTTAGGGTTAATGACCTCTCCGTGTAAGGAACAGCTGATTTTCAGGTAAACCTAACCTCAAAATTTTCAAAAAAATGTTCGAATTTCCGAAAGTCGTAGAACAAAAGTTGTTTGTTTAGATGCACAGAAGTAGCCCTTAACGGCGTGCTAGTATAAATACCAATAACTCTATATAGTATACAAAGTAAAATTTTATTTATTCAGTTGGAATCATCTGCATTACATCGAATCGTCTTAAAACTCAGTTAGGGTGTGGGTCTTCGAACACACAAAAAAACTCATAGGATTTTTTGTAATCATGGTCACAAAGGAGTCAGCACTAACCTATAAACGGATCACGCTAATAAAATTCGATGGTGACTTCCACTAAGAAAGAATTTTGGAAAAATCTAATTCTACGCGGATGAAGTCGAGGTTGAAAGGTAGTGCGTTTAAAAAAACAGGCCAAGTGCCAGTTGGACTCGCGCATGAAGGTTTCCGTATCATTATATTCTGTTTTAAGTATTTAGAAAATGGTAATAAATCGTTTTTATAGCGGCAACATCATCTGTGAAAATTTCAACTGTCTAGTTATCTCGGTGCTTGAGATACAGCCTGGTGACAGACAGACAGTGAAGTCTTAGTAAAATGGTCCCGTTTTTACACTTTGAGTACAGAACTCTAAAAACGGGCAACGGGCGTATGTCATTCAGTCAGGGGTAATAATACGGACAAAGCCAAGGCGAAAAACTAGTTACACAAATCCAAGTGTATCTATTTATCGCCAAGCTTTTCTAAAGTCAAAAATAATTTAAATAACTTCCTTAAAAATAACCTTTTTGAAAGTTCGCGGCTTTGTGTTAAATATTTCTTAATCAGAGTTTTCAGGAAATTTCAAAGTTGAAAGAAGATAACTTGAGTTGTACTTATCACTTCGCTTCGGCACCAACTTGATAATGAATTTATTACAAAGTTCACGAAAAAAACTTTATATTATGTTTTTAATAAGTAATGGTTTCAGTTACCGAAGGACGACGGAAGTAAATATTGGCCGTTTATAAATAAATATCGCAGGGAAATGTACACATATCTAGCCCCAACCTTAGAAACTAAGCTTGTGTTACGGTGACCAGACAACGGATAGAAATCTAGTATCAACCTATTAATTTTTTCATTTGTAAATATATACATAAATACATACATAAACACAAATATCTGTACGTAAATATTTGTTTGAGGCCGGAATCGAATCCGTACCCATCTGCGTTCCAGGCGGACAGAGGTTCTTTCTATACCTATGCAGTAACCAAATATCAAAGATTATGCATATAACATAAACATTAACCAAAAACGTCACACTAAAAACTATACATCTAGATGGCGTCACAGCTGCAGCAGTTATTCACTCTAAAGAAGAATATCGCGACTACTGAGATCGTGTCTGTCTGTTATCTATCTTAATATATCTCGTGTCACAATGTTTGTCCTCAATGGACTCCTAAACCACTTAACCGATTATAATAAAATTCGCACACCATGTGCAGTTCGATCCAACTTGAGAGATAGGATAGCTTACATCCCGATATTCCCACGGGATCGGGAGTTACGCGGGTGAAACCGCGTAGGGCAGCTAGTTTTTACATATAATTAACATACTAAAATATTTATGCTAGACTAGCTGCGCCCCGCGGTTTCATCCGCATAAGTCCGATCTTTAAATTCTCACCGTTTAAACCTTCCCTGGACTACAACAAACATTTCAAAACCTAAATCATCTAAATCGGTTCAGCCGTGCTCGAGTTTTAGCGAGACTAAGGAACGGCAATTGATTTTTATATATATATAGATAGAAGATAGATGTAACGCAATGTTACACTATTGATAAAGTTTATTCCGCTTATATCTAGATGGCGCCACTGCTGTGTTTTCCTTCGCATATAATACCAACATATAACCAACTACGCAAAATACCACTTACGCAAAATACCAACTACGCATAACACCAACTTTTTACCTTATAGGTACTTTACGAGTTTAATTTATTTTGCATAAATAATGTTCAACTTCTGTGTATTTATTTCTTAAACTCATAGTTACATAAGTGGGCTAAGTCCGTATATAATTAGAGCGAGTATATATTTTCAAATCATTAAAGTAAACATAGGTATCACGAATCATTAGCCGAGTCTAAACCCGCAACTCATTGTAGGGTAAACTTGGACTGCAGATTTGCAATCAGTTGATAGTAAATAGTACGAAATAGATTGAATATATTTCATATCCCTGGGGGGAAGTTTCAAGTTAAAACCCAAACTTAGGGAGCGGTGTTAGTCTAGTAATAGACATACCTCGACTTTCATTCCGAACGTCGTGGAAAAAATATGTGCGCTAATTGCTATTAGTTTTACAGTGATGGAAAATATCGTGATGAAACCCGCAGCGTAGTTGTCTCCAGATCACTACCTATTTTATTTGCTCTGGACACGGTCGATTAAGTTGAGAGGGTGGTAAAGGTGTAGGACATAGTCAACTTCATCCATTTACGGAAAATACCATTAGAAAGCACGTATAATTATATTGAACCTACTTATAGTTCGATTTTGAAATACCCTTAAATCCACGGTGGGTTTTGAAGCCATGACATTTGCTTTACCATAGAGATGCTCTTTACCAACGGAAACCATGTCCCACCGAGTCGAAATTATGGAAAGATTTCTTTTCATTTACGACTGAGGCTCGAAAAGTAGATTATTTAAATTTATCATTTTAATAAGTTGAGTAGAAAATCTGTTGCAAAAACGTAACGTGTAACGGATCTGATATCACAACACGTTTCAATACTCCACTGCAGTTACATCCCTGTAACCCTTTAAATTAACAGTCGGTGGAGGCATCGGCCGACTTTTGTCCATGGTCCGTAATCTCTCTTAGTTAATTGAGGGCAATTGTTAAACGTTGCTATAAATCAGAATCTACTTGAGAATGGCGGGCTAGTTTAGATTGTACGGAGATTGATCGAAATAATAGTTGGGGTACGCTAAGAAATTTAATGGATTGAATTTGGGGTGAAAACTTAACAATACAACAACAACAATTAACAATTTGGCGTTTTGGTATTGCTTTCTCAATACAAATCACTTTCAAAAAGTAATAAGGCAGTAATTAAAATAAACAATCTTTAAAATAAACTGTAGACATTTTACATGTCTATTCTTTTAATTTTTTTAACGGAAATAATAAAGGGAACATTTTTGTCGTTTACTTCACAAAGTGCAAAAGCAAAAAAATGTTGAATCGGGGAAATCGACCACTGGTGGCGTAAGCCACGAACCCAATGTATTTCTCCTGTTTTATTCTTGGATAAAGCCTCTAGAGCAAATATTTGCTCTCATAAACTTAGGTTTGCTGTACATTATGTTTTGATTTTTTGGTATTTTTCTAACAATGAAAATGTCAGTGACAAAACGAAAACGATTGAAGGAAGTCAACAATACAGTGCTTCATTTGATGTATACGTCAGGGCGCCGCCATCTTGACTACTGTTTTGAGTCTATAAATAGAAATAAAATGACGGAACGTGGTTCATTCTGTCGCAGTAGCTTCATGATGTCTGAACTTTTTCATGGTCGCACAATTTATTTGAGTTAATTAGTTTAATACCTTTAAATAGTAGATTAGGCGTTGTAGTAAAATAACGCTGATGGGAATGTAATTTATATGATTTAAATATGTTCAGGTGATAAGTGCCCTACACTCAGATTTTGGCTAAAATAGCTAGTCTTTTATAAAAATAAAAGCAAATAATATGTAAATCGGCCTATCCCTATAACATGGTTTGTTTTATATACCAAGATCCCGCCGACCACAATATGGCAAATTAAAGGAAATAGCTAATTTTCATAGTTATACCTACACCTTTGTGAATCATCTTTTGGTTGTCTGAAAGGTGTTGGAACTATTGAAACTGTCTTTTTTCAACATTATCGATAAGTACAAAAAACTTGGGCGATTTTTTTTTTTTTTTTTTAAATTAACAGGTTCGATGCTTGGCTTTGCTACCTGATAATTCTCTAAGCCACTATGGTCTGAACTTCATAATAAAATAAATAAATATTGCTGGACATTCTACATACTGCCATCTAGTCTCAAGCTAAGTAACTAGATTTTTTTCTGGATGCCAGACAACGGATATACTACTTATAGTTCTAAACTACTTATATCAATAATTGCACATCGTTCCTGTGTTAGCGGCATGCGCTAAGAAATTCTCAACTTTTATAAAATCACGAAAGTTCGGTGGTAAGCGGGATCTTACTCTATTATGCTTGATCATTATCATAAACAAGAATTTGTTTGATAGTAGAGTTGAGTAGGTGGTTGACGTTATCTCGGAGATAGATCTGTAAGAGATCGGTTAGGGGCACGGGCCAAAACCGTGGGTGGTTACATCTTTTTCTAGTATTAAATCTATACTAATATTATAAAGAGGACCGACCCAGAAGATGTCTACTGCCATTGTAACTCTGGTCAAGCAGAGCAAACTATGCCTCATCTACTGGAGTGTCCCTCGTGTCCTGTTTCTTGCGCCACACAAGACCTCTATAAGGCGTCTGATGATGCCGCGGCTGCAGCCACTTATTGGGCTGGATACTGTATTTAACAATAATAACAAAAATAACCAAATATAAAAACATAAAATTTGTAAAAACTAAATTCAAAAAATGGACACTAGGCAAAACTGAATCGACACGAAAAAAGAAGAGAAAGAGGAAATATTTGATTGTTTGTTTGCATTGGCTCCGAAACTACTGGACCGATTTTAAAGAAACTTAGTATAAGGATACACTGATTCATTGCGAGTAACGTAGGATACTTTTTATTCCGATATTCCTACGGGATCGGGACTAACGCGGGTGAAACCGCGAGGTCATGCTAGTTTTTTTTTATAAAAGAGAGAAATTGGTACCTACTTTGCGCTACATAATTAGATACTCTTAGTAAGAGGGTAGTCCTAAATTGTTTTTAACGCAGTACATACCCGACCCTAACCCTCGGCAGTAAAACTAGATCTCAAGAACATATTGGTGACATACCATTAAGCCGTATCGAAATATTTTACATCCATTTTATAGCATCTAAAAAGGGCACCCCATAAAAAACCTTCGCGCTTTCCACTTGAAGGTCACATAAATCATGAATAGTGCAGGCTGAGTTACTTGTTATTTTAGCAATAATGGCTATTTATTTATTAAAGGGCGTGTTTTGATGGTTTTTTTTACATATTACTAGCTGCACCCGCGGTTTCACCCGCGTAATTATTTTCTGCGTGACTTTCTTAATTTTTTCTTTCGTAAGATCCTTCTCTTGACAATAACAAACACAACAAAAAAAGAATTATTGAAATCGGTCCAGCCGTTCACGCGTGGTGCCGTGACAACGGAAAACTGGTTTCATTTTTAAATATATAGACGATAGGTCAGCGTTTGACCACTATAACACATCTGCTATCAGCGCCACCGGGTGAAACCGAGGAAGTTCTAAAACTTCTAAATCACTATAGTATAACACAAAGTCGCTTTCTCTGTCACTATGTCGCTATATAGCGACATAGTGATAGGGATATCCCTATGTATGCTTAAATATTTAAAACTACGCAACGGTTTGATGCGGTTTTTTAAATAGTTGGAGAGATTTAAGAGGAAGGCTTATATGTATAATACATGCATAATATAGCCGTGCGAAGCCGGGGCGGATCGCTAGTGAAACATAAATACCACGACGCGCACGAAGTCACGAGCAACAGCTAGCAATAAACAGATTATTATAAATCCTTTTGTTTGATGTATGAAAAGCAATCAACCTGTACCGGACTCAGTTTATAACAAACGTTCCAATCAACAGAGGCAAGTGTCGCACGTTCGTAACCAATTAGGTCCTAAACGTAACCAAGGAACTAGAGCTGCGAGCTGCGTATACCGATTGCGGTCGACTGTACCGACAATTGTGGTCAGCCGTGATCCTTCGGACATCTGTTACATGGGAGAGAATTTTGTCGTCCGGTTTCAATGTGGTATTATATTTCGAAACTGGATAGAATTGGTACTTACAATTAGTAGTTTGCCCTTGGAAGTATGGACGTGTACGGTAATTTGCCTGTCCTTAATTGTACTTGTCAATAAAAATCACACAAAAACCACTTGGTAGAGATTAGCGAAAATCAATTTCTAAGTATTATTAGTAGTAAGTGTTTCCTAGTAGAGATAGGTGGAAAAAAATCCATTTCTACCAGGGGGGATACGTTGGTAGGGACTAGTGCACTAGACCTTCTTCTGCCTGCCCTTATCCCAAATTATTTGGGGTTGGCGCAGTATGTCTTCTTCATTTATACTGCAATATGATTGAGCAATATATTTACGGCCGGCCGCTTGCCTAAGTCCCACCTTCCACCCCAGCGCGGATTAGTGCAAAGCGTAATAGTCTGCGCAAAGTCTTCAAAATCATTGTTTCGCCTTCTTCGACACCCACGTAAAGTTATGGAGTAGCCCTCTCTTATGCCGAGGCTACTCAGCTACACCAAAATATGCGTAGAAATATCTTAGAGTTTAAGTAATGGTCATAACTCTTGTCATCTGTGACTGGTAATGAAAAACTGGTCACATGCGTATCAGGTAGTTTGCGTTTTTTGTACTATGCGTCGATAGGAATTACATTGGTGTTTGTAAGTTTAAGTTCTTGTAACTTGCCCCAGTTTTTGTTCGTATTGTAAATAAATTAGTATGTAGGCATAAACTCAATAAATAAAATGAAATTACCTTTCTTTGCACCGCGTAATCGGGCACAGGTTCATAACGGGCTATAATAATCTGATAAGACAACAAATCAAAGTAATATTTCTCGTAGAATTTTTCTTGAAAGATTCTCAATTTCTTTCTAAAATAAAACCTCGTTTCAATACCTATATTTCTAACCATAACCTTGAGGCAACATTTCAGTTTTTTCTAGTAAAGAAACTCATTTCTGTAGAACGTGATTTAAATACGAAATATACCTAGTTTCTGTAGCAACCAAAGACATATACTTTACAACTTAGCTTTGACTTATTCATTCGTATATTTGTCTTTGATTTTCGAGTCTATATTGATGACTTTGGCGATCTGGTCCTTACAGCCCAGATTACCTTCTCATGTAAGGTTTTTGACAAGTATTTTGTTTATCCGTGGACGTCGCGTCGCTTGAGTCGCTTGACTAGTCACATCCGCTTAGATATCAGTTGGACTCAATCAGGCAAATTGATGTTATGCGACACCGATTCGTGGTGGAAGTCTTAGACACCAGGCCCGTTTTGCTTTGTCATTCCTTATTCGTACAGGGAATTGAATCAGTTGAAAGAGTGACTGACAGACTTACGAGTGACAGACAGGTATCTTCTAAACGCGCGTGTTACATCTTAGACCGTATCGTCACCTACCATCAGGCAGAATAGTAGTCAAACGCTGACCTATCACTTCACTACATAGTATAAAATAAATTCACTTTTTGCCGTCCCTATATCCCTTTGTATGCTTATATCTTTAAAACTACGCAACGGATTTTGATGCGGTTTTTTTTAATAGATAGAGTGATTCAAGAGGAAGGTTTATATGTATAATACATGCATAATATAGCCGTGCGAAGCCTAAGCGGGTCGCTAGTCATTTATAAAAAAACATTCTAAAGTTTCTCACTAGTAGAAGAATAAATAACAGACGTAACGCAATGAAAAGACATTCCCAACATTGAGAAAATAAAAGCGGATAGACTCGTTATGTATAAAATGATTACAATCCAGACATTTGACATCAATCAAGTAATACAGATACAAATAAGTACTTACCTACTACGTTAAATTTAGAAACAAATTGGTAGGCTGGAACGAGCCGGTCGCGGAGGCAAAAAGGTTTTCATATAACAAAAGTTCTCTTCGTAATGATTTTGTGATACACCGCTTTCGCGGCTGAAATATCGCCTTTGAATCTTTTGCTTTGATGATATTTTAGCGTTTTTCTTTTATATACCTACTAAACAGATACAATTTGGTTGTTTAATAAAAACTACACCGCAAACATTATAAAAGGGCTTTTGGTGGAAGTAAAATTTGAAATGTCTTGGACAAGATAAAAAAAAGAGTTATATTCAAACGGCAAGGGTCTAACAGCAAATTCTGATCGCAACTATAAAAATTAGGTTCTTAATTATTTTCAGCCAATTCCATTGTATCCCACTGCAGTGCAAAGACCTCCCTCCCTTCCCTCTGGTCACCCTTCCCTCTCTAATGCCAGCTGGGTCCAGTCTCGGATTCGATTTCGATTTTTTTTAAAGTCGTAACTTCACGTTGGTCTAAATAAAACTTGGTAAAGATCTGAAGAGGATCTACGGAGTGATGAGCAGAACAGCTGCTCATAATACAGTAAATAGCTTACTTTTGAATATTTTCCAGTGTAGGGATTGATTCAGCACCTGGAACCACCTTCTCAAAGTCAAACTCTTAATTTTTTCTGTCGCGAAGTTAATTGTTCGCAAAATACTGTTATTTATTACATAGTCGACTACGCTGAGAGGGTGGTATAAGTGCTGTGCAAGCCTACTTAATCTAATACATGTCACAAGCACGTCACCTGAATACTATAGATTTGAAGTTGCTGATGCTGTTTAAAATCAACAAGATTAGATATAAAAAGGCCAAAATTATTTAAATATTGCAGGACATTCCACACATCGCCATCTAGCCCCAGGCTAAGTAACTAGACTTATGAGTGCTAGACAACGGATATAGGTACGGTCGGCTGCATAATTGCAGACCCACCGTAGAGCTCCAAAACGGCTGTTATAAGAATGTTTTCAACACGAGCAAGATTCTAGACAACTGCTTTAGGTGAAGTTTAAAGTCTTCTAACTCATCAATTAATCAAACAAAAATTATTAAAATGCAAACATTCCAATAATAGTAATTTTCGAACTCTACCGAGGGCTGTAATTATGCAGCCGACTGTACTACTTTTTTAGTTTTCTTTAGTAAAAATATACTTATAATCAACCAACAACCAGACTACAGACAAATATCCAAGCATAAATACATGGCTGAGGCGGGAATCGAACCCGTAACCCTGTGTTTCGCAGTCCGGCATGGTGACCATTGAGCTAACTGGGTCGTCATTACTACATCAAGTATTCCATTCTTTTCATCCATTCTTTTCATCAGTATGTCGCATAAAACACAATTCGTCGCCTGAACTTTATTCGTAGCGATATGAAAGTCCATGTCGCCTCTCGCCTCTCGCCTCTCGCCTCTGGTAGAGAGACGACAGACTGAACAATGTTTTATTCTTACAATCAGTATTTTGATTATTGTATTATGTTGTTTCTTCTCGGTTGGGTACGAAGGTAATTCGATTTGTTTCCTTTATTTATTTGATTTGAAGTTTAGGTGCAAGATTTAATTATATTGCAGATATTATTGCAACATTTGAACCTAAGACTCATTTTGAAATAACAATATGAAATATATTTCAAAAATCCTCGACGGTTTTCACTTTTCCTACCTAATAAATGTCTTTATTACATGAAATCATATTGAAACATCTTAAAAATGTGTTAAATTCTAACTTTAAGATTATGCTTACTCGAAAATCAGATGTTTCTTGTTGTAAGAAGTGATTTACCTTGAGTTTGGACTACTATTTAAAACATTTATTTTCAACTAGCGACACGCTCCGGCTTCGCACGGCTATATTATGCATGTATTATACATATAAACCTTCCTCTTCAATCACTCTATCTATTAAAAAGAACCGCATCAAAATCCGTTGCGTAATTTTAAAGATCTAACCATACAAAGGGAAATAGGGACATAGGGACGGCTAAAAGTGACTTTATTTTATACTATGTTGTGATTATTCAGTAAATATAACATCCAAATTTTCAAATTAAAAGTTCAAATTTCCAAAAGTCGTACAACAAAAGTTATTCACCTCCCCGACGTGATGTCGAAAACAACTCCCTTTCATATTACAATACCCTGATAAACCCGAAATAGATTCTATTTGAATATTTTAATAATGAAAATACCTTAACTACGAAACACGTTAGCAATTTTATTGGTAGAGAGATAAATATTTGAAACATAATGTTGTAGGTACGGTGTACGTGGATGGCCGCCTGCCAAACCCGACCGCAGGCAACGAGGGCCCAGCGCGTTATAAAACATGAACATCCTCCTTTATATATTACTTATGTACCTACCTACCTTCTGGAATGGGATAGATCATCTTATATTAATTAGGCTTGTAATGGCTTATGAATAATAAAAATATTAGGTAGGTAGTACCTACCTATAAATCTAGCTAAGCCTAAGCTAATCAGAAAATAATTAGCTATTAGGAAAGAAATCGTTTTCAGTGATAAGGCCGTTACAGTAATATCTACAACTTAGACTTTGTAGATATTACTGTACTTTGTGTATATCGTGTTCTGTTTCTTCCTGTGTTGTACAAATAAAGTCATCTATCTATCTATCTAAGCTAAACGCCTTCCCCTATATTTTTCAGTTCATATTAATGTATAACTACGTTTGTATATAATCTCGGACATTTATTAAATAGTTCTAACATGCAGTTTAAAATATGCATAAAGAAGTGGCTTCGTGGCCTTGACCAGACTGAAACCATTTTACCTAAACCACTTTTTACCCGACTCCAAAGAAAGGGTTATGTTTTTGCACCTATCTTTATAATTATGTTTGTATGTTTATTTCATTTATTTTTTGTGTTATTTGCGCTAGATAACAGATAGAATACATCATTTTATATTAATCTGCATACTAGATACCCAGACCAGAAACAAATATCTACAGCATAAATACTTATTTGAGGCGGGAATCGAACCCGCAACCTCTGCGTCTCAAGCGGGTAGGTATTCGCCCGACGCGCCACAGAGGTCGTCAAACCTTACCCTTGCTACTTCCTTAAGGAAATCGTTCCGCAAATAATCCGATCGAATGAGGTCCTTCTGATTGACAAATATCGGATGTCCGATTAATGAGAAGAGATAAGGAGGTCCATTTACAAACTTTCTCTATTAAGATCAAGGCTATTATCTCGAGAGGAATCTTTGAGGAAACTTATGTTATGAAAATATACATTGTGATTGAGATTACGAGATCTACATAAAGACTGTCTAATACAAATAATATTATAAAGAGGAAAGATTTGAATGTTTGTTAGTTTGAATGTTTAATGTTCTAAAATAATAGCAAAAAATTATCAAAATAAATTTTTATTTCTGTAATTTTCTAAGAAAGCCAGCGTTTGATTGACCACTATCGTGACCTGTTTTTTTTCCCGTCTATTTTTTTTTATTTGCTTTGTACCTACACTGAGAAAAATGGTTTCATGCTAACTTATACATTAACGTGATGATTTAGGTTTAATAGTGAAGAACGAAAGAATGTTAGGTGCACGTTGATGTATCATTAAGAAAGATTGGATATCGTTACATCATGTTTATATAAAGGGCGTGTAATGTTTGTTCTTCAGTAGTAATTGTCATGGCAGTGTAACGAAACCCTCCTCATATATTAACAATACGGACTTACGTTTTAAAATGAAGTTTACGACAATTTAACATGATCGTCTTGGTAAAGTTTCAGTATGAATATACCTATTTTTTGTTGGGAAGAATTAAAAGATTATCATTGTTTTATCGCTAACAAATCGGTAAAAACCTATACTGTGTTATGAAAAATCAGTCGCGGCAGGCCGATAATTTGACATTCAGTTATAACAAAATATCATGACGGAACCTAAACTTCGTCGGGAAAAAACTAATGAATTATCAGTATGTAACGTTAAACTGTCGGTCATCACGTCATTTTAACATTACAGCACGATAAATTAACATGACGGCTAAACCTTCTAATTCATTGAGAAAAGAATGAGAAATTAACAGGACGTCACGTTAAACTGCCGGTCTTACTGTCATTTTACCTTTTTATAGTTGCCATAAAAAAAATGTACCTATAAATTTAGGGAAATTTTACCGCAATTTATCTGTTAGTTTTTATCTATTAGTAGTTTAACCATTTTTTTAAATGGAGGATGTTTTTAATAAAGTTTTAAGAGTAGAAAATATAGGTTATTATTCTCCTAAACTTTGAATCGATAGTCACATGTTTGTATACCTACTTACAAAACATTTTTTTCTATTATGGACGATTAAAGCTTTCCTACAACAACGCAGCAATAAAATACGCACTAGTCGAGCGTATTTTATTCGGTCAATCAGACAGCGGGCGTAGCATTTTTGTTTTCCATAATATTATTTTTTCAAACTATCACATCACATAGAAAAAATGGTATACTTTTATGGTATTTAAGTATGTGTCACTGTAATAAATTGAATTTAAGAACGCTGCAATAAAATATTTTTCATCGATTTATTTATATTCAATCCTGTCAAAATAATCATCCTACGTTTGACAAACCATAGGTAATGTTTTTTGTATCAGAAAAATAGAAACAAAAATATTTTGCCAACTGTGTATGCATTCCAATATCTCTAATAGTGTGGCCAGGTACTCCTAGGTTTCCTATCAGGGTAATCAGGTACCTACTTACTCCATAATTTTTTTCGAAAAGTTTTGCTAGATTTTTCTTTAGGTACGTGGGTATTAAACCATAGGTAACTCTGTGCCAAATTTCAGCCCTTTTATTTAATTGGGACTTATTAAGGCAAAAAAATGTAGGGACTCATGACGAACGAACAACGAAGTACTTACCCGGTGAGGTACCTACGTAGCCCTAAAAATGATCGTCACTTTATCGCCAATGTTAAATCTGTCATTTTTTTTGGTCGGCAAGTAGGTAAGTATCACTTTTTTTTTTTGGTTTATTTTTCCTTTGGCCTAGTGGCCTACCATGATCTCTTTTAAAGCAGGACGTAAATAATTGACGGCCTTGTTTTTTCATACAATACATATTGCTTTGATTTTTCATACTTATAGGTAAGTACCTACATTACATACCAAGTTTCAACTAAGATTGCATATTTTATATGTAAATTAGAAGATAGGTAACCTAAACACTATCTATTAATTTGTCACAACGCGGAAAAGTCATAATTAAGGACTTTATACCTACAAAGTTTTTATATTCTCTTTGATTTAGTGAAATTTGAGAATTGAGTGTGGCAACATTTTTTAACTGGTACCGCGAAAATATGCCTCGCTTGTTCTACGCCATGCCTGTTCGACAAAGTTTTAAGTTTATAAGTGTTCCGTGGATAAAGATAAATATGCCGCTAAAACGTACAGTGATTACTTATTCTCTTTGGATATTAGCCGAAGAAATTCAATTGTACGCCGCCTGCACCGTCATGGACCAGTGTACTGCTGATTTACTTGTAAAAAATGGGGATTGCTTGAACACGTCGGGATTTTCTCAGGTGAGAAGTTTTTATTATCATCAGACACAGACAACAGCTTATCGAGCGTAACATGTTTAACCGACTCACAAAAGAATGATGAGTTTGTACACATAGTAATATCTGCCCAACTGATTTTGACTGTTTGTTCCTCAGACTACAATATTAGTTCTTTTAGTCTGAGGTTTGTTCATTCTAAACAGATTTTAATATTTTTTTCGGAAGTCATAGACAGCTGGCATTCGAATGTAGGTGCCGACGACGAGTACCTAGGTACTATCATTCCCCTAAGAAACTAGTAGACTTTGGTTCATAGTTTTTGAGATAGGTACAGCTATTTTAAATTCAACAGGTGCCATCCTAAATGTATGTCTCGACGAGTAGGTATAGGCACATGAGTAAATAGGTACCTACTATTATTCCTCCCAAAAAACTAAGTAGTAGTCTAGGATGAATATGTTTCCAAAATATTATACTACCTACTGTATATCTGGGCTTCTTCTGACAAAATTTCTTATTTTTTTATTTTTAGGTTCTTAGTATTTTGAATAAATACTCTGAAGGTCGCGCTGTTCTTAATAAAAGAAGAAATAATAATGGTCTATTAAGTGCAGAACTAAGAAAACAATTGGCTAATTTAATAGTAAAACCAATTTTGGAAAATGAACCAAACAAAGCGCTTGCAACTGGAATTCAGATATCGCACAAAATAATTGCAACAAAGTTAGTACAAGCTCTCTATTTTTTATTTTTGATGTTAATTTTTTTTTATTATGACAATAAGAAACGCAATTTTTTTTTAGGTGACCCATCAGTGTGTGAAGAGCACCAAATATTAGAAAGTCCCAACCTAGGGCCATGGCAAGAGATAGAAAAATATTGGAGTACAGTATGTGCCCGTCTACGCAATCTCTCTCTATGAAAAAGGAACTTTAACAGATTTGCCCTTTTACAACAAGAAGATAAACTATACAAATGGAATAAGCAACTTGTTGACTTTATGCTGCAAAGTTATTGAAATTGCAACAGTAAAATCCTAAACTTCTACGGACCCTACCATAACAAATTCAATTCAAAGTTATTTAGTTGCAAATGATGGTAAGTACCTACTTGATTGTTTTATTTATTTTATTTTGAAGACAAACAGTAATATAGTAACAAACTTATGAATCTACCTTACAAACTAAAAACCATTTTGTACAGTTAATTTTTTTCCCGTTCAGCCCATCAATATAGGGCCAAAATAATGGCCCCAACGGGAATTACCCCTTTTAAATTAGCTTAAATTTCAGATCATCTAACTATAATTAAATTTTTACCTAATAATGTTTTATTTTTTTATTTTTAGAAAATAACAAAGAAGATATTTGTTTGCTTCTGCTGCCCTATATAATCAATATTCCACCAGTGTGGAGAAAGGGTGCTTGGAAGCCGTCTTGAGCTAATTCCGAGATGGATTTGCTATAAATGCAGCTGAAGTCCAACCTATGATCGTTGAACGACGAAACAAACTTTCACAACTTGGACTGACTTTTCAACCATTCAAGTCAGTTATTTTTGATGTGATATAAAAGATCTTTGAAATCTATGAACTTCTTCTTACACATGTAGCAAGTAAGCATTGTAGATAAAATGTTTTATTATTGTTATATATTGTGGCGACATTAAGAATATTACAAAGGCACAAATGCGGTATGTGATGATGTTTTGTACGAATATTCGTTCTTTGAATAAGGCGGTTGATATGTAGTGTTCAAAATATAGTTAGTCACAAGAGTCCTATGACGTATGGCTTCTACTGCAGGTTGCATTTTATGAATTACATACCCAATTTGATTGCCAATCTGCATCACTGAAGCAAGTTTTGTTGGACTAAGGATTATTTAATTCTAACTTGCTATAAATGTAAAAAGTTCATAGCTTCTGCGAAGGTATCTCGGGCTTTTGATGTTTTAATTTTTTTTATTTTTAATGTTTTTAAATACTGATTAATATCTCTGCTAATACTGATAATCATATGAGGATCATTTCGTTTCAAAAATGTACTTATAGTACGGGGCGTTAGCTCCCGAAATCGACGATTTTGGTCCCATCTGGCGGAAATCATAAAACATGGCATGGAGGTAACTTTTCCATAGATATTAAGATATAGAAGTAGAAACGAGTCGGAAGGCGTTTCCTCCCTTTCCCCCTCTTTTGTATGTTTTTTTTATTTTGTTGAAAGCGGTTAAAGCTACAACAAAACCGTCGCTAAGCAAATGATCTTCATTAAGTTCTGTACAATATTTACCTTGGAAGTATGTAGATTGGACTTATAGTTTAGAAGCTGTAAAGTGATTTTAACCCCCCCCCCCCCCCCTTCGAACCTTTTTGTTTATCAACCCTAACAATTTTTTTTAATATATTATAAAACAGTTAAAGCTACAACAAAACTGTCAATGACCAAGTATGTTGATAGGATTATCATTTGCAATTTTTTTTTATATGTTAATAGACCCTCTGAGAGTACTCTATACCTGAGCTTGCATCCTTGGAAACCCTGGACTTATCATGGTGCTACGAAATTCTGGCACGTGTGAAGAAGGCTTCCAAGGGGTAGTTTTTCCCAAAAACATAAAATCCGTGCCAGAATTTCGTAGCACCATGATAAGTCCAGGGTTTCCAAGGATGCAAGCTCAGGTATAGACTACTCTCGGAGGGTTTAATAACATATTAAAAAAATATTGCATGCGCTTTTTCGATGTTTACCGTTTTTGTGTCAATTTTCACTGGTCTAATAGGAAAAGTAGTAAACATATATTGAAAATTATAAGTCCTATCAACATACTTCCAAGACAATTATTAAAGAGAATTTAATGAATAACATATTGGCCATTGAAAGTTTTGCTGTAGCTTTAACTGTTTTTATAATACAAAACAGGGTCGTATAAGTCCGATCTACATACTTCCAAGGTAAATATTGTCCAGAATTTAATGAAATTTATATTATTTATGAAAGTTTTGTTGTAGCTTTAACCATTTTCATATAAAATACAAAAAAACTGTAATTTCGCACACAAAACGGGGAAACATTCTTATTATCTATATAAAAACTACCTCCATGCCAAGTTTCATGATTTTCGCCAGATGGGACCGTAAAAAGAGGTAAGAAACCGGACTATTAAGTTTAGTTTTAAATATAGTTATTATTTGGTAGATATTGGGAATGTTATCCTGTGTATTATCACTTTGTACTAATTATATAATTATTAAGAAATAAATGAATAATAGGAGTTAAACAAATATTAAGTGCTTTTTTTTAAATAGGTATACCTACTTCATTTGTTAAAATATATTTTACAACTACTTTAATTAACACTCAAGTTTTCTTAGGTTAACGTGACGTTTAATTCTACTTCGGATGCAGGATCGTCGGTAACTCCTGAATCGTAGAGCCGCAGCCGCCGCCGATGCATGAGACGGGTAAGGGCGGGATGGCAGCGACACAGGTTGTGACTGCACGTCTGTATATGAGGTGTAGTGTTTAAGGTAACGAAATTTTAAGGAACAAATCTACATGACATTGCAAACAACTTTTTCGGAGTCCCGTTAAAAATCGTTTGTAAGGTACTTTAGAGCTACTCCTTAAAATATTGTAACCTTAAAAATACAACCTATCTATGAGATGCAGCGGTCACAACCTGTGTCACTTTCACCTGCTCTCATCCGTCGCATGCAACGGCCACGGCGCGGCGGCAGGAGTTCCCCACAAATTGACAGTAAAATACCGGAGATACGTCCTGAACATCACGCAGATATGATATGACGGTACTGTCTTAATGTAGGTAAATAATACAGGTTTCACCTCACAGTACCCATATATAATAGGGAAAGTCATGATAGGAATATAAGAATTTTACCTATAAATAATTGGGACAGTCACAACAAGAAGTAAGTAACTAATCTAAAAGTCATGCAAATATGTCATGACAGTACCGATATACATAAAGGAAATACTGATAACTTATAGAGAATTTCACTAAACAAAATCAGGAAGTTTGTCGTAACTGCAAAGACTCGTCACTACAAATTATTATGCCGTAATGACATCTCTACAAGTTTCGGCATCCTAATCACTACAATTTGTTCGTGGTTTCACGACGATTTGTCGTGACGCAAAAGGATCGCAGGTCAGTAAGTACCAACCTTTAATGGTTCCCCGTCATGTCAGATTGTTGTGACAGCGTTTTAAAAATATCATGACGCGTCATAATAATTATCAGTGGCGGCTAGTCATGATAAAATATCATGATTTCCGTGCAGAGTATTGGTAAGAACTGTTGGTACCTTTTTGACAGGAATACTGTTAAAATAGCTAGAATACTGTTAAAATAGCTAGAATCCCGCACAATTTGTCGTTATTTCCCGTTTGCATTTTTCTCAGTGTACATACTTTTTGTCCTCTTTTTATTTATTATAAGTATCCATTAGCCCGTTATATTACTGCAGGGAAATGCCACCCCTCCTTTCTATTCCCTTCCGTCTAGTCCTAAGATGGGCCAGTCGTTCGTCTAAAATGTACGAAATTCAAAATGCGGACATATTCTTTAGTTAGAGTGTTGAAATATTCATAAACGTAGTTATCCCCTCATAAGACCACTTTAATGTACCCTTTACATCGTTCCAGTAGCTCGGTCCAGTTGCTAAACACGCCACTTGCATAAACTAAACCTTGTATAGGTTGGCAACGGTCGGTATACTGGCTGTTGTGGTTCGCTCAGCATTTTCCGAGACACTTTGGTTGCATAGGAATTGACTTTACATTTACTTGCAACATGTTGCTATGAAATTGTAATGAAAATATATGGTAACTGCCTGCTTTTATCTGAGTAGGTCTATATAAATAGTCGCTAATATGCAGAAAGCCAAATAAGACAAAATGTATGTATATAGTAGAGAAAGACTCATCAAAAAATCTTTGATACAGCTACGAGTCTCAAAACGTTGTACCCCCATGCAAGCTTTTCAGGTCGTAGGCGAACAGTAACATAGAAAATTGTGGGATATCCGAGGGCAAATGGGATTTAAACAGCATTTCAGTACAGAAGTATTTTATTCTTGACATACACTTAAACATAAATCACAAAGGCACGGTCTTCACAGCAAATCTACAAATTTACGAATGACAACATCAAAAGACATTCCGTCCGCCGCTCTATTGCAATTTAAATGTTGAGAAGATAAATACCTGCTAGCATTACAGGAAATAAGTTCTTCTGGGACAATAAAGTTCATGTTGCAAGTTGCTTTAGGTGGAAGTCTGTAGTAAAATGTGGTAAAGCCACATGTAAAGCTTCGTCAAGGGTTCGTCAAGTTTAGCTACATATTTAGCTGTTGTTCCAGAAGTAGATAGATAGATAATTTCTTTATTGTAAACACCAATTTCAAATAACATACAAAGAGCGGCCTTATCGCTCAAAACGATCTCTTCCAGGCAATCTTTGGAAGTAGGCAAGTGTTACAATTATTATTTTTCAAATAACCATAATATAGCTAATAACATTGTTATAATTATAATAAATTTTGCGTTCGGGGGCTACCTCTGCCATTTTATTTTTAAACAATATGGACTCTCAATTTTGTTTTTTAAATAAATAAATAATTTAATTTTTATTCGTGTATTGCTTCATTTAAATGCCTGCCTTCATATACTCCTACAACGAAACACAAGAGACAAACACCCATTATATTTTCATACAAAAGCTAGTTATTCCGTATTCTCTTTCGAATACAACATGAATTTAATATCGTGAATTAGCTGTGATATGCCTTTGTATAGTTAAAATCAAAGAGGTTCATAATTGTACCGTATTTTGTATTTAAATTATATTTGTATGGTATTTGAAGGAGGTTTGAAATGTCTAGTTAAAATTGGATGCCACTTTAATTTGACTCTGTGTTTTGAATATTTTATGACCTGCAGTAGATAGGCTAGATAGATAGATAGTTTGGATCGGTCGATTGTGTATGCTTAATATTTAGTAGGTATTAAAGTGTAGGTACGGTTAGAGTCAGAATTGCAGAGCACCAAAACTGAATGTTTTCAATTCAGCAACTCGACCAATATTAGATTAGTTTGAGTTCATAAGTTTAAAATCTTTTAACTAATTCACTGTTTATAATTTTATTCACTATTATTAAACAATTAAGATCCACTATTAATAAATACTATTTGGAAAACACCTGATGACACCCACGGCTTAGTTACCTCCAGATGTATTGAAATGTTCTATTTACGGTCGACTAAGCTGAGAGAGTCGTATTGGTTCTGGGCAAGCCTACTCCATTTTATACATGTCCTAGGCATTACAGCGCCCTAAATAACATGTATTAAAAGTTGCTGGCGCTGTAAAAAAATAATAAAAATGTTAAACCTTCAAATTTTTTAAATACTTTTCCATTTTATTTTTAAAACTAGCGACCCGCTCCGACCTTCCTCTTGAATCACTCTATCTATTAAAAAAAACCGCATCAAAATCCGTTGCGTAGTTTTAAAGACATAGGGATATAGGGACGGCGATAAGTGACTTTATTTTATACTATGTAGTGACTTTTAAAATGTGGGCGTCCAGCTAGTGGAACATAAAGATAATACCTACAGATTAATTAGGTATCTACCTACTTGTTTATAAAGAACATAAATTACTATTTAGCATATCACCGGCAGGAACTTTCGGGATGAAAAATACAAAATCATCTAGAGTGATTCACAGGTAAAGTGTCAAAACAATAATACAAATTATAGCAATGTGTGATCGGCCCTTTGCCATTCAAAAATGTTAATCCTTAAAGTACCCTTCTTAAAGCATTGCAAATATTAAGTATAATACGTCAAGCTATTTGAAGAGTGAATAAACAAATAAACGAACTTTCGTAAATATTATGTTAGTTACGGCTTTCTTGAACAAAAACGACTCTAAAATTATTGTAATAAAGAAGTGATAGTTCACCAAAACCATTCGCATCAACACAACAACGTTGACTTCCCTCTTTTATTTATTTAAACTCATGTCAACATACCTACACCTAAAAACATCTCTGGCGGTAAACCACTGCACTATTTTATTAAAATCCATTTCGTCGCAAAACAAATAGGTACAGTTATAATACCTCTCCTGGCAGCTAGAGTTACGTGAGCTGGGGCCGCATTCTGTTCAAAAAACATAACGCGTCATACAAAACCACGTTTCTCTCTCTCCTTAATTTCGTGTACAATTTGACCTAGTTATCTTACTGAGAAAGATAAAAAGAAAATGAATAGTTAAACACGGATTTAGGTAATTCTTAAGGTATTATAATACAAGTACCTAAGTTTTTAAATGTTATAATGCAATGTAGCTACCATAACACAAGCCTAGTTGTTTAGCTTGGGGCCAGATGACGCTGTGTGGATTGCGTCTAACAACGCTGGTGTATTTTGATTTAGATCCCTGGGCTTACCTATACAAAAGACAACTCTCGACATCGATACATTTTTTTACAATTCGAATATTTTTCATACGTTATATATTTTTTACTAAGGAAACCTTTAGCTTTTGCGCTTGCTTGACTTGACAGTGACACTTTCGTAAATTCTCTCACGAATAAGTAAAAGAATTCGTTTATTTCAATAACCTTATTTCCTAATTACAATATGAATGCTGCTAATATGACATTGAATGAATAGAACTTATTTTTTACAATATGGCGTTGGTCGCTGGATTGATTTGTCTACTCGGTAGGTACACAATATTTTAATATGACAATGAATGATAAGTAAAATAGTTTTTGAATTATTATAAATGATTTGATTTGATTGTAAAAAACAAGTAATCGTGAAATCTTTAAGTGAAATGAGATACAGAATACCGATGTAGTCGGCGTCGAGTGACCTACATCTACTTAACCAGAAAAAAATATAAAGAACTTCTCATTAAGTATTCATGGAGTTTAATATTTCGGGCCTCTGTTAAGTGGGGTTTTTCAGGAAGCGACGAAAGTTACTTTGTTTTAGATTCCGAATTTCGTGAGTTTGTTTCTGATTCGAATTAGGACGGATTCTTTCTAACATGCCGGATAAGGATCTATAATTAGATGCTCGATTGTTTTTCCGACGTGAAATTGTTTTCCAATGTTTGATTCTAGTACGTAGTTGCATAATTAGTATAATTCTTTTTAAATTTTCCTATGTTATTTTTGTTTCTACGTTTCTTGTACTCGTCACAAGTTATTAGTCAGTGAAATAAAAGTGATTATTGTTTAAAACCTAAAATCGGTAGGTATTTAAATCGGTTTGTTTTTTAGGGTTCCGTACCTCAAAAGGTAAAAAAGGAACCCTTATAATTTTAGTGCTACGATGAAGTAGCTATACACAGACAAATAAACAAACTAACAGAAGGGTAAACTTATCCTTACTTAAAATAAGGAACCTGATTAGTTTTTTTTCAAATTCGACGCATTCCGAGGACTTAACTTAGTTTCTAAAAGTGGGTATAGACTAAAGCATTTACCTACTAGTAGTAGAACATCGCGCATTCGCTGTTATTAAATTGACTCGAACCACTCTTCGAACATTTGCCTGTATTGTACTATTCGTAAGAACGTTACATTACTATAAAATGCTCGAGGAAAAGCTCTAGTCTATAATGAGTCTATACTTACTTTTAGAAGATCGCTCGAGCGAATAAAAAAGTTATTTATGTCAAAGTCATCTTTGATTTATACAACCTCTTTTTTCAATCGGGGTTAAACTAAAATGCATTAGTTCGTCTAACTGACGTCTGTCTGACTTGACGCTTAGACAATTTGTTCTCTTCCTCCCATACCCTGAATAAGGAGCTTTAGTATATTTTCCTCAACAAAACTTACCGTCTTAATGATTTCCCATCAATATAGTACATAGCATCGTATTCCTGCCAGAAATAGGGCTCTCGAATGTTGTATGTGAACTTATTTATACAAAATAAGGGTAAACCTATACTATTGACTTAATTTCTATTGAAGTCAAGCATTTTGAGGCATTCGAAAGCTTTCTTGTTTACCTTCAAATTCTTTAAAATTAACTGGGTGAATGTATCGAAAAGGGAAAGAGGTTCGGACTTACTTGGGTTTTATTTGAATCTAAGTTTGTCGCATGGAGGATTAAGGACTAAGGTTTGTTGCTTACAACAAATGTCACAAGTCAACCTCTTTGACAGCATACTGTCCTCACATGCATATTTTGTATATAAAAAGTCTGTAAGCCCTTATTTTTATTTAAATATAGCTATTACAGTTATTACTCCATTTAATACCTTCAAGCAAGCTTGTAGCGTTCCGTTCATGCATATTTCTGCTTTGAACATAAAGTACAGCAGGTATAGGTATTTTGACCTCTGCGACTATAGAACATAATAGCCATAACTAGATTTATTTATAACAGGATATGTTCTTGTTTTGTACTAAATATCCCGTTTTAAATAACTTTAGTATCAAAAATCAACATGTCAGTTTTTAGGCTTTAAACTAATATTTTTATTTGCACTAATATTATTAGCGCTATATACGCTAGCGAATCAATCGAATTAAAAAGTTATAAAACACTGAAACAAGTTGCGCGAAATTTTGTTCGCTAATCTTTTGTGTAAGTACGTATGAACTCCCGCGATGAAAATTCCGCGTGTAATTAATATCTAAACAATTTTTTTATCGCGTCAATTTTTTTTCAGCAGATTTGTCTCAGTCTTAGCCTAAGTTAGCCCTTATAGTTAGGTACTGTTTATACTTGAAGACAAGGAATCAGTGTATGGTATCTCCCGTTGATAAACGAGGTCATTAGTCAGCTCCAGCACCAGCCTTCGGCTGCAGGTTCCTCGGGGTTTAACGTTCAAAGTTTACGTAAATGTCATCCGCAATAATCTTGCAAAGTTTTTGGGTATGATACGGTTTGGTCGAGTTTTGAGGCGGTAGAATGATGATCCATTTTATAATGGTACACTCGCCCCAGCGCCATCTACATCGAGCTTCTATTGCGGCATCTTATTGGAGAAAATATTGTTTCGTTACACGAGTAAAACTTATGATAACCTTGTGCTACAAAATATTTTCGTGGTTATTCATTCACCAATTTAATTTTCCGAAGGGCAAGGTACAAAACTTCAAGACCATACAGCCTCATCGGAATCGTTATTTCCACTTCTTTTTTTCATTTTCTTGTTTTGCTAAAAACCAATGATACTCGTTAACGAAACATTATTTTGAAGAATCAAACGAGAATCTTATTTTATCATTTATGTCACTGAAATATCTTATTCAGCTCTATTGTTAAAAGTCAGTGAAATTATTCAATTTATTCAAGATAACACTCATCATAATTATTGGCCCTTCTCATCTTCAATAGATGTTTTTTACAACGTCGGGTCGTGAGTGGCGCTGTTTGTTTTCATTGCTCGAGAGGCCATACAAGAGAGTGATTTCCGCACAGATGGCAAATATAAGAAAAACAAGTGCGAATTGGACTCGCGTCATTTTGTATATACGTATTGTATTACATGTTGTATACATGGACGTAATATTGTAGGTATATATTGCATCCATGGTTGTATATAGCGACATGAATAGAAATACATACCCTGTGAAAATGTCAACTGCCTAGGTTTAGTACAGCTTGGTGGTGACAGACAGACGGACAGACGGATGGACAGTGAGTGAAGTCTTAGTGATAGGGTTCCATTTTTATCCTAACAGCTAGAACGTAGGGTAGGGGCTTGTTTGGGCGCTGATGTTGATACTAATAAAATGAAATTAAAACACAAAGCACATCCGCTATTGTCGCGTTTCCAACCAAAACTTCTATAAGGTATAAAATACAAGAGTTTCTAAATATAAAATTATAAACCTCACCACACTATCGACTGTTTAGTATTTTCAGAGAGTTCGCGACGCAGTGTACTGTACTGTAAAACTTTATTGTTCAGAAAAGTTTCATGTTTTTTGAACTATCGCGTTGGCAGCACGTAGTCTCAAGTAGTTTTTCAACTGCAATTGGTACATACGTGAGATGGGTTTGTAAAGATTTTTATATTATTATGGATAAGTTTTGAGCAAGTTTTATGAACTGGTAAAGGATTTTTTGATGTGTAAACGTTTAAACTTTTTTTAAATCGGACAGAAGGGGTTACTTACTTGCAAAGACCAAAATTAACAGATGTAACGTTATAAAATTCGTCATAATATGCGATAATACAGGTAGCCAATGTAGAACTCCTTGCTTTTTAACCTTCTAACAGGTTGAATTAGCTACATATGTCTCGACGAAAGATGAGACGTTTTACGGAGTTACTGTAGCTGCGTTCCTGATGGTACAATCTACAATTTATTTAATTTAAAAAAAATATACTTAATCGGCTTGCATTTTTATTTTGATTTAAGCTCATACATAAATAAATGTTATGGCAAATTACATAATTTGTTACTTAAGTATGTAGCGTAAATTGTTCTGAAATAATCAAAGACCAGATCAAAGTACCTCTATTCTACTTTATGCTTAAAGTACCATGCACTATTTAAAAAAAATGTAGTTTAGCTGCAGTGCCAAAAATTATTGGCTATTTATATGAGGCTATTTTACTCTATTCTATTCTTGACTTTTCTATGTTAATATTTTTGTTTTACGATGATCAAGAAATTTTCATTTCCCAAACTAAACCTGTATAATAACTATAATACCTCTACCCGTTATATCGTGGACGTTTGAAATATTTCCCCGAGTTATTTACTAACTCCAACGAAACACGCAGCCGTTAAACTAGGACTAAAATCTAGGCCATTATAATAACAATTTACAAAGAAAACGTAACTAAAACGTCTCATTAATATAACAGACAGGAACCTGTTTAATATAAAAGAGGAACCTGTCTTTCAAATTTAATATAAACCCTGACTTTACAACTAAAAGGAAAATAAAATACCTAGTTGAAATCTTAGAGAAATGATTCGTGTTTGTTGACGGAATGCGTAGGAAAAAACATCAGTGAAACGGATTCTCTATTTTATTTATTTTCTTAGTAAAGGCGAGCCAAATTAATACGCATTTTTATAATCACCATATTGAAACTCTTTATTTTGACTTTTTCCACATCTGTGGAATGTTTGTGGTAGGTATATTACTTACATAAAAAACACAAAATGGCACAGATTATAAATAATCGACTTCTTACAGCTATGTATTCGATTTGTAACAATCAGCTAACTGTTAGTGTATGAGTAGTTTCTTCTTTCTCAGTATCGATTGTGTTATCAAGCGATACGCTCGTGTCATGTATCAATTAAGTGATTAAAATGGCGATTTGGCGCTATAAAAGTATGTTGAAATTACAGAGGACGTTTAAAAATATGCAGTTCTCATAGAATTTCTTTGCCTGTTTCTAAGTTTTTTAGGGTTTTAGAGGCAATTTAAGAAATAGGCTCCGTAATTTCTATAAGAAATATTACTTATTCAAGCTTAAATCTAATTTATTTTCTACCACATTTCCCAGGCAGAAGGCTAGAATCCAATTTGCATATGTCTTTCTAACTCCAGCCTGTAAAACTGAAAACGCCTGAAGCGTTCAATTTTCCATTTACTTTGACAATCACTTTAAAATATTTTAGGAATAACTTAAAATGAGTTTTTATGAAAATGAATACCAACCCTAATATTATTTAATTTTATATTATAAATGAGAAAGTGTGTTAGTATTACTTAGTATGTTTGTAATCGGATTGCGCTAAAGTTGGTGTGTACGTTAGGTTCATGAAATATTTACATGTGTTTTAGCATCATACGAAAAAAATTAAGACACCTTAGTTTCTATACAGTGTGTAAGAAAAATGCCATTTGTGCTGCCATATCTTGGAAATTTCCGTAAATTAGAGTAATTTTCTCGAATTTCAAATTAAATAATTGTTTTTTTGTCATATCATTGTGTTACCCACTCGTACCTACCCTAAGAGAGATGACAGGGTTTGTTGTTCACGCTTTACAGCTTGAGTTTGAGGCTATTTCTAATCGCGCCATCTCACATGTTTCAGACGTACGGTAGTGAAACCGCAGGCCGCTGCTAGTATAAAAAGCTAGTGCTAGTGTATAAATTAACAAAACATTTCTTAAAAATGTTTCAAGAGTATTTGGCAGGAAATCCCTGTTTTAATTTGGAAGGCGCAATGTTTGTGGTAGGTATTCGCATAAGTGACCGTCAAATAATTTGAGGCCCCAAGATATGTCGTTACAGCCGGGCAGCTGGCTTTACGTTCGCACTGGGTACTACCCAGGGGAGAACGCCTTGTTTTTATCATATTTTGATATAAATTTACTAAGGTAATATCTATCTTTTTAATAAATAACGAATGAACATTTATTAATATTTTATTACTAATGTAATAATAATTTATTTACTATGTATTTTTATATTATTCTAGGGAAAATATAGAATTAGAGCATTTGAATAAGTAACATTTATTTTATGGGTGGTTCAATGCCTGCAATAAAGATCATTTATTTTTATTATTAATTATTTTTTTAAGTTTAAATATGTTTTGTCACTTTCGCACTTTGACAAAATGACAGGTCTGCGAAAGTAACAAGCAACACACATTTTAATTAAAGAAAACATTCTTAAATGTTTATGAAAGAGATAGAGAGTAAAGATTTTTATTTATTTATTCTCTTTGACTCCATAACGATTGCTCCGATCTTTATGAAACTTGGTAAATTAATCAATTGAGGTCTCGGGAGTGTCTTAAGTATATTAATATTCCTACGGGATTGATTAGGCAGGTAAAACCGCAGACACTGCACACTGCGTGGTCTCAACATTTTGAATTTATTTATTTTTAAATCAAAATAATATAAGCAAATTTTTTTATTAGTTAAGTACCTAAATGATTTTTACTAGGTACATAAGGTATTAAAATATCATAAAAAGCTGTTATCCAAGCTTTCTAACTTCACTAAGCATCCAAAGCGGCATCTTGAAACTTTACAAAGAACGAACCAAAAATGAGAATTCAAAAGTTATACTTCTCCGGAATACAAACAACACCGTCGGGTACACCTAAAGTACAGATTGTTGACCGCCATGGGATTTGTTAGACTGTATATCTCATGCTCTCGTACACCATACTGATGTATTTTATACGGAAAAAATATGTAATTCGAAGGAAAAGGTTGAGATTTAGGAAAAAATATAAAAATATTGCTGTGGTAGCTGTTACTCGCGATTTCGTTTGTGTAGTGGTTTTGATATTTTACTTAGATTTTATCCTCTTAAGGAGGTTACATTTCAAATACCGGCCAAGTGCAAGTCTGGCTTTTAATAAAACTAATTCCATTCCATATTCTGTTTTTACACAACAGAACAGTTTTATACAACAGAAATACATCTTCTGTGAAAATTTCAACTGTCCACTATCACGGTCTATGAGATACCGACTGGTGACAGAGAGTGGAGTAATAGGGTCCCGTTTTTACCCTTTGGGTACGGAACCCTAAAATCTTAGTGGATACCTACACTATACAAAGAACACACCCTCCATGATTCTAAGACCAGTGATTTAAGCTGTTCGTTTATTTGACAGTCAGTCAGTCAAGTTTATCAATCAATCCGACCCAGTTGGCACAATGGTCACCATGCCGGACTGCCAATCACAGGGTTGCGGGTTCGATTCCCGCCTCAGACAAGTATTTATGCTTAGATATTTGTCTGTGGTCTGGTTGTTTCTATGTATTATAAGTATATTTTTACAAAAAAAAGTATTTAAGTATAGTATATCCGTTGTCTAGCACCCATAACACAAGTCTAGTTACTTAGCTTGGGGCTAGATGGCGATGTGTAGAATGTCCTGCAATATTTATTTATTATTAATAATAATATTAAAAGTCTTTAAAAAAAAAGTCTTAAAAAATCAGGAATTTTATTTTTTGCTGACTGTTGGTTTAGTTAGATAGTAAATAATGTCACCCTCGCATCGTTTTATTAAGGTGATAACACTTAGACGAAATAATATATTTAAGTCACCTTTTTTTCACCTTGGCATTATAATATTAGCCAGGTTTTTTATAGGTTACAATGGTCATTATAAAACTTAAACGTAACAGTTAATCTTCATTAAAACACGACGTTTTTGTGACCCAGTGTGTAAGACCTCGGCTCGACACAAAGCATTCTTTAATCTCTCCCGTCTCTGAAAATAAAAGCCGGTACCTTCTCTGTTTTAGTCCCTTTTGTTATTTGTACACTTCATACAACTGCCCCTTAGTAAATAAAGATACCATTTTAGGAGGAAATTCGTACATTAGGTAACTAGAAGAACGGTTTTGGCGCATTATTGTGCACATTAAGAGTACTTCCTATCTCTTTTTGTGTCTATGTTTTTCTTTTGGCCCTAAACGGTTAAGGTACCTCGCACACTACAGATTTGTCATCTTTAATATCGGCTGTTTCATGTCCTATTTTCCACATGAGACATAGGGCTTCTACAATGTTCTGGCATTGTTTCAGTATTGAGTTTCGCGCTCTCAATGTTTTACCGATGCTCTTCATATCCGCTGCCACAGTTCGTCTTTTCGTTGCCAGGTTGTTTGTGACGTCCACGCTTCCGCTTCCTTTTGCTTTGGGGGTTTCAGGCTACGATATGTCTTGGTACAAGTTGGGATCTCTACGAAAAGTGTGGCCAATCCATCTTATTATTTTTTTTATTTTAAATATACAGGTACTGGAAAAGAAACACTGATTAAAACAGAAGTGTATCGTCTAACGCTATCAAAGAATTTGTAATTGACTAGACCTACGTCGTCGTCATGTCACTTGCGTTGAATGACTGTTTTAATAAGTATTATTTTATCCAGAAACTAAAGTGTAAACACCATAGCTCGTTGCAATGGTACGTATTATGCAGACTTGTAATATCCCAGGATTATATTCGCTTGGATTGCAATAAGCAGCGATTAAGCACGTAGTTTAGCACTTAATTTATGTTTACTGTCCTGGTTTTGACTGGAAACTTCTCTTAAATAACGTATTTGCCATTTGCTGTGGCAAATACACTATATTATGGAAGTTAATGGTAATATAATTACCAGCACATAAGGACATTTCCCTTAATTTATAAACATTTAATAAAGTTACTGTGTATTTTGTCATATCATTGTCTTTATTATATCCTATTGCGCGACGCAGAGAAGGGTAATGTGTTTATCAGTCTATGTATGTATCTTTGTTCCTTTTCTATCAAGTTTGTTACCAATATCGCTTGGAAGCAATTCTTTCGGGATTATCTATCTAATGCCAGCTTAAAGACTTAGTGTCGAATAAACCGTCGGTAATCCTTTTAACGAAAAGTCGTTGGAAATGTGATAAGTACGTGCGGTGACATTATTGACGGAACTATTTTTTTTCAGGCTGTGCAACTCGGGGGCAAAGTCTTCCTTAGCATTTTTAATAAGTGTATGAGGTATGGTCTTAGTTACTGTTGTGGGCCAGATTTTGGTTATCTCCCTCTAATTTCATCGCCTTTTACACAAAAAAAAGGTTTGTTAAAGCAAGAATTAATCCTATTTCTATAGACGCTAGACAATAATTTCTTGTTTTTAGTAATCTTCTTGAAAATTATAAGCAATATTCTTAAGAATACTGCTTATAATTTTCAATAATAATAATAATTAATAATAATTGCCCGCAGGGCACCTTGAGGCGAGGTGAAAAAGAGTAACGACCCCGCGGTCCCGAGTTCTCCAGGGGGAAGTCACCGTTCCTCATCTCCGGCTTGCCTTGGTTGGCTAGTCGGAGTGAACACTGACGAGGAAGCGGTCCCCCGCCTCTGGCTTGCCTTCACTGGCCGTCCAGAGTGGAGTCGCATGAGTAGAAATACTCGAAGGATGGATGTCAAACGTCAGTGATGAGTTGGCCCGCTCGCTCGGACTACCAGCGATGACTTAAAATCCAGTGAGGCTTCTCCATCCTTCAAGCCACTCACGTTCCTGTTGCCCCCTTGCTGTAATTTACTCGGCTAATTAGGGTGGCCCAGTCTGAGAGTTGGCGAGTCTCCGCTTGCCATTTTTACGTGTTTATTGGACATTGTTACGGCAGGTGTCATAGTATCCATAGTTCCCCAGTATCTAGTCCACTACCATCCCATCACAATAGCCCAAGTAGTTTTGTCCTGTAGATTATCAATAGTTTCATCCAAACTGGAGGTTGCCCTTGGTTGCACTTTATAGTGTAGACAGGGATAATCGCCGGTTTAGAATTCACCCCATTGTTTGCTATTATACTTGTTATTGTAAAGGGCCTCTACGTGTTGGCTTCGGCTCCACGCACGCCTTCCAAAGGTCCGGGGCTCCATAGCCCCGTGATGCAGGACATAAAATAATAATAATAATAATTTTTATTTTTTGCTTAGGTATAATCTCTTAGTTATAGTAAAAAATCTTATAATAAAAAAAAATAATATTGCTTTTATATTATGAATATTATTTTTTTATTATAACATTGTTTACTATAACTAAGAGATTATGCTCGAGCGGGAATTTTTTTAACTTCAGGAAACCTTTTTCTATGTACAGGGTCTACCTCGATTCGAAGTACATCTTCACGTGTTTTAGCTTTTTTTACCGTTTTGATTTTTTAACCAAACTTCAGAAATACATTTCTAAAAAATCATCCTGCATCTTACTAACTTGTTGATCCACAAGACTTTGTCCTATAATGTATAATAATATCTAAGTCATAAAGGCATATCCCTGGATTCAAAACGCGCACAAGTTATCTACAGATGTTAAGCCAATACAAATATGGTTAGTGAAAATTATAGTAAGCAGTAGACTCCGAACTAGCGAATGAATCATGCTATTATTAAAACCTTAGTGAGCTGCAAACCATGAAATATTACAGCAAAATATTAATCACAAAAAAAACCAAAAAGGAGAAACTTTCAGAAAACTACAAAGTTGCGGCTTCTTCTCTACCAAGAACAACCTCAATACAAAGCCTTTACAAAACTTCCAACACGAAAACATATAAACTAAAGCCTTTTCTAACGAACCAAGACAAAGCTTATTAAAAAAAGCTTTTTTATATTGAAAAAATATCTCAACAGAAAGCTCGTAGATTACCCGGGAACTTCAAGCGATTAGTTCAAGTTGTATTTTACTTCGATAACTTAACTTAACTTAACGTTCCTTTGAAGCATTTCTGAAATAACTTAGCTGAAAAAAAACTGAGGGTTTTCCGCTTTTAAAGTGGGATCAGTGATTTTGTTTTCTTAGTTAAGCGTTTTATTGATCAAAGCGAAGAAACCTTAAGCTTCTTCTTCTTCTTCTTCTTCGTGTCGATAGCACAAATTAAAGGGGAGTATTGATGAGGCAGGGTCAAATCCGCCCACTCCAGTGAGCTGTTATTGGTTTTTTGAACTAAATGAAAACACACATTTTTAATACCTATTAGGTATAGGTATATATTTATCTAATAAAACCCGACTCAATAAACAATACAAACTGGGCAAGTATATTAACAGTCTGCAAAGATAATGGAGGCCCACTGTTGAGTTCTAAAATTGGTATTATTAGAATATCTTTTACTTAAACTTTGAAGTCCTGTTTGATCTTAAATAATAACTAAAATAAATGAGATTTGAGATGAAAATGTTACTAACAACACGCACTAATAAATTTATATTTTTAATACAACAATAATTATTATAAATGACAATAAATACAAAACAATTTGTTTGATTAAAAACATTAGGTAATCGAAATCAATTTTCCACTTCAAAATGTGATCGAAGGAACCATTTCTCGCCGTCAAAGCATCTTCTGAAGCGAGGAAGTTGGCGACTTTCAATTTGTGGTTTCCGACCACGGCTCAAACTTTACGATGGAAACAGATAACAGACTTTTAATCGACCGATACATAATCAAACTTCATAGATAGATAGATAAACACTTTATTGTACCATAAAAACAAACATAAAATTAATTCTAACAAAGTACTTACATGATATTAAAACAAAAAATTAAGGTCAATAAAAATTAGAAAATTATAAGAAACTAAAAATGAAAAAATATGGCACAATGGGCGGCCTTATCGCTAAAAGCGATCTCTTCCAGGCAACCTTTAGACAAATGAAAATAAATCGGATCTCTATCAGAATATCCATATTGTAAAATAGTGATTTACCTACTTTTGTTTCTTAAACATCCTAATATTTAAATATATTATTATGCATGTCAGTCATTGCAATATCATTTCGCTTACATTTCGACTACAGAAACACCCTCAGCTTTAAAAAAAAAGCGGACTTTGAGGGTTTTTTGAGCTACTTTAAGGAGATTTCTTGTAATTGAAATGCAATCATAATGATATGCTAATTTGAACAATGTTATTTACGAGAATTGGCCTTCATCAATCAGTCAATTAGTCATGGTCAGTGCAATGTCCTCAAATTCCTTGGTCGTTGGTCAATTCTATAATGGGCAATAGCCCAATAGAAAAGCCACGCAGTCTACTTCAGCACAAGTTCTTATACTTCAAACAATCCCGACAGGCACAGATAGGTACCTATCTTTTATCAGGTTACCTATTAGAAATAAAGGGTATTTGTAAACATCACACGGATGGTTGTGACATGTATCAATACACTGTAGACTACTGTAGAGTATGTACTTATTGGATTTTGATCGGTAATATTATACAAAACAAAGATCTTCTCCGCATAGTCAGGTTAAAACAATAAGTACTAGCAAACTTAGAAAACTTTACTTCCTCCAAAAGATTACCTATATTACTCAGATTACTCAAATAGAGTTAAAACATGGTTTGAAGATGTGCCTGAATAAGTGAAAATTATGTACAAAACAGATATCCTATTGACCCATATATACCAATGGGGTTGATATCGACTCCAAAGTACTCCTTGTCTTCTTTTACTTCTTCTTAAACATATTTTCTAAAAATCACGCAAATTGGACACAAAACTAGTCCAAAAATAATGGCCAAATCTTTTTAGATTCACGAATGGATTTTTTTCACATTTTTGTCTGTCATGGTTTTTTTATCGTGTCACACGTAAGACACGTTTTGGTATCCATGGTTATCATGAATCAGTAACCTGACCCATTTATTTTAATATTAAAATATAATATATTACTATATATAATATATAGTAATTATAGCCATCGACGGTTCAAAATATATACCTACATTAAAATATCTAGTATCATATAATTGAATTAATATTTTATAACTTAAGTCATGTATTCAATTTCCTTCATTTAATTATTTAATGATAATAATAGGTATGCCATAACAGCGGGTATACTATGTACGAAATCAATCGTCCACTTGACCTAAAATTCAGTTCCTTTGAATGGAAAATGGTTATTACGATTACCTTCCAGATTGAATGTAATCCCGATGCAAAAATGAGGGAAGTTTGACCCAATTTGACCCAAATGTCCGTCCTAGTTTTGGCCCTTTTACGAAAATAATTTTAACTATATTTTACCCGCGATTTCGTCCGCGTAGAATTCGAATAAACAAAAAGCCTTTCTTAGTGGCTAACTACATCAGCCTGCCTAGCATGAAGACCAAAACACGATACGATAAAGCGATATAACTACATCAACGAGAGTTGGATAAAGCCGCCATGTTGAATTTTTATCATAATTTTTATCGCAATTTATAATAAAAATTCAACATGGCGGCTTTATCTATCATATTTTGAGAGTTGATGTAGTTATATCGCTTTATCGTATCGTGTTTTGGTCTTCATGCTAGGCAGGCATAACAACTTTTTTATCACAGTTACTCATAAAGTGGATCTTATGAAACCGCTTTTAGGCTCATAATCCAACGTACCTATTATGCATGCGTGCGTTTTACATTACCATGATGCACTAGTACTGTAATAAGTTATCCTGATAAGTTTAATTCGTATCTTACTGCTAATTACATGTTTTGTAGATGAAACATTCTTAATTTGACTGGTTTATACTGTTTTGATGTATAAAAAGGCAGGTACTAACAAAGGGATTTTAAGCCAGCAGAAATGGTTGTCTGTAAAGTTGGTTTACGAACGACAATTTTACGTGATAACGTCAACAAGTCTTTTCTTTTATTTTTTATTTAAAAAAACGTCATACGATATATGTGTGGTTTGATCATTGTATCTCGGCTTTTTAAACGCACTCGCGCGTCATAAACCGCCTCCTATGCAATGATCAATTTACCACACTTGTATCGCAATGTACTATTAAGCCAGATCTTTTCAATAGTTTGAGTTGTCCGTTGATTTCAGTCAGTCGATGTCTGACTTATACAGTAATACACAAGTCATTCTGGACTTCAAATTTGTATTAATAGATGACCCCAATAATTTTACCAGTCATGTATTTTGAAAATGTCCTCGAAAAGGTAGAATGTTTTTAAAAACAACTTAAATCTGTAGTTAAATTAAGATGAACGTTTCACCGCTGAAAAACGTCGACTTAGGTTGGATTATAATTTTATAAATAAATAAATATTTCAGGACATATTACACATCGCCATCCAGCCCCAAGCTAAGCAACTTAATGCTTGTGTTATGGGTGCCAGATAACGGATAAACTACTTATATACTTTTTTTTTTGTAAATATATACATATTATACATATAGGAAACACCCAGTACCAGAAACAAGAATTTATGGTCAGCATAAATACTTGTTCCCGGCGGGAATCGAACCCGCATCCTTCTGCGTCGCAGTCGGGTGTTCGCCCGACGCGCCACAGAGGTCGTCAAAACAGATTAAAACAGATTATTTATAGATTTAATACTAAAACAGAGGTTTATGTGATTGTCAAATGAGAAAATATTTACCTATTATTATGGTGATAGCTGCGTTTTACGGTTTTACTCGCGTAAATTCGGCTCCTGTGGAAATATCTCATGACTTATTCCAATCTATAAATATAATATTCAAAATCCTGTCTGACTGTTCAACTGATATCATCATCATCATCATCCGAGCGATGTTCCCGGTTGCATCCCTCTCGGGAGCCCGGGGTCCGCTTTCCTACTTTTACGCCTCCACTTCGCACGATCTTCGGCATCCTGGGTTGTAAGGCCATTTGCACGCATATCACCCTTTACGACGTCAAGCCAGCACTTCTTGGGTCTACCCAGTCTGCCACGACCCGGCGGAGGCGCCATGGCAAGACATTTGTTCCCCACGTAACTAGCCGGTTTTCGCAAGACGTGGCCGTACCAGCGTAAGCGACACTCTTGCAATTTATCTGCAATGTCTCGGACATGAAGGCTGCCCCGGATGCGGGAGTTCCTGACGCGATCCTTTCGCGTCACTCCACACATCCAGCGCAACATCTTCATCTCCGTGACACGCAGCTCCTGCTTATGTCGCTCAAGCACCGGCCACGCCTCACTACCATACAAAAGGACAGGTCTAATGATGGTTTTATAGACCTGTCCCTTTAGTTTAATCGGCATTTTGGGGTCGCAAATGACACCAGTCACCTCACGCCACTTGGCCCAAGCCGCTGAAATGCGTGACTTGACGTCGTAATCGATGTCGCCGGACGCGCGAAGCACAGACCCCAAGTACTTAAACTGGTCTGTCCGCTCGACCATATGACCGTCTACGCAGACAGGTGTGGGATCTGTGGTATTGCAAGCAATCTATAAATATAATATTCAAAATCCTGTCTGACTGTTCAACTGATATAATATAGGCTAAAGTCAATGGATGGATAGGGCTAAAATTTGGCAAACAGACAGCTGTTTATGACGTAGGTTTCCGCTAAAAAAGGATTTTGGAATATTCGACCCCATTTTTTATAATAATGTTTGTACCTAAACTTATTCCCCCTTATTCCAAAACGAGATTTTAGGATAGTCCGAGATGTGGATTTAAACCTTAGATTTTGATACAGATTTACTCGTGATCTATAGTCTTAACACTATTCTTGAATATTTTTTATGAATAGTGTTTAGCCTATAGTTCCCTATATAATCTATTGGGATAGTGTTTAGACTATAGTTCACTAGTAAATCTGTGTCTAAATCTAAGGTTTAAATCCACATCTCGGACTATCCATAAACCTCGTTTTGGAATAAGGGGAATTATACCTACATACAGAAACACGTACGTCAAATTTTTTTGACGTAACATATATTTGTTTATTGAAAGAAATATTTATACACTTGTTCGACGGCCAGAATCAAACCTGTAACCTTCTTTTTCTACGCCCACCGCGCCACAGAGGTCCTAAACCTAAGGAAAAGTTATAAATACATTGTTTTAACGACGATGACATTTCAACCGAACACTAACTGTTCCCAACTACCTATAATAAACACAAGTTCAGTAATTACATCTAAATATTACAGTAGGTACAATTTAACTTGTCTAATCTGAAAGTTTAATTACTCTATGGACGAGTAGGGGGTCCAAATAATAAAACATTCATGGGACAGTGCGGATGTTGCAAATACGTTACAAGTAACAAATAAACTTTGTGTTTCAAATGATACAACGTTTACTTTGTTATACCTTAAATAAATTATGTTTTCGTAAACTTTTTTGGAAGTTAAATGGGGAAAATTTCTTTCGGAATTAGGGGAGTAAAATGAGGTTATGATTAGTTGGAATTTTTCGCGTAATTTCCTGTAAAAAGATGTTAATTTATATTTAATTTTTTTGTGAGAAAAAGGTGACGAATGTCTATGTTTACCATCGGGTGGGACTGATTACAACTAATGGATGTGACCTCAGAATGTGACTAATGCACTTGTAATATTAGGTACCAAAACGCACACCCTTTAAACTGAAACATGTCAGTGTAATTAGTGCACAATGCTATGTAAAAGTTTGTGTGAAAGTGTGAGTTAAAAATAAAAAAAAATTCAGCGAAACAATTTTTTGTTAGTTGGTTGGGTCGGTACATAGAGTCCAGAACGGTTACGGGACGAGTTTAGAATATAAATAGTTAATGGGACTAGTTGACAATGGAAAGAGTTGCTAATGGGACGAGCTTCGAATGAAACGAACTGGTAACGGGATAAGTTTCGAATTAGAGGAGTTTTTAATAATACGAGTCCATTTTCGTAATATTAGTGAAATAAAGTACTAAAAGGTAAATTATATTTATTAATAATTTGTTCTTTAATTTTTTTTGCAGGATATTAAAAAAAAAACAAAAATTACTTTTCATTACTCATACTCCGAAAGTAGGTGTAAAGGTGCCTGAAGAGCGTGTAGTAAGAAAAACTTCCAGCCCTAGGGAAATCGCTTTCACTGACAGTCATGTCAAATTATGGCTTCGCACGGCTTGTGCAATGTGCATGTAGCCAGTAATCAGTATCATTACGCATTAGAAACTTCAAAAACCTAACCTCCTTGCTTTAAGTAACACCAAAGAATAACACTACATGTATATAACCTCTTTGGTCCCAACCTTGTAAGAGGATCAGGTAGTATGGAGTCTCTCATTCACTCTCGTTGTTAGGAAGAATTTTATGTATTATTCGTAATGAAAAGCACAGTGTTTACCTCGGGTGAAAGACTCATTTAGTTCCTCGAACTATTAGAGCCCTCGCTACGCTCGGGCGCCAAACTCCGTCTCAGGACTAAATGAGTGACTTTCACACCTAGGGTAACAATGTACTATTGTATACCTACTATAGAATTCTATGCTATAGAATTAATAAACATCAAACGTTTAAATTATTTTCAAAACAATTTTTTGAGATATAAAATTTTTCGTCAATATTTTCTTTGGGATTTTATAATTTATTAAAAAGAAATCTAACTATTGAAGGTATAAAATAATATTAAATTTCCAGTAAGCCATTGTCAGTCTACTTTACAAAAGGTATAAAAAATATTGTAACACAAAGCAGGCCTATAACGCGATGGCGGGTAGCCTTACAAGATACTCATTTTGCCGGCAATGTTCGGACTGGGATTATAATTTTCCGCCTAATATTTTCCTCATTTATTCACAATACACTAACAGGTTAACAATTCAGGTCTGTGTCAGTAATGTATTAGATAAACGACAAATCATATGAAGCCATTATATTTGAACTTAAATAAAAAGTTACGTGTGTAGATTTCGTCCAATATTTTAAATATTAATTTTAAGAGGTCAAAGAAATTTCAGGAGGCTTGATTGATTACAAAATAACCTATTATAAACAATTTTAATAATAAGACATAGGAAAGAGCAGTTGACAATCAGAAAACAGTTCACAATTATTGGAAAACCAAATGCACATTGAAAAAAGTTGAACGTGAAAAAAACCAGCCGAATAACGGAAAAACAGCTGAATAGGATTATCGAAATAATTATAATTTGTCAAATAAATCAAACGTCAAATTGACATCCTAATGTTTAAAAGTTAAGAATGAAATTGCTATTGAATATCGCAGTGAGAGGAAATAGCTGAATTACATTAGGTGGGCCAATTAGTCTAATACTCGTAGATCATCTAGTCCACCGGGTGAAAATCTTTTCGATAATAGCCATCTTTTTATTAGTGCATTTAAAAAAACAAACAAATTCAGTGCTCGTAGGTGTAGAGTATGCTAATAAATACGACTTGCGATGTTTTCAAATTTCGTGTAAATCTTACTTTTGCTTGTAATCAGGGGATTGTCAATGGATCCTATTCTTTACGAAGGTAGAGTATAAGGTAAGTACTTATTTTATGACATGCTCGATGTGTGTATGAGTGGTAAGCAAAAGTAGCTGCCAATGCAAGGTTTAAATAAGTGTAACAGCAGTGCAAGTGTGTCAGCTAGTTTTAAACGCCTGTTATTAGATTGTTACAATATAAATACAAAATAAATATTAATTAGACACTAGCTGCGCCCCGCGATTGCGTAAGTTCCGATCCCGTGGGAATATCGTCATAAAAAGTAGCCTATGTGATCATTCAGGCCAGATATCTACCTACATGCTTAGTTTCATTGCAATCGATTCAATGGTTTTTGCGTGAAGGAGTAACAAACACACTTGTCACATTTCTAATAGTTGTAGAATAAAGAAAAAATGATTTCAAATAAATTTTTGGGGCCGATGGAGTTTGAAGTATGGGAACTTTAAAATTACGCCATATTTGTAAAAACATACATAATTATAATTTAACTGTTGGTTTTATAATTTTGTTAGTAATTATAATTAACCAAACACAGTGGTAATTTATACAAATAAAATTATGCAAAACGAGACACAGTTTGATAATTATCAGTAGGTATGTACCTATGTTATTTATTTTCAAATTAATGATAATTATGAGTTGAAATGACTACAACAGATAAACACTTGGTATAATGACCTAATTGTGGCAGCTAGATACTTTTGTTGTTGACTGTACATAAAACTTTCCGATAGAGATTCACATGAATTTCAAGACCTTTTATAATTCGTTCGCTCTGAAGATTTCCTTACAATTTTACTTAATAAATTCTTTGATCGTCTATTTTTCACACTTCATTGACCTTATTTTCGATTTCTTTGAAAGAAATCGAATTGAATTCACGAATACAATTAGGATTGGGATTTAACGATAATACATACAAGTCAATATAGAAGAAACAAATAAAAAACGGGAGTGCAGGCAGAAGTGAAAACTGTATATCTGTGTAAAATCTCATCTGTCGCGAGAACATACGCAAAAAGAGTTTTAGATGAAAAAAAAATAATAGTCGGACGACTATTTGTCGTCCGACAAATAGTCGTCCGACATTTGTCGTCCGTCAATAGTCGTCCGACAAATAGTCGTCCGACATTTGTCGTCCAACAAATAGTCGTCCGACATTTGTCGTCCGTCAATAGTCGTCCGTTAAAAAATACCATATGTACGTCTTAATACACGAGAAAATCTGTCGTCTGTCGCGAGAACGGCTGAAAATGCTCACCCACAAAAGTGCCCAACGCGCCATAAGAAGTTTTCACTTCAAAAATAGGTTCCTATTCAAGTTTAGCCCAAATGGCCGGCCGGTGGAAAAGTGTTTATTCCATTGCCGTCTTTACTCGCGTCCTACCTTCACTCGCGTCCTTTTAAAGCTTCGTTTATTTGGGGGTCTTTGAGTCACAAGCATATAGGTATCTTCTAGGGGCACGTGATACATCTTAGACCGTATCGTCATAAGAAACAGTGGTCAAACGCTGACATATTTATTTATTAAAAAAGGGCTGTTTATCAGATAGATATATTTATTGTCCATTTTTCAAACCCATCTGAGAATTCAAGAGTAAAGCTTTTTTAAGACAATAAGGGCGTGTTCAGATGACACGCGTCGACCACGCGCCCGCCACGCGCCTCACACGCGTTGAACACGCTTTGAAATTTGTTCTATATACACGGTGTAACAAGGGGGGTGGATCATCGGTTGTTGGGGGGTAGAGGACCTCAGTACCTATCGATTTAACCCCCATGTATGTTCTGCAAAATTCACTGGTTCAAAAGTTATTTGGGTTTTAGTGAAATTTTAGTCAAAATCAGATTTCACCCTGAACTTCGGAATTACAGCCAAACTATCAGGTCTGCGATTCTGCTTTTTTTTGTGAAACAAGTTCAATAGTCGACCTTTTGTACCCCTCTATACCAATCAGAGTCTTAGATTTATAAAACTCAAAATAAAACCATTGAAGTAATATTTTTTTACAAATTCTAATGTTTACATTATCTTTGTATGGTTCTAAAAAAATATTTCACAGAATATTTTTTTCTGCAACCTATCTTAACAACTACTGGCTTTCATAAAGAATAAACCTTAAAAGTTTCATTCGGCTAGAGCTAGGGCATCATGTTGAAAAATGTAATTGATAGTCCAAAAAGTGAAAATAATCGATATTATTTTCATACAAAAAATGGGTAGGTAAGTAAATTTTTTTCTTAATAATTTTTTTTTCATTTTTTATTACCATTGCATATTATTAGTGTTTTTTATTTGATTCATTCATGGAATTTCGTAATATTATATTATAATAAAAATATTATAATAATCTTGTCATTAATTTTGACTTAATTTTGATTTAACTTATTAAATTTTGTATGAAAATAGTATCGATTATTTTCACGTTTTGGACTATCAATTACATTTTTTTGAGTCTTTGACGTTTCTTTGATCTATTGATGTGTCATAAGAATTTGAGTCTCATGACACATCAATAGATCTCAAATTGCATTTATGCAAGTCCTCCCGCTCACGCCACGCGCCCGCCCCGCGCCCGCACGCGCACGTCCCGCGTTTTGGCTGTTTGTCGTTTTAGTAACTCGACGTTTTAGCTTTTGTCGATTTGGTAATTGGACAGTAAGGTGTTTGTTGTTTTAGTAATTGAAAGTTTTGGCCATTTGTCGATTTTGTAACTGGATGGTTTAGCTATTTATCATTTTAGCAATTAAATGTTTTTTTATACTAAACGTTTGGACAGCTCTGTATTATATTCTAAGCATTAAAACCTTGGACATTGTGACCTTTGTACTAATACCTCCCACAGGCCTATTTCCATCGCATAGCAACTGTCAACTTTAATATAGAGAATTTTAACGTACAATTATTAACTTGTATAAATAGTCGGGTATTATGGCTTACGTAGCCGCCTCCGTATTCACTTTGAGGAGGTAACACACCATTTAAATTTCATGAGCCTTGTGATATTGTTAGCGTACTACCGTATGTAATTGTTACTCCGTGTTTAATATTAATTAACTTTACTCTGGTTGTGATTGTGGTTCTTCGGTAAACCTGGTTGGAATAAGGTTGTGTGTTAGTAGATTATGTGTCTAAGGCGCTATGGGGAACGCAAAATGCCTTTTGCCTGTAACTGAATTTATAAGAGGAGCATTTTTTACTTTTTAGTATGGTAAAAATAATAATATTAAAAATCTAAGTAAGTAGGGTGCCCAAAAGGCTGACGGCATTGCCTCTTTGAATGACAATGCTGATCCGTTGGCCATTGGCCAAAGTAGCACCTAGCTCTTTTGGTCTTGTGGCCTAAAGTTAATTTTTGCATAGAAAATTGTTATTAGTATTGTTTTGATAATTGTAATACTGTCAAAAAAATGACAGTTAAAGGCAATTGGTCATTAACTGATGGCTAGATAACTTTTTTTTTCGAGTGCGTTAATCTGGACTTGGATCAGGTTTTTCATTTGATTCCTAGAAATACTTTTATTCTAGAAAATATTTCATAGATTGATGGTAGGTTATTGCTTTCGACCATTAGTGCGAGACTTTCGATCCTGAAGCAGATAGCCATGCACGGCTATCTTTATCATAAAAATAATACGTTGAAGACATGGCCTAGAATTCCCCACGGTTGGTCTTCCCCAATTTCAAGTAGGCACCCATTTCGTTTTACCGTAAAAGCTATTATAATTTACCTGCTAATTAAAAAGCAACTAGATTAATATTATTTTCTTAGAAATTCTTCGTAACCTTGTTAATATACCTTCATTTTCTTAGAAATTCTTCGTAACCTTGTTATTGTACCTTCATTTTTGTTCATGTTTAATATTGAAATTTGATAAAAGTTGTTTATACGAAGAAAATTAAAAAAATGTAATACTCGTTAAAAATAACAGACCTATTAGGCTATATACAGATAATTGTAACTGCATTGCTGTCTGTTGGAATTACCACAAAGGTTTCGACCAAAGAGGTTCAATGTAAAAAGTATGTAAAAAGTAAGATATAGCATGTTCACCTTAAAAGGAGAACGGCATGCCTGGACCAACATGATGGAACGCGACGAATCACTAGCACATTCACTAGGTACCATGACTTTGTCCAGGGGGTGGTGATAGAAGCTACCGGCCAACCTACTACTGCTTGATCGCCACTCGGGAGTCAGGGCTCGTTCGGTTGATACGCGCCACACCTGCGCCGCCACGCGCACGCCCCGCGCCCGCTTGCGTGTTCTTGCTTATATACAATTTGAGATCTATTGATGTGTCATAAGACTCAAATTATATATAGCACAAATTTCAAAGCGAATTGTACGCGTAGCGGACGCGTGGCGGGCACGGGACGGTCGCGTGTCGTCTGAACGAGCCCTCACGGGGAGTGTAGGACATCAAGGGGTAAATCCTACCGACGGATGTGAGCACCTGAAGCCCCAAAAAAATGTACTCTCTTCCCCGCTATAAATGTATTTGTTTTCAATATTACTAGAAACATTTCATACAATGTTATTAAAACTAAATTGAAAGACATTACTTCTTATGTTACCCAAGCTAGCACACTGTTCTTTGAAATTGGAGACTCGAATAACAGAGAAAACACTTAGTAGGTAATACCTACTACAAATAAGGAAAAAGGTTCTAGGGGTAAAAATTAAAAAAACGACCTTCAAAAAAAAAAATGTAAAAATAACTTGCACTTTCATAATTTGAAGTCGTGCTGTTTTATGTACCAGTTTGTATAGGTTGCAGTTATTTTTATCTTTGTTTTTGTAGTCTGGTCGGACGTGATAACATCTCATCGATATAACTCCGTACTGCACTCACAAAAAAGTGTGACGTCGCGCTTACGTTACGGGAACGTGAGTGGTATTGACAAGGTCAACGAAAATACGTTGCTATGGTTACCAACAATGTTTTCCTAAGATGTTATCACAATTATCGTTTTTTATTTTAATTTTTTATATATTTTTTTGTCATTTTGATTGTACCTACCACCAATCTGGCCTTAACTATTACTTTTGTAAGTAGTCTATTCAACTGGCACAATTTATTTAACAAAGCAATTTGTTGCACTCTCGAAAGTCAGTAAGACTGACCATCTCTCCATTTACCTAGACATCGCTTCTCCGCTCGCTCTGTCAAATATTCATAACTCTTTGACATTTTATATTCTTTAGAAGATACCAAATCGTGACCTTTTCTAAAATTATCAATTTTTTAGATCAAAGAAGACAGGATATCAGAAAAAGTAAATTAATCATTAAACGAAGTATTTCTAAAACCGATAAACGAAAAACCAGTTTAGTAAAGTCGTTTAGTCAATTTATTTTATTTCCTCTCATTATGAGCTAGTCTCAAATAAACGGGGATTTTCTTTGAAATCTCAGAAAAACCGTCTATTCAAACTGTCTTTTAAACGTTCGACTAAATTCCGGTACCTACTGGCTTAAGATTGAAGCTGAAAGAGGATTAAAATTGAAAAAAGTATACAAAAAAAAAACCTTTGCAATATAAAGTTTGTCTTTATTAATAATAAAAAACAACACATAGTATAACACATTAAAAACAATGCCACAAAAACTCGATCGAGTTTTACCGGGCATCATACTACTACGTCGACTTAACTACACACTATTTAAAAACACCTCATAACAAGACGTAATGCTGCGTTGACATAATTCAATAAAAATAAGATGATGGAACTAAGAGGGACTAAGAGGGAACTTTTCGTGTGTTAATAACACACGAAAAGTTCACTGTTTACTGAATATTTATTGAGTAAAAACGGGGGTTTGTTTACTAAAATCTAGGTACAAACTACGTCACATAACCTTCTAATACAATAATGATTCCTGTGTAACCTTGCCCTTGGCACATCTTCATATCAGTGCAGGTGCGATGCAATATCAAAATACTATATTTACATTACAATTTTGTATATAACTTTTACCACTGGTTTCGCTTGCCTGCATTCTTACACTACATTTCTATCTTCCGTCACATAAAAATAAATAAGTATAAAATTCAAAGTCCGGACTAACTGACTAATATACACAAGACACAAACCAATGAACGGACCGAGCTAAAGTTTTGCATACGGACGAAGTCACAAATAGAAGCTAGTAGATAATTATACCTACGCTTTATTGTACCAAATAAGGAATTGTAAGTTGACTACATCATAAAATTAGACTAAAGTCAATGGGTACAATTTAAGTTCTAACGAGAAAATAAACCTAAAAATTCTGGTTTTCATATTGGATACCCCTATTTTGTGGCAAAGTCATGGTTTACCATCAATTACAACCTGCTTGAGTAATCAATGAAAAACTGCGACTAACCCGGACGTTAGCGTTCAATCGTTTCGTTTTTCAGCGAGCGCGCGGTTTGTGGATGTCCTCTGCGGCCACAATATGTCCGGATTTCCCCGCAGGATCAGGACACACGCAAATAAAAACGGAGACTATTGCTATTCTATAAATATAACATTTTAAACCGCAGAACCTAAGTCAAAGTCATTTTTTTTTATTTCTTTGGATGCTTATTACATTAAAATTTGTATAAAGACCACATAAAATCGTCTTAAAAACTAAGTTAGGATGTGTGCCTTCGGAACGCACCCATCAATGAGAAGAAGGCACAAGAAACTCATGCGATTTTTTTTCACAAAACATACCATTTTAAAGGATTCACTAAGAAATAGTTTTTCGAAACCCCACCCCCAAGAGGGTGAAAAGGCGGGTGAAGCTGCGGGCAGACAGAAGCTCTACAACATGAAAATCAAACCTACATATTTCATAGAATCAACTAAGTACACCGTTACTATGTTTGACTTGGGACACGTTACAAAGTTTTCATTTCAGTAAACGAGTAATGGTAAATTTGCCTTCACTACCTATTTAGTCAGTTTGTATTCGAGTTCACACCTCTCATTTGAATTTACTTTACAAACTTTTGATAATGCTGAATAAGATATCTAATAAACTTTAATTATACCTACTGGTCTCTATGAGAATGGTTGATATTCCTTAATTCTAAGTAAAAGTAGCTAATGGCGAGACGAAGCTCTAACAGATAGCGATGTACCAAGTTTTTCCGAGGTTTAGGCATCATTAACATATCAGCCACAGGACAACATAGACCCCCCCCCAAAGACTTCCAGATCAATCAGCCGCATTCCCTCTGCATCCAAAGGCTTCCTGTAACCTTAATTAAGTCGTTTGTCCACCTAGTCGAAGGCCGTTCCGTGTTTTTCGGTACTTGGTCTCCAATCTAGGACTTTCCGGGCCCAACGGCCATCAGCATAAAGATTTGGGCACATCGTTTTGATAATGTTTGTCGAGTTGTTATTATCTAACACCAGTAGCAACCCGCGGTTTCACTCACATAACCCATGATCTCATGAGAATTAAAAAAAAAAAACTTTGTTGAGGTAGGCCAGGAAAATGCTGGCGAGACGATCTCGACCACTTTGAGCCAAACTGGCCGGAAGTCACAGAAGACTGCGATGGATGAAAAGACACGGGGAAGGTCTTTGCACAATGCACAACACAGTTGTGAGACAATCCAAGCTAATTTAATAAAATATTAGATACCTACTACCAAATATGCTATAATGTATGTACCCACAATGTATCTATTAAAATCGGTACAGTAGTTTCGGTGCCTATTATATTCGTTACAAACAAAAAAAAAATCCCTTTTATATAAGTATAAATAGTGTAGATAAAAGCATTCTAAGTTAAGTGAACTACTTCGACAAAAAACCTTACTAAAAATAAAACACTTACAAATTGAATTACAGTATTAAAAGTGTATGAGAATAGCCTATAAGTGAAGAAGGATCAAATTGATTAACTTTTCCCTTTCTCATGGGAACGTTACAGTACTGTACTTTGACGATATGAGCAACTAGCTGCGACCCACGGTTTCACACGTATTAGTTCCGATCCCGCGAAAATTACGGGATTAAAATTATCGTGTCCTATATTCCCTAATAAAATTGTATTTTTGGTAAAATTGGTTTGGGTGGTGTTTTACCAAAATGCTTTTCAAGCAAAGAAATCGCAACTCTTGTCAAAAGTTACCAACGAAATTTGAAAAGAATTAAGCTATTCTTCAAAATAGCTAGAACCTAGCCTAGCTCAGTTTTCTCAAGTGAGGTCGACAACCTCGGAACAATCGGAACATTGCCAGAAAATCTTGAATTGAAAAATGTTTAAGAGAGCTCTCATGAAAGTTAAGTAGAGGTACCTAATGTTATGTAGATATACTTGGTCTGACTTGGACTTGTAATCTTCTATAGATACGAGTATATAAAATTCTCGTGTCGCGGTGTTAGTTACCAAACTCCACCTAAACGGCTGAACCGATTTGTATGAAATTTTATATGCATATTCAGTAGGTCTGAGAATCGGCTACTATCTATTTTTTATTTTGTTTTTCTTTAATTTTTTTTGTAAATGGCAAAACAACGTTTGCCGGGACAGCTAGTAGATCTTAATATATATAAATCTCGTGTCACAATGTTTGTCCTCAATGGACTCCTAAACCACTTAACCGATTATAATAAAATTCGCACACCATGTGCAGTTCGATCCAACTTGAGAGATAGGATAGCATACATCTTAATTTATCCCGATATTCCCACGGGATCGGAAGTTACGCGGGTGAAACCGCGGAGGGCAGCTAGTACTTATATAAAATTCTCGTGTCGCGGTGTTAGTTACCAAACTCCACATAACCTGCTGACGTGACGGCTGAACCGATTTGTATGAAATTTTTGTGTATATTCGTTAGGTCTGAGAATCGAACAACATCTACTTATTTAATAAATTGTTTTCTTTATTTTTCATTTATATATTTTTTTGTAAATGGCAAAACAACTTTTGCCAGGACAGCAAGTACCTAATGTATACATATATAAGAGAACAAAACTCATCCTAAAATCTCGGAAACTACAAGAGCTGCGAATCTAGAACTTCGCATGGGGGTTTCTTCTAGACGTATTAGAAGAAACCCCCAGGCGCGCACAAAAATACTTTTTGGAAATTTCACCTCTGTAGGGGTAAAAATGGCTGATAAAGTTTCTAGTTAGTAGTGACTATGATGTATTCTGTGTCTATAGTAAATCTATGTCACTTTTAATGAGACACTTACACGGGTAAAACCTCGGGGGTCGATAGTATACTAATGAAAGACATTGTAAACATATGCGGGGTTAATGGTAATCAAATTAGCAAGTGGTTGAGGGCTAAGTACTTGTGCACCTAAACCAATAACTTTTGTTCTACGACTTTTGGAGTTTCGAACATTTTTTTGAAAGTTATGAGAACAGGTTGGCATGGTGCATAGAATCTAAAACTTGACAAATTCCGAACCTAGAATGCGGTACCGCCTCATAGTGTGCATAGCACTTTACGCAGACGAAGTCGCTCACAAGGTACGCCACCATACAATAAATAGGTACACTTCACTATCACTACATAGTATAAAACAAAGTCGCTTTCTCTGTCCCTATATCCCTTTGTATGCTTAAATCTTTAAAACTACGGTTTTTTTTTATAGATAGAGTGATTCAAGAGGAAGGTTTTTAGGTATAATACATGCATAATATAGCCGTGCGAAGCCGGGGCGGGTCGCTAGTTGTTTATAAACATGAATTAAATTAAGTTCTCACTGTGGAAAGTTTGAACTAATTACGAGTAAATTACTCATTTAAAGTTGAATAGCCAGGTAGGTAGGTGTATACGCCGAAAATTTCTACAACACAATAACCTATTTAATAATTTTTAATTACATACTTCTTAAAGTTAAAAGGGCAAAGTTATTTACTTAACTTTATTTTCCTTATAATTAATGACAGTTTCTTTGGAAAAAGTTTTACGAACAATAATAATTATCTAAGTAAATATTCGAATCGATATTTACATTTTTAAAGCTTACGTTCATAACTGTAAAGGCGGACGCAGATTGATACGCGCCGAACGCGTCAAATTTTTGCCGTCCACGGACAAAAGGTACCTTAGAATAATAAGATAAGGTATCTACATTTATATTTCCGATGACGTCATCAGAGTCGTCCGCATCGTCAGAGGCGGCCGACTCTGAAATAAATAAATGTAGCTTATCTCTATTATTATAAGGTACATTTTTCCGTGGACAACAAAAATTCGATCGTATCAATGTGCGACCACCGTTAGGCCGCCCTTTGTAACGCTAAGACTTAAACTTTTTATATTTTTTTATATTTAATATTTATGTTATTTGAAATTGGTGTTTACAATAAATAACTTATCTATCTATACCCAGCTACTACTTACGGATAGGGGTACGGCTATGCCGAAGATACATCGCATATCACACGTCGCACATCGATGTCACCTCCATGTAAAACAAATGTATGGAAATAGAGGCGCACTAACATTTAGATACATGTCTCACTAGGATGCATCGATGCAAGTTAATCTATGCTCTAGCTCGTGATTGGTCAAATCAAGGTCAACGCGTCTCGCTCGCACCGCACTTATCGTATTAATACTTGTGCGATGTCGATGTGCAAAACATCTTCGGCATAACCACAATAAGAATAATCTATGAAGTCCGTAAAGTACCACAGATTATTGTATTTCATTTAATATATACTTGATACTAAACTTTACGAGCCGCTCTAATATTTTTAGGCTTTTCAATCGATCATTATTTTCGTATTTGTAGCGTCGTATACCCATCAAATAGGATACATTTTCGATAAGTTTATCGTAAAATTTAATACCACTCTCGATCCCATTTAGACTAAGAGCTCGTGCTATTCAAACCTACTTTATAGCATGAAAACTACGTAGCTAAGTTCATGTACTTTAGATAAGTATCGACTATTCTGTGCATACTCGTAAAATATTCATTATTATCTACTGTAATAACACACATGGACATTGTCAAATAGAATCAAGCTCAAGTTGCAAGTATAAAACTGTGCACGTATCCCAAGCAACATTCCAAAACCATCAAGCCTTACAGTCGTTAATATTATGTAACCCCATCAAATGGCTGACCAAATCGATTGATTAAAATATTCGCGTCATATATTAAACATTTTATAAGTATTGTCTTCTATGCATTCGCTTACTCGCAATGTCATGCTTCTAGCTTGAGTCGATTGCGGTCCTAGTGGGCGCGCTAGTTAGGCCAGATGTAATGAACGCTTTCTTTTATTTTAAAAGTAAGTCAGCCTAGTATGAGCTTACAATTTATTTCGTTTATTTGGTCCCGGTCAATTGAATGATTTGGTTACGATCCGACGGCTTCATAGATTTTTAAAGGCATTTTTAATATCGTTTAGATTTTGGAGAAACGCTTTTTATTGAGATGTCCAAAGTGCCTTCAGTTCGTTGTTTATTATTTTGTTTTTTTCTCATTGAGTCAACAGCGGAAAGAATTGATATTTATTGGAATTTTAGCGCTGCTTTGTAGGTAAAAATTTAGACAGAATCTAGACTAATGTTTGTTGACGGGATTCGTGGGAAAAATTATTAACTAACTGTTAGCATAATATAAGAAGCTACTCCTAAGGGCGCGTTCAGATGATACGCGTTGACCACGCGCCCACCACGCGCAACACACGCGCTGACCACGCGTTGAACACGCGTTGAAATTTGTTCTATACATAATTTGAGTCTTATGACACATTAATAGATCTCAAATTGCATTTCTGCAAGCAGGCGCGGGGCGTGCGCGAGGCGTGCGCGGGGCGTGCGCGGGGCGGGCGCGGGGCGTGCGCGTGGCGTAAGCGGGTGGACTTGATAAATACAAATTGAGATCTATTGATGTGTCATAAGACTCAAATTACATATAGAACAAATTTCAACGCGTGGTCAACGCGTGGTCAACGCGTGTGATGCGCGTGGTGGGCGCGTGGTCAACGCGTGTCATCTGAACGCGCCCTTACTCAGTGTCCATTGTGTTGTCAAGCAATACGCTTATATCACGTATTAGAATTAAGAGCTTTAAATTAAAAATACAATTTAATTTGTTCAATAATTATGACACCATCTTGATATTTTTTTGTTTTATGTTGTATAATTTATAGACGACTAGCAGCGCTCCGGGATTTCTCCCGCGTAACTCCCGATCCCGTGGATCAAATCCCATCGATAAAAAGCAGCCTTCAACATTTCCAATGAATCAATGTATCTACATACCACGTTTCATCAAAATTGGTACAGTAGTTTCGTAGCCTATTCAATGAAAGCAAATAAACAAACAATCGAATCTTACCTCTTTGTGATATTAATAAAAAAGTACAGCTGGCTAAAACAAACCCGTCAACGAATCTGTATTGATCGAATGTCAATCCGATTGCCCCTTACCCAACCAATCAATTTAACGTGGTAAGTAAACAGACAGTTTATTCCCTATTTCTATGCGTGATGTTGATCCATTGACGAAGGAATCAAGTACCTATGTCATAATATCCAAAAATAATAAAAATGATGACGTGTTCTGTGTTTTAGGGCCACTTGTAGGAAAATTGCAAAATCTTGATTTTATTAAATCTACGACTTGCCAATACATTTTTTACATAATTTGAAACTCAATTTTAGCTTATTATTAAAAATTGTATACCTACACAAAATACTGCTGCATGAAGCTCAAAGTTTCGGTACGTACGATTCGCGCTTTCCAAAATTCAATGGTCCCGTGGGGTTTAAAGCCACGCCCCCGCTTAGCACTTGAAAATTACACCATGAGTACTCTTTTGACCGCAATATGAAAGCTAAGTTGTAGCTAAGTTATGATTTTTAGACAGCCTTAGTGGCTGTGCCCCTAAGCTTAAATGAAAATTTAGGGGCTATTTTAGTCTTCCATCATTTTTCAATGTGTTTAGGTAGAAGTAAAACAATAAAGAAGAGAGGACGTTTAGGGTTGATATTGACACCCTATGCCACCTATAAAAACAGTTGTTTGACCCTAAATTACATCTTCTCTTCTTTCTTCTTTTACTTCCTAAACATATCTGAAGGCTAATTCTCGTAAATAATATTGTTTAAATTACATTTCAATATCATTCCGATTGCATTTCGATTGCAAAAGATACCCTAAAAGTCAGTCTTTTTCTTACAAAAACCTAACTTTGAGGGTATTTGAGCTGCTTTGAGGGTATAATTTGTGATCGACATGCAATCGAAATGATATTGAAATGTAATTTGAACAAAGTTATTTACGAGAATTGGCCTTCTGTTGTGTTTGACGCAGAAATATTGACGGCCAATTTGAAACACTTCAAATACCTAAACCAAATCCCATTAACATCCGTATAATGTATGTCAAGTTTGGAACTAAAGGTACAACGTCCCTAGAGGCCGTCGGTTAAACATAGATTGATGGGACCACCCGAGTGGGAAAGGGAATCCTGGTACCAATAATGGAGCAGCATTATATTAAATTTGTCATTGTCAATGGGCTTAACCTATTGAGAGCGGAGAACGCCTACCAAGGAGTCGACAACCGTCTATAAATACAAAATTCAAAGTCCTGACTGATACGTATATTATTATTAACGCACAGCTTTTTTATACGCAAAATAGGCTTACATTTGACCTCATCTCATCTCATAGGAAGCGACAGTGAAGTCGAGGATGTAGCATATTCGCCTAGAAGAAGAACAGCATGATTGGACAACATGATGGAACGCGACGAGTCACTTGGTATAATAATTCTTCGTAAAGCGAAGATTATTTTTTACATGTGATATAATAGGTTAATTAACGTTTGACCACTATCACACTTGCCTGCTGGTAGGTGACGATGCTGTCTGAGATGTAGGTAATAGATGCATAGGTATCCACGGAAAAGGTTTTATCGAAATTACGTAATGACGGGTGAAACCGCGGGCAGAAGCATACTCCTTTGTAAAAAGGCTAGGACCATTTTATTGAAAAACCTTGTACTTAGTGTGGGATGGAATAGGTTCTTTTCATCCTGATATCGAATGTAAGTTCAAATAAAATCTAAATAAAACCTTTATTGTTACAGGAACACTTCAATCATCTGTACTATAAGGCAGTAAGTACTTAGAGGATTTTGTGCGTACTTCACTACATAGTATAAAACAAAGTCGGTTTCTCTGTCCCTATATCCCTATGTATGCTTAAATCTTTAAAACTACGCAACGGATTTTGATGCGGTTTTTTTTTATAGATAGAGTGATTAAAGAGGAAGGTTTATGTGTATAATACATGCATAATATAGCCGTGCGAAGCCGGAACGGGTCGCTAGTTACTATTAGAAAATAAACCGTGTTTGTTTGTTTGTTTATTTTTCTTGTTCACGTTTTGGTTTTCCACATCTTCATTTATTTCGAAGGTCGTGGCTGTGCACAAATGGATTTTTCTTTCGATCCTAAGCGTGAATTTTTTTATTCCTCTTATCACAACGTCAGTCTCCTCGTGACCATGACTATTGTAACATAGGCGAAACGTCGGTGTTAGGGAAATAATAATTATGAATGCAAATCGTATGAGTTAAAAAAGTTTATCAACTAATAACTTAACTAGTCCTTTTTAGGGTTCCGTACTCAAAAGGTAAAAACGGTACCCTATTACTAAGACTTAGCTGTCCGTCCGTCCTTCTGTTTGTCACCAAACTGCATGTATCTCATGAACCGTAATAATCCGACAGTTTAAATTTTCACAGATTATGAATTTCTGTTGCCGCTTTAACAACAAAATTAACTAAAAACAGAAAAAAATTAAGTGGGGCTTCCGTTTAAGTGGGGATAGCATTCGTACTCTAAAAAGTATTTTTCCTAAACAAAACAAATAAAATTTTCCCAACTTTAAAATGCAAATAAACAGTTCTAAAACAAACAATATCATGAAACATACCGTCCCATATAATCATTTAGTTCCTGAAACATTCTGAAACGATACGTCGTAATTAATACTGAAAAAATACTGTAATTAAGATAGACAATAGGGCGCGGCTTCAATTACTAACATGTGTGTAAGCGGGGGTGTACAATAGCACAATGACAATAGCTAGTTTTATTGATGGTAAAATTGACGCGCGGCTCTAACAATCAATTGGCAACGTTGCCTACTTTTCACTTCACTATCATCATCACTATCACTACATAGTATAAAATAAAGTCAATTTTCGCCGTCCCTATATCCCTATGTCCCTTTGTATGCTTAGATCTTTAAAACTACGCAACGGATTTTGATGCGGTTTTTGGAGTTTACCTCCTTATGAATCGATTTTCATATATAAGGCGCCCGGTATGAGAAAAATGTAAGGACTAAAATCTACTGATGAATGACCTCGTTACGTTTTTGGTGCGTGTGTGTGACTAGCTTGTATACGTCTTGTGTTTAACCGACATATTGTATGTATTGTTTATATGAACATGTGTGCTTTGTATTTATTAGATATTTGATTGGAACGATAGTTCCTTATCGCGCGTTGTAAAAGGGGGCTAGACGGAAAAATTCTCACAAAAAGTTGTAACGACACTTTTTGCTATAGTAAGCTATTGTAAGCCGTGCGGCGTGCGCATGTTTTTCTGTCTGTCTCTCTCTCTCTTATAGAAAGCAAGCCAGATATTTTCATAAAAAAAAAAAAAAACAAAAATTACTTAGAAAAAAACAATTATACAGTGGATTCTCGGTAACTCGAACCTTGTTAAGTCAAAATCCTCAGTGACTCGAAAAAAATTTGTATTCCCTTCCGCTAAATTTTTGTGTCTGTTCAGACAATCGGTCTGAAGTAAACTCCAATCGTGCGTCGGAGCTGACACACACACTTTTTTTTTAACTACTCTACTACTACTTTTTAACTTTAGTCGACTAAATGGTTCAAATATCACGAAGCCACTGGGACAGACTGAACCATGTTCCGGCCTTTATTTTATTAAATAGAATTATTAAAAAAGTATTAAAAATAAGGTTATACCGTGGCAATAAAGCTTTAAAATTGTAATTTATATGAGTTAAACTGCTTTAGGCCACGTTTATAGACTTATGAAAGCAGGTTACCGGCGCGTAACAGTTTTAACACCAGCCTCTTTTTGCTTGAATTTGGCATTAAGTTGATTACTTTTGTACGTTTTCTTACTCTCTCAAAATCGAATATACAGATTAAAAGTACTGTTGAAAGTAACAACTGAAATGGTCCTCATAAATCGTAGAACAAAACGTAAATTACCGGCCAAAAGTACTAAGTCATTGTACATTTCAACTCCACTCAGTAAATCGATGGACTCTTACTCCAATGTAAACTCGCCCTAATCTCTCCCATTTTGTTTATTACGTGATTACAGCCTGTTTGTCGAAGGTTCCACGGCGTTACAGCCCTGATCATTTCGTTACAATTCGTTACTCAAAGTAACTTAAATAAAGTCAAATCAGAAGCACTCAGCCATTGAAACGAATGGGGTAGGTATGTATTTAATTAATTCGTGTTTCTAATCAATTAGGATATTAAGGTGGTGTGTGTTTAGGTTCGTTAAGAGGGCCTTTTACATTTAGGAAAAAGGTTGTAAATTTAAATTAGGCACTTTTTTGTAGAATAAAAATAACATGGTAGTCTGCCGGATTTTTTCGATTCCATTTTTTCATCGAATCTAACTCGAATCGACTTGAACATAAAATGTGCCTATCATTTTAACAGCACCTACACTTTTCTGACTGAAACATCCATATCAAAGTTCCCTGTAAGTATTCTAAATTATAATCTGATTCTCAGTAATCAAGTTGATTGCTTCAATACCAATAATCAACTATAATATTCTAAAGATAAAAATATATCACTAAAAACGACGAGGTGCTATATTAATTTTGTTTACTGCAACAACAACGATGAGACTTGGTATGAGAATTCATTAAAATCTACAGGGAGCCAAATAGGCTCGTTTTTATCCCGGTAATCCCATTCGTGACCAGGACTTACCACAGATGAAACCGCGGGGCACTACTTAGGTATAATTATAATAAAAAGTAATCATATTTCAAAGTTATAGAGTTTTTAATAACACTTACAACGAGTATTTAGAAACAAGATATTGGTATTCAATAATTGATTTGGTGAACTTTCGACAACACTTGTCTTGTTCGGAGTTCGTAACTTTAAGGTCAGAATTAGGTAACAACTGTTTTAAAACACGTGTAAGACTTTGACAATTAATGAAGGAACTTTGGATTGAATTTAATTACGGGCTGTGATTTGTGTTTTTTTTTAATTAACTACCTACTTTCAAATCGCTCGCTGTTGCTATCTAAGACACAAAAAAACATAGCAGCTATGGGCTGCCATGCCAGTGTTGGAAGTGTTTTTTTATAAAACTGCGGGTTTCAAATTAAAATAAGGATGGAAATAAAAACCGATGTCAAGTTTTTTGGCACTTTGACATTGACCTTCTTTTCAAAATTGACATCTTTAGACCACAGGAAACTTTGTCAAAAGTTTTTAGAAAAGTTCAGAGACAAATCCCCAAAATGTATGAAAAATCGTGTGAACTGCTAGTGGCTGGCCACCGGCGGCTGTGGTCAGTGGTCTATTTGCGCAGAGCCTAAATAGGGATTTGTCTCTGGCCAAAGTTTAAACAAAGTTTCTTGTGGTCTAAAGATGTCAATTTCGAAAAGAAGGTCAATGTCAAAGTGCTAAAATACTTGATATCGGTATTTATTTCCATCCATAAATTAATTTGAAATCCGAATTGCAGTTTTATAAAACGAATCTATCTAACGATACCTTAAATAGGGAAATCCGTCCAATGGTTTGCACGATAAAAAAATGTAAAGCATATAACAAAAATGGGTGTGACAAACATACCCCTTTCCTCGCAGTTGGGTAATAGGTATGATTTTCTTAATCAGAGATTTCCCTTGTAGTAGTTAAAATACTCTGGTAATATATTTCTTTCATCTTTTGAGCAGCACCATCTAACGAAGCACAATTAAACTAGTACTTCTCAATCCCTCAATATGTTATTATGTTACAGTGTAATTTACTTAAAACATAGGTAATATGTATGATTACTTATGTTCGTCAATTACACTGACATTTGACACACCTGATGTTATCCATCTGACCTGACCTTAATTGACCTTTGACCTTTATGGAGTGCCCTCTTTAACAGAAAACCTAAATTGATTTAGCCATCCCCATTAGAGCCAATGCAGACAAAATAGTCGCAGTCGGCCGACTAACATATTTTTTCGCTATTGCAAAAAGAGCCTGTGTGTTTTGAAAAAATAAATTGTGGGAAACATATTTATTGGGGAACGGATTAGGAAATGGTAGTGACGGGAACGGATGTTTTGGGAAACGGATAGCATATTCCGAAAGGCTCTAAACAAGCCACTTGGCTTGTTATAGTGTAGATAAACCTTAACTGCTGAATCGATGTTGATGTTTGTAAGGTATACTTTTGGAAGACCTAGATGGGACCTTGGAGAAAATTATAGAGTCGAAATAAATAACTTACTTGCTCCAGTCAATGATGTCATTCATGTTTAAATTTAAAAAAACAAAACTTAAGAGGTGTCAAGGGACTTTTTTTTTTGTAAATAATCGACGCGACACTACACTGTTGAATGCGAAATAGAATGACGAAACGAAAATAACTGGCTTGCTTTCTATGCAAAAAGTGTCGTTAAAACGTTTGGTCTTAATTTTTTCCGTCTAGCCACCTTTCGCAACGCGCGATAAGGAACTATCGTTCCAACTGGTCAAGTGCGAGTTGGGCTTGGAATCGAACCTGCAACATTCTCTGTCACAGAGGTTGTCCCAAAGTCTGTCATCTGCGGAAGCTCTTAAATCCCGAATCGTATTGGTTTATTATTTTATGTAGATTTTTTCTCCCTCTTAATAAGACGGCAGATTAATGTTGGCAGAAGGTTTTAACTGTATTAGGTTGAAATTACAATTACTTTACATAATGGAGGTGGATGAGAGTTTAAGTAAATAACATTTAGGAAGCTTTTATAGGAAAAAAAGGATCGGATATATTGGTATTTGGGCTTGAGTGTACGTGAGATCGACAAACGAAAGTCCGATGAACGCTTGTGCGACAGAACTGTTCAGCGAATCACTAAAGTACGATAGTCCTATTAGTATTTAGATAACACCTCACCCATCCCTTCCTTATTGGTTGTCTGGAAAAGATCGCCCTTAGGCCCCCATTTGAGTAACTTTTTCCTTGGTCTTTTTATATATTTAAATTTTCTGTTTTAGTATTTTTTATGCAATATTTTTTCGTTTATGTTCTGTTTTGTGGTGCAATGACGTGTATATCTATCTACCTTTCTATCTATACATTATAAATAATAATGTATAATGACAGTTGCGTGATTAACGATGGTTCACGATCTTAGAAATAAGTAATTTCTTTACTGAGTTTTTTTTCGGTTTCAAGGTAAACCCTCATTTTAAAAACGTTTAAAAAGTTTTTAATATGCCACAGTCCCGAACTCGGGAACAAAAATACGAAGTTTCGTCTAAAAAGTAACGATACAAAGAGGGAGAAAGGTGTCCCGGAAGGTATAATCACAATGTTTAAGGTTTGGTATGATAACCAGTCTAATCATGTAAAATGGGCGGGTACTCTTTCGAAAGCTTACAAGCTTGAGTGTGGGGTTAGGCAAGGTGGTCTTAGCTCTTGTACCTTATTTAATTTGTATATGGATGCGCTGATTTGTGGGCTCAACAACACCAATGTAGGCTGTTCCATAGGTAATCAAACTGTTAATAATATTAGTTACGCTGATGACATGGTGTTGTTGAGCCCATCGATCAGTGCTTTAAGAAAAATGGTGGGTGTTTGTGAATCGTATGCCGGGGTGCATGGACTGAGATACAACGTTCAGAAGAGTGAGCTACTGGTTTTCAGGGCAGGACGAAAATGTCCTCAAAATATACCACCCGTCACTTTGAATGGAGTCGCTCTGAAACGTGTCACTCAATTCAAGTACCTAGGTCATGTGGTTGACGAACACCTATCAGATAAATTGGATGTTGTGCGGGAGCGCAGGGCCTTGACAGTGCGAAGTAATATGTTGGCCCGCAAGTTTGGTAAATGTTCGATGGCAGTAAAAATAAGTTTGTTTAAGGCCTACTGCCAATCGTTCTACACCTGCTCTTTGTGGACTAACTACACGCTGCGCGCTGTGAAGACCCTGCAGGTCCAGTACAACAATGCTTTCAGGTTGCTGATGGGGCTGCCTCGCTTCTGCAGTGCATCATTGATGTTTGCAGAAGCTCACGTGGACGGCTATAATGCCATTATTAGAAAGAGAGCGGCATCAATGATGGCTAGAGTGAGGAGCAGCGATAATCGGCACCTGAAGGCATTGGTGGAAAAAATTGATAGTCCCATATGGGGGCATTGGATTCAGGTCCATATTAAATAATTATTGATTTCACCTCTGTTCTTTTACTAACATAGTTTGTAAGCTCTTTGTATACTAACACATGGACAAGTAGTCTGATAATAAATGAATTATTTATTTATTTATTTAAAGACAACTTTTCTGTGAGGTTACTTTTATAACTAAAATAAAACGGGTGCGTCGGTATAAGTATGGGCGGAATTTAACTGACATTTTTGTTACCTATAGGTGCATTTAAATATTCGTTAAATATCACAAAAGTCTACAGACCAGGCGTATCATACTGAAGTAGGTTACTCTGGTACCTACACCAAACTCATCAGGAACGATCCTTGAATAGTTGATGAACGCGAATTTATGCGCAGTTCACTGACAATGTGACGGCTAGAACATTAAACTTTCAAAGCTGGTTGAGAACCCCTGGATTGGGTGACTTAAAAAGGTTCTTTTTGTTTTAAGTACCATTGTAATTCAGGCTCATTAGAGAAAGGACAAGTGTCAAGGTGGGGTAGTCAACATTTTTATGGTAGTTAAAAAAAAATTGGGCGGAGTTAATAAAGTTTTTAAACGATTAACTTTTGACTGCATAATGCTGAGGGTTTAATTAAATCATTTTAATATAACGCGACTAATACAGGTGTGACTTTGAGAAGCTTTATAAAACCTAAAAAAGCGTTCTTCGGTTGCATTGTTCCCTACAGTTTGCAAATGGCGCTCGATTCTCTACGTCAATTGAAGGGTTTCATTTCACGGCGATATCATCCGATACGTCACTTGTTTGTGGAAGCACGGAGTTTCCGTGAAATAAGACAAAAGGGTTGAAAGGTGGGAGGGTACTGATGGCAATTTCATTGTAGTTTTGGGATGATTTACGGGTGTTTCCTCGGACATGATTGCGTTAGGTAACAGCTGAAGCGAACACGTAGTTTTGGAAACGGTTAAAAGTGACCTTGCAATACTGACTGTAAAAACAATTGTGCGTGCCAGCGCGACTGGAGTTTACTCTTTAAATGAGATGAGTTTCTTGTTCCTTCTTCTCATTGGTGGGCGCGTTCCGAAGGAACACATCCTAACTTAATTTTAAGACATTTCAGTGTAATTTCATGCACATTGTATAATTCTAAATTAATAAAGAATTTTAACAATTCTTACATCAAGATGTAACTAATCCAACCTCTTTATTAACAAGTAAAGGCAGAGTTCCTAAGTCCTCTTTCGTATCGCTTTAATATGTTAACGCTCGATTTTACTTCCCATCAAATTTTCATCCCGAGAGCTTTGCAAGAAATAGATTCTTATAAAGTAAACTCCAATAAAATCAAAAGGTTTTATCCTTCATATTTTTTTAAAAATTAAATAAGTAAAACCTAATTAAAGTGCGTTTAATAGGTACTTATTTATTAAAAACTTTTAAAATAATGTAAAATATAATGAAAAGCTTTTAGTACTTTAAGTTCCAACTACTATAGTAGTCAAGAGTCACAAAAGCAAAAAAGTCGGAAAAGTTTTTATTCGTCCTGGCACGACGAAGTAGATTTTTTTTTAAACTTTAGGTGGTACAAAATTACTTTAGATATGTACTATTTTGTACCACTAATTTGAAATTTTGTACCCTTGCCATTCTGCCGTTTTTCTACCTTCAGTCGCGTTCCTCGAAGGCCCCCATTTATTTGGTGGTCTTTGAGTCATGATATGTATCGTCTAGGAAAGCGTTCCACATCTTACACTGCATCTTCACTTAACATCGTGTGAGATATTAATCAAACGCTGACCTATTATAAGAAAAGAATCGTGCTATTTTTATCCAGGGAGACTATTGAAATGTTCTATTGTTTGTAATATCATAGGACGGTTAGCAAAAACAAATACGAGACGAGCTATCATAGCATGTTGGACGTGTTATTCTATTCGTTTGTTTTGCTATCGGTCCCTATCCGTGATGTGGCGTGCATAGTGTGCAACTGTCGGATTGCTCAGTGACGTTCGCAATATTGGCTCAATTTCTGCTGTTCATAGTTTATGAGTAAATTATTATACAGTGTGGTTCATCGAAAAGTTTCTAATACGAGACGGGGTTGTGCTTGACGTCTAGGCAAACAACTTTTGAACATTCTAGAAATTTTGAGGTTTGGTTTACTCAAAAATATGCTGGATTAGAGGTTTTGGGTTTTTTGAATTGAAAACTTCTTATGGCGCGTTGGGCACTTTTGTGGGTGAGCATTTTCAGCCGTTCTCGCGACAGATTTTGACGCGACAGATGAGATTTTATTTGTGTTAGTCTTTTTGTTTAACTTATACTGCCATCTATTACACAAATTGAGAAACTTAGTTTCTAGAAAGACCGCTATTCGAATGTAGATGGCGCTGATTTAAATTTTTTACTGCCATCTAGCGAATAAAAAATAAACTATATTTGTTTAAGTGAGTGCTAATAGATGGCAGTAGCAGATCGTTTCAAGAAATATTCTATGAGAAATAACAAGTTTATTGTTTTCACTTCTGTCTGCACTCCCGGAGTGCGCTGTTTTTTTTTATTGAGCTTCGATTTATATATTTTAAAAATGGTCTTTGTTGCCGAAAACAATATACATACACCTCAAAATTTAAAAAAAGTTACTTATATTTTCCAAAAGTCGAAGAAAAAAATTGTTCGCCGAGACAATAAGTACTCCCTTTTTGAGTTGCATCTATCATTGTCACGGGAAGATGAAAAGGGTTACTGCCGATTCGTACACTCTATAGATTTGGAAGTAGTAAACTACTGTTGAGGAAAAAAGTGAAATACCGACATTATTTGTAAATAAGATATATTTTCAAATCTAAATGTAATTTCAATTTAAAAAACAAGTTACTGTACATCTTAAATCACGTGGTACAAAAACTGACACACAAATCAAAATGAAAAAAACTCGATGTAAATCAGGGAGTAACGATCAAATTATCTAATATTAAATCACCCGATCCCCCTGTTAAGAACATTTTCACGCTATACTTAAAATTAAGATTTACCCCTTATAACTTCACACAACTTTTGCATTCAGATTAATTTTAATCTTTATTAGTAGGTATTCATCTCCATCGACCCAAGAATTACAAAGACAAAGATAGCGTTTGATCAAAGAAACTCCGAAGCAAATTAACTACATTCATACAGAGGGCAAGACTTTAAATATATAATACATTTAATAGACAGGACACCAGTAACAAACTACATTTCGGGGAGTGTGCAACAGAACTGAATGATTTTATTTTACCAGAAAAACTAATTACTGATAACGGGTTTCCTTTGTCATTCCTTATACAGATTAGTAGGAAATGGAATCAGTTGCCTGAGCCCGTCAGGAATGACATCCTGACGTGCACAATTTGTGAGTAGTGAGATAAGCAGGTATCTTCTCGACGCTCGTGCTACATCTTAGCCGCATTGTCATCCGTTACCATCAAACGAAATAGTGATCAAACGCTTTTAAGTAATAATAAAAACACTGTCTCAAACCTTTTTATCGTTTTGGATAAGGTCGGTGCTAAACAAAAAAAAACAATTTATAGTATGAATACTATCACATTTCTCACTCTATGAATAGTTATGTTTAATCTCTTTGTACATAGGGCTACATAGAGAACCCGCAATTCAACTGTTTTACTTGCAAAGTAAACGAAAACAACTTAGAACATTCTTGAAGACTTCAACAGAATTCTAAGTAAGGATAGTTACTTAATTTTTGACTCTCGTTTCCGCTTTTGGTTATTGATTGTTTGAACATTTTAGCATTATAATGGATGTCGATTTTACAAGTTTTCGCAATAAAATCGTTTGTAGTATGTTTTACGATGTAACGTAACATCGCAGTAAGAATACGTCGATATAATAATGCGTTGCAGATATCGATGAAAAGGTTCGAAGAAACAAAATTCGATTAAACGTTTTTCGCAGTGACGTAGATATTAGATATCTCTATTGTATCCGTATGTGTCCGTAGTAGACACCTAGTTGCTATGACTTAAATAATTTGAAGATAATATTTTGACTTGTATGTGTGGTATTTAAGTGGCTCAGCTATACTTTGAAACGGCTGTTGTAAGACTTTGATTTAGGCTTTCTTTCTAAATTAGTTCCGAATTGCTCGTCTGACGGGGCTAGGTAAATGTCGATCCAAGAACTCTGTGGCCTAGAGATGGTAAAAATAATTGTCAAATACAAAAAACTGAAATACAGTCTCAAAAAATTCAGTTTTCTATTCGGTTTTTTTGTAAGCTACCGGTAAAGTGACTTTGGCGGAACTGTGATACACAAGTCATATAAAATAAAATAAAAAATATTTCAAGTTCGTAACACATAAATAAGATTTAGGTAGTAAGAAAGTGTTTAGATTTTTCTAGGTTTTCGTCGAAAGTATATAGATTTCCCTTACCAAGCAAAAATTATCACTTATTAAAAGCGCATGAAAATATCTTTTGTTTATTATGAAAGGTTCCTTGTTCTGTAATCCTGAATAGTCAGCAACATTTTCCGCTGACTGTACCCAATTCGTCTAATAACAGTGAAAGCCCATACGACCTACTTTAGTGAAGATATTGTATTCATTAAGCCGCAGTAAAGTGCCCGCCTGCTTTAAGTGTTTCATAAAATGATAAATGCCGTTCACAAGCGAATTATTGCTGGAGCTTAAGTTTATTTTGAAGGTGAATTTAATTTAAATCTCTGAAATAAGTGCTCGTAAAACTTTATTAAGTTAGGTGAGTAAATGACTACGTTTTAAGGTTTAACCTGTCGAATAGCGACTTTCGATGTGGCGTGCTTTCGATGTACCTACCGTATTTTTACCTTTCTAGAATTTTTGTTATCTGATTGGAAAAAAATGAATTCAAATAGGTGTAGTCGTTGTTCATTGCAAAGCTTATAGACTGCTATGACTTTTAAAATTAATTCGTGTCCTATTAAACATTGAGCCACAATTTTTAAATTTTATTTCAATTTATGTAAAAAAGCGTGCTTAATTTTTTTACTATTGATCAGTATAGAAGAAAAATATTTTAAACTTAAAAATACTAATACTTAATACTGAACAAGACAGTGTCAACTCACAAGATATTTATTCAAAATTTCCCATATTAATAAAGCTATCAAAACAACGTACCTACCCTCGCAATATAAAGCTGTGTTTACACTGTATCAGATACAGTTGCGAGTGTGTACACACCCTAGTTATTATCTAGAACGCATCCAATCTAAATTTATATACCGTTTACGCGAAATAAATGGTTTCTTGTGTCATTATTAGAAGTAGCATTTGTGTAGACACGGCGTTAATTAAATTCTCGTGACGAGGTAGCTTTAAATTAGTCTACGTCATTGTGGACAGGTTGTGTTTTTTTTTAACAAAAGCAAAATATTGAAATTTTGGAACTGACTACTGTTATCTACAAAAGAATAAAAAACAATGAATGCTGGTCATGACTACAGTGGTTGTTTGATGTATACCTACGTCAGAGCGCCGGTGGTGGCGCCATCTAGTATATTTTGCCTATTTAATTTTGTAGAATAAAATAATGAAACGTGGTTATTTCCGTCACCGTGGCTTTATGATACTTGAACCTTTTAGTAGTCTCACAATTGTTTTGTGTTTACTATTTCAATATAAGTATAAAATTTTGACAAATTCATTAGATGGAGTAGGCTTGCCTAGCACCTATACCACCTTCTCAGATTAGTCGATTATGTCCAGAGGAAAGAACTCTTCAACACGTCTATAGCCAACTAAACCGCGGGTTTCATAACGATGTTTTCTTTCAAGCAGTGTTAATTACTATACATACATTTTTCGTAAGAATAACCGGGAATAAGTAGATCAAAATTAAGTTGCAAGATTCCAACCGAACAAACATACATTACATAGGTAAATTGTAAATTACATAAAAGCTTTTAAAAATCCAGTGATTCCTCGACCTTATTTCCGATGGCTGCCCAGCCATCGGAAACCAACCACTAGCCACAACACCGCTCTATTCTCCTTATCCAGCCAAAACTCCTGCGTAACAGAAGCATAGAAGAAGAAGAAGAAGTTACATAGAAGTTACTTTCTACGATGAGATAACAGTGTTTCTCACCGCTTGTAGTAAGTGAGTATAATCTACTTACATAACAGCGTTTAAGGCCGACAAATTGCCGACAAAAACTATAACAACACCCAAACTACAAACTACCTTTCCCACAAGAAAGATTTAAAATGACCTTCCAACCCCAAACTCGGCTGGTTTTCCGCAAATTAGGGATCAACCGATTTGATCCTTAACTACCCTTAGTAACTATTGTAGTACGATGCTAAGAATTCATCTCGGGAAATTTTCCTGTTTCCAAATTGATACAAATGAATGGTATAATATGCTCAGTCACTCTCAGTCACTATCGAAATTTTTATGCCAAATAATTTTCCACAAAGAAAAGTACAAAACGCTCGTATCTATGGTTCTCTAACTACGTCAGGCGAACACCCGCTTAAGACGCAAAAGGTTATGGGTTCGATTCCCGCCTCAAACAAGTATTTATGCTATGGATATTTGTTTCTGGTCTGATTGTCTGTATGTACAGTATAAGTTCATTTACAAAAAAGCATAGATATATATTCTATCCGCTATCTAGCACCCATAACACAAGCCTAGTTGCTTATTTGTTTCTGATCTGGGTGTTTCTGTGAGTGCAATAAGCTATTTATTTACAAAATAAAAGTATATAAGTATTTTATCCATTATTTGATTACCCTAACACAATCATCGTTTATCATCATTATTGAATAGGTAAACGTACGTTTATTTTAAAAGTTATTAGAAAGTAGGTAAATTACAATTTATTGTAGGATGTTTTTGTTGGAGCTAGATTGCACTATTCTAATGTCATCTTATATTTATTTGTTTATAAGTGAATATAACTAGCTTTTAGCCGCGACTTCATTTCGCGTAAAAGATGAATCTTTCAAAATCATTTTTAGTATGTCTAATAAGTATCTGTAGTTATGCCAAATAGCCCAATCCGTCATCAATCGTATATCAGTCAGTCAATCAATCAACAGTACTTAACTTTTATAGTTAAATCCCGAACCCCCGACCCATACCCGACCGAACCGAGATGCATTCTCATCGTGCGTCGTATTAGTGTATAGTTTTAAGTAACAGTAATGTGCCATCGAGATGGGACCAGTGTGGGCCGAACTTGGCCAAATAAAACGATACTCCAGAGCCCAGTTTCAGTAATTGGAAACGAGATAAAATCGTAGAGAAACACCGCGACAATTGTTCGTAATTTTGTACGTAAAGATCCTGAGGAGTGATAGTGTGGAACTTTATAATATTGTTATTGTGTCTCGTGTGGGATAATTAACACTGAAAGCAGGCTTGCGACTATTCTATCGGGCGATATCTCGCGGGACCCGTCTCCGAGGTACACATACTTTGATTGCATTTTGTTTTATTATATTATTTTCTATTGTTTTCAACTTGTACCGTTAACATAACAAATACAGTGACGTCAACATTCATTTCTCGTTTTATAGTAACGTCAATTATCTGACCGTTGCATAGCGCCATCTTAAACGTCATCATCCATATTATCAAACTAACTTCCCTAGAGAATTTGAGATCCAATAAAATGACTTGCTGGCAAAAATAATTATTGTTCAAATAGAAAGAAAGAAAATATTTATTTAGACAAGCAAACGACACCAGACATTTAGAAAAGTAGTGGGACAAAGAAACATAAGAACACTGATAGGTACAGGAACAATAGTATACAATTAAAACAAAAAAAAAACAAATGGTTGTCTGTAAAGTCGGTTTACGGACAATAATTTTACGTGATAACGTCAAAGAAAACGATGAAAACTTGAGATTTTATTGGAACGATAGTTCCTTACCGCGCGCTGCGAAAGGGGGCTAGACTGAAAAAAATAAGACCAAAAGTTGTAACGACACTTTTGACACTTTTTGCTATAGTAGTAAGCCGTGCGGCGTGCGCGTGAGCGAAAGGATTTTTGGAACAATAGTTCCTTATCGCGCTAGTTTTGTTTCCATTTAGAAGTTTTCTTTTTCTTTAAATATTTTTTTTTTCCTTTATAAAAATCTTTTATTCGTCACTCGTCACCATAACACAAGCCCAGATAAGCGTTATTATTATTAAATACTCTGTTTCCTAATGTTACCATGACGAATGATGTCACACATCGGGAACGGGATGCATATTTCGTCAGACTTTTTTAATAATGCAGGTGTTCCATCAATTTAATAGACGTTTTCACGTCAAAAAAGAAAATAAAAAAGTAATTACAATTAAAAGGCTGACGCCACGCTGCGTTCAATTTTTACGTGACTGTGCTACGAAAACGAGGGAAATGTGTTTATCAACATATATTTATATGTTTCTAAAAGGTGATTATCAAGTAAACATATTTTAAACATCCTTTACGAGTTCCATTCTGCACAACTCGTTGGTCGGTTAGATTGGAAGTCCTGTAACTTTGTTTTTTAAATGAAAGTCTCAAAAAATACTTACATTAGTCGCTTTCAATCTCGATTTTTCAACTGAGTCGGAACTTATGAGTTAACAAAGTACTTACTATAAAATTTGACTGTTCAGATTGAAAAATCCGTAGTCTACTGGTGCAGCGTTGTTTGGAATTCAAAGACGCGAATGTTTAGATATTAAGGCTTTATCTCCATACTCCTTAGGTAATAATATTTCAAGGTTAGTTATAGGGTAGATTCGTCGTCTTGACTTACACAAATATCTCCTCTTCTTGCTGCCTTGATTATTATTAATTTACGTATTTTTTTTGTCATAAATATAGCTAAGAACACACTGGACTAATTCACCTTTCAAACAAAAAAAAATCAAAATCGGTTCATCCGTTCGGGAGCTTGCCACAGACAGACACACATTATCAGACATGTCAAACTTATAACACCCCTTTTTTGCGTCGGGGACTGGATAAGTAACTATAACTCACCGACAAACGGTACACACAATTAAATTACCAATTTAATTAAATTATCGGTGACAGACGTTTTGCTTTTAAAGTAAAAATCAATTTTTTTTTCGAAAATTCAGAACGCGCTCACTAATGAGAAGAAGGCACAAAAAACTCATCATCATGCGCCCACAAAGATCAAGATTACAATTATTTTTGAAGGTATATTTGAAATTGGGCAATTTAAGTTATGTCCATGGGCATAGCATCTAAATGCGCATGGTTAGGTTGTGTTAGGGTTACTTACAAATTCAGTGACAGACTTCAGGACCGCGGGGTCTACATCAGCCGAATCCCATAAAACCTTAGGCAAACTCAACAAAAGGTTAGAAAATCCGAAATATCCCACAGTATTAAACCTTAAACCGCATCCCGAAGGGAAAGCAACATAAACAAGAACAACATAAACAAGAAATAGTTGCTTTAAACCCTTTAGATTCCTCAAAGTGGTATCTCCTAAATTCTACATCAACATTTACGTACGTTGTGTTGTCATTTGATTCTACTGACTGTTGTAATTACCTGGACGGTATTGGGCTCGAATTTCATTACGAAAGTCGACGGGTCCAATGTTATGGAACCTGCAACCTTTTGCGTTGTAGGTGGGTGATCGCCCGACGCGTCACTGATGTCGTAGGATATAATTATTGGCTACGTTTTAAGAGAAAAGGGTAGCGGGGGCTCTCTCCATACAGACTATTACAAACGTAGTCGACTGTTTCTCCCTGGATAATGACACTAGAGCAAATATTTTTGGTGCATAAAACTTATAACTGACATGACCTTGACCTTTTTTTTTTCTTTCAATGAAAATTAGAAAATGAAAAAAAAAACACAAAAATAGGGGCATAGTCATGGCAAGGTTTTATGGCACAAAAATATTTGTGCTAGTATCATTATCCAGGGAGGAAACAGTCGACTACGTTTGTATGGATCTCTCCATACAAACGTACCTGCGGTCTCCCGCAGGTACCCTTTCACCTTAAGCCATCTTCGAGTAATCAGTGAACATATACACTAAAAAATATGCATGACAATTTGAGCCTCCTTCTTTTTTGTAGTCGGTTAAAATACTTTTTAGGGTTCTGTACCCAAAGGGTAAAAACGTGACCCGTATTACCAAGACTTCACTGTATGTCCGTCCGTCTGTCTGTATGTTACCAGGCTGTATGTCATGAACCGTGATAGCTAGAAAGTTGGCATTTTTACCGATTATTCATATAATTCTGTTGTCGTTATAACAACAAATACTTAGATAACGTCGAAAACGATGAAAAATTGAGATTTTTTTTGTTATTCGATTTTAAATATTTTTTCCTATAAGTCTTTCGTCACTCGTCACACCAAAACACAAGCCCAGATGAGCGATATTATTATTAAATGCTCTGTGACACATGACGTCACACAATATTACCGTGAAACTTTTTTGCGAATGCAGGTGTTCTATCAATATAAGAGACGTTATTACGTCAAAAATGAGGCTCCCATTGTGCCCATACAACATAGTACGGAACCTTTAGTGCGCGAGTTCGAATCGCACTTGGCCGGTTTTTCTATCTGCCAACCCTTTAGTGTAATAGTGTACAATGGCCCTAAACCTATCTTTGTAGTGTGTATAGTACCTTCGACCCTTTGCCGTGTTAAAATGGTGTAGTGACATTATGTTAGAATTTTTACGAGGTGAAAAATCGAGCTCGCGTGACTCGGCTTTCCGGATTTATTGCATAGAATGAATGTGGGTATCGGACCAGGGGTGGACTGAGTCTTTCGATATTGTAAAATTTTAAAGATATTTTTTTATTAAAGTCATAAACACACACACACACTAACACTTGGTTAAGTTGTATACTAACAAATTTTATGTGACCTATTTTAATTGGTTGAAATAAATTATTTAATAAAGAATTTACTTACAGAATATAAAAAAAACTTCAATGTTTACATTAAGAAGTACTGGAGAAGCTACAAGAATTGGTGGATTTTGGAGTTTATTTTGTCAAATTACCTAATACACAAAACTATAACACTAGTAATTTTGTAAGCGTAAGTTATACGTTTTTTCTTAAATGTATTTTAGATTTTTGTATGTTTAGATAATTTAATTGTATTGTAATTTGGTCTAAGATTAAATTCTACATTTCTAAATTCTAGCTAGAGGTATATTTTTTAGATAGGTAGAGGTACAACAAAATTGGAAATTCTTAAAAAAATGTACCGTTTTTAAATAGTGACAATAACCATAGTAATTTAAAATATTATAATTGAAACGTATATGATTTTAAAGTTATTTTAACATTTCCTAATACTCCCCTGTAAAGTCCTCAGTATTTCAGTAGGTACGATTTTGACCGCGAGCCGTGAGCTCGAATTCACCACTTTTTGTCGACTTCCGCCATTTTTCCCCACTATTTTTACCATTTTTATACCATTTCCAGTGATAGGTTGCGTGTTAGTTTCTGATTTTTGTATGGAAATTGTTTTTCTGTTAAAAAAGTCGAACAGTTTGGTTTTAAAAACGTTTTGATTTGGTTTGGATGAAATAGTTTGAAAGATGTTTTTTTGGGAATTTTCGTGTTTTATTGCGCTCAAAATCTATTATTCTCAATAAATGTTTTTTTACATTAGTTCCAATGGATTCCAAAGAATTTTGTAGACACAAATACGTGTTCCCACGGGCCCCGACGCAAAATGTTTTAAAATAATATATAATGTTCATTAGTATATAATGTTCTTTGCGTTGATGTACCGATTCAGACTTTGAATTCTATCTATATAGATTCATTTTACCTCATGTATGTATAGCGATCTATCTATCTATCTATCAGAATGCAAAGTTAATTAAGACCTATAAACAAAATATATATACAACATGACTAACTAGTTATTAGCCCACGTAAATAAACACTGACGAGGTTATTATGAAATAATTTCTATAAAAAACCCGTCAGCAATTATACGGTTTAATGTCAGTTAGTGTCAGTTACCTGTCAGCTTAGCAAACAACGTAAACTTGCCTCATTTATTAAATTGTTATTTATTTTCAACTTCATTTCTTTTTAAAGGTTAGTGTAAAAACGCTTCATCACTTACCACCAGGTGAGATAGTCAAAGGCTATACAGGGTTATTGGAAATTATACTAGCAAGCCGTTGAGGGCTACTTCTGTGCACCTAAACAAACAACTTTTGTTCTACGACTTTTGGAAATTCAAACATTTTTTCGAAAATTTTGTGGTTAGGTTTACCTGAAAATCAGCTGTTCCTTACACGGAGAGGTCATTAACCTTAAAATTTTACTTATTTTTTAAGTTTTATCTAATGTTCTTAGTCTGGATGACCTTTGTTGTAAAAATCAGCTTTTTTTTCGAATTTTCATAACCTCAATTTTTTTTCGAATTTCTCAAAGTCGTGGAACAAAAGTTGTTTGTTAAGGTGCACAGAAGTAGCTCTCAACGGCTTGCTAGTATAATTTCCAATAACCCTGTATAAAACTGCCATTGTAGGGACCATTTGCAATCGATAGAGCATCTGCTTTAATTTCAAGGGTCTACTCAAATTGTTAATGTTTTTTTACAAATGATAGGTAGCGTTAGACCACTCTCACACCTGCTTGAATATAGGTGATAATGTTTCCAAAGACGTAGCATGCGCGTGCTTCGTCTTTGGCCACACACTTGCCACTTGAAGTCAAGTCGCGAGTGAACGTATCTTCTTAGGGGGGTTTAACTCACTCACGTTCACGTTCATTCACGACTTGAAGACCTTAAAGCAATATACGAAAAATAAAATTTGATTAATCGGACAAAAATAAAAGATTTGTCGATTCTTTTGGCAACCAGTGTATTTCTTTTCAGATGTAGTTAAGGTAAAATAAGCCTAAGTAATATCCTATAAATACCTAGTTTCAGTGTTCAACGCATAATGTTGTTACATTGAGTACCGTGTACCATTTGGTATACAAGCACTTAATATTATGAGCTAACTGCGAACGTTGGAACTCCGTAAGGGGTAATCTCTGGAAGTGTCGTCTGTTTCTTTACCTATTACACCTATTAAATACAACGCACAATGGAAATACGCAACTGGCGACTGCGACAGGAGTTCACTGTATAAACTTACACGATAAATACACAAACCTTCGACCATCTAACTACCTCTATGACACAAACAAGCAAGGAAGAAAATAAACAAGATTCGTGTTCCGATAAGTAGGCCGGTGCATCTACAAAAGAAAAGGTCTTAAAAGTTTTTGTCCCACTGCCGACTTCCTAACTTCACTCGCGTCCCTTAGTGACCCCCGTTTATGTGGGGATCTTTGAGTCACAAACGTATCTTCTAGGGAAGGGTGCTACATTTTAAATCGCATCGTTACTTACCATCGTGTGAGATAGTGGTCAAACGCTAGTCGTAATATTTTTTGTAAATTTCTTTTGTCTTAGGTTTAAGTAGTTCCAGTTGGTTACAAATAAACTTGTGTTTATTTCTCTCTTTCTTATTATAAACAAAAATATTAACTTTTAAACCTTGCTGTATTTTTTTGTCGTGTATTACTTAAATTAGTATGAACTGTAAGAGATATAAGTACACACACTCGACGCCGTATCCCCGTTTACCACCTATAACATTAAACAAATCTGTTTCCTAACAGTTATTACACCAAAAATCGTTTTAGCCGACTCTATTATAACGTTCCGGCATAATTTCGTGTCTCTATACCCGTTAGGGACAGGATATGTAATTGTGTTCTTGTTATATCACTTTTTGGGTTATATTTGTAAGGTAAACTCACTTACAAAAGTATTAAACTTGAGTTACAAAAAACCCCCATGAATTTCTTGTGTCTTCTTGTCATTGATAGGCGCGTTCCGAAGGCACATATCTTAACTTAGTTTTTCAGACCTTTCAATGTGATCTCCTACAAACTCTATGATTCCAAATGAATAAAGTATTTTCAGTTTTGTGTAAGCCGTTACAGACGTAATATAAACAAATTGGGGTATATTGCACTGACAAAAGAGCAAATTAATGCGATTAAATAATACTACAAATTTTTGTTGTGTATATAATAATATTTTTACTGGACCGATTGCGATAAAAACTATGTAAATAGCTGGAGACCTGGAATAACACATACTTACTTTTCATCCCGATATTCCCATGAAATGTGGACTTATGTGGGTGAAACCTCGGGGCGCAGCTTGTAAATAACAAACATTGCAGGACAATTCACACAGCGCCATATAGTCCCGAGGTAAGCAACCCACGCGCTTGCCGCATGTCAGAAGAGACTTGATCGAAAGTTACCACCGCAAACTCCACGATGCGGGTCTGCCATTTTAGTGCTACTGTGTACTTATTATTACGGCAGGGTTATCCTGGGCTAGCTGAGCAAAGGATTCATTTTCTATGCCTCTTCCCACTTCAGATGTGGTTGGTCCTAATTTATCAGCGCCAACACATCCTGTTCTGGGTTGTCAGGTCTCATAAGCCTTAGTCCTTCAATCTCTTTTACATTCAGTGAGGTTTAGGGCTTATTTGACCACATATTCTTCAGGTCTTCTCATGACGTAACCCTACCGCCTCAGCAGCTTTCGGATAACTTGTCCGGTAGGTATTTGGGATAACACCAAGGACTTACTCGTTCCGGATTCTATCGAGTTTGGTTCCCCTTCCCGACCATCTTTATTTCGTAGGCGAGCAAAGGTTGATTAGCTTTTTTAAGTGCATATTTACAATTTTTATGTGTGCATTTACTTTTGGTGTTGATTGTACCTACTTGTTATAGCACTTTTTTATACAATATTTGTAAGGCACTGGTGTTAGATTTTATGATGCAAGAGTTATGGGAGGTTGTAACTGTTTGTGAGATTAAAACTGAAAACGTTATGGGATCTTGGGGTTCAAGGTCGTTTTGCTTTTGTTTTATGGAGAAAATATACATATTAGTATTTTTTTTTGTAATAAATACATGTTCTTACGGTGAAGTTACGGTACACATATTAGTTTTTTGTGTCTTCTTTTTATTGGTGGGCACGTTACGTTCCGCAGGCACACATCCTAACTTATTTTTTAAGACGCTTTAAAGTGATGTTAGCGTGCATGATTCCTATAAAATAAAAAATATTGACTTTTGAAGGAAAAGGTCGTGAGGAAACTGACATGACCTTAGAATTCTTCACGGTTCGACGACTGTGGACATTCACCAATCCGGAGTAGGCACCCGTGAAAACAAACAGGGATTTTTGTTTTGAAATACTCCCAATATTTCTGCTCGGTCTCCCTAGGGGTATGTATGGGCATAAAAAGGTTCACCTGTTCCGTCATCAATAGGGGGACAAAACATATAAAAAAAGATCATCTGGCCCAAGTAAGGTGATAGATGAAGTCTTTTTAATGCAGCTTCTAAATTTGGTCAAAGAAAAATCTTAAGCTATCTGTTTTTTAAATGTATGAACTAAATCCAAATTTAGTTAAATCAAGATTATGTTGCAAAAGACTCATAAAGTTTCATTTTCACGGGATCAGAACCTATGCGGGTGAACTCACGAGGCATAGTAATGAGGAGTTAGTATCGAATCGTCGCAACCTCAGGTAGTCTAAGATAGCAACTCGTCTAAGCAGCGGATGGTCTAAAGCAGATGTCGTCATAAATGCAAGTGGTCTAAACTTCAATTTCGTCTGAATAGGGGGTGAATAGGGGGGTCGAATCGAATCTTTGTGGGTCTTAGTAAATGGATATGCCTATAATATTAGGTTTGATAAAACCTTTGATAGAACTTTTACTTATAGTCATTAAATCCTAATTTGTATTCCATATCCACAGTATTGCAAAAATCTTTACCTATTTAGAGACACAACTAATCTTAAACAGCTACTCTCCTATTGTTCACCAAAATGCGGTCGTCCTTCAAATCTAACGTTTTACTCACACTAAAATACGTTGCAGACTTCGCACTTGCAGTTGGCCGATAAAATGGAGCAGCGACAATCGGTATCTGAAGGCATTGGTCGAGAAATTTGATAGTCCCTTAAGGACCCAGGTCCATAATAAAAAGTAGATTATTTTTACCTTTGTTTTTTCACTAATATAGTTTGTAAGCTCTTTGTATATGTAAGGCTAAAAACAACTAAACCACTATGTAATAATGATATTTTTCGACATGTACGTAATAAACGGAGGACGTACATCAATTTTGATTAAAAAACTGTATTATTTATCGTTCCTGAGTATGTGTACTAGGTGGCTCTGCTAGAGAGAACACTCCGCAGCAGCGCCACAAACAATTCATATTATCTAGTTTTCTAGTAAGTATACGTACAGCTGTAACGGGCATACGTACACTATGTACGTTCAAAGTACATCACTTTAAGATATAATTTATAGGTATTTATTACGGTGTCTCTGCTGCAGATCATGACATCTTTGTATACTAACACATGGACAATAAGTCTGATATTAGAGAAATTATTATTATTGTTACGAAAACGTGAAACGAAAAACCGCAAGAGGAAAGAAATCTCCCACAGTGGAAGATTAGTAATGAAACAGATTTATTTTTGTTTTAGTTTAATTTTCATCGAACAATCGGTCGATAAAACCTCCGTGGTCCGCGAATGATTTCACTCACACTACATTGAATATTGTATCAGTCGATCTGTCTCATGTCGCCTCTGGGATATATATGTGGAACATAAAAACTGTCTCCCTTTATTCGCGATATATATTTTTACGTTACTACGTGAATTTGTTTTTTGTACGGCTTCCGGAAGATTTTTGGCCCCTCAACACTGACTTGAGAAAATAAAGAAGTATTATTGCAAGGTACTAGAGTGCTTTTAACATGAATCTGCACGTAGTTAAAGTCGGAACTGCGCTAATGTTGCCAACTTTGTGCATTTTCTCTAAACATGGTAAGTACAAATTATTATGGAGACCACTCTAACACTTCATTTAGAAGTTGTACCCGATATTAATTGAAAAATTACAACGACATTTTATTAATTTTAGACTAATTTTAATGTTTTTTTTTTCAATAATGTTGGACTTTGACACGTCAAAAGAAGACCACAAGAAATAATTGGACAATAATTGGTCAAGTACCTACCACGTCCGAGGTCTACAAATAAGGTGAAAATATTTTGAACAGACTGAATAAGAATAAGAATGTTTATTGTATAAATGAAGCTGAATTGGACAGATGTGCTCAAAAAATATCTACAAAAATACGAAATAGGATGATGCCTCAGATTGAGCGAAGTGAAGCGAGAAGACCATAAAGTAGATCCCACCATCAGATGGGATTAATAACTGCACAGGAAAAAGAGAGAGAGTGGTTGACTTCATCAAGTAGGAATTCTCCTAATGTACTTGTATACTGGCTGTTTTTCCGTAACTGGACCTCTTTAGTTGGATCCTTTTTGCGTGAGCAGACATAGTCTACATAGAGTAGATGTCTACGCACATATACCACCCTCTCAGCTTAATCGACCATGTCCAGAGAAAAGAACTTGTCAATACTTATGGAGCCTACTAAGCCACGGGTTTCATCACGATGCTTTCCTTCGTCGTAAAAGTAATGTCAATTACGTACATAATTTTTTTCGAAAGAAAAATCCGTAGGTGCTCATCCGGCCGGGATTCGAACTCACGACCTTCGGAATGAACGTCAAGGCATCTACCATACGGCCAACAACATCGCTCGATCTTCTAATGTATCATTATACATGTACTTACTTAACATTCATCATAGACATAACAATAATTTTAATCAAAATATAATATAATTACTAGCAGCGCTCCGCGGTTACACCCGCGTAACTCCCGATCCCGTAGAAATATCAAAATATTAAATGACCGACTTCCTCGACAAATGGACTATCCAACACAAAAAAAAAATTCAATTCGAACCAGTAGTTTCTGAGATTAGCGCGTCCAAAGAAACAAAAAACTCTTTAGCTCTATAATATTAAGTAGAGATTTGATTGTCTTTTCTATAAAAAGCTAGTAAAATTATGCCACTCTAGCGCCCCCAGTTACGTGAACTCACTGAAAGCTTTGGAATAACTTTCAGTAGGTCACTAGCACACTAAAAATCAAACTCCCTCTTAAGCAATAACAATAATTTTCTAAAAGGTACTTACCTACTTAATTGAAACAACTTTTCTCTTCAAAAGAAAACTTATATTTTTATTTCTTCCGAACAATAGTCGTAAGTAACTTACTCCGTAGTTCTGCCACTACTTAATAATTTATGGACCGGTTAAAGCTAGCTCGAAATAATGCCTTTTATGAATTCTGAAAGGAAATGTTATTGCAGTAGTACCAACCTATTGGGTTTGATTTTAGTGAACCTTAGTATGACTGAAAATATTTTTAAGGAAAAATGCTGTTTCAAAAATTGTAACTGAAAACGCATCCCTTGAATACCGTTCAAGTGCGCTTACCAATTACACCACTCAGTCAAGTACCGTCATAGTTGAATTTACGAATCGCATTAATCTCTTTTCGAATTAAGTTTCGTTAACGACATCTGTTAGTATGACTGATTGATTTATTATGAGTATCATAAGCTAATTTTTATCCCAAACTAAATCAGGACGCAGGTAAAACAGCGGGACACTGCTAGTTATAAATAAACTCCCTAAGTATATTTTGTAAATAGTATTTGACAACAAACCAATTTATGAATGGAGCAGAACCCAATTACAGTGCTACCATTTGTTGGTTTTGTTAATAATCCATTGTGATTTGAAGTTTGGATTGCTATGAAATTCAATTGCTAGCAATTATTTATAACAAGCAAAAAACTTTTGACTTAAATAATTTTAGAATACGAGTAGAAATAATCTCAAACACTATCATCACTTCATCACTATCATAATGTGATGAAGCATAGTATATAACCCTCCCTTTTGGCTTCGCCGTAGTCGGGTAAAAACAAAGTCGCTTTCTCTGTCCCTATATCCCTTCGTACGAACTCACACGATTTGTATTCATAGAAATTACTTTCCCGGGTCTTAATCGCTTACCTATTCTATTTTTATTGAAATATCGCGGTAACGTAGCCGAGAAAAAATGTTACGCGTTAAAAAAAACATGAAACGAAAAACCGTAAGAGAAACTAATCTGCCCCATACCTCTCTCATACATAAATTTTTCCCCTATGTTTTTTTCATAAAATAAAATAAAAATACAAAATATAGCCGTGCGAAGCCGGGGCGGGTCGCTAGTTGCGAAAAAAAGAAGAAAAATAACAGCACCAACATAATCCGAAGTCGGGCAGCCAACTACAAAATGGAAAAATGGCTTCAGATTATAGGGCTATGTTTGAACACTATCACACCTGCCTGGTTGGTGACATATCACAAATAGTTGCCAAAAGAACAAAATTCTTGCAAATGGTAAAGAATAATTGCAAAACTTCGAACAAAAATCCATTGTTTGCAAGGAGGAGGAGGAGGAGGGAGTTCTTGAAGTTCCTATACGTGTAATGTCGTCAAATGCTGATAAAGAAAATAAAAAAAAAACATGACTTTAAATGCTTACATATATCTTTTTTCCACATCAAGTCCACGAAATGCTATCAATATCATTCAAATCTAGAAAAACGGAGAATTGCATCATATTTTTTTTATTTCTGTATATGCCATGCCTTGCTATCATTTTTGTTACGATGATGGCCGAAAAGAAAAAAAGTAATTTTAAAAAATTCAATTATATTTAAAGAGGTTTTTACGTAATACAATCGACATGCGACGCATATTCAGAGTTAACATGATGTGTAATGAATAAAAGATGTCTGCTGTAAACCGACCCTAGCTTAAGCTCATCAAGGGAAACGTGTCCTATTGAAATATATCTGACATACAGACGTACAGACTGTACGAATTTACTGTATCAATATAATTGGCTCTATAACCTTAGGAAAGTCTTTTAAAGGTAGCTAAGTTAAAAGTTAAGTAAAAAGATAAAGGTACCTAAGTGAAGTTGGCAAAAATTTAAATAATTGAGTTAATTATTTGGCAAGCTTCCAGCATACGATTGCCAACTGGTCAATGTGCCTGTAACTCAGATTTTTTTGAGTTTTCAGTCTCTTTGAGTAGTCATTGATGGCTGCTCGTCTGACCAAATGGCTATTAATGCCGGGGTTCCTCAAGGATCCGAGCTCTCTGCAATTTTATATTTGTTGCGCATTTCACAGATTTTACATCACTATCACCACTACATAGTATAAAATAAAGTCACTTGTCGCCGTCCCTATGTCCCTATGTATGCTTAGATCTTTAAAACTACGCAACGGATTTTGATGCGGTTTTTTTAAATAGATAGAGTTATTTAAGAGGAAAGTTTTTAGATATAATACATGCATAATACAGCAGTGCGAAGCCGGGGCGGGTCGCTAGTTTACAATATACAAAAAAAAATCTGTTGCAGAGATTTCAATCTCTAGACTTAGTATAAAACATCTAACAGTACGATAAGACTTACAACGAACGGGGATTACTTAGTTGAGACATTAAAATTTTATCACCTAAAAAATTGGGTCTTAAGCTACTGAAAAGGACAAGGTCGTGCAAGTATAAAACCACCTTCTTTTTTCTTTCATACTATCCTAAATCCACATTAATATTATGGATAGGAAATATTTTTTTGAACGAATTGGCTCTAAAATCGATTTTGATGCAACTTGGTATAAAGGTACAGCTGCATAATTGTTTTTATTGGCATTTTTTCATTCTAATATTTTTGTTTAATAAATTAATGAGTTAAAAGACTTAAAACTTCAACTTAAGCAGGTGCCTAAAACCTTGCTTGTGTTGAAAACATTCTCATAACAGCCGTTTTGGAGCTCTGCGGTGGGTCTGCAATTATGCAGCCGACCGTACATTGAGATTGGTTGATTCATAGGAGTAAAATAAGTTACTTTTTAACGCCATATTACTACGGGAACGGGATTAGTCTTTGGAGGAAGTCTATGTTTAGCAGCAGACGTCCTGTGACTGATATGATGATGATGACTGATGACTGTGACATCATCATTATCATGACATTATTCAGAAGCCTTTAGTATAAGTAAAGAAGGAAGAAGGACAGTGACTGACACATCAGCAATGTGTCGTATATCTATACTAATATTATAAAGCTGAAGAGTTTTTTTGTTTGAACGCGCTAATCTCAGGAACTACTGGTTCGAATTGAAAAAATATTTTTCTATTGGATAGTACATTTGTCATGGATAGCTATAGGCTATTTTATATTTCGATATTCCCACGGGATCGGGAGTTGCGCGGGTGAAACTGAGGAGCGCTGCTAGTATATCGTAAAGCGCAATTCAAATGAAGCTAATTTGTCATTCTATTCCATCCGTATGTCGCAGAACAAAAGCCAGGGGTACAGAATCATCTAAAACGTCTGTCATCTCGGATTCCGTCTCATTTCGCGGACCAACGACTCACTCCGTTTTTGATGTGTTCCATTAGAGTGTAGGTACTTGAACTGGAGTGGAACTTAGCCAGGAAATTGTCTAGGCATTGCGTAGCTGCGGGTAATTGGTGTCGCTGCCGTGTGCCATATAGCACCGCGTCTTATGTTCAATCTTCAAGTTACAGATGTAATGCTATATATATTACCTGTTTATTCGGGTAGGCTCGGAATTTTCAAAATTCTTGTCATCGTTCGCATCTAAAGAGTTATTGGGTACAAAATCATTCTAGACACAGCGTTTGTTGTCAGGCAACAGTTTCCGTTGCTTTAGAAAAAGTAATTGTTAAACAACCCATAAATATAAAATTCTAAATCCAAAAGCTAGTCATAGTAATTATTTTCCCGGGTCAGGAGACCCCCCTCCTCCATATGGTCTCCTCGCGACCATGACTATTGTAACATAGTCGAAACGTCGAGGGAAGAGAAATAAAAAACAAAAAATACGCGATTAAGACCCGGGAAAATAATTACTATGAATACAAATCGTGTGAGTTTAAAAAGTTTATTACCAAAAGCTAGTGATTAATATTACATACGAGTGTCTCTTCTTAGTAACAAAATGAAACATATGATTCTTAATTTCGCTTGCGACTTTATTTGCCGCGTTTTGCGCAGTGCAGGTTTTCAAATATACATTTTTCTTTTTTCATTTATTTTTTTTTATTGATGAACAGAGAATTTTCACAATTTGATTTTTTAAAATTGTTATTATACCATTTATTAACAGTGTTTAATAATAAAAAGTGTCAGAGACTTAACCTCCAGAGGAAAAAACGGGACCCTTATGGGATCACTCGATTGTCTCTCTATCTGTTTGTCGTCTGTCTATCCGTCTGTCTGTAAAAACCCTTAATCTCAGGAACTGGTAGAGATATCAAGTGAAAATATGCACATTCTAAGGTTTATGGTAATAAGTCTCTAAGTCAAAGTGTTCAAAAGATATTTGTCATATTAATTATTTATATTTTTCTTCAGCGAAAGTGTCAATAAAAAACTTTTAAGAGGAAACTCACTAAAACAATAAATACTTGATCTCCATCTTTAATTTACTAAGTGAACTTCACTGAAAACTATTAGTTTCAATGTCCGCATAATAAATACTTATCCAGGGTTGTTGGTATTAGCAAGCGGTTGAGTGCCACTTCTGAGCATCTAAACAAACAACTTTTGTTCTACGACTTTTAGAAATTCGATCATTTTTTTAATTATGAGGTTATGTTTACATACCTCTATGTGTTTACCTAAAAATCAGATGTTCCTTACACGGACAGGTAATTAACCTTAAGATAAAAAAAATATTTTTTGAAGTTTTGCTACTGTTCTAAGTCTGGATGACCTTTGTTTTAAAAACCAGCTGATTTTCAAATTTACAAACCTCATAATTTTCATATACAGGGTGAATTTTTTATGTGGGCCTTCAGGGCTATACCCTAAATTACAGAAGATTACTAAAATGAGCTATTTCCTTTAATTTGCTAGACTATGTTTGTTTCCAGGAATTGATCTCTATTAGCAACACTATCGATTGGTACAAAAATATAGGATGATTATTATTTTGGAAAATGAACAGGTTCGATTCCCGGCTAAGGTAATGACTTTTTCAAAAATCTAATGATGCAGTTTTAGTTTTGGTCAAAATCGGGCACGCAACTCCTTTCAGCATTTTTCGCTATCTCTTATGGTTTAAGATATAGCCCTGAAGGCCCACATAAAAAATTCACCCTGTATATGGAATTTCCAAAACTCGTAGACCAAAAGTTGTTTGTTAAGCTGTACAGAAGTAGCCCTCAACGACTTGCTAATATAGTAACCAATAACCCTGTATTAAAGTGTACCTGTCAAGAAACAGTCCTAAATCTATTCTCATCGCAGACACTGCAGCAATGTTTTTCTCTTGCAATGCGCTGAAATAAATTAAGCTGTTATTTAAAGGCAAGAATTTAAATTCGGTTCTATTTTCTTATTCAATATAAAATGTATTCAAAATCGATTTATAAAAATAGGCAAGTATTTAAATCTAGCCTTTCCGCGTAAGCATTTTTTTTCAAAAATAGTTTCTTAGCGGATGCCTACGTCATAATGGATATTTGTATGCCAAATTTTAACCCGATCCGCTCATTGATTTCAGCTATGCGTTGTTATATCAATTAGTCAGTCACGATTTCGAAGATAGGATATCCCAATTTTGTCTTCTTTATTTCAGCACAATCATAATAATAATATGATAATTTGTAATAAAATTATGAACATCCTTATATCTGAGTTAGCTACTTTTTATAGAGATACTCCCATGGGATCGGGCATTTACTTCAATTTCATTTTATTCATCATCATAATATAATTGAATAGGTTAAAGATTTTAGTATTATAGAAAATGTTCTAAAAGCGCGTTTTCCAGATTCGGTTTGATTTCTAACTGGGCTATTTTTTACAAGCTAGCTAGACGCTACGGAGCAAGCTAGACAAGCTAGACGACTAACCTCAAGACGTCGTATTCATACGTCAGTTCTCCCAGCAATTAGGTACCCAAATTACCTACTCAGTCACAGAACTTAAGTATTTATGTCTACGATATTATTCTTGCGAGATAGAACACCCAGTTCTATTATACTTCATGTTGATGACTCACGTACGAAATTAACGAACCGAAAAATCAAAATATTATTGTCCTTTTTACGTACCTTTATGGAACGACGTCAGATCCTAATTCTATGTTAGGTAAGTATATTATTATAAGTAATTCATTTTAATATATGAATAAAAATGACTTTTTTTTTTTTTTGCAGGACATTACACACATCGCCATCTAGCTCCAAGCTAAGTAACTAGACTTGTATTATGGGTGCTAGACAACGGATATACTACTTATATACTTTTCTTTTGTAAATATATACTTAATATACATACAGACACCCAGACCACAGACAAATATCTAAGCATAAATACTTGTCTGTGGCGGGAATCCGGGAATCGAACCCGCAACCCTACCGCTTGGTGACCATTGTGCCAACTGGGTCGTCGTATTTGATTTGAATTAAAAAATCGCTACTACCGCGGACATCGGATAGGCATTGCCATTTAATGAGGCAACCCAGTCAGCCTATTGGACATCTTAGGAACATTTTTTGGCAAATTTAGAGGTAGGTAACGTTAATTTTAAAATCGGTTGAAGTTTTATAATAAAGGTCATTCAGACTTACAACAGTCGACAAAACGAAGATAAATAAATAAGTAGGTATGATCTTAAAGTTAATGACCTCTCCGTGTAAGTACCTTATAAAGTTAACCTCATTTTCGAAAAAATTGAATTTTCAAAAATCGTAGAATGAAAGTTGATTAATAAAGTGCACAGAAATAGCTCTCAACTGCTTTCTAAAAAGATTAGCAATAATCGCAAAAAATATGTTAAATGTGAACGTCAAAGTCAAAATGCTTTATTCAGTTATATAATAATAATAATAATAAGCCCGCAGGGCACCTTGAGGCGAGGTGACGGGGAGTAGCGACCCCGCGGTCCCGAGTGCTCCTGGGGGAAGCAACCGTTCCTCATCTCCGGCTGGCCTTAGTTGGCTGATCGGAGTGAACAATGACGAGGAAGCGGTCCCCCGCCTCTGGCTTGCCTTAACCGGCCGTCCAGAGTGGAGTCGCAAGAGTATATTCGAAGGATATATGCCATACGTAAGTGGTGAGTAGGCCAGGTAGGCTGGACCCGCAGGGAGCCCGTGACCTGAGTTTAAAACCCAGTGCGGCGTCACTATCCTTTAGCCACTCTCGCCCCTGTTGCCCCCTTGCTGTAATTTACTCAGCCGATTAGGGTGGCCCAGTTTGAGAGTTGGCGAGTCTCCGCCTGCCACTTTTACATGTTTGTTGAACATTGTTACGGCAGGCGCCATAGTACCCATAGTTCCCCAGTATCCAGTCCACTATCATCCCATCACAATAGCCCAAGTAGTAGTTTTCTCCTGTAGTTTATCAATAGTTCTATTCAAACCGGAGGTTATCCTTGGCTGCATTTTATAGTGCAGACAGGGATAATCGCCGGTTTGATGTCCACATCATACTTTCTCATTAAACTTGTTATTGTAAAGGGCCTCTACGTGTTGGCTTCGGCCCCACGCATGCCTTCCAAAGGTCCGGGACTCCATAGTCCCGTGATATAGGACATATATCAAACAAATAATAATAATATTTTATTTGCTTTCTCCACAATTTTAACCTTAACCTATATATAAATTTAACTTATAAGTAGAATGTAATTAGTATAAAATTGTGGAGACTGGAGCCCGCACAAAGGTTTGTGATAACCCGTTTTACAGGTCTCCAGGCCTCCACCAATAAACCAAGGCAATGAGCGACAACTAAATATAAGTATATATTAATTTGAGATAACAATATTATGGAGATATTTAGAACAAAATAAAATAAAAAGTTACTTTAATTACAAAGACAGGAAGAAAAGGTGTAACGTGAATAGTAGTCAGTGACATTTGTGTGAACAGATTATGTAAGAAAAAGCTGTGTGTATGTATTGTGTAAGAAGTAGGTATTTGAGTGATGTATGTATGATGTATGGCCAGGAGTCTCCCACGTCACCCCAGTGTCTTATGACTCTTGATACGTGGGCTTACTCCAGGCGCCGAGTGTGATGTGTGTGTGTGTGAGTGCTTGAATGAGTGAATTGAGTGAGTGAATAATGGCCGAAATCAACAGCCTATCCTCCGGCTACCCGGGGCCAGTCCAACCCCCGGCAGCCGACAAACAGGCTATCGACTCCGACCACTAGACAACAACCTCCAATAACTCCTCAGTGTCATCGTAGTTAAGTTTTTGTAGCCAATTACCCGCCACACGTTTCATTTTATTACGCGGTAGCGGGTAGATGATGACCAACTGATTTATCCTGTTATATAGGTAATCTCCTAAATAAGAAAAGAACCTATGGGCAAATTTAGTTTTGTGTAATGTTACATGGCAAACAGTGTTTTTCCTTCTAAGATTTTCGAAATTCTGTGGGGCAAAAATGATTTCAATATGTTTTTGGACAACTATAGACAATATGAAAAGCTGACGTACTGTTAGGATCTAGCTACGTCTATATAATTCATCAGTGGGAAAAAGAAATGGTAATCGGTGACTCACTTTTAGGACTGCTCTTTGAGCTCTCTCTAATTTAAGTAATGTGGTTTTAGGAGCCCCTCCCCATGAGCTAATACAGTAGGTAATTAGACTCTGAACAAGTGCGAAGCAAACTGTTTTAAGTATTTGTTGGTTAGCAATATCGCGAAGATTTTTGAATATAAAGATCATTTTACGGATCCTTGCGGCAAGCATGTCGATGTAAGGCTTAAAACTTAAATTGTTGTCAATTTGTATACCTAAATATTTAATACTATCCACTTTATCTAGGATCGGGCAAGAGCAAACTGCAGATTTAGGGCATGATGGAACGTGTGAAGTAATGGTGTAATTAATTTGGGTATCTACTTTGCGATTTAGGATGGAGAATTGGATAAATTTCGTTTTAGTTACATTAAGGGTAAGTTTGTTGTGTTGAAGCCATTGACACGCTTGATCATAACCCGCCTGTACAGAGGAATACACCTCATTCCAGGAGTTGCCGTGGAACAATAAAGCTGTGTCATCTGCAAACGTGATTACTTTACCCTGTTTCAGTTTCAAATTACAGAGGCCGTTAATAAAAGACAAAAATAAAGTCGGACCCATAATACTGCCCTGAGGAACCCCATGTGCAATGCCCAGATCCGAACTACAGTGGTTGCCAACCTTAACCCTTTGGTGACGGTTAGAGAGATAACTATCAAAAAGATCAAGCTGCAACCCCCTTATACCGAGGCGATATAGTTTGTGTAGGAGGAGTGGGACAGAGACCGTGTCAAAAGCCTTGGCTAGGTCAAGAAAAATAACAACTATTGTTGGAATGATACTTTGAGTAGGTGGTCGTTTCGCCCGCAAGAAGTTCGCAGCATACTATTTGCATAAAATCACATTAAACGTCTTAAAAACTAAGTTCGATGTATACCTTTAGAACTCGCTCAATAATGAGAAAAAGGCACAAATAACTCATGAGATTAAATAAAAGGACAAAACTACTGTTGACTAAAGTTAATCATAAAATTTAACAAGTTTAGGACAACCTGGAGTTTAAATAATTAATGTAAATGTAAATATATATCTTTTTATTACTTTACTTTGTGTATGTCGTGTTTTGTTTCTTCCTGTGTTTTACAAATAAAGTTATCTATCTTCTATGGTTTCACTGATTTTCTTTATTGAAAAATTCGGTTTTGGGATTCTGATCAACAACAAAGTATTATAAATATAAATATTGCAGGACATTCCACACATCGCCATCTAACCCCAAGCTAAGTAACTAGACTTGTGTTATGGGTGCTAGACAACGGATATACTACTTATATACTTTTCTTTTGTAAATATATACTTATAATACATAGAAACAACCAGACCACAGATAAACATCCAAGTATAAATACATGTCTGAGGCTTATTCTTATAATATCTAATGTGGGTACAGTTTTAATAAATTAACTTTAAAATATGAGTTCACTTTGTATTGCAGACCTGATATTAAGTTTCAGACTCCCACTTGGTTGAATTTAATGATGTTCCATTTTTCGTCTCCATTGTAGGTAGCCAACTTATATCAAAGTTATATTAAGAAAATTAATTTCGCTCATAAACGAGTATAAATAAGCTAGTGGAATCTAATCCACTGCTATCTAGGATTACGTGTAACATAGTTAATTAGAAAAATATCCCTTAATACTTAGATTTGTTTACTGGTCTAAGGTGCAGTAAAGCAAAACATTTGTGGCGGCTCGCCACTACGACAACCTCCATGCAGACACGCCAGCAAAACCTTGCGCGTGTTGTCTACGGCTGCCTTTGAACTTGGAACCAGCTACAGCCGTCAGCGTACAGCGTTTGTCTTCGCCAGAGGAAGACTCGACCACTCTCGCTACGACCGTCTTCCGCGCACGTCTCTCTCATTATTTATTGTCGGTCCTCTACACCAGTTCTTTGTACATACTTTTACGTTTTTATATACATTCTATATTACCCTATATTTGCTACGAAGTTTCATTTATAAAGCTAGGCTAACATCTCCCCACACATTTAAAATATTTCAGGGATTGCTTACAGCACCGTCTAGCCTTAAGTTAAAAAGTTGGTTATGGCTTTTGTTATGGTGGACTTACAACATAAGTATACAATACTTACTTTGAAATAAACTTTAACCTACGTATAATAGGTACAGTCGACTGCATAATTGCAGCCCCCGGTAGAGTTCGAAATAGTACATTGCGATACAAGTGTGGAAAGTTGATCATTCCATAGAGGCGGTTTATGACGCGCGAGCGGAACGCGAGCGTGGCAAAAGCCGAGATGGAATGATCAATTCACACGTGTATCGTACGACGTTTTTTATCACAGTTGCGAATAAAAAAAAGACTTGTTAAAATTTTAATAATAAAAAGTTTTTAAGAATTTTAGGTTATGTTTACTATTTTTTGTTAATTACACTCCCGAAAGGCTAGGCAAAAGACTTTTAACCTATACAGCGTCTGACATTATTTTTTTAGGGTTTTTTTCATTTGTTTTTGCGTCGGCGGTTAAAAACAGAATATATTAGTTCCGGGTTTCATTAAAAACAGAATATATAAAAAAAATATATTTATGTACCTAAAGAAAAAACAAAATAAAAACAAAACTCAATTTTTAATTATTTTCAAAGACGTCATCACGTAATATTATCGTTCGCAGACTTTAGAGACAACCTTTTGAAAAGAAGAAAAAAGGTACCAACAAAGACTTTTAAGCCAGCAAGGCTTAAAAACTCTTTGGATGGTACCTTTTTCTATACATCAAAACAGTATAACCCAGATAAAGGAGATCATTCATGTTTCTAACAAAAAATACCCACAAAAAAAAATGCCGGCCAGTAATAAAAATTATTTGTATCTTGTAGAGAATAACATTTTAAACAATGTTTACTAAGGCAACAAAGAGCTACGATCAAAAATCGTTGAGTTATTTTACATTGAAAACCCAAAAAATGCATTTTATAGGGATCCGTTTGACCACTTTTAAGATCCCACTATAACTTCTGAAAGGGTTATTGGATATACCTATGTATATAAATATAATAAAAACAGACAAAACTTATCCATTTACTACTTATTTTTATATTTTTTCTGTAGTAATATCATAGAAGTGGTCAAACGGATCTCTACAAAATGCATTTTTTTGGGTTTTCAATGTAAAATAACTCAACGATGGTTCATCGTAGCTCTTTGTTGCCTTATTAAACATTATTTAAAATGTTATTCTCTACAAGATAGAAACATTTTTTTTTGTGGCCGGCACTTTAATTTTTGGGTACGATTTGAACGATGTCCTTAAGAATGTTTCATCTACTATATGTCATTAGCAGTAAGATACGTATTTGACATATCGGGATGACGTATTATTTTCCAACACTAGTTGGATTTTTTTTTATCGCACGCGTGTATTACGTTGCATTATGAGCCTAAAAGCGGTTTAATAAGATCCACTTTATGAGCAACTGTGATAAAAATTATTGTTATTGGAATGTTTTCATTCTCCTCTGTGGACGACCTCTGTGGCGCGTCGGGTGAACACCCGACTGCGACGCAGAAGGTTGCGGGTTCGATTCCCGCCGGGAACAAGTATTTATGCTGACCATAAATTCTTGTTTCTGGTTCTGGGTGTTTCCTATATGTATAATATGTATATCTTCTATAATATAAAAATCAATTGCCGTTCGTTAGTCTCGCTAAAACTCGAGAATGGCTGAACCGATTTGGCTAATTTTGGTCTTTATTTATTTGTGGAAGTCCAGGGAAGGTTTAAACGGTAAAAAAGATCGAACTTACGCGGGTGAAACCGCGGGGCGCAGCTAGTTTACAAAAAAAAAGTATATAAGTAGTTTATCTGTTATCTGGCACCCATAACACAAGCATTAAGTTGCTTAGCTTGGGGCTGGATGGCGATGTGTAATATGTCCTGAAATATTTATTTATTTATTTATTTATTCTCATAATTTTCGTTTGATAAATTGATCAGTCAGAAGACTTTAAACTTCAACTAAAGCAGGTGTCTAGAATCTTGCTTGTGTTGAAAACATTCTTATAACAGCCGTTTTGGAGCTCTACGGTGGGTCTGCAATTTTGCAGCCGACCGTACATACAGAAACACGCAGACCTGAAATAAATATCTGTGTATATACAAATATCTGTTCAAGACGGAATCTAACCCGAAATCTTGCACGTCGTAGTCGGCGTAGGCGGTCTCCCACTGCGCCATAGATGTTGTCGAATAGATATGCAGAGCAAGACTTAGAAAGTTATCTATAGATTAAAAAGCAAAATCCTGCCTGCCAGACGCATCGTATCGCATGGCTCAAATAAATTGAAGGATCGGGCTAAAATTTGCTATACAGATAGTTGTTATAAAGTAGGTATTTGCTTAGAAAGTTCAACCTCAAAGTCGCTGGTGAAAGTTAGTTTAAAAATAAAACACTTATATAAGCCAATGAACTACTAGGCTAGTATAAGCACAAAAATATACGAACGACACGCGTCAATATGATTAATGGAACACTCAAGATTACAGTGTAATTATTGTGTAAAGTATGTCTGACTTTCACACAACATAGGTCGTGGGGAAATAACCTTACATTCTTGAAAGACATTCGATTTTTAAGAGCAACTTGGAGAGAAATTAATGCGCCTTGGCAATATATAAAAATAACGCATGTATTTTTACGTGCTCTATTTGGACATTGTTACGGCAGGCGGCATAGACCTTTAGACGCATAACACCAAATACGCGAAACACCAACTCGAGATTTTGTGGTGTTTTGCGGATTAGAAGTAAAATTATACGTAAAATACCAACTACGCATAATTCCACAAACATAAAACACCACCTTGTAATTTTGGAGTGGAAAGCACCACTAGTACCCATAGTTCCCTAGTATCCAGTCCACTACTATCTCATCGCAGTAGCCCAAGTAGTTTTCTTCTGTAGTTTATCAATAGTTCTATTCAAACCAGACAACCGGACAACCGTCCTTGGCTGCATTTTATAGTGCAGGTAGGGATAGCCGCCGGTTTGGAGTCCAAACCATACTTTGCCACTAAACTTGTTATTGTAAAGGGTCTCTACGTGTTGGCTTCGGCTCCACGTACGCCTTCCAAAGGTCCATAGCCACGTGATATGGGACACATTGGCCTATCTAGATCAATCTCACCCACGGAATCCCTGCCTGCTGGCGGCGACCTGCAGTGGCCAACCTGGAAGTCCCTGAATCGCTTGCGGACCCAGGTTGGCCGCTGCAAAGAGAACATGGCTAGGTGGAGTTTTTTCGGATCGGACACTCTGTGTGTCGGACGGCTTGCTCTCTCTGCCCTGTTAGCTGCTCTGCAGACGACCTCAACAGGGCAACAGATGATGCGATTGCCGTGGCTAAGTTTTGGGCGGGAGTGCTGTGATCAAGGTGCATTGCATTGGCCGCCCCGTTGACACGAATAAGAAGATCTAGATCAATTATACAGCGACTGCAACTTTAATCCACGTTACACGTTATGACGTTACATTCGTTACATTTGGGTTTTACTAGTGAGTAAAGAAGTTTTACATCAAAAGTTCCTTGACCAAATCATTGCCTAAAATTTTCCGTTCGTAGTAACATTTCCATTTATTTAATTCACGTGGCGTATATTTACAAATTACATAGTAGTAGAGTCACTTGATGGGTTCAGCAGATTAAATATTTGTTGCTGGTTATTGGGTTTTATTGAAACGAAGTTCCTTATCACGACTGGTGGGACTGTCTGGGACCAAGGCTTGTAGGCAAGCTCTTATATTAAAATTTCAAAAATCGATGAATCGAAAACCTTATATTTTCTATAAAGGTATAAAATTCTTGTGTCGCGGTGTTAGTTGCCAAACTCCACCAAAACGTCTGAACCGATTTGTATGAAATTATTTGTTTATATTCGTTATGTCTGAGAATCGCACAACATCTAGGTATTTTTTTCCTTTTTTTTTGGCACAATGCTTGCGCGATTTAATTTTACCTTTTCGTCGAATCAAAACACATTATATAAATAGTCTACCACAGTCAAGTTTCTAGTCTGCGATGGTTATTTGTTCCAATTAAGTGTTTGACCGCCTCGTTGTTGTCCATTACTGTCTATCGCCTTATCATTAGAGGTCAATTTTGATTGTATTAAAATTGTATACAATCCTGACACGTGGCTTGTATTTGTACTGAGTACAAGTAACTGAAACCGTATGGAAAATTTACATATTACTTCTATTCTTGAAATAGCCGTTGGTAATAGAGCTTTGTGTCAACAAAACTTTCTAAAATAGACTTTCTATTTTTGGGCATAATACTTGAACTTGTATTAGTGCGGTTTTTCCGTAACTAGACTTCTTTAGTTGGGTTTTTTTTGCGTGAGAATGAAGCAGGCTTGCCCAGTACCCTCTCAGCTCAGTCGACCGTGTCCAGAGGAAAGCACAGCATATCGGAAAGAACAGCATATCGTGTTACAGCCTATCCAATTTTTTTATTCACTTAGATTGGTAGAATTAAGACCCTCATCCTAACTTAGTTTCTAAGACAAGTCATTCCAATTGAGTGAAAAATTTAATTAATAATAAAAATTAAAAATTTGACTTTATTACACTTTCACGCCTACTAAGCTTAAACAATTTTGATGTTTTTTGGTATACCTATAGATAGAGATAGATAGGAAAGGACCATTTTTATCCCGATCCCGGATTTACGCTGGTGAAACCACGCCCACGGGGCGCTGCTAATCCTACTAATATTATAAATAAGAAAGTTTGTGTGTATGCTTGTTACTCCTTTACGCAAAAACTACCAAACCGATTGAAAGAATGAAAGAAAGAAAGAAACAAACAAACAAAGAAAGAAAGTTAGAAAGAAAGAAAGAAAGACAGAAAGAAAACATTTATTTAGACAAGCACACGACACAAGACAATCAAAAAAGTAGTAACAAACTTATGTGCACTAACATAAAACAAAAGTATAAAAATATAAACGAAAAAATAAATACTAAAATAGGCCAGAGGAAACAAAACAAATAAATTAAAAAAGATCGTTTTCAACGATTGCGTTGAACTCGGTATGTAGACAGGTGTAGGTCTGGAATAACACATAGGCTTCGTTTTATCCCGATATTCCCACGGGATCGGGACTTACGCGAGTGAAACCGAGGTCACAGCTAGTATTACGATAAAAGCGGACATTGCCACCACAATCATTCTTATAAATATTTATTTATTATTATCATCAATCAATAATACTGAGATCAAAGCAACACAATCAGTTATACAAATAGTTCATTCTACCATAACTTGGGAGACGTACCAAGTGATTGATGTTAAGACGGTACGCTACACCGAAATAAAGGTTTCTTAAAGCAAGAAATAATCCTCTCCCTATAATCTAGTAGGTAACTATAGAGAATAATTTCTTGCTTTAAGTAAAAAATGTTGGTAAGAAAAGCAGTATTCGTATTTAAAAGCAATATTATTATTATTAAGAATACTGCTAATAATTTTCAAGATCACTTACTAAAAATAAGAAATTATTCCCTAGCGTCTATAGGGAAAGAATTATTTCTTAACCGACTTCAAAAAAAGGAGGAGGTTCTCATTTCGGTTGTATGTATGTTTTTTGCTTCAAGAAACCTCTTTTTTAACCGAATTCAAAAAAGGAGGAGGTTCTCAATTCGTCTGTATGTCGTTGTTTTTTTTTTGTGTGTATGTTACGCGATCATTCGAAGACAGCTCAACTGATTGAGATGATTGTTTTTTCTGTGTAGTATTGATTTTTTCAAATGTACTTCTACTTGTATACGGTCTGATTTTCTGCAACTAGACCGCTTTAGTTGGGTCCTTTTTGAGTGAGGATTTATAGTAGTCTTGCCCAAAACCTATACTACTCTCTCAGCTTACTCGGTTACATTACGATGTTTTCCTTCTGCAAATGTATTCATGAATATGTGGTTGTACTAACTGAGCCCCACAGTTTTATCTTATCTTATTTTATCTTGTATATCGAGGGTTGACAAATAGCCAGCAACACTTCGATCCATTGAGATCTTTTGTGTTTACCTTAATGTTTCTTACTCTTTGAAGAAGTGGTCGATTAACGCGGCGATGCCACTCAGAGGAAGAAACCTATATTCCTCCGGTTTGGTTTTGTGGCCCACAGTTTTAACCTCGTTAGTTTCTTTAAAAGTAATATTCATTTCTAACAAACACAGAATATAAAATACGACGGGCATAAACATTATAAAAAAAACTTGGCTTTTTACAACTTAAGTGGTGGAATTACCAATAATCTCTTCTTAGTGCTTGCCTTTGTCGTAAAATTAGCCTCCATGCAAAGTTTCAGACTAGTACCTCTTATAATTTTAGAGATTGCTTAATGAGTGTATTTTTCTTCACTACATATAAAACAAAGTCGCTTTTTCTGTCCCTATTTCCCTTTGTATGCTTAGATCTTTAAAACTACGCAACGGATTTTGATGCGGTTTTTTTAAATAGATAGAGTGATTCAAGAGGAAGGTTTATATGTATAAAACATGCATAATATAGCCGTGCGAAGCCGGAGCGGGTCGCTAGTTTATTTATATACTAAGACAAGTTTCAGGTCTATACGATCAGTGGTTTAAGCTGTGCATTGATCCGTCAGTAAGTCAGGACAAAGCATTTTATATGTATAGATGATTTTAAGGAAATAATGTCCTTAGTACTTAGTTATTAGAAAATAGGAAAACGTATTATTATGTACAGCGTATCTAGGTTTTATAAAAATATTGGAGGCATTATTTAGGAAAGATGGAGAAAGCAATACTCGCGTACCCTCTTAAGTTATGGTACATATTGTCTACAATAGTAAAAGGCTTATTCTTGAAAGTTGTTACGTTTTTCCTTTGCTATCTTTTGGATAGAAAGAGAGCTAGTTTTTAAGACAAAAAGCGCACTATGGCATTGTCGCAAAATAATTTAAAAAATACTGCAGGACAATCAACATAGCGCCAACTATCTTATCTTATCTTATACTAGCGACCCGCCCCGGCTTTGCACGGCTATATTATGCATGTATTATACATATAAACCTTCCTCTTGAATCACTCTATCTATTAAAAAAAACCGCATCAAAACCCGTAGCGTAGTTTTAAAGATTTAAGGTGAAAGGGTACCTGCGCGCTCTCCATACAAACGTAGTCGACTGTTTCCTCCCTGGGTAATGACAATAGCACAAATATTTTTGTGCCATTAAACCCATAACTGCCATGACCCATGTTTTGCCATGCCCTATGTTTTGGTTTTTTTCATTTTCTAATTATCATAGAAATAAAAATTAAAAAAATTAAAAAATAAACAAAACCAAAAAATAGGGGCATGGTCATGGCAGTTATAAGTTTTATGCACCAAAAATATTTGCTCTAGTGTCATTATCTAGGGAGAAAACAGTCGACTACGTTTGTAATAGTTTGTATGGAGAAAGCCCCCGGTACCCTTTCCTCTTAAGCATACAAAGGGAAATAGGGACAGAAAAAGCGACTTTGTTTTTTACTATGTAGTGATATTGGGGGCTCACAAATTGCCAACAACACTTCGACCCAATGGGATCTTTTGTGTTTACCCCTACCTTGATGTTTCTTAATACTCTTTGAAGAAGTGGTCGATTAACGCGGTGATCCCACTGAGAGGAGAAACCTATATTCCTCCGGTTTGGGATACGCATTCCCAAGGAGGCTCATACGCTTCGCTGCTAAGACGTCGCATTCACACAGTATGTGCTTCATAGTTTCCCTGACATCACCGCAGGCTCTGCAGTCATTATTTGAAATTAACTTCATGTTTAAAAGCATGTCATTGGTTCCGTAATGTCCTGTCAAGACACCAACCACAGCTCGTGCTTTGCTTCTACTGTTGTTCAATATAAATTTAGAAGCCCCTCTGGTGCTGCTACCTATGAATTTCTTCGAATTTAGTAACCCTTGACTGATTTCCCACTCTTGCGTGTATTTTTTATCAGCGTAATCCTTTACGGCCTTTATGATTGTGCATGCTGGCAGGCCCATACATGGTTCAGGTCCAAGCATAGCACTTGCCGATCATGTCCTTGCTAGCTCATCAGCTTTCTCATTTCCTGTTATTCCTACATGGCCTGGGACCCATAGTAGTCGTAGTTTGTTCCTTCGGTCCAACTTGTTTAGGGTTTTCACCGCATTCAGGACCAATTTTGAGTTGACCTTGCAGGAAGGCTTTAAGGCCTTTAGCGACGTTTGACCGTCGCTAAGAATGTAGATAGTCTTGTTCTCTACACTCTTTTTCAGATTTTCCTATGCGCATGTTATGAATGCATACATCTCTGCCTGAAAGACCGTAGTGTATTGACCCAAACTACTCCATAGTTGTAAAGATTCTGAGTAAATACCTGCTTCAGTACCAGACTCAGTTTTCGAACCGTCTGTGTACCAAGTGAGCGCAGTTGCTGTGTCCAGTCTTCCCTTGTGTGTATTTTAAAGTTCCTTAAGCGCCAACTAAAAAAAAATATTAATTCAAAATATTGATATTTATGTTGATATGAACTAAATATTTATTTTCAGAAATTTGTTTCTGGTCTGTGTTTCTGTATGTATTTTAAGTTATTATAATTTACAAAAGACACAAGCCTTATTGCTTAGCTTGGGGCTAAATGGCGCTGTGTATTTTGTCCTACAAAGAGTCCGTTCCAAAAAGCGAATATAGTTAGCCCCAGAATAAGACCACCTCGTAGCTACCACTCACAGAATAGATATCCGTTCCTATTTCCGCACTTTCCGCTACTCACATTGCAAATACACACAAACAAATATATACACGCTGTATACCTATTCGTGTATACCTACTATTCAATGTGTTTCGACGGTAGGTATTGTATCACGAATGGGGTTGTTCTAGACATCCGACAACGTCGCGACGTTGAGGCTATCAACTTTTGTACGACTACGACAGAAGAAAAAGTATATAAGTAGTATATCCGTTGTCTAGCACCCATAACACAAGTCTAGTTACTTAGCTTGGGGCTAGATGGCGATGTGTGGAATGTCCTGCAATATTTATTTATTTGCTTTTTGGCAATTTGATAATTTTCTTGTTGTTTTGTCAATAACATTAAGGTTTAAAAAAATAGTAGGCCTTATTACCGGCAGGTGTAACTTAGTATCAGTGAAAACCTGTTTGCGGGCGCAGGAGGGGGCGATTTTGATTGATTTGATTTGATAACACAAGTCTAATGTCTAAAATCGGAACTAGATGGCGCTGTGTGCAATTGCTGCAATATTTATTAATTTTTCACCACCTACAAGGCGATCATAAATTATAAGGATTGAATAAGATATAAAGATTTATTTTGTTGGGTACGCGTACGGGAGAGGCACGGGGAGGCGGGGGTTATTACTTTGTTGTATGATACCCAACGCATTTGAATGTCTTGTCTTTGTTAAATATATACCTATTAAAGTTCTATAATAAAAGGAAAACATCAAATTGCAGCCACAAAAGAAAGATGCGTAGGTGTCATTTGGAGGCTTCAAGTCACGAGTGTATCTTTTATTTAATAAGCGCGTGCTACATCTTAGACCGCATCGTCCCCGAACATCAGGATCAGGTGACAATAGTGGACGCAAAAAAGTCCTGACTGACTGATATTATTAACGTACAGCTCAAACCGGTTCGGGCTAAAATTAGGCATACATATGGCTATTATAACGTAGGCATCCGCTGATATGTCTTTTTGGAAAATTAAACTACGTGGACGAAATCGCAAGGTAAGATCTAGTATGTTGTAAAAAAACAATTAGTACTAGAAAAACTGCTGTGAAATTACAAATAGTGAAGGTAACACAAGCATTTATTATATGGTCATTAATCATAGCATTCGGGGCCGCGTGCTCCGACTAGTTAATTATAAACGGGAATGCAATATTATTTATGTAAAGCAATTTAGCAAATAGTAGTTGATGCATGTATCCACTTTGAATTAGATACAAATTACTACTGTCCTAGCTGGATTCATATCATAAGAATACATAAATACTTAACAACGTGACTTATTACTTCATCATCATCATCATATCGGCCACAGGACGTCTACTGCTGAACACAGGCCTCCCCCAAAGATTTCCAGAGCGACCGGTCGCATGCTCCAACTTATTACTTTGTCAGCGAAATACTTCTTGTTCTTCTTTGCCTCCCACTTCAAGTGGGGTCGGCTCTGCTTATTTGTCGGCGCCAGGACATCCTGTCCTGGAGTGACCCGTCTGATAGGCCTTCCTTCTTTACTTTTGCGTTCAGGAAGGCTTAGGGCTTGTTTGATTAGTAGTACAGTTAACGGAACTAGCGAGATTTTTTTCTTGTTTGTTCAGTTGATTGAATTAGTGATATTTTTTTCAGTTAACTGAACTATTGAGATTTTGTGGCAAACCTTCAATTTGTGATGAGTTTTTGGTCACGTTTGATTTCCACAATGCTTGCCTTTACCGTAATTGCCATGTTACGACTCATCAACTCAACTTGCTGGCACAAGCATTAGAATTCGAACCGACAAAATCCGGATTGAAACATTACAAAATATAACCATCAAATACCTCATAATAAAAAAATTCAGGGTGAATAATGTGGTATAAAAACCGTCAGGTTCTGCAGATGACAACCGGTGATTTCCATGATTAATGACATCACGCTCGACGGCATTCGGCACCTCTTAATTTTCAGGGATTGACTTTATTTATAAGGTGTGTTGATGACAAATTGTGACACTGAGGGTGGATCCCGCATCAATCATTGTAATTAACACTTTATTATTGTTATAATACCTTTATTTCAGACACAGGGTTTTTGAAAAAACCGGCCAAGTGCGTTTCTTTCAGAATGTTACATGGTACATTTTAATATTTATTTTATCGGCGTGTTTAATATGTATATTCGTGCTAAATTATTGCTTTATAGTCTCTGAGCTAAGCCGCGGACGGACGGACGGACATGGCGAAGTATTAGGTTAAGAAACGGAACCTTAAAAATCGAGTAGACTATATAAGGTGCAGCAACAGTGCAGTTTGTGAAACGTTTTATATTACGACAAGTCGACACAACTCTAACTTTAATTTTTAGGCTTTGAGGTTTCTGAAAATGTGTCTCCAAAAATTTCATGTCTCGTTATAGTGCAATTTTTAGAGTCGCAATTTTACAAATCATTCTACTTTATGTACCGATGTAGCTAATTCAACTTTATGGGATGATTAAGGCATGTCACCCTCGAAAATATATTATGACAAGGTTAACGTAATACAAAAGTTAGGCATTTAGGTGCCATTTTCTAAATATCAAAGGTCTGTTTGGAAAAAATCCGAAGAAATTTTGATCACCTACTCGAAAATCAGATGTTTTTGCTCTCAGTGTTTTATTTGTTTACTAGCTTTTGCCCACTAAGGACCAAGGAATAACGTTGTCCCATACAAACTATGGCCCCCTTTTCACCCCCTTAGGAGTAGAATTTTGGAAAATCCTTTTCTATCGGATGCCCACGTCATACAAAGAATACACCCTCCAAGTTTCAGGTTTCTACGATCAGCGGTTTAGGCTGTGCGTTAATCCGTCAGTTAGTCAGTCAGTCAGCCAGTCAGTCAGGACAAAGGATTTTATATGTATAGATTGAGTTTTTATTTCAAGCTTAGCTCCCGTTTATTTAGGGATCTTTGAGTCTCGAGTTATAAGCGTGCTACTCTTAGACCGCATGTCCCTCACCAAAAAAAAAAAATAATAATCTAAAGAGCTAACTTTCCAGTAAACTTTATCATAAATTAGTAGAAAAAAGTTTTTTGTATAATAATACTTTCACTTTCTCTTTTTTAATTTGTATTTGTCTATCTAAATACATTGTATATTCAGGTAATACACCGTATATGCTCTAAGGTAGCAATAACGCTAAATTGAAGACTATAGAATATTTAAATTCTACCTCAACGTATGGTAATCTACTCTCGGCATAATAAATGACGGTCCCAAAGAGTTTTATATTACAAATTGCACCTAAACCTTTTTCTTAGCAAAACTGTGATCCAGATTCTAGTGTCTGTTACGGTTTAGAGTTTAAATTGGTTGTGTCAGTTACACCTTCGTAATGTTAGTTACACCTTATTAGAGTCAGTTTCCCCTCATTAGTATCAGTTTTATTACACTCAGTTACAGCGTCTTAGTGTCAGTCACACCTTAGTAATGTTAGTTACATTTTAGTAGAGTCAGTAATTAGTGTCAGTTACACCTTATTTGAGTCAGTTATAACTTATTATTAGTTAAGTCAGTTAAAGATTTTTGGTGTCAGTTACGCCTTTATTATGTCAGTTACACCTCAGATAGATATATAGATTGATATTTTTTTTTATTGCAAACACCATTTTTAATTACATTAAATATAACACGGTTCATGAGATACAGCCTGGTGACAGACAGATAGACGAAAAAAAAAAAAAAAAAAGCTTCAGTATAAGTGTTGCAAAGGGGCGGCCTTATTGCTGAAAGTGATCTCTTCCAGGCAACCTTTGTATTAGCAGTTAGTAGAGTCATTACATCTTATTAGTGTCAGTTGCACGGTATAAGTATCAGTTACGCCATAATAGTGTCAGTTGCGCCATAGTATTTTTAATAATGTCACACGTCGACGTAGGTATTTATATTAAATTTGTAACACTGAGATTTTTATAACGTTCAAAAATATAATGTCTTTTCCACAGTAATATTAATTTTCTTTTGGTAGGAAAGGCACGAGGCGTTAACTTAAAACGTTCGGAACGGAGTGTTTTCATTAATATACCCTTTTTTTTTTAACAAAAAGGTTTAGTACACCTGCAATGGTGAAACTAGCGAGGTAGTGAAAATGTTGTTTACATATGAAACTGGTGCTTAGCAGTAAAAGTAGGAATTTTTTAGTCGTTTTCTTTAATTATGAGATGTTTTATCATACTTCGTTCCTTCCTACTAATATACTTATTAATAATATGAAAGTTTGTGGGTATGTTGTTTCTTCACGCAAAAACTACCTAACCGATTGCGTTGAAACTCGCTAAGTAGATTGCTGGAGATTTAGATTACTATCTAAGTTACTTTTTATCCCGGTATTCAATCAGGATCGGGATTTACGCGGGTAAAACCACGAAGCGCTGGTAGTTATTAATAAGGAGCAGACAATCGATATCATATTCCTTAGTACCTTCCTTAGTAGTAGTAGAAAAATTAGCTTCCACGTACAGCCCCTCGATCGCCGTAACTTATGACGCATTAGTCGAGTGCACGTACAGTTGACGCATACGTCACGTGCACGCAAACAATAATCGGAATTGCCGTAAAATGAAGCTACGCGTAACCGTTACTTTAACTGCACGTACGCTTCACCTACGCGTGAAGCAAGCTGTGTTGCCATACAAAATATTTGACCAATCTTCCTAGGTGACAATTAATTTGACATTTATGTCACGTCAAAATTTAGCGCAATACGGCGACCGCGCGACGTTTAGATTTGAGTGACGTGTGCGTCGTAAGAAATACGGCAATACGAAATCTATAGTTATGAAGCAAACGCAGTCAAGACGCGCTGCATAAGAATACGGGCGATCGGCCCGGAGCCTTTTTGTCTTTTATTATAAGTATTGTTTATATAAGATTAAGTAAATAAAACGTAAGAAAGGCCGGTGCTATATTTTAAAAGAGATACAGGGGATTAGCCTGAGCCGTGCCCCATGCCCCTTTTAAGGAAAATGTGAGAAGAATATTAATTTCAAGGAAAAGTGGTCGAAATGCAACTTATGAAGAGATTTTGTAAGATAACGTTGACTTTAGACGAACAAGTTTTTATTCGCCGATAAATTTTAAATAATAAATAGGTCAAGCGTTTGAACTCTATCTCACGATGGTAAGTGACGATGCGGACTTAGATGTAGCATGCTTTCCTAGAAGATACCTATACACTCGTGACTTGAAGATCCCACAAATACTGGAGGACCTTCGAAGGACACGTGTGAAGGTAGGAAGATGGTAGTGGAATGAGATTTTTACAACCTATCCTAAAAAAACATTAAAAAATGAATGAATTCAACATTGTTTAGTTACTGATTGTGGCATAAGTAGATGTGCCTTCATCTCAGAATGCCCTGAATTACTGATTATATAGTAGTTTTCTTTATGGCCATGGGTGCCTATTTGCTCAGGTACTCAGAGGACACTAAAGTGTCGCTTTTAAGCACTCATGTGCTTATAGTGGAATAGACCAGGCTAACACAGACGTAGACATTTTTTTCTCGGGACCTTTATTTTCTTTTAGGTCCCTGGATCCCTTCAGACAGTCTCAGAATACAATGCTTAGACTAAATATAAATTATATCGGTTGATAAAAAGATTTTAGTCTATGTGCTTTTAAAAAAGCTTTCTACACAATAAGGTGGGGATTAAGAGGCTCGGACGATTGTGCTCGACAGCTTGACTCAAGAGGTCATTGTACGAATTTTGAGATCTCTTTGGGTGAATTTTTGGTCAGAATTAAGAGGGGCTTTTTAAAATAGGTTCCTATAAAAATGACTCTTATTTTTTAGTAATTTTAACGCACGAACAAATCTCTTTACATGCCGGTATACATAGAAATTTTTTATTATAACATAGTGTATCAAAACAAAGCTTAAGTGTATGTGTTAAAAATGCAGCCTTTTGCCCAAAGCAAGCTTTTACAGGAACGTTTGGTCAAACAAAAAAACAAAGACGTTGAATGTAGTGTAGTATAGTACACTAGATTTAGTCCGTCTGTACATATTAGATGTACCTAATTTTAAAATTGGGTTTATCACTATCACTACATAATATAAAACAAAGTCGCTTTTCGCCATCCCTATGTCCCCATGTCCCTATGTATGCATAGATCTTTAAAACTCCTTAACGGATTTTGATGCGGTTTCTTTTAATAGATAGAGTGATTAAAGAGGAAGGTTTTTAGATATAAAACACGCATAATACAGCCGTGCGAAGCCGGGGCGGGTCGCTATTAATTAATAAAGATTTAATTCTAGTCCATACATTGTTTTGTTGACCCAATTATTTTAAAAGTATGGCGTCTATGATCTCCAAAAATAGTATTTTGTGTGTGTCGGAAATCAATTCACTTTTAATGAGACACTAACGCGGGTACAACCGCGGATTAAAGAAATAGAAGTTTAAGATTTTACGATAAAATCGAGATTTTCCAATTTAGATACAAGTGGTCCTTAGATAAGCTTCACTTGAAAAACAAACAAAATCACTCAATTCGTGCGAGTGGTCGGAAATAAAAGACGGGAACGTGACCTTAATGAGGCTAATGGCCACTTTGTAGTGAGGTTAGAGGATGGTCAGGGGGCGGGTACACTGACGAATTGGGACCGGTTCTTGTTTTATTTAGCTACTACTCGCGACTACCTGTGAAAGGGTTCAATTTACAGAAATCGTTAGCGGATTCCTGCGTCATTAAAAAAAAAACTCTTTCTTCAGGCAAATTTACACCCACTTACTTAGAATTTATGTTAATAGATATCAACATAAACAAATCAGAATATCATAGTTTTCAAAATAAAAATAAAAAATAGTTTTTTTAGTTATTTGTATGTCAAATTGTCCATCATTGGTATGGGCTGTGCTTTGATTGGTAGTTCACTCCGAACTGAGACCTCACCATTTTTACCATTTGAACTCAGACGATTTTTTACAAGTTTTAATAAACGTGTTTTACCTACCAATAAAACACATATTAAACCACTTACCTGATTTGAAGCATAAACAATATGAGATAGTCGTCTCTCTTTGCCTCTCTTTCTTTCCTGTATACCTAGCGTGTGTATCTATCTCTGTCGCACATCCCCACTCCACGGCCTAGGCAGCCAGGCGCTCTGCGCGCTTGGGATCGTCATTGGCTCTTTTGTAAAGGCAGGCAGCCATTTAGTTATGCTTCAAATCAGGTAAGTGGTTTAATATGTGTTTTATTGGTAGGTAAAACACGTTTATTAAACCCCTGTACCGTGATTTGAAGCATAAACAATATGAGAAGTGTTTATTATCGCCTGGCCGTGGGAGACGCCAATGTGATATAACTAATTGCTATAGGTTGTATGTAAAATATGATTAGATGTTGGTAATCACTTAACTAATAGGTGCGACAGGTTAACATTATTAAAAGAAAATTATATAACTTGTTTTATTCATACTAGTAAATAAAGTAGGTACCTGTGTAGGTAAATCAATAAAAAATCAATAAGAAGTATAAGTACTTAACAAATTAAAAGTTATTTACTTTTGCAAAAACAAGTGATTGGTAAGGATGTAATAAAATTTGTATATAAGAATTTAATTAGCTAATAAAGAATCAACCTTAATCAACTGGTTCGAACAATCTGTTCAACGGGTTGCTTTGGGCTGACATTACTTGTCGCCTATAAAATTTAGCAAATGTATTTCCATTTCTCCAGTTACCTTTCAGCAGGATATCATCAATTGGTACATTATCTATCCAACTTTTTGAGGCGACTGCAGCACGAATGCTTCCTGGAGTAGCAGACAAACCGGCTGACTTGAGACTGGACTTAATCCAACCTGCTATGATGGACTTCGATGCTGGTCTCGGTATACCACAGGCAGTCAAAAACAAATTATGCACTTTCGCTAACTCTCGTCGCTCCGACGACAGTGTCCTCAATTTTTTGATCCAAAAGACAGGGTCAAGTTGTGAATTATTCTCGTTATGTAACAGTTTCCAACCAGATTGACGGTATGAGGCGTTGTCTGTTTTCGATCCATATTCGGGCCAGAAGATTACTTGATTTTCTTCTATTATGCAATGTTCTTCGTCGATACTCAAAAGTGTGAGATCGTGGACTCTTCTTCCGGAGCATAACATTAAAAGCATAGCCAGATGTTTAGATGTCTCGTATAGACTTTTGGTTAAAGTATTAGCTTTGGCTAGGTGAGTTGCTACAATGTCCAAGTCCCATATCGGGGGTTTAGTTAGTTTGGGGTGTCGTAGCGATATTGCTTTCAATGCATGCCTTACTATATTGTTTTCTGATAGCCTTGCTGAATCCGACCCGCACATAGTAACTACAACTGATTTGTGAAGCAGAATTGTGTTATAAGCTAATTTTTCAGTAGTATGAAGGTCTATTAAAAATCGGGCAAGCTGAGGTCCTGACGGACTATAGGCATCAATATTATGTTTGTTCGCCCAGGCAATCCATCTTGTCCATGCTGGTTTATATGTGCGTAAGGTGGAGGATCTCCATGAAGTCTTAAGAAAGTCTATTTGTTCCATCGACCATCCAGTCAATTCCTTTGTCCACCCCCACACTTCCATACTTCTAAGGTCATGTCCTTGGCTCTGGGAAGAGGTTGTCCCGTCGCCGCATCGATCAAAACTCTCTGAGGATCTCGTATCGTGAAAGGTTTGTCCAGCGCTCGATTCCTGATGTCCGGCCTCCAAAACACTCGTTCCCATCTCGGGGCCACTATCAGATATATTCCTTTGGCATTGTTCAGGTGATTCAATACCCTGGGCATCAGGCAAGGAGGCGGAAATACCCAAGCTAGACGAAAATTCCAATGGTGAGAGAACGCATCGTAGAGGTGAGCTTTCTTGTCTGTTAGGTCTATTGAGCAGTACTGTTCCACTACATGAGCTTTCTGGGATGCGAATAAGTCTATTGATGGGACGCCCCATTTGGCAAATATGATCCTGGTAGCTTCTGGTAGGAGATGCCACTCCGGTGAGGTCTTGTGCCGAGATAGATGATCGGCTTCGCAATTGTACATGCCCGGTATGTAGTAAGGGATCAGGCTGATCTTGTAAATGTCTAAGATTTGAAAAATTTTGTACGTTATTTCCATGAGTGATTCCGATCTTGTCCCTCCCTCGTTCCGGAGGTATGCTAGGGATGATCTGTTGTCTGATTGTACGAGAACAGTTTGGTTGGCCAGTTCGACACATCTGAGCTGTAAAACCTTGTATACAGCCAGTAACTCCCTTTGATTGCTGTGGAGCTGATTTTCGTGTGGCAGCCATGTGCCGGACATATCCTGATTGTTGAGGCGAGCGCCCCAAGCAATTTCTGCTGCATCCGTTGTTAGGAAGTATGAAGGTGGGCTCACGTGTATTGTTGATGGAAGTTCGCAGCTGGTTAACCACCACTCGAGTTCGATATTTACATCGGGAGCAATGAGGAACCGTTGATCGTTTTCCGGTAATGACACGGAGTACTTTTGAAGATTCCGTATGTGTAGTCGTCCTTGGGGGATTACAAAACTCGCAAAATTTAGGAGTCCAACGAGGGAAAGTGCTTCCGTTTGATTCATCTTTTGACAAATCAGCGTGTCCCCTATTGTTTCTTTTATAGTCCTTACTTTTTTCTCGGGTAACTTTTTCAGATTGGCCCAGGGATTCCAAGTTATGCCGAGATATTCGAGCTCTTTCTGCGGATTGATAATTGATTTCGTCATATTGACCTGCCATCCCAGATGTTGTAGGAGGTGAACTGCGTATTGTGCCTGACTGATCAGAATAGACCTGGACTGATTTGCCAATAGGAAATCGTCTAAATAAACAAGAATTCGTATGCCTTTGTTTCTTAGGATTTGCGCAATCCAAGCTGTGATAGAAGCGAAAGCGCTTGGAGCAGAACTTAGTCCGAACGGAAGGCATGTCATTTGCATTATTTTTTCTTTGTAAATAAGTCTCAGGAATTTTCTGTGATTTGGTGAAATGCGTACGTGAAAGTACGCTTGAGAAATGTCGATTTTTGCAAGCCAATCTTGACGTTGTAGAAAATCTGGAACTTTGTAAACGGATACTAGACGAAAGTTCGGTGTGTAAACGTAATTGTTCAGTCCTTTTAGGTTGAATATCGGGCGCCAAGTGCCGTCTCCTTTTGGTCTTAGGAATATTTTGGACAAAAAACTTGGATCGGTTTGCGCAACCTCGAGCACATGGTCGGTTTCCATTTGAGTAATAATCTTTGTCATTTCTGGCGAGACAGGAGTTCGATAAGCAGAGCTGGACCGATTTGGATCCACTAGGGGTGGTTTTAGTACGAAAGGAATGCGATATCCTTTGATCATTTGCAGAATGTGTCTTGGGGCCCCCAGTTTCTCCCAGTTGTTTATAAAATGCTGCAGTTGTCCCGCTCTGAAGGGTCTCGAGTCAGAATTTCCTTCGTTTATTCTGTGCTTCTCGGTAGGAAGGCGAGGCGTCACGTTTTCGAGTTTTCTGAGGCGCTGTGTTTCGCTGATTTCCTCTACGGTTACGAAAATTCGCACGACCAGCCTGAGCCGTCGAACGGTGCATACTTGCATTATATGGTTGCTCCTGCGCGGAGTTAAATCTCTGTCCGTTACCATGACAGAAATTGTGCGGTTTTGGACCGTTACGCCCACCCTGCGCGGGTGCGTTATAATTATAGTTTACCCAACCTTGCGCAGGTTGTGTAGTACAAGAATCAGATGGGTAATTACCAGTATGCGCAGATTGATAACGGGGTCTTTGTTTAAACGCCCTTCTAACGCCGCCTACTTTTTCTAAGGCACTTGTAAAGCCTTGTGCCGAAAACAGATTCGTATTTGAGGGTGGTATCTTTCGCAGTACGTTTTTTACTAAGGGGTCACGAACCGAAGCCAAAATTTTTGAACGTCTCTGCTCAATAAAGTCTGCGCGACGACCACAAGTCATTTGCAATAAATCGTTTGATATTTTGTAGTAATCACCTTTAAAAATACTGTTAATTTTGTCACATATCATATCATGACTTAAATTCTCTGGACTGCGCGTCCAGGTCAGGAATTCACGAAAACCTTCTTGTAAGGTCTCTTGTTGTTTCACTATAGCCTTAGTTAGAGCAGCGTAGGCTCTTTCCGCATATGCCAAGTCAGGAGCATTATCAAACATAGTAATTTCGTCGTTACAGTCTAAACTTGTATAACCCGGAGTGCTAAGGTATGGTTTTTGAACCTCGGAAAAGCGAACCTCGGTCCATTCTGGCAGATCGAACCTTTGAAGGCGATTTAATGTTTTAATATGTTCATCTGTGGTTTTAGGAATTGTACCCTCTTTTAAAGAGGTACCCACATCAAAAATAAAATCATGAGATTTATTTTCACCATCACTAAAAGTTTCGTACATGTCACCGCTAACGTTACAATCTATTTCCGGACAACAAGCGTGTTGTTCGTTTGGAATTTGAACCTGACTTCGTAATTCGTGCACTTCACTAACCAATTTTTTAAGCAAATTACGCTGGCGATTGCGTCGCTTACGCTTATAATGTTTCTTTTTCCTACGTGGCGCGGAAGAATCAGAAGAAGTGGATGAATCGAAGGATGTAGAAGAATCAGATTGCACTGATCGTGGTTTACTTGGACCGGGTTTTGGGTCATTTCGCGATTTACTTGGTCCGGGTTGTGGGCCATTACTACACGGTTTACTTGGACCAGGTTGTTGGTCATTATTAATCACTTCTGGGTTACTCATTATGGCACTCAACTAAAACAAAATCCTTAAACACACGCAAATTCGAAACAGAACACTATTAAGTTAAACACGAACGGAAAAAACCGTTAATTTTTTTAAAATCACTCAAATAATTGAGGGTAGATAATTTACAATAACAAATTATTTTATTTAAAATGTAAGATTCACTTTGAAAATCAAATGAATTATGATTATAAAGGTAAAATATTAATAAATCAGGAAAGATTTAGGTATTATATGCACTTTTTAAAAGAATTGTTCACATACCTTTTGCTGAGGTGTTCACTCGCCGAGGCAAAAGACGCCAATGACGATCCCAAGCGCGCAGAGCGCCTGGCTGCCTAGGCCGTGGAGTGGGGATGTGCGACAGAGATAGATACACACGCTAGGTATACAGGAAAGAAAGAGAGGCAAAGAGAGACGACTATCTCATATTGTTTATGCTTCAAATCACGGTACAGGGGTTTAATAGCATATTTTTATTTCTCACACCTCAATCTATGTTACAATAGTCATGGGTAAGAGCACAGACATGGATATAGCTAGATAACGCAAATGTATGTACTTCGCGTGTCCGAACCCCGAACAAGCTTCAAGGTTGGTCGCCACTAACTTTAGTCCTCACGCGTTGGTTATTGCAGCCGGACGGCCGCAAAAACTAAAAAAATGCCTCATTGCGTGATAATTAACTGCAATAGCCCAAAAATTTCGAGCACCCAAAGGCAGGAACATATTTCCTATCACAGGTAAGTTATTTTTAAATTATATTATGCATGAATTCATATTAAAACTGTTTTTTTAAGTATTCCAATCTGTGTGTGAGTCCCAGAATATACCTAACTATAAAATAACGTTAAGTAAGCTATATTCACATTACATTGCCGCGTTTCCTTTGCACGTTTGATCTGACTTTGTGTGTTAAGAGACGATGAATATCGGAACAAGCGATACTGTCGCGCATCACTTTGACTTCGTGATACAGGAAATTTTTCATTCGTCTGTCAAATCTAGCGACTAGTGTTGTTCGTTCTACAACTATATCAATAATCGATTTCGGACAGACGAATGGTATTAAAAAAACCCCAATTTTAGTACAGACGTTCAACTTGACCAATTTTACCTATTCATAGGATCCTTTGCCTTAATTTGTGAAAAAAGTTGGCTACCTCAGAGATTAAACGCCATCTAGGATGTGTACTGGCAATTCCTCGAAACTCTCCCATTCAAATATATCATTCGTCTGTCTATATCATTCGTCTGTTAGAAAATCGACATCACAATATCGATATCATTCATATTAATCGATTTATAATTTTTATAGGAATCGGTTTAGATTTCTCATCACTAAATTTCAATTGTGACAACACCTAGGTGTTAAAAAGTCGGCACGCTTGGTTTTAATACAAATTGTGATACTTGCGTTATCTAGCTATATCCATGTGGTAAGAGAAATAAAAATACGCGATTAAGACCCGGGATAATCATTATTACGAGTTACCATTTTTACCAGTTTTTACTGTATGCGTAAGTTAGAATATTTGCCCTATAGCTTACCTGCCATATAGGTACGTCCCCCTCTTGCACTTCCTATCTAAGCCCCTCGACCGATCCTGCTCATCTTCAATCCCGCCAAGATGAACCAAGCAAAGCGCAAGGGCACTACGTCCCTTATTCCAAAAGCTTCGTCGTTTTTTGAACCCTCCTATTGACTTCTACTATTTTGGAGTCATGCAGCGGTAGTCAAATTATCATCGAGCAAATATACATAGAAATCTCATCCGCTTCGCTCGTTCGGCCAATCAGTTTACCTGTGCCCCGCAGTTTTTTGCGCGTAACTCGAGATTGGAATTGACATAAAAATAGCTTATGTGTTGATTCCAGATCTCTCTTCGACGAACTAAGTTTCATTGCAATCGGTTCAGTAGTTTTTGCGTGAAGAAGTAACAAAGATACATACTCTTCACTGCAAAAATTGTTGGCCTGAGACAATTTATCGTTTAAAGATACCATTCCAGTGATTCGGAACTCTTTCACTAGTAAAAAAGCTGATTATTTTGAGGAAAAAAAAACCGAATTTAAAAAGGAAATGATTCCCATTGATTCCCAATATAAAGTTAAATTGGTGCCGCCATTTAAACCAAACTGAATAAACTATAGAATACTTAATTGTGTCACTGTCTAGATGTCTGTCCGTTTATTCCTAAATAGATACAATCTGTGCACTATCTTATTCTATTTTATCTTAGAAAAGGAATTAATTAATTTTGTTGTCTATTTTTATAAACAACTAATTCTGACTGTTATTCCAGAGCTTCAGCTATAAACATACCCTATTTCACCGCAATCGGTCCGGTGGTTTTTGGGTGACAAGTAAAAAAACATACATTAAATAGAGTAGGCTTACTCAGAACCTTTCAGCTCAGTCGACCGTGTCTAGAGGATAGAAGGAAAGACGTATTGATAATACGTAAAGAGTCAAGGTCCGGTACTAACTAAATCGAGGATTCATTAATACCACCTTTTTTACAAATAAATGACAGGTCAACGTTTGACTACTTTCACACCTGCCCTTACCTCTATACACCTGCCTGATGGTAGGTGACGATGCGGTATAATATTAACACGATATCCTAGTAAGATATCTGTTCACCCGTGACTTGAAGACTAGATCAAAAAAGACAGAATCATAAATAAAGTACTAAAAGAAATAATAGTTGATTATGCATCAAGGGCATAAAGCAATGTCTTATGTTGTGGGTGGCATATTGAACCCCGAGTGTAACGAGGGACTCTCGGGTTAAAGTTTAAAGTTAACTCTTGAGCAAAGCGAGTTAGTTAAGTAGAGTCCTGAGTGAAGCGAGGGGTTCAAGCCGCCCAAGACGAAGACATGCTTTATCCCGAGGTGCATACTCTACTTTTCATACCGTCAGTCCAATTTTTTTTTTATTCTTGTGGTGGCCAGTCCCCCATTTGAAAAAAATCCACAAAAAAAAAAATGGGGCAATTGCAATAAGATGGTAGCATGATGGTATATATGTGCTAGGTATTATAGGCAAAACCTAGCTACCTAGCCTAACCTAGCTTAGACCTAACGTAACAATCAAAAGAAAAACATAAATCGTGGCCTGCTAGATTTTTGTAGACCAATCAAATGACTTATTATAAATAAAACCTATTTGCTGAGACCTTCAAAATTAAAACCTAGAGTTTTGACACGAATTTCAACGTTCCAAATTCAAATCACTTTATTCCCTTGGGAGTTTCATACAACATTATCTCCCTTGGGAATAAAGTCTTGCTTTAAGTTGAGGTTAATAGGGCTTTAATCCGTGATTAAAGTGCTGCAGTTGTGAAAACACTGTTTTATTATTCAAAAAACATTTTCTCATAATAAAAATCTACTAGAATGTATTAAAAACTCGGAATAACAATAAAGAATCGATTTAGAATCGAATGCACACCAACTGAACAAAGATTTCGTATGCAAATTACTACAATAGCTACCGAAAGAATACGTGTTAAAATTTCATTCAACTTTTAAAATCAAATTACACTTGTGGCCATTGAAATTGAGTACTTAATTCTTATTTTTTTAATTGAGTACATTTTTTATTATATTTGGGCTTTGCTCCGAACTGAGAACTGACGAGTATGTCAGGCAGGACTGATTTATTAGTCAGTCAGGACTTGGTATATTTAAAGTTTAGTTTGTATAATATAATGCTACCAATACTACTGGACCTATTTGATGAAACGCGGTATGACGACACATTGAAACCTGGGGAATAATACCGAATTCGGCTTCCTTAGCGATTGTAACCGCACGCAGGCATAGGGCGCTAAAACTGTTTTCTACAAAGTCCTCCCTAAAATGTTTTTTTATTTTTATTTACGGCTTCAAAAATACCAGCTAAGCCTTTTGTGTCTGTACTTGCATGATGTCACAGATATGTAGGAGAGAAATGCTGAAACAGATGAAACAAAATTAAATCCCGTCCTGTTATTAGTATTAAAGAAAGTAACAACAGAAATAGATCATCTGTGAAAATTTCAATCGTCTAGCGTTCATAAGATAGGTACACCCTGGTGACAGACAGACGGACGGACGGACAGTGAAGTCTTAATAATAGCGTTCCATTCTTAACCTTTGGGTGTGCTTTGGGTATGAAACCCTAAGGCTGCCTGTACAAAAAAGCAGTGCGAGGTAGTGGAGCGGCGTTTCCACATACATTTTGGAACATTCGGTCATGCGGAGTTTTTATGTTGCTCAATGTATTATGGAAACGCCACTCCTCTATACTTTGCTCCGCTTCTGTGGACAGTCAGCTTAAAAACCGTCTTGATATCCCGTCCCGAATGAAGTGACCTGAAGTGTACCATGGTACAACCGATGGTGTGCCAAGTAATGAAACTCCCATTCGGTGGTCCTCTGTCGACACTCGTGTTGGGTGTCAATTATATGCTTATCTCTTAGTGGGTAAAAATACCCTTTTGTGTCTACCCTTACCCTTGTCAGTAACTTCTTAGCGAGGATTTCCTGCGGATATCTTGGAGTGAGTTACCCTTTACAGGGCTATTAGCACTTATATGCAAACCTTTCGAGTGTTAAGTGTAAGTGAGCTCTGGAACTCATATTAAAAGCAGCTGCAATCCTATTTGTGAAGTCATTCTTAGGTATATGGCACAAAAAGTTGTTTGAAAAACTAATTAAATGGATTTAGTCGCTTAACCGCGTGTAATCGCGTATCGAGTTGTTCAAGTTGTGAAAATCTTAGAAAATACTAGGTTGTATAAGGATATAAATATAGGTAATAAGTATTGCAATTTTGAAATAATTTAATTTTTTTGTATTATGTTATTACATTTTATTGTAATTAAACATGATTTAAAAAAAACCAGAAATAATCGGAATAATGTTGTTATTGTTAAAACCTAACGTTTCGAGATTCCATGGTGACATGCCGATTCAGATAAATCTATACCACCGTCAAATTTACACTAAAAAATTAATAACGTTCCCATAAAATAAATAGAATTGGATGACGGAAATTGCTGAGGTCTTAGAGTCATTACCCGACTTGATCTTTTTATTGAGACTTCAAGTCGTTAGTTCCTTAACTTTGCAACAACCTAAAAAAACTAGAACAATATATATTAGATGACGAGCTGAACTTCCGGCCGCGTGATTTGCATATATGACCCTGCTACCCTGTAAGTGGTGTTAAGGTTAAAAAGGGATTCCGTAGTGTTATGCAAAGTGTGGGTTTATTGGTTTATTTTAAACTTTTGATGTTGGTACCTACGAAGGGTTGTTTCTAATGTATTATACCTAAGTATACAGGGTGTCCCGTAATGAATGGCCAAGCGGGCCCCTACGGATAGAGGACACTATGCCGGATCAGAAAAACGAAAGTTATGTTCTATGAAAGTCTCTTAGATTCCGAGATATTCGCCATTTTAAAAAAATTAAAAATTTCACTCCTCTCTCCATGTTTTGTTATGCCAAAATTGCAAATGAAGGAATTATCCCAATCTGTTTTTTGGATAGTATTCCATGATAAATGTGCTATCGAATGAAAACAATATTTTTTATGACACATTGAAAGTTTTTTTTTAAACTAAGGTTTATCTCAAACTTCATGGTTTTCTAATTTTTTAACCTGAACTTTAACCTTTCCTGGTGTAAAAAAAAATGTATGGTCACCCTGGTGCCAAATTTAAAAAAAAGTTGCCTATTTTACTGAGATTCTGAAAAGGTATAATATGTGGTATTGCCAGCATTTAATACTAAATAAATTTCTAATAAAATGAGCAAGAGCATGTTTTTTGCGAAGTAAAAGTAGTACTCGTACCAAAATTTACTTTATTGTACTTAAAATAATTCAAGAAATTTTAATTCTGGAGTTCCCCGAATTCACTATGGAAAAAAAAGGAAAAAAGACAGCTCTGGCTCACTTTAATAGGAATTAATTTTGTATTGAATGTTGGAAATACCACATATTATACCTTTGCAGAATCTCAGTGAAATACGCAACTTTTTTTTAAATTTGGCACCAGGGTGACCATACATTTTTTTTACACCATGAAAGGTTAAAGTTCAGGTTAAAAAATTAGAAAACCATGAAGTTTGAGTTAAACCTTAGTTTAAAAAAAACTTTCAATGTGTCATAAAAATATTGTTTTCATTCGATAGCACATTTATTATGGAATACAATCAAAAAAACAGATTGGGATAATTCCTTCATTTGCAGTTTTGGCATAACAAAACATGGAGAAAGGAGTGAAATTTTTATTTTTTTTAAAATGGCGTATATCTCGGTAACTAAGAGACTTTCATAGAACATAACTTTCGTTTTTCTGATCCGGCATAGTGTCCTCTATCCGTAGGGGCCCACTTGGCCATTCATTACGGGACACCCTGTATATTATTTACAAAATAAAAAGTATTTAAGTAGTATATACGTTCTCTAGCACCCATAACATAAGTCTAGTGACTTAGCATGGCGCTAGATGGCGATTTGTGGAATGTATTGCAATATTTATTTATTTATTATTATTTACCACCAACGCCTAAAAGTACCCTATACTACCCAGTTTGGGGAATTTCCAAAATGTGTCGACACCATTATCGACCTAAGGGCTTTCTGCCAATGATGGTGTTGCCATATCTTGGTAAATTCACAGTAAATAAGGGTAATTTTAACTAAACTAAAATATTTTTTAATTGTAATGCATTTTTATTCATATTTTTAGTAATGTCCCGGGTACCTGAGAGGGATTATAGGTTTTTTTCACACACTGTATAAGTATATTTGAAAAAAAGAAAGAAAATGAAATAAGAAAAATATATATTAACCTAAACCTAATGTTAACATGATACATTGACTGTGACCCCCACACTTAACAATGTTTGTATCGTGGGGTTCCAGAAAAAACGATTATCTTTCTTTCGTACCTATATGCATATTGTTGATCATACTTATATTTTTTTCACGGCGGAAAATGAACCCATAACCTTCTGCATCACATATTATGTCACCAAACCACCAAAATGTATAATTTTTAACAGTATTTACATAATATATTAAACAAGGTAGATTCCATGATGAAAATCTCCCAAACGTTGTCTGTTAGATTCATCACAAATTCCATGAGAGCTCGTATCTTAAATAGTTCGACCCAGTTACGTAATGTATGTAAAGATATTCAAATTACACCATGAAAGAGGGAACATCTGAATCCTTTAGTTGAAACTAGATGCACCCTGCTATTTCACCCGCGTAACTTCCGATTTCGTGAGAACATCGGGATAAAAATTTGCCTATAGCCTTCCTCGATAAATGGACTATCCAACACAAAAATATTTTTTCTATTTGAACTACATAGTAATAATAAATCTATGATTTGAACGAGTAGTTCCTGAGATTAGCGCGTTCAAACAAACAAACAAACTCTTCAGCTTTATAATATTAGTATAAACTAGCTCCGCCCCGCGATTTCTTTACCCACGTAAAGTCCCGATTGGAACAAACAAACTTTTCAGCTTTATAATATTATAGTATAGATTATAGATTTTAAAATCATAATGTCCATTTTTTTAAATGTCTTTTTGTGAAATGTCTGTCATCTGCCATCAGTCTGAATGTCACTTTCACTCATTTTCTCACAATTTCCCTTTCTCATTCATATTGTACGTATAATTATGAAATTCCTAAGTTACAAAGAAGTACTTACAGTCAAGCTTCGACGTGTAAAACTCGCGGACGCGCGAATCTAAATTGCTTATTGTTCCATCTTGGAAAAGTTGTATGTAAACTAATAAATAAAACAAATAAATAGACCCACTGATGATCAATACGAAGGATGTCCTAATAGCTATGCTCTGCTAGCTAAAGGTAACATAATAAAACACGATAGCGGGTTTGATTCCCGCCTCGAGCAAATATTTTTTTCAGATATTTGTTGTTGGTCTGGATGCCTCTGTAAGTATAATAAAAAAAACTGGTTGCCTGTAAAGTCGGTATACGGGCGAAAGTTGTACGTGACAACAACTGTGCTCGAGTGGAAGGGACGCGTGCCTTTCACTTTTTATGTCTGTCTCTCTCGCTCTTAGGCGGGCTAACCATGCCCGCGTGCCTCTCACTCGCTCTCATTGTGAGCGCATAACGTCAGCGGAGCGTAACGCAGTTTCTTGAAGTGTCACCCGGCAAACCAATTTATAAGACGTTGTCACGTCAAAATTTATTTACAAGAGAAAAGCGTAAAAGCTTTTCATTGTCTGGTCTGAGGCCACCATAACACAAGACTAAGCAACTAGCTTCTTGGGTCGGGGTTAGATGGTGCTATGTGCAATGTCCTGCAATATATTCCCTCTATTATATTCTGTTAAATCTCTTTAAACGTACGCGAATAATTTTAAAGTTACTAATTAATTATGTAGGCATACAGGAGAGTTTTGGATGGTTTTGATCATGTTTAGATTTAAAGATCTGATCTTTGCCATGTGTTAAATCTACATACAGTAATATTAGACAGAGGTTTTTTTAATTTTTTTTTTGTTTGTAACGAATAGGCTTAAAAACTACTGAACAGATTTTGATGAAACTTGGTATGAGGCTAAATTGATTGTTTGTTACTTACTACTTTTCTGTCTTGTGTCGTAAGAGCTTGTCCATATAAATATTTTCTTTCTTTCTATTCATTGGAAATAATTACCACGAGATTGGGAGTTAAGCGGGTAAAAACGCGGAGCGCTACTACTTAATAATTTGCATGAAAATACAACTCGATTCTATTTTTACATCATGATTTAAACACACATTTATAGGACACACAATTCAGAGTTTTGGAACTGAGACGTTTTGCCTACATACCCAATCTGTAACTATTTAGACTTTTTGCAATTAAGAGGAAAGGGTACCGGGGGCTGTCTCCATACAAACGTAGTCGACTGTTTTCTCTCTGGATATTGACACTAGAGCAAATATTTTTGTTGCATAAATCTTATTACTGCACTTTTGTTTTTTAAATCTTATTTTTATGATAATTAAAAAATGAAAAAAACTAAAATATAGGGGCATTATGTCATGGCAGTTATAGGTTTTATGGCACAAAAATATTTGTGCTTGTATCCAGGGAGGATATAGTCGACTACGTTTGTATGGAGAGACCGCCCGCGCCGGTACCCTTTCACCTTAAGATGTTTAGATTATATGTTCAAGTAAAAATAAACTGATATTGCAAATTATCGAAGTTGCAAAATGTAGATATTAACTTATTCATGCAAAACGTAAAATTTTATGTTCAAATATTTATCTCAATGGTTCAAACGTAAATCGAAAAACAAAAATACTTTTACTATGGAATAATATAGAAAGTGAATAAATGTCAGGTAACATTAGATTTAATAAAATAAGAACATTATCTTTTTACGTTGTCACCATATCTAGTGAATTGCTTGCGAGGTATTACTTTTTGCCTCTACTTTTGTGTTTCGATTCGAAATGAAATTATTATTGGACTCAAAAATGAAAAAAGAATAGGTATGTTCTAATTCAATAGTGTAACCAGTTTGTTAATACAAATAATACAATTCAATTACAAAAAAAATAATACGAAAAAATAAAAATAAAAAAATAAAATAAAAACATACAAGTAATAAGTACAAACATATACATTGCCATGGCTTTGTAAAATGCCCGCGGAACAAAAAAACCGGCCAAGTGCGAGTCGAACTCGCAAACGAAGGGTTCCTTACCAAGTTGAAGAAAGCACCCACCTATTTTTTTCTGTTTTTAGTATTTGTTGTTATAGCGACAACAGAAATACATAATCTGTGAAAATTTCAACTGTCTAGCTATCACGGTTCATGAGATACAGCATTGTGACCGACAGACTGACAGACAGACGGACGGACAGTGAAGTCTTAGTAATAGGATTCGGTTTTTACCCTTCAGGTAAGGGTAAAAATTGAACCCTATTACTATCCTACTAATATTATAAACGTGAAAGTTTGTATGTATGGATGTTTGTTCTCTTTAACGCAAAAACTACTGAATGGATTTTACAATAATATAGCATAAAGGTACATCAGAATAGAACATAGGCTATAATTTATAAAGATATTGTGTAAATTGTCTAAAATATAACGAAAAGTGTCGAAAAATTGACAGATGTCAAAGTGACAGATGTCAAAGTGACAGATGTCAAAGTGACAGATGTCAAAGTGACAGATGTCAAAGTGACAGATGTCAAAGTGACAGATGTCAAAGTGACAGATGTCAAAGTGACAGATGTCAAAGTGACAGATGTCAAAGTGACAGATGTCAAAGTGACAGATGTCAAAGTGACAGATGTCAAAGTGACAGATGTCAAAGTGACAGATGTCAAAGTGACAGATGTCAAACTGTGTCAATTTGACATCTGTGAAATTGCTCAGCGTTTTTAGTCATATATTTTCACTGGATCGGGACTAACGCGGGTGAAACCGTGGGGCGCAGCTAGTTACATATAAACTGTCTGCCATCCTAAAAATGGCAGACAGTTTACTACGCTAGAACGTTACAATTTGGATTTATTTTTTTCAAGTATAAACCTAAAAAGCATGAACTTTTAAAAGCCTTTGTAATCAAATTGTGATTTTCCAAACTAGACGAATATTTAACTACTCAATTACAATAAATGCTTTACAAATGACAGTCTTTTGACATTCCTAACTGGATTTTATTTCAATAACCTCAATAATATATAACGAATGGTTAATAATCACGTGTTTCCTTTGAATCGAGTCACGATCGAGTTCCCACGGTACTTATATTGGTGAATAAAATATATGGAGGACAACAGTTGGTGATCCCACGCACTGACGACTTAGAAAATAGGATGAAAGGAGACTATGTACCTACAGACATTTCTATATTGGGATAAAATTAATATGTCAAAGATGCCTAACATCGGAACGGATGTTTTGGTAAACAGATCTTTCTGAGAAAGGAATATTATGGGTGGAACATTTTAAGAACATTGTGAGAAAAGGACGTTATGGCACAGAATATATATGTACAATTCACGGTCAAAAGTCTCTGCCCACCGTAACGTTTACAATCCTGTGCAGCACTATTTGAATATTATAACAACGTAACCTGTGGATCGAACCCATGTCGGTTGGTGTAGCCGGTGGCGGCTTATACCTCTTGGCCAGCTAATGACATAGCTAACATGTTGAAAATAATAATCACACAGAGTACTTTTGATTCAAGTATTTAAGTTTGTATGTAACGTCTATTAGAAGAAGGTTGTAACTCCAGTACTTATTGATAGTATTATTGTAGCAAACTGATCATTTACTTATGACCCATACTGTACGTACGGAAATGTCCCATTTTGAGAAAAGGACATTTTAAGAAAGAACCATTTTGAGGTAAAGTCATTCGCTGAAAAATACATTATGGGTAGGACATTTTATGAAAGGATATTCTGAGAAGATGACATTTTGAGAAAGAACCATTTTGAGAAAACATCATTAAGGGAAGGACATTTTAAGAAGCGACATTTTGATTATTAACAATTTTTAGTAACGGTCATTCTGAGAAAATGACATTTTAAGAAGGGAGATTTTAAGTAAAGGACATTTTGATAAGGAACCATTTTGAGAAAAGGACATTCTTTGATAGCATAACCTCCTTTGCCTCTAGTTGGTGTCTGTTGTCTTTTTTCTTAGACTTATTCAAATTATTATTATTTTTTTCTTCTATAAAACTTCTACCTATCTGAGTTGTGAAGGAAGCAAGCCTTCACTTTTCCATAGCAATAAGAATCTATAAGTTATCCGATATATTTATAAGATAATGGCTAGAGCTGAAAATGGCAAGTATTTACTTGTGACAAAGTGCACAAGTAAGCACTTATACGTATAAAAAAATGTATAAATCAAATTAAATTTTTAATATAGCAACAGTAGGTCTGGTTTTTTTCTTATTATCTAATTGTAACTTATGTCACTAAGTGAACATGTCAGTTAGGAGGTCTGTTAAAAACTACAAAATTTATTGCAATGAAACGTATGTTTTTAAGCGTTATCCTGAAATATCAATTTATTCGACGACCTCTGTGGCGCGTCGGGCGAACACACGACTGCGACGCAGAAGGTTGCGGGTTCGATTCCCGCCGGGAACAAGTATTTATGCTGACCATAAATTCTTGTTTCTGGTTCTGGGTGTTTCCTATATGTATAATATGTATATATTTACAAAAAAAAAAGTATATAAGTAGTTTATCCGTTATCTGGCACCCATAACACAAGCATTAAGTTGCTTAGCTTGGGGCTGGATGGCGATGTGTAATATGTCCTGAAATATTTATTTATTTATTTATTTATCACTTCATCACTACATAGTATAAAACAAAGTCGCTTTCTCTGTCCCTGTATCCCTATGTATGCTTAAATCTTAAAACTACGCAACGGATTTTGATGCAGTTTTTTATATATAGAGTGATTCAAGAGGAAGGTTTATCTATACTAATATTATAAAGAAGTAAAGTTTGTGTGTTTGTATATTTGTTAAATTGTAAGGGGTAATCTCCGGATCTACTGAACCGATTTTAAAAATTCTTTCACCAATAGAAAGCCACATTATTGCTGAGTGTCATAGGTTATATAAAAAACCGAAAAATAAAAAGGCTTTTACGTGGTAGTCCGTTTTGCAAAGTGAATCGGAGAAAAAACGGTCGAATGAAAGCGTTTCTTACGAACGCTGCCTTAACTATAAAAGATATATTTTTGAGTTCTAGAGAAAAGATGTGGAGCTTGAAAATGCCTACAAAAAAGTTACCGACAGCATATGTCTAACTTTTATATTTAAGTTACAAAAAGTATTTTTTTTTAATATTAGTATAGATCATTTAATTTATTAACATTATGCCCAACGAAGTGGGCACGGGTCAGCTAGTATTTATAATACATGCATAAAATAGCCGTGCGAAACCGGATCGGCGCTAGTAAGTTGTAAAGTATTTACTTATGGTAATTCATTTCATATAGTGGAATCAAGTTTTACGATTCGATATTGCTTACTTCGAATATTATCGCTCGAACGACTTCATAGATTTCTGCTTTATTAACTTTCAGATTTATATGATTATATGATTATAATGGAATTATTTAGCGTTTCCCGGTACGTCCTGATTCTGTAGGAATATCAGTATAAAAAGTAGCCTATAGTAAACCCTAGGTTAAAACGTTATTTTAAAGTTTTTTGACGTATTTTAACGTATCTAATTAAGTTTCATCAAAATCGGTCCAGTAGTTTCAGAGCCTATTCAGGCAGAAGACTAAATTATTTGAACTTGTGGATCCAATGTCCATTACTTCACTTTTGAATACCCTTGGACAAATTTTTTATCAAAATAGCTATTTAAAGGAAAAAACAATCCATTTTCGAACTTAAGAAATATGTACTTTTTGAAAATGTTGATGTATTCTACACTGAAAAAGCAGCTGTTTCGGCAATAAGGACCATGTTTAAAATACCTAGTAGTCGAAGCTCAGCGAATAATAAAACCAAAAGGTCAAAAAGAAATACTTACCTGTTTTTTTTTTGAGGAAAAATAACCCTGAAATACAAACATACATTTTCGAAAAAAAAAATTGTCATATTTTCCTATGCCGTAGAACACTAGATGTCTAGAAAAAAACCCCTTTCAAAAACACATTGTAGTTTTTTTTAGTAGAACTCAATTATCTTTCGTGTTTCTATGTACTGGTGGCTTACCCACAATGAAATTTCACCCCTCGCCACTGATACACTTACGATACACAAAAGAAGAACAGAAGAACATCTTAACGAATACATAAAACCATTAATTCCAAGATTTATTAAGATAAACGTTGGTTTGTGGGAGGGATATATGGGACACTATCGATCAAACGATGACTGGACTTGATTTATATTAGAGAAGATTAATGTAGAGATAATACTCTAGTTCCTTTGATATTAAGAATCATTGGAATAAGATGTAAGTAGGTAAATATAATATTATCGTCTATCTATACAGTTAAGGCGGTATCCTGGCAGCGATTTCACGATTCAAAATTAAATGTAAGAGAGAAAGAAAGAGACAAACACACGTCAGTATAAGAGTAACTCGTATTGTGCACGTAATATGATGAGTTAGTGGAAAGCTCTGACTGTTAAAATAAGCTTAGTTTAACAGTCAGAGCTTTCCACTTACTGAGAGTGTAATTTTGACATTAAAGATATTATTTATTTATTTATGAAAACAATTTAGGTACGAGTAATGAGTATAAAGGGAAAAAAAAGAACCACAAAAACCTACTTAGGTTGGGTCATTAGATATAGGTATTATATGTATACGTATTTGTAATATGTATTAAAACAACGAAATACTAAAGAAAATGGTACCATCTTAGAATCTAAAAAATGTCCTCAAAAACATTTTTATTAAAAAAGCGTTTCTGAGTTACCGTCTTAAGTGTGCAGACGGTATATCTACATCTTCTTCAAATTATTCGAAATGTATTAGTTTCTATAAAGAAAGCAATACATATATAAACGCAAGATTATATAACATCTACAAAATAAGGAGTCTTTGGGGGAGACTTCTCTTAAACGATAAGTGGACTTGATTGATCTTTTCCATGCTTTTTGTGTAGATCTTTCCGAATCTAAACAAGGTAGTTCAGAACACTTCGAATCAAATGATAGATGTAAGGAGAATGGGCTTCCATTTTTTCTACGGTCTCTCGAAACTATTTGAGATAATTTATTTATACTAATATCATGACTTTTACATCTAATAAATATAATTTATCTCCTGGTGGGAGGCTTGTTACCAAGTGGACTTTCAGACTTCTTTAAAAAAAAATAGTAAAGATATTTAAAATTACTAGTGCTGTGTAATTTTTTTTTATTAATAGTTTAGCATTTGACCATTAGTGACAATGCGGTCTAAGATGTAGTATACACTCATGCCTCAAAGACCACCAAATAAACGGGGGCCTTCTAGGAACGCGATTCGAGTGAAGGTAGGAAGACAGAAGTGGATTCCCAGAACCCGTCTTCCTTTTGTTTAAGAAAGCTTTGATGCGAATAACACTAACTGCAAATGTTGGTAGCTTAACATTCATAATTCAAAATAATTAAATCAAAACTTAACATAACTAAAACCACAAACAAAAGGTGCGTCCACACACCACACAGACTCTCCAACCAAATGTTTATGAGCAAACAGATTAATTTGTCGGTCCGTTCGTCTGAACCCAAATTGTGGTTTTGTTTGAGCTTTCGTTTTAAGACGTGATTCCGAAATTTAATTAGAAATGGGTGTTATGCCCACTGGATCGGAAGCTAGTAGTTCGACTTTGAAAATGCATTCCGAGACATTATCATAATTGAATAAATTCTAACGCCATCTTAATTTAATTTACAGCTAGTAACTGTTAAAACCCTCACAAGTACGTACTTTTATTTATCAAAAATCGTTTCAATAAATAAATATTGCAGGACATTGCACACGGCGCCATCTAGCTAAGTAACTTGGTGTTATGCGTAGTCGGTATTAATTTTGCGTAAGTGGTGTTTTTCGAGTTATGCGTTTTGCGTAAAGGTGGTGTTTTGCGTAGTTGGGTGTTATGCGTCTAAAGGACAGAAACATCCAGACGATAATTATTTAGATAGGGACTTACTTATGTTTATGGAAAATCGACCACGCGTTGAATACGCTTTGAAATTTGTTCTATATATAATTTGAGTATTGTGACATATCAATAGATCTCAAATTGCATTTATCCAAGTCCACCCGCTCAAGCCACGCGCCCGCCCCGCGCCCGATTGCAGAAATGCAATTTGAGATCTATTGATGTATCATAGGACTCAAATAATTATATATAGAACTTTCAAAGCGTGTTCAACACGTGGTCAACGCGTGTGATGAGCGTGGTGCGCGCGTGGTCGACGCGTGTCATCTGAACACGCCCTAAATGTTAAGATTTTGTGAAAGACTAGTCATAAAAAACCTATTTGAAAGACACGAAATTTTGCCAGATTTATTCTTAGTGCCTTACCTATTACGCTGGCATTGTTAGTGATTGATTATGACAGACAAGTCGCGGGAAGATCGAGCATTGGTTTAATAGGGGATATTCCCGAGATCGATTCTCGAAATCGTAGAAATAGAAATTAACACAAACAAGGTTTGTTTGGAAACAAAAGTGTAAACAAGTTTTCGGTATCAGCGACGGGTTCGATTTTGTTCGGGTAAGTGATTTTTCAACGGTAGTGTTGTGAGGACCGCTAAATGAAGTGGGGTCAAATCGAATTTGGTGAAACGCTATATTGATGGAACAAAAGGAAATTGGACGAACTATCGATTATTTTAGGTGGAGCTTTTTCTATCATTTAATATCTATACGTACAAACACAGACATATCAATACCTACTAGCTGTTGCCCGCCACTTTCTACGCGTCGTTGTTTTTATTTGATTTACCAAAACATTCATCTTGAATCACACTATCTATTAAAAAAACCATCAAAAATCTTTCCATATGTTTAAAGTTGTAAACATACATAGAGACAGACAGCAAGAAGCGGTTTCGTTTCATAGGTACTATGTAGCGATTATACGGTTTCGCCCGCGTAACTCCCGATGCCGTGGGAATATCGGGATTAAAAGAGTTCTTTTTCGCAACTGGGTACTCTCATCGCATATATTGTACCTACCATATAGCGCACGCATACGTCCACGCCTCACTGCGACCGATGACAGCTTGAATTTTTTCTATAAAAAATACCTTGTTCTCGGAGATTCGTATTCACGATCTTCGAAATGAAAGTCGAGGTATCTACCCATAGGCCAACACCGCTAAAAGATCAATAAAGTAACCACAAATTAAAATAAATAAGGATAACCGTACCAGTTATACAGTGCATAATGATTTAATTGAGGTGTTGATTATAAAATGAACATCCTACGATTGTGGTCACATGTGGTGCGATGATCAACGAATTTTCACACAATTTAAACCTATTGTTTTATACGTTTTACTTCATGGTCTGGCTGCGCTCGTCGATTTTTGATCGTACGGGTTCGAACGAGCAATACCTGACGCGGTTTTTACTTAGATGGGATACCGAAACAGTGTGGAAAAAATATTTTCTTAAGCCTTCAGCTTCGTAAGGCAGGCGCATTATATTAGAAGCAGATTAGAAGCCTTAGTGGGAAATTGAAATTCTAAAGAAAATTATTAAGTTTCAACTTTTATTTATTCCATAATCGTAATTTTAACTCCTTCTCAGTCGTTTCCTCAATGATCGTGATTCTCTTGGTCTTCTCCAATTTCAATGAAGAATTTTACTAGGTATGGTATGCAAAATCGGTCGAAAATTTGTTACACTAAAGCTTGTATGTATACAAATACACTAGTTTATGTTGTAGTCAAAAATACCTTTTAGTTTTTATTGTAGGTACAGGCGATTAAACTTTCGAAAAATATCGAGTCCCGCTAACAGTTAGGTGACCGCATTTGACGTCATTGTATACCGCTTCGCTTAGTTTACTTCTACAGGGTTATTGGAAATTATACTAGCAAGCCGTTAAGGGCTACGTCTGTACACCTAAACAAACAACTTTTGTTTTACGACTTTTAGAAATTCGATCTTTTTTTCGAAATTTTTTAGGTTAGGTTTACCTGAAAATCAGCTGTTCCTTACACGGAGAGGTCAGTAACCTTAAAATTTTGTTTATTTTTTAAATTTCATCTACTGTTCTTGGTCTGAATGACCTTGGTTTTGAAAAATCAACTGTTTTTCGAATTTACATAACCTCAAAATTTTCATTTTTTTTTTCGAATTTCCAAAAGTCGTAGAACAAAAGTTGTTTGTTTAGGTGCACAAAAGTAGCCCTTAACGGTTTGCTAGTATAATTTCCAATAACCCTGTATAAATCGGAAACAAATTGACGTATCAAAGTAAATTCTTTCACTTATATTTTTTATTTTTTTACCAATTTTCAAAATGAGTTAACATTCTTCATTCCTTTAGTTTTAACTTATAAAGATTTTCTTTTGTTTCAGAATAAGTGACCATCAGGAGAATAATATACAGGTAAGTCACTCTTAAAGTTAAAAATCGAGTTTCTTTACTCAACCTACCCTCGGTTATTACCCTCAACCATCAGCATGAGGTGACAATACTCAGCATTGCTCCAGTCTTATCACGACCATGACTATTGTAACATAGTCGAAACATCGAGCTAAAAAAAACGCTATTATGAAGACCTGCGAAAATATTTAATGTAAATAAAAATCGTGTTAGTTTAAAAAGATTATCAGATACTTTAAAATATTTTTCTAAAACACAGGCGTTTTTGATGTTTTAAAAAGTATTATCAGATAATATAATTTTGTTCATTACCTTAAACGAGTTTGCGCTACCATAATTTATACAATTACGTCTGCTACCTCGTACATAATTCAATTTCTCTAAGTGACATTTCTGAAGAATTCAACTTAAAATAACAAAGGTTTTTCCATAAAAACCTTTTTGTTAAAACCACTTCCTTCCGGTGCCTGATTTTATCAAAAAAGGTATATCCGTTTTGTATCAAAATTTAATATGCCACATGAATATGGCGGACGAATGAACTGATGGGAGATTTTTTTTGATATTGAAATTAAGGCACTGTTACGGTTTGAACGGTAAAATAGAAGCTCTCAGCATAGTCTAGAACCACCTCAGCTGCTCCCGTGGGTGTCCTAGTAAAATATCCCTAAGGTACTTATTTGTGTAGGTACGATCGAACGATGAGGATGCAGTAGGCTTGTCCAGTATATAACCACCTTAGTCGACCGAGTCCAGAGGAAAGAACTTGTCAACACGTCTGTGGCCAACTAAGTTGCGAATTTCATTACGATGTTTTCATTACATACATTTTTCGTAAGAATTCAAACCCACGATTTTCGGAATAAAAGTAGAGGTATCTATAGTAATATCAGAACTCTACAGTTAGTCTGAAATTCTGACTCCACCGTACCTGTACTTTTTTTTTTTTTTGTTTATGCTATTTTTATGTGTAGTCCAGAAAAGAAAATTGTATTTCTTTTCTTTTTCTTTCTTTCTATCTTCTGGTAATCATCGTACTTTGTCTCCTGCGCTGTGACTGCAATAAACCATCTGAAAATACAACATTGTAAGGGAGGGTTGGTGAAAGGCAGGTAGAAGGTCGCTTCTGGCCATAAAGACTATGTAAAAACTCTAGCCTAGGCAAAAATATCACTTTACAAAAGCGATATGTCAGTCCAATTATATTCAAATAAAAATCAAATAGGTACCACATTGAAAACCCAATCGCGGTTCGACATCCTATTGTTTTAAAACCCAAACATCCTCTAAAAATACAAAAATTAAAATCAAAAGCCGTACAGACCGGGGTTCATAGAAAAACAACGTTTTTTAACATAGTTACCACATCAAACGAACCGAATACAAAAAAAACCAGCCAAGTGTAAGTCGAACTCCCGCACGAAGGGTTCCGTGCCATTATATTCTATTCTGTTTTTACTATTTGTTATTATAACGACAATAAAATCATCTGTAAAAATGTCTACTTTCAGTTTCAACTGTTCATGAAATATACAAACAGCCTGTTGACAGACAGACAGACGGACGGACAGTGGAGTATTAGTAAAAGGCGCCCTGTTTTTACCCTTTGAAATAAAGAAATACAGTTTTATTTTCTTTGAGTGACATTGTCCGGGTACGGAACTCTGAAAACCACCAACTAGTGACGTGAAAAGAAAAAAAAGTGACACGCGAATATCTAAAAAAAATAGGCTGCACAATTTCCACACCCGTATGAATAGATCTTCACCGAAGGACCATTGACATATTTCGCTCATGCCAATATGCATCGTATACTGTAAACAATAAAGTACATTTTGCTGTGTTGTTGGTACCTAATTATCGTGATGGCTGGGTAGGAAAGAATGGCAAGAAGCCTGTGAAATCATGCACGACGATAACCTATAATTATAAGAAGACGATTAGCGTCTGGCTTCTTTAGTGATGGGGGTCTTTTCTATCGATAAAAAAAAAAAAACTGGTTGCCTGTAAAGTCGGTATACGGGCGAAAGTTTTACGTGACAACAACTGTGCTCGAGTGGAAGGGACGCGTGCCTTTCACTTTTTATGTCTGTCTCTCTCGCTCTTAGGCGGGCTAACCATGCCCGCGTGCCTCTCACTCGCTCTCATTGTGAGCGCATAACGTCAGCGGAGCGTAACGCAGTTTCTTGAAGTGTCACCCGGCAAACCAATTTATAAAACGTTGTCACGTCAAAACATCGATAATTTTTAAGATAATCGTGATACTTAGTCTAAAAAATGCCTTATCAATATCAGGTTCTGAATTTTCCATTTTTATTTCCTAGCGAATGCTTCCGTGATAATAGTAAAGAACGGTGATGGCCTAGTGGCAGATACCTCTACGTTTATTCCGAAAATCGTGGGTTTGAATTCTTACGAAAAATGTATGTAATGAAAACATCGTAATGAAATTCGCAGCTTAGTTGGCCACAGACGTATTGACAAGTTCTTTCCTCTGGAATCGGTTGACTAAGCTGAGTGGGTGGTATAGATACTGGACAAACCTACCGCATCCTCATGCAAAACTACCCAATTAAATAGGTCTAATTGCCTGCGTTGCGTTTTGTTTTTATTTATTTACTAAATATTTACAATACAGGAAAAGTATTTTTGTAGTGCACAAATTTCGGTATGTTTTAAGCACATTAAAATAAAAAATTTAGTTTTTTTTATTTTGGAGCTAACTCAAAAACTCTCAGAGCTATAACCATTTAAGTGTTTCTAACAAAACGACGAAGTCCATGGACACAATACTAGCGCCCCAGCGAGTTTAATAGCGCGCTCTAAATGAAGGTAGGTACCTACGTGTCACTGTGTGTATCAATACTGAGATACCCAATAATTTAGAAATTGCAGGAAGTTTTTCACATTAAGTTTTGGTTTTTTTTTCTTTCTTTTTATTGCGTAAATGTACTCCACTGCCGACATATATTCAGCAGAAAAAAAATGTGCACTACAAAAATACTTTTCCTGTATATGAAAATTATAAGCTAATCAAAAATCACTAAAATTTGTCCGGTTTATTGGTTTGTGTGTAAATAAATCGAGATTGGTACCTAAAATCGACTTTCCCTCTACATTAAATTATCTATAGATACAAATACTTATCTAAACAATATCCACACAGAGTGTACTCATATAAATAGTGAAGTGATCAATATTCAAGCAACGAGAAGCTTCTCTTCATAAAATACAAACGATAAATACTTATCGATATTAGAGATAAAATATACTTACACTAAAATAGAGAGTACCTACATCATCATAAAATGTGACAGTATTTTGAGTAATAGGCGACAACCATTATAATGTAGCCTGACATGCCTGACAAACTGAAACATGTATATATTTGCTGCAATATATCTTTGTAGATCTTCAAATAAGGAAGAATCAAATAGTTTTAACATTCAGTTTCCAAGGCTAATGTTTGATTTTGGAAATAAAAAAAATAAAAAGTAAAATAATTTTTTGACATTGACAGTTTTTCGAATTATCCTAATGCAATCTCTTGACCGCAAGGACCTTACACAATAATCCTTGTACAACAATAATAAAGCAAAGCCTGAAGTCGGCACTTCAGCAGTGACAATTTCCGATGTAGATAGCGACACCTGAGGAGCGATTCTAAATTATTTGAAAAATTAAAATGGCAATCAAAATCCTAGTTAGGATATTTTTTTTTACTAAGAGAAATTCTCTAACGTTCTCTCTATTCACTTTATGTATTTTATCTCCTTGTTCGATATATCTTTATCGCTGGCTCTTGACTACTAAACTTAAATTGAATCGTAAAAATTTCGCATTGATTAATGAAGACAATCGTTTTGTATTCAAAGAGTAAATATGTAAATAAACATAAATAAAGCTGTAAACAAACCGTCGATGTGTTTGTTACCAGTTTGTTCAAAGCTTAAGAAATGTTTCTTACTTACTATAATTATTTACATGCCGAATCTAGTCCAATAGGTTGCCACAGTTACGGCATCGTCACTTGCTTTATAGAGATCTTGTAAGGTGCAGGAGGCAGGGCTTTTCTTTCTTAAAACTATCGATATCTCCAAGATATACCTACCCCATCCCTTCAGCCGAGTGTTCTACATGGCACGCTCGGCTCGACTCAAACCCAAGTTTTGTTACAGACAGGCTGGAAACACTTACACGGCTTAGCACTAAGGTTCATTAGTACACAAACTTAAATACCTTCATTAAAGCAACTTGGTGAAACGCCAAGTGATTTGTTTCCACTTTAGTAAGGAATGTAGGATTAAGTTTAACTTTATTTTCATTGGAGAATAATGTTGGGGAAATTGTAATTACTGAGCGGTTTAAGTGTTTATTTTTTGTGGTTTCTACTATGTGATATTTGTAAATCTATAGGTATTTGTAAAAGAGAAAATAACTAACTCGCTCAGTAGGGAGCGTTTCTGAGATTTCAGAAACTACAGGAGCTAGGAGTTTCAAATTTTGCATGGGGGTGAATCTTTCAGGGCGTAAGTGCTCATTGAGACGGGATTTTGCGTAAATCGATCCCTAATTTATTATAATTAAATTTTTGGCCACGGGTTTTTTCACGGTGAGTTCAGTAAAAAAAAACACCGAGAACCTTAGCCGACAACCGGACAACCGGGTGACAACTGAGATTTAGACGAGAATCTTTTTCCCCTATGAAAAAAAATAGTTTAGTTTAGGAAAAGAACATGAATAAAACCCGTCGCGTCATTCAGGGTTAAAAAAATACGTAACAAAAACATTTTCTTTGTTCGTAAACCAAACATTAATTATTTAAAAAATATACGTAGTCAATTTAAGTGGCGGTAAATTTACGAATTTATTCGAAATCGGTCACTATTAAGAGTAATAAACAAAGAGTCTTAAATTACAATGCTATTTGGTAATATAGATAGCTATTATAACGTAAGCTTCTTCTTCCGCCTGCCCTTATCTCGATTTATCTGTGGTCGGCGCAGTATGTCTTATTCTTCCATTCTCTTCTATTAGTCGTCAGCTCATAGTTCACATTCATCTCTCTCATGTCTTGTCTCACGCAGTCCATCCATCTTTTCTTAGGTCTTTTACTTCCTCTACATTCATTCTCATCACTCTTCTAGTCTCATGCGGTTTTACTCTCTTTATCATATGGCTATTATGACGTAAGAAATTGCTAAGAAATTTTGGAAAATTATTTTCCAAAATTTCTTGGCTAGTTGGCTAAAGGCTAGTTGTAACTATGGAACTATTAAATAGCTAAGTATAGTGTGACTTATGGTGTGACTATAGTCTACTGAGAGGATTGACTATAGTTAAGTTATCTAATGAGGTTTTAATCACTTATCAACGGGCCTAATTCTGCCATTTACATGAAACCTTTTGGATATCAATGTGCCATATTATTGGAAACAAGTTTTTGTGCTGTCTATAGCTGTTAAACGTCAAATTCTATGGGAGCAACACATGCGCAACACTATCAAAACCCACCATTTTTAACTGACTTCAGGCAGTTCGCGCATAACTTTTTGGTTTAGGTTTATTAAATGGCAGAGTTTTGAAAAACAGGTCCTCTTTCCGTTACAGATTTTTTCCTATGTCATTATTATCTCTAGTCCTACATTTTAAATATCTTTAGTAGGTAGGTAAAAAAACATCGTATGGTGAATATCGTATCATTTATTGTTCAGGCTTACTATACGTCATTAATTTGAATGATTGGTTTCCTTTGTCGAGGACAATCGTGATTTAATGGAGGCTTTCGAAAGATAGTAGTACGTTGATGACTGAATTTGTATTTTATAATTGCTTTTGTTGACTTTATTGTGTGATTGATGTTAAAAACAACAACAACAATTAAACAGCTTATAAAATGTAAACGAAATAATTGTTGTTAAAATAAGACATTTCGTATTGGTGTGTCACGAATGTAATTCATATTAGATACTATCAGATTAGAGGAAAATTAGTCTAATTATAAAAAAATAAGATTTTTAAAAATGGGGTAACAACAATAATTAAGACATTGTAATGCAATAAATGGTTGGATTAGCATCTTCTGTTACAAATTGTGCCGCATTAATGACGTCATATTCTTGATTTAGTATTTGCAAGTGAAATAGGAATAAACGGCCTATTATCTCTGCTGACTGATTTTAAAGACTTTTGCAAAGGTAAAAAAACAGTTGCGGCCATCTTGTTGACACTCGATCCTAGCTTGCGGCGGCGGTGTCTTAGCTGTCTGTTCTAAATCAGCTTATTATCGTCCATATAATAATCCATTAGGAAAACATTTGAGTTGCAGTGTACCGCAGTGCTCGGTTAGCGAGATAAACCATAAGTTATGGGCTTAGCTGCCGGCTGCCGGCTGCGTGGAGCGTGGATTTGCAAGGGAAAAATATGCGATTCTGTAGTGCTACGCAGAATTAAACTAGAGAGTTATGGAAGTGAATTATGAACAACATAAAGGTATGATTTTGTTAACCGGATTTTTCGCTGTTATTACGGCCTCTGTTGCGCAGTGGCATAACTCCCGCCTGCGACCCAGGAGGTTGCGGGTTCGATCCCCCCTGTTGTACAATTATTTTATGTGATCTAGGGATATCTGTATGTAAGTATATTAAGATTTTTTTTCAAAAAAAATTCGTGTTTGGCCACTGAATTCGGGATCAAAATGTTGGTGAGGCAAATACTATAATGTAGTCAGTATTAACCTACTTAGATACTTGTATTCTTTAGTTATATTATATAGATATATATCAATATTAAGCGCCCAGTGCGCTATTATTATGCTCTATGATGGCTCTATGTAACACTCAAACTCAATCGTAGTTTTTCACCCAGGAGTGACAGACGAACGGACTTAATGTAATGATGCTCGTATTAAAAAAAAAGTCTATCAAATATCATTTCCAGCAAACCAAAATACATACCTACCTACTAAAAAAATCACAGCACAGATCAAAACAATATATTATTCCCTGCGCCATCCATCTTCCGAAACTCCGTGTAAAAAGCACTCGTTTATACTTTCAACAGTGTTTCGCCATGTTTTTTTTTCTCTAGTAGTTACCAGTGTTGGTTTTGACCGGCCGGGTTAAATGGATACTCACTATTCAGGGTTTTAAATGAAACATCCAACATGGACTTTATTAGGAACAGTGTTGATCTTTGATGTTATATCGAATGAGAATTGTAAACTAGCTGGGCTCTGTGGTTTTATACAACTAGACCTCTATAGTTAAAAAAAAATAAAAAATATTTATTTGAACAAAGAACTTAGGTGGTAATAACAAACAAAAAAGAATCGTTCTCAGCTGCGAAAATAGTAAACTGCGTTGAAGTGAGAGCGCCCTCCTCCAGAATGCAGATGGTTATATTTAGGTACATCTTCTTAATATATATAAATCTCGTGTCACAATGTTTGTCCTCAATGGACTCCTAAACCACTTATCCGATTATAATAAAATTCGCACACCATGTGCAGTTCGATCCAACTTGAGAGATAGGATAGCTTACATCCCGATATTCCCACGGGATCGGGAGTTACGCGGGTGAAACCGCGTAGGGCAGCTAGTAGGTATATATAGATTAAACAAAACAAACAGTAGGAGAAATACAGCCTTATGTTGGGGTCTTTTTGCGTGAGATAGTCGACTGTGTTAGTCGAAAGAATTTGTCAATACATCTAGAGTTAAATAAGTCGCGGGTTTTATTACGATGTTTTCCTTACACATAAAAAAACAAAACTCCAAGAGTTTCTTGTGCTTTCTGCTCATTGGTTGGCACACAACCTAAGTTAGTTTTTAAGACGGTTCAATGTGACTTCATGCATGCATGTTTCCAAATGTATAAACTAATTTAGACTTTGACTTTCACCAATTACAAACTCAGAACTTATAATGAAACTAATTGCAGCAGCAAGACTTCGGGACACAGTTAGTCAATTCTGCGTATATAGGGAACGTTTTGATTAACTGTAATTAGACGGTAGTTTGACAACCATTTGACATCATTCCATATTTTCGTGTAAGACTAAAGGTGGTCGCAGATTGATCAGAGCCGAAGGAATCGAATTTTTGCCGTCCACGGGAAAAAGTACCTTATAATAATAGAGATAAGGTACATTTATATTTCAGAGTCGGCTGCCTCTGACGATGCGGTCGACTCTGATGACGTCATCGGAAATACCTTTCACCCCAGTCTGCCCGTTATAAGGGGAAAGGTATCGAAACGTCAGTTTTACAAAAACAAAATAAACGCGATTATATCCGTTAAATTCGTTTCTAGAATCTGCTTTTTTGATTTCGGTTAAAAATAAGAAAGGAGATCTGCAGATCTTCATAGAACCTTGGGCGTAAGATGAACAAAAATGAAAAGTGACAATTTGCAATCCACATTTAATAGTAATTTCATAAATATCAGCTTCATTACCCTAGCACTCCGACATTATGAGATATTTGCAGTCATACTTGACCAACTTATTGTCAATTTCATTACTTAATACACTGTATTTTTATGTTTGCTATCACTCCTAGTTACCTTTAATGAAACTAAGATTTTGCCGCATCTGTCTGTCAATGCCTGCCTTTGAATAGAAACGTTGCAAAAGGCCGTCGATTTAAAAAAACTCGAAAAATACACAAAACATACCGAAGATTTACAAAGCAAAAAAGCAATGAGAATAACAAACATCTGTCAATCAATCTCAGAAAAAAAGTGCCACAGATTCAATATCGATCTATAATCGATTAATTAAATCGATATAATTTTTATTTCGTTCGATTAACTTAATAATTGAATATAGCTTTAGTATTAAACACAATTATCTTTAGTAGTTCACAAAATGATAGATTTCATTATATAAAAACCACTGACCTCCAAAGTACTAGATAAAAACGAACAAAACGTAAAAGGGAATGTATCGGTAAAAAAATATTATTCGATTCTAAATCGTTCGATTATTATTGACCAAGCAATTATAGTCACTCCTGTTTTGAAGAAATTGCCATAAAAAAAAAATGAAAATGGTAGCTTTTTGAGGTAAGTGAATCTGTGATAAATAATATTTTTAAAGTAAAAAATGATTCCCGACTGGTAGGAGAAATCTAATATGCAGGCGCAAGACTAAAAATATAGCACTATTCTTTGAATATGTCAAACATCTTGTCTATCCTAGCCCAAGCTTGCATATCTCCTTTCCGCTAAATAAAGCTTAGTTGAAAAACAAGTTTATAATTAGGGCACTATGTTATCACATAAACTGTCCCTATTTCACCAGCGAACGTACCGAAACTAAAGCATAATATGCACACGAAGCTTTTGTTAGAGCTTACAAAAATGCTTAAAATAAACCAAGCTAAAAAGTTCGAGGTTTGTGGAAAATTTTCGGAGCTTTTATTGCATTTTGTGTAGTTCGGCTCTTTTGCTAGATTGACACTGTTCACTGGTGGTTATGTTTGTTTAGGAACAAAGGAAATATTAACTTAGGTATACCTTCCTGCATTTCATTATTTTGAGTAAAAATATGGTATTTATTTTAGTTTATTTTAGTAGACAGTACGCTTATTTACCATTTACTAGCTGTGCCCTGCGGTTTCACTCGCATTAGTCCCAATCTCGTAAGAATATCAAAATAAAAAGTAATCCTGTTCTCCAGCTATCTACATACCGAGTTTCATTGCAATCGGTGTTATTCTCCGAGCTGTTCTCGAGTTAGAAATGATGTAACTAACACAACTTTGTTTTATTATAATAATATAATATAAATAATATGAATCATTTATTTCAGGTAACAGGCAGCCTTATAAATAAGTACAGACCCATATAAAATAGATATCTTACAGACTAACATACATATACTTAGATAATATTTTATTAAAAAGTTAAGTTTTAGAGTTTTAGAGTCTTCGGTCTCGCCTCCATATAGCGTCAGTATACAATGCCGGTGGGCCAAAAATCAGCAGAGAAGAACATGTCCTTCAGCGTCGCTTTATATATGACTAGCTGCGCACCGCGGTTTACCGCGGTAAGTCTAGTTCCCGTGGGAATATCGGGATAAAAAGTAGCTTCTGGGTTAATCCAGGTCTCAGGTAAGAATTAAATTACACAAAATATCTTAGCATTCTAAATTCAAAACTGCCCATTAATTTCAATTAACTAAAACAAATTTTCCGTATAATCTGTTTACCGTAAAATCTCTATTTATTTCAACAGTTGACCGGTTTAAAAACGCTGGCAACACCGGCCCGTTGATTGATGACACTGTTGTTAATGCTTATCATCAATTTTAATTTGTCATATTAGGTTTATTTAAATTGCCCACTCCCTTAGTTTGCGGTTGGGAAAGGCTGTGTTCACTGTGTGAAGAGCGGTGTTGGCACAGTGGTAGACACATTGACTTTCACTCCGAAGGTCGTGGGTTCGAATCCCGGCCAGCTGTGCACCAAACGATATATTTTTATGTGCGCTAATTAACATTGCTCTTACGGTTAAGGAAAGCATCGTGATGACACCCGCGGCTGAGTTGTCTCCAGACAAGTTCTTTCCATTGGATAACTTTGTCGATCAAAGTTGAGAGGATAGTTAAGATGCTGGGCAAGCCATTGGAAATTGAAAATATCATCAAAAACAAGGAAGATCTTCCATCGGGCAGGTGTTATACCTGGTAGGCTGTAGACCAACAAATTTTCGTTGAAACTTGTTCAGTTCAGAAATACTTCGTTTCCGCGAGCTAGGTCGGTTCAGTGCCATCTGTTGGTGGTGAAGCAAAGCGTCGCGGTCGCCACAAATTCTGTAAGTGCAAAATAGACGCAGCTTTACTTTTAAAACATATTAATTCGCTTTAACATGACATACTTTTTTTAAAGCTCATTTTTGTTTGTTTATTTTTGTGGTGATGATAGACCGTAACCTCATAATAGTCGCCCCTACGTCAGATTCCCCTACGGATTTATTATCGTATCTAAGCTTATCCAAAAAGTCGAAAGAGGCGGTCTGAAGTCTATGTTATCACCTCTATCACCAATCAGGCAACTAAAATTGGTATTATTAAAATATTGTTAACTCAGGCAAGGCTCAAGGTCCTGCTTGAGTTGAAGTTGAAAGTCTTTTAACTCATAATTAATAAGACAAAGATTAATTATTAATATAATTAATATAAACAATTAAGTAAATTTTGTTCTGCGACTATAGGAAATCCGATGTTTAGAGGCTATGTTTACTTACCAGAAAATCAGCTGTTACTAACTCGGGGAGATCATTAACCTTAACATTTTTTTTTAGACTGACCTTAGTCTGCATTAATCATAGTACAAAAGAATCAGAATCGTCGTAGTATCGATACAATAGATAATATTTCTTTACTTAATCGTTTTTCAATATAGTCTCACAATTAAAAAATCTTTTTTTTTTTTCATATTTTCAGGAAACTTAATAAGTATACCATTTTATAAAGCTTAAAAAACGTTTAAACCTACTGAAAAGTTCATATCGATAATTCTATTAGTCTTCAAATTAACTAGGAAACCGAAAAAAAATGAAGAATATTATTTTAGACGCCTTTTTCTCGATATTTTCATTTTTTTGAGATATGACACTATTTGAGCGGAGGTGCGAAATGTTGATTGTAAAGGTGCACCAGAAGTAGCACTCAACCGCTTTCTTATATTACCAATAACCCTAATATACTAATCAACTAATCTGAATTTACCGATTCAAATGCTTTGTCCATTGTACCGCCTGAAGCACTGCATCAAATGCGTTACAAAACACGTCGATCCGGTCTCAACTTTGTACGGTTTGCACTGGAAATTTCGTACGATTTTCAATGGAAATTAATTCTGAATTTAAACAGGGCAGCGATTTAAGTACTTACGAACTTATGCCGGAGCCACACGATTAATGAGTTGTTACCTTATATAGAGAAAATAATTATTTAGTTAAAGTATACATAATTACTTTGTCTATCTATATTTTATGTTTACCCCTATATGTACGGTCGGAGTAAGAATTGCAGACCCAAAATAGAGTTCTAAAATTACTATTATTGTAATGTTATAATCTAATAATATTTATAAACTTCAACTCGAGTAAAACCTCAGAATCTTGCTTGAGTTGAAAACATTCTAATAATAGCAGTTTTGGAGTTCTACGGTGGGTCTGCAATTCTGACTTCCACTGTACTATCTATATTTATCAATTCTATTCTTGCAAAGTCTCCCCGCCGCGCGTCCGTCTTTATAAACAGTTGGCACAATTGTCACCATGCCGGACTGCCAACCACAGGGTTGCGGGTTCGATTCGCGCCCCAGACATGTATTTATGCTTAGATATTTGTCTGTGGTCTGGTTGTTTCTGTGTATTATAAGTATATATTTACAAAAGAAAGTATATAAGTAGTATATCCGTCGTCTAGCCCCCATAACACAAGTCTAGTTACTTAGCTTGGGGCTAGATGGCGATGTGTGAAATGTCCTGCATTATTTATTAATAAATAAAAAAAGTATGCGTTCATGCTCTGCTACCGGTGCGAAGTCGGACGGAATGCTAGTTACACAATCAAAAACACAAAATTATGTTTGCGTGTTACAAAGCGTAGCCTTATCGCTCTAAGAGTTCTCTTCTAAGTAATATTTGAACGGATTCAAATTTAAGGCAGATGAAGGGTTGAATAGTGGTAGACCTTGTAGAGACCATTGCATTTAATAAATTGAAATTAGTTAGGACTTAGGTGTTTAGGCCTACTGATCGCAGACATGGCCATTAACTAAACGTTGAAAGTCCGACTTCGGGGTTTGCCAACGTGCCATGGAGCGCAGCATACTCGGTGTCAAACTTACTCACACGGTTCAGATCAGAAACACGGAAATGCGCTCCCAAACCAAAATTAAGGGCGTTGGCCACACTGCTGCCGAACTTAAATGGAACTGGGATGGACATATCTGCCGCATGTGCGATCACATGTGGGCAAAAACCACCGCGGACTGGTTCCCGAACAGCAGGCGCCCCCGCGGCAGGCCCAGAAGGAGATGGCTGGACGAGTTGGACTCGCATCGTAGGGACTGGACCCAGCTGGCACTAGACAGGGAATAATGGAAGGAGGGGGGGAGGCCTTTGCCCTGCAGTGGGACGGAATAGGCTAAAATAAATACCTAAATAGGTACAGGTTGTGCAGCGAATGGTGAGCGCTGGCGGAAAGTGGAAGGGGTATGCGCAGAAGTCAATTTTTAGGTCTGTTTGGGCGGGGGGACAGGAGCGAAGGGAGGGTCAGTTGCTCACATCATCGCTCTCTGTTTAGCACACACGTCTTTAGCCGCGCTCTGTCCCGCTCCCGCACGTCTAAGTACTGTCGCGCACATAAATATTTACCATCACTCGGTTAACATTGCAGCCGCGTAGCTAACTTTACCCAGATCGAAAATTCAACTTTATACAGAAAAACTGGTAATCATTGGTGCAGGCTTAGAAATCCATGTTCGTACCTTTGTTCAGTAAATGTACAGGACAGTATTAGTTCCGTGGTTTGAAGTTCGCGCCAAAAACAATAGAAAATATAGATTTGACAGCAATTTGACAGTTTAATTAAAGTGACAGTGACAGATTATCGATCAATAGAAGATCAGTAGTCAATAGGTAGTTGTTTCAATAAAAGGAAATAAGTATGTTTATTTAATTTGAGTTCCATATTAGTAGTCTATCTATAGTTTAATAGTGTAAATTACAGTGAATAAATATACTATATAATAGTAATAGTATTTAAATGAATGTTTTTCTGGTTGGGCAAAATCATATACGGTATGTAAACAAAGTATGACGGTTTGGCTGTAATAATTCTGTGCGCGATTGTACATGCGCAAACCATCCCCACCAATTTCCGCCAGCGCTCACCATTCGCTGCACAACCTGTAACACCGATCCAAAAAATTCAACAAACTTGTAATAAAAGGTTTGCAAGTGCTGTATGTATACTTTGCGCGATGAGTTCCCTATGGGATTTGAATCCACGACTTCCGGATTGAAGTCTGGGACCTGTCAGTGTGTCATTGTGATAGATGTCTTTTATTGTGTTTCCAGAGTCACATCACGTGAGAATGATATAAGTTAACTTCTTCTTAAAAACCATTACGGGTCAGAAGGCTAATTCCCTTAAATAAAATTGTTTGAATTACATTACAATATCATTTCGATTACAAAAAATAAAAGATACCCTTAAAGTAGCGCAGTTTTTGAGAAACCCTCCTTTTTTTGAAGTCGGTTAAAACTTATGCAAGACTTGAAGCACAGACGTTTTGCTGGCTTCTCTCGCTTAGTTTAATGTTACCGGTATACTAAAGTCCCGGATTTGGAGGACTTATAAACTTATTTCAGTTGATATAAAAACCTGATTTAATTTTCAGTGAGTTATACATATATATCCATCTATCTATCTATAATTAAGTTCCGGTTTTAGTGAAACTATACTTAACCTATTTCAGTATAAAATTATGTAAAAAAATGGTTGTCTGTAAAGTCGGTTTATGGACGATAATTTTACGTTATTATAATATCATAAGAAACCGATAAAAAAATTAAGGTTTTTTAGTTTTTCCTTTTTTGTTGTCTTTTTTTTCCTTTCAATGAGTCTTCTATTTGTCACTCGTCACCATAACAGAAGCCCAGATAAGCGATATTATTATTTAAAAAAACACGAGACGCGTGACGCTAACCATGACGCCGTCATGGTACCGGAAGATGACGGCGCGTAACATGACGGCGTTATGGTACCGGAACATTACACTTTTTTGTAAATGCAGGTGTTCCATCAATTTATTAGACTTTATCACGTCAAAAACCTTACCTAATTTTCAGTTAGTTACATAGGTATAGGTATGTAACTTAACTACCCAAATGTAAAATTAATTCAGTATTCGAATAGCCCGAATAGCCTGAAGTGTCCGTAGAGAGTTTAGAATATTTGAATAGACATTTGCTTTGATAGAACATTCAGATATTGTGGCAATTGTTTGATAGTTTCCGTTCTCAATGATATTTCTATCAAATAGGTATTGTATTATGTCTGTGATATCTTTTTGGGCAACTGTATCAGTTTAAATAGGACAGGGCTATAAATACACCATCAGGGTTATTGGTACCTACCTACCTATACAAGGTTATTGGAAATTATGCTAGCAAGCCATTGAGGGCTACTTCTGTGCACCTAAACAAAACAACAACAACAACTTTTGTTCTACGACTTTTGGAAATTCGAACATTTTTTCGAAAATTTTGAGGTTAGCTTTACCTGAAAATCAGATGTTCCTTACACGGAGAGGTCAGTAACCTTAAAATTTTACTTATTTTTTAAGTTTCATCTACTGTCCTTGGTCTGAATGACCATTGTTTTAAAAAATCTGCTGTTTTTCGAATTTACATAACCTCAAAATTTTCATTTTTTTTTTCGAATTTCCAAAAGATGTAGAACAAAAGTTGTTTGTTTAGGTGCACAGAAGTAGCCCTCAACGGCTTGCTAATATAATTTCCAATAACCCTGTATATAAGAAAGTAAGGACTACTTCTGTGCACTTTAACATTCAACTTTTGTTATTGGTGATTGTTAGTTAAGGTGAAAGGGTACCGGCGCTCTCTCCATACAAACTTAGTCGACTGTTTCCTCGCTGGATTATGGCACTAGAGCAAATATTTTTGTTGCATAAAACCTATAACTGCCATGACTCTCCATACAAACTTAGTCGACTGTTTCCTCGCTGGATAATGGCACTAGAGCAAATATTTTTGTTGCATAAAACCTATAACTGCCATGACTATGCTCCTATGTTTTGGATTTTTTTTTCATTTTTTAATTACTTATCATAGAAATTAAGATTTAAAAACAAAAAAGAAAAGAAAAACAAAGCATAGGCATGGGGCATGGTCATGGCAGTTACAAGTTTTATACAACAAAAATATTTGCTCTAGTGTAATTATCCAATGAGGAAACAGTCGATTACATTTGTATGGAGAGAGCGCCCGGTACCCTTTCCTCTTAAATGATTTACGGGGAAAACCTCATTTTTTATGAGTATCTTCTACACTTATAGGTATAATAATGAGGGAAGTTTTTTTGTTTGTTTGTAACGAATAGGTTCCGAAACGGCTGGACCCATTTTGATGAAACCTGGTATGGTGATCAGTGATAGTCAACCAGGGGTAGATACGTCTTTGAGAAATATTATACTTGACCAAACGAAACTAAGGCATTTGACATTGCTCTTACGGTGAAGGAAAAACATCGTGATGAAACCCGCGGCTTGGTTGGCTCCAAAAGTATTGACAAGTCTACTCTGGACATGGTCGACTAAGCTGAGAGAGTAGTGGGTGGTGGGCAAGCATACTCCATCCTCACGCAAAAAGGACCCAATTAAAAAAGGGTTTAGTTGCGGAAAACAGCCCGTATACAAGTACAAGTAAGCCAATTGACTCATAATCATCCTCGGATGTTTTCGCATATGAAGACACCTTAACCACTCTATATCTGTTACATCGCACTGATGAAGATACATTGATTCATTGGGAGTTTAGGCTACTTTTTATCCCGATATTCCCACGGGATCGGGGGTTACGCGTGTGAAACCGCAGAGCGTTGTTTAAGAGAAAAGGGTACCAGGGGCTCTTTCCATACAAACTATTACAAACGTAGTCGAGTGTTTTCTCCCTGGATAATGACACTAGAGCAAATATTTTTGGTGCATAAAACTTATAACTGCCATGACCTTGACCATGCCCCTAGTTTTTTTTTCTTTTTTTAATTTTTCTTCATTTCTATGATAATTAGAAAATGAAAAAAAGCAAAACATAGGGCATGGCAAAACATGGGTCATGGCAGTTATAGGTTTTATGGCACAAAAATATTTGTGCTAGTGTCATTATCCAGGGAGGAAACAGTCGACTACGTTTGTATGGAGAGAGCGCAGGTACCCCTTTCACATTAATATCAAATAATAGCATTTCAACAATTTTTAATAGTATTTCGTCACGTCAATTTAAACTAAACTTTTTACATAAAACTCAGTAGAGTAGAGGTGCCAGAGAAATAATCGTAGTAATCAAGCAGGTCTTATCGCTTAAAGTGATCTTAATGAGTCGACTAGCAATGAGAAAGTTTTTAACGTTTACTGCAATATGACTGCACTCTAGATTCTAAAATCTAAACTTTATATTTAGATTTTTTTGTTTTTTATTTGTTTCTAACAAATAGGCACCGAAATAACTGCCCCGATTTTGATGAAACTTGATTTGAGAATACATTGATTCATTAGGAGTAATATAGGTTACTTTTTCCCGATATTTCCACGGGATCGGGAGTTGCGCGGGTGAAACCTCGGAGCGCTGATAGTCTGAAATCAAACAAGATTAAAGTTATATTGACTTGCAAACCAAAAATGAAATTCTTCGAATACCGTAAACATGATTTGACAACTTTAAAACTGATTAAATATGATCTCCTTTGTGGTATAGAATTTAATACGCGTTAAGGTGAAAGGGTACCTGCGCTCTCTCCATACAAACGTAGTCGACTGTTTCCTCCCTAGATGATGATACTAGCACAAATATTTTTGTGCCATAAAACCATGACCATATTTTTTGTTTTATTTTTTAATCTTAATTTCTATGATAATTAAAAAATGAAAAAAACCAAAACATAGGGCATAGTCATGGCAGTTATAAGTTTTATGCACTAAAAATATTTGCTCTAGTGTCATTATCCAGGGAGAAACAGTCGACTACGTTTGTAATAGTTTGTATGGAAAGAGCCCCCGGTACCCTCTCCTCTTAAATGCATTTAGCTTAATTTGTTCAAGCACAATGTCTTGCAAACTGCCATTAGACAATAAATCAATTGACGTACGAATAATCGATCAGCCCACGCGTTTGGTATCTAGAGAACCAAGAAAGAAACAAGACAAAGGCTGATTAACACATTATCCTCACTTGCATAGTATAATTGCGTAAAAACGAGCCAAGGGCGAGTCGGACTTGCGCGCAAAGGGTTCCATACCATTATATTCTATTTTTAGCAGCAACAGAAATACATCATCTGTGAAAATTTCTACTGTCTAGCTGTGAAGGTTTGTTCGACAGACAGACAGTGGAATCTTAGTATTAGGGTCCCGTTTTTATACTTTGTGTACGGAACCCTAAAAAGGATCCTTGTAAAATATAATGTAGGTTACAACAAAAATATTTTCCGCATCTTTACATCATTGATATTCGTAGTGACAATCGTTATTTACCTACTTATGTATTTCGTGCGTGTATTGTTATATGCTGATGTTACTCAAGGAAATCGAGTGGAATATAGGTTCCCGGAATACTGATATTATAAGAATCTTTGTGACATACTTTAGAATATTATGCTACTAGCGACCCGCCCCGGCTTCGCACGGCTATATTAGTCCTGTATTATTCATATAAATCTTCCTCTTGAATCACTCTATCTATTAAAAAAAACCGCATCGAAATCCGTTGCGTAGTTTTAAAGATTTAAGCATACAAAAGGATATAGGGACAGAGAAAGCGACTTTATTTTATACTATGTAGTGATGAACATATGCAGAGATGAGAAGAGTGATGAGTATGAATGGAGATGGATGGAGAGGGAGAGGACGATCGAAGAAATGATGGATGGACTGCGTGAGACAAGACTTGAGAGAGATGAATGTGAACGATGAGATGACGACTAATAGGAGTGAATGGAAGAAAAATACATACTGCGCCGACCTTAAATAAATTGGGATAAGGGCAGGAAGTTGATGATCATGAACAGATAGAGACAGAGAAAACTACAAAAATTAGCTTTTTCCTTTGATTTGCCACCTTTTTCGCAGCGCTTTTTCTCTTCAGCGCTTGCTACGCCTGCCTAAAAGATAATAATCATAAAAATAATCATAATCATAATTTATTGCTTCATGTAAGTATAGTGTTACAAGTATATTATAGTTCATGTTGTGTCTATAATAATATATGTACAATTAAATTAAATATATTAAATTTAATTAAATTTAATATTATATTTAAATTTAAATTAAATTAAATATATTAAATTTAATATTATATTTTAATTTAAATTAAATTAAAAATATTTAATTAAATTGCGATCAATATACCTACTTTACGCTCGTCGTCGACTTAAAATTTTATATTTATAGATGAGTATAAAACAGACTGACAAGAGAGTAATCTTTTATGGGTTCCTTTTTTACCTTTTAAGGTACGGAACCCTAAAAACACAAAGAATTCAAAGATCAAACCAGAAACAGTCGTTCACAACAATTATATTATTTCCAAAACAAAATACTACAAAATTCAATTCCAAGATCCATCCTTCTAGAACACCCCCAAAATGTCAACGAGCGGAAAATTTTAAATTAGTTTGTCTTGTTAATGATTCCTGAAGTTTCTGTACTTCTCAGTCTTGTTTGGTAAAACGTAATAACCTCTCTAGACTACGGACTTTTTATCGACCGATACATAATATCATCAATAGACGGTTCAAACTGATGTAATGCACTGCATGACTCTGTTATAATAAATTACCTAAAGATGTATATGACATGTCCATTAACAAATTCAAAACTTTTATAAAGCATAAATTGTGCGGTAAGGCATACTATGATATCTCTTCGTACCTTAATGATAAGAATCCAAATTATTTGTGAGCGTGATCACATAAAAAAAAACCCCATGAGTTTCTTGTGCCTTCTTCTCATTGGTGGGCGCGTTCCGAAGGCACACATCCTAACTTAGTTTTTAAGACGATTTCAAGTGATCATTGTAATTTTAAACATAAATATCGAAAGAAATAAAGAAATTTGACTTTGACTTTGACTTTGTGAGAGAAACGGAGTTATAGCCGAGGGAAAGGAAATACGTAGCAATAGGTAGGTAAATAAAATACTAGGTAAAATTGTAGGTATAGAAATAGATACAAAGATTTGTTTGTAATTTGACCGAACAGTATGGAAACGAATAAGTATGTCGCGCGGATGAAGGCTGAAGCAAAAATGACTCTGCTCCTCAGGGAAGACATACGAAGCACGCTGACAGCCGGTTCAAACTTCGAAAGCTGCCGTAGAGATGCGCGATGATTGTGGTGCACCGTCTCAACTCCTACAGTTTTTTTTACTTTTGACTTCTAAGGCAGAGGTTTTCATGCATTACTCAGCATTGCAGCGCGTCAATTTCATGGTGTTCGTGGTGCAATTCCCAAGCTCTGCCCCGCGTCTTGGAGCAGGACTTGGCCGAAGAACGTGATGTTCCATCTCTTCTGTGGACAGATCCCACCAAAGCGCACAAATTTATAGTGTAAAAAGAAGTGCTATTACCATAGTTATGCCACATTAGTATTTATGCTTAGATATTTGTCTGTGGTCGGGTTGTTTTGTTATTATGTATATATTTACAAAAAAAAAGTATATAAGTAGTATATCCATTGTATAGCACCCATAAAACTTGTCTAGTTACTTAGCTGGGGGCTAGATTGCGATGTGTGGAATGTCCTGCAATTTTTTTTTAAATACTCGTAGTTAAAAGCTTTTACTAACACATTTAACTATTATAAATATTAAGCTTGTATAAATATTATACCTATATATGGCCATGTGTTGCTTGAATTAAATAAATTGCTCTTACGTTGATGGAAAACATCGTGATGAAACCCGTGGCTTAGGTAGTTGTTGCCACAGACGTATCGAAGAGTTCTTTCTTCTGGATTTTTTCGACTAAGCTGAGATGGTAATATGAGCAAGTTTACTCTATTTATACATGTACTCACGCCCTGAAATAGCATCGCTTAAAATATGTGGCTGGCGCTATATAAATCATCTTGATAGAAATGCCAAAATTATTAATAGGCCAAAGGTTTCCCATGTTTTAGGCCGTAGATGTCAGAAACGAAGAAACTCAATTTAGATTTTAAGAAATCTGAAGAAGTGTGTTTCTTATTTATTTGGTTTCTGAGTAGGTCAGATAATTAAATTGCCAAAATCTCAATATCCCTGATTTTGAGTACATCAGATTCTTATTTGACAAAACTATATTTAGGTCAAAAGCAAAATAACAACGTCAGTATAGAAGATTTTTTTATTATTTAAGCTAAATCGACACTGTGTCTGTCTGGAGAAACAAGAAATGGCACGGCAATCTATTTTTAACATCAAAGTCATCAGAGTTTAAATATGGCAAAATTTTGCGCTAAATTAACTAAGAGTTTTTTAAATTAATTGTCCCGGAAATTGCGGTCAAAAAGTCGGAAACTTCGTTCAATAAGTTGTAAATTGAGGCCCATTTTTTTCACAAAAAGAGTTGTCATTTGTTTCATAACCCTCAATAAAAATAAACTCAAAAGCCCATATGAATGAATAAGTGGAGGTGGAAAGGAATGAAAGCAGAAAAAAACAGACATGAAAAAGTTTGAGTACAATTTGGAGTACAATCAGTTTCATACTGATACCAAATTTTACTCAAACTTACAGTCTGATAAATAACTCTGCCTTCTCTGTGAACTATATCGGCCGATTAAAAGTTTGTAGTCTGATGGTATTTCAGTGTTGTTTGGGAAAACGTAATTATGATATCAGAGATATTTGATGTACGCTTGCTCCATTGTAAAGTTTATTTTGAGATGTTGGCGTTCGTCAATTATTGTTTGTGAATTATGAAATATGCCTTTCGTACCTATTATGGGGGTGATGCCTATATGAGTGATAAATGTCTTGACAACTAGGACTTAATTACCAATTCACTGTGCTACTCTGTGCCCCTCCTCGATTTCACTCGCGTAAGTCCCAACCTGCGACCGTTCGCTCTGGAAGTCTTTGGGAGAGGCCTCTTCTCGTATCTTTTAACCCTCATTCCCTACAAATTTGAAAACTCTGAAACTATTTTTTTAAATTTTAAGTTGGGTCGGTAGTCATAACATAAGGCAATGGTGGTCCTGCGCCGTCGTTGTGACGATGGCACACGATGTTCGCTTCAGCACGCTGTCGCGTCCTTGGCTTTGTAATTAGCTGACATAAAGTCAGCCACCGCAAGTCTACAAGGTGCTGCATGATTTGCTGGGAAGCCCTGCTGTCACACTGGATCTGGCATGGTAATCATCAATTATCTTCCCAGATACACTGGTACTAATCGAAAATAAGCAAATAACTGCTCTCTGAAAAGCGATTCCGTTCATAACTATAAAAATCCTTATCAGATCTTCATAAATTTTTTGACAGACCGATTTGGAGCTCGCAATTTAAATTAAAAAAAAATTTTTAGAAAACGGACTTTATATGTAAATATGTATGGCGTGAACTTCGCTAAAACATACACGTGTAATTGATAACTTCCTACTTTTAAGCTATTGCATAGCTTTTATCGCGGGCTTTGAGCGGGGCGACCGAATCAAGAAATTCCGTAACGAAAATAAAACCTAACACCCCCACTCCGCCTACCATGTAGGTACCTAGCTCGGCCGAGCGTTCGCTATGCAATAGTTTTACCGCGGCAGTCCCCGAGTGCCACACGTTATTTTTTAAAAGTCGGTTAATAAGTGAACAATCTGTTTAGCTATTTCATACGTCTATCGTTTTAAATCTTGTTCACGCAGCACAGATAATATTTATAATGCATGGACCTTTAAGAATATTACAAAAGAAAATACGCCTTAAAAAGATTTTTTTAACAAAATTCCACGAAGATTTTACCAAGATACGATTATATAAAGAAGAAATTTGGCGAATCATGAATATAAAATTTATCATTAGTTGGGTAATTTTGTAGATTCTCGGTATGACATTTTGTTAAAAGTTTTCCCTTGTACTTGTATTCTCGTTTCGGACCACATCAATACATTTATGAAAAACATAATCTTTATAAAAATGCCATATAGGTAAGTAATCTACAATACAATACAATATTTTATTGATAACTTCCTAGTTACATATCATATACTATAAGTACTTATCTAAAGATAAAGAACACTTATGATTTCATATAAAAATATTAATTTTACATTTGTTTTGTTGTGTACATAATATAAGTACGTATTAATTAAACATTATAATAAGTCAAAAGATAGAAATTCTAAAATATAAAAATACATTCGATTTATTTAAAATAAAGAAAATAAAATATGTAAATAATTACGATAAAGGTAGTTCCAGATATTCGTTGAATGTATAAAAAGTATGATCTATTAACCATTTTAAAATAAGGTTTACGAAATAAATAATATATTTATGGTGGGACACCTTATATATTTAAATAGCCATAAACTAAGCAACTAGGCTTATGTTATGATGACCAGACAACGGATACTTTTACCTCAATTTTTTTGAAAAATCATTGAATTTCCAAAAGTTGTTCGTCTTAAAGTTGATTAATAGGGTGCAGAAGTAGCCCTCAACCGTTCTCTTATAATATGATTACCAATAACCCTGTATCCTATTATTTGTAAACATAAACACCCAGACCAGAAATCAAACAAATAAACAAAAAAATATTGCTGGACATTCTACACATCACCATCTAGCCCCAAGCTAAGTTACTAGACTTGTGTTATGGGTGCTAGACAACTGATATACTACTGTTATACTTTTCTTTTATCTGTACATTATTCTGTTACGAATCACCTGCGAAAGCTTAGCTTTTAGATCTACTGATGTTATTTCTATAGTTGTATATTTAACGTCTTTGCCACGTAGTCGTTCATAATCACCATTTTCTCATTAACAGTGAGTGGAGGAAAACATTTATTATTTAGTTTTATGACTACTACCCTTGAGGGACGCTTTAATTAAAGATCTGTTTACTCTCCCCGAACTGCTATAGGGATGATAGTCTTGTAAAAATAGTTTCGACTTATGTAGTGTTATACACGCTATATAAGCCGAAACTATAATTCTCACAAGTTGGTATGTATATTGTATATCTTTCAAATTTTTATTGTTGGCAAAATAAAGATACCTATCTATCTATTTAGCTTAGGTACTAGTACTCGTAGTTGAGAAGGCTCACAGCTAAGTGACGCTCACTGATTGTTTACGGTCGTGCGGGTTAAGCGACGCCTAGCGCGGTCATTAGTAGTGTGTCAATGTGTTTTCGTGAGCCCCTCCGTGCAAGCACCAAGCACCGCTTAGTCGGTTGCTTGGTCCCGGTTGCTACCTCTAGTAGTAGTCGTTAGGTCAAGTTAGAGGCTTTAAGGCGATCTGAAAACTCTAACAATAGGTGAGCCACACCACTATAAGAGGAGAAGAAGGTACTAGTAGGTACCTACCCATAGAAAATTCAATAAAAAAATTGCTTGCAAATTAGATTAATTTTATTTTTAGATCGGTAAAATTTCCAAAATTTACTGAAAATTTTCAAATTTTCCATCTAATCTTGATAATTTATACATAGCAACTTTAATTCACGTTATTCAGGGTACTAGGCAGTGCGTAAAACATGTATTAGATAGAGAAGTCTTGCCCAGAATTTATACCTCTCAGTTATTTCACTGTATCCAGAGTCCAGCGAAAATAACTCGTCAATGCCTCTGAAACCGAGTCGCGGGTTTCATCACGATGTTTTTCTCCATCGTAAAAGCAATGTTAATTGGTGCACATAAATTTATCGTAAGAAAAACTCATTGGTGAACGCCCAGCCGGGATCCGACCTTCGGAATTAAACTCCACATATCTAACACTATGCCAACACCAATAAAGCAAATAAAAGCATAGCAGAAAGGTTTTTCCATTTGATGTTGGATAACAGAGTTATTTGGACAGCGAATAACAATTGTTTGTCAGTTAATTCACGTTTTTATCGAGTAGTGGACTCTGAATTATTGAAGGCTAATGAACGGAGTGCTTCTACCTTCTAGTGAAGTGGGTTTGTCGATAATAATATCCATATCTTAACAAAGGACGCATGTCAATATGATTATTTATGATTTTTGAGTGGGTTTAGTAAGACCATTGTCCTCCATAGTACTCGTACTGTACGCGACTGTCATCATTATAATGCTCCCATTTTATTATGGATATCGAAAAAATAGATACAGTTTCACAGTATTCTCAATGGGGGCGCTTTGATAAGGCACAATTTATAACTCAAGTTTTGTCTTCTTGTTCTTTTTCCTTCCCTTATCCCAATTTAATTGTGGTCGGCGCAGTATGTTCTTCTTCCATTCACTTTTTCGGTCACATCCATCTCTCTCATGAGTCCATCCATCTTTTCTTGGGTCGCCTTCTTCCTCTCCATCCTTCTACGTTCATACTCATCACATAAAAAAGAGAAAGATGAGGAGAGTTTGAGTTGTCAAACGGTTCCTTTTTACTTTTTCAGTAACTGGTGCTACTTTCAGGCTACTTTCAGGCTACATTTAATCTATACGTATAAAATGCTTTATCCTGAATGACTGACTGACTGACAGATCAACGCACGCACAGTCTAAACCGCTGATCGTAGAAACCTGAAATTTGAAGCGTGTGTTATTTGTATGACGGTAGCATTCGATAATATATTGTACTGACGTTTTGCATGGAAAACTAAATCTAACGTACTTGTATTATAAGATATTTGAATAATGGCTTCTCTTTTAGATGGTTGTTTGTCTTCGTTGTATTTGACCCGCCCAGTCTTTAGGTTTATCGATATACTTATGTCATACACGTATTTATTTATCGATATTTTAAACTAAATCACATCACTAGGCTTAATGTAACGTTAATAATAATCACAGCCCATATTCTTCGTACCTACCGTTTTTACTTTAATAATTTATAGTTTATGGAAATAATGTAACGTCGATTCAGAACAAGTTGAATTTATTACTTGTTCGTTATTTATATTACCCGGCATATTACTATTAGGCATATTTGTTTTAATAGTCAAATTAATTGTACAATGTACAACAACAAACAACATAAATTTACCATAGATATCACGTATTTCCACTTCGTCCATCAAAACTGTTATTATTTGGACTTTCATTTTTTAATGGAACGGAGGTCTAATTTACAAAAAATAATTGAAATTTTCGATCGAAAAGATTACTAAACTCTGTTTTTAACGATAGATACATAGTGTTCATAGTTTTTTTTATATTTTATCAAACGAAAAACCGTTTTCCATTAACTACCCAATGGCATCCATTTTGAAACTCGTCGCAACTGATGCCTATAATGAATCAAACCGATTAACTATATTGCAAAAGCTGAAAAAAGGAAAATGTTTTTTTTCTAGGAATTTTGTAGATAAAACGTGAAATGTTTATTTGAACGTGAGAGTCTTTAAAAAAAATCGGTCAAAGGATTAGAAGCTCACTTGCAAAAAGCTAATGTAACGGATGTTAAGTCTAAAATACGTCATAATTTGTAACTTATAAAATGTACGAGTAGATAAGTTGTATAGATGATGTTGGATTAGCTACATTCATCAGATTTGTGTCAATTTGATGAGAAGTTTAACGAGTTCACTGCGACTGCGTCCCCTTTTTTTTAAAGCTTTTTCCCGCGACTTCGTCCGGGCAAAGTCAGAATTATCCAAAATCCTTATGTTAATTGAATTATCCAAAATCCTTATGTTATGTTGTTATAATATTATTATGTTAATTGCTATCTATTTCTATATAAATTTTAGCCCAATTCGTCCATTGGTTGATATACCTTTCAATGAATCCGTAAGGACTTTTTAAATATTTTAAGAAGACAAGCTGCGCACCGCGGTTTACTCCGCGTAAGTGACTCTTTAAAATTGATTTTGATTTCCTATAAACACAAAATACTAATAGTTACTTCGAACTACAAACTTTTACTGCATTTTTAGGGTTCCGTAGCCAAATGACAAAAAACGGAACCCTTATAGATTCGTCATGTCTGCCTGTCTGCCGTATGTCACAGCCCCACTTTTTTCGTGTGGGGTATCTATGGATAGGTATTTAAAAATGATATTCATTTTGGTTTCTAATATTTTTTTTTTCTAAACTGAATAGTTTACGCGAGATTCACTTCCAAAGTGGTAAAATGTGTGTCCCCCCCCTGTAACTTCTAAAATAAGAGAAAGATGATACAAAAAAAATATATGATATACATAAACATGCAAACTTCCACCCAAAATTGGTTTGAACGAGATCTGGTTAGTAGTTTTTTTTAATACATTATAAACCGTAAACCGCCATTTACCCTTCATTCGTATATTTTTACCACTGGCGAAATCTATTTTTTTTTAAATTATGCGCACGAAGGGGTCCGTACCATTGGTAATGGTACGGACCCCTTCGTGCGCGAGTCCGACTCGCACTTGACCGGTTTTTTTACCCCTTCAGAGGTCGAATTTCACATTAAGTCCTTTCTTAGTGCTCTGCTCGCCTAGGTCTTAAAGGGAACCCCCAAGCAAAGTTCCAGACTCGTAACTCTGCAGTTTTAGAGATTTATGTTAAGTATTTTTCTCTTTTATAAAATTTTCTCGTATCTTAGAATTACTTACGGCACCTATGACACGCTGTGACCGTAGCTTGCTAGATTTCTAATTCAAAAATATAAATCCCTAAAATAAATCCAACCAAAAATATAAACCGCATAACTTTAATCCTGCTGCATCATAACTTCTCTGGAAAAATAATATTTTACTGCAAATATCATTCGAAATAACTCTAAACTCAGAAGCGAGTGGAAAAGATTGAATTTTATTTACACTCGACTGTTTATACTCTACGTTGTGAGTTACTAGATATGAAATATAGATCATTGAAATACCTGTATTATTGACGACCCAGTTGGCACAATGGTCACCATGCCGGACTGCCAAACACAGGGTCGCGGGTTCGATTCCCGCCTCAGGCAAGTATTTATGTTTAGATATTTGTCTGTGGTCTAGTTGTTTCTATATGTATTTTAAGTATATTTTTACAAAAGAACGTTGTTTAGCACCCATAACACAAGTTTAGTTACTTAACTTGGGGCTAGGTGGAGTGTCCTGCAATATTTATTTTTTATTTATTTATGATTTTACGTGTGCAAGCCATCTAGTACATGCCCCAGGCGCTATAGCGTGTGGATGGAGTAGGCTTGCTCAGCACCTATACTACCCTCTCCTCTCAGCTTAGTCTACTGTGTCCAGAGGAAACAACTAGTTAATACTTCTGGAACCAACTAAGCTGCGAGTTTTTATCACGATGTTTTTCTTGCAATGTCAATTATAACGCACATATACATTCTGATTAAATAAACTAAGGACTAAAAATTTGTAATAAGTATGCTTACCTAATTTTAATGCAAAAAATTGTATGAAAATTGTTTAATTAATTACAGTTAACCTTATATCTAGGTATTAAAATAATTTAATTGACCGAACGAGCGAAGCGAGAGAGGTCTAGTGTTGAGAAGGGTCGGTCGCTCGTATGTTTGTATGTTTGTATGTTTGTTCGACGATAACTTGAGTACCGTTGCTCTGATCTTCATGATTTTTGGTATACAAGTAGTTGAGGTCCATAGAATTTTTAAGTTCGAACATGAGCAGGATCGGTTAGGGGGTTACGGAGATAGGGGTCCAAAAGGGGATCTACCTATATGGCACACAAACTATACTGCAAATATACCCGAGTGGGGTATCAAATGAAAGGGCGTAACTTCGGTGACAATAATATGGTACCATGGAACTGATCTGATGATAGAGCTGGAGGGAATCTGCAGGAATTATCTCATTATCCATACTTCATAGTTCATTCATTCAAACTACTCGTCAAGAATCGCCTTGACGAGTAGTTTGTCTTTCAATGGTAACCAGGGTCTGATGATGGAACTGGAAGGTGGTCATAGGAACTTCGCAATGAAACGACACAACCCCATCGAGTTTGGGCTCGTTAGAATCGTCTTGACAAGTAGTTTGTCTTTCAATGGTGACCAGGGTCTGATGATGGAACTGGAAGGTTGTCATAGGAACTTCGCAATGAAACGACACAACCTCATCGAGTTTGGGCTCGTTAGAATCGTCTTGACGAGTAGTTTGTCTTTCAATGGTGACCAGGGTCTGATGATGGAACTGGAAGGTGGTCATAGGAACTTCGCAATGAAACGACACAACCTCATCGAGTTTGGGCTCGTTAGAATCGTCTTGACGAGTAGTTTGTCTTTCAATGGTGACTAGGGTCTGATGATGGAACTGGAAGGTTGTCATAGGAACTTCGCAATGAAACGACACAACCCCATCGAGTTTGGGCTCGTTAGAATCCTCTTGACGAGTAGTTTGTCTTTCAATGGTGACCAGGGTCTGATGATGGAACTGGAAGGTGGTCATAGGAACTTCGCAATGAAACGACACAACCCCATCGAGTTTGGGCTCGTTAGAATCGCCTTGACGGGTAGTTTGTCTTTCAATGGTAACCAGGGTCTGATGATGGAACTGGAAGGTGGTCATAGGAACTTCGCAATGAAACGACACAACCTCATCGAGTTTAGGCTCGTTAGAATCGTCTCGACGAGTAGTTTGTCTTTCAATAGTAACCAGGGTCCGATCTAACATTTTAAGTTATCAAAGACCAAAAAGTATAAAATAAATTAATAGAATAAAAAACTAAAAAAATACGCTTGAATAAAAAAAGTCCAACTAAAAAATAGAGAATAAAATCTAATAAATTTGGATTAAGAATATTGTACTTAAATAGTAAGCGTGTTACATTGTGATTGCAAAAGAAAAATAACGAAGGTGTAGCATCACAAATTCACAATGTAACACGCTTACTATTTACAATATTCTTAATCCAAATTTATTTAAATTTAAAATTTATAGAAATTTATTACTTTGCCCCAAATCGTCCGAACTCTCTTTGCTTCATTTCCTATAATTATTTATTTCATAATCATGGGCTGTTTTACAATAATAGTGGTGGATAGTATTAAATAGTAGGAATGTTCGGTTCTAGCCGATCTAGAGACTCTGATAATTATAAAATTTGTGACTAATTTTTTTATAATTTTTATTGACTTGTTATATTTTAGTTTAGGGACTTATTACAGGACATATTGACCTCTAACTTCTCTAATATATTCTCGTTCTCGAGCTTGTCTTCTCGTTTCCTCTTACGTAACATTATGATAAGTAGATACATAAGGAAGGAAGGAAAGGAATTACTATCTTCTGGATATTATGTTGGACACATTCAAAATGTCTTGAGTAAAAATAAAGAGTCAACGGATGTCCAGGGTGTGATGATTGAGGTGGCCTATGCTTTTAGAACTTAACAACAACAACAAGTTATGCCTATCGTGTTTGGATTCTCTAAATCATCCAATGTCAGATAATAGCGATACTAGGCACCTATCATTCAAATAAGATAGACCTGTCGTATTTGGAGTCTTTCGTCGTTATATTATACATTTTAGTACTTTACTCTTTAAAAAAACTCGTGAGGTCTCAGTTCGGGGCGAACTACTAGTTATTTTTTGATACAACTTTTCCGACTCTTATTTCTTAAGTCGGTCAAACTCGGCCAGACCATTCCTAATTAAACACCAAAAAAATTCGGCAACAATCGGCGAAAACTGGCTTGACCCAATTCGAAGGCAATTGAGGAGTGAAACATAAGGAAGGGTGACGGTAATAGGGTGAAAAAAATGTTGATTGCTTGTAGCAAACCTTGGCAGAGGATGGGGTTGGCCGACTTTGAAAATCGAAACTTATTTTTGTTTTTGTTTCGGGCAGCTTTAGCCAGTTAACATGCTATTTATTAGACAAAACAAAAACCCGACGAATAGACAATTTATTTTTTAGACGATATTTATATGCCGGACTGCCAAACACAGGGGGTTCGATTCCCGTCTCAGGCAAGTATTTATACTTAGATATTTTTCTGTGGTCTGGTTGTTTCTATGTATTATAAGTATGTATTTACAAAAGAAAAGTATATAAGTAGTTTATCCGTTGTCTAGCACCCATAACACAAGTCTATATAGTTACTTAGTTTGGGGCTAGATGGCGATGTGTGGAATGCCTTGCAATATTTATTTATTGTTTAAGTATTTATTTATTTAAGTATTTTCAGAAAAATATATTATTTATGTACATACTTGCAATAAAAAATTACAAAATGTATTTAGGATATAAAACATCACTATCACTTCACTACATAGTATAAAATAAAGTCACTTTTCGCCGTCCCTATGTCCCTATTTCTCTTTGTATGCTTAGATCTTTAAAACTACGCAACGGATTTTGATGCGGTTTTTTTTAATAGATAGAGTGATTCAAGAGGAAAGTTTATATGTATAATCTTTAATACATGCATAATATAGCCGTGCGAAGCCGGAGCGGGTCGCTAGTTTACAATTATTTTTGAAAAACGGACCTAGTCAGCGAAATGTCTTTTGACTGGCGCTGTTCTTTCGTTGAGGGAATTCCAGTGACGTCAGCAATCTATTATTGCAGCTAAAAATTAGCATGATAACTTACTATCAGAATTACTTGTACCTACTCAATTTTACTCATAAACCAATAAACACAAATAAATTTGGACTCAACGGTTCAACTATTACGTAGCAACTGTCTATTTATCGAGCGATTCAGAACTTGTATAAAATAACGAATATAATATTCCCTATTGAGTTTATTGTAAAAATGTAATTGTAATTATCAACATAAGATGACAATAAAATGAAATTAAAACTCTGCCATTTTGGCTATTCCCGCCAAAACTCCAATAAAAATTTAACGTTCTTTTTTCAATTTTCAAACCAGCCAGTAACTTATACAAAACATTAGGTGCATCTATTTCCCAGATGTAAGAACAAACACGGCAAGAACATTTTCTCCCCATACTTAAGACGACGTTTACCACAATTACCGTCACATTTTATAGAGAGAATATTTGAAAGCCTAGCTATTTGTGACCTAGTTTCTCACCTTCGTGTTTACGTCGAGATTTAATATGTCGAAGATTTTTGAAAGTTTTGTAACTTTTCGGCATACTTATTTAAGGTGAAGAGATTACTGTTTAAACTATGTATATTAAATTGAAACTGTTTGTTATTTGACAGTCATTTCACAGTAATACAGTTTTAGAAAAAAAAAACTCCATTTTCGAAGATACTGTATTTCTCATTACGAGGGCAACTAATAGGTCTTCTCGGTAGACGTGCTACATCTGAGACCGCATCGTCACATACCATCTTGTGATTTATATAGTGATCAAACGCTTTTTCTTGTAAAAATATGGTTACCTTGTCAATAACGCTCACGTTCCCGTAACGTGAGCGTGACGTTACACTTTTTTGTGAGTGCAGCACGGTGTTTATCGATTTATAAGACGTTAAAGAAAACAAGAGACCCTTGCCGAGGACCGTGACAATAATCGTAAGGTTGTTGCTGAGGGTGTCGTTGCTTATGATACCTTCTTCTGGTGGTTCGCATATTTGCCAACTGTGTGGACGTCGCTGTCTCTCTCGTATAGGTCTCTTGAACCATAACATTTTTCGAAGATGATAAAGGGCAATGATGATGATCACGTCAACAAAACATACCTTATAAATAAGATAAATAGATAAATAAACACTTTATTGCACCATAGAAACAAAACACAAAATTAATTCTAACAAAGTACTTAAGTACATAATATTTAAAAAAAAATAAGTAAAATAAAAATTTGAAAATTATAAAAATTGACATGAAAAAGAAATATATGGCACAATGGGCGGCCTTATCGCTAAAAGCGATCTCTTCCAGACAACCTTTGGATGGACAATAATTGAAGAAAGGGATGGGTTCTTTATATAACGTGTTAGGGATTTAAGGAGGAGAACAATCTCAATTCTAAGAAAGCCATTGCAACTATCAGATCGGCCAGATTGCCAAGATGAAAGACGTTATGGACCACTCAGAAAGCAATAGTATTTCCACATTGATAAGTAGGAAGTAACCGTAAGTAAACAATGGGCAATGATGTTTACGTTCAGGCCGATTTCCCAACGGATCTCATAGCAATTTTATTGGGAATGTCCGTGACTGGAATACGGCTAGAACTAACCTAATAACAGAACATTGAGGGATATTTGCTCGTACTATTGTTTAGGAAATTAAATTATGTGCAAAGCTGGCTGCAGTTGAATTGATTTAAAAATTCGAATCTGATTCTTTTCGATTTTCGACGGAAATTCTAAAGTGAATTGACTTTCGTAGACCAGACAGGCTTATGTTGAAGGACTAGGTCTGACAGCGAATCCAGGGCTTGAGAAGTCTTGATTTTCTTGGAATTGACATTGAGCAATAAACAAGGTGTTGATTGATTGCAAGACCAAATACAAATTATTTAAAGCGGAATGTGTAACATGTTTTTTGTTTTTATTTTTGTTCTTGATTTATGTTCGAGCTCCACAAAATAAAAAACCGGTCAAGTGCGAGTCGGACTCGCGCATGAAGGGTTCCGTACCATGTTGTATAGGAGCCCTACTTAATTATCTTTTTCTTTTATAGTATTTATTGTGAAAGCGGCAACAGAAATACATAATTTGTAAAAATTTCAACTCTCTAGCTATCATGGTTCATGAGATACAGAATGGTGATAGACAGACGGACGGACAATGTAGTAATAGGGTCCCATTTTTAGCCTTTGAGTACATAACCCTAAATAAACTTAAGGTAAATATCCTAAAATAAATAATTTAATTAGTCTTTAGTCAACAGTATATTTCTTAAAGTCGGTCAAAAATCGATCCTAATTCTCCCACATTTCCAATCTTAGGTTGAAAATGTAATTCGTTCTTGGTTCTTTAAAAAAACCACCGGTGAATCTTGAACAGAAATCCCGGGACGTGTTTCAAATAATACCTTTGTCCACCTAATTTTATTTTTAGATCCAACTGTGGGGAAGCTTTTGCATCGCAAATTTTGTTTTCGTTCCCGGAAGATTTCAGGTAAGAGAAAAGTATTTCTAAGATTTAATGCTGTTTCGAATTTAAATTGTATTTCTGATGGGTTTTTCGCTGATTTTAGCCTAGTGGTGGATACCTCGATTCATTCCAAAGGTCGTGGTTAGGATCTGAAAATGTTAATTTTGTCAATTCATAATTATTATTGTCACTTAAAAATATAATTGTTTGTTTTATGTTAATGTGTTTGCAGATCACAATGGACATTATAATTGTAACTAGACCTACGAAACATGTGATTCACGAAAATAAATAAATTCTAAATTTTTTAATGTATTCATGTGTACTAAATAGGTACCATTGCTCTTTTGGTGAAGGAAAACATCTATGCATACTTAGTATAATCTTAATATATATAAATCTCGTGTCACAATGTTTGTCCTCAATGGACTCCTAAACCACTTAACCGATTATAATAAAATTCGCACACCATGTGCAGTTCGATCCAACTTGAGAGATAGGATAGCTTACATCCCGATATTCCCACGGGATCGGGAGTTACGCGGGTGAAACCGCGGAGGGCAGCTAGTATGTATATAAAGAAACACCTAGACCAGAAACAAATAACTGTACATAAATATTTATTTGAGATGGGAATTAAACCCACAACCTTTTGCATCGCAGACAAATCCGCCCACCGCACCAAAGGTTATCGGCCGACTTTTTCATCTCTAATCTGTATCAGGTATTAATTTGATAACCTACAAATAAATCGGAAAGAAATAGTAGAAACCTCAGGTGGAAACACAGAAAACCTTTTTAACTTCAACTTTAGGTTTGTTATTCGTTCATTGTTAGTAAGAAGGTATAATAAAACAATGTTGAAATCAAATAATATTCAAGGCGGGTGCAGGTACGGTTTGTTTCCCGTTATTTATGCTGTAATATCGTGTGGAATGGATTCAAGGCACCTATTGTTTCTTGGACGTTTCTTACGGAACGAGGTATAAGCTGTAGAGTATAGAAATCGGGGATAGATTGCGAATTGTTAATTGAAGAAACCGCGCAAAAGACTCAAGGTGCGAGATCAAGGCTTATTAGTACACTAGCTCTCACCCGCGGCTTCGCTCGCGCAGAATTACTTTAGTACTTCTTTAATTTTTACAGTTAGGTACTTTTTTTCAGGTAAAAATCATTCCTTAGTGGATGCTGCCTACGTATTCATAAGAGGAGTACGTACGTACGAATAATTACGTACGTAATTTTTAAGCTTCTAGCCCTAAGTGTTTGTGATGTGCCTTGATACAACAGTCAATCACTTTTGCCTTTTATATATGTATAGATCATTGTGTGCTTTATTATAAATAATAATAACCTAAATATGTAGGTATATGATATGTCCATTAACAGGTTCAATTTTTTATAAAACATAAATTGTGCGGTAAAGCGTACTACGATACTTCGCCATACCTTAAAATTCAACGTCCATCATAAAGTCACAATTTTAATTGTTTAAGCTATTTAAAATAATACCATCAAATATTTGTAATCTTGACCTCCGTTAAAACGTGTATGTTATTAGCGTATGTAGTTGTATGAGCGAGTTCACACATAATACAGTATTCCGGATCCAGTAGAAAATACCGATCCGACAAAATAAGCAGCAATCCGTTTTACAGGTCCGTTTAAACGTATGGGTTATTAACGTATGTAGTTGTATGAGCCAGTTCACACATAATACAGTATTTCGGATCCAGTAGGTATACTGATCCGTTTATCGGATCCATATCGGATAGTAGCGACGGATCCGTTACAAAGGATCCTTTATATGCTGTGTGAATACTATCTCCAGTAGCGACGGATCCGTTAAAAAGGATCCTGTAAAAACGTACGTATATGTGAACGCGCCCTAACAATGAACATCTGCCAAACATAGTAATTCCATTTCAATACACTTTCGTCTCAAAATGTCCATAAAATACATTCTGCGAAGCTTAAGCAGAATAACATTTTTATGCCAATTTCAATATTTGAAAAAATTCAGTGATATAAAAAGTTTTTTGCTGCATTCAATTACATTTTTATGTTTCGAGCAGATGTACTTTGTAAAGAATAACTTACATATGCCAGTGGTTTTCTAAAAACTCAATATACGTAAACTACAGGTTTCAACCGACCCAAGTGACTCGCAACTAATTTCGAGCGATTTTGTAGTAGCAACAAGGTGGACCTCCGGGTGCTCGGCGATGTCGAGGTCGGCCACGAAAGCGTTGGCGAGACGACCTCGACCGCCTCGCGCCAGCTTCGCCGGAGGTGGCCCAGAACTGCGACCGATGGACGGAGATGGGGGAGACCTTTGGCCAGTAGTGGATTACTAGCTCAACTTTCATTTCATAGGTCGTGAGTGCAAATTCCAGCTGGCAGGTCGTGTATCAATAGATTTATCTTGCGAAAAATTAATTACATTGCTCCTACCCGCGGCTTATTTGACTCCAGACGTATTGACCTTTTGTTCATCTTGACACGGTCGACTAAGAAGGTGGTTACAGGTTTTGGGCAAGCCTACTCGATCTATTACATGTTGGAGACACTTCAGCACCCTGGGAATAGCATGGTGTGAAGTTGCTGGCGCTGCGTTCCTTTAGTTAGACGCATAACACTAACTACGCAAAACACATGACTAGCAAAATACCACTTACGCAAAATACCAACTACGCATGACACCAACTTTGATTTAGAAACAAACAAATAAAAAAAAAGACAATCGAGATGATGATCGAAATAAAAAAAGACAATTGGAAAAACTATCGCAACGGAAACAAAAGACCATTATAACGGAAAAAAGAGCCGATCGTAATGGAAACATAGTTTAGTTTAGTTTTACGGGGCTAATTCCGCACTTAGCCTCATCATTTGAGCCATTGTAAGGGCGTGTTCAGATAACACGCGTCGACCACGCGCCCGCCACGCGCATCACACGCGTTGACCACGCGTTCAACACGCGTTGAAATTTGTGCGTGGTGCGCGTGTGTTGCGCGTGGCGGGCGCGTGGTCGACGCGTGTCATCTGAACACGCCCTAAGACTATCGAAATGGAAAAAAAGACGATTAAAAATAGGTCATAATGGCAAAATGACATTAATGATCTCGATTAGCCAATATACTGTATTGTTGGAAACGAAGCGACGTCACGTCCGTTAATATGAGTCAAACTGGCTGTATGCGTTGCCGATCCCACCGCCTATAAAAGCGAGTGCTTCAGTTGAAAGCGGGTTCATTCTCTGCTTGGTCGTCAGTTGGTAAGGTGTTTGGGTTCGCGCTGCATACAGTAAGTGTGTTCCTTATTATGTCATAGGGTTTACTTGTAATCTATAGGAAAGGTAACAACGTTCACTTAATAATGAAAGGTTGGAACCGTTTTATCATGTTAGCCGTTATTTTTCCTGCACACGTACCTAGATATTTGGTAGGTTTAGCTTCTATTCCTATAGGTTCAACTTCTTTTTCCCAAAAGTATTATATATCTAATACAGTATATTGATGTATTATATATCTAAGTAAAAAAAAGGAGCATATATTATTTACTTTTTATTTAGATCAATCAAGCTATTTGGCCGTGAAGAAGGAACAACTAACCAAACAAACTTTCACTTTGGAAATATTTGGAAATGGTTGCGAAGTTGAGATATATTTTTATAACAATATTTTCACTTATATTTGTACCAACCCCAAGACGCCGGAGTGGAAATAGTGTTATAAAATTGAAAATTTATGAAACTATACAAGTCTGGACTGACCTGCGTTAGAAATAGAACCTTATATAGAAACAGTTTCAATATGAATAAGTAAATAGGTAGGTATCTATTTCTCTTTATTAGGGCGGCTTGTTGAGATTGTCCTTAAGAGGAAAGGGTACCGATGCTCTCTCCATAAAAACGTAGTCAACTGTTTCCTTCCTGGATAATGACACTATAGCAAATATTTTTGTTGCATGAAACTTATAACTGCCTTAACCAAGACCATGCCCCTATGTTATTTTCTTTTTTAAATCCTTATTTCTATGATAATTAGAAAATGAAAAACCAAGACATATTCATGGCAGTTATAGGTTTTATGCAACAAAAATATTTGTGCTAGTGTCATTATCCAGGGAGAAAACAGTAGACTACATTTGTGTGGAGAGAGCGCCGGTACCCTTTCTTACGCATATTTAGCTAAATACTTGCTAGATACAATTATATTCTATTTCAATAACGCTAAGGTTGATTATTTAAGTCACAAGTTGTGTTTCACACTTTGAAAGTTTGTTTGACACTTTATAGATGGACGGAAATAGATAAATATACATACATACGGGTCAAAAATATAAGCCTCTAGTTTCCTTTCGCCGTGGTCCGTTATTGACCTGATCACCTTCAATATGACCCTATCTAGATTGAATGAAGACCGATCCCAATTGATTTTGATTAGTCTGTTGAATAATATATTAGTTTTGATTAAAAGAGCCATTCATTTTGGACATTTAATGCAGTCTCTACAATAAACTAAAATAGTTACCACTATATCTACTAAATCTATGGATCTTTTTGCACTTTTATGTAGTTTTATGTCCATTTTATTTCTTGGTCCAAATTTTTTTCTGCACAGTGGATGTTTAAGACCCCACTAAAATTTTCTGTAAAATACCCATTACCCATTTTTGCAGTTATATATCCACTTGATTATTTACCCAATAAATAGGCTCAGAGGTTTTATTCGCGTTTTTTTCTATTCTATGAGAAAATTGGTAGGTATTCAAAGTTGATCATGATTTGCGACAGCGGTTGATAATGCAAATCCCAGATAGGTACTTGAAGTAAACGTTTACTTTCGTACTTTTTTAATCGCACCGCAAGTGTTCTGATGCCTGAATCTGTCTTTCCAATTATAATTTGGGAGTCTTTGACCTCACTTAGGTATCTACTATGTGAGATCGTGGTCAAACGTTTACCTATCACAGATGTTAATTAAAAAAAATAAGAGAAGGCCTCCTAAGAACATTTTCTCGTAGCTACAGCGGGTCTAGGGCCTGGTTATTAAAACGTTTCAAAGACGAATTCCAAATGAATGAATAAATTTTTACTTTACTATGACTTTTTATTTTTTACATTCGAATAATAGTACCAGTAAGTACACAAAACGAAAATAATAGTTTTTCTGTTAATTTTTTCACAAGGATGAAACAGTGGTTCATTTAATTTCTCATTTTGCCAGTGTTGAATGCGAATAGTAGAGGTTTTCGTAAGAAACAATAAATAGTTTTTTCTGTAACTATTATCGGTTTTCAGAAGTTTTCCGATTGTTTTCCTAGAGCAATACGTTTTTATGGATTTTGAACAATTTATATGACTTTTGATACTTTGGCATTGGCATACAAAAGTACCAAACTTCGAATAATTATAGATAGATAACTTTATTTGTACAACACAATAAGGAACATATAAATACACAAAGCAAAGTAAAGTAATAGCAAGAAAGTACAAGTTGCACAAATGGGCGGCCTTATCTCTGAAAGCGATTTCTTCCAGGCAACCTTTGGATGGAAATTAGCTTTTATGGTAGGTTATAATTCAATTTCAGTTTCAAAATCAAATAAAAAAACATTGGTTAAGTATACAAATCCAGGAAACTCATTTACAGAATAAAATACCTTTTTCAGTACTTACTTGAGTTTTCGATATAAAAAGTTTCTTAGCTAAATTCTTAATGTTTTCAGGGATCCTATTACAAATACACACACATAATAACCACACTATTTTTCTTTTCTTATTGAAAACTGAAAATCTTTGCTTCCGCAAACACCATTGTAAGCTCTAATCGCTAATAAACGTTAACATCAACAAGTAAATGGCCCGTAGCGAATCTTAAAACCAATGCAATCTGAACAACTAAAATATTCTAGCAATAACGCCTTTATTTCCTTACAGTTAAAGCTGAAAATCGTTTATTTCTCAAAGCGACAATACTAGAAACGCAGTTAGGAACAAATAAGTGAAACAGCGAGCGAATAGGTTGCTCTCTTTCTAATACGTTGTCATAAGTGAGAAGGACATACTTAACTTAAGATCACAGTGTATGAAAAGTTAGTGTATTTTACAGTAGAATAATAGTCAATCTAAATAAAATTATTGCATAGTTAACAGTAACATTGTAATAATGGTGCAACGCAAGCTGGTGCAAAACGATTAGACTATGCTTTGCTTGAGGTGCTTTGAATTGGTAATAGTAGGTATTTGCTGAAGATGGCTTTTAAAGGTTAAAAATGTTGCTCTTGATTTCGTTCTTTCGAAATTAAAGCGAACTATCTTCTTTATAAAAAAGTTTTTAAGAAAACCATGATGTACCTATATATTTAAAAAGGATGTCATAATTTTTTTTAACTCCGAATTTACTGGACTAATTTTCATAAAACTTAGTCAAAGTCAAAATTCTATATTAATTTGGACTCAATTACATGAAACGACATGAAACGTCTTAAACATTAAGTTAGGATGTGTGTCTTAGCTATGAGGATACATTGAATCCTTGAATGAAACGCAGACTCCAGTTTTTCCACTAACGCTGTTGAAATCCTTTCGACGCTTAACACCAAATACGCAAAACCCCACCTTTACGCAAAACGTGAAAATACCACTTACGCAAAATACCAACTTTGATAGCAAGATACCAACTACGCATAACACCAACTCAACCACAGGACGTGCTAGTGCAAAAAACAAAAGAGTTTAAACATTGACATAAAAGAAAATCACTTGCATCTCCGACCTAGATCAAATGAGTTCAAAGTTCAAACCAAACAACCGTCGCGTTCAAAGCTCTCTTATAAAAAGCAAACACACTCGTAAGTCCGTAATATTGCTCATATATAATATAGCTACGTATGAACAAATATGACAGGCAAGCAAACAATTGGATGTATCGTTTGCTTGTTCATATCTGTTCGACTATTATCAAACAGAACTGCGTAGTACGATTTTTATCATTTGAGAAATTTTATTTATTTGGAAAACCAACAGCTTTACAGAAATAATAGGAAACAGAACAAGAAACATAGAGCCAATAATAAACTATTATTTAACTAAACTTAAACATCCACAACTAAAAAATTTGAAGAAAACATAAAAAAAATATGTTTTCTTATCCGGATTTTTGCCGCAACTAGACCATTTTGCGTGAGAATGGAGTAGGCTTGCCTAGTATTTCTATACTACCCTCTCAGCTTAGTCGACCGTATCCAGAGGAAATCATTAATATTGCTGGGCGCGTCCCAACTAAGGCGCGAATTTCATCACCATTTTTTCATGCACCGTAAGAGCAAGAGCAAGCGAACATAAATGTTTACCTAAAAAATCCTTTGGTGCATAGCCCGCATGAAGAAACAAAAAATTGGGCGGGGAAATTTTTTTGTTCCTTCATGATAGCCCGGGATTCGAAGTTATAACGACGCGGACGATCGGAAAGGAAACAAAACAGGATCGGAACAAAATAGCTCTAAAACCACAATTTCATTTCAATCTTAATTTTCCCTCAATAGCATATACCCCGTTTTACCACAGCACAGCAAAACTATACTGTGTCCTTATTTTTATTTTACACTGCAGTTCTCTCACGGACGGGCACGTAGGATTCAATATCGCAGGCAGAGCGTGCTGAATTAGCTTTGTATTTTTAGGTATCTGTTTAACCGACTTAAAAAAGGAGAAAGTTAATTCCATTATATATTTTAAATAGATAGAACTCTGTATCGGACAGGGCAAAATATAATATTAGATTTCTGAAATAACGAGGGGCAAATGAGATTTAATCACATTTTTTAGGAACAATGTTTTATTTTATTTAACAATGACGACCCAGTTGGCACAATGGTCACCATGCCGGACTGCCAAACATAGGGTTGCGGGTTCGATTCCCGCCTCAGACAAGTATTTATGCTTAGATATTTGTCTGTGGTCTGGTTGTTTCTCTGTATAATAAGTATATATTTACAAAAGAAAAGTATACAAGTAGTATATCAGTTGTCTAGCACCCATAATACAAGTCTAGTTACTTAGTTTGGGGCTGGATGGCGATGTGTGGAATCTTCTCCAATATTTATTTATTCTACACAATACATTTCAAAAAATATTCATGCAGCCATTCCGCTAATTTACCAGGTAGCTAAGTACGTAGTATACAAATATATGACAAAATCATCCAGACAGAAGAAAACCTGCCTGCAAAATGGGAAATAAGTTTTTCTTCTGAAGTTGAAGTTCATATTGCAAGTTGCTTTATTTGGAACTAGCGACCCGACCCGGCTTCGCACGGCTATATTATGCATGTATTATACATATAAACCTTCCTCTTGAATCACTCTATCTATGTAAAAAAACCGCGTCAAAATTCGTTGCGTAGTTTTAAAGATCTAAGCATACAAAGGGAAATAGGAACAGAAAAAGCGACTTTGTTTTATACTATGTAGTGATTCGGTAGTAAAATGTCGTGACTTCCTAGCCCCGGCGGCGCACTTGGTCAGGTTAAGCTAAATCTTCAATTTTCAAAAATAGGCAAAGTTACAAGAGTTGTTTTTATAGAACTTTATTTTTGTTATTTCAGTGTCAGCGCTTGACCACTATCTCACAGGATGGTATGATGGACATATGGATGGATGAATGGTAGTTTCCATAAAGATGGAGATTTAAACAACGAGGCGCAGCTAGTTTACCTATATTTTACCCTAACCTGACATCTGCCCTTAATAAAAAGGCATTAGAAATTGGGGAAAATCGTAGGGTTACCGTGGCAGACAACATATAATCCTATTTACATGCAACGACCCATTGTCGCCTGAACATGACAAGCAATGATCGATTTAAAGGGGTTGCTGAAGGCAATACTATAGGAGGAAAACAAATTTTATTATGGTAATTTTGGTTGAAAAATGAGGACATGACAGTCATGGTATTTTTTGTACAAAATAGGGATTAGGTGCTTAGGCTGACATTTGTATTCTTTTGTTGTTGTTTTCGAGATAAAATAATTGTTAAGTAAATTTTTTAATAGATTACCAAAAAGGAATTATTGTTCCACGATTTTAAAAATATATATAAAATAAAAAATAATTTTTAAACATATAACTAGCTGCGCTCCGTGGTTTCCCTCGCGTAAGTCCAAATCCTGTGGAAACATCAAAATATAAAGTAGCCTAAAGCCTTCCTCAATAAATGGACTATCAAACACCAAAATAATTTTTCGATTCGAACTATAGTAGTTCCTGAGATTAGCGCATTCAAACAAACAAACAAACTCTTCAGCTTTATAATCATCATCATATCAGCCCATACACGTCCACTGCTGGACATAGGCCTCCCCCATACGACGCCACAAACAGCGGTCCCGAGCCGCCTCTATCCACCGACTACCCGCGACGGACACAATGTCGTCGGTCCACCGGGCAGATGGTCTCCCAACACTCCGTTTCGCGTCGCATCGCAGCCGCCACTCTAAAACCTTTACTTCCCAGCGGTTGTCAGTTCTGCGAGCTATATGACCAGCTTTATAATATTAGTAGAGATATCTATTAAACCCCCCGAAATACAAAAGAGGGGACTGTCCATTTCCAAATCTGTCCAGTTACTACTAAGCCCGTTATTATAATATGTTTGACCCTTTTACAACTACCCGTGTATAAATTCACCAAAATCGGTCAAGCCGTTTGACGTCGTCGATGACAAACAAACATAAATACGCCATTCATGCAGGAATTACTGTTTTGTACAAATTAAAAGTCCATCTCACCCTGCCCGATGGTAAGTGACGACACGCGCGTCCTCCTCGTGCCTTGAAGGCATCCAAATCGTACACGTCAGGAAAGACAGAAGCAGACCACTGATTTCAACCCCTTGGCTTTTATTAATATTTAAATTTAAATTAAAAAAAAAAAACTGTCAATTAATTCTCATATTGCGCACCATAATCCGAGATTAAGTACTTTAACCCGTCCAACGTCGGCTGTGTATTGTGGGATATCAGAATGACAGTTCCATTGTGCAGGATTCCGACTGTCAATACAGATTGACAACCACGTTCGTTCATACGGGTTGATAGAACAGTGGTGTACGTGGAAGTGGTAGATGAATGATATTCAGTGAAACTTTGCATTGTAACTGTTTTGTGGTCGAACGAAGCAAACATAATATCACAATCTTAGCTCAATTTGTTAGTTTTACGGGTCTGTTTCCGCACTTATATTCTCCATTTGGGCCATTGTGCGTGACAATCTTAGCTTATTAACATGAGTATAATAAATAAATAAATATTGCAGGACATTCCACACATCGCCATCTAGCCCCAAGCTCAGTAACTACACTTGTGTTATGGGTCCTAGACAACGGATATACCTACTTATATACTTTTCTTTTGTAAATATATACTTATAATACATAGAAACAACCAGACCTCAGAGAAATATCTAAGCATAAATACTTGTCTGAGGCGGGAATCGAACCCGCAACCCTGTGTTGGCAGTCCGACGTGGTGACCATTGTGCCAAATGGGTCGTATAATACAAGCATTTGCTATAACACAAGCGTTATAGTTTCTTAGCTTGGGGTTAGATGACGCTATATACATTTGTAAGTCATTTTTATTTATCAAAATTAAATAAAAATAATAAAAAATGAAAACAAATCTAACACCTACTTATTAAAAGAAACTAAAGTAAAAACATTTAATGGACATAAAATAAGAAATAAATAAAGAGGTATTAGCAAAATAAGGAATAAACCGTTAAATGATTTATTAAATAAATCATATTTTATTAGCCTATTATGTCCCACTGCTGGACAAAGGTCTCCCCCGACTTTTCACGTAACACGGTCATGTGCTATAGACGAAGACCACTCGAACATAAAGAAGTCTGACTCATCCTACCGTAGTCTTTTGGGCCTACCTCAGGGACGTCTGCCGTTTATGGGGTTGCCAGTAATATCATAAAATTACTGTTGAACATGGAAAAATCGTTGCGAAATGAGACAAAAGGTGAAAAAAAATTGTTGTTAGAAAAAACATTAAAAAAAACGAGAAAACAATTTCCTTATTATTTCAAAATGGCTTTGCACAATTTACATATTTTGTTTTATTCGCAGCAATATACATTATTTACAACAATATTGTGACAAACAGACAACATCTAGAGACAATTATACGAGTCGCTTAAACCAATTTCCGTCGCAACTAGAGTTAACAACAATTCTGTCTCGTGCAATCACGTTTAAAATGAAACGAGACTACATTCGCTTTTCATGTTTTGTTTATACTTTCCTAACCCTTCTCTACTTTCATACTTATCTTTATTAGAGACGTAGCTTCCGATTCTGTGGGAATATCGGGATAAAAGCACATGTTATTTCCAATGAAACAATGTATCCTCATACCAAGTTTCATCAAAATCGATCCAGTAGTTTCGGAGCCTATCATCACTCATCATCTCGTCGTCGTTTTTTCTGTCCCTGTTTACCTTTGTATGCTTAAATCTTTAAAACTACGCAACGGATTTTGATGCGGTTTTTTTTAATAGATAGAGTGATTCAAGAGGAAGGTTTATACGTATAAAACATGCATAATATAGCCGTGCGAAGCCGGGACGGGTCGCTAGTTACAAACATAAAATACGAGTTATAAAATGTGTAACCAACACGATTTTTTTAATTACCAGGTTCTATTTGCTGGCTGGGGTAATGACTTTTCCAAAAATCTAATAATGCAAATTCCGTTTTTGTCAAAATCGGACTCAACTCAACTCCTTTCAGCATTTTTCATTAAATTTTAAACTTATAGTTTACTAGCGACCCGCCCCGACTTCGCACGGATATATTGGGCATGTATTATACATATAAACCTTCCTCTTGAATCACTCTATCTATTAAAAAAACCGCATCAAAATCCGTTGCGTAGTTTTAAAGTACTATACTACTAACTACTAACAACGCTTCTACTTCATTAAAAGATTTATTATTATGAAGCTAATGTACCAGGCCTCCATAGGTTATAAGGTGCTATCATTATCTATTATTTGAAAGATTTTTTTGCAAAAACAGCAGAATTAAGGACCAGGCGTTCATAAGTTACTTAACTATTCTAACGGGCTATCTTACAAAAATGCGCTCAACTTTCCAATTTTCCCAAAAAATCACAACCATCGCGAATAAAACCGTTGGACGCTGCTAGTTTTTATATATTATTGTCAAATGCATAACAATACACTTTTATCAACGAAAAGAATAACTCGAAATACAAAAGGAACTACCGGAATAACTCGGAACACAATACCTACTACATTAGTTAATAGCCAAGGAAAGGAACTCCTATTCGAACTTAATCAATCTGCTGTCAATATATACTTGACCTTCTATTCCCTCTGATAAGTATTCCTTAAACAAACTTTGTTGATATCTTGGAAGTAGGTATACATACTTACCGCAGTTTTACTCGTCCGCTCTGAGTCAGGATGAGTTTTTTGTGTCATCTTCTCATTGGAGGCGTGTACCGAAGCCAAACTTAGTCAAAGACTTACAATTGTCTTTAAGATAAAAAGAAAAATAGAATGCTTTTTTGTATTTTCGGATTTGAACCAAATTTTAGATATTACAAAAACCAAAAAAATTAGGCAGGTCCAGAACAAGATGGCGTTACGAGTTGAACTCGCATCGTAGGGACCCAGCTGGCACTAGTAAGGCAAATGTGGAAAGACAGAAGGAAAGCCTTTGCCCTGCAGTGATACAAAATGGGATAAAAATAATACAAAATAAATTTGAATCCAACCCAAAAATCGAAGGCAGAAAATCCTCTAAAAATATTTACAATAGCATTATGGCATACCAAAATCGGTGGGTATTACCGTTCCCTTTTAGAAAAAAAAAACTTGTCAAAACGTTTGAGATAAGAAAAAGAGGTACCCAAAATATCCAAACTGGCTTAATAATAGTAGGTTTAGGTATACTATGACCACGTTTACTTGTTACGTGTTTATTTGTTTTTATCGTTTAAGACTGGTGTACTTAATGCGTAGAAGAACTAGGTAGCATTATGACTAGTACGAAGAAGACATTGAGACATAAATAATAACAATAATAAGTCTGTTATCTGGGCCTGCTAGCCTAGCATGAAGACCAAAACACGATACGATAAAGCGATATAACTACATCAACTCTCAAAATATGATAGATAAAGCCGCCATGTTGAATTTTTATCATAATTTTTATCGCAATTTATAATAAAAATTCAACACGGCGGCTTTATCTATCATATTTTGAGAGTTGATGTAGTTATATCGCGTGATATCGCTTTATCGTATCGTGTTTTGGTCTTCATGCTAGGCAGGCTGGACGGCTATATTATTAGTATCACTTTAAGGTTGACTTGCACTACAAAAATTAAATTAACCTTAAACATTATCACTAACCAAACTGTCAAAGTGTCAAACTTATTAAACAATTTCAACCTTGTGTTTATTAAAATAGAATTTAATTTTAAATTACCCGTCCAATTATATATTTAGGAAGAATTTAGCTAACGTTGTTTAAACACAATGTCATACAATCCGCACTAATAGGTTTACTTACAAGAGATTATATACTGTTTCGACAGTAGCCGAGACACAACGTTACATGGTTTTACTATACTTTATTTTCTAAACGCCAAAGCTCACCTCCATAAAATAAGCATAAAATGTTATGGAAAAAAAACTTTCCCCCACAGATTATACCTATTACTTGCCTACTGTAAATACCTACATATTACGTAGGCTTTGAGAGGTTCTCAAACTTTTTGTTTTAGGTGTCCCTTTTTGTTAGTTAGTTTCACTATGTTCGGAATATTAATTCTCTATATTTACTAAAACTATATATTTCAAAATGATACAAAATATTTTAAATAATATTATTAATGATCAAACGAACTTACCAATTGAAGTTCGATCACAATTATGTGAACGGCTTCATCGAAGCAATTAAATATATGTGTAAAGACTGATGGCAGGAGATGCTACTACAAAGTTAATATATAAGTTGCAAATATGAAGTCAAGAAACATAATGAATAAAAGACACAAAATAAATAAAGAAGTTACAGATATTGTAATAAAAATATTCAAAATTTTAAGTAAGATATCCAATATTGTTTATTTAAAATAAAATAAAAGAAGGTAAACTAATATCACATTTTATTATTATAATATCACACATAATGATTTTAAAACTAAAAAACCGATTTTGATGACTTTATACACAGATACATTAAACTCTCAAATGTAGTACTTAAAGACAATTTTCATTCCGATATTCCGAAAGGAATAAAATCGCTGGGTGCAGTTGGTAGTAAATACTTACTTAAAACAATTCAAACTATTAAATTAACTTAACGTTGCAAGAAAAACTATCTTAACTCTTTCCTACAAGTACCAAGGGACCAAAGAGTAAGACTTTGAGAACCGCTGACTCGTATCGAATTTAGTTAAGTACTTTCTTAAGTTAGGTTTAAAACTTAGCCGTTTCGTTTTTCTTAGTAAGTATCTTAAATGTTTCAATAAGCTTAGTTTTTCCATATTTAAAATCTACGAAAAGTTATTCGTAGCTGTAAATAAATTGTTGACTACATGTACATTTCGATTTTACCCTGCATTTTTACAAGAGTGGAAATTAGGCAGGCAAAACCGCGGTATGCAGCTATTCCGTCGAAAACATTTCGTATGAATTTATTATGCTACATAATTTGTAGCTTTTAAACCGGAATGTACTACAAAGTAGAGCGGTATGGGGCTACGATTACTATGATAAAATAGCTACGTTGTGCTACAAATACTACAAAAAAGCAGAGCGCTATCACACTACGATTGCTACGACAAGCTACATAGTCGTAGTAATTATTGTAACAATTTACTACGACTTAGCAGAACGCTATATATGATGCTACGATTGCTACAAGTACTACGAAAAAGCAGAGCGCTATCACACTACGATTGCTATCACAAACTACATAAATTAGACGTAGTAATTATTGTAACAATTACTACGACTTAGGAGAACGCTATGATGCTACGATTGCTACGAAGTGCTACAAGTACTACGACAAAATTTAAACAGAGCACTATCGCGCTACGATTGCTACGAGACGTGCTACAATTACTACCAGACTTAAATACCTTTAACTTGATCTCATTCAAACTAGGCCCAGCCTAAAAACTAGGCTTGTGTTATGGGTAGCCACAACATAGGCGAGTGATAACCCACTGCGCCATTTCGTCAATTATTGGTCATTCCACTGTAAACTTTAGTAGGTTAAGTCAAAAACAATCCTGAATTCTTACAAATGCAACGAGGATTAGGACCTGTAGTATTCGTTTATAAGGATTTTACATCAAAACACATTTAAAAGACATATTTTTTTAGAACGATAAACTTAGAATAACTGTAAAATAAAGTCACTTTGTCTATGTCCCTATTTCCATATGTCCGTATGTATGCTTAGATCTTTAAAACTACGCAACGGATTATGATGCGGTTTTTTTAATAGAGAGAGTGATTAAAGAGGAAGGTTTTTAGACATAATACATGCATAATACAGCCATGCGAAGCCGGGGCGGGTCGCTAGTTAATAAATAAATCAATAGATAAAAAAATGCTATTTTAAACTCTATAATAACAAAATGTGATCGTAAAAACTTACACCAGACACTCAGATTAAATATTTCAAGGCAAAAATAGGAGCCAAAAGCAAAATGCCTTTCTCCTTCACCTAAAATAAAATTGTTGTTGTGGTTACCGTTTGTTGGTGACATCTTTTCATATATTTTAAATTGTAAAATAAAAACCTTAAGGCTAACAAAAGCGGCAGTTGTTTTTGATTTCAATTTAGATAGGCCATAAAACGACAAGGAATTTTCGTCTTTAAACTGTACCAAAACTAGTAGAACCCGGCGGTTTAACTTGCGTTAGTCCCAAAACATTAGGTGTATGTGTCTTCATACCAAGTTTCATCAAAATCGGTCCAGTAGCCCATTCGTTATAAACTAAACAATCTTTTCCCTTTATCACTACATGTATAAAACAAAGTCGCTTTCTCTGTCCTTATATCCCTATGTATGCTTAAATCTTTAAAACTACGCAACGGATTTTGATGCGGTTTTTTTAATAGATAGTGTGATGCAAGAGGAAGGTTTATATGTATAATACATGCATAAAATAGCCGTGCGAAGCCGGGGCGGGTCGCTAGTAAAATATAAAAGAGAAAATCACTGACTGACTCAAATCAAATCAAATCAAATCAAAATTTTTTATTTCTTTGGATGTATAATACCTTAAAAGTATAATAGACCACTTGAAAACGTCTTAAAAACTAAGTTAGGATGTGTGCCTTCGGAACGCGCCCACCAATGAGAAGAAGGCACAAGAAACTCATGGGGTTTTTTTTTTCATGTGATCACGCTCACAATGGTCAATATTACAAATATTTGAAAGTATTATTTGAAATGGAGCAACTAAAGTCACGTCCATGGGTTCTTATCATTAAGGTAAGACGAAGTATCATAGTACGCCTTACTGCACAATCTATGCTTTATAAAAGTTTTGAACCTGTTAATGGACATGTCATATACCTCTTTAGGTAATTTATTATAATAGAGCACACATGTACTATTAAACGACCTGTTTATTTTCCGGAGCCTACTACCGGGCACGGTCAGTTCATCCTTATTTCTTAAGTTGAAATTATGAATATCGCTGTTTTTACGGAAAATATCAGGATTTTTGTGAACGTAGAGCAAGTTTTCGTAGATATATTGGGAATAGAGCGTTAATATGTTTAACTCTTTAAATTTTTCTCTAAGTGATTCCCTGGGGCCCATTTTGTAGATAGCTCGAACAGCTCTCTTTTGCAATATGAAAATAGCATCAATATCTGCAGCACACCCCCACAGTAGGATGCCGTACGACATGACACTGTGGAAGTAGCCGAAATAGACTAGGCGAGCAGTCTCAATGTCCGTGTATTCGCGAATTTTCTTAACGGCGTAAGCGGCAGAACTAAGTCTATTGGACAATGCTTCCACATGCGGGCCCCACTGAAGCTTAGGATCTAAAGTTATACCTAGAAAGACAGCCTTACTGACTAATTCAACTTCCTCATCATTAATCTTTACAACAGTTTTTACTTGTTTTACATTTGGAAGTGTAAACCGAATTAATTTAGTTTTGGATCCATTCAGTAATAAATTATTGGAATTGAACCAATCAACTATTCTAGAGAGAGCATTGTTCACATCGTCAACGTTGGACTGACGCCTTTTAACCTTGAACACCAAGGAGGTGTCATCTGCGAACAACACTATCCCATGGTTGTCCCTTACAAGGTAAGGTAAGTCATTTATATAAACTAAAAACAGGAAAGGTCCTAATATGGATCCTTGAGGAACCCCCATTGCTATCGCAGATCCGGGGGATCGTTTCCCGTTAACATCAACACTCTGGACCCTACCGCTCAAATAAGAAGAGATAAGATCCAGGGCGCCGTCCCTAATACCGTAGTGGTGTAGTTTCATGATCAATGTATTATGTTGAACGCAATCAAATGCCTTGGATAAGTCACAGAATATGCCATACGCATCATGTGACTCCTCCCAAGCATCAAATATGTTTTTAATTAACGCTATACCCGCATCGGTAGTCGAGCGCCCCTTACTAAAACCGAACTGTTTATTATGTAAGATATTATTATCATGGAAATGTTTCAGTAGTTGCTTTAAAATAAGTTTTTCAAAAATTTTACTTAATGTGGGTAGTACTGATATTGGTCTAAAATTGGAGGGGTCTGAGGTACTACCAGATTTAAACAGTGGAACTACTTTACTCAATTTCATTAAATCAGGAAACACACCACAATCTATACATCGATTAAATATAATGACTAGTTCTGGTATAATCAGTTCAATAATTGATTTAACAACCGGGACAGACATCCCCCATAGATCTTTAGTTTTCTTGAGATTTATTTGCTTAAGCACTACAATAATGTCATGATTTTTAACATATTGGAATTTAAATGTTTTATTACAATTTGGTACATTCGTTTTTAGCAATGCTTCTGCAATGGGGGTAGAAGAATTTAAAGCCTTCGTCAAAGTAATAGCTACATTACTGAAAAAAATCTCAAATTCGTTTGCGATATCTTGATCATTATTAGTTATATTTCCATTAATACTCAATTTAAACTCGGTGTTTTTGGCTGCGACTCTCCCTGTTTCAGCGTTAATTACTTTCCATGTAGCTTTTATTTTATTATCACTAGATTTAATCACAGATTTAATGAAGAGAGATTTTGCCAAAATACATACTCTTTTAAATATCCTTGAATAGTTTTTAACGTAGGCTCCAAACTCCCCTGATGTATTACTCTGTCTTTCCGCGTATAACTCATATAGTTTATGTCTACTGCGGTGAATACCGACCGTTGCCCAGTCACTAAACTCGCGTTTGTCGGAGACTACCATAGATCTGGACGTAAATATAGACTGAAATTGGTTATTTAGAACCGAAAAAAAGTTATTGTATAATACATTTGGATCCGTATCACAAGGTAGAAACGGTAAAACGTTAGCTAAATTCAATCTAAGTTCCTCCAGACGAGCAGCAGTCACCGGTACGTACTTTATTTTCCTTTTTGGTATCGATTTTATGACAATAGCAAATTTGACAAACTGACCACTATGGTCTGATTCTAATTTATTAATGATAGATTTGCTAATTGTGGATATATTATCAGTAACATAAACATTATCAATACATGTCGCAGTAGTGTCAGTGGTTCTAGTAGGCTCCAGAAACACGTTAGATAAATTGTGTGATTTATACAAATTTAGAAGTTTCGTGGAAAAGGTGCTTATTTTCAGTAAATCTACGTTAAAATCACCACATACAAGTAATTGTTTTTTTGATTTAGTTAATTTTGTCAGCATTTCATCCAATATCTCAATAAATTCTTTAAAATTTTCAAAAACAGGTCGTCTATATACACATACTACTATTAATTGCTCCAGTTCTACACAAGATATTTCCGTTACACATTCCACAGACATAGACACGACATCTTTTCTTTCTTTATAGTTTAATTTCTTGTTCAGTATTATAAGAGACCCCCCCTTTGCCGTGTTTACCCTGCAGAATGCGCTGCCAACCCGGTGGTTGCTGAAATTGAACATGAGCTGGTGAGCCCGGAGATGGTGTTCGGTTATGCATACAATGTCAATATCCTCAGCGTTCATGTACAATTCCAGTGTTAGTATTTTGCCCTCTGTCATCCCTCTGATATTTTGATGCACAAGGTTTATATTTTTTACATAATTTTTCTGTACTTTATTTATTTTAGGGCATTTATTCCAGCAATCGTTATTATTTGACTTGTTTGATAATGAGATTAATAATTGACTAATATTGTTATCTAAATTTATTTTTTTATTATTATTACTTTGTAAAGTGCTAGAGGTCTCTATTGTCTCAAAACTACTGCAAGAGCGTCCCTCTTTTGTCTTAATAATTAATTTAAATTAATCGGATAAAGATGACTATCCGTAGTCTGAATATTATATATGTCATTTAACTGCGCAAAAGGCGCAGTGTATGTAGCCAAGTTCTTGGCTGTAAAGTTAAAAAAATAACATAGCGAAGATGCTATCTGTCTTTTGATGGAATCCGGAAGCTTGTGCTTTCCCTTCGTCAAATAATAATCATTACTAACAATAGGGTTAGAGTCAATCACATTGAACTTCTTATTATAACATGATATAGTGTTCATTGTTAAATTTAAATTATATCTAAGTTTATTTTCCGCAGCTGGCAAGTTTTTACAGTAGGGTAGTGTAAACATTACAATTTTATCTATGTTTAGAGAGCACAAAGTATTACAATATTTTAACAAGTCTTGTTTGTAAACACTTCCCCTATTTCCAATAAATATAACCAAACTATCATTTTTGTTAAATTTATAACTACTTATTCTTTTCATAATTTGAAGATAAGATGCAGAAGGCATGCAATAATTTATAAAGGACTGTCCCTTTGAGCAATAATTTAATTTTGAGCCCATATCGATTCCAATTTCATCGCTGAACATTATTATTTTATTTTTAATTTTTTTATTTATTTGAGAACTCAAATAAGGTGAGGAATATAATGGCTGTGAGACATCACACAGCCGTTCACTCGACAAGGCAGGTGTATCCGTTGGGTCTGGCTGGCTGCAGCGGTCACAAACAAAAGTTGTTTTGTCCGATAATGAATCAAAACGGTCAGCGTAGTGAGATGTTGAGTTTATAAGTTTCCCCATTGCCATCGAATATTCCTCAATAATTTGTTTCGATTTATCGTACATGATATTCACTGATTCAAGCGAATCTTGTAATTGTTTAAGCCTAATTTGGAATTTTTGAGTGTCGGCTGCATGTTGCCTTTGATTATTTTCTAACTCTAAGGTGCATAGACTTAATTTATCTAATAATTCTAATCTATTTTTGCCGTTATTAATATTTTTTGAGAACTTTTTATGATTTTTAATTAAATTTTTATTTTTTCTAATAAATTTACTAATTTTTATGTATTTTTTTAGTTTCTTGCTGCTGCAATAATTCATACACATCTTAGTCGACACTGAATGGTGTTTAGGAGTGTCATTAGTAAGATCTATAATGTCTGTGTGTCTGGATCTTGGAGCAGCAACCAACTGCGGGGACCTCCCTACAAGCTCGTCGAACAAAGATTGGTTTTGTTGAGTAGTGATTTCCTGTGAGGCTGCTTCGAGGTGTGTGATATGCCGATGGGCCTCACGGAGCTCCTGCTCAAGGTCGGATATGCGCCGTAAAGCCTGCTCGTACTCTGCACTACAACTATCAAACCTATCTATTAATATTTTGAGGTTATCCCGCTCCGCAGTAATATCTTCTAATTTTAAATTTAATTGAGACAATTTATTTTTTAATTTCCCGTTTTGTTCTATTGTACTTATTAGTTCCTTTTCATTATCGTCCCGTTCGCTGTTCAATAGAACAACCTGCTCATTTGCGGTCTTTAGTTGTTGTAAAGTAAGTTGCAGTTTGGTCGTTTCCTGACGAGAAGCGACAGCGAAAGCCTTTCTAGTCTGCATTTTTAAAAGAATGATAGGTAAAAACGACTGGGAAAATGAGCAGGCAGATCCTCAAGCAACTAAGTAGGTAGGTTATACCGGTATGTCAATTTATTGTACTTACATGGAATTTGTAGAAATTAAGTACCTGGCTGTTATCAGCGTAGGATATACTGTAACATATATTCACGAGAACAATCGGTAAACAAACCCACAAACACTAAATCACTTTGAATATCTTTCAAAAATATTCAAAAGAACACAGAACAATAATTGACAAGCCGTTAGACCGACCGTCACAAATTTCACGACTTATTTACTTAATTTTCACTAATTAACAATCAGATATTGATAATACTATGGTTAGAGGTGCGATGAAATTGTAATTGGGCTATTTATACACAAAATAACTAATAAAATAATTAAATATTTGGGACAAATTCAAAACAGCTGATCGCTTGAGTGTTGCCAGCGCGGAAAAAAAAACTGACTCACTCATCACGATATCTCAGAAACTACAAGTGCTAGGAGTCTTACATTTTGGTTGGTTGTTCCTTTTATGACGTAGGTGCTCACAAAGACGGGGTTTTCCGAAATTCTACCCCTAATAAAAGATAAATGTAATTAAAGAACTTACCTACAAACGATAAACATACCAACAATTAACAGTAATTTTCCACTAATAATTACGAATTTTAGTTATCGGCGACCGGCATTTTGCGTTTGGCACCTACATGAACCTTAACTTGAAAAGCCAATATATCAACTTAAATTAATTTAAACTTAATTCCAACTTCATTCCAAGACTATTTAATTAGTGTTACTGAGACAATAACTTAAAATTCAAGATGAAATTTACACTATCTTATTAGTGAAGAAGTTTCACAGTTAAATGGAAATTAAGGGGGATGTAATAAGGGATGGGGCAAAGGGGGCTGAAGAAATAACCTATAAATATAAAATTCAAAGTCCTAACTGACTGATTATATCGTCACACAGTTTAAACCAGTTGTTTTGTTTGTTTTGAAAATATCTTTAATAACATAAAAACTTAAGAAACATTTGAAATAATAGTGTAAGTTAATCCTATTAATTCAATATAATGGTATTGGAGACGTTTTAAAGCTCATTAGCATTTTAAGAAAAACTTGTAACTTGAAGGTAGAATCTAAGTTAAGTGAACATAATTGAATACTTTCTAGGTATAATCCTCGTGTAACCACTACATTAAGTGTTACGTATTGTAGCTTTAGTAATAACATACAATTTTTAAACTGACGATAGGAAAGGGAATATTAATTATCATAAAAGGCGGTAGTTAGTTAAAAGAACGACTACTGTTCAAGCAGAAACGGTGATTCACAACAAGCAGCGGGAACAAAGTTAATAGTGATATTTTGCGGTCGGCCGCGCACCACCAACCGGTTGCGCACGCGCCACACTGCGCCGTGTATCTCTAGTTATAAGGGCGAGTACGGCGCGCGCGCACCCGACCTGCGGACTGCAACGACGCGCAAATAGCTGTCACTCCGGTTTATCTATTCATCGGCTAGGAACAAGTGATGTGGGAGTTTGTAACGTTTGTATTTATCGATAAAAGTTAAGTTTCGTTTACGAGTCTTACATATATTATTTATTAGTTTATTTTTACTGTTTGGATTTCGAATTAGATAAAATGTTTTAGATAATTTGTATATATAAGATTTTAGACTGGGCAGGCCAATTTTATCGTGTAGTTTTTTAAGATTAGTATATGGAGGTGCATTGAATGAGTATTTGATTGCTTTATTTTGAATTATTTGCAACTTATTGATGTTAGTGGCGCATGTGCTACTCCACACAGGGCATGAGTATGTAATACAGGGACGGATTAAGGTGACATATATGCGCAGTTTAGTATAGTTGCTTAGACACGACCTTCTATTTAAAATTGGGCTAAGGGCATTTAAAGCCTTGGCTCCTTTCTGACAAAGTTTGGACGTGTTTTCTGTCCAGTTCAGTTTGTTATCTAGTGTTAAACCTAAATATTTGACCGACTTGCTCCATGGTATACTAAAGCCATCAATTTGAATTTTACGCACGGGAGGAGAGCGTTTCCTAGTAAATAGGATAGCCTCTGTTTTAGCCGCATTTATTTTTAGTTTCCATTTGTTGAAATATGAAGATAATAAATCTATCGATAGTTGGAGCCTACTGATTATCAGGTCGACATCGTCAGATGATGTATATGAGGCCGTATCATCTGCAAAACAGGCCAAGCTAGTTCGTGTTTGCCTAGGAATATCGTTTAGGTAGACGAGGAATAAGTATGGACCGAGAATAGAGCCTTGGGGCACTCCTGCTGGAACTGATTTGGAAAGAGACGAGCAGTTGCTAACATGTACTCTAAATGAGCGCTCAGAGAGATATGATCGGATAATTTTAACTAATGACATGGGCGTGTTTACGCTAATTAGTTTATGTAACAAGACCTCATGCCAAACTGTGTCGAATGCCTTCTCAATGTCCAGCAAAAACATGCCAGTTGAGTTATGAAGGTTCAAGTTATGCGTCACAGCCTCAGCGACTCTTGCCAGCTGTTGTACAGTCGAGTGGCTACTGCGAAAACCAAACTGCTCGTCTGGAAGCATGTTTTCGGTAGCGTGAGCTAATCTGGAATAAATTATTTTTTCAAAAACTTTACCCAAACACGGAAGTAGGCTTATTGGGCGATAAGAAGAGGGCTCGGATGCGTCTTTGCCTGGTTTATGGATTGGGATTAGCTTTGCGGTTTTCCAAATTTTGGGAAAGTAATGTTGTGACAAGCATGCGTTAAAAATTTTGGTGAGTAGAACTACGCCCTTTTGAGGTATATTCTTTATGAGTAGGTTAGAAATTTCATCGTAACCAGACGCTTTACGGGGTTTTAATTTCGATATATGTGTTTTGATTTCAGATGGACGAACATCACACTGGGTTATTTTATCCGATGGATGGTTATCCAAAGCAGTTAGAGAACAGTCAACAGTTTCCTGTTCATCGCTGGGCCAATCGTGCGTCAGTAACATGTTGTTCAGGAAAGAATCAGCGAGAACATTACACTGTTCCTGTTGGTCTTTTGTAAGCGAGCTGCGATGAGTTTTTAGTGCTGGGATGGTTGGACTAGTATTCGATTTCAACCCTTTAACGAGTCGCCATAAGTCAGAACTTGGATTATCAACTTTCTTTAGCTTATTATTCCAGATACTGTCGTGATAGGACTTTAAGGCTGAGTTGATCTCTATCTGCAACATGTTTATCATAATTTTAAGATGCTTGCGAACATTGATCTCCGTCTCAATGGAAGCGTACCTCCTGAGGCGGTTTTTTTGTTGGATTAGCCGCTTTACGCGGCGTGGAGTGGCTGAGGGACGCCAAGGCTCATATTTGGAGGTAGGGACACACTCGTTTCTAGCTTGAATAATAGAATCTTGCAGATGATTTATTGCAGAGTCTATTTCGTTAGTATCGCGATAAACACGCAATGACAAGTGAATATTATTGTTTAATAGCTGACGATACTGTATCCAGTTAGCTTTGGAATAATTAAACTTAACTATAGGTTTACGGGAAGTGTAAGTTGTGAAGGTTGCAAGGACTGGGAAGTGATTCGATGACAATGCAGGTATTGTACCTATTCTGTCCAGAAAATTAAAGTTTTTAGTGAGAAGCACATCTGGAATACTCGGTGTTAAGTCAGGACGGTAATGGACAAGGGTCGAGTCCTGTGGACTATGAACTACGAAGTCACTATCGAGCATGTGGTCATACAACACACGACCGCGGGCGTTTAGTGGTCCCGGCGACCAATAAGGGTGTTTAGCATTTAAGTCTCCCATGACTACTACTTGGTTGCCAGTTTCCATAAGTAGATCGAGGTCCCTTGTAAGAAGTGGCTTATTGGGGGATTGGTATGCAGACATTAAAACGATATTTTTATTTCCAGGCAATTTGAGAGAGACGCCGACAGCTTCGATATGTGTCGTGGGTGGGGTAGGAACAAGTGAATGACTAAGATCCACTCTGACAAGTATTGCTACTCCCCGGCCAGTACCACTCAAGTGTTTATCTAGGCGGTAACACGCAAAGCCCCGAATATGGAGTTTAAGGCGGTTTGTTAATAATGTTTCGCATATGGCAATAACGTCAACATTCAACTCTCCGATCAGGTTTATAAGTTCCCGCTGCTTATAGTGAACACCGTCAGCGTTCCAGTAAAGAATTCTTAGACCGAAAGATTTATCAGACATAGTGGCCCAAGTGAGTTAGTATTAATATAACCTTTTCCATAAAGGTCTTACAGTTGGTGAATTCATTTTTGATTGTCTTGATTGTATTTAAGATTTCTAACATTTCGGCCGTAGCTAAATCATGGATGTGCGTCTTCTCGACGAGTACTGCATTTGGCGGATTGGGCTTAACTTGTTTGTCATTGGGGACAACTTCTCCCTGGCTGCGCCTCGTAGGTAGAAGCTGGATATCAGGCATGTAGGTGACATTAGACCGTGGAGTTGCGACGGAATAGCTTTTACTTGAGCCAGCTACCTGGGCCCATGTGCCATGCTTTACGTTAACTGAAGAAGCTGGTTCGATGTTTGTGTTGATTGACTTACGTAGAGCTTCACGTTTCGATTGTATGCGACCAAGGTATTTAATTCTTTCGGAGCATTGCGAGTAATTAGCTGGATGAGCCATGTTGCAGTTACAACAAAGGGCGGGCTCATCCCTATTTTTCTTTGTGCATTCCCAGGTTGGGTGGTCGAGGGCACACTTAACACACTTCGCTGGCCTGTTACAGTTTTTAGAGGCATGCCCAAAGCCCTGACAGCGGAAACATTGGGTACCTGCTTTGTTGTTAGGCTTAAATTTGTCAATACTCACAATGCAGTTGAAGAGGTATCTTATTTGTTTGAACTTGCCCATTTCGCTACCGCTGGGAAGCTGAACAAGAAGTGGTGGGCACTCGGTGGGGTTCTGCGTTTTTAATTCACTTATCGTGGCTCCAGGGAAGCCCATCGAGGCTAGTTCAGCTGTGAGATCTTCTTGAACGAATTTAGGAAGTCCTTTAATTACAGCTTTGGGTAATTTTTCGTCCTTACGTGAGAAGGTGTGAAAGGCCACCTTTTCCTTGAGGAGTCCTTCTTTAACTTGTTGATGTCCTTTGGCAGTGTAGCATTGAACTTTTACTCTGTTACGCCCTCTGAATTGAAGATGGAAGCCTTTATCGTACTTCTCAATGGTTTCTTTGATGTTTTTGTGGCTCCAATCGCCTAGGAGCTCAACGAGTATTGGTGGGATTTGACCGACTTGCCTTTTTCTCGTCGCTTTCTTGAGAGTTACTGCAACTGGATCATCAGCTCGATCTTCTTCATTGTCGACTACCAGGGACTCGAATTTATTATACGTAGAGATCGGTTTGCCTGTTGGAGCATTCTGGATTGGACGTTTGGATCGACTCGCTAAGGAGTTTTCTGCAGGTCGCTTGCCGGTCAGACTTTCAGCTGACGAAGTCCTTTGTAGGTACTTCTCCATGATGGTTTTATCGATACTTGGTTATCGACTCGTACCACAACCCTATGTTTGTTAGCCGGTTAGCACTAGCGGGGCTCGGACAGATAACTTGGACGCGCGCGCTCCCCGCGCGAGCCGCAAGGAGATTAATTTTTTAAACCAGTGCAATGGACGGATTGAGCTAAAATTTGGTATAAAAATAGCAAAATGCAAAATTTATTTATTTATTTTATTTTATTCGGAAAGCAGACAGTGAACAATACAGCATAAGATATATAAAATTAATTCTACACACCATTTATGAGCTTTCGCATATAGACTCTAAACACTTTGCAATATCACATCCGTCCGAGAAGCATAGGTACCAAACCCACACCACAATAACATAAAATAAATACTTAAATAATATCATATAAAATACTTATATAAGTACCTATATATATTAAGAAAAGAAATTTGATCCCTATATTTCCAAAATGATCCAAAATCAATATCGCTCGTTTGCCTAAAACGATTTTGGGAAATTAAACCCTTACGCGGACAAGGTCGCGAGTCAAGGCTTGTATTTCTTTAATTTTTACTTGAAATGTCTTTCTTTTTCGTCTGTAAAGTCGGGTTGCAAAAACCAAAAGTAGCGGATGTAGCGAAATCAAAGTAGAGATGGTTACTAGATCACTCATTACTGTAGAAGTATAGCACTAACTGGTATTATTTTATTGTCATTATTTAGAAGATGTATCACGTATTCCATTGCAGCTTTGTCCCTCCACACAGCTTACTTGATTTTTTGACGTGAAAATGTCTTATAAATCGATTAACACTGCATTTACAAAAAAGTGTGACGTCATCTTTGCAATTTTATAAATAATTTTAATATTGTATGCCCAGTGTGGTGAACTGTTGTGACTATTTTAAGCATTATCATCGGCTCATGTACACAGTTTGACAATAAATGAATTCTATTCTATTCTATTCATCGCTCACATTCCGTTATTGACAAGGTAACCATAGCAAAGTATTATTGTTGCTATGGTTACCATCAATGTGTTCTTAAGACGTTGTTACGTAAAAAAATCTTCCGTTAACCGACTTTACAGACAAGCCGTAGTTATTTTTGTAAATAACGCGGGATCGGGACTTACGCGGGTGAAACAGCGGTGTGTAGCTAGTTAATAATAAAAACTGTCATGAGCTTTATCCAGTAATTAATTAAATCGTTTATTTTCAGTTTGTGTTGTAAATTAAAAGCGACGCGCGACGGCTACTAACGGCTAAGTGGAGTGTGGTTGTCAGTTTACAAGCTCACCCCTTTTAAATTTATATATATATACTTGTTATTTTGTAAGATTCTTAGCACTTTGTTTTATTAAAATCAATATACTTTTCATTTCTTTATTTTCTTATCTTTTCTTTACTTTTCTTTTTGGAACACCTGCATTTACAAAAAAAAATAATCGGTAATATTGTGCGTCGTCATTTGTGTCATGGCAACATGACCGTTCCCGTTAGGAAACAGAGTATTTAATAATCATATCGCTCATCTGGGCTTGTGTTGGTGACGAGTGACGAAAAAAATACTTATATAAAGGAAAAATATATTATATAGAGGAAAAAAGAAAAACATATTAAAAAAGGAATTAACAAAAAAAAAATCTAAATTTTTTATCGTTTTCTTCTGACGTTATTACGTAAAATTATCGTCCGTAAACCAAATTTTTTGTTTTTCTCTTACTTATGAAAATGTATAATGACTAGTTTTCGCCCGTGACTTCTTCATATCTGATGACTACGTCAAACAAAGAACACACACCCAAGTTTCAGGTCTCTACGGTCACCGGTTTAGGATGTGCGTTGAACCGTCAGTCAGTCAGGACAAAGCATTTTATATGTATAGAAGATGTATGAAAGTCCATCTACTCTGGAATTACAGCACTCTTAAAAAACCGGCAAGTCAAGTCGAACTTGCGCACGCATGGTTCCGTACAATTTTATTTTGTTTTCAGTATTTTTTTATAGCGGCAACAGAAATACATGATTTGTGTAAACATTTGTCTATCTATCAGGGTTCGTAAGATACAGTCTGGTAACAGAGAGTAAAGTCTTATTAATAGGGTTCCGTTTTTAACCATTGGGTACGGAACCCTAAAAAATGAAATTGTAGTTTTTTGTAAAAACCCCTCAGTTTTAATATAATTGTATTCATTGTTTCAAAGTGTTTTGTTTGCAGTCAGCACTTCGACACCTTAACAATAGGACTTGGGATTTTTGTTGCTTTTCAAAATGCAGAACTTAACAAGCATTTGTAGACAATGGTTGAATATAATTAAAGTTCATGACCGCTAGTAATGGTGTTGGCCTAGTGGAAGATAACTCGGCTTTGATTCCGTCGGTCGTTGGTTCGAATCTCGGCCGTGCACCAATGGCTTTTTCTTACAATGTGCCCGTGTTAGTAATTATTGGTACCTAAACCACATGAGCCTAAACATCGCGATGAAACCCGCGACTTAATTGGCCTTAGTCGGGTGGTATAGGTTTTGGGCAAGCCTACTCGCCCGACGCAAAAACGACGGGGTGTTATAAGTTTGACGTCTCTGTGTGTTTGTGTGTGTGTGTGTGTGTATGTGTGTGTGTGTGTGTCTGTGGCATCGTAGCTCCCGAACGGATAAACCGATTTTGATTTAGTTTTTTTTACAATAATATGTCCCAAGAACAGCGGCTTAAATAGCGTGAAAAAAAAAAGAATTTTCCTATACCGGTCCAGGTGTCTTCGAGTAATCGGGGAACATAATAAAAAATAGATACAGACGAATTGAGAACCTCCTTCTTTTTTTTTAATTCGGTTAAAAATAGTTGTAGTGTAAAAATCATCCAGATTAGGTGTAAAAAGTCCAAATTATTATTAAAGTAAGGTCAAAAACCTAGTTGGAGTTTAGTCTCTAAGAATCATTGTCATTTAAATCTTTTCGTGTCAGATCTGGAGTACTTTAATGACTTCATTTTAAATATATCTTCAAAAAAATATTTCTAATTTTGACCGTTGTGAGCATGATCATAAAATATAAGAACCCCGTGAGATTCTTGTGTCTTCTTTTCATTGCTAGGCGCGTTCCGATGGCACAAAATTCAAGGTTAATGCGAATCATTCCAACTCAACACAGATGGCTCAGTGGCAAAACGTCCACTTCATAAAAAAAAGTCGTAAAATCTCTCTTTTTCATAATGTCACTTTGGTAGAATATCTCTTCCGCAAAAGTTCGCTTTCGCATAATGTCTCTTTCGTAAAATGACACGACAGTGACTTAGAATACAATTTCGATTTTTAAATTTTGACCTCGACTTATAAATCCAGCCGTTCCTGTCGGAGTCGGGCGCAATTCAGTCTCTCTCATTTTGGAACAGACATTAATATTTAAGTATCTCATACTGTTATAACAAGCTTCATAATTTAATAATGGCACTCATACGTGAAATATTTCCATATCTTTACAAACTTGTTCACAGGTTGTTCGTGAGAAAGTTGTTTACATGAACAACTGCAATGAACAGTTGTTTTAATTAATTTGTACTGTGACGTGTGAATTGTGTTTTCAAGATGTCGGAAGAAAGTTGTAAGGGTCGACACTCGAAGAAACTCGGTGTATTTACTTACTATAAATGAAGTTAAAGTAAGTGAACTGTGAAATTGGTTAAATAAGAGTTTTTTTCTCTCAAACTTCGAAAAAATTGAGTGATAATCGGAAATGTAATTTTATTTTGCACATATTTATTTAAATTAAAAGCGTTGTGGAATTTCGGCAAAAACGATCAGACATTTTTTTGGTGCTATCCTTAAACCTCTGGCAATATATGTATTGAGAACATTAATACAAACAACAAATGCTACAACATAACAAAATCTCGTGTTAGAGTTTCCTGTTACGTGGCAAATTAAAAAAATACTTATTCTCTTGAAATAATAACAGACAATCACCAAAATAGACCTAGAATAAACAAGCTTTGTTATATTTATGTAGGTATATTTTTTTCTGTGATCATGTTCACAAAGGTCAGGAGATTCTATTCCCGTTCCTGAAAAATCAATCTAAAATCCAATTCTCTCAGAATTCAGAAAACACCAACATTGAATGACCAAAAGTTTTCTATACCTGGAACACACTGAGATTCATGCTGTGAAATTCGCTTGGAAATCGTTTCCTATATTGAACGTTGCTTTTCAGTTTTCGGACTTTTACGTAGGAAGTGAATAATTGTAAGTAGTTCCTTTAAACAGATACCCCCTTATTCCAGAATGAGGTTTAAGGATAGTCCGAGATGTGGATTTAAACCTTAGATTTCGACACTGATTTACTCGTGAACTATAGTCTAAACACTATCCCTATATAATTGATAGGGATAGTGTTTAGACTATAGTTCCCTATATAATCTATCTATAGGGATAGTGTTTAGACTATAGTTCACGAGTAAATCAGTGTCGAAATCTAAGGTTTAAATCAACATCTCGGACTATCCTAAAACCTCGTTCTGGAATAAGGGGGTTAATATTTACGACTCTAAAATCTTTAGGCCGATGTTCACTAACTTATTCATTTACATAAGTAGAGTAGGTTAGTACTATTAAGAATTTAAGTTTATTAACTGAAATAAATTGAGATAAATAAAACGGAAAAACAGATAAAACTTTACAACTTTTTTACTACTTCAGTCAAAGTCAAATTTCTTTATTAATTTCGATGCTTATGTATATTTTGTACATAGAAACGTCTTAAAAACTAAGTTAGCCTTCGGAACGCGCCCACCAATGAGAAGAAGGCACAAGAAACTCATAAAGTTTTTTTTTAAAACGATGGATCTAGAAGCCTAGATTTTCGCACGGGCCGTTCTTCATTTATGGTCATTCAGCACTAAGGCAGAATGTTTGTTGGTGGTTAGTGAGTATAATGTCCATTCTGCCAGTTGTCGTCAGGCTGCTGCGCTACGAGCGACCGGAGCGGACAGACGCCAGCCCCAGCGCAGTGCTTATAGTGAACATTTTCCCATACATATATTTGGTTGCGACCAACCGCACAGCTAACGTACTCAGTAGTAACAAAATACTTAGATAAGTATTTACTTTACATTTTTCATTCCAAATCAATGACGCTCGACTAGGCCTCACCAATTTCGATCCGAGACGCGATGGAATTCCGTATTGTGAACTTTTACTTTGATAATTAAATAAGAGTTTTGTGTGTGTTTTGTTAGATAACGTTCTCTTCTTTTAAACGTATTTGCACAAATGTTGACTGATGACTTTTTTCCTGGTTTCGTCTGCGGCTAGCTACTTCCGATAGGCGTAAGTCGTATAGCCAAGCGGACTTGTCCGTGTTCCGGCCGCTGAAGAGGTGGAAAGTTCTTCATTTCTTGCCATCTTTCTACGTTTACTTGTGTCGAAATGTCCCGCGTATTTGAAGGTCATCGTACCATTGAATGTACAGGTATTTTCCTAGTAAGTGTGCTGCATCTTAGAAAGGTGACATAGTGCTCTAACGCTGACCTATCTATACTAACTAATATTATAAAGAGGAAAGTTTTTTTGTTTTTTGTTTGTAACGAATAGACTCCGAAACTACTGGACCGATTTTGATGAAACTTGGTATGAGGATACATTGATTCATTGAGAGTAACATAGGCTACATTATATCCCGATATTTTCATGGTATCGAGAGTTACGTGGGTGAATCCTACTACTACTATAAAAAACAGTGAATTAAGTAAACGAATTATACCTTTTTTGTGTTTGTCTTCAAATGTGGCGGTCGATAAGTTGTCGGTCGACCATTAAGTCTATTATCTGCGTCCGACTTTAACTAGAATATTTACAGCACAACACATTAAAATTTATTGTCCGTCCTCGTCGTGAACTTGTTACTGCAAGGCGGCAACTAAATGAATTCCCTGACAACCTTCTGCATAAAGCATGCCTTCGAATATTAAGTTTTCAGGTTTCAGTGAAAGATATTTAAATAGAGAAAAAGAGAAAATATCTGAACTTTGCTTTTGCTAAATTTGATTCTTATTTGTGTGTCAGTAAAGGCTAATTACACTTTGATTAGGTAATTTTCACAGTTTCAAAGTTGCTCATTTGTTGAGCAATTTAATATCATTTGTCGTTTGGCTGATAAGTAATTATTATGGCAATTAGCTTCCAGTTCCCCATTGTTTCAGTAATTTTAATCCTGTTAACTATTATTTGAGTAATATTCTTCCAATAGCTTATTTATTGTGCAATAAGCTCTCAGTTGACCATTGATTGAGCAATTTGATCTCAGTTACTAATTCACTCACACTGCTTATGAAATGTTCTTACAATAGCCTATTGGTTAAGCAATTAGCTTTCAGTTGACCATTGGCTTAGTAATTTCATCTCATAAACCACTGGCTTAGCAATATAATCTTAGTCACGTATTGGTTGAATAACTTAATGTCAGTTGCACATCGACTGAACAGTTGTCAAATTATTGAACTCTTTACTTAAGGTGAAAGGGTACCTGCGCTCTCTCCATACAAACGTAGTCGACTGTTTCCTCCCTGGATAATGACACTAGCACAAATATTTTTGTGCCATAAAACCTATAACTGCCATGACCATGCCCCTATTTTTCATTTTTAATTATCATAGAAATTAAGAATATGAAAAAAAACTTAAAATAGGGGCTTGGTCAATTTGGTCATGGCAGTTATAAGTAAATATTTGCTCTAGTGTCATTATCCAGGGAGAAAACAGTCGACTACGTTTGTAATAGTTTGTATGGAGAGAGCCCCCGGTACCCTTTCTTCTTAACTAATAAAAATAAATAAAGTCAAAATGTGATATTTTCACGTAGGTTAATTAGTTTAAATTGTCACATTGATGAATCTTTATAAATAAGTTCAGATGTATCCTCAATCCCGCTTTAATGTATAAATATCTTTGTTTCAGGTTAAGAAAGCTGTTGTTGCTAATGCCCTGAAATATTTACGACGTTCCGTTATGAAGTTTCGTTAGGTATTCGTTATTCGTTATTGTGAGCGGTAAAAGTTTTGTCGTTGAGTCGTTGGGGAAGGTAACGGATATTTTTTTGCGAATTATTTTTAATCGACTTGCATAACGGAGAAAGTTTTTAATTAATATATTCGTCGCAAAAGTTCGTACAAATTAAGTAGGTATGAGTAAGGAGTTTGGCAATTTACGTTTAAAATAAATAATGACAAGGTATAATTATGTGTAAATCACTACATAGTGATCACTATCACTTATTTATAAGGCTGTTACCTGAAATAAATGATTTATTATATTTATTTATTATTATAGTATAAAAGGTTAGTTCACTTTTCCCCATTGAATTTACCCATCAATGGGGATTTGTGAACTTTTTGTTCACTTTTCCCCATTACTTGCTGATTCCGAGTATAATGGGGAAATATGAACAAAAAGTTCACAAATCCCCATCGGTCTATATATTTATTTTAAAATGGGGATTTGTGAACTAAAAATTCACAAATCCCCATCAGTTTAAAACTTATACTGCAAAATAGGAATTTTTCAACAAAAAATTCGGAAATTCCCATTAGCTCAAAAGAAATAAAAGGTTATGATAGAGATATTTTGTGGACAGAGTGTACCTACGTACACAAATCGCCATCAATTTGACAGAATTAATTCATAACGCAGGTTAGTGGACGGAACAAAAGTAACAAATATTCTAACACGTCCTCATTAAATTACAATTTTTTATACTATTTTTGATGAATATATTGTGTAGATTTTTTGAAAACTACCTACATCAAAAATAGAACAATATTAAATAATGTATGTAAAATTATTGTTTAAGCACAACAGTCTTTTTAACACGCTTTTATTAGGTGGATCTGTATGTAACTAACTATCTTGATTTCCGAGAAATCGCTCAAAAACATTAGATACCTACTTGCCACCTGGTCGTACATATGCCTAACCGTACTAAACCATTTTTTGAACACGCTTCTATATTATTTAACACTCTATTATATTAACTCTATTAAATTATTAAGTCAACCTGTATGTAACTAACTCATTAAACCATCTTCCAAGGGTCGAAGCATAGCGTAATGAAAATCGGCAGCTGTATCTAGTTCTGATGACAATACAATAATATGGTACTGTCGAACTGATCTGATGATGGAGCCGGAAGATAGGCACTGGCATTGCATGATGTAATATGTATCATAGTCGTGTTTTCATTTGTGAGAATGACCACTTAATGGACTTTGAACAAGACCAGGTTTAAGGTTATAAGAAATCTTATCACTATTAACTTACGGATTTTTTATCGGGCTCTCAGCTCTTAGCACAAGCGCGTAAAGACTTATAATAGTTGTGTCTTGTTCCGTATACATTCATAAATGTATCGATAAATTTAATACGCATACTATTATTATCTTATAATATCCATAATATAATGATAACCATGATTTAAGTACAAAAATTATCGTTTAAAAAACAAAAAAATCACGCGATATAAAAAATTCAACTAAAAAAGTGAAAAATAAATACCTAATAGTTTTTAAAAAACTAATAAACACGCTTTTATAGACAATCCAAAAGTAGATTTGCACATTTATTATTCTTATATCTCTGTGATTTGTTTTATTCCTTTAGTTAGATCAATATATTATGTGCAATTTGATTTGCACATTTTGTTACTTACTCCGTTACTATTAGTTTTTTATTGACGTGACAACGTTTTATAAATTGGTTTGCCGGGTGACACTTCAAGAAACTGCGTTACGCTCCGCTGACGTTATGCGCTCACAATGAGAGCGAGTGAGAGGCACGCGGGCATGGTTAGCCCGCCTAAGAGCGAGAGAGACAGACATAAAAAGTGAAAGGCACGCGTCCCTTCGACTCGAGCACAGTTGTTTTTTTAAATCTGTGATTTAATATAACTTTAACGTTATGTTTTTACTCATCTACCAATATAGCCTATAATGCGTTTGACTATATTAAATCCAACTGTACTAATGTAATTTGTCATTTTAGAAAAAATAATATAGTTAAAAAAAACTAAAAAAACACGCTTATATAGAAAAACCAACTAAAAAAATTAAATTTATAAATTTGGATTAAGAATAGTGTAAATAAGGTAGGTAGTTTTCAGAAAATCTTTACAATTTTTTAATGAAAAATTATTTCAAAATTTATAAATTAATAAGGACGTGTTGAAATATTTGTTACTTGTGTTCCGTCCACTAACCTCCGTTATGAACTAACTCTATCAAATTGATGGCGATTTGTGTACGTACGTACTCTGTTCACAAAATATCTCTATTATAACCTTTTACTTCTTTTGATCTGATGGGGATTTCCGAATTTTTTGTTGACAAATTCCCATTTTGAAGTAAAAGTTTTAAACCGATGGGGATTTGTGAATTTTTAGTTTACAAATCCCCATTTTATAATAAATTTATAAACGATGGGGATTTGTGCACTTTTTGTTTACTTTTCCCCATTATACTCGGGATCAGCAAGTAATGGGGAAAAGTGAACAAAAAGTTCACAAATCCCCCATTGATGGGGAAATTCAATGGGAAAAAGTGAACTAACCCGTATAAAATAAAGTCACTTTTCGCCGTCCCTATGTCCCTATATCCATTTGTATGCTTAAATCTTTAAAACTACGCAACGGATTTTGATGCGGTTTTTTTAATAGATAGAGTGATTCAAGAGGAAGGATTATATGTAAAATACATGCATAATATAGCCGTGCGAAGCCGGAGCGGGTCGCTAGTGTCTTAATATAATAATGACAGATAGAAAAAATGACAAAATGCGGAAAAATTACAAAATTGAAAAAATGCTAGTAGGTAGGTACCTAAATACACTAGGCGAGACATATGTTTTTTTCTACAAATGATATATTATCAGTGTTTGAACACAACCACGGGGGCAGCTTGTTAAAAATAAAATACTATTTCAAATTATTTACATGAACAGTTTCAAGCTTTTTATTTCTTTACAAAGTTGTAAAGTTTTTAAACCCCACAAAAGTTTAAAGGTTTTTTTTAAATATTAAATCTCTTTTAATTATTTTCACCTAAAAGCTTTTTTACAAAGAAATTAAAGCAATTTAAATTAAAGCATTTTTAATTGAAGTAATTTCGGTTAATGATGCTTAAAAAGTTTTTTTACTTTTAAGGACCCGTTTTATAACTTTATATTTTAAATTGTTAACAAGGAGGTTTCATAAGAACAAACAAAAAATTGTGCATGTGATCCCGTGGAAATATCGAGATAAAAAGTAGCCTAAGTAACTACTCAGTTTTTAATGTATCCACAAAAAAAATTAAAATTTATTAAAATTGGTCCAGTAATTTTGGAGTCAATTCGTTACCAACAAAATTCTAAAATTAAAAAAAGACACAAATATCTGAGTCTCGTATCGCATCTACATCTACTTTTAGAATTTTTATAAGAACCTTAATATGTCATACAGGGTGGTTCATTTGAGTAGGTCAGTAAGGCAGATCCTAGATGGTAATATTTTGATTTGGTTTCAGTACAAAAGTTTTCTATAAGTAGAAACTAACATAGGTTTAATTTAGAGTATTAGAAATTCGCAAATATATTATTTTCATTCACATAGATTTATGTAAAAACACTAACACAAATCAAAATTTTAATTTTTAAAATATCAATTTTCGCAGTAGCTATATTACCAATCTAAATTTATCTTATAAGAATTCCTTTTTTACCTTTTGTGGTAAGGAACCCTAAAAAACAGATGTTAATTATTTAAGAAATTACGCGTTTCAAGGAAGGTTTCCTCGTAGCTCGTAGCGGTTCTTGGACCTGCCCCTACTCACTTTAATTAGTCACCCTGTATATATGTTTTAAAATTATGTTAATATAAAATTGTTTATTATCATTAAAAAGTAATAATTAATTCAGTTACTTAAACTAACCGTTAACTGTTTTGAATAGCTAAGTACCGCGGGTCGACTAATTGGTTAACGCTCTGAGAAGCAGATGATTGTTGTCATGGCAACGATGTGTGTTGCTATGGAAACTTTAAAGCACTGAGCAGACTGAGGTGATACCGGGAGCTGAAGTTTTTGTAATGTTTAAGTTTATAATATGCTCTAGGTACACCACACCGACCGGCCGGTTGCTATGTGGTGTTGTGCATCTTTAACAAATAAATCTTTTCAATGTTACAGATACAAAAACCCCCTTAGTGTAATCAGCGCTTAACGCCTAATTGCATATATATTTGGTTAACTTAGCTAACACGGTGAGAGCAGGTCTTTTAAACTTAAAATTTATGTTACTCGTATAAAAATGGACTCTGGTTCAATTTACTTATTTTATTTTAGGTAAATACTGGAATGTAGATGTTTCTGAGCCTAATCAATACTAACCGTGCGTAGTTGAGCGCCGTACGCTAGGATGACGGAGTCCTGGACGGTTGAGTCGAGTCTTGGCTCCACGGAGCCATGGTGGCCGGCAACACGCCTCTTCGGTCCCGATTTCTCGCTAAACGGTAGCTGTGTGGGTAGCGACCTCACAGTATTCGGCCCCGCGCTCTCCCTTCAGGAAGCGCTGCGAGGTGGCTGGGGTCTGCCCTTCAGGCAGATGGGTTACGGTCATGGTGATGGGGCAAAGTATTCTGTGGGCCGGCGGGTCGCAGTCTACAAAGCTCCTGATTTTCGCGCCGAAAACCTAACCCAGACACCTATATCTATGTGTGTAGCCTGGTGTCAGACATGGCATCCCCAACGTTGCGGGCTCCGAGGAGGGTATGGAGCACCATAGACGAAGTTTTGAAGTTAATGTAATGGACAACATACACGCAACTTCCGACGGCGCGGGACCTTCGGGTCAAGCGCGGAGGGGCGCAGGACCTTCGGGTACAGCGCGGAGGGGCGCAGGACCTTCGGGTACAGCGCGGAGTGGCGCCAGACCTTCGGGTCAAGCGCGGAGAGGCGCAGGACCTTCGGGTCCAGCGCGTAGGGGCGCAGGACCTCCGGGTACAGCGCACGGTCGCACCATGCCCTCGGGTACGGTACGACCAACCAATACTGGGAGCAAAGACAACCCCAGGGGCAAAATCTCTGCTGGACCAACAGGTCCACGAGATAGACACGACACGACGACGACAAAGACTGAACTTAGCACCGGGACCACACCAGCACCTACGGTTAACGCCGGGAGCTGGAAACATGTGGCCCAGACAGACGGACCTAACAGACAGACCAGACAGACGGACGCCGCGGTAGTGAAGGCCCCCTCTTCACCCACCGCACCAACTGGCCAATGGAGGCGGAGATGCCCCAACAAGTTCCAGCGGCAACGGCAACGGGACGCGGAAGAGGGTTCCACGTCACCTCAACCACGACAGCCCACCGCGAAACGGACACGGCCGGACAACACGACGACACCATCAGGGGACGACAAAAGGGTAAGGCGCGCCGAACAGGACAGGAGAAGCTACGCAGAGATTGCGGCCCCCCCTAACCCATTGGACATGGTAATCCTCTCGATTCCCGAGAGAAGCCTGAAGGAAGAAGACAGCAGACTAATCCAGACCGCAGTCCTCCATAAGGCCTTAACGATGGACGGACCGAATCTGACCGCGACAGACTTTAGACCCATGTTCGACGGTAAACCGCGGCTCTTCGACGGGGCTCTCCACGTTCGTTGTCTCGACGAGCGCACGGTCGAGTGGCTGAAGGACACTGTCACCCACATCGTAGCACCGTGGGATGACCATGTCCTGACTGCCATGAGACGATCGGAGATGCCCAAACGCTTGCGGGCCGGAATATGGGTCCCGAACTTCATGGGTGACTCGCAGCTGATGTGGACGGCGTTGAATTTCTTCAACCCGTGGGCCAACGTCAGCAACACTTGGCGACTCCAAAGGGTTGTAGACAAAGAGGAAAACTACTTCCTTGAGGTGACCATTCCCGAGGAAGTAGTCTCTCAGATCACGGAGCGAGGAAGGAAGTTGCAGCTCTGCATGGGTGCAGTGTACATGAAGTACTTCCTCCCCGACGGATCCCTCTCAGACTCACCACCGACTGACGCAGCAGGCACTCATACTGTCGCACCTGCACCATCACCACCACCACCACCCCCTCCACCACCACTACCACCATTAACGGCAGCTACGACGTCCGACGCAATAGGCAGACAAGGCCCGTTGACGCCTGATGTCCAAACTCCGACAATGGAAATGGAATGTGAGCTGCTGGAGGACGACAGAGACGTGACAGACGGATATGACGGAGAGAGGGCGTGGATGTCGTCGTACGATGGCTTCTTCTCCCCCGACCCAGGGCATTAAAGCCCTACAAGCTAACCTCCACCATTCTGAAGCCGCCACGGCCTCACTTAGGCGGTGGGTGGAGGTTAACCACGACAAGGCCATTGCCCTTATCCAAGAGCCGTGGGTCGGGGGGCAAGGAATCCGTGGCCTAAACAACATCAGAGGTGAGCTCATCTTCGACCGTGGATGCAGGAACCCTCGTTCCTGCATCTACGTGCCGAACAACCTGAGTTTCCTGACTTTGACTGAGTTCTGTTCCAGAGACGTAACGACTATATGCATACAGAACGCACCTAACTCCGGGTTACCTGACCAAGTCATCCTGGCATCAGTGTATATGCCGGGTGAGGAGGAGGTCCCACCCGTAGAGATGGCACAACTGGTGCAGCACTGTGCAAGACTGAACCTGAACCTCATCATCTCGGCGGACTCCAATGCCCACCACCAACTTTGGGGCATGGACCGCGACAACTTGAGAGGTAACGACTTAATAACTTATTTATTTACTACTAACCTTAACATCATGAATGTAGGCTCCCAGCCCACTTTCGTTAGAGGCAATAGTCAGACTATCATAGACTTAACCCTGGCCACACCAGGTGCAGCTGAACTGATTTCAGACTGGCATGTGTCCCCCGAAGCCTCCTGCTCTGACCACCGATGGATCAGATTCACGCTGCAGGCCAGCAGGGAGACACCACTATTGAAACGCAACCCTCGCAACATGGATCGCGGTATGTATCGTACACTGATACTCCGCGACCTGGAGGAGGAACAGTCAATACCAGAGGTATGTAATCAACTAAGCATAGAGGACCAAGTAACTAAACTGACTAACTCCATCATCACCTGTTACCATAGCGCCTGCCCCCTTTCAGACCCACAAGGTCAAAACACAAAAGGATGGTCGAAAGAGCTGGAGAATCTTAAAAGAGCTGTGAGGAAAAGTTTTAACAGGGCTATGAACACACGGAATGATGTTGACTGGGACACATACAGAGGAAAACTTGCAGACTACAAAAAGAAAGTTCGCCAGGTCAAACGCAGATCATGGCAAAAATTTACAACTAACATTGGTACCTGTACCGGAGCCGCAAAAGTCAGAAAAATTATGGCCAACGGTCCGCGTAGCTCCATAGGAACCATTAAGAAATCCGACAACACCTTTACAACTACCAAAAGAGAAACATACGAGACTCTACTTCAGACGCACTTCCCGGGGTGTTCCATCACCGATACCTATCGCTGGGATGACGCGACTACGCAAACTCCCAGCGAGTCGGACCTAGCTTTCGCTGATGGAACAATATCACCCACCAAGGTATCCTGGGCTATAAACAGCTTCATGCCATTTAAATCGGCAGGTCCTGACGAAATCTTCCCCGGTCTGCTTCAATGGGGCGGAGAACCCATCGTTACGCATTTGACTGCCATCTTCAGAGCCTGCTTAGCCCTTAGATATGTACCCAAACTTTGGAGGGAAGTAAAAGTAATCTTTATACCCAAACCAGGCAAAAGCGACTACACAGCTCCTAAATCTTTTAGACCCATAAGCCTCACTTCCTTTCTCCTAAAAACCCTAGAAAGGCTCTGTGATAGGCACATTAGGGATACTGCCCTGGTAATAAACCCAATCCACAGACAACAACACGCCTACAGTTCAGGCAAATCGACGGAAACTGCCTTACACAACGTTGTAAGTAGGATAGAATCGACTCTAACCGACAAACAGGTATGCCTCGGTGCGTTCATCGACATCGAAGGCGCCTTTGACAAAACCAATTTCAACTGCATCAGACTAGCCTTACAGAAGCATAACGTAAACAGAGCCATGATCGATTGGATTTTAAACATGCTCAATCTCAGGGTCGTTCAGGTTGACGAAGTCGAGGGCATGAAGGGCAAAGTAGTAAAGGGATGCCCCCAAGGTGGCGTACTGTCTCCCCTACTGTGGAACCTGGTAGCGAACGAACTCATCACCCTCCTGAACCAACGCGGCCTGTTTACAATAGGTTATGCCGACGACATTACAATACTTATCCGAGCCAAGGAGGCTAATACCGCCTGCGACGTCATGCAACAAGCGTTGAGATTGACGGAAAAATGGTGTTCGGAAGTAGAACTTACAATAAACCCAAATAAGACGGAACTCATACTATTCACAAACAAAAGAATTCTCGGAAGATTCACTACGCCAAGACTCTTCGGAACTAGACTTCAACTCACAGACGAGGTCAAATACCTTGGAATAGTCCTGGATAGTAAACTCTCCTGGAGTAACCACATAGACTACCTTTATAAAAAAGCATGCATCTCCTTCTGGCAGTGCCACCGCATGATTGGTAAAACCTGGGGACTTATCCCTAAAATAGCGCTATGGCTGTACACATCAGTGATAAGATCATGCATCAGCTATGGCGCTGTCGCTTGGTGGCCCAGATCGGAACTAACAACTACACAGACTAAACTGACTCGCCTTCAGAGGATGGCTTGCATGGCCATCACCGGCGCTATGCGCACCACACCCACGGCGGCGATGGAAGCCATGCTCAACATCCTTCCTATCCATCTATACGTCCAACAGGAGGCGGCTGCAAGTGCTGCAAGACTGATCTCTTTAGGCCTGTGGAAAGAGGATGTGAAGGCCAAACATACTATGGTCCTGTCCAAGCTTTCAGCAGAACAACCCATGCTGCTAGCGATCAGTGATAGGATTCCCAAAAGACATGAATTTAAAAGACACTACACCATACAAATGACTGAAGGACAACGTGACTATCCGCAACCCAGTGAAACGTGGATATACACCGACGGCTCAAAAACTGACACGGGCACTGGATCCGGGGTCTTTTCGGAGGACCTAAACATAAAACTCAGCGTAACTCTAGGCCCCCACAACTCAATCTTCCAAGCGGAATGTGTGGGTATAATCAGGGCAGCATGGGCTGCGCTGGATCGCGATGTCTCGGGCCATGGCATTAGAATCCTGTCCGATAGCGCGGCGGTGCTAAATGCACTGAACAGTAGAACTATAAGTTCTGCCCTGATTTACGAATGTTACGAGACACTCAACAGACTAGGAGAACACAATAGACTGACCTTACAATGGGTTAAGGGACACAGCGGCTCAAGGGGAAACGACGCTGCGGACGAGCTGGCAAAGAGAGGAGCGGAAGCGGTCAGTTATGGGCCTCAGCCCTCCGTCCCGATCCCCTCAAACCAACTCAGAGCCTGGATCCGCAACCACGCCAAAATGCGACACCGTCACCTCTGGGCCACGACGGAAAGCTGTAGGCAAGCTAAACTAGCACTCCCCGATATAAACAGCAGACTCACGAAACGCCTTTTGAACTTAAACCGATCGCAAATGCGCTTGGTTACAATCGCTTTGACCGGTCACGGCGCTTTCAACAGACACTTTCACAACCTGAACATTACGGACAGCCCACTGTGCAGGGCGTGCATGGAGGCCGAGGAGACGACCGCGCATGTGCTGCTGGACTGCACGGTTCTAACGGAGATTAGACTCAGGACTTTAGGTGACATCAAAAGCCTTCCAAAGATTTTTGAAAAACCACATCTTGTGGCTAAATTTATGGAAGAGCTGGGCTGGTTCTCCCCCTGACAAGTAGAACCTTACGCAAAGGGGACCCAACTAAAGAGGTCTGATTGCGGAAAACAGCCCGTATACAAGTACAAGTACAAGTACAATACTAACAAAAATCCAAAAACAAATCCTTGATTTCGAGGCATAAGTTCACAAAATGAAGCTTTTTTAACTCTGTAAGCGTAGGGGTTGTCAGATAGATTGTAATCGTCTTTTTAGCATCAAACCTATCCAGTAATAATCCAGTTGTATTTATTTACACAGGTAAAAACGTAGACCGCAAATTGTATTTTCAAAAGAAATGATATTTAATAAATAGGCTAGGTTTTCTTTTCTGGATCGTCATATTTTTGCCTCCTTGTGTAATGTGTTTAGTAAATAAGCCAGGGTTTGTTTTAGGGATCGTTTTTCGTTTCTTGAAATGTGGAAATACGACTTCTGGCTTTATTTATCGGTTAGCTTATTGTATCTGTATATATATTTAAGGTTTAGGATTGAAGGTAGAGAGAAAGCTGCGGGCGAAAACTCGGTGTTTCGTCTAAGATTGTACCTACTAAATATTATGAAGAAAAAGATTTTGGTGTATATTGGTGTAAACATGATGGTACGATTTTATTTAAAGCTCCCAGTATAATTTGATGGAGAGTAATTGAATCTTTTAAGTTGATCGATAACAAAGAGGGCCACAAAAATCGATATATAATAAATGGTCTATATAATATTTGGCAAACGTTGTTTGGCAAACGTTATTTTGCCTTATAAAAAAGGAAAAAAAAATGTTTGTCGATTCTCAGACCTAACGAATATACACAAAAAAAACATACAGACGTTTAGGAGGAGTTTGGTAACTAACGAGAGTCACTATCGCTATCGCTATCGCTATCGCTATCGCTATCGCTATCGCTATCGCTACATAGTATAAAATAAAGTCACTTTTCGCCGTCCCTATGTCCCTATTTCCCTTTGTATGATCGATCAGACCGGAATAGTTTTAAAAAATAAATATTTTAAAATAAAACTGATCCCCCAGGGTATCAGATCCAGGGGATCCGACCGGAATAAATCGTTCCAAGCACTACAGCGCCCTTGTTCTTCTTTTCGAGTCAGTGACGTTCGACCAGCGCCCTAAATAGCAAGGAATAAAGTTGCTGACGGTTGATTTAATATAAATGGCCAATCACTACATAGTATAAAATAAAGCCACTTTTCGCCGTCCCTATATCCCTATGTCCCTTTGTATGCTTAGATCTTTAAAACTACGCAACGGATTTTGATGCTTTTTTTTTAATAGATAGAGTAATTCAAGAGGAAGGTTTATATGTATAATACATGCATAATATAGCCGTGCGAAACCGGAGCGGGTCGCTAGTATTATTATATAAAAAAGTTTTTCGAAACTAATTTAAAAAAGCAAACCGAATCTAGTACCTCAATGTGGTTAGTTTCAACTCAACTCACAAATGAGAAACGTATTCACGGTTAACAGTTCACCAAAAATAACCATTAAACTAGTTAATGAGGTAAGTTTAATTCATAATTCAGATGAAGTTCGCTAACTGTTGAGTAGAACGTTATGAATGCATGAAGTCGCACCTAGACTTAGCGTGGACTGTTGCAGCCACAGAGTAGAAAGTTGGAGAGCAAATCCATATAATACAAGCAGAGTTCCGCAGTTTTACCCGCGTATCTCCCGATCCCGTGGGAATTTCGGGATAAAAAGCCTATGACACATGAGTAGTTACATATTTGATATTATATATCGACGGTTAAAAGGATATAGGGCATAAGCGACATTTTAGTCTAAAATGACTTTTGAATGCCATTCTACTTAAAATTTTCTGCTCTTTCGAATGCGCTTACTCCCGTGCCTCTACAATGATTTTTGTGTCGCTTACGCACATGCAAAAAACTGCGTTCTCGAGGTGTCATTTCGTGTAAGCGACTGAATTTTAGGGCTTTTTTACCCTAAAGGAGCTTGTACCCCTGTAAAAATGGCATTATTTTTGGTTTATAGTCGGTTATGTATTTTTACTTCTTACTGGTGTTGAGATATAAGGCGCTTAAGGCTCTTTACTATTAGCACCTGTTTTAAAAGTTGGAACTAATGCCTCTTTACCTTTGTCGTCAAAAAAATTTAAAGTCGGTAATACCTTACTACCATTCACAGATTTACAATACAGTTGTCGCTTATACGCAATTACTAAATATTTTAATACATTTAATACTACTATTTTAATACAACTCTGTCGCTTAAATGGTATTACTTTATAATGATAATTTATTAATAATATCGTTTGAACTGGCGAGTACTAAATCAGCATGAACTAATATTATTAAAAGGTGTTTCAAAACGTACCTATTCACCTTGATAACAACTTTCTACGAATCACTATTAACCAATTCATGGCTAAACAGTTTCAATTATTTTTCGGTTACCACGTTCAATTGTTTCTTTGATTACTTTCTTCTTGTTGTGTTAGCCAAACAAGTACAATATTATACGAGTTTCAAACAATTACTTAGAGAAACTTTGATTGTTTCAATAAGAATTCGCAAATTGAAAGAGGGGGCCTTTAATATGATTATATTTATAAATATATGTTGTTAAACTAATATTATGGTCTGTTAAAGCTTGGCGAAAGCTTGAAACCTTAAAGTGAAGTTTTGGGCACTATTTTACTTAAATTGTAGAAAATGTTAATGGTAATGTTGTGTTGTGGAAATGTTGTTAAGGTTTAATGTGGTACAATAAAGAGTTTATCTATCTATCTATCTATGTAAAATGTCACCGAAATTATCCAATGGCATTCCCACAGATTCGCTTTTTTTCTTAAACTAGCTCCAAATCGCGCGAAGGATGCGCTGAGATCTGGGGCCTAAGTCTGCTAACACAATTGTATTTCAATAGTGTGTCGATATAATCGTAATAGAAATTTAATGTCAAAAATATGACATTACATGTCAAATTCGTATTCTCCTAACGTTGACTATTCTATCGAGACACCACTGACTCACTTCGGTATTCTGCTCTACAATCGTGGCTTAATGGAATCTCGATAGTTGTCAAAACGGTATATTGCTTAGCAACATATACCATGTTGCTAGGCAACACCTGCAAGGTAAATATTACCATACCATTGAGACTCCATAGTGATTATATTGCGATGTTATTAAAACTTTAGCAGAATACCAAATAAAGTCACAATCTCGATATAATATCAATAGAGTCTCGATATAATGACAATGGTTGGCCAAATAGCAGAATAAGGCCCCTGATTCTAGACAACATTTTATTTCTTCTTCTTTTCTTTTCAGGCAAGGCAAAGGTTGAATTATTAGCACCATGGAAGGTATATATTATTACGTCCATGATTAGCACATACAGCCTCATTACTTCATCGATTATTACTGGTCATAGACATCCTTTATTTTTTTAAATCCTGTAGCAAACTGCGTCTGCTCTATATCGAAGTATCTAGAACTAGTCCTACTTATTTAATTCAAATAAACTGAATCATATCATAAACAAAAATATAATTTCGAGTATGTAAATATAATGTTTATATTGTATTTTATTTTTGGTCACCATTTTCCAAGACCGTATGTAACAAACGTCAGCTGGCTGAAAAGTTGTGCGACACAGTAATATTTCAGTCAGTAGTTTCCGTAAAATGCGGTTCCATTTGTACATCGTCGCATCGAATCCACAATACTATTGTCCAAAATATTATACATTTACACCCTGCAGATGTTAAGATGGGATATATAAGGGACGAGCGCTGTCGACGTGGCGGAGACGTGGCACGGGTAGGAATTCGTCATTCTTAGGGGTGAACGGATACGAAAACTTTGGAACGAATTGATCAATACATTAAATTAGTATTCATTACAGCAAACGAACTATATAACTACTTAGCATACTAGCAGCTCAAAGTTTAACATTAATTTAACTAAGATTAAGCTAAAAAATATCGCAAAACACGAAGTGATCATGTTTGCTATGGTTGAAGGTTGACAACATTGGTGCCACTTTTGGGTGCCACTAATGTGAGATAAATCTATGTCGTGGGTGATAAAACTGTCCTTTACTTTGTATTAATTTGTACTAGCCTGCATTCAGTGAGCGCCCGAAGTGATTCCCGAAGAACTAGGAAGGTCGAGATTGTTCGTACGTACGAAAACGCATTCAAAAAGCGATAAAAATCTAACACAAACTATTACTTCTACACTTTACTAGCGGCACCTTACTCTTAACTATTGAGATCACGTTTTGTAAACAATTTTAAAAGTTATGACATCAGCGTTCTGCGGTTTCTTTCGTTGTAGGACTAGAATTATCGGGGGAAAAAAGTATAATATATTTATTTATTATATCCTTATTCCTTATACTTAGTTCCATTAAAATCGGTTTCTTACAAACTAAGAAATTGAATAACTCTTAAATGATTTTTGTGACATAGACTTCGTCGTTGCCACGTCCGCGCCTCATGTCGCCTCTATGCAATTTGCTTGTAAAAATGTGACGTTATTTTAATATCAGCTTTTTGATGGCAACTAGCGCAGAAATTGTGGGCAATTTTTTATTGTGGCAATTGATGTGTTCCATCTGGATTGGATTAATCAAAAAATAGAATTTGATGGAAACTAAATGAATGGGTCATTTTACAAGTTGCGAGAGGTTTAGTAGATTGAACTACAAAATTATTGATAACTTTTGCCCTGCTTTTGTAAATTAGTTAGAACTTTTTTTGATTATGTTCATATTTTGAAAGTTAACAGATTTTTCATTCTTGAAATGCATAAACTTAAGCCATAATGCGCACAAAAAGCTATTGCATGTTACTGAAAAATTGCAAAAACTCGATTTTATTCATTAAACTTATTTTTAAAATAAATTAGGTCAATGGCCTTTCCATGTAAGTAAGAAGCAACTTTCGGGTGAACATAAAATCAAAATTTTCGTTTCTTTTTCGAATTTCCAAAATTCGTAGAACAAAAGTTGTTTGTTAGTTGTACAGAAGTAACCCTCAACAGGGTGGGTGCTACCTAGTTATCAATAACCCTTTACGTATAAATATTTAACCTAACTAAAACCCGTCAGATACCGAGGTTAAATCTATTAATAATTTCTCTCTTGAGTCAACAACTTAACAAACTTACCTTAACCAAGATAAGGGTGAGACAGACTAAAACTTTAAATCTATTCAAAATACTGCTACGAGCACTCAAATAAGGACTCAAAACTTACTATAAACTCAGATTCTGAGCTATAGGTTTGTAGGTACTAAATCCAGATAACTATTTCGTTGAATAAGAGTCGTTGTACAGTAGGTATGTGTCATAAGTAAATGATCAGTTTGCATCAATAATACTATCAACAAGTTTTGGAGTTACGATCTTTTAATATACATTGCACACAAACTTAAATACTTGAATTAAAAGTACTCAGTGTGATGATTATTTTCAACATGTTAACTATTTTTTATTTTTTTTTAAGATAGGTCAGCGTTTGACCACTATCACACCTGCCTGATGGTAGGTGACGATGCGGCCTAAGATGTAACACGCCTTCCTAGAAGATACCTATTCACCCGCGACTTGAAGACCCCCAAATTGTACACGTCAGGAAAGACAGACGCAGGCAACCGATTCCATTCCCTTGCAGTACGAATAAGGAATGACGAAGCAAAGCGCTTAGTGCGAACGTGTGGTATGTCCACCATGAATCGGTGCCGCACACCAGTCTGCCTGTAGGCCTATTCTCTATCCAGTGGCTAACTCGGTGGACATCAATTTGATATACACTTTGCAGTACATTGCTGCTATGACGTAACGTGGTAATTTACCACGTTACTCATGTGGTATGGAGTCTCATGGTAATCACCATCATTTTAGGAAAACAGCAATGTACTGCAAAGTGCATATCAAATTGATGTCCACCGAGTTAGCCACTGGATAGAGAATAGGCCTACTGGTTGTATGACGAAAGAATGGAGATGACAAGATTAGGTCGTGGAGTTCTGTTGCACACTCCCCGAAATGTATCCGATAAAAGGCCGATAAGCTCGCCACCTTGCGACGATGTTCCAGGCTCTGAAGCCTTTTGTTGGCAAGCTTATCGTCACCGATGAGTCTCCTGGCTCTCCTCTCAATTGACTCCAACGCCTCCAGCTGGTATTTCGCCGAACCGTCCCAGAGGTGAGAACAGTACTCCATGCATGAGCGGACTTGTGCTTGGTATAAGTTGAGCAACTGTCCCGACGTGAAGTACCGTCTCACCTTCGCCAGAACACCAAGCTTTTTTGAAGCTAGTTGGGCTATGGACTCAATGTAGGTGCCAAAGTTGAGAGTTGGTGTTAAAGAGACGCCAAGAAGCTCAAGATGGCCAGCTATCGGCACGGACACATCTCGGAAAGTGGGAGTCAGGTGGAATGGACTCTTCTTAGCGGAGAATAGACACGCCTGGGTCTTAGACGCGTTGAACTTGACCAGATTGGCGTCACCCCAATCAGAGACTGCCTTCAAGGCCAAGTTCGTGCGCTCGACCATCGCCTCCCTATGACACCGGATCTCCGCCATACTAGTCCGTTCACTGGCCGTGTACCTCTCTACAACTGTGCTGTCATCTGCGTACCCATATATACCAGGCTTCAACAGATCGTTGATATGCAGCAAAAATAAGGTTGCAGAGAGCACGGATCCCTGAGGAACCCCGGCATTAATAATAGGTCAGACGCGCAGCCATCAATGACTACTCGCAGTGACCGGTCCCTCAGGAAATCCGAAATCCAGGCACATAGACCAGTTGGCAGACCAGAGGCTATGTATTTACTTGGCCGAGTGGTATAAGTCGCCACCCGCTACACCAACCGACGTGGGTTCGATCTACAGGTTACGTTGTTATAATGTTCAAATATTGTATGTAATGTTGTTGTAGTGCTGAACAGGATTGTAAACGTTACGGTGGGCAGAGACTTTTGACCGTAGATTGTACATACTCAGAGCATATAATATTATACTTTTTATCCCGGTATTCCAACGTAATCGGGATTTAGATAGGTAAAACCGCGAGGTGCTGTTAGTTTATGGGATGGTATGAACTGAAAATACCCTTTTCAAATAAAAAATAAAGTAACTTCCGCTACAACCACAACACTAGTTTGTATTTAGAATGTATCTTCAGATCTTTGAGCAGTTTTCAGCGTATGAAAACATGTTACCATTAATTTTTCTCGATAGATATTTATAAAAACTGGGCATTTTAAAGTTCTTTTAGATATATCGTAAGAAATTTAATGCTAGTCATTATCACGAAACTTTCTTGTTTAGATAATCGTTACAGTAATCTAGTTTCTGCCCGGTGAACCATTAAAGATTTTCATTCATGAATTACCAATTTTGTTCAAAAACGGCCTGTTCGCAGCGCGCGAGGAAATGGATAGGATGAGTCTTGAATAAAAACTAAGATTTCTTCAAATGCAGGGAAGGTCCTTTGCTTGGAAGATTCTAAAAGTTGTAGATGATCTAATTAAAATAAGGAAGCTTTTTTGATATTTATTGAAAAATGATCCAGGAATTCAAGATTTTCCGATATTTTACCCTGCTCACGCCAGAGTGGTTCCTTATCTTCTTTCTTCTTCTTATATATAAAAATGAATCGCAAAATGTGTTGGTAAGCGCATAACTCAACAACGCCTGGACCAATTTGGCCAATTCTTTTTTTGTTCTGTTTATTATTGTCAGGAGAAGGTTCTTATGAAAGAAAAAATTAAGTAAGTTGCGTAGTAAATTATCACGCGGGTGAAACCGCGGGGCGCAGCTAGTTACTTATAAATAACAAAACAGAAGTAGAAGTTCTAAAAATGGGATTCGCATAAACTACTTACCGCTTATTTTTTTAGTAAATTCCTAAATTCACTTTCAACAAGTTTTCCCTTACAACATTTTCTAAATGACCTTGTAAGACGCTCATCCAATTCACGTCAAAATAAAAAACAGTCTATTCAATATACCGGACATAGATTGATTGGCCGGCATCACAACTCGATAGAAACATCTCTAGTCGTACATAAGTAATGTGAGAATCTGACCGAGGTCAGTCGGCCGCAAGGTGATGTAATCGATACGGTATGTATCGGATTACATTCGCAGTCAAGATATATTGTTATTTCTGTCGTTTTTTTTTTTTCGAGTTTTGACATAGCATTGATATGATAGCCAGTTTCAAGTAAATATTTTTATTTATTTATTTATTTATTTATTTACCATACTTAGTCTACCAATTACAGGTTGGTCCCAATGCGATAGACCAGCAATAAATTTTTATCACAGTTACTCATAAAGTGCATCTTATTAAACCGCTTTTAGGCTCATAATGCAACGTATTATACACGCGTGCGATAAAAAAAAATTCAACTAGTGCTAAAATAATACGTTATCCCGATAAGTCAAATACGTATCTTACTGTTAATGACATATTAGGTAGATGAAACATTCTTAATTTATCTGGGTTATACTGACTGACTGACGGATCAACGCTCAGCCTAAACCGCTGATCGTGGAGACCTGAAACTTGGAGAGGATGTTCTTTGTATGACGTAAGCATCCGATAAGAAAGGATTTTCTGAAATTCTACCCCTAAGAGGGTGAAAAAGGGGGGCAAAGTTTGTATGGGACAACGCGATTCCATCGTCCATTTTCTACTTTTACGCGGACGAAGTCGCGGGCAAAAGCTAGTATACCTATAATTTTTACAAATGATAGTTCTTCGTCGAAGGATGAGAATCCACAGAAATGACTTAAATGGTTTCACTTCAAAATATTTGTTATTTAGACCTTCTTGAAAAAAATCACATGAGTTTGTGGTTTCTTCTCATTGGTGGGCGCGTTCCGAATTAACACATTCTAACGATTGACGATTCTAATGATCTCATAAAAATGAAAATCTAGTGTTAGTGCTGTTCAAGACTATTCCATCCTCACGCAAAAAGGACCTAACTGAAGAGGAGATACTAGTATACAAGTACAAAATAGGCACCATATTTCAAGTCATTCGGACCTAAAAAACGAACAACGCTATAAATAACGCACTTTTTAAGCTTAAAGCGAAGTAAATTGACACCTTTATACCCTGAAACTGTACAGATTTGTATGTGATTATGTGATGAGAAGTAGCGACCATACAACTCACTATTACCTGACTCCGCAGTAATGTAGGATAATGGGTTTTGCCCTTACGTGAGGACGCGTGTTTGCCTACTTTATGCGTTGCTTGAAATATGTCCCGGATTGTTTGGTTGGACTATATTTTTATTACTTTACCATTTAAGGTGGTCCGGGGCAGGCTGTTGTGAATAAATGTAACTAAACATCTGTTATTTGAAAAGTTTTAATGGAATCTAAATTCAGTGTCAAACATGAACTTTTGTCGTTGACTTCGTCGACAAGGTTAGCCATGTTTAACTGATAATTTTATTAACCGACGAAAAAAAAACGGAGGAGGATCTTAATTCGACGCGAATTTTTTTGATCACAAATTACTCGAAGACAGCTGAACCGATTAAGATAAAAAAAATCCAAAGGGTATGGTAAAGTTGCCACCGTTTACTTGACAAACTACTTACAACGACTTAGGCTGCTTTTAAATTAGATATCCGAAAAGCTGCCGTTTTCTAGCTTATTATATTTGTTGTTATGTTTATTCATGGTAGAGACCGCAGGTGACCGTAGAGAGTGCTGAGCAAGATTCAGCACCATCACCAGACCTTAAACATTTAAGGTCTGGTGATGGAGCTGAAAGTGGTTCTAAGCACTCATAATTTAAACAAGATGATTTTAGTGTCTTTAGTTTTTAAAACATATTATTATGGGCCACCGTTTCTTTGGATGTCTTTGAGTTACGAGCGTACTAGAAAAGCATGCTATATCTTAGACACCATCGTCACTAAAATTACCATCGTGTGAGATAAATAAATAAATATTGCAGGACACTCCACACATCGCCATCTAGCCCCAAGCTAAGTAACTAGACTTGTGTTATGGGTGCTAGACAACGGATATACTACTTATATACTTTTCTTTTCTAAATATATACTTATATAATAGTGGTCAAACGCTGACTTTCTTATTATTTAAAAAACATATTTTTCAAGTGATATTTGTGCTTAAATCGATAATAATTGATTGTGAGGTATACATTCGAAGCGAACTACTAGTTTAAAACTACTAAAATCGAAGTTGAATTTGTGGCTATTTATACTCACTTATAATTTCCTGGAAATCGCCCACTTTTCTTATCCTCAAAACCGACACAAACAAGGGATGATACCAGATAAAACCCAGTAGGTATAGGTACCTATACAATACCGACACAAACAAGGGATGATACCAGATAAAACCCAGTAGGTATAGGTACCTATACAATACCGACACAAACAAGGGATGATACCAGATAAAACCCAGTAGGTATAGGTACCTATACAATACCGACACAAACAAGGGATGATACCAGATAAAACCCAGTAGGTATAGGTACCTATACAATACCGACACAAACAAGGGATGATACCAGATAAAACCCAGTAGGTATAGGTACCTATACAATACCGACACAAACAAGGGATGATACCAGATAAAACCCAGTAGGTATAGGTACCTATACAATACCGACACAAACAAGGGATGATACCAGATAAAACCCAGTAGGTATAGGTACCTATACAATACCGACACAAACAAGGGATGATACCAGATAAAACCCAGTAGGTATAGGTACCTATACAATACCGACACAAACAAGGGATGATACCAGATAAAACCCAGTAGGTATAGGTACCTATACAATACCGACACAAACAAGGGATGATACCAGATAAAACCCAGTAGGTATAGGTACCTATACAATACCGACACAAACAAGGGATGATACCAGATAAAACCCAGTAGGTATAGGTACCTATACAATACCGACACAAACAAGGGATGATACCAGATAAAACCCAGTAGGTATAGGTACCTATACAATACCGACACAAACAAGGGATGATACCAGATAAAACCCAGTAGGTATAGGTACCTATACAATACCGACACAAACAAGGGATGATACCAGATAAAACCCAGTAGGTATAGGTACCTATACAATACCGACACAAACAAGGGATGATACCAGATAAAACCCAGTAGGTATAGGTACCTATACAATACCGACACAAACAAGGGATGATACCAGATAAAACCCAGTAGGTATAGGTACCTATACAATACCGACACAAACAAGGGATGATACCAGATAAAACCCAGTAGGTATAGGTACCTATACAATACCGACACAAACAAGGGATGATACCAGATAAAACCCAGTAGGTATAGGTACCTATACAATACCGACACAAACAAGGGATGATACCAGATAAAACCCAGTAGGTATAGGTACCTATACAATACCGACACAAACAAGGGATGATACCAGATAAAACCCAGTAGGTATAGGTACCTATACAATAAACACAAACATGGAGTTTATCTAACCTCTAAACGTCAGCTATTTTGGTCATCCCTAAATCAGCCTTTTCAAGGCACGGGAGCAACCCAAAGACATTCAACATTTACTAGGTATAGACGTAACAAATACTGGACACAAAATGGTTTCAATATCCCAGTACCACAAAGAAGGACAAAGTCAAAGTCAAAATTCTTTATTCATTTACACACACTTAAATGAAATCATATTGAAATGTCATAAACACTAAGTTAGGTAGAAGGCACAAAAAACGCAATGCAGAAGCTAAAGTGGACGTGGTAAAAATCTTCTAATCGAAGTTTCCCCAGACGATATGTTAGATAGGGCAAAGGTGGAGAGAGAAGACCAGATAGGCAGACCCAGCCATCAGATGGGATTAATAACTGCACAGGAGAGACAAAGAGAAAGTCAAAGAAGAAACAAACAATAACAAAGTCTCATTAGTTTAAAAAAATAAATATAGAATAGAATAGAATAGAAAAACATTTATTTGGACAAGCACACGACAAAAATACATATTATGAACCATATAAAAGATGTTGACAAGCAACCCTAAGAACATTTAAAAATACAGAAAAAGAAAAAGAATAAAGAACAAAAAAGTACATAAAAAAGAGAAAGACAGAAAAATCAGAGAATAATAACAACAGAAAAAAATACATATTTTAAAAAATAAAAATCAAAGGAGCCGTGTGCCTCCAAAAAGGCCAAAATCCAATATCCAATATCTATATTCCTACTAATACTACGATAAAAATATACTTAAATTTAAGCGCTATAGTTTAAAAGGGTATTTAAAATAGGTAGTCCTCGGAACAGAACCGATTGAGATAAATATTTTCCAAATAGAAAGCTACATCATCAAAACGTGGAACCTATTAGGTTATTTATGCCAACATTTTCACAGGATCCCAATGTAACTATATATTTTGATAAAATAAGCAATATAAGCATATTTGCATTTTGTATAACAAAAAGCCGATCTCTACGTTCTTAGTTGTTTTACAAATAGTTCTGCTTAGACAAAGGTTGATATTTTCTCTATGTCACCGTGGTATTAGATCTCTTTGGAGGCCAACCCTAAATATTTCAGTAACATTGTGTGCCAGAACGCAGGCAGGTACGGAGGAATGTAATCGGTGAGATGGGAGGGTTAATTATCAATTAGTCACGTTTGTTTTAGATTTGCGATGTATTTTTCTGTTAATAATTCAGAAATGAGGAAAATCAGGACATCTGAATGAAGATCACACTAACACTTGCTCAGTATAGGTACATATAGACTTTTGTGCATTTTGACACTGAGACCTACTGACATCTTGACTTCGAAACATTTCGTACCCGGTCCAAATAATATGAATACTAAAATCTATACTTCACTACATAGTATAAAACAAAGTCGCTTTTTCTGTCCCTATTTCCCTTAGTATGCTTAAATCTTTAAAACTACGCAACGGATTTTGATGCGGTTTTTTTTAATAGATAGAGTGATTCGAGAGGAAGGTTTATATGTATATTACATGCATAATATAGCCGTGCGAAGCCGGGGCGGGTCGCTAGTAATATTATAAAGCTGAATAGTTTGTTTGTTTGAACGCGTTAATCTCAGAAACTACTGGTTTGAATTGAAAAACTATTTTTGTGTTGGATAGTCCATTTATCGAGGAAGGCTCTAATCAACTTTTTATTTCGATATTCCCACGGGATCGGGACTTACGCGGGTGAAACCGCTAGTGTAAACTAAAATGTAACCTAATTAATTAATACTATATTAAATGAATAAATAAATCTAGTTCTCGATGTTCAATATTTTTGTGTAAACACTTTGTAAAAATTTCTTTTTATACATTCGGATATAATTTAAAGTCGAAAATTCTTAGGCATTTCTAAGCCTATTCAAAATAGATTTCAAAACACGATCTCCAATTTGACAAACCTTTTGATCTTTTTTTTCAGGGTTACAAATCTTACATAAAAAGATTTTTTCCTTTAATCGTTATTTATTCCTTTAAAGAGTAGAATATAGACAATTGTATAAAGCCAAAGTACTATCCTATCACAACTGATTTATACTAAAATATTTGACCGAACGAGCGAAGCGAGAGAGGTCTAGTGTTGAGAAGGGTCGGTCGCTCGTATGTTTGTATGTTTGTATGTTTGTATGTTTGTTCGACGATAACTTGAGTACCGTTGCTCTGATCTTCATGATTTTTGGTATACAAGTAGTTGAGGTCCATAGAATTTTTAAGTTCGAACATGAGCAGGATCGGTCAGGGGGTTACGGAGATAGGGGTCCAAAAGGGGATCTACCTATATGGCACACAAACTATACTGCAAATATACCCGAGTGGGGTATCAAATGAAAGGGCGTAACTTCGGTGACAATAATATGGTACCATGGAACTGATCTGATGATAGAGCTGGAGGGAATCTGCAGGAATTATCTCATTATCCATACTTCATAGTTCATTCATTCAAACTACTCGTCAAGAATCGCCTTGACGAGTAGTTTGTCTTTCAATGGTAACCAGGGTCTGATGATGGAACTGGAAGGTGGTCATAGGAACTTCGCAATGAAACGACACAACCACATCGAGTTTGGGCTCGTTAGAATCGTCTTGACAAGTAGTTTGTCTTTCAATGGTGACCAGGGTCTGATGATGGAACTGGAAGGTTGTCATAGGAACTTCGCAATGAAACGACACAACCTCATCGAGTTTGGGCTCGTTAGAATCGTCTTGACGAGTAGTTTGTCTTTCAATGGTGACCAGGGTCTGATGATGGAACTGGAAGGTGGTCATAGGAACTTCGCAATGAAACGACAGAACCCCATCGAGTTTGGGCTCGTTAGAATCGCCTTGACGGGTAGTTTGTCTTTCAATGGTAACCAGGGTCTGATGATGGAACTGGAAGGTGGTCATAGGAACTTCGCAATGAAACGACACAACCTCATCGAGTTTGGGCTCATTAGAATCGTCTTGACGAGTAGTTTGTCTTTCAATGGTGACTAGGGTCTGATGATGGAACTGGAAGGTTGTCATAGGAACTTCGCAATGAAACGACACAACCCCATCGAGTTTGGGCTCGTTAGAATCGTCTTGACGAGTAGTTTGTCTTTCAATGGTGACCAGGGTCTGATGATGGAACTGGAAGGTGGTCATAGGAACTTCGCAATGAAACGACACAACTCCATCGAGTTTGGGCTCGTTAGAATCGCCTTGACGGGTAGTTTGTCTTTCAATGGTAACCAGGGTCTGATGATGGAACTGGAAGGTGGTCATAGGAACTTCGCAATGAAACGACACAACCTCATCGAGTTTAGGCTCGTTAGAATCGTCTTGACGAGTAGTTTGTCTTTCAATAGTAACCAGGGTCCGATCTAACATATTAAGTTATCAAAGACCAAAAAGTATAAAATAAATTAATAGAATAAAAAACTAAAAAAAACACGCTTTAATAAAAAAAGTCCAACTAAAAAATAGAAAATAAAATCTAATAAATTTGGATTAAGAATATTGTACTTAAATAGTAAGCGTGTTACATTGTGATTGCAAAAGAAAAATAACGAAGGTGTAGCATCACAAATTCACAATGTAACACGCTTACTATTTACAATATTCTTAATCCAAATTTATTTAAATTTAAAATTTATAGAAATTTATTAGGTACTTTGCCCCAAATCGTCCGAACTCTCTTTGCTTCATTTCCTATAATTATTTATTTCATAATCATGGGCTGTTTTACAATAATAGTGGTGGATAGTATTAAATAGTAGGAATGTTCGGTTCTAGCCGATCTAGAGACTCTGATAATTATAAAATTTGTGACTCATTTTTTTATAATTTTTATTGACTTGTTATATTTTAGTTTAGGGACTTATTACAGGACATATTGGCCTCAAACTTCTCTAATATATTCCCGTTCTCGAGCTTGTCTTCTCGTTTCCTCTTACGTAACATTATGATAAGTAGATACATAAGGAAGGAAGGAAAGGAATTACTATCTTCTGGATATTATGTTGGACACATTCAAAATGTCTTGAGTAAAAATAAAGAGTCAACGGATGTCCAGGGTGTGATGATTGAGCTGGCCTATGCTTTTAGAACTTAACAACAACAACAAGTTATGCCTATCGTGTTTGGATTCTCTAAATCATCCAATGTCAGATAATAGCGATACTAGGCACCTATCATTCAAATAAGATAGACCTGTCGTATTTGGAGTCTTTCGTCGTTATATTATATATTTTAGTACTTTACGCTGAAATATAATAAACGCTGAAAAAAACTCGTGAGGTCTCAGTTCGGGGCGAACTACTAGTTTATATTATCGAAGCGGTCATTCATCATAGATTAGCTAGGATTTGGCCTTAGGTCAACTTTGGGGGAACAAAATAGTTTTTGGATCCCTTTTGTATCCGAAAGAAGGATAATAACTAGGCATGATAAATACCGATTGAATTTGTTAGATTTAGTTTCAATACCTACTGAACTTATTAAGCCACTTGCTGGCCTTTCCATCTGTTTTAGAGAAACTAGCTGCGCTCCGTTGTTTTATCCGCGTAGTGTCAACTCCGTGGAAAATTAGCGAAAAAGAGTACCAGCAGAGTGCATTTCCGCAAGGCGGCCGTAGTTTTTTGTTAATAATTTAGTTTCTACTTATTAGATTCAATGTAAACTACACTCCCTACGTCCTTTCCGAAAAATAGACCTATCAATTAGTGAATTATTTCAATAAGTTCAGCCGTTTTTTTAATTGCATTGGTGTAACAGACAGATAAACTTGCAATAAAAAAATTAGGTATAATTTAAAAAAATATGCATTTGTATGCTGCTGCTTATTCTAAAACCTTTGGAATAGAATCAAATCCAAATCTCTGGATCTAAATTTGCATCCAAGTATATTACTTTTTTTCCCTTCTTCATTTGAAAGTATAGACAGATAGGATGATCTAAAAGCTTATCTGGTAAGCACAAAAGCACCTTTACCTGCTTTTTTCGAATAAAGTTTAAATAAGCTGAGAAACGACAATAAATTTTCGCCTATAATTTACACCAAAATATATAAAAAGAGGTCACCAAATGGTTTACACAGCAACACTTAACTTTTAGTTAGGGCGCGTTCAGATGACACGCGTTGACCACGCGCCCACCACGCGCATCACACGCGTTGAACACGCCTTGAAAATTGTTCTATACATAATTTGAGTCTTATGACACATCAATAGATCTCAAATTGCATTTCTGCAAGCAAGCGCGGGGCGTGCGCGAGGCGTGCGCGAGGCGTGCGCGGAGCATGCGCGTGGCGGGCGCGGGGCGGGCGCGTGGTTTGAGCGGGTGGACTTGATAAATGCAATTTGAGATCTATTGATGTGTCATAAGACTCAAATTACATATAGAACAAATTTCAATGCGTGTTCAACGCGTGGTCAACGCGTGTTCAACGCGTGGTCAACGCGTGTGATGCGCGTGGTGGGCGCGTGGTCAACGCGTGTCATCTGAACGCGCCCTTATGGAAAAAGGCGTTTTGTTTTTGCGCCCGTTTTCACTTCAAAGTTATTACTTTTTATATAGTACCTACTAATTTACCCTACGCCTTCTAAAATCATCAAGTCTCATTTAACCAGCACATAAATCTTGGTTATCAAGTCTTAATCACTGGAATTATGTCCAAAGTTCAATAGATAGCGGCCCCCTTCGTGTTAGAGTTACCATAAATCTATGCAAGACAATAAATCCATTGTTCCTAATACCTTAGCCCGAATCATCTGGCGGTCTTTAATGAGTTTTCAGATACTTTCCATAGGGTTGAAATATATTGTTCGCAGTAATCGGGTCTATAAAAACCTTCATTTTATACTATACTAAGTGATATCAGATTGTGTATTCTTGTTGCTCAATTGATTCTTGATCCATACTCTTTAGTTATATAAAAAAACTAGCGACCCGCCCCGGCTTCGCACGGCTATATTATGCATGTATTATACATATAAACCTTCCTCTTGAATCACTCTATCTATTAAAAAAACCGCATCAAAATCCGTTGCGTAGTTTTAAAGATTTAAGCATACATATGGATATAGGGACAGAGAAAGCGACTTTGTTTTATACTATGTAGTGATGATAAACTTTGTGTGTGTGTATGTTTGTTACTCCTTCACGTACAATCAACGAATATCGAATGCTATTTGAACACCCGAATTAACGCAAGGGTTAGGGGTTAGTGCAACTTTTAACTTCCATTATCCCCAAGATGCTACGCGAAATTCTCATTTTCTCACATTGGAGAACAGTGAGAATACCCCCTTAGGTAATATTATCACCATGTTTCCAAGGGATCAGTAAAACCGCGAGGCTACACGCAGAGAAATCGGAGTCAACCAGAAGTACAAAACTGTGTAGTTACATTTTTTCACGATAATTTTAGTCTGAAATACTGTATTCTTGTAATCTCTGCGATTTTATTTTAAACCTCACTAAATGTTTAATATGGTACACTAGAAAAATATTTTAAATCAAAGCTACAATAATTTTGTATTTCAAACAATAATTCTTGCTTCAAAAACGAAATGATTTGTATTGTTTAGTAGAATAAAATGTACAGTTAACGAAGTAAAGTGTTCTGATTAATGATCGTCATGTTAGTAATGCACTACGAAGTTGCCTGTAACCACAACAACATTGTTTTAATTACTACAAGAATCTATAATTATCCTTACTATTCTGTTTGTTTCTGAAAATAACTAAAACAAATTGTTATTGTGACAAAATAATTATGTTGTCATAGATGAATATCATGTTAATTTAACACTGTGTTCATTTATTTATACAACAAAATTATTGTCAAAACTACAATACTACATTTTTGTGAATGCAAGAATATTCTAGTTTAATAATTAGATTTATGTGTACCTACTTATTTAATTAGTTTCATGAGTCGCAACTAGATGGCGCCAGTAGTAATTTTAGATCGCGCTATCGTTGTGTTTTATCAAATTACCTTGGTCGAGACGACAATTTTGATTTTACGTACGGATTACGGACTCCGCACTTAAAGCGATATGTGGCTATACACCACTATAGCCATAAGTGCTGCATTTCTCGTAGAGTGTACAGACGCGTAGTCTACGAAACAATGTAGTCGAACTTTAATATCCCTTTTTGCTTTCTAGGATTATTATAATTGATTTATATATCAAACGCAATTATCGGAACTAGAATATTTTATACACTACAAAAATATCTAGTTACATTTACAATAACCTAGTAAACGTAACTAGATTGTTTCTCCGTGTATACTAGTAGACTACTAGTGTGTACAATAATTTCTAGTTGGTCCTCAATAAAAAATATTTGGTAAAGACAACTAGTGGGTACTGCTGTCACGGATCCAAACAGAAGTTCTGGTTGCACTTACGAGATTTCTCGTATGTTTAACAAGATTTTTCTCTGCGTGTAGTTACAAATTCTGATACCAAAATCAAATAAATTACCCCCCTTCACCACCCAAGAGATTGGTAAACCTCACAGTATTTATTATATCTTCCCTTATTTATTATTTATTTAAACATTTAATTCAGTCTCCGGTGAACCGGATTAATTGTCAATTGAAGTATTTATTGAGGGGAGAAAGATTTATGTTTTCCGTAAGGTTTTTCAACTGGTCCGGACGTTTTTTGTGCGGATAAATGGATTTAGTAGACGGAGAGGACCCGGGGACGACCTCGACTGGTACCTCGATAAGTTTGAGCCAGATCATTGGCCGGAGGTGGATCGGGATCATCACTTTTGGAGAGTGGGACAGATCTTTTAACAGCCTTTTTAACCTCTAAGCCTGGCAATGGGTTTCAAAAATTGGCCAGGATTCGCAACATAGCTTCGCTAAAAAGACTTTTGTACACTTTAACACTGAGACTATGATACATCTTGACTTCGATACATTAAAATTTAGTTAGTATGTACCCTATCCCGAATAGAGTAGGTTTCTCCACTTCATTAAAAATTAGGTTTTACACTTTCGTGCTGAAGGTACTTTTATTCAAAATTAATTTTAAGTCATATTAGTCGAAAATTTAGAAGAGCCAATTTAGATTTAGAGTCAAATAAGCCGCGGGTTTCATCACGGTTTTTCCTTCGCTAACGTAAGAGTAAAAGTACCCTATTTCACAGTTTTGTAAGTGGCTAATACATGCGCCACAGTGCAATTAAACGCAGCAAGATAACTGAACAAACCATTAACTGTTCATCAAAGAACCGCCGTCGGTAGAGGTAGTGTGTGTCGACGATAAATTACAATGAATTCATACTGAAATTAAATTACACTGTGGCTTCATGTGGAGTGGAATTAAATTTTATAGAAGTGGTTTAAAATAAATTAGTTACTACTACTCCTCTGGCTCCTTCAGCGACGAGAAGAAACGAGAGTCTTCCATCACTCCATATCCTAATATAATAAAAAATCCTAAAGAAATGTGTATTAATTCTTGATTATTAGATTTTTTCCAAATTTCTTGCTAGCGGATGCCTACGTTCTTATCTGCGTGCCAAATTTAAGCCCGATGCGTTTATAACTTGAGCTATACCAGTAAGTCAGACCTTGGAATTTTATACAGGAAAAGTATTTTTGTACTGCACAAAAATACTGTTTTTTTTATTTTGGAGCTAACTCAAAAACTCTCAGAGCTATAATCATTTAAGTGTTTCTAACAAAACGACGAAGTCCATGGACACAATACTAGCGCCGGCGATTTTAATAGCGCGCTCTAAATGAAGGTAGGTACCTACGTGTCACTGTGTGTATCAATACTGAGATACCCAATAATTTAGAAATTGCAGGAAGTTTTTCACATTAAGTTTTGGTTTTTTTTTTAATTATTTTTTTGCGTAAATGTACTCCACTGCCGACATATATTCAGCAGAAAAAAAATGTGCACTACAAAAATACTTTTCCTGTATAGGAAAGTGACATTTTTTTTTAATTTACACGTATCTTTTTAAAATTTTGACTGTGAAGCAATAAATCAGTTTGAGGTTTTGTATAGCGGTAATTCTTCCTTATTTTCATCCAAACCGTTTTAGAACAAGAACAATAAAATTCTTTTAAAACCAGTTTTGTAGTTTCTACGATAAGCATTTTCTTTGCAACAAGTTTGCCACATCCATTTACAATAAATCTCTGGTTACAATTTCGTTGTAAAGTTGCAGTACAATGCAACCACTATCTATTGTTTAATTTTTAACAACGCTTACCTTTTTGAACGGTTGGTGGTGTTCACTTGTTCAGACATTTTTGTGTTGTAAGTTTTAAAATGCATTTTGGGCTGAGCATTGTTGGCTTAGTGGTAGATATCTCCACTTTTATTCTAAAGGTCGTGGGTTCGGATCCCGGCCAGTTAGAAACCAATGGATTTTTGTTTTAAAAAAGATGTGCGCTAATTTACATTGCTCTTACGATGAAGAAAACATCGTGATTAAACCCAAAAATAAATGAAAAGGGCTACTGGACTCGCCTACTCGACCGATTCTGATGACACTCCATGGCGATAAACAAAAGAATAGTTTATTTGCATTAAAAATTATAACAAAAAATAGAATGCCTTGAATCCATAGGCTACTTTTGTTCCTATCAGTAAAGCGCTGCTAACTTAAAGTCCCTATCACTACATAGTATAAAACAAAGTCGCGTTCTCTGTCCCTAATATCCCTATGTATGCTTAAATCTTTCAAACTACGCAACGGATTTTGATGCGGTTTTTGAAGTGAAAACTTCTTATGGCGCGTTGGGCACTTTTGTGGGTGAGCATTTTCAGCCGTCCTCGCGACAGATTTTGACGCGACAGATTTTGACGCGACAGATTTTGACGCGACAGATGAGATTTTATTTGTGTTAGTCTTTTTGTTTAACTTATACTGCCATCTATTACACAAATTGAGAAACTTAGTTTCTAGAAAGACCGCTATTCGAATGTAGATGGCGCTGATTTAAATTTTTTACTGCCATCTAGCGAATAAAAATAAAAAAAACTATATTTGTTTAAGTGAGTGCTAATAGATGGCAGTAGCAGATCGTTTCAAGAAATATTCTATGAGAAATAACAAGTTTATTGTTTTTTTTTAATAGATAGAGTGATTCAAGGGGAAGGTTTATATGTATAATACATGCATAATATAGCCGTGCGAAGCCGGGGCGGGTCGATAGCAAAATATACACCTATTTGGCTAATTGCAATGTATTTTTGTCCACAGATAATTATGATTATGCGGGAAACCAAGGACAATTTGAAGCGAAATAATCTACTTTTTATAATTTGGTAAGTTGGTTTTACAGAATTATGTAATTACCCATCCCACCAAGAGAGGCATAGAACCTTGGGATCTCTTTCCTATTTCCGAAATTTACCTAAATTTTAAGTTTTGTAAGTAAATTAACACTCTAGTAATTATTAATTTCCAATGTGTTTCGACAAGAGTATTGTAATAATAAAGGTGGTCGTTCTAGACATCTGGGCGAACATCTTTTTTTCTGCGACTTTTGGAAATTCGAACTTTTAATATTATGATCGCGTAACATACACACAAAAAAAAAAAAAAACAACAACATACAGACGAATTGAGAACCTCCTCCTTTTTTGAAGTCGGTTAAAAATAGGTTATATTGACTGAAAAATCAGCTATTTTCAAAAATAAAAACTATAATGTTTTATTTGTAGTCCAAACAAGCTCAAAATGATTAGAAAAAAAGATATAAGCCATTGTTAAAAAAAGAAAAAAAAAACTAAAAATTCCGTTACTTCGTAATCTGTGACTCTAGAACGTAATTTTTCAATATCTAAAACTTTAATTAGACCTCACAACTATTCCGCAATCAGTGAAACTTATTAATAGGCTGAAATTAAGTTTCTTTTTCTATGAAAATACAAAATTAAAACTTCTTTGAAATTCTCAAACAAAACACTTTTAAAGTATCCAAGGCCAGGTGGGTAATCAGGAAGTTAATTCAGTCCGAAGGTCGCTCTGATTACAGCAGCATGAGGCTTCTGAAATCTCTGATTCTCAGGCAATTTCAGGGGTACAGAGAAAAGAGATTAAAATTCAGAGGAAAAGAAAGAACATTCTATCCTTATAAAACTGTTACATGGATTGAGCAACTTTCTATAAAATATGTGTACCCCGTAACACCCTCAGGATATCACTACATAGTATAAAATACACTTTTCGCCGTCTCTATGTCAATTGTGATTCAAGAGGAATTATCAGTAAAAACGATTTTTTGTTTAAAAGTAAAATAATATTTTAATTTGAAGTCAGGGGAAAATTAGTTTAATTTACTGAAAAATTAAGGAATTTTCAACATTTGGTGACACCATTGGCATTTAATCAATGGGTAAATATACATATAATTTTTTTTTCGCCGTTCGTCGGCCGTGTGGAGCAGACGTGTAACAGTTTTATATTAAATATTTAAACATCAGTACCTAGCAAATCTAATCGTTATATTCAGTGACATTAAGCATACAATTGCAAAAATAGTGCGTCGTAATTAGATCATTACACACCTGTGCATCTCGCAGCGAAAAAGGACGGTTGTTATATCTTACTCGTTCACACGCGTGTAGTGCATTACCGAGTCGACACGAACTAATCATGAGTGTGCAACGATCACCGACTCGGTCGATTCCGCCAGCAACCGAAGCATCGACGAGTACCGGCGGTGGTTCGCAACCTGACTTATCGACGATGGGAAATCTTAATATGGATACGCAAATTACTTTTCGTAAGAAACTTGAAGATCGAAAACGTAAACAACCGGACTGCGCTTGTACAAATGAATTGATGGAGATGCGATCAGAAATGTCTCGTATAAGCTCCTTATTGGAGAAATATGTAGGATCAAATGAGCAAATTATGCAAAAAATGCAAGACAACATTGATGACATCAAAACTCAGATTAACGAAGTGAAATCATCCAATGAACAAACCATAAATATCATACAGAAGAATTTAGATACAATAATTACAGAGGTTAATGATATTAAATCATCAAGTTCGAGCATGTTAACGGAGCAGAAAGTCATACAAAGTCACATTACCCAAATACAACAATCGATATTACAAGGAGAAAATAAGATAAAGACACTAGAAGCTGACATTACAATATTGAAACAATCATCACAAACCACATCTTTTAAACTAGAGAATCAACCATGCCTAGGTGAACACATAATTCAAGAAATTCAGAATCGTAACCACAGAGAGAAAAACATTATACTTGTGGGCATGCCAGAACCAACCTTCTCCAAATCTGAAGAAAGAGTGGCGAAAGATGAGGCTGATGTACTAAACGCTATCTTTACGGTGAGTAATGACATCGCCAAACCAACAAAAATTTTTCGTATTGGCAAGCACAATCCAAATAAGAACCGCAGTATCAAGATATGTTTCGAAACAGTGGGACCTGCTAAGCAGCTGCTCCGCAATAAAAATAAGCTACCTGATGGTGTCAAAATATATTCGGACCAAACTCCAGCACAACAAAATTTTCTTAAAAAGCTGCAAGAAGAACTAAAGCGACGTGAGAATGAAGGTGAACGCGGTCTTACTATTAAGTATATAAACGGAACACCTACAATAATCAGGTCAAATCCAAAAAACTAATAAATAAAGATATCACTGTCACTGATAAAACTTCAAACACAAATAGTTACGAAGTCATTAAAAACTACCAAGACTTACCATTGAACAAATCACGCTTTACTTTCTTTTATCTCAATGCTCGGAGTATACGTAAAAAAGGAAAATTTGACGAATTGAAGTGCATCATAAGCGCAATACCAAATACTATACACGTTATATTACTAACAGAGACATGGATTCGCTCAGAACAACAAGCACTGCAATTCCAACTACCTAATTATACACACTACTACAATTATAGAACAAACTCTGGTGGTGGTGGGGTATCCGCATATGTTCATAATAACATTAAACACATCTTATCGGAGTCTACCTACATCGGAGGAAATAATTACCTATGGGTCAAACTTGAAAAATACGCACTTGAGGTTGGTGTAGTATACAATCCTGGCAAAACTGGTTTTAAAGAATTTCTGAAGGAGTACGAGTCGCAGCTGGAGCACAGACATCGAACGATAGTTTTTGGAGATTTCAACGTAGATCTTTTGAGAAATGAAACAAAGACGAGGCAGTATAAACATCTACTTAAAGAATCGGGACACAAAATTCTTAATAAGATTAGCAAAAAGTATTGTACAAGAGCATGTTCTACTAGAAAATCAATTTTAGACCACGTAACAACAAATTTGAATAAGGATAACTTTCATTTTGTAATATTAAATTCTTCTCTATCAGACCACAAACAAATATACCTAGAAATAAAGAAAATGAAACCGCCACCAAAGAGGTACTCTCAATATGAATCAGTAAATTATACTAAGCTAGTGGATACAATGGAAAACAAAGGACTTAAAGATATTACTAATAACTACAATACACTAGAAGAAAATATCAAGCGATGTATAGGAGACTGCAAGGAAGTAAAAACAAAAATTCTTAATGAGCCACAGAAAGATTGGATTAATAAAAACATCATAAAGGAAATCAACGAAAGAAATATGTTGTGGACAGAACTCGGTAAAAACCCGACCGACGAGACACTAAGGGAGGAATTTCACACAAAAAGAAGACAAGTAGCAAAATTGATTAGAGACACAAAAGATTTGTACCACTACAAAGAATTTACCAAATGTAACAAGAAACCAAAGAAAATGTGGAATTTAGTAAACACCCTAGCAAACAATAAAACACAACACACTTGTACTATTCCAAAACTCTTAATAAATTCTAGTGCAGTAACAGATCCTCATCAAATTTGCAACATTTTTAATAATTATTTTTCGACCATAGGGCAACTTTTAGCGGCTCAGATCCCTGCACAACACCACGACAATCAAATGCAATCACTACTAACACAACCCGCTACTCAAAACGCACAACTGTCATTTTTTGAACCGTGTACTAATAAAGAAATTTTAAAAATAATTGATACCCTTGATTCAAACTGTAGTGTAGGACTTGATGGAATAAGTACCAAAGTGATAAAATGTCTGAAATATCTAATATCGACTAAATTAACTAATTGCTTTAATAAATTACTCTTAGATGGTAAATTCCCTGATACATTAAAAATTGCCAAAGTAACCCCCATATATAAATCCGGCCTAAAAACAGATCCAGGTAACTACCGGCCTATTTCTGTGCTACCACTGATGTCAAAAATCCTTGAAAAGCTTTTACATACCCGAATACAAATATATTTAAACACAATTGGTTATATCTCCGACCGGCAATATGGTTTTAGACCCAAAAGTAACACACTTACAGCTACTATAGATCTCATTACTAAAATAAAACAGAATATCGATAATAAAAATATAGTTCTCGGTATTTTTATAGATTTAAAAAAGGCATTTGATACCGTAAGCCACAAACTTATGGTACAAAAATTAGAGTCCATTGGTTTTTCCGGGAAAGTATTACAAATGTTTGAATCTTACTTATCACAAAGAACGCAAGTAGTCAAAATAGATCGCTTTGAGAGTACTTCACTACCAGTAACGTGTGGAGTTCCGCAGGGCTCAATTTTAGGCCCTCTGCTCTTTTTAATCTACGTCAATAGTATACACGACCTTGGTTTAAACGGACATATCACCCTTTACGCAGATGACACTTGTTTATTCTACTTTGGCTCATCCATTCATGACTTAATCTCCCAAGCTCAAAACGATCTGAATATTCTATATGTTTGGTTTCAACAAAATTTGCTAACTATCAACATTTCCAAAACAAGTTTTATAATATTTAAAGCTAAAAACAAACCAATACCAAATCACGCACCCCTAATAATTAACGACATTCCTTTGCAACAAAAAACTGACGAAAAATACCTTGGCTTACATATTGACACTAACTTGTCATGGAGTATTCACATTAATCACATAAAGACCAAACTAAGATCACTTTGCGGCTCATTGCGTAATATTGTACGGTGCATACCCTCTAAGTTAAAATACACAATTTACAACGCACTCGTTAAACCACACCTTTCCTACCTAATAGAAATTTGGGGAAGCGCACCAGAAACAAGAATAAAAGAACTACAAATTTTACAGAATAAAATAATCAAATTACTTTTCAATTATCACTTTCGAACATCTACTAAATTAATTTACAAAGAAACAAATATAATGAACATAAAAAAACTATATAAATATAATATCTGCATTTTCATACGAAAAATTCTAAGTAGGAATATCCACACTAATATAACGCTCACCAAACACAAACAAGTAACTCATCGCAACACTCGTCGCGCTAGCTTCATTGCACTACCCAAGACTCGAACAAAATACGGCAAAACGATGATTACATTTGAAGGAGCGAATATTTACAATAAACTACCCTCACAATTAAAAAAATTAGACTCGTTTAACGTATTCAAAAAACAACTTGCGCAACACATTCTCGTTAATTGTTAACTAATTATAATTACTTGTTTCTTGGTATTGTCATCTTAGATTGTATACAACATAATAGTTAAAATTTTGTATTAATTTATTAGATATTTTTTTAATTTAACATTGCTGTAGGGTACTTAGACTTAGATTTATATTTTTGTTTGTTCTGCGACGAGACGAACGTTTTAAATATTTTTGTTTTAATTAAGTTCTCATGTAAGTGACAGTCATGTCTTTTTTGAGAATAAAGATCTTTAAACCTAAACCTAAATAATAATGTTGCCGGCATCACTCCTGTGGCCCGAAATGCCACAGGGGTGATGCCGGATGCCGGATGTTACTGATTTTATGTACTGTCTTATATTGTTTATTGTTTTTTTTTACCCGACTGGAAGAAAAGGGTTATGTTTTTCGCGCCTATCCTGTGTATGTTTGTTATATTCTATACTAGCTGCGCGTAAGTCCCGATATCGTGGGAAAATCAGGATAAAAGGTAGCTTATGTGTTAATCTAGTTCTCCAGCTATCTAGATACCGAGTTTTATCGCAATCGGTGCAGTAGTTTTTGTAAGTAACATACCTTCTCAACTGGCCTACAAACCCCCGAGCGGTTTCTCGCCGAAACGCTATACTGGCCAAAACCGCTCGGGGGTTTTGGGCGTATTTTGATGTTTACGTCTAATGAATGAATGTATGTCAAGGTCAAGTATAGCCAACCTATTCTGGGATGTACATGAGTTGCATATAAAACCATACTACTTAATTTGGTAAGGTTATAATCGTTCAATGTCAATGTCACTTCGGTCAATTGCCTCTGACGGCCATGTTTATTTGTTTTTCTTTTGGACAGTGCGCGTTTCGACTTAATTAATATTGTTTTCATTTGTTTTAAGTGTTGTGTTTTGTGATAAGACAACGTCTGGGTAAGTTATCTTCCTCTAGATCACCTCACTTTGTATTTATTAACTCATAAATTTCGCGGGAGATATTAGTTTCTTTACGAAAATTTTTTGCAATTTTTTTGCAAGTGCATTTTGCAAATTTGCACTTCACTCTGCAATTACTCACATTATTTGTTCAAGTACTAATATTTAAACTATGTCATCTAAATAAGAAATTTCATTCTGAATGCAGAAAGGTATCAATGTTATGAATTAGTCAAACCAAAATTAATTTATATGCTTTTATATGAAATAAACGGGTCTGCCCCCTTCAAGCGGCCATTTTTTTTTCGACTTGGCCAGTCTACCGCTACTAGGGGGCGCCACGTCGGCCAGCTGAAAAGATACATACACACACAAACTTTCACATTTATGATATTAGTAGGATCTATAAATTGTAATTTGTCTATAAGTTGTTGTATTGTATGGAATTAATTCTGACATAAAAAAATAATTTATTTTAATTAAATTTTTATATCTTCTAAATCACTTGATAGATTTGTTTAGTTAGTTCAAGTGTTCTAAGATAGGTATTGGCATAAAAAATAAATAAATATGGGGGCTGCTAGATTTTATTGTTTTAGGTGATTTTTTTGTAAAATAAACGTTATTCTATATTATTCTAAAGATATCTTCCATTTGCAACAGATGCTCTCTCTCCACCCTAATTTAAAACTCTTTGGTCCAGAGCGCAGTTTAAATAATTGTCGTCCATTGTGAAATGAGATTTCCGATTATAACTTTTATTGTTTGGGTAATATTATGTAAATTACTTATAATTAGCACTTAGTGGATAATAGGAATTGTTCTTTGAAAAGGGCATGTTGCGTTACAAAAAAGGGTATTTTAAACGCAGTTAAAGTATTGGATACTAGCGACCCGCCCCGGCTTCGCACGGCTATATTATGCATGTATTATATATATGAACCTTCCCCTTGAATCACTCTATCCATTAAAAAAAACAGCGCACTCCGGGAGTGCAGGCAGAAGTGAAAACTGTATATCTGTGTAAAATCTTGTCGCGAGAACATACGCAAAAAGAGTTTTAGATGAAAAAAAAAAATAGTCGGACGACAAATAGTCGTCCGACATTTGTCGTCCAACAAATTGTCGTCCGACATTTGTCGTCCGTCAATAGTCGTCCGACAAATAGTCGTCCGACATTTGTCGTCCGTCAATAGTCGTCCGACATTTGTCGTCCGTCAATAGTCGTCCGTTAAAAAATACCATATGTACGTCTTAATACACTCACAGCCAAATTAAAAACAGTAGGCCCAGGCATACATTTTCGCCGCGCCGTAGAGAGGGGATAGCTGTCTACTCTCCATCCGTCTTACGCTTTTTCGATCAGGTCACGTGTCCTGACGCGAGTTTAAGATTTTATACCCATTACAGAAAAAGTGCTCAACGCCGCTAAAGAAGTTTTCACTTCAAAAACCGCATCAAAATCCGTTGCGGAGTTTTAAAGATCTAAGCATACAAAGGGAAATAGGGACGGCGAAAAGTGACTTTATTTTATACTATGTAGTGATAGTGACAATGAAGCGAAAAATCCACCAAACGTTATACTAAAAAACCGGCCAAGTGCGAGTCGGACTCGCACACGAAGGGTTCCGTACCATGTTGTATATAGGCCCAACTTAATTCTATTTTCTGTTTTAGTATTTGTTGTTATAGCGGCAACAGAAATACATAATCTGTGAAAATTTCATCTGTCGAGCTATCACGGTTCATGAGATACAGCCTATTAACAGACAGACGGACATTAAAGTCTAAGTAATAGGGTCCCGATTTTTACTCTTTGGGTAAGGAAACGTAAAATAAGACTGGTTCCATTTGCCTCGATAGATAACAGCACTATAAAGCCAACACTACCTTTGGACTAAACACACACAACTAACTAATAAACTATGTTAGGCGATTTTGATAACTAGACACTATTTTGTTTGTTGACTTAAAATACATAGGTCTAGAAAGGTACAGTATGCGTCATAAGTCCACTATCAGTTTGCTACCATAATACTATCAACAAGTATTGGACTTACGACCTTCTTCTAGTAGACGTTACATACAAACATAAATACTTGAATTAAAAGTATACCCGGTGTGATTATTATTTTCAACATGTTAGCTATATATTTAGTTGTGTGAGTATACTAAGGCCGCCACCCGCTACACCAACCGACGTGGGTTCGATCCACAGCTTACGTGTTATAATGTTCAAATAGTGCTGCACATCAGGATTATAAACGTTACGGTACCGGTGTACTTTCGAACGTTGATTGTACCTATGCCTGAATTCGTAAAGGTAAACCGACAGGGTTGTATGGACCCTTCGCTACTGGTCACATTAGTTCGATTTTATTCTAAATTAGCGACCCGCTCCGGCTTCGCACGGCTATATTATGCATGTATTATACATATAAACCTTCCTCTTGAATCACTCTATCTATTAAAAAAACCGCATCAAAATCCGTTGCGTAGTTTTAAAGATTTAAGCATACAAAGGGATATATGGATATAGGGACAGAGAAAGCGACTTTGTTTTATACTATGTAGTGATAGTGAAGTGATGTAGTGATGATAGTGATAGTGATGACTAGTTCCGAAACGCTATTCCCTATTTGTACACAAAGAACAATGGCAAAACTTCGAACAAAAATTACTTACTTGCAAGGAGATTAGGTTCTTAAAGTTTCTATTATGTGTATTGGATACAAATACAAATAGCGCAATCCAGAGAAAACTGGCTCAATTTGGAGGAGGCCTTTACCTGCAGAGGGGTTCTTACAGAATAATTTCGGAAATAGCAAATAATTTAATTTTTTTTTTATTAAATATTTATATATTTTAATAATTTTCTTTTAACACATACCTATAAACGTATTATACATACCTATAAACCTTCCTCTTGAATCACTCTATCTATTAAAAAAATCCGCATCAAGATCCGTTGCGTAGTTTTAAAGATTTAAGATACATAGGGATATAGGGACATATAGGGACAGAGAAAGCGACTTTGTTTTATACTATGTAGTGATGATGAACAGTGGAGAATTTCATCAATTTTTTTTTTCTATTTGCTTGCATATACACAAGTAGTAGTGTGGTAGTATACTCAAGTATTGCCTTGCTATTATTACTTGTCGTTCTGGATAGACGCTGTCATAGACTTAGGAAGGTCAGAAGTGTTCATTCATACGTGTAAGTACTACCTACCACAGAATACACAAAAATATAAGTGATGCTAGTAGTATTAGTTGGCTCCAGACGTATTGTCGAGTTTTTCTTCTGGACACGGTCGACTAAGCTGAGAGGGTGGCACTACAGCGCCCTGAATAGTATGGATTAAAGTCGTTGGCGATGTATGAATTATTTAGATTATTTATTTAAAAATGCCAATGTTATAGTATATATTAGTACCCAAAGTGCGAGCTGCCTCAGTACAGTCTCACACCATGATATCGTGATAACAAACTGTTCCCCCATAGCGTGACGAGACACACTTGGTACAACAGCTACAACTAACTAGGTAGGTATATATACCTACCAATATACCTACCAACTGTGAGAGTCAACTAGACAACTCGCGCTCAACAAATAAAACGAACGCGTCTGAACCGTTTGTTTGGTTTGGTTATTTTTTTTGATATTGCTAAAACCGTACTGGGAAAAATTATACAATTTTGTTACATAATTAAAGTTTTATAATCTATAAATAAATATTTTAACGAGGAATGATTTTTATGTTTGTAACGACTACGAAACGCTCCGAAACTACTGGACCAATTTTTTCAAAGATTAAATTTGGTATGAGGATACATAGACGCATTAATAAATAAAAATAATAATAAATATTTCAGGACATATTACACATCGCCATCCAGCCCCAAGCTAAGCAACTTAATGCTTGTGCTATGGGTGCCAGATAACGGATAAACTACTTATATACTTTTTTTTTGTAAATATATACATATTATACATATAAAAAAAAATTATATGCATTGAAAATTATATGGGCTACTTTTTGTTCCAATATCCAATAAGTACAATATATTTTGTGATTCAATTTCTGCGTTTATTTTATTTTAGCGCGATTTTTTTTATCGCGCGATATTCTTTGTAGTGCTTGGCGTGACGCGCGGCCTCAAGGTGTTTAGTAGACTCGCACCGAGTGTTCTAGGATTATTTATTAAATATATTCATAACATTCGCGTCGCGTTGTCGACGTTGTCGTGAAACTTCATAATAACAGTGTTTTCAGGGTGTTTCAGGGTAACCGCTCCGCTTTCCCTATATGAGGCGCTAGTTTTTGGTTGGTAAAGCACAACATTCTCACAATATCAATGGAAAGTACACTCTGTCATGGACGTATTCATATTATTTTTACTTCTAAGTATATACCAGACCTGTATTTTGTTCAATAAATAGGTATATTGCAAATGGGTTGCCTAAAACATTTCAGTCCAGAATGATTAAGAAAGGGATCTTAGGCTAATAGTTAATTTATGTTTTAAAATTACTAGTTTTAGCTGGGACAGTGGATAAGTATCACAATCCAATGAGGTAACGCAGTCAGCTTTTTGGGCATCCTTCCTAGGGAACATTTGGAATTTCAATTTTTATGAAATATAGGTTATTTAATTATTTAGGTTTTTTATTTAATATGTTATTTTTTTGTTGTGAGGCTGTAAATATCCATACAAAAACCGGTAACGTTTCCCCCCCCCCCCCCCCATAAACGAAGTCTGATTTTGATAATTTTTGAAAATGTTCTGGATCTAATGGAAAACTAGGTTTAACCGTTTTTATTATAAAGAAATATTGCCTAAGATAAAAGTTATTAGTATCTGTATATCTATAATTTTGACTTAAAAACTTCATCGAGCGTTTCAATTGTTTTTTAATAGACTAAACTGAATTACCAAAAAAGAAAAACGTATAAACCTAGAATAAGATGCAGTGAATTAAATGAGACTAAATTTATATCATTTTGTGAAGGATAAAGGGGGTGAAAACGTTACCGCCTGCAACATTATTTGAAAGCAAAATGAAGGCTATTACGTCCGAACTTAAACTCTCTCTTTCGCACGATACGGGTCATTTTTGAAAATACTTACTCGCGCCGCGTATCGAAAACTCATGATCCTCTTAAGGTGAAAGGGTACCTGCGCGCTCTCCATACAAACGTAGTCGACTGTTTCCTCCCTGGATAATGACACTAGCACAAATATTTTTGTGCCATAAAACCTATAACTGCCATGACTATGCCCCTATGTTTTGGTTTTTTTAATTTTCTAATTTTCATAAAAATTAAAATTTAAAAAAATAAAAATTTAAAAAAAACAAAAAATAGGGGCATGGTCATGGCAGTTCTAAGTTTTATGCACCAAAAATATTTGCTCTAGTGTCATTATCCAGGGAGAAAACAGTCGACTACGTTTGTAATAGTTTGTATGGAGAAAGCCCCCGGTACCCTTTCCTCTTAACAACTAAACTTAGCTAAAAAAAACTCTAAGTATCTAAGAACAAATACGACATTGAAGAATCATGAATATTAAATTATTTCAAAAACTTTCTATCCAGATATTTCCACATGAATTTCCGCAGGGAAAACCTCGCAGCGCAACTAGTAAGATATATAAATTACTACGAAATCTCAAACCAAATAGCTTCTCGGAATGACTCATTTAATCACAAATGAAGATAACTTGAAGTTTTCCCTACACTTGTGTATGTAGTTTGTCTAAATAAGTCCTCTGTGGGTCTAAGTTACGGCAACTTACTAAGTAATTTCATGTTACTTTATGTGCGTAGTAACTTAATTTGCGGTCAGAATACACCTGTATTTTAACTTAGGTTAAGATAAGCGTGCACGTTCAGTTAAGATAGACTAACTATATTTAATTAAGCTTTCACCAGCGACTTTGTCCGAGTAGTCGTTGAATTTTTCAAAATACTTTCTTAACCATCTGGTTATTTGTTTTAAATAAATTATTTTATTTTTAAATAACTACTACTTGTACTTGTATACAGGCTGTTTTCCGCGATTAGACCCTTTTTAATTGGGTCCTTTTTGCGTGAAGATGGAGTAGGCTTGCCCAGCACCTACTACCCTCTCAGCTTAGTCGACCATGTCCAGAGGAGAGAACTTGTCAATACTTCTGGAGACTAAGCCGCGGGTTTCATCACGATGTTTTCCTTCACCGTAAGAGCAATGTCAATTAGCGCACATACATTTTTCTTAAGAAAAATACATTGGTGCACGGCCGGCCTGGATTCGAACCCACAACCTACAGAATGAAAGTCGAGGTATCTACCACTAAGCCAACACCGCTCTTTTAAAAATAACTATCTGTATGCCAAATTCAAAACCTAGCCGTCCGTGGTTCGACCTGTGCTTTGAAATTCAGTCAAAATTTTTAATTAAAAAAAAGCGTTGAGTTCTAGGAGTTTTATATAAGTTTATCACCTTGTCGATCGTCTTTTGATTTTTGTTTTCCTTGGATCCGATAAGATTGAAAAAAATCTTAGCAGTTTAACTCCCGACGTCTCCCCTGGGGATAGGGGGTCCGCGAGAAGTAATTAGTACTGTTCCCCAAACTTAATGAATTCCGCGTAGCAAAATTTCTATGCCCATTTTTCCCCACTCGAGTTTCGACCGGGCCGCATTTTTTGACATTCGCAAGTATTACCATAGTCGTAAATCCCTAATCGCTTTTCAATTTAATCTTTTTTTTTCTCATACGCAAATATTTCCAGAAGCGTAATTACCTCGATGCTCTCCGTTCTAATTTTTAATTAGCGCCCATCGTCCCACCTAGTCCAGGGGGGGAGAGATAGTTCTCGGTAGGGGTCCGTCGGGAGTAGGGAATCCGTTAGGGGAGACGTCGGGCATGTACCGGTTTTGAAACGGTGAAATGGGTGGTGACTCTAAGAAACAAGCATGTCATTGCTTAGATTTAGAAACGTAAATGATAAGAAAATTGTTTCAAGTTAATGTCAAGTGGGTCGAGACGGATTAAGTTAGCAACTTTACTAATTAGACCGAAAAACTTAGCCCTTAAGACCTTTACTTGAGAATAACGACCCTACAACTTTGAGTTTCCAAGTTCATACATATACTTACTCATTTAGATGTATTTAGAGTTATTGTCGCTGAAGGAAAATATGGTGGTAGGGCTTGTTTGGGCAGAGAATAATATATGTGTTTGGGTTCAATTTGGCTAGAAGAGTAGGTGGCAGTTGCACAAAACGGTGGTGACACACTGACAGACTGATAGACAGACAGACAAGAAAGTGATTTTATAAGGGTTCCTTTTTTACCTTTTTAGGTACGGAACCCTAAAAACCAAAATTAAATGACTGATGGTGTCATAAATACGTCATAATTTGTAACGGATGTTGGTAATCCAATATATTTAATTTTAATAAGTTATGCTTTTTTTTTAAAACAAGACGTTTTTTACTTTTCTATTCCGGCTTCATCGCTGATGCATCGACGAAAATAATACCTATGGAAATTAAAAAATCCATATTATGCTCAAAAATTCCATGTTCCCCGTGGAATTCGAACCCACGACCTATCTACAAGACTCAGTTGTAAAAAAAGTTCAACTCGCGCCAACCGATAGTACATGACTCATGTAGCTCAGTTGATCAGAGCATCGCTATGGTTAAGCAGAGGTTGTGGGTTCGAATCCCCCCCATGACGTTTTTGAGAATATTATAAACATAACTAGCTGTCCCGGCAACGTTGTTTTGCCATTTAAAAAAAATGTTGTTCGATTCTCAGACCTAACGAATATACATAAAAAACATACAAAGTTCAGTCGTTTAGGTCCATTAAATAGAGCCATTCATTGCTTCCTGGAAGTAGGTACTTTAATTAGGTATAGAACTAAAATAATAAAGGAAAATTGAAATGTTATTTTCATTCGAAATAAATTACAGTCAATGTATTCATCTACTTTCTTTCACTACTAGTGTTGTCATAAATTATAATCGATGAAATTAATTTTAAATTCAAATGAAATTAGTTAACAAGCAGCAGTACGTTTGCCCCAGCCTAAAAATTACACTATGGTTGAGGAGATCACTACATAGTATAAAACAAAGTCGCTTTCTCTGTCCCTATGTCCTTATATCCCTTTGTATGTTTAAATCTTTAAAACTACGCAACGGATTTTGATGCGGTTTTTTTTTAATAGATAGAGTGATTCAAGAGGAAGGTTTATATGTATAATACATGCAAAATATAGCCGTGCGAAGCCGGGGCGGGTCGCTAGTATTAAATAAAAAAAATATTTATGAAATTTGACATTAAATAGTCTGCTTATCTTGCCTGGCAACACTAGCTGCCATCTTCAGTCACGTTTAAGTGCGATTTAATCACGATAATACTTCGCTAAGTTCGTTCAATTATTAATTAAGCGTAAAACTTCATTTGTTTTATAAATACTTGTTATAGGTAAGTCACTTTTTATTGTTAGCATAGATTGTCCCACTGCTTGGTAAATGCCTGCCTAACATCTTCCCAGGTAGTTCGCTTCTAGGATACGTTTAGCCAGTCTCTGTCAAATGCATAGATACAATATATTAAATAATACAATAAAACAAATCAATAATCAATTTGTCTATCGATATCGATATATAGTTGAAGAATATCGACATTATTAACTAATTTGATACCCTTGGTCCCCAACACTAGCGTCCCTTTAGTGCCTTTAACCGTCCAATACAAATATTTGTAACCATGTCCATTCTTTCTCACTTAGTCCAACGATACGTGACTAAAATACCTGATTACACCCGAATTTATTGACTACCTAAACTCTCTACTCTCCCTAAAGTAAGGTGCTAGACTACAGACGGCTTTATCGACGGACCAGGTTTTGCGGAACGGGCGGGGTAGTTGGTTCGATTTCCGTCTCAGACATGTATTTATACTTGGAATTGTCTGTGGTCTGGTTGTTTTTATGTATATACTAGCGACCCGCTCCGGCTTCGCGCGGCTATATTATGCATGTATTATACATAACTAGCGACCCGTCCCGGCTTCGCACGGCTATATTATGCATGTCTTGTACATATAAACCTTCCTCTTGAATCATTCTATCAATTAAAAAAACCGCATCAAAATCCGTTGCGTAGTTTTAAAGATTTAAGCATACATAGGGATATAGGGACAGAGAAAGCGACTTTGTTTTATACTATGTAGTGATATAAACCTTCCTCTTGAATCACTCTATCTATTTTAAAAAAACCGCATCAAAATCCGTTATGTAGTTTTAAAGATCTAAGCATACATAGGGACAGACAGCGGAAAGTGACTTTGTTTTATACTATGAAATGATTTACAAAAAAAAGTATATAAGTAGTAAGTATATCCGTTGTCGAGCACCCATAATACAAGTCTAGTTACTTAGCTTGGGGCCAGATGGCGATTTTTCGAATGTCCTACATTATTTATTTATTTATATATAGAGGTTGAATTATCCAAAAAATAAATAAATTTAGAATTTAAATTACCCCTCGACTTTTATCCCCCATAACTTTCAGACAGCTGAACCGATTTCGATCAAATATAGCTAAGAACACTCCTGACTCCTTTCAACTTCACCTTTCAAACAAAAGAAATAAAATCTAAACCGGTTCATCCGTCGTTTTTGATTTAAAAATCCTTTCGAAACGGAAGCCTACAATATATTTTTTTGTTTATTTTAAATTGTTTTGAGTTTAAGCTCAATATTTTGAGTTGGGCGTTGATATTATATCAGTTAGTCAGGATTTCGAATTTTATATCTATAGATAGTTCACCATTTGTATATCAGAGTAGACATTAATTTTTTTTCTAGATTATACATTGTGTTTGTACATTGAGACGTCTAGACATTTTTAGTAATTATTTTCCCGGGTCCTAATCACGTATTTTTATTTTTATTTGAGTCTCCTCGCGACCATGACTGTTGTAACATAGTTGAAACGTCGAGGTAAGAGAAATAAAAATACGCGATTTAGACTTGGGAAAATAACTACTACGAATACAAATCGTGTGAGTTTGTTTGTTGAGACCTGTCTCCATACAAACGTAGTCGACTGTTTCCTCCCTGGATAATGACACTAGCACAAATATTTTTGTGCCATAAGATCTATAACTGCCATGACTACCAAAACATAGGGGTTTTTGGTTTTTTTCATTTTCTAATTATCATAGAAATTAAAATTAAAAAAAAAAAAAAAAATAGGGCCATGGTCATGGCAGTTATAAGTTTTAAGCACCAAAAATATTTTCTCTAGTGTCATTATCCAGGGAGAAAACAGTCGACTACGTTCATAATACTTTGTATGGAGAAAGCCCTCGGTACCCTTTCCTCTTTAATTGAACGACTGCCAAATTATCGACCGATAGAAAGTCTTTTGTCCGTTTTCACTACACCTAATGGGTAGAATGACTTGGTTTTTACTCGGGTTATAGTCTTTAAGAAGGGAATTAGTCCGTGTTCCGAGACGTAGGCCGGTGCAGCCACAAGAGGAGGTCGGGTCGGGAAACTTCTCATTCCACTTCTGTCTTCCTACCTTCAGTAGCATCCCTTGAAGGGTTCCGTTAATTTTGAAGTCTTCAATTCAAGAAACCTTTCTTTTTTAAGAAAAAAAAGGTTTCTTTGACGCAAAAAATAATCCTCTCCGTGTTCTTGAAAACAATAAGCATACTGCTTATCATTTTTGATTTCTTACTAAACCAAGAAATTAATTACTAGTCTATACTCGAGCGTCTATAGTGGTAAGATTATTTCTCACTTTTGCTTACTTGTCATTTGCAAAGTGCGATTAAATAGGCTCTGTAACTACTGAACCGATTTAAATGAAACTTGGTGTGAGGATTATATTGATTCATTGATAGTAACATAAGCTACCTTTTATTCCGAAATTCCCACGCAATCGGAAGTTAAGCGGGTGAAACCGCGAAGCACTGCAAGTATTCAATAAAACATAAAAACTATCACTGATACCTATTAAAATAAAAACAACGTTCGTTTTGAACAACGTTCGTTTTGAACAAAAATTGAATGAATCCAATTTGTAAACGTTATAAAAAACCGATACAAAACAATCAGATTTTATTTTTGAAATAAACATATTAGGTACCTACATTGTTTCGTTTTCGATAAAATCTCTAAATTGAACTTAGTATACAATAATAATGTACAAGCGTATTTGTGTGTTTGTCTCTTTTCATTACTAAAAACGCCCCATGGTTTGACCCGCGTAAGTTCCAGTTTTTTAGGGTTCCGCACCCTAAAGGTAAAAACAGGAACCTGTAGAGTCTTAGTAAAAGTACTAAGACTCCACTGTCCGTTCGTCGGATGTATGTCCCGAGATTCGGCCTTTATGACCAAAGATATCGATAAGGCCATGGGAGGAAGGTGGGAGTGTCCGTTCGTCGGATCGTCACCAGGATCGATCTCATGATTTTTTCTACAAATGACAGTTCAACGTTTGACCACTATCACACCTGCCCGTTGGTAGACGTCTAAGCTAGCTTCCCACGGTCCGTGATATCGCGGACGGACCGCGGACCAGCTCGCACGACACACCGTGGGAAGGGTCTCGTCCGTGGTAGCACAGGACGTCTGTGGCGGTGCGCCGGTATCCGTCACGAGGCGGTAACTTCAAAGGTGCGTGTCGTAGCACAAACGACAGCTCATAACTTGTTTATACGTAAACAAGTCAGAACTTGTTTGAACACGAGTAGTGGTGTTGTGTGTAGTTGGTTGCGGAACTTGCGGAGAAATGGAGTGGACAAACGAACTTATTTTTGAATTTTTGAATCTTTACACAGACAGGGCTCTTCCAACGTGCGTCTTCCAACGCACCGTTGGAAGAGCCCTGTCTGTGTGCGTTGCCGTCCGTGCGGTCGTCGGCTGTGCGTGATGATCCGCAGAATCACGCACCGTGGGAACCCAGCTGTAGCACGGTTTTTAGACGATACTAGTTTTGTGGCGATATCGGAAAAATCCTGTGTTTTCTAGGACTCTACCAAAGTTTCAATCGGTTTAGTACTTTTTACGAAAAACAGTAACAAACACACAACAAATTATTTTCCCATGCCGGAGAACGGACCTCGGAATCGAGGCAGACCCCTAAACGATGGCGTGACGACCTTGATGCATTTGACACAGACTGGATAAACCTTGCCCAGGACCGAAATGCTTGGAAAGATGTTGGCCTTTGCCCAGCAGTGGGACGATAAAAAAAAATTAAGGCTTAAGGCTAACAAATAAAATAAAAAAAATTACTAGCTGAGCCCCATTATTTTAGCCGACTAAGGGAATATTGGCAATAACCGATTCTAGGACTTCAACTGCCTACATACCAAGTTTTATTGCAATCGGTCCTGCCGTTCCCGAATTAAAATGGTGGATCAAACACGACTTTATTTTAATAATTTAGCTACATATAGATAGTAAAACTCACACAACATGGGACGTACTCGTATACGTAATCGACGATTTAATAGTAGAATATCCAATTTTATTTGATTTTATTGTCATACGATTTCTAGGGTTCCCTAATTCAAGAGAAAATACCCAGACCCTTATAAAATGGTCGTTCATCCATCCGTCTGTCTCCCAGGGTTTTTTTAAATACCTTAAAAAAACTATCAGGTATTATACCTAATTATTTTTTTCATCATGGATTTTTCAAGAATTCACTTGGATTGGGATTTGCTTGTGCTATATTAGCCTATTTTTTTGAAAAATAAGGATAGGTAGGTATACATAGATACTTTTAATTGAAGCTATTAAACTTGAACGTCGCTCACCTAATCGTATGGGCACTAAACAACCAAACATACAAATACGTACGAGTTAAAATATACGGAACCATCAGTCCGCGAGTCTGGTTTTCCCTTGACCGGTTTTTCATCCTAATTTCTACGTATTCATTAGGCTACCCCGTAATCGCTCTAATGGCCTTCTAACACGACCGAATGGCTCTATAAAGGTACGTCCAAACGAACAAGGGTGACAACGAATTGAGAAAGACATTACATACCTACTTCACGGGAAAACGATTGTTTTCGTCGACACGTGCTTTTGTCAGAGTAGGGCGACCATACTTTTTGATACAATTGAGACGATTTTTTATATAGGATATTTTTTTTTTATTAATTATCAATCAATCAGACAACGAGTGTGGAAGCTCACAGTAGAGTTCTAAAAATCTCTGTTATTCATGTTTTATCTAAATATTTTCGTTATATTTTTTTATTTATATATTATGTTCATTTATTTTTATTATTTGAGATTGAAGTTTGAATATATTCTACAAACAATAGCAGATTTATAAATCGAATTATAAATCAACTCTCAACTCGTCAACTCAACTATCCGACTTTCATTTAAAGGTTGTGGGTTCGAATCCCGGCCCGTAGGTTTGGTTGGCTCCAGACATGGTCTACTAAGCTTAGAGGGTAGTATAGGTACTAAGCAACTGGGCAAGCCACCCATGCACACGAAATCTAAAGAACGTGATATTTTTTTATACGGTTTCGGAAACTACGCATGTGAATCCGTGGCACAAAACTAGTCTATTTAAAATAATTGTCTCCAATTGTTATAAATCTATTTTTACTTCGCAGAAAAAGACACAATTAATACCAGTCTTAAGCTAATACCAGGTTTTAATCTAAAATAATTAGTTAAAAAAACATAGTAAAATTTAATAATAAAATGTTGTTTTAGTTGTTACAAATGAGTGTGCTTATTAGTGAAGTTTATCATAATTAAGACGTCTCGGTTTTGCTACTTGAATTATTGGGGATTAAGTTTTACCAGACACATAAAGTAAAACATATCAATTAGTTTTCTAAATTAAATAGTTTGAGTTGTATTGTTTTAGATAGATAGATAAATAAACAGTTTATTTTAACTAATATACACATAACATTAAAAAAAATGGTTGTCTGTAAAGTCGGTTCACGGAAAATAATTTTACGTGATAACGTCATAAGGAAACATTGATGGTAACCATAGCAACGTTACTTTGTCAATAACATGACGCGTTCCCGGAACATAACGCATGACGTCATACTTTGTGAATGCAGGTTCATCAATTTATTAGACGTTAAAAATGATGGTAACCATAGCAATGTTACTTTGTCAATAACATGACGCGTTCCCGGAACATAACGCATGACGTCATATTTTTGTGAATGCATGTTCATCAATTTATTAGACGTTATAAAAAATGCCTACTAATACGGAAATATTGCTTGATTGTAGAAAAACGGCCAATAGACAAACTGAACGGACAATAATCAGAAGTCATGGCCACCCTACCCCGATCCTGCAAAGTCCACGTGAGATATAGAGGATTGTCACCGTTGACACCTTTTTTATCACAGCCAACCTCGAAATTTCTCATTTTCGGTACGAAATCTTCGGAAATGTCCGAACACAAATCATGGTTATCGTGTAATATAATATAATCTGTGCTTGGTTTTTCTCATTTTATTGTCACACTCGTGTTCATAATTCTCAATGTTATTAACTCGGCAAAAAAAGAAGATTGATTATACCGGTACCATTGCATTTTTAAGAAAAATAAGGCTTAGATAACTAAGAAAAGACTAGATAAGTACCTATCTAGAAATATTTTAATGCCTCAATCGATTTTCGTCAGAAAGGAAAAAAAATCGAAATCAAAGAGACCCGAACCCCGAGGGTCCCAATTTCTAATTTCTCGACAAATGACGATTAAGTCTTACCATTAATTAAATAGTCTATCTATTTATTTATTAAGGTCTCCAGCTATCTATACTTCGAGTTTCGTCACAATCAGTTCAATAGTTCTTTGCGTGAAGAAACAAACAAACACGCACCATACAAACTTTAACATTATTAAAGTAAAACTAACTGTGCCCCGTGGTTTCACCCCCGTAAGTCCAAGTCCCGTAGAAAAATCGGGATAAAAAGTAGCCTATGTGTTAATCCAGGTCTCCAACTATCTACATAGCGAGTTTCAACGCAATCGGTCCAGTAGTTTTTGTGTGAAGGAGAAACTGTAGTAAAACACACGTAGTTGGTTAAGCACTGACTTTATTGACATTGACAGATGCCTACAAACATATACTACATCCTTCCCCTTCCAGAAAAATAATATGAAAAACTTAACTAAAAAGACTATTCTATTAATTTAAATTAACTCTTCCTAATTAAAACTTAAACTTAATGTTACACAGCTTATTATTATAACGCTTAAGCTATTTGACTCTTAACTAAGTAGGTAACAATTTAATTAATATCTGGTTAGTAAAAATAAATTACAAATCCAAAATATTAAAATTTCGTTTTATGTAGATATAGAAGTTTCGCTATCTTTAGCGGCGGCTAGCATTCGTTCAGTTCTCTCCCTAGACCTCACCATCGGTACCATAGGCGGCGACAGCGACAGCGGCCGCACCTCTGAGCCGTGCAGCTCATCATCTCCATTGTCAGTCTCGGTGAGCGACTCATAATCGTCCGAGACGTCTGATAATGAAGCGCACGGTGCACTCATGTGCGGAAAACTATCCATCAGCTGTTCTCTTTGTTCTGAACTGGTTTTACGCCGACGACGAATGCCTGTCTTAATTGTTCTATACTTAGGTGTTGTAGTGTTATTATTTGCACGTTCAGAGTATTTCTCATTTTTCTGTATTGATTGACGTAGCACTAGCTGACCACGCGTGCGTCTGTATCTGTTGCCGTATTCATCCTCAACTATAAAAGAACGTGGCTCACGCGCGCGTTCAACAATTGTTACTTGTTTTCTCTGTCCATTTGATACCAATGTCACTTTATCGCCCAATGATAATTGTTCCAGTGGTCTCGCTGTCTTATCATATTGGTTTTTAATCTCACTGCGATATTTTATTAGTGTCTGGTAATTTCTCTCATTATAAACGGGTTCTGCTAATAACTCTGGCGTAATTGGCAACTTTGTTCTTATTCGTCGCCCCATGAGCATTTGAGCTGGTGAATCTAATCCGTTTCGTGGTGTTGCTCTTAAATTCATTAAGCTTATTGTATAATCTTGACCTGAATCTATGCATTTTTTTAACATATTTTTTACCGTTTGCACGGTTCGTTCGCTTTTCCCGTTGGACTGTGCATAATGCGGTGATGACGTTGTATGACGTACTTCCCATTCCTGCGTAAATTGTTTGAATGTATGCGAACTATAGGCTGGACCGTTGTCTGTAATCAATTCGGCAGGTATTCCATGTCGTGCAAACTGTGTTTTCATGAAATGTATTACCTGTTTGCTAGTTAGTCCTGCTAACTCTTCAACTTCAACATAATTTGAAAAATAGTCGACTAATATTATGTATTTTTTTCTTTTGTATTCAAAAATGTCGGAGCCCAATTTGTACCATGGCAGAGGAGGTATTTCGTGCAATAGAAGCGGCTGACGTCGCGGGCGCGGCGCATGCACGGCACATGCCTCACAGCGGCGTACCGCATTCTCCACATCACTAGCCATGCCCGGCCAGAACATCACCTCGCGTGCTCGCCGCTTGCATCTATCTATGCCCAGGTGGCCCTCGTGCGTCCGACGTACCATTTCTGACCGTAAATTGCGCGGTATAAACACTCGCCCACCTTTAAAAATAATGCCTTTACTGTAATGGAGTTCGTCCCTGTACGGCCAGAAAACATTTAGTATATCAATTAAATCACGCCTATTTTTTGGCCAGCCATTTTTAATATATTTTTTCAATTTTTTACAGTCATTGTCTTCTTTTGTTTCTTCTCTAATTAACTGTAATTTCTCATCACTGAATGGCACGTTTTCAAGCATAAAACACGTTTGTAAATCGGCCTCTTCTGTAGGCTTTTCACTCATTCTTTCTTTAAGTGGTGCTCTCGATAAGGTATCTGCTATGTACATATATTTTCCAGGCACATATATCACCTTAATGTCAAACCCTTGTACTCTCATCATCATTCGTTGTATACGTGCTGGAACGGAAACCAATGGCTTATTGAATAAAGCCTCCAGCGGCTTATGGTCCGTTTGAACGGTTACATCTGATCTTCCATATATGTATTGTCTGAATCGTTCTACAGCAAAAACAATAGCTAGCATCTCCTTCTCAATTTGAGCGTACCTTGTCTGTGCGTCTGTGAGGGTGCGAGAGGCGAACTCGACGGGCCGGTTGTTCTGCAGCAGCACTGCTCCCACTGCTACACTGCTCGCATCCACTGACACAACGACAGGTGACTCTGTACAATATATTGCTAATACCGGTGCACTAGTTAACTTACACTTCAGTTTGTCTATTGCTTCTGTGTGATGAGTGTCCCATACCCACTCGACATCTTTCTTCAACAAACTTCTTAACACATTAACCGCATCTGAATAATTGGATAAAAATTTTGAAAGATAATTTATCATTCCCAAAAACCGTTCTAACGATTTTCTGTCAGTAGGATAAGGCATGTCCAATATAGCCTTAACTTTAGTGTCGTCAACCTTCATTCCATTCGCATCAAACTTATGCCCGAGGTATGTAATCTCTGGAAGACTAAACTTGCACTTATCGCGGTTAAACTTAATACCTATAGTTTGTGCTCGGTGCAGTAGGGCTGCTAACCTGCGGTCGTGTTCTTCCTTGTTACGGCCCCATACGATGACGTCATCGACGAATGAATCAACGCCCTCGAGATCCTCCAAGTGTTGTCTGAGCCTCGCATGAAATATTTCTGGCGCGCAACTGATACCGTATGGTAGTCTTAAGAACTGGTAACGGCCGAAGGGCGTACTGAAGGTACATAGATCGGCGCTGGCGTCATCCAGTTCAATCATCCAAAACCCACAGCGGGCGTCGAGGACGCTAAACACACTCGCACCATGCAGCTTCACCGCCAGCTCCGTCACCGTCGGTAGCGAATATTGCGCACGCCGTACCGCCCGATTCAATGGTCTAGGGTCCAAACAAACACGAATGCTACCGTCTTTTTTAACCACTAGTACTATAGCATTAACCCAATCCGTTGGATGTGTAACCTTCCTTACAACCTCGAGTGATTGCATTCTTTTTATCTCTAATAACAGTTTATCTTTAAGTCCTAACGGTACTTTTCTAGTAGGAGTAATTACCGGTTGCACACTTTTATCAATAACAATAGAATATTTTCCCGGCAACTTTCCTAATCCTTGAAACAAACATGAATATTTTTCTAAATTCAGGCTATTGACACAATCTATTAATCCCAAAGAAATACATCCTTCCAATCCTAGTATATTTTGACATTTCAACTCAACGATAACAAATGGTAAATTCATTATTTTATTTTTATAGGTTACATTTAATTCAATGGCACCAATGATAGGCAACCTGTTTCCCGTAAATGAATGTACTTTATTTGTAAAAGATTTTAATTGTTCGGTAGATAAACCTATATTTATATAGTTATACTTCGACATTACATTAACCATCGCACCTGTATCTATTTTAAATGATAGCTTTTCACCGTTACATTCTATAAATTCAAACCATTCTTTAGTCGACTTACTCAGTTTTTTGTCCTCATTTATTGTATCCACGTAAAACATATCTTCACCATCACCGCAATCCTCCGAATCTATATTTAAATTTAACACTTTACGCATCATTTTCTTTTCTTCACACACTCGCGAAAAATGCCCTTTTTTATCACATACGAAACACAATGCATTCCGCGCCGGACACCGTTCTTCACCAGCACAGAAAGCACTTCCGCACTTGAAACATGGCGATCGCATTGACCGTGGTCCCGCCGACGATGACGGTGCAGAGTCGGGCGCGCCCGCCGGGCCCACACCACGGCGTGCACCGCGCCAGCCGCCCGCACCGCGCCAACCGCGTCGGCCCTGCCGACCTCGACCACCACGCTGCGACATCGCATCCACGACAGCCCCCGCCGTCGTCGTCGTCGCCTTCCCGTCGGCGTCAATAGTGACACTTTCCTCTTTAGATATCTCCGCCGCCTGGCAGATAGATATTGCCTTCGTTAACGTTAAATCTTCTGTACGCAACAACCGATCCCTGACCGTGCTGTTTACGATCCCACACACGATTTTGTCTCGTAGTAAACTTTCTAGCAAGACGCCGAAATCACATTGTTTACTTAGCAATCGTAACGCAGTTACGTAATCATCAATGCATTCGCCTTCTTCTTGATTGCGGGTGAAAAATTTGTATCGTGTGACGGTGATATTCGGTTTGATGTCAAAATAGTCGTCGAATTTTCTCAAGACGCAATTTATGTCATCTTCAGTTTCACCTTCTGCGAATACAAATGTAGAATACACCTCGTAACCCGCTGATCCGATGAGGTTAACCAATAAACTAGCCTTAACTTCCTTAGGCTCTTTGCTCACTCCAGATGCCTTTAGAAATACGTCGAATTGTTTCCGCCATTGACGCCATGATTCCGACCGTGTTGCCGGACCGCCTTCTAGGCATAATTCTGCTGGAGGACGCGCGTGTTCCATTATAGTTTATTGTTGTGACGTGAGATAAACTTGTAAACATCAATATTTTTTACAAAAACTATCGTTTTACACTGTTTTTATTATTTATTTCACGCACCGCTGTCACCATGTAGTAAAACACACGTAGTTGGTTAAGCACTGACTTTATTGACATTGACAGATGCCTACAAACATATACTACAGAAACAAACACAAATACTAACAAACAAACTTTCACAATTATAATACCTACTAGCTGCGCCCCGCGGTTTCACCCGCGTGTATCCCGATCCCGTGGTAATATCGGGATAAAAAGTCGCAATCGATCGCTCCAATAGTTTTTGCGTGAAGGAGTAACAAACATACACACAAACACACACAAATTTTCGCATTTATTTTAGTAGAATAGCATAGAATGCAGATGTAAACGAAAATACAGCTAAAATTATAGTAGGTACTTTACCCAAGATATTCACACAAAGTAGTTGCAGAAGTTACTCAACATGACTACTTAATTAAAAAGTAAACAAGTAGATAACAGAAACTCCAGAAGCACCAGAACATCCAGCACTTCGGAGTGCATTACGTGAAACTGAACATTTCTTGGTACATGTAAATTTACTTCGTTGAACTATGTAGTTTACTTATATTTCGAAATTTATTTGAAGAAAACTTTAGCAGGTTTCATAACAAAGAATACTTTTTTACAGTTCCGTACGCAAATGTTATAAATGGGACCCTAATACTAAGACTCAACTGTCTGTCTATCTGTCTGTAACCAGGCTGTATCTCATGAACCATGATAGCCATCAGATAGTCAAAATTTTCACATTATGTATTTCTGTTGCCGCTATAACAACAAATACTAAAAACAAAAACCAACAAAATTAAGTGGTTTTTCTTTACAACATTGTACGGAAAACTTCTTGCGAGAGTCCGACTCGCACTTGGCCGTTTTTTTTATAACGTGAGATGTTTTCACCCAGCGTCAATTAGGCTATTTTTATTAAAGCCATATTGTTTATGTGCTAATTTACAATTTGCACACTAATTATGCATTGTAATTCAATACAGTGCAGTAAGTTAACAGTAAAGTTATTCCAAACCGACGTTTCATCCCGGCACTTAGAGCAAACTTGTCATGGAATCACAAGGTTATTGTTGGAACCACCTGCTGGAACTTTGAGCAAGATAAACGTTCCACCACAGTTAATACCAAGTGCATGATCATTGTTTAATCACCTAGTTTTGAGTAATTATTTTGACCGTGCACTTGTTCTTGGAACGGAATTTCTTATCGCGGGTTGTTTGGACTTAGGCGAGAAAAAAATTTACGCGTTACGAAAACTTGAAACGAAAAACAGTAAGAGAAACTAATGTACCACATTTAATTATATATGACTGAAAAAAAGTTAATTTTTCCGATTTACAGAATCCGATAAACAGCTTTTCATCTCAGTCGCCTGGAAGAGATCGCTTTTAACGACAAAGCCATCCATTGTGCCATTTATGGTGCAATACCTAAATTGTTTATCCATATATCTATCTATCGAGACGTCATGGTAGCAGGTTAGATTCTCGCTGAAAAATTATGTCACACATCTGCAAATATTTGTTTTAGATTATCTTTATTATTTAAGATTTAATTTTCTAAACGGATTTACTTGAATATGTACAAAGTTTACGTTAACCCTTGAAATATCAAAAACTCTGTCCCAATCGACGGAATACTTCGGTAACTAAGTTATGGTAATATTATGTAGACAACTTAGGTTCACCTCTCACTTGTTCTTGTTACTTGAACCAAACAATAACGCCGACGGCTTAGTTTTGTAGTTTATCGTATCATGAATTTTCCAAGAACAAAGTCTGTACTCAAATAGCAACCATCTTGTGAATTTTCAAAGGAATGTTCAATTTTTTCTCTTGTAAGATAATTGGGTAAGAATTTGGCCTTCTTAATGGCATGGCTTCTTTTACCCAGCACCCGAAAACACAAGGAAAATAAAGAGAGATTAGATGTAATTAGGAAGGTTAATTAAATTTGTTCACTAAGTAATTAAAAACTAATTCTCTTTGTTACAGAAAACAAATGCGTCGAGTGCTCGAACCTGACTGTCATCAGGAATGCAACGACACGAGGAAATGACTAGCAAGGCAAAATGGCTCATAAAGATTGGACGTCATGGGTGAAAATTGCGTTTCCGATCGCGTTGCTGGCGACCACTGTAGCCGACTTCACGACGGAATGCCAGAGGCCTTGCGACTGCAGGTGGCAGTCGGGGAACAAAGCCGCCATCTGTTCCAATTCCAGTATCAAAACCGTCCCGGCGAACCTCAGCAACGATATACAAATACTAGATCTATCCAATAATAATCTACATCAATTACACCAAGAAGCCTTCAAAAAAGTTGGCCTTAGCAACCTAAAGAAACTTTTCCTTAAAGACTGTAGCATTGAAACAATACACAAGACCGCATTCGCAACTTTAGCAATAATGATCGAGCTAGACCTCTCCAAGAATAAAATAAGACATCTCCACCCGGACACGTTCAAAGGCACCGAGAAATTGAGGTTAATAAACTTGAACAACAACTTGATCGATAAGTTGGAGGACGGACTGTTTCGAAACTTGAAGTTTCTACAGAAAGTAGAGGCGAGCAATAATCGAATAGTTCGGATCGGAACTAAAGCGTTCGTCAACTTACCTCAGTTGAAGATCTTGAGATTCGACGGTAATATCCTCAGTCATATGAAACCGGAAACTTTGATGGGGTTGAGAAACTTGTCCGGTTTAGATTTACACAACAACCCGTGGCGGTGTGACTGCAACTTGCAGCCATTCAGAGATTGGGTGATCAGTCATAACTTATACACGGCGCCCACCTCCTGCGCGGAACCGGACTCGGTGCAAGCGAAACTTTGGAACGAATTAGACTCATCAAACTTCGCGTGCCGGCCTACCATTCTCGAACCATCGCCCGGCGCGACACTGAAAACTTACGAGGAAAATGTAACGTTAACTTGTAAAGTCGTCGGGAATCCAACGCCAGACGTTTCCTGGAGATTCAACGGGAAAAGTATAGAATTGAAACCGTTCGGGGAATTGAGATATTCCGTGACCGAGAACACTATGGATTTGATTAGATGGGTTAATCTAACTGTTATTAATGTTAGATATAGCGATAGAGGGAACTACACCTGTGTCGCTGAGAACCCTGGCGGTCGAGACGAGAAGACTTTAGGTCTTATCTTGTCACGATACGGAGTTGGAACTATTGCAGGTATGGACACAGACTCCTTTGCCATTTTAGTGGGTTGCCTCACAGCTATAGTGATAATTTTCGGGGCGACATTAGTAGTATGTTACTATACAACGCAAAATAGTGAAATTAAAAGACTGATTAAGAATGATACGAGGTCTTCGAATGGAGAGATCCTGTTAGAAGGATCGGTGACGTCGGAGATGGAGAAAGGGAGTAAGATAGAAGTTAATCCGGTGACGAAGCCACCGAGGAAACATGACCCTCAACCAACCCTGACTGCGGAGGGCACAGAGATGTCCGAACTTAATCGAACTCTTTTAGAAAATGAACCAATACCTACAGGTAAGTTGTTTCACGTAATTATCACTATGCTAAATACAATAAACAGACTGATCGTTGTTTTCAACTCGTTCTGATTTGACGCTCGAGGTGTCTCCAATTTATAGTAATTAATTATTTGTCTTTGAAAGCCTTAATTTAAGAAGGTTCTTCAAACAACCTTTCTCTTAATAGAAAGGTTTCTCAAATATCTGTACCTAACTGAAATGGCACCTAAAAGACTTTCTTCGAAGATAAAATTTTTATTCAAGTGTCAAAGAGTTGAAATCATCTCTTGAAATCCTGAAAAGCTGGCAAAATTTTATTACAGAAAATGGTATTTAAACGGTCTCAGAGTCTGAAATGACTTGTTCATTGCAAATTGTCGAAATATTTCTGTAAGCAGTTTCATACTAGAGTGAAAACAGACAATAATAAAGGTTCTCAAGGATCTAGAAATGAAAATAAGTGTCTGAAATATCTTTGAAGAAAATATAAGCCTTTTACCTAATTTGTTTACATATTTAATAATATTTACTGATCGATTTTTTCTTCTTGTGAATTAGTTAGATACAATGATTTGTCTGAGACATAACGCATTAGCTGTAACTTTTGTACTTTATTCTAATGTGACAATGTAATGTCAATGTCACACTCAGTGACCATGATGTGTCACGTAATTGACAAACAATTCTAAAAATAATTATGTTGATATTTTTTCTTATTCAAACAATTTTCTTTCAACAGCACCAAAGGAAGACACATCACGGCATCAAGAAGTAGAACTCTCCAAGATCTCACAAGAAACCCTACTCATGGATCGATTGGTGCCAGACCATCAAACATATCCTCCTGATCTTCTATCCTTCCCTCTTCGAGGACCTCAGGTATCCCCAGGAACTTCAGCCCACGTCGAAAGTCCAAAATCACCAGGATACGGCGTCATGGCTGTTAACCCATCAATGTATAGGATACAGGCTCCGTACCAAGGTTCTGTTCCGTTAGCGAGTCAAAAAGGCTATGTTACATTGCCCAGAAGACCAAGAACAGATACCAGACCTCAGGTCCTCTCAACTCTGAACGGAGTAATACCATACTATGAGACCTTTAACATGAAGTTATTTGGGCATGGCGGAAACTACTACAGTTTGAACAAAAGTGAAATGGATCTAGGTCCTGTTGGAAAGAACTTTCGAGACTCTGTAGAAATTGAACCAGCTCCATCACCTGCCCCAGGTACTCCTCATGCAACAATACCGAGAAACAGCTTAAGTTCTCCGAACATTCACAACCAACTTTTGGCTCTTCAGGCCTTGTCTTCAAAAGCTACTGAAAGACCTCTGAAGGTAGTTTTCACAGAGAACGAAACCTTCCTAAAAGGAACTTCACCGAGGGATCTACGAATAAATTACAGTGTTAATGTGAGTGGAGTGAACAGAAATCGGACTGCACCTAAACCTCCTCCTAAACCAAAAAAGAGGAGTTCGTGTGAGGTGAAAGAACCTTTCTTAATGACTAGTGATAATGCTACTCAGGTCTAAATTATTTATAGCATCTTATTGGAGTACAAATATCTCGTTTTTTCTGCAAACTTAACAAAAAAAACTTTATAGCAGTTGGTTATCTGGCACCAAAGAGAGTTCAACAGAGTTTGCTTCCACGCAGAATATCTAGTAACCAGATAGATTTATTCTTTTGCACACTTCCACTAAGATCCATTACGAAACACCCACAAAAAGTGTCCCATGAAGAGTTGTAATTAAATGTATATGAAAATTTCAGGAACTTTTGTTCATAAATCTTTTATAATTTTTTTGAATGCTCGAAGGAAGATCCTGGACAACATTTTCAGAAATTCCTTTGACTTACTTACCATTTAAAAGAAACTTAAAAAAACATTCAGTACCTATTTGATTTGGTTTCCATATCCATACTAAATAAGCTATTTTATCCGGGAGTAGTATACTCAATTTCAAAAAGGCACGTATCCTCAGACTTGTTGCAATTAAAATATTAGTTCATCTAGAAAAACTTAAATCTCTGAAATAGTGCCACCAACTAATTCCAAATATAACCTTCTATAACATTAATGACGTTGGCAACATTCCAAGAACAAGTTTTCAAATTGAAATAAATAGAATTTTCTCTAGAATTTATTAAATTGGATGCTCATAGAATTTAGTTATGATGAATTTACTTACTTGAGTGATAAAATGTATATTATCATCAAAATTCTTTATAATTTTCTCAACAAATTCTTTTAATTGTTAAAATTATCTTCAAAAAATTTAATATAACTGAATAAACCTTTTTACAAATTGGAATTCCAAAGTTATTTTAAAATTTTCGGTTATGAAAAATTAAGAAATGTAAAAGAAACGAGATATTAAAAAAACTAGAGATAAAAATATGTCACGTATTTCCAATTTATTTTCGATCTCGTGTTACTTTCAGACCTTTATAATAAAAATCATAAGATACGTATTGAGTTACTGATACAGAGTTGCCTTCACGCGCGATTAAAGACATCAAAAGTTTCGTTGCCTAGCAACAAGTATCACTTGAATACGTAAGCAATCGTGCGTTATGTCTCCAAGGAAGGAACGCGAAGGAGTTTTAAAAGAGTAAAAGGTAATCTTTACCCACTTTTACTTTTATAAAGTCCCATACTAATTTATTTAAAGGTTTTTTAAATCGCAGTTTTTTACCTACTCTGCCTTGTAGAACTTGTAGTTCAAATCGTTTGTGACTTGTGAGATTGCCCTGTATCAGGGAATTTCTCAAGTTTAGAATGTGCCACATATTGGCACAAAAGGGGCAGTAATATAATATAAGAGGATGGGAACGATTATTATGCTAGAAAACTATGAGACTAGTATAATAGAAGCGGCAATCTTTTTTTTTGCGTGAACACCTTTTAAACCTTAACCAATGTATAGAGAACATTAATACAAACGAATATTATAGGACAAAATCTTGCAAAGTGTCCGGTTTTTACTGTTATTTGATGTTTAAAAATTTTTTTTTTTCCATTCGGTCTGCGACTTCTGCGACCGAATATTTGGCTCGTTTATCACAACAAAAAAAGAAAAAAGAATAACTTGATAAATTATTCTTTTTTCTTCTCTTGTTTCTGAGTTATTATTTTTCTTTTCTTGTTTCTGAGTTTTTTTTTTTTTTAAGTGTTTTTTTAACACTTAAAAAAAAAAAGGTTTGTTTATTTGCCTGACACTGCCACTAAACACTTTACGCAACTTGTTACATGGCATTTATTGTTTTTTGACCTCGTTACATTCCCTACCATAGGTCTGAAACTGTCTGAAAGGTGGCAGCGCAACTAAAAAAAAATTACCGACCGATATGCCATAATGTCACAACCCTTTTCTTTGACATGGTCATTTTTTAATGAAAACGCGTGCTAATTTAACTAAGTTGAAACAAAACAGCTTTGAACTCAGTCTAGCTAGCTTAATCCGGTGGATTCTACAGGCATTGTAGTGTAAATTAACTAAAGCGGGAGAGTTTATGTGATTGTTACCTATATTTATTATTTAATTTAACTTTATTAACTTTTACTTTAATTATATGGAAATATTACTAACGTTATAAAGGCCAATAGTTTTATAAACAGTTATTATTAACTTAAAAAGAATAACAACTAGTTATAAATTAGGGAAAATTACATGAATATTAAGTTGAACAGTGGGGCAAGTTGGCATAAATATAAACAGTATCAACAACTTTTTAGGTGAAAGGGTACCGGCGCTCTCTCCATACAAACGTAATCGACTGTTTCCTCCCTGAATAATGAGACAAGCACAAATATTTTTGTTGTAAAAAACCTATAACTGCCACGACTATGCCCCTTTGTCTTGGTTTTTTTCATTTTCTAATTACCATAGATCTAATTAGATTCTAATTATCATTTAGTCTATACTAAATGAGTCTATACTAAACGAGTCTTTCACCCGAGGTAAACACTTTTCATTACGAATAATACATAAAATTCTGCCTAACAACGAGAGTGAATGAGAGACTCCTACTACCTGATCCTCTTACATGGTTGGGACCAAAGAGGTTATAATACTTATGTAGTGTTATTGTTTGGTGTTACAAGCAAGGAAGTTAGGTTTTTGAAGTTTCTAATGCGTAATGATACTGATACTGGCTACATGCATATTGCACAAGCCGTGCGAAGCCATAATTTGACATGACCGCTGTCAGTGAAAGCGATTTTCCCTAGGGCTGGAAGTTTTTCTTTCTACACGCTCTTCAGGCACCTTTAGACCTACTTTCGAAGTATGAGTAATGAAAAAATATTTGCTCTAGTATCATTATCAAGGGAGGAAACAGTAGACTACGTTTGTATGGAGAGAGTACCCGGTACCCTTTCCTCTTAAAACCGTTACATCAATATTTTTAATTAGTAATTACTGATGAATTTGGAAAAAATACAACTCAAGGACTTGGAACAAAGTCGCGCGTAAACTTACTCATCTGTAACTGCACAGGTTAACGCATATTTTCATGTAATTAACCCCTTCCTGTATTTGCCTACCTACTAATGAATCCTGTAGATGTAAAATACAGTTATAATTAAAAAGAAAGAAATAAAACAATGTTAATAATCTAAATAAATCTCCCTAGGTAAGGTGCCCAAAAGACTTGCTGCATTGCCTCTTTGGATGGCAATGCCGAAATACAAATACAGTTTGCTGAGATTCAATTCAATAACTCCAGTAAAAGGATATCTAGGTAAATTATTCAGTGGAAACCATTAGCGTTTATTGGTGCTTAAGATAAATAAAATTAACGCAAATTAATATTAATTTTATTCATTTGTAATTATTTGTTTTTGACAAGTTTTGATGATGAGTTGAATAACAGACGAACAAATTACTTAAAATATTTTCAGTCCATTTCAGATCAAACTTGTTAAAAACTACTGCACTTCACAGTGACGTAGACAAAGGTCGTGCTAAGCCATTACTTGAACAACTTCCATATATTTTAAACCAAAATTATTTATTACATCGATAAAAGAATTACGTTGTAAATTTTTTAAATGTACAGAAAATCGTTATAGAATAAAAAGCTGCCTACATTTAATGTAACTTAAATGAATTATTCGTTATACTCTATTCCAAAAGCAGAGAAGTTTTTGAGTAGAATGGCCTCCAGAATGGAATCGCCTTTTTATCGTAGCGCAAAATATATACAAAAATATTTATTAGACATGGCAAAAATAATCATATAAATAACGCGTAAAGCGTAACGTGCGACACGTGTCGAGCATTTTTGTATAAGAATTTTGTATTTGTCAACTGCCTATACTGTCCAACGCCATTTTGTCTCATGGTCTTTGTTACAAAACTGCGTTATCGACGAGATATCAATAATTTAATGTACTTTTAGGATGCTAATTAAATATAATTAACATGATGAGTTTATCAATGACCTATTTTCTCTCTGATTTTGGAATAAACTATATATAAAGAAATTGTATATTAATAGTTATTAATTATGTACATAGAATAGTTAACAGAATTTCTTACTAATTGTATAACTAAGTAGGTATAATAAATAAAATAAATAGTTATTTATAGAATTAATACATATAAAAATGCGTTGATAATATTATATCGCTTTAATTTGCTAGTTGAAAACTTTTAATAATGTTTAAAACAATTTATTGTAAAAATGTAAATAATTTTACTAAAATATAGCTAAAATTCGTTTTAGTTGTTGAATTGTATATTTTGATTTGTTAATGAAATATACATTACATTATGTAGGGACATATTATCCTATACTTTAATTGTTGTTTCTTTTGACAATAAGCTCAAAAATTGTATTAAGTTGCTAGAAATATTACTTTTTAGTGTTTCATACGCAAAAGGTAAAATCGGGACCCTTTTACTAAGACTCCACTGTCCGTCTGTATGTCTGTCACCAGACTGTATCTCATGATCCCAAATAGTTATAACAACAAAGACTAAAAACAGAGTATAAATGGTAGACCAAGTCCGAGTTTAGCGCACGAAGGGTTTCATGCGCCCGACCCGCAGTTTGCCGGTTTTTTAAAGCATAATTATACCTACTGTGTAATATTAAACCTTTAATCCAACTTAGGTAGTAATCATAAAACGTTCTATAAAATCGTTAAACCTATATGACAAGTCTCGTCCAGATTGGTTGTAAAAATCTAATTCATCAGGCAAAATAAGACGCGGCAAATTTTCATTGTAATTCATTTTGCCTGAGAACTCTAAAATCTTTGAACTGTAGGAACTGGCAAGGAGTGCCATACATACATTGGAGTGCCATACAAACATACATTGATAATTGCATGGACATAGGAAATCAAAGAATCGCTTCACTTGGTCTGTTGCTATATAAGTATGGAATCTTTGGTATGTTCATTACTTATAGTCGGAGATCACTCTAAGAACTACCTTCATCGAGCTGTTGAATCGATGAAAAGTATTTTATATCAAATTAAATAGGTCAATATTATATTATTCCAAATGGTTTGCCTAAATCATTTCAGTCCAGATTGAATAATTTATATATTTTTTTTTATTTTTAACTGGTTTGGTTAATAGACATATTCCACACCAATGAAAAACATAATCTTTATTTCAACTTAATTAACCTTAAAAAAATTAATTATCACTAACCAGATCAGTGCTAATTACTGGTAACGATTTACCTGCCTACCCAAGAGTTGTGACGGAAAAAAATAGTCATAATAGTCAACCTAACGTTTGCATATTCTTTAGGCTTCATACTTTCGATTGGTATGGAATTTGTCTCTTAAACAAACCAGTGGAAGGTTAAAAATAAAAACAAAACTAAAAATCATATTCTGGACTGACATTTTTTAGACATTTTCAAAATAATTGTAATTATATTGAATTTGATATTAAATACTTTTCATACATTAAACAGCTCGATGAAGGTCATTCTTAAAGGGATCTCCGACTATAAGTAGTTTTAGTTTAATATCTAATCCAATTGGTATAATTGGTATATTTCATTAACAAATTAATTATGTGGTTATGGTTATGAGAATGGTATGTTTTGGTCGGACCAATAGTGTTGATTGAATATATACTCTTAATGAATGCGTTATTATAATTAAAACAATAAAAACGAATAAATACAATTTGACATAAATATTGTTGTTTATTATAACCTAATTTATGTACGATGATCAACTGACATGTTCACTAAGTGACATAAAAAAAATGTACGCTGGTTAAAACTCTTATTGTGAAGGAAAACATCGTAATGAAACCTGCAGCTTAGTTGGCTCCAGACGTATTAATTAGTAATTCTCTCCTTTGGACACGGTCGACTAAGGTGAGAGGGTGATGGTTACGCCACATACTATCATAATTTTCTTAATAGAAATTCCCATTTGAACTTCGCGCCAATCAGACGTACTCCTTGATAATGTTGGTAGCATTAGTTAGATCAAAAGACTAATCGTTGGCCATTCGTTGACATATATTTTTTATGCCTTTTGTATTACCTACCTCCTACTTATAATCTTAATTTGTCGCACGTATCGCGAGGTTTTAGCTGGCAACGCACGCCATCTTGGACATCGGCCCCTGAGATAGCAATTCGTGCGTCTCGTGGGAGTCCTCAGCTAAAGTTTCTGCATATCTTCATCGGTTCCGCGCCCTGGGTAAGGCATCCCAGGTGCCCACGAGGGTTCTGCGCCGCGCTGTTACTGGTATACGAAGCAGACACGTGCCTGACAGTGAATCCTGTTCTGGAAGCCTACCATCTGAGCTGTCAGAGGAGAAGAGAATAGCAGAAGACAGGTTTGTGTGACATTTCTTTCATTTTCCCTCCTCTCACATCTTGTATGCCAACAGTTATATATTTTTAGGAATCTAAATCTATTTAATATAAAAAAACTAGGTCGGCCTACGCGGCCGTTACTTTTAAATAAAATGAATTATTACGAAATCTACAAAATATTTGTTAAAGAACTTATTAAGCACAAATAAACTAATTACTAAAACCTACAATTAAAGTTAAATTACACTGAACACAAAATAGGCAATAAATCGGGCAGAGGTTATGCCTCTCGAAAAGCTGGCGACAAAATGGACGAGTGCACAGCGCGCTCGGCTTTTTATACAAGTAGAGTGGCGGAGTGTCGCAGTGGTAGGGGGATTCTTTTTTCTACTCCAACAATATATTAGTAGTTAAACAGTCCACTTAATGATGATGATATCTCCTTCACCGATTTCAGCCACAGTGACTATTTCTGGCTACTTATGCAAAAGAAGATAATGAGCTTCGATGTTCAGCAGCTTGTTTATGGTGTGCTCTTTATATAATACTTAGATACTATGGTTTAGTATTGTATTTTGTCACCCTCGCCAACGCCTAGGCACGTCCTTTAACTCCGGGCCGTAGCAGGTGATATAGATGCAGGCCTACTCCATCTAATAAATATCCCAAGCACTATAACGCCCTGAATAGCATGGCTTAAAGTTGCTGGCACTGTATAAATCATCTTAAGATGTAGCGTTCCCCACCAATCCTATAAGGTAAGCCGAAAAATATCGGGTTGTGTTAACCCCTTGCGAAATTAATCATGTTTTCCCGTCAAAAATCAATACTACAGATATGCACGGTGTAACAAGGGGGGTGGATCATCGGTTGTTGGGGGTAGGGGACCTCAGTACCTATCGATTTAACCCCCATGCACGTTCTGCAATAATTAGTGGTTCAAAAGTTATTGGGTTAGTGGGTTTTACTGAAATTTTAGTAATAATCAGATTTCACCCCAAACTTCGCAATTACGGCCAAACTATCAGGACTGCGATTCTGCCTTTTTTCGTGAAACAAGATCAATAGTCGATCTTTTGTACCCCTACACCAATCAGAGTCATAGATTTATGAAACTCAAAATAAAACCATTAAAATAACATTTTTTTTTCAAAATCTAATGTTTAGATTATCTTTGTATGGTTTTAACCACCCCCCCCAGCAACCGATGATCCACCCTCCTTGTTACATCGTGTATACGTAGGAATAAACGATTTAAAACGTTCTTGACTCAAATACATAACACCTTCATACCAGGACGAAATAGGGTAAAATCTCATTATTTCAAACAATACATGAAGGTTTCTGTTGTAAAAATTCTGCCATCTTTGTTGGGTAATAATTAGGATGGGATGACAAGGGGTGACATGTCAGTGTAAATATTTTATAAATGATGGCAGAAAATACCTTCTAGGGTGTAATATTCAATGATTCTATGGTCTTGCAAAGTAATGTTGCACCTTTGTCCAAAACAATTCTGTTCGTCACTCCGAAGACAATCATCAGATCCTCACAAAATGTTTATAGACCCCTAAAGTGTCACCTTTTCAACACCAAAAGAACTATCTTAAAAAAAATATCATCTTAAAGGTTGCCTGGAAGAGATAGCTTTGCGCGATAAGGCCGCCCTTTGTATCACTTAGACTTAAGCTTTGTTTTTATTTAATGTTATTTAAAAATGGTGTTTAGGTGTTTAGAATAAAAATTTGATCTATCTATCTATCTTAATAGGTATAGCCGATGAAAAAAAAATTATGTACCTACGTGACGAAATGAGAATCTGTTCCTTATTTGAAGTCGTTTAAAAAGGAGAAGGTTGTCAATTTAACGTTTTCTAAATCTATATCTATACTTCTATACTAATATTATAAAGAAGTAAAGTTTGTGTGTTTGTATATTTGTTAAATTGTAAGGGGTAATCTCGGGATCTTCTTAACCGATTTTAAAAATTCTTTCACCAATAGAAAGCCACATTATTGCTGAGTGTCATAGGTTATATAAAAAAAAAAGGCTTTTACGTGGTAGTCCGTTTTGCAAAGTGAATCGGAGAAAAAACGGTCGAATGAAAGCGTTTCTTACGAACGCTGCCTTAACTATGAAAGATATATTTTTGAGTTCTAGAGAAAAGATGTGAAGCTTGAAAATGCCTATAAAAAAGTCAACGACAGCATATGTCTAACTTTTATATTTAAGTTACAAAAAGTATTTTTTTTAAATATTAGTAAGTATAGATAATTTAATTTATTAACATTATGCCCAACGAAGTGGGCACGGGTCAGCTAGTAATGAATAAAAATAAGAAGTAACAAATCATTTGCATATTTCCTCGAAACTAGCCAATAATCAGATTCCATTCCATTCATATACTTTCTAGGCAACCTACCCATCGTAAAAGATACATCAAACGAAACTTTCACTCACACCGAAGGACTCCCAGACAAAAAGGTCAATATAAAACAGAAGGTTATAAGCGCTCCTCTTAAAAAAAAATTCAAATTCCGTCGTCGAACAAAAACTCAACGCGAAACGTCCCGTTTACAAAGAAATTCATAATTACAGTGGAGTAGAGGGAAACACACAAACAGCCAATGGATTTTTCTCAATCGATGAGACACCCGCAGCCTAGTTGGCTCAAGACGACGTATTCCCTATTTTCCTCTGGTCATGTTCCACTAAGTTCAGAGGGTATTATAAGTTCTGGGCAATATACTTGAAATACTACATGCCTCAGGGACTATTACAGCGCTCTGAATAGCATGGATAAAAAATCTTTTTGTGTTGTGGTGTCTATTAGGTTGGCTCATCCACAGCTACCAGAGATAGCATTCGGAGCCAATAGCTTAACATGCTTTTAGAAGCAATGACTAAAAAAAAACACTTTTTCCAATATAAAGGACCAGCTTTTTTAACCAAATCTGAGTGTAGGTTACGTAAATATAAGGGCACTTATTATCAGAACATATTTTAATCATATAAATTACATACCCATCGGCATTATTTTACCACAACGCTTAATCCACTCACTAAAAGGTATTAAACGAATTAACTCAACTCAAATAAATGGTACGACCATAAAAGGTTCGGACATCATGAACCTACTGCGATAGAATGAACCACGTTCCGTCATTTTATTCCTATTTAAAGACACAAAACAGTAGCCAAGATGGCGGCGCCCTGACGTATACATCAAATGAAGCACTGTATTGTTGACTTCCTTCAGTCGTTTTCGTTTTGTCACTGACACCACGTTGTAAATTAATCATCCATCAAAGTAATAACCACGTCAGGCATTGGCTGACCAGTACGACTGCAAGAGACCGACCTGCGAGGTTAAACAATGAGCTCCTCAATTCCATCTTCCTATTTCCCTGTATTTTAAAAATCTTTGCCTGTTTTGCATAAAATCTCGTCTCTACATGAATCATGCAAAAACCGAATAAAGTATCGAAGGTACAGCTCAAAATTTCATACTGGGTCAGGGGTCTATTGTACGAGGCTCTGTCAAGCGGCAAAAAGTCCTCTTAATAGATGATGTCTTTAGAAAACTGATGTCCTCAACATCATGCGCTAATTCTCCGGTTCTGTGATAACGTTCACCAAAGCCAGTTTTACATAGTACCAATCCATCTGCTCGAAAAGATAAATTCCGTTATAGGTGTGAACCTAAAAGTCAAAATATTTTTTTGAAGTGAAAACTTCTTATGGCGCGTCGGGCACTTTTGTGGGTGAGCATTTTCAGCCGTTCTCGCGACAGATGAGATTTTAACAGTTATTGTGCTTCTACTACTATGCAATATTGAAAACAGCGTTATCTCTGTGCAAACGGCCGAACTACGATACTCACTTCTGTACAACAGTGTTAACAGCGACATCTCTCGGTGGATGGTGCAGGTTCGCAGCGAGCTGCCGTACGCAGTTCGCGTCGCACGCTAGCGCCATCACTGATACACGAGTGAGCATTTTCAGCCGTTCTCGCGACAGATGAGATTTCGACAGATGAGATTTTACACAGATATACAGTTTTTACTTCTGCCTGCACTCCCGGAGTGCGCTGTTTTTTTTTAATTCAAGAATCATGCAATACACCATACATCACTTTGAAGCGTCTTAAAAATAAAATACATGTCCATTCAACTGGAAGACCAGGACATTGTACTTATAACTCCTTGTTACAATTATCGCTCGCGTTTCATGAGCTTGAGCAGCGAATTGAATCTCACAGTTTCTCTATTTCATACCACGATCTTATCCAGTGTTTCACTAACTATTGCGTGTCTTGCAGTGGTATTCACCAAACTTCATCAACAAATGCTTGGACAAACGCTTCTAGTCCACTCACTGATTGGATCCCGTTGAAAGTTCCAAAACAGAGATCTACATAATTTTAGTTTACAAACTTTCGAACATGGTACAGTGAAAATTTTCCAACATTGTTGTTTGTAGGTAACCCATAGAAATATGCTTAGTATTGCTTAGTTGGAATTTCTTGGTATTTTCTAACTGTAAAGATCATTATCGTCTTATTATTCCTCGGTCTTTCCCACTTTATGAGAGCTCAAGACAATTATTATTCATTCTTCCTTTGAAAGGAGGTTCGTTATGTTAGTCCACCACATAGAAGGTTGTCCTTTACTTCTCTTCTGTTCAGAGAATTGCAATGCTTTTTCTGCTTGTTCCTCAACTTTTGAAGTTATACCACAGTTATACTTCTTTAGGCGCGTTATGAAAAAATGATGAGAGTGATTTTTTATGGTGCGCGCGCAGCACCGTCACACGGAAAATTCACATGTTGAAGCTCTCCGCAAACCGCTTATTAATCATAGCTTTCAATCAGGGGCAGACGGATTTTTGTGCTGCAGCCCACGGCCAAAAGACCCTGGCTGGATTTAGAGCCCTACGGTGGGCCTCAACGTTTGTTGCCGACTGTACCTACTAAATGGGATGAGATGAGTTGGGTGGGATGAGTTGGGATGGGATGAGTTGGTAAGGGATGAGTTGGGATGGGATGAGTTGGAATGGGTTGAGTTGAGGTGGAATGAGTTGGGATGGGATGGGATGGTGGACGGACGGACAGATAGACGGACGTATAACTTCTCACGCGCGTACAAAATAAGTACACGCATCCATTTTTAAGTTGTAAGCTAAATTGCTATGTTAATGTGTAATTTATTAGGAGTTCCAAAGTTGATTCGTGGCAAAGCTCCCAGATACCAGATTTACTTGCCTAAAACAACAACATAAAAAAGGAGGGGTTGGTTTTTTCTCTCATAATGGGCGTTACGTACTGCGTTGAAGTCTTAAATTATACTGTTAGTGATGGGTTATGCAATATTTTACTTCTTTCTGTTTGAGAAAAGTAGTGTAATAATGCATTTTTCATAAAGATGTTTGTGTTTATTCCACTTTTCGGAGCGGAGGTTACAGCGTATGGAGTGCTAGGGCAGGCCTGTATACCGCTACCACGAAAGATTCATAAACCCCGGCAACTTAGGAACCGGTGGAGCTTGTTCCACCTTCAGACTAGAGGGAGCTACCATAACACAAGCCTAGTCCCAAGCAACTGCTTGGGGCTAGGTAGCGCTGTGTGGATTGTCCTGCAATATTAATTTATTTTTATTTATACCCTTTCGTTGCTCCCCCTGGAGCGGCGGGATAATGCAAAATGGCCCATTTTCTCTACTTTAAAACTAAAAGCTATATTCTCACTGGTTCCAACTGAGAGTACGAAGCTTCAGTACCTCCGTGACCAGTTCTGGCATTTTGTATCTAGTAATTTTTACCCTCGACGGAACGAAGGGTGGTATATGCATTTAGGGTGAGAGGGTTATTATTTGTGCTTTCTAATGTTCCCATTAATCTCCAATACGGCTGGACCGATTTAGATCCGGTGTTTTGTAAAATGTTTGTAATTTTGGCGATGGTTCGTAGAACTACCAACGCATACCTAATAAGATAAGATTATTTTACATCAATGACATGAACCATAAATATTAAACATGTAGAAAGTAACGTCTTGAGATTCGTCGCTTTTAATATTTTTAAAGCGTAAGTAATGTTTGTTTTCAGAGGTTTATTTCGAGCAGTAAAATATATACCCTCGTCATATTGTTTGGACAGGGCTTGTATAAAATATAATTTAAAACATTATTCAGAAATGGATTAGGTGTCTGTTTTAGGTGTATATTATAGACCTGGGAAAGGCTTTATCTCGATGTTGCAGACTATACGGTTGTTAAGGCAAACCTGGAAAGACAGATCGGGGTTTCTAGAAGAATGTTTTTTACACTAGTTTCAATTAAGTGGCTACACGTTGGATAGCGAGATATCAGCCGATAGTAATGAAAATACCTGAAAACACTGAACCTGGTGAATTAGACATGTTTTACTTATGCCATTTGAAGACTAGTTGCAAATTAGTCCACATGATTTTAAGACAAGTTGCCGCTTAAGACGACTTGCATTTTAAACCGTCTGATACTAACCCATCGACAAGAAAACAACCCAGCCGACGCGACGGCTGGCATCCGTCATATGCATAGTGCAAAGCGCGGTCATTAAGTACGCAAAGAATAATTAATGTTTGATTTTCGAATGGTATTATTATTTCGACTGCTAGTGCTGTGAAGTTACGACATAATTAGTAGTTACAGCAACTAGTGCTTTGTTCCATTAGCGCCACCACCCGATGATGAAAAACCCGCGGCTTAATTGGCTCCGGACGTATTGTTAAGTTCTTGCCTCTGGAAACGGTCGAATAAGCAGAGAGGGTAGTATAATATAAAGTCACAAGCACTAAATAGCATGGATTAAAGTTGCCAACACTATATAATTAATCTAGATTATTTGCACCCGCGTAAGTCCCGATCCCGTAGGAATATCAAAATGAAAACTAGCCTTGCTTGATAAATTGACTATTCAATACAAATATAATTTTTAACTCGAACCAGTAGTTTCTGAGATTAGCGCGTTCAAACAAACAAACAAACCAACTCTTCAGTTTTACAATATTAGTAGTATAGATTTAACCTTGTGTCCAACCGACACGTGCACGGAACGGCAGCAGTTCCTACGGACGTGAACAACTTAATCCCCAAAGTTTGGTAGGTATCAGACGATACGATAATACGCCAGTATTTCACAATGTCGTTGAGTCTTCAAACACTTCTTGTGATAATGTTACATTATATAAACCGAAAGCCTATTTACTCCGGCTTAGGACAGGTAACCTTAAGGCTGAAGACGGACTTCAGACTTTTGAATCTGCCGATAGATCGACGAATTCAATTTGAAAAGAAACCAAAATAATACGAATAAGCCTTTATTATGTTTTGACGACCCAGTTGGCACAATGGTCACCATGCCGGACTGCCAAACACAGGGTCGATTCCCGCCTCGGACATGTATTTATGCTGTGTCTGAGGTCTGGTTGTTTCTATGTATTATAGGTATATATTTACAAAAGAAAAGTATATAAGTAGTACATCCGTTGTCTAGCACCCATAACACAAGTCTAGTTACTTAGCTTGGGGCTAGATGGCGATGTGTGGATTGTCCTGCAATATTTATTTATTTATTATCTTCACTTGATAAGTATTACAAAGAGAAAATATTTTTTTTCGTTTATTGCTTTTACTAAATTGGCTCCGAAACTTCAAGACCAATTTTGATGAAAAATGGAATTATTAATAGGATACATTGAATTATTGGATGTCACTGATCCTATTCTTAACATCGACTCACTAATTAGAAAAAGAGTCCTGACAGAAAGACGGACCAGCACGTAATTCTTCATGATGCAAGGACTCCTAAAACCAAACGAACTTCAGCTTTTAATATGGCAAGCTGTCGCAATAAAATTAAAAAATTTTTAGTCTAAGTTTGCCCTTAAGTCCACCCTGAAAGGAACGTGTAAGGAATTAGGGTTGTATATTGTATAAATCAACTCAAACAAAAGGTATTTAAGCACATTTGGGCACAATTATCATAATGGGCGCGGATATTTAAGAGTTTAAAAATTAAGAGTTGTAGCAGGTAGCAGATATAGGGTTAATTGGTTTTTGTATTCATTTCTCTTCTTTAAAATATTCATCTCTAAAATACAGTATACTTGTGTTTGGCCTTTAAATATATTTTAGTAATGGCATTTATAATCATAAATAAATACATACATAGTGTAGCAATGTAGCAGATTTAGATATAGGAACATACATTAATTAGGTAGGTAACTACTAGATTGGGTTATATAAGTACATATAAACTTTTATATTTTTATAGATTAGGTACTTTAAAAACTTTTTTTTTATATTTTGTTATTTTTAGGATTGGCAGGTATTTTTTTCTTGAGAGTATATTTTTCCACCTACAAACTTTCTTTAAAGTTTGGTGGATTTTTTTGTAATCTTTGCCTATTTTCTTTTAATAAACGATTTATTTATTTTATTTTTATTTATTTTATAGAACTTTTCTATTAATTAAACAAAAATTTTAGTAAGTACCTAATACTTTTTAAACATCGCCACAAACAAAAAAACTGTTTATTAAATTTCAATCAATTATTTTGTACTCTTCATGGTTGGGTTATTCCCATCGATGAAGATCGTAAGTTCATCAAAATCAAAGTTAATTCATATTATTGTACTGTCGACGCAAAGACCCGTCGAGGTAGAAACCCTTCTACGTACTGATCTTTCGAGGAAGAGAGATTGTCTTTATACTTGAGTAGGAGACTCCTTGAGTATAATAATACCTTCATGTACCCAAGAGACAAAGCAGTGTTTCAGTAACACAATGTCCATAGAATATTAACTAATCAATACATTTTCCATTAACTAAAGGCAGTACCTCTTTAATTCATTAATACAACATTAACTGAATTAAAAACTGTTGGTACCTGTCTTGAAACAAACTGTTATTACTTATTCATGTTATGGTCCTGAGAGAGTTAAACGAATTAGTGTAGGACAATGGAAACAAAGGTAACTGAATTATTAAAAACTAAGTAATTAAGAAGAAAAAAAACAAACCGCCAGGTGTTTTATGAAAAGAGATAAGCATAATTCCGGCGAGAACGAAGATGGATTTTAATTTTCACACATTGGCCAAACATCTACCAAACACTCTTAATATAATAGTAGCGATCCGATCCGGCTTCGCACGGTTATATTATGCATGTATTATACATATAAAGTTTTCTCTTGAATCACTCTATCTATTAAAAAAACCACATCAAAATCCGTTGCGTAGTTTCAAAGATCTAAGCATACATAGGGACAGACAGCGGAAAGTGACTTTGTTTTATACAATGTGATGATACTAGCTGGCCGTGCGGTTTCATCCGCGTAAGTCCCAATCCCGTGGGAATATCAAAATAAAAAGTAGCTTATATGTTAATCTGATTCTCCAGCTATTTACATACCGAGTTTCATCGCAATTGGTCCAGTAGTTTTTGTGTGAAAGAGTATCTAGCACACACACACCTACATTAAGATAGTAGGTAGAAAAACCCTACATATTATCTACCGGGGACCACACTATTTAAGTTCATAAAGATTTTTTTTAATGGTTAATTTCCAGACATTCCATTTCCTAAAATGGCCAATCCCAAAATGTATATATCCAAAAATGTTCAAACGCCAAAATGTCCAATACAGAGCTATATTGATGAAATTGTCTATCACTACATAGTATAAAACAAAGTCGCTTTCTCTGTCCCTATTTCCCTTTGTATGCTTAAATCTTTAAAACCACGCAACGGATTTTGATACGGTTTTTTTTAATAGATAGAGTGATTCAAGAGGAAGGTTTATATGTATAATACATGCATAATATAGCCGTGCGAAGCCGGGGCGGGTCGCTAGATAAATTTTATAGAGCTTAGTATCTAGGTACTTAGGTATTACAGGCTGTAATATTAATTAACCATGTGCAGTACACCCCAGTGCATAATAAAACCGGTTTACCAATACCGATACACGATAAATTTACTGAGAAAATTGAAACTTGCTTATATTATCTAATATTTTGAAAATTCTGTCGGTACCTCAGTGGATGGAAAGGGCATCCGATCGATCGCTCAGAAGGCTAATTCTTGTAAATAAAATTGTTAAAAGTAGCTCAAAATACCCTCAAAAACAATTTTTCGAAGAAAAAACCTGACTTTGAGGGTATTCCGCACATCGCCATCAAGCCCCAAGCTAAGTAACTAGACTTGTGTTATGGGTGCTAGACAAAGGATATACTACTTATATACTTTTCTTTTGTAAATATATACTTATAATACATACAAACAACCAGACCACAGACAAATATCTAAGCATAATACTTGCCTGAGGCGGGAATCATACCCGCAACCCTGTGTTGGGAGTCCGGCACGGTGACCATTGTGCCAACTGGGTCGTCGAATTATTGTAATGTAATGTCATTTGAACGATGTTATATACGAGAATTTAGCTTCTGCAAGTCTTTGGTTTGGAGGAGACCTATGTTCAACATCGGACGTCCTATGACTGATGTATTAAAGTTTCATTTTTAGAAGACAATCAGTTACAATATGAAAATTTAAACTAACTAAAAATTAAATCCTAACTAGCCCTAATCCTCCCAACTTCACTATCACTATCACTATCATCACTACATAGTATAAAACAAAGTCGCTTTCTCTGTCCCTATATCCCTTTGTATGCTTAAATCTTTAAAACTACGCAACGGATTTTGATGCGGTTTTTTTTAATAGATAAAGTGATTCAAGAGGAAGGTTTATATGTATAAAACATGCATAATATAGCCGTGCGAAGCCGGGGCGGGTCGCTAGTTATGTTATAAATATGAAAATTTGTTTATTCATTGGTTTGTTTGTTCTCTTTTCCCGGTCAAAAGACTGAACCGATTCGAATAAAATCGGCAAAGTGGTGGTTCAGTTCAGTGTTATTCCCAAAATTCCGATCGGGATTTAAGCAAGTAAAACCGCGAGGCGCAGCTAGTAACATATAAATATTACCGCATGATGAGAATTGATGAGATAAAGTGTCTATCTATACTGTTCCGTAGAGGAACAGAGTATATTCATTCGATTATTTTTTGTCTATAGTTGAGGGTAGGTCTTTAAAGAAAACACAACTTGTGGGTAGATTTCAAACATTTATCCCGTTTGAATAACGAACGTACCACGAGGGACAGTCTTCGTCTCGCTACCTGCGAGCGAGCACATCTATCAAGCTCCGTTGTAGTACCGGTCCGCGCCGCGCATAGCGTGTGGACCTTTGTCTCGTTCTTCGTGAAATTGGACTACGTATCAAGTTCAATATATTTTTGTGGACATTTCGTGCGGATCTGAAAGTGATGAAGCCTTCGGTCCCCTTACCTTTGACACATCGTCTGAGGTGGAAATTGAACACCAGCGCTCTCTGGACTTGATGAACAAGGATCGTTAACGGAAACGTCTCCATCGACCACAACCCTCGAAACACCTTAGAGAGCAAAGGTCAGTGGTACAATACCATAACTCCTTTACATACTAGCTGCATTCCGTGGTTTCAGCCGCGTAAGTCCCGATCCCGTAGGAATATCAAAATGAAAAGGAGCCTGTAGCCTTCCTTGATAAATGGACTATACAACACAAAAATATTTTTTCAATTCGAACCAGGTAGTTGCTGAGATTAGCGTGTTCAAACTAACAAACTTTTCAGCTTCATAATATTAGTATAGATTATAGAAAGCAAAGATATGTATGTTTGTTTGTGTTTTTATATTTCTACATTGTCCCACTCCTGGGCTAAAGTTCTTCTCACGAGAACTTGCTTTATGTGATCGTAGCGTAGTGCAAAATCTCTCTGGTTTTCGCAATAGACTTTTGGTACTTATGAGTCAGACAAACCAGTTAAAATAACGCAAAATAATAAAATAAATTGGAATAAAAAGTTAAAGATCAATTTATTCTGAGACCATTAAGTTTTACGAGGTGGTTCACTGTAATGGGTAACATAGACCACAGACCGCAGATCGTTACATTTATGAAGGTAAAAAAAAACAAATGTTGATATTTCTGAACGAAACGTGAAATGAAACGGAATCAGGTATTTTAAAATTACATCTAATATAGATACATAAATTTTATGGAGTCGGCTTTACCAATTATACCTATACTATCCTCTCAGCTTAGTCGGCCGTGTCCAGAGGAGAGAGCTCGTCAACATGTCTGGAGCTAACTAAGCTGCAGGTTTCATCACGATATCTTCTTTCACCATAAAGGGCAATGTTAATTACCGCACATAAACTTTCTGTAAGTAATATCCTTTGGTGCGCGGCGGGCCAGGGTTCGAACCCACAACCGTCTGAATAAAAGTCAACCAATCTACCAGGAAAAAGAAAAATATCGTCTGATTTTTGGTTTTCAGTCTGCGTTAGCAATAACGTTGAATAAAAAAATGTGAAAAAGTTACAGATAACTGGCATTTAATTAAGAAATTGACGGAGTATAAATGGTTTTATAGGCTAGACTGTGAATCATAAAGTTTTTGACTTATAAAGTTTATATATAGCTTATTTATATAACTATCTTTAGGTGGGATAGACTAGTCGAGAGCATTTACTAGTAACAGAATATTCGTTGTTATTAAATTGACTCGAACCACACTTGGAACATTTGCCTTGAATATGCCTGTATTGTACCATTCGTAAGAAAGTTACATTACATTTAAATACTCGAGTCTATGCCTCACCTTTAAGTGGCAATTTTGGTGACAGTTTTACGTCAATGTACATCATTAGCCTCATCATGCAAGGATGCCGTAATTAAGTATTGTGACGCAAGTAAAATTTACTGCAGGTAGTGTCACAGTGCTGTGACGTCATAATCATGGCCACTAGGTTTCTTGGCTTGTAATCAACCGACAAATAATCACCTTATTTGACCAAATTAAAATAGGTATTTAAAAATAAAATTGGATCCATTTATTCGCATCAAGAAACTTTAAACAACAAAAAATATTTTTAACCTTTACGCTACAATTTACGTAAGCTACAATTTTCAACATATTACATTTTTTATCATTGTAACAACTGAATAAACACAAGATCAAATCGTATAATTAATTTGTCGAACACTTGACGAAAAGAGAATTAGGCTTCAAATGTTATTTGCTCAAAAGAGAACTTGCTAAAGCACAATAACCAGACAAATGACTTATGAAGGAGCGGTGTTGGCGTAGTGGTAGATACCTCTACTTTCATTCTGAAGGTCGTGGGTTCGAATCCAGGCAGGCCGTGCACCAATGTATTTTACTTAAGAAAAATTTATGTGCGCTAATTGACATTGCTCTTACGGTGACGGAAAACATCGTGATGAAACCCGCGGCTTAGTTGACTCCAGAAGTATTGACAAGTTCTCTCCTCTGGACATGGTCGACTAAGCTGAGAGGGTAGTAGGTGCTGGGCAAGCCTGCTCCATCTTCACGCAAAAAGGACCCAATTAAAAAAAACTGGTTGCCTGTAAAGTCGGTATACGGGCGAAAGTTTTACGTGACAACAACTGTGCTCGAGTGGAAGGGACGCGTGCCTTTCACTTTTTATGTCTGTCTCTCTCGCTCTTAGGCGGGCTAACCATGCCCGAGTGGAAGGGACGCGTGCCTCTCACTCGCTCTCATTGTGAGCGCATAACGTCAGCGGAGCGTAACGCAGTTTCTTGAAGTGTCACCCGGCAAACCAATTTATAAAACGTTGTCACGTCAAAAGGGTCTAATCGCGGAAAACAGCCTGTATACAAGTACAAGTACAATGACTTATGAAACTTGACTCGTATCATTAGCGTCATATCTTCCAATATACATACTCGTACAGGTTTTTAAGCACATTGGAAAACGTGTTCTATATTAGGGCCCCAAAGTTACGAAGCTTACCTAAAGTAAAACCCTTTCGACTCTACTCAGTAAGTACCTACAAAACCAAATTAAGTTACCACCGAATACTACAATATTTCACGTCGATAAAAATCTTGAAAATTGCTATTTCCCGAGCTATTTTCCTAGGAAATTCTAGGCACGTACAAACAGGGCTGCAATAAGCTGACTCTGGCGATAGGACCGCCTACAAACGTGCCTAGATGTAAAAAATAGATGTCTAGATTTTTAGATTATTCCTGCCACCGATTTTTAGCCGAATTAAAGAATATAAGGGCACTTGTAAGACACTGTGCCTAAACAAATTTAGCTAAATTCTAGCTAAAAGCATGTACGTGTAAAAGCATGTACGTGTAAAAGCATGTACGTGTAATCTTAAATTAAATTCTATTTCAATAACCACAAAAGTTAAATGCTTAAATCAGTTATTAGGCACCAACAGTAATACACACTATAATACTAAGAATAGAGACATATAAGTGAAATTATGTTCAAATGTGTTTACCATTAACTCTTCTTCTTCTTCTTCTTCAGCAGCATGTATTAGCCCACTGCAGGGCATATGCCTCTCCAACGCCTCTCCACAATGTCCTATCACCGGTCCTTCTGGACCACGCTGCCCCAGCATGAGCTCTTATGTCGTCGGGCCATCTGGCTGGTGGTCTGCCCACACTTCTCTTCCCGATTCTTGGTCACCATTCGAGAACAGCTTTGCTCCACCTTCCGTCTCCCCTTCGACACACATGTCCAGCCCACGCCCATTTTAATTTAGCGACGCGGTACCCTACGTCTATTACTTTGGTGCGTTGTCGAATGATGGTATTGCGCACTTTGTCTCGTAGAGATATTCCGAGCATAATGCGTTCCATTGCTCTCTGTGTCACTTTTAGTCTGCGGATCAGCTTTATGGTCAGCGGCCAGGTTTCGCAAGCGTACGTCATTGTCGGAAGGACACATTGGTTGAACACTTTTGTTTTCAAAGACTGTGGTAGTTTTTTGGATTTAAATACCATATTTAACTTTCCAAAAGCTGCCCATGCCAACTGTATCCGACGACTGATTTCTGCCTCCATAGAGTTTCTATCAAGAGTAATCCGTTGTCCCAGGTACATATACTCCTTCACCTTCTCAAGTTCGTGGTCGTCCAATGAAATGGGGAAAGGGGCTGAATCGGCAGTTGCCATTACCTTCGTCTTGTCCATATTCATTTTTAGGCCTATTTTGAGCGACGCGTGATATAGTTGCGTTATCATTGTCTGAAGTTCTGACGCTGATTCAGATACGATCACTATATCGTCTGCATATCGGAGATGGTTCAGAAACGCAACGTTCACATTGACTCCTTTCCCGTTCCAGTCAAGTGTCTTAAAGATGTCCTCCAGCGCATTGTTAAACAGTTTTGGTGAAATAACATCTCCCTGACGTACACCCTTCTGAATAGGGATTGGGTTGGTGTTTTCGCTTAGTTGTATAGTCATTGTTGCGGACCTGTACAAATTCCTAAGAATTTGGATGTATCTCTCGTCTATGTGGCATCTTTTTAGAGAGTCTGTAACTGCCCAGTGTTCCACAGAGTCGAACGCTTTTTCGTAGTCCACGAACGCCATATACAGTGGTCTACTGTACTCTTCGGCTTTTTGTATGACTTGCCTCAGCGTAAAAATGTGGTCAGTCGTTCCAAAACCCTTTCGGAAACCGGCTTGTTCTCTGGGTTGATACTCGTCGAGCCTTTGACTAAGTCTGGTGGTAATGACTCTAGAGAAAACTTTGTACACTTGACTTAGCAGTGATATAGGGCGATAGTTTTTCAGCAGAGTGTTGTCCCCTTTTTTGTGAAAAAGCACTACTAAGCTTCGTGTCCACTCCGTGGGAACTGTTCCTGTGAAAAGGACCTCATTGAACAGCAGCCTCAGTTCTTTAATGACCGCAGAGCCACCGGCGTTTAATAACTCAACAGATATACCATCTTCTCCTGGAGCTTTATTCTTTTTGAGCCTTTTCAGAGCCTGACGTATCTCGTAAGAGCTAAATTCGGGTATATCCTCTGTGTAGTGCTTACGCAGTGGTGCACGTTTATCTGTGGGATCCCGAATTGAAGGCTTTGGAATTTTGGATCGATAAAGGTTACCGTAGTATTCTTCCGTAATCTCTCTCATCTCCCGTATGTTAGAGGTAGCCAGGTGTTGAGTGTTACGTCTTAGCTTGTTCGGTAGGTTGGTCGCGTTTGATCTTTGGAAAACCTTAAAGCCCTTATTGTTTTCAATAATACTTTGGATTTCTTTAACGTTCCTTTGGCGCAGCTCTCGTTTTAGTTCCTTACCGATCCTTTTGTTGAGTTCTCGATGTTTCAAGCTATTAAACTCGTCGGCACCAATCTCTCGACGCTGGGTCATGAGGGCTATAATATGGTCTGATATATCTGCTTTTGGTTTTGAACTCCTTGTGAACCCTCTAGCAGCTGTTTCCGTTATGATGTTTACGAACTTCGTGTACTTCGTCTGGACATCATTCTCGAAGTGTTCTAAAGCGCTTCGTTCTAAACCTTCTGACAAGGATTTCTCAAAACCTTCGCTCACCCCATTCGGAATGTTCAGTTTTCCGAGCTTAGGTTTCAGAAGCTTTCTTCTCTCGAAACGGGTGTTTAATATGACTCTAGCCCTCACTAGTCTATGGTCGCTACCGGTCTGAAATTTGTTGAGAACGGACACATCTGTCACTATGTGCTTTTGGTTTGCAACGATATAATCGATCTCGTGCTTTCCAGTACCATCCGGGTTTACCCAAGTCCATTTCCTTTTAAGTTTCTTTTTGAAGAAAGTGTTCATGGCGTACAACTGGTTAGCTTCCAAATAGTCGATCATAGTTTGACCTCGTTCGTTTCTCTCTCCCAGTCCAAAGGGGCCTATATAGCTTTCCTGATGTTTCCTGGTGCCCAGTCTGGCGTTAAAATCACCCATCACTATGACAAACCTTGTCTTTTCCCCAGTGGCCATGGCTTTAGAGATATCCTCATAAAAAGGTTCTACCTCTTCATCATATTTAGGATCGCTGGTTGGGGCGTAGACTTGGATGATTTTGATAGCATATCTTTTGTTTAAACGCAGGACAAGGTAGGCCACTCTTGTAGATATACTGGTGAGTTCGGCAATACGCCCTTTCAGGTTCTTCTTTATTATGAAGCCTACTCCTCCATACGTTCTATTTTCTTCGCCAATGTAGTAGAACAGGTCACCAGAGCCAAGTGTTAGAGTCCCCTCTCCTCTTCTCTTAACTTCGCTCAGCCCGACAATGTCGTACTTGATATGCTTGAGCTCTTCCTGTATTTCATCAAGTTTCGTTTGCTTCCTCATTGTCCGATTGTTCAATGTCGCCAGGGTCAGTGTTGTTTGACAGCCGAGTCCCTCCCAGTGATTCTTAGCACCCCCTGCCCTACCGTTTCTCCGATCGCTGTCGTAACCAGGACTAGTAGGGCCGCTGGGAACTAGGGGCCTTTCATTTGTGGAACTTCTCATTGGAGGTTTTTAGCCCGATTCTCGCCACGTCGGCTACACGTCTTGGCGAGGTCCTTCCTTTTGAAGATTATTTAGATCTTCGGGCCTACGGAGACCCTATTGGGTTATTTACCGCCGCCCATATTCGGCGTTTGTTCTTCGTTTAGCACCACCCAGGGAGTACGTGTAGGGTATCTGAGGGTACACTCCTACGGACGCGAGAAACATCACCCCCCCACCATTAACAGGCATACATAATACATAACTTTGCCTTAAGGTGAAAGGGTAGCTGCGCGCTCTCCATACAAACGTAGTCGACTGTTTCCTCCCTGGATAATGACACTAGCACAAATATTTTTGTGCCATAAAACCTATAACTGCCATGACTATGCCCCTATGTTTTGGTTTTTTTAAATTTTCTAATTATCATAAAAATTAAAATTAAAAAAATTAAAAAAAAACAAAAAATAGGGGCATGGTCATGGCAGTTCTAAGTTTTATGCACCAAAAATATTTGCTCTAGTGTCATTATCCAGGGAGAAAACAGTCGACTACGTTTGTAATAGTTTGTATGGAGAAAGCCCCCGGTACCCTTTCCTCTTAACAATTTATACTAGGTTAATAGATTTCCAATTTCAACTTTTTATAGCTTAAACCTAGGGACTAAATAAGGTTGAGTCTTCAACCTAACCAAACCAGTTCAGCAATTTACTTTTATAATCAGCAATTGAATCATTGAAGATGAATTTTAGAGTTAATCTCGTTATATTTTGAGCAAGCTCTTGTGATAAAATGATGATTAGTTTGACACTTTGACATTTAGTTAATCATGTTTAAGGTAAAAGGGTACCTGCGCTCTCTCCATACAAACGTAGTCGACTGTTTCCTCCCTGGATAATGACACTAGCACAAATATTTTTGTGCCATAAAACCTATAACTGCCATGACTATGTATCTATATTAAAAGCCGTGAAAAGCCAACAGATATTTAGATAGATAGATACGAATTAAAAACACACAAAAACAACAGTTCGGTACGAATTCAAAACACTTTGCTGATAACTACCACAAAACAATTTATTATAAACCTGAATTAAATCCACTGTAACAATAAAATTGGTTTTTAATAATCCGACAAAATACGTATCAAAAATCATCGGACATCGATAAAACTATCATTCGAATTACCGTTTATCGGTATATTGGATAAACGGGAAACTGGTAAGATAATACTCGTACCTACCACAGAGTATAAAAGTTTAAAGAGGTGATACAAGAAACCAACTGTTTTTAAAGTATATATTTAGCAAAGAAGCAATGCAGCCAGACTTTTTGGAGCCTTGTGAATTTTTATTATTATTTTCTTTAATTTTGTTTAGAAAGTAAAATGTATTCAAATGTTTATGCATTAAAATGTACACTCCCGCTAAATTAAAAAAAAAACAACTTAATACAAAAATATAAGTTTTTTGTTTGGTTGCCTTACTCTTTAATTACTAAACCGATTATTATTAAAGTTACACGATCAATCACTAAAACTACTGGCGTATAATAGACTATTTATATATGGCACAATAATAGACTATTTTTAACCGACTTAAAAAGAGGAGGTGGTGATCAATTCGACTCATTTATTTCAGATTTTTTTTATATTTTAGCGATGCATCGCTGAAACATCGCGATATTCAGTGTTCACGCAGTACTCATAATATGAAATCTGATTTCGATAAAAAAAATCTTATATTTTACGTATTCAGCACAAACGCAGATGAAACCGGGGGAACTAAGTCGGAAATATAGCAAATAGATCACACATAGTTTTGATTTCAAATCAAGTTCAGTCATAAATGTAATGTGATAATCGATTTTCTGCCAACTCATGCGTGAATCGATACACAGATATCAATACATTCGAATAGAAGCATCAATTCGATTACATTTGTTTTAACCTAGCGTAAGTTAAAAGTACCTGATGTGTTTGTTTTAGTTTTACCAAGTGGGACGAAATTGATTCATACAGCTCCCATGCAATTTGCATGAAGTCTTAAAAAGTAGTCAGTAATCTTAAAAAGTACTCAAAAAGTCTTAAAAAGTAGGACCATAGACTAAAGCTGATGTAAGTATCCTGGCACACCAATATTTTGCTGTTGTGATCCTTGCTGCTGTAGTTTTTGAACCTAAATAATAATTACGTTTTAGTGCATATCATATCTATACTATACCAATATTATAAAGCTAAAGAGTTTGTTTGTTTGAGCGCGCTTACCTCAGGAACTACTGGTTTCAATTGAAAAAATATTTTTGTGTTGGATAGTCCACTTGTCGAGGAAAGCTATAGGCTATTTTATATTTCGATATTCCCACGGGATCGGGAGTTACGCGGGTGAAACCGCGGAGCGCTGCAAGTCTTCTATAGAGTGGACATTGTTCTTTGTTTGTAACGGACTTGTACTGTACTGATTTTGATGATACTTTGTATAAGGATACATTGAATCCTTAGAATTAAAATACTATTTATTACATTTCTACGGGATTTTAAATTTCACGGGTGAAACTACAAGACGCTGCCAGTTCTAATAAAGTTTAAATTCTAAATCAACGAACTTCGAAACCTATCAATATTTCGTGAAAATAAGAATAAAATGTTTATTTAAAAAGGTGTTAACAAAGGCTTCTGAATCAGTGATCGCTAACCTTTTGTGTTTACTCGAAATGGTTTTAAATAAGATATCTTGAGCTTAGTTTTCGGTTCGTTGAATTTCTACTAAGTTCAGCCTTGTTTAGATGTCATAAATTATTCTAGAGTGCTCTAAGAACTTATCTTAAACAAGCTCCGCCCGCCGTTTCATATCTTAGTATCGATCATAATATTGATAACACTGGTTATTCACATACAGCGCCCTTGCCCGAGCGCACCTCGTGGCCAGTTGCAGTTTTTCATCGATTTCTCAAGTTCTACTTCTAAAATTTCGATTTTAAATTAATATACTACGACCCGTGGGGCGGCTGCGTAAGAATATCGACCCCTCCAACTCAGCCCGTGGATGTCGTAAGAGCCGACTAAGGGATTCTACCAGAGGAAGGGCAGCAGCTTCCTTCTGAGTATTTACTACCTAACTGCGATCACCAATCCGCCTGCCAAGCGTGGTGATTATGGCAAAACCCCCCCCCCCTTACATGACGGATGCAAATAGAGAACGGCCCCCAGTCCCCGGCAGCTCCGCTATTCCTGGTCACGGTAGCGGCCATGGTAACGGCGGGGCAGGGGGTGCTAAGAATCTCCGGAAGAGATCGAGCTACCAAACTAAATACCGACCGCCCTTGCACCTGGTAACATACAACGCGCGAACTTTGAGGACTGACGCGATGATGATAGAGCTGGAAGAAGCGGTGGACAAATTGCAGTGGGATATCATAGGGCTATCAGAAGTCCGAAGAGAGGGAGAGGACACGATCACCCTTAATTCCGGCAACTTGTTCTACCACCGGGAGGGCGACCAGCTGTCCCAACATGGTATCGGGTTTCTCGTCCACAGGTCCCTAGTTAACAACATTGTTAAGATCGAGAGCGTTTCGAGCAGAGTGGCATACCTTATACTCAGAATAACCAACCGGTATTCGCTGAAGGTCATACAGGTGTACGCGCCACACTCGAAACGCCCCGAGACGATGAAGTGGAGGTCATGTACGACGATATCGCACGTGTCATGCATGCCTCGAAAACACACTACACGGTTGTGATGGGGGACTTCAATGCGCGGCTTGGCAAGAAGAGCGGTGACGAACTGAGAGTGGGCCAGTTTGGATTTGGACAGCAAGACCAAAGGGGCCAGCGATTGGCCGACTTCATGGAAAAAAAGGGACTCTTTGCGATGAACTCTTTTTTCAAGAAGCGGTCGTCCAGGAAATGGACGTGGCTGAGTCCACGCGGTAACAAGCATGAGATAGACTTAATCATGACGAATCACAAGCACATATTCAATGACGTCTCTGTGATCAACAGGGTGAAAACCGGCAGCGATCATCGCTTAGTAAGAGCGTCATTGAATATCAATGTTAAGCTGGAACGGTCTCGTCTGGTAAAGTCTACGGTACGCCCAAATCCTGTCCAAATACAAAATCCCGAAAGCTTTCAGTTGGAGCAACAAAACCGCTTTGAATGCCTCGCGGAATGCGCAACAGTGGACGAGCTGAATAATGGGCTGGTGGAAACTGTCCATGCGGTCGGATCACAGTTCTTTAGGACCCGCCGCAGAAAAACACAGAGACTCTCGGATCACACTCTGCAATTAATGGCAGAGAGGAGAAGTGAAATGAGGCTGCAGTCTTCGGCAGATATGTCAAGGTACGGTGTGCTCAACAGACAGATCTCGAAGTCCATACGACGCGATTTGCGCTCCTACAGTACTAACTGTATTGTGAGCGCAATAGAGCGGAACAAGGGCTCCAAGGTGTTTACGAGAGATCTGTCTATGGGACAAAACCCGTTGACAAGGCTGAAGACCGATAGCGGCAGCATCATATCCTCTAAGTCTGAGATCTTGAGAGAGCTTGAAAAGTTTTATGGACAGCTGTACACCTCATCGCAATGCCCTGCAAACAACACGGCGGGCGATGCAAAAGCCCGTTTAACCCGATACTATACCGAAGATATCCCGGACGTCAGCCTGTACGAGATAAGGTCGGCTCTCAAACAGCTCAGAAACAATAAGGCACCGGGTGATGACGGAATAACGACAGAACTTCTGAAGGCAGGTGGATCACCGGTACTTAAAGTCCTTCAGAGGCTGTTCAACTCCGTTATCCTCGAGGGACAAACGCCAGAGGCGTGGAACAGGAGCGTAGTGGTGCTGTTCCATAAGAAGAGTGACAAAGCCCTTCTAAAGAACTATAGGCCCATCTCACTGTTGAGCCACGTCTATAAGCTGTTTTCGAGAGTTATCACCAACCGTCTTTCTCAAAGGTTTGACGACTTCCAGCCTCCCGAACAAGCCGGGTTCCGAAAAGGCTTTAGTACCGTGGACCACATTCATACGCTCCGGCAGATTATACAGAAGACAGAGGAGTATAATCGGCCGTTATGTCTTGCGTTTGTGGACTACGAGAAAGCCTTTGATTCAGTCGAAATCTGGGCAGTGCTGCAGTCCCTCCAGCGGTGCCAAATTGACTATCGGTATATCCAAGTGCTGAAGTGTTTGTATAGCAACGCCACTATGTCTATCCGGCTTCAGAACCAGAGCACAAATCCGATCCCATTGCAAAAATGGGTGAGACAGGGAGATGTTATCTCTCCGAAACTGTTCACCTCTGCATTGGAGGATATATTTAAGTTCTTGGACTGGGACGGATATGGCATCAATATCAATGGCGATTACATCACTCATCTTCGGTTTGCCGACGATATAGTCATCATGGCAGAATCGCTGGAGGACCTCAGCAGGATGCTGAGAGACCTCAACACCGTCTCCGGACAGGTGGGTCTTAAAATGAACATGGGTAAGACAAAGATCATGTCGAACGCCCATGTCGTACCCATACCTGTTCACATTGGAGACGATGTTATCGAAGTTGTTGATCACTATGTCTACCGAGGCCAAATGGTCCAACTAGGTAAATCCAACTTCGATAAAGAGGTCAGCCGACGAATCCAACTCAGTTGGGCAGCGTTCGGGAAGCTTCGCAATATCTTCTCGTCACAAATACCACACAGCCTCAAGACGAAAGTTTTCAACCAATGTGTGTTACCAGTGATGACATACGGATCCGAGACGTGGTCGCTGACTATAGGCCTCGTTCATAAGCTCAGAGTCGCTCAGCGGGCTATGGAGAGAGCTATGCTCGGAGTTTCTCTACGTGATAGAATCCGAAATACAGAAATCCGTAGAAGAACCAAAGTCACCGACATAGCTCTCAGGATTGGTAAGCTGAAGTGGCAATGGGCAGGTCATATAGCTCGCAGAACTGACAACCGCTGGGGAGTAAAGGTTCTCGAGTGGCGGCCACGATGCAACGCGAAACGGAGTGTTGGGAGACCAGCTGCCCGGTGGACCGCCGACATTGTGGCGGTCGCGGGTAGTCGGTGGATGGAGGCGGCTCAGGACCGCTGTTTGTGGCGTCGTATGGGGGAGGCCTATGTCCAGCAGTTGACGTGTATGGGCTGACATGATGATGATGATGATACTACAACCTTTCCTAAAAATATGGCTATCTAATAGTGAAACATTATCGTAACAGTAGTTTTTAATTGTATGGCGACTAAAGATACAAAAGGACAGGATACTAATATTATAAAGATTCGTTTGTTTGTTTGTACTAAATAGGCTCTGAAACTACTGGACCGATTTATAGGACCGTGACATATGCTACTTTTTAACCGACTTAAAAAAAAGGAGGAGTTTCTCAATGCGGTTATATGTATGTTTTTTTATGGATGTTCCTGCAAATCTTCTTTGTTTATTACAAACTAAGAATCGTGGTCTACTGTTTAATATACCTATTCTAATTTTATTAATTTTACCTAAAAAGAACATAATACACCCCCCTTTCTTAAAGCCAAGCCTACGTTATTACAACAGCTATGTTGTTTAAGTCTGTCCTTGTGTGAATTGACTTCCATGTACAGATTTCTGTCCTTTATTCGTTTAAGTATAGAGTTTAGATAATTTTAGATTAACTTAAATAGGTAAAATTAGACTGGGATCATGGGAGTAGAAGATTAGGTAGAAGCTGAATGAACCATGATTTCAAAATTTATAATTAGAATTTTATAATAGGTACCTATTTTTATATAAAAAATGACATGTAGCAGTTATAAAGAGAGGAAGAGAAATTATGGAACGAATGTTAATAATATTTAGATGTAGGTATGTAAAATAAGGCTTATTTTCCAATTTATACGTTCTCAGAACACATTTTATCTTCGCGTAGCGAATTTTTCAATGAAAATTCTTTCGAAGAATCGTGCGTCGTTAAACTGTTTATCGGAAAAAGTTAATAAAAAGTAATATTAAAAAATGACACAGTCAAATTTTTTCGTTACCAATTAAAATTGTGAAAAGCCTTCACAAAAAATAAAGAACGGTGTTAGGCTATTGGTAGATACCTCTTCGATTTCCTTTCCGAAGGTCGTGGGTTCGAATCCCGGACAACCAATAAATTTTTTACACGAATAAATGTACCTATTTGTGCTAATTGACATCGGTCTTACGGTGAAGAAAAATTTTGTAATGAAAATAACGACTCATTTGGCTCCAGCCGTCCAGCCCAGTATTGCCGTGTTGTTTCTCCTGGATACGGCCGGCTAAGCTGAGACGGTAGTGCCTATAGGTACTGGTCAAAGCCATTCCATCCTTATGCAAAAAGGACCTCAGGTCTGGTAAGGAGAACAGCCCGTATAAAATCACACAAAAACTAAGTAGTTGGGTAAGTTAGCCCTCAACGTTCACAAAGGATGGTCACACTAGTCGGTAGTACTCCGAAAAATCCATATGTTCTTTAACAAAAACTGAAAAGTAGGTAATATTTCGTTACTTCATTTCTCATCTGAGGGAAAAAGTACAAAGTCTCACAGTTCGAGTTACATTATGCAAGTTGTGAAGTATTAACATAAGGTATAACTTTACGGTATAACGTTGAAGAATAAAGTTTTTCTTTTTTCAAAGGTATAAGTGAATTATAGGTAGACGTAGACTTACTAGACAGATAGAAAGATAAACGCTATGTACTTAGGTATAGATATAAAAAAAATATTCAAAAAATAATGAAAAATATTGGAAGGTGGGGGAGGAAAATCGATTAGACAGGCTCTAAGTCTGCGAACAGTTTAAACCAATTTATACTGATTTATACTAGCTGCGCTCCGCGGGTAACTCGCGTAACTCCCGATCCCGTGGAAATATCGGGGCCTTCCTCAATAAATGGACTGTCCAACACAAAAATAATGTTTCAATCCGAACTAGAGTTCCTGAGATTAGCGCGTTCAAACAAACAAACTCTTCAGCTTTATAATATTAGTATAGATTATACAGAACTAGCGACCCGCTCCGGCTTCGCACGGCTATATTATGCATGTATTATACATATAAACCTTCCTCTTGAATCACTCTATCTATTTAAAAAAACCGTATCAAAATCCGTTGCGTGGTTTTAAAGATTTAAGCATACAAAGGGAAATAGGGACAGAGAAAGCGACTTTGTTTTATACTATGTAGTGATGATACATTAAATCCTTGAGAGTAACTTATGGTACTTTTTATTCTCACTATCCTATCAAATCGGGACTTATTTTAAGTATTAATTTTACTTATTTACGTTCAAGCTTAAATTATATTGTTTTATCACTATAATATTATTTCCTTTAGAGCGTAGCTCATGAAGGAATTCACTTTGATGTTCACAAAGGACGTCTCGAAAGTGCAATGCATATTCAAAAACATTGTCGCGTTTATGCATAAAGATTTTATGTAGTTAGATCGAGTATTTTGTTTGACATCGTTTTATACAAAATTTTATAAAAGTTATAAATTTAAAAATGATTCAAAATTGAGATTTATTTTATACGAATAATTAGAATACACGAATCCAATGATGAGCATGCTCCCAAAAACTACAAGGGCGGAATTGTTTATAAAATATGAGTTCGTAAGTAAGGAAACGCATGAAAAACGCATCCGAAGAGCGACCGGCTTGTTGAATGCGACAAGATAAAATTGAGACTAGTCGCCCTTACAGTGCGTCTTATGCCCCCGACTTGATAACCTAAAAACTAATTGTTAGAAAAGAGTGCTTGATTGACATCACCATTACTTTAGATCTTGTTAACGGTACAAGTTGGAAACAATAAAAAAATCAAAATGTGACCAAATTGGGAACTTCGGGGACGGATACCTGGGGGATCGAGATCCTCCAGTATTAACCCAAATAGGAGCTGGCGTATACAGGGTTATTGGAAATTATAATAGCAAGCCGTTGAGGGCTACTTCTGTGCACCGAAACAAACAACTTTTGTTCTACGACTTTTTGGAAATTCGATAAAAAAAATGAAAATTTTGAGGTTATGTAAATTCGAAAAACAGCAGATTTTTTAAAACAAAGGTCATTCAGACTAAGAACAGTAGATGAAACTTAAAAAATAAGTAAAATTTTAAGGCTAAATGACCTCTCCGTGCAAGAAACATCTGATTTTCAGGTAAACCTAACTTCAAAATTTTCAAAAAAATGTCCGAATTTCCAAAACTCGTAGAAGAAAAGTAGTTTGTTTAGGTGCACAGAAGTAGCCCTCAACGGCTTGATAATTTCCAATAACCCTGTATATTTTTTTTTTTTTTTGTTTACAAATAAAGTGTTTGTAAACATAGGTATTTGATGTAAACATTTTAGGCTATCTAGAGCTAGCTAAAACCAATAAATCAATCAATCATTGGTAAAATATTTAGTCGGGTAACGCATTATAAGAACGACCGGCCTTATTTTTTATACTGTTGCGTTTTAATTTAAGGCCAGTCGCTCTTCTGATTGTATTGTGCCATGACTAGATAGTTTCTGGATAGTTTTACTGTGATTGATTGACTGGTTTTGACGATATTCCTGTCATAGGTGACAAAAAACAAGTTTGTAGTGTCGCCGTTGCACGCCGATAATTTCACGCTCTTTTGAATATGAATACGGTCGAAACTTGAATATCTATAAAGCGAACTGCACCAAAAATAACCGTCTCATCCCTCGTGTAAACAGCTCAATGTTTCTAATGATGTCTACTGGGAGTGTTCTAACGATGTAGCAACGTAATACTTGCAGATAAGGGTCAACGTCCACTGTAGGTACATGTGACACAAATATTCCAGATGTCAGTGGCATCTCTGGGGATGTAATGGCAATGAGGTTACCTACTGCATCGTCAGCTTTACCAAAAGGCAAAAAGTTCATATACTTACTTTAAATATTTCAGAAGAAGACGTGTTTTTTTTTCTAAAACCGAAATGTTTTTTTATTTATTTTTGTGTTGAATCTGTTTTTTAGGGTTCCATACCCAAGGGGTAAAAACGAGACCCTTTTACTAAGACTTCGCTGTCCGTCTGTCTGTCCGTCTGTCACCAGGCTGTATCTCATGAACCATGACAGCTATAGAGAATTGAAATTTTTAAAACAGAAAAAAGTAAATATTTTTTGAGTATGTTTTTAAGAATTTTACGTTAGTTTCATGTTTACCTACTATTTTATTTTTATTTATCTTCACTTCAATGGAAATGAAACATCCTTTTTTTAAAGGTTGTTGTGAACTCGATTAAGATACACAAGTCATGAGTTAAAGATGGATAGAGTTAATATTGATGTAATTTGGACGTATACCTATGTGAAAGAAACCGCGAAACCTGCGCGCTCTCCATACAAACGTAGTCGACTGTTTCCTCCCTGGATAATGACACTAGCACAAATATTTTTGTGCCATAAAACCTATAACTGCCATGACTATGCCCCTATGTTTTTTTTTTTTTTCATTTTATAATTATTATATAATAGAAATTAAAAATATAAAAATTAAAAAAAAACTAAAAATAGCGGCATGGCAGTTATAAGTTTTATGCACCAAAAATATTTGCTCTACGTTTGTAATAGTTTGTATGGAGAAAGCCCCCGGTACCCTTTCCTCTTAAAGAGGAAAATTAAATGTTTTTTGTTACAAGCCCGATGTTTGTCAGCAAATCATTTGATCCCTTCCCGGTTACATAATACTTATTGAGCTGAATATTTGCAAACAATGTCTAACTAAATCGCGTAACAATAAAATATTACTTTGTTTGTTTTTTTTTTGGTAACGAAAATGCTCCGAAACTACTAGACCGATTTTGGTGAAACTTGATATGATACATTGATTCATTGGGAATAACTATAATATTATAAAACTAGCGACCCGCCCCGGCTTCGCACGGCTATATTATGCATGTATTAACACATTATAAATGTCTGTAAGAAGGCGTATAGAAGTCTAGGTTTCATTCTACGGCGTGCGCAAGGTTTCACGAACATCAAAGCAGTGTCAACATTATATAATGCACTTATAAGAAGCCAGCTCGAATGCAATGCTAGTATATGGTCACCGCATGAAGCCAAGTATACTACGATGTTGGAGCGCATACAGAACAAGTTTACCAGGTACCTATACTTGCGTCTGTATGGAGTCTACCCTTTTTATCCCTTGATGTATCCAACTCTGTTCGTACTGGGCATGGTTACCCAACCATGCCCAGTACGAACAGAGTTGGATACACACCAAGTTGGAAACAAGAAGGGACTTGGCGCTGGCAAGTTATATTTTGGAGGTGTTAAGAGGTAACATATGTAATCCAACCATACTGGAATCGGTCTAACTATATGTTCCGAATCAGTACCTAAAGCGGCGCCATACACGAAAACCGGCACCATTCGCGGTGCCCCGTGGTAGGACGAACCTAGTCAAAAAATCACCAATCACGCGGGTTTTACACACACTAAATTTAGTTGCCGAGCAAATTGACGTATTTACATGCGGGAAGAGTGAATTCCAAAAAGTATCTTTATGGATTATTTGTTATAATTAATTTAAATTTATTTTAACTACGCTATTGCATTGGGGAATCCTGTAATGATAGATGTAGTTTTTCTGATAAATAAATAAATAAATCCTAAATCACTCTATCTATTAAAAAAACCGCATCAAAATCCGTTGCGTAGTTTTAAAGATTTAAACATACAAAGGGAAATAGGAACAGAGAAAGCGACTTTATTTTATACTATGTAGTGATCTCCACATCAATGTTGACTTATTGGTTGAAATAATAAATTCTGGCGACTCGCCAAGTAGATTACGTTACTAAAACTTTTTAAGTGATTAATGAGTTTTTAGACCTTTAAATGTCTTTCAACATTTTTTATTTTTTACTTTTATTGTGACCGTTACGACGAGGTAAGTTTTTTATTTGTAATTAATGAATGGGGTCTGCAACTACAGGACATATTCTGATGGAACTTGGTATGATGATTTATATCAAATCCTCAGGAGAATAAACTAAATCCCAAATCATACTACTTTTTAACCCTTTTTAAACCCTTTTTTTAAACCTTCTTCAACCCTTTTTTTAAACCTTCTTCAACCCTTTTTTTAACCGCCCTTAAATTTGTAAAACCCTTGGTTAAACAATTTTAGCTTTATTCTAATTAAATACAATGAAATCTATATCAGAAGGCCAATTCTCGTAAATAATATGGTTTCAATTACATTTCAATATCATTCCGATTGCATTTCGATTGCAAAAGATACCCGCGAACTTTGAGGGTATTTTGAGCTACTTTGAGGGTATTATTTGTGATCGAAATGCAATCGAAATGATATTGCAATGTAATTTGAACAATGATAATTACGAGAATTGGCCTTCTGACCTAATCACTACATAGTATAAAACAAAGTCGCTTTTTCTGTCCCTATTTTCCTTTGACCGCTTAGATCTTTAAATCTACGCAACGGATTTTGATGCGGTTTCTTTTTAATAGATAGAGTGATTTAAGAGGAAGGTTTATATGTATAATACATGCATAATATAGCCGTGCGAAGCCGGAGCGGGTCTCTAGTATACATATAAATAAAAAAGTAATAGCCGCTACTTTCATAGTTTCTCTAACAGACTCGTTTGTAGTCCTATCTTTTGTTGTTTTGTTTACATACATCAAATAATAAAGACTCCACATAAACTCATCCACCACACATCCATCTCAGCATCCGCATCTCTACTACATGCAGTTTCCTAAAACGTGAAATTAATTTACAATGTCATTCAGCGCCAGCGCCATGGCGCCATGGCGCCATGCTAAACAGTTTTCAATTTAATTAATCTAACACAACAGTAGGTGTACGTGATGCAATTATTCAGTAAAACGTTGTTCTACTCTGATCTCGTGTACCTTTTCAATGTCTGTCTACTGAGCTACTTCTGAATAGGGATGGGACATGAATAAAAGAAATAAAATAAAATGGATTCGCCCGACGCACCACGGAGACGACATCTGTGGCACGTCGGTCGTACACCCGCTTGCAATGCATAAGGTTGCGGGTTCGATTCCCGTCTCAAACAAGTATTTATGCTATAGATATTTATTTCCTTTTTTACTGGTTTGTATAATTCCTAGTTTGTACAATTCCCGATTTGCACCAATTTTCTCCAATCACTACATAGTATAAAACAAAGTCGCTTTCTCTGTCCCTATATCCCTTTGTATGCTTAAATCTTTAAAACTATTTTAATGCGGTTTTTTTAAATAGATAGAGTGATTCAAGAGGAAGGTTTATATGTATAATACATGCATAATATAGCCGTGCAAAGCCGGGACGGGTCGCTAGTTAATGTATAAAGAAGTCATTGGTCTGTATGACTTCTTCTGGTCTGGGTGTCTGTATGTGGCTATATAAATATACTTATATATTTACAAAAAAAAAAGGACTTATGGACTATCCGTTATTTAACATCCATATTACAAGTCTAGTTGCTTAGCTTGGAGCAAGATGGTGCTGTGTAAAATGTTCTACAATATTAATTTTTTAGATAGATAGATAAACACTTTATTTGTACAACACACAAAACGTTGAAAAAAACAAAGAGTACAAGAAAGCTTATTAAATTGTACAAATAGGCGACCTTATCGCTTAAAGCGATTTCTTCCAGGCAACCTTAGGATGGAGAAGGTTGTTGGTTGTTGGCTGGTTGGTGGTTGTTTTTTAATACAGGGGGATAGTATTTTACCAGTTTTGTGACGTTTGCTACTTCTTACCTATATAACTTTGTAATCTTTTACAACCTTGTTTTATATGTATATAAGCTATTGGATTTTTAAAAATAAACGGGAGCGGGTGACACGGGGGCGGCGGCGAGTTGTCAGTTAGTTTCATACACCTCCACGTAGTATATTAGACATGGTGAGCACACTTAGTGCCGTCAGAAAGGAGGAGCAGCGGATCGCTTTTGAAAAGGAAGCTCAACAAGATGGCGCCTCGAATGTGGTTGTAGAAACAATTGAAGCCAGGAACCAGATGTACGAAAATGAACCTGGACCTTCTACAACGCAAAATATTCGTCATTCTTCATTGACCTCTTCGATCGCGGCTCGAAAGAAGCGCCTAGAATTTGAGGCAGCGAAAGCCAAGGCGAGAATCGAAATGAATTTAATCGAGAAACAGGCGAAAGCCAAGGCGAGAATCGAAATGAATTTAATCGAGAAACAGGCGAAAGCCAAGGCGAGAATCGAAATGAATTTAATCGAGAAACAGGCGAAAGCCGAAATGAATTTGATCGAGAAAAAGCTTGAAGCAGATATTGCCGATCTGTAAGATGAAGGTCGTTTACCTTCACAGAAATATCTAAGTGAAAACGATCAAAAGATTGAATCATGGAGAGCAAATAACCAGCAAGAATATCAAAAATTTCAGTGTGTCACAAATGTTCAGCCCCCGGCACCGCAGGAAGTGAACCTGTACCGAATGATCGCCGCCGGGCCGCTGCCGCCGGCCACTGAGAACGCGCTCCAGGCCTGTTCGACACCCGCCGCCACTCGCGGCACCGACGAAACGGTACAGGCCCTAGCCAGCGCGCTAAAGGATCTAGCTGCTGCATCCACGGGACGTGGAACCAATGCTAAAATGATTAATCGTTTACCTAGAGAGCTACCGAAGTACTCCCGCTCAAAAAGGAAAATATTATGGTGCGACTCAAGCACTGTTTTGACGTGGATTAGAAACACTGATCGACCGTCATTCTTATATGAAGATGAACCTATCTGGCCTAAAGAATCCGTGTACCAGAAACCGGAAGTACATGACGAGGACCAAGAGCTCGTGAATATTATACAAGCTATGCATGCGAGTTTATCTGTGGTGCCGGAACCCGAGCGATTTTCCTCCTGGCTGCGACTGGAACTTGTCGTAAATAACCTAAAGCAAAAATATTTGATTATAAAACTTAGACCGAAAGTGAAGTATAAAAGTTATAAATGTATGTTATGTAGAATAAGAAGGGCTCAACCCGCACCACCTAGAATGGGTGACTTGCCTGAAGCGAGGCTCGCGCATCATCAGCGCCTCTTCACATTCACCGGGGTCGACCTATTTGGACCCTTGGAAGTTACAGTCGGCAGGAGAAGAGAAAAAAGGTATGGCGTTTTATTTACCTGTCTCACCGTAAGAGCCGTTCATATAGAAATAGTGAACCAGCTCACCACTGATGCACTAATAATGGCTCTCCGTCGGATGGCGGCGAGACGAGGCTGGCCACGACATTTTTACTCAGACAATGGAACTAATTTGAAGGGAGCAGACACGGAGCTAAAGAGATGTGTCCTGGAGCTAGATGAGACTAAACTGAAAGAAGGAGTAAGTACATACAGTATGACTACTACCTGGAATTTCATACCTGCAGCCAGCCCACACTGGGGAGGAGCGTGGGAACGATTGATAAGAAGTATCAAGACTGCACTCAGAGTAGCTCTCAACGAACGAGCACCACGTGACGAGACTCTACAAACCCTCCTGGCAGAGATTGAACAGATGGTAAACAGTCGCCCCCTCACCCACGTCGCAGTGGAACCTACGAGCAACGAGACTTTGACCCCGAACCATTTTTTGCTTGGTATGTCTTCCAATTTACCTACGCTAGGTACATTCGACGAGTCTGACACCTACCTGAGAAAGCAATGGCGAATAGCTCAGAAATACGCAGACATATTTTGGAAAAGGTGGGTCCGAGAAATTTTGCCTGAGATGCGTCCCAGGAAAAAATGGCACGAGGAACAGAGACCCCTACAAGTGGGAGATCTAGTGCTGATCGTAGACCCTAGCTCGCCTAGAAACATTTGGCCGAAAGGTTTGGTACAGAACGTACTCACTGAGAAGGACGGCCGAGTTCGGGTAGTCGATGTGAAGACAAAGACGGGGCTATTGCGTAGAAACGCCACGCGCGTCGCACATATCGCTATTGGTGATGAGTGCTGTTCCAGCACTAGGGGGGGGGGATGTAGGCGACGCTTTGTAATCTTTTACAACCTTGTTTTATATGTATATAACCTTTTGGATTTTTTAAAATAAACGGGAGCGGGTGACACGGGGGCGGCGGCGAGTTGTCAGTTAGTTGTCCTACGTTCGTAAAAGCGAGCGCCGCCGTCCTCGCTTCTCCTCGCTCCACCACCCTTTGGAGGCCTATTTGTTTGTAACATCTACCTAAATACATTGATAAATGTATTGGTTTGACACATTGACAGTTGGTTAATCATGAATTTAATGTCAAAACGCTTTTAATTTTTGTTGTGCAAGTCCCTTTTGAAACCGTGGTACACCCAGTAGTACCACTAGTGGTACCACAGTTATAAAAAAATAACCGTAGTACCACAGGTGGTAAAGTAGTACCAGGGTAATAACCGTGTTACCACTCAGTTTTACTCTTACTGTGAGTAGGACCAAGATAATTATTTTCAACCACTTTTTATTATTTAGTAAACTAGAATAGAATTTCCAAGGAAAACAAAAGACGATCGAAAATATTAAACAAAAGACGGTCGTAACGGAAACAAACGACGATCGAAAAAATAAACAAATGAAGATCAGAAAACAAATGAATTTGGATAACGACGACAAATGGCAAGTAACTGTCAAAATGACAGACGTCAAAGTGACAGCTGTCAAACTTAAAACTGCTATAGCTCAGAAACTATTGATCCTAGATTGACATTTTGACAGTTACTTGCTATTTGTCGTCGTTATCCAAATTCATTTGTTTTCTGATCTTCATTTGTTTATTTTTTCGATCGTCGTTTGTTTCCGTTACGACCGTCTTTTGTTTAATATTTTCGATCGTCTTTTGTTTTCCTTGGAAATTCTATTCTAGTTTACTAAATAATAAAAAGTGGTTGAAAATAATTATCTTGGTCCGACTCACAGTAAGAGTAAAACTGAGTGGTAACACGGTTATTACCCTGGTACTACTTTACCACCTGTGGTACTACGGTTATTTTTTTATAACTGTGGTACCACCAGAGGTACTACTGGGGTACCACGGTAATGAAAAAGTAACCGTAGTACCACTAGTGGTACTACTGGGTGTACCACGGTTTCAAAAGGTGCAAGTCAACCTTTTTCTACTTTATCCGAACACGAACTTTATCAACGGAACGGAAACGAAACTAAAATAAAGAAAACACTAGTGATATTATAAACAGTTATAAAATGCTTTAATATCAGTTTAAACAAAATATTATCAAGAGCATATTGCACATCACTACAGCGTACGTGTCCCGCCTAACAACGCCGGGATACACTATAATACAATCGCGACCATTTAATTTAGATCGGATATGAATAATAATACATTTCTCACCTTGGCAGAAAGAGCGTAGGCGGCGCGGCAGTAGATACGCACTTGTAGTGAATTGAAATTAATAATTATGAATTTATCTAAACCGCAATTAATGAAATTGGTATGTCATTTCCCTGGACACGTTTTCCCAGACTGAAAATAATTAGACCAGACTTTGATCCTGTAATTGGCTGCTACAACTTAAATTAGTAATTAAAAAATAAGACATCTGATTAAAAAATAATTAAAGTGATTATTCATACCTGTGTAGAAACCGTATTTGAAATTAGACTCATAAAGTGCTGAAAATGTAATAGTTTACCCTAAATTTACCAACGCACTATTTAAAATAATATGCTCACGAACAATCCATACGATCTGAATTCACTGGTTGCGATAAGAAATAAAATTCCATAGATTTTTTATTTTCATATCAATTTCATTGGGTTTGAATAGTTTTATCTTTAGTTGCATTCATGCTCAGCCGTGCGGAAGCCGATACGGATAGTAACTGTTACTTTAAACTGTGGTACGGTGGCTGACTTTCTAACACAATTTTATACGAAACAATGTTTGGAGGAAGATTTCTCATGAATATCATACACTGCAATAAGTACCTAGTGTTAGAGTGAGCCATGAACTATATTTTGAGAAGATATTCTGCTTATTACTCTGAAGATACTCACATAAAATAACAAAACGAATCATAGAAATCGGATTTCATAGGGCGGAGATATTCAGGAGCCTTTCGAAGAGAAGTGTTTGGATACTTCTTTTTAACTTTTTACTACGTGGATTGCCAACAATCCACGACGGTAAAATAATTCTAAATTAACAAACCTGTATACCGAGTTTCGTCCTGGCCAATTTTAGAAGTCAGATTTTATTATTCTCAAGAACACCTAAAGCTGACTTTGAGAGTATTTTTTGTAATCGAAATAAAATCGCAATGATATTGCAATGTAATAAAAGAATATTTCAAAATTATTAGTATTAACTTCAGGTGACCAAAGGGATGGTTGCTACTTTGACTAACGAATCGGCATTGCCATCCAAAGAGGCAATGCAGCGAGGTTTTTGGCCCCTTATATATGGAAACTTATTTAGATTTTAATTGGCCTTGATTTGTTATAAAATACAACCTGTAGAGGAATACCAACAAACACGCATATTGACAGAGGAAGCAAATTCTGCCAGACTTGAAACAGAGGCGCTTCTCTCGCTCGGTCAGTATATCTCAGTTACTTCCTGTGACCATAGTGAAATTTAAAGCTCGTTGTAAAACTTTAAAGCTTGAAAGTTCGATTGTCATCGTGAGAACGAAGCACCTGCTCACCTTGTTGGCTGTTTCAAAAGTACTGAAATGCTGGAAAGAGTTTAGTCAACTTAACCAGACCTTTTTGTGACCGCAAAGTGCGAATTAAAGTTTAAGTAGTACTGTTATAAAACTTACATCAAACAAGTTGACTTGACATCAGTCAAGGGACAATTACTTAAAATTCTTGGACGATTGGAGAATCAAGAAAAAATAATGTGTGTGCTGTTTTTAACCGATTTGAAAAAAGGAAGAGATACATTTTTAAACTCACACGATTTGTATTCATAGTAATTATTTTCCCGGGTCTTAATCGCGTATTTTTATTTTTATATCTTTTATGTGTTTTTATGCGTTTCGACTAAGTTACAAATAGTCATCCTCAGTCTCCTCGCAAGCATGACTATTGTAACATAGTCGAAACGTCGAGGTAAGAGAAATAAAAATACGCGATTAAGACCCGGGAAAATAATTACTATAAAGGAAGAGATTCCCAAATCATCGTGTAATTTGTCATGATTTTTATGGGGTGTTTAAATATGGGTCATGGGCCTTTCGCACTGCAAGCGGTTCGGTTCGATTGTTAAATCAATTATTGAACTGATTATACCAGAACTAGTCATTATATTTAATCGATGTATAGATTGTGGTGTGTTTCCTGATTTAATGAAATTGAGTAAAGTAGTTCCACTGTTTAAATCTGGTAGTACCTCAGACCCCTCCAATTTTAGACCAATATCAGTACTACCCACGTTAAGTAAAATTTTTGAAAAACTTATTTTAAAGCAACTACTGAAACATTTCCATGATAATAATATCTTACATAATAAACAGTTCGGGTTTAGTAAGGGGCGCTCGACTACTGATGCGGGTATAGCGTTAATTAAAAACATATTTGATGCTTGGGAGGAGTCACATGATGCGTATGGCATATTCTGTGACTTATCCAAGGCATTTGATTGCGTTCAACATAATACATTGATCATGAAACTACACCACTACGGTATTAGGGACGGCGCCCTGGATCTTATCTCTTCTTATTTGAGCGGTAGGATCCAGAGTGTTGATGTTAACGGGAAACGATCCCCCGGATCTGCGATAGCAATGGGGGTTCCTCAAGGATCCATATTAGGACCTTTCCTGTTTTTAGTTTATATAAATGACTTACCTTACCTTGTAAGGGACAACCATGGGATAGTGTTGTTCGCAGATGACACCTCCTTGGTGTTCAAGGTTAAAAGGCGTCAGTCCAACGTTGACGATGTGAACAATGCTCTCTCTAGAATAGTTGATTGGTTCAATTCCAATAATTTATTACTGAATGGATCCAAAACTAAATTAATTCGGTTCACACTTCCAAATGTAAAACAAGTAAAAACTGTTGTAAAAATTAATGATGAGGAAGTCGAATTAGTCAGTAAGGCTGTCTTTCTAGGTATAACTTTAGATCCTAAGCTTCAGTGGGGCCCACATGTGGAAGCATTGTCCAATAGACTTAGTTCTGCCGCTTACGCCGTTAAGAAAATTCGCGAATACACGGACATTGAGACTGCTCGCCTAGTCTATTTCGGCTACTTCCACAGTGTCATGTCGTACGGCATCCTACTGTGGGGGTGTGCTGCAGATATTGATGCTATTTTCATATTGCAAAAGAGAGCTGTCCGAGCTATCTACAAAATGGGCCCCAGGGAATCACTTAGAGAAAAATTTAAAGAGATAAATATATTAACGCTCTATTCACAATATATCTACGAAAACTTGCTCTACGTTCACAAAAATCCTGATATTTTCCGTAAAAACAGCGATATTCATAATTTCAATTTAAGAAATAAGGGTGAACTTACCGTGCCCGGTAGCAGGCTCCGGAAAATAAACAGGTCGTTTAATAGTACATGTGTGCTCTATTATAATAAATTACCTAAAGATGTATATGACATGTCCATTAACAGGTTCAAAACTTTTATAAAGCATAGATTGTGCAGTAAGGCATACTATGATACTTCGTCTTATCTTAATGATAAGAACCCATGGACATGACTTTAGTTGCTCCATTTCAAATAATACTTTCAAATACTGTAATATTGACCATTGTGAGCGTGACCACATGAAAAAAAAAAACCCCATGAGTTTCTTGTGCCTTCTTCTCATTGGTGGGCGCGTTCCGAAGGCACACATCCTAACTTAGTTTTTAAGACGTTTTTATGTGGTCCTGTATACTTTTAAGTATTAAGTATCCAAAGAAAATAAAGATATTTGATTTGATTTGATTTGATTTGGAACGCGGTGTGAATCGCCCAAGAGCTCGTTTTGAATGGGTTTTGAATGGCATTCGAACCACGTGGTTAAAGCGGTGCGAATAGGCTACGATATCTTTTGGAATGGGTCGATTCGGATGACGGAGCGAAAACCGCATATAAAAAATTCATGGATTCTAATTTTAATTTGTACAGATGAGTAGGAAAGTACTTATGGCATAATAACAAAATATGTTCTAATGATCACATGACCTAATTTTGTTTATCATAAAACAAGTCAAGGCTTTAAATTTGATATTCATCTTTTAGCAAAATAGAATCACTTTGGCAGAATTGCATAGTTGTAGTAAATTTATTAAATTGGTTTATCGGTTGCTTGTGATTCAATCTTCCCCAAAAACTATCATACTCTATGTAAAATAAAATTTCACCTTCCTACCTATACCTAGGTATTATACATTAAACGCATTGAATGAAACCCGCACGATCACTGCGATATTTGCATTCAGATGAAAGTTATACCACGTTATACCAAATTGAACATGAAAATATGCATTTTTTATTTTCACTTTTGAATTTTCCAACATTGTATTGTAAAATCAATCGATCAAATGTTTTGTTTGGGATATTGCGACATCAAAATAAATTTGGTGATACTGCTGATTTGTCTGATTTAATTTAGTTATTTATTTATATATTATATTTATTTACAAATATTCTACAGACATTATAGATCATTATGATCTCACCTATTACAATAAAAAAAAATAGTAAAAAAAAGTACCTATAAAGGCTTTTTACGTACTTATTTAAAGCTCAAAAAACAACCTTTCTTTGTGTTACAAAAAATGTCTCAATAAAGTATAATAAATAATCGTTTCGCTGACAAGTATAAAACGAACAAACCTTAAATAGCAAATAGAGGGGAAGACGTTATAAATAAAATCAGATTTTATCGAAACAATTTCAGCTCGACATGGGCCTTTTCCATAAACTAAAAGGTGAGTTTTAATAAAAGTCACCTTTAAATTAGGTACTAGCTGTGTCACACAGTTTCACCCGCGTATGTCCCGATTCCGTGAGAATATCGAAAATAAAAGTAGCCATAGCCTTCCTCTATAAATGGACTATCCAATACAAATACATATTTTTTCAATTCGAACCAGTAGTTCCTGAGATTAGCGCGTTCAAACAAACAAACTCTTCAGCTTTATAATAATAGTATGATTGTTAACCTAACCAATGCGGTAGGACACTGGTACCTCAAGTCATGGGTTTTTGCCTAGTTTGAGGATCAGGGTTTATTTTTTTGTACAAGGGAACGAAATCAGTAGTCTGTGCCTTTTTTTTCTGACGTGTGCACAGTTTGGGGGTCTACTCGTCAAACATACTCGTCAAACGCTGACATACATATCACTCGTACTGTAATTATGATCGTTATTAGTGACTGGATGATTATTAAAAATACTTAAAGGACGGAGAAAATTATGAATAAATAGCTGCGCCCGCACCCGCGTAAGTCCCGATCCAGTGGGAATATCGAGATAAAAAGTAAGCTATGTGTTAATTCAGGTCTCCAGCTATCTGCATACCAAGTTTCATAGCAATCGGTCTAGCAGTTTTAGCGTGAAGGAGTAACAAACATACCTACACACAAACTTTCACATTTATAGTATTAGGTGGGGTTAGCTATTTTTAATGAAAAACTAACTTCATAGACTTCATTAGAAGATTTATTTATAAAATATTACGAATATTCTATTTTAAAGCGTTCTCTTTTATAATTGCCCGGTTTATCAACAGATCATCGATCTTTTTTCCTAATCATAAAGGAATGTAAAGTTATTACTTTGTATTTGTGGGAAAGGTCCTTGTGTCCTTCTAATAAATAAGGTTGTCTATTCAGTAAATTATGGCTATATTGTGTTCGTTCAGAGAGTTATTTTGAATACTTTATGTATCTTCTAACGATTTAGAAAAAAATCTTATGATAAATATTAAGCTGCCTTTGTTTTTGACGACCCAGTTGGCACAATGGTCACCACGCCGTACTGACAAACACGAGGTTGCGGGTTCGATTCTCGCCTCAGACAAGTATATATGCTTAGATATTTGTCTGTCATCTGGTTGTTTCTATGTATTATAAGTATATATTTATATAAAAAAAAGGATAAAAGTAGTATATCCGCAACCACCACAAAGGCACAATCAGGTAAACCGCCATTGAATGAGTTTCGAACTACAATCGCCATGTTGCTATCGCAATAAACATAACAATATAGTGAACATTATTTAGTAATCTTCAATGATAACGATTGAGACAGTTGTGTTACAGTGTAGGAAATGCAGTGGGATAGTCATAATATGTCTCTGTGGCGCTGAAGGCTTAGATAAAAGGTAAGGTCTCAAAATTATAATAATAAATATTGCAGGGCATTTCCACACATCGCCAACTAGCCCCAAGCTAAGTAACTAAACTTGTGTTATGGGTGCTAGACAACGGATATACTACTTAAATACTTTTTTTTGTAAATTTAAACTTATAATACAAAGATACAACTAGACCACAGACAAAAACCTCTAAGCATACACATGTCTGAGGTGGGAATCGAACCCGCAACTCTGTGTTTGACAGTCCGGCATGGTGACCATTGTGCCAACTGGGTCGTCAATTGATTGAATTCATCAAATTAAACAAGAAATATTATATTGAAAACAGTTATTATTCCAAACAAATCAATTATCTAAACTAATGAAATAATCAATTCATAAACCTTCAATAATCTAGATAACTCGACATACAGCACATACAACCGTCAAATAAAGATTTTAAAAGAATGTGGGATTATAATTAGCATTCTAATTTTAACAAAAGATTTTGTTTTGAACGAATAGGCTCCTAGACTACTGGACCGATTTTGATTAAACTTGATATAAGGATACATTTACTCTTTGAGAGTAACATTGGTTACTTTTACCCCGATATTCCCATAAGATCAGGACTTACGCAGGTAAACCCGCGAGCAGCTGCTAGTTATAAATATAGATAAATGAACATTTCCTACTGTAAAATTACACTGTAACCATAACAATCCCTCAGTTTGATTGCTTCACCGTAAATTTGTCTTTACGATGAGGCAGAGGGCTGATGGATGACAGATAGTCACAGCCTATGTCAGCATTTTGTACATCACGCAAAAGTTAACTTGAGACCCAAATCAACAAACAAAAGTTTCTAATTTTAGCCTCTCGAAGAGAAAAATAAACAAGTAACATTGAAAAAAAATATATTTCATTTTAGTTAGTAAATGTAGTAATTTGTTTTGAGTTTTAAGTTTTTCTTGAATTTGATTGTAATTTTTGTTGTACAAGTCAGGTCTCAAGTTAACTTCTGCGAGTATATTTACTGCGTTTGTATGACCAATAAATAGGTTTCATAATTATTTTATTCTCTCTTATCTCGACATTGCAGTGTTACTGTTATAGTTACTGTGCTGTTTCGTCTGAATGATAACGTTTTCCAACAAATTTCTTATGATTTTGCAATGGCTCCCTCTCTCATTATATTAAATTATCAAATAAATATTTCACGACATATTACACATCGCCATCCAGCCCCAAGCTAAGCAACTTAATGCTTGTGTTATGGGTGCCAGATAACGGATAAACTACTTATATACTTTTTTTTTGTAAATATATACATATTATACATATAGGAAACACCCAGAACCAGAAACAAGAATTTATGGTCAGCATAAATACTTGTTCCCGGCGGGAATCGAACCCGCAACCTTCTGATTCGCAGTCGGGTGTTCGCCCGACGCGCCACAGAGGTCGTCAAATGAATCAAATGAACTGTTTCAGCAGTGCCCCAGTTTTTAACCCGCATAAGTCAAGATCCCTTTGGAATATCAGAATGCAAAGGATCCAAAGTATCTCAATACCAAGTTTTATCAAAATCGGTTTAGTTCGGAACTCATTCGTTAAACAAACAAAAAAATCATTATAACATTAGATGTTTAATAAATAAATATTGCAGGACATTGACAAACAACTAGGCGTGATTTATGGTGACCAGATAATTTTTTAATACGTACCCATTATATAGCTATACAAAACAAATATCTGTCCACAAACATTTCTTCGAGATACGTGGAACATAGGTCAGCCACTTTTTATCCCAATATTCCCACAGCATCAGGATTTTCGTGGGTTAAATCAAGAAGCGCAGAGTAAACTTTAAAAGTTCAATAGTGATTAAGATAAAGTCGAAGCACTGGCTCTTCAGACGTACCCTAAGAGCACTTACTAAACTTATGGGTTAAGTTTACGTTAATGAATATAAAAAATACATTTTGTTTCAAATTTATCGGGCAAGTAGGCAGAAATAACCTTAATTGGATAGTCAATGGTTTTAAGATAGTGTGGTCAAAGATATATAAAATACATCTGCGAGGAAAATTACCTTTAACTTGGCATTCTACCTTGGCAGTTACAACTTAAGAGACTCGTCAACGTAAGATTTATTGTAACGTCTTACTACCTTTTTATTTGGGTTGAGCAATTTCTTCAGAGTAAGGACGGGCGCAGAGTGCGGACTAAATCGGTCGATAGTTTGCAAAACGTCTTCCAAGGCAAACGGACCATCCTAAGATGTTTGGAGACGATAACCTTTTGTGACAGATTTTATAAATAAATAAATCTTTATTTCTAAAAAATACAATGACTTGGGTAACAGCAAATAAAAACGAACAAATCAATACAGCTCTTGTCATGTATGATGACATGAGCATTAAGCAAGTACCCTTAAGGAACTCTGTCCCCCACACTAGGCCTGACAGCGGGGTTAAATCAGCCTGTACAGGGGGGTGTATGAATCGAGAATGAACCGTGAACTGACTCTAATCAGCGTCGATAAACTTCGCAGATATTGTAAGTCACTGCGGTTGAAATTGGCAGGTCGCTTGGGGCAGATAGATGAAGGCCATTTAGGGGTGATATTTACTGCTCTGCCTTAAGATCATCTCCAATTCGACCTTTTTCGGGGGTAAAGATCCATCCTCTCCAAGTGTTCTGCAATGTCCAAGGGGCCGATCAAAGCACTCGAAGGACTGTGTAAAAAAAGACCTGCGTCGAATGTGGAAGCTCACATCCCGGATGAGAACAGCAAGTGATCGAACAAAATGGAGGAGACTAAGCCCCTAAAGCAGTTGTAGCTCCGCAGGCAGTAAGTAAGTAGGTACCGATATACATATTCTGATGATGTATATTCGTCATATTGAGAACATCCTCATTTTTTGAAGTCGGTTAGTAAAATCTCTAAGCCATCAACCGATTTTTAGTCTTTGGTGCAGGTAAAATAATTCCGTGAGAGTAAATATTGTACCTACGTGGAATGGGTGGAAGGCATGTCCTGGTTGTAAAATTTGGTGACATATGACTTGGTTGTTCCGTTGAAGGTTAAAGGCTTGGTTTAATTGTTTTGTTTAGTCATTTGGATTTTGTCGTATTTTGTCTAATATTGAAGTATTAAAAGTACTTAACACGATTTCTACTCATATTTTTTGTGTACGAAACAGGGTTTTTCGTGTTTGTTTCAAGATTTTTTTTAAAATAAATACTTTCACTTTTTTATCTACGTTTCAGTCCCGTTACAGGGGCCGTGGTGAAGTTGACGAAAAACACAAAAAATATGCAGTTATATAAGTCTACACTTGATATTAAAAAAATATTTTTTGTTTGTAACGAATAGGCTCCGAAACTTTTGGACCGATTTTGATGAAACTTGGTATGAGGATACTTTGATTCATTGGGAGAGCCGTATTTTCTTTTTATTTCGATATTTTACGGGATCGAGGCTTACGTGGGTAAAACCACGAAGCATTGGTAAATTTCAAAACGTTTAAGAAATAAGAAACCCCACTCGACTTCGTTTTTTTTTAGGTTACTTTTAAAATTGTATAACTATCTATCATGGTTCATGAGATACAGCCTGGTGACATACAGACAGACGGACGGACAGACGGACGGACAGCGAAGTCTTAGTAATAGGGTCCCGTTTTTACCCTTAGGGTACGGAAACCCAAAAGATGAAAATTTAACGTCAAAACATACTAAACTAAATCAAACTTTAATTCAAATCGGTCGTAAAATGAGACAAATAACCAGAATTTAGCTTTTATTATTAGGTACCTAAAGTATACATTTATCGTATGATCATTGGACAAATAATACCTTCCAAAGGCCAATTCCACTTGTGAAGAAAAATAATAAAAACCAAAACACACGTACCCTAGCTCTTTGAGAGAGAGAAACTGAAACACAATTATATTTTTCAAAGAAAATAGTTTCTTTCAGCAATGGGTTGTACCACAGACCAACAGAAAACTAGAGAGGGGACAAGCTGCTGCGTCGTGATTGACCACTGTATGCCCAAAGTGCAGATGAATTGAAATTTAAATACAGATGACTTGTGATATTTTTAATACAATTTGTCGTTATTTTTTATTTTCTTCGCAGAACACAAATGTGACACTTAGCATCTGAGAGTAAGCATGCCAGACGCGCATGATTGTAAGCCCAAGCAAAAAATTGGTTTCTATTATTCTAATTAGTTATCTACAACTACACACATCTGACTGTTTTGCATGTGTTACGCATTGATAATAATATTGGCCATTTCATCTGTCTGTAGGTGATTCAGTGGCAGCTACTTAAATCTATGCTATACAGGACTCTATTATAGAGCCTGGGCGATGTATAAGATAGAGTAGGCTTGTCCAGTACCTATACAAACTTCTCAGCTGTTGGAAATACATTAAAATGTGACTTCCAAAAAATTAAATTATGTTTGAAATATGTTCAGAGCAAACTAGAAAACAGGCAACATATATACAAATACTTTAATTCCACGTCAATTATAGCAAAATAAAATAAAAATATACTTTCGGGGAAAACAAGCGCCATCTAGCGGAATACTTTGCTTAGCGATACGAAACATTCAACCTTATGTCTAAAGGACAGGTCTCGTTATAATTCATTTTGAGCCAAATGAGTTTCACCGTGGATTTCATCTTCATCACAGTTTCGTTCACCGTGAGAGCAACGTCAACCATGCCCTATTTTGTTTAAGTGTATACTTGTTTTAATTAAATTGTAAAGTTAGGTAGTTATTTGGCGTCTACTTGCGACATTCGGTCACAGTCTTCTTCTTATCGTAATTCAATTTTATTTTATTTTATTTTTAGTAATATTATGTTTTTGTATTTGATTTTTTTTCGTCTCAGTTCAAACTGGGGACTTGTCCAATCTTCCGATATCTATGGTATACCTACTGAAATCTACAAAGTTATAAAGAGTTTTCTCGACAATGGATTTTGTTATCATATACCTCTTAATACCTACTTAGTCTACATTGTATAGGATTCGTAAAAATAAGTTTTAAAGTATCTTCAAATAAAAATGAAGAGATTTTCTTTTTCGTGTGTGTTTAAAAACCGTTCTAGGTACTTACAAGAAAGTATCCTAAGGACAAATATAGATTGATAAATGCTTTATTAACTCATATAAACGTGGTTCTGACAAAAATACTAAAGAAATCAACTTGCTATACTAGGTCCAAGCGTTCATGAGAAAATCGGTGGTGACACACGGACGGACGGACAAGAGAGTGATCTCTTAGGGGTTCCTTGTTTACCTTTTGAGGTACGGAACCCTAAAAATAATAGAAACTAACATTACAGTACAGTATGGGTCATAAGTAAATGATCAGTTTGCTACAATAATACTATCAACAAGTATTGGAGTTACGACCTTTTTCTAATAGACGTTACACACAAACATAAATACTTGAATTAAAAGTACTCAGTATGATTCTTATTTTCAACATGTAAGCTATGTCTTTAGTTGTGTGAGTGGTATAAGCCGCCACCCGCTACACCAACCGAAGTGGGTTCGATCCACAAGTTACGTTGTTATAATGTTCAAATAGTGCTGCACAGGATTGTAAACGTTACGGTGGGCAGAGACTTTTGACCGTGGACTGTACCTACGGTGCAGTGGGCGGCCTTATCGATAAAAACAATTTCGACCTGCCCTCTTGGACAAGATTACTTTCTATCGCCAATCGACAGATTTTTTTGTATGAAATTATTAATTATATAAGATGAAAATTGTTTACCATTTTCTTATTCTCTAACGCAAGACCACGGGACTCTTCGTTGGATTATATCAATTTTGTACAAAAAAAAACACAAAAATATTTAGGTAAGTACTGATTTTTAAAGTCAGATGAGCTGTAAAATAGTAATAAATATGATTTCTGAAAATATTTTTTAAGGAAAAATGCGTCTTCAAAAATTGCGACTAAGACGAGACTTGAACTCGCATCCCTTGAATACAGTTCAAGTGCGCTGCCAATTACGCCACTTAGTCAAGTACCGTCATAGTCTAATTTAAGAATGGCATTAACCTCTTTCTTCAAGGGATGCGAGTTCGAGTCTCGTCTTAGTCGCAATTTTTGAAGACGCATTTTTCCTTAAAAAATATTTTTAGTAATAAATATTTATAATAGTGAATCTTTTTTCAATCTGTTTTAAAAATAAATTACCTCTACATTTTCACTGAAATGTTTTGTTTCTCATCGTTTCAGTACACAGATAGAACAAGTTTTCAATCGGAAAATCTGTTTTAAATGTTAGTGTAGTTCGGAAGTGAATGTCGATTGCATACAAAGTGCAACTAGAAGCAAGGTGTCTAACTGTTGGATTGGTTTTGATAAAGTTCATTGTTTTCAAACAAACTGAGCTACTCGTAGCAGCGCGCACGGTTTTACCAGAATAAGTGCCGATCTCGTGGGAAAATCGAGATAAAAAGTGATTTATGTAACTCCAAATTAATCAACGTATAATCTGACTATGTTTCATCAGAATCGGTTAAGTAGTTTTTTATTTTTTTGCAGGACATTTTACACATCGCCATCTAGCCACAAGCTAAGTTACTAGACTTGTGTTATGGGTGCTAGACAACGAATATACTTACTACTTACATTTCTTTTGTAAATGTATACTTATAATACATAGAAACAACCAGACCACAAACAAATATCTAAGCATAAATACTTGGCTGTGGCGGGAATCGAACCCTATGTTTGACCATTGTGCCAACTGGATCGTAAAGTTTTGGAGCCTATTCGTTACAAAGTAACATAATCTTTCGTCTTTATTATATTTGTTGTTTTTGACGTGACAACGTTTTATAAATTGGTTTGCCGGGTGACACTTCAAGAAACTGCGTTACGCTCCGCTGACGTTATGCGCTCACAATGAGAGCGAGTGAGAGGCACGCGGGCATGGTTAGTCCGCCTAAGAGCGAGAGAGACAGACATAAAAAGTGAAAGGCACGCGTCCCTTCCACTCGAGCACAGTTGTTGTCACGTAAAACTTTCGCCCGTATACCGACTTTACAGGCAACCAGTTTTTTTACACTGATTTTGATTTTCACTACAATTGTCCACTTTTACGGAACTAAATTAAAAAATATTCCTCTAATTCTTCGGTTTACAACTAAGTTTTAATATCAATATACAGCACGACAAGTTGTTGGCTCGTTCCCGTCAAAACTCCATTAAATATTGATAAAATTAAATCAGTTATTTAACAAACACACAATAAATAACTAAACAATACACAAAGAGTTTATTAAAGTTTCCCCTTTAAACTTTAAACATAAACAAAACCGCATTTATAACGAAATTATTATTCGGAACAACAAAACTGTAAGTTGAATTAAAGTTTCAAGTTATTTTAGTAAGTACATTGAAAGGACCAGTAAAGTTGTACAAAGCCACTGAGTTGCTGTGTTCCATTGGAGATGACAATAGGGAGAAAAAGTTTACAACGGACCACTCAACATGGGAACCCACACCGCGCACGTGTTAATACGCGGCGCGCGTATATTAATATCGTTGGTTTTACTAGTCATGGACCACTAAAATTGCAATACATTGCACAAAAGACCATCTAGCCCCAAACTAAGTAACTAGGCTCGTAATATGGTGACCATGTAACTCTAACTTACATCCTAACTTAGTTTTTAAGACGATTTCATGTGGTTTTTATACTAACGTATTAAGCATCCAAAGAAATAAAGAACTTTGACTTTGACTAATCTGCCAAAATATTGAGTTATTTCGACAGAGTTACGACTGCCGTAGTCAACTTTTTTTACGTATGATATCATACGTTCTTCACCGTGTCATCTGCAATGAAACATAGTACCTCAATGTAAAAGCCCACTTCATGGAGATAAAGCAACGAGTTTCTCTGTGAAACCTGGGTCTTTGCTCTCAAAATCTATTTTGATACTGTAATGAAATTATACGGAGCTATATTTTTATTAATTCGATTTACGCCTTGACGATGATAGATTTTACGGCGTAATGTTTTTTTTCCTGCAAAAGTTTTCTATATTAGTTCTTACAATCATTTGGCTCTTTGAAACATTCTCTCTACGCGAGGATGAGGTGGGGGTCTAACTATTTTGTCCTACTTGTTGAACCACCGGACTCCAAATAGTCTTCTGGTGCAACTATTCAACACCCCTAGTTGAAGACCCGAGTGTGGATCGGTGGTCCAATAATTTTCGAAATAGAAACAAAATCAATCTGAGCTTACACAAAAGGCACTTTTTAGGATTCCGTACCATACCCAAAAGGTAAAAACCCTATTACTAAGACTCCACTGTCTGTCTGTCTGTCACCAGGCTGTATCTCATGACAGTTGAACTTTTAACAGATGATGTATTTCCTGTTGCCGCAATAACAACAAAAACTAAAAACGTAATGTAATGTACGGAACCCTTCGTACGCGAGTCCGACTCACACTTGGTCGGTTTTTAACATAATACCTTTCACCATCTAAACTTAATACTAACTTAAATAATATGAAGGTACTTACTAACTTAAACGCATATAAAATGAAACTTAAATATTACGTTTAAATGTATTAAGTTGGCGCCGGGCAGTGAGCTAATGTTTGCACTCGACGTTGCTTGCGTTGCACTTCAATGTGGTAACATCGTCGGTCTAGGGGAAGTTTAATATTTGTCCGAATTTCCTGCTGTTCCGAACAAAATATGTATTAAGGATGCACACCTACGTTATTTAATGCGCAAAAATAAAAAATAAACTTTTTATCACAGTTGCTCATAAAGTGGATCTTACTAAACCGCTTTTAGGCTCATAATGCAACGTATTATACACGCGTGCGATAAAATAATATCCAACTAGTGCTAAAATAATATGTTATCTCGATAAGTTAAATACGTATCTTACTACTAATTACATGTTAGATAGATGAAACATTCTTAATTTATCTGGGTTATACTGTTTTCATGTATAGAAAAAAAGTCCCAACAAAGAGTTTTTAAGCCTTTAAGCCCTTTGAAAAGAAGAAAAAAGGTACCAACCTCTTTTCTTCTTTTCAAAAGGTTGTCTATTGTCTGTTAACGAACGATAATTTTACGTGATAACGTCTTTGAAAACAATTAAAAATTGAGTTTTCTTTTATTTTGTTTTTTCTTTAGGTAATATTTATGATATTAGATTTTTATTTTTTGTTATTAACCCCCGACGCAAAAACAAATGGAAAAAACCCTAAAAAATATTGTCTTTTGCCTAGCCTTTCGGGAGTGCAATTAACAAAAAAACAAAAATTAAAAAACCTGAAAAGAAAAACAAAAAAGTGTAAAATAATCCATTTCGGGTTACTTACTTGGAAGTCGGACTGGGTTAGATTGAATGTTGAGAGGTATAAAGAAAACATGGTGTCACCCAGTCCGACTTCCAAGTAAGTAACCCGAAATGGATTATTTTACACTTTTTTGTTTTTCTTTTCAGGTTTTTTAATTTTTGTTTTTAGGTTTTTTTGAAGTCGGTTTTTTAAATTTTAATTTATTTTTTTATTTAATCATTTTTAGTGCCAATGTCACTGGAAATTCTACTCCATGAGGCGAAAGCGACTGTTTCTTCAAATTGCAACCTGTACCTAATCGTAACCCATTGAAGAGTTTGATGATAAGAAGGTGTTTTCAGATGCTCCAATCATCGGTACCTATTTGTGTATGGGCCACTTCTATTAGTGGAAATGGAAAACTGAGCAATTTGTTGAATCTCGCTGTGCAGATCTGTTCATCACTCCGTAGATCCTTATCAGATCTTCGTTTAGGAGAGGGTTCTCTATCAAAATTCATTCAAACCCAGTCCGGCGAGGCAAAGGCGAATATTTTATTCAAATTGTAACCTGTAATCGTAACCGATTGAAGAGTTTTCTGATGAGAAGGTGGTTTCAGATATTCCATTTATCGGTAACTTTTAGTTTATGGGCCAATTCTACTGGTGGAAATCGAAAAATGAGCAATTTGCTGCACTCTCGAGGTGCAATTCTGTTCACCACTTCGAAGATCCTCATCAGAACTTCATTTAAGATAAGGTTCTCTATCAACATTCATTCAAACCCAGTCCGGCGACTAAATTCGACTAAATTCTTCAAATTGTAACCTGTAATCGTAACCGATTGAAGAGTTTTCTGATGAGAAGGTGGTTTCAGATATTCCATTTATCGGTAACTGTTCGTTTATGGGCCAATTGTACTGGTGGAAATCGAAAACTGAGCAATTTGCTGCACTCTCGAGGTGCAATTCTGTTCATCACTTCGAAGATCCTCATCAGAACTTCATTTAAGATAAGGTTCTCTATCAACATTCATTCAAACCCAGTCCGGCGACTAAATTCGACTAAATTCTTCAAATTGTAACCTGTAATCGTAACCGATTGAAGAGTTTTCTGATGAGAAGGTGGTTTCAGATATTCCATTTATCGGTAACTGTTCGTTTATGGGCCAATTGTACTGGTGGAAATCGAAAACTGAGCAATTTGCTGCACTCTCGAGGTGCAATTCTGTTCATCACTCCGAAGATTCTCATCAGATCTCCACCAAAATTTTATGGGACCACCCCTGAGGTGTCACCTTCCGAACACAAAAAGAATCATCTCAATCGGTTAAGCCGTCTTCGAATGATCGCGTAACATACACACAAAAAAAAAAAAAAAAAAAAAAAAAACATGCAGACGAATTGAGAACCTCCTCCTTTTTTGAAGTCGGTTAAAAAAAGTATTTAACAAGTCTTTTTTTATGTGCAACTGTGATAAAAAACGTCGTACGATACGCGTGTGGATTGATCTTTGTATCTCGGCATTTTTAATCGTGTACAGCTCGCGTGTGTTAAACCGCATAAATGCAAAGATCAATTTTCCACACTGTACTGTACTTCTGTACTTAACATATAAAGGGATATTTAACCAAACGTTACATGCTCAAAACTATATTAAACCTCTTTTTTGTAACACAATATGGGATATTTAACCAAATATGTTGTCCTATGATTTTCCATAAACGTTTCCGAGACGCTTTAGAAGTTTAGTGTGAAGGCATTATTTGTTTGCCGTAATGCTCTCTATCGATAGGAATGGGTTTGGAAATGCAACGCGCACTTTTGGAAATACATGGTCAAAATGAGTATCTTTGAATATCCTGTTTTCGAGACTCTTTATAGGTTCTGGAGTGTCATATTTTGTTCGCCATAATGCCATCGATAATGAATGTCATGCCATAATGGCATACAATAATGAATGCCATGCCATAATGAAATGCACAACGGCATTTTAAGTTACAATGCCTGTTGTGTCTTAAGGCTTTATGACTTTAGCTTGACTTTGCACATGGTTGTTTCACTCATTTTCAATTTTATTCTAAAGTTTGAAACCCTTCAGCCGCATGAAATATAAATGTAAAAAGGTTTAAGGGGTCCTCTTCTAAGATTTTATTCTCCAAAGACATGTTAAACAGAAAATCCGTACCTATTAAATAAATCCGAAACTTAATTCCCTCTAAAAAGGTCATTAACCCCTCCTCTTATCACAACCAGATAACAGTAAGCAATTTACTTTAGGTATAAACGTCGTGTCGTAAGACTGTTGGTTTAGGTCCCCCAAACTGTTCTCTAGGGCTACTTTAACGGTCCCATCGGGGCCCTTTATAGTACTGAATTATAACTAGGTACGAAGGTTATTTAAATTCTGATAACACTATGAATTTGTTAGGTATTATATTGTTGATCTAGTGGTAGATGCTTTGACTTTTATTACGAAGGTTTTGTGTTCGAATTGTAGCTGGTCCCTAGTATTTGGATTTTCTTTACGGAAAATTAGCAAATTGGTATATGCGTTAATTAACATCGTCTTCCTGTGACCACGATCGGTGCAATTCAATCGAAATGTTAATTGGAACGAAGTTCCTTATCGCGCGTTGCGAAAGGGGGCTAGACGGAAAAAAACAAGACCAAAAGTTGTAACGACACTTTCGACACTTTTTGCTATAGTTGTAAGCCGTGAGCCGTGCGCGTGTTTTTTTCGTTTCGTTTTTCTATTTCGCATTGAACAGTGTGGTGTCGCGACGACTATTTACAAAAAAAAAAATACTATTCCTTCACTAATTAATCGAAAGGAACTTCGTTCCATCCGGGTGTCCCTTGACACCTCTCAAGTTTTTATTTAATTATCACGTAAATATCGTTTAAGATGATAACCTTCTTTAACTATTTTTTGAAAAAAGACAAAAAGGTCGTAAACGCCAATGGCGTTAAAATTGGTTTGGATATATTTTAGTTTGACTTACACAACAAAAAATAAATAGGTTCAAGACCTTAGAAATGATTAACCAACTAACAAATTGTTAAAATAATTTAATAATATATTAATTATTATTATCAACCTTGTGGTTTTAAAAATAAATTTTAATTTTAGATTACCAGGTAATTTTAGATGATAAAAAAATTACAAAAGAAATTAGATTAAGCTACAATTTCTTCTTTTCTTATATTCGTTACGTTTGTGATGTCATATTTATGACGTTATACTTGTGACGTATTTATGTGCAAAAAAAAAGAAAATTAAAAAAAAGTGTGTTATAACCGCATTTCTGTTTTGCTTTTTGCATCTCTTCAGACCGATTTTACATCAAAAGCCAGGTTTAGTTTTCTTCTTTCCCGCGTCCTTACCACACAAAATTACCATCTTACAAGTCGTGACACCAACCTACCAACGGAATAAGAAATTTCCATCAGACAAGGCGCGTCACATAAATTCAATTTGGTACAAGCAACGTAGCTAAATGAACGAACACGGCTCATTCTTTCAAATTGAACTACAAAACCCTGTGTGATAGATATCCTGTATTGTGAGATTGTAACAAAATATCACAATGTATTCTATGGTTGAATATAGAGTGATGCTTTATTTGAAAATTTATGCTTGGATTACTGGTGTCAGGTTTTCATATTAAATTATTATTGAAGCTTGCTCTTTTAGAATATATTTGACTAGCGACCCGCCCCGGCTTCGCACGGATATATTATGCATGTATTATACACATAAACCTTCCTCTTGAATTACTCTATCTATTAAAAAAAGCGCATCAAAATCCGTTGCGTAGTTTTAAATATTTAACCATACATAGGGATATAGGGACAGAGAAAGCGACTTTGTTTTATACTATGTAGTGATAGTGATACTAGTTTCACCCACGTAAATCCCAATCCCGTGGGAATATCAGTAAAATAGTAGCCTCTGTTATTCCCAATGAATCCTCATACCAAGTTTCATCAAAATCGGTCCAGTAGTTTCGGAGCCTAATCGTTTGAAAAAAAAACCTTTGTTATATTAGTGTAGAAAAAAATCATAAAATTGTATAGGTAGTAAGAAAACCGTTTTCTAAAAGTCATTTCCTTTACCATAAAAGCCAGCTGTGTTAAAATTTTAGTCAAGCTGACGTTGTGCAAGTTAGCTGCTACTATATCAAACCTCAACGTAAAATTAAAATATACTAAACACAATAAAAACGATAGTTGGTCATGAAACAACACAGTTGTTGGTTTATGTATACGTCAGAGTGCCCGCGCTAATAGTTGCGCTATTGTTGTATTTTAGGATAACATGACGGAACGTGGTTCATTATGTCCCAGTGGCTTCGTAATTTTGGAACCGTTTATCAAAGTTTATTTTACCCAGTTTATTTGTGTTTAAGATTATAAATAGTTAATTAAGTATTGTTCTGGTAAAATATTCTGATCGGTATGTAATTGCTATAATTTTAAGATGTGCTGATAGTAACCCTATGCTTGTAATATGTATTAGATAATAAAGTAAAATAAAAGTAGTTAACATTGTCATAGATATAAGTAAGAAAAACAACTGCAATTACACAAAAGTATAAACTGCGAGCGTGAACCAGAATAACTTGTCGAGTTTAGTGCCGATTACCGAAAAATTAAGCCGGGTACTGTATTTAGATTGTCGCCTTCCCCTCCCCCCTCACGCCTCGTCTCGCCCCTCCCTCCTCATTTACAGAATACTAATTAAATAAGTTCTGCGCTGTGTTCACGAGTTGTTACAGTAACGGATGTTAGAAACCTCAAAGGCGGCATAACAAATAAAAACAAAAAAATAACAAATAAAAACAAAAAAATTTAGTACAATATTTTTGAGATAACGTCTTTGACGGAACACCTGCATTCACAGAAAAGCGTCATGTTACCGGAACATATCGCGTCCGTTCCCGTTAGGGAATAACAGAGTATCACTATCACTTCACTATCACTACATGGTATAAAATAAAGTCGCTTTCTCTGTCCCTATTTCCCTTTGTATGCTTAAATCTTTAAAACTACGCAACGGATTTTGATGCGGTTTTTTTTAATAGATAGAGTGATTCAAGAGGAAGGTTTATATGTATAATACATGCATAATATAGCCGTGCGAAGCCGGAGCGGGTCGCTAGTTTAATAATAACTAACGACCCAAGCATACAAAGGGAAATAGGGACTAGGGACGCGAAAAGTGACTTTATTTTATACTATGTACCTAGTGATATCTGAAATAGAGTATTTAAAATATCGCTCATCTGGGCTTGTGCTATGGTGACAAGTGTCAAAAATAAGATTTATATTAAAGAAAAAAAAGACAAAATGAGAAAAAAAAGGATTTTTTTATAAAGAAATAAAAAAAAATCTCAATTTTTCATCGTTTTCTTTTAACGTTATAACGTAAAATGATCGTCCGTGAACCGATTTTAAAGATAACCATATGTTTTTTATAAAATAAATAGAGAGATAGGCGGCCCGGGTTTTTTTATACTACTTACTAGCTACGAACCACGGCTTCACCCGCGTAAGTCCCGATCCCGTGAAAATATCGAGATAAAAAGTAGCTTATTATGTTAATCCAGGTCTTATTATGTTAATCCAGGTCAATACCGAGTTTCAATGCAATCGGTTTGGTAGTTTTTGCGTGAAGGAGTAACAAATTTCAAAATTATTTATTCACTCGGAATAATACAATTTACATGAAACCACATTGAAACGTCTTAAAAACCAACATACAAATACTAACACACAAACTTTCACATATATAATATTAGTAGGATTTCAGTTTATATTTTACTAGCGACCCGCCCCGGCGTCGCACGGCTGTATTATGTATGTATTCTAAAAAAACCTTCCTCTTTAATCACTCTATCCATTAAAAAAACCGTATTAAAATCCGTTGCGTAGTTTTAAAGATCTAAGCATACATAGGGACATTGAGACGGCGAAATGTGACTTTATTTTATACTATGTAGTGATAGTGATTTTTAATTTCTTCATTTGTGTTCTGTTACTATTTAACACGATGCGGGACGGACGGGGTATGCCGAAGATTATTCGAATTATGATATGACAGTACGGGCAATCCCGTCAAAGTATTTGTTCTTTCTAGAAGAAGTACGTTGATAACAGTAAAAAATTATATAGAGAACTATGAAAAGCCGTCTTTACTGTCGTATCACATCAGACTCTCATGGGCGTAGGATTATTTGAACGCACACATACACAAACTAAAAATGTTGGTATGAAATCGTGTCCTACAGGACCACAGTACGCACAGTACGGTTATTACCGTGATGATTGCTTTAAATGTTTTGAGTAGTGTCACGCAACGTGTAGTCAGAAAAGGTTGGGGGCGGCGATTTTCGCGACAATTTTTACCCGATCAAATTTTAACGTTACGGCGAGTATTTTGACTTTTATTTATGTCTTAAATAGTTTGATAGACTTTTTACGTGGTAACTGGGTAATTAATTACTAAAAAAACTATTACAAACGGTCTTTCTTCGGAGGTATAAATTAAATTTAACATTTTTGATTTACGGTTATGTAACTACTGTCCCTATTATGTTATACCAATTCAGCGTTATACAACACGGTTTTAGAAAGGGTATAAAAGCACTTCGTTAGCGACATTTAAATTGATTAAACACGTCATGTATGGATAAACAAATACCTGTTACCGCATTATTTTTAGATATGAGTAAAGCATTCGATATGGTTTGTCATAAAATATTGCTCATTAAACTTTATAAAGTTGGTATTAGAGGACCAGCTTTAGGTTGGATAAAATCTTATTTAGAAAACAGGACACAATGCGATGCGTGGAAGTTACAGGATATTGCCCAAAGAGAAAAATGGAGAAATATCAATCAGCATATCTATGTAATAGGTTTGGTGTGCCGCAAGGCAGTATTTTAGGCCCCTTGATTTTCCTTGTTTACATTAACGATTTACCTGGTGACATATCTCATGAGTGTGTCATTTTCGCGGATGACACAACAATAGTTGTGGACGGAACTGATCCATTGACATAATATAATTCTGAGGTAAACAAAGCCCTAACACAAGCAACAGATTGGCAAATAAAAAATAATTTAAAACTCAATACAGACAAAACAAAATTTATTCAATTTTATACAATGCAAGGAAATCCAAGTACTCTAAAAGTTCAGGTGCAAGGTAGGGACGTAGAAGAGGTTTCTCAAACTATATTCTGAGGTATAAATTATACCTCAGAATGTTTGATGAAGTTTGTTATGGTATATGTACATATATATATATAGGTAGATATTTTATTATTTGTTTTTCAACCTTTAAATATTTATATTTGTCTTGTTACTAGTTCTTCTTTTTTTAATAATGCTTGGTAATATTATGTTTCTTCACTGGTCCTATCTGTTTCGTTATTGTCTGCTTTGCTATTGTAGATTTCCTGTTCTCTTTGGTGAAACAAGTTTATGTAGTGTTAATATGCGAAAACGTGTAAATGGTGTTGTGCTTTATCTTTCTTTTTATCCTTAGTTGTATATCACTGTATGTTTTCCTATGAAAATAAAATAAAATAAATAAATATAGATCAACATTGTAGCTGGAAATACCATGTAGACAATCTGGGCAGTAAAATAAATACATTTGTTTATGCGCTGAGAAAGGTTAGGCAGACAGTATATTTGAAAGCGGCCCTAATAGCATATAGTGGATATGTAGACTCAGCCTTACGCTACGGTATTATAGTATGGGGAAATTGTACTGAAATAAAAAGTCTATTCATAATACAAAAACGATGTATCAGAGCCATGTTCGGTCTGAAACAGATTGAGTCTTGCCGTCCTTATTTCAGAAAATATAACATCCTGCCTGTAACGTCCCTTTACATATTGGAAACATGTATGTTTGTATTTAAACACGAATACTTATTTGAGAAGTGTAAGTTAAATAGTGTAAGACTAAAATTTAAGCATAGATTTGAACTACATAGACCAATAACCAAATTGACTACAGTAAGAAATAATTGTAATAATATGTGTATAGAAATTTTTAATTAGCTACCTGATGAACTTAAAATTATTGACAATTTGAAAGATTTTAAACTAGAATTAAATAAATGGCTTGTGGATAAGTGTTTTTATAATAGGTATAAATGAATATTTGCAAAATAAAATGTTTGGACAAATGTTATGATTATAATAATTGAATTTACTTGTTATTTAATTCTCACTTGCGTATATTATATGTACTGGACTATTAACTTATTGACATATTTAACTTGTTTTGACTTGTATTATTTAATTATTATTGTATTGTGTTGTGTTTAGTAATGTTGATTCTTATTCTAAACTTTATTTCTATATTTCTACATAATAAATTGGACAAAAATGTATGTACACCTGAAAAGGTAAAATTTAGTCAGTCATTTAGTAGAAAGCAAAATGATCTGCTAAAATATGTACCTAAATTTAACATGCAATAAAGTATTTCATTCATTCATTCATTCAGAGGAAGGTTTAAATGTATAATACATGCATAATATAGCCGTGCGAAGCCGGGGCGGGTCGCTAGTACGTAATAAACCATCTTGAATGTCGCTGAAAAACTCCACAATGCCACATCCAAAAACACTTTCACAATTTCGAAATCTTTAGGAAGTCATGAATTTCAGGGGTAGATAACGGCGACTTATCCAAGTGAACACCCTAGTAAAGACTGCAGTAATTAAATCTGTTAATGTTAACATTTCGTAGTTATTTTAACTGTTTTTTCAGCAGCTTCATGTTCTAAAAGTGTTATAGTAAATAACGTTTTTTTTTCTAACACCTTCTGTGCGAGTTGTAGCTTTGAGTCACGGAAAGTTGATCGTGTTAAGTTAAGGTGTCTTTTTAAGTTGAATTTTAAGTAGGAACAATGTTGTCTTGGTAAAAGATATGTCTATTAAATACAATGGTGAATCAGCTGTTACTTAAAATGAGGGGTCATTTACCTTCAGATTATACTTTTTTGTTTTTAATTTTTATCACTGTTCTAAAACAGAAATATTTTATTAACCAGCTGATTTTGACTTTTATTTGCAAAAAATGTGCAATTTTCTAAAAAGTCGTTATAAATGTTGTTAGTTATAATGCATAGAATAGCCTTCAACCGTTTTCTAAGGTAATTATCAGTTAGCATAATATTGAACGCGTCCTAACAAAACCTAACATTGTTTTAGCTCAACTACACCAATATCACAGAGGGAAAATATTTTTTGTTTGTTTATAAAAAATAAGCTTCGAAACTACTGGACCGATTTTAATGAAACATGGTATGAGTACAGTCGGCTGCATAATTGCAGCCCTCGTTAGAGTTCGAAAATGACTATTATTGGAATGTTTGCATTCTAATAATTTTTGTTTGATTAACTGATGAGTTAGAAGACTTTAAACTTCACCTAAAGCAGGTGTCTAGAATTATTATAGCAGCCGTTTTGGAGCTCTACGGTGGGTCTGCAAATATGCAACCGACCGTAGGTACTTACACCTATTCATTGGAAGTAACATATTAATCTTAATATTTACATGAAATCGGGACTTACGCCGGTAAAACTATTTTGAAACTACTTAAAATACTCTTAAATATTATTAAGTTTACTTACTCTACTACAACTTATTTCAATTACTTAACTTCTAAGCACTAACTTAGGTTACTTAGTGCAACATTCATCCGTCTGGATCTTAATTAAATTAATGTATACGGTACGTCCAAAGTTTTGTAAATATATTTAAAGATGGTATCCTGATGAACCTGCCATTTAGTTGGCTCCAGACGTATTGAAGATTTTCGCTGGACACGGCCAACTAAGCCGAGAGGGTGGTAAGGTGCAGGGCAAGCCTATTTTATCTAATACATTTCCCAGGAAGGCCTTGAAAAACATCGAATAAAGTAGCTGGCGTTGTATAAACTAATCTTGATTTAGTGTAAAGGCCATACCTTCAAAAATATTATCCCGCCCGTTCATAATATCTGTAGTCTGTTCAGTGTTCACCCTAAAATTACCAAAAACAACTCTCAAAAACTCATACAGAGCGTATGTTTTTAATTAATTTTAAATCCATTGCCGATAGAGTTACTGTAGCACTCGACGAAGTTAATGAATTTGCGGCAATGTATATCGAACCGAGACTAATTACATTGGTTTGCGGGTTGGATTTTTATTACAGTACATTTTATTACGTAAACATTGCGTGTTCAGTGTTTTTGTTTTGGGTGTTTTAATTGTTTATTTGTTGATCGATGTTGTAACCTTGAAATATAACAATTAGGTAAATATAATTCGATCTACCATAAGACATAGCATAGAGACCTACTTCCGTAAATATTAATAACTTTTACGTAAAATTTACCCAATGCGTTAAGTACAAAACCAGAGAGAAAATTTTATATATAAAATACTAGCTGCGCCCCGCGGTTTCACCCGCGTAAGTCCCGATCCCGTGGGAATATCGGAATAAAATGTAGCCTATGTGTTAATCCAGGTCTCCAGATATCTAGATACCGAGTTTCATCGTAATCGGTCCAGTAGTTTTTGCGTGAAGGAGTAACAAACATACATACACACACACACACAAACTTTCACATTTATAATATTAGTAGGATAAATATTGCAGTAAATTTCTCGCAGCGCCGCGTCTAGCGTCAAGCTAGACGCTAAGCTACTAGGCATGTGGTATTGTTAGACAAATATTATAATGCTCAAATACTTTTATTTTGTATATACATACATAATATATTATTATTTTAAACATGTATAAATACACACACCAGAAACCACCACACCAGAAAATACCAAAGTACGGCTTTTTATTAATAATTTAAATTAATTATTAAAATTCACCCTCGATCATAAAAATAATCCAATTTATTAAGCTCAACTAGTGATGTAAAAAAACGAGACCAAACTTGTTTAAAAAATTAAAGCATTGTATTGATATTTTTGAGTTATGACAAGTCTTAGTACGTTAATCTAGTTATCGTAATTTCGAGTCAGTATATTCTATCAGTTATTATTTTTCCTTCTCAAAAGTTGGCCACTTATACTGCAGCAGTATTTTTAATGGAGTTCAGGCATTAGGGTACTATGGATATTGGTGCAGGTGCACCATTGAATGCGACGCTTTAAATTCAGTCTTTAAAACCTACATAATTTCATTTTAAGACTGGCTCGGTCCTTGTGAAAGCTTACCCCATCACTATTAAACATGGTTTATACAGACAGATAGGCATCAAAAACACTAATTACATCTGCATTAGTCAAGTAATTTGTTTCCATTAGAATAAGATACGAAAAGTTGGGAGATAAGTTTATTTAGACATTGATAAATGAATGACAAAATAAGTGAAATAAGAAGGCGCATAATATTATTATGTAAAACTAGCCGAGCCCCGCGGTTTCATCCACGTAAAAAGGTATTGCCTGCTCACCATATTTTTTTTATCAAAATCGATTGAATTTGATCGTTCTACTTCTTTTTGTGTCAGTCTGATTATAACCTCTAGATGAGTCACCTCGATATATCATAAACAGAAACAAACAAATAAAAAGGTTAGAGAAGAGATGACAAAACTAAATCGACACAAAATACAATGAAAAATGACAATCCGATTAGAGGCTTATTGTTAAGATTATGGTGGACGTTGATATTTAATGTCAATCGATTTAAAAAAACCTTGACTTTCTGAAAAAGGAAGCGACTTCCTCCACCTAACGAAAACACGTTTCAACCTAATTATTTTGCGATCAGTACTTCTAATCTAGATGAAATAAATGGGTTCACCGTCCGACTAACGGGCTGTCATTAATTTAGTCAGAAATTAATGTGCCCGCAGTGACAGTGTTAATTTGATTTTATTTGCTCTTTGTTTATTATACCTTGGTACACTGACTAGTTTACGCTGGTGGTTTTACTTGAGATGTCTGTAAAAATTTAAATAATAAGAATCAGTTTTGTGCCTCAAGAAGATAAAACAAAGGTCATGTAAAATCACTCGATTGTACGAATGTACGTATTGTACATTGATACATTTTTTTGTCATATTTCAGCAAAACATTAAACCTTAATGAAATATACGCTCGAACATACCTCATGACTTCACTAATCACTTCTTTAATTGAAGGAAACCGTATGAAAATCCGTTCTGTAGTTTCTGAGTTTATTGCATTTAGACAGATAGACGTGACTTTGTTTTACAATAAAACGAGCTTCGCTTTACGGTCCCGATCCCTAGGGAATTTCGAGATCAAAAATATCCTATGTCTCTCCATCTCCTAAATTATGACTATGCCGATTATCCACTATATCCAATCGTTTGACCGTGACAAACAAACAAACAAATAAATAAACTTTCGGATTTATAATACAAATTAAAAAAAACATTACATACTTTGTGAAAAAAACCCTGAAAATGTCTGCCATTTAATGAAAAAACAAATATTTATCCTTTATTATCGAAGCCTTTATTGCTAACTGTACCAAATATAATAATTTAATGGATCCGTTGAGAAAAGAAATATTATTTATTTTAAAATGTCGTGGACCCATTAGGAAGCAAAGTCTGAAAAAGTCATGGAACTTTGGGAATAAGCCCCAAAATTCACCCCTATTATTAAATTTCCTTTTTTTTGGTACAGTTTCGACTCTTACTTGTTATTTTAAAGCACTACCAAAGCCACAGAGCAATGCTAGTAACACTACCATTAGCTCCGGTATTTCATCCAGATTCCATAATCGCCGGGACTCGAACGTCCAAATTAGAGCAATATTTCATTGATAACAGAGTATCAGATACTTGAATGATACTTTACTTAGATAAGTAGGTAAGTACGTATAGTTTAAATTGAATTTGTATCGGTTACCGTGAAATTAGTAATGTTTCTTCCCCCTGTCGAATTTAGGGCTACATTTCATTTGGGCAACATCCCATTTCGTCTCGTAAAATACCAGAGACTCTTCGTTCGCCCCGCGTCGAGCGCTCGATTTTTACTAATATTCGTTCGACATCGGAAATATGCTATTTTTGAATTGCTCGATATTGTAACTATCGTAACGAGTGGTCTCCACCATTCGTCGCCGACAGACGAGTGGTAGAATAAATGTCAAACAATCATAATCAAACATACGGAAACGTTCTTTGAAAAATATTTATAACTTTTGGGATTATTTCGGATGTTCGTCGGTAATTACCGGTTTTCAATTTTCTGCGTAAAACTAACAAAAATTTAAATTTTAAATTTAGACGACGAACGATTCAAAAATACAGAAAATTGCTGTCATGCGATTTGAAACTCGAGCGTGATTTATAGACGTAGGTATACGACAAAGCTATGTCACACGAGTGATTCAAAAATAGAGCCCCTGATTTACCTAAACAATAGTTGCATTTCCAATTCCAATTCAGGATGGGTAAAGATTTCTTTCGCAATCTTCCAAGCATCATCAGTTTATTATTTATTTTATTTAAACTTTTCATTAATTCTGTCTCACTTGGCAAACAAAGCATTTTTGTCCGACATTTTCCAATATAGACATTTTGCCATTTATTATTTTTTGTTCTGATTAAGAGCGATTTTTTTGCCGTCAAATCTGTTAAATCACTACATAGTATAAAACAAAGTCGCTTTCTCTGTCCCTATATCCCTTTGTATGCTTGAATCTTTAAAAGTACGCAACGGATTTTGATGCGATTTTTTTTAATAGATAAAGTGATTCAAGAGGAAGGTTTATATGTATAATATATGCATAATATAGCCGTGCGAAGCCGGGGCGGGTCGCTAGTATTCATATAATTTTATTATTGTGTTGACATTTAACTGCATGAGGCTTCAATTGGTTTATAATTTATTTCTAAGTGAATATGTCTTTTGTTGTCCTTTGGTACCAGTAGTAATCAGTTATTCTATCCATTTCTTACTACGGTAATATTAAGTTGTTAGTTTAAAAAAAATATTCCAAGAAAATAATACTTATATTTCAACACAAGTTACACTTAAGTCTCACATTTCCACCTGCGTGACACAAGTCAATCAGCCAATAATCTAATTGTAAACTTTAATTGCGAAATAAAATATCGGAAAAATATCTGAAAATCTGTGTTGAAATTCAATAGGAAACTGGTGTCATTAGCTGCCGAAACCTAACCCCAATTTACATCATAACGATGTCTTGCTGGCTGCTTCCTAATTCGCAATACAATTTCAACTTATTCTACTCCTCGTATAGTGGTGTGGCTCACCTATTGTTAGAGTTTTCAGATCGCCTTAGATCCTCTAGCTTGACCTAACGACTGCTACTAGAGGTAGCAACCGGGACCAACGGCTTAACGTGCCTTCCGAAGCACGGAGGAGCTCACGAAAACACATTTTTGCCACACTACTAATTGGCCACCCATCGGAGTAATGACTTTAAACTTCAACTAAAGCAGGCGCCTAGAATTTTTCTTGTGTTGAAAACATTCTTATAACAGCCGTTTTGAAGCTCTACGATGGGTCTGCAATTATGCAGCCAACCGTACATTTAAGTTTTTGACATAAAACTACTTTAACCGCTTAAACAGAAGTGGCGTCCTCAGAGGCCACTCTGAGGAGTTCAGATCAGAAGGCTGATTTACAAACAATCGGAAAGAAGAAACGAATAAAACTGAAAAGACCAGGATGGTAAGACGTCAAAAGTCGCGGGAGTGAAAGAGCAGCAATTAATTTTTTTTTTTCATTTAGGTTGCCTTCCGACGGTTAATCTGAAGGCTACAGAAACGAACAAATCTGAAAAAACAAGGATGGCAAGACGGCAAAAGTTGCGTGAGTGAAAGAGCAGCAATTTTTTTTTAAATTTTTATTGCCTTCCGACGGTTTGTCCTGCAGGAGCTCAGAGAGGCCGTCAAAACAAGTGGAGCTTTTTATCTTCACTTTCACAAAGTGGTTAGATTAGTTACATCCTTTTTCGCCACATCCGTTACACATTACACATTTAGTTTTAGAAAGTAAGTCATTTTCTTGACGTTATAAATGCTACTTTTCTGACAGATTTAGACAATCACATCGAAATACGGTGAATCAAGAACCAGCCGCTACAAGATTAATATTATTTTATTTCAAGTTTCAGGAGGTTGGGTGTGAATTATTAGAGTTTTAATTGTTTCAAATTAAGGAAATTTTCTGTAGTGATATTAGAGTTTGGAAATTTTCGGCTGTCGTTAATTATTAAACGTATATTTTTGGCTAAAGTGTGGTAAAATATTAGAGATAAGTAGGTGATGTACGAAAAAAAATTTAAAAAAAAATCTTACTGGCGAAAGCGGAATGTGACTGGTCTGCTTAGTTTTTCACTTTAGACAGTCCTGAGGAATAAAAACGTAAATAGTCAAAAAATACAAACTGATAAAAGCGGAACCTGACAGATGCGTCCTCAATCCATATTTCACGTCAAAAAAATTCCGTGATTAAAAAATGTAGATACCTACCAACCAAAGACCCAAAGAAATTAGATTACATTAGTTGCATATTAATATTTATTGAAAGGAAAAAAAAACAGCATTTGGTTACGCAATTTTAAAATAAAACATTGACCATTATGATGTATCAAAAAAAGAATAATCAAAATCGGGCTTTATACTGCCTTTGTTATTTTCCTTTGGACTGTACTAAGTTTCTGTCCCACTCAGAATGTAGTCTAATTATAGTCTAGTCAAATAAGAATCTGATGAACTCAACATTAGTGCTGCTGAGATTCTGGCAATCTAATTATCTGACCTACTCACAAACCGAACAAAAATGAAACAAACTCCAGATTTTGACCTAAAATCTGAAATGAAAATGAAATGAAATGAAATAGTTTATTTTCCAGACTACTGTCCACACAAATTACAAACTTTTTTTTTTCTAAACCAATCAAACACACACACAAAAATATTTTTTACAAAATAATACAAATCTTAATCGTCTTTCTTCGTTTACATCTAACGCGTAAATCGTATTCATGATTTGACATCCGAATGCGGTTATTGCAAATGACCCTTTCTTTAAAGACATTTACACGTGAAACCTATTTAACAAAAACGTTAATTACAAGTACAACAGCAATGTCACAAAGTACCCTAGTATTTGCTCCGTAACACTAGCCATTTATCAAAGTGGCCATCTGCATCGGACGTGCCGCTTGTCCGGCTGTCACTCATTATTGTAACTGACGTTGCAAATTTCATTATCTATGTGCGAATTGGGGCGGAGCCTGTTCTGATGTTTGTGATAATGTGATAGTTTGACAGACGAATTGGGAGCACAAGCCATTGACGTAGGAAACATTTACGGGGTTAGGGTGAAAGGGTACCTGCGAGCTCTCCATACAAACGTAGTCGACTGTTTCCTCCCTGGATAATGACATTAGAGCAAATATTTTTGTGCCATAAAACCTATAACTGCCATGACTATGCCCCTATGTTTTGGTTTTTTTCATTTTCTAATTATCATAGAAATTAAAATTAAAAAAATTATAAAATTTAAAAAATCAAAAAATAGGGGCATGGTCATGGCAGTTATAAGTTTTATGCACCAAAAATATTTGCTCTAGTGTCATTATCCAGGGAGAAAACAGTCGACTACGTTTGTAATAGTTTGTATGGAGAAAGCCTCCGGTACCCTTTCCTCTTAAGGCGGTTGGTCAAGAGTGTGTTTGGTCAATCGTTTGCCAAAGGAGTATTTTGTCAAAATATACGTTTCGTCAAAACCTTGTATTTTCATGGGTGTATTTTATTTAGTCAAACTACATGTTTAGCCAAAGGAGCAAGTTCTTTATTTAATCTAATGGTATTGATCTAATGGTGGTGACTTTGACTACTTTTTAAAGTTTGAAGCTTATTTAGCAACACCCAGGGGACGCATGCATTGGGTACAGTGGTTATGGCTTGATTACTTCTGCGGACGCGAGCTTTAGATCGTCCCCCTTCAATTACGGTGAGGTAACTTTAGAACTCGCTATCTTTTTACAAATACTCAAATACTCAAATACTCATTTATTGGTAAGGCATTACAGGTCAAATAAACAAAAATCATACATTACTTACTATTATGTAAGTTAAGGCGAGTTTAAAAATCCAAATTATAATAAAATAAATAAAATAAAATAATTACAATTTTCATAAATTAATTGGGTCAAATTGTAAAATTAGTATAAAAAATAATATTAGAAGAATATAATGTCAATTTTTACTACAAAATTCAAGTGATATATAAATTCTTAATAAAATCATTAATGTCATAAAACGTCTGCTCAACAAGCCATTTCTTCAGTTTATTTTTAAAAGCAGGCAGGCTAGGTGCCGATACAACTTCACGGGGTATTTTATTATAGATATTCGGACCCATTACGTGTGTCAGTTTGCCAGACCTCGCCAAGCGTCTGGGTATGTCCTCCAGCATGTGAGCATGACGAGTGTGAGAGTGAGCGAGTGAGAGTGAGCATGACAAAAATACACTTTCAAAATGTCACATTTGCAAAATACCACATAACGGGTCACAGCCCGTATAAAAATAAGGAGAAATCATTTAATTAGTCCCATACACACGTTTGAGCGTAGATTTTAAATTAATCCGAAAAATCTTTATATACCTACTTAGCTTTAAACCAACTGACAAAGTCTCAAACTAATGGAATAAAAATTAAATCAATTATTGATTTTATCGGATATTGAAATAGAATTAAATTTTATATTATCCGTTAAATCGATTTAGTTAAATTAAGTCTAATTTGTTTAAGAACAATTTCATGCAAGAAGCTCTAAGTCTAGCATTTTAAGCTACCTAATCTTTATTAAAATACACATTCCTAAATATAAATGTAAAATAAATATCACACAGAAACGTATTCCTAACGAGCCTTACTCGAATTTACTCGACTCAAAAAGCGAGTAATTTAATGCTTATCATCAGCATATCTTTACTCAACTTCGTTCGACTTGTAAAACGGTTGTAAACTCAATTTTACACCTCTTGGTTAATATTGAAATTTAAAGAGAATGCCTAGGTAGGTAGATATAATCAGGCAACAAAACTGTAGACCCACCGTTAACCAATGTTTTTAACTCAATCAAGATTCTAAGGAAGTTTAAAGTCTTGCGACTCATTTATTTATTAGACCAACAGTCAGTCATAGAAAAACATTCTGTCTGAATGATGAATTAAGCAGTATCACTATCACTATCATCACTATCACTTCACTAACACTACATAGTATAAAACAAAGTCGCTTTCTCTGTCCCTATATCCCTATGTATGCTTAAATCTTTAAAACTACGTAACGGATTTTAATGCGGTTTTTTAAATAGATAGAGTGAGGAAGAAGAAGGTTTAATACGTTTAATACGTAATAAAAGAAGAAGGTTTTTTTGTGTAATGGGTCATAAGTGCCTGCAATAAATCTATTTTATTTATTATTTATTTATTTAATACATGCATAATATGGCCGTAATGTATAATACATGCATAATATGGCCGTAATGTATAATACATGCATAATATGGCCGTGATTTTATTATCAAGACCGACCCGTCCCAGTTTCGCACGGCTATATTATGCATGTATTATACATATAAACCTTCCTCTTGAATCACTCTATCTATTAAAGAAAACCCCATCGAAACACGTTGCGTAGTTTTAAGATTTAAGCAGTCAAAGGGAAATAGGGACAGAAAAAGCGACTTTGTTTTATACTATGTTATATTTTGTAACGTTGGCATTCTGATAGTGACCTCTACCGGCAAACCACCTGCACAAAATACACGTGTTTTAATTTTAAATATAAAAATAAAATAAAATATCTCACTCACAAACAATTAGTGCGATTGTTTAAAAATATAAATCAAAGGTATCTAGCAAAAATAATTCATTCCCGTACCGGGAATCGAACCCGAGCCTCCTGGGTGAAAGCCAGGTATCCTAGCCACTAGACCATACGGGAGTTACGATTAGCTTCGAAATTATGATATTCAAATAGGTTTGGATCGCGATAAAATTGCGTAGCGATGACGCAATTTTGAATCATTGTCGTTTGTATGAGTCACTTTTTTTATATAAATTAGGTTTTATAATAGCTGTGGCATTATTTTACCGACTTGGAGTAGGTATATTAAATTCTCAGTCAGTTGTAATTATTCATATCACATTGAATCGTCTTAAAAATTAAGCTAAGATGTTTGTTTTAGGAACGTGACTACAAATGACAAAAAGGCACAAGAAACTTCTGAGTTTCTTAATTTTATTTTGTAATCATGCTCATAAAGGTCAAAATTATAAATATTTTTGAAGGTTATTTGTAACTAGCGACCTACCCCGGCTTCGCACGGCTGTATTATGCATGTTTTATGTCTATAATCCTCTTGAATCACTCTATCTATTAAAAAAAACCGCATCAAAATCCGTTGCGTGGTTATAAAGATTTAAGCATACAAAGGGAGATAGGGACATAAGGACAGAGAAAGCGACTTTGTTTTATACTATGTAGTGATAGTGATAGTGATACAGCAATTAAAGTGAGGTTTTTCTAATATCGAAAAAATATCCAGGATTCATCCCACTTTAATTTTTCACTTCACCGACTTCAAAAAAGGAGGTTCTTAATTTAAAAAAAAAAAAAATTTTATTCTATCAGTACCTACCTACCTATCCATTTAATAACATTGCGAAAATTGTATTCAAACAGGAACAAAACGTTAAAGAAGTTTGTAGGTAATTGAAAGAAAATTAAAAGAAAAATGTATCTTGGTTTCCTGGAATACAACAAAATTCATTGAATTAAGTGCGAGTCGAACTCGCACACAAAGGGTTCCGTAGTATAATATTCTGAGCGTCGCTTGCAGGATCTCGATGTCAAACGCCTTGCCAGGAAAAATCGTCCCAAGCCCAGTTACAATAACACCTATAACCGGTTTGCCCAGTTGCACTGCCATTCTTGCAATAGGAGCTTTAAAACAAAGTTTGGATTCGCGAGCAACCTCCGCTCCCATCACCCTTAAAAATTTTGTCTAGCCAAGCTTTTCGTCGTTGGCGGATACGCCATTTTTAGTGTTTGTTGTTATACCGACAACTCAAATACATCACAACATCATCTGTGAAAATTTCAACTGTCTAGCTATCACGTATCATGAGAGACAACCTAATGACAGATAAACAGATGGACAGACGGACAGTGGAGTCTTAGTAAAGGGTTCCGTTTTTACCCTTTGGGTACGGAACCCCAAAAAAGGGAAAGAAATAAATTGGACCCGTTCCTAAATCAACAGAGCATTAATTTGAGCGTAGTTTACGCCTTTTACTATACTGCGAGCAAAATGGTATTGTAATATTTTAGCCTGACCCCAACCTTCCTTGACTGCGGTTGTTTTGAACAGCTTACTGCGGGTAGCAGGTGGAGACACAAGGTGGAATGATCATCACAAAATTCTTTAGGGAACGGTTATGTCAAAGATACATCGAACTTTTTAGGGTTCCGTACCTACCTCAAAAGGTAAAAAAAAGGAACCCATACAATTTCACTCTCTTGTCCATCTGTTTGTCCGTGTGTTACCTCCGGTTTTCTCAGAAACGGGTGGACCTAGCAAGTTGAAATTTATACCAGATACTGAGATCTATAGTCCCTATTAGGTGTTTAAAATCAAGGTCCTGAGTTACCACGATAAAAAGTTATGGGCAATTTTTTTCTTGGTTTGCTTTTTTCCTCATTTCACCTGATGGGAAGCGAAGATGAAGACGAAGAAGTAGCATGGTCGTCTAGAAGGTAATTCAGTATCTACTTGAAGACTCCAAGTTTGAAGTTTTGGGCAGAGAGTTCCACTTAAGAAGTAGGTACATACGAGAAAGGTGCATCCATGACTCTTTCACAGTTCACACATAGTTGTCACCTCTATATAAAACAAATGTATGAAAATTGAGACGCACGCACATGTCGAAAGATGCATTACTCCGTTACATGGATGAAGTTCATCTATATGTTCTGACTCATGATTGGTCAAATCCAGGTTACTGCTCCCCGTGCCACACTTCTTCGCAAATACTTGTGCGATGTCAATGTGCAATGCATAGCCTAAAGCTGGAGACACATTATCGGATGCGGCTGACGGACGCGACTGAGAGCCGCGACTGATAGGTGCACGGTTGTTTGGGACGCCGTGGTGGGCCATATCGCTATGGGACGTCCGAACGCTCACGGGTGACCCAAGGTTACGTGAGTTACGTCCGATAGTTTGAACAGTTCATACATTTATTATTAAATAGATACGTTTAGTTAGCGTCTGTCAGTCGCGTCCGTCGTCAGTCGCGTAGCCGCATCTGATAATGTGTTTCCAGCTTTACCCATAGTCGCCTTCTACGAAACCATGGGAGGAAAGAGATAGCCCTATTTTAGGCTAGACGACTAAAATTAAATTTCGTATTCTAAAGAAATCTAACTGAAAATATGATATTGGTTTAATTTTATCAAAAAAATAATTGCCTTTTAACAAGATTAAAATGATCTGCCAAAGGTTTCTTTTGACATAATATTCTAAGAATTTTAATAAAAAAGATTGTGCTTTCTTTGAATTTGAATTTTATTATATTTTTTTTATCAATTGGAGCAAAGATTTCAAGTATTTTGTTAAAACTATTAAGTGCTAACTTCGCCCAATGGATTTTCCCACAATAGGAACCTGTTTTAAAATCAGATGAAAGTCCCTATGTCCTTCTTCATACCCGCTATTGTCTATTTTAATAAAAAATGTCATTAAGAGCAAACAGACAAACAACCAAACTTTCGCATTTAAAAACACAGGGGACATCATTTTATTTGCAAACATTTTTTTGTTCCTTTAACAAAGCTCCAACTTTGAAACGCTTAAAAACACCTAAATTATGGTAGGTAAATTACAGACTTTTTGATCGCTCGACTGTTCAATTTTAAGATAGATGCTTTTTTGACAGCCTCCATGGCGCAGATTACTGGTTCGATTCGGAAATATTTGTGTGATTTATACTTATATTGTTCGATCGCTTCTGTGTTTCGGTTTTAATCGTCTTTTGCTTTTGCATTAGTTTCATTCTAGAAGTCCATAGAACTAGTGAGGTAAAAAATTCTCAATAAATAAATAGTACAGGACATTCTACACCTCGCCATCTAGCCTCATGCTAAGTAACTAGACTTGTGTTATGAGTGCTAGACAACGGATATACTACTTATATACTTTTCTTTTGTAAATATATACTTAAAATACATAGAAACAACCAGACCCCAGACAAATATCTAAGCATAAATACATGTCTGAGGCGGGAATCGAACCCGCAACCCTGTGTTTGGCAGTCCGGCATGGTGACCATTGTGCCAACTGGGTCGTCAATAGTTCTATGGGGCAGCTCCATGATGGAATTTGTGAGAACATACCCATTCTGATTGGAGTTTCTGTATAATAAGAATGCATTTACCAAAAATACGCTTTATTATTTTTGACATCTATATTACAATATTAATTATTGGGCTAGGTCGCGCTGTGTGCTGACTTTTTTACTGTCAAATTAAGCAGTCGGTCAATCAAAAAGCTCTGGTCTGCTTGTAACCTAACTTAGACAGAAAACATGTTGTTTTTCAAAAGACGTAACAAAGTAAGTAATTCATTCACGAAACTTGTAGCATAATTACTTACAAGAAAAACTTCGGTGCTTAGTCATTTTAAGGGGGTAGCCAGAGGCCTGCGAGAGTTGGGTTTGAGTCACGGTCAAACATTTTGATCAAACTCGCGTTATTATCATACGTTCGGGCCAGATCTAGAGAAAAAGACACATCACTAAATTCCCCAAGAAGTCTGAAACTTCGCATTGGGGTTTTTTTTACGAAATAGGCGCCTGCGATAAAAATATTTTTTTTAATTCGATCCCTAATGGGGTAATAAGGACTAATTTTGTAATTTATAAATAATATGAAAAGTGTGTATGATTGTTACTCCTTCACGATAGTTAAATACCTTAATCCATAGGCTAACTTTTTATCCTGATATTTACGCGGATAAAACTGCGAGGCGCAAAAAATAAGAAACTTAATTCATCGTTGTTTTATCGGGAACTGCTTGCTTGAAGCTGAAGCTTGACTGTCACGAAAGTTCTTTGAAACAGAATATGTATAGGTAGTTACGTTTTTAATATTGGTAGGTTAAGAATTAAAAAAAATATATTTTTTTAAAAATAATATCATTTTCACAACTTTTTTGGCTTGACCTCAACCAACATTTTTCACCGGTAGCATCATACTTTGCACTAGTTGACTTGTCCGTTATCGGTGCTTTTTAAAATAAGTATTTTTCCAACACAGAATAGAAATAAACATGGCAACTTCTCACAATTTCATTCCTCAAACTTCATTAAAGGTTATAGCATCATAATTGTCTGCTTGACCGTTACCAGGCCACTTTAAAACGGGGTAAGGCATTAAGCAGGGATATAAATGAGTCCATCCAAGCGAGGAAATGAGGGGCGATCGGCCAAACGATCGAAGTATTAAAGAAGTACTTAGTAGTTTAAGGTGCAGTTACACGGAGGGTTAAATTATAGCTAGTTTTAGAGTTTTAAACTATTATACATCTGTCGGAGATTTAGCAACTTCGTTAATTCAGTGTACGTTTCGAAGTACTTTGAAATAATAAAAGTTGTGAAAAGACTGGCTCCTGCGTCATGAGAGGCGGGGCTAACCAACAGGATAAAAAGAGCTGTAGGCTTGTGTTCGGGGGGGGTTCTTTTTATCTGATCCCTGGGTATTTCGTAAGTGTGATTGTTGATTGTGATGAATTAAATATTGAGCAGAGTATCTGAATTCTTATTTTAATTGTTTACGATGAGTGACGTGGAGTCAGGCTCGGAATCATTCGCCAACGCTCGGCCCCCCTGCGACACATCTAATTTAGATGATTTTATACAGCGCCAGCACTATAAACCATGACTAGCTTTTGCCCGCAACTTCGTCCGCGTAGGTAGATGTTGAAAATGGACTAAGAAATCTCGGTGTACAAACAAACAAACAAACAAACAAACAAACAAACAAACAAACTTACAAACTTTGTCTTTTTATTTCTGGTGCATAAAACTTATAACTGCCATGACTATGCTATTTTTGATTTTTTTTTTGTCATTTTCTATTTATCATAAAAAATAGGGGCATGGTCAATAATGGTCATGGCAGTTATAAGTTTTATGCACCAGAAATATTTGCTCTAGTGTCATTATCCAGGTAGAAAACAGTCGACTACTTTTGTAATAGTTTGTATGGAAAGAGCCTACCGGGGGCTCTTTCCATACAAACTATTACCCTTTCCTCTTATTAAGTCGTCCATCTAATCTGAGGGGCACAAACTAAAGTTGGCCAAATAAATAAAGACACTTTCTGATTTACAATAATAGTAGAAACAGTAAGTATATAATAATGATTTAATTACAAACTTCATCATCTCCGCCATTTAACAACCAAGCTTAGATTACGGTAAAGATTTTTGAATTCAAATAGAACCCTAAACCATTGTTCAAATGGAATAAAAGTAATCGTTTTGCTTTCAACAATGGTTCTTCATTTATCTTTGTGTTCTCTGATTTTGTTAATGATACTCGGTTTTGTCAGATATTGTTAATAATTGATGATTAATTTAAGGTTTTAATGAAGGGTGTTAAAAGATACTGTTCTTACTAATAACCGGTGCAGCGGTGGTTAGCTGCGTAATTATCTTGATAAAAACAAAATCGGTTCATCCGTTCAGGAGTTAAGATGTCACAGACAGACACACACACAGACACGTCAAACTTATAAAACCCCCTTATGTGGGCTTTAAAATTAAAATTATATAAAAATAATGAATATTGAGAAAGAAAAAATCTAATACTAGCGACCCGCTCCGGCTTCGCACGGCTATATTATGATATATTATACATATAAACCTTCCTCTTGAATCCCTCTATCTATAAAAAAAAACCGCATCAAAATCCGTTGCGTAATTTTAAAGATTTAAGCATGCAAGCAGCAAGGGATATAGGGACAGAGAAAGCGACTTTGTTTTATACTATGTAGTGATAATAAAATGAGAAAACATTGATGCTAACAATGTTAACGATAATACGTTGCTATGGTTACCTTGCCATCAACATGACGCACGACGGGAACGTGAACGATGACGTCACACTTTTTTGTGAGTGCCGTTATTCATCGATTTATAAGACGTTTCACGTCAAAATGTGTGGATGCATCTTTTACTCTATAAGCGGTATCAATTCGGGATTATAATTTATAATTAAACCAGACCACAGCAGTCAGCTAAACCTAAACCTAGTTATAGGTACAGTATGCGTCATAAGTCCACTATCAGTTCGCTACCATACTACTTTTATCAAGTATTGGACTTACGACCTTCTTCTAATAGACGTTACACACAAACATAAATACTTGAAAAGTACCTACTCAGTGTGATTGGGAGGCTCGCAGCTAAGCGACGCTTTCTGATCGTTTACGGTTGTGCAGGTTAAGTGACGCCTGGCGCGGTCATTACTTCGTTGGGTGGCCAATTAGTAGTGTGGCAAAAATGTGTTTTCGTGGGCCCCTCCGTGCTTTGAAGGCACGTTAAGCCGTTAGTCCCGGTTGCTACCTCTAGTAGCAGTCGTTAGGTCAAGTTAGAGGCCTTAAGAGGAAAGGGTACCGAGGGATTTTTCCATACAAACTATTACAAACGTAGTCGCCTGTTTTCTCCCTGGATAATGACACTAGAGCAAATATTTTTGGTGCATTAAACTTATAACTGCTATGACCATGCCCTTATTTTTTATTTTTTTCTATTTTTTTATTTATATAATCTTATTTTCTATGATAATTAGAAAATGAAAAAAACTAAAACATAGGGGCATAGTCATGGCAGTTATAGGTTTTATGGCACAAAAATATTTGTGCTAGTGTCATTATCCAGGGAGGAAACAGTCGACTACGTTTGTATGGAGAGCGCGCAGGTACCCTTTCACCTTAAGGCGATCTGAAAACTCTAACAAAAGGTGAGCCACACCACTATACGAGAAGAAGAAGTTTAGTGTGATTATTATTTTCAACATGTTAACTGTGTATTTAGTTGGCTGAGTTGTATAAGCCGCCACCCGCTACACTAACCGACGTGGTTTCGATCCACAGGTTACGTAGTTATAATGTTCTATTGAACATTATAACTACGTAACCTGTGCTGCAGAGGATTGTAAACGTTACGGTGCCGGTGACTTTTGAACTTTGATTGTACAGTATGGGTTATAAGTCCATTATCAGTTGGCTACAATAATACGAACTTACGACCTCCTTCTAAAAGTAACTGTAACATACACACAAACATAAATACTTGAATGAAAAGTACACAGTGTGGGTTAAGATCCACACGTTGTTATAATGTTCAAACAGTGCTGCACAGAATTGTAAACGTTACGGTGCCGGTGGACTTTTGAACGTTGATTGTACCTATAGGTACTAAACTATCCAGTGCCAGAACATTACGATGCAAATTAAAACTAGACGCTGACAAAATACCCTTGCATAAGCAACGCCATATTGTAACTTGCATAATATTAAAACTTGCAAGTCGAGGTGGCGCGTAACTTAGTAGGTTCTATGGGTAATGGCGGAGTGTTGGAGGGGTGAAGTTTTATACTAAAAAAAAGCTATGCGATAGCTTAAAAGTAACTTATATGTTAATCCAGGTCTCTAGCTATCTACATACCGAGTTTCATTAAAATCAATTTAGTAGTTTTTGCGTGAAGGAGTAAGAAACACACACACACACACTAACACACAAACTTCCACATTTATACTAGTAGTAGGATTAGTATGTGCGTAAAAATAAATTGTGTGCAAAAAAAAAAGAAAAACACCACGGTGAAACCTGTACCAGACGTATTGACAAAATCCTCTGGACACGGCTTCTGTGGCGCGGTGGATGGCCAGAGATACAGAAGATTGCGGGTTCGATATCTATCACACACCCAAACCAGGAGGTTTAGGTGTGTTTTTTTTATGTTTATTAAATAAATATTTACAAAAGTTCTTATTAATAAGTATTCTATCTTTTGTCTGGTCACCATAACACATGCCTTGTTGCTCATCTTCGGGCTAGATGGCGCTTTGTACAATGTCCTGCAGTATTTATTTAATCACTCATCGCACATCGCAGTCACTCATGGACTCTACTTAGTTACGCGCTACTCACAGAACAAATAATTTACCTAAACTAAGCTAAGTGTACCAAGCTGTTTTGTTAGCTTTCAGGAAAATAACAAAAAGCTCATAAAACTGCAACTAAGAACATTTTTGGTCTGTGATTTTGACCTATAAAAGTTCAGTCCAAAAGTTTTTGTGGAGATTTTAAAATTGCGGTAAAACTAAAAAAGTTATTTTGATTAAAAACTGGTTAAGCGTGAGTACGTCCCGCGCACTGCGTGGGTTCCGTACATCTGTACGTATTAATAAAATTCCGCGAAAAATGTACAAGGTTGGTCTAAAACTATGCAGTTTAATGAAAAGTAAGGTCTTACCAAGAAAAAAGGTTAAGGATGATGCCAGCAAATGTATGAACTCTGGTACCCACTCCAATAGGATTAAATTATATGTCATTAGAAAGGTAATATAATGTTTTATTTCTTTTAAAAATAGGGTGATTCAAGATGAAGCTTTTAGTATGTAAAACAAAATTACCACGCGTACAAAGTCGCGGGCAACAGCCAGTATATGAATAAAATGATAATTAGACATCGTCTCACCATTGTTAATATGGCTTAATAAAAGTTAGTATAACTCTAATCGGACTAACATTTCGAAATAGTCGCCTTAATAATTTCTATTTTAATTGAAAAGAACTATCCAATGACGTATTACACATCGTTATTTTATGTGGGTACCACTATTGACATCATCCTTTCGTCCTAACAAACTTTGACGAAAATCTAGAAAATTGCATCCCTACTTCCTTATCCTAACCTATCCCAATTTCCCTGTCCTGACGTCCCTATTAAATATTATCACTATCACTACATAGTATAAAACAAAGTCGCTTTTTCTGTCCCTAATTCCCTTTGACCGCTTAGATCTTTAAAACTACGCAACGGATTTTGATGCGGTTTTTATTAATAGATATAGTGATTCAAGAGGAAGGTTTATATGTAGGTATAATACATGCATAATATAGCCGTGCGAAGCCGGAGCGGGTCGCTAGTATAGTATAAAACAAAGTCGCTTTCTCTGTCCCTATATCCCTATGTATGCTTAAATCTTTAAAACTACGCAACGGATTTTGATGCGGTTTTTTTTAATAGATAGAGTGATTCAAGAGGAAGGTTTATATGTATAATACATGCATAATATAGCCGTGCGAAGCCGGGGCGGGTTGCTAGTTATTCCTAAATACAAAAGGAAAGTAGCTCTGACTGTCCGTTACATTTTTTACAGCTAAACCGCTGAACAAATTTATATCCTTCTTAGGAACCTTGGAGAAAGGATTTTTTTTTTCTGTACGCGGGTGAAAACGTGTGGCGTAGTTAGTTTATTTTTATTTTTTTTATTTTTTTATATATGATAGGTCAGCGTTTGACCACTATCACACCTGCCTGATGGTAGGTGACGATGCGGCCTAAGATGTAACACGCCTTCCTAGAAGATACCTATTCACTCGCGACTTGAAGACCCCCAAATTGTACACGTCAGGAAAGACAGACGCGGGCAGTCAGTATATTATATTATAGGCAGGCACTATATTATAGTAGTATGGGACTGGATAAATCGTTTTAAATAAGTATAGTTGTTAATAAGAAAATCTAAACAAACTTTAGAGGAAAATTCCACGTTATCTTTTAATACTAATCCTCTCTTAATCAGTAAAGCAATTTAGATTTGTTCACAAAAATATCTATCGGCGATTTCAACTGAGATCCTTTAATGGAAAGACAGTTCAAGATATTAGCAAACATAAAATGTGAACCGTTGAAACATAAACTTTCCTTATTCTAGAGTAATAAAGTTGAAATTCCTTTGAAATTTTATTCGTGAGCCGTAAAATTTTTGATGGAAACTGCGTTTGAAAATTAGGGTGCGAGTAAAAGCGGGTTTTGGTCTCTTTTTTGGTTAAAATTAAAAGGATTTTTTTTTGTCCCACTGCAAGCCAAAGGCCTCTTTGTTTTTCCCACTGGAAAATGCTTTTCGACAAATTTATAGGGGATGGATGAACCTTGTTAAGCAAGCATATACTGCCCCAAACGAGTCGACTTCAGCTAAAAGAATACAATAGAAATAACTTTATTAAATAGAGAGAAAATCGCATAAAATAATAAATATAATTAGTATCAGAAAAGTCGTGTGTAGATATGCGCTGCAGACGCACGCACATCTGCAGCGCTGATCTTCCAGCCGCACCTGTGTGTGACTTTTCCGTTCGCAAAAAACGGCTTGGTTGTCAAGTGAAAAACACAACTGCATGATTTCCAATGAATAAAATAAAAACATACATACACACACATCACAAATAAAAAACATCATCCAGAGCGTCTCCACGCGGCATTGTCCCCAAGAGACTGGTGGCATTCCCTCTCTGGATAGCCAGGCTCACCCTTTGAGTGAAGAAGCCGCCAGCCCTTTGGTCACCTGACGCCGCATTAAGACGCCCCGTCAGGTCCTTAAAAAATAAATGGGCACTAGGACCCCAAGCTTCCAGAGTGTAACTGCCCGCCAGGTCCACATAATATTTGCGGGACTTAAGGCACTCCGCCTGCGCGGCCGAATGCCGATGAATAAAGACTTTGACTTTATAACCAAACCCCGAAATCGCGTCAACTCTGCCCTCACCCTTAAACGTTCTGTGGGTAAATGAGGCCATCTTGGAACGGAAATTATCAGCTATGCGGCAAATGTGGTACCGATATCGCTTATCTGTCCTAACCTAACCGAAGCACGGAGTACCGACATCTATTGAACAAATATTTTAGAAGGTTCACCATACTTCGGTCTCTTGTACAGGCAAAACTAAGAAATATCTTCATGAAAGCGTCATGATATACCATATTATCATCACAAACTTGTAGGTAGTACGAGTTGGAAACAATTGAAAAACTGATAAAACAAAATAAAACAGACGGAAAAGAGAGTGATCTTCATAAGAGTTCCTTTTTTTACGTTCCGTACCTCAACCCTAATTATTAAACTAATATAACGCTACCTAACTCAGTTGGAAGACCACTCGCCTTACGGATATTCTTCTAGACAGGATCCAACACCTGACATCCAAAGGTTTTATTGACAAGTAAAATTCTTTAAGGTGAAAGGGTACCTGCGCGCTCTCCATACAAACGTAGTCGACTGTTTCCTCCCTGGATAATGACACTAGCACAAATATTTTTGTGCCATAAAACCTATTACTGCCATGACTATGCCCCTATGTTTTGGTTTTTTTCATTTTCTAATTATCATAGAAATTAAAATAAAAAAAAATAAAAAATAAAAAAATAAATAAATAGGGGCATGGTCATGGCTGTTATAAGTTGTATGCACCAAAAATATTTGCTCTAGTGTCATTATCCAGGGAGGAAACAGTCGACTACGTTTGTACTAGTTTGTATGGAGAAAGCCCCCGGTACCCTTTCCTCTTAAAATTACCTTAAAAAGTCAATTGAAAAACCAAGTTAATCGACGTAACGTCATAAACACATCTTTGTAACATATAAAAGAAAAGAGTAGGTACTTATTTAACCTCTTTATTAGGACGTACTTTCCTACCTTCTAATAAGGAGATTGGATTCGCTATATCTTGATGAGATGATGTAAGTAACATGAAATGTTTGACGGCCTCTGTGGCGCGTCGGGCGAACACCCGACTGCGACGCAGAAGGTTGCGGGTTCGATTCCCGCCGGGAACAAGTATTTATGCTGACCATAAATTCTTGTTTCTGGTTCTGGGTGTTTCCTATATGTATAATATGTATATATTTACAAAAAAAAAAAAAGTATATAAGTAGTTTATCCGTTATCTGGCACCCATAACACAAGCATTAAGTTGCTTAGCTTGGGGCTGGATGGCGATGTGTAATATGTCCTGAAATATTTATTTATTTATTTCACCAATTTACTGCGGCTCCAAAAACTCCTACCTACCTTTTTCATTTATAAGGGCTATAATAATAGCAGAGGGCTATAGCCTTTCCTATAAAAACTGTTAAAAATGCCTAATAGACAGGTTATCCACGATTTGGTTGGGTAAGATTTCGACCATAACTCAGTCGTTCGTCTCTGGGGCATTAAATTTTTTGTATATGCAAGCCTCTATCTGAAGTTTGAAGGGATTTGTGAGCCGACTACAAGAATTATGGGGGATAAAAATGACCCATCTTGACTAAGATATTGTGAAAATAGCCGACGCTGATGAGGGAGTTTTTCTAATATTGATAGCAATGATGGTTTAAGAGATTGTGGGAACGATTCTTCGAAGCCAAAAAAGATATAGTAGGTATACAATTTGTTTTGGTGAAGAGTTTCTTATACGAAAAGCCGAACATCTTTTGGAAATTAGAAGTTTTTTGAAGTGAAAACTTCTTATGGCGCGTTGGGCACTTTTGTGGGTGAGCATTTTCAGCCGTTCTCGCGACAGACGACAGATTTTCTCGCGACAGATGAGATTTTACACAGATGTACAGTTTTTTAATTTGGCTGTGAGTGTATTAAGACGTACATATGGTATTTTTAACGGACGACTATTGACGGACGACAAATGTCGGACGACTAATTGTCGGACGACTATTGACGGACGACAAATGTCGGACGACTATTTGTCGGACGACTATTGACGGACGACAAATGTCGGACGACTATTTGTCGGACGACTATTGACGGACGACAAATGTCGGACGACTATTGACGGACGACAAATGTCGGACAACTATTTGTCGGACGACTATTGACGGACGACAAATGTCGGACTGTTTTACATAGGTCATGTTTACTCAAAAAATGTGACACTTGTCCTCTCCACTCCTCTATCTATATCTTGAAAATTCTCTTAGTCTCCCTAAGTTTTACGGTAATATTCCCGAATTTTAAATTAAAATAATTATTTTATTTTCAGGCTAAACTATTTCTGGTTTCTCAGTTGTACAAGTACCTTACAAGGTTCTTTGCGTCGCCACCACTGGAAACTGCGTTGAGAAATACTTCAAGGTCACAGGTTCTAAACCTGTAGCCTCAAACACAGTTACTCTTAAAAACAACATTAAAAATAATGTCACTTTAAACATTATCATTTCCCCGATAAACAACAGGTAAAAACCGTCACGTTCAAGACCGGTCCCAAATTGTCCCAAAATTAAAGTAAATACCGCATAAATCTGTTTTCTTCCGCAAACTTTGGTGTAGTATACATACAAGATGTAACAGGCGCGGACGTGGCGGCTACCCGCTGCAAATAGACAACATTCCGCCATACATGTCACACTATATCATAAAATAAATTATAAAAAACAGGAGACCAAAGGGCTAGCTACTACTTTGGCCAAAGGCAATGCAGCGAGCGTTTTGGACCCTACCGAGGGAAACTTAATAATAGGTATATATAGATTTTAATAGGTATTTTTATTTTTTTGCACTAAAAAAAAGCACGCAAAAAAGTAATGATAGCAATAACTTTATTTTGCAAATATTTTTTCTATCAAGTATTGCTAAGAGGTATTTTTAACCGACTTCAAAAAAGGAAGGAAAATGGAGGAAGTTCTCAATTCCACATGTGCTACGTTAAGTTAACTGATGTACTCCGGCGTATGAAGTCCGATTTTGGTAATTATTTTTTTAATTTACCTACTAATTTAAGGTAATTTACTATCAACGCGTATTAAAGGCTCTTTTACACATGTTATATTTATAAAAAAACATTAAAGGGGTAATAGCGTACCTACCTCTAAGAAGACTGACACAGTAGTCATATCAAACTTTTCAACCTTTCAAACCTATTTGCTAAATGTTCAAAGAACTAAGTACTAAGTACAAACTATAAATGCCATGAAACCAAATCTGACTCTGTGTCACGTCGCTTCAAAGTCCACGCCCCGTCTCTGCTAAATCCACACCTTTAGCCACTCCTGTGTATGTTCTGTCTTAATAAAATTTCGTAATCAATTGAGGTCCTAAGCAAACGAGTGTTAGGGACGGTTGACCCTAAGCGGAAAAACATTTTGGAAAACAAATTACGTTTTGTAAAAACAACACTACGGTTTAACAGTGTAGTTTTGGCGGGTAAATGGGGACATTTTTGGCTCGAAAATGGGATATTAACATTTTTCCTCGGAAAATGTAAAGTTTCCGGAAATGTGTTAATAATTTTTAGCATATTTTATAATGAGTTGTACTTAATTGTATTTTTGCCGCCAAGTGAAAATATTACATCGGTATTTTTTTCGGTGTTTAATCATTTCCGTGAAATTTTATATTATTTCAGGAAATAAAATTGTGCCTACAGGTGAAGTGATGTTCAACATTTTCTCGTTGAATAAAAAACTCTACGGCGAGGTTTTGTTAAAAATGTACTTTAGCAAAACAAGATAGATAGATAAACTCTATAATGTTTCAAAGAAGCAGCAGTAGAAGAAGGAGGAGTAGACGAAATTGTAGAAGTTGAAAGATAGAAGATCAAAGAAACAAAACTTAATTTAATTAATCTACTTGACACTGGCTATATTCCTACATACACGAATCGTGCGAAGCTAAATCTAATAAATAACTGTTATTCTATGTATTTTTGATGTGTAAAACGTCTTTACAATCGATCAAAATAGTAGGTATTTGTTGGAAAAACCAAATGTAACTGATGATGTAACGTCATAAATACCTACGTCATATTTTTTAAAGAAAGTAAGAAAGAAATAGAATTTTACTTTCTAAACATAAAAATAATCTCTTTCACATAAAAATAATCACAAAATAAAAAAAAAGTAAAATTTTTACAGCGATCAGAAAACAGGTTCGTCTAATAAATTTAAGGAGGGTGTAGCTAATTTAACCTTTTACCAATAAGATTGGATTAGCTACACCCGTCACAATTAATTAGACGTTATTGAACTGCGGCAGTCCCTGATATCCATTTTTTTATAAATATGGGATAACTATCCAAATAACTACATACATGTTAATTTGCTACAAAAACAAAATACTCAAATGAATCATGCAACAAACACTAATATCTATTAAGTGATTAGCTTTGACATAAATTCGAATATGCAGATGCGAACGACGCCGGGGGACATCGCTTGTATGATTAAACTATATATATAAATACATACGGACAGACTGTACCTATCGGACTAACTAATTAGACTTCATTTAAATTTCTGTTTGTGCAAACGTCACCTGAATTTGTGTGGAGCAAAGGGGTTTTAATATTTTGGAATAATAAAATACAAAACAAGTAGGTAAAGTACCTACTATAGTGCATATTAATATAACATCTTTGGCTTGTTTTATTATAAAAAATCTAATTAAAAAATATTAACTTTTAAGTATTTCAGGCAGACCTTATACACAAATTAAAAAATTCATCCCTATTATAATTTGTCAACCTCATATAAACAATAAAAATTAATTTATAAATAATAAAAAGTAACAAACAATGTTAGTTGTAAAAAAAATTAAGATATTATGTCAGTGTTTCATTATAATATCTTAGAAATAGGAATTATTGGGCAATATAATATGCATAAGGGTCGTAGTACACATATCAACTCGGAAAAGGATCGTCACCGTATCGCCTCGCCCGCGCCGTCAACCTAACGTAAGCGCGATGCCAAGCGATCAGCAGCTCCAAATCAACTCGGTTATGATTAGGCGGGGTGCCGCCGTGCGGTTAGTCAGTATCCGAACGTGAAGTGTAGACGAAGAAAGGCAAGCTAAGGTACGGAGAGTCGTCAGATAGCGTACGGTGAGACGTAAGCGCGGGAACGGCAGGTCGACCACGCACCGTACCGCGGTTGTGAGCTTGTCCCGAGGCGAGGCGATTACGTTACGATTCCGATTAGTGTGCGTAGAGAGTTTCATACAAAGAATACTGGAATTGCTCGAATTGATACGTTTACGTTCCATTTACGAGTTGATATGTGTACTACGACCTTAAGCGGTAGAGGGTCAGCTATTTTTAAATTTAGTTGCACTGCCACCTTTTTAACCCATGGTAATGTATAGCGAGCATTAATATAAACAACAAATTTTAATGTCAGGTAAAATCTAATAAGTGACAGGTTTCTTCGTCAAAAAAAAAACTTCTTGTAAATATATTTTTGACATTAATTTTTAGGCGAATCTGACCACTTTACAAGATTTATTCCATGGCGTTGGTTATTTGTATTAAAGTCGTAGGTATTGCCGTAGGTTTAAAAGGTGAAGCACAACTAAACTAAAAAATGAAAGCCGACGTTACCTATGACAAAATGTAACAACCTCTTCGAACTTTTTAGTGATTTAACGATTTTAACGACCGTTGTTACGGATAACGAATTTATGGTACTAGTGAGACCTAGTGCCCTGCGGTTTTGCTCGCGTAATCTGATCCCTAGGGTATATGCTCTAATCCAGTGAACAAAATCAATCGATGGATTTAATTCTACTTTTCTACTCTTATCCATCAATGTATTTGATTTTTATTACCTTCTACTCAAATTCTTTATCTTATTGCTAACTAGCTTTACCCCATGAGTTTCTTCTGCCTTCTTCTCGTTGGTGGACGCGTTCCGAAGGCACACATCCTAACTTAGTTTTAAGACGATTTTATGTGGTCTTTATACAAATTTTAATGTATTAAAAAAAATTAAAAAAAATTGACTTTGACTTTAACCCGCTACTTCGTCCGAATAGAGGTAAAAAAAAATCAAAATTATTTCGTAGCGGATGCCTACTTTAAAATATTAATAATAAAATAAAAGGCCAATTCCCGTAAATAAAATTGTTCAAATAACATTTTAATATCATTTCGATTACATTTCGATTGCAAAAAATACCCTCAAAGTAGCTTAAAATACCCCCAAAGTCAACTTTTGCAACTTTTGATCATTTCTTCTGCATCCAAAGGTTTCCTGGAAGAAATTGCTTTCAGCGATAAGGCCGCCCATTGTATTCTTTAGCACCTTTCTTTCCTTCTCCCTCCTTTCTCGTTTCCTTTTAGGGTTCCGTTCCTTAAAAGAAAAAAAGGAACCCTTAGATCACTCTCTTGTCCGTCTGTCTGTTCGTGTGTCACCACCGTTTTTCTCAGGAACGGGTGGATCTCTTTTTTTTTTTTCATTTTGCACCTATTTTTTCTGTCAGAAAACGTGACCCAGTAGCATTATTAGGATAAACAAAGATACCGAAAAATCAAGAAATTACTTACCGGAATTTTTGTTCAACAAAACTAGAAAGAAAACTTTTTCATATACTACAATCATATTATTTAATGCTTGATATAATTAGTGTGAGAAATTTGAAAAATGACAATTGCAGTGGGGTTCGAACCCGACCCTTACTTTACCATAGCGATGAAACCAACAAAAAAATTGTGTAGGTTTAACATTAAAAAAATTACATTCCAGTAACATTAATGTAATTCAATGAAATACATGTCCATCACCAAATCAACCGGTTTACTGTTGTAATTAATTCCTAGAGGACATCTGCAATGGCACGCCAAATGTGTGCAGTTGCTAACTCCATGTTATGCATGATATACTGCGACTAATGTAATTTGGTATTTTAGCTTTGACAGTTGTAATATTATCCTCAAACTCTCAAAGCTCAAAGCATAAAATTATATTTGAACCCGCAGGGAATAGTTAGTAACGTAAGCAGCATATGCATTTTATTTGTACAAGTTTTATATTACACAGCGCCATCTAGCCTCAAGTTAAGCAACTAGGCTTGTGTTATGGTGGCCAAACGATGAATAGAATACCTATATACTTTTCTATTGTAAATAAATACTTAATAAATATACCTCTACCTATACACAGAAACACTTAGATCAGAAACAAATATCTTTTTTACCAGGAGCTTTTAGGGGTGACAAATTGAAAAAATCCTTTCTTAGTGAAAACCTATAGGCATTGTTAGTCTATGCCTATAGGCCTATATATAATTACCTACATCCGTCCAATGTTCATGTCCCAAGTACCATATAGATAGCTTTAGTTTTGTGCTAACAATGAACTATTCAACATTTAATTTTTTTATCCTAAAATGCCTAAATTACGCTTTGCAGTCAAGAAATTCTTACTAATAAATGTATTGACTTTATTCAGGTAAATTTTAATTTGGTTTGTTTATGTTATCTTCCCTTAATTGATTTAATTTTATCTCTAAGGATCTATACTAATTGCCTGAATAAAGAATTATTATTATTATTTATTAAGAGCCTACACTGTCCCACTGCAGGGCAGTGGGACAGTGTAGCTACCATTGATCACGATCTGTCGCCATTGCACACTAATCATTCGTATAGGAGTCACAATCATTCCGCCATCGTTGCCTTGGTCTGCCGCGTGGTTGTATCCCTATGGGTGACCATTTTGTGCTATTTTGGCCCATCGTTTATCTGCCTTTTCTAAATAAAGAATTATTTTATTTATTTGTAAAACTAGCGTAACTTAGAAACGAGTATCAATACATTATGACCGAGTTACAATAGAGCATCGGCCGCTACAACGCGGAATCCCTCGCGTCTAATCGCTTCATTTAGCTGACATGGTCATAATTTACGATTGCGAACGAGTGCTATCACCGCCCCCCGTATACATCACCGTTGCAATTAGTTGGTGTCACTTGGTACCTGGTGGATACCTGGTCTAGTTGTGAACTTAGAAGCTATCTATCGCTATTATTCGCTTTATGGAATAACGTAGTACCAGTCATAAAGGTAATAATATTGGCTTTTAAATCTGCTCTAGATTATTTTGTATAGCACGAGCAATCCATGTTATTTAGGAGGCTGTAGTGCCGCCTGGGACATTTATTAAATGATTTAGGCTTATACAGAACCTAAACCAACCTCTCAGCTTATTCGACCGTATCCAGAAGAAAGAACTAAGTCACTAATAAGTCAATTAAGTCACGATGTTTACTTTCACGATAAGAGCAAAGTATTAGCGCACATACATTTTTGAATGAAAAATCCATGGGTGCACGACCGGCCGGGTTTCGCACCCAGGACCTTCGGAACGAAAGTCAAGTTATCAACCACTGGCCAACACGGCTCTTAAAACTAGTCAGTAAAAATTGTGACTGTAGTTTACTATTTGAGTGCGTACGTCTCATCTTGCATCAATTTGACAAAATTCTACCAGATGTAGCAAATCCTTGCATTCTTGACTTTACCTTCTAACAAGGAAGTCAGATTAGCTAAATCCCCAGTAACCAGCCTAAATATGACATTACAGATACACACTTCAATACCTACAAGCTGTTCACACTCTGAAAACAATTAGAACGATAAGAGCTAAAGGAGAGCAGGATTTCAAAATTTCCCTAAACGTTGGACGTGTTGGCAGATTTTGCCGCCGTAAGCTCTTGTTCACAATGGAGTAACAAGCGACAACAACAGCGACATTCCTGTTCCAGAACACTCCGATATAGCCTCCGGGGATATTAGTCTAAAGGTGTGTCCGAGGTGTCAAAATGATTTGTTTACATCCTACAGGCGGAAAAGAGTACGTGAGAAAATATCTCAACTATTTGCCGAGGATGCAGATGGTGCAGTCTCACCGGAACGTCGAGTTCAAGGCATTCGTGGTTTGAGTTCCAAACTGCCCTACTGAGAACTTCTGGCCAAAGAACTTGGTGTAACGTTGCTTTTGCGGACTTTCACCAGACAATATAAAAGTATTTGTTTTAGCTATCTATTAAAGAGACCGACGGTTCACGGGACGGGAGACTGACGACAGCGCCCTTGACGGCTTGCTTTCTCTGCTCTGTTAGCTGTCCTGCAGACGACCTCTACAGGGCAACAGATAATGCGATTGCGTGGCGGACACGAAGAAGAAGACCGACGGTTTTGGAGTTTCCCAAGTCAACCTGTGGATGGAGAAATATCACACTAACCTAACCTAACCTTTTTTTTTTTTTTTTTTTTTTTTGACCCGGTGGAATTCCCCAAGGAACGCCCGCCGCCCCCGGGGGGAGGCGACAGACAGTGTCGGGTTGGCACAGCCCCTGAGATGTAAGGCGGGGCGGCCGACCGACTAAACCACCGGGGTGCTCCGCACGCGCATGATGCCGGGGTGAAGGCGACACGTTAGCATTCTTCTTCGACCCCGGCGCGCAAGTCTGGGAAAAAACCGGGCTTGGCCCGGAGGAAGCCCAGACTGTCCTCTCGTTTTAAGGCTATTGAGCCCTTTGCCTCAGAGCGGTGCGCACCCGAGCACTGGGTGCGCCCACCACCCGGGTTTTTTTTAAAACCCGGTCGCAGAGGACAGGGACAGCGGCAATGATACACCGACAGTCCTCTTCCTCTGCGACCCCACCGCGTCCGCCATCAAACGGTGGCGGCCCCGTCAGGGCCACGGAGGGTAGGGGAAACGGCTCACCGCAATACCGGCAACCCTCTCCCGCCGTGGCCCTTAGTCCTCAGTTGCGGTGCAGCCCATACTACACCGCAACCCGCCTCAGTCGCAGTACCGCCCATACAGCACTGCGACCTACCTCTCGTACCGCTCACACCGGACTTTGCGGGAAAGTCGGTGGAGCGGTCCCTCTCGGGTCAGCCAGCTCCTCCACCCTGGCTTGGCCCTGGGTTCCTCTTGGCTTCACCGTGGTTGGCTAGGCCACGGTTACTAAGCCCCCCCGCCACGACAACGCGGGAACCCACGGGGGGGAACCTAACCTAACCTAACCTAACCTAACCTAACCCACTAGTCATGGTTTACCATGGCCAGTGTGGAAATCACTTAACCTTAGGGCTCGGGTTTGTCGGTGCAGGACAAATATGGGAAGGTGATCCAGATTTAGTGCGACTGCGGGGCTTTCGAGCAAACCATACAGCATCCACTCATCTGCCCCTCTAGCTCTTTACCTACTTTAAATAAACTAACTTAGATTTATCATATACCTAACCCGCCTGCGATCGCCTGCGATCATGGATTTTTGTGGGAAAAATAAACTATTATTTATTTAATACAGTAAAGTCGCATGCTACTCCAATGTGTTGTTCCAGTAAGCTCGACAGATCCCTTCCCATTGGCTGAGCTTTGAGTACTGTAGGTACTGGACGATAGTAAATTCACTTTGAGATACGTTTTAAGAGATGGAATGATGCGACTTTAAAAAAAATACTTTTTTGAGAGAAGTATCACTAGAAAATTCATTTTTGCTTTGACACAAAATTTCTGATTCTGTAGGAATATCGGGATAAAGCAGCCTATTTTACTCCCAATTAACCATCCGCATACAAAGTTTTATATCAAGTAGTTTCGGAGTCTATTCATTAGAAACAAAAAACTTTTTCTCTTTATAATATTAGTAAAAATCGGAATTTTTATATTGAAGAACAATGCCATTACGCAATATTATAATATTGCACATTTTTTTGCAAAACTTCTTATTGCACAATTTCAGTGTTAAATTCCTAAAATGTCCCAAAGTGGCGCAATGATGTGATCATTTATTATGACTAATGAGATACGCGTACACGCAAAAGTTTAAGGAATAAGCAAACAATCACTAAACAATCAATCAAACAACAATCGAAAATACTGATTTTTAAATGTCTGTATAGTGTGTATAGTATAAAATTCTCCCTGAATTTGGAGAAGGCCATATAAATGTACACGTATCAGCTCGCTACATCCTATGTCTCAAATAAACCCAACCAATATTGGATTAGTCGTAGACCGCGGTCTCTTTACCAGCAGGTAATCGACCGAGCTGCTCATTTGCGGACTTCATTACTCCCCCATGATGTACTAAACATTAAATTTAAATAAAGTACGTCCAGGAGACGTAGTTACTTACGCTCAGCGACCCGAAGTGGTCTTGGCCTCCGACACCAAAAGACGCCATTCCACCCTATTCTGCTTGCTATTCCACTTCCTGCCTAAGGGGCTTACAGGTTTTGTGGGACTTTGTCAATCCGGTGATATCTACCAACGGGCCGTCTACCCGTTTTTATAAAAGTAAAACAAAATATTTTTTATAAAGGCAACTATTATGAGTTATTCCACAAAATGGGAGCTCAAGTTTGCTCGCGTCCGTGATGTCCTATGCGTAACCCCCGAGTGACGCTAAAGGAGCAGACAATTAAGCAGTTTGCAACTGAATGTGGCGAAGACAGAGTACTTGGCTTGCAATACCACAGATCCCACACCTGTCTGCGTAGACGGTCATATGGTCGAGCGGACGGACCAGTATAGGTACTTGGGATCTGTTCTTCACGCATCCGGTGACATCGATTGCGACGTCAAGTCACGCATTTCAGCGGCTTGGGCCAAGTGGCCTGAGGTGACTGGTGACATTTGTGACCCCAAAATGCCGGTTAAACTAAAGGGAAAGGTCTATAAAACCATCATTAGACCTGTCCTTTTGTATGGTAGTGAGGCGTGGCCGGTGCTTGAGCGACTGAGCGACATAAGCAGGAGCTGCGTGTCACGGAGATGAAGATGTTGCGCTGGATGTGTGGAGTGACGCGAAAGGATCGCGTCAGGAACTCTCGCATCCGGGGCAGCCTTCATGTCCGAGACATTGCAGATAAATTGCAAGAATGTCGCCTACGCTGGTACGGTCATGTCTTGCGAAAACCGCCTAGTTACGTGGGGTACAAATGTCTGGCCATGGCGCCTCCGCCGGGCCGTGGCAGACTGGGTAGACCCAAGAAGAGTGATATGCGTGCAAATGGCCTTACAAACCAGGATGCCGAAGATCGTGCGAAGTGGAGGCGTAAAATAGGAAAGCGGACCCCGGGCTCCCGAGAGGGATGCAACCGGGAACATCGCTCGGATGATGAAAAAATGATGAATTAAACCACATCTTCTTTATCTAATTTTCTAATTTTTTTTTAACTAAATTTTTTATTTTATTTTTTATATCATGTAAGTACTTTGTTAGAATTAATTTTGTGTTTTGTTTTTATGGTACAATAAAGTGTTTATCTATCTATCTATCTTCGTCTCCCGTAGTGTTTGGTGAGATAAGGTCAAATGTAACCCTATTTTGTGTATTAATCCCTTTACATGATGCTCTGCTAAGGAGATTAGTGGAAACCCCATTATAACACATCATCATATAAAAAAATTATAAAATAAAACAAATAATATAACATTCAGAATACAGGTTCACAATTCTAGGTAAATAAACTAAAAATAAAAATCAAATAAGCAAAGTCAATACAAACAAGTTAAATTAAAAAATTGGAAAAATAAAGCCAAAAAATAAAATTATAACGTACCTACCTACCTCAGTATTTAAAATGATAAATACAAATAACTGAAAAAAGAAATTAAATTGAACGGCATGTTACTTCAACATCAGCTCAATCCATTCAATTCGACAAACAACTATACTACGATCAAACTGTCTTAATCCTAATTGGAACCCATGTAAACGCTCACACGAAAACATGTTCCCTCTCTCCGCAATTAATCCAGTTTGTTAATCATTACCTGGTGTTATTGCTAAGGATTATTTGTTGACTATCTGTTGTTAGAATGTTGTTCAAGGTTAGTTTGAAATTAGAAGGGTTTACCCATGTTTTGTAGTTCGGTTGGGTATTATAAATTTGCAAATTGTTTACCTTAATAATTTAGGAGAGCTTAAAAGATTTTTGTGGGTTATTTTCTAATCTATCATAAGATAGTTTAAAAAAATTATGCCAATATTAATGTCAATTTAGTGTTCTTTTTAGGGTTCCGTTCCTCAAAAGGTAAAAAGGAACCTTTATAAGATCACTTTCTTGTCTGTTTTCTTTTCAACTGTAACTGAACTTTTAAAAGTCAGTTTTTAACTTTGATACTCTCGATCTCCTTTTGAAGGTCGATTGGTAATGTGGTTTTTTTTAAGATTTAATACTATCCAAGTTTTTTTGTTACGTAGAAGTTAAAATACTTTCTAAAATATTTTTGAAAAATGGGGTTTGAACCACGCACCGTCCCACCTGAGAGCGGTGCTTTTTACCAACTGAGCTATAAAGCTATAGGAACCATGCCCCACTGAATTGAAATTACTGAAAGTGTATCATAATCACTTATAAGAATAACATCTAGTGTATGTCTTAAACCTTTCTCATTAAAAAAAATAGATAGATATATAAATAGGTACACAATTTTATTCATAATTTTATGCACCACAACGTAAAAAAAAGATAAAATATAAACTTACATAAAGGGAAAGATCTTTAAATTGCACAAATGGTGGCTCTATCACCTAAGAGCGCACCTTACAGATAAAAGCTTAATTTTAAAAAGAAAATCTTGAAGTATCAAGAAAATTCAATCGCAGTATTCTAATAATTAAAAACAAGTACTTAAATAAATCAAATGTATTAATATCATCAGTTATTAAAATCACCACAAAAGACCGTTATACAAAATACAGGATGTTCTAACATAATATTATACAAATATAATAAACTTAGTAAGTAATTAGGCATGTTGTATACTTTAATTCTGCAGCTGTTTGCGATTTATAATGCTAATTAATTTAGCAAGCAATATGTGTCGCTTGGTTATAAAATCTACACACGGACTGTTTCAGTGATTGATATTTTTAACCCCTGACACAAAAAGAGGGGTGTTATAAGTTTTACGTGTCTGTGTGTATGTGTCTGACTGTGGCATCGTTGTCTGATGAACAAATTTTTTTAGTTGCTTGAAAGGTGAATTCGTCGGTAGTGTTCTTAGGTATGTTTGATCAAAATCGGTTCAGCCGTTCAAGTTTCTGAACGACAACCAAAGTGTCTGACAAATTATTATTATTTAATTAGGCGAACTAAGAAAACAATGCCTAGTCTTAATAGATGGCAATAGCATCCTCAGATCAAGGAAGGTAACGAAGGTTTCTTCTTTCTTTCTTTCTTCTTTAAAGATCATTCACTCAGAAGCAGTCTTTGCCTTCCCAGACCGAGTAAAATTAAAAAAATATAGACACGACAATAAAAAAATTCCGCATTTTTTTGAAAAATGCTGAAATGAACAGCGTGTCCGATTTTTACAAAAACTAAAAGTGCATCATTCGATTTTTGAAAAAGTAATTACTCTAGCCAGGATCCGAATTTTTCAAAAAAATTATCGCTTTATAATTTTGTATCAATCGATAGTGTTGCTGATAGAGATCAAACATAGTATGGCAAATTAAAGGAAATAGCTTATTTTTCATCTATTGTATGTACACAGATAGAACATGAATCTTTGTTAATAAATAAATAAATACAAGAAATTGTTCCCCATCGTATCTGACAGTATGTATCAATGAATAGTATGTTTACCTCCGTTATCTGGCCGACACAGCCACCGAGAACCGTGAGCCTGTTATTACGTGGTACCTACGTAACGTAACCACAGTCACTGACATCTCCTGACGCCAACACCGGAACATGTTCATTCTCAATGTTCATTGTTCAATCAATTTAATGTTTATGTTTGATGGGTTTTTGATGAGGGCCTGTTGAGATATTTGTTCATGTGATTTTTTTGCATGTATTGTGTAGGTTCGGTCAAGCGTTTTTAAGTTTTTATCTTCTATACATATAAAATGCTTTGTCCTAAATGACTGACTGACTGACTGACGGATCAACGCACAGCCTAAACCGCTGATCGTATAGAGACCTGAAACTTGGAGGGTGTATTCTTTGTATGACTAAGGCATCCGATAAGAAAGGATTTTCCGAAATTCTACCCCTAAGGCGGTGTAAAAGGGGGGCAAAGTTTGTATGGGACAACGCGATTCCTTGGTTCATTTTCGACTTCTACGCGGATGAAGTCGCGGGCAAAAGCTAGTCCATACTAATATTATAATGCTAAAGTGTTTGTTTGTTTGAACGCGCTAATCTCAGGAACTACTGGTTCGAATTAATAAAAAAATATTATTGTGTTTGATAGTCCATTTATCGAGGAAGGCTATAGGCTACTTTTTATTTTGATATTTCCACGAGATCAGGACTTACGCGGCTAAAACCGCGGAGCGCAAGCTAGCTTCGGGGTGCTGTAGTTAGTACCTGGGTTTATAACTTTTGTCAAGTAACTAAAAGTTACTTGAAAAAGTTGTAGATAATCATATTTGCAACAAAAAATATGAAGTAATATTTTTTATGTCTATAGTTTGTCAGATAAATTATAAAAACTGTTTAAATCCCTTTTTCCAAGATGGCGGCCGTGGGACAAGAGCTACAATCCCTCAAAATTGGATTTAAGCTTAGACTTACCCCCTCTTGATATCTAAAAAATAAAATTGCGTCCTCTGACAAAAAAAAATGTAAAATTTCAATGGACTAAAGTAGGTACCTATTAAAAATATAGACAAAATAAAAAACAGATACCTACTACTTTTTAATTTTTTATTCCAAAACCATAGCGAATTTTTGATTATGTGCTATAAATCTGTCGAATCTATCTGTTCACTTATATGCCTATTTTTAGGGTTCCGTAGCCAAATGGCAAAAAACGGAACCCTTATAGATTCGTCATTCTGTCTGTCTGCCGTATGTCACAGCCACTTTTTATCTATCTGCATTCAACGATACTTATCGTTTCTGTTCTGTGTTATATTAATGTGTTCTGTTATTTAAGTACATATAAATAAATGGGTAAAACAAAACAATATAAAATTGGATTTCAGTCTTTATTAAAAAAAGCATATGTATTGGATCTATGCAAAGTACATTTTTTTATTTCGAGTCGCTGCTTATAATCTTCGTTCGTAAATAAACATTAATCTAATCTTGGATTGAAAACAAATATAGCAATTTTATCAGTTTATAGAAAACAATGTGGTAATCTAATCTATAAGTTCTTCACTTTAAATAATGTCAATAGAAAAATACTCAAACAGAATAACTTCGCGGTGTTTCTACAACGATTCTCTGAACCAGCACCGTTTCATTCTGATCCTTATTTTGGTTGCCACACTGTTTATTTTTCTTCCATCTTGCTCCTTCTGTTTCACCATCCTTTTGATTCTTGTTTTTCGAGCAGCCACCTTTCCCACCTCTCATACAGCCTTCGTTTTGATTGCAACGGCAATTTCCGCATCCAAAATCAAAGTTATCGGGTCCAAAAGGTCCCCGTTGACCTCCATGTCTTCCAAAATGGTCCCCGAAAGGCCCAAAGCTTGGTCCATGGCCCCAACCACGGCGTTCAGAAAGTCTTTCAAACGGTCCAAATGGGCCTCTATGTCCGAACGGGCCTGAATGTCCAAATGGGCTTCTACGTCCGAAAGGTCCATGTCCAAAAGGACCTCCATGGCCGAAAGGTCCATGTCCAAAAGGACCTCCATGGCCGAAAGGTCCGTGTCCTCTATGGTGACGTCTGCAACCACACCTTCTGCCAGGACTTCCATCCCTTCGTTCACGACTGCAGGATCTATCACGAACTTCTTCATCACTCGATTCAGGACCACGTCCTCGCCTGCCAGAGCAGCGACGGTGACGACCTTGGCGCATAGGCCCTTCCGGCCCGGAATCTTCTTGACAAGGACCGCGGCGCCTAGCTGATTCAGGTCCGGAATCATCATGACAGCAACCAGATCTTCCATCAGAAAAGCCTGGTGGTTCAAACCGCACATGTCCAGGTCTTCGTTCCTGACATCCGAATCTCCCGTAAGGTCCAAAAGGTCCGCATCCTGGTCCCTGCTCCCAAGGTCCACATGCCATGTATCCCCTCATGATGATTGTTAAGCCTTCTATCGATCAATTGGTTAAAAATTCAAAGGAATTTCGACCAAGCGAGGTAGACGCGTTTAGTACTGAAGTGTACTATGTACTGACGAATCGTTATTCACTACCGCCCGTTTTATACTGATTATTTACAACGTATGGTGAAACATAGAATCATATGTAAAAACGTTGAATAAAATTCTATGTAATTGTTGAAATTATTATGACATTTTACATACCTACAACAATTGAAAAACACCATGAAACTTATTTTTGTATTATGTAACATTATTCGTACATTATATTATTATCTTCCCATCCTTAAAATGTAACACGTCCTAACTTAGTTTTTAAGACGTTTCAATGTTATTACATGTAAGTGAATCCAAATGAATTAAAGTTTTTGATTTTGACGTTAAAATAAAAGATGAAAATGTAAAAAAGGTGAAGAAAACAGAAAAAGGTAAAAGAGTAGGTAATAACAAATAAGTTTGTAAAACTGCTTGTTTGTATGTTTTCTTGTCCGTGTACAAGGTTTTGGTAGCTCCAAAACATATGAGCCAATCATTTAATTGCTGAAAGTGGAATGTTTAGCGACCTATATTTTATACGAAAGTCGTTTTTTGAGGGAACAATATTCTTTTTTCCCATCCTTGAACTCCTTCCAAATTTTTTGTATGGAGCGATACGACTTTGGGAATCGAACCTGCAATCTTCTACGTCAGGCGATTGTTCACCCCTGCGTCACAGATATCGTCAATTTTGTTATTCATATACCTTATCTGTATAAACATATCTATTTTGAATTGAATGACTAATGCTTAGTACCTACTTATTGCTTTTGTGGGGGGTGTTGCAATAGCGACACTGGGGGCTGAACTTCAAGACTGAAAATCGGCCTCCATAGACTTAGGAATTTCAATGTCAAGTGTCGTTTTTTTGCCGGATATTTCTTCTATTTGTTATTACTATCAAAATACGTTCACGTCTATTATTTTTTAACGTTTAATAATAATTTATTTCAAAACAAAAACTACGTCGTGGAGTACAGCTAGTTCAAAATATTCTTGAGAAATTTAATAAAGCCAAACCAAATAATATGGCACAATGAGCGGCCTTATCACTAAAAGCGATCTCTTCCAGGCAACCTTATGATGGACAAGAATGAAAGAAAGAGATCGTTGGATGGGTTGTTAGGATTAATGTAGATTTTCATGTTATGTTGCAATAATTTCATAGAACTAAGGTATCACTAGAAACAAGTCTATACAAGTAACTAAGATACAATAATATTTCACAATATTCTGTAATGGAATAGAAATGTCTTACAACGTTATGTAAAAAATAAAATTCCTTAAGGACAAAAGTTAAAAATTATTAAATCCTTATAAATATGGTCATAGGTGGACATATTATATACAATCAGTCAAATCTTTCCTCTTAATCCTACTAATATTATAAACGTGAAAGTTTGTATGTATGGATGTCTGGATGTATGGATGTTTGTTCCTCTTTAACGCAAAAACTACTGAATGGATTTTAATGAAACTTTACAATAATATAGCTTATACATCAGAATAGAACATAGGCTATAATTTATAAAGATGTTGTGTGAATTGTCTAAAATATAACGAAAAGTGTCGAAAAATTGACAGATGTCAAAGTGACAGATGTCAAAGTGACAGATGTCAAAGTGACAGATGTCAAAGTGACAGATGTCAAAGTGACAGATGTCAAAGTGACAGATGTCAAAGTGACAGATGTCAAAGTGACAGATGTCAAAGTGACAGATGTCAAAGTGACAGATGTCAAAGTGACAGATGTCAAAGTGACAGATGTCAAAGTGACAGATGTCAAAGTGACAGATGTCAAAGTGACAGATGTCAAAGTGACAGATGTCAAAGTGACAGATGTCAAAGTGACAGATGTCAAAGTTACAGATGTCAAAGTGACAGATGTCAAAGTGACAGATGTCAAAATGACAGATGTCAAAATGACAGATGTCAAAGTGACAGATGTCAAAGTGACAGGTGTCAAAGTGACAGATGTCAAAGTGACAGATGTGAAATTGCTCAGCGTTTTTCGTCATATATTTTCACTGGATCGGGACTATCGCGGGTGAAACCGTGGGGCGCAGCTAGTATAAATAAAATTATATTTTTAAACTTGAAAATTAATTTTATTTAGGTTAGGTTTTAACACTTAGATAGAATTTTATTGTTTTATAAGTTTTTATAGTCATGTATATAATATGTTGTATTCAATTTGTTTTATAAAAATCAAAATTTAAGATAAATAAATGAATGAGAAAAAATTATAAAGATATTATAAACTAGCGACCCGCCCCGGCTTCGCACGGCTATATTATGCATGTATTATACATATAAACCTTCCTCTTGAATCACTCTATCTATTAAAAAAACCGCATCAAAATCCATTGCGTAGTTTTAAAGATTTAAGCATACAAAGGGATATAGGGACAGAGAAAGTGACTTTGTTCTATACTATGTAGTGACAGTGATGATAGTGATAGTGAAGTGATAGTGATGAAGTATAGATATAGACTAGCAGTGGGCCATGTATTTACCCGCGGAAGTCCCATTTTCGTGGCAATTTTTCGATAAAAATCTTACTTCCAAGGAATCAGTGTATTTTCATCCCAAGTTTCATCAAAATCGATTCAGTGGTTACAAACAAAAAGATATTTCCTTTCTATAAGTGTACATCTAAACAAAATAGGGACCATGGACCTTAGTTGGTACTTGTTATTAACTCCAACTCGCCATCTCTACTAATTTATGAAAAAATGGCCAAGTGCGAGTCGGACTCGCGGAGTGCATCCCATCAACCCCGGTGGTCCCGCCCCGGTAACGGGACCGTTGGGAAAAATTGTTTCATCGACCCCGGTAGTGCCGACCCCGTCGTTTAACGGGGTGGATGGCACAAATCAAGTGTCATCGTTTTTTAAGTTGAATTTTCTATAAAATCGTGTTTTAGTTTTTAAAGTATAGTTTATTTTTCGCTTTTTAGTTCGACGAAATTGTCGAACCGTAAGAACATTGTGATAGAGTCTATATTTGTAGCGGTGCGCAAGCGGTACCCGCGCATCGCCGTTTCATACAAAATGTGAAGTGGGCGTATACAAATATAGACTATATCCCAATAAATTTACGGTTTCCAATCGTACGAGCGAGCACCTCGCCTCTTCTGTTTGTTCCGCGCCTGATTCTGGAACTGCGCGCATGCGTATGCAAAGGATACGGAAAGAAATTGATGAATCCTGGCGAAACTAATCAGGATAATCGGATTGTTTAATCGAATACGTCGTCGTTCGCTGTCTTTCCGAGTGGACGTGTTGCGATTTTTACTAATAAATTCATAAGTTCAAGTCATTCAACTTTGTTATTACGAACATTTATTCAACAAGACTTCAATTCAAGTGTATTTGTGTTTGTCAATTAAGTCATTACGTGTCTGTGCAAAACTAACGTGCTGTCCCACTACCACCCTCGCAGCCGTCCTTCACCCCCGCGAGAGTAGTACCGCTGCTATTTTTTGACCCGCTCACGCAGCCTTGTGCCGTGCGTATACGCACAGCAATGAGTGACGCAACGAAATCGCCACCCCGCACAGTGCACACAGCAACAGGCGGTGGGTCTCAACCTGATTTGTCAAAGATAGACGATCTTAATGTGGATACGAATGTGACTCAACGCATGAAACGTAAGTGGAAGAATGACTGCCCATGCTCAAACGAACTCGCGGGTATGCGATCTGAGATGACTCGCATTAGTTCACTGCTCGAAAAATACGTTAGTTCGAATGAACAAATAATGAAAAATATGCAGGATAATATTGCAGATATAAAAACTCAATTAGTTGAAATGAAAACTGCTACCGAGCAAAGTATTACTGTGATGAAAGACAAAGTTGATGGAGTTATAACCCAGATCAAGGAAGTCAACCTATGGACTACCAGCGTGTCATCTGAGCAAAAAGATATGAAACTACAATTAACAAAACTAGATGAAACAATTACGGTCGGCCAAAACAAAGTAAAGTCACTTGAGGCTGATATTAAACTCTTGAAACAATCTTCAGAGGCCTCTTCCAGCAATCCTCAAAATAACATTTCCTTATGTGAAAAAATAATGAAAGAATTACAAAACCGCAAAAACCGGCAGAAAAATATCATTATTGTGGGACTCCCTGAGCCAATCTACCCCCAAGCAGAAGAGAGAAAATCGAAAGACGAGACTGATGTTCTGAATATTATCTCTTCACTTAACTTAGGTATTCCAAAACCAGAAAACGTCTTCAGAATTGGCAAACTCAACCCAAACAGAGCCCGCAAAATTAAAATATGCTTTGAAACACCGGGCCCGGCAAAGAAATTGCTCCAAAACAAAGACAAGCTCCCGACCGAAATCAAAATATATTCTGATCAATCCCCTGCACAACAAACCTACCTTCAAAGCTTGAAAGATGAACTAAAATGTCGTCAAGAGAAGGGCGAAACGGGACTTACCATTAAATATATACATGGCACACCGACAATAGTAAAAACAGCTCCAAAAAACTAAATATAGCCACACCTGCTAACTCATCTGAAAATACAAACACCAACACTTATAAAGTCCTAAACAGTTACCAAGATTTTCCAGTAAATAAGTCTCGCTTAACCTTTCTCTATTTAAATGCACGGAGTATACGAAAAAAGGGAAAATTTGATGAGTTAAAATGTATTATACGCGCTATTCCAAATAAAATACATGTCATCTTGTTGACGGAGACGTGGATACGACAAGAAATTCAAACATTGCAACTACAGATGCCAAATTATACCCACTATTACAATATAAGAAGTGACAAATCGGGAGGTGGTGTCTCAACGTATGTCCACAACGACATAAAGCACAGTTTATCCGAGGGTAAATACGTCGATGGTAACAACTTCTTATGGATTAATTTAGAAAAATATGGTTTGGAAGTGGGACTTGTATACAATCCTGGGAACATAAATAAAAAATTCTTTGAAGAATATGAATCACAATTAGAGTCTAGACGACGAGCAATAGTATTCGGAGATTTTAACATAGATTTACTTGAAAAAAACAGCAACACGAAACAATACAAAGACCTCTTGAAAGCATCAGGATACAAAATTATTAACAAAATCAAAAAGAGCTATTGCACAAGAGAATGTGAGACTAGAAAATCAATACTAGACCATGTTAGCACTAACCTAAGAGAAGATACTTTCAATACAATACTAATCAACTCATCACTATCCGACCATAAACAAATTTATGTTGAAATACACAAAACAAAGGCACCTCCAAAGACACACTATCTATACCAAGCCATAAACTATACTAAATTATACGACACAGCTGAACAAGAGTTTTCAAAACTGAACGAAGTCAATTACATTGCTATTGAAAACAAGATTAAGTTATGTGTAGAAACTAGTAAAGTGCAGAAAACTAAAACTCAGAATCTACCTCAAAAAGACTGGATTAACAATGAGATTATTACGGAAATCAATGAAAGAAACATTCTATGGGCGAAACACAAAGAAAATCCACGTGATGACTCAATAAAGGCAGTTTTTCTCAAGAAAAGACAACAAGTAGCCAAACTAATTCAAAAAGCAAGGGACCAACACTATTACAAAGAGTTCACAAAATGTAAGAACAAACCCAAGAAGATGTGGAACTTAGTCAACACTTTAGCAGCTAACAAATTTACTTCAAATATTCCACCCTCTAAACTCGAAGTTAAATCACAAATAGTGACAGATCCAAATGTGATTTGTCAAATATTCAATGAATACTTTGTTGATGTAGGGCCTCTTTTGGCATCACAAATACCAAAACATTACCATGATAATTTTTCTCATGCCATGCCGCAAACTATCTCAGCAAATGATTCAATATCATCATTCGAACCATGTACAGAAAAAGAAATATCTAATATTATTAACAATCTTGATTCGAACTGTAGTGTTGGATTAGACGATATTAGTACTAAGGCTATTAAATCTATTGGAAATTTAATCAGTGGTAAACTAACAGAATCTTTAAACAAACTTATATGTGATGGTATATTCCCAGGGACACTGAAAACAGCTAAGGTTACACCAATTTTTAAAACAGGATCAAAAACTGACCCAGGCAACTATAGGCCTATTTCAGTGCTACCGGTATTGTCTAAAATTTTTGAAAAAGTTTTACACACCAGACTCCAAAAATATTTTTCCTCAATTAAATTTATTTCTGACCGCCAGTATGGTTTTAGACCCAATAGCAACACCACGACGGCCACTATAGACTTAGTAACCAAGATCAAACAAAATATTGATCAAAGAAATATTGTATTAGGTGTGTTCATCGACCTAAAAAAGGCCTTTGACACGGTTAGCCATCAACTATTGTTAAAAAAATTAGAGACTATAGGTGTCACTGATAATGCTCTAAAGATATTTGAATCTTATCTTACAGGTAGAACTCAAGTTGTCAAAATAGATAAAGATAGTCAGAGTACCGCCCTACCTGTTACTTGTGGAGTCCCACAGGGCTCAATCTTGGGCCCCCTCCTCTTTCTTACTTATATAAATAATATTTTTGACCTTGGTTTGAATGGACATATTACCTTGTATGCGGACGATACTTGCCTATTTTATTTCGGGTCGTCCATAAACGATTTAATAGTTCAAGCTCAAGACGATCTAAACTCCTTATACAATTGGTTTCAATACAATCTATTAACTATTAATATTACAAAAACATGCTATGTTATATTTAAAGCCAAAAATAAACCAATACCCCACTTCCACCCTTTAACTATTAACAATATACCCCTTCAAGAAAAAACCCACGAAAAATACCTTGGTCTCATAATAGATAATCAACTAAATTGGAATTTTCACCTAGAACAAATAAAAAACAAATTAATATCACTGCGCGGCTCCATTCGCAACATTGTCCAATGTATTCCCCACGGCTTAAAATATACTATCTACAATGCCTTAGTCAAACCACATCTTTTATACCTTATAGAAATATGGGGCTCCGCATCTAAAACTAAAATAGAAAAACTGCAACGACAACAAAACAGGATCGTCAAACTACTTTTTAATTATAACTTTTTTACACCAACAAAAACAATTTATAAAGAAACAAAAATAATGAACATTGAAAATATGTATAAATATAATATCTGCATGTTTATAAAAAAATATTTTAATAGGTCGATCCATACTAACATAACGTTCACAAAACAAAAACAAGTAACTGACTCCCGTACTCGGCGAGCTAGCTATATTGCCATACCCAGGCATCGAACGATGTACGGCAAAACTATGATAACCACTGACGGAGCGCGTCTGTATAACAATATACCCTCACATATAAAAAAAATTGACTCAAGTATAACATTCAAAAAACAATTGGCAGATTATTTTATGAATAAATTATAAACAACTATGTACCTACCTAGTGATTAAAACTGCAACAAGTTAAAAAATAAATACTCTAAGCAATGTGTAAATAACTTAATACAAATCAATATGTTACTAAGTAGGTATGTAAAATGGATAATAGTTTTATTATGTTTAACTTAATTTTAAATAATATTTCTTGCATGAATTGTCGTACCTATCAAAATTTTTCCGTACCTACCTACCGTTTTCTTGCTTATGGATTTTACTTTATCAAAACCAAACCTACCTACTTAAATTTATAATAGCGAACGATGAATGTTTTATAAGTACCTACATTAAGTTTTATTTATTGTTATCACATAAGTGACATTTGTGTCTTTGTTGATAATAAAGTTCTTTAAACCTAAACCTGAATAATTGCATTAAATTGTCATCGGTCTTTGACAGGTGTGCAAAGTTCGAATAAAATCTGATCATTCTAAGTAGGGCAAAATCGAGCCCAAAAGAGTCGGTTACATACAAGCAAGCAAATATACATGTGAAACTAATAAAATCGTATTGTCTCACATTTAATAAGAATAGTATTTAAATCACTTCACTTACCTAGTCACATTAAGACACCACACGACTTTGACCGCTTTAAAGCGCCTAACGTCACTGGGCAATGCATTTCTGAATAGCTTTCTATTGGTTGAAAGATAGTTAAGGATAGACTATTTTATTTTGTTCATTAGGTACCGTTTCAAACTTGACTCGTCTAAGTGCCTATTGTTGTTTGATATTTAGCCATAAATATTGAACGTTGGACGAACTAATGAAAATATATTGTTTTTTTTTTTTGTTGTTATCGGTCTGGTAATAAGACATTTTCACGTTGAATACCTTTTTTATTTATAAAAAGTATTTTTTGGTCACACAATAATACTCTATTCTCCCTGCTTTGAACATTACTTCGTTTTAAAGCGCTTTTCACTTTAAAATACATCGGGGTCGATGACACTTGATTTGTGCCATCCACCCCGTTAAACGACGGGGTTGGCACTACCGGGGTCGATGAAACAATTTTTCCCAACGGCCCCGTTACCGGGGCGGGACCACCGATAGGAGTCACTCGACTCGCGTACGATGGGTTCCGTAACATGTTGTTAGTAAATATAGGAGTCCTACTTAATTTTTGATTTCTGTTTTTAATTTGTTGTTATAGCGGCAACAGAAATACATCATCTGTGAAAATTTTAACTGTCTAGCTATCACGGTTCTTGAGATGCAGCCTGGTAACAGACAGACGAACGGATCCTTTGAGTCCCGTACTCTCTTCTCGTAATTTTAGGGTATGGAACCCTAAAAAGGGTATTTTCATTCTTTTGAAACCTTTTTACTGGGATTACACCACGATAAAGTAACCAAGTTATATCCACAGACGGATTTCTGTTGAACTAAAAATGTAGTTGAATATTTATTTTATTACATAGACACTAGCGCCACTCCTAACTGAAGATGTAACTTAGTCGGATTGCTAACCGTTTCACAATATTATGAAACTCAGATACTTATAGATGAGTCACAAAATACCTACATAAATACCTACTTCCTAAGCAATTTCAGTTACTTTGCGTCATTTATGCTAATCTTAATGTAAATACCACAAGACAAGAAACTAAATTGTTTCTAAATTCGTATAAGTATAATGACGTCACTAACTTAAATAAAAAAAAATGAAAAAAAATACACGAGACGAATTGAGAACCTCCTACTTTTTTTAGGTAGGTTAAAAATTTAAACTAATTTAGTTATTATATTTTTTTATTTTTAGCCTATTCCGTCCCACTGCAGGGCAAAGGCCTTCCTCCCCTCCTTCCACCGCTCCCTGTCTAGTGCCAGCTGGGTCCAGTCCCTACGATGCGAGTCCAACTCGTCCCGCCATCTCCTTCTGGGCCTGCCGCGGGGGCGCCTGCTGTTCGGGAACCAGTCCGTGGTAGTTTTTGCCCACATAGTCATCGGGCATGAGGCAGATGTGTCCAGCCCGTTCCATTTAAGTTCGGCAGCAGTGTGGCCAACGACTAATTTTGGTTTGGGCGCGCAGTTCTTTGTAGGAAGTAGACAAAAAATATATATAAGTAGGGTTCTCACACAATGTCAAGTGAAACTATACCCTGATAAAAAAGAGCTTGCCACAGTTTACAGAATTACTCTTGAACGATATAACTTTTCTTAGAAATCGCTGTTCGCCGTTGATCGTTACAAACAGAAAATTTTCAGCCGCTACCTTTTTTTATCGACAGCTCGGTTCGTGGGCAACTCATTTAGTATGTGTAATTATGAGTAGGTGAGTAGCCTCCTAAGCCAAAATACAATTTTATAATACATTTTTTTTATTAAAATACAAAATACAAAATACAATAGGTTGCTTGTGGCCCACATTAGGCCAAGCCTTTCTCGTGGGGCCCATAACAAAAGTAATAACTCTATGCCACTTTTTTGACTTTTTATTTGTTCGAAGAGTGAGTCAAAATTCGTCTCCGTAAGCTCACCCCATAGAATAAGTGCTCGTAGGGGGACTTTACCGAAGAGCCGAGAAAAGTGTGGCTGTTTTACGAAAAAACATTATCCGTCTACTTTTAAAACTATCAGATTTGTCTACAGGATCGCGACAACCATAGATCACAGCTAAAATATTAGTATTAGTTTCATGTGACTAAAGGGCTAGCTGCTACTTTGGCCAACGGATCGGCATTGCCATCCAAAAAGGCAATGCAGCGAGCCTCTTGGGCATCTTACCTAGGGAACCTTATATAAACAAATAAATTCTTTATTGTAAACACCATTTTTAAATTCCATTAAAAAAAAAAAATGCTTAAGCGAAACCGGGTACCGGGGCTCTCTCCATACAAACTATTACAAACGTAGTCGACTGTTTTCTCCCTGGATAATGACACTAGAGCAAATATTTTTTATGCATAAAACATATAACTGCCATGACCTTGACCATGCCCCTATTTTTTGATTTCATTTATTTTTTTAATCCTAATTTCTATGATAATTAGAAAGTGAAAAAAAAAACTAAAAATAGGGGCATGGTCATGGTTTTATAGTACTAAAATATTTGTGCTAGTGTCATTATCCAGGGAGGAAACAGTCGACTACGTTTGTATGGAGAAAGCGCAGGTAACCTTTGACCTTAAAAGTCTAATGTTACACGACCTTATCGCTCAAAGCTATCTCTTCCAGGCAGCCTTTGGATGGACAAAAAATTGAGGAAGGTAAAGGGTAGGGTGTCCAAACTTATAGGAAATTAAGTGGAATGATTTAATATTATTATTTTTCTATTTAATTATGTTGTAAGTTTGCAATGTTTTGTTACTAGTAAATAAGCATATAAAGATAGAAATATAAACAACAATTTTAGAAGTATTTGGTATATTAAATAATACAAATGGGTAATCTATAGTTTAATACTATGGGAGCCAAACGTAAAATGCCTGTCGCCGATATCTTTCTCATGCATTATTTAAGAATTTTATATATTAGGCATGTTGCTTTTGGCTCCTCTATCTGCCTTAAGGATATGTCATACCGAATGCCCGCCGAAATCATAAAAAAAAAGTTTTTTGTAAAAATTACCAAGTTACAAACCAAAATGTAATTTTCAAATTTAGAATTCTAGTATATAAATCCAATTACTAAAATCTTTATTTGAAACTATCCGAAATTTGTTTACGTGGCGTTAATTAATTAATCGGCAATTATTGCTAATTAAACTGTCATTTCAATTTATAATATAATTGAATCTAAAATGTAAAAAAATCTTATATACTTACGTTTTTGTACATAAGAAATTATGTTAAAGGTGTGTATAGACTAGAGCATTTACTAGAAACAGAACATCGAGTATTTGCTGTATTTAAAATTTTCTCGAACCACACTTCGAACGTTTCCTTTGCATTTTCCTGTATTAAGAATATTACCTACAATAAATTTTAAACGCCAGTAATTTTTTATGAAATGATGCCAACCCAAGTAAGTATAATTTGTAATTGGTAGTTTATTTAAATTAGTTGTTTGATCTGTTCCTTTATACAAAAAACATAGTGTAAAAAGGCAGGTAGTCAACGGCGCGGCGTCTCAACCAAACTGACTGAATGACGCCTAAAAGGTGTCACTGGCGTTCAAAAGTTTAGATGTTCGAGGAAATGTTCTAGTCTATATTCACCTGTACATTTCGATACTCGGTGATTTTTACAAAGAACTGAAAACAAAAAGAATTCCGCGGACACCCGGATGACATTCACTCTAAATTAATTTATATAGTATGTTTTTACACAGATTCACAACGCGGTGCTTCCAGGATGATGCTCTGGAATGGCACCGTTCCATTTTGATCCTGGTTTTTCAAGCTGCAACCTTTCCCATCTCTGACACAGCCTTCGTTTTGATTATAACGGAAATCTCCACCTCCTAAATCACAGTTATCAAGTCCACAGGGTCTCCGTTGTTCTACATTTCTGCCGACAGGTACAAAGCTCGGCCCTCGGCGCCAAGCTTCAGGTCCTAAAGCTGGTCCAAGTGTTCTTAATTGGCCTTCATACACTATGAACGGCCCTCTATAAACTCCAGATCCAAAATAACCTCTGAGGTGAGACCTTCTGCCAGTAATGCCATTCCTTTGATCATAGCTCGAGGATCCTTGACGAGCATCTTTATTGTTACATCCACATCCTATTCTACCAGAACAGGTACGTAAAGGAACTTGAGTCCTAGAGCCTTCAAGTCCAGAACTGGGACAGGGACCGGGACCACGACGCATAGCTTCTGATTGAGGTCCGGAATAAGCTTGACAGTTTCCCGGTTTCCCACCAAGAAAGCCTTGTGGTTCAAAACGTATAGGGCCAAATGTGCCATTAGGTTTTAAAAGTCCAGAGCCAGATTCCTGTCTGGAAGGATCGGTAGGTGTAAAACTTATAACAACACTCATTTTACGATTTTTCGGCACAATTATCGTTTAAGCAAGGTACACGCGTATGGTGCTGAAGTGTATTATGAACTGAAGAATCGAAATCCACAACTGTTTATTTTATACATCGTGATTGTTTATACCATCAGCTGTTACAAAGAATTGATAAATACACCTAATTTTATATAGGTATCCTGGTATCGGTAGGATAAACATATTTAGGATCGAATGAGCAATGTTTATAGTACTTTTTGCACTAAGGAAGCGGTGTAAGTGATAACCTTCTTACGTTTAATACGAATAAAAATATATGTGCCATTCCTTTTCAGACGCAGAACAGGACCATATCACGGAGCCATGGAGCGCCCAGCTCCGTACCCTTAGAAGGCGTGCTTGTAACCGAAGCCAACACGTACGTAGAGTAGAAGCTGTTTACAAAAAAATGGGTACGTGTACTTATGTACGCGCGTAAGAAGTTATACTTTTTTCCAGTCACATATAAATAATTAATTACATTAAAATAATTATGTAGTAGTACCTCTTTGTACTAACCTCATTTTCAGTTTCACGTAGTAGATATATGCAAACTATTTGGTTTTATGACAGCTGTCATCTTGCGGTTTGCGGACAACTTCAACATGGTTTTATGACAGCTGTCATCATGCGGCCACCTAGAACTAACTTTACGATGTAGAATTTAGGTGTCGGTGTGCGCGCGCATCTTAAAAATTCACTCTCATCATTTTTCTCCATCGCGTCAAAAGAAGTATAACTTCAAAAAAGTTTAGTGGCTAAATATGATGTGGACACCAAACCGGACATTGTCTGCACTATTAAATGTAGCCAAAAATAACGTTAAAGGAGCAGAGTGTCAACATTCTCACTTTGCCGACTTCTACAAAATGCAATACAGGTAATAGCGCAGTGCCGACTTGAGGAAATTTCTATGCAATTCATCACTTATCGATAACTTTTTACTATTATAAACTTCGATTTTTTAATTAAATTCTCCTGTTGGATAGTAAGGGGTGTTTTTTTAACCTAGATAGAACTTTAAATTGTAAAAAGTAACACAAAAAATTAAATTTTGATAAAACATTTTTTTTATTTGTTTCAGTATACTCTGACAAATCATCATGAATAGACTCACGCTTGAACAACGCTACGAAATTATCCAAATTTACTTTGAAAATCAGTCGTCGATTCGCGCAACTTATAGACGACATCGGCTCTAGAGCAGTTGGCAACTGACCCGTTGTTTTATCGCAAAATTGTGTTCAGCGATGAGGCGCATTTTTGGCTTAACGGGTTTGTTAATAAGCAAAATTGCCGCATATGGAGTGAGACCAATCCACAAGAGACCCTACAGACTCCATTACATCCAGAAAAATGCACCGTTTGGTGCGGTTTTCACGCTGGTGGCATCATCGGACCTTATTTCTTCAAAAATGAGGCCGGAGCTCGCGTTACGGTCAATGGAGATCGTTACCGCACCATGATCAATGATTTTTTGTTTGAAAATATGGATGACATTGATCCGGAGGAGATGTCGTTTCAACAGGATGGCGCTACGTGCCATACGGCGAACGCAACCATCGACTTATTGAAATCAAAATTTGGCGATAACTTGATTTCGAGAAATGGACCTGTCAATTGGCCTCCAAGGTCGTGCGATTTGACACCTCTCGATTATTTCCTGTGGGGCTACGTGAAGTCACTGGTTTATGCTGATAAACCAGCAACAATTGACGCCTTGGAGGCCAGCATTGTTCGTGTTATTCGTGACATACGGCCAGCAGTGCTCGAAAAAGTGGCCCAAAATTGGACGTCCAGAATGCGCTTCGTCAAGAACAGCCGCGGTGCCCATATGCCCGAAATCATTTTCAAATGTTAATGTCACGTATTGATCTTTCGAATAAAAAAAAAATTTGATTACAATTTAATTTTTTGTGTTATTTTTTACAATTTCAAGTTATATCGGGCTTAAAAAAACACCCATTACTAGTGATAAAGTAATTGAAATGGGTGGTGGGGGACTGGATACTAGGGAACTTATAAATATATATATTTTTAGGAATCTAAATCTATTTAATATAAAAAATAACTAGGTCGGCCTACGCGGCCGTTAGTTTTTAAATAAAATAAATTAGTTATTACGAAATCTACAAAATATTTATTAAAGAACTTATTAAGTACAAATAAACTATTACTAAAACCTACAATTAAAGTTAAATCACACAGAACACAAAATAGGCAATAAATCGGGCAGAGGTTATGCCTCTCGAAAATCTGGCGACAAAATGGACGAGTGCACAGCGTGCTCGTCTTTATATACACGTAGAGTGAGGGAGTGTCGTAGTGCTAGGGGAATTCTTTTTTCTACTCCAACAATATATAATATTGTAGGACATTACACTTATCATCATCTGGCCCCCAAGCAACTTTAATTTTTACGCACAATAGGCTTGCATTTGACCTCATATTGCCCGATAGGAAGCGACATTGAGGTCGAGGACGTAGCATGCTCGCCTAGAAGGAGAACGGTAAGCCTGGACAACATGATGGAACATGAAGAGTTACTTGGCACTATGCCTTTATTAGAAGCCACCGGCCAAGGCCCACTACCGCTTGATTGTCTGCTGCGCTGTAGTTTGCTGCAGCATTTCAGCTGAGGTCCGTCCATTTAGGTTAGCACACGACATCCCGAATTTTTTATCTATTAAGTGCATATTAATTCATTATTTTTCTAATTATGTCTGTTTTATTCTCATTTTTGTTTAGTAATTATGTACCTGTTTTATGTTTGTTTACTATTTTCTTGTACTTCTTCTTCTTGTAATTCTTCTGAACCCCCAAATAAGGTTGAAAAAAGGTAAGTACCTAAAAAGTGTCCCTACTTCAAATATATTGATAAAATACACTATTTATTTTATTTGTACCAACCTTGCACCACCGGTCATTACTACCACATGAGTAATCTACCACACACACTCGTGTAGTGTGTTTACACACACAATTGCGGTGGTGAAGCAGACGGGAGCAGGCGCGGGGCGCTCTCTTCTGTATTCCATGGCTTCGTTCCAAAGATGATCTAGTACAGTCAACAAAAAAGTCTCAGAATAAACAATTTGTTACATTAATTATGTATCAAACATAAAAGTCTCATACTTTGAAAACGGACTGAATTGGACTCAGTATTGAGAGAGAAGAATCAAAGTCAGAATCAAAATTCCTTATTTATTTGGATAATCACATTTAAACGTCTTAAAAACCACGTTAGGATGTGTGCTTTCGTAACGCGCCCATCAATGAGAAGGCACAAGAAACTCATGGGTTTATTTGTGATCATGTTTAATTTTGACGTGACAACGTCTTATAAATTGGTTTGCCGGGTGACACTTCAAGAAACTGCGTTACGCTCCGCTCACGTTATGCGCTCACAATGAGAGCGAGTGAGAGGCACGCGGGCATGGTTAGCCCGCTTAAGAGCGAGAGAGACAGACATAAAAAGTGAAAGGCACGCGTCCCTTCCACTCGAGCACAGTTGTTGTCACGTAAAACTTTCGCCCGTATACCGACTTTACAGGCAACCAGTTTTTTTTTTTTGAAGCTATCATTTTTTTTTTTTTAAAGTACCTACACATTTTCTTCACATTTTTTTTTTTTTGGATTTGAAATCCTACGTGTACGTATGCACTTAGTACGACTGCTGGCAGATCTTTTACTTATTTTATTTTTTAACTATCGGCTTCGCCTGCCATTTCACCCTCTTAGTGGTGGAATTTGGAAAAAATGCTAAGTAGAAATAATTTTCAAAAAATAATTTTCAGTTCTCACTTACGTTAATAAATAAACTCCGGGTGAAACCACGATCAGCTACTAGTGTACCGACATTAGATAAATTAACTTATCTAAAAATCAAATTTAGTTTTATAGATCATTATTTCATCTTAATAAACTTAATTTAAAAAATTCTGCTGATTTTTAAGTAAACAGAATCTAAAAGCTTTATATTTGACTGTTAGAGAAATTTTACAATAAGAAGAAAAAATAGAATTTATAATAATAAAACTACAATCAATTTTTTTTGCTGTCGTCCTATTTATATGTGTGCGCTCACGCAACCAATACGTGCACTACGGTGTCCAGATATTTTATTTAACACGTTAGCTGCGATGAGAGGCCTATAGGCCTCCTACTGGTCCTTCGTCGCTGTGCTAGAGAAAATATCGTTGTTTCCCTCTGGTGCGGAGCTCATTACGTCAAGACTATTGTGTGTATGAGGGAGATAAATATATGTATGTGTTGCTGTTCAACGGAACAATTTTAATAAAATGAAATAAACTTTATGACTAAAGTTTTGAAAAATTGACATTATATTATGGTTATTTTAAGGTTCTAGAATTAAATTTAATAAAAAAAACAGCGCACTCCGGGAGTGCAGGCAGAAGTGAAAACAATAAACTTGTTATTTCTCATAGAATATTTCTTGAAACGATCTGCTACTGCCATCTATTAGCACTCACTTAAACAAATATAGTTTATTTTTTATTCGCTAGATGGCAGTAAAAAATTTAAATCAGCGCCATCTACATTCGAATAGCGGTCTTTCTAGAAACTAAGTTTCTCAATTTGTGTAATAGATGACAGTATAAGTTAAACAAAAAGACTAACACAAATAAAATCTCATCTGTCGCGTCAAAATCTGTCGCGAGAACGGTTGAAAATGCTCACCCACAAAAGTGCCCAACGCGCCATAAGAAGTTTTCACTTCAAAAATTACTATTCCTTCCTATTTAAGTTTAGTACATAGACGATGTTTCAATTTGCATGCATTATCACATCACCAATGTCGTTCGATTTCGTTACTTTCAACTTGACTTGACTTTCTTGACTTGACTAACGGGTGTTTTCTTCACAGACATTGTTATCCTAGGCGTGAAAGTCACTCATTACAAGTCCCGAGACAGAGTTTGGCGCCCGAGCGTAGCGAGGGCGCTAATAGTTCGAGGGACTTAATGAGTCTTTCACCCGAGGTAAAAACTGTGCTTTTCATTACGAATAATACATAAAATTCTTCCTAACAATGAGAGTGAATGAGAGACTCCATACTACCTGATCCTCTTCCAAGGTTGGGACCAAAGAGGTTATATACATGTAGTGTTATTCATTGGTGTTACTTAAAGCAAGGAGGTTAGGTTTTTGAAGTTCCTAATGCGTAATGATACTGATACTGGCTACATGCACATTGCACAAGCCGTGCGAAGCCATAATTTGACATGACAGCTGTCAGTGAAAGCGATTTTCCCTAGGGCTGAAAGTTTTATTTTCTACACGTTCTTCAGGCATTTTTAGACCTACTTTCGGAGTATGAGTTATGAAAAGTATTTTTAATGTCATTAAAGTACGTTCTATGCGATTATAACAGTAGTAACAATGTTACAAGTAAATTTTATAATACAAATAATGAATTCAAAGCATAGTGAGGTTATAATTTGTGATAAACCTATTAATATCATACAGAGAATAAAGAACAAACAAATTACAGCCGGGACAATAGATTCCCAAAATATTTGAGAAATTATTTAAAAAACAATTATTGCTTTGAAGGACGAAAAGAAGATTCTCAACAATGATAAAATACGGAATAGAAAGAAGTTAAGAAGAGCACCTGATAAGTTTAAATTTTAAGTTATTGTCATTTTGTTTTCTTGTGTGTTTCTTATTAATTTTAATAATAAAATACTCTTCAAACTAGATTTTTATAATTATTTAGGGATTATGATTTAAATCTTTAATAAAGTGATATTTCTATATTTCTCAAACTTCATAGTTCGGTAAAGCCTTCAAAATGACACGCAATTATTATTTTCGTAATCTGCGGAAAATTACGCAACTTTCGATACCTTTTGCGATAGTTTGAGCATAAAAAAATTGTAGTCTTTAGAGTAGGATTACGGACAATAATTTTAAGTGATAACGTCCTATGAAAACGATGTAAAAATGAGTTTTTTCTTTTCTTTATATAGGTTTTATTTTTTCCTCTTTTTTAACTTTTTTTTCCTTTATATAAGTCTTCTATTCATCTCGTCACCATTACACAAGCCCAGATGAGCGATATTATTATTAAACAAACACGAGACGCGTGACGTTTACCATGATGCGTCATGGTACCGGAACTTGACACTTTTTTGTGAATGCAGGTGTTCCATAAATTTATTAGACGTTATCTCGTCAAAAAATCTCCATACCTACATCAAAGGGACACCCTAACGCAACGCCAACAGCGCCATCTAGCGTCAAGTAGCCGAATACGTTTGTTTTTGTTTACGGTTAGCAGTATTGCGGGCTGCTCTACTCTATAAAGAAAATTGTCTTTGATCTCTCTCTTCCATAAAACGTCGCCATTAGAGGGCGCACGATACCATTGAATAATATATTAAAACCATATATTTATAAATTAGATATAGATAGAGTCTCTAACATCAATCTGCGACAAAAAACAGGTATCGCAGACGTGGGTCAGAAGACCGCCCGACTTAAGTGGAAGTGGGCTGGCCACGTGTACCGAATGCAGACGGAAAGATGGGCAAACAAAGTCACCCATTGGGTCCCTCAAGACGGCAAGCGTCTTCAAGGTAGACCCATAAAGCGATGGCGCGACGACTTGGATGCATTCGACGCAGAGTGGCCAAAATTAGCTGGAGATCGGGACACATGGAGGGAAATGGGGGAGGCCTTTGCCCAGCAGTGAGACACAACAGGCTATTTAAAAAAAATATATAAATTACAGCTTTAATTCCAACAATCCCGAAGTAGCAAATACATGATGGTCCCGAGTTGTGAATTCGAGCCGAAAATCAAACCATCCTGAAGAAGTCTGCCGGGGACGCGTGGCGATTCCCACCGCGTGGCGGTGCGCACCTGCGAGAAAAACGTGGACCAACCCCAGTCTTCACGGCGCATCTTGACCAACAACAGAGACAGGGATTGAAGGGAAAAGAAAAGGCGGAAAAAATACATGGAAAAAATATAAATACCTATCCTATCAGAGTGAGTAAAAACGTCCTTAAATTTATAACCAAAAAAAGTGTCTAGTTTGCAACCCTTCCACCTAGAGCGAGAATGGCGAAGTCCGTGTCGGGATCGGATTTTCTATCCATTGTAGAACCAGAAATGTTAAAAACATTAAGACATAAGAGGGGCACCCTAGAGGGAATATTAACTTTATTTATGAAATTGGTAGAACAAAATAACTAGTAGTTCGCCCCAAACTGAGACCTCACGAGTTTTTTTCAGCGATTATTATATTTCAGCGTAAAGTAGGTACTAAAATGTATAATATAACGACGAAAGTCTCAAAATACGACAGGTCTATCTTATTTGAATGATAGGTGCCTAGTATCGCTATTATCTGACATTGGATGATTTAGACTTTAGAGAATCTAAACACAATAGGCATAACTTGTTGTTTTTAAGTTCTAAAAGCATAGGTCCAGCTCAATCATCACACCCGTTAAATTTGGATTAAGAATATTGTAAATAGTAAGCGTGTTACATTGTGATGCTACACCTTCATTATTTTTAACACGCTTTTATTAGTTTCACCTGTATGATTGCTTGTATGTATGTATGTATGTAACCGACTAATTTGGGCACGATTTTGCCCTACTTAGAATGATCAGATTTAATTCAAACTTTGCACACTTGTCAAAGACCGATGACAATGCAATATTATGATAACATGGTGCTGATCTGATGATGGAGCTGGAAGGTGGTCATTGGAAACCCTATCGAGTTTGGGCTCGTTAGAATCGTCTTGACGAGTAGTTTGGCTTTCAATGGTGACCAGGGTCTGATCTAACATAATATTTCGGTAATAAAGACCAAAAAGTATAAAATAAATTAATAGTTTAAAAAAACTAAAAAAACACGCTTTAAAAAAAATCCAACTAAAGCGTGTTTTTTTAGTTTTTTTAAACTATTAATTCTTTTGCAATCACAATGTAACACGCTTACTATTTACAATATTCTTAATCCAAAAATTATTAATTTTTATTTTCTAGTTTTTAGTTCGTTTTTTTTTTAATAAAGCGGTTTAATTTTTATTTTTTGAACTATCAATTTATTTTATACTTTTTGGGCTTTGATAACGAAATATGTTAGATAAAACCCATTGGCCCAATGGTTACCATTGAAAAACAAACTACTCGTCAAGACGATTCTAACGAGCCCAAACTCGATGGGGTTGTGCTGTGGTTGTGTCGTTTCATTGCGAAGTTCCTATGACCACCTTCCAGTTCCATCATCAGACCCTGGTTACCATTGAAAAACAAACTACTCGTCAAGACGATTCTAACGAGCCCAAACTCGATGGGGTTGTGCTGTGGTTGTGTCGTTTCATTGCGAAGTTCCTATGACCACCTTCCAGTTCCATCATCAGACCATGGTTAACATTGAAAGACAAACTACTCGTCGAGACGATTCTAACGAGCCCAAACTCGATGGGGTTGTGTCGTTTCATTGCGAAGTTCCTATGACCACCTTCCAGTTCCATCATCAGACCCTGGTTACCATTGAAAGACAAACTACTCGTCAAGACGATTCTAACAAGCCCAAACTCGATGGGGTTGTGTCGTTTCATTGCGAAGTTCCTATGACCACCTTCCAGTTCCATCATCAGACCCTGGTTACCATTGAAAGACAAACTACTCGTCAAGACGATTCTAACGAGCCCAAACTCGATGAGGTTGTGTCGTTTCATTGCGAAGTTCCTATGATCACCTTCCAGTTCCATCATCAGACCCTGGTTACCATTGAAAGACAAACTACTCGTCAAGGCGATTCTTGACGAGTAGTTTGAATGAATGAACTATGAAGTATGGATAATGAGATAACTCCTGCTCTTTCATCAGATCAGCTCTATCATCAGATCAGTTCCATGGTACCATATTATTGTCACCGAAGTTACGCCCTTTCATTTGATACCCCACTCGGATATATTTGCCCTATAGTTTGTGTGCCATATAGGTAGATCCACTTTTGGACCCCTATCTCCGTAACCCCCTGACCGATCCTGCTCATGTTCGAACTTAAAAATTCTATGGACCTCAACTACTTGTATACCAAAAATCATGAAGATCAGAGCAACGGTACTCAAGTTATCGTCGAACAAACATACAAACATACAAACATACAAACATACAAACATACAAACATACAAACATACAAACATACGAGCGACCGACCCTTCTCAACACTAGACCTCTCTCGCTTCGCTCGTTCGGTCAATAAGAAGCTCCCCGTCTGCTGAAATATTGATGGATTTGAATTAGCCCTAATAGGTATGTGCCTATGGGTTCTAATTTAGAACCCATAGGCACATACCTATTAGGGCTATTTTGTTATTATATAAAAATGCGGTTGAAGATGAAGAAGAAGTAGCCCTTCTGTACACCTCAACAATCAACTTTTGTTCTACAACTTTTGGAAATTTGTACATTTTTGATGGTAATGTGACCATGACGCGTCGGGTCATTGGGCGTTTCGGACCGCGAGTGGCGTCATAATAACTTAGGAAACAGAGTATTTAATAATAATATCGCTCATCTGAGCTTGTGTTATGGTGACGACTGACGAATAGAAGACTATAAAAAGGAAAGAAAAATTAAAAGAAAATGAAAAATAGAGAATAAATATAAAGGAATAACAAAAAAAACTCAATTTTTCATCGTTTTCTTACGACGTTATCACGTAAAATAAGCGTCCATAAACCAACTATAAAGACAACCTTTTTTTAGTTTTTTTGGAAATTTACTTCGTAAGGACCGAATTGATGTACCAAAGAATTCAAACTTGGGTGTTATTCGAATCTCAGTCTGTTATCCCGTATACAGACTAGACACTTAACCGCATTGGCTTTAGTCTAACAGTAATGCTTATACGCTTGTAAGGGGTGCAACTAAATATAAAAAAAGAAAGATTAATGTCCAAAGGCAAAGTCCAATAAGAAGTACTTTCGAACTAACGAACATCGTACTGATACACATTCGGTCTCACAAATTGCGGAATTTCGAAATTCAGTAGCAGAGTCAAGAAATATGTCCAAAAACAAACATTGTTTAACTTTAAAAATGACCAACTATTTAAATGACACATAATAAAATTGACAAGTTAATAAAATAAGAAATCTATATTAATATTATAAACTGAAGAATTTGTTTGTTTGAAGACGCTAATCTCAGGAACTACTGGGTCGAATTGAAATATTCTTTTGTATTCTTTAGTCTAATTTTGAGGAAGGCTTTTTATTTTGATATTCCCACGGGATCGGGACTTGCACGGGTGAAACCGCGGGGCGCAGCTAGTTACCTATATAAATGGCAAATGATAAAATTGGCCAACCATTCAAAATTATCAATAATGGCCATTAATGTGTCATACAGAAAAATTCGATTTTGATAAAAAAATATTGGAAACTAGCGACCCGTCCCCGGCTTCGCACGGCTGTATTATATCTAAAAACCTTCCTCATTAGTCACTCTATCTATTAAAGAAAACCGCATCAAAATCCGTTTCGTAGTTTTAAAGATCTAAGCATACATAGGGAAATAGGGACATAGGGACGGCGAAAAGTGACTTTTTATACTATGTAGTGATAGTGATATACCCCGAAGTTGGTCCTATATAAACTTATCTGTCAACAATAGCTCTATTAAATCTAGGTTAAGTAAAATTAAGATTTTTTTATTTTACATGTGGCCTTTAGACATTCGATATAAAATTATTTAAGAAAATCCAACCGTTACGTCGAAGAAGTCAAAGGCAAAAGAAAACAAATAAAATTCATATCCTTTTGACGACGCACCTGTATCATTCGTTAGAGCATAAACTCTCCGTGCTAAGCTCGTATTAAGATTGAACCTGTACCCGTCAAAGTCAGATTGTGAGATTATAGCCACTCAACCATCGGAGCGAGGGAGACGTAGGCTGTAGGCCACTTATTTTGAACGAGTATTTGACAGATCTATTTGATGTGCATGTGTATTGGGTCATTGGTTCATAATGCTTGTAGGACATTGGACTTTTTTGGACATGGTTAGGTAAGTATATAAACGAAAAAAATTGTAAGATCAAAAGCTTTGAATCGACAAAAGCATTTAAAATTGGAATGATTAAAGTTGGCACAAATTTTGTATTAAATTAATAGTTGCGCCCCGCAGTTCAAGCGCTACGCGCTTCCGCTTCCGATCCCGTGGAAATATCAGATTAAAAAATATTCTTTAAGTTAATCCTAGCCTCCAGCTTCTTACAAACCGAGTTTTATTACAATCGGTCCAGCCGTTCTCGAGTTTTAAGTGGTGTTACTAACAATGCTTTTTTTATAAAAGATTACCATAAAAAAAGAGGAAACAATTCCGTCATATTTGATTTTTGCTTAAGGTGAAAGGGTACCGGCGCTCTCTCCATACAAACGTAGTCGACTGTTTCTTCCCTAGATAATGCAGAAATATTTTTTTACAGATTGAAAAAAGAAAAAAAAACAAAACATAGGGGCATGGTCATGGCAGTTGTAAGTTTTATTCATCAAAAATATTTGCTTTAGTGTCACTTCATTATCCAGGAAACAATCGACTACGTTTGTATGGAGAGAAGGCCCGGTACTCGATACCCTTTCCTCTTAACTGATAAATATTTTGGGAAAAGTCAGTTCGTACATAGACGAAGTCATGGATAAAAGCTAAAGTTAATTTAAAGTTAATAGTTTTAAATTAAGTTAATTTTGACGATCCAGTTGGCACAATGGTCACCATGCCGAACTGCCAAACACAGGGTCGCGGGTTCGATTCCCACCTCAGACATGTATTTATGCTTAGATATTTGTCTGTGGTCTGGTTGTTTCTATGTATTATATGTATATATTATTTTCAAAAGAAAAGTATATACGTAGTATATCCGTTGTCTAGCACCAATAACACAAGTCTAGTTACTTAGCTTGGGGCTAGATGGCGATGTGTGAAATGTCCTGCAATATTAATATCACTACATAGTATAAAACAAAGTCGCTTTCTCTGTCCCTATATCCCTTTGTATGCTTAAATCTTTAAAACTACGCAACGGATTTTGATGCGGTTTTTTGTAATAGATAGAGTGATTCAAGAGGAAGGTTTATAAGTATAATACATGCATAATATAGCCGTGCGAACCCGAGGCGGGTCGCTAGTTTATTTATATTATTTATTTAAAGGTTTGGATGATATTAAACTCCAAAGACCCTGTTTCTTCTCATATTACATTTGATTGATCGAAGGTGTTTCCGATTCAATATTGAAAATACGAGATTGTATCGTCACCTACTTTATATTTTGTTACCGTATACTTACCTTGTATTGATGGGTTCGAATCCCGGCCGGTGAATTTTTCTTTCGAAATTTATGTGCTCTATAAAGACTTGAATTTATATTCCTAGAAATAGACCGAATAAATAGTAACTAACTTTTGTCGGAAACATTTTCGGCTTTTTGGTAGACTCCACCTTACTCCACGAAGTAAGTTTACGGTACCGGTTTTTGAATTGGTACATTGATATTACAGGGTTTCTATGGATCGCGTCCGTGGGATTTTGCCCTAGATGTCCCACACCTGACCCCCTGAGTAGTGGTGCTAAAAGAGCAACCTCCCGGTGGTAGTCTATTGTCAAAGTCAAATACAACGCACACTAATCGGAATCATTACGTAATCGCCTCGCCTCGGGACAAGCTCACGAACCGCGATACGGTACGTTTTCGACTTGCCGTTCCCGTTGATTCAGAACTGCTGATCGCTTGGTATCGCGCTTACGTTAGATTGACGGCGCGGCGAGGCGATGCGGTGATGATCCTTTTCCGATTTGGTATGTTACGCGAGGCAATTACGTTACGATTCCGATCAGTGTACGTTGCAGTAGAGAGTATCATACAAATAATACTAAACTGCTTTAAACATTTACGTTTCGTTTACGAGTTGATATGTTTGCTACGACCTTAAATCGTATCGCTAAGCAGAATTGTCCGTGTTCCGACATGTAGGCCGGTGTAACCACAAAATGAGGACGGTTCGAAAAAAAATCGAAAACAGTTTTTGTTTTACTGCAGTCTTCCTACACTCGCGTCCCTCAACTGCCCTTGCCTGCCCTCGCTGTCTTTAAGTCACGCAAGAGCGTTCTAAGAAAGCGAGCAACATCTTAAGCCGCGATCTGCACAAACCGGTAAAAACGGGTAAAAATTAACCGAAACTCATCCGCATAACTATCAAGGTATGCGATTGAAACTGATAGTCTAATGTTATTGGCCGTTAGTTCAGTTTTCAATCTGCGACCGCTCTATGGAGAGTTAGGTATTGTTTATTCACTAACATTAAAAGCCCCAGAACTCAATAAAAGCTATACTAAACAATAATTTTCACAAATGCTAAGTATATTTACGATTATTAACGCTCCGTTATTAAATTCACCCTTTTCTTAAGCCTTAGCACGTATTTACAGTTCATTTCGTTCAAATTAAGTTGTGTAAGATTAGGTTGTAACCGGTTTCATCCAGTTTAATGCGCTTTTTAACCGGTTATTGTGCTTCAGCTTATCTTAAACCGGTTTTAATTGGGAATTTTTGTAAACTCTACAGTTTAGAATCTGCACTGTTGTTTTTGACCATCAAAAAGTCTTCGACTTAAATTCGCGATAGGAAATCATTTTTGAGGACTTCATAGTATAAGCACGTCATGTATAAGTTTGATATTATACAGTTTGTAAAGAAAACCCTGTAATCCCTCTTAGGCACACTTAGGTTAAATTAGACAGGGTAATTTCCCGAAATTTAAATTTCAATACTTGCTTTATTTTCATACAAAAAACAAAAAAACAAATGGTTGTCTGTAAAGTCGTTTTACGGACGATAATTTTACGTGATAACGTCACAAGAAAACGATGAACAATTGAAATTTTTTTCTGTTATGCCTTTTTTTTATTTCTTTTTTTCCTTTCTTTTTTTCTTCATCTAAGTGTTCTATTCGTCACTCGTCACACCATAACACAAGCCCAGATGAGCGATATTATTTTGAAATAAGTATTCTGTTTCCTAATTTACCAAGACGCGTCTGGTCATAATATTGGGTAAGTACTTATTTGTTACACACTATATTTAAGACTAATATTTCACAAATATTTTCAAGCATTTCCCAAGGTTTATTCAGAGTGAAGCAGGTTCAATAGATATTTAAATTTATTCACGCGAGCGTATCGTAAACTGAGGTGAGAGCGGCATACCGCGTCTTCACTGCGGAAATTAAGGCACCTAACAAAATGAGTTTTCGATACCACCGTCTAAATAGAGCCTTAGGTCATGCACACAATGGAGTAACACACGACTGTTCTTTCAATACGTATTTTTTTTTTACTAGCTCTCAACAGTGACTGCGTCTAAATAGGGGTTAAATTTTCCAAAGTATTTTTAATGAGCCTGATCCGTCTTTTGGCATGAGCTGTGCGTTGATATGAGTCAAAAAGTTAGTCAGGACTTTGAATTTTTTTTTGGAACACATTTTTATCTATTATTGTGACCTCGACGATTTATTTTATAGCTATTAAATTGAACTGAAGGCAAAAAAAACGTTCGATCAGATGGACCTCGATTTGGACCAAATGATGGGCCATGTGGCCCACGAGATGGGCGAACTTTTAAATACTTTAAATCGAACGGTTGACTGAGATATCGATAGAAAAGTTTGCGACGACCCATTCATTAATCAAATTAACTAATCTGTCAATAAATCCTAAGGATTATAAATTCATTCGTACGATCTAGATATTACTTTAGTATATTTTAATGAATGAATATGACTGTCATAGTCTACCTTTATATAAAAAAAATATTAATTTTTATCATAATAATTTAATTGTGAAATCATTAAAAATAAAAAATAATACATATATCTTAATATTAACATGACTTAATTTGTTTCCTAAAATTAAAACATTAAGTTCAAAAATAATGCAATAAACGTGTTTAAGCATTAGTGCTATGTTTTAGTTACTTTTACAAGGTCCTAAGTTAGGTCCATGAGTTGGTGCGAAGTGTCCAGGATGCGGTCCAAAAGAACTAAATCTACCATCATTGGGTCCAAATCGCCCATCTTGAGGACCAAATCTCCCATCTTGAGAACCAAATTGCCCATCTTGAGGACCAAATCGCCCATCATATGGTCCAAATCGTGGACCATCTGGTCCGAACCGACCATCTTTAAACCAATGTCCATTAGGTCCGAAATGGTCTGATTGAGGTCCAAATGGGCCAAAGCGTCCGAATCGACTTCGGTAATGTTGCCCATCGCATTTCTTATTTTCATTGTTTCGAGACAAATAGAGCCATTCTTTTTCAACACCAGCAAAGTTGACAGGCCTGTACCCAGAATCACAGCCGCATCTTCTGAAGCGTCGTCCAAAACAGCCAGATCTTGCATGTGATCTGAAGCCGTTTGGTCCAATGTCTTGTCCAAACTGCCCTTGCTCAGGGGCTGTTGGTGTAGGCCCCTGGTTTTCTTTGAACTCTCCCATTTTTATACAATTTTTAATTGATGAACCTCAAAAAGTTATTTTTAAAGTTTGGACTCAAACTTTATTTTTAAAATAGTTAATAATATATAAAATTAACCACTGATTGCTGAATAAATAGTTTTTCTTGATTTTCTGTCTAATATAACTGTGTATTGAGCTGAAGCGTATGATTGAATGGTGAATAGATGATCCTCACAGCGCGTTTTATATTGATAAAAGAAACTTTTCGACGCGTTGCATCATACAACATTTGTAATAAAAAAAATGTATTGTGTATGTTTGAAGCTAAGTATTGCGTCATACTAAAATTATAAAGTTTTTAGCACATAAAAACTTTGCTAAGTACTTACTACAGACAATATAATAATAGGTTTCTATATTCGTCTATTATGAACGCTTTAAGTATGTTTAATTTTATCTATTTACGTACTACTAATCTACCTAAATTAACCAATTCAAAGGAAATAAATAGTTGTACAGCGATTACCTCAATTTTGAACTTGAACCGACGACCCAGTTGGCACAATGGTCACCATGCCGGACTGCCGAACACAGGGTTGCGGGTTCGATTCCCGCCAACAAGTATTTATGCTTAGATATTTGTATGTGGTCTAGTTGTTACTATGTATTATATGTACATATTTACAAAGAAAAAGTATATTATGTAGTATGTATATCCGTTGTTTAACACCCATAATACAAGTCTAGTTACTTAGCTTGGGGCTAGTTGGAGATGTGTGGAATGTGCTGCAATATTAAAAAAAAATGAATTTAGCAAATGACCTACTCCTCTAAAGTTACCACATTAAAAATCACCAAAGGAGGCTACTCAGTGACGCGTTACCAATAAAAACTTATCAGATAATATCTGATATAGAGATATTAGTTCAATTATTTGAATGAGCTGAGCAGTACTAAAAACGTATTGCATCATGTTGTATTTGTAATCTAATCTTAAAATCTAAGGTAAATATTTTGGTGGTTCCCAGTCTAAATACTGATGGGTTAATATTTGTGCAATACCTATCTATATAACTATTGGGAATATTGTGTATGGTATATGTTAAAATAGCAATAAAATAGAAAAGTGAGTACTTATTGTTACTTTATGTTCTTAAATTCAAGTCAAAAAACAATTTGTATGCTGATTATTTTTACTTTAATTTTAATACATTTGAGAAATAATAAGAATTTTTCGTTTTTAAATTATATCAAAATGTAGGAAAATAACTCACCTAAAAATGGTACATCCAACAACACCAAACAACAGTGTTCTATGCAATAATACCATTTTATCTGTAGGGGAAACAAATTTTGATATTTGCTCCTATTGTAACTTTTCAAAAAAAAAACTTTATTTTTCTAAATATATCTTTAACCGGCCTAGAAAAAAGAAAAGATTAAAAAGTAAGGTTAAAAAATGCCAGTCTAGTTATGCTACCTATGCTTCAGAATTATTCTTGTCTCCACTATTATAGTGGAGACAATAGTTCCTAAAAAGAAAATGAGAGTACTGATCAAAGATAAAAACACCTTACTTTAATTCGCAAAATATTTCGTAACAGACGAGACCAGTTTAAAGTTTAGTAATGATTTAATTACATTTCGCTCATTTTAATAATATGAAAGATTGCTCGAAATAGGGTAAAAAGATGTCCATAAAAATATATTTCAACATAATTCACAAGCACTTAGTTTAACAAGCAAATATTTATTAATAAAGTAAAAGGACTATTAGAAGTCAAATAATAAATTCAATGTCAACAATATAAAATATCTTAAAAATAATTGATACAGGTACCTACTATTGATATAAACTTGATTAAACTACATAAAACATTGTAGTATAATAGATGTAAATAATGATGCAACGCGATGCAAAACAGTATATATAAAAGTCACTGAAATCAAAATCTATGTATCATTATCACAATACGTTTTGCAGCAAACGCACGCTCTTACAGTTCAGAGTGAATAGTAAAAAATAGTCAAAGTAAAAATAGAAATAAAAAGCAATACTTATACCGATTTGAGAACCCCATCGTGACATCTGTTAAAATCATGAGAGATTTCTCAGGATGCCAAGGGTCTTCAGACTCCGAAAGAAGACAATTCGAAGGACGTCATGGACCACAAGGTTTTTTCAAGTTTTTCGGACCCGATGACAGATCAAGATGCCAACGCAATTCTGGGTACAGACCAGTCCATTTTGATGAAATGAAAAGAGAATGGTTTTTCGGACCTCGCCGCGGTGAACATCATCATGGTTGCCATGGACACCATCATAGAGGACCTGGACCATTTTTCGGACCCAATGGCCCATTTGGACCACACAATGACCATTGCGGCCGTCATCGACGTGATTTTGGACACCATGATGGGAGATGGGGACCGCGTCATGGACATTCTGGACCTAATCAATGTCCTTTTGAACAACATGGGACCAGATGTCATGGACGTGGGTTCGGACCTCATTTTAGACCTTGTGCCGAAAAATAATTGAAAAAAGGAAGAATAAGAAAAAAGACAATAAAGATATGGAGTTTTTCATAAACTTTTTATTGAACAATAAATCACTACATAGTATAAAACAAAGTCGCTTTCTCTGTCCCTATATCCCTATGTATGCTTAAATCTTTAAAACTACGCAACGGATTTTGATGCAGTTTTTTTAATAGATAGATTGAATAAAGAGGAAGGTTTTTAGTTATAATACATGCATAAAACAGCCATGCGAAGCCGGGGTGGGTCCCTAGTTTTATATAAACTAAATATTTTATTTTTTTTAATTAAATATAAAATAGTATCAAGACATAATGCAACTATTCTTCTTTTTTCATAGTAAGCCCCTTTTGAATAACGTAGGTAATATTAAAACTAAGTTTAATATAGCCGTCCACTGTATCCATTAGTGCATAGAGCAACCTAATCCGCGCTTAGCTTAGGGATTTGTATGTGACACACAGCTACTTAGTGCGGCGAACCGTCAAGATCTTAGTGAATCAGTATAGTTCAAATGAGCGGCAGAAAGCGCATCGAATTACTGCAATGTGATTGCTTAATGTAGTGAATTTGGATTAAGTTATTAAACGGTTGACTCACAGCTATTCGAGATACTCGTACCGTCATATTTGGTGTTGTTGACCAAAAACACAAAATAAAGAAAGAAAATCCAGACACATTACAGAAAATAAACAAATATTAAATTGTACTTAAATCATTTTATTACAGAAAATAAAAGCAATTTTAAGAAAAAAAATGTTTTTAAGTTTGCGTGTAGAATACTTGAACTATGATGGGAATCGAACCTACAACCTTCTGTGTCGCAAGCGGGTAGTTGCTTACTGGGTCACAAAATAAATAAAATATAAACCAAAATGAATAAAAAGTAGCTTTTTCAGGTCCTCTGTGTGTAACACCGTGGCGCGTGGAAATGCATTTCACGGTCTACAATCACGTACTTGTCTGACGTCTAATTTATAGTTATTTACCATTCGCAGAGGCCGTGAGTCAGCTGGGAATTTAAATTACCTACGCCTTGCAGTTTTATCCGTAACAAATTTACCTTTTTCAAACAAGTGTGGACACTGACATACGCTCCAATCCATCTCTAATTTCATGTTTTTAGAGTTCCGTTCCTCAAAAGATAAAAAAACTTATTATAAGATCACTTTCTTGTCCATCCGTCTGTCTGTCTGTCCGTGTTTATTAATTAAAAGCTTTTATTTTCGTTTATTGGTCGTGGTCCGATCGCCGCAGTTCTATCAATTGAACCATCATCGGTATAATAACGTCAAATTCTATTGACGACCCAGTTGGCACAAGGGCACCATGCGGGACTGCCAAACACAGTTGCGGGTTCGATTCCCGCCACAGACACTAGTCTGTGGCGGAAATTTATGCTTATATATTTTTCTGTGGTCTGGTTGGTTCTATGTATTATAAGTATATATTTACAAAAGAAAAGTATATAAGTAGTATATCCGTTGTCTAGCCCCCATAACACAAGTCTAGTTACTTAGCTTGGGGCAAGATGGCGATGTGTGGAGTGTCCTGCCATATAAATAGTTATTTATTTATTAGCTGTGGTTCTATCAATCGGACTATCCTAAAAATAATATCAACTTGTATTGGCAATAGTTCTATTGGAAGTAAACTTGCAATGTAGGTATGTATGTTAGTTTGTTTATGTCAAATCTTGCAAGCTTAATTAGAACAATTCCCCTTATCCTACAGAGTTAAGTTTTTGCAAGTTAGTTCAGTTCCGATTACAATCCATTTTTTTTTCAAACGCCATATTGTAATTAAATCTCGATAAATATCAGGCTATTATTTATTCTTAAAATATATTTATAAAGATTTTCTTTATTTGCCATATAACACAAAACCCTTTGTTTTTTTTTCAGCGTTTGACCACTATCACACCTGCCTGATAGTAGGTGACGATGCGGCCTAAGATGTAGCACGCCTTCCTAGAAGATACCTATTCACTCGCGACTTGAAGACCCCCAAATTGTACACGTCAGGAAAGACAGACGCAGGCAACCGATTCCATTCCCTTGCAGTACGAATAAGGAATGACGAAGCAAAGCGCTTAGTGCGAACGTCTGGTATATCCACCATAAATCCGTGCCGCACACCAGTCTGCCTGGTTGTATGACGAAAGAATGGAGATGACAAGATTAGGTCGTGGAGTTCTGTTGCACACTCCCCGAAATGTATCCGGTAAAAGGCCGACAAGCTCGCCACCTTGCGACGATGTTCAAGGCTCTGAGGCCTTTTGATGATGTATTTTTTTGTTTATATTAATATCCTTCTACTACCTCATGTATCTATACATTTATGGCGGACCATTTATCATGTCCGAATGTTACAATCCCTAAAGATCCTTGGTGATCACTTAGATACTAGATACACAAATAACCAAATAGTTTTTATTTTTCCCGTTAATTAATTGGGTGAAACCGCGGAGCTCTATTTTACATATTTTTTGAGTTTTTAATGACATACCTTACAGATTTGTTTAGAACTTTGTAAAACTAAACACAATATTCTTCAATTTACATCCACATTCATAAAATATTAGACATCACAATAAACTAAAGGCGGCTGCAGACGATAGACTAACTATCGCCCGATAACTTATCGACCGTCAAAGGCAAACAAATATTAAAAGAACGTCTTTATTAATTGAATAATCGAAACAGCATTTTGTTACCACTAGAGCCATATACCTAAGCTGTGCCTAAGTAAGCAAAGTACGGTCAACAAAAACATTAAAAAAATATTTAAAATAATAAAAATTATTACTTACCTATTATAATCAACTGTTACTATAAAAAAAATACATAAAATACGTAAATGCATTAAATCAATACCTACATTATTTTTTTATCATTTCATTTAATAAACTAATTATTGATTATTTGTTTGAATTATAAAATAATAACGTCGAATTTATTTTCTATAATATTATGAAAGTAATCAAATATAAAATAAATATAAATAAAAGTAAATGAAAATAACTAAAATCAAACATCGATTTCTATAAATCTTCGATAAATCTGTCGATTTCAAGTCTGTAATCTCAGTTCGTACTTAAATAAATCAAAAACTGACAGAAGGAGTACGGAAACAGAGATCAAACGGATAACAGGATTACGATCCCTTTTCCCTATCTCACTCTAAATCAATTTCCATACATTTTCATACATTTGACAACGATCTGTGACATTTAATCCGAGTTAGGGAAACAATTGTGGAAGTTAGAAATGGGATATTATCTATTTGACCTAAAAAAACTAATTAATTTTCCGGGTCTTAATCTCCTCGTGATCATGACTATTTGTAACATAGTCGAAACGTCCAGGTAAGAGAAATGAAAAAAGATTGTCGTGATTAAAGACCGGGGATAACAATTGCTATGAATAGAAATCGAGTGAGCATAAAAAATTTAATCTAGAAGATTAATAGGTATTTAAACAAATACATTATTGTAATAGTAAATAGCAACAGTTGAAATTATTAAAATAAAAACATTCCAATAATAGTTTTTTTTGCCGGCTGTAAGTATGACGAAAAGCATTCAACGGTTGGATTTAGGGGACTTAAACCGTTCTTAGACATAAAAAATGGTTGTCTGTAAAGTCTGTTTACGGACCATAATTTTATGTGATAACGTCATAAGAAAACGGTAAAAAATTGTTTTTTTTTTCCCTTTTGTTCCTTTATATATTTTTTCCTTCGTATAAGTTTTCTATTCGTCTCGCCACCATAATACAAGCCCAGATGAGCAATATTATTATTAAACAAACACGAGATGCGTGACGTTTACCATGACACAGGAACATGATGCTTTTTTGTATATAATAAGCTAGTCAATATACACACAAACTTAATAATGAACAAAACAGAACAAGCCAAACTGTACTCCATATCCCACGATATTCAATTAAATAAATAAATACCTACACTTTTAATATGAACCCAAACTACTTGCAAAACTTTATCAGCCGGCCCGTAAGTGTAGTTAGGAAAAGTTTTATTAAAATCAGTCCAATAAAAGATTTTTCCCGGATTTCCCGGAATTTCCCGGAAGTTTTCCCGATTATCGGCATTGCTTTACCGACAGTGAGAGTTCTGAGGAAAAATAAGATTTTTATTTAAAGTTTTTAATGTAATTTTTTATGACATCTGTACATTTTAATTGTATGGAGATGTTATTACAATAAAGTAGGTTTTATACTCGTTTTTAAGAGGAAAGGGTTCCGGGAGCTCTCTCCATACAAACTATTACAAACGTAGTGGACTGTTTTCTCCCTGGATAATGACACTAGAGCAAATATTTTTGGTGCATAATACTTATATAATTGCCATGACCATGCCCCTATTTTTGTTATTTTTTTTAATCGTAATTTCTATGATAATAATTCAAAAATGAAAAAAAAAACAAGACATGGGGGCATAGTCATGGCTGTTATAAGTTTTATGCAACAAACATATTTGCTCTAGTGTCTTTATCCAGGGAGGAAACAGTCGACTACGTTTGTACGGAAAGAGCGCCGATACCCTTTCCTCTTAATAAATAAATAAAATAGAATGCCTTCGTTACTTCCTAGGTGTCAATCTATCCTTAAACCAAGTTTCATCAAAATCGGTGCAGTAGTGCCTACTTTGAGAGCCACTACAATACAAACAAAAAATCTATCAAAAGTCAACGGGATCAGTCTACCGATTTAAAATATATATTGGTAAACTCCCCCATAGGTTAAAGTTATAAGTTAGGTCATAAAAAGAGGACGTTTCGGAAAAGTTTTTATTTCACTACCGTCTTCTTGCCTTCACTCGCGTCCCTCGAAGGCCCCGTTCATTTAGGGGGAAGGCTGCTTATGCTGCCAAACGCAACGCGTCAGAAATACCCGTCGCTTACAACTAATATTTTTAATATTTTTTGATGGCAACGAATGTGTTTTATTTTTCTCAAAAGTTTTGAGATGGAATTGTAGGTGAAATTTTTACCGATATTTTGAGGTAATTTCGAGGCGAAAATTCTTTGTCATTTCAAAGCTAGACTAGTTTTAATTCTTTATTTTAGGATAACTTTAAAACTATAGGAAATGTTTGGCTCAAAATTACACCAAAATGTCGGTAAAAATCTTACCTACAATTCCATCTCAGCACTTTTGGGAAAAACAAAACACACTCGTAACAATCAACAATTTTCACCAACGAAGGCGACTGGTGCCAGTAGTAACTATTTAGTAGGTTGTGTACCAAGGTCGTTAGCGTATGGACCCCCCTTTAAGCCACGAGCTTATAGGTATCTTCTAGGAAATCATGCTACATCTTAGACTACATCGTTACTTACCATCATGTGAGATAGCGGTCAAACGCTTACCTATTTATAAAAATAAAATAAAAAATGATCGTCTGTAAAGTCGACCATTGATGGTAACCAGGGTTTGTCGCCAGTACTTTAAGCATCTAGGCTTGTGTTATGGTAGCTAGGCAACGGATAATATACTTGCTCTGGGAACATGATTCGTTCCCGGAACATGACGCATGACGTCACACTTTTTTGTGAGGTGTTCATCAATTTATTAGACGTTATCACTTCAAAAATATATAATAAAGAGTCAATATTAGTATCCATAGATTAATAATCATCTCCATACAAATATTAATACCTATTACTTTGAAAGTGGAAAAGATTTCATTTACGATTGTTATTAAGTTTTTCCCCTCAGTTCATAACTCGTAGAGAGCTCTATCGAAACTCAATACTGCGTGGATCGACTCCTACACTTACGAGAACCCGATACATGTCGGCCAATGAAACTACTTTATTGACCGACTTATACCGCATCTCACATACCAGCTGTAAATCGCACGATAAATATCTTAGAGGTTTAGCTCATATGCATTAAGTATAGGAAACATTGTAGGTAATAAACGGGTACCGATTTATCGGCGTGTAATAACACAGGAAAAAAAAATAACATTGTTCTAATAATATTGCAATATCTTTGTAATCGAAATGCAATTGGAATAATATCGCAACGTTTGTAAAAAAAAAATATCGTAGTTCGGCCTTTTGCACAGAGATGGCGCTGTTTTCAATATTGCATAGTAGTAGAAGCACAATAACTGTTAAAATCTCATCTGTCAAAATCTCATCTGTCGCGAGAACGGCTGAAAATGCTCACCCACAAAAGTGCCCAACGCGCCATAAGAAGTTTTCACTTCAATTACGAGACTTGGCTCAGTGATCGAATTTTCGACAATCCCTTTTGAAAAAGTTACACACACAATTTAATTGCACCGAAGTGTATTGGAAAATAGGATATTATTTTCCAAACAGAATCTAATATTAGTTTGAAAGTATTTTCAATTAGAGTTGTATTGTTGCTTCTACAATATTTTGAGTAAATTTGTACAAATAAACGCAGTCCACAAGTGACGTCACTGATAGGAAAACTTTGGGTATGGTTGCCAGCAAGAGGTAGTATTAATAGGGGAAAATTGTAACGGGGTAGTATGGAGACTGGCGTATTATGTTTTGTTTATTTTTACGTGTCAACTTTTTTATAGAACATTCATACAAATAAGAAGTGCCAGAAAACAAAATCTCTTAAAGTTTCAAGTTTGCCTGTTATTTGATTTAAAATATTTTTAGTCAAATTGTTTTTTATTTGCCACTTAACAAGAAAATCTGACTCTTTACGACATTTTATTACACACCTGTCCAATCATATGAACTTTATGATTTACCCTATTTTTCGGGAAAAATCTCCAAAAATCTCGGGTAAAACAATACCCAAATTGTGTCCAAAATGAAGAAACACAGTCGGACTAGCCAGCATACATAGTAGAACATAAATAAAGTGAGACAATCAGTGTAATGCTCTCTGATAAATCGTCCATTCGTATTCTTCTCGCAAATTGAGCGGAATCCTCTAAGTATAGCATTGCCAAATATTCCCATACGAGATAGTAGGGATGGAGTTTACAACGGATAGATATGGCAACTATTTTCTCTGATTATGGATTACACTTTTATTTTGTAATCTGTAGATTTAGAACATGATTTCTCGACTACTAAAACCTAAATTTTGAAGACGATTCAATATGATCCCATGCAAATTGTATGATTCCAAATGAATAATAAATTTAATTTAACTTTTGAGTAAGAATAAGACAGTTTTGAATAAGAATTACAATTCAAAGTTCTAAAAAGTCGAGAATACAAATTGTTGATCAAAAATATTCAAATAGCGTTCATAACTTTATAATACTAGACACAACCAGCAAAATAATCATAATATTATTGGCTTTTAGATCAGTCTTATCTGATGGATAATTTATACAGCGCCAGAAATTTTGATCAATGTAATTTAGGGCACTGTAGTGTATTAGATGGCTTTCCTAGAACCTATACCACCCTCTCAGCTTAATCAACATGTTCTGAGGCAAATAGTTTTTCGATTAAATAGTTTATTGAAAACCGTAAGAAAGTATTTCAATTACAATTCTTTCTTACGGCTTTGAGTCAACTATTTAATTGTAGAACCATTACTATTAATTCTACCATAATAATTATGGTAGATGACAATAAATGACAATTATTGTCATTATAAACATTTTGCTGGAAAACCTGTGAATTTGGAAACGGGGCCAAAGAATGTGCACAATAAACGTGGCTTTTTCAGACGTCACGCTAAAGCTTTAGCCGACTATCATAAAATGCCACATCTAAATCTTCGCACGTCTACGGTAAACGAATTGGATTTATCTTACAAGGCATGTGTAAGTCTAGAATTGTTTCATTCCTGATCCACATTCTGTTGATACAATGAATCTGATGACGATAAATATTCCAATACAAGATTTTCTTGTTTCTAAATTATTCTTATACGAGATTTTCTTGTTTGTAAATGAGTGTTTAGGATGTAGTTATTTGTTTTACGTTCTGGTTGAAATAGAACTAGGATAAGGCGATTTTATATTTTGAAAATGTTTTCATGTAATTAATTTTATTTAACTCGATTTATCTCTCTACTAACTCAAAGCAAAAAAAGGTATACCTACCTATAAGTATAATGCGTTTCAACAAAAGTATTTTGATATGAATTTAGATTGTTCTGGACCTCTAGAGAGGCAAACAACTTTTGTTTTAGAAGTTTTGAAAATTCGGATTCATTTTCGATCATTTTGAGTGCGTGTTTACTCGAATATTAGCTGTTTTTGGAGTAAAATGTTATTGATTTTGATGGTTTATTTGTGTGTTGACTATCAGCTGTTTTTTTTGGGGCATTGACCCTGGGGGTTTATTTGTTTTTTTAGTTTGATATTTAATTTTGAAAATTACGGAAATTATTTTCAAACACAATTGATTATCCTGTAATCATAACCTCAAAACTTACAAACAAAAACTTAAGATTTTTTGAATAAACTAGTTTGTCACTTTCTTGCTGATAGTAAGTACTTTTTTCTATTCTAAATAGTAATTAATTGAGAAATAAGATTTTTCGGGGATCGGGTCCCTCCGGTACTAAATTATTATTTTTGATCTATAAATCAAAAAGGAAAAAAAGACGATCGAAACAGTAACAAAATACGATTTACACCACAAGAATAAAAAAATATAACGAAAGTCGTAAGTAGCTCTAGCTTAGTGAATAGGTACCCGAACTTGAGATAGGTAACATATTATCTTTAAAGACAAAGGAAACTAGTTAGAATTCCTTTGAGAAAGCTCCGAGAGAGTGGTGTCAGCGACGTGCTTTTAGTGAACAATGTAAAGTCATGTCGCGTCGCTAGTCAACGTCAGGGTGGGATTCATTTACTAGGTTCTAAGTCTAACTAGCTACGTACTAAGGTTTTACTCGCGTAGGTCCCGATCCCGTGGTGATGTCGGGATAAAAAGTAGCCTATGCTACTCCCAATAAAATAAAAAAATTCAGGACATTCCACACATCGCCATCTAGCCCCAAACTAAGTAACTAGACTTGTGTTATGGGTGCTAGACAACGGATATACTACTTATATACTTTTCTTTTGTAAATATATACTTATTATAATACATAAAAACAACTAAGGCGGCAATCGAACCCGCAACCCTGAGTTTGGCAGTCCAGCATGGTGACCATTGTGCCAACTAGGTCGTCAATGAATTAATGTATAGTCTTACTAGATTTCATCAAAATGCGTTCTATAGTTTCGGAGCCTAGTTGTTACAAACAAAAAACTTCCTCTTTATAACATTACTAGTTGGGCCCCGTGGTTTCACGCGCGTAAGTCTCGATCCTGCAGCAATTTCTGCATCAAAAGTATCCTATGTCCTTCTCTATCTCTTAAACTAGCACCATGCCGAATTTCATTAAAATCGGTCCAGTAGTTTTACCGTGAAGAGCCTAGACCGGTCCACAAGTTGTTCGGTTTGCCTTTGCATGCATTATTTTTAAAAGTACCTTATTTTTTATTTGCCATTATTTGCTAAATACTTATTAGATTTAAGTGCAATTTTATTAACCTAAAGTTACTTTTAGTGTGAAAGTACAGAGTTGAATATGTTAATGTTGATAATTATGGCTATTTTCATTAAAAAAGATTGTTGTGTTCACACTGAAGTTACGCAAAAACATTGGAATGTTCGGTTTAATACCTACGCTCACATATGATAAATTATTGTTTACTTAACTTAATGTTAAGATATTTTGATTTATCAGTAAGTGATTTTTGTAAATTTTATGAGAAATAAAGAATTTTAAACCGTAAGAGAGAACAAACAAACAAAAAGTAAACAAACTTTTGAACTTATAATATGAGTCAGGGTAAGTATCTACAGTAATATCATAAAGAGAAAAGTCTGTACAAACACACAAACATTAAAAAATAATATTCGTAAGATTGAAATTTGGAATAAACGGCGTCCTGCGGTTTCACCTGTATTAGTCCAAATCCCGCGGGAATCCTATCCTACTTACTATCCTACTAATATTATGAATATGAAAGTTTGTGTATTTATTTGTTGCTCTTTGACGCAAAAAGCACTAGGCCGATTGCGATGAAACTCGGTATCTAGATAGCTGGAGACCTGGATTAACACATAGGCTACTTTTTATCCCGATATTCCCACGGGATCGGGACTTACGCGAGTGAAACCTCAGGGCGCAGTTAGTATTAAAATAAATAAACAACAGAACGTAACTCAAGTTTTACTTGCTTCTATTGTAATGTGGGCTTAGACTCTAAAACGAAAACCTTGAATGTTGCGAGAAAATCTGGAATTATGTGTATTTTACGGTTGAAATGGGGTGAAATGCATTTTCATACTGCTCGCCTGCAGAGAAGGCTTCAATGGGAGAATTTAATGAATTCTTGCCATCTTTCCGTGGTTACACAGATATATTATTGGTAGAAGAGGTGTGAATAAATTAAAAATACAGAGTAATTGTATAAGAAAGTGTTTGAGTGAAACTTTGTGCACCTTAGCATAAATTATTATTTTTATTTTATTATTATTTATTTTTAAAAAATCACCTTATTTTTTTAAATGAAGATCGTTCGGACTTAGAACAGTCACAAAACTTAAAAAATAAGTAAAATCTTAAGGTTAATGACCTCTACGTATAAGTAACAGTTAATTTTTGGGTGAACAACCTTAAAACTTAAAAAAAAATGTTTGAATTACCAAAAGTAAGGGTGAACAAAAACACCCTAAACCGCTTTTCAATAACCTTTTATAAGCGACAAATTGAGAACCTCATCCTTTTTTAAAGTAAGTTAAAATATCTATATTTATTTGTTAATGTTTTTAAGGAGTGTAGGCAAAGTCTAGTTTCTAGTTTGCTACATAATTTTAGTTTTTATGCCTACATTTTTTTAATAGCAATTTGCGGCCAAAGTAACTTATTATTCTCCTACTTATGTTAGGCATATTTTATGACCTTTCCATTAATTCTATATCCTATAACAAACCTCCTGGAGAGCAGATAATTAAGTGGGAAAATTTTAATGAAAATTATTATTGGCACCGTTGAGACAAACTGCTTCTTCCAGATAATGTAAACTTTTTATCATAGTTTATCTACATTAAAATTGAATTAAAATTTATTTTAAAAGGACCACGTACTAATTTTTTTGATACCGAGGCATACCCGTTTTTAAACGAAAATTCTATTAATATTGATGTCAATTGCTATTGCAATTGCTTGAATAGTTTGAATTATGGGCTTACATGTTTTATTATTTAAAAAAAGTATACTTTAACTTAAGTACTTACCTAAAACATTGTTGAAGTGATAAAAAAAAATTAAAAAATAAAATCAAGCGTAGTCACTATCACTTCACTACATAGTATAAAACGAAGTCGCTTTTTCTGTCCCTATTTCCCTTTGACTGCTTAAATCTTTAAAACTACGCAACGGATTTGGATGGGTTTTTTTTTAAATAGATAGAGTGATTCAAGAGGAAGGTTTATATGTATAATACATGCATAATATAGCCGTGCGAAGCCGGGCGGGTCGCTATTATTTAATAAATTAACTATACAAACAAAAGAAACACCGAAATCAGACAATGATAAGAAGAGAAAAGAACTATTCTTTTTGTGTGAAAAAGTAAGGTAGGTACTTAGGCTTTTCCAGCACCTAAACCCTCTCAGTTTAGTCGACCGTGTCCGAAGAAAAGAACTTGTTAATACGTCTAAAGCCAAATAAGCCGCGGGTTTCATCACGATGTTTTCCTTCACGGTAAAAGCGAGGTCAATTAGCTCACATAAATTCCTAAGAAAAATCCATTAGTCCACGCGGCCTGCTGGGATTCGAACCCACGACCTTCAGAATGAAACTCGAGGTATCTACTACTAAGCCAACACCACTCTTAACAACACAACAACTACGCGGTATGTTATCCTCTTAATTATTGTGTCTTCTTCTTTATTAAACTATCGCTAAAGGTACGAATTACCTTTAACCTCCATGTTAGTTTTAGCATCAAATGAGTTGGTACTCTAAGTACGTAGATAAATTGCTTCACATATTCCATGAATTCAAAGGCAAAGAGAACATATAGGCTGGCTACATAGAGGTGGCATGAAACGGATGTGGCATGGGCGTGGCACGGTCATTTCGTCCTTTGTCCCTTTGCTGAAATTCTAGGCATCTCACCTATGCTTGGATTATCTTTTCTTCTCTATCTCTAATACACGCTTCAAATTATTTTTAAATATTTTTGTATGGAATTAACTCTGAACTACTGGATCGATTTTGATGAAACTTGGTATGTATACATTGAAATCTGGAGCGATAACCACTTCGCTACTTTGGTAACGTTGCAGGCCAAATCATGGCACAATCATGGTATGTCTCTCACTTGTTTAATTTACGAATTAAAGTTTTTACTAGCGACATTCTATTTCATACATTTGATTTCTTAAAGTGACTCACACTTTTTGACGCCTAACACCGTACACTAGAAACACCAACTCAAAGTTTTGTGGTGTTTTTGCGGATTAGTCCAAATAACCGATTTTAAAGTAAAGGTATTCTCCATACAAACGTAGTAGACTGTTTCCTCCCTGGATAATGACACTGGCACAAATATTTTGTGCCATAAAACCTAAAACTGCCATGACCATGCCCCTATGTTTTGGTTTTCTTCATTTTCTAATTATCATAGAAATTAAGATTTAAACAAAATAGAGGGATGGTCATGGCAGTTACAAGTTTTATGCACCAAAAAATATTTGCTCTAGTGTCATTATCCAGGGAGAAAACAGTCGACTACCTTTGTAATAAATTGTATGGAAAGAGCCCCCGGTACTCTTTCCTCTTAAAGAAACTCGCAAGTCACGTCTGTGTCACTCGCCACTTCTCTACCAAGAACCTAAAGCTCCATTTATATGATGAAACATTATCTGTTCATCAATTCCAGAGGCTTTCAGGCGCAGTTTGATTACCTATCTAGTCTAGTCTAGAACTAGCTTTCAGATCTCTTTTAACTTAGGAAATGGTAAAATTGTATAGGGACCTAAGTCTGGCATTACTAAAGGTGAAGTTTCTATGTAGTAGATACGATTTTAAGATGAAATGAGTTCTCAAATCGAACGATTTTGGACAATTTGACCTCAGCTTTACCTATTAAAATAACACTTCCCTTGCAGTTGGGTAAATATACCTACCTTTAAAACAGCTTCATTACAAGTCGTTTTCGCTCATCATCATCCGAGCGATGTTCCCGGTTGCATCCCTCTCAGGAGCCCGGGGTCCGCATTACAAGTCGTTTTCGCTGTCTGTCCCTATGTATTCTTAAATCTTTAAAACTACGCAACGGATTTTGATGCGGTTTTTTTTTATTAGATAGAGTGATTCAAGAAAAAGGTTTTGTTATATAAAACAAAAATTCCACGCGTACGAAGTCGCAGGCAACAGCTAGTAGGTTAATAAGAATTAGAAAAAGTTTGTTTGATAAAAATCAATCTTAAATTTTCCGTAACCTTTAATAAAACACATTTTGAGGTGATCGTCGAGTATTTTCTGTGAGTCGCTACTTTGTTAAATCTTCTATTTAAAATATACAGAGTTGTGTAGGCCAGGCCTAGAGAGACCTCAACTTTCATTTTTAAGGTTTGGGGTTCGAATTTGCGGCCGATCGCAGTAACATTGGTCACTTTTTTTTATTTTTTTTTATTTACCTACTTATAATAAAAAATTAACTTAAAAAACATAATGCATGCCGAAAATAACAGTGATTTGACTGGCGTGCTGATATGGGTAAGTAGATGGTTTAGTTGACTGCATTCTTAAATAAAAAAAAACAAAAATTGAAGTAGGTAGCTAGTAGGTAACAACAATATGCTATACAATACAGTGAAAACTCTCGATTTGATTTAAGCTAGTAGGTACTTCTTACTTATTAGTAGAAAATTGTAACAATCAGATCGTAACAATAACAACAAACACCAACCCTCACAAAAGTGCAAAATCAATCCCAAATAATCCTAACCTAATTTAATTTAATAATTAATTATATAAATTAATTATTTAATAATTTATTATTAATAATTTATTATTAATTTTTTTTTATTTAATTAATGATTTAATTTAATCCTAATCTAATTTATCTCTATATTGACGACCCAGTTGGCGCAATGGTCACCATGCCGGACTGTCAAACACAGGGTTGCGGGTTCGATTCCCGCCACAGCCAAGTATTTATGCTTAAATATTTGTCTGTGGTCTGGTTGTTTCTAAGTATTATAAGTATATATTTACAAAAGAAAAGTATATAAGTAGTATATCCGTTGTCTAGCACCCATAACACAAGTCTAGTTACTTAGCTTGGGGCTAGATGGCGATGTGTTGAATGTCCTGCAATATTTATTTATTTATTTATTCCCACAAGATCGAGATGTAATCGGGTGAACCGCGATGCGCAAGTTTCGTATTGTCGTCCTAAGTCAGTCACTCTGTAAACTTCTAACTTCTAAGTCTGACTCCCAAGTTAGACCTAGTTTGAGATCTACTATAATTGTAACTAAGTTACTTGGTAACTTGAAATGTCACCAGGATTAAGGGATACAGATCACCGCTTGACAGTTAGGAAGCTATATTGGGAGACGTATCTGAATTATGTGGTTAAATTGCCTTCTCTACTACTGACAATAAATAGTTGGAACAGTCTGGTAACCGGACTGCTGCTTCTGCTTCTCGTATAGTGGTGTGGCTCACCCATTGTTAGAGTTTTCAGATCGCTTTAAGGTCTCTAACTTGACCTAACGACTGCTACTAGTAGAGGTAGCAACCGGAACCAACGGCTTAACGTGCCTTCCGAAGCACGGAGGGGCTCACGAAAACATATTTTTGTCACACTACTAATTGGCCACACATCGAAGTAGTGACCACGCCAGGCTTCGCTTAACCCGCACTACCGTAAACGATCAGCGAGCGTCGCTTAGCTGTGAGCCTCCTCGAACTACTGGAACTAAATACTATCAACAGATCGTTCCTCTCTCCTAACCAAACTACTGATACTTAAAAGTTGCAACAGTGCGGTAATCGGACTAGCGCAACCGAACCAAAACCCACCCCGAATTTAGAATCCGTTTTCTGGCCACCATAATACAAGCGTAGCTGCTTAGCTTGTGGCTAGATAGTGCTGTGTGCAAATATAAATATTCATATACTAGCTGCGCCCCGCGGTTTCACTCGCGAAAGTCCCATCTTACTCACCGTTTAAACCTTCCCTGGACTACAACAAACATTTCAAAACCTAAATCATCTAAATCGGACCATCCTTTCGCGAATTTTAGCGAGACAAACGATATATAATATATACTACTACTAGCTGCCCTCCGCGGTTTCACCCGCGTAACTCCCGATCCCGTGGGAATATCGGGATGTAAGCTATCCTATCTCTCAAGTTGGATCGAACTGCACATGGTGTGCGAATTTTATTATAATCGGTTAAGTGGTTTAGGAGTCCATTGAGGACAAACATTGTGACACGAGATTTATATATATTAAGAAGAAAGATAAGAGAATAATTTAATGAATAAAAACTTCTACAAAATATTATACTACTGAGCTAAGTCACATTTTAAAACATTAAATCATACATTTAGGCAAACTAGGTGAATCCTGTGTTTCAGGTGAAAAGGGACTTAAATAATTACCTATACTATTACTTTGCTATTACTTTACTTTGTGTTTATCGTGTTCTGTTTCTTTCTGTGTTGTACAAATAAAGTTATCTATCTATCTATCTATATATTTTATATATTATTAAATTAACTACTTGCAAAAACAAAAAGAATATATCTAGGTATTAGAACAAAAGTACTATATATATAACTAGCGACCCGCTCCGGCTTCGCACGGCTATATTATGCATGTATTATACATATAAACCTTCCTCTTGAATCACTCTAATCTATTAAAAAAACCGCATCAAAATCCGTTGCGTAGTTTTAAAGATCTAAGCATACAAAGGGAAATGGGACGGCGAAAAGTGACTTTATTTTATACTATGTAGTGACTATGTAGTGATGTAGTCATTATATAGATTGCTTGTACCTATATCATACTAGCAGCGCTCCGCGGTTTTACCCACGTAACTCGGGATAAAAAGTGGCCTATATTATTCCCAAACTATCATCAGTTTCATCAAAATCGGTCCAAAAGTTTCAGAGCCTATTCAATTCAAACAAACAAATAATCAAATGGTTCCTCTTTATTTTATAAGATAGTATTGAAGTATAGATGAACGTTAACATAAAAACAAATTGTGCACCAAATTAAATAAGTACATAATACTTACCAATATTATTTCCCTAATAAAATTCCAAACTCAAAACACATATAAACACAATCCATTTGTAACCGAAATTGGATAAACCAACGATTACAATTACTTAACGCTAACTTCACCGCGAAGCTCACATTAAGCCCCCGTTAAGTTACAGCTAAGCATCGTATTTCAAAAGTTTATACACCATTATCAAGCTCGCATGGATTTGCATATTTTGTAACGGAGACTTTACAAAGTGTTTGCATATTCTCTATCTTAATATATATAAATCTCGTGTCACAATGTTTGTCCTCAATGGACTCCTAAACCACTTAACCGATTATAATAAAATTCGCACACCATGTGCAGTTCGATCCAACTTGAGAGATAGGATAGCTTACATCCCGATATTCCCACGGGATCGGGAGTTACGCGGGTGAAACCGCGTAGGGCAGCTAGTCTTAATATATATAAATCTCGTGTCACAATGTTTGTCCTCAATGGACTCCTAAACCACTTAACCGATTATAATAAAATTCGCACACCATGTGCAGTTCGATCCAACTTGAGAGATAGGATAGCTTACATCCCGATATTGCCACGGGATCGGGAGTTACGCGGGTGAAACCGCGGAGGGTAGCTAGTATACCTATATAAATTACGTGTCACGTTGTTTGTGCGCGATGGACTCCTAAACTACTTAACCGATTTTAATCAAATTTGCACACCGCGTGCAGTTTGATCCAACTTGAAAGATAGGATAGCTTATATATTAATTTATCCCGATATTCCCACGCGAGCAAACCCAAGGGGTAAAGCTAGGTGCACTTAAGATAAGTTGTTTTCAATCTATACTTCTATACTAATATTATAAAGAAGTAAAGTTTGTGTGTTTGTATATTTGTTAAATTGTAAGGGGATTTTTTATAAATATTAGTACAGATAATTTAATTTATTAACATTATGCCCAACGAAGTGGGCACGGGTCAGCTAGTAACTTAATAAAAAGTTAATCGACTTATCATAATAAATTTTCAATTTTTCTAGATAATGTATGACTAAATGGAATATTATCGCTTTTTCCTCGAAAAAAATCCATATTTCCATACTTTTCGATAAGATATTTTCACATTTTTGATAAAGATCCCCCCTGCAGCGATGTAGAAAAGTTACTTCTGTTTGATATCCTATCACACACAAGTACTTCAGAGCGGTGTTGGCCTAGTGGTAGATACCTTCCATTCCAAAGGTCGTGGGTTCGAAGTAGTAGTAGTGTAAGTACATTTATTATTTCTTTCGGTTTTTCTATTTCTTTATGTTTTCTTCACTATCACTACATAGTATAAAACAAAGTCGCTTTCTCTGTCCCTATGTCCCTATGTATGCTTAAATCTTTAAAACTACGCAACGGATTTTGATGCGGTTTTATTTAATAGACAGAGTAATTCAAGAGGAAGGTTTATAATTATGTATAATACATGCATAATATAGCCGTGCGAAGCCAGGGCGGGTTATACATAAAATATAGTTCAAAATATTTCACCAGCACTTAGCTTACCATGCGAATATTTTGTATTATTGTATCAATTGTTTCGGAGCCTATTCAATGCAAACAAACAATCAAATCTTTCCTCTTTATAATATTAGTAGGTAACTAGCGACCCGCCCCAGCTTCGCACGGCTATATTATGCATGTATTAAACATATAAACCTTCCTTGAATCCTTGAATCACTCTATCTATTAAAAAAAACCGCATCAAAGTCCGTTGCGTAGTTTTAAAGATTTAAGCAGTCAAACGGAAATAGGGACAGAAAAAGCGACTTTGTTTTATACTATGTAGTGATTATCTAAATATTATGTATTCTCACCTTTAACCACGTTTGTAAGTATACCTCTCATTTTAATTAGAATTTTCCCACCGCCTTCAACTTTCCGACGCATTGCTGGATCAATTTCCAATTCTGAGTTGTCTTACCATTAAAAGTGATGTGCAAGTCAATTTTCATGTTTTATCGATAAAACCATTGAGTATAATAAATCTTTCTAAGACAAAAACTGTTTATTAATCTGCTGCTGCTTTAATTCATATTAAACAGTCACGAACTCCGAAATAAATTGAATAAAATTGTATGTTATATTAATTTGTTACTGAATATTGGTACCAATTTCGGCCTCAATGCAACAAATTTATGAAACCAAAAAAACCCAGTCACTAGGCGCTGGTCCAAATTGCATCATCATGCGACCGATGCGTCCGATAAGATGCGATTTCTTTAGAACAATTGGGAAACAACTGCGATCTGACCAAATTGTTCTAAAGAAATCGCATCGCATTGGAGGCATCGGTTGCGCAATGATGCGCAATTAGAACAGCGCCTTAGAAACTATTCATTTTCATACACAAACGAAGCTGGTACCTATATTTCAAAATTATTTATTTCTGAACAGGATACATATCACCAGCTCTTCTTGCGCCTACTACAATACCTTCCCATGTATCTCTGGAAATTTTCTCAATATATTCCGTATTCCCCACAAAGCTACCAGGAACGAATGGCAGATGAGGTAATTCAAACGTATAAGACAGAGGCACTCCTTCAGCATGAGCGTAGTCTTCAGACGCACCTGAAGCACCGTACCAGAGCACTTGCGCCGCATTTCCAACTGTGTAAGGCCAGAAGTAGCTGGGAGACGACGCGTCAATGGCTTCAGCCATAGCAATCCCGACAATATGAAGAGCAAAAGCGTTGTGAGAAAGCGTACCATCATGTCCCCAGCCGTATAAAATCATACTGCCTTCGCTATGCATAGTGATGTACAAAGGCATCCGATGGATGTATTCGTCGATGATATCTCTGACGACTGATGTCTCTGATTCAGAGAAAGCCTTCATGCCGGGGTAGACGTCGGAACAGATCCCACCTACACCGATAGTGTTCCAATAGAAAACGTAGTTGCGGTTGCCGTCGACTCCGAGGCAGTTACCAGATGAGTTCGCATCGATAGACCTGGTCATGCGCCACCAACGGCTCTAAAAGTAGACAAAATATTAAACCTTAAATTTTTTGTCGTAATTAAAAAAAAATGCTGACAAGGTAAGAATTTATGTATGTATTTTGTTTCTGCTTAATCCACAAAATTAATTGAATCGATATAATATAATTAACATTGTTTATTAGTTTTAATTTATAATAAACATACCACTTCATAACTGTATTTATAGCCATCAGGGTTAACCACAGGAAAGATGATCCAGTCAAATCTCTCTAAAAGATCAGGCTCAGTTATATCCTCAGTCAGTTTCCTGATAGCCCAAGTGGCTACTGGTATTGTTTGCCATTCCCTAGCATGGACGGCGGCGTCAATGAAAATGACAGGTTTGCTTTCGTCTTCGAAGTTGGTGGTAGAGATCTAGAGGAAGACCTTCGAAGGAATTTGCAGGAGTGATTAGAGTGACAGTTTCAGGGTAGCGTTCGGCTATGTCATCGATGTAGTTGTAGACCTAAAAATATATATTTATATGAAGTATATTAAAATTATTTAATTAGGCTTGCTTAAATATACTAACTTGGTTTTTTGCAAGTACCTAGTCATTAATTGTTTTTAAGATAATGACTATCGACTTTGTGCATTAAATCATTTTTTTATTTTGGTTATTTTCTTGCTTCTTTTCGTTCTTATATCAAATGCTTAGGTACTTTGTTAGTTTAATCAGCTTCGTTTATATTTAAAAACTTCAGTATTAATTCCCTACCTTAACCACAATTAAGCCTCGAATATGACATATTTCACCCAACTATTATAAAGGATCGTAGCACCTGAAATTTTGTAAGAGAAAACCAAACTTACGGTTTCCAAATCTTGGTAGCTGTTATACAGCATCTCTCTGTGATTACTTCTTGTTCTTGTTAAGTTTTTTATAGCTTCATTCCTTAATTCATCTTGATCAAGTGCCCTAAAATCAAAATAGGTAGGTTTGTTATCTTTTTTGTGCAAAAAACTCCATTAATTATTTCCCTATTTCTGGTAGAATCATTCAAACCAAGACAACAGATAAGATTAAAAGATTACTGATTACGATTTAAAATTAACACGTGTGTTTTTAACCGAGCGAGCGAAGCGTCTCTGCTTTAAGTCTAGCAAGATTTGCGTATTTTACAACTGATTTGGACGAAACTTAATAATATACAAATTAGACAAATATTTATTTCGTCGGAGGCACTGTATATTTCCTCGTTACAAGAGCTGAGTAAGTTCATTTTAGTTTCGTCAAAATTTAATGAAGATCTAATAAAGGTCTTTGGAGTGATGAGCAGAACAACTCCTCAAAATGCACTAAGTTGCTCACTTTTAAATATCTACCAGTGGAATTGGTCCTTTAACTACTAGGTAGGGATTGATGGAGCATCTGGAACTACCTTGTCATTATAAAACTACTTAATTATTGTACTCACGAGCACGAGATTCATGATTAATTAGTAGTTAATGGATTGACTCGTGTCATGCATCTCATTTCATTAATAAAGAAAATTTAACGCATTTTTATCAGACAATGCATTTGTTAGCACTACAAATTTAGTATTTCTTTGCAGCTTTTTGTATATTGCTTGAACCACTTACGTTTTTACATCATTAGCAGTACTTGATCATGTTTTTCTCCAGGAAACTGGTAAAACCTTCTTGAAATTGAGGTTTAACTAACGCAACACCCTCCCTTTTTACAATCGGGTCACGTATCATGTCAACCTCATATACATCGCTAACAGAATGCAGACGTTTGAGGTCTTCTGGATAAGATGGCTGGTTGTAATAAGATTTCCACCTGGTAGAGTATAAAATAAAATATGTAGAAATGGATTTGTTTATAAAAAAGGGAATGTAAATCCGCTCTTCGGTTGAATTTTCTTAAAATGCATGTACCTTGCATGTACCCTTGATACATTTCATGTTTAGCAAACACCACAGAAAACAGGAGCACAAAACAGAACCTCTTCATTTTAGAGACTAATATTTATTTTTTAGTATTCTTCTTTTTTTATATTAGTTGATAAATTAGATAATTTGATAATATTAAGTAAATAATCCATCTGATAGTAAACAGTAACCAGGGAAAAGCCAGAGGGTTACAACGATAGCGGGGTTTTCCCAAGTTGGATTTTTTGTGTTGTTGCTGTGATCAGTCTATAACAGACTATAATCAGTATAGTTGCGAGTAGGGTGTGATTTAAGACGCAGTTGCCATCGCTTATGCTGCCTCTATATTATTATCCTGCCTTTTTAGTCACCTTCCCTTGTTTGTGGAGTCGCTGAGCAGTAAGTGCATTAGATGGGCATAAAAACGTTGAAAATGTAGTTTTTTGTACCTTCTTTCTACTTTCAGCGACTATTGACAACCACGAAACGTTGCCTATTATATCGTGTGTATGGATTTTTGTACATGTTGGATGTTGTTGGCTTGAGACTAACCACTCAGCTGCTACAGCTGTGTATAGTAAGCCAAATAGACTTAAGAACTGTATTGTTTAAAATGTTGTTCACAAAGTTGATTTAAATCACGATGCATGTATTACATTATCTGACACTGTAGTCAAAAATGCAACTAAATCAATTGGCTTAGTGGCCAATAATTAAATAACACCATCATAAACTGAACTGTTTTTTTTTTGTTTAGAAGTGTATGGATAAACGTAAATGAAATTAAACATTCTAGAACTAATCCAATCAGTCATTTAATTCATCAAACAAAATGAAATGATAAAAATATAAAGTTTTTCTTAAATTCTACTATAAATAACTCAATATTTTAATATCTAAATTAATTTACTTTTTAAGAGATACAAAAAGATCTCCTGCTCTTCGTGCGCCTATTGCAAGACCTTCCCAAGTTTCCATGCAGACTTGTTCAATATAGATAGGATCAAGGTGGAAGCCTTGCGATGCCAGCCATCCAAGACCAGGTAATTCAATTGTGTAAGATAGAGGAACACCTACAGAGTGAGCGTAGTCTTCTGACGCTCCAGCAGCTGGGTATCCTATCACGAGGACCGAGTTACCGACAACGTAGTTCGGGAAATTGCTTAGAGAAAGGGAATCCATACGTTGAGCTATATCGTTACCGACAATTTGGAGAGCAAATGCATTGTGAGATAATGAGCCATCATGACCCCAAGGATACAGAATCATGCTTCCGAAACTATGCATAGTAATGTAGAGAGCCATTCGGTTGAGGTTTTCCAGTATGACATCTCTGACGACGCTGGTTTCGATTTCCGAAAAGGCGCGTCCACCCGCGTAGGTCTGAGAGAAACCACAAGGAGTGTTGCTGGTGCCGACGGTGTTCCAAGCGAAATCGTAGTTGCGGTTGCCGTCGACGCCGGGACAGATAGAGCTCATGATGTGCTGATTGGTGGATCTGGTCATACGCCACATACGGTCCTGGAAACGAGTTAATGTATTAATTTGGAATAAATTTGAAGTTTTTAGTTTTACATTAATAAAACTTTAAAAATTTTCTTTGCGTCTTTGCGAGGCCACTGGGGACCGTAGGGCCGGTAGTTTCCTTTTTCAGTGTATTAGTCTAACTATTAAGAAGGGGAACGCTGCCAGCTTGCTTGCGACTTTTGTGTTTTGTTATTTTAACTGTTGACTCTATAAAAATGAAATTATTTAAACCTCTAAAAAACTGCAAAACTACTTACATTGGTCCACGTGAATTTGTATCCATCAGGGTTAACCATCGGCAACAAGATCCAATCGAACCTCTCCAAGAGATCAGGCTCAGCCCTGTCTTCTACCAGCCGCTTGATAGCGTAAGTTACAGTAGGGGGAGATATCCATTCCCTCGAATGAATACCACCATCAATAAAGATAACAGGTTTACTTGAATCTTGGAAATTGGTTGTGGAAATCTTCAGGTATTTGATGGGGCGACCTTCGAAGGAATTCGCTGGGTTGACGAGCGTGACTATATCGGGGAATCGCCTAGCTATATCTTCAAGATAAGCGTCAATCTGGAAAGATAAAAATTAAGTTAACCTTTTTTCCAACTTAAGAGGTTGGACATTATTACGTTGGCAGAGAGCATTTCTTATGCTGCAAATTAAATTGAGTGCTTGGCCATGTCAATTTTCTCATATTTTCCTTCGCCGTGGAAAATATATTATAATACACATGGTATTATTAAATAATAATAGGAACGTTTCTTTTAGAAAATATTATGTCCATTAGTTTTATTATGTGAATCTTTCTTAGTACGTTTACATTTCTCCAGATTAACCATAAAAACTTTGTACCTAAAAAAACCTATTTCATTGATTAAAATGTCTGTAATGACTAATTAATAACCTACTATAGATAACACGTCTTAGTAAAGTTTTTACAAAATCATTTAATATTTCGTATCAGTTACGATATTCTGCGCAATTAAAATGTGACAAAAAGTTGAAAGTGTAAAAGTTATACGAGTAAGTTAAGCCGAATAACTATTTGGACCTGTGTTTTGTACCTATTGAACCTGCGCATCTGCTCATCCAAAGTTTAAAACTCATGTGGTTTAAATTCATACTTCGAACGAATACACACTAATATAAACTTAAAATTTATTTTCGTCATAGTCATTCGTCATTCGACGAAATGCATATCATGATATTTATAATTCTTACAGATACACCGAGGACTTGCTACTTTGGCAACACAATGACATTTTTGTGCTTTGGCATTATACTTAAGAAATTCCCAATTTACATACCACTTCAACTTCCTGATAATTGTTGTAAGCCATTCTTCCAGCATCACTTTTGCTTCTGGTCGCATTTCTCTGCTCTTCCACTAGCATGTCATCGTAGTCAAAGGCACTGAAATTGAAAAAAATCGTAGAGTTAACGTGAATCAGATCTTGCAAAAAGTCTGATGGATTTTAATGGATGAGTTTTAATGTTGGATTAGTGAAAACGCTGTTGTTTCATTAAGATCCTATTCAGGCTGTAAACCAATGTCTCTGAACCTAAATGCGTTCTTATAAATTCTCACGTTTTCAGATCATTGCGATGCACTTTGTATTCAATGTTGAACTTCTCCAAGGCCGTGATAAAGCCATCTTGATATTCTGGTCTGACAATCACTACGCCTTCTCTCTGGATTATTGGTGGAGTCAGGACATCAACTTGGTACGCTTCAGATATGGCTCCAAATGTTAATTGAGCATCTTTGGTTGGAGTGCTGATGGTGTAGGATTTCCATCTGTAAATATATTTTTTGAATGAAATCTATATTGCCTTCATACATAAGTTTTCGTGTTATAAGTCGCGTTGATCCAAGGTTGCTGCTTTGATATCTATCGAGGTGGGGGAAACTTATATATATTATGACTTTTTTAAGCTAACAGGATTGTTTTTTATTACATAGATGCTATAATTAAAATAAAGACCTCAAACTCACCACGATCAGTCGTATTAAATTCACCACTTTGCTTCATTATTGTATTTAGGATATAATCTAAGATTGTATTATAAAATACGAATTTTGTAACTCATTTTCTGAATATTAGTTAGGTACTTATATTTAAAACTAAATAATATCTTACCCTTTATATTGTTCGTGCTTGGCAAAAGCCACAGCAAAAAGGAAGACCAGTGTTAGAAACTTCATCTTTAAACTCACCATCAGACACTACTAAAACTACTAACGTATCTTACTTTTATAAGTTTTTATTACTGATAACCTATCAGTGATTGTTGAGAAGTATACCTCAAATTTAATGGCTCTTACAAACTACAGATTTAAGTCTGCCGATAATTTGTTCAAGCAGCTGTTCATATTCGAAAGTAATCGTTAAACGTCACTTGTACAGGGGTTAATTTCCAAAAGTCCTAGAACAAAAGTTGTTTGTTAAGGTGCAAAAAAGTAGCCCTCAACGGCTTGCTAGTATAATTTCCAATAACCCTGTATATCGGGCACTTAATATTGATACAAAACTTTCAGTTGACTGAAACTCTATAGTCCGCGAGAGCTCTACAGATTAATAAGTTTTATCTAATTAATATAAGTCATTAATTATTGCCTACGCAGTATACCTATCAGTAATCGGAAATGTTGATAATTATTAATCCGTTTTAAGGTACAATATCTGATTTATGACCTTTTAGACAGCTTATAGGTTCGTCGGTTATAGGTTCGGGGATGCGTCGTGTAGATGCGAAACACGTGTCGTGGTTTATGAATGGTGTCACTAATACTTAATACTAACTTTTGCTTGTCCTCATTGCATGCCTCTTCAAGTGGGCGGGAGGGCGGTGCTCATTGCATTTTGTGTTTTGGCACTAGGCTCGGAACTAAAAACTAAATATTAATACTTCCATTACAGATATTATGGAGTTCCGAAAAGTAACGCCGGATTCAATCAACTAGCTTATAGGTTCTTAAAATTTTCAAAATGTCCTTTTCTCAAAAGTTATAGGATAAAAAGACAGGACATTTTGGACATATTTAGCTAAATTACGTACCTACCTTAATTATATAAAACCCCTTTTAATTCTTAAGTTGTTCAATATTGTACGACTAGAAAAACATCTGTCTTTGCCTGTTTTTTGGACTTGTCAAAGGCCTTCGACCTGGTGTCTTATGAGGTGCTATGGGGTGATACGGTGCTGCCAACTGAGGTTATATCTCTGTTACAATATTTCTAATAGCAAGGATTCTTTAGGATGTTAAATCAAAGTTTTGTCAATTCAGTTAAATTTATTTATAAAAATATAACAATTACAAATCGATTCAATGTAGATTTTAACATGTTCGATTTCATCGAGACAATATTTCGTCAGCTCTTCTCACGCCGGCTACTATACCTGCCCAAGTTTCAATACAAACCGGCTCAATATATCTTGGAGGAAGAAGAAAACCAAAATTCTGGAGCCCATTACTACCTGGTAACTCAAGTGTAAAGGAAATCGGAACACCAACCGAGTGAGCATAGTCTTCAGATGCTCCTGATGCCGCATACCCAATTACAAGGACAGAGTTACCCACCACGTAATTCGGGAAAGTACTTATTGAGTTTGCATCTATAGCTTCTGCCATAGCGTTGCCTACTATTTGAAGAGCGAAAGCATTCTGCGAAAGACTACCGTCATGGCCCCAGGGATAAAGAATCATGCTGCCAAAACTGTGCATGGTGAGGTAAACATCCATTCTATGCAGGTATTCTAAAATAATGTCTCTAACTACGCGTGTTTCGATTTCGGAGAAGGGGCGACTGCCAGCGAAAGTCTGACTGCAGGGAGTACTGCTGGTGCCGACAGTATTCCAGAAGAAATCGTAGTTACGATTGCCGTCAACACCTGGGCATATAGAACTCAAGCTGTGTTGATCTGTCGATCTGGTCATACGCCACATGCGGTCCTGAAAACAGTTATGTTAAACCTATGAATATTTTAAAAATCTTCAGACATGTTTATTTTCTCGTCAAGAGAGTTTTTACAGAGAGGAATCAATATTATTAAAGAATGGTTGTAGGTAGACATCGGTAATGAGATTGGAATTTACCAAATTAGTTTATTACCAAAGGCTTCGCCTAGCCATTTCAAAGTACGAAGAATCAGTGAAAGATACTTACATTAGTAAAAGAAAATACATAGCCGTCAGGGTTCACCACAGGCAGCAATATCCAATCAAACCTCTCTAGAAGATCAGGCTCAGATCTGTCTTCAACCAGCTTCTTGATAGCGTAAGTGACAGGAGGTGGAGAAATCCATTCTCTAGAATGAATACCACCGTCAATAAAGATCACAGGTTTGCGCTCATCCTCGAAGTTCGTTGTAGAAATCTTCAGATATTTGATCGGGCGACCTTCGAAGGAGTTTGCAGGTGAGACCAGAGTTACGATATCAGGGTACCGATTTGCAATATCTTCTAAGTAAGCATCGATCTGAAACGATAAATTTGCAAAATAAAAACACGAATTAAGTTATTTCAAAGCTAAAGCGGCTGGAGACAGCTATAATTTGAGATGGGTCTTAGCATCAACTGCAGGAAGACTAAAGTAATGATAGTCGATCGTTTTGCAACTATCCAACGTACCAATTTGCTGCAGAAATATGAGACAATTGAAAAATTTGTATACCTCGGATCAGCCATAAGAGTAGTTGCGAACCTGAAATTCGGCGTCGTATTGGCATGGCAAAGACTGCAATGACCCAGCTCAAGAAGATATGGAGAGACAGGAATATCAGAAAATGCACAAAAGTACACATTGTGAGGGCGCATGTTTTCTCCATATATAGCCATATCCATATATGGCGCTGAATCTTGAACCCTAATAGCCGCGGATAGGCAAAGAGTGAATGCGTTTGAGATGTGGTGTTGGCGCCGTCTTTTGCGGATAACTTGGACCGCTCACCGCACTAACCTCTCCATTCTGGAGGAGCTGCAGCTAGCACGATCTGCGAGACTCTCCACCATATACTTTAGCCTTATTGCGCGCAGGGGCTCTGACAATCTGGAGTGCCTAATTGTAACGGGGAAGGTTGAGGGTAAATGGCCACGAGGGCGAAGCCCCAAACGGTGGTATTCGAACAGCTGGATATACCACTCAGCACAGCTCTACACCAGGCGTCGGACAGAGTCCATTGGAGGAAGACAGTAAATCGACTACACCAACAGAGTCACGATCCTCACTATTAAGGGAACGACGGAGCAACTGTTAAAAGAAAGTTAAAAATATTTCAAAGAGTTTCTTAAAGTTTAAACAAATATATTAGAGAAATTATCGTAATGACCACATACCGCGTCCAAATCTTGATAATTATCATATGGCAGTCTTCCATTACCTCTTCTAGATTGTGTAGCATTCTTTTGTTCGGCAATCAGAAGGTCGTCCTCGTCAAATGCTCTGAAAAACGAAACATAAAGAGTTGTAGGTTTATGAATAGCTTTAGGTTCATTCATAATTTAATTTTTCATAATACATTCTCATAAAAAAGTGTATGGATTAAATTTTAAAATCAGATAAAATACCGAAATCAGGAATATATAATAATGTACTCGTACCATTATTTATTATCTTTTCTAAGACACGGATTTTTTACAACATTAGAATTATTAACAAATATTTTATCTTTAACTTAATATTGTAATCTCGTAATAAAACTACTTAAACCTACCTAATATCATGTAATCTAATAACAATCGATCAAAATATTATCTTAAATTAATAAGGATTATTACATTTCATTGTAATCTGACTTAACTACGTATTTTTTAGGGTTTTTTTTATTTCAAAAGGCAAATAAAAATCAAAGTGGTTTCAGTTTTATCCTTTAGGTCAAAATTATGCTTTATACTAGCTAGAGATTCCGAGTAAGTATTGGGACATAGTTTATTCTGTGTATTATTTCTATTTAAAAGACAATTTTTCCAGCTGATATTAAGCTGTTGGTGTTCTCAGTCTATTGCAACAGTCATATTTTTCGGATCGTATCAAATTGTGATGCGATGATCTAAAGTTAAAATATCACTGTTATCCACTTTTTTTTACATGTTATAGGTCAACGTTTGACCACTATCACAACCGCCTGATGGCAGGTCACGATGCGGCCTAAGATGTAGCACGCGTTCCTAGAGAATACCTATTCATTCACTCGCAAAGTTACAAGTCATTTGCTGTCTCATAATGTTCAACTTACTTTTTCAAATCCTCTCGGTGTACTTTGTACTTGATCTCATGTGCTTCTAAAGCCTTAAGGAATCCATCTTGGAATTTAGGATTGACCACAACCAATCCATCTCTCTGAATAATAGGATAGCTTAGGACATCTACTTCGTATGCTTTAGCTATTGTATGAAAAGTAGATTGTATTTCTTTTGAAGGTGTGCTAATAGAGTAGGATTTCCATCTGAAATTGTTAAGATAAACATTCGCTTAGATTTAGGAAAAATAACTAAAATTTTAAACCAGCAGTGCACTTTATTGATTTAATCAAAAAATAATGATTATTGACATACATTAAAAAATAAATGTTGCTTATAGGATATACCTTCTTATCTAACCTATCCTCCCTTTTTTAAGTGATTAAAAATAAAAATAAAATAATTTACAGTTATAATCTGATTTTTTTAATTTTTATTTTGACACTAAGCAATACCACGTTATAAATCTAACAACCCCATATACACGAAAAAACTGGACTAGTCTGATGTCATCATTATCAAAAGCCTCATCGCGTTGTGTCGCCTTGGTCATGAAAGGCGACGCAACATAATATCCCTAGGTTCAGTTTGTCTAGAGCTGAACACAACTATAGTTCTTTTAACCGGTTTCATAAAAGGAGGAGGTTTTAAATTAGTCACGTATATACATATTTTGAATGTATTTATTATTATTATTTTAAAGTCGACTTACCCCTGATATTGTTCATGCTTGGCGTAAACCAAAGCAAATAATAGAGCAAAACACAAAACCCTCATGTTTCTACAGACACCTCTGATAAACTGACATCTCATCAAACTTTTATAAGTGTTTTACAGACGATAAGTTATCGTGATGATTCTTAACTTCCAGTGAACTAGACTGATAGTGAGTTATATCATGATCTTTTAATGATTAGAAATGTATCTATTTTGATATAATAGTCTGTTAATGGACAGCACTGACAGGCATCCACATAAAACGTTACAGAATCAACTAAATCAGGAGCTTGACTAATGCACAAATTAACAGATCGAACCTAGGTTTCCAGGAGTCTTAATATAACCACTATGCTTTAAAATTATACCTTCAGAAATGCTAATACTATCTAGAAATTGAGGCAATTGGTTAATCCTAATTCTATCCCCTTTGTTGATATTAAGTTGTTATAACTAGGTTATTTTGCTATTTTGTTCATAACTGGTGTTAATTTAAATAAAAACACATTAATATAATATAAAACGTTTATTCAATGGCATCTACTACCTATATTTGCCTAGCCATCTTCTTCATTCTCAACACATTCAGAACAAAGTTAGCTCCAGTTCTTAGACCCTCCCAAGTTTCATGACCAGCTTGCTCAATAAAATCAGGATCTACCAAGAAACCGTTCAATTGACCTTGAATGTTCCTGTAGGAAGGTAGCTCATAGGTATAAGAGAATGGTATACCCAAGTCCATGGCATAGTCACTTGTTCCACCAGATGCATAGTACCCCAAAACCAGTGGAATATTACCGACTAAGTAGTTGCGGTTCTCTGGCCATTTAACCCTGTCGATAGCCTCGGCCATTTCAACACCTAAAACGTGAAGCCCTAAAGCGTTCCAAGGTAAGGCTCCGGTACCATAACCGTACAGGACCATGCTTCCAAAACTGTGCAAGTCAATGTACAGGTCGGTTCTGCCAGCATGTTCTAAGAGGACGTCTCGAATAGCCGCGGATTCTGGTTCGGAGAAGGCTCCTGTGCCGTGATAGTCCTCCGTGCAGACAAAGTTGCTGGAAGCAGTGCCCCACTGACTGTCAAAGTTTCGGTTGAGATCGACACCGAAGCAGATGTCGTTAATTATGATGCCTCGGCGCCTGTTCTTTCTCCAGAAACGTTCCTAAAATAATTCAGATAAATTATTATTTTTTTTTTTTACGTTAACTAGATGGTTAACTTTCGAGTTATATGTAATGTAAATTCATACTAACAGATGTCGCTAACGAAACTTAATTCGAAAAGAGGTTAATGCGATTCTTAAATTCGACTATGACGGTACTTGACTAAGTGGCGGAATTGGTAACGCATTTGAACGGTATTCAAAGGATGCGAGTTCGAGTCTCGTCTTAGTCGCAATTTTTGAAGATGCATTTTTCCTTAAAAATAATTCAGATAATTTTTAATTGAATGTACATATCCATAATATCAAAATAATAATTGATAGTTTATATTTTACAAGAAGTCGAAAGAATGGTTTTGCAAATTTGAAGTAGATTGGACCAAGGAATCACGTTTTCTCATACAAACTCTTTGCCCTTCTTTTTCACCCCTGGGGTGGAATTTCGGAAAATCGTTTCTTATCGGATATCTACGTCATACAAAGACCACACCTTAAAAGTTGCAGGTTTTTACGATCAGCGGTTAAGGCTATGCATTGATCCGTCAGTCAGTCAGTCAGTCTGGACAAAAAAATATTTTATATGCATAGATTTCTAACCCCACTGTGACTGGCAACATATCCATCAGGGTTGGCGACAGGTAGGATGATCCAGTCTATTTCCTCCACTAAGTGCCGTTCAGTCACGTCGAGCACCAGCTTCTTGATGGCATACAGTGAAGCTGGTAAAGTAACCCATTCACGAGCATGGAGTAGAGATTGGATGAAGATGACTGGTTTGCTGCGGTCCTGAAAATTAAATATGTATAAAATAAATCAGAATTTTAAATGACTGTGTTACATAGTAATAGCCAGGGAATGTTTAGTAATCTTTTAAGCTAGATCATTGCCGGATGGTCCCATCACAAGGTTATCAAAACAGTCTACAATAATAATTGAAATATTAAGTACCTCAAAATTTGTTGTTGAAATTTTTAAGTATTTGATGTCTCTGCCTTCAATACTTTGTCCAGCAGTTGCAACGGTGACAGTGTCATATTTTTCAGCCAACTCATCTAAGTAGTCGTTAACCTGGAATTTTATTTACCAAATTAAAATACATATATTTTCAAGCATTATAATCCTACTTAATATTATAAATGTAAAAGTTTGTGTGTGTATGTATGTTTGTTACTCCTTCACGCAAAAACTACAGGACCCATTGCGATGAAACTCGATATCTATTCTAGATAGTTGGAGACCTGAACTGAGCACGGGATCGGGACTTACACGGATGAAACCGCGGGGTGCAGCTAGTATGTGTAGATTTAAAACAACATTAACGTACCACTTCATAAGAGTGAATTGTATCAAAGGTCAACCCTCCATCTCTCGTTCTATTGCTCTTTGCTCTACCAGCTGCTAGAAGACGGTCTTCTAGATCAAGTTGTCTGGAAGAAAATTTATAACCAATTCAATAAGACTCATTCAATACTTTTTTAGTCTTATAATGTTACCTTATCTTAAAAGATCTTTTAATACTTCATGTTATTGAAAAACACAATTTGGATTTTCCTACTTATACCTAAGTGATTAGTAGATTAACATTGTTTAATTGATCGATTACAAGTTAGTATAATAATACTGTCAGTAACAAAACGAAAACGACTGAAGGAAGTCAACAATACAGTGCTTCATTTGATGGATACGTCAGGGCGCCGCCATCTTGACTACTGTTTTGTGTCTATAAATAGGAATAAAATGACGGAACGTGGTTCAGTCTGTCGGAGTAGCTTCATGATGTCCGAACCTTTTTATGTTCATACCATTTATTTGAGTTAATTAGTTTAATACCTTTTAGTGAGTGGATTAAGCGTTGTGGTAAAATAATGCCGATGGGTATGTAATTTATATGATTAAAATATGTTCTGACGATAAGTGCCTTTATATTTACGTAACCTACACTCAGATTTGCCTAAAATACCTGGTCCTTTATATCAGAAGTGGGATGACATAGTGAAAATCGAACTTTCACGTGGCACGTTTTCGGTCTTGCTGACAATAAGTGTTTTATGGTTTTAATTTAAATGTTTTATAAGAAAGGAGCGTGTATAATATTGTGAAAATTGTGTTAAATATGAAATATTGTGTTGAAATAAATATAAAAACGCAAACCTAATGTTGAAATTTGTGGGTAAAACAATAATCAAAATAACGGTTAATAGCCTAAATATTTTATTGTGATAAAAATTATACAGTGTAAACAGTGAGAGGGTCCATAAAATATTATTTTAAATTGAATTACCGAATAGAGAGCCATATTACTCCTTCTTCATCTGTTTATTCGAAGATGTTTTAGTAATTTTGCAGATTTAATGACGAGTGAATGTAGATGACTCGTAGATGGTGCAAAACGCAAAGACAGCACGTGGACAACACGTGTTTAGCAGAAATGTTTCGTAAGCATTTTGTATAAAATAATGAGCTAAAGATTTTTTATTTAATGTGTTCATTTTTGTTATATATAGTTGGCCTATGGACAGGCGTAAATGATGGGCGCAAATGCTGGGCTCAAATGCAGCGTGAAAACAGCACGAGGATGTAGTAAAATGACTGTGGTGGAAAATGGTGAGCTGTATCGTTTATAATTTGTATAATGAGCTGAATACTTTCGTAAAAAAGTATAATTACAAAAATATCGCTAGGTTTGAAAAATTTAGAGCCAGGAGTGGCCGATGCAATCAATAAAGTGCTAAAATATCTTATCAAAATTGGTGATGCAAGTAGATTAAATCTAGACTTTTACATGGTTGTCTGAAATATTGTTTCTGAAAAGTTTTGAATTAGTAATGGTCGCTAGTATGGATATAACAAAGAAATATGCCATATAATTAGCGATGCAAATGGATTAAATTCAGATTTTTTAAAGCTGTATCGTTTATAATTTGTATAATGAGCTGAATATTTCTGTTGTAAAGTATAATTACAATTAAGGCTAGATTAAAAAAAGTTAAGAGCCAGGAGAGGCCTATGAAGTCAATTAAGTTCTGAAATATTTTATCAAAATTGGTGATGCAAGTAGATTAAATCTAGACTTTTACATGGTTGTCTGAAATGTTGTTTTTATGAAAGTTTTGAATTAGTAATGGTCGCTAGTATGGATATACCAAGGAAATATGCCATATTATAATTAGCGATGGAAATGGATTAAATTCAGATATTTTATATGTTGCATAGAAATATTTTAGTTTTTGAACAGTTTTGGTCAGAGTAGATAATTGCCGCAAAAAGTGGATTCATGGGTAGATTCATATTTTTGACCAATTAGTCGAGAGTGTGAATTTGCAGATGAATTTATTTTAGTAAAGGTGTACATGCTATAAGATGTTGTGAAATAAACTCGATACGCTGTGAACGCAAGTCATTCTTAAACCGATAATATAAATCATTCAGATATGGGTGTCTCTCTCTCACAAGTGAAGCGAAATGTTCTTTGTGAGATGTGTAGCGAGAAATCTAGAATGAAGAGATCTGTAAATGTAAAAAAGAAATGGCGTTGCAATATGGGTTCTAATGGCAGGAAAAAGAAATAAAACTCAAATTAGAGATTCCCATGCAGTTGCAGTCACTTCAAACATTTTTCCAACAGAAGTAGAGTGACAGAATTGTGTATAGTAACAGATATCCATGGTGAACACTGGTACTTTAAATACATGGCGATACACAACTAAGCTGATATTGAACATCACTTGGTTTAAGCCATTTGGTTGAGTTGGTTGGCCGGCGATGGGATAGCTAGCTCTTCCAAGATTCTGTCCCTTTTGCTCTGGTGTGTGGATGTGGAAGTATTGCGAACTGTAGATGTCTTTTGGTCGAGTTAGTTGGCCGGCGATGGGATAGCTAGCTCTTCCAAGATTCTGTTCTTTTTGCTCTGGTGTATGAATGTAGAAGTATTGCAATCATTTGATGTCTTTTGGTTGGGTTGGTTGGCCGGCGATGGAATAGCCAACTCCTCCAAAACTCTGTTTGCTCTTCTATATCAAAATGATCAAACGTTGCAGAATCTGACCTTTTTTGTGTTGTTCTCAGCTTCCAAATTCGACTACAAGGGTGTTCGAGGGCGAACACAACCGCAGGACGGCCGTGTCAGTAACAAAACGAAAACGACTGAAGGAAGTCAACAATACAGTGCTTCATTTGATGGATACGTCAGGGCGCCGCCATCTTGACTACTGTTTTGTGTCTATAAATAGGAATAAAATGACGGAACGTGGTTCAGTCTGTCGGAGTAGCTTCATGATGTCCGAACCTTTTTATGTTCATACCATTTATTTGAGTTAATTAGTTTAATACCTTTTAGTGAGTGGATTAAGCGTTGTGGTAAAATAATGCCGATGGGTATGTAATTTATATGATTAAAATATGTTCTGACGATAAGTGCCTTTATATTTACGTAACCTACACTCAGATTTGCCTAAAATACCTGGTCCTTTATAATACCTAGTAGGTATCTTGGTTATCTATATAAAGCAAGGCCACACTTAAAAAAACCGCCATCTAGCGGAAAGTAACCAATTAAGCCCATATGGCATCAAGACAAAGGATAAATAAACCTACTAACATGCCCAGACCAGAAACATTTATCAATAGGTCTTATACTTTTTCCACGGCGTTAAAATTGACTGTTCGCCCAACGCACCGCATATTTTGTAAATTATAAAATAGTGGCTTTGTGTTATTTTTAGCAAGCGACAGACATCTTTAAAACGAGCCAAACTTACTCCTTAATATTATCTGATTCAACTTCAAATTTCACGCCACTTGTGGTCAAAGCCGCTAGGAACTCTGTCTTCAAATGCCCTGGTACCAAGACCTTGCTGTTTCTTCCAGGAACTGCATCAGGCCAAATATCCAGATGCCACTGGGTTCCGAGGGTCTTGATGAGAGAGATTTGGTCCTGGGATGTTAGTTGTAAGTCGTAAAGGCCGTAACTGAAAATAAATTAACATTAATTTGTTTTATTTGTCAAGAAATTATTACAGGAAATTAAAAAAGATTTATGTTAATTGGGTTTGAACCCAAGACTTCGAGATTAACCTGCGTTTATTCTTGGAGCTAAATACCACGCCATATAGACAAAAGATACGATGACTCTAAACATACTACGATTCTAAGCACTGCACTGACAATCAACGCACACCAGAAATTAACAAACGTGGCCAAAAGAGAAACTAATGGCTGACACATGTTGGGTACGGTTCCAATTTTGGTGGGTTCCTAGACCATTAATTTACCTTGTGCAAAATTTTAACGAAAATTTGTCGAGTCATGTGATCGTGCAGTAGAAACAATAAACAAATAACTATAAAGTAGGAGAGATTTTCGATGTAATTTTGGATACTTACCCATCATAATTTTCATATTTAGCCACCACGAAACTCACAAATATTGTTAAACTTAAAATTAATTTCAACATTTTGGCCATTCTAGTAACCAGGCCAAAGCAAAACTATGAAGAAAAGAAGCTTCTGATCGTTATATTAATTTATTGTTATAAATAATCAAAATTTTATCTCAATCTAATCCGACAGATAAAATACGTAACCGATTTATAACTGTAAGTACTTTAAGTAATTTCTAAGTATTTTTTTCTTTAGACATTTTAAGTAAGCTAACTTTAATATCATCACTACATATGTCACTATCACTACATAGTATAAAATAAAGTCACTTTTCGCCGTCCCTATGTCCCTTTGTATGCTTAGATTTTGATTCGGTTTTTAATAGATAGAGTGATTAAAGAGGAAGGTTTTTAGATATAATATATGCATAATGTAGCTGTGCAAAGCCGGGGCGGGTCGCTAGTATAAAATAAAGTCACTTTTCGCCGTCCTTATATCCCTATGTCCCTATGTCCATTTGTATGCTTAGATCTTTAAAACTACGCAACGGATTTTGGTGCAGTTTTTTTTAATAGATAGAGTGATTCATATGTATAATAAATGCATAATATAGCCGTGCGAATTAATTTAAATTACTTCAGAAACCACGAGTATGTGGGAATTTATTATGTTTACATCCCAAACTTAGCAATCATAATTTTTGTCTAGATTTTTTGACTATTTGGACAGACTTGGTGTGAAATCCAATCAGAAAATAATTTAGTATTATAAACAGTCTCCAGGTGGATTTATACCTATGTATATAAATATAATAAAAACAGACAAAGCTTATCCATTTACTACTTATTTTTATATTTTTTTCTGTAAAAGTGGTCAGACGGATCTCTATAAAATGCATTTTTTTGGTTTTTCAATGTAAAATAACTTAACGATGGTTGATCGTAGCTCTTTGTTGCCTAGTAAACATTGTTTAAAATGTTATTCTCTACAAGATAGAAACATTTTTTATTACTGGCCGGCATTTTTTTTGTGGGTATTTTTTGTTAGAAACATGAATGATCTCCTTTGTAACAGTAGGTGAGCCAGCAGCGGTAGCAGTACTATCAGTTTCAACTAAACATCTTAAATAATCTCTTCCTTATTTGAATTCAATTCTACCTTAAAAATAGTACCATGATTATCCAGTTTGTTGAAAAATTTGATACTAATTTATCATCATCAGCCGGAGGACGTTCACTGATAAACATTGGCCTCCCCTAAAGACTTCCAGAGCGATCGGTCGCATGCTCCCTGCGTCCAACGTTTAAGGTTAAAGGGTACCGGCGCTCTCTTCATAGGGGCATAGGCATAGGGGGGGGGCATAGGGGCATGGTCATGGCAGTTATAAGTTTTATGCAACAAAAATATTTGCTCTAGTGTCATTATCCAGGGAGGAAACAGTCGAATACGTTTGTATGGAACGAGCGACCTTTCTTCTAAAGATGTTTCAAAGTGATTTAAATTGTATGATTGCAAATGGAAAAAGAATTTTGATTTGTCGTCCGTCTACCTAGTTGGAGGCCGTCTCGCGCTGCGTTTTCCAGTACATGGTCTCCGAAAATCCCTAGATTATATACCAATTATTATAATTATCTATCATTTTCACCTTGCCAGGGAAATGCAAACTGTATTTTTGCGGATTAAAAGATTTCACTGATAAGTAACAGCTGCCAATGAAATATTTTTTTTATCATAAAACTGCCGATAACGTTTCATTCAAATTCTTTTTCCGCAGTAACAAATAATAATTATATGATTTATTCCATTCAGCTTGACTTGGAAGGGCGTCCCATAAAGACTATTAAGTTAGTGCCAAATTGCTCACAATGCACCTAGAGGATATTTTTACTTGTTAACTTGTAGTTACATTTAGTACAGGACCATTTTAAGCCTAGTCAAAAATATTTATGGCATTTGGCCACATCAAAATAGAAAACAATTACTTACATAGAAAATCTGAAACTAATTCAATTATTCATGAAGCCTCTCAACAAAGCGTCGTCGCGTCGTCGCCAAAAACTTTGGGTCATAATTTAACAAAAATATCTAGCCACAATCTTGTGAAGACGTTTTATTTGCATAACAATAAGAAACGGAGAAACACCATAAATTATTTTGAGAAATCTTCTTTATTAGACTTGTCTTAGTAGATTTATAGTAAAGGTCGAAATTATTAAGAATTGCCCTTTGCTAGGGGTTAAGACGGATTATTTAAAGAAAAATATAAAAGCATTTGTATTTTTAAGATCACCGGCAAAATCACTGACAAAGTTTCACTATGGTTTTTTTGTTCAACTGCTGAATTTTTTATAAATATCAGTTGAGCTATTTGACCCTGAAGAACCAACATCTAGAGAGAGAGATAAACAGAGTCAGTCATTAAGAGTCTCAAGACAACGTTTTCGACGAAGACCCAACATAATAATATGATTGTAATTAATGTATTCAATTTGAATTTATTGTAAGTATAAGTATTTACTAGTTTTTATTTTATTATTATTTGGATTTTTAAACTCGCCTTAACTTACATAATAGTAAGTAATGTATTTTTGTTTATATGACCTTACCAATAAATGAGTATTTGAGTATTTGATGGTGGAAAAGATTTCTCTGAAATAGATGGAAGGAAATGCTTTTTGCCTAGTATTGGAACATATCCGAATTCAGGATTCACAAGACGATGTAGACCCAAACAAGATGTCTCAAGAAATAGGCCAGAAATAGCTGAAGATGGAAAGAAATGCTATTTTGCCCAGTATTGCCGGTTAAAAAAATATCGATAGGTATCATATCTATCGACTAAAACCCCTCACTATGTCTCCTTGGAAGAGTTTTCAACAATGCCAAATGGTAATGTGATGTAATCCAAACTGAGAAACTTTTCAATGAATTTAGAATACCTACAGCTGCATCCGGGAAACTTCCTGCATCAATCAGACTGTGGATTTGTACTTACTTAATTCTATGGATCTATTATTTTAGGAAGGGCCGCATGCACTGTGCAGGGAGTTACTTAGTACTTGTTCTTGGTACAGAAGTGAATGCAACCAGAGCCCTTAGTAAAAGATTAACCATACGGAAACGATGATCGTAACCGTATGCCGTTCCATACATTTCAGAGTAGGTATTTCAGAGTATCGGAAACGTTAAGGAACTAAAATCGGTACCACACACAAGTAAAAACATTACGTTATATACGGTAGAGAGAGAGAGAAAAACAATATTCGTTCATTCTTCAATCATCAAGTAACTCGATCAACTCTAATAAGTTATCGTGCTATGTTTATCACGATAACTTATTAGAGTTGATCGATACATTGAACATAATATACTGCTAGAAAAACTAAAAATGGTACGTATGTGTGCGTTTAAATGTTATGATGATCGTTTCCGTTTTGGTTAAACTTAATCTAAGGGCACAGATATACCGAGATATTCGTATGTCAGGGGACGAGACAAAGTACTCCTTGTATTTGAACGTAAAATCCATTAAAAAAAAACCATCCAAGTGCAAGCCGGACTCAAGCACAAAGGGTACCAATATATTCTGTTTTTAGTCTTTGTTGGTATCGCTGTAACAGAAATACATCATCTGTGAATATTTCAACTGTCTAGTTATCTCAGTTCATGGGATGGATGCCTACTTATACTGAATGGCCCAAATTGAATTGACATTGGGTAAACAAAAATATACAGCCTGATGACAGACCGATACCGGAAGTATCACTTAACGTAAGGGACATTTTGGCCAAAATGAGTTATTTATATCACTGGATTCAGAATTACAATTACACTTTTAGAATACATAATGTTCCTGTCTTTCATGTTACATACAACATCCACGTCGGTTTACATCTAAAATGAGCAATTTAGTATTTCTTAAAATATGAGTATTTAGTATAAAAGAGGTAAGAAATCTAAGAAACTTTGTGCTAGACATCTTTTGAATCAAATAATAAGTAAGTAAGTAGTAAGTATATATTATAGTAGTAGTAGTAGTTTTATTATAGTGTATATATTATTTACATAAAAAAAAGTATATAAGTAGGTAGTATATCCGTTGTCTAGCACCCATAACACAAGTCTAGTTACTTAGTTTGGGGTTAGATGGCATTGTGTGGTATGTCCTGCAATATTTATTTTTATTTAATAAACAAAAAAGTTTCAAACTGTTTTCTACATAAAATTTGGTTTTTTGGCTCTCCTTAAAAGTCGTGTTTTTATTCCTTATTCAATTCAATTCATTTATTTCAGATAATAAAATCCATACATTACAATAAAATAATTAAAAAAAAAAATATACTTAATCAAAAATACTAAAATCACAATAATTAAAAATCAAAAATTCAAATTAGTTATATTAAAAGTAAAAATTTCAAATCAAAATTAATAATATAATAAACAAATCAAAAATGTAAAAAGAAAAATGTCAATATTAAATGTCAAATAAAATAATAATAAATAGAAGAAATAAAATCCAAAATTAAATGTCACATAAATTAAAATGATAAAAATTAATACCTATAAATTAAATGAAATATAATATAATTATATATAGGAAGGACCGCTGGCGTGCAACTGCATCCACCTCCTAAACATCGGCGAGTCCCACCGCTCGGACAATACGCTCAGGATACCGTTCGGGCTGCCACGCACACGCCTTAACAGTGAGGCGCTCCTTTTTCTCATTATAGCGTGAAAATCATCGGTTCGCGCCTCAGCAAACATACCGGACGCACTACAAAAACTTGGCAACCCCAACAATATCCTAAACGCATTATTGTACTGAATATTCAGTACTTTGTACGCCCGCTTTGTAAAGCTGGCCCACAGGCTGCACGTGTAGAGGGTCTGGCAATATGCCCTGAACAATGTTATCTTTACTTGTTTAGAACAACGTGCAAACCTGCGCGCCAGCATATTACAACGGACGGATAGCGCCCTGCGCTCCCTCTCGATGTCTTCGTTGTCACACAGGTCCTCGGTCACCCAGTGACCCAGATACTTAAATGAACTTACCTTGTTCAAACGCGCGCCGCACAGAGTCACTTGTGGAACATTAGAATAGGATTTGTTACCCGCCTTGAACAGCATGAACTCACTCTTCTTCGCGTTGTATCTGAGCCCATGAGCTTCCGCGTACGATTGACAGATACACAGGAGTTTCCGAAGCGCCCCAACCGATGGGCCCAGCAGCACCATATCATCGGCATAACTAATATTATTAAAACTCACTCCGTCTATTGAGCAGCCGACACCAGCACCGCTGAGCCCACCGATGAGCCGATTCATATACAAGTTGAAGAGACGGGGCGAGCTCAACCCCCCCTGCCTCACCCCGCACTCCAACCCGTACGCATCCGAGTGTGCACCTGCCCATCGCACCCTGTTTCGTTGGTTACCATACCAAAACCCAAACAATGAGATGACTTCATGAGGCACCTCCGTCTCACATTGTAGTTTTTGCCATAGCTTGTCATAGCATACTAAATCGAAGGCTTTTGACAGATCGAGATAACAAGCATAAACTGGCGTATCCCGACTGGTATAGTACTGGACAGTTTGCTTGAGGCAGAGGATAGCAGTCTCAGTCGACAGACCCGGTCTAAAACCAAACTGAGCATCATGTAGTTGAAGATGCTTTTCCAACTGCTTATCAAGCAAACTGTCCAGCACCTTCGCTATAACAGTAGCCAGTGATATGGGTCTATAATTAGACAGGTCCGCTGAGTCACCAGTTTTATCCTTTACGATAGGTACCACAACAGTATACATTAGTTTCTCAGGCAGGTAACTGTGACTAATACAAAAGTTGAAGAACATCGAGAGTACCCTAGGCAAATGCACTCCCGCGTGCTTCAGGTACTCAATGCTGAGACCATCGTGGCCTGGTGACTTGCCTCTTACCATCTTCTTTATTACCGCCGCTACATCCTTAGTAGAAAACCTGACGCTGAGTGTGGTGGGATGGTTCTCAGCAGTGGGCACCCGAGACGCAGGCCCGAGCGGAGACTCGACCTTGAAGTACCGCTGAAATGCACAGGCTATGTCCCGGGGGTCATGTTCACCACCTACGCAGGCAGGAAGGCTCGACTTTGGGTTCAGCTTCTTCGTATTTTTCCAAAAACTACTAAAATCCTTACTGGCATGATTTTCAGCAATAAGATTCATTTTTATTTGTGCTGCATTTTTTTGACAGTACGCCAATTTCGATTTAAATATCTTCCTCGATTCGTACATATTAGTGTAAACCAACCCAGACTTCGGTTTACCGGCCAATACCCACGTCCGAAAACAAAGTCGTGCCCTCCCGTGAGCGTCACTGACATGCCGGTTCCATCCAGTCACATACTTACAATTTTTACGTTTAGGTACACTAAAACTAGCCTTTGAGGCTTCAGTCAAAATATTAATTATCATGTCATACATATCATTTATTATCAGCTTATGTTCGTCACTATTACATATACTATCAGCGCAATTATGGAAATCTGGAGGAAAGTCAATTAATCTTAAGTTAGAGTTACAAATACGTGAATATTTTTCTATCTGTTCCGAGTCTCTTTCACCCCATTTTACATTATTAAAAAACACGTCATCTTGTTTTGCAAGCTTACCACAAGCTGTAGGTTGAGTGAAATTAAAATTACAAACAATCATTAGTGGATAGTGGTCGGACCAGTAGGTATCATACAGTACAGATGCACTTAATATAGACGATCGCGCGGCGCTCGTCACAACGCAGTGATCGAGCCAGGTATGGCTACCTGTCGCCGCACACACGAACGTATAAGTATCTGTAGGTAAAAGTTCCATATCGACGCACGACCACGATTGTTCCGCACAATAAGTCAATAACTCGGTAGAGAACAGCTTACCCGGATGAGCGTTGAAGTCTCCGAGCATAACCACTGAATCCACTTCGTTACCTTCAATAATGGCGTTTATTTCACTTAAACAATCCGTAAACTCACAAAGATTTTCATTTAAATTATTCGGCATATGCACTGTTATCACTAACACGGACCGATCGACGCACACTAGCTTTATCGCAGCGATACGTACACTGCTGCACGGAATGACGATCACGTTCGGGAACACGGCTGTCCTCCACAGCAGGGCCACACCACCATATGGTCTACCGCGAAGCACCCCCGCCGACGTATCTACCGATGACTTCCCAGTGAACGAGAATGCATCATCGATTTGTCCCAGCAACGGAATGTCGTGATTCAGCAACCACTTTTCCTGCAGCGCCACGATGTCAGCTTGTTTACATAGTCTTCTCACACAGTCGATTGACCTTTTAAGATTTTTACAGTTAAATGATATTAGTTTGGTTGTCATATCCATTTGAAAGTTTTGATTTATCAATATCCCGGTAATTACGCCTTACATTATTTCGATTGAAATCAACAAATCTGCGATATAACACTCCGTCAGGCCAAAAATTATCATTAAAAAATAAGTCAACCTTACATTTAGGTACAGATATTTTAAATGCACTGTATTCTTTGAACGTTTTCATATGCATTTTTTCTAGGTCAATGTTTAGGTTTGTTTTACAGGTTATGTACTGCTTAATGTCACACACGGTCGTTTCCTTTGACACATTGTAGATATAAATCGGGACTTTGATATCTGCAGCTTTAAAGTTACATTTGGTGTCTACAATAGCTTTTCCAGATTTCCCAAGGAATCGGTTTCTTAACCTCTTCTTTTGCACTAGTATAAAACCATCATCAATCGGCTGTGACTTAAACCCGCCGTCACTCTCTCTAACAATTTCTGAAAAACTTTTTTTATTATTGTCATTATAGTTTGTTTGTTTGCTATCCTTGCCGGCCGTGTGTATCGGTGTATCGATAACGCACTCTTATGTTAAGTAATACTTCCGGTATCGAGACAGAGAGACGGACGTAGTCTTAGTTTAGTAAAATTGTGCCGTTTTACCCTTTGGGTACGGAACACTAAAAATGTCTTTGGTATGTGATCATCTTAAAATCGTCTTGCAAACATTTCAATCTGACTATTTATAAAGTGTCATGTGATAAATTCCGTTATATCCCGGTTTCCGTACCGACACATTGAAATACTTTCCCAAACTTCACTACATAGTGTTCGAACTGCATTCTTCTATAGTGATGTAGGACTGTCAACTATAATTTTGCTTTCATATCGATAATCACTACATAGTATAAAACAAAGTCGCTTCCTCTGTCCCTATATCCCTAAAATCTTTAAAACTACGCAACGGATGTTGATGGGGTTTTTTTTAATAGATAGAGTGATTCAAGAGAAAGGTTTATATGTAAAATACATGCATAATATAGCCGTGCGAAGCCGGGGCGGGTCGCTAGTCTATGTATATAAAAATCAATGCCACTTTTCGTTGTAATTTTATAACTCAAGAACGGGCTCACCTATCCAAACCAAATGTTTAAGCTTTGTTCGGACTATTTAGTAGATGGTTTATGTGAAGTTTGCACAAAATCGGTTGAGCGGTTTTTCATTTATCACATTTTTTTTATATGGCAAAACAACGTTTGCCACAACAACAGCTAGTTTTCTTTAAATAATAAAATAAAAATAAATAAATAAAATTAAAATAGCTTTTATTCACTGGTTTCTTCATAAAAATAATATTTTTCTTTCGAATAATAGTTTTAGGGATTTTAAATCGAATAAAAATATCGATAGTATACCACCCTATTGTCCACGATTCTGTGCCGCGTCACGTCTCTTCAAAGCAATATTTCTCACCAACCTCCCTCCAATTCTATCTACCCTCTCTTTCCACCCTCTAGACATCCTACTACTTGCCTTCTATTATTTCAAGCCTAAATTTAACGTCCACCTTTTTAATGGTTATATTATTTTAAAAAATTGTGTAGATTGTGTTATTTTTTGTAATATTTTGAATTATTTTATTGGTGGTAGAATTACTTATTCTTTTTCAGGTTTTATTTTTTTATATTTAGAAAATACAACGGCTATTACATAAATAAACAGTACAACAACAGAAAGCGAATTACAGAGTTCCACGCATATAAAACAAACAAAAATTATGCTTTTTCATTTTTTATAGTGCATAGCCTGCACTGGGCTAAATTTTTTAGGAAAAAAACTTAAATTCAACTCTGGGTGGTACTTGATTGTGTGCCGTAATTAAGCGAACTTGAACGGTATTCAAGGTATGCGAGTTCGAGTTTCGTTTCAGTAGCAGCAATTTTTGAAGGCGTATTTTTCCTTTAAAAATATTTTAGACAAAAAGATTGACAGTTGAAATTTTCACTGATTATGTATTTATGTTGGCGCTATAACAACAAATACTAAAAACAGAAAATATTTAAGGGCTCCCATACAACATGGTACGGAACCCTTCGTGAGCAAGTCCGACTCGCACTTGGCCGGTTTTTTTTTTTAGAATTTGGTATTTTTCCTCAATTCTAAGTTTTAAAAGGTCTTTTAGGAAAAAATGAAGTCTAAGGTGCCTACTAACTACTACATTTTTTTATATTAATTAATTAATTTATTTATTATTTTATTTTTTTATAATTATAAGGATCAATCCAGTTCGCAGACTGAATTGATGACTCCTACAAAAACTAAATTGTATGTATGTATGTCTGTTAAAGTTGACTCTACAAAATATTATGGACGAACTCCTTTATCGGAGTGAAACACAACAATAGCGCGATTCAGAAAATATCTAAAATTTCACAGCGCCATCTAGTTGTGATTAGGGAAACTTGTAGTTCAACGAATTGCCGCTTGAAAGTTAAAAGTTGTGGCGCTTGTTTGTTTTATTTTGTTACCAAAATGGCATTTGTTTTTATATGAATTAGATGTGTTTATCTTTCTTCTTAATATATATAAATCTCGTGTCACAATGTTTGTCCTCAATGGACTCCTAAACCACTTAACCGATTATAATAAAATTCGCACACCATGTGCAGTTCGATCCAACTTGAGAGATAGGATAGCATACATCTTGATTAATCCCGATATTCCCACGGGATCGGAAGTTACGCGGGTGAAACCGCGGAGGGCAGCTAGTTGTCTATATGAATTGATTCTGTACATTATTTTTAATTAAAACTTCTAGTAGCACTTGAGTATGTAGGTAGGTAATTTATAATATATATTTTTTTAATTTCATTCTCAGTTCTAATTAGTTTATTTGATCCTGTAGAGATTCCAAACATTATTTTACTATAATTTTTTTTTATTTCACTTCTGTGCAATACCTAGTTTCTAGACCCCTACTTTTGACTGTGCGTTATCTTCAGCCCGTATTAAGAATTTCATGAAGTACTAGTAACGTCCTGCGGTTCCACCCGCAAATACTAAAGAATAGCCTAAAAATAAAATTTAATAATGAAAAAAAAAGCCTGTGTCAATTCTTACATTTAAATGTATCATCATACTTACCAAGCTTCTTATATTAATTATTGTTCTACGAAATTTTAATTAACGTTAATAAAGTCCTGCGCACACATGGGTACATGCATTTATTATGAGGTATGCGTACGTACAAAGAGACATATCAATAAAATTTAACTAAGTATTTATACCTGGTTATTTTTATTTAGTTCTGGCCAGGCCCGGATCTAGGGGGGGGCTGACCGGGGCCCACGCCCCGGGCGGCACGTCCAGGGGGCGGCCTAATTCATACTTTATAGACGAATGCTCAACTCATTATTTAGTTAACTTTGACCACAGAATACATTATAGTAAAAGTATAGAACACTTTGGTTTTTTTTTAATTCCGAATTATTCGCGAGGCGCGTAGGCATAGTTCAAAATTCAAAATACGCGCCTTGATTTGATATTTATTTTTATTATAGGTACATATTTTTATTTTAAATCCTATCATGTGCTGGTGTATAAAATATAATATATCCAACACGTTTATGTCTATATATCTGAAAATAAATAGGCTTAAGACCAGTGTGAGGCTGTAAACTTCCATACAAAAAGCGGTAAGTAACGTTTTTCCCCCCATAAACGAAGTCCGATTTTGATAATTTTTGCAAATGTTCTAGATCTAATAGAAAACTAGGTTTAACCGTTTTTATTTTAAAGACATATTGCCTAAGATAAAAGTTATTAGTATCTGTTAATATTAGACTTAAAAACTTCATCGAGCGTTTCAATTGTTTTTTAATAAACTAAACTGAATTACCAAAAAATAAAAACGTATAAACCTAGAATAAGATGCAGTGAATTAAATGAGACCAAATTTATTTTATTTTGTGAAGGATAAAGGGGGTAAAAACGTTACGGTCCGCAAAATTATTTGAAAACAAAATGAAGGCAATTACGTCCAAACTTAAACTCTCTCTATCGCACGATACGGGTCATTTTTAAAAATACCTCCTCGCCCCACGTATCGAAAACTCATGATTCTCTTAACACAGAAAGAACAGCGATGGGTCCATTATTTCCGAAAGTCTGATAAACTTTATAATTTCATCTGATAGCTGAAATTATAAAGATAATAAAGGTAAAAAAATAAAAGTAGGCGGGGGCGGCATTTATCAGTTTTTGCCCCGCATAAAAAAAATTGAAGATCCGGGGCTGGTTCTGGCCATATTGTGCTATACACTTCTTCTACTTATATTTATTTATCTATCTAGGTATATAGTAGGTATATCATCACTACATAGTATAAAACAAAGTCGCTTTTTCTGTCCCTATATCCCTTTGTACGCTTAAATCTTTAAAACTACGCAACGGATTTTGATGCGGTTTTTTTTAATAGATAGAGTGATTCAAGAGGAAGGTTTATAAGAATAATACATGCATAATTTGGGCGGGTTGCTATTAATTATATAAAATTCTCGTGTCGCGGTGTTGGTTACCAAATGCTACCTAAACGGCTGAACCGATTCGTATGAATTTTTTGTGCACCTATATTCGTTAGGTCTGAGAATCGAACAACATCAATTTTTTATCGTTATATTTTTTAAATGGCTGCTAGTTTATCTATACGTTTATAACAACGCCCCCCCCCCCCCTCGAGCTAAACTAATGAACGAATTTTCATAGATAATGAAGGTTTAAGTATATTTTTGATAAGCTAAATTAATATGGTAAAAATATATAAACTTTAAAACTTTGCTACTCTGTCTCTTGTTAGAGGTATAAACATCAAAAATTCATAGAAATTCTTTTTACATCACCTAATCCAACATCATCTGAATATTTCGGACTATTTAAATTTAAAGGTAGTGGCACATTAAAATAGTGTTCTAACCAAAGCATTTTATGTAGACAACTATCACTAGTACAAATTAGAACAACAAAAACTGAAACCCACAAATGGAAAAATCTTATCATTTTTGAAAATGATGGATTGGTATTTATATTAAAGTACTTAAGTTAGGTAACTTATCCAACTAAACAGTGTCTAACGAGAACCCTTCATTTATCAATCTTGGGTATGTATACACGGGTTTTACCCAAATAAATGTAAAAAAATTGGAAGATAAGTTAAACATTTTTTTATATATTTTGGTATAATTATCCTAAATTACCAAGAGTTTGGGAATTTCCAAAATGTGACAATACCATTTATTTACCTTAGGTCTTAAAAATGCCTGCGAACTGTTGCCACTTCTTTGAAATTCCATATTATGTTTATTTGATTAAAGTAATTTTCGCTTACTTTGAATACTTTTTTCATTCAAAAATATATTCTGCAAAGAACTTATTAGAGTGATACCTACTTGTACGTTAATTTACAGAACCCGAAATGTACTTAAGTTCTCAATTGACTTAAGTTTAAATTAACTACCTTAGTGTGCACTCAACCTAAGAGAGGATCAAAATTAAATCTTTCAATAAAATAGTTTGCTTGTGGGATTCGCTTTCAATTTGTAAGATCATTGCCTCAGAGAAAATAATATCGTTTCGGGGAATTTTTAAGAAAAGTTTTTCTCTTCAAGATGGGAAGTTTGAAATGTTATTAAAATGGATTTTTACAGACCGAAGGATTATTTGCGTCTCCAGTTTATTTTATCTTTCAATCATGTTTTAACAACTCTCTATTCCAGGGGCGGATCACGGCGATCGCCCTGGGCTAATCTACTTGGGGACCTACCCATTAATAGTTATTTTGTCGGAAACTGTTTATCGGTCTCCTCAGTATTATTATACTACGCTAGTCTTAGTAGCAGTCTGAATAAGACGCAATATAATAGGTATTTTGGAGTTGTCAACCTTAGAGTTCGTTCCCACTTGTCGGGTGTCGGATCCGTATGTTAATCGGAAGTCGGCGCTTTTATTCACATTCACCGGTTAATAATCGTTGTCGGCCACCGTCGAAGGTGGTGCCTTTATCACTCTACGCGAGGCGATTGTACTATGGACGTCGACGATGTTCTTCGTGTGATGTATTGTAACGTAGTAGTTTTATTCTACTAGTTTGAATTATAAATTTTTGTCAACTTTGTTTGTCACTGGCGATATGTAAGGTCGCATGTTGCCAAACTGTCTAAGAAAAAATTGAAATGACATTAGACTTAGAGTGTTGACGCGTTTTGATATTTACCCAAAATCGGGGAGTTTCACATTGTAAATGATGACAGATTTCAAGTTTACAATAAATTAGTAAGGATATTTCAGAAGGACTTCATTTATTTTAGGGTTATAAAAATGTAGAAATGTAAACAAATAACAGGAACACGCATAGAGTGTTAATAGTGTTCGGAATTAGAGAAAATGTTTTGCAAACGATGTTCGTGTTAGGGAAAATATTTAGGGAGTTTGGGATGCTGTGATATTGGCTTTCTTTTGGTCTTGAGTCGCAGGAGCAAGATGACTAGATATATTTTGAAAGGAATTCGAAGGTTGTGGAGGCGCAAGCGCCGCCTTAAAGCTCGTTTTATAACTTGAGCCAACAACATACATATTATGCGCTAATCAGGGAATTTTCTCGGTAAGATGTTTTCTAAATTCTTAGATATTGTAGTTCGTCTATCGGCAAAGGTGTACACGTGGCTATGCCGATGTAGTGTCTTCGAATGCATCTCCTGATGCCTAGCAGCTCTCGAACTAAAGGATTAAGAGCCTAATAGTGTCCGCACCAGGTTGCAATATTTGTTCTGTTTTATTTCAGGTTTTTTCTTATGACCTAGACAAATCTAAACCACATAAAAGTACATGTGCCCGTCCGCATTACCTTATGCTTTTTTCTAGAGGTTGTGTTGAGTGGATCTCCACCCTCTACAATTTGTATAACCTTATTTGACATGAGAACTTAACCCGTAGAAGCACATGGTTTGTACGGAGTCACGGATATCAACATATGGAGGTACCATCTTTTCATATTAACTAACTGTACTCAGAATGGTGAATATAATTCGGTTTGCAAAATGATTTTAAATAGGATTTAAATATAAGCCCAAGGCTTAAGGTGTTAATTGAATAGTTAATTTAATAGTTAAGTTAATATCCAAATTTGAACGAGAACTTGTACTTTTAATGTTCGACAGTGGTCGGTCTTTAGCAGTGTCTGCGACTGATCGCTTACGGATCCCTGAACCGAACATCTGGTTGCTTATTAAGTCACACGACAACAGGGCATCCGTAGGTGATCAAGCGAAGGCACAGTCAGCCGCTCCTTGAGGTTCACCGAGATAGGAAACTTTATATTTTGCTTTATATAATTTTGGTAGGCAATAAAGTTATTTTATCTCTTTGTATGGAAACTGGATTTTCTTTTGTGTATCCCTTTTAGGAAGCTATCCATATCCTACTGTAAGGTGAGTCTCCAATATTATACTTTTAATAATATAGTTAGCGGTCTGGCTTCTTTATAATGGGGTTGTTCTGAGAGAAAACTCGTTCAGTCTAAACCCAGGAAAACCCCGCTATAGTATTATTGGAGAGGGTAGCCGGCTCCGACATCCGACAAATGTGAACAGCGCCATTCTTAACTCATAGGCGAGCGAGATCCGACACGATTTTTTTCCGTAGAGGTCTGGCAAAACACTCGACATTTTTTGTCGGCGCCGACACAAAATCGGTGTCCGACAAGTGTGAATAGCTTCATATGAACTGCTTTGCCACTGGAACGTCCGATTAATATACAGATCCGACACCCGACAAGTGGGAACGAGCTCTTATGATCGGTTTATTTTAAATTTCTGTTTTCAAAGGAGGCTGGAAACCTTTTATATTCATGGGGCCCTGGCTTGCAACCCAAAAGTCCTTAAGTACGTCCTTGGGTTATTGTTTAGTTTTATTCTATTGAATCCATACACAGCTACTTACTTACTTACTCTGCTGGCTCAGCGGCCCAAAGTGGATCTTGGCCTCCTAAACGAGAGTCTTCCATCGCTTCCTATCCTATTTCTAATTCTTGTTAATTGTTGACTTGAATTTCCTGCAGGTCGGCTTCCACTGTATCCTTCCAGTGATACTTGGGACCTATGTTACCTATATTTAGAATTATATATAAATTTCCACCAGCCAGGCAGCCATAAGATGCCAGTCAGGCATCTTTTATTCCTCCTTATATTTCTATCGCGTTATGAACATCCCACCCATCCCCTTCCTTAATTCTTGTCCATCCAAAGGTTGCCTGGAAGAGATCGCTTTTAGCGATAATGCCGCCAATTGTGCCATATTGTAAGGTATTAAATATGAGTTTTCTTTTAGCCTATAGGTAGTTGCATAAGTTAGAATTTATGTTATTTTTGTTATATGTAAGCATTTTGCGTTTTGTTTTTATGATGCAATAAAGTGTTTATCTATCTATCCATCCTTTAAGTTGGCTTTAATACACTTATCCTATCCTACTAATATTATAAATGTGAAAGTTTGTGTGTGTGTGTGTGTGTGTGCGTGTGTATGTATGTTTGTTACTCCTTCACGCAAAAACTACTGGACCGATTGCGATGAAACTCGGTACCTAGATAGCTGGAGACCTGGATTAACATATAAGCTACTTTTTATCCCGATATTCCCACGGGATCGGGACTTACGCGGGTTAAACCGCGGGACGCAGCTAGTATTTTATATTTTACATAATTATTTTATTTTAGTTTAATGAATAGTTAGACAGTTTCATCTGAATCGGTCCAGTAAAAACAATATATTATTGTTGGTCTATATCTCAATTGACATCCATAAATAAATAGTATTTTTTAGTTCTTGTTATTTAATTTATATCACTAAACATCGTCCAAAGTCAAATATCTCGCCGCCACAGCCACAATTCTCCAAATATCACCAGCCACACTATTTAAATCTTCTTCCGGAACCAAAACTCCATCATCTCCCTGTCCTTCAATACCAATATTAAACGAATAAATCGCTCCATTTCTTCTAGCGTAATCAGTACTAGTGCCTGATACTCTATCTCCAACAGCTATAGCCCCAGAATCGAGGATATATCCATCTACTACTTTCACCAACTCAGAGCCAAGTAAGAAATGTCTCCGGAATAAACCTGTAGCTGCCATTTCATATTTCCATGGGAAGGTAATCATTCTACCATTGCTTTGGATTGAGATATACATTTCAGGTTTATATTGGTATATTAGATTTCTTACTAATTGTGTTTCAATTTCCGAAAAAGGTTCGGTTCCGGCGTAAACGTGACTGCATCCACTGGAGCTAGAGTCTTGGTTGAGCCAATCTATGTCAAAGTTTCTGTCTAGGTGGACTCCAGGGCATATAAATCCCATATTATGGTTTAAACTGCGAGATTTAGTCCAGAATCGAAGCTGAAAATGAAAAACAATGTGAATTTTGGCGAAGCAGAAAGCATTTATAAAATTTGCTAGCTAAGACTTATGATCCTGAATTATTTTCTATTGAATACTAGCTGCGCCCCGCGGTTTCACCCGCGTACGCAATTTTCTTAATTTTTTTTTTCATAAGAACCTTCTCCTGGTAGTAACAAATATAACAAAAAAAGAATTGGCCAAATTGGTCCAGGCGTTGTTGAGTTATGCGCTTACCAACACATTTTGCGATTCATTTTTATATATAAGAAAGAAGACTACCGCTTGGCTATCAGGCTGATGTGGTTCAAAATCATAATCAAATCCAGTCTAGACATTGGATTTTCAACTACTTACTTTGGTTATTTGCACTACTAACGTTATTTGCAACGGGTTATTATTAACGAGATTTGTGAAAACGGTACTTGAAACCGCATTGAAATATCAAATTCCACGAAATAAAAACAATTTTGTCATCCCATTTTAAATAACTTTAACAGTGTAGACATTTTTATTAAGATTCCATTAAGTTTATCTGATTTTCAAGTAAATCTTGTAGAAGTATCTAATTGTTTGTCAAGTTTTTTTAATCCCTATATGCCTTTATGTCCGAGACATTGCAGATAAATTGCAAGAATGTCGCTTACGCTGGTACGGCCACGTCTTGCGAAAACCGGCTAGTTACGTGGGGAACAAATGTCTTGCCATGGCGCCTCCGCCGGGTCGTGGCAGACTGGGTAGACCCAAGAAGTGCTGGCTTGACATCGTAAAAGGTGATATGCGTGCAAATGGCCTTACAACCCAGGATGCCGAAGATCGTGCGAAGTGGAGGCGTAAAAGTAGGAAAGCGGACCCCGGGCTCCCGAGAGGAATGCAACCGTGAACATCGCTCGGATGATGATGATACATTGACTAGCTGTGCCTCGCGGTTTCACCCGCGGAAGTTTCAATCCCGTGAGAATATTAAATAGCCTATGTGTTAATCTAGGTCTTCAGCTATTTACACACCGAGTTTCATTGAAATCGGTTCCGTAGTTTTTGCGTGAAGGAGTAACAAACAAACATTCACACAAACTTTTGCATTTACAATATTAGTAGGATTCAAATTACTTACATTAGTATGAGTATACTCATAACCATCGGGATTCAAAACAGGTATTATAATCCAAACTAAATCGTCAATCAAACTTCTATAATTCTCATCCTCTGTTATTTTGCTAACAATATTCAATGCTGCAGATGTAGTAGCCCATTCCCTAGGGTTAATTCCTGCTTCTATAACCACTGTGGGTTTTTCAATATCTATGTTTACATTGCTTGTTATTTTGAGATAAACTAATGGTCTGTTTTGTTCTGTTCTTCCATATTCTACCACTTCTAGGTTTATGTCGGAACTTTCGAATGTGTTTTGTAGATTGTAGAGGTGATCGAGTATCTGGAAATAAGTGATAAATGGCTTTATTTGGTTCACGCTCTTCGGCTCCCCTACAGGATCCCCCACTCCCAACTGTCCCCCTGTCAAGAACTTATTCACGCCCGTCGGCTCCCCTGGACTGGGGGAGATGACGGCCGTTAATTTAAAATTAGATTCGAGCGCCCATCGGCTCTCCCCCAGGGGATTCGTCGGGAGTTCAATTTTATATATTTTTTAGATTAAAATACCTACTGATTGACATTGAAACTTACCACGTCATATCTATGATAGGAATCAAAACCATAAACTTTTCCTTCACTACCTTCAGGCTCAGTATCATCTCTCGGCTTTAAATACCTAAAAACAGAAATAGTTGTAACATGAAATCTCGATTCTGTTGAAATTAAGGAAACTTCCGGTATCTCTCTGGAAGTCTTGTGAAAAGCACTTTGCATATATCATGACAGGACATTCACCTCTATCAGTCAGTCATCTTATCCCAATGATAGACTAAGCTAGCAGTGGTATGAATCCAAAATTATTCTCATTTTTTTGCCATAAGTCTAAGCTATAAATATAATCTAAGTTTTTGTTCCACTGTCGTCTTCCTTTACTTCTTTTTTCCGAGCGTACAAGTATCTTCTGGGAAAGCATGCTCCATTCTAAACCATATCATAAAACATTTAACATCGTGTGAGATAGTGGTCCAACACTGCCCTATTTATTGTTAAAATAATGCCCAGTTTCAAAAAAACTTACTCATAAAGATCTTCAATAGCAACATCTCTATCCACCCCTATCTCTTGCAATGCTTCTTCAAACCAAGTAAAATGCGAAGGCGGTACCATTGCTTTGCCTATTACACCATGTTTTAAACTGGGTCGTTTCCAATAATCGACTAAATCACTTTTCAATTTGTAAAGATTTTCTTCTTGATGGTCATTTTTTATTTTAATATTGTAAACTTTGTATCTGAAAGTAAGTAGTAAAAAAGTTAAGAGGAAAGGGTACCGGGGGCTTTCTCCATACAAACTATTACAAACGTAGTCGACTGTTTTCTCCCTGGACAATGACACTAGAGCAAATATTTTTGTAGCATAAACCTTATAATTGCCATGACCATGCCCCTATTTTTTGTTCTTTTAAATTTTTAAATTTTTTAAATTTTAATTTCTATGCAGTTAATTCCTAGTCATGGCAGTTATAGGTGTTATGGCACAAAAATATTTGTGCTAGTGTCATTATCCAGGGAGGAAACAGTTGACTACGTTTGTATGGAGAGCGCGCAGGTACCCTTTCACCTTAAAGTACATTTTCTTTGCAAGGATCGTGTCGGAAAAGTAAAATTTCGGCGTATTTTGTTGTCCAGTGCACTTTTTTCCAGTAATGGCCGTTTTTACTCTTGAGATTCCCATATTAATTTTCATAATAATAATATTGTTAAGTACATTTAATCCTCAATCTTGAAGCCATACATGCTAAAGAACATTTAACACTTCCAACCATAGAATTAGAAACATACCGATTTTTATGCTTCCTACAGAATGAATTGTCAACCGCTTTTGTTATCGGAACCGAGAGACCTCGGCGCTGAATTGTCACCAAGGGCGTCAATATCTTCATAAAGTCATAAACCTACCCTTTGTACTCTTCATTTTTTCCAAAAACACTTGACAAAAACACAATTAAAAATGCCAGCTTCCACATATTTTAAACTAATATATTTTGCTTTGACGAATTAGCAACATACACCCGTTCAAATTCTTCCTTCATTAGGATTAAGAAATATCTTATCAGAAAAATGTAGCTTATTTAGTCTATTAAATCGATTTAAATACAACCCGGGTTTTAATGAACGGGGGGCAGGGCGCTAGTGTCCTAACCAATACAACAATCTAACTGAAAATTAATTTTACATATTAAGACAACATGTAGGTCTCTATTTTGTCACGTTTAGAAAGATCCTTGCCAGAATGTACGTCCATAAATTGTTTCTACTTATCTCACGTATCTTAATCTTCTTAATTATTATAATTACGTGTACCTACGTAGATCTAAGTAGATATTAATATAAGTACATACATCCATACGTCAAACAGCGTGATAGTAGATTAATGTTTTGTTATTTTCTTTTGTTAGAATTCCAAACAATCGTAAAAAACCTAACCTTCTCTTTTGTAATCATTTCTGGACTTTCGAGATATAAGACGTGTCCTAGTTCCGCACTGGATCAGTAGTCCTACTGAGTAGTTCAACTGGTAGTGCAAATGATAGTTCGTATTCCTTCGCTTATACTTTTACCTATTTAATATTTTATACAATAAACTATTATCTATCAGTATATTTAAGTATTATTTATATTATAATATGACGGTGGTGGCGATGGCGAGACCTTCTTCTTCTTCTCGTATAGTGGTGTGGCTCACCTATTGTTAGAGTTTTCAGATCGCCTTAAGGCCTCTAACTTGACCTAACGACTGTTACTAGAGGTAGCAACCGGGACCAACGGCTTAACGTGCCTTCGATAGCACGAAGGGGCTCACGAAAACATATTTTTGCCACACTACTAATTGGCCACCCATCGAAGTAATGACCGCGTCAGGCGCCGCTTAGCCCGCACGACCGTAAACGATCAGCGTCGCTTATCTGTGAGCCTCATCGGGATGATTTTGACTCCTATAGGGATGACTGGTGTAAAATAGCTACAGATCGTGATCAATGGAAGAAAGATAGAGAAGCCTTTGCCCTGCAGTGGGAAAGAGTAGGCTCTTAATAATAATTATTATTTTTGCCCGCACCTTGAGACGAGGTGACGGGGAGTAACGACCCCGCGGTCCCGAATTCTCCAGGGGGAAGTCACCGTTCCTCATCTCCGGCTTGCCTTAGTTGGCTGGTAGGAGTGAATATTGACAAGGAAGCGGTCCCCCGCCTCTGGCTTGCGTTCACCGGCCGTCCAGAGTGGAGTCACAAGAGTAGAAATACTCGATGCCGAACGTCAGTGATTACGGCCAACTCGCTCGGACTACCAGCGATGACTTAAAATCCAGTGAGGCCTCTGCATCCTTCAGCCACTCACGTTCCTGTTGCCCCCTTGCTGTAATTTACTCGGCTAATTAGGGTGGCCCAATCTGAGAGTTGGCGAGTCTCCGCCTGTCATTTTTACGTGTTTATTGGACATTGGTACGGCAGGCGTCATAGTATCCATAGTTCCCCAGTATCTAGTCTACTACCATCCCATCACAATAGCTCAAGTACTTTTGTCCTGTAGATTATCAATAGTTTTATTCAAACCGGAGATTGTCCTTGGTTGCACTTTATAGTGTAGATAGGGATAATCGCCGGTTTAGAATTCACCCCATTGTTTGCTCTTATACTTGTTATTGTAAAAGGCCTCTACGTGTTGGCTTCGGCTCCACGCACGCGTTCCGGTGGAGCCGAAGTTTTCAAACGGTAACCAAAATGCTGACTGCGTTAACTCTTTAGATGTCTATGCAAATCCATTGATCGAGCACGCGTCCGGGGCTCCATAGCCCCGTGATACAGGACGTATAACAGACAATTTTTATTTATTTAATGCTCTTAAAAAATTAGGTGATGTTCAAATACATAAAAGTCCCTGCTCGATCAATGGATTTGCATAGACATCTAAAGAGTTAACGCAGTCAGCATTTTGGTTACCGTTTGGAAACTTTATAAACCTTGACAGTACAGGGAATAATCTAGTAATAACAAATTATTAATCTATTGGTATCTTATCTTCTTATAAATTATCCATTAAGTGGCTTCTGATTATATTGGATTTTATAAGAGTTTCAAAATAATGATATTATGGTATTACCCAAAGGATGAAAACGGGACCCAAATATCGCTGTGCGCCCATCCATACCTGACTGTATCTATCTCATGAACCGTGATAGCTAGACTGTTGAAATTCACAAATGATGTATCTCTGTTGCTTCTATGACAACATACACTGATATGCAATATCCATCATAAATATTTTTTAGAAAGATAATGTTCGAATAAATAAAACAAGGATTTAAAAATAATTTGTTATATATTTGTGGCAAAAAAGATATTTGATTGTTAAAATACCAAATTATAAGAGGTTTAAAATCAAACATATTTGATTTTAATAAAATTGCTGCAATTAAAAGATTTTTTTTTCTGACAAAATCTGCCTTATCATCTTTTAATGGTGCATTTACTTTTTTTAAATCATAAATCTATTGTCTGGCTCTGTAATTATTCCTCACGTATCTGGCACCAGTCTTGATACCTTCCCAGGTCTCAAAACCAGCTTGTTCAATGAAATCAGGGTCTACCAAGAAACCCAAACCACCCAACCCAAACCTATAACCAGGTAGCTCGAAAGTATAGGAATAAGGCGCAGCAACTTGGCCGTAGTCTCCGGCGCTACCAGAAGCCTGGTAGAGAACAGCAGCTACGTTTCCAACGATATAATTTTGGTTCCAGCTCATTTTAACAGCATCTATGGCTTGAGCCATTTGGACACCAACTAGGTGAAGGAACAGACCATTAGGGGGCAACACTCCAGTTCCGTAACCGTAAAGAATCATACTTCCAAAGGAATGAATATCCAGGAACAGTTCAATCCGGTCTTGGTATTCCAGGAAGATGTCTCTAATGGCAGATGTCTCTGGTTCAGAAAAAGGCCCTCTGCCATGGAAGGTATCCGAGCAGACAATGTTGCTGGAAGCTTGAGACCAGTAGATGTCAAAGTTTCGGTTGAGGTCGACGCCAACACAGACGTCGTTGATCATGTAGCCAGTTGCACGGTTCTTTCGCCATAAACGGCCCTAGAAAAGACAATAAAAATAAATATTTAAAATTATACACATCATTTGGACCATCCGTTCTGCTTTATTACAAATTAATATTGTAGATCGTAGATACCTTGTTATACTTACATCAGTATGAGTATGAGAATAACCATCAGGGTTTGCAATTGGCAAAATGATCCAGTCAATATCCTGCAGCAAGTCCTGCTCAGTGACGTCTATCACCAATTTTTGGATTGCGTATAGCGTTGCTGGTAAGGTTATCCATTCACGAGCATGGAGTAGCGATTCCATGAATACTATTGGTTTGGAAGTATCCTGTAAATAAAAATATGATGTTAGTTTTAAAACAGGGGCTAAAAACTCACAATCAGATAAAAAAATAATGAGCCAATAATAAACTTATATCACATTTTATTTCAATATTCTCACAGGATCGGAACTTATGCTAATGAAACCGCATGGATGTAGTTTACATACCTGGAAGTTACTGCTGGATATTTTCAAGTACTTAATGTCTCTACCCTCGAAACTCTTTCCAGCATTAACCAAAGTGACAGTTGATGGGTATGTTGCAGCTAATTCTTCAAGGAAGGCATCAACCTAGAATGAAAAAAGCTTCTTATTTTAAAGTCGTGTTTTCAATCGTGTTAGTAATAATCAGACGAACTTCAATCAAATGCGAAAACACAAATTAAATGTAGATTTTTTAATAAGTCAAATTCTATGGTCTATGGCTTTTCAGATCTAAAACTTGCTGCATTTCTAGCTTAGATCAAGCGTTGTATCTAAGCTAGAAATGCAGTTAGCTTGTTGATGCCAGTGACATGCTAATATCGATGACTGTGCTGGCTGATAGCTTGACATTCTTTGTATTCCAATACAGGATGCAGTGGCCATACTATACTAGCTGTTTCATACTTACGACTTGAGCTAGACTTTGTTGGAGATAAACGATTGTATTTAAACCAAAAAAGTATTCTTACTTCTTCATAGGTATGAATCCTGTCAAACGGAAGACCAACTCTGGATGCATTGTAGGAGTTCTTTGAAGCTTTGCTAAGCAAATTTTCTTCTAATTCAATTAACCTTAAATTAAAAAATTATGCTCATGATTTCATCATCAGTTTTAAGCTATTATATCATAGCTTTTATCGCGGGCTTTGAGCGCGGCGACCGAATCAAGAAATTCCGTAACGAAAATAAAACCTTACACCGGTACGACTGTACGAAGCTCGCACGATGCAATAGCTTTATTGTTTTTAATTTGACTCATTACGAACCGTTCAGCAGCCAATTTATCTATCTTTTGTGTTCTTGTCGTCTTATTGTTATTGACGTTAAGCTTGATAAATGCTTGAGTCGCTTTAGACAGATATTATGCTTAAAATTATGCTTGTTTTCTAGTCAAGCTTACGTAGCTACTTACTCTTTAATGTTATCAGTTTCAATCGTATACTCTACTTCATTGGTTTTAAGTTCATTTTCGAATAGTTCTTTGTTGTCCTTAGAGACTAGGATGTATCCAGGTCTTCCAGGTACAGCATGAGACCAGACATCAGCTTCCAAGCGGGATTCCAAATCATTGACCAATTTTACTTGGTCTACGGTCTTTACTGTAACTTGGTACAGTGAGTGTCTGAAAAAAGTCGACGTTTATTTAACGTACAGAAATAATACTTGACACCTACTGAATTGGAGACGAATATCTTTTCTTAATAACATTTAATACAATTTATGAAATCATAACTATTTTGGCAAAATTAGTGACATACATACTTTTCTTGATAAATACTTGAATACATTTTGCTCTACATTTTCGAGACCTAAACTAAATAAATAAATAGTTACACTTCCTAGAAACCACCACTTCGAAATTTAATTTTTATTAAATGTGAGTAGGTAGGTTATATAATTAATTAAGTTTTTTTTTAAATTGTTACAAATATTTTATTCATTTGTTTTAAAAATGAAATAATATGTTAAAATGTGGGTCCTTTTTTTTAAATTAATATTTCTTATTATTTTTCTAGTTTTAAGTTTTTTTGACATTGTTGTATCATTAAAGAAATTAATGAATATTATTTTTACGCGACGAATTAAGAATCTCCTAAATTTTTTAAGTCGGTTACAAAAACTTACCCTTCATAAACTTCATGTTTAGCAGCAGCCAAACTTAGCAGAGCTAACAAACACACCACTAACCGCATCGTGGATTGCCCAATAATGAATAGAATTTAGGGAACGTCGGGTAAATTGGACCACTTATCGTAACGATGTGACGTAGGTACTCTAGGTACGGATCGTGAGGACGTAGTTTCGTTCATACAGGGTGTAACAAAATTCCCGTAATCCCCCTTAGGTACATACGGACCTTACTCAAAAGAACATAAATATTTTGGAAAATTACCGTAATCTACCCAGACTTGGGGGGTTTAAAAAATTTGACAACACCATCCTTACCTAAGGGCTACCAATAAGGGTATTTACCACAGCTTCTTTTTACAGTTATTTTTTTTTATTTTCCCAAACTTTAAATTAAAATATTTCTTTTATTTCTTTCATAAAATATATTTATATATACATACAAACAATAAATTTTATCAAAAAGGTCCTACCTAGTTATGTTTCCCCGATTTTCCCTCAACGACTTTGAATTAGAATTAATCTTATCTATCCATTCGTCATTATCAAATTAATTTACTGAGATTAACGTAATCTAATTCATTTTTATCGTGATTCACTTATAAAAATATTATACTGTTGCTTAGTTTATTGACTGTGACGGCTTTACCGAAGATACATCGCACATCACACGTCACAAATCGACGTCACCTCCATGTAAATATGAAAATAGAGGCGCATGCACATATCAAAAGATGCATCACTGCGATACTTCGATGGAAGGTTGGATGTGGATTCGATGAAATGGTGGCGTTTGGTCAGGCTCTGGCTCGTGATTGGTCAAAGCAAAATCACCGCGCCCCGTCTCACCCTCGCCGCACTGTATCTACTTGTTTCGATCGTTTTTATAAGCTGCGAGTCAACCGACATGATCCATATGCGATGGAGAGCTGCAATATCAATTACGGACGTGCGACGTGCGATTTGCAATGCATCTTCGGCATAGCCGTACCCTTAGTCATTTGGGCAGCAGTGTTATTAGCCCACCCGCCTGGGCGGCGGCGCCCTTGATATCAAATTGTAGTTTTGAATAGATAGAAACGCAGCAGGCGACTCAGATGGTTGAACTCAGCGGGTTCGATTCCCGCCTAAGACAAATATGAATGTACAAATATTTGTTATTGGTCTGGGTGTATAATGTATGTATAATGTGTTTACAAAAAAAGCATATACTCGTAAATATTCTGTTCGTTGTTTGGTCACCATAACATAAGCTTAGTTGCTTAGCTTGGAGATAATGAAGCTATGAGTAAAGTCCTGCAATATTTATTTTTATTTATTGGGTAGGTAAGTACGCGTGAAAAACGTAAAGATCTGTAAGAAATTCTAGAACGTTTAATTAAGATACCATTTAATTAGGTACCTACGAAAAATCAAAAATTGCAACCAATAATTAAAGAGAATATAATCCAGCAACGATAACGATAGGAATTACTTAAAAAAAACAATATCTTCATAAATAAATGTAGTTTATTGAATCACAATATAAAATAAGTTAAAATTTAAAGTTGTAATAAGTTACAAAAAGCTCTGTAACTGTGTTCAAATTATACTTAATTACTAGCTCTATAGTTTTCACGAACATATCTAGCACCTACTTTGATACCTTCCCAAGTCTCAAACGCACCTTGCTCAATAAAATCAGGATCCACCAGGAATCCCTCATCATCATCTACTCCTGGTCTATAAGCCGGCAATTCAAAAGTATATGAAAAAGGTACACCATTGAGCAAACCCTGGTCTTGAGCCAATCCTGAGACTGTAACTGGAATGATAGCAGCAATGTTTCCAACTATGTAGTTAGGGTTTTCTGGAACTTTGACGGTATCAATTGCTTGAGCCATGTTCACACCAACCGGGTGAACCCAAAGACCATTAGAAGGAAGGGTCAAATTTCCGTAACCGTAGAAAACTTGACTCCCGTAAGAATGGACATCGATGAACAGCTGCAGCCGTCCGTTCTGCCTATATCCTTGGAGAATGTTGTTTACAATTACAGTTTCAGGTTCCGAAAGAGGACCGCTTCCGTGGAAGTTTAAGGAGCAGGGTATGAAGCTGGATGAAAATGATCTGGACCAGTTGAACTCGAAGTTCCTATTTAAGTCAACTCCTCGGCAAATGTTGTTGATGATGTAGCCGGTTGCGCGGTTTTTTCGCCAGAAGCGATTATCCTGGAACATGAAAAAGAGGAATTGGTAGTGGAGTAGGTACCTAAGGATAGGTTTTTGCCTTGCTGTGTTGCAATCAGAAAGAGAATGTTAATTTTCAAGTTTCATTTTTAAATTATTAGGGAATGTCTCGTTTATTTTTAGCCATTCCAAAACATCTAGTAACGGTCTTTGCCGGAGCCATATGGATCATTTTTTCTGGTGATGTTTTAAGTTTGCTGCGGTACAATGGGTAATTATCTTAAAATACTACTTACAGTATGAGAAAAGACATATCCATCAGAGTTTACAATCGGTAAAATGGCCCAGTCTATCTTGCAGCAGATCTTTCTCAGTGACATCGATCACTAACTTTTCGATTGCATAAAATGTGACTGGAAGGGTGATCCATTCACGAGAGTGGAGCAGTGATTCTAGGAACACTAATGGCTTGCTATTATCCTGATGAAAAAAAAATATAAACTTAATCAAAAGGGCCGTAAAAGGTCTGGGCTAAATATGCATGGTCAAGGTCACACAGAAGCAAAGCTTATTATTTTTATTATACAGCGTGTAACAAAACCCCTCTTAGATGCCTTTAGGAACCCCCTGAACATTACAAAATTTTATTTTGTTTGAAAATAAAAGAATCATTTATGATAACATTGTGAAAAGTTATCTTAATTTACTTAAAATCCAAAGATTGTTGCTTAGTTGGTTAGAGCACCGCGAGGGTTTCAAACCCCATTGGGAACATCAAATTTTGGAGATTTTTTCATATTAATGTTCCCTTAAAAATGCTTTACACGTACCTGAAAGTTCGTTGTAGATATTTTCAAGTATTTAATATCTCTCCCTTCAAAACTCTTGCCAGCATTCACCAGAGTAACTGTCTGAGGGTAGCGTCAACCTGAAATAAAAAGCATGTTGCTGTTAAATAATTATATAAATATTTTTCAGCGCAATCTAGCTTATGCAAGCAACCAAACAACGGAAAGAATACTTATATAGTCCTTTGTAAAAACATACATATTATAGGTACATGCAGAAACACCTAGACCAGAAACAAATATCTGTACATAAATATTTGTTAGAGGTGGGAATCGAACCCTCATCTCCAGAGCTCCTTTAATGTCATCTAAAACAAACCTTAGGAATTATCCCTTTATTCTTTCTTTATAAGTCTTAAGGCAATTAATATAGCCCACTTTCATTCTTAGCTCATTCCATCCCAATGCAGACCAAAGACCTCCATCTTTTCACTGTTCCCGATACGCACCAAATAAAAAGTACTAGACCGATGTTCATGAAACTTGGTACACTAATACATTAATTCATTCCAAGTATTATAAGCTACTCTTAATTCCGATGTTCTTACAGGATTAGAACGTACGCGGATGAAACCGCAAGGTCTCTGATGTAGCCCTTACCTCTTCGTAAGTGTAAATCCTATCGATCGGAAGTCCAATTTGTGATGCATTGTATGATTTTCCTCTTGCCTGTGCTAGTGACGATTGCTCTTTGTCAATTGACCTGGGAATTAATCAAATAGAAATCTAAAATGCATTGGCCAATATACCTATTTTGGTACGTTTCAGGGCCAGCACAGAATTTCATTGTCAGAGTCTCATTATTTGAATTACTTCTTTATTCAAACTTTATTTTTATCGACAACAATCCTAATCCTTGGAATATATGCACGAAATTGGTGTCTTTATTTTTTAGCGTCATTATTTTTTTATTTATTTCATTTTACTTCATCTCACCTGATAGGATGCAAGCATGCTCATCTAGAGTCACTTAGTATTCAAGTCCAGACTTGAAGATTTGAAACATTTTTAAATCAAAATCACATCAGACTTAAAGACTCTATTTTTGGGTATATAGGTACAAATTCTGTTACAAAGGTATAAGTAAGTACTTGCTCTTTAATATTTTCTTTTACAATTTTGTACTTTATTTCGGAGTGTCTAAGTTCTTTCTCGAAAAATTGTATTCTTTCTTTTGATACCAATATCTTTCCAGGGTAACCAGGCATTGCGTATTTCCAGACATCCACTTCAATGTGGTTTGCTAATTCAGCTAGCAATTGTCCTTCTTCTACAGCATTTACATACACTTCGTATAACGATGATCTGAAAATTAAACAATAAAAATTGAGAAACTTGTTTTTGAGGCCTGCGATCAATATTCATCGTTCCATACAGAATTAACGATGGATCGGCCGACCAAAAGTGTATTCCTAAAAAGTAAAAGAAAAAACTTACAAAATAAAATTGGTTGAATGGTAGAATTGAAGACGAATGCCAAAATAAAAGCGCTTGCAAAAATTTAAAAGTTAAAAAAATTACCCATCATAAATTTCATTTTTACCAGCAACTAAACTGAGGCACAAGAACAAACACACCACTCTTGAACGCATCTTGTTTCGAAATAATCTTATATATAAAAATCAATTGCTGTTCGTTAGTCTCGCTAAAACTCGAGAATGGCTGAACCGATTTGGCTAATTTTAGTCTTGAATGATTTGTGGAAGTCCAGGGAAGGTTTAAACGTCGGACTTACGCGGGTGAAACCGCGGGGCGCAGCTATAAAAGACCGGCCAAGTGCGAGTCGGGCTTACGAGGTACCATGTTGTATGGGAGTTCTTAGTATTTGTTGTTAAAACTGCAACATCACTATTCACTATCACTACATAGTATAAAACAAAGTCGCTTTCTCTGTCCCTATATCCCTATGTATGCCTAAATCTTTAAAACTACGCTACGGATTTTGATGCGGTTTTTTTTATTAGATAGAGTAATTCAAGAGGAAGGTTTATATGTATAATACATGCATAGTATAGCCGTGCGAAGCCGGGGCGGGTCGCTAGTTGTTCAATATTTACCTAATATACTAAAGATATACTTTGATAATATTATTATCTATTAGTATACGTCCGGCATCTGTTTAGTGAATCACTGATTGGAAAAATTGAAAAATCCCAAATTTCAAATTCTGATAACGGCTTTGATTTGTATTTAAACACTTACCTAGGTCCTACTGAAAGTGGGAACCCAGAATACAAACTTGAAAGTAATTCTATTGGGATGGAAACATAGAATAGATAGATAGATTGATAACTTTATTTGTATAACACACTCCGGGGAGTAGGGGTTTGATGGGGTGTGTGGGCTCCCCTTGGCCTAAGGTGGTAGACAGCCAAGGGTAAACAGTATTTAAAAATTCCACCGGGTTCTCTATCACGCTATTGTTGGTGATATGGAAACGGTCTACCAATCTTCCACGTCACCAACAGGAGTTGGCCAACAAAAGGTCCAAGGTTGGTCCATTATCAATTAAAATACCCACATCCCAAAATAACTTACCATTGTCTCACCAAAACCATGAAAGTTCCAGTAATAAGCAACAAAAGCTAGATGGCATTGCTCTGCCTGCCTATGTCGTAGACCAACACAAACAAGTAGAAAGTGTAAAATGTCCCCATTTATTCCGAACTCGTACCCCGCTTCCTTCTTATTATAAACGACATATTCATATTTAAATTTATTGAGAAACTTTGGATAGTTAGCGTTTAAGCATAGACCAAAGGAAAATTATAGACGGTACATTTCCAAGGTTATTAGTAGATACTCGTACCAATCACTATCACTATCACTACATAGTATAAAACAAAGTCGCTTTCTCTGTCCCTATATCCCTATGTATGCTTAAATCTTTAAAACTGCGCAACGGATTTTGATGCGGTTTTTTTAATAGATAGAGTGATTCAAGAGGAAGGTTTATGTATAATAAATGTTCATTATAGCCGTGCGAAGTCGGGGCGGGTCGCTAGTGTATTATAAAAAAATGCGACGAATTGAGAACCTCCCCCTTTTCTTGAAGTCAAATAAAAATACTCGTTTCATTATACATCGATAGATGGCAACACTAACTCTCTACAGGATAAAAAACTGAAGCGAACAGTAAAATCGACTAAGTGTGAAAGAATGAGACTGTATAGGCTAATCATCTTTTGCCTTCCCTGAAAAGGCAATAACGTAAAAAAAATGTTATTCAATGAATCTTGTTTAGAAAAACCTGAATCTAAATAAAGCCACTATGCGATGCTTACTAATCGACTATTAGTAAATTAGTGGCATCGTTTTGAACCGATGAATACTATTGAATGACATCTGTTTTGGAGAAATAAAAACTTTATAATATTTTGAATAAACATGTTTATTTATAAAACCTGTGAATTAAGATCGCCAGTTAATTTTTCTATGAAAATATTTCTTATATTAAATTCATGTTGAAAGCAGCTCACATAAGGATTGCTTCTAAAAAGCTTGAAATTATTATAACAGTTTTGGTCTGTAAGTACTAAGAATATATCTAGCACCCGCTTTAATACCCTCCCATGTTTCGAATCCAGTCCGTTTTATATAAGCAGGATCGATTAGAAAACCGTTAAATCCACCGCCAAATCGCCACTGTGGTAACTCGATAGAATATGAATAATTTCCAATGAGTTGACCGTAATCTTGAGCACTTCCTGAATTTTTATACAGAACCTGGGCAATGTTACCGACTTTATAGTTAGGCATGTAACTCAATTTGACAGCATCTATAGCGTTACCCATTATGACTCCAAGTAAGTGGATGTAAAAGCGATTAGTAGGTAGTGCTCCTGTGCCCCAACCGTAAAGGATCGTGCTTCCGTAAGAATGAAAGTCTAAGAAGGTGTTAATACGGCCTCTGTACTCTTCAAAGATATTTCTGATAATGACTGTTTCAGGTTCAGAAAAACCGGCTCTCCCGTGGAAGGTTTCCGAGCACACGTTACTGCTTGATGCTGTACCGAATGCGATGTCGAAATTCCGATTTAAATCTACTCCCAAGCAACTATCGTGATACCCGGTCGCACGGTTCTTCCTTCAGAATCGACCACCCTGTAATCAAATGACAGATAAATATATTTTCTATGAAAGTGGATCATAAAATGATAAGGTCATCATCATCCGAGCGATGTTCCCGGTTGCATCCCTCTCGGGAGCCCAGGGTCCGCTTTCCTACTTTTACGCCTCCACTTCGCACGATCTTCGGCATCCTGGGTTGTAAGGCCATTTGCACGCATATCACCCTTTACGACGTCAAGCCAGCACTTCTTGGGTCTACCCAGTCTGCCACGACCCGGCGGAGGCGCCATGGCAAGACATTTGTTCCCCACGTAACTAGCCGGTTTTCGCAAGACGTGGCCGTACCAGCGTAAGCGACACTCTTGCAATTTATCTGCAATGTCTCGGACATGAAGGCTGCCCCGGATGCGGGAGTTCCTGACGCGATCCTTTCGCGTCACTCCACACATCCAGCGCAACATCTTCATCTCCGTGACACGCAGCTCCTGCTTATGTCGCTCAAGCACCGGCCACGCCTCACTACCATACAAAAGGACAGGTCTAATGATGGTTTTATAGACCTGTCCCTTTAGTTTAATCGGCATTTTGGGGTCGCAAATGACACCAGTCACCTCACGCCACTTGGCCCAAGCCGCTGAAATGCGTGACTTGACGTCGTAATCGATGTCGCCGGACGCGCGAAGCACAGACCCCAAGTACTTAAACTGGTCTGTCCGCTCGACCATATGACCGTCTACGCAGACAGGTGTGGGATCTGTGGTATTGCAAGCCAAGTACTCTGTCTTCGCCACATTCAGTTGCAAACCGCCGTTCTCAAGCGACTCCTTCCACGTGTGTACACGTTGGACCAGCCGCCCCTTATCCGAATCCGCCAGCGCAATATCATCAGCGTACATGAGCAGCCATGGAGGCTGCTCGTGTGCATCCCTGATGGCAACGGACAGTGCATCCAATATTACGCTGAACAGGAACGGGCTTAGGACGGAACCCTGGTGAACTCCAACGGTAACAGGGAAGGGCTTAGTGTCGCCAACAGCAGTTCGCACCACAGAATCAGAATTTCGGTACATGTCTCTGATGATTTCAACATAAGCTTCCGGAACCCCTTTGGACCGCAGCGCCCACCAGATCATCATGCGAGGAACACAGTCGAAGGCCTTCTGCAAATCTAGGAATAGAAAATGCAGAGGCGTATTCTTCGTCCTGTATTTCTCCATAACGATCCTTAGGGCGAAAACAGGGTCCATGGTGCCATGCCCGGGGCGGAAACCATATTGACACCCAGAGACAGTGCACTCCTGTCGGATCCGAGAGTCGACTATCCGCTCGTAGAGCTTCATGGTGTGGGACATGACCTTTATACCTCGATAACTGCCACACTCCTGCACCGATCCCTTGCCCTTGAAAACTGGGGTAATAACACTCAATCTCCATTGGGCAGGGATCTCGCCGGTCTCGAGTATGCGGTTAAAGAGGTTGGTCAAGATGCCCACACCACGAGGCCCCATCGCCTTCCACACTTCGATAGGGACTCCATCGGCTCCGACAGCTTTCCGATTCTTCATGCGGCGAAGAGCCTTGCGGACTTCGTCAGGCGTAATCGGTGGCACAAGTCCTTGATTCGGAGGGAGTTCCGGCGGCTGCACCTCTTTGTACTGCTTATTCAGCAGCTCGTGGAAATAAGAGCGCCATCTCTCCTTCACCGCGAGGTCCTCGCAAAGCAGGTTGCCATCGGGGTCTTTTACACAGCGGCACTTGGATATATCCTGCGCCGCTTTTACCCTCGAACGTGCCAACTTGTAAATAAGCTTCTGCCCCTCAGACGTTTCCAACTTATCGTACAGTGACTGTAAGTGGTTCTGTCTGGCTCTGGCTACTGCTCTTTTTGTGGCACGTTTGGCGGCTTTATACGAGTCGCGATCTTCAGGAGAGCTGGACGCTTGCCACTTTTTAAAGAGGGCTTTCTTCGCCTTAGTCTCCCTCTGGACTGTGTCGTCCCACCACCAAGTCTCCCTGTCACATTGGCGTCCACCTTTAGACATGCCCAGCACTGCCTTCGCCGCACCAGTGATAGATGCCTGAATCTTATCCCAGTGGTCCTGGACTGGTTTGTCTTCGGCACCAGCGCACTTGTCACCGATAGCCGAGACAAGCTTCTGGGATTTGGTTTCATCCAGCATCCACCATCTGATTTGGCGACGACATTGCTCAGGGTGTTTGTCTTTGGGTTTCACACAGAGATCCATGACAAGAAGACGGTGTTGATCAGTAAGACTCTCACCGGGTATGACTTTGCAGTTAGCTACGTTGCTGATATGATGTCTCCTGGTGATTAGAAAATCGATTTGTGTAGCGCGCCTTCCACTCTTGTAGGTGATCAAGTGGTCGGGTTTCTTTTTGAAGTAAGTGTTCACGAGGGCCAGGTCGGCAGTGGCACACGTACGTAGGATTTCTTCCCCTTCCGCATTCCGACTGCCGTACCCGTTGCCTCCGTGAACACGCTCAAATTCCACCCCCATCTCGCCAACATGACCGTTCAGATCACCACCCAAAACGATCCCCTGTGACAACGGGATAGCTCCAAGGACCTCACCGAGTTTGTTCCAAAACAGTATCTTATCAGCGTCGCTACAACCGACCTGCGGCGCATAGGCACTTACTAAGTGGGTTACAACCCCCTCAATAAGCACCTTCACGGCCATAAGTCGGTCGCTAAAGCGTTTTACCTCCAAGATACAATCATGAAACCCCTCAGCGAGCACCACAGCCACCCCGTTCTCTCCACCAGGTGCACCCGTGTAGATCAGCTTGTAGCCGTTCCCAATGTGCCGGGATCTGCTGCCTTTCCATCGAGTCTCCTGCAGGAACGCCACGGCCACTTTTCGCCTGGAAAGTACGTCGGCCAGCTCCCTCGCGCGTCCGGTTAGCGTGCCAATGTTCCACGTTGCGAAGCGGAGTTTCTTTTTGTGAGTTGGGGCTCGCGTCTTTGGCCGTGCCCGCCCATGGCACGGTAGCCCTCGTCCACTTCCCACAGGAGTCGGGCGAGGCTCCTGCGCGCCGTTATGCGGCGGCGCCCTATCTGTGGGACAACTTCTTTCGAGACTTTCCATAATTATGATGCGGCTTTATTTTTGACTTTTACGGGAGCGACTGCCGTCTGACCCCCCAACCCCAGAGAGGAAAAGTCAGCGCCAAGTCATAAAATGATAAGGTAATCTGTATAAAGATGACTTATTTAAAAATAATAAATAAGATCTATGTCATCTGTATCTATTTTTATTGGGGGTTTTTAATAGGTGTCTTATATTATCATCACGGGGCTCAATAGCCCCGAATATTTGAAAGGCATGCGTGTGCAAAGCTAACACGTAGAGGCACTTTACAATACCAAGTTCACTACCAAAGTATGATGTGGACACCAAACCGGCGATTACCTCTGTCTGCACAACAAAATGCACCCAAGAATAACTTCCGGTTTTTATTGTGACATGGCCGAAAAGCGACAGAAAATTAAATTATATTATTATTATAATAACAGAAAATAATAAAAAAAACGTGTGGCACTCTGGGACTGTCGCGATAAAGCTATTGCATCGTGCGAGCTTCGTACAGACGTACCATATACATCCACGTTAAGCGAACGCTCGGCCGAGCTACATGGTAGGCGGAGTTGGGGGTGTTTTATTTTCGTAACGGAATTTCTTGATTCGGTCGCCGCGCTCAAAGCCCGCGATAAAAGCTATGCCATAGCTTAAAACCTTACTTTAGTATGGGTGAAGACATATCCATCAGGATTAGCAATAGGTAAGATTATCCAATCGATGTTCTGTGCAATATCATAATCAGTCACGTCAGTTACCAGTTTTTCTATGGCATATAGTGTAGCAGGTAAAGTAGCCCATTCACGAGCGTGGATCAACGACTCCATGAAAATTATAGGTTTTGATAGATCCTGCAAAGACACATCCAAAAATAACAACCAAAACTTTTTAACAATGAAAATTATTACAAAGTTGGACCTAAAAAAAATACAGACCTTGAAATTGGTAGTTGAGATTTTTATATAAAAGGTGTCTCGCCCTTCGAAAGTTTTTCCACCATTGACCAAAGTAACTAAAGATGGATATTTTTCAGCCAAATCACGAAGAAACATGTTTACCTGTAATTGTGTATTATCAATGTTATTAAGTGCCATCTAGTAGTTAATAGTATTGTATTAGTAAATACAATTTAATATTTAAACTAGCGACCCGCCCGGCATCGCACGTCTGTATGCATGTATTATATCTAAAAACCTTCCTCTGTAATCACTCTATCTATTTAAAAAAACCGCATCAAAATCCGTTGCGTAGTTTTAAAGATCTTAGCATACATAGGGACATAGGGACGGCAAAAAGTGACTTTATTTTATACTAGCGACCCGCCCCGGCTTCGTACGGCTATATTATGCATGTATTAATACGTATAAACCTACCTCTTGAATCACTCTATCTATTAAAACCGCATCAAAATCCGTTGCGTAGTTTTAAAGATTTAAGCATACAAAGGGAAATAGGGACAGAGAAAGCGACTTTGTTTTATACTATGTAGTGATAGTGATGATAGTGCCTATGTAGTGAAGTGATGATAATGTATTTATATTTAAAATAGCTTTTGATATCGTCCGAATAGGGTTTGAATTTTCCAAATTCCTGTCTTAACAGCTTAAGTAATAACAGTTATCTGTTCGCTAACTTTCTTTTAATTGTTGGTTTGAACTTTAATGCGTTGATTTATCAGTCATATAGTCAGGACTTTGAATTTTAAATTTATAGATTGCTAGATTGTAGATTGGTTGTAATTGTCTTGGACTTTTTTCGTTAACTGTAATTGTAAGTACGAAATCTCAAAAAATATTAAATGCAGAAGTTAATCATTTGAAAAATATAGGAAGAACTCCTAAGGACGTTTTCTCGTAGCCACAGCGGTTCTAAACCCTGCACTTACTGACCGGCTCACACTTAATCACCCTGTATATTATGACTGTTTGCTTCGTTTATTGCTATCGATAGTCTGTTTAAGATAATAGTACCCACTGTGTATTGGACAAAACGTAACGTTAAAGTTCAGTACTAGTTAGAAAATCAAGTAAAATATCGGAGTACTTACCTCATCATAAGTGTAAATTTTGTCGTATGAAACCCTACGTGATGCAGTGGACACTTTCTGTGATGCGTCTGCAAGCAATTTTTCTTCCAAGTCAATTAATCTGTAGGTAACAAATAAAGTGAACATTATTAATTTTTGAATACCAAAAATTGTCATAAGACGTTACACTTTTTATTTGTCGATTTCAACTTACTCTTTAATATTTTCAGTCTCAATTTTGTACTCAACACCATTACGTTTAAGTTTACTTTCAAACTGTGTTTTTTTATCTTTAGAAACAAGAATTTTCCCGACGCGTCCAGGAAGTGCATGAGACCAGACATCAAGTTCAAGTTGGTTTTCCAATTCATTGATCAGTTTAACTTGATCAACGGTGTTCACAGATACTTCGTACAGCGAGAATCTAAAATTTCATTCAGGCGTAATAAATATTTTTCAAATAAAATTGAAATATAAAGTACTTAACATAACCCATCTTACCCATTGTAATACTCGTTTTTAGCAAAAGCTAAATTTATAAATGCAAAAATAAACACAACTGATCGCATGGTTACTGAATTGCACAATGAAGACTCTAAACCGATATCAACCAGCTAAATAGTTAAAACTGGAATTTATAAAATTAGTAAATAACGGGCAAACATACGCCAATGACCTCGCTGGTTTGTGCTTAGTTATTTAGCGCTTCAGCACACTACCCCCGCTGCTTAAGATCATGTAAGTTCATGGGGCGAGTTCCAGGATGGATAAAATATATTTTTTGATACCTCAAATTCGTCTCATTTGGACCGTAGGTATATGTAACAAGTTCAAGGATTACGTAATAAGTCCCAGTCAACACGGTCTAAGTTAATGATTCTTTACTAGCGACCCATGTAATCCTACTAATATTATAAATGTGAAAGTTTGTGTGTGTGTATGTGTGTGTGTGTGTGTGTATGTTTGTTACTCCTTCACGCAAAAACTACTGGACCGATTGCGTTGAAACTCGGTATTTAGATAGCTGAGTATCTGGATTAACACATAGGCTACTTTTAATCCCGATATTCCTACGGGACCGGGACTTACGGGATTACTCCTTTACGCAAAAACTACCGAACAGATTGCGGTGAAAATCAGTAAGTAGATAGCTGGAGACCTGAATTTACACAAAGGCTACTTTTTTTCCCGATATTCCCACGGGATCTGGACTTACGGGATCAGGACTCAAAATATATTTTAAAAATTTTAAAAGGTTGTAGTTGGGCGGAGGCGGAGAGAGTGATGAAGGGGAGAAGGGTAAGAAAAATAACAAGGGGGAGCACAGGAAAGGGGGAGGACAGGAAAGGGGAGGATAGGAAAGAGGAAGGGGGTGTAAGAGGGAAGAGACGAAATGGGGAGAAGAGGAAAGGGGGAGGAGAGGAAAGAAGAAGAGGAGGAAAAGGGGAGGGGACCTAACCTAACCTTCTCCATCCGTGACGGTAATTTGTCAAAAAAACATTCCGGGCCTATCTGGACTCCTAGAAATGTAAGCGTTTCGTGTCAGAAAAGCATTCTGGGTCTGTCTGAACTCCTAAAAATATAACCGCTCGCTTCGGTCGCACGTGTTTGGTCACAATAACTAACGTTACCTACTCCATCCGGGACGGTTCCGTGTCAGAAAAGCATTCTGGGTCTGTCTGGACTCCTAAAAATCTAACCGCTCGCTTCGCTCGCACGTGTTTGCTACTCATTCCGCGACGGTTCTGTGTCAGAAAAGCATTCTGGGTCTGACTGGACTCCTTAAAATATAACCGCTCACTTCGCTCGCACGTGTTTGCTACTCTATCCGCGACGGTTCCGTGTCAGAAAAGCATTCTGGGTCTGTCTGGAGTCCTAAAAATCTAACCGCTCCCTTCGCTCGCACGTGTTTGCTACTCCATCCGCGACGGTTCCGTGTCAGAAAATCATTCTGGGTCTGTCTGGACTCCTAAAAATATAACCGCTCGCTTCGCTCGCACGTGTTTTAACTAACCTCACCTACTCCATCCGTGACGGTTCCGTTTCAGAAAAGCATTCTGGGTCTGTCTGGACTCCTAAAAATATAACCGCTCGCTTCGGTCGCACGTGTTTGGTCACAATAACTAACGTTACCTACTCCATCCGGGACGGTTCCGTGTCAGAAAAGCATTCTGGGTCTGTCTGGAGTCCTAAAAATCTAACCGCTCCCTTCGCTCGCACGTGTTTGCTACTCCATCCGCGACGGTTCCGTGTCAGAAAAGCATTCTGGGTCTGTCTGGACTCCTAAAAATATAACCGCTCGCTTCGCTCGCACGTGTTTGCTACTCCATCTGCGACGGTTCCGTGTCAGAAAAGCATTCTGGGTCTGCCTGGACTCCTAAAAATATAACCGTTTTCCACGTCTTCGCTTTCCCAAGACTTCGCTCTCCCACGAGACCTCACGTTACCTTGACGTGACGTTCCTTCCCTTAACGTCTCGCTTTCCTATAACACCGCTTTCCCTTAATACTGGCATTGCTAAACACAAAAACTACTATACGAATTGTGATGAAAGTCGGTAGCAGGTAGCTAGAGACCCTGACAAATAAGCTACTTCTCCGATTCCGATCTCTTATTCCGATATTCCTACGAAGCTTAGACTTGCGCGGGTGAAACCGCGGGGCGCAGCTAGTATACATATAAACCTTCCGCTTGAATCACTTTATCTATTAAAAAAACCGCATCAAAATCCGTTGCGTAGTTTTAAAGATATAAGCATACAAAGGAATAGGGACAGAGAAAGCGACTTTGTTTTATACTATGTAGTGAAGAGGAAAGAGTACTGGACTACCGGTTCTTTCTCCATACAAACGTAGTCGACTGTTTCCTCCCTGTTTAATGACACTAGATGAAATATTATTGTAACATAAAACCTATAACTGCCATGAGCATATTCCTATGAAGATGGAACTGGTACCCTTTCCTTTAATCCATGTAGAAAGATTTCTCGGTCAACCAACTCTTTAATTGATTATTAAATATAGTAAAAAGTTTATCTTGTAGCAAAATTTCCGAATTGCAATAAAAGTTATTTTAGGAACCTCAAACTCTCGCTAAAATTTAAATAATTATGGCCATATCTCGCGATCGCATTGACTTAGAAACTGTTTCTTGTTATATTTATAATACACCTAATGGTATCAAAGACTTTGGTGTTTAATATAAATTGCAACTCTATATCTAAACCCGTTCTTAGGAGTATTTACAGACAAACAAACAAAGATGCCTACGTCATAATAGCTATCTATTAGCTCTGCCTATTTCGTAGACCAACACAAATAAGTACAACATGCAATATAAATAAATATATATAGCAGGACATTCCACACATTGCCATCTAGCCCCAAGCTAAGTAACTAGACTTGTATATGTCCCCATTTATTTTACCCATTTTACAACAACTTGACTGCGTCCTGAGCGTGCAAGAACACACCGCGGCCCTAACCAACTACACGTAGCTTCACATGATACATGAAAGCGCTATTTTTGAAACGATTTAGTACCTACTCTTGAATGACAACTGTTTGGGAGAAATGAAAAACCGTTTTATGTTTTGAACATTAGTTTATTATTAAACCTGTGAATCGAGCCATTTTGTTAAAAAATATGAAATTTGTAATAGCAGAATTTTTAGTTTATATTTACAATGTTTAGATAACTATAATTCTTTTAATAAATAAAATGTTGCCACCTAATTTCGATAACACAATAGCTTCCGCATATTGGTAAAGATTTTTTTCAAGTCTTTACTGAGAACGACGATCAAAATAATGCAAATAAACTAGAAATCTTTACAACTGTTTTTGTCTATAAGTACTTAGAATATATCTGGCACCCGCTTTGATACCCTCCCATGTTTCGAATCCAGCCTGTTCAATAAAATCGGGATCAACAAGAAAACCGTTAAGTCCACCGCCATGTTGCCACTGTGGTAATTCGAAAGTATATGAATAGTTTGCTATGAGTTGACCGTAATCTTGAGCACTTCCTGAAGTCCCATACAGAATCAGGGCACTGTTACCCACTCTGTAGTGAGGTTTGAAACTCAATTTAACAGCATCTATAGCATCACCCATAATGATTCCGAGTAGATGGACGTAAAGACCATTGTTAGGTAGAACTCCTGTGCCCCAACCGTAAAGGATCATGCTGCCGTAAGAATGAATGTCTAGGAAAGTGTCGATTCGGTCTCTGTACTCTTCAAAGATATCTCGGATAATTTCTGTTTCAGGTTCAGAGAAACCGGCTCTCCCGTGGAAGGTTTCTGAGCACACGTTAGTGCTTGATGCTGTACCGAATGCGATGTCGAAATTCCGATTTAAATCTACTCCCAAGCAACTAGCATGATACCCGGTCGCACGGTTCTTCCTCCAGAATCGGCCTCCCTGTAATTAAATACTGAATTAATGTATTTTAGTGAACTGATTGAAACAGATCATAAAAAAAACAATCTGTAAGTATACAAACGAATAACATCAAATCAATAAATTAGATCGTCACGTAGCCGACAGTTAGTGGAACCACTTATTAAAAAATGTTGGACTAAGAAGAAATTTGATGTGCGGTCAATTAAAAGGCCATCTAAACTAATATCGGAATCTAAAACTACATTTTCTTGATGATGACAGAATAGTAATAAAAGATCTTACGTCAGTATGGGTGAAGACGTATCCATCAGGATTAGCAATAGGTAAGATGATCCAATCGATGTTCTGTGCAATATCATGATCCGTCACGTCAATCACTAGCTTTTCTATGGCATATAGTGTCGTTGGTAAAGTAACCCATTCACGAGCGTGGATCAACGACTCCATGAAAATTATAGGTTTTGATTGATCCTGCAAAGACATATCCAAATAGCAACCAAAACTTAATTTTTATAAGTGAAAATTATTAAACAGTAGCTAGGTTTCCGTAATTAATACAAACCTCAAAATTGGTAGTTGAGATTTTAATGTAAAAGGTGTCTCGTCCTTCAAAACTTTTTCCACCATTGACTAAAGTGACTAACGACGGATATCTTTCTGCTAATTCATGAAGAAACTCATTTACCTGTAAATGAAAATCTATAATTGATAACAATGTCCTCTTGTAAAACACAGTTATATATCCTTGTGTATAATTTGGGTACATTTCGATATTTCGAACATTGTCATTTTAACTGTTGGTATTTTAACTTTTGAAATTCTAATAATGTTTCTCTCACTTAACTTACCTCATCATAAGTGTAAATTTTGTCGTATGAAACACTACGTGACGCAGTGGACGCTTTTTGTGATGCCTCTGCGAGCTTTTTTTCTTCCAATTCTATTAATCTGTCACAAATAAATTGAATAATGTTAATTTTTTGAATACCTAAAATTGTTATATGAAATAATACACTTATTTTCAACTTACTTTTTAATATTTTCGGTTTCAATTTTGTACTCTACTCCATTAGTTTTAAGTACATTTTCAAACTGTGATTTCTTGTCTTTGGAAACAAGAATCTCTCCAGCGCGACCAGGAAGTGCATGAGACCAGACATCAAGGGCGAGTTGGTTTTCCAACTCATTGATAAGTTTTACTTGGTCGACGGTCTTCACAGTTACTTCATACAACGAAAATCTAAAATCAGGCGTCATAAATAACTATAACATTTTTTACTTATATACCCTTAACATTTTTTGTTCTTCTGTTTTTTTATAAGGAAGATGTATAGAGCGACACAATGTGAACTTACCCATCGTAGTACTCGTGTTTAGCAAAAGCTAAACTTATAAAAGCAAAAATAAACACAACCGCTCGCATGGTTATTGAATTGCACAATGGACACTGTGTAACGAAAACAATCACTAAAATAGTGAAAACTGGAATTTACCCAATTGGTATAATCAAAGATTATAATAATTTAGACGATAATTAGACATCAGTTTAAGTATCTATCGATCCATCAGAATTAAATGAAATCGTTTCTAAGATTAGACAAACGGATAATCTGTTAATACTTAGGTATTAACTGCATTTAGTCGTACGTGGGCAAATTCTAATTTAAAGCTGAAATAAGTCGTAAAATTAAATAATAATATAGGAGTAGTTTCGTGTAATTATAATTTCACATTTTTTAAAATTATACAAATGAACCCGATATAAAAAGGAACTATGAAGTATCGATTTGATATGATAGCAGAAGATATAAGTATGAGATGAAAACATGAGGTCATGAAGAAAGAGCAAGACGTGGTAGTGAATGCCACAACAGTAACTATAAAATTTGAAAACTGTTTCTATTTACTGAGCTGAACTAGTCTTATTCACACATTATATATATCACTAGAGAAAGTATTGATACGAAAAAATAATAATTTAATTGACAATATTTGCCTACTTGCGTTATAAAAACGTATTTAATAGATTATTATACATACAAAAATGCCGTGAATATTAGAAAATATATGTAGATCATACTAATATTAATTTCAAGATGGAAATCGAAACAGTAACTTTCTGCATTACAGGTTTTTGTTCCTAAATTCATTTAGTTTATGAGTAAATTTGAAAAGATTGTAGTGAAAAGGGAGTGAAGTGGAGTTGGTAGTAGACAAAAAGGAACTGATAAATGATAAATCATCAAAAAATATATAAGACTTTATTATTCAAAAATGATTATATTTTTTACAGAAATAATCTAGGTGGAACAATAAGTAATTCACTATGTTTGCTATTTATTTGCTCTACCAAGAATATATCTAGCACCTTCTCTAATACCCTCCCATGTTTCGAATCCAGCCTGTTCGATAAATTCAGGTTCAACAAGAAAACCGTTAACTCCAGTACCATATCTGTACCGTGGCAACTCAAAAGTATAAGAATATTCAGCACCAGCGGCTTGTCCATAATCTTGACCACTTCCTGAAGACTGATACAGAACCAAGGCACTGTTACCAACTATATAATAAGGCTTGTAATTCAATTTAACATCATCTATAGCGTTAGCCATTGTTATTCCAAGAACATGGAGATCAAGACCATTTATAGGAAGTTCTCCGGTGCCCCAACCGTAAAGAACCATGCTGCCACAACAATGGATGTCTAAGAAGGTTCTAATACGATCTCCATACTGTACGAAGATATCTCTGACGATGGCTGTTTCAGGTTCAGAGAAAGGTCCTCTACCGTGGAAGGTTTCCGAGCACACGTTATTGCTGGATGCTGTGCCCCATGCAACGTCAAAGTTTCGGTTCAAATCAACTCCAATGCACGAATCATTTACTGTGTAACCAGTTGCACGATTTTTTCTCCAGAAGCGGCCATTCTGTAATCATTATAATAATAAATATAGGAATAAATATTGTAGAATAAAGCGCCATCTAGCCCCAACCTAAGCAATTAGGCTTGTGTGTTATAATAGATAGAATAAATATATAGGTACTTTTTTTTTTGTTGAAATATATTCTTAAATACATACAAACACCCAGACCAGAAAAAAATATCTATAGCATAAATACTTATTTGAGTCGGGAATCGAACCCGCAACCTTTTGTGTCGCAAGTGGGCGTTCGCCCGATGCGCCACAGGTGTCGTCTAAATTAAACACCTATGAAATTAGAGAAAGGCATGAATGTGATGCTACAGAAATTGTTACGGTTCGACTATGAAATCTAATATATGACAATACTCGTAGAAACAGATCCTTACGTCAGTATGACTGAATACATAACCATCAGGGTTGGCAATAGGTAAGACGATCCAGTCGATATTCTGGGCAACATCTTGATCTGTCACGTCAGTCACCAGCCTTTCTATGGCATACAACGTCGCTGGTAACGTAATCCATTCACGAGCGTGAAGCAGGGACTCCATAAAAATTATAGGTTTCGAAGAATTCTGAAATGACACATCGAAAAAAAAAAGTGAACAAAACAACAGTTGAGTGTGATACGAATAAAATTATTCACATACAGAAATAGGTACAATCTACAAACCTCAAAGTTACTAGTTGAAATTTTTATGTAGAAGACATCTTTTCCTTCAAAGCTTTTTCCACCATTTACCAAAGTGACAATCGACGGATATTTTTCTGCCAAATAATGGAGAAATTCATTAACCTGTAAATTAAAATATTTCTATGATATCGTCGATTAAAATAAAATAATTAAATCGGATGACTGTAGATTTCAAGAAATAAAAAACATATTCAAAGACTTATTAAAAAAAACTCGAAAAAAATCATACCTCTTCATAAGTATGAATTCTGTCATATGAAATTTGTGATACATTAAATGATTTTTGTGACGCTTTCGCAAGCAGATTGTCTTCTAAGTCAATTAATCTGTAATAAAAAATTGTACAAGGTTAATATCTATTACTACTACTACTTCAATTATCATATATAGAAACAAAACCTTACTTTAATTATCTAATTATGTACTTACTCTTTAATATTTTCAATTTCAATTTTGAAGTCTACTCCATTACTTTTAAGTACATTTTCAAACTGTGTTTTTGTATCTTTCGATACTAGAATTTGTCCAGCGCGTCCAATAAGTGCATGAGACCAGATATCAACTTCAAGGTGATTTCCTAACTCATTAACAAGTTTTATTTGTTCAACGGTTGTAACAGATACTTCATATAGAGAGTGTCTGAAATAAAGCACATAATCCATACATATAAAATTCTTTGTCCCGAATGACTGACTGACGGATCAACGCACAGCCTCAACCACTCATTGTAGAGACCTGGAACTTGGAGGGTGTGTTCTTTGTATGACGTAGGCATCCGATAAGAAAGGATTTTCCGAAATTCTACCCCTCAGGGGGTTAAAAAGGGGGGCAAAGTTTGTATGGGACACCGTGATCCCTTGGTCCAATCTACTTCAAATTTTGCATAAATATTCTTTCGACTGCTACGCGGACGAAGTCGCGGACATAAGCTAGTAATAGGTATTATGAAAAAGCATGCATGAGCATGAACGTTACAGGGATGGAGAGGAAGAGGACGCCCTAAGAAAAGATAGATGAACAAGACATGAGAAAGAGGAATGTCAACGATGAGATGACGACTACTAGATAATATGTCAACTAGATGTTGATACGCCTTTGCGAAATAAACCTGACCACACGAAAGTAAAGCAATTGCCCATAATCCCTCGGGTGTTGTCACGTGAAGACACGGCAAAATATTGTGTCACAATTAAAAAGTGCGAAGTTCGGAGATAACCGCTCTATAACTTTTACATCTTACTGCTAATCACTACATAATATAAAACAAAGTCGCTTTTTCTGTCCCTATTTACCTTTGTACGCTTAGATCTTTAAAACTACGCAACGGATTTTGATGCGGTTTTTTTAATAGATAGAGTGATTCAAGAGGAAGGTTTATATGTATAATACATGCATAGTATAGCCGTGCGAAGCCGGGGCGGGTCGCTAGTAGAGGATAAAGGAAGAAGACATACGCTGCACCAACCCCAAATAAATTGGAATGAGGGCAGGCAGAAGATAAATAGATATTATTTTTAATTTTTTTTAATGTCTCTTGCTAGAAATTGCTTTTTTTTTCTTACCCATCATAGTACTCGTTTTTGGCTAAAGCCAAACCGAGGTAAACAAATAAGAACACTACTGATCGCATCGTCACTGGATTGCACAATGCACACTCGTAATTTTTTACCCACTTATAATAATAAGGCTGATAATCCAAAAAAAGATAATTTTACAGACAGAATATTTAATTATCTGTCTATTAATCAGTATTAACTAAGACGGATTAATTAATCCGTTAATCTAAGTACTGTGTATATAATGTTCTAAGTGGAACATAGGCAAAAATCGATAGAGATGCGAAAAATATAAGATATATTTTATTTAGTTATTTTTATTTCAACCAACGTAAAACTAGGCAATGCAGGCAGCAGCTCTTTTTTGGAGTTAAAGGTCATTGACCTTGGGGTCTTATTTATTTGTTGAGTTTGGACTACTATTTTAATTTACATAAATGGTCTTAATTTCCAATAACAGCGTATGAATGTATTATTTTACAACCCCCTTTAGTATACAAACCCTTCCTACACTTAGTATACGCCTCAATTTTTGAAGTGAAAACTTCTTATGGCGCGTTGGGCATTTTTGTGGGTGAGCATTTTCAGCCGTTCTCGCGACAGATTTTGACGCGACAGATGAGATTTTATTTGTGTTAGTCTTTTTGTTTAACTTATACTGCCATCTATTACACAAATTGAGAAACTTAGTTTCTAGAAAGACCGCTATTCGAATGTAGATGGCGCTGATTTAAAAATTTTACTGCCATCTAGCGAATAAAAAATAAACTATATTTGTTTAAGTGAGTGCTAATAGATGGCAGTAGCAGATCGTTTCAAGAAATATTCTATGAGAAATAACAAGTTTATTGTTTTCACTTCTGCCTGCACTCCCGGAGTGCGCTGTTTTTTTTTCTTCATTATTATTTAGGTTTTTAAAATGCCCTTGAGTATTTATATCCGAAAAGCTCCGTCTACATTTTTGTGTTAGTCTATACCGTCGCTGTGCAATATGAGTTGTTCTCATTGTCTAAGTTTGTTAAGTTGCCACTTTTGCCTTGTCCTATGCTTCTTAGTTTTAAATTGCTAGTCGTAAATAACACATTGATTTTATTTTCAGGTTATTAAATAATAAGAAAAAACTAACATGGTTATTCTCTAAAGTTATTCAAAACGGTTCCCCGATTTGACGACCTCTGTGGCGCGTCGGGCGAACACCCGACTGCGACGCAGAAGGTTGCGGGTTCGATTCCCGCCGGGAACAAGTATTTATGCTGACCATAAATTCTTGTTTCTGGTTCTGGGTGTTTCCTATATGTATAATATGTATATATTTAAAAAAAAAAAGTATATAAGTAGTTTATCCGTTATCTGGCACCCATAACACAAGCATTAAGTTGCTTAGCTTGGGGCTGGATGGCGGTGTGTAATATGTCCTGAAATATTTATTTATTTATTATTTATTTATCTACCGGCAATAACTACAGTCTAGTGAAATTGATGCTCGTAACAGTATCGAAATATCGAGCTTTACAAAATAGAAAAGAGTGATCTTATAAGGGTTCCTTTTATTACCTTTTGAGGTACGGAACCCTAAAAAATTTAATTAAGGTAAATTTAGTTTTTTTTTCATATTTTTCGCGAAAATGTAAATTTGCTCATATTTTTTATAGTGAGTCATCATGACCTTGATTTTTATACACCCAATAGGGACTATAGACCTCAGTATTTGGTTTTAATTTCAACTTGCTAGGTCCACCCGTTTCTTAGAAAATCGGTGGTGACACACGGACAGACAGACAGACGAACAAGATAGTGATCTTATAAGATTTCCTTTTGTTTACCTATTGAGGAACGGAACCCTAAAAACATGATAAATACCTTGTTCTTAATAACTTGAGTAATCACTACATAGTATAAAATAAAGTCGCTTTCTCTGTCTCTATTTCCCTTTGTACGCTTAAATCTTTAAAATTACGCAACGGATTTTGATGCGGTTTTTTTAATAGATAGAGTGATTCAAGAGGAAGGTTTATATGTATAATAAATGCATAATATAGCCGTGCGAAGCCGGGGCGGGTCGCTAGTTCTTCATATTTTAACCGACCTAAAATAAAAGAAGGGGAAACCCAATTTGATTTTATGTATTTTTTTTTACTTCTACATAGATAAACAAAGAGCTGAAATTCATACATTTTCGCTTATAATTCGCTCATATAAGACAGACACTAATTTAAATACCTCCCTATCAAATATTAATCGTTTAAACGACTTGATAGGGTTTTTTATAATTACAATACCTGCAATTCATTTTACATCGTAAATTTTATTTAGGTAATTTACCTAGTCATTTAACCTATATCGTATCTAGACGTATTGACTAGTTCTTTTCTCTAGACACGCTCGACTAAGCTGAGAGGGTGGTATAGGTACTGGGCAAACCTCGAAGATAAAGACTGAAGAAACTCATGGGGTTGAAAAATGTTACTCAAAATGAATCAAAGTCAAAATTCTTTATTTTTTTTTTTTTTTTTTCGTTAGCCTATATCGTCCCACTGCTGGGCAAAGGCCTCCCTAACATCTTATTTATTTGGAATCATAAAATTTGAAATCATATTAACCGTCTTAGAAACTAAGTTAGGATGTGTGCCTTTGGAACGCGCCCACTGGAAATAAGTCACAAGAAAGACATAGGAGTTTTTTTATGATCATGCTTCCAATGATTAAGATTGAAAATCAGTGTATCCTCATTTTCCAAGTTTCATCAAAATCAAACAAGTAGTAAGTAAGTATCGGAGCCTATTCTTTACAAACACATTTTTTTTAAATAACCAACTTACTTTCATTTAATAATAATAAATTAAAAGTCCAAATCCGATCGCCGAATCGAATGGCGATGCTTATCCGCTGACTGAGGTAGGAGCCAGCCATTTGGTCAGCTGAAGCTAAAACTAGTAATTTTAAAGCCGGAAGCGGCCGCTTTCTCGTCAGTGTTCACTCCGACCAAACAACTAGATGATAAACGGTGGCTTCCTCCTGGAGAACTTGGGACCGCGGGGTCATTACTACCCGACACCTCGCCTCAAGGGGCACCTTGAGGCGAGGTGTCGAGCTGCGGCCTGCGGGTGTGGGGCTGCGGGCTGATAAATCAAAAAGCACAAAAGTCTCTAGGAAGTGTGCCCAGAAGGCAAGCTGCGTTATGTCGTTGGATTTCGATGCTTATAAGCTGCCCAAAGTACAAGGTAGGAAGGTAGTAGTTTTAGCTTCGAGTGACCAAAGGTCCAGACAATGGCCACTATGGCCAGCCATTGGTCAAAAAACAAAGAAGATCTTTATTTCTTTGAGCTTTGCATCTCGTATTTTATCTTATACGAACAATAGACACCTTTTTCAAACCTTTTTCCTTTTTCATTGTAAAAAAAATCCTCAAACAACTGACGTTCTTTCAAACAAATAACAACAACATTGTCCGTTTGAGGAGCACTTGACGTTCTGTACTCCACTTTGATGTTTGCTGACTTTGTAGGGGTTAATTTGTGGTTTGTTTTTCTAGGGTTCCGTAAGCAAAGGGTAAAAACGGGACCCTTTTACTAAGACTCCACTGTCCCTCCGTCTATAAATGTCAAGAAGAACAAATACTAAAAACAGAATTAATAAAATAAATAAATATTGCAGGACTAGACTAACTAGACTTGTGTTATGACAACGGATATACTACTTATATACTTTTTGTTTGTAAATATATACCTATAATACATATAGAAACAACCAGACCACAGACAAATCTTCTTTTTCGTTGCACTCTTGACAGAGCGGTCGTGATCATCATGTAGTAGGGGAGTTGATGTAGCGCGCTTCACGACTGCTCACCATCTCTCCTTGCTGGAGGTCATCCTGCTACATTCGTTTAAAGAACCTTCCACTGCAGCTTTGACTTGGTCAGTCCATCGCGTGGGGGACCTCCCGCGCATTCTGGTGCATTTTTTTTTCCCTGTACAACGAGGCGTTCAATGGACAGATTATCACGCGGGGAAACGTGGCCTAAGAAAGTCAGGATGCGAGATTGTACTGCTGAAAATAGACTCCGCTTGATACTGAGTTCTTGAATTATCGAGACGTTTGTGCGAAACTCGGTCCACGAAACCCCAAGCATTCTTCTCAAGCACCACATCTCCAGAGCGTCTATTTTATGCCTATCCACTTCAAAGTTCACGTCTCAGCAGCGTAAAGAAATATGGGAAAAATAAGTGTTTTCACGAGTCTGGTTTTCGTGGTTTTCGTTATGTTACGATTCGTCCATATTTTCTTCATCTTCTTCATTGCCGTCTATACATCCGCCATTGTTTGAGACACAGACAAATATTTAAGCATAAATACTTGTCTGAGGTAGGAATCGAACCCGCAACCCTGTGTTAGGCAGTTCAGCATGGTGACCATTGTGCCAACTGGGTCGTCATGCCGGACGTTGTACGGAACCTTTCGTGCGCAAGTCCGACTCGGACTTGGTTGGTTTTTTAATGTTTTGAGTTGACCTACAAAATGCTTCTGTTTCAAGTCAAAGGTAGCTTGCCAAATTAAATTCTTTGCTTTCATCTTTCACATACCTAAAGATCGAAAACAAAAACCTATCGGACATAGTAATTATTGTTATAAGCCTTAATCACTATCATCACTATCAATATCACTACATAGTATAAAACAATGTCGCTTTCTCTGTCCCTATATCCCTTTGTATACTTAAATCTTTAAAACTACGCAACGGATTTTGATGCGGGATTTTTAATAGATAGAATGATTCAAGTGGAAGGTTTATATGTATACCTAATACATGTGTAATATAGCCGTGCGAAGCCGGGGCGGGTCGATAGTCGCAAATATAAAAAAAATTAAAAGACCCTGGATTAAACAAAAATGTATACAAATTGTGTAAATTAAAAAAAAACATTATTCCTTTACCAGTTACTAAGGAGAAAGAATCAATTTTCACTTTTTTCCTATAGTCAAAAAATTCGTAATTAAATCGTTTTCCTAAATTAATTTATTAATAATTGATATTCCAACCTATACAGGGTTATTGGAAATTATACTAGTAAGCTGTTGAGGGCTACTTCTGTGCACGTAACAAACAACTTTTGACTTTTGAAAATTCGAAAAAAAAAAATGAAAATTTTGAGGTTATGTAAATTCGAAAAACAGCTGATTTATTAAAACAAAGGTCATTCAGACCAAGAACAGTAGATGAAACTTATAAAATAAGTAAAATTTTAAGGTTGACCTTAGGTAAGAACTGACCTCTCCGTGTAAGGAACAGCTGATTTTCAGGTAAACCTAACCTCAAAATTTTCGAAAAAATGTTCGAATTTCCAAAAGTCGTAGAACAAAAGTTGTTTGTTTAGGTGCAAAGAAGTAGCCCTCAACGGCTTGCTAGTATAATTTCCAATAACCCTGTATACGTTTACTCTCTATTGAGTAAACTAAAAAATCTTTCTTCGACAAAATTCACCTATTTTACAATAACACTTGAACAAAACAATAGTTTCTCTCGTTTCTCAAAATATTTCCCGTTCCGGAGTTCAATCTACACCGGTCTTTCGATAAAATGGCCTCTCACCATTGTATCTTGAGCTAGTCTATTTCAAAAACACAGTAAACCAATACAGAATCGTTCAATGTCCTATAACAATGTTATTTTATTTCAATCATAGCGCTATCGTGATAGTGCTTTTGAAAATAATTTGAAAGTTGAATTTTGTGGTTGCTTATGGCTGAATGTCTTGTCACCTATGCTTGTCACTCATTCGTTGGAAATGTAACATACTTATACCTATTCATAAGACGGTTGATAATAAATTTGAAAACTTCAACCCCTATATGAAAAAAGGTCGCAGGGAGCCAGTTACCTATAAATATTGTTAATTATTGCATAGAAAAATGTTCTAGGTGGTGAAGTCAATAAATCATCTATCAGTTATCTACGGTTAAAATGATAAAGTATATTGCAAAACTAAACACTAGTAACTGAATATGACCATTCTGACTAAAATAGACCCACATCTCATTACATTGTGCTTATTAGGCCTAAAGGATAGTATTCTGCCAGGCTTCATAAAAAGAAAGTTATGCAATTTACCTTTCCGGAGGTAACATTTACTGAACGACGTCACTGAGAAATTTCCCTTGAATGTTTTATGAAACAGTACCTTTTTGATTCATACGACATTTTGGTAAAAATATCACATAGTTTCGTGGATTTATGAGCTTAACGTTAACGTTTCACTTTAAATGCAAGAAGGGTGACGGTAAGTGATTTTGAAGTAATTTCATATGCCATTAAGGGCCTAAATGCAAGTACCTACTATCATGTAGTTCAGTGATGTCAACAACACAGATTCTGTGTTGTTGACATCACTGATTGTTCTGTGTCACAGAATACATTCTTAATAGAATAATATTATCAAATATTGAGGAGGTTCACAGCTAAGCGACGCTCGCTGATCGTTTACGGTCGTGCAGTTTAAGCGACGCCTGGCGCGGTCATGACTTTGATGGGTGACGAAATATAATGTGTTTACGTGAGCCCCTCCGTGCTTAGGAAGGCACGTTAAGCCGTTGGTCTCGGTTGCTACCTCTAGTAGCAGTCGTTAGGTCAAGTTAGAGGTCTAAGGCGACCTGAAAAATCTAACAATATAGGTGAGCCACACCACTATACGAGAAGAAGAAGATCAAATATCGATAATAGATAATCGATAGATAGATAATAGAAATGGGCTACAACAGTAAGCTGGACCCTTCCAGGTGACGACGTCGACCGCCCCGAGCCAGCTTGGCCGGAAATGGAAAGAAAGAAAGAAAGAAAGAAAGAAACAAAGAAAGAAAACATTTATTTGGACAAGCACACGACATAAGACAATCAGAAAAGTAGTACCTAACAAACATAAAAGCACTAACCTAAAACAAAAGTATAAAAAAAAAATGAATAGGAAAAAAAATACAAAAGAAGAAATAAGATCTAAGGAGCCGTGTGCCTCCAAAAAGGTTCTCCCTCAGCAATAATAGCTGCACCAACATTTACACGATGGCACGTCTTAGGCCACCTCGGCGACCGACGCCATGCAGTGAGATGGGGAGACCTTTGCCCAGCTGTGGGCTTATTTGTTGATAGCGCAACAAGTGGCATCTCGCTCATTTCTATCCCCGTAGCTAAAAATACTAGAGTTTGAGTGAAATCTATATAAAATTCAAAGTGATTGACCACTGAGTGTCTGACAACCCAGTTGGCACAATGGTCACCATGCTGGACTGCCAAACACAGTTTCTATGTATTATAAGTATTTATTTACAAAAAGAAAAGTATAAATAGTTCATCCGTTGTCTAGCACCCATAACACAAGTCTTGTTACTTAGTTTGGGTCTAGATGGCGATGTGTGGAATGTTCTACAATTTATTTATTATTATTTATTTATATTATATCAACGCACAGCTTTTAAACGAATGTACGGACTAAGTGTGATAAAATTTGTCCTACAGATAGCCATTAAAACGTAGAACGTATACGTTCCGCTATGAAAAGATTCTAGAAAATAACATAAGGCCGTCGAAGTTCAGCGTAAAAAACAAAATAATATATTATATTCTACTATTTATAAACGCGAAAGTTTGTATGGATGTTTGTTACTCTTTAACGCAAAAACTACTGAACTGATTGCAATGAAACTCGGTGTGTAGATAGCTAGAGACCTGGATTAACATTAGGCTACTTTTTATCCCGATATTCTCACGGGATCGGGACCTATGTGGGTGAAACCGCAGAACGCAGCTAGTTATAATATAATTAGTCTCATTAAAAATAGAATTACAAATGATGAAAATACAGTTAAGCAAAATACTTAAATGTGAGAGAAATAAAATAAGAGACAGGGTATTTACTCAGCAAAACTGTGATTGGCTAAATTTATTACTTTTTGTAAAATAATTACTCAAAAATTTTGTTATTTTCTCAAAAAGAGAATCAAATAAGTTGCCTGGATAATATCGCACTATAGGACTTTTTAGCTAAAGACAAAATTATTTTGATATTACTATCTATTTATAGGAACACTGATCTTATGGGGATGAAAAACACCGTGGTGAAACCCTCGGCGTAGTTGGCTTTAGACATTTTGACGAGTTCTTTTCTCTGAACACAATCGACGAAGCTATCAGAGTGCTATTGGTGCTGGACAAGCGTGATCTACCTAAAAACATGTACAATCAACGTTCAAAAGTACACCGGCACCGTAACGTTTACCTACAATCCTGTGCAGCACTATTTGAACATTATAACAACGTAATCTGTGGACTGAACCCACGTCGGTTGGTGTAGCGGGTGGCGGCTTAGGTATACCACACGGCCTTAATTAATTCAAGGATTTTTGTTTGTGTAACATCTATTAGAAGAAGGTCGTAAGTCCAATACTTGTTGATAGTCTTATGGTAGCAAACTGATAGTGGACTTATGACGCATACTGTACTTGCCAGGCACTATTACACAATTATAACAGTGGATAGAAACAATCACTCCTAATTCACTTCGTAAATCTAAATACAAACCGCGGTTTAGCCTTCATCGATCAAATTAATGGACAATTCGAATAGCACTTTACTACTGGATTTGTGAAAGTATTTAGACATTCAAACTTAATTAATACATAGCCTAGGTGATTTTTTTTTAAATTTTCTTGTAATAGTTATTATTACAAAAATATTTGAAAATTTCAAAGCTTCAAAATATTCTCTTTACTTTGTTAGGTCGGTCGTAGGAAATCTTTTCAGGTTTCGATAATTCGCTAATTCATAACCCACAAAAAGTTAAAACTATCTTGGTTATATTCATTTTTAGGGTTCCGTACACAAAGGGTGAAAACGGGACCCTAGTACTAAGACTTCAATGTTTGTCTGTCCGTCTGTCAGTCACCAGGCTTTATCTCATGAACCGTGATAACTACACATTTGAAATTTTTACAGGTGAAGTATAACGAGTATAAGTATGCCGCTATAACGACAAATATTAAAAACAAAAGAAAATATAACATGGTACGGAACCCTTCGTGCCACAGTCCGACTCACACTTGACCGGTTTTTTTTTGTTTTTTCGTCACTCTTTAAAACAGCACTACAATATAATTTTGGCATATTATATTTGACTATTTTTTTAAACTAACAAGCTTTTTGTACCTATTCTGTGTTTGCTCATTTCGTGTGTTATACAAAATCTAAAATTCCATCAGTCCATCCGTTCGACTGTCCGTCCATCCGTCCAACAATCTATCTTAATATGGTATTATCACCTTATCTCACCTTAACACTTAGTAGTAGAGTAGGCACTTAGAGTAGGCTTGCCCAGCACCTACTACCCTCTCAGCTTAGTCGACCATGTCCAGAGGAGAGAACTTGTCAATACTTCTGGAGCCAACTAAGCCGCGGGTTTCATCACGATGTTTTCCTTCACCGTAAGAGCAATGTCAATTAGCGCACATAAATTTTTCTTAAGAAAAATACATTGGTGCACGACCGGCCTGGATTCGAACCCACGACCTTTAGAATGAAAGTCGAGGTATCTACCACTAAGCCAACACCGCTCTATTCAATCCGTCGCTTATCTACCTATATACATTTCTGTTTATCAAGTCATGGTAGCCAAATAATTAGAGAAATGTGCGACATTGCTTTATCTTCTTTTTTCTAATATCACTATCACTACATAGTATAAAACAAAGTCGCTTTCTCTGTCCCTATATCCCTTTGTACGCTTAAATCTTTAAAACTACGCAATGGATTTTGATGCGGTTTTTTTTAATAGAAAGAGTAATTCAAGATGAAGGTTTATATGTATAATACATGCATAATATAGCCGTGCGAAGCCGGGGCGGGTCGCTAGTATACTATAAATTACGTGTCTCGTTGTTTGTGCGCGATGAACTCCTATTTGCACATCGTGTGCAGTTTAATCCAACTTAAAAGATAGGATAGCTTACATCTTAGTTTATATTCCCACGGGATCGGGAGTTACGCGGGTGAAACCGCGGAGCGCAGCTAGTTTTCTATAATTGTTGAGGTACGCTGATGCAAGAGGTGTCAAACGGATCGTAGAGGTCTAAAGTATGGTAAGTTTTTTGTATTTTGAAAATCGGAAGGAATCTCGGGGTTGAATTCTCCTTCAATTTGATCCAATAAGTACCACGGTCACCTACGGTTAGATAAAAACTGTAGGCTGTGGTAGTGTCCTTACGTGTCGTCTTCCTCCTCATTTATTTATTTACTTTATTGTATTTTCAATGCCTTTCTAATGTTGCATGTAGTAGGAGATATATTATGTAGATTTTTTATACCTATACAAGCAGGGCTCCTACTCATGTGTCCGAGGTTTCACCCGCGTAACTCCCGATCCCGTTAGAATATCGGAATAAAAAGTAGCCTATTGCCTTCCTCGTTAAATGGACTATCCAACACAAAAATATTTTTTCAATTGAGAACTTCCTTCTTTTTATGAAGTCAGTTAAAAACAAAAGAATATGTAAGAGCCATCATCCATGAGGTGTGTAAACAAGGCAAGTATGGTGCACAATAGACTTGACTACCACCACAATGCTGTTTGATCGTGAATCACAAAAGGGGTTCCGACGCAGCGCTGCGCTCTGGTGCCGACGTAATTGCGGGCCTACTAACGCGATTTGCGTTTACAGCTGGTGGTATACTGGTTCTATTTGACCTATTACTCAAAGACGGCTTAACCGATTGAGACGATTCTTTTTTGTTTTAGAAAGGGGATACTTTAGGGGTGATCCCATTATATTCTAGTTACAAGGCATTCTTTTGAAGTGTGGACTGTCGTAGGTTCATTTTTTTTATAAACACTAGTTGACGATCGCGTGATAACTCCTGGTTGTTTTAATATTTACTCGACATTTCGATTGGGTTACACCAATCATGGTCATGAATATACAGGGTTATTGGTAATCATACAGAAATTGACTACCACTGTGCACCTAAACATTTTTTTTAAATTTGAACATTGAAAATTTTGAGGTCTGAGAACCAAGATTTTATTCTCTAGCTTTTAAGGGAGGATTATTTCTTGCTTTAAAGAAACCTTTTTTCTGTGTGGGTGCTTATTTAATTTTACTAAATAATTAAAGGTCCTCAAAATAATAATTTGAATAGAGTCGCCTTTGAGAAATTAGGCGCCTATATCATGACATATTCTCACGTTCAGAAAAAAACACATTATTTTACAAAAATAACATCGATATTTTCATCAAGTTTTATCGACATTTCCCAACACTATTTGACTTGATAGAGTGATCCACATTCGAGCGGGCCGATGAGAACAATAATTTACCGCCCTGTATCTGTGTGTACGGGGTGAAAAAACCTCTCTTTCCACCCTTAACGTTATATTGCATGCTATAAATTGTTGGGTTGATGAGTTTCTTTTAAAATTATTATTAAATGTTTTATTCTAGGTAGGTAAAAGTCAATTGATTTAGCTGTTTTAATCGAAAAATCATTTACATTTTTGTTAATCACTAAGATCTAGCGTTTGTCTGCGGATTCGTCAGCGAACTTGAAATTTTGACTTTTCGAAAATTCAAACCCGTACGTTTGAATTTTCGAAAAGTCAAAGTCAAACTTTATGCATTTCAGTTTTATTGGATTTATACGGGTTATTGGAAATTATACTAGCAAGCCGTTGAGGGCTACTTCTGTGCACCTAAACAAACAACTTTTGTTCTATGAAATATTTTGGAAATTAGATCATTTTTTAGAAAATTTTGAGGTTAGGTTTACCTGAAAATCAGCTGTTTCTTACACGGAGAGGTCATTAACCTTAAAATTTTACTTATTTTTAAGTTTATCTACTGTTCTTAGTCTGAATTACCTTTGTTTTAAAAATCAGCTGTTTTTCGAATTTACATATAGGTAACCTAAATTTTTTTATTTTTTTTTCGAATTTCCAAAAGCCGTAAAACAAAAGTTGTTCGTTAAGGTGCACAGAAGTAGGCCTCAACGGCTTGCTAATATAATTTCCAATAACCCTGTATATACGAAGATCACATTGAAACGTCTTAAAAACTAATTTAGGATGTGTGCCTTCGGAACGCGCCCACCAATGAAAAGAAGGCACAAGAAACTCATGGAATTAACATTTTAAACCGAATTAACATTTTAAACCGAATTAAAAAAAAGGAGTAGGTATAGGTAGGTAGTAGTAATCTTAATTCGATTATATCACTTTACTACATAGTATAAAACAAAGTCGCTTCCCGCTGTCTGTCTGTCCCTATGTATGCTTAGATCTTTAAAACTACGCAACGGATTTTGATGCGGCTTTTTAATATAGGTATAGAGTGCTTCTCGATAAGGTTTTAGTATATAAAATAAAACAAAAAACGCGTACAAAGTCGCAGGCAACAGCTAGTTTATTTATAAAAAAATATGTTATAAAAGCCAATTAAAAGTCAATATTAAGGTGAAAGGGTACCGGCGCTTTCTCCATACAAACGTAGTCGACTGTTTCCTCCCTGGATAATGACACTAGCACAAATATTTTTGTGCCAAAAAACCTATAACTGCCAAGACTATGCCCCTATGTTTTGGTTTTTTTCATTTTCTAATTATCATAGAAATTAAAATTAGAAAAAATAATAAATAAAAAAAAAACAAAAAATAGGGTTAACAGTTATAAGTTTTATTTACCAAAAATATTTGCTCTAGCGTCATTATCCAGGGAGAAAACAGTCGACTACGTTTGTAATAGTTTGTATGGAGAAAGCCCCTGGTACCCTTTCCTCTTAACACTAAAATATTCTAAAATTTAAGACTAGTACCGACATCTACCGTAATTTAATGGAAACAATAGTTCTATTGTTAATAACTAGATGGCGCTGTCTGTACCATTTGAAAGTATTTTCACAATAACTTGGTAAAAGATAGTTTTTCAAAAATACCTACTTTTTAATAAATATTTACCTACTAACTTATTTTTTTTAATGGCTTCGGAAGACTTGTGCATTGCGTAATAACATTTGCATCAAGCTAAGCCCAAATGGGCTGAAAATGAAAAAATCTATATTCCGTCTCTAAGTTAAGGTATTAGGTATAAGTATTTTATCCATTCTCTCCACCATAATAGAAGCCAAGTTTGGTCTATGAAATCCGCTGCTTAGTTGGCTCCAGACGTACCTATTGGTGAGTTCTTTCCTCTGGAGATAGTCAACTAAGCTGAGAGGGTAGTACCTTAAAGATGCTGGTCAAGCCAACTCCAATCTCACGTAAAAAGGACCGAACTAGAGAGGTCTAGTTGCGGTTTTTTTATTGTGGAAAAGGTGTTTAAAAACTTACTTGTAGGGATAAACGGAAGTCAATTTTCAAGTAAGTTTCTCTCCTAGTAGAGATTGATGGAAAAAAATTAATTCTTATCCATCAGGGGGAAATGTGTCGGTAGGGACTAACTAGTGCACTAGTCCGTTTATTTGTTTATACTAGCATCCTATAGCTATAGCCTTTTTCGAGAAACAGATTATCCAACACAAAAATATTTTTTTAATTCGAATCAGTAGTTCCTGAGATAAGCGCGTTCAAACAAATAAACAAACTCTTCAGCTTTATAATATTATAGTAGTATAGATTTATCTATCTATCACGTGTTATATTTCCTTCTTATTCCTGCCAAAACTACAAATATTTCTAGAATTAATTTAATTAAATATTTCATCTATATCTCTTGAGACATTTCTTGAGTGACATGATTTTATATTAATTTTAATAAAAGTTAAGTTTTAAGTTATCGTCATTGAAATGTCTTCTAAAACTTGGTGTCTCCTAACATTTGGTTTAAATTACTTTAAATAACTTATCGTAAGCAATTTTCATTAGTAATTCTCTACGTTTTGTTGGAGAAAATTGTCTGACTGATAGAAAAAGCAATTTCAATAAAATAATCGCTGTGTTTCTGTGAAAATTTATGTAGAATTTAAATGAATTACCCAGGTAAAAGAATCCACGTTTCTATTTGTCTGACTAATTAATTTTAATATTTTTCTTTAAAATTTTATTTAAAAATATATTTTATTTTTTCGCTTACAAAAAAAGTCACAGGTATTTTAAATATTCGCCATATTGGAAAATAAATGTTTTTCCGAAAAATTATGAAGTATGTATGAAATAGGACTTTAAAAAAATTCATTTTTATAACTATCCTAAATTTAAAAAACAGTGTTATTACTAATCATTGATAACTGTACTTTTAACTAGAAAGTAGTACTATTTCTTTGCGGGCTCCAAAGCCTAATTAATATAAAGGTAGCTTTGGGGGCCGCTGGCCCGGGCCCTAAAGCCTACCGACCCGATAATTTCTTATTTCGATTTCAAACTTCATCATATTTTCGCAAAAACAGAAAAAAGAAAATTTAGCGGCCCTTTACACATCTCCCTTAAATATTACCTCCCGCGCTTAGGTAACGTTTTTGTTCCAAATAAATAATAAATGGAACCTACATTCTACAACTCTTTTTTATTTGATCGAAGGATCTAAGCAAGTCAATCCGCAAGGCACAGCTAGATTCACTAAAACCGCGAACTCCTAACGGATTTCATTTTGAAAGTTAAGGCTATTTGCTTGAATTACGACGTTACAGTCCGTTCGAATTATTTTAATAGCTCAGAAATTTGTAACTTAAAGTGATAAAGAATTGGGAGGGGTTGTTCACGACATGATAGAAGTAATCCGGTGAAAAATATTTAAGACCACCATACAAAAATCGGTAACGTTTCACCCCCCCATAAACGAAGTTTGATTTTGATAATTTTTGAAAATGTTCTATATCTAATGGAAAACTAGGTTTAACCATTTTTATTTTAAAGAAATATTACCTAAGATAAAAGTTATTAGTACTTGAATATCTATATTTTTGACTTAAAAACTTCATCGAGCGTTTCAATTGTTTTTAATAGACTAAACTGAATTACTTACCAAAAAAGAAAAACGTATAAACCTAGAATAAGATGCAGTGAATTAAATGAGACCAAACTTATTTCATTTTGTGAAGGATAAAGGGGGTAAAAACGTTACGGCCCGCAACATTATTTGAAAAGCAAAATGTAAGCAATTACGTCCGGACTAAGCTCTCTCTATCGCACGATACGGGTCATTTTTAAAAAAATACCTACTCGCGCCGCGTATCGAGAGCACATTCTTTCAAAACAATTTTTATTTAAAACTATCTGTTGCACAATAATAAAGTCGCCCGACTTCGTACGCGTGGTAGTTTTGTTACAAATATTAAAACCTTAATGAAGAACCACTCTACCCATTGGTGAAAACAGCATGAAAATCTGTACCTACAGCAGTTTTTGAGGTTATAGCAAACAGACAGACTCGGAGGAGGACTTTGTTTTAATTAGGTAGTGCTGACTCTTATGTCCGTAACTCTAGATGCATCAATAACTTCATAAAACGAATTGCTAAAATGCTACAATCGGAAACCCAGCGGCCCAGCGGATTGTTTTGACTTCTTAATCTAGGTTCTTTCTACTACTTTCTAAGTACTTTTTTTTCCGGGAGTTTTAAGAAATAATAATTAAAATGACTAAATTACAACGACTAAGTTCATCCGTCGTTTTTTGTTTTTTTTTTTCCAAAAAATAACTTTTAATGTTGGTAGGTACATAAGCTTTGAATTTCTTGGTGAATTACTGAAACTGCAAAAAAAATATGAATTAGTTTTTTTTTGCTTTTGTCACTGTGTCTGTTTATATTAAGTATGCAATTTAAATCTAACTTAATTCGACGAATCAACTGTCAGTATAGCAACTTTATAAATTGCGCAATGCGGGCGTATCCGAGGCACAGAGCTAGCAAACAATCCTTTGACAACAAAGCTGAATTAATTTGCAGCCATTTACTTAGTTTCAATAACTTCCAGAGTTTTTTTAAGAAAGGAAAAAATTAAAATAAATGTCTGTCATTTTTTTTGCCAAACTCTGTGGCCTCTGACGCAAAAGGTTGCAGGTTCGATTCCCGACCTAAACAAATGTTTATGTGTAGTAGGATTTGTAGACCTATGTATATTTAGTACATATTTGCAAAAAAAGTAAGTATATAAGTATTCTATCCGTTGTCTCGCACCATGTTACAAGCCTAGTGGCTTAGCTTGGGGCTAGATGGCGCTGTGTGAAATGTCCTACTTTATTATTTATTTTTATATTGACGACTATCAACACCACGCGATTTTACCCGTATAAGTCCCGATCCCATCATAATGGCCAATTAGTAGTGTGGCAAAAATGTGTTTTCGTGAGCCCCTCCGCTCCGTACTTCGGAAGGCACGTTAAGCCGTTGGTCCCGGTTGCTTCCTCTATTGCAGTCGTTAGGTCAAGTTAGAGGCCTAAAGGCGATCTGAAAACTCTAACAATAGGTAAGCCACACCACTATACGAGAAGAAGAAGAATCATAATATCGAAATAAAAAGTAGCATACGTCTTATTCCAGGTCCCCAGCTATTTACATACGAAGTTTCATCGCAATCGGCTAAGTAGTTTTTCCATAAAGAAATAACAAACACGATCAAATAATAAGTAGGACATGATTTAATTCATTAAATCAAAATGTTCATTAAAATTACTAACCAAATCTGATAGTATCCAATAATAGACTAGTAATGTGACAATGGCTTATCGATATTAATTCACGATACAGCCTCTTGCTACTTAATCGACACAACGACGATGCATGATCGTAAATAGGGAGATTGAGTCCCACCTGTATTAGTGTTGTACCAGTATGCCATTAAAAAATATCGATATTTTAGTTTTAAATTTATATACTTTGTTTTATTAAGACGAAAAGGTAAGACCAGAAACGTAAAATATAGCGACAGAGGTGTCTTAAAGACAGTTTTTGGGTATCAACCGCTAAAATCCATGGAACGATATTCCTTCTGTCGTAACGGTAAAGATATGATTTGTATTGTCATACACTTCGAAACACGATTACACAGAGTGATATTTGCCTCGATAGAAAAAAAATCGTTAAAATCGTTAAAAAAATCGCCAATTTTTATTTATTAAAAAGACAAGTAACAATTTGCCTTCACCATCTAACAACTTTAGAAGTCTCAAGCGTATTCTGTTGAAATTTTGAAATGATTTGTTACAGCATCGATAAATCGACATCGATATAAACTATCCCATCACTAGAATATCAGGGAATCGAGTTGACTGTAATGCAGGCATATTGAATGAAAATATATCTTCATGTGAGAGCTTTCGGATATACGAGACTTGCTTGCCAACCTGGCAACTTGATACCGTAGTAGGTATAGGTATTAAGTAGGGAAATACCTACTTAAAAATATTAAAGAATATCACCTTATAGAATATCACCCGCGTAACTCCCGATCCCGTGGGAAAATTGGGATATAAAGTAGCTTTTGTGTTAATCCTGGTCTCCAGCTATCTCATACCAAGAAGTTTCATCTAAATCGGTCCAGTAATTTCGGAGCCTATTCTTTACAAACGAACAAACAATCAAAAAATATTTCCTCTTTATAATATTATTATTAGTGTAAATGTAGACTACGCACCACGTTAGTCCCGATCCCGGGGGAATTTCGGGATTAAGTAAAAGGGAAAAGTATCCTATAGGTATCCTTCTTAATCCCCTAAACTACCGCTATACTGATTTTTACCCAAATCGGTTCAGTGGTTTGGAACAAATAAATAAATAAACAAACTTTAGGATTTATAAACACAGAATAATAAAAAAAATAAAATACTGCTGATCCATGGTGTCCCTGAGGAGAAGAAGGAGGACTCGAATGCAGTCGCTGCAAACGTTGCTGTTGCTAGGTTGAAGGTGCCAGATTTCAGCGTAAAGGACATCAGCCGGTGCCACAGAATGGGGCGTCAATCGACGAGCCGTCCACGACCATTGCTGGTAAAGCTGCGTGATGTCTCGATCCGGGACAAATTGTGGTTTTCCAAGGCCAACCTTAAGGATACAGGTATCACTCTCTCTGAATTCTTGACCAAGTATCGCCACGACCTCTTTATGAAAGCCAGAGAGCAGTTTGGTGTGGCTAAATGTTGGACGCGGGACGGTAAAATTTTCGTGGGCGGTCCCGATTTTACCAGGCACCGTATCAGCAGTGCTGCTGATCTGGAGCGGCTCCTCAGCGCGCGACTTAAGTCACCCATGACCCAGGAGGCCTCTACTTCGGCTGCAACTGTCACTGCGAGATCCAGGCGCCTCAAAAAATGACTTTCCCGTAGCAGTCTAGCCGTAATTAACAAGCACCCAGTAAATGTTTTTGTTGTTTACTTTCACTCTCACTTGTAATGAGTAGGTAGGTACCCTTTTTGTTGTTATGTTTTCGACTTTGATAAACCCTTCGTTTTATTTATTGCACTCACTTACTGCACAATACTTTAAATTTTCCTTAATTGAATCCGGGTAGATTTTTAGGTTACAACTCATTAGTTTGCTTGACAGTTGTTCCGTATTTTGACAGCTGCTCGGTTTGAAACGTCAATTACGTTCCAGTTCTCTTGTTATATGTTATGCATTGTATTCACTGATGACTGAACTGGATAGTAAGCATTGTTTTTTGTTATAATTTTTGTTCATTTTTTATCATTGTCATTATTTTTTCCTTTAATTTATATTGTTTGTGGTACCTACCCAGTGATTGACGGTATTTATTTTTATTTTTTTATTTTCTTGCAATTTCTTTCTGGCAACTGGCAGGTGAATAATAGAACACCCTCTTTTTTATTTTTATTTTTTTATTTTATTTAATAATATTCATATTTTATAGGTTTTTTCTTTTAGATATTCAATATTTTATTATATTTAATATTGTATTTTATTTTATCTATATGATTGATGATATTGATACCGATATCTTTGTTTCATGTTCTGATGGGTCAAACAGCTTTGATGAGAGTTATGTTAGCTTTCCGACACTTGCCGAAACCGTTGATTCGAAGTTTTCGGATTTTCCGAAGAATTTTAACGTCGTTCACATAAACGCACAGAGCATTCACGCACATTATCCCGATTTGGTAACTTCTTTTGATAACAAGCATGTACACGCTGTCCTAGTATCCGAGACTTTTCTCAAACCTTGCCTTCCCAGTACGTCTTATTCGTTACCCGGTTACGAATTAATCAGGAACGACCGAACCGGTGCCCGTTGTGGTGGTGTTGCTATTTACCTTAAATCACACATTCCCCACTCTGTGGTTAGCACATCACGTCAACCACCACCGGAGAATGCTGGCGAACATTTATTTATTGAAGTCACTCTGTCTCGGACCAAAGTTTTACTGGGAGTCTATTACAGCCCGGACAAGAATGTCAATTATTTCGCTTCATTTGAAAAACTCCTTGAAGACCTAACTCCGTCCTACAATCACACCATTATAATGGGTGATTTTAATACCTGTCTTCTTAAGTTAGACCACCGAACCAATAAATTAAAGCAACTTGCTAATTCTTCTAATCTTACTATTTTGCCTCTAAATTCCACTCATCACTTTCCTAACTGCACTCCTTCTCTTCTTGATCTCATGCTTGTTTCTTCACCTAATAATGTGGCTAAACACGGACAGTGTTCGGCGGACGCCTTCTCCTACCATGACCTGATTTTTCTTTCCTACAAAATGCGGCCGCCGAAACCCAAGCCTCAAATTCTTCTGTGCCGTAATTTCGGTGGCATGGATTTGGAGGCTCTCCGTAGTGATGCTCGGGATATTGATTGGTCTGAGGTTGTTGACGCCCAGAATGTTGACGATAAACTGGCAGCATTTAATAGTGCTATTACCATTTTGTATAACAAACATGCTCCGTTACGTAAAATTAAAATAAAACATCTTCCTTCTCCTTGGCTTACTGATGAAATCCGTTCTCTTATGCATAAAAAAAACGTAGCCAAAGGGAAATGGAAGCGTAACACTACGTCTGAGAATGAAACTAGGTATCATAAAATACGCAATCACTGCAACAGAGTGTGTAGAGATGCATTACGCCGATATATCCACGAGTCTGTTCAAAATGAAGACACTTCCAAGGTCTGGAAGTTTCTTAGGTCCATGGGAGTTGGAAAATCACGTTCTAGCAGTAACGTTACAAAAGATCTTGATATAAATAGCCTTAACCAACACTTTACCAGTTCTTCCAATCTTCATTATCTAACTAAATCAGATACACTTACTTTTATTTCTTCAAAACAACTACCCAATATTTCTCCTTTTTCTTTCTCTCAATTCTCCGACGTTGACGTTAAGAGAGCCATCAAGTCTATTTCTTCAAGCGCAGTAGGTACTGATAACATTAGCCGTAACATGATCTTGCCAATTATCGATGAGATAGTGCATGTCATTTGTCTTATCTTTAATAACTCCATCTCCACTAATTCCTTTCCCGTGTCTTGGAAAGAAGCACAGATTATTCCACTACCTAAAAAACCCAATCCTTTATCCTTCTCTGAGTACCGCCCAATATCTATCCTTCCATTCCTATCCAAAGTGCTCGAACGCCTCGTACATCAACAACTGAGCGTCTTCCTCTCCAACAATTCCTTGATGAACCCATTCCAGTCTGGCTTCCGATCAGGACATAGTACTACCACAGCATTGGTTAAGATAACCGATGACATTCGACTTGGCATGGATAACCAAAAACTTACTGTGCTTACCCTCCTTGACTTCAGCAATGCTTTCAATAATGTTGACTTCGACTTGCTTCTTGGAATCTTGCGCTCTCTTAACATTTGTCCGTCGGTGATTGATTGGTTTCAAAGTTACCTGTATGGGCGCCGGCAACGTATTCGAGTTGACGAGAATTACTCGTCCTGGAATCCAATATCTGCTGGTGTCCCTCAGGGCGGCGTGCTATCTCCTCTCCTTTTCGCTGTGTATATAAACACGATATCATCTAATCTTTCTTCCTCCTACCACCTGTACGCAGATGATTTGCAAATGTATACTCAGGCACCTCTAGCGCAACTTGATACTGCCATTAACACACTGAATGATGATCTTAACAAAATCTGTGACTGGAGTAAATCTTATGGCCTCACTGTAAATCCTTCAAAATCTCAGGCCATTATCATTGGTAGCTCAAGACTTACTCGCAAAATAAATCATACGCAACTGCCACCTTTAGTTTTTAATGGCACATTGGTACCTTTCAGCAACGAAGTCAAGAACCTTGGCGTCACTATTGATAGCAATCTAACTTGGGACTCGCAGCTCGCTGGGCTGAGGCAGAGGATGTTTGCATCTAACGCTTCGCTCAGAAGGTTGCGGAATTTCCTTCCCACTGCCACGAAAACTATGTTAGCACAAACTCTCTTGCTCCCTATTCTTGACTACGCAGACGAATGCTTTCTTGACTTGACTGAGGCACAATTAAATACACTTGAGCGGCTGCAGAATCTCGCTATTCGGTTTATTTACGGTCTCCGTAAATACGATCATGTTTCTGAATATCGCAGTAAGCTCAAATGGTTGCCCATTCGTCTGCGTAGAGATTCTCATGTTCTTTCTCTTCTTTATAGAATTTTGTTCTTACCAACTTCTCCTTTTTATCTAAAATCTCGCTTTAAATTTCGTCATTCTCCCTCTAAATCTGTCCGCTCCTCTAAAGTTCTTCTTCTAGCTGTTCCTGACCGCTCTTCTACTTTCTACCACAACTCCTTTACCGCTCGCGGTGTACAATTGTGGAATGCTCTGCCTGCTTTTATCCGGCAATCCAAATCTTTGCCTGTTTTCAAGGCCAATGTGTACAAGCACTACCTTGCTCTCGATGAAGCTCATCAATCAAATATATAGTTGTCCTATTGTTTCATTGTATATATGATATTGTATTTATGTGTAGGTACGTATCTATTTTTATTGTATGCTATGTATTTTATTATTTTTTATTATTTATGTATTTTAATATGTATTATATTGATTGATATATATATTTAAATAGTTATTATATTTATATATATTTTTAATAGGTATTTATTACTATCCTCCTTAAATCCCTATCACGTTATAAACAACCCACCCATCCCCTTCTTCAATTCTTGTCCATTCAAAGGTTGCCTGGAAGAGATCGCTTTTAGCGATAAGGCCGCCCATTGTGCCATATTTTTCATTTTTAGTTTTTAGTTTTTTTTTGTGTCTTATAATTTTCTAATTTTTATTTAACTAAATTTATTTTTATTTTTATTTTAATATCATGTAAGTACTTTGTTAGAATTAATTTTGTGTTTTGTTTTTATGGTACAATAAAGTGTTTATCTATCTATCTATCTATCTAATAATAATATTAGTCAAGATTAAAAGTAATCATAAAAATCTCATGGTTCAATAATTGAATTTAACGCCATCTATTGAGTGTTCATGAAACTAAATAGAAACAAGACGGTCACAACAAGATCTAAAAAGAAGGTTCAAGTGTTGAAGAACCTTTTCAGTGAAAACTCAAACCTTTTCCAAAGTATCAAACACCTTAGAAACTCCTTACTGAAAAAAATATATTTTGTAAACTTGGGAAAATTTTGCCGCCAAGAAAAAATAGGGCGTCGTTATTGTTTTTTTGTTTATAGGGTAAAACGGGGGATGAGATAAACTTGGGGTTTTTTAGGCCTTTTAACGACAGACTGACTGACTGACTGACGGATCAACGCACAGCCTAAACCGCTTGATCGTAGAAACCTGAACCTTGGAGGGTGTGTTCTTTGTATGACATAGGCATCCGATAAGAAAGGATGTTTCGAAATTCTACCCCTTAGGGGGAAAAGGGGGGCATAGTTTGTACTTCCCGTTTAACGACGCGTTGGCACAACGGTCACCATACCGGACTGCCAAACACAGGGTTGCGGGTTCGATTCCCGCCTCAGACAAGTATTTATGCTTAGATATTTGTCTGTGGTCTGGTTGTTTCTATGTATTATAAGTAATATTTACAAAATAAAAGTATATAGATTGTAGTTATTTACAATGTATTTACAAAAGAAAAGTAAGTATGTAAGTATTCTATCAATACGTAGTCTGGGCCACCATAACACAAGTCTAGTTTCTTAGCTTGGGGCTAGATGGTGATGTGTGGAATTTCCTGCAATATTTATTTATTTATTCGACGACGTGTTTCCTTGGATTATTTATAAATTTTATTTAGTTAGTAAAAAAATACATCAAATAAATTAAGTACAATGTTAGCTAACAATATATCAAGGGAAAGTTAAAGAGACATAACGTTATTAATCAATGCTTAATGTCACAAGCAAATACCCCAACGTTTTTGTTTACGATAGTCGTTTGCTCAACGATTTTGGCACTAAAATGGAAGTCCTAAGTAACTGTAGTCCTTAATATTTACTTAGACTTGGTATAATTAGATGCAAAAGTGTTAAAGAATACGAAAAATTTTCAAACTTCATTATAACGAAGTCTAATCCCGGGATTTCGAGATTTGAATCGCATTGAAATCCCGAAAACAAAATATATTTTTAAAAATCTTCAGACTAAACTGAGCAATTTGTACTACTAAGTACAAAAATCTTGTTTGAAAAGCTGTAGCTACGCATAACGTCCACCAGGGGCGCCTTTGAATTTTTGCATTTAGGCAAACGCGATAGTAGTGTTTGCAATACACAAAAACTCGCACTACATGCAGACTCTGGGCAGATAAGTGCGCTCCTGTAACATAATGAACATCTTCCAAAAAATAACCATTTGTCTGTAAAGTCAATAAACAAAGCACTTTTTATGCTAATTGTACCAAAACTATTTTCACATACAAAAACTCTCAAAGAGTAAGTAGGTATAAAGTAGGTATATGATTCTAGTAGGTTATACCTCTACACTTGACCCGTTTCCGCTTGGCTCAACGCGTCCAAACTTATAAAAACAATTGTTTTTTTCGAACAGAACTAGTAAAAAGTTACTAGAATAGGGTTAGCACTAGACCTCGAAGAAAAATAAAAAAATTGTGTGGTGAATGTAAGGTACCGGCGACAAACCAGGGCCGGCGCATAACAAGGGCCACTATCTAAAAACACACTTCTACTGTTAATTTAAGTATTAATAAATTGTTAATTTTTATCTTCCATGGTTTCACTTATGGTTGCATTTTCCTTATACTGAGCACATAGATGAACTTAATCGATGCATTGCAGCGATGCATCTTTCGACATGCGCGTGCGCTTCTATGTGTGATCTGTGTGATGAATCTTCGGCAAACCCGTACCCTAATACTAAAGTAGTTGGTAGTAAGTGGTTGAAACTTCGAATTTAATATTAATTTTAAAAAAATCATTTATTTCAGATAACTTGATCCATATAAATAACGAAAAATGTATGTTACATAAATAAATACATTAATTGCAAAATAAAAATTAGATGTCAAAGTATCAGTACTTATTAAATGTCAAAAGTAATAATTATAAAAAAATAATGTCAAGCAAAGGCGGTCACATTATCTATTGATTTAGTTCATCATAATAACATTATCTTTTAGTTAATCAAATAAATTGTGTCGATAATGTTGTCGATGTTAATAGATAAATAAAAAAAGAATTGTTAAAACAAGAAAAATGAAAAAAAAAATAGTTTATTGTGAATAATCTTTTAAAGTTATTAGTAATAAATTTATTAGTATTTAAGTGTTACATCACCTTGAGTAACAATACGGATAGTAAGGTTTAGTTTAGTTTTAAGTCATTTCAATGTGATTTCATCCAAATGAATAAAGGATTTTGACTTTGACTTTGTACTCAATATCAAAAAAGAAAAAAAATGTTAAGTACTTATACTTACTACTTAAAATAATATTATAGCGATAAAGTCGCCTGTTTGTACAATTTAATAAGCTTTCTTTACTTTTTTGATATTTTTCAATGTTTTGTGTTTTGTACAAAAGTGTTTATCTATATTTAAAATGTGTGTGTGGCAACCCTATCAACTTGGCCTTCAAAACAGCCAAATCGTTCAGAAAGAGTCGATTTGCAACAAAAGTTTGATTACCTGTGTGTTCGGATTACAGCGTCTCAATAGAATTCCACTATTTTATCACGAATATTGAGTTTCCATGAGTGTTCAAGTTTTGGGTGCCATTTCTCTCTGAGGTTTACGTATATTTGTCTCTTTCACAGTCCTACTTAAACTTATGTCTTTGAAAGCTGATTTTAATCATATATTAACCAAAGGCCTTAAGAATGCTAAGAAAATAATTATATTAAGTTTGGCATTAAAATGAACACTTATACAGGGTTATTGGTAATTATACTAGCAAGCGGTTCAGGGCTACTTCTGTGCACCTAAACAAACAACTTTTGTTCCACGACTTTTGGAAATTCGAACATTTTTTTGAAAGTTTTGAGGTTAGGTTTACCTGAAAATCAGCTGTTCCATACACGGAGAGGTCAATAACCTTAAAATTTTACTTATTTATTAAGTTTTGTCTACTGTTCTTAATCTGAATGATCTTTGTTTTAAAAAATCAGCTGTTTTTCGAATTTACATAACCTCAAAATTTTCTTTTTTTTTTTTTCATATTTTAAAATCTAGCCCATATATCAAGACTCTAAAGATATTTGAGAAGATATATCAAAGCCCGCGGAGTGTAATATCGATGAGTGATTATCGAGTCTGCCATCGGTTGCTATCCGTTTGTTTGTAACCTAACAATTCAATCCAGATAAGAAACGATAAAGGAACATCGCGTATTTTTTTTCGATTTTCCAAAAGTCGTAGAACAAAAATTGTTTGTTAAGGTGCACAGAAGTAGCCCTCAACGGCTTGCTAGTATAATTACCATTAACCCTATATAATTTTTTTTATTATAAATAAGGTTTCGCAGGGCTTGCATATAGCCAGTATCAAATTATATGAATTATGGTCCGTTTTTCAGGCATCGGGCTGAAAATATTTTAAAGTCGTCATAGTTTGTCAAAATATTTGTTAACATTTTTTGTTGCAAATAAGATTATCTACAACTTTTGTCGACTAACTTTTAGTCGTAAACCAAAAATAAAAAAGTTATAAGTGAAAATCTATTATAAAGTTTCTTGTAACTTTAAACCGACCCCCCCCCCCCTCCCCTTTATATCTAAAAAATAAAATTGGGCCCTCTGACAAATTCTGACTATTTCTAAATGATTTTCTCAGTTTTTTTCCATCCCTTTATAAAACCATACAACAGAATATTGCCTAATTATTAGATATAGTTCAAACTTGTATGAACATAGTTTTGTTCGAAAATCGGGATACTCTAGACCAAGTTTACTTTACATATTGAAGCGGAAGCGGTTACAAACACTTACTGTTTGACTAAGTCGTCCATACAGGCAAGAGCGGAGCGATTTTTTAATAATTTAATTTTATATTTTACTAGCGACCCGCCCCGATATTATACATATAAACCTTCTTCTTGAATCACTCTATCTATTAAAAAAAGGGCATCAAAATCCGTTGCGTAGTTTTAAAGATTTAAGCGTTCAAAGGGAAATAGGGACAGAAAAAGCGACTTTGTTTTATACTATGTAGTGACTAGCTGTCCCGGCAAACGTTGTTATGCCATTTACAAAAAAACTCATCATCCGAGCGATGTTCCCGGTTGCATCCCTCTCGCGAGCCCGGGGTCCGCTTTCCTACTTTTATGCCTCCACTTCGCACGATCTTCAGCATCCTCGTTTGTAAGGCCCTTAACGAAACGTCAAGCCATCTTCTTCTTGGGACTACCCAGTCTGCCACGACCTGGCGGAGGCGGCTTTTACAAAAAAAAAACTAAAGGAAACAAAATAAAAAATAGATAGTAGCCAATTTTCAGACTACTGAATATGCATATAAAATTTTATAAAAATCGGTTAAACCGCTTCGGAGGAGTATGGTAAAGATTTTTTTATATTAGAAGATGTTTACTCTCATAACTCCTGATCCCATGGGAATATTGGGATAAAAAGTAGCCTATATCCAATGAATCGATGTATCCTCATACAAAGTTTCATCAAAATCGGTCCAATATTTTCGGAGCCTATTCATTTCAAACAAAAATAAAACAAAAAAATCTTTCCTCGTTATAATAGAAAGTAATAGACAAGCATTTTTCGATTAGCCAAGAAGCATTTGAAAAAGTATGTAGATTGTAGTTATTTACAAAAGAAAAGTAATTATTTAAGTCTTCTATCAGTGTGTAGTCTAGCTAGATCAACATAACATAAATCTAGTTGTTTAGCTTGGGGCTAGATGGCGCTGTGTTCAATTTTCTGCAACAATTATTCTTCTTGTTTAAAGGGGGAATTGATTTGGTAAATTCTGATTATTCTGATTCTGAAAAAATACCATCAAAAGTCAGCTTTTGGTATTCTCAGGAATACCAAAGGATGGTATAAACTATGAACAACACTTTAATTTAAATTTGGGATAGTTTCAAAGCCTAAAAAATAATTCAGTAGTTGAAAATTATGTTCTAGATGCTCGAATTACAATATGTGTTAAAAAATCTTAGTCCGATAAAAAAAGAGTTATTTGAATTTATTATTTTTTGTATTTTTGTAATCGAAATGATATTGCAATGTAATTTAAACAATTTTATTTACGAGAATTGGTCTTCAGGTCTTTGGCGTTGTTATTAGCTGATATTATGTCAACCAACGTTGTGGTACAGCTATTAGGGTTGGAGGGACTAGTTAGGGTTTTTATTTATTTACTAGCTTTTGCCCGCGACTTCGTCCGCGTATAAGTCCAAAATGGTTCTAATAGGATTTTTTATTGGTTTTTAACTCTAATAAATTTCTTTGGGTTTTAAAATTACCGAAGTCGGTAGGTTAGTTTATATTCTTTTATATTTATATTTCACATGTTTTCTTTGATACTCATTATAAAGGCAGAGAGGACGAAAATTCTGTATTTACTTGGAAGCAAATAAAAAAAATGGTTCTGAGGGACTTTGAAAATATTGAAACAAAAACATGTAGTTTTTAAAGTTCAAGTCTATCTGTCTGTCTGTTTGTTACTTATACAATAAAAAACGCCTAAACCAATTGAAATCTGGTTTTCACTTTAAGATAGCTCAGCAACTCATTCTGAACCATCCTCCTAACACCTCTTCCAAATACGGTGGCTCTTTTACAGTCCATGCAGTGAGGCTCTGGAACGACCTTCCTTACCATATTCGGGCGAGTGAATCTCTCAGCACATTTAAAAATAAACTAAAAGAGCATTATCTGTATGTATGTATTTATGTATGTATGTAAGTTGCGTTATTTCTTCTATATATTATATATTTATAATTCAATTACTACTTTTCTCTTTGAAACTATTTGTACACCTTTTAATTACCTTCCGCTATATTATTTCCTTTCCCTAGAGGTCTGTCGGCAGAAAACTCTTAAAGGGTTAGAATCACCTTAGTCATAACTTTATAATGTATTTCTTTTTTTGATTGTTTCTTGTGTACTGAATATATTAAATAAATAAATAAATAAATAGCTAGGATAGGAAGGTCGTGTTATACTTTACATCTAAATCCAATAAGTAGAACCTGAGTAATCAACGAAAAACTGCAGCCGCTCGAGAAACCCCGGCCGCCCGTGACGACACGAACGCGTCCCACTAAACACGAACGTCACAGAATACATAATAGTGTAGCATACTTTTTATCCCACGCATATCCCATTTTATTCCATATTTCCACGGGATCGGGACATGCTGGTGAAACCGCGAGGTGCAGCTACTTTTGAATATAGAATGATTCGTATATTTCATACTATGTAGAGACAATGTTCTACCATTTCAAATTTCGAATTCTACGTCCCCATGAGGCCGTCTCCTAAAAGTGCAACCTTTTTTGAATAAAATCGAAATGGCTGTCAAATGTAGGTGATTTAAAAGGAGTATTGATATCAACTTCGGAGGAAATCACCCCAAAATAACTTTCCTCCCCTTTTTAACCCCGTTAGGGGATGAATTTCAATAAAATATGAAACACGTGTTCCATCAATTCTGTCAAAAAGTTTATGCAAAATTTGAAGTAGATTAGACCAAGGAATCACGTTGTCCCATACAAACTTTGCTCCCCTTTTTCACCCCTTTAGGGGTAGAATTTCGGAAAATCCTTTCTTATCGGATACCTACGTCATACAAAGAACACACCCTCCAAGTTTCAAGTCTCTACGATCAGCGGTTTAGGCTGTGCGTTGATCCGTCAGTCAGTCAGTCAGTCAGTCAGGACAAAGGATTTTATATGTATAGATATAGATAGATATAGATAAGAAGATAATACATGCATAATATAGCCGTGCAAAGCCGGGGCGGGTCGCTAGTACTTTGATAAAAGAGATCCAATCAAAGAGTATTTAAGTTTTTAATAACCCCAGCACGCCGCTTCATACACATGTTCATACAAAATTGCTTTTTTTTTTATTCCTACTTTTTCGCCCGGGGATTCTTCGCACCCCTACAAAATTGCTGGAGCGTTGTAATGTTCCAAATTCAAAAAACGCTCCTGCATTGGATTTAATTTTCTTTGACCGCGACACTGGCTATATGCACGATAGTAATAATGCGAAGCCATAGTAAAATTATAAATAAAAAAGAAATGGCGCTAGATGCTTCTTTCCGTATGTCAAACTGACAATTTTGACATCATCCCTACGTTCTGTACGTTTTCATGCAAAAATATTATGGTTTATACGCCAAGAAATATCAAATTTTAATTAGTAACATAAATCTACTTGAAATACCTAAACCTCTTCTGATATTTTCTGAACACATTCGTGAAGATTATGTTAAAATCTGTTTCCTAGTTCCCGAAATTAGACTGCACAAACAAAGGTAAACAAATAAAATCAAAATTTTCTGAGATGAATGGTAGTTTCGCGAAAACGAAGAGATGGCGCTAGTTACTTGAAATTAAAAAAAATATCTTATTAAATTAATTACTTTATTTTCTAGTTAAAAAATGTGTATATTGCTATGTATTCTTAAAATACATAAGTGTACAAAATTTTTAAGCAGAACAAAAAGAATAATCAACTAATTTGTGATTTTCTAAAAAGAAAACCTGAATCGCGCATGCAAGATTTTTTTCTACCGGAGCTATATAAGGTTAGCGAATTCTATAGTGCTAAGATCATTATGGACGTAGAACGCTTACTTCCAAAACTTCGAATTTATTATATGTAGAGATTAACTAGCTTTTGCCCGCGACTTCGTCCGCGTAGAAGTTGAAAATGCTTCTAATACAATTGCACCAAGGAATCACTTTGTCCTATACAAACTTTGCCTCCCTTTTCCACCCCATTAGGAGTAGAATTTCGAAAAATCCTTTTTTATCACAGTTGCTCATAAAGTGGATCTTATTAAACCGCTTTTAGGCTCATAATGCAACGTATTATACACGCGTGCGATAAAAAAAAATCCAACTAGTGCCAAAATAATACGTCATCCCGATATGTCAAATACGTAATTACGTATCTTACTGCTAATGACATATAGCAGATGAAACATTCTTAAGGACATCGTTCAAATCGTACCCAAAACTTAAGGTGCCGGCCAGAAAAAAAAATGTTTCTATCTTGTAGAGAATAACATTTTAAACAATGTTTACTAAGGCAACAAAGAGCTACGATCAACCATCGTTGAGTTATTTTACATTGAAAACCCAAAAAAATGCATTTTGTAGAGATCCGTTTGACCACTTTTAAGATATTACTACAGAAAAAATATAAAAATAAGTAGTAAATGGATAAGCTTTGTCTGTTTTTATTATATTTATATAAATAGGTAAATCCAATACAGAAGTTTTAGTGGGATCTTAAAAGTGGTCAAACGGATCTCTATAAAATGCATTTTTTGGGTTTTCAATGTAAAATAATTCAACGATTTTTGATCGTAGCTCTTTGTTGCCTTAGTAAACATTGTTTAAAATGTTATTCTCTACAAGATAGAAACAATTTTTCCTACTGGCCGGCATTTTTTTTTGTTGGTATTTTTTGTTAGAAACATGAATGATCTCCTTTATCTGGGTTATACTGTTTTGATGTATAGAAAAAGGTACCATCCAAAGAGTTTTTAAGCCTTGCTGGCTTAAAACTCTTTGTTGGTACCTTTTTTCTTCTTTTCAAAAGGTTGTCTCTAAAGTCTGATAACGAACGATAATATTACGTAATGACGTCTTTAAAAATAATTAAAAATTGAGTTTTGTTTTTATTTTGTTTTTTCTTTAGGTACATAAATATATTTTTTCCTTACCATTATATTCTGTTTTTAACCGCCGACGGAAAAATAAATGAAAAAAACCCTAAAAAAAATATTGTATGTCAGACGCTGTATAGGTTGAAAGTCTTTTGCCTAGCCTTTCGGGAGTGTAATTAACAAAAAATAGTAAACATAACCTAAAACTCTTAAAAACTTTTTATTATTAAAATTTTAACAAGTCTTTTTTTTATTCGCAACTGTGATAAAAAACGTCGTACGATACACGTGTGAATTGATCATTCCATCTCGGCTTTTGCCACGCTCGCGTTCCGCTCGCGCGTCATAAACCGCCTCTATGGAATGATCAACTTTCCACACTTGTATCGCAATGTACTATTTTAACTGATGCCTACGTCTTATAAAGAACACACCCTCCAAGTTTCAGGTCTCTACGATCAGCGGTTTAGGCTGTGCGTTGATGTGCGTCAGTCAGTCACGTCAAAGCATTGTATGTATATGGATTGAAGATATTATTATTATGAACTATCGACCGATTTCAAGTCAATAGTCTTCATCCACCCGAAAACAAAACGTGCGAACTACTTTGTTTTTCAATTTACTCACGAGATGTAACTTAGAACTAACTTAAGTAAACATTGCAGGATTTCAGTATCATTTGTTCCTGCCATTTATAACTTAATTCCATTGAAATAAGGTTGAATATTAATTGGCCGTTTTAATAGAGCTTAAGTTAGTGGTGTGAAATCGAAACTACAAGCTTTACATTGCACTTCGTTTGGCTTTTTGCTGAAAGGGGATTACGTACCGGATGTTCGTCAAATTAAAAAAATATATAGTTTTTTTTTTAACTATAGAAATCTAAATATGGATTTATATTGTAAACTACGCATATAAAACATAATTTTTTAAGTACTAATTCGTCTTTGAATCTATCCCAAAAAATAAATACTTAGTGGTATTAATTTGAACCACACTTTTCTTAATATATATAAATCTCGTGTCACAATGTTTGTCCTCAATGGACTCCTAAACCACTTAACCGATTATAATAAAATTCGCACACCATGTGCAGTTCGATCCAACTTGAGAGATAGGATAGCTTACATCCCGATATTCCCACGGGATCGGGAGTTACGCGGGTGAAACCGCATAGGGCAGCTAGTTTTAATATATATTCTAGGATTACAGCGTGAATTACAGAGTGTGTGACAAAAAAGCCGGTTTTTCCTGAAGTACCAGGCACTTCCTACAAAAAAATATAAAAAAAATGTCCAAAATTTAAGGGGTTATTTTAATTTGGAAAAATTACCGTAATTCACTAAAAAAAAAAAGATTTTTTGTGTTGTTGCAACACTATTATTGTCAGCAATCTCTTCGGTAAATCGTGATGGTTGGAACTCTGGGTGATATAGTGTAATTTTTCCAAAGTATTTATTTTTCTTTATTTACCATTTCTTATGATATTTTGGAAAAAGTCTGGGTGTACCTAAGTGGGATTATAGGGTTTCTGTTACACACTGTAGTTAGGTAGTTAGGCTCAAGACTGTTGACTACCCGCTAAGAGTCGCTAAGGGACTCCTCTAAGCGCGTTCAATTGCAATATCCCTAGTGAGCTGCCAGGAGTTACCCGTAGTGCTGTGTGCTATCCAAATGGTATTGAATATGTACTATGGGCTTAGATGGAATTACTAATACATGGATGTGTGCGTCTCAATTGCAATAGAATGTCTCTAGTGAACTGCCAGGAGCTACCCGTAGTGCTGTGTGCTATCCAAATGGCATTGAATATGTACTATGAGCTTAGATGGAGTTACTAATACATAGATGAGCACTACGGTAACTCCTGGCAGCTCATTTGGATAGCACACAGGTGCTATTCAAATGGTATTGAATATGTACTATGAGCTTAGATGGAATTACTAAAACATGGATGTGTGGTATAATGTTGTGTCACAATTGCAATAGAATGTCTCTAGTGAGCTGCCAGGAGTTACCCGTGCTATGTGCTATCCAAAGGGTATTGAATATGTACTATGGGCTTAGATGGAGTTACTAATACATGGATCTGTGGTATAATGGTGTGTGTCTCAATTACAATAGAATGTCTGAACACAAATGTCATATCTACCTCATACCAAATTTTATCGAAACCGGTCTATTAGTTTTAAAGACTATAACCTAACTTAGTATTAATTGAAAACAAAAATTAAAATAATAATTTCTTTTATCTATGTAAAAAAACCTGTTGGTGTTAGCACATAATTAGGTTTCGAACGCAGAATCCAGAGTAGTTTTTTTATTTAATACTTTCAGAGACTTTCAAATACTTTCAAATACGAATCTTAAAAATGTTTAGAGACTTACAAAGATTTTTATAGAGTTTTAGAGATTTACAGAGACTTTTATAGACTTTCAGAGGCTTTCCGAAACTTTTATAAACTTTCAGAGATTTTAATTGACTTTCAGAGACTTTTAAATACTTTCAGAGACTTCTATGGACTTTCAAAGACTCTAAAAACCTTTCAGAGACTTTTATAAACTTTCAAAAACTTAACTCGGTATAAAACCACATCCAAAAGATTAGCACCTCCATGTGACCAACTACAGAATTTGTACTTGAATAATTCAACTGTGAATATTTGGCCGACAGGCTGGTAACTGTTACACTGACTGCTGATTTCAATCGATCCTCTCTCGATTGGCTACCTATCGATTATACTGTATCGATTCTAAATCGAGACATTCTTTCACGCGATGCTGGAATCTGATTGGAGTTTTTGATTTATTTCAATTCTTATTTCAAAATGAGAAAAATAAAAACAAAGTGGAGAGTTCAGGGAAATAAGGCACTTGGTACAGATTGTATATTTTACATTGGCAGAGTATTATAGGAAGCTCTTTGGAATTGAGTAGCTGTGTCAGGCTCACAGCTAAGCGACGCTCGCTGATCGTTTACGGTCGTGCCGGTTAAGCGACGCCTGGCGCGGTCATTACTTCGATGGGTGGCCAATTAGTATTGTGGCAAAAATGTGTTTCTGTGAGCCCCTCCGTGCTTCGGAAGGCACGTTAAGCCGTTGGTTCCGGTTGCTACCTCTAGTAGCAGTCGTTAGGTCAAGTTAGAGGCCATAAGGCGATCTGAAAACTCTAACAATAGGTGAGCCACACCACTATACGAGAAGAAGAAGTAGCTGTGTCGATACAGTCTGCTTGTGAATATATGCTTAGCAAGCGGACTAGTCCATGTTAGTGAACTTAGCAGATCATTGTCCAGCAGATCAAAAATAAATGTGAGTTCTTATCGCATGCAGATGAGTTCTACAGTTCCTGATACTTTTTATGAATAGTTCTGGCGTTTTTGCCGAGATTTTTTTTTTCAAAATGATCTGCTAACTTCCCGTAGCAGATCATTTTACAGCAGATCAAAAACAAATGTGAGTTCTTTTAGCATGCAGGTCTGTTCTATAGTTCCTGATACTTTTTATAAATAGTTCTGGCGTTTTTGCCGTAAAAAAAGTAAATTGACAAAATAATCTGCTATTGAAGTTCGATAAGTTGACAAATACTATTTTTATAGTTTCAAATTATTTGAAAGGCTGAAACTCTTCTTTTATCCACATATTCGTATTAGAACTGCAGCCTAGAACTCGATTCGAGATCAGAACCCTGTTCCAAGTGCCAGCAGATCATGTCAGAACTCTTAGATCATGTCAGAATTTTTCACAAGTCGAAAAGTAAGATTTGCAGCGTTTCAAATGACATAGGACGCTGGAACTCTTTCGTTTTAGTTAGTTCAATATCAGAACTGCAGCTTAGAACTCGATTCGATCCTAGAACTCTCGTCCAAGTGCCAGCAGAGCATGTCAGAACTCTTAGAAAAAACTTCAACGGTCAAAATTTTTCACAAGTCAAAAAATAAGATTTGCAGCGTTTCAAATGACAAAGGACACTAGAACTCTTTCGTTTAAGTCAGTTCAATATCAGAACTGCAGCTAAGAACTCGATTCGATCCCAGAACTCTCGTCCAAGTGCCAGCAGAGCATGTCAGAACTCTTAGAAAAAACTTCAACGGTCAAAACTTTTCACAAGTCGAAAAATAAGATTTGCAGCGTTTCAAATGACATAGGACGCTGGAACTCTTTCGTTTTAGTTAGTTCAATATCAGAACTGCAGCTTAGAACTCGATTCGATCCCAGAACTCTCGTCCAAGTGCAAGCAGAGCATGTCAGAACTCTTAGATAAAACTTCAACGGTCAAAACTTTTCACAAGTCAAAAAATAAGATTTGCAGCGTTTCAAATAACATAGGACGCTGGAACTCTTTCGTTTTAGTTAGTTCAATATTAGAACTGCAGCTAAGAACTCGATTCGATCCCAGAACTCTCGTCCAAGTGCCAGCAGAGCATGTCAGAACTCTCAGATAATGTCAAAACTTTTCACAAGTCGAAAAGTAAGATTTGCAGCGTTTCAAATGACACAGGACGCTGGAACTCTTTCGTTTTAGTTAGTTCAATATTAGAACTGCAGCTTAGAACTCGATTCGATCCCAGAACTCTCGTCCAAGTGCCAGCAGAGCATGTCAGAACTCTTAGAAAAAACTTCAACGGTCAAAATTTTTCACAAGTCGAAAAATAAGATTTGCAGCGTTTCAAATGACATGGGACGCTGGAACTCTTTCGTTTTAGTCAGTTTAATATCAGAACTGCAGTTTAGAACTTGATTTGATCCCAGAACTCTCGTCCAAGTGCCAGCAGAGCATGTCAGAACTCTTAGATAAAACTTCAACGGTCAATACTTTTCACAAGTCGAAAAATAAGATTTGCAGCGTTTCAAATGACATGGGACGCTGGAACTCTTTCGTTTTAGTCAGTTCAATATCAGAACTGCAGCTTAGAACTCAATTCGATCCCAGAACTCTCGTCCAAGTGCCAGCAGAGCATGTCAGAACTCTTAGAAAAAACTTCAACGGTCAAAACTTTTCACAAGTCGAAAAATAAGATTTGCAGCGTTTCAAATGACATAGGACGCTAGAACTCTTTTGTTTTAGTCAGTTCAATATCAGAACTGCAGCTTAGAACTTGATTTGATCCCAGAACTCTCGTCCAAGTGCCAGCAGAGCATGTCAGAACTCTTAGATAAAACTTCAACGGTCAAAACTTTTCACAAGTCGAAAAATAAGATTTGCAGCGTTTCAAATGACAAAGGACGCTAGAACTCTTTCGTTTAAGTCAGTTCGATATCAGAACTGCAGCTAAGAACTCGATTTGATCCCAGAACTCTCGTCCAAGTGCCAGCAGAGCATGTCAGAACTCTTAGAAAAAACTTCAACGGTCAAAATTTTTCACAAGTCGAAAAATAAGATTTGCAGCGTTTCAAATGACATAGGACGCTGGAACTCTTTCGTTTTAGTTAGTTCAATATTAGAACTGCAGCTAAAAACTCGATTCGATCCCAGAACTCTCGTCCAAGTGCCAGCAGAGCATGTCAGAACTCTCAGATAATGTCAAAACTTTTCACAAGTCGAAAAGTAAGATTTGCAGCGTTTCAAATGACACAGGACGCTGGAACTCTTTCGTTTTAGTTAGTTCAATATTAGAACTGCAGCTTAGAACTCGATTCGATCCCAGAACTCTCGTCCAAGTGCCAGCAGAGCATGTCAGAACTCTTAGAAAAAACTTCAACGGTCAAATTTTTTCACAAGTCGAAAAATAAGATTTGCAGCGTTTCAAATGACATGGGACGCTGGAACTCTTTCGTTTTAGTCAGTTTAATATCAGAACTGCAGTTTAGAACTTGATTTGATCCCAGAACTCTCGTCCAAGTGCCAGCAGAGCATGTCAGAACTCTTAGATAAAACTTCAACGGTCAATACTTTTCACAAGTCGAAAAATAAGATTTGCAGCGTTTCAAATGACATGGGACGCTGGAACTCTTTCGTTTTAGTCAGTTCAATATCAGAACTGCAGCTTAGAACTCAATTCGATCCCAGAACTCTCGTCCAAGTGCCAGCAGAGCATGTCAGAACTCTCAGATAATGTCAAAACTTTTCACAAGTCGAAAAGTAAGATTTGCAGCGTTTCAAATGACACAGGACGCTGGAACTCTTTCGTTTTAGTTAGTTCAATATTAGAACTGCAGCTTAGAACTCGATTCGATCCCAGAACTCTCGTCCAAGTGCCAGCAGAGCATGTCAGAACTCTTAGAAAAAACTTCAACGGTCAAATTTTTGCACAAGTCGAAAAATAAGATTGCAGCGTTTCAAATGACATGGGACGCTGGAACTCTTTCGTTTTAGTCAGTTTAATATCAGAACTGCAGTTTAGAACTTGATTTGATCCCAGAACTCTCGTCCAAGTGCCAGCAGAGCATGTCAGAACTCTTAGATAAAACTTCAACGGTCAATACTTTTCACAAGTCGAAAAATAAGATTTGCAGCGTTTCAAATGACATGGGACGCTGGAACTCTTTCGTTTTAGTCAGTTCAATATCAGAACTGCAGCTTAGAACTCAATTCGATCCCAGAACTCTCGTCCAAGTGCCAGCAGAGCATGTCAGAACTCTTAGATAAAACTTCAACGGTCAAAACTTTTCACAAGTCGAAAAATAAGATTTGCAGCGTTTCAAATGACATAGGACGCTAGAACTCTTTTGTTTTAGTCAGTTCAATATCAGAACTGCAGCTTAAAACTTGATTTGATCCCAGAACTCTCGTCCAAGTGCCAGCAGAGCATGTCAGAACTCTTAGATAAAACTTCAACGGTCAAAACTTTTCACAAGTCGAAAAATAAGATTTGCAGCGTTTCAAATGACAAAGGACGCTAGAACTCTTTCGTTTAAGTCAGTTCGATATCAGAACTGCAGCTAAGAACTCGATTTGATCCCAGAACTCTCGTCCAAGTGCCAGCAGAGCATGTCAGAACTCTTAGAAAAAACTTCAACGGTCAAAATTTTTCACAAGTCGAAAAATAAGATTTGCAGCGTTTCAAATGACATAGGACGCTGGAACTCTTTCGTTTTAGTTAGTTCAATATTAGAACTGCAGCTAAAAACTCGATTCGATCCCAGAACTCTCGTCCAAGTGCCAGCAGAGCATGTCAGAACTCTCAGATAATGTCAAAACTTTTCACAAGTCGAAAAGTAAGATTTGCAGCGTTTCAAATGACACAGGACGCTGGAACTCTTTTGTTTTAGTTAGTTCAATATTAGAACTGCAGCTTAGAACTCGATTCGATCCCAGAACTCTCGTCCAAGTGCCAGCAGAGCATGTCAGAACTCTTAGAAAAAACTTCAACGGTCAAATTTTTGCACAAGTCGAAAAATAAGATTTGCAGCGTTTCAAATGACATGGGACGCTGGAACTCTTTCGTTTTAGTCAGTTTAATATCAGAACTGCAGTTTAGAACTTGATTTGATCCCAGAACTCTCGTCCAAGTGCCAGCAGAGCATGTCAGAACTCTTAGATAAAACTTCAACGGTCAAAACTTTTCACAAGTCAAAAAATAAGATTTGCAGCGTTTCAAATAACATAGGACGCTGGAACTCTTTCGTTTTAGTTAGTTCAATATTAGAACTGCAGTTTAAAACTCGATTCGATCCTAGAACTCTCGTCCAAGTGCCAGCAGAGCATGTCAGAACTCTTAGATAAAACTTCAACGGTCAATACTTTTCACAAGTCGAAAAATAAGATTTGCAGCGTTTCAAATGACATGGGACGCTGGAACTCTTTTGTTTAGTTAGTTCAATATCAGAACTGCAGCTTAGAACTCGATTCGATCCCAGAACTCTCGTCCAAGTGCCAGCAGAGCATGTCAGAACTCTTAGATAAAACTTCAACGGTCAAAACTTTTCACAAGTCGAAAAATAAGATTTGCAGCGTTTCAAATGACATAGGACGCTGGAACTCTTTCGTTTTAGTTAGTTCAATATCAGAACTGCAGCTAAGAACTCGATTCGATCCCAGAACTCTCGTCCAAGTGCAAGCAGAGCATGTCAGAACTCTTAGATAAAACTTCAACGGTCAAAACTTTTCACAAGTCAAAAAATAAGATTTGCAGCGTTTCAAATAACATAGGACGCTGGAACTCTTTCGTTTTAGTTAGTTCAATATTAAAACTGCAGCTAAAAACTCGATTCGATCCCAGAACTCTCGTCCAAGTGCCAGCAGAGCATGTCAGAACTCTTAGAAAAAACTTCAACGGTCAAATTTTTTCACAAGTCGAAAAATAAGATTTGCAGCGTTTCAAATGACATGGGACGCTGGAACTCTTTCGTTTTAGTCAGTTTAATATCAGAACTGCAGTTTAGAACTTGATTTGATCCCAGAACTCTCGTCCAAGTGCCAGCAGAGCATGTCAGAACTCTTAGATAAAACTTCAACGGTCAAAACTTTTCACAAGTCAAAAAATAAGATTTGCAGCGTTTCAAATAACATAGGACGCTGGAACTCTTTCGTTTTAGTTAGTTCAATATTAGAACTGCAGTTTAAAACTCGATTCGATCCTAGAACTCTCGTCCAAGTGCCAGCAGAGCATGTCAGAACTCTTAGATAAAACTTCAACGGTCAATACTTTTCACAAGTCGAAAAATAAGATTTGCAGCGTTTCAAATGACATGGGACGCTGGAACTCTTTTGTTTAGTTAGTTCAATATCAGAACTGCAGCTTAGAACTCGATTCGATCCCAGAACTCTCGTCCAAGTGCCAGCAGAGCATGTCAGAACTCTTAGAAAAAACTTCAACGGTCAAAATTTTTCACAAGTCGAAAAATAAGATTTGACGCGTTTCAAATGATATAGGACGCTGGAACTCTTTCGTTTTAGTCAGTTCAATATCAGAGCTGCAGCTTAAAACTTGATTTGATCCCAGAACTCTCGTCCAAGCGTCTTAAAGCTTAAATCTTATTTTTCGACTTGTGAAAAGTATTGACCGTTGAAGTTTTATCTAAGAGTTCTGACATGCTCTGCTGGCACTTGGACGAGAGTTCTTGGATCAAATCAAGTTCTAAACTGCAGTTCTGATATTGAACTGACTAAAACGAAAGAGTTCCAGCATCCCATGTCATTTGAAACGCTGCAAATCTTATTTTTCGACTTGTGAAAATTTTTGACCGTTGAAGTTTTTTCTAAGAGTTCTGACATGCTCTGCTGGCACTTGGACGAGAGTTCTGGGATCAAATCAAGTTCTAAGCTGCAGTTCTGATATTGAACTAACTAAAACGAAAGAGTTCCAGCGTCCTATGTCATTTGAAACGCTGCAAATCTTATTTTTCGACTTGTGAAAAGTTTTGACGTTATCTGAGAGTTCTGACATGCTCTGCTGGCACTTGGACGAGAGTTCTGGGATCAAATCGAGTTCTAGGTTGCAGTTCTGATATTGAACTGACTAAAACGAAAGAGTTCCAGCGTCCCATGTCATTTGAAACGCTGCAAATCTTATTTTTCGACTTGTGAAAAGTTTTGACCGTTGAAGTTTTATCTAAGAGTTCTGACATGCTCAGCTGGCACTTGGACGAGAGTTCTGGGATCAAATCAAGTTCTAAACTGCAGTTCTGATATTAAACTGACTAAAACGAAAGAGTTCCAGCGTCCCATGTCATTTGAAACGCTGCAAATCTTATTTTTCGACTTGTGAAAAAATTTGACCGTTGAAGTTTTTTCTAAGAGTTCTGACATGCTCTGCTGGCACTTGGACGAGAGTTCTGGGATCGAATCGAGTTCTAAGCTGCAGTTCTAATATTGAACTAACTAAAACGAAAGAGTTCCAGCGTCCTATGTCATTTGAAACGCTGCAAATCTTATTTTTCGACTTGTGAAAAGTTTTGACGTTATCTGAGAGTTCTGACATGCTCTGCTGGCACTTGGACGAGAGTTCTGGGATCGAATCGAGTTTTTAGCTGCAGTTCTAATATTGAACTAACTAAAACGAAAGAGTTCCAGCGTCCTATGTCATTTGAAACGCTGCAAATCTTATTTTTCGACTTGTGAAAAAATTTGACCGTTGAAGTTTTTTCTAAGAGTTCTGACATGCTCTGCTGGCACTTGGACGAGAGTTCTGGGATCGAATCGAGTTCTAAGCTGCAGTTCTGATATTGAACTAACTAAACAAAAGAGTTCCAGCGTCCCATGTCATTTGAAACGCTGCAAATCTTATTTTTCGACTTGTGAAAAGTATTGACCGTTGAAGTTTTATCTAAGAGTTCTGACATGCTCTGCTGGCACTTGGACGAGAGTTCTAGGATCGAATCGAGTTTTAAACTGCAGTTCTAATATTGAACTAACTAAAACGAAAGAGTTCCAGCGTCCTATGTCATTTGAAACGCTGCAAATCTTATTTTTCGACTTGTGAAAAATTTTGACCGTTGAAGTTTTTTCTAAGAGTTCTGACATGCTCTGCTGGCACTTGGACGAGAGTTCTGGGATCAAATCGAGTTCTTAGCTGCAGTTCTGATATCGAACTGACTTAAACGAAAGAGTTCTAGCGTCCTTTGTCATTTGAAACGCTGCAAATCTTATTTTTCGACTTGTGAAAAGTTTTGACCGTTGAAGTTTTATCTAAGAGTTCTGACATGCTCTGCTGGCACTTGGACCAGAGTTCTGGGATCAAATCAAGTTCTAAGCTGCAGTTCTGATATTGAACTGACTAAAACAAAAGAGTTCTAGCGTCCTATGTCATTTGAAACGCTGCAAATCTTATTTTTCGACTTGTGAAAAGTTTTGACCGTTGAAGTTTTATCTAAGAGTTCTGACATGCTCTGCTGGCACTTGGACGAGAGTTCTGGGATCGAATTGAGTTCTAAGCTGCAGTTCTGATATTGAACTGACTAAAACGAAAGAGTTCCAGCGTCCCATGTCATTTGAAACGCTGCAAATCTTATTTTTCGACTTGTGAAAAGTATTGACCGTTGAAGTTTTATCTAAGAGTTCTGACATGCTCTGCTGGCACTTGGACGAGAGTTCTGGGATCAAATCAAGTTCTAAACTGCAGGTCTGATATTAAACTGACTAAAACGAAAGAGTTCCAGCGTCCCATGTCATTTGAAACGCTGCAAATCTTATTTTTCGACTTGTGAAAAATTTTGACCGTTGAAGTTTTTTCTAAGAGTTCTGACATGCTCTGCTGGCACTTGGACGAGAGTTCTGGGATCGAATCGAGTTCTAAGCTGCAGTTCTAATATTGAACTAACTAAAACGAAAGAGTTCCAGCGTCCCATGTCATTTGAAACGCTGCAAATCTTATTTTTCGACTTGTGAAAAATTTTGACCGTTGAAGTTTTTTCTAAGAGTTCTGACATGCTCTGCTGGCACTTGGACGAGAGTTCTGGGATCGAATCGAGTTCTAAGCTGCAGTTCTAATATTGAACTGACTAAAACGAAAGAGTTCCAGCGTCCTGTGTCATTTGAAACGCTGCAAATCTTACTTTTCGACTTGTGAAAAGTTTTGACATTATCTGAGAGTTCTGACATGCTCTGCTGGCACTTGGACGAGAGTTCTGGGATCAAATCAAGTTCTAAACTGCAGTTCTAATATTGAACTAACTAAAACGAAAGAGTTCCAGCGTCCCATGTCATTTGAAACGCTGCAAATCTTATTTTTCGACTTGTGAAAAATTTTGACCGTTGAAGTTTTTTCTAAGAGTTCTGACATGCTCTGCTGGCACTTGGACGAGAGTTCTGGGATCGAATCGAGTTCTAAGCTGCAGTTCTAATATTGAACTAACTAAAACGAAAGAGTTCCAGCGTCCTGTGTCATTTGAAACGCTGCAAATCTTACTTTTCGACTTGTGAAAAGTTTTGACATTATCTGAGAGTTCTGACATGCTCTGCTGGCACTTGGACGAGAGTTCTGGGATCGAATCGAGTTCTTAGCTGCAGTTCTAATATTGAACTAACTAAAACGAAAGAGTTCCAGCGTCCTATGTTATTTGAAACGCTGCAAATCTTATTTTTTGACTTGTGAAAAGTTTTGACCGTTGAAGTTTTATCTAAGAGTTCTGACATGCTCTGCTTGCACTTGGACGAGAGTTCTGGGATCGAATCGAGTTCTAAGCTGCAGTTCTGATATTGAACTAACTAAAACGAAAGAGTTCCAGCGTCCTATGTCATTTGAAACGCTGCAAATCTTATTTTTCGACTTGTGAAAAGTTTTGACCGTTGAAGTTTTTTCTAAGAGTTCTGACATGCTCTGCTGGCACTTGGACGAGAGTTCTGGGATCGAATCGAGTTCTTAGCTGCAGTTCTGATATTGAACTGACTTAAACGAAAGAGTTCTAGTGTCCTTTGTCATTTGAAACGCTGCAAATCTTATTTTTTGACTTGTGAAAAATTTTGACCGTTGAAGTTTTTTCTAAGAGTTCTGACATGCTCTGCTGGCACTTGGACGAGAGTTCTAGGATCGAATCGAGTTCTAAGCTGCAGTTCTGATATTGAACTAACTAAAACGAAAGAGTTCCAGCGTCCTATGTCATTTGAAACGCTGCAAATCTTACTTTTCGACTTGTGAAAAATTCTGACATGATCTAAGAGTTCTGACATGATCTGCTGGCACTTGGAACAGGGTTCTGATCTCGAATCGAGTTCTAGGCTGCAGTTTTAATACGAATATGTGGATAAAAGAAGAGTTCCAGCCTTTCAAATAATTTGAAACTATAAAAATAGTATTTGTCAACTTATCGAACTTCAATAGCAGATTATTTTGTCAATTTACTTTTTTTACGGCAAAAACGCCAGAACTATTTATAAAAAGTATCAGGAACTATAGAACAGACCTGCATGCTAAAAGAACTCACATTTGTTTTTGATCTGCTGTAAAATGATCTGCTACGGGAAGTTAGCAGATCATTTTGAAAAAAAAAAATCTCGGCAAAAACGCCAGAACTATTCATAAAAAGTATCAGGAACTGTAGAACTCATCTGCATGCGATAAGAACTCACATTTATTTTTGATCTGCTGGACAATGATCTGCTAAGTTCACTAACATGACTAGTCCGTGTTCCGGTGCAGCCACAAACGGAGGGTTGGAAAATTTTAAGGAAAAACAAACTATAATTTTATAACCCTTGATCATAATTCTCTCTAGATTTTATGTACCTAATTCAATTCAACAGTATAGTACGTATAACTGAATAATAAAAACATGCCAAGTGCGAGCCGGACTCGAGCACAAAGGGTTCCGTACCATGTTATATGGGACAGACGGACGGCAGGCTGGACTGTGAAGTCTAAGGGCGTGTTCAGATGACACGCATCGACCACGTGCCCGCCACGCGCCTCACACGCGTTGAACACGCTTTGAAATTTGTTCTTTAAATAATTTGAGTCTTATGACACATTAATAGATCTCAAATTGCATTAATGCAAGTCCACCCGCTCACACCACGCGCTCAAAACCGCGGTTGCAGAAATGCAATTTGAGATCTATTCATGTGTCATAAGACTCAAATTATTTAAAGAACAAATTTCAAAGCATGTTCAACGCGTGTGATGCGCGTGGCGGGTGCGTGGTTGACGCGTGTCATCTGAACACGCCCTTAGAAATAGGGTTCCGTTTTTACCCTTTGGGTACGGAACCCTAAAAAGCGTGTGATGTTTTCTCTACCGTTTCTCAGTGGAAATTCCAAAGACCCGTATATGCTGAAGTTACACGTACCTTTGGGTTTTCACGATGTTTTCCTGTTAGTCCTAACCACAACCTCGAATTTAAAATCTACATACCTACAACAAAGTTATTACATCTCAATTTAATTTTATTCTAATTTTTGGGGTTCCGTAGGTACCTAAAGAGTAAAAACGGTACCGTTTTACTAAGACTCCACTGTCCGTCTGTCATCAGACTGTATCTCATGAACCGTGATAGCGAGACAGTTGAAATTTGGAATGCAAGTTACCTTACTTAAAAAATACTGGATCGATTGTGATGAAACTTGAAGAGACGTTTTAATTTAAACAGACGGACAACAAAGTGATCTTATAAGGGTTCCTTTTTTTACCTTTTGAGGTAAGGAACCCTAAAAAATTAGGGGTAAAGACATTGGTGGCGCTATCTTTAGTTTATTTTGACGTCATAATAACTCTGTTATCATTTATCAAAATGTGAGAATAGCGCACGTGAAAAATTTGTCCGGCGATGCACACCAATCTTTATGTTATTAACTTATACATTTTACTAGTTGCGTTTCGCGGCTTCACCCGCATATTATGTGAAATGTTTTTTAGTCCAGGTTTAATAATAAGTTCACGTATTATACCATTTCAGAATCTCAATAAAATAGGTCATTTTTTTAATTTGGTACTCGAGTGACCTTACATTATGTATACCTACCGAGAAAGGTAAAAAAATAAAAATAAACTATTTAGTTAAAACTTACTTAAAAAAACAAGTTAGTTTGCATCATAAAAATAATAGTTTGCATTCAATAGCACATTTATTCTGGAATACTATTCAAAAAACAGATAGGAATAATTCCTTCATTTGCAGTCTTGGCACCAAAAAGCATGGAGAAGGGAATTGAATTTTAAATTTTGAAAGTATCGCATACCTCGGTAACCTTAGAGGATAACTTAATTTTTTCTGAACCGCTACAGTGTCTTCTACCCGTAGGTAAAAAAGAAAGAAAGAAATAAACAAAATTTTATTATCTGAAACAAAAAAAAATAGACACATAAAAAGCACAAGAAAAAAAACTGGTTGCCTGTAAAGTCGGTATACGGGCGAAAGTTTTACGTGACAACAACTGTGCTCGAGTGGAAGGGACGCGTGCCTTTCACTTTTTATGTCTGTCTCTCTCGCTCTTAGGCGGGCTAACCATGCCCGCGTGCCTCTCACTCGCTCTCATTGTGAGCGCATAACGTCAGCGGAGCGTAACGCAGTTTCTTGAAGTGTCACCCGGCAAACCAATTTATAAAACGTTGTCACGTCAAAAGTAGAACAGCGCCCAGAAAAAAGGTTTCGTTCCACAGGTACCCATTTGTCCATTCATTACGGCACATCCTGACAATCCACATCGAAATCGGTTCAGCTGTACTTGCGTGACTTAAGACAGACAGAAATTCGCATTTATAAATGATTATTAGTAGTATAGTATGAATGTAATATAATGACAAAGGTCATATGTACAAACTATGTTGTAATCTGTGCGTACATTCGTGATCAGTGTCTCTTTAGACGTTGTTAAATTAACAGTGTTTTATTTTAGTTACGTATAGTGTTTAGATAGTTTTATTTAATTATTTATTATGTGAGTATTTTTTTTATTTTTATTAAATAAGAGGAGGTTCTTTTACAAATCCCTATCGATAGAGATTTACAAATGTGAAGTAAGTACTAACTTCAAGTAGGCGCGTATTTATTTTATTATACCTTTTTACAGAATAGTCCGATTTTGGTAATTCTTTTCTTATTGCATTTATTTTTTATATTGAGGGCAGGTAAAGTGCGAATATATTATGTAGGTTTTAGAAACTTAGAAGTTATTTTGATTTTGACTTTTTTTTTGTGGAGCTCAATATATTTTTAACTAGACAGACAGACGGATGGACCACAAAGTGATATAAGGGTTCCGTTTTTTCCTTTCGCGGTACGGAACCCTAAAAATGGTAAATACTTAAAATAATCAATATTAATAGGTTTCGGAAAGTGTTCTTATTCAGCGCGATTTTTTTATACTCAGACAACAAACAAATCGGCCGATAGCTACGATTGTTCATTACTTATTTTAACAAAATCTCTTGTCCGAATTTTCCTACTTAAAAGGAAAATTCAATGAAAAAAAATCCCCCGTTTTGAAAGCAAAACGAAACGTAGCGAAAATCTTAAATATTCTTCAGATAAAAAGGTGGTATTAAAGAAACATTTTAAGAGTAAAATTAAGCCACCTTGATCCCGGGATTACTTACTTGTTAAAAATCTCGAAAGATATTTTAATGAGGTGTCTGAAAAAACCGGCCAAGTGCGAGTCGGGTCGCGCACGAAGGGTTCCGTGTCATTATATTCTGTTTTTAGTATTTGTTATTAAAGCGGCAATAGAAATTCATGTGTGAAAACTTCAACTGTCACGGTTCATGAAATACAGCCTGATGACAGACAGACTGACAGTGGAGTCTTAGTAAAAGGGTCCCGTTTTACCCTAAAAAAAATTAGGTGTTCTTGTACTTCGATTTGTTGAGCAATCGTGTGTGTTTGCCATTTTCTTTCTGCTGTGCAAATTGAATGAAGATCTTATGATGTTAATGTTAAGGTACCTGCGCTCTCTTCATACAAACGTAGTCGACTGTTTCCTCCCTGGATAATGACACTAACACAAATATTTTTGTGCCATAAAATCTATAACTGCCATGACTATGCCCCTATGTTTTGTTATTTTTTTATTTTCTAATTATCATAGAAATTAAGATAAAAAAAAATAGGGGCATGGTCGGTCATGGCAGTTAAAAGTTTTATGCACCAAAATATTTGCTTTAGTGTCAATCCTGGGAGGAAACAGTCGACTACGTTTGTAATAGTTTGTATGGAAAGAGCCCCCGGTACCCTTTCCTCTTAAGAGCAATACTCGTGTATTGCTCTCTCCATACAAATGATAAATAAATCTTGCAGCGCAGCGCCATCTTTAGTCTACTAAGCAACTAGGCTTGTGTCATGGTAGTCAAATAATGCATAGAATACTTATTTACTTTGTTTTGTAAATACATAAAATGTCATTGTTTGTAGGAAGTCAACATTTAAAACGCCCATAAGGTGACAATGTCCAGAGTGGCAAGTTGACTAACTACTAAACGTCTAAAACTGGAACTAAATCGCGGCGAACATTTTGCGTTTGGTTACCTCCGCTCTATGGAATGAAAATAATTATGAAACAGACATAAACGAGTGGATGTTTTGAATTTTTTGCAGAAAGAATTCAACAATATTTTAAATCTGAAGTGATGTTAATGTTCAAGTTTTGTAATGCAGATTCAAATAAACAATTAAAAACGTTTTATTTTTGGAAAATTTGCGATTATTTCGATATAAGACACTAAACTCAAAGGTCATGTAGTTTAGCTGCCCGACTTCAAATTATGTTGATAACGTTTTAAAAATTAAAAAAAAAATGTATGCTAAGATTCGACTATTACATCTTGAAAACTGAGCAATTTGTTTATCACTCTGAAAACCCTAATCAGATCCCCACCAAATTTTTGTGAGACCACCCCTGAGCTATTCCCTTTCTAACACAAACATTTTCATCTCAATCGGTTGAGCCATCTTTGAGTAATCGGTGAACATTCATAAAAAAAGACGGACAAGTGAGTGATCTTATAAGGGTTAGTTTATTTACCTTTTGAGGTATGAAACCCTAAAAAGCGACGAATTGGGAACCTCGTTTTTGTGAAGTAGGTTAAAAAAGTCATGAGTATGTGATCCTCTAAAGGCTTTAAAAAAAATTGGAACTGAAAAACTGTGAACAAGTCTTCACTACATAGTATAAAACAAAGTCGCTTTCTCTGTCCCTATATCCCTTTGTATGCTTAAATCTTTAAAACTACGCAACGGATTTTGATGCGGTTTTTTTAATAGATAGAGTGATTCAAGAGGAAGGTTTATATGTATAATACATGCATAATATAGCCGTGCAAAGCCGGAGCGGGTCGCTAGTACTAAATAATCAATTACGTAGTACATACTTAAAATGTCATCAAGTTATCATTAACTAATACCTTGTTAGGCGGTTGTTAATTAAATCTGTATGTTAATAAACTAGGTTTAGGTATTTATCTATTAACATAGGCAATGTACTGTAGGTATAATGGGGAAGTATTGGATTTTCTCACTTTTTATTACCGACTTCAAAAAAAGAGGTTCTCAATTTATCGCGTAATTTTTTATGTATGTCGATTATTAGAAGACGTTTCAACCGGTTGAAATGATTCTTTTTTTATTATCGACTTCGGTTATGTTTGTTAAACTTTATTTGAATTTTTGTATATTCATCCTACGGTTGCCTACAGCGATAAAATAGCTTAATTGAACAACTTTTTGTTAAAGTATTAAACTTTTAGTTTTTTGGTTTTTCAAGATATTTTGTGTGTTGTGTAGAGTGTTTATCTATCTAGCTTTTACCCGTGACTTCGTCCGCTTAGAGGTTGGATTTCCTTTCTTACCGCAGGCGTCATAATAGCTGTGTCCCAAATTTTAACCTAATCCGTCTATTCATTAATTAAGCTATGTGTTATAATCAGCCCTCCCTACCAAAATTGATTAAAATAAAATTAATGGTGATATTGTTATTTCGAAAAATTTATGATGAAGGTATTTTTTCCAAACAAAGATAGATAGATAGATAAATTCTTTATTGTACACACCATATCCAAATAACATTAAATAAAAACAAAGCTTAAGCCTAAGTGTTACAAAGGGCGGCCTTATCGCTCAAAGCGATCTCTTCCAGGCAACCTTTGTATGGACAAGAAGTTGAGGAAGGTGAAGGGTAGGGTGTTCAAATTTAGGAAAATTAACTAGGATGCAAATAACAACAAAAACATGACAATAAATACATACTTAACTACATACTGATAATAATTACATATTCCACATAAATAAACTTATATACATACATACATATATTATCTTTACAAACTAACTGGTTGGTCAGAAAATTTTGAACCGATCAACTAATAAAAATCTTTTTAAGAAGTAAAAGTGCTATGCTCATTTCTTTATAAATTAACTAATTCCCTTCTTCTATATACCAATTCATTATTAGAGGCTTAATGTAATGTCTTTAATTTAATGTATAAAAGTAAAGATGTACATGTTTAAAGAAAATTGGTGAAAATGATAACCTACTTTCTTTTTTTATCTTTTTAGTATTTTTTTGACGAAAACATTTACGAAACATGCGAACGTACGACCTTGTATTTATTAGTATTTAGTTTAAGGACATTTTCTAAATTATCTAGCTAAGAGTATACTGCCTAAAATGGTATTGCCACATCTTTAAAAATCCTCAATTGTTGTTAAATATTTAGTAAAGGGTGATTATCCCAAACCGTTTTGGTTTTAACTTTGCATCGACATATCAGTCAGTTATCAGTGAGGCCTTTGATTTTTATATTTATCATAAAATGTAAGAAATAATTTAATGTAAAAACTGTAAACACAACAATTATCAGTTATCAATTAACAGTTTTAGCTATTGGCAACAGGCGTTTTGCATTTGGTCCCTATATGCACCTTAGTTGGACCCCATAAGGTGCAAGGGTACCTGCGCGCTCTTCATACAAACGTAGTCGACTGTTTCCACCCTGGATAATGACACAATATGTTTGTGCCATAAAACCTATTACTGCCATGACTATGCCCCTATTTTTCTTTTTTTTTTTCTTTTTTAATTATCATAGAAATTAAGATTAAAAAAAATAAAAATAAAAAACGGGGCATGGTCATGGCAGTTATAAGTTGTGTGCACCAAAAATATTTGCTCTAGTGTCATTATTCAGGGAGAAAACAGTCGACTACGTTTGTTATAGTTTGTATGGAGAGAGCCCTTGGTACTTTTCTCTTAATGGCATTTAAGGAGTAATTTAAGAATAATATTTTACTATCACTTCACTACATAGTATAAAACAAAGTCGCTTTCTCTGTCCCTATTTCCCTTTGACCGCTTAAATCTTTAAAACTACGCAACGGATTTTGATGCGGTTTTTTTAATAGATAGAGTGATTCAAGAGGAAGGTTTATATGTATAATACATGCATAATATAGCCGTGCGAAGCCGGGGCGGGTCGCTAGTTATCAATATATCAAGTAATAAATTTGACTCAAATTGTCAAAACAGTGTAATCAGAGGTTACAAAGTTTACAAGAGATAGAGCGGACGCGTGCTCACTGCTCATTAGTGCTCATTTAAAAAAAATGTTAGTAAACAATAGCCACTTCCTATAGTATCCTACGATTTCGTGAGTATTTTCCATAAAATAAAATTATATAATAAAATGGTCCATGGACGGACAGCCCAGATCTGTACTTTTTATCATATAGGGTAGGAGTTTTTGTTAGGTATTTTAAAATCGGGTAGAGATGGAATCGGGTAGAGTCGGCATGTAGCCACATTTTCATTATTTAAAAATAATAATATTTCTAAAATCTCAAAAAAGTTGCGCGTTTTGTAAAAAAAAGGTTGTCTTACGGACGATAATTTTACGTGATAACGTCAGAATAAGAAAACGATGAAAAATTTAGTTTTTTTTTGTTATTCCTTTAATATTTTTTTACATATTTTTTCTTTTTTCCTTTATATTTTTTTTCCTTTGTATAAGTCTTCTATTCGTCACTCGTCATCATAACACAAGCCTAGTCACGCACACACGCGCGTCAAGCTTGTAGTAATGTACTTATCACAGACCGTTGTTGTATGAAACCTTACAATCCTATTCCTTGTTTAATCATGTGGCAACAGCAACTATTTTGTGAATGCAGGTTCCATCAATTTATTAGACGTTATCACGTCAGAAATTAAATATTGTTAGTCGGACTTCTGGATCTCCTCCAGATTTTTTTACCTATTTCGGGTGACTACCAGAATTGCCTAATTGCTAAAAGATAATTCAGTTAGATGCTATAAAAGATAGCCGAAAGACAATTTGGTTAGATTTCCTTTAACCAAGACCTTCAAATGGTTGAGTTAATATTATAAGAAGAGAAGAGACGCATGTGACTAGAAGAGTAATTAGTAGGTATCTAGAGTAATCAATGTAGAGGCATGCAGAGGAAGGAGACGATCTAAGAAAATATGGATGAACTGTGTAAGACTAGATATGAGAGAGATGGATGTGAAAGATGAGATGACGACTTATAGAGAAGAATGGAAGAAGACGACGTACTGCACCGACCTCAAATAAATTGGCACAAAGGCAGCTGATAGGTTGAGTTATGTAGCAATAGACATCTTTGTTATGGCTCAAAAGGCTTATGCAACGAATTTTATTAAAAGAACCTCAGAAGTTCCTCAGGTCTTCCGTCCTTTAAACCAGATCGTCAAAGATGGAAAGATCGATGAACGTAGTTAACTATACATTATAAAACAATTAAGGCACGTGGTTTAATTTAACTATAGTAATTGTCTAAAGTTCTAAGATACGGAAATAAGGTCGCTTCCTTGATAGGCAAACACGAGAGACGCTCGTGCTTGAACTAAACCTCGGCGCTTGCGCACAGTTGAGATAAAATTTGTACTAGCATATTTATTTATTTTACACAAATACATACACACCCCCAATCTAAGAGCGGTATTAAAACAATTGCGTGAGGTGATTGCACGGCCTGCGGAATTATTTATTTTCTTTCAGTTTTTCGTAAAAATGACTCAGTTAAAAACCGAAATGTAGCATTTTGGGAAACCCTGTTTTAGAACATAAATCAACTACTAATACTTTTGAAACTATCGCTTTAAATTAAAGTGCCGTTTATGAATTCACCAATTATTATTACAAACGTTGTGTTGCCATACAAAATAAAAATAAATAAAAAAGGAAAGTATATAAAAAATAGATGTTGTTCGATTCTCCGACCTAACGAATATACACAAAAAATTTGATACAAATCGGTTCAGCCGTTTAGGTGGAGTTTGGCAACTAACACCGCGACACGATTGACATCAATATTTTTTTTTAATTCATTAACCATTCTCGTACTTTAAGGAATATTCTAAAAAAAGAATAAGCTAAATTGGTTCAGATGTTCTCGAAATTTGAGCTTAGCAACACCATCTATAAATTATAGAAGATTTGTATGGGAGAATATAGAAGTGTTATTTTTAGAACTTTTCAAGCATTTTTTTTAATTTTTCTCTACGTAAAAAAATAAAGAAAATGCATTTATTTCAGATACCTAAGATCAGTATTTTAAAATTAGAATTAACAAAAAAATAAAATCAAAACCTATACATAAAATAAAAATATAAAGTAAAATAATATTAGGGCGGTAAAACTTAAGTAAAAGACATTAGGGACGGGATTACAAATGGCGTATGGCGCAAATGTCATTAGAGCAATGGTCAATTTATAGGAAACGTTCCCTGATTGACCACCACTCCCCTGAAATGCACCATAAATGGGGAGTTGACCCTCTCCGCAACCGTCTTCAGGATACTGTTGTGACTCCCCCGCACCCTGCCCACTAAAAAAACCATCCGCGTACTTTAAGGAATATTCTTTAAAAAGAATTAGAGAAATCGGTTGAGCTGTTCTCGAGATTTTCGTTTAGCAACACATTCAGCGATTCATTTATATATTATAGACAGAAGACAGAAGAGAAGAAGATTACGATCTTATAAAAAATCTATTGGTGTACTGCCGGTCAGGCTTTGAAGCCACAACCTCCAGAAAAAAGACTACCATGGTATCTAAACATTATTTTATTATTTACAGAATGTTCCGGTTTGTAGCACTAAGTTTGGTGTATCTTCTAGTCAACGTGAGAACTTCTGAAGGTAACCCGATCACGAACGAGGTGGAAAATGATGATGAACTGGTCCTGGCCATGGTGGTAAGCATCTTTTTTAAGTGGAAAGGATACCGGGGGCTCTCTCCATACAAACTATTACAGACGTAGTCGATTGTTTTCTCCCTGGATAATGACACTAGAGCAAATATTTTTGGTGCATAAAACTTATAACTGCCTATGCCTCTATTTTTTTTAATCTTAATTTCTATGATAATTAGAAAATGAAAAACCCAAAAATAGGGCATATTCATGGCAGTTATAGGTTTTATGGCACAAAAGTATTTGTGCTAGTGTCATCCAGGGAGGAAACAGTCGACTACGTGTATGGAGAGAGCGCAGGTACCCTTTCACCTTAAGTTCCACCCTTATCGGAGGTTGGACAGCATCAGGGCAATTTTTTTTTCGAGGCTGCTGCTTTGAAGAGCGAGGTAGTGCTGCAGCCGAACCAATCCCTGAGGTTCTTCAACCTAGAGTGGCGTCTTCGGCATATACTCTGTGCATCTTACTTTATCTATCCAGTATTCATTAGGTATGTCCTGTGATCTCACCCGCGTAAGTCCAAGATCGAGATTGGATTAAAAAGTAGCCTTCCTTAAGAATTGGGCTATGAAATCCAAAGATATTTTGTTCAAATCGAGATAGTTCCAAAGATTTAAACTTTTCTGCTTTTTAGCTTTATCATTTAAGTACTTGTTTGAAAAATCGAGTCAAATGGTCTTAATAAACAGAAAACGTAGTTTCATAGAGAATTCATTGTTTTTTATTGATGTATGTGTATGTTTGTTACCTATGCAATTAAAAACAACTACTCTGAGTACTAAATAACATGTCATAATGTGTAAGGAGTTGGCAAGTGTCAAAATGGATTGATGTCGTATTGTTTAAAAACGTATATTTGTTCAAACTATATAAGGTACGAATACATTGATGACAGAAATGGTAAACACAAACAAAATGAGTGTCAAAATGTGCAAATGCAATGAGAACCTATTAAAATTTAATTATTACTATTAGATAGCTTTTTTTCTGGAAAGGTCGTGGTATACTTCATCATTACATAGTATAAAACAAAGTCACTTTACGATGTCTGTCCCTATGTATGCTTAGATCTTTAAAACTACGCATCGAGTTTTGATCCGGTTTTTTAATAGATAGAGTGATTCAAGAGGAAGGTTTATATGTTTATTACACGCATAATATAACCGTGCGAAGCCAGGGCAAGTCGCTAGTTATCTCTTTTGCTGCCAAACACAGGGTTGCGGGTGCGATTCCCGCCTCAGACATAATATATTTATGCTAAGATATTTGTCTGTGGTCTGGTTGTTTCTATGTATTATAAGTATATATTTACAAAATAAAAGTACTTATATAAGTAGTATATCCGTTATCTTGCACCCATAACACAAGTCTAGTTACTTAGCTTGGGGCTAGATGGCGATGTGTAGAATATCCTGCATATTTATATTTATTAATTTTATATTTTAATATCGACCAAGTTGAATTTGAATAATCAACCAAAAACGCGCAGCTAGTATGTAGATTAAATTATCCATAAAGCCTATATTAGATAAGTCAAGATGAACTTTGTTGATTGATCCCTGATCGTGTTACTGTTATTGCAAAATATTGAATCGTAATAGAAAACTTAAGATAAACTAATTATAGTTTACAGTTCCTACTATCTTATAGATCCGGATGACGAGGAAAAACAATAATTGAATATATGTAGAAATATATAAACCAGCTCAATCCCCTTTTCAAATGATATACTAACGAAAACTGAGAGTAAACGTCTGTCAAAAGAAAAACACTTCGTAAGAAATCTCCGAACTACCTAAGGTTTTAAAGAAAGAAAGAAACATGTTTATTTGTTACCAAAGGGAACTATTTTAATATAAGAAAATAAAATAAAATAAATAGAGTGGTTACAAAAAAGAAAACTACCTAGCCTATAGCGCTACATACCGCTACACAGAAAATGTGTTGCGCGCTGATTTTCAGTCATAAACCTACCTCAAATTAATATAGGATAATTATAAAATATAATCATTATTTAATCCTAATCACAGGCTTAATAAAGGTATTACAAAAAAAAAATATAATAAAACAAATAATAATAAAAATAAAGATAATGTTTGATTTCGATTTGTAAATGGGCAAATCAACGGCATTTTCGTCGAAAAGTAGTTCGAAATATGATCCACACAAAATATCTATTAAATTAAGTCTACATAGGTAGGTATAATAAAATAATAAAAAGACAAGATTCAAAGATCAGGTTTGAAATTAAAGTATTTTTCCAAAACAAATAGATAGAAAAATAAATAAATTTTAAAGAAACAGGTTTCAATTCATTTAGGTTTTGTTCGTTAAAATTTAGATTACTTTAAGATATAAAAGATAAATTAATCAAGGTTTTTATCGACTAAAAAAAAACTGAACGGACTTGTTTTTTTACTTGACTTTGAACAAGTGAGAAATACCTATATTATTAATTGCAGAATTTTACACTCATATTTTTTTTATCTAAATATTTAACGACTTGGAAACTTCTTTATCTACATACCTATACACATAGAATATCTACTTTAATATTAATTAACTATACAGGGTTATTGGAAATTAATTGACACGGCGTTAAAAGCTTCTTCTGTGCACCTTAACGATCAACTTTTGTTCTACGACTTTTGGAAATTCGAAAAAAAAAATGAAAATTTTGAGGTTATGTAAATTCGAAAAATAGCTGATTTTTTAAAACAAAGGTCATTCACACCAAGAACAGTAGATGAAACTTAAAAAATAAGTAAAATTTTAAGGTTACTGACCTCTCCGTGTAAGGAACAGCTGATTTTCAGGTAAACCTAACCTCAAAATTTTCAAAAAAATGTTCGAATTTCCAAAAGTCGTAGAACAAAAGTTGTTTGTTAAGGTGCACAGAAGAAGCCCTTAACGCCGTGTCAATTAATTTCCAATAACCCTGTATAGAGAAAAGATTTTGTTTGTAACGAATATGCTCCGAAACGACTCGACCTATTTTGATGTAATCTGGTATGAGGATACATTGATTCAATTGGAGTAACTATATTTACTTACGCAGTAAAACCGCAGAGCGCTGTTAGTTTGTATTACCAATAGATCTCTCCAATTTGAGATCTCGCCCTTTTTACTATTCATCCCCCATTTCCATCCCCTTATCCCGCTTATGTTCGAAGTCAAAAAATGAATTGACCTAAGCTACTCGTATACCAAAAATCATGAAGATCGGAGCAACGGTACTCAAGTTACCGTTCAAAAAGCATACAAAGTTACAAACATACAAATTTACAAGCACACAAAGTTACAAACATACAAAGAAACAAACGACCAAGCGTCTTACCACTAAACCTTCACACGTTTCACTTGGGTAATAAGTAATCTCTACATATAATAAATTCGAAGTTTTGGAAGTAAGCGTTCTACGTCCATAATGATCTTAGCACTATAGAATTCGCTAACCTTATATAGCTCCGGTAGAAAAAAATCTTGCATGTGCGATTCAGGTTTTCTTAAATTTAGAAAATCACAAATTAGTTGATTATTCTTTTTGTTCTGCTTAAAAATTTTGTACACTTATGTATTTTAAGAATACATAGCAATATACACATTTTTTAACTAAAAAATAAAGTAATTAATTTAATAAGATATTTTTTTAATTTCAAGTAACTAGCGCCATCTCTTCGTTTTCGCGAAACTACCATTCATCTCAGAAAATGTTGATTTGGTTTGTTTACCTTTGTTTGTGCAGTCTAATTTCGGGAACTAGGAAACAGATTTTAACATAATCTTCACGAATGTGTTCAGAAAATATCAGAAGAGGTTTAGGTATTTCAAGTAGATTTATGTTACTAATTAAAATTTGATATTTCTTGGCGTAAAAAATAAACCATAATATTTTTGCATGAAAACGTACAGAACGTAGGGATGATGTCAAAATTGTCATTTTGACATACGGAAAGAAGCATCTAGCGCCATCTCTTTTTTATTTATAATTTTATTATGGCTTCGCATTACCACTATCGTGCATATAGCCAGTGTCGCGGTCAAAGAAAATTAAATCTAATGCAGGAGCGTTTTTTGAATTTGGAACATTACAACGCTCCAGCAATTTTGTATGAACATGTGTATGAAGCGGCGTGCTGGGGTTATTAAAAACTTAAATACTCTTTGATTGGATCTCTTTTATCAAAGTACTAGCGACCCGCCCCGGCTTTGCACGGCTATTATGCAGTATCTCTTCTCTTATACATATAAAATGCTTTGTCCTGAATGACTGACTGACGGATCAACGCACAGCCTAAACCGCTGATCGCAGAGCTCTGAAACTTGGAGGGTGTGTTCTTTGTATGACGTAGGCAGCCGATAAGAAAGGATTTTCCGAAATCCTACCCCTAAGGGGGTGAAAAAGGGGGAAGAAGTTTGTATGGGACAACGTGATTCCTTGGTCCAATCTACTTAAAAATTTGCATAAACATTCTTTAACAGAATTGATGAAACACGTGTTTCGTATTTTATTAAAATTCATCCTCTAACGGGATTAAAAAGGGGTAGGAAGTTATTTTGGGGGTGATTTCCTCCGAAGTTGATATCAATACTCCTTTTAACTTACCTACATTGTATTTTGACACATGTTTGAAAACACAATCCGATTTTATTCAAAAGAGGTTGCACTTTTAGAACACGGCCTCATAGGAACGTAGTATTCGAAATTTAAAATGGTGAGGACTAGAACTGTGCTAGAACATTTTGGTTATGTTTACGAATTATTCCCTAAACAAACCCGCGTAAGTCCCGTTACCGTGGGAATATCGGGATAAAATGTATGCTACACTATTAAGTATTCTGTGACGTTCGTGTTTGCTGGAACGCGTTCAGCCGAGCGGCTGCAGTTTTTTGTTGTTTACTCAGGACCTACTAATTGGATTTTGATGTTCCTAAAATGTGCCTATACCACGACCTTCCTCAAAATAGAGCTATCTAATATTGTAAACCAGATTTCAATTGATTTAGGCGTTTTTAATTGTATATGTAACATGAAATTTAAATACTATATATTTTCGTTCTACTACTTTTTCCCACAACCCATTTTTTTAATTTGCTTCCAAGTACACACTTTTGTCCTTTCTTTCTTTATTATGCGTATAGAGAAAACATGTAAAATACGACATACGAAAACACATGATAATACAAAAGAATGTTTAAAATAACCTACCGATTTTGGTAATATTAAAACCCACAGAAATAATGTTTAAAATAACCTACCGATTTTGGTAATATTAAAACCCACAGAAATATATTAGTGATAAAACCAATTAAAAATCCTGTTAAAGCCATTTTCGACTTCTATGCGGACGAAGTCGCGGGCAAAAGCTAGTATAAAATAAAAACATTTTTTAAAGAAAAAAATGTCACAACGTCAGGGACCTGGCAGCTCACTGAAGTGGCCGGATCTGACCCTGCCTCATCAATACCCCTCTTTAATTTGTGCTATCGATACGAAGAAGAAGAAAGAAAAAATATTTTTTATTGTAATAAATAGGCTCTGAAACTACAGTATTTTATTGAAACACTAGCGACCCGCTCCGGCTTCGCACGGCTTTATTATTCATGTATTATACATAACCTTCCTCTTGAATCACTCTATCTATTAAAAAAACCGCATCAAAATCCGTTGCGTAATTTTAAAGATCTAAGCATACAAAGGGACATAGAGACATAGGGATATAGGGACGGCGAAAAGTGACTTTATTTTATACTATGTAGTGATAGTGATGAGGATCTTCAATCCATAGACATTGACTTCTAGTTATGAACAAAGCGAACAGAGTTTTAAGTCTAATTGAATATTAGTAAAGTAGTCAGAAAGGCTTATTTGTCATTAATTGTTCAAGTAAGCATAGCTTAGGTACCTAAAGCAGCTCAACTTCGTTAGAATCTCAAAGATGAAACCGCTGAACTTAATCAAAATGTTACTCCGCCTTGGTTTCCATCACAAACATTGTAATTATGAATAGAAATTTGTTATTGAAGTTAATCTTGTTCCTATAAATAAATATCTTGAAATTTTAAGACCATTGAAATTTTACAAATATCTTTTTCATGCCATCTATTCAAAACAAAGTGTTTCACTATTATTTCTTATTTCTGATGTGTTCCTAGTGCTATTACATTTTGTATCATTTTTCATTAGATAAACTATTATTTATTTTTTTGAAGTGGTACTCACCGGGGATCTTATTGAGCGAGGATTAATGAGTTTAAATTTGGAACATGCATTTTCCAACGTATCGCTCGTGGATTCAAAACAGCGCCCTTGGCAGTATAATATTATTTATCTCCTTTATGATACAATCTACTATATCATTATTTAGGTAGGTACAGTAGTTTTTACATTACGATGGACTCACTACGTCTTAAAATCTGAGGATGTTTTATCTGAACCTAAATATTGGCACTCACTATCAGGTGGGACACTAGTCAAACATTAAATCATACAAAGCATAGCATTTTTTCTTAGTTTAGGGAATACATAAGTAAAATTTAAGAAATACCTACAATATTTATTCAGTTCAAATCCAGGTTAATTATTCTCAATATCTTTTTTGTAATATGCATTTAGGGTGATACGCTTTTTGTTCACTCCAATGTTCTCATTTATCTCCAAAACGGCTGAACCGATTTAAATTCAGTTTTGATGATTGCCTAAAAGGAAAATTACTGTCCACAGGTCAACAGACATGGAGAAAGAGCACCTGACTCGGATGAGCTGTCGTTTTCAGAACAGATTGAAACAATTAAAAATTTGACGTATATTGAGGGACTGGAAGGTCTTACAAATGTAAGTAATTTTTACCCTAACCCAATGATCAAAAACATTTTCGTTCATTCGTTTCGTTCAAAAAAAACACCTGCCCGGGAAAGAAGTTTTGAACCCTAGTTTATTTATTTATCTATTTGGAGATCCAACAGCTATTATCTTTCTAATATAAGTATATAAATTACGTGTCACGTTGTTTGTGCGCGATGGACTTCTAAACTACTGAACCGATTTTAATCAAATTTGCACACCGTGTGCAGTTTGATCCAACTTGAAAGATATTATCCGATATTCCCACGGGAAAGGGAGTTACGTGGATGATACCGCGGAGCGCAGCCACATGGCGCAGCTAGTATACTTATAAAACATAGTGTAACAACAGCAAACCAATTACAGGATCTCACGGGAAAAAAATTATGTGCTTAACTCAAACATAGTTAACTAAACTATGTTTATATTGGACTAGTATTTTTGTGCTAAAGAATACATTAAAATTTGATTGCTCTTCTAATCTTAGCAACTTGCCCTAAGTAAGGGTGCCCTTAAGGCTGCCTGCATGGCCTCTTTGGATATAATGCTGATTCGTTTTAGCCAAGCAGCCAGCCCTTTCACTCGACTTCATGCTTCAAACGAATTGCTTAAAAATCAGTCAGTAAAAATTCTCTATCTATTTTTCAAGTAATTGCCTCTGATTATTAATTCTAGTATCATTATCATAATTTTCATCAGTATCATCAATAATCGATAGATCTGTGGTATCTCCGTGACCTTCATTGAACATTATGTTACCGGCGTAAGGTCACGTTTTCACGTAATACGATCACGTAGCCCGTTCCGTTCCGTAACGTAGACGTATTGACGTAAATATTGACTTTACACTCTCGTGGAATTAAGTGCTCTTAATTGAGGTTACATTTTATGACTATAAAATCTAACCGTTATTTTAATCATCTCCATTCTTCGCCTATTTGTATAAGATGTATTTAAAAAGCCTTTCGTTTTTATTTCGTTTATAAAATACGTGTACAAATGAACTGTCGATCTATCTATCTAAATCATAAAAATCTTTGAACTTTGGATTCAAAGATCTGAGTGACTGAATTATTTTATACTATATAGTATTTTTTAATAATAACACACAAATATGGCAGACACAGCCGCGGGCAATAGCTAGTTTTTAAGAACAAAAAAACTTAAGAAATCTATTTATTAGGCAGTAAGAAATAAAATCAACTTGCTAGGTCCATGGTATTCAGGAATTAAATACCATTGTATGGAGAAACCGATACCCGCAAATCCTCTTAAGACTTAGAAGCAATAATTATTATAAGCTGACCACCTGTAACTGCGTCATGCAGTTGCAGTGCTAGTCTTCCTTCTTCTTCTCATAACTCTTTTTTTTATACACCACAGCTTGGAAAACAAAGGGGTTACCACGTAGGAAAGTTCTATAGGGAACGCTACGGGGAAAATGGCTTGAAAATGATCTCCAACCTTTATTTTGCCAATGAGGTACGTATAATATGCTCTTTTTTTTTAGCCTATTCCTGTTAGATACATGTTGGTACCCTTTGGGATATTACCAAAAAAATACAAAATATTTTTGCATGAAAATATTAGTTAATTTTCATTGAAAGTTCAGGAGAATTATTAATTTACTGAGAATTTAAGTAATTTTAGAAGAAAACATTTTAATTAAATCACAATTAGGAAACACAGATTTAGTTAAAGTTAACCTTGAAATTTCCTCAGATCTCAATCAGAAGTACAGACAAGGAGCGTACCAAGATGATGGTGCTGGCGGCAATGGCTGCAGCATATCCACCAGAAGAACCACAACAATGGAACGATGGACTCGGAAAGGTGTGGCAGCCGATACCGTACGTCACCGTGCCTTTGAGTGAGGACTATGTAAGTGTCTAATCTGATAAGTGTTCAACGAAGATCTATTGGCCAGATCCAGGATGGATCTAGTGAGGTATATTTTTCTCATCCAGATTCCAAATTGTGAATCTACTTCTTCTTCGTCTCGTATAGTGGTGTGGCTCACCTATTGTTAGAGTTTTCAGATCGCCTTAAGGCCTCTAACTTGACCTAACGACTGCTACTAGAGGTAGCAACCGGGACCAACAGCTTAACGTGCTTTTCGAAGCACGGAGGGGCTCACGAAAACACATTTTTGCCACACTACTAATTGACCATACCATCCATCGAAGTAATGACCGCGCCAGGCGTCGCTTAACCCGCACGACCGTGAACGATCAGCGAGCATCGCTTAGCTGTGAGCCTCCTCACAGCTGTAAATCTACTGAGATGGTTTTTCCGTAGTTGATTTCTTCCCAGATCCATCATGGATCTAATTAGAATATTTCTCATTGGATCCAGATTTAAATTTGTGAATCCACTCAATAGAGGTTTGTACATCGTGATTAATCCGCGGCTTAGTTGACTCCAGGCGTATTGACGATTTATTTCCTCTGGATACAGTCGACCTTACTGATAGGTGTACAGTTGGCAGGCAAGCCTTCTCCATCTTCACGCAAAACGGACCGAATAAACAGCCCGTGTACAAGTACATGATATCCATCTTTGAAATTCCTGCCCGCCCGTCGGTTTCTAAAGAATGTTGAAGGGATGCCGTATGGATGAGGTTATATCGCCAAACAGTTAGTTGATATCAAAAAATCTTCTTAAAATCGTCTATCTATAGCTGAAAGAATGATACGTTTTTATGTGATTCGAATTGGAGAAGAACCTGTTCTGAAAACCTTGAGAGCAAATTTCGAAATAGCACAGTTTCGAAGCCAGGAGTCGGAGGTAGTAGATATTCATGAGCTAGGTATGGGTAGAAGGAAAACATTTTAACTTTTCGAGTATCAACTTCTCAGCCTGTAAATTATAGTTTATGACTCTGCTGAAACTTGGGCTGCGCATATTTCCAATTTCAATAAAGTTTAACCAAAATTGGCTGAAAAAGTGTCAAGAAATAAAAAAATTAACAACCGTTAAAAACTCGAACACCTGATAAAACAATGGCAGTTAACAAAAACAATAAAATTGTAAACGATTGTAAAGAAACGCTTACGTCATGGAAGCGAATCACTGAACGTGACAAATCTGTAAATTTTAATGTAAGTCGGAGCACATAATGGGTTTCGCTGATTATTTTTAAAGAATAGTTTATTATACTTATGTATTTATTTAAATAAGGATATATAATTTGCATAATAAACATAGTTAAACTATTTTAAAGGATATATTGGCTTCTATTTTGTTTTCTGTTAAAACCTGACGTTTCGAGAATTATACAACTCTCATGATCACATACAGACTGAAGTGAAATTCGTCCCTATTATACGCAGAATTGGCTATCGGTATCCTGAGGTCTTGCAGCTGTTTGTTGGCCGGGCTTAAAATTTGATCAAACGTAATACTGGGTTCTAAACTTGTGGTACTTTTTCTTTTATCGTTAATAACTAAGGAAAAAAATCAGAAGAAGGACAGCCTAAGGTGATAACTTAAAAGTTAAAACTTAAATTTAGAATTCAAAATTAAAACTCCCCACTTTTATCCAGGGGGATATAGGGATAACATTCAGACGGCTGAACCGATTTCGATCAAACGTAGCTAAAACACTCCCCACTAATTCACCTCTCAAACAAACAAAACAAAATCAAAATCGGTTTATCCTTTCGGGAGCTACAATGCCACAGACAGACACACACCGTAACATCAAACTTATAACACCCCATCGTATTTGCGTTTAAAAAGATGGTCACCGACGTCATCAAGATGAAGCATTAAGGAAAAAGACAAAGTAGATGTTTATGTTATTTTTTCCTAACTGCGGTGATAATGATGGCAATGTGTGTAATTTTCTGCAATATTTATTGTTTGCCTTCAAAGTTGCTTATTGTTGCCTCCAAATGAATTTAAAAAATAGAGAGAGTCAAAATTTTAGATGCATTTTGTATTTTGTACAAAGATCACATAGAAACGTCTTAAAAAAACTAAGTTAGGATGTTCGAAATGTTGATATCTCAAACTCATCCCACGTAGATATGCAGGACGAGTAAAAAAACTAGAAATTTCAACCACTTAATTTATTTCACCCAATTGCCGTCAAGACGAATATGACCTCGGTGTCAGTAGAGTGTAACAAACGTGTAAATAATTGCTCGTGTTTTCTTCAGATAACTCAGTTTTCCTCATTGAGAGAGTTAATCTTAAAGGAAATAAACTCAAGGTACTAACTAAGGTCATCATCACCCATGGCACCGTAAATTAAGGTTATGAAAAGGAGAGGTAACCCCAGTCTTGCCTAAAATGTAGAATCTATATTTAAAAAACTGAAAAATTCTCATCAACAATTCTTTGAAACTCCAAGAGCTACGTGTCTAAAACTTTGCATGGGGGTTTTTGAAAATTAGACTTTAGAAGGGCTTAAAAAACTGCGCTCTTGTATCAGGCTACCTAAAGTCTTATCTTGATTTCCCACTAGCAGCGATCCGCGGTTACACCCGCGTAACTCCCGATACCGTGGTAATATCGGGACAAAATGTAGCTTACGTTGTTCCCAATGAATCAATGTATCCTCATACCAAGTTTCATCAAAATCGATCCAGTACTTTCGGCGCCTATTAGTTGCAAACAAAAAAAACTTTCCTCATTATGATATTAGTATAGATAAAATGTGACGGCGATTCGAAGTATCGGCCGACAGACCAGTCCGTAGTCTATATTTACCCTAACTTAAACTAGTATTATCCAGTTATTTGGCACGTATTGTAATGTATTGACACGTGATTGACACAGTTATATTCCTATCTTTAACTTAAGTTTAGGTATAGATAAATAATTCAAAGTTCAAATTACATAATCGCAATTTATGTTTATCAAATACATATAAAAATACTATTAAATGATTTAAAAATAAATAGGACGATCTAGGGCAGGGGTGTCAAACTAGATTTTCCATAGGGCCATTGTGAAAATTACAGATGTGTTAGCGGGCCAGAAATAAAATAATTAAACACGTGCATTTTTATTTGGTGAGGTAAGTACATTTATTGGGCACTTTTTATAATTTTCAAGGGTCCCATGCAGATTGGTCACTGCAAGTGAGCAAAATTTACAAAATACGCTAAATTTTTGAGATTTAGTTTCCTACTGTAGGCCTCATCATTATGATTCGCGGACCGCATGCGGCCCGCGGGCCGTATGTTTGACATACCTGATCTAGGTTATGAGAATAGCCTTAAACTTGTCCCGTGTGAGCCGTAGGCACACCGTAGGTATGGAGGACGAATTAGGGGTTTACTCAAAAATTATTTGTTTGATTCCCTTGACACTACTCTTCTCTCTTTGATATGCCATACTGTTTGTTTCTAGGAATTGATCATCTTTAGCAACACTATCGATTAGTACAAAAACATTGGGTGTTTTTTTCTTAACAGGTTTCTTAAACTATCAAGTTCGATTCCTGGCTAGGGTAACATATGACTGTTCCAAAAATCTAATAATCCAGTTTTATTTCTTGTCGAAATCGGGCACACAACTCCATTCAGCAATTATCGCTATCTCTAATCGTTTAGATTCACCCGTATACCTAACAGAGTATAGTAATTTTTAAATTAATTTGTATTTTATTGTTTCACAGCTCCGTTTCTACACCAACTGTAAAAAATTCGATGCTCTAATGGCAGAAGTAAAAGCCGTCGCTACGAATGAAGAGTTCTGCCAGTTCAGAGACCTTGCTCAACTCTTCAATGAAAAGACTGGACGCAATTTCACTGAGAACCCTCTCTTATTTGAAGTAGTATTTGATCTCTACAAAAGTACGGTAAGACTATTATTTACTTCGTTTATCTGGATATTTTTTTTAGGAAAAACTTTACGAATATGTATGTTACTCCTTCACGCAAAAACTACTAAGCCTATTGCAATGAAATCCGATATTTATATAGCTAGATGCCTGGATTAACAAATAGGCTACTTTTTATATCGATATTAGCGACCCGCCCCGGCTTCGCACGGGTATATTATGCATGTATTATACATATACACCTTCCTCTTGAATCACTCTATCTATTTCAAAAAACCGCATCAAAAACCGTTACGTAGTTTTAAAGATCTAAGCATACAGAGGGACATAGGGACAAAGGGACATAGGGACGGCGAAAAGTGACTTTATTTTATACTATGTAGTGATTTACATGGGATCGGAACATAAACGGGTGAAAACACGGTGCGCAACTAATCCTACTAATATTATAAATGTGAAAGTTTGTGTGTGTGTGTGTATGTTTGTTACTCCTTCACGCAAAAACTATTGGACCGTTTGCGATGAAACTCGGCTAGATACCGAGTTAACTACCGTATAGCTGTGTAGCTGGAGACCTGGATTAACACATAGGCTACTTTTTATCCTGATATTCCTACGGGATCGGGACTTATGCGGGTGAAACCGCGGGGCGCAGCTAGTAATAGCTATATCTTTTGTGATTTAATGCTAATATTTCACATAAGAACATAAAAAGATTATTTTATTTAACCATGTTTAGAGAAATATGATATTTTGCACAATAACAGATAAATATTAATTATCTATTTACTACATACTTAGGCAAAATACAAACAGCCAATTTGAACCCAAAACGTTTTGCCTTGACAACAAAACATCATCCATAAAATGTGCTCAATTATAAAATTAGCATATTTTAAACTGGTTTTGATTATTAGTAAATCATTCGTTAAAAAGATAATTTGAAACATTTTCCTCAACAATTACTAAAAAAAAGACCTCCGTTTTTTATCCTCGATTTAACCTCGCACTTTTTGTATAAATTTTAGAGACTAATACAATCAATGAATATAAAAGTTTATTTATGACTTTAGAACTTATTTTAAAGTTTGACTTTCAAACTGCATTCGAGGTGAACAAGTTGGTATATAAAATTCGATATGTCTAATTGGTAATTAAATTATAACCGTTTTTGGAATACTTAATTTTGGCATTTATGTAAAGTAAATTAAAGTCCAATTTAGGACTTAACCTGTCATTTATTTTGGTCAAATTATTATCATGCACTTTTGGACTGAATTGACTAACATTAGGTATTTAGTTTAAAATCACGGCAAAAGTTTAGCTACACTTAACTAATAGTAATAATACAACGAGAACGATTTGTTGTTTTTATTTGTAATTAGCAGCGCTCCGCGTTGTTCTCCCGATCCCGTAGGAATTTCGGGATAAAAAGTAGCCTATAGCCTTCCTCGATAAAGGAACTATCCATCACAAAAAGATTTTTTTAATTCGAACCAGTAGTTCCTGAGATTAGCGCGTTCAAATAAAACTAACAAACTCTTCAGCTTTATAATATTAGTATAGTATTGCTGGATCGATTTTGATGACACTTGGTATGAGCATACATAGAATCTTCGAGAGCAACAGTTTTTGTCCCAAAACTTACGCTTCTACTTATTTTGCAGTTGGCTCTTGGACTTGATATTCCAGAATGGGCCAAACCCATTTTCCCCAGACTCAGTGAAGCTGCAAGATTGGGCTACAATTTGTACTTCAAAACAGAGGAGATGAGAAAGATTAGTGGAGGTAAGTAAAAAATACTATCGGTAGAGGCACGGTCAGAAATTCAATAGTACTCGTATAGTCAAATTGCAACAAACATGATTTGTAAGTTTATTATAAAAATATTAAGTCACTACACAGTATATAACAAAGTCGCTTTCTCTGTCCCTATGTCCCTATGTATGCTTAGATCTTTAAAACTACGCAACGGATTTTGATGCGGCTTTTTTTAATAGATAGAGGCTCCGGCTTCGCACGGCTATATTATGCATGTACTATACATATAAACCTTCCTCTTGAATCACTCTATCTATTAAAAAAACCGCATCAAAATCCGTTGTATAGTTTTAAAGATTTAAGCATACAAAGGGAAATAGGGACAGAGAAAGCGACTTTATTTTATACTATGTAGTGATAGTGACTATGTCGTGATAGTGATTACTAGCTGTCCCGGCAAACGTTGTTTTGCCATATACAAAAAATGGGGGCAAAAAAATTTTTGATGTTCGGTTCTCAGACCTAACAAATATACACAAAAAATTTCATACAAATCGGTTCAGCTGTTTAGGTGAAGTTTGGCTACTAACACCGCGACACGAGAATTATATATATTACTAGCTGCCCTCCGCGGTTTCACCCGCGTAACTCCCGATCCCGTGAGAATATCGGGATAAATTAAGATGTAAACTATCCTATCTCTCAAGTTGGATCGAACTGCACATGGTGTGCGAATTTTATTATAATCGGTTAAGTGGTTTAGGAGTCCATTGAGGACAAACATTGTGACACGAGATTTATATATATTAGATTATAAAAATCGTCTATTTATTTTTTTTACCACACACAAATACCACACAAATACCTACTTAAATATAAATACCTACCCAGAAATACCCAATATTATAAGGCAGCCAGCAGTAGCAACCCTCTACAAACGAAACCAACACAATTTATCCGTTTTGATTGATGACATCGTACAGGTGTAAGATATATAACGCATCAAGATAAATAAAGAAACGTAATAAATAACAGACTTATTGCTTTTTATCGTACATTAGTCATATATACTGTTTGTATTTCAATTGTCGAGAGTCAGATATTAATGTTTTTATTAAATAGGCCTACATAAAATGCTTTGTACACAGTTTTTCAATAAATATTCTTGATTTCAAGGGTTTTTTAGGACGAAAGAGTTTACCTAGAACAAGTTTTGTTTTACGACTTTTACAGAAATGAAAGCTTTTTAATTTTATTTTGAGGGTGTGTTTCCTATATAGAAAATTCGCCGCAAAAAACGAAAACAGCGCTCTTTAGGTACTTCCGTTAAGTTTATTAAATCGAAGACAAAAAGAAAAAGGAAGTTATATACTTAATTACTTTTCAATATCCGCGGAGAATAACTTTTTTAAATAAAAAGCATTTTTTTATTCTTAATTATATCTGTACCATCTCTTCCCCCTTTCCGCTTTCTACTGCAACTGGTCCCTATTAGTGCCAGCTGGGTTTAAATTTCTGGGTGTACCGCTTGGGTTTTAGGGTTCCGTACCCAAACGGTTAAAACGGGATCATTACACAAAGCCTCCATTGTATATTTGTCACCAGGCTGTATATCATAAACCGTGATAGTTTAACAGTTGTTTTCAGAGAAAATATATTTCAGCTGTATAATGCTGTTCGCATTTGGTTCCCATGTTATCTAAGTTTTTTCCCATTTTTTATTATTTCCAGGAGTACTACTCCACAAGTTCATGGAAGCTGCAGACGAGATCATTTCCGGTAAAGATGTAAAGCAAAGGTTTATAGTCATCTCCGCTCATGACTTTAATGTTGGTGCTCTTTTGGAGGCGGCTCAGGTAAAGTAATATTACCACGTTACTTATAATAATGTCTTTATATTTTAATCTAGATAATTTATTCTAGCACCAGCTACTTTTAATCTATGCTATTTAGGGCTCTTTACAGTCTAGGACAACTAGCTAGCTAGCTAGATGGCTAGCTCTAGCTAGATGGGTCTGGCCGGAAGACCATGCAGCTAAGCATGCTTGGCTGCAGTTGTTAGCTGAGGTCGACCCATTTGGGTCAACACGATTCCTCATTCATGTTGTTTTTTCTTTGTCACTTTTTTTTGTTTTTTATGTAATTAATATTAATTGTCATGTTCATTTCTTCATTCCTGTATTTGTCGTGTGTTCGTACTCAATAAATGCTTCTTCTTCTTTCTTTCAACTTAGACGACTGTGTCCAAAGGAAAGCTCGTAAAATACTTGTGAAGCCAACTCAGCCGAGCGTTGCATTACGATATTTTCCTTCACCGTAAGGGCGCGTACAGCTGAATCACACGTGTTGACCACGCGCCCACCACGCGCATCTCACGCGTTGAAATTTGTTCTATACATAATTTGAGTCTTATGACACATCAATGGATCTCAAATTGCATTTCTGCAAGCAGGCGCGGGGCGTGCGCGAGGCGTGCGCGTGGCGGGCGCGTGGCGTGAGTGGGTGGACTTGATAAATGCAAATTGAGATCTATTGATGTGTCATAAGACTCAAATTACATATAGAACTAATTTCAACGCGTGTTCAACGCGTGTGATGCGCGTGGTGGGCGCGTGGTCAACACGTGTCATCCGAACGCGCCCTAAGACAATGTTAATAGCGTATATAAATCTTCTGTAAGATAAATCCATTGGTGCACCGCCAGCCGAGGTTCAGGATTTTCATTCCGAGGCTTCGACAAAGTAAATAATAAGATCTATATCCGTGGCAACTTCAGCGTAAAACCTATGGTATACTTCCAAAGAGTCAGCGGATTCCTTTTTTTTTTCGAAAATAAACAAAAAGCATTTAACCGAATATTGCTGAAAAAAGGCAAATACGCCTCCGTCTCTCAATATGTCTAAAACGCTTCTTAAATATTTTAAAATTTCGTTTACAACTTAAAATAAGTTAATATATGGGGCTGGGTACCTAATTTGCCCAGAGGCGCTACATTTTTATGTACGGCTCTGGATACACATGCCAGTCTGAGAATATGACCTGGCAATTACTAGATATGGATACCCTTCCTATATAGAACCAAAGGTAGACCCCTCCAAACATGTAAAGTAAACAATCAACCTTATGAGATTGCATAGTGCGAGCGAACGCGTAGAGTGACGAAAGAAGCACAAAATTGATCAATGATAGGGCCGCATTTAGCGCAGTGCGTTCACTTATCCAAGAGCAAATACTACCTAAATCATGAATGCCAAAGTAACATGATTATTTGTTTATTTTTAGGTGAAAACTGATAAGGCGATACCGGAGTACGGAGCGGTGTTTGCGCTGGAGCTCTACAGGTCGAGGAAGTCTGGAGCTTACACCGTCATGGTAAGTGGTGAAACACGTTTTAATCTGCTTCACTTACGTACAATAAAACTATTTCTACCGCACAAAAAGTTATTTCTTCCGTACAAAAAAGCGATTACTTCTATAGAAGTAGCTTTTTTTTAATCTATATTAATCTTAATATTTTAAGGAGGAAAGATTCGGCTGTTTGTTTGAATCGAATAGGCTCCGAAATTTCTGGACCGATTTTGATGAAACGTGGTATGAGGATACATTAATTTATTGGGAGTGACAAAATTTAACTTTTATCCCGATATTCCCTCGGGATCGTAAGTTACACGGGTGAAACCCGGAGCACTGCTAGTAAGTACATAATAACATTTCAGAAACCATTTTTTTTTCTTTCCAGCCTGTCTATCTGCCCCAAGCAGGCAACTCTTCACTCCAGTACCTTCGTTTCATAGGCTGTGAAGACTACGCCGCGTGCGATTTCAACAAGTTCAGTGGTTTCGTCAAAAACTCACTGCTACCCGAACGGGAGTACTTTAAAATATGTAACATTAGAACCGAATTGTAAATACCTGAAAGTATTATTTTAGCTATTTCACTAAAAGCGCACAGTACACGTTCAAAAATAACTGTCAATCACAAACATCAGTGAAGCTATAATGGAACGCGACGAATCACTTGGCACGATGACTTTGTCCAGGGGGTGATGTTAGAAGCCGCCGGCCAAAGCCTACCACCGCTTGTTTGTCTGCTCCTTTAGTGTCACCAGGGGTCACGTGGAAGACATCAAGGGCTAAGCAAACTTGAACCCTTTAAACTGTGTCCTAGTAGTTAGGTTGCTAGTTTGGTTACACAGTTGCAACTTTTTTTGTTCAGTTAGGGGAGACAGCTGAATTACTGTTGCGACTATTTTAGTGTTAATGGTCCTGTGGCGACGCTTCACATCGCCACCAACAGATGGCGCCACTAAGCCGATCGGAGATCCTAGATCGCGCAAGCGAAGTTTTTCTTAAAAATTAATATACAAGTTCCAACGAAACATCGTTGGGCCGCGGCCTACCGGGTATAACACCTGCCCGGTGGATGATCTTCCCTTCGTACATACCACCACCTACCTCCAAAGTCCGGTTGGAACAAAAAAGACGATCGATAAAAATAATACAGCACTCACACAGCATTTTTATCATTCTTTTTCTCTTCGGCGAGGGAATGGAATCCGTTGCCTGAGTCTGTATTTCCTGACGTGTACAATTCAGGACTCTTCAAGTCACAAGTGACTTTCTACTCTTCTTCTATCTTCTAGATCTTAAACCGCAAGTGGTCAAACGTTGTCCTAATATAATTTAAAAAATACCACCATATTTTAGCCTGATCCGTCCAATTACTTGAACTGTGCGTTGATAAATCAGTCAGTTAAGACTTTGAATTTTAAATTTACCAAATCTTTTTATGGACGCAATTTTTGAACGTGTAGTGCGCGCTTTAGTGCAGATAGAATTATAATTACTAAGTTAGGTTAAGATTTAATTGAATTACATTTACATTAGGTGTAGGTTTATTTAAGCCTATTCCCAATTAAGTTGTTTTGACTTCAGGAAGATTGTAGATTACACTTCACTTGACGTTTGTTGGCACCAAATTTTCTTGATTCATTGATCTTTTTACAATTTGAACGAACGTAGTGTTTTTGCATTAAAACATTTGTTTTGCATTAGATTATAATAATTTATTTAATTATAATTCAGGAAAATTACCCTAATTTTATATTTATTATAGAGACAATTTTTAAAATGTATTGTGGCAACACCATTATTGGCAGCAAACCCTTAGTGGTGTTGTCACATTTTTAAAAAATCCTTCAACTGGGTTAATTAGTGTAATTTTCACAAATTAATTATTATATTTTTCTTCAAATACAAAACGTAGGTATTAAATTTTAACTATTGTCTGGTTCTTTATTGAAAGAAGTTGTACCTAAGTACGACCTTAAGTTACCACTAAGGTCCGTATTAATGAACCGAACTCAATATCGATTTCAATCTTGAGTTTGCTCTTGAGTTGTTGCGCTGATTAATAAACCTATCTTAAGACGCGATTAAAGAGCGACGTATCACTTGAGTCATACCGTATTAATAAATCAAACTCAGCTCTCAAGATATGTCTCAAGATGTAGTTTCGTGAACTCAAGTCTGATTGCGGGTCATACAAATCTTACAATTTTTTAAATATTTTCACATTAAAAACAAGTTGACAGCAAAATATGACGACACTACCTACCATAGGGTAAGAACATATCATTCAAGGTAAGAACAAAGGGTTATATTCAAAGTCGCTCTCAAGATCAGTCTCAAATCTCAAGAGCGATATCAGGCTGGGTCAAACTTGAGTTTTATCTATTAATTAACGCCTAACTTAAGATAGTGACCAAATCTCAAGAATCACTCGATTGATACGCACTCAAGATCGATATTGAGAGCGATTTATTAATACGGGCCTAAGTTATTAAGTTACGGTGCAAAGTTACCATTGTTTTAAGTTTTAACTGCGTTCACAACAGTGCAAGTGTTGTTTTCTTTCTTTCAGCGACCGAGAGTTATTAAATCATACCTACTTACTTATATTTTATTAAAAAATCGGCCAAGTGCCAGTCTGACTCGCGCACGAAGGGTTCCATACTATTATATTCAGTTTTTAGTATTTGTTGTTATAGCGGCAACAGAAATACATCATCGGTGAGAATTTTAACTGTCTAGTTATCACGGTTCATGAGACACAACCTGATGACAGACAGACAGTAAAGTCTTAGTATAGTAAACTTTACTAAGGCTCCACTGTAAACATAGAACTAAGTTTAGTAAACTTAATATATTATTTGTCCTCTTTTTTTCTTGGTGTGATCAAATCACATTTTCCAATCTCAAATAAAATTTATCTTATGTAAAAAATATTGCTCATGTTCTAGTTAAAGATATTGTTATCAAGCCAAGCTAAACTGTGATTTATCAATAAAAATCCGAATTTTAACTAACAATTTTATTTTATACTTACTAAGGTGGTACGGTCGACTGCATAATTGCAGACCCCGGTAGAGTTCAATAATTACTATTATTGGCATGTTTTCTTTCTAATAATTTTTGTTTGATAAATTAAATTAAGTAATTAAATTAAGCTTCAATTAGAGCAGGTGCCTAGAATCTTGCTTGTATTAAAAAAAAATATAACAGCCGTTTTGGAGCTCTACGGTGGGTCTGCAATTATGCAGCCGACTGTACCTGCGGGTAATAAAGGCCACCTGCCACTTTAATTAATAACTAAATATTTCGTAAAAATAGGAAAAACTATTACGATGAATATTTGCTTTATTGTCAATGTGAAAAATAATTTATTTGTTTATTTTCTTGTTATTTTGTCACCAATATCAAGATTTATTAAAAACCTTTTAGTAGCCCTTAATACCTGCAGTCAGACGGACGAAGACAGTGTAGTCTTAGTCAAGGTCCCAGTTTTACCATACGGAACCCTAAAAATTAACTATTTCTGAACTATATAGTGGCTCTGCACTTTTGTCGCCACATTATATATGCAGAGATTCACACCCACGACTTCCGGATTAAATAACATAGTATTTTTCTTAATATAATAAAATGTAGCTACCAAATATCTAGGCTTTAACAAAATACCTAAAACGCTACATAAAATATTAAGATAACAAATGGATACTAATTTCAACACCGTGTTGCCATTTGAAGAGGGTCGCCATTCCGCCAACAAAACGGGACAGGTAATCTAAGATACCCGTATCAAAAACGCTTAAATAATCAGGCCGTGTTGCCAGTAATTGATGATTTTTTATGACAAGGAAAAAAATGGGAAAACGAGGTTTCTTTTTAATAGTACCCATCATTAATTATCTAGTAACGTTGCAGTGACATCTAAAAATTATATTCAGCCTTCCTAACCAAGGAGTTTGGGTAGGAATAAGAATAACATAATTATGACGTGATCTGTTTTAATTTTCACTGGAAAAAATAAAAGGTACGAACGTCAAATTTTATGGTTAATTCGAATTAAATTTATTAATTGTAACAGACTTCAAAAAATGAGGAGGTTTTCAATCCATTAGGTCTAAACTCTAAACTTGTAACAAATATTAATAAGGTACCACTGGCTATTTGGCACATGTCGTGGGAAGCCATTATTTGAAAGACTAGCTGTTGCCTGTGACTTCGTACGCGTGGTAGTTAAAAGAAGTTAAAAGAGGGGTTATGTTTTATGTTTGTTGGTAGGTAGGTATGTTCATCTCTCTAGCCTCTATCTCCTCTATATTGTAATAATAAAAGATTTTTTTGTTTGTAACAAATAGACTTAGAAACTACTGAACTAATTTTGCTGAAACTTGATAAAAGGATGCGTTGATTTATTGGGAGTAACAAAGGCTATTACTTTTTATCCCGATATTCCCACTGAATCAGGAGTTACGCGGTTGAAACCGCGAAGCATTGCTAGTATTTTAAAATGATTAAAGTTTTTTGTTTTTAAGACCAGTGTGAGGCTGTAAATTTCCATACAAAAAGCGGTAAAGTTTTCCCCCCCATTAACGAAGTCCGATTTTGATGATTTTTGAAAATGTTCTAGATCTAATGGAAAACTAGGTTTAACCGTTTTTATTTTAAAGAAATATTGCCTAAGATAAAAGTAATTAGTATCTGAATATCTATATTTTTGACTTAAAAACTGTATAAAGCGTTTCAATTGTTTTTTAGTAGACTAAACTGAATTACCAAAAAAGAAAAACGTAGAAACCTAGAATAAGATGCAGTAAATTAAATGAGACCAAATTTATTTCATTTTGTGAAGAATAAAGGGGGTAAAAACGTTACGGCCCGCAACATTATTTGAAAGCAAAATGAAGGCAATTACGTCCGAACTTAAACTCTCTCTATCGCACGATACGGGTCATTTTTGGAAATACCTACTCGCGCCGCGTATCGAAAACTCATGATCCTCTTAACGAATAGGCTTCGAAACTACTGAACCGATTTTGCTGAAACTCGGTATGAGGATACATTGATTCATTGTGAGTAACATGGGTACTTTTAAAATACCAATATTTTCACGGGTTCGGAACGTAAGCGGATGATACCGCGACGCCCTGTTAGTAGAAAATAAAGTCGTTGATTTTTTAAGGGGCTATGTTTTTCCTATTTAGGTACGCGGAACCCTGATAAATCTGTATTCTGGTAGTTAAGTAACTAACTGAAAATAAAAATGAAATTTTTCGCTTAACTTTTCGGAAAATTCCATGGTTATTATTATTTATTATACGCAGATTAACCAGTTATAAGCCACCATAAAAATAATTATAAAACTCAAAAACTAATTTTCAATAAATATAAAAATACAAACAGGTGTTGAAATTTTAAATTGAAGCAGTAAATAAACTTATTTTTCCCGCCAAACTCACGTAATAAAAAAGCTGTATTTTTAACATAAAATACCTCTAGATACTCACTGTATAAAGTGTATAATTTGAAGTGTTTGCCAATAACAGTGAAATAGCTGTTAAAAGTTTAAAATGGTGAATGCGGATTATACACTAAACAATCGACCGCATACCTTGGCGACATTTGAAGAAAAAACTCGGCCAAGTGCGAGTCGGACACGAATAATTCCATACTATGTTGTATGAGAATCTCACTAAAATATATATTTTTTTCTGTTTTTATAGCGGCAACAGATTTACATATTATGTGAAAATTTCAACTGTCTTGCTATCTTGATGAGACACAGCTTGGAAACATACAGACGGACGGACAGTGAAGTCTTAGTAATAGCGTACCGTTTTTATCCTTTCGGTACGGAACCTTCAAAAATGTCACTACTCGTGGTTAGGCAGGTAAATCGATACTAGTCATTTGCACTGGTCTGGTTAATGAATTAAAGTTAAGTTAAAATAAAGTTTATGTATTTCATTGGTACGAAATTTGTCTATTGACCAAACCACTGCACTTTGCGGTTTGGCGGGAAATTATTATGTAAGAAAATGTGTACTTTTTTAGTTAAATAAATAAATTATAAATAAATAATGAAAAGTCTAAAAATAAAAAAGCTATACAGGGTTATTGGTAATTATACTAGCAAGCCGTTAGGGCTACTACTGTGCACCTTAACAAACAACTTTTGTTTTAAAACTTTTAAAAAATTCGAACATTTTTTTGAAAATTTTGAGGTTAGGATTACCCGACAATCAGCTGTTCCTTACACGGAGAGGTCATCAACCTTAAAATTTTACTTATTTTTTTAGTTTTATCTACTGTTCTTAGTCTGAATGACCTTTGTTTTAAAAAATCAGCTGTTTTTAAAGTTAACATAACCTCAAAATTTTCATTTTTTTTTTCCAATTTCCAAAAGTCGTAGAAGAAAAGTTGTTTGTTTAGGTACACAGAAGTAGCCTTCAACGGCTTGCTAGTATAATTTCCAATAACCCTGTATACATTAATCATTCTGGACTGATTTTTTTAGGCAACCCGTTTGAAATATATATTGGCCTATTTAATTTGATTATAAAATACTTTTCATCCAATAAACAGATCGATGAAGGCCGTCCATAAAGGGATCCCGTACTAAAATAGCGATTTTCCGTTTGTCGTAATATGAGTTCTATGACGTTTCTAGGCTATTGTGATGGGATGGTAGTCGACTGGATATTTGGGGATGCTCGTGGCGACGACGACGTCGTGGTCGGCCACGAAAGCCTAGGCCTAGGACCAGCAGTGGGTTAGATAAAAAAAAATAGATTTATTAAGGTGCTCTTATTCGTTTTCGACGGGACTGTAAGATTACATATTTATTCAAAACATAACAGAGCGTCTCGCGTCCCCATGTTTTAGCAACAAACATTTGTAATACGGCGGTGTATCCCTCGACTCGACCGGGACGACGGGGTCCCATGTCGTTACGTAGGTACAATACTGCCCTTATGATTATGACCCTCATTTCGGACTTATAGCCTATTATGATTTACATAAACTAATACTGTATTTTTATTGTATTTTTTTTCTGGATCCTTATTTATTTCTGTCGTCTTTCTGTCTTGGAATGTAGAAAGTTACATCTGTTTGTATTACTAGCTGCGCACCGCGGTTTCACCCGTGTAAGTCCCGATCCCTTGGAAATATCGGGATCAAAAGTTATAGCCTATGTGTTAATCAAAGTCTCTGGCTATTTATAACCGAGTTTTTAATTTAGTAAAAGCGGACAAAGTCGAGGGTGAAAGCTAGTCAATGTATATAAGATTATTGGTAGTATCTTGAGGTTATGTTGTTAATTAGAAAAAAAAACAGATTTTTTTAAATAAAGGTCATTCAGACTTAGAACAGCAACTTAAAAAAATCAACATTAATTTAATTCCGGAAGATAGAGGAAGTAGTACAAATTAAGCTTGCAAGATTTGACCTAAAACATACATACATACATTACAAGTTAAGCTTTTAAAAATAAATATAATCTCAAGGTTATTGACCTATCCAATTAAGTAACAGTTGATTTTCGAGTAAAAATAACTTATATTAACATTACTTTGACGACCTAGTTGGCGCAATTTTCACCATGCTGGGCTGTCAAACACAGGGTTGCGGGTTCGATTCTCGCCTCAGACATGTATTTATGCTTACATATTTGTATGTGGTCTGGTTTTTTCTATGTATTATAAGTATAGGTATATTTACAAATGAAACGTTTGTAAGTAGTATTTCCGTTGTATAGCGCCCATAACACAAGTCTAGTTTCTTAGCTTGGGGCTGGATGGCGGTGTATGGAATGTCCTGCATTTTTTTATACTAATAACTACACAACAAACTAAAAATTGTTCGAATTTACAAAAATCGTAGAATAAAAGTTTAATATTAAGGTTATTAAGGTGCACAGAAGTTATCCTCAACCGCTTCACTATCACTATCACTATCATTATCACTACATAGTATAAAACAAAGTCGCTTTCTCGGTCCCTATATCCCTATGTATGCTTAAATCTTTAAAACTACGCAACGGATTTTGATGGGGTATTTTTAATAGATAGAGTGATTCAAGAGGAAGATTTATATGTATGTATGTGTATACATACATAAAATAGCCGTGCGAAGCCGGAGCGGGTCGCTAGTTATTGTATAATTACCAAATAACCCCATATATATATGTACACTTGTGAGAACCCAATTATTCCGATAAGTAATAAGTTAGGTAGGTAACAACCGTCAATCCAATCCGACCAATTTGATCGATCCTCACTCACCCTTTAGAAAAGGGTTAGTTAGGGGCATAAATTACGATAGAAATCTACATTTTAGGAGCCCGTAAATTAGCGTACGACTCCCAAAAGAGAACCTTTTGGACCCTTTAACGATTTTTATAAGTGTTAACGATTAGCGTATGGATTAAAATAGTAGCTATGTTTTAAACATAGAGTTAAGTAATTCCGATATATGGCATAAAGATGTCATCACTACCACTTGATAGTGATCTACATAGTATAAAATAAAGTCACTTTTCCCCGTCCATATGTCCCTATTTCCCTTTGTTTGCTTAAATCTTTAAAACTACGCAACGGAGTTTGTTGCGGTTTTTTTTAATAGATAGAGTGATTCAAGAGGAAGGTTTATATGTATAATACATACATAATATAGCCGTGGGAAGCCGGGGCGGGTCGCTAGTTAGCTCATAAATAAACTAGCAGTGCTCCGCGGTCTTTTTTTTTTATTTTTTATTAGGAATGGGTTTGCACTTGACCATAATATGCCTGATGGTAAGCATCATTATAGCGATGGAGCGCGGATGTCTTACCCGCGTATCTCCCGATCCCGTGAGAATTTCGAGATATAAATTGACATAAGATACTGTCAATGAATCAATGTATCCTCATACCAATTTTCATCGAAATTGGTTCAGTAGGTTCGGAACTTATTCAATGCAAACAAAGAATCAAATCTTTTCCCTTTAAAACATTAGTAAACTAGCTACCCGCCCCGGCTTCGCACGGCTATATTATGCATGTATTATACATATAAACCTTCCTCTTGAATCACTCTATCTATAAAAAAAAACCGCATCAAAATTCGTTGCGTAGTTTTAAAGATTTAAGCATACAAAGGGATTTAGGGACAGAGAAAGCGACTTTGTTTTAGACTATGTAGTGATAAGTAGGTACCTACTTATAGAAAATGTCACAAACAATAAAATATATCTTAAAATGACAATAATCAAGAAAATAATAAGGATTCAAAAAAACCTATACCATATAACTTGCATCTCCATTGAAGCTTACCAAGCCAAGCCATCTTTTTCAAACCTATTGCTCTCTCTCCATACAAACGTAGTCGACTGTTTCCTCCCTGGATAATGACACTAGCACAAATATTTTTGTGCCATTAAACCTATAACTGCCATAACTATGCCCCTATGTTTTGTTTTTTTTTTTTTCATTTTCTAATTATCATAGAAATTAAAATAAAAAAATAAAATAAAATAGGGGCATGGTCATGGCAGTTATAAGTTTTATGCACCAAAGATATTTGATCTAGTCCCAAGTAACACATTTGGTAACAAATAGCTTGCATATAGTATTTTTTTGGAACCTTTAGTAATAAAATCCACCTTGATTAAGTTCTATATAGGTGGTTAGAACCTATATGCAACCTATATATTACTAAAGGGAGAAAAATTGCAACTCATTTATAGTCGCAGAAGCGTTGCATAAGAGTTCGAATTGTTACCCTGAGTGGCACTTGGAACTAAAAGTGCAAATTGCGCGCTGTGAATGAATGATTGAACGATAAAGCGATACATTCATTCGTTGAGTGACAATTTGTCATAACTAGTCTTATTTTCGGCGGAGATAAACGAAAAACGGTGTGCTTTGTTCTATTGTGTTAATTGTGACAGCCATATTGCATCTATTTGGTGATCGAGTATTAAAAATGTACGTGTAAACCGCAGCATAATATCATGGAGCCCTTGCAAATGGTTTTTTATCGTGAAACCATGGTATATTTACTTAGTAAATTTTGATGCGCCTACAATTTAATCAAAAAATATCAAAAAATATGTGCTGATCAAATAAATAAGATAATACTTTACAACAATTTGGTTGTTAAAAACCTAACATTATAGTTTCACAAAAAGTATAATGTCAACAACAGTTATTAAAACTTATTTTGTTATATGTAATTGTAATAAAATACCATTAAACAAAATGCTTTTCAAGGTCATTATTTTTAAACATGGCGATTTAAAGTAGACCTATTAGTTCTTATTTTCACTCATTTGTTACCTTATTGGAACTCTTAAGCCCAAAAATCACTCATTAGTACCTAGTAGTGATATTTTTCACTTCACAGGTCTTGCTGTCTCTACTTTGAATTGGGGATCCTCAAGACGGGTACAAAACCCATTGTGAAGGTTAATAAAGTAAAAAAAGTAAAATTTACTTAACTTGTAAAGTCGAGGACTGTCTGTACAACTGTCTGTGCAACTGTCTGTCAACTGTTTGTGCAACTGTCTGTACAACTGTCTGCCACTGTCTGGTACTGTCTGGTACTGTCTGGTACTGTCTGGTACAAACTGGCACTGTCTGGCACTCTCTGGCACTGTCTGGCACTGTCTGGCACTGTCTGGCACTGTCTGGCACTGTCTGGCACTGTCTGGCACTGACTGGTACTGTCTGAAACTGTCTGGTACCGTCTGGTACCGTCTGGTACCGTCTGGTACCGTCTGGTACCGTCTGGTACCGTCTGGTACCGTCTGGTACCGTCTGGTACCGTCTGGTACCGTCTGGTACCGTCTGGTACCGTCTGGTACCGTCTGGTACCGTCTGGTACAGTCTGGTACAGTCTGATACAGTCTGGTACAGTCTGGTGCCGTCTGGCACCGTCTGGTGCCGTCTGGCACCGTCTGGCACCGTCTGGCACCATCTGGCACTGTCTGGCACTGTCTGGCACTGTTTGGAACTGTCTGACACTGTCTGTAACTGTCTGGAATGAAACTAATGTACGGAACCCTCAGCGCGTGAGTACGACTCGCACTCGACCCGTTATTATTTTAATTAGATCTTGTGGTTCTAAATGAGATAAAAATGGAACCGATCTACGCTTTACAGTGGCATATAAGAGTATATTAGACCTTACAAAGGCAATTACACTAAGGTTCCAAATGAGCTGCAATAATAACTCTTGAGCCACTACAAGTGATAAATAACTCATATATACTACTTATTTAGTACTAGAGGTGCCAAATGAGGGAAAAATACCACCTGTTAGGGCACAGTTCTTTAGGGGGGATTTTAAGATGTCATATGCCTCTTTGAGTTCTATAAGAGAGAAAATTAAAACCTTTATGCGCCTATGAGTAATAGATTCGGCTTAATGCTACCATAGGTAATAAAGCAGAAACAAAAATCACTCAAAAGCAACCGTTAGTGATAAGAGTTACTCATTTGCAAATTCGAGTGCTGTTTGCATCTTTAAGTAATACCATACACTCTTGCATCACCTATATGCTACCTACAGTTGCAAAATAAGTTCCAAAATTCACTAACGTGCTACTTGGGGTGTCATTATCCTGGGAGAAATCAGTCAACTACGTTTGTAATAGTTTGTATGGAAAAAACCCCCGGTACCCTTTTCTCTCAGGAACGTTTAATTTAAAAAAGAATCGCAATACTTCGATCATAAATACTAATAAATAAATAAATAAATAAATATTTCAGGACATATTACACATCGCCATCCAGCCCCAAGCTAAGCAACTTAATGCTTGTGTTATGGGTGCCAGATAACGGATAAACTACTTATATACTTTTTTTTTTTTAAATATATACATATTATACATATAGGAAACACCCAGAACCAGAAACAAGAATTTATGGTCAGCATAAATACTTGTTCCCGGCGGGAATCGAACCCGCAACCTTCTGCGTCGCAGTCGGGTGTTCGCCCGACGCGCCACAGAGGTCGTCGCTACTACTACGCGACTAATAGCAACAAGCAAGCGTGAAACCAAAGAGTTCTGAAATCTTATAGCTAAATGTTAGATTAGCAACATCCGTTACAAATTTTGATGTATTTATGACGTTATTATCTGGGATCAGGTTTTAGTAAATTACTCTTCTGGCTGTTTTACAGTAGAGAACGTCAAAAAATATCAGCGCTTTGTAAAATTGTAATAGCATACAAAATTGTTAAGTTTTGCTCCTATCTTTTTACACGGAAGTATAAGTTTTTTTTAGTTATCGGGCTTCAATACTTTTAAAGTATTCTAAACAGAAAATATTATTTGTTTGTTCTAAGAAGGATTTTAAACCACTAAGCCAAAATTGATGAAACTTGCTACATTGATTCATTTGGATTTTTGTACTAAAGTTTCCACGGGAATGGGACTTACCTGGGTGAAACCGCGGATCGCTGCTAGTTATAAATAAAAATACGGATTTAGGTAGAAAAGCAATATTCGTCTAGGTGATAATAGGTATATTGTGTGACTAATTTGAGGTGCCATGAATATTCGGCATTCGGCCTATTCCGCTACTTTTTTTTTCACATATAAAAAAGCATAATGTCATTAAAAATAATAACAATAGTTCTGCTTCATACTCAAAATCTATCAGTGATAAGTTAGGATGAATGAAAACAAGTTTTTCAGAATTTGTTGATGGCGAACGATTTGCCTTTTCCTCATAAATTACTCCTGCTTTAGATAGCCATAGCTCATGAGGAGCAACTCACTCATAGGTACATATACCTACGGCTTTTAACTAACAGAAACCTCATTATAAGTTTGGTTGACTAGAGTACTTCTATAGTTAATAAGATGTTTTGTAAATATCAAAGTATTAAATAAATCATCATCATCATATCAGCCCATACACGTCCACTGCTGGACATAGGCCTCCCCCATACGACGCCACAAACAGCGGTCCTGAGCCGCCTCCATCCACCGACTACCCGCGACACCCACAATGTCGTTAAATAAATAAATATTACTGGGAGATAATAAACAAATCTTAGCAAATTCTGCTAGCATTGGACACTGTTTTGTGTTCTCTGACCACTGCTTGTGAGGATCAGATACTGTTACCGCAGAATGTACTAAGTGTCACCGACTATTCGGCGCTTCGGCCTAAAGCGTAGCCGAATATTTGGTATTCGGCAAAATCACTATCGGCGGCATCTCTAGTTATTGATTACCATCTCAATTTCATATCTACCTATAATTCGCGAATCGTGATTTAAATTTAATCTTACAGATAGGTTATGTACAATCGGCACTCAAAACTCCACCGGCACCGTAACGTTTATAATGCTGTGCAGCACTATTTGAACATTATAACAACGTAACCTGTGGATCGAACCCACGTCGCGACGTGGGTTCGATCCACAGGTTACCAAGGTTACCAGGTTACCACCAACCGACGCGTCGGTTGGTGTAGCGGGTGGTGGCTTATACCACTCACACAACTAAACACATAGCTAAAATGTTGAAAATAATAATCACACTGAGTTCTTTTAATTCAAGTATTTATGTTTGTGTGTAAAGTCTATAAGAAGGTCGTAAGTCCAATAAGTACCTACTTGTTTATAGTTTTATCGCTGCAAACTGATAGTGGACTTATGACGACTACTATACATAGATAAATAGGTATACATAATGTTATCATTTAATTGAATTTCCTCTCAAACCCCTCAAAATAATCCACTTAGGTATCAATATCTATTAAATCTTGATCAGTGGAATTTTATGATAAGCCCATAAAGTTTCCTCCCTTAGAAACTGGGAGATGAGGTTTTTAACAGTTCATTTTAATCTATTTTTATTTAAAAAAATGATGAGGTTCTCTCTCAATTCGTCGTATATATTGTTGATCATAATTTGAACACTTTGGCACATACCCTAAATTAGTTTGTAAGACGTTACAATATGATTTCATGCATGCATGTTTCCAAATAAATAAATAAAATTTGTCTTTTTAATTTCTTAATATTAAATTATAAAGCTTAATCACTACATAGTATCACTACTTAGTAAAAATAAAGTCGCTTTCTCTGTCCCTATTTCCCTTTGTATGCTTAAATCTTTAAAACTACGCAACGGATTTTGATGCGGTTTTTTTTAATAGATAGAGTGATTCAAGAGGAAGGTTTATATGTATAATACATGCATAATATAGCCGTGCGAAGCCGGGGCGGGTCGCTAGTTAAATTATAAAGCTTAATATAAATAAACCTTAGAAATTGAAAAAGTTGAAAATAGTTTAATTTAATAATGTATTTTTAGGGTTCCGTAGTCCTAACAAAGAAACCCTTATATTTCATTGTGATTGCTTGACAAACAAAATTAAATACTCATAAACATAATATTTTTTAACCATATACAAAAATATTTTCACAATTCGTGTTATCAATGATAAAAGTGGCATTGTATGCCCTTGGTACCATTTTTAACCCCCGACGCAAAAACGACGGGGTGTTATAAGTTTGACGTGTCTGTGTGTCTGTCTGTGTGTGTGTCTGTCTGTGGCATCGTAGCTCCCAAACGGATGAACCGATTTTGATTTAGTTTTTTTTGTTTGAAAGATGAATTAGTCGCGAGTGTTCTTAGCTACGTTTGATCAAAATCGGTTCAGCCGTCTGAAAGTTATGGGGGATAAAAGTCAGGATTAAAAACCGAATGTAAGTAGATATGCTCGAGTGGGGTATCAAATGAAAGGGCATGATTTGTACATTACAAACTGCTAAGTATGAATGAAATCGGTTTAGCCATCTGAAAGTTATAGGGGATAAAAGTCAAGATTAACAACCGAATGTAAGCAGATACCTATGCCCGAGTGGGGTATCAAGTTAATTTGCGTCTTTTGGCTTCGTTTGGATCTTTTTTATTTTTTATCCCTAGTCCCAATATTATTTATTATATTAATGCGTATACTTCTGATATTTAATAGCTATGAAATACCTACTTGTACAAAAGTTTAATAACTAAAGGAAGAACTAGAAAAGGATATAGGTACTTAACTTACTTAATATAAAAAACTGTTAAGGGTTCAGAAATATTATTTAACTGTAAATGTGTCTGTGTCTGTCAATGTAAATGAATAATAATTGTTTTTTTTTACACCAAATTCAGTATACCTGAATCATAAATAACAAGAAAAAAAAAGAAATAAAATAAGAAAATTAAAAAGTTACAAAAAGGATAAAATAAAAAATTAAATTAAAAATTTAAAAAACCCCCGACACAAAATAATAAAAGTAGTATGAACGTAAAAACCTAAAACAAGTAAAAAAAAATATGAAAAAAAAGTCACAAATAGAACAAAAAAGGTATAAGTAAGTGAAACCCTACAAAAAGAAAAAAAATAACCCCGAAATTATGACCCCTACGTAAGTACCTACATGTGATTTTTTTTGATTAAATATTTTCGCGTCGGGGGACCGCTCTTTACCTATAAAAACACCTTCATTATAATGATATTAAAATTTCAACGAAAATGTTATAGTAACTATTAGGAATTAAAAGTGAAACTACTAAAAAACTAAAAACTAAAATTTTACCGACGACTTCTTACACTATAGTAAATAATTGACTCGAAAAAAGAGCGGCCCCCGACGCGACAATATTTAATCAAAAAAAATCACATGTAGGTACTTACGTAGGGGTCATAATTTCGGGGTTATTTTTTTTCTTTTTGTAGGGTTTCACTTACTTATACCTTTTTTGTTCTATTTGTGACTTTTTTTCATATTTTTTTTTTTCTTGTTTTAGGTTTTTACGTTCATACTACTTTTATTATTTTGTCTTAGAAGTATTGAAGTAAATTGCAATGCAATCCTTTTGTTGCATTCCTTTTTATCGTGTAGTCCGTGATATTTTTGTTGGGCTAAGATTAAAAAATATAACTAAACCACAGAATTTAAAACAAATAAACTTAACACTTGACGACTCAGTTGGCACATGGTCACCATGCCGGACTGCCAAACACAGGGTTGCGGGTTCGATTCCCGCCTCAGACAAGTATTTATGCATGCTTAGATATTTGTCTGTGGTCTGGTTGTTTATATTTATTATAATATAAGTATATTACAAAAGAAAAGTATATAATGTAGTATTTCCGTTGTCTAGCAACGCAATTTATTTTCTTTATTTAATCTAACCTCTTTGTTGAAAGGTATAAGGAGCGAAGCTAAATTATACCGAGTAGGTAGGTACTTATCCTTAGGTACCTATAGAATTATCTAGATCGAGCAAAAGGAAATATTGTAAGTAGGTATGTCAGACGAGGCTGTATAGGTTTAAAGTCGCCTGCCCTTTTGGGAGTATAAAATAAATAACAATAGAGATATTGCCTAATAGTAGTAAACATGAAAATAACCTAAATTCTTAAATATATACTTATTCAAAAAATATTAACTGTTTTGTTATTAAGTAAGTACCTAGGTAGGTATTTGTTGTTAGTGCGGCAACAGAAATACCTAGGTACATCATCTGTCAAAATGTCAAGTCTCTAGAGCTCGGGTCATAAGATACAGCCTGGTGACAGACAGACAGACGGACAGCGAGATCTTAGTAATAGGGTCCCGTTTTTACCCTTTAGCTACGGAACCCTAACAACAGTCTCGAATCTAGATATAATTAAACTAGATAGACTATAGTATTTTTATTCCACAAAGCTTCAATTTCGTAAATTTTAAAGTGTGAGAAGCTACACGCGGCAAATAACCACGCAAAATAAAACACCTTAACAAAAAAATGTTACTTTCTCTATAACCGTACTGTCTATTATGAACTTATCCATCTGTCGGGCCCAGTTTATTATTTAAAAAGTTGTTATGGCCTTTACAACTTAAAAAAACTGCAGGTAAGTACAAATTATTGCCCCTCTGTTAAAACTTTAGAATGAAGTTCGTTCGTTCCGCTTTCGTTTGGTTTGCTAACTTCACTCTTGTGTATAAACACACTATTTGTGTGTAAACACACACTCCGTGACTTAAAACAAAACAGAAACATTTATTGACATTACAAAGGTATTCAAACATCACGAACTGTAACTTAATTTAAAACAAACTCAAAACGTAATGTTAACAAGTTGGAATAGAAGGAACAAACTAAATTGAACCCGGTTGCCATTGTTGATGTGTATAACCCGGCGGAGTTAAGATAGACGCATGTTTCTTGATCGTAAACGAAAGCGTGGGTACAACTTCACTCCGTAAACTTATACTTGTACGAATGTCCGACAGTCGCACGCTGGATTCGCCGTCGGGTGCGTGTCTCGCTCGCGTCTTCCCCGAAAAACTTTTCAAATCAATCGAAATTCTCTCAATTCCTTCGCGAAATCGAACAACATCTCGTTAAAACTTAATAAAAGTATCGATATTTAGTGCTTTAGTGTTGTTTTAGTTGAATTTTAGTGTTTTTGAGTGCATTCTTCAGTGATTCATCTCTTGTGGTCCGAGAAGTTGTGTCACAGTGGTCTTATAAAAAAATACTAGCAACAGTGAAGTGACTATCGGATTGCTTACAATGAAACTATAATAACAGGACTTTTAAAAGGTGAGTTTTTAAATGATGTTATCAACCTTACAGCTACCTAGTATTCTATTGAATCTATTGTAAGTTTGTATGTAGTAGGTACCTACTTGAAGCGGAGATAGAAATTGCTTTGTTAGGCCGTTTATTGTAGCTAACTCTCTATAACTATAGTAGGTAACTACGTAGGTATTTGAGGGCAGAAAAATGTTGCAGGCGTCTGATTGACGCCAGTCCAGTCGTTGAAAACATTACCATAAAACTCCTGAGATAATATTTATCAACCTCTTTGAGCCTCCTGGTTCTACCTTTAGGTACCTACTGTCCTGTACCCGCGTAACTCCCGGTTTCACCCGCGTAACTCCCGATGCCGTGGGAATATCGAAATATAAAATACCCTATAGCCTTCCTCGACAAATGGACTATCCAACGGAAAAATATTTTTTCCATTCGAACCAATAGTTCCTGAGATTAACGCGTTCAAACAAACAAACTCTTCAGCTTTATAATATTAGTATAGACAAACAAACTGTTCAGTTTTATATAATAATTATACTATAGATTCTCTGCTCTTACGGGTATCCCAACTTGTACCAACACAGCATCTGAATTTAAAAGGGCATGTCCAATGTCCCTTATAAAATATAGCAACGCGGTTTCAACTGCGTAACTCCCGATCCCGCGGGAATATCGGGATGAAAGTATCCTATGACACTCCTAATGAATGAATGTATCATCATACCAAGTTTTATTAAAATCAGTTCAGTAGTTTCGGAGCCTATCAACTCAAATAATCAATCAATTCTTTCCTCTTTATAATATTACTAGCGACCCGCCCCGGCTTCGCACGGCTACATTATGCATGTATTATACATAAATAAACCTTACTCTTCTACTCTTACCTTACTTAAACTATTGATTCTTATTGTACACACTTGAAACCTAATGCAATTGGATATACTCAATAAGTAGGTAAGTAAGTACCTAAGTAAAAAAGTAAAAAAAAGGCAAATTGGTTCAACATGCCACGGCAAAAAATGCCAGTCTGCCGGCCTTAGGTCCTTTATTCTTATGTTTGACATCTCCAGCTCCATTTAACACAAAATTTCACTCTCCTAACTTACCCAATAAAAATCCTACCTACCATATATCTACAGTACCTACAATTTGTGATTTATTATTATTGTTCTGTCAAAGAAAAGAAGGAAATCGTGAGAAAAATACCTATCATTCGTCCGGAATGCCAATCTACATTCTTTCGTCGTCAAAAATTTCGAGAATGATTTATATTTGTCTTAAAAATAAACATAAATTCAAGTCAGTTAACTTATTTTGACAATTAATTGTAAACTAGCGACCCGCCCCGGCTTCGCACGGTTATATTATGCATGTATTATACATATTAACCTTCCTCTTGAATCACTCTATCTATTAAAAAAACCGCATCAAAATCCGTTGCGTACCTAGTTTTAAAGATCTAAGCATACAAAGGGAAATAGGGACGGCGAAAAGTGACTTTATTTTATACTATGTAGTGATAGTGATGTCGTCAAGTGGATTGAAAATTGTAAAAGACGTCAAGTCAATTGACAATTATTATTTGTTTAAAGCGTCAATCGATTGGACAATTAGTAAAAGGCGTCAAGTGGATTGATATTACAAAATGCGTCAAGCGCACTGACATGAAATACGTGCTCTGTCATCTTGTCAAAAAAGTTGCCATTTTATAAACAACTAGCGACCCGCTCCGGCTTCGCACGGCTATATTATGCATGTAATCACTACATAGTATAAAATAAAGTCACTTTTCGCCGTCCCTATTTCCCTTTGTACGCTTAGATCTTTAAAACTACGCAACGGATTTTGATGCGGTTTTTTTTATAGATAGAGTGATTCAAGAGGAAGGTTTATAATTATGTATAATACATGCATAATATAGCGTGTATAATACATGCGAAGCCGGGGCGGGTCGCTAGTATACATATAAACCTTCCTCTTGAATCACTCTATCTAATAAAAAAACCGCATCAAAATCCGTTGCGTAGTTTTAAAGATTTAAGCATACATAGGGATATAGGGACATAGAAAGCGACTTTGTTTTATACTATGTAGTGATTTCAAATAGGATTGGTTTCTACCAATCTACATAAACTATAACGTCAGACAGAATGCGTCTTGATTTGAAGCCGAATTGTCTGGAATTTACTGGAGCAGAAATTGCCGTCCTAGAACTAGTAGAATACCATTACTTCGAAATTCTCTAACCAATGAACATAAAACTTTGACCTGATCTCATACATAACCACTGTTTCCTTATCCATAATCTCACATACAAAACCTTACCGCTTCAAGACACGACTGGTTTTGAAATCATAAGAAAACAAACCGGTTCTTGAGTCGATAAATAACTAGATTGTATCTCTTATCGGATGCATCATTTATTAATGATAACAGTTACAGTCAATATTGGTAGTGGAGTGACGCAATGTTTGTTTTTAGATGTATTGACTGTTCTCTTCTAGTCTTCTTCTAGCAGAAACTATATGCGACAATATGCGTGTCCGGAAGTGCGGCCATCAAGATATACGTTCGTAGCTCGCTCTTCTGCCTTGTTCCGGTTTCAAGGCTTATGCTCACAGATTGGATTATTCGGCCGTGCTCATGCATTTGTCGCTCAGACTGTACCTATCAAATTGTACTAGCGTATAATTCAATATTCGCAACGTACTTTGACGAACTTTCCGAAACGTTTATACTGTCTTTTTCGTGTACTGGATAGGCGTGGTCCTGGATAAGCGGAGATATTACAGTAACACGATATATGCATGAATACAGATTTCTTCATACTAATCTTATACTAATATATTTGGGATCGGGTGAAGTGTCTAGAGCTCATACGACATAGTTATAGCCGCGTGCTCGACATTGAAATGCTGTTGTTGCGTATGGTTTACTGTAGTCACTCAGAGACTCAAGGTGTGATGATCATCACAAGGTTCTTAAATCCTTTAGTTACCTTTTGCGACACCCACGGGGGGGTAGGGTCAGCTAATTCTATGCCGGAGACTACACAAAATACCTACCTATAAATTGATTTACCAGAAAATAAGGAACTTTTGCAAGTCGAAAGTCTTAAAGTATTTTTATTTTGTCTAAACTTTGCTGTTACGGAACGATTTTATAGCTTTAAAGTTTGATGGAGCTTTTAAATTATTCTTACAGCTAGCCTAAGTAGGTACTAGGTAGTAGCGAACTGTCTTAAGCGAGGAAAAGTTTTGCATACGGTGGGTGCATACCTTAAGACTGGGTGGTAGGTATTACTCGCAAATTCACTTTGGATGCAAATTTTATTTATAACTGGAGGAAAAATTTATAGAAAGCGTTATTGGTTAGGTACCTAGATAGTTAAGAAGTCCCTCTAAGACTTGTTTTAAATTGAATTTTATTTAAGCAGATACCGAATAAAACATGTCTTATCCTGAGCCATAATAACTTGAGATGAAAAAATACATTAAATAAACACGACCCTTTAATTAAACTTAGACGATTTGTAATCATAATTATTTCCCCGGGTCTTTAAGGAATTAAAAGTCATATTGTGTCTCCTCGACCATGACTATTGTAACATAGTCGAAACATAAAAGTAGGAGAAATAAAAATAAAAATGTAGGTAGATCGGGAAAATAATGACTATAAACACCAGACGATAATACCACTATTTATAATCACGTTAAGGGTTTTAATGAAAAAAAGTGATATACGTTGTTCACTTAGTATCAACATAAATCATCATTTTACAATATCACCTGAAATGCCGAAATGAAATATGAATTCTGCAATATATCCTACATTCTGCGTAAAAAATACATGATCAACATAAAAATCCGTTTTGCTGTAATTTATCAATGTGTCCAATTAAAACCTCAGAATTCATAGAAGGACACCTGTCCAACACGTTCAATTTTAATACAAGTTTGTATTAAAACGAAACCTAACCATAACCAAAATATCGTGAAATACCGCTTAAGATACGTTCCGACGGGCCACTTGCAGCAAAGTTAAAAAATGATTAACATTTTTTCCATACATTTTTGACAGAAAGCGTAAATCAAGAAGGAGGAACCGATAGACAAATCTAGAGCTGATAACATGGTCATAGAAATATAAGTTAGTATTGAAATTTAGCTACAAGTGGCCCACACTTGGGGAAGCTGGCATCATCACTACATAGTATAAAACAAAGTCGGTTTCTCTGTCCCTATGTCCCTATATCCCTATGTATGCTTAAATCTTTAAAACTACGCAACGGATTTAGAAACTGTTTTTATAATAGATAGAGTGATTTAAGAGGAAGGTTTATATGTATAATACATGCATGCGGCTTCGCACGGCTATATTATGATATAGCCGTGCGAAGCCGGAGCGGGTCGCTAGTTTAATTATAAAAAGAAACCAAAAGACTTTACCTACTCAAACAAAAATCCACAGTACCAAAATAGTTAATATTTTAACCTCTGAATAATTTATTAAACTCGCTTTCTCTCAAAACAGTGAGGTAATTACATTCAGACGAGTGTCTGGAACCTCAGCTAACTGCAGACACGGGTGTCTTAAAATAGAACCCTAATGCAATTCAATACCAAGTTGGAGCACTTATCTACCTACCTACTTTGTTATAGATAGGTATAATAACAACTAAGCGGCAAATAATATAGAAAAAAAATTAAATAGGTACTTAAATTGAAAGAAAGAAAGAAAATACTTACAATTATTTGGACATAATTTACAACATAATGGTCACCATGCCGGACTGCCAAAGCACAGGGTTGCGGGTTAGATTCCCGCCTCAGACAAGTATTTATGCTTAGATATTTGTCTGGGTTCTGGTTGTTTCTATTATAAGTATATGGTTACAAATGTCTAGCACCCATAACACAATTCTAGTTACTTAGCTTGGGGCTAGATGGCGAGGTGTGGAATGTCCTGTAAAATTTAAAAAATTTAAAATTTCCGATTTAGCCCAAAAGATTACAATTATTTAAGTATGTACCTACCTACGTAATAATAAAACACCTAACAGGACACCTAACAACAAGACTATTGCTTTTGAGCTCAAGCATGTTTTTTTTATGGTTTAATTGATTATAGTATAGTAACAAAAAAACATTTTTGAACAATTTTTGTCAATCCACTTGACGCCTTTTACAATCTGATTCCACTTGAGGCCTTCTACAATTATTGTCAATCCACTTGACGCCTTTTACAATCTCATTCCACTTGAGGCCTTTTACAATTTTTGTCAATCCACTTGACGCCTTTTACAATCTCTTTCCACTTGAGGCCTTCTACAATTATTGTCAATCCACTTGACGCCTTTTACAATTGTCAATCCACTTGAGGCCTTTTACATATCCACTTGACGCCTTTTACAATCTCATTCCACTTGAGGCCTTCTACAATTATTGTCAATCCACTTGACGCCTTTTACAATCTCATTCCACTTGAGGCTTTCTACAATTATTGTCAATCCACTTGACGCCTTTTACAATTGTCAATCCACTTGACGCCTTTTACAGTGTTTGTTTTATTTAATGACTTTACCTGCCTTAGCCCTGGGCTTAGGCCGAAATTTCAAGAACACTCTGCTTTAATTCTAGAATTATTTTTAATACTTAAGTCAGATAAAAGGTATTGGAGAAGAATTTATGTATTCCGGAAAAAAGGAACGGTGCCTTACTTACGTTAACTTAATTCTCACATCTGTGACAAAGCTTTATCTTTTTAAAAGAAATTGAACTTTATTTTTTTAAGCTAAGAACGAAGCGGCACGGATCATGAGACCCTTTTGAGGTAACCTTAGCAATAATCCTACTATTCTATACCTACTCTATATCTAAACTATACGTATTATAAAGAGGCAAGATTTTTAGATTTTTTGTTGGTAACAAATAGGCTCCGAAACTACTGGATCGATTTTGATGAAACTTAGGATAATGATACATTGATTAATTGGGAGTAACATAGCTTACTTTTTATCCCAAAATTCCCACGGGATTGGGAGTTCCGCGGGTAAAACGAAGCGCTGCTAAAATGTGTGTGTATAAAATGTGAAGATTGTTTTGTGTTATCTCTTCTACGGAAGAATTAATAAACAAATTGTGATAAATGATAAACCTCGTCTAGTGTGTCGCTTTAAATTTAAAAAAAAAAGATTCTAGACTTAGAAAAACTATCAGAACAAAACTGTAATAAATAAATAAATAAAAATTTCGCCCCAAGCTAAGTAACTAGACTTGTGTTATGGGTACTAGAATATACTACATACATACTTTTCTTTTGTATTTATATACCTACTTATAATACATAGAAACAACCAGACAACAGATAAATATCTAAGCATAAATACTTTCCTGAGGCGAGAATCGAACCCGCAACCCTGTGTTTGGCAGTCCGGCTTGGTGACCATTGTGCCAACTGGGTCATCATAATATTTCGTCGTCAATTAATAAACAAATTGTGATAAAACTCGTCTAGTGTGTCGCTTTAGATAAATAAAAAATGATTCTAGACTTAGAAAAAGTGTAAGAAGAAACTGTAATACCTACCTACCTACGAAGTGTACTAAAAAAATTCATTCAAAGCCAGTCCGGCGACTAAATTCAACAAAATTCTTTAAATTGTAACGCGTAATCGTAATTTATTGAGAAGTTTAGTGATGAGAAGGTAGTTTCAGATGCTCCATCAATCTTTACCTTTAAGTTTAAGGGTCGATTCTACTCGAGATCTTGAAAATTGAGCAATTTTCTGCACGATCGAGGAGCAATTACTCCAAAGATTCTCATCAGATCCTCACCTTTTTATGGGACCACCCCTGAGGTATCGCCTTTCGAAGACTAAGAGAATCATCTCAATCGGTTGAGCCGTCTTCGAATGATGGCGTAACATACATACAAAAAAACAACATACAAACGAATTGAGAACCTCCTCCTTTTTTGAAGTCGGTTAAAAATGAAGTCAGGTCAGTTTGTCGTTAGCTTTATATTGGGGAAACTCAAAGGTTTTCAGCATTTCGACTTGTAAGACTAAAATCTAATCGAAAAGTTCTGTTCAAATCCAATCTTTCTTCGAGTTCGATTCGGTCCTTTCCCGATGCCATCTTTGATTTCTCAACGATGTTTTTAACACGTTTTCTTTGTTAACTTACCGCTTCAACTATTCCTTTTTTATTTAACTGTGAGAAATCCTATTAGTGATGCCGAACTATCGATAGTTTTCATCTGAAAAAGCCTATACTATCGATTCAATCGATAGTTTTTTTTTATTAACGAGCAACAATACTATTGATAGTATTCCCTCGTTTTGAGCTATCAATAGTATCGATACTATCGATTATATCGATAGACGAGGGAATACTATCGATTATATCGATAGGCTATCGAAACTATCGGGTTTTAGTGAACTATCGATAGACTATTGATTATTCAGCGATAGTTGACTATCAATCGGCAACACTAAATCCTATCCTACCAACTAATGTTTGTGAGTTAGTACCTAGGTATGTGTGTGTGTTTGGTTGTTCCTCTTTTATGCAATAACTAATGAATTTAACCGATTTAGATAGCTCTCCAGCTATTTGAAGGCCAATTCTCGTAAATAATTGTTTAAATTACATTTCAATATCATCCCGATTGCATTTCGATTGCAAAAGATACCTTCAAAGTCAGTTTTTTTTTACAAAAAGCTAACTTTAAGGGTATTTTGAGCTACTTTCAGGGTAATATTTGAGATCGAAATGCAATCGAAATGATATTGAAATATAATTTTAACAATGTTATTTACGAGAATTGGCCTTCTGACATACTGAGTTTTAAAGCTATTTTTATACCGATATTCCCACGGGATCGGGACTTACGCGGGTGAAACCACGTCTCAATCGCGTAAGTATTTTTAATTTCTCCAAAAAAAAGATGATAATACGAAAAACATAAATACTTAAAAAAGTAAAAAGATCTTGAATATAATTTTTGTCTCACTTTGAGGTTTCGACTATGTTACAATAGTCATGGTCGCGAGGAGACTGGAGCATTGATGAGCGTTATTATCTCAGGCTGATAGTTTTCACGTCTCTACTGCGGCTGTGTGAGTCCCTAGTACAGAACTTTGGAATGTTTTTACTTGAAATGTCTAAAAAATTGATGGAACACATACATTCACACATAAGCGTCATGTTCCGCATGTCACGCACGGTAAACGTCACGCGTCTCGTGTTTGTTTAATAATAATATCAGTCATCTGGGCTTGTGTAATGGTGACAAGTGACGAATATAAGACTTACTTAATAAAGTGTAAGCTCTTGTATACAATTTAAATGGAATTCAGTCTCGGCAACATATTCTGCTCCCGGAAACCTAGGCCCATCAGTTCGAAAAAAAAAACAACTTTTTAAGTTAATTTACAGTTTATTCAATTGTTTACAAAACTCAGCCAATTTCAACCAGCCTGACTGATCCAGCCTTATCATCAATCTTAATAAACAATTATAATCCTCTTTGATATCAATCTAGCTTGGTTTACAATCAATTTTATATTAACTTTTCTTTTACTCCACTCTCCCAAAACTTCCCCACCAAAGACTTCCTTATTTTTCCTCATTTTTCTCTCTCACCAGCCGCGCAGGTAAAAAATTATCTTTTCCATATAGCCCTTTGTTTTACAGAAAAAATTAAACCGCACAAAAGGAAAAAAAAATTAAGGAAATTTTTTTTCTAATTTTTTTATCGTTTCCTTATATAACGTTATCACGTAAAATTATCGTCCGTAAACCGACTTTACAGACAACCATTTTTTATAGTCACATATATTTATGTCACAGAGTAACAAGCGCGAACACTTTCACATAAAAACACACAGATTTACGAAGATATATATAGGTGTTAAAGATCGCAATAAAATATTTCATGTTCCTCTCTCTTCCGTACATCAATCTTTCTCTATGTTAGCTTGTAAAAATAATGTAGATTATTATCTGGATCGGTAACAAATAGTTGTGATGGATTTATTTTATGTAGGGAGGGATGCAACATCGTTTATAAAATACATTGACGTTTTCGAAAGTGAAACGTAGTTGTTTTCCAAAGTTAACCAGATGTTTTCAAAAGTGAAACATCGATGTTTTCAAAAGTGAAACATCGATGTTTTCAAAAGTGAAACATCGATGTTTTTAATATTTAGTCAAACAGATGTTTTCAAAAGTGAAACATCGATGTTTTCAAATGTTTTCAACAGTGAAACAGATGTTTTCAAAAGTGGAATATTGATGTAAGTATGCAAAAGCGAAACATCGATGTTTTCATTTCAAATGTTTTCAAAAGTGAAACAGATGTTTTCAAAAGTGAAACATTGATGTATCCAAAACTGAAACATAATAATATGTGTATTATAGGTATTTTGACTTCGTAAAGGGCCTAGAGGCGAATTAAATTCAAGCTTTTCAATCATGTCCCGACCATATTTGGGCTGAATTTAACCTACAAGAAATGTAAAATCCTAAATGTTCGATTTTTGTTATGAAACACATTAAAAAACCACTTAGAACTCGAATTGAAGACGCATTGTAGGTGTATTTATTTAAATAAAACAATCACAGAAGGCGGTATTATTTGAAAAAAAAAAAAAAAACCTTACCTATCGTTTGCATCTCTCATACCAAATACCTACCTAGTTTCAATAGATTTTTATATGACTTGCAGCGCTCCGCTGTTTCACCTGCGTAACTCCCGATCCCGTGGGAATATCGGAATAAATTAAAAAAAAAAAAAAAAATTAAAATTCATTTATTTCAGATAACCAGATCCATATTTAACATTACATTTATGATTAAATTGAATTAGAATAAAATAAATAAATACAAAAATTAAAATATCAATAAAACACATCAAAATAAAATAAAAATAAAAGTCAGTATAAATAACAAATAACAATAAAAAGTAAAAGTCAATATTTCAAATTCAATTTCATTAAACAAGTTTCTTAATTATAATTTTCTTTCTGGCATTGGTACAGCACGGTGTCTGCTGCAACAATGCCGCACATAATGGCAGTCTAATCTTGCCGCAATCATAGCCAGCACGGAGTTGGAGCTACCCCTCACTCTGCGCACCAATGACGCAGCTCTCTTGCGCATGGTCGCATGAAAACAATCTACGCGATACTCTGCGAACATACCCGAGGCGCTACAGTAACGGGGCAGTCCCATCACCGCCCTGAACGCATTATTGTATTGGACTCGGAGAGCGCTATAGCATTTCGCTGTATATGTAGCCCACAGGCTGCACGTGTAAAGCGACGTACAATATGCTCTAAAGAGCGTCACCTTTACTTCCTGCGAACATCGTGCGAACCTGCGAGCTATCATATTGGCTCTGACCGATATCGCTCTCCGCTCCCGCTCCATATCGGCATGGTCATCCAGGCCGGCAGTCAGAACATGACCCAAATATTTAAATTGAAGAACAAAAGTAGCCTATATTAATGTCAATGAATCAATGTATACTCAGACCAAGTTTCATCAAAATCGGTCCAGTAGTTTCGGAGCCTGTTCGTTACAAACTAAGAATATAATAAAATCTCCTTTTTAATTATTATACTAGCTGTCCCGGCAAACGTTGTTTTGCCATATAATAAAAAAATAAATTAATCACTCCAAAGATCCTCATCATATCTTCATTTAGGATAGGGTTCTCTATCAACATTCATACAAGCCCAGTCCGGCGACTAAATTCGACTAAATTCTTCAAATTGTAACCTGTGATCGTAACCGATTCAAGAGTTGTCTGATGAGAAGGTGGTTTTAGATATTCCATTTATCGGTAACTATTAGTTTATGGGCCAATTCTACTGGTGGAAATCGAAAATAGAGCAATTTGCTGCACTCTCGAGGTGCAATGCTGTTCATCCCTCCTAAGACCCTCATCAGATCTTCATTGAAGATAGGGTTTTCTGTCAACATTCATACAAACCTAGTCCGGCGACTAAATTTGACTAAATTCTTCAAATTGTAACCTGTAATCGTAACCGATTGAAGAGTTTTCTGATGAGAAGGTGGTTTCAGATATTCCATTTATCGGTAACTATTAGTTTATGGCCCAATTCTACTGGTGGAAAACGAAAACTGAGCAATTTGCTGCACTCTCGAGGTGCAATTCTGTTCATCACTCCGAAGATCCTCATCAGATCTTCATTCAATTTTTATGGGACCACCTCTGAGTTATCCCCTTTCATACAAAAAAAGATTTTTCCAAATCGGTCCAGGCGTTTTCGAGTAATCGGCGAACATACATAAAAAAAAAAATATATATATACGCGACGAATTGAGAACCTCCTCCTTTTTTGAAGAAAAGATTTTTTTTTAAAGAATTGTTATAGTAATAGATAAGTCGCTGGTGTTGCCTAGCAACATGGTATATGTTGCTAGAGCTATATACCGTTTTGACAACTATCGAGGTTCCATTGAGCCACGATTCTAGAACAGAATACCAAAGTGAGTCAGTGTTGTGTCAGTGGTGTTTCGATAGAATAGTTAACTTAGGAGAATATACCAATTGGACATGTAATGTCATATTTTTGACATTAAATTTATATTACGATTCTATCGACACTCTATTGAAACACAATTGTGTTAGCCGACTTAGGTTGTAAGTGCAGTCCACTCATCACTTGAAGACCCCCCAAATTGTAAACGTCAGAAAAGACAGACTCATTGGTCGCATAGATGCACAGAGTTATCTATATGCATCTATACGATCGATCACGTTTTAACCAAGAACAGATTTCTGATAGAAAGATAAGGATTATCGTCATATCTGTACTATTTGGTACGCCACTCGCGTAGTTTTATACTCTTTGATTTACTACTACGACACAAGACGAAGGGTATCATAGATTATTCAATCTATACATATATAAAATCCTTTGTCCTGGCTGACTGACGGATCGACGCACAGCCTAAACCGCTGATCGTAGAGACCTGAAACTTGGAGGGTGTGTTTTTTGTATGACGTAGGCTTCTGATAAGAAAGAATTTTGGAAAATCTAAACCCTACGCGGACGAAGTCGCGGGCATCAGCTAACAATCTATATATATATATAAAATAAAGTTGTGTTAGTTACACAATTTATAACTCGAGAACGGCTTAACCGATTTAGCTGAAAATTGATGGAGAGGTAGCTTAGAACCAGGAGAAGGACATAGGATACTTACTTTTTTTTCGATTTTCAAAAGAGATCGGGATTTACGCGGGTGAAATTAAATATACGTACGAAATATTCTTTTTTTTTCGATATTCAAACGAGATCGGGACTTACGCGGGTGAAATTAAATATACGAATTATTCCATATTCAAACCCGCATAAGTCCCGATCCCGTGGGAATACTATCGGGATAAAAGTATGCTACACTATTATGTATTCTGTGACGTTCGTCTTTGTTGTAAGGCATTCGACCGGGGGGTTTTCTCGAGCAGCTGCAGTTTTTTTGTTGATTACTCAGCACATCCTAATTGTATTCTGATGTAAAGTATACCACGACTTTCCTCAGATTTCACTTGGTTTAGGCGTTTTTAATTGTAGATTATGTAACAAACAAACAGACAGACAGATATATTTTTGTTCTATTACTTTTTCGAAGTCCAACAGACCCTTTTTTTTGATTTGCTGTTATTATATAGAAATCAATGCCACTTTTCGTTGTAATTTTATAACTCAAGAACGGGCTCACCTATCCAGACCAAATGTTTAAGCTTTGTTCGGACTATTTAGTAGATGGTTTATGTTAAGTTTGCACAAAATCGGTCGAGCGGTTCTTCATTTATCACATTTTTTTAACCGACTTCAAAAAAGGAGGAGGTTCTCAATTCGTCGCGTATATATATTTTTTTTTTTTTATGTATGTTCGCCGATTACTCGAAAACGCCTGGACCGATTTGGAAAAATCTTTTTTTGTATGAAAGGGGATAACTCAGAGGTGGTCCCATAAAAATTGAATGAAGATCTGATGAGGATCTTCGGAGTGATGAACAGAATTGCACCTCGAGAGTGCAGCAAATTGCTCAGTTTTCGTTTTCCACCAGTAGAATTGGGCCATAAACTAATAGTTACCGATAAATGGAATATCTGAAACCACCTTCTCATCAGAAAACTCTTCAATCGGTTACGATTACAGGTTACAATTTGAAGAATTTAGTCAAATTTAGTCGCCGGACTAGGTTTGTATGAATGTTGACAGAAAACCCTATCTTCAATGAAGATCTGATGAGGGTCTTAGGAGGGATGAACAGCATTGCACCTCGAGAGTGCAGCAAATTGCTCTATTTTCGATTTCCACCAGTAGAATTGGCCCATAAACTAATAGTTACCGATAAATGGAATATCTAAAACCACCTTCTCATCAGACAACTCTTGAATCGGTTACGATCACAGGTTACAATTTGAAGAATTTAGTCGAATTTAGTCGCCGGACTGGGCTTGTATGAATGTTGATAGAGAACCCTATCCTAAATGAAGATATGATGAGGATCTTTGGAGTGATGAACAGATCTGCACAGCGAGGTTCAGCAAATTGCTCAATTTTTCCATTACCACTAGTAGAATTGGCCCATACACTAATATTTACCTATCGACGAATGGAGCAACTGAACCTTCTCATCACCAAACCCTTCAATGAGTTACGATGTTGCAATTTTAAGAAATAGTCGCTTTCGCCTCATGGAGTAGAATTTTCAGTGTCAGCGGCACTAAAAATGGTTAAATAAAAAAATAAATTAAAATTTAAAAAACCGACTTCAAAAAACCTGAAAACAAAAACTAAAAAAAACTTGAAAAAAAATCCCGGTAACAAAAACTAAAAAAAACCTGAAAAATAAACCTGAAAACAAAAAAAAACTAGAAAAAGACTGGAAAAAAAAAACTAAAAAGTGAAAAATAATCCATTTCGGGTCACTAAAACAGCAGATAACATAAACATACTTGGAAGTCGGACTGGGTTAGATTGAATGTTGAGAGGAAACATGGTGTTTTTTACCTTTTTTCTATACCTTTTTTCTATACATCAAAACAGTATAACCCAGCTAAATTAAGAATGTTTGATACGATACGCAGCAGATACGTATTTAACTTATCAGGATAACTTATTATTGCACTAGTATTTTGGTAGATTATAACACACGCGTACGTAATACGTTGGATTATGAGCCTAACAGCGGTTTAATAAGATCCACTTTATGAGCAACTGTGATATAAAATATATTTTTGTGTTTAGATGGTCCATTTATCGTGGAAGGCTATAGGCTACTTTTCATTTGGATATTTCCACGGGATCGGGACTTACGCGGGTAAAACCGCGGAACGCAGCTAGTACATACATACGGGTCAAAAACATAAACCTCCCTTTCGATTTCGCCGTAGTCGGGTAAAAATAATAGTACTTAGGTGAATCAATAGAAGTAGGTATTCGATGTAGGTAAAATAATTATATTTTCATAGTTATATAAAATTGGCATTGTCATGACCTTGTATTACTTTTAAACAATGTTAATGTGCTGTAGGTACGTAATATTACTTGGAAAAAAACCAAACGTTGTTTACTTAATAAATAACAGGAAAAAATTATGTTATTCATCACATTTGGGAATGCACATTTCAAGCCAGGTATTAGGTACCTACCTACCTGCTTACTAAGTACTTACCACTTGCAAAAAATATTTTTAGTTATTTTATGGCAAAACCATGATTGGCAACGGGCCCTTAGAAAATTTTGTCACACATTTAATTAATTTTTCAAATTTACAAATTTAATTTTAAGTACCTAAGTATTTAAAATTTAATTTAAGTAAGTATTAAAAATTTAAATAATTAATTTACCTACACATTAAATAATTTACTTGCCTAGCATGAAGACTAAAACACGATACGATAAAGCGATATAACTACATCAACTCTCAAAATATGATAGATAAAGCCGCCATGTTGAATTTTTATCATAATTTTTATCGCAATTTATAATAAAAATTCAACATGGCGGCTTTATCTATCATATTTTGAGAGTTAATGTAGTTATATCGCTTTATCGTATCGTGTTTTGGTCTTCATGCTAGGCAGGCTGAATTCCCCAAATTCTGGGTCAGGTAAATTAGAAAGAGTCATTTTTCCAAATTAAATTCTAACATTTTTTTTGGGTAAGACCTATTATAGTGGTTTATTACTAAACTAGCGCTCCGCCCCGGCTTCGCACGGCTATATTATGCATGTATTATAATTAGAAACCTTCCTCTTGAATCACTCTATCTATTAAAAAAAAACCGCTTCAAAATCCGTTGCGTAGTTTTAAAGATTTAAGCTATACTTTAGGGATATAGGGACTTAGGGACAGAGAAAGCGACTTTGTTGTACACTATATGTAGTGATAACAACCAACTTTACTGTAGGTATAATAAATATAATTACCTATTTATAAATATATTATGTATTTAAATTTCTGTAATTTCAGTTATTATTCGCTAAAAACTTCTGCAAACAAAACTAGCACGAACTATGGTTAAAGTTAGTGCTAGTTTCCGAGTTGTTTTTAGTTTTGTTTTTATGAACATTTCTAAATCTCTAAAACAAGTCTAAATTCTAGCTTCATTCGAGGAAATTGCTCCATTTGTTCGAAAACAACGGCCATTGGAGTTTGACTTTTAGTTTGAAGGTTGTTTTTTCAAATGAATCTCATGGCATTTTTTATTCGAAAGGCAGTTTGTTTTATTTTCATTTTTTTTTTCATTTTGTGGCTCCAAACGACGCATGTGCATAGAGTTAGTGTAAAGTAAAATCTTTGGTGTTTTCACGATCCGTTTATTTCCTTCAATTTTTTTTAAAACAGTTTGAGAGAGACTACAAATTGGTCTATGTAGTACCCGCTAGTCCCGATCACGTGGAAATACCGGGATAAAAAGCCTAACCTCTTACATTTCAATGTACCCATCTTCATCCCAAGTTTCATAGAAATCAGTCCAGTAGTTTCAAAACGGGCAATTATTCATAAATAAAAGCTTAATAAAAAACATGGATCTCCAAAAATGTTTACGAATAAACGATATTTGAATTCGTTAAACAAGTAAAAATGCTTATTCTAATTCGTCCGATTCGTTACTTGTCCTCATAGCGTAGTGGTTATCGCACTCGCACGGTAAGCGGGAGGTCGCAAGTTCAATATTCATTTTGAGATGCAGTTTCAATAAAAAATTCAGAAACGTCTTGTGCTGGCTAATGCACTTCGATTTATAACTCGTTAACGGCTGGACCAACTGCTATACAAATTTATTTAGGGTCTCCTAGACAAGGTTCGAGGATATATATCAATGGATATATATCATGATATATATCCGATATATATCCGATATATATAAAGCGGTTTTTTGTGATAACAATACAAAAATTGTTCAAAAATTTGATGAATATAAGTGATATTTTGCAGTTTTCTACTGTAGTTCTCCATCCTAAATATAGATGGCGTTGGAGTAAAGTTAAAACATACTCCCTAATAGTAAGTTTAGGTATTAACGTTTAAAGTTTAGGTATTTTAAGTATTAGTGTAGGTATTCAGCAAATTAATGAAGCCATTGAATGATTGTAGTTTATAAGATTTTATGTTTTTGAGTTGATTTTACCTGATGTAGTTTATGATTTTAATTGAATAATTGATTTCTGATTTATAAGAAGATTTTATGTATTTGAGTTGATTTTTCTTTTATATGTTGTATTTTTTTTCAAATAATTTATTATATTTATAAAACATAGGTATGCATACAGTATACATATATAATACAATAAAATAACAATATGGCTGTCATACAAAATGGATAAATATCATGTAAATATCACATTTTGATATTCAAAAAAATCCGATATTTTGATATTTATTATAAATAAATATCGGATATTTTCGAACCCTGCTCCTAGAATACCGTATAGGCCCTATGATATTCCCAACGTTATCCAACTTACAAAAAATTTTTTGATTTTTTTTTCTTGGCATCGAATAGGCTCCGAAACTTCTGAACCGATTTTAATGAAACTTGGTGTGAGGATATATTGAGTCATGGTAAATAACATACTTTTTATCCCGATATTCCCACGGGATCGGGAGTTACGAAAGGCTTAGTTACTAAATAAATAATAAAATAATTAAAAGCGTTCAATACACGTACTCAATACTGAAATAGTAATTAAATCATATCAAAAATTAATAGTACAAAATGTCACCATTAATCAGCTATTAAGCAGCTTGAAGCTCCTATAAGAGACCTTAGGTAGGTAATAAAAGTAACCAAGAATGGCCTATAAATTGTACGAACAGTATCTTGAGAGGCTATGATCTTGAGGTTGCCGTAATTAATGCTAGTGTAACAAGACTTCATTATTATTACGTTGTTTGTTTTAATTGCTTTGAGTAAGTAGGTAGAGATTAGCCCTCGGTTTTATCTGCATAGGTCGTGAAAAGTCTTTGAAATTGGTCTGAAAAGTAAATAACCAAATGCAATTAATTAATATTTTGTTATAACGTTACTTAAACGGATTTAAAGAAGAGGAATCTTTGTAGGTTAAACTTAAAATACTTGAAAAGTTAGATAGATAAATATAATTGATTTTTTATTCAAAAATACAGTACTACAGTAATATTAAACATACAGGCACAAAATTTTGCTTAATTCTATGTCCACGTGTGCCTGAACTAGGCGAACCTGCGTGATAGGTAGTTGTATAACGGTGCTATATTGGTGTGTAATAGTGCTTTTATAGATCATCGAACGTAGCACAGCCTAAACTCCTTAAGAAGCAGAAGAAATCTTCATCCTCGTGAAGCTGTCGGTGAACACCTGACTGCAACGTAGAAGATTGGCAATTCGATGCCCATCGAGAAACAAATTTCTGTATGATCTAAACATACCTACTAAAGTCATTACAAAATATTTAACGAACTTCACACCTTTACGTCGCAGGAAATTATCGAATCACATTAAAATATTGAAGTACTTACAATAAACTGTGAGGCTAAATTAATTTACATTTCAAGATGATTTCAAGTTATTAAATCTAATAAACTATACTTTAAGTTTGATATTTTTTTTGTTTACTTGATATGTTTTTGTTTGACTTAATTTGTTTGATATTTAATGAACTAAAATAAAATAAATAATATGAACTACGACGATATACCTCCTTTATTTGAAAACGAAAATTCCTTTTCTGAAAAAGGAAATTCAGGAAGGTTTTCAAATAAGGTAAGGTTTTCTAATAAAGGAATTTTTAGTTTTCAAATAAGGAATGTATATCGTAGTTCATAATATTAACTACGATAATACCAACCTTATTTGAAAACAAAAATTCCTTTTCTAAAAAAGGAAATTTCCAAATTTTCTAATGAATTAAGTCAATTCCAAAAAAAATTTTTTCAAATTTTTTTTTATCGTTTTCAATTAAGGTAGTTATATCGTAATTCATAGTATTTTGGTAAATTTAATTAGGTATTTTATCAATATGATCCTTTATGTATAAAATATAAGAAAATAATTGACCTTCAAGCGGTACACACGTGATAGAATACGAAAGTCCGTAGAAGAACCAAAGTCACCGACATAGCTTTCAGGATAAGTAAGCTGAAGTGGCAATGGGCAGGTCATATAGCTCGCAGAACTGACAACCGCTGAGGAGTAAAGGTTCTCGAGCGGCGGCCGCGATGCAACGCGAAACGGAGCGTTGGGAGACCAGCTGCCCGGTGAACCGACGACATTGTAGCGGTCGCGGGTACTGCCCTGCTTATTGAGAGTGCAGTAACTCGTATTTTTGGCAAAATTGAGTTATATACAGAATCGGAATCAGCAGAAAAAATCCTTCTTTGTAAACTGACTCATGTGTCGAAATTCCATAAGAAACCTGAAATGTCATTAAGTAAGAACGCAGTAACTTAACTAATTAAAAAAAATCCCTACAATAAGAGTAGTAACTTAAGTTACTATATATTTAATTAGCTCATATAATATTATTTTTAGTCATAACTGCAGTAACTCCTACATACTGCACTTAGTATAATGTAAACAACATAATCAAAATACTTTTTCCTTAACATAAATGCAGCAACTAGTTAAGACCTATCGTTTGAGGTACCGCATGAAGGTGTGCAACGTTTATAAAGTAGTTATGACAGTGGGAGTTTCATTACTTAGTACGAATATTGCATTGAAGACGAAATATTTCAGTTCCGCCGGGTAGGATTTTTTATGATGTAGTACAAAAATGTTATGCTAATTAAGACCTTTCATCCGAAGTACCGCATAAACGTGTGCAGCGTTTTATAAAGTAGTTATGACTATTTGAGGTTCATTATTTCTTACTATGAAACTAAGTATGATTGACACCAAAATATCTCCGCTCCTCTGAGTGGGATCTTTTTGTTCTATAGAATTAAATGAAGTACTCATTACGACCTTTCAAATGAGGTACACCACACCAAAAAAAGCCAAAGCCAAAGCTTTTGACTCAGTTTCTATCCCTATTATGTTGCGAAAGCTTGAATGTATAGGTATAAGAGGTAGGTACTCAGTTGAAACTATTTATAAGTTATCTAGAAGAACGTACCCAATGCATTAGGATACCTAGACAATATTGTCAGTGCTGATAAAAATAACACTTCGTTTGGAGTTCCCCAAGGAAGTATTTTATGACCTACCCTATAATTGATCTACTTACATAAACGACCTATGTAATCTAGTGCTAGATCATGGCACTATAATATCGTATGCTGACGACACTGCTCTTCTCTTTTCGGCTAATTCAAAAAGCGAAGTCTATCAATATGCTCAACAGGGGTTCAATGTTGTTAAAGATTGGCTTCAGCACAACTTACTAACACTTAATGCAGACAAGACAAATTATATTCAGTTTTCAATGCGCAAACTATTGTCAACGCAAAATAATCCAACATTATATGCTCATTATTTGTAGTCCTCACAGCAATAACCAATGTGCGTGTTCGGCTATCAAAATTGGTAGCAATATAAAATACCTGGGTATTATAATAGACGAAACTCTTTCGTTTAAATCTCATATTGAAGCTTCATGTAAAATAACTCGTAAGCTAATATGTCTTTAAAAATTACGGCATATTGCAGACACAAAAGTAATCAGGCAAGTTTATTTTGCTCTATGTCAATCAATACTAACCTACTGTATTAGCTCATGGGGTGGTGCGGGCAAAACATTGCTACTAACAATTGAGAGAGCTCAGAGAGCAATTCTCAAGGTGTCTACCTTCCGTCCATTTCTTTTCCCTACTGACCTCCTGTACAAATCATGTAAAGTACTAACAGTTCGACAGTTATTTGTAGCGAGCATTGTACTAAAGCAGCAGGCAGCCCTTCCCTACACCACTGATTTTGCTAATATAAGAAGGAGTGATATAGTTTGCCGTCTACAAATAAGAACTAACTTAGCTTTCACACATAAATTCAAAATGTTCCTAGGGCCGTTACTATATAATAACCTAAATGCTATAACAAATATTTTTCCACTTAACTACATAAATTGTAAAAAAGCCTTCGAGAAAGCACTTCAAAATATGTCCTATGAAGATACAGAGGAATTACTAATACTTTTGAAGTAAGTAAATAGGTGTAAGTAAAACTTGTGATTTATTTATTATAGACATATTTGTACTTCGATTCTTACTTCTTAGATTCGATGATTAATATTATTAACTCTGTTTACCTATACATAAACATGCATTTCAATACATTCAATTTTCGTGTCTAATAATAAGTGGTCATTTTTTAGTTTTAATTAAAATATCAGCACATGTCGCCTGAAACACAGGATCACCTAGTTCAGGCACACGTGGACATAGATTTAAGAAAAAAATTGTGCCTATATATGTTTATTATTGTACTGTATTTCTGAATAAAAATTATCTTATCTTATAGTAAAAAGCAGTCGGGACGTTCTGGGTTAAGTTTTTTTCTTTTCTATTTTATACAAATTGGTTTTAAAAAAGTTTAAGTCAAATAGATATACTCAATATATTGTACCTCAAAGTAACTGAAAGACTTTTAGGACTACCTACTTACTTTTATTCGTTAGTTTTTTATTAGATATCCAATAATTCTTAGATTGATTTTACAAACATAAAGACGTGCATGCAAAGACTACAACGTAAAAATAAGTACATAAAGATTTGGTGAAATATAAAATATTTCCACAAATAATTGTTACACCGAGTTTGATAACATGTACCTTTAATTAGTAAATACTAGTAAAAAGTTCCCTTACATTTTATTTAACTTACCTTAATGCTTCTAAAAAACTAACCAAAAGTGCAGCAACTATGGTACTTGCTGCACTTATTCTTAGGATGACCATTTTACACTGATAATAATTACTAAGCATATGTAAATTTTTCGACTTTATTTTAAAGTATATTAATATATATTATTAATTTTAATGTTAACACTATCTCTACATTTTTCTCTTTCTTTTGGTGTATATCATGTTTCAATAGCATTAATATTTTAGGAGCAATATCAAAAAATATTCTAAAAAACTTTAACCGCGTTTTTCTCGAAAACATGTTTGACTGAGTTACTGCACTCTCAATGGGCAGGGCAGGGTAGTCGGTGGATGGAGGCGGCTCAGGGCCGCTGTTTGTGGCGTCGTATGGGGGAGGCCTGTGTCTAGCAGTGGACGTGTATGGTCTGATATGATGAAGCGGTACACACAAAAACACTTAACAACGATTTTTCATGCAATAATTAATTATCTTCTTCTTCGTGTCAACGGCGGCGGCCAATGCAATACACCTTGATCACAGCACTCCCGCCCAAAACTTAGCCAATATGACCATGCCCTAGCCAATATATTTTGTTTTTTTAATCTTAATTTCTATGATAATTATTAGAAAATGAAAAAACCATAAAATAGGGGCATAGTCATGGCAGTTATAGGTTTTATGGCACAAAAATATTTGTGCTAGTATCATTATCCAGGGAGGAAACAGTCGACTACGTCTGTATGGAGGGAGCGCAGGTACCCTTTCACCTTAACTATAGTAGGTGTTTTAGTTTTCAGTGACAGGAATTTTGCTTTTGACATTTGCAAAAAGAATACAAACAATATTACGCAATAATCAATTACGCTATCATACATGAACATAAAACGGTAGAAAATTAGGATCTTATAACACTAATTAGTCAGCTTACGGCTTTGTTGGCTCGAGGCAATTTCGTTCTAGAGATAATTATATTAGAACATATATTAAGTTAATGTTAACTAAATTACCTAATAATCAGGAGATAAGATACTTCCAAACTAACTAGTTGCGTCCCGCGATTTTACCGTCGTAAGTCTAAATTTCCTAAAAAAAATAATTTAAAAAGAAGTGGGTTAAAAATGGTTGTCTGTACAGTCGGTTTATGACGTCACTCTCAATAACTTTGCTATGGTTACTTGTCAATAACATTACGCATGGTGTCACACTTAATGACGTTGCTTTGGTTACTTGTCAATAACATGACGCATGACGTCACACTCAATAACTTTGCTATGGTTACTTGTCAATAACATGACGCATGACGTCACACTCAATAACTTTGCTATGGTTACTGATCAATAACATGACGCATAACGTCACACTCAATAACTTTGCTATAGTTACTTGTCAATAACATGACGCCACACTCAATAACGTCGCTATGGTTGCTTGTCAATAACATGACGCATGACGTCACACTTTTTTGTGAGTGCAGGTGTTCATCGATTTATAAGATGTTACTAATAAATAGTAGCAGTAAATAAATGGTATGTTATCACTTATCACGTTAAAAGTAGCCTATATCACTAATTAATCAATGTACTACCACTTAATCAATAGCCTCCGAAACTGCTGGACGGATTTGATGAAATGGTATGAGAATACATTAAGACCAGTGTGAGGCTGTAAATTTCCATACAAAAAGCGGTAACGTTTTCCCCCCCATAAACGAAGTCCGATTTTGATGATTTTTGAAAATGTTCTAGATCTAATGGAAAACTAGGTTTAACCGTTTTTATTTTAAAGAAATATTGCCTAAGATAAAAGTTATTAGTATCTGAATATCTTTATTTTTGATTTAAAAACTGTATCAAGCGTTTCAATTGTTTTTTAATAGACTAAACTGAATTACCAAAAAAGAAAAACGTATAAACCTAGAATAAGATGCAGTGAATTAAATGAGACCAAATTTATTTCATTTTGTGAAGGATAAAGGGGGTAAAAACTTTACGGCCCGCACTATTATTTGAAAGCAAAATGAAGGCAATTACATCCGAACTTAAACTCTCTCTTATTAGGATTTAAGTCCAGTGAAAGCCGAGTTTTATAATAAAAGATATTTATTTAAAACCAAGAGTAAATGCGCAGGGTGTGTAATCCTAAGCATGGCCGTCTTGGAAGAGAAAGAGAAAGCTGCTCGTGTGAAGGAGAAAGCTGACATTTTACTTGTCACTTGACGTTGACAACAATCAAACTTTAACACTCCCACCAAATGTCAACTTTCTTTACATTTTCATCTATCTAGTCTAGCCAGGTACCTAAGTCCATAAAACAAAATTAAAGTAATTAACGACAAACAAACAATTCCTACATACTTATATATACCTACGTGGTACCTACCTATCTAAGAGTACACACCCAATTATAACAATAAAATTAGCTTACATTAAGTTACCTACTGAAAAATTCAAAGCACACACATACCTAGTTTATCTCTAAGAAATGCAAACTGAAACTTAGGTATTGGTTTAGTCAATAGATCAGCTAATTGAACTTTAGTGTTTACATAACAAACATTTATAGTTTTATCATTAAACTTGTCCCTAATATAATGCAACTTGATATCAAAATGTTTACTTCTTTTATGCAAACTTTCATTTTTAATTAATTTAATAGAACTTTGATTATCAATAAGCAATTGGACAGTTTCATCAAAGTTACACAATGATCTTAGCAAGAATTTAAGCCATACAATTTCTTTAGTTGCATTGCACGCTGAAATATATTCTGCTTCACAGGTAGACAATGCTACATAGCTTTGTTTCTGACTTGCCCATGTTACAATACTATCATTTATTATAGTCAAATAGCCACTCGTTGACCTACAAGTATCTATGTCAGAACCAAAGTCCGAATCACTATATGACTTTACAGAAAATTGATCATTATAAGAGTACATTATGCCCAAATCTTTGGTGCCTTTCAAATATTTGAGAATTCTTATTACAGCATTATAATGCATCTTATTGTGACACTCCACATACCTACTTACTGAGAATGCAATGTCTGGTCTACAAACAACAGCAATGAACATCAGACAACCTACTATTTCTCTATAGTTCTTGAACTGAGTACATTTTTCAGGTTTATCTAACTTTACATTAGGGTCAGATGGTACAGACACCGGATTACAACTTTCCATTACAAATCTTTTTAAAAGTGACTCTATATATTGTGTCTGATAAATAAAAATTGAACTATCTCTTATCTCAATTTGCATGCCAACAAAACACTTAACATTCTCAGTTATTACAATTTGAAACTTCTTTTTAAATTCATGTAAGAATTTGACCAACAACTTATCATTTTTACAAAATAAAAGGCCATCGTCAACATATAACAACAGGTACATTGTATCATTATACTTTTGAGAAACAAATACACATCTATCTAAATTATTTTGAATAAAACCAAAATCCTTTAAAGTATTAGTTATAGTTTCATTCCAACATCTAGGTGCTTGCTTAAGGCCATTTAGAGCTTTCTTTAGTTTACAAACCTTATTTTCTAAGTTTATCAAGCCTTGAGGAGGCCACATATATATTTCTTCAGAAATTTTACCATAAAGAAAAGCAGTCTTTACATCAAATTGTCTGATTTTAAGTTTTAAATGCACAGACAAAGCTAACATTATTCTGACTGTATCATATCTAACAGTTGGAGAAAATGTTTCAGTAAAATCTATACCTTTAATTTGAGAAAAACCTTTAGCACATAGCCTAGATTTAAACCTGGTAGAGCCATCTGTATTTTCTTTCACCCGGAACACCCATTTGCAGCCGATAGGTCTTTTATCTGCAGGTAGATTGACCAGCTCCCATGTACAGTTCTCTGAATGAGCTGTCAGCTCCTCCTGAATTGACTCTGCCCACTGCTTTGCATCAGGTGATCTCATGGCTTCTTCATATGTAGTTGGTATGTCACAGTCCACGGTTAGAGCCTCTGCTACAAAACTCGCGTCGTCGTCGGCGTCCTCGAAGCTATCCTCTGTCTCCAGATGCTTCTCTTGCTGCTGTACTTCCTGTTCTCTGACACGGTGGGGGAGCGGACGCAAATTTCTCACTCCACTAGGTGTAGAAGCCTGCGGAGCTGGAACAGCATGCGTCTCATCACGTTCATGGACGTCCTGTAGACACACTCGCATCTCGCCTGGCGGAGACTCGATCTCGACGCCGGCACAGGTCGAGTTGACTGGCAGACACGATGAGGCCTGCAGATTTGCCTCATCCTCGATGTTGGATGGCAGGGGACACACCTCACTGTCATCGTCATCGTCACCTGTGGGAAAAAGAATTAGTATATCTTTTACTTCTTTGAAACTGGAGTCAACCTCGTTCTCGTTGAATACTGCATCTCTAGATACTTGCACCTTCTTGGTTTTTAAGTCCATCAGTCTATAATTATCAGAATCATTCTCGTAGCCTATCAATATCATTTTCGTACTCTTTGCTTGCAACTTGTTACGTTTCTCTTTAGGTATGTGCACATAAGCTACACAGCCGAACCGTCGTAAGTGAGAAAGGTTAGGTTTTCGTCCTGTCCACTTCTCGAATGGAGTCACACCGTCCCTTTCCTTTCTATTAAACAGGTAGGCAGCCGTGTTCACAGCTTCTGCCCAGAGATTAGCCGGTAACTTACTATCAAAGAGCATGGAGCGAGCAGATTCCATCAATGTCCTATTCATTCTCTCACTACGACCATTTTGTTGAGGGGTGTAGGGAGCTGTACGACACAATACTAAACCTCTGTCTGCTGCAAACTCCTTCATTTGGCTACAAGTGTATTCACAGCCATTATCTGAATGTAGACTTCTTATTTTAATGCCATTTGTAAGCATTAGATTGTAATACTCTTTGAAATATTTAAAAACTTCATTTTTATACTTCATAAAATACACTTTACAATACCTTGAGGCTTGGTCGATAAATGTCACGAAGTATCTCTTTCCACCAACTGAGTTTACAGGCATCGGTCCACATATATCACTGTACACTTTCACACCAAGATGCTCAGTGTTTCCTTCTGATTCTGACGACTTGAAGGGTAGACGGTGGTGTTTTCCAAATAGACATGGTTCACAGAGAAAACTCGTCATTTCTTCTGCTTTTACACCTGGGATTAATCCACTACGCACCATCTCACGCATTGTTCTGACATTTGCATGTCCCAATCTTTTGTGCCATGTCACTACATTGTCACTTACAATGTTTGCTTCAGATGGAATCACCGTTTGGAATTCGAGCTCATAGAGATTGTTCAAATGGTTTTTGTTAGCAACTCCCACTAACACTGCATCACTGTTGTATATTTTGGCACTTGAATGTTCTTTTATTACTTTGTAGCCTTTTGAGGTTATGACGCCTTCAGAAAAGAGATTTCGACACAGGTCAGGCACGAAGTATACATTGTTAATTGTCGATTCAAACCACTGTCCTTTAACTAGCTTGTATATAGATACACTTCCTTTTCCATGTACTTTTAACTCAGTTCCGTTGCCAACACGCACTGTTGATTGAAAAGGAGCTAGGTTCATAAAACACTCTCGATGACAGCACATATGAGATGACGCTCCACTGTCCAAAGTCCACTTGTATTTGCGATCTTTGTTTACTTCGATTGACTTTTCACTAATGAATGCAGATCTTTGTGACTTTGGTTTTATCAACATTTCGGTGGGAACTTGTTGCTTGCTCCTACAATCCCGAGCGTAATGACCGCGCTTGCCGCACTTAAAGCATTTGAAGTTTCGTGGCTTTTTGTTTTTCTTCTGCTGGGTTAACAAGGCAGTAGAACTTTCTTCTGTAATATTGAAACTTGCTTCTTCTTCTATCAGTCTGGCTGTTAGATTGTTAACTGTCTGTTTCGTTTCATCTAATGACAGCCAAGCCTGACGTAGACTGCGATATCTATCGGGTAAGGACCCCAATATTTTAGTGATTATACATACTTCTGAGATATTTTCTCCAGCATCTTTTAATTGTTTGGCAAGACTTTCAATTTTTGAAATATGCGTAGCTATGTTTTCTCCATCAGTCAACTTCAAGGCATGGAATTTTTCATGAAGTAGCATCTTTGTATTTTCACTTCGTTGATCGTAAATTGATTCCAGCTTATCCATTATCTCTTTTGCCGTCTCGCATGTTTCAACCAAACTGATTTGTGAATAATCCATCGTACTTGTAATAATCATCATCGCTTGCGCATCTGCCTGTCGCCATTTTTCAACTTTGTCGCTCTCAGGTTTCGTTTCGCCGCCGCCATTTTGTATGTGCGAAATAAGATTTTTCGCTCGTAAAGCACAATTTATTGTAAATCGCCACTGACGAAAATCGCTTCCATTGAATCGGCGACACGTTGCTACGCCGGATTCCATCATGTTGCTGGCTTCTTGCAAATGCTACACTGGGGGACACACCGCGCCACGTGCAGTTCACCACGCCGCTAACAATTTCGATTTTCGTACTTTTTCGCCAAATTTTCTTTGAATTACACGCGGACTGGGCCCATAACCTATTAGGATTTAAGCCCAGTGAAAGCCGAGTTTTATAATAAAAGATATTTATTTAAAACCAAGAGTAAATGCGCAGGGTGTGTAATCCTAAGCATGGCCGTCTTGGAAGAGAAAGAGAAAGCTGCTCGTGTGAAGGAGAAAGCTGACATTTTACTTGTCACTTGACGTTGACAACAATCAAACTTTAACATCTCTCTATCGCACGAAACGGGTCATTTTTGAAAATACCTACTCGCGCCGCGTATCGAAAACTCATGATCCTATGGGAATAACCCAGACAATTATTATTATCAAGATTGACATTATATGGGTGAAACTGCGGGGCGTTGCTAGTAACGAATAGAATTTTGTTATAATGAAGGAGTTTGTAAGTCTATACAGGTTTTCGGGTTTATAAAAACAAACTAAGTAAAATAAAATATAATAGGTATCTACGTAGTGAATTTAATGTTACGTTAAACCTATTAAAATATTTTCATAAAATCTCTTTAGAAAAATGTAATATATTTATTAGTTTAGATTTTCTGTTGATAGGTGCCTTTTATAAGAGAGAATTCACACTACAGACTTAAAATCGAACGATAGTTTAACCTATACTAAGTAAATTATAAGGATTCGACCCCGACAATTTTTTCCGTGTTCTACATAAAATATATTCCGGCTTCAACCCATTAAATGTATCAGTGTGATAGTTTGTCAGTTAGTACTGTACCTATGTTTTTGTGTAGGTATGTTTTTTTTACTCCAATACCTACTCATTTTTTTAAACAAATGGCGATGTATCTAACTATAATCAGAAGAAAGGGGGTCGAAAAAACAAAATGGCGGCTCTTAATCATAATTTGTGATGGATATTATCGCCCAACCGTTAAGTCTGCCGTAATATGTAGTCTACTCTAACCCTAAATGGGTGTAGATTCTTATAAATAATATTAATTGATGATCGAATAAAAAGTTGTATAATAGTCTATGCCTAAAAGAATCTTCAAAACTTTACCCTACTTCCAAAGTCTTTAGAAATCTCTGATACTTTCATAAAAATATTAAACTACCCTTTTATTTAGGGGCTGAAAACGATAAAGGCTTTAATTAATCATAGCATGTCGAGATACGGCCCTTTTGACCGTTTTAACGGAGGGACGTTGCAGATAGACGGAGGATGGTTCGTGTTAAATTAAAAACTGGAACACTGATGGGGTAATAAGATGAAGCGGATGCTGAATTCCTCCATTTAATACTGATTGGCTAATGATTGTTACGACAACTTCTAGCAGAAACAAAACAGACGAAGAATTTCTGGCAGAAACAAAACAAGACGAATTTCTGGCAAAAACAAAACAGAAGAAGAATTTCTGGCAGAAACAAAAGAAGAATTACTGCTTAGTAATGGCAGAATGTCCATTGCTGTGTTCAGGTTTAGGGGAAATTAACGGAGTCCTGAAATTTCACTAATGCAAGTCTAGATTCCTAGAGATAGATAGATAGATAGATAGATGGACAACTTGATTTGTTACAAAAATAAACAGAACACGAGAGTCTCGTCTTCTTTGTCCTGCCCCTTTCCCAATTTAGTTGGGGTCGGGCCTCCTTGCACAGACACGACAGACAGAAACAGAACACGAGAGTATACGAGGATAAAAGTTTCGTAGAAATCGGTCCCGTAGTTTCAGAGGTTCTTCTTCTTCAGCAGCATGTGGTAGCCCATTGCAGGGTATATGCCTCTCCAATGTCCACACCTTCCTATCATCATTCTTTCTGGACTACGGTGCCCCAGCATGAGCTCTTATGTCGTTGGACCAACCTTGCTGGTGTTCTGCCTACACATCAGGGGTTTGGGGATTCAGACTTCAGGTTTGCTCGCGTCGTTAGGTATAACCACTTTAGCCCTTGATGTCATACACGTAGGCTTGGGTGGAGCAGACAATTAACCGGTGGTAGGACTTGGCCGGCGGCTTCTAACACCCCTCTCTGGACAATGTCATGGTGCCAAGTGACCCGCGTTCCAGCATGTTCTCCAGGCATGCCGTTTTCTTTCTAGGCAAGCATGATACATCCTCGACCTACCCATCAGGTCAAATGAGGTCAAATGCAAGCCAATTTCGTGTAAAAAATAAACTTCTCTTCCCTATTCTCGGTCTCCGTTCTAGAACAGGTTTGTTTTACCTCCCGTCTTCCCTTCTAAATACATTCCCACACCCATTTCAAGTTCGCGACGCGATACCCTACGTCTACCACTTTGGTGCGTTTTCAGAGTTTATTTATAATAAATAAACTCTGAAAACGCACCCGCACCCAAAAAACCTGTTAAGTGCGAGTTGGACTCGCGCATGACGGGTTCCGTATTCCGTTTATAGTATTTGTTGTTATAATGGCAACAGAAATACATAATAAGTGAATTTTTCAACTGTCTAGCTATGACGGTTTATAAGATACAGTGGAGCCTTAGTAATAGGGTCTCGTTTTTTAATGTCAACTGTACTCTTACTTTTTTCTATATGCAAGAATGAGATCGAGTAAAGTTGGGATTTTTTGTTAGGTAATTTAAAATCGGGTAGAGATGGGATCGGGCAGAGTGGGGATGAATCCCCGCTTTTACCCTTTGAATGCGGAAGCCTAAAAACAACTCTTGATGCAATTGTCATCTTCAAGTATCTAAAATTGACATAGGTAAATAAATTAATTCCAACTTACTAACAAGTTTATTTTAATTCACGCCACACAAGTTAAACAGCATTAACTAAGTTATTAAATAGTAAAATAATAAGTATAAAGTGGGCAATGCAATTTAAAACTGTTTATTATAATTATTCAGTTGCCCATAATTCTAATTACGAACAAATTATACGGTTTTCTGTTTTAATTAACAGGGATTTATATTTCTGTAATTGCATCTGTTAAATGAAACTACATTTTATTGAGGTTTTAGTTGATTTTAATAGCTCTATGCCCATAACCATTATCATTGACCTATTGCTATAATAACCAGTTGATTTGACGATTTCTGTTCGATTCCCGCCGTCTAACAAGTATTGATTTGTGTATCACTACATCATCACTACATAGTATGATGAAACAAAGTCGCTTCTGCTGTCTGTCCCAATGTATACTTAGATCTTTAAAACTACGCAACGGATTTTGATGCGGTTTTTTTTAATAGATAGTAACGTTTTGGCGAATTATTGTTTTTACTCTAAAAGCATATTATTATAGTTAAAATTGAAAACGACAAAAGAAGGCGGCGTTTGCATTACTTCCGCATCTGCATCTAATGCACTCGTTTAAGAGTGTACTAATGCACTCGTTTAAGAACTTAATTGCATATTGTTGTCTCTATCAGTGTATAAAAAATAATAGAGCTAGAGTACGCGATTAAGAAAATGGTAAGTAAGTACCTACTATGAATAAAAAAAAATGCACTTAGCTATGGTTTTAATTTAGTTTCATTCTTTTTACTTAAAAATGTATAAAAATTATACAGCTAGGGGCAGCTATCGGACTATTTTTTGACAATGAGACCTAACTAAACTTTAATAGGTTTAAGTACCTATCTTGTTTTGGTTAATTAAGAGTTCCGTAGGTACCTCTAAAGATAAAAAAGAACTCTTATAAGATCACTTATTGTCCGTCTGTCCATCTGTCTGTCCTTGTGTCACCACTGATTTTGTCAGGAACGGGCGGACCTAGAAATTTAAATTTATTTATTAAATTGCCATCTATTTGTCGTGACATTAATACCGCAATTAACTGATGACATAATTTGAATTGAAATTTCACGACGTACAGAGGTTTAGTTACCTTTGCTTTCATAGTAAATTCCCTTTAGTTACTCTTATGTATTTAATAAGAGAATTATATAATTACCCTTCTTACATTTCAAATTTACATTTTCTATAATTATGCGGGTAGTACAGTATTTAAATATAATTTCAACCTACTCAGGTAAAATGTTAAATTTTGTTTTATTATTCTACAATTAGCATAGCTATTTAGGGGAAGATAAGAAGCTGGGGGCGTAGACAAAGGTCTAACGTGAAACAATAGGAAAATTATGAACGGGCAAACTGACTACGGACTTTTCGATCGGCCGACAACTTTAACCAACCTAAACACGACATGCATGTGTGCCTCTTTTATTTGAAGAGCTCTTAACCTATTATGAAGATAAAGCAGAAATATTTTATTAGTTAAATAAATAAATAAATAAATATTGCAGGACGTTCCACACATCGCCATCTACCCCAAGCTAAGCAACTAGGCTTGTGTTATGGGTGCTAGACAACGGATACACTACTTATATACTTTTCTTTTGTAAATATATACTTATAATACATAGAAACAACCAGACCACAGACAAATATCTAAGCATAAATACATGTCTGAGGCGGGAATCGAACCCGCAACCCTGTGTTTGGCAGTCCGGCATGGTGACCATTGTGCCAACTGGGTCGTCAAAGTCAGTTCTTTCGGCTTTATCTTAAAACTCTGATCAAATAAAGAACACATTAAGTCGAATATTCAGCTTTCTGATTAAAAACGGCACTCAGATCGTTATATGTTCGGTTAGACGGTATACTAGTCATTAAGATCACAAACTCTGAAGTCGTTCGCTTCATCTGTCTCAAAATCTCAGCAAAAAAAACTATATTAAGAAAAAAATCGAAAGAAAATTAAAATTCCTTTAAATGTTCCAATTCGAAGAATTAAACTGAATCCGTCAAATCCAATAATAAATTCCGCCTTCCCTTTGAGCTTACAACGTAATTACTCTTTTAATCTCTTTTAAAACGACAAAGAGAATCTTAAGGAAGCCAGAGCCCAAAAACTTTGAAGACACCAGGTGACGTCACTCAAAAATCTGAATAAAACATGCCCGAGATAGAGGTTTCAAGTCCCATAGGGTTCTAGAGCGGCTCCAAAATAGACGTGCTCAAGCAGTGATCCGAGACCACTATACAGCCACTATACATGCATCTTGTGATATAAGACCTCTTATAGCTCCTGTATTTTCGTGCGATATCAGCGGGGTGCCAATACGAGTGCTTAACGTTTTTTTTGATTAAAGTCAACCCCGCGGGATTGAGGAGGCGATAATTGGATTGGATTTAACGGGGTTGATATACGGCCTCAATTAAATGTGGTTCTTTAATAGCTTTTTAAAGGTAACGTAAATTTTTGATGGATATTTTTTCTGTCTTTAGGATTGTATATTATACATTTTTGATCACCTTTCTAACCGACGAAAAATTTTTAGTAGGGTCTCAATTTGACGCGTATACTGATAACTCTGAGACGGCTATTGAGATGATTATTTTTGTGTTTGAAAGGGGATACCTCATCGTTGATTTTATTATATTATTTCTTAAGATTCTAAATTTTGTTTTTTTTGCTTGTTTTAGGTTGGTAAAGAAGGACGGCCTATTAACGCACGTTCAACCGCCCGAGTCAATATCGCCATTCGAATAATATAAAGCACAACTTGTGGTAGGCTGTAAGAAATACTTTTTTCACTTTTGTTTTTTCTAAAGTTAGTATATAATTTATTAAAATATTTATTTTCCTTTTTATTTTTTGACGACCCAGTTAGCACAATGGTCACCATGCCGGACTGCCAAACACAGGGTTGCGGGTTCGATTCCCGCCTCAGACAAGTATTTATGCTTAGATATTTATCTGGGGTCTGGTTGTTTCTATGTATTATAAGTATATATTTACAAAAGAAAAAGTATATAAGTAGTATATCCGTTGTCTAGCACCCATAACACAAGTTTAGTTACTAAGCTTGGGACTAGATGGTGAGGTGTGAAATGTCCTATACCTAATATTTATTATTTATTTTATTTTTATAAAAATATATTTTCTCTTCTTATTTTTACAAGTCAAAAGGAGTCATAAAATGATTTGATCGGAAATATCCAAGGTCTTTAACCACAGCTATAAACCGTTACAATATCTATAAGTTAGTACAAATATATCTACAAAACAGTCGTTCCTCCTATCGTTTGATAAGCATGTCAACGCTCGCCATAGGTAGGTATATCAAGTATGTATGTTTAGTTAGACGAATTGATAAGGAGATAAATGTAGGTGCGGTGATAACGCGCTTGCAAAATGTGATAGGTATCGTAGCTTAGGTTTGTTGTTGCAGTACAAATCCATGATAAGCGAGGTTTTGCAAGGACTTATACTCTATTTGTAAAACTTAGATCAAAAATGTAAACAAAGAAATGTCAAATATTAACAGAAACGCCATTTCGTAAATGTTGAAAGCCACTGTAATTGTTGCCAGTGTGTAAAAAAACTACCATTCAAATTTGAATAACGTATTAACTTTGTTGCCAGTGTGTTAAAAAAACTACCATTCAAATTTGAATAACGTATTAACTTTGTTAAAAAAATATTTTATATAAAATAAACAATCATATTTCATATTGATTTAATTTGCAATCGTATTTTTTAGAAATTGAGGTCATAGTTGTTTTTTTACCTAATTTCTACTTCCCTAAAAACTACTAAAGTTTGATGTATTTTTTACTCTGATAACACCATTGTTTACATTTTTGATCTAAGATTTACAAATAGAGTATAGTTAGTAACACAGTTTACTGCTATGGTTTACGGACATACTACTTTCGTCGTTTCAAACACAAGTGAAACAAAGTTCTCATTCTATATAGCTGTGACTGGTGTGTGACTGTAAAATGAAACGTCTCGTCTCACCAGCTTGCCTTGTAGAAAAACTTAACTTAAAAATATTTCGATCCGACGGATGACTGTTGGTTTGTTCTTTTGATATCTATCCGATTTAATTGAACACAATTGAGGAAATAAACATAAGAAAGAACTAGGTACGGTCCGCGCGCGGGTTAAATGCAGAGTTAAAACACTCATTTTATTCCTCTTCATTTCATTCAGAAAAAAGGACGTAGATCTACAAACTTTTCTAATAGGATCTACACATTTTTCAAAATCCTAGTTGGCAACACTGATGGGGGCAGAATCGCCATTATCCGAATCAGGGGTAAAACAGCGGGGCGCAGCTAGTATGGTAGATAGGTACAATAAAATGTTGTTTCCCACGTATATTTTGTTTAAAAACCTTCAGGTAAAAGTTCTGAAGGGTTTGATTGATACCTGTTAATTACAAAAGTTACCTTTAGGGGTCGGAAGGTAAATAAACCTTGTTGGTATTATACATTGAGTACCTACTATGTTTTCCTAGCTTAGTCGGAAAATGTTGCAAAATGATAGCAAAATATCCTTTTCTCGGAATGTACACCTTTCTCGAAATCTATACTAATATTATAAAGCTGAAGAGTTTGTTTGTTTGAACGAGCTTATCTCAGGAACTACTGGTTCGAATTGAAAAATTATTTTTGTGTTGGATAGTCCATTTATCTAGGAAGGCTATATAGGCTACTTTTTATCCCGATATTCCTTCGGGATCGGGATTTCACCCACGTAACTCCCGATCCAGTGGGAATATCAAAATATAAAATTGCCTACAGCCTTCCTCGACAAATATGGACTATCCAACACAAAAATAATTTTTCAATTCGACCAGTAGTTCCTGAGATTAGCGCATTCAAACAAACAATTTTTAGGAGAGAGATGATTGTCCAGCTGTGGGATAAAACGGGCTAATAAATAAATAAAAATAATACTTAACTATCTTTACATAGGTAGACGTACTCGTAATTCTGTAATCTTTACATTATATCAGAATGTTCTTTTCCCCAAAGTTTCTTTTTGGGTCTTTTTGCGATCAATCTTGAAGCTCTCCTATTGGTCGTTTGTCTTGTCTTAAAGTTTCATAGGACTCTATATTATAAAGCTGAAGAGTTTGTTTGTTTGAACGCGCTTATCTCAGGAACTACTGAAAAATTATTTTTGTGTTGGATAGTCCATTTATCGAGGAAGGCTATAGGCTACTTTTTATCCCGATATTCCCACGGGATCGGGACTTCCGCGGGTGAAACCGTGGTCGCAGCTAGTACTCTTGTACTTGTATTGTACTTGTATACGGGCAGTTTTCCGCGATTAGACCCTTTTTAATTGGGTCCTTTTTGCGTGAAGATGGAGTAGGCTTGCCCAGCACCTACTACCCTCTCAGTTTAGTCGACCATGTCCAAAGGAGAGAACTTGTCAATACTTCTGGAGCCAACTAAGCCGCGGGTTTCATCACGATGTTTTCCTTCACCGTAAGAGCAATGTCAATTAGCGCACATAAATTTTTCTTAAGAAAAATACATTGGTGCACGGCCGGCCTGGATTCGAACCCACAACCTACAGAATGAAAGTCGGGGTATCTACCACTAAGCCAACACCGCTCTCAGCTAGTACTCAATACCGTTCGTTTGGTCGAGTGCAGACAAGATGTGGTAGCGTACAGACTTTTTGATCGAGCGATCGCACATGAGTTAATCATGTGGCGATAGATAGATATTTGTCTGTGGTTGTTATATGTATTAAGTATATATTTACAAAAGAAAAGCATGTAGTATATATTAGTTATCTAGCACCCATAACATAAGTCTAGTTACTTAGCTTGAGGCTAGATGGCGATGTGTGGAATGTCCTGCAATATTTATTTTTATTTATTTAACCTATGCTTTTATCCCGTTATTCCCGCGGAATCAGGACTAACGCAGGTGAAACCTCGGGGCGCAGCTAGTCATTGAATATGGGATTACTGTTTGAATGAGATACTCGTATGTTAACAAAGCCCCTTTGAAACGTGAGAAAAGTTTCGGGAACGGGGTTTTAAACTTTTGCTTAGTTGCCGTTTATCCATTTTGATACTTTTTTTTTCGAAGTTACCTTTGTGAGATGTAGGTAGGTAGGACGATTTGAATTAAGGACACGGGACAAATTGTAGGGCGTATACTCTCTAGAAAATTGATATTGTGCGGTAAGGCGTACTATTATACTTCGTACCAATGATAAGAACCTATGGACATGACTTTAATCATCGCTCCATTTTAAATATACCTTCAAAACTGTCATGTCCTTTGTAAGTATGATCACAAAAAACCCCGTTAGTTTCTTGTGCCTTTTTCTCATTAGTTGGGCGCGTAACGAAGACACACATCCTAACTTGGTTTTTAAGACGTTTCAATGTGATCTCATGTTAAAAAAATAATCTATACATATAATAAATCTGTAGACATAAAAAAATCTGTAATTGTAAAATATCCAGAAAAAAAATACACAGGTCGTCTTAGAATCGTTAGCTGAACACGATAGGGTAGTTTTTAGAATTTTTGTTTGTCTGTTTGTCTGTTTGTCTGTTTGTTTGAACCAGGTAATCTCATAAACTAGAGAACAGATTTCAACGAGGTCCACACCAATATGTTCAGAAAATACCAGATTAACATTTAGGGTATTTTTCAATTTAACTTTAATACAATAATTTTGATATTTGATAAAAAAACATTTAAAAAATGTGAAATCGAAATAATTTTCCGTGTAAAACGTAATCAAACGTCAAAAAGGAACAGTACGCTTAGCACTACTTTTTTACGTAGGTATTCGATCAAACATACTATATTGCGTATTTACTATGAAACTTCCTAAAAATCAACTTACTAGATCCATCCGTCTCTGAGAATATCGGTAGTGACACACCGACAGACAGACGGACAAGAGAGTGACCTTATAAGGGTTCCTTATTTTCGAGTGCTTCAACAAGTCATACTAGGCGTACAGGTACATGCCTCCGCTCAAGATGACAGTTGTCATAAAACCAAATAGTTTGCATATATCTACTACCTACGTGAAACTAAAAATGAGGTTAGTACAAAGAGGTACTACTACATAAAATTACGGATCTCCTTCTCGATGTTGCACTTATATCGCGCTCAACTAATTTATTTAAATAGTTTGAATTATGAGTTCAAGTCGCGGACACCTTAGAAAATAAAAACAAAATAAAAAAAACCGGCCAAGTGAGAGTCGTACTCGCGCGCCGAGGGTTCCGTACATTAGTTTATATACACCTTGATTTTTATACACCTAATAGGGACCATAGACTTCAGTAATTTCAATTCAACTTGCTAAGTCCAACCGTTCCTGAGATAATCGGTGGTGACACACGGACAGACAGACAGACAGACAAGAAAGTGATATTATAAGGGTTCCTTTGTTACCTTTTGAGGTACGAAACCCTAAAAAGAATTTTCCAAATCGGTTCAAGCGTTTTCGAGTAAGTAATCGGCGAAAATACATAAAAAAATATACGCGACGAATAATAATTGAGAACCTCCTCCTTTTTTGAAGTTTTTGAAGTGAATAATAGATAAGGTATGTTTGTAAAAATCAATTTTTAGGGTTCCGTAGCCAAATGGCAAAAAACGGAACCCTTATAGATTCGTCATGTCTGTCTGTCTGCCGTATGTCACAGCTACTTTTTTATTTTGTTTTCCCCAAAATTACTTAGCCCTAGCTACCTAATAAAGAAAATCTGGGCAATTTGGTCTAGAATTCAGAAAATTGCAAAAAGGGTCCGGACATTCAGTATGGGAGCGTGGCAGTGTTATGTTTTTTGCGCTGTGATTTTAGACCCGATGGATAAATAATGCCCTTACGCTTTATAGGTATTGTATGAGGGCATTTTTTGTTCATTTAGGTGGGTATGGGTCTCAAAGTGAACCGCACACTTTTGAAAAATCATAGGACATCATTTTTCTTTAAATATTCAATTTCCCAGACGCTTTAGTAGTTGGAGGTTGGCTTAGAGGTTTTAGATGGGAACCACACTTTTGGCATAAACAAAATGTCCTTTTGTAGTTTGGCATAAACGTTCTAGCATAATAAAATAACCCTAGGCATACCGTAATTTTACACCATTATTATTGGCATAAAGTCACCGCGCACTTTTGGAAAATCATGGAACATCACGTTTCTTCAAAAACCCTGTATCGAATACGCTTTAGAAGTTTGGTGTGAAGGCATTATTTGTTTTCTTCGATGTCTTCTATCCATAGGTATAGGTCTCTAAGGGCATCGTGCACTTTTGTAAAATCATAGGACATCACGTTCCTTCAAATACCCCGTTTCCGAGACGTTTTAGATGTTTGGTGTGAAAGCATTTTTTGTTCAACGTAATGCCCGCTATCAATAGGTAAGGACGTTATTTTATGTATAAGTATCTGTTCTGTCCAATGGCCTTTCATATTTAATAATTAATAATATTTGAAAATAAAAAACAAAATTTTATTTGCACCAAAATAGATTATTATTTGCATGATTTTGGTGTTTATAAATACTATAACCCCTTATATTATGAATACAAAAATATGGATAGAGGGACAACGGTAGTTAATAATTCTTTTTTACTTTAATTTACAAAAAACCAAAGATGAGATGATGAGGAAGACTAAGATGTTGAAAGTTTTGTGCGAATATGAATTGGACTTAATTTTAGCTTATTATATTGTTGTGTATTATGTTCTATTTGAGTGAAATAAATAAATATAAATATTACTTACCTACATAAGTGCCTTTGCCAAATCAATCAAAAAATATAGCTTAAAAACAATGTATCTATTTTGTTATTATAACTTACACCGAACGTTAAATAGTATCTATGCGGGAAAATGCTAGGCATTCTATATAAACCAAAACCACATCGCGAACGAAGTCGCGGGCAACAGCTAGTATTATTATATACTTACCAATATAATAAAGCTGAAGAGTTTGTTTGTTTGTTTGAACGCGCTAATCTCAGGAACTACTGGTTCGAATTGATTTTTTTTTGTGTTGGATAGTCCATTTATCGAGGAAGGCTATAGGCTACTTATTTTTTTGATATTCCCACGGGATCGGAACTTAGGCGGGTGAAACCGCGGGGCGCAGCAAATTTTAACTATGACAAGAGAAAATTCAGCCTTATTTACTAAGTACTGACGAATTCGGGGGTGCGGTTAACAATCTGTTATGGATATTATTCTGTCATTTATGCTGCGGTTCCATGAGGATTCGGACCGGAATATTTAGTCGTTAGCACTGTGAGCGCTGTTCGTTCAATTCGGACCACAGCTATATCATTTTAAGTTACCCAAGTAGGAGGCGTGATAGATTTTGACTGGAAACTATAATTAATTATTTACCCACTTATAGTGGGTGAGGAGGCTCACAGCTAAGCGACTCTCGCTGATCGTTTACTGTCGTGCGGGTTAAGCGACGCCTGCCGCGGTCATTATTTCGATGGGTGACCAATTAGTAGTGTGGCAAAAATGTGTTTTCGTGAGCCCCTCCGTGCTTTGGAAGGCACGTTAAGCCGTTGGTCCCGGTTGCTACCTTTAGTAGCAGTCGTTAGGTCAAGTTAGAGGCCTTAAGGCGATCTGAAAACTCTAACAATATGTGAGCCACACCACTATACGAGAAGAAGAAGAAGAAGTGGGTGAGTTTTTTTAAGGAAAAATGAATCTCCAAAAAATCTCTCCGCTCGCTGTGCGGAGAGAGGAGATATACAATTTTTTTTGAAGATATACAATTTTTTTTGGAGATATACAATTTTCCTTAAGAAAATTAAGTAGGTAAAAGTTAAACTAAAAGATCAGGTTAACTATTGTGTCAGAATCCATAAAACATTAATCAAAATTGATATTTTTTTTTATCAAACTTAATAAAATATGTATAAAATCGTTGCCCTCAAGCGGTCGCGTCTATAGTTTATAATATTTTGATACCGTTTCACACGGTGCTAGAAGAGGACCTCAAATTCATAATTCGTACCTCTATAAAGTAATATTATCAGGTATCTGGAAGAGCCCGAGGCATTCTTGACTTCGTTATGGTACTTTAATCTATGGTTAGGGTAAATTATTGGAAGAACGAGCGAAGCTAAGGTCTAGATAGATAAATATACAGTATTCGTCTAGCCGGCATAATACAAGCCTAGTTGTTTTCGACGCTAGGCGCTGTCTGAAGTTTAGTGTCCTATAAATACTTGGTGAGAAATCGACTAAGAAAGAAAAATCTCTGTAGATCCACAATTTGAAGTCTGGATCCAATGAGAAAAAATATATTTTTTGCCCTGCAGAGGGACACTACAGGCTCTTAATAAGTACTAGATCCATCCTGGATCTGGCCTAAGGATCTTCTGAGAATGATCCATATATTTAAGGTGAAAGGGTCCTGCGGTCTCTCCATACAAACGTAGTCGACTGTTTCCTCCCTGGATAATGACACTAGCACAAATATTTTTGTGCCATAAAACCTATAACTGCCATGACTATGTTTTGTTTTTTTTTTGTCTAGCCACCATAACACAAGCCTAGATGTTTGAGGCTAGATGTCCTTGAATATATTTAAGGTCTAATGCGATAATAATGTGTTTGTATATTTGTATGTCTTAGATCTTTAAAACTACGCAACGGATTTTGATGCGGTTTTTTAATAGATAGAGTGATTCAAGGGGAAGATTTATATCTACACATATATTATAAAGAGGAAAGTTTTTTTTTGTTTGTTTGTAACAAATAGGCTCCGAAACTACTGGTCCGATTTTGATGAAACTTGGTATAAGGATACACTGATTCATTGGGAATAACATAGGCTACTTTTTATCCCGATATTCCCACGGGATCGGGAGTTACGCGGGTGAAACTAGTTATGGAATAAAATTAATGTTTGCCAAATTAAAATGTTTACGAAATGCAACTTTTGCTCAGGTATTTTACGAGAAATGGGATGTTGGCCAAATGGGATACATCCGGCCCGCTCACTAAAACTATGTTTGTAGCCAAGTTTTCTGACAAAAATACTTTAACCATGTGTACAATCTACGTTCAAAAGTCCACCGGCACCGTAACGTTTACAATCCTGTGCAGCACTATTTGAACATTATAACAACGTAACCTGTGGATCGAACCCACGTCGTCGATTAGTGTGTTAATACCACTCACACAACTAAAGACATAGCTAACATATTGAAAATTATAATCATACTGAGTACTTTTAATTCAAGTATTTATGTTTGTGTGTAACGTCTATTAGAAGAAGGTCGTAAATCCAATACTTGTTAATAGTATTATGGTAGCAAACTGATAGTGTACTTATGACGCATAATGTACCTAAGCTTAGTAACTTAAGACGTAAGATTTACTATAACTACATTCTCTAACTTGGGTAACTTGTAGTTAATTCTTCAAGAAGTGTGTTACTAAGTTACCTACTAGCTTGTTACCTTATTATTTTATTATGTTGGTCAACTTTTAATTGGATGGTTGGCATTGATAGCTTGTCTTGTAATGATCGGTGCGCGGCTTCAAGAACCTCAAGGGTCAGGTTGAAAAAAGGGGTTATGCTTGGAAATAATAAGTTGTTGACTATTTCTACCCTAAACCGCTACCGAGTTAAAAGTACAAATAAAAATTAATGAGTTGGTATAGTATTTAAGCGTTACATCACTCTCTCGTAGTCTCGTGGCTCATTTAGTTTGCTGGTGAAAGATAAAGGAAAAAATCTAAAAATTAATTTTTGGCTCCTAAATTGTATGGGCGACCATACGATTCAGCGGTTAAGCTTAATTGGCACTCACACTGCTGCAAAAGATGGTGATATTTTAGACAAATACGTACATAGTACACACCTACATCCCCTTATGACCGTGCACATGATGGAATAAACCTCGATAACTTGACTGTTTTCGGAAACTTGACGTATTGACTCAGAAAGTGACCAACTGACACATTTTTCCATCGGACCAATGTACCCAATACCGGCTTTTTAATTGCCATCAAATTAAATGGTTCAGTTGGTGAGCTTTTAGCCGAAACAAAAGTTGAACCGAGGCATTTTATTTTGCCATAAAGTTTGGTCACCCACCGAAGTCGTCTTCATCTTTTTCTAATATTAGTAAATGTCACCTTTTGTTAGAGTTTGCAGGTCGCCCTAGGATCTTGTTAGTCTTTGTTATTGCTGTAAAGCCTTGTTCGTTTTTAAGACAATTCAATGTGTTTTCATGCGAATATTTCCAACAGCTGAATAAATACATTTTGACTTTGACTTTGACCCAACGATTGCTACCCAAGGTATCAATAGTAAAACACGGATATGTTTTAAACATTCATTTAAAAGCCACGCATATTTTTAAATAGGTTCTACTATAAAATATTGAGTACCTTCTCCACAGAGTAATATTTTGAAATTGGATGAAACTTTAAAGTTATTTGCTGCCAGTTGAATTTAATTTATAGTCTTTAGCTTTGGTAAGATGAAATATGTTATTAAAAGAAACTGGGTCGATAGAAGTTGTAGTATAAATAAATAGTTAATAAATAAATAAATAAATAAATATTTCAGGACATATTACACATCGCCATCCAGCCCCAAGCTAAGCAACTTATGCTTGTGTTATGGGTGCCAGATAACGGATAAACTACTTATATACTTTTTTTTTTTTTTTTGTAAATATATACATATTATACATATAGGAAACACCCAGAACCAGAAACAAGAATTTATGGTCAGCATAAATACTTGTTCCCGGCGGGAATCGAACCCGCAACCTTCTGCGTCGCAGTCGGGTGTTCGCCCGACGCGCCACAGAGGTCGTCATGTAATGTTTTAGGGTTCCGTGGCTCAGAAGGTAAAAACGGAACCCTTCACTCACACACACACACACACACACAGGATCACTTTCTTGTCTGCATGTCCGTTTCTTACTAATGCCCAGAGAAATGCTAATAGAACTGGAATGCCTACTTAAAAATTGTCTAGTTATCAAATACCGAGTGCAGGTTTAAGGACTTAAAAATTAAAAAGTTTATTAGAACTTAAAGATTTTAAATTCAAAACCTTTGTTTCATAGTTACTTTTTTTTTAATTCACTTTTATTTCACTCTTCACTAAAATTTTGCTTATCTGTCCAGTTGCTAATCTATCCAGTTGCGAATCTGCCCAGTTGCTACTAAACCCTTAAAAACACCACCATGGCTATATGCGCAAATCGTATGAAGCCAAAACTTAAAATAAAAAAACACCTACTAAATATTTTAAGTACATTTAGCAAGCTCCTCCACCTAACAGCACTCTACATATATTACTTCCAAACAGCATATTTCATGTGTCTTACTAAAATTTTGCTAGCAAGCTTCCAGTGCTCTAGGCCAGAAGCTGAGAGTTCCATAATTCATATTGCTTGCTCCCGTGTGTTGGTACAAGCTTAAACTATCAACTTATTATAATGTATACCTACTTATTTTGCAGGTAGGTATTATGTTTGAAAGGGTAAAATAAATGGGTTATTGAAAAGTGGCCACAAAGTCGATATGCCACAGAAAAAGTATGTGTAAACTCGCTACAATTTTAAGGTCTTAATAAATTGGTCGGTTTTATCAGGGACGCGCTTGTTTAAACCGAAGTGTTGTCATTTTAATGCAGTAAACTCAAAGGGGTTGAATTAGCAACATCTAATACAAAATATAACGGTTAAAAAGTTAAAAACCTGCCTCCTTAAGAGCTTTTGTTACAGTATGACATTCGTTCGTATTATTACCCTCTATACATCCATAGAATAGAATGAAAAGGTGGCCGAAAAATAAAAAAATGACTGACTGTCTCCTATACCAAAATGTTACAATCTCTCTACAGTAGGAAATTTATTTATCTATCTATCTACTATAATTTAGTTATGCTTGCCTGGAAGAGATCGCCCTTGGGCCACAAGGCAGCTCTTTGTATCACGCTTAGGTCTTTTTCTTTATTTAAGTATACAGTTTTTTAAATATTTTATATACGTACCTAACAAGAAACTTGGAGTGCGAACGAACGTCAAATTCTATGGTACGTTAATCTAAGGATACACGACGACACTTGACACTAGACACTTCACACGTAATGTATACATCGAGTGTCTACGTGTGTCCACCGCCGCGACAACAAAAATTGCTACAATATCGACACTAGTGTCGACATTTGTGTCGGTGTCGTCGTGTATCCTTAGCATAAGTAATAATTAAATGTACTTGTGTTTTGTTTTTATGCTGCAAATAAATAAAAACTAAAAATTATGTATTTTTATGCATCAATAACAATTTTAATTATAGCCGACAATTGTCAATTGGCGTGAGCTCAATAAACAACAATCCATTTCGCCAATGGATAGTCGTTATGTTATTGGATAAATTGCCTTCAATTGATTTGTTTCGTTGTTTGATAACAATTAGATATTGTAGCTACAGTTCTTTGTTACCAGCGTTTATAATAGTACAAGCGACCCGCCCCGGCTTTGCACGGCTATATTATACATATAAACCTTCCTCTTGAAACACTCTATCTATTAAAAAAACCGCATCAAAATCCGTTTTTTAAAGATCTAAGCACACATAGGGACAGACAGCGGAAAGTGACTTTGTTTACTATACGTACTATACGTCCCTTATACGGTAAATAGGAACGTATCCGATATGTTTCATAAGTTATGTTGGCATTAACCTGACCATTAGGCTGCGTAGCCGCAGGAGTGGAGCAGAAAGGAGAAGAGCGGTTTCCACCAATAGAATTGCTTAAAAATTCCGTGCGCGGAGTTTTTGCGAAGCGCTATTGGTAAAAACCGCTCAAACTCCTGTGGATAGGTAGCCTCACATATACGGGAAAATCACATGTGAAATGGTTTTAAAGTAGCAAGAAATTCGTCACCCAAACAAATGCCATTGAGTGCTCAGAACACTTAAAGTTAAAGTACCTAACCAAAACAACAGTTAACTTACCTACTTTATTTTCGACCTCAGCAGAATTCCTATTACAGACTTCCGCACGGCCGACCTAAACACAAAATTACATAAAACCAAGTTAAATACTTGAGCCGTGAAGTTTGAACCAACAAACACATTTCGCGTCTAAAAAGGTACGATTTTTCGACAAACAAAATGCTTGAAAAACAAACTTGAAACTTATTTGTCACAGTCTAAACAATTTGCATTGTAGTTAGTGAAAAGGGAGATGAGGAAAACTCGCCGGATTTGCGATTGTGATCACAGTGCGATCAGCATTTTCACGGTAAATATTCTTTATCGCGCAATGAGAAAACTGAACCTTTACACCACGATCGATTTTTGAAGTAGTGACAGCGAAGATGTTGTAACATTTAAGTAGCTATTGTAATGAAAATATGCTGGTCAAATTCCAAAAACCAAGACATCTAAGCGCGTTCAGAGTCTTCTAAGTTAACTTCAAAGTTAAAACGCTAATTGCTGCTCAATTAAAGTTCAGAATTTGTTTAAAAGCGAAGAGTGCGACCAGCATTAAAGGTTGTAAATGCTGGTCGCAGTCTTTGCCGAAACTCTACGGCTGACTTAAAAGTGTTAATTGTTTATTACAGGAAACAGTCTGGGAACATTGTAAACAAAATAATGGTTACTTTTGATTACAGTCACCCCTTTAGGGCGAAAATAATTTATTTAAAACTTGATGAAGGAATGAAGGCTTTTGTCTGAGCTTTTTTAGATTTGTTGGTCTTTATTTTTAGTAAAACATTATGAAAACAGTGGGCACTTGTCAACCAGAAATTGTATTCTCAATTGGTTTCCAATTGTTCCAGACTAACAAGTGATTGGATTAGGCATAGTATTTAAAAGAATGAAAATTTGGCTTATTAAAAGTTATTAAAAGTAAAGTTGTCTCTCTTTGAACCGCGTAGGCTTAAACAAGAAAACACAATTTTCCTTTTCAAACAAGTCTCAAAAAACTTGTTTAACAAGTTGGAACTTAGTAAACGTTTAATTAGATCACAAATTACAATAATACCCTCTGGGAGTCTAAAGTTAGGGATCACCCCGAATACCTGAATGGATTAAAGTGTAAACATTTTTAGGTAGTGGATTGGAGGGAATAATCACTAGTAAACTCCTAAATTCTTCTTGTACAGGCTTACATTTGATCTCGTCTCACCTGATGGGAAACGAAGATGAGGTCGCGGATGTAGCATGCTGGCCTAAAAAGAGAGCAGCAGAACCCTCAATGCGACGACTTGACATCATGACTTTGTCCAGGGGGTGGTGTTAGAAGCCGCTGCCTCCGCTTAATTGCCTGCTTCTTTAGCGCCATCCGGGGGTTTGGTGTAGAATTATGTCCTTACAAACGTAGCATTTTAAGGGTAAAGCGAATAGACTGAATTCGCAATACCATCCTACGCGAAAAACCGGCATCGTGAATGTAGTTAAAGATGAGTAGGCGGGTCTTGTCTGTAAGATGTGTCCAGACAATTGGACAGAAACATCCCACACTGGACTCCGGATATTCCCAGATGTCGAGGTCGGCCGCGAAAACGCTGGTCAGACGATCTCGACCGCTTTGAGCCAAACTGGCCGGAAGCCGTAGAGGACCGCAATGGGTGGACATGGGGCGCTTTTGTCCAGCAGTGACCAATTAAAAAAAACATGTGTCTAAATATTATAAAGAGGAAGTTTGGATGGATGTTTGAAAGAAATAATCTTCGGAAATAATGGACCGATTTTGGTAATATCAAAAACTGGTTAAGATATTATTGTTTTGAAACGAGGGTAAGTAATAATATGTTTATCGGTCTGTCTGTGTATGTTTGTTTGTTTCTATGTGGCGTTCTATATTCGTTTTTAAGAGGAAAGGGTACCGGGGGCTCTTTCCATAGAAACTATTACAAACGTAGTCGACTGTTTTCTCCCTGGATAATGATACTAGAGCAAATATTTTTGGTGCATAAAACTTATAACTGACCCAGATACCATGACCATTCCCCTTTTTATTTTTTTTTAAATTGTAACATAGTCATGACAGTTATAGGTTTTATGGTACAAAAATTGTTGAGCTAGTGTCATTATCCAGGGAGGACACAGTCGACTACGTTTGTATGGAGAGAGCGCAGGTACCCTTTCACCTTAATTAAGCAGGTAAGTACAGAAAACATGAAAGGTATTTGCTTAAATCAAGATAAAGAAAAAATATATTTCAGTGTTTGATTGGTAATTTACGCAGATCGTGTCGCAACACTTAAGTATATGGCCAGCCAGACTAATGTGTTATCGTGTCAGTTTGACTAGAGCTTTAATAAAATGATTACTTTACTGATTAAATTTTTACTTGCATTCATTAACCTCCTTGGCCCATTGTGTCGAACAAACTTAATTTAAATCTCTAATTAGGACAATTTTCCTCAGTTTTGCTTGCAGGCTGTTGTCCTAATTCTTAGAATATTGCGTAGGTAAGTATCCCGGTTTGAAGGGGGGAGATGCCGGTACACCCGGTGAAATTACAGGCACATGAAACATTCCAACTTCAAATTACAGTGAAGCAATACCATGTCACCCAAGTCATATTAAATAAGTAGGTACCCTACCTAGCTACTGTTATAATGGAAGGATTAGGCGCATAATGTCACATTTGCAAAATGACATCTTGATGCAAAAGGTCACATGCAAAATATTTTTCCTAAAAATGTCACAATGATATTTGCAAAATGTCAAACTAGCAAAATGCGACTTCTTTAAAAAGTTTGTTAAAAAAGTAGTTATGACGGATCATAATGTCAATAGATGTATCTTCCTATTAGGTGAAATAAGGACAAATGCAAGCCAATTTTGTGTAAAAAAAAAAAAGTAGTAGAGAGTTCTGTCTGACTGATTTTGTGATTCTTGGTCTTAAATATCTCCTATTTGTGAAAGTAAGTATGCCAAATTGACTTCTAAAACCAGGTGACTAGTTAATTTAATACAACAAAGTAGTTTGGACTAAAATTACTAAAATAACTTTAATTCAAAGAGATGATTCAGTTCTTGACGAAAGTTAAATTAAGTCTCGTACTTATCACGCAAAGTTTTATTCAATTACTAGTTAGAAATTAAAGTTTTTAGTAGATACTAGCAACCCGCCCTGGCTTCGCACGGTTATATTATGCATGTATTATACATATAAACCTTCCTCTTGAATCACTCTATCTATTAAAAAAACTGCATCAAAATCCGTTGCGTAATTTTAAAGATTTAAGCATACAAAGGGAAATAGGGACATACGGACAGAGAAAGCGACTTTGTTTTATACTATGTAGTGATAGTGATAGTCTGTGATAGTGAAGTACAACAGAAATTTTGCTGTTTAACTGTGAGGCATTTTAGTCGTAGTAATAATATTTATCTTCATAATCATATCTGCCACAGGACGTCCACTGCTGGACATAGGCCTCCCCCAAAAGACTTCCAGAGCGATCGGTCGCATTCCAGGATATTTCTTTGCAATGTATTTTATAGATTACTAGCGACCCGCCCCGGCTTCGCACGGCTGTATTATGCATGTATTATAATATCTAAAAACTTTCCTCTTTAATCACTCTATCTATTAAAAAAAACCGCATCAAAATCCGTTGCGTAAAAGGGACATAGGGATATAGGGACGGCGAAAAGTGACTTTATTTTATACTATGTAGTGAGTGGTGATAGTGTGTTTTAAAGCAAATATTGACTAGACACTGGCTCCGCACAAATCATGCGAAGCCAAAATTTTAAAGTTATGAAAACAAACTTAAAAAAAATTTACTTACTTTTTTTTCTGTTTTTAGTACTTATTTGTTGTTATAGCGGCAACAGAAATACGTTACCTGTGAAAATTTTAACTCTCTAGATATTATGGTTCATGAGATACAGTCCGGTGACAGACAGCAAAGTCTTAGTAATATGGTCCCGTTTTTACCCTTTGGGTACGGAACCCTAAAAAAAAAGTATTTTAGTAGTTTAATTTGGCCACCGCGGTTCAGATATTTGTCCTATCTTCTGTAACCCAGACATTCGTTGTGTCAATTTGCACCCTTAAAGTTTCATTTACGATTGTCAAAGTTACCGCCCAGTTAGCATTAGTTAAGACCAATAAATTAATTGGAATTGATTCTGGATTAGTTGGAACTATTCATCCCTTTGATCCCAGAGGAAGTCCCCGCTGTAATCAATTGATCTTTTGCTAATAAGTGACTTAATTAAAGATTAACTTCTGACCGCTGGTAGTTAAGCGTGAAAAGTGTTCTGAGGCTTATTCGCTGGTCTGTAGTAGCAGCTACCTAAAATCTTAAATAATAACTTGCTGTGGCCCGCGACTCCGTACGCATAGTTATTTTGTTTTTATACTAAAACCTTCCTCATGAATCATTTACTAAAATAAACCAGCAGCAAAATCCGTTGCTTAGTTTTAAAAATCCTCCTTATCTAAATAAGAACAGACAGAGGAAAGCGACTTTGTTATATACTATGTACTACCATGTAATGATGTGATAGACAGGTATTAAAGTTGACATAAAGCAGTACTAGATAATTAAAGTTTAATATTGAGGGTATAAAAAATATCCTCTTGACGTTTTGAGTTTTTGACATTATGCCTGTTTGACCTTATGCTTGTAATTCTAGCTCAAGTCAGCCGCCAAATGCTTTCAACGGCTGGTAGAACTTGAGGGCATGACTTAGTGCTCGCGAAAGACCTGAATTTTAAGTAGGTAAGTACTTACTCAAAACAGCAGGTCTAAGGTTGAAAAATTTGAAAAATTCTTCTTTTCGGAGGACCATTGCGAATGTGGAGCCTCATAATTCATAGTGCACCTGCTTCAATGCCCATAGTGCCCGATCACCAGCATTTTAGCGATTTTAGTCATGTTGGCTTTGTCCTACAGATTTTATGACAGTTAAAAAACTCGGCTAAGAACGATAGTAGGCATCCCGCTACGAAATCACTGCAATTACAGTGGCCAATCACTGGGCAAGGAAATTATAGAAATAAAAATAAAGATAATTGTCCTCTGTTTATTCAAAAAATAAATCTCGAAACAACAATCGAGTTTCAAATCTCCACAAAAAACGCCCAATAAAACTTACAGGAGGAAAACACTGAAAAAAATAACGTTTTTTCCCGCCACAAACACTGACACTTGCCGGACCCATTCCTATTGTAGTTACGTTTTTTCCGACGCACTATTTATTATCTATTGTGTACCATTATTGTACTCTTGGTCATTGTGAGAGGCTTTTGTGCTAATATTGGACCTATAACTTAGTTCAGCTTAATATCTTTTGTTCTACATGTGCCGCATTATGAGAATCATAATTTTTGATGATAATGTCTGGAGGTCTCTTTATGATACGTGGCAAAACTGATAGACAAAACCAAAAACCCAGGCCGGTCATCCCAATCCTTATACTTGACAGCTCAAAATAGGTCAAATCCTTTAGGAGACCTCTTACTTATGTCATGCAATTTGTATGATTCCAAATGAATAAAGAATTTTAATTTGATTTGAACCTACTGAAAAGACGAACTGCTCAGACACCTGCAACTTAAACGCCTTTCCCCCAATTAATACAGCTGATAATTCATAGTTAAAAGTTAAAAAAGAAAAAGGAAATTGTTTACTTAATAAAGAGCACTTAATTTTAAATATGGCTTAAAAAGGTATATACAGGGTTATTGGTACTAATTATACTAGCAAGCCGTTGAGGGCTACTTCTGTGCACCTAAACAAACAACTTTTGTTCTACGACTTTTGGAATTTTGAAAAAAATCAGGACCAAGTTTTAAAACAGAAAAAGCTCAACACTATGTACCTTAGAAAACGGCCTACTTTTAAAAAAAATCTTTCAGTTTTATACGTTTTTATAAAAAAAAGACACTTAATCACATTTGTTCATCTCATTTCGAGTTCCAAATAAATACCTAACAAGGAGAAAAACAATAAGTACAGAAATCTCAAACAATCTGCGTATAATGAAGTTAAGGAAAGGGTTGAAATCATAACTTTCCTAAGGGAAATTATTGAGACAAATACCGGAGGAAGCAGATTAATTGGGTTCGGTAAATGTTCGGCAACTTTTAATATTATTTCGGCACCAAAGTCAAACGTTAAATTGCTCTTAACGGAAAAAAGAGTTTGAGACATTGAAACTGTTTCGTATTTTATATAATACTAGCGACCCGTCCCGGCTTCGCACGGCTATGTTATGCATGTATTATACATATAAACCTTCCTCTTGAATCACTCTATCTATTAAAAAAAAACCGCATCAAAATCCGTTGCGTAGTTTTAAAGATTTAAGCATACATAGGGATATAGGGACAAACAAAGAGACTTTGTTTTATACTATGTAGTGATAGTGATAGTGAAGTTATACAGAATTCCAAAAGTGTTTTGAACAATACTCTATTATTAGACAGTCCAACTTGAATTATTATAATGGTGATCGCGCGATCTGTAACCAATCAAACGATGCTGATCGTGCGGTATAAATGTCTTCTGAAATGTTCTGAACAATAATGATCTTAATCCGGAGTCTGCAGGTCCTTCCTTCTGACTGATTTTAAAAACCTTAACACCCAAACATCTTACATAAATTCTACTAATATTTTAAATGTGAAAGTTTGTATGTTACTCCTTCATGCTAAAACTACTGAACCGATTGCGCTGAAACCCGGATTAACTATAGGCTACTTTTTACCCGACTACGGAAAAAGAAGGGTTATATTTTTGACCGCGATGTATGTTTGTATGTATGTATGTTTGTCTGTGCCCTCATAACGTCTAAACTACTTAAAACATAATTATACAAATGCTAATCAAGTCGTTATGGTTTTGAATTTATTATTCGTTTTATTTGTATATCTATCAGTTATTCAATAGTAGGTTCGAGTCCTGCACTTCTTTTTTCTTTACAGTTTTTATTTAAATTTCGTTTTTACGCACTTTTTTGCAATCGGGTTTTTTTTTAATTTCTAGAGCGTAATTTTTACGTAGTCGGGTTTTATTTTATAAATTATTTTTTTATGCTGATATTCTTACGAGACTGTGGACTTGCGCGGGTGAAACCGAGGGACGCAGGGTGGTCTATTCTATATCAAAAAGATTTAGTAGTAAAAATAGCTACTTTATTTCTATTAAAGTCATTGTCATACAATGAAAGATCATTGATCTTTGATTATTTTTTATTAGTAGGTATTTTCCATTTAACAGTGGACAAAGAATCTTTCTTACATGAATTTTCGTTTTTTATTTATATTTTTTCCTCGTGTAAAAAGACAAGTGGATTAAACGAAGCAATTTCTTCAGTACATCTTCTCCCATTGTGTTGTGCCTATTATAACCTTTTTCCCGAATTATCTAACACAATATCTTAACCTTTTTTATGTGGACCTTTTTTAATTAAATTTAGAAAATTTGGTCCCCTATGCTAAGTGCGACAAGTGTGAAATTGAGTTAAAAGGTACAATTCGTCCCGAAAGGATTCGAACCTACGACCCCTCACCGTTGTACACGACTCCGTTTTGTTTTACATTGGAGTCATTTTATTTCTGACATCAGTGAATTTAATTCAATTTCCATTTTGTTATAATATTGCTGATTATCAACGCAATTTGATCGTGATAAATGAACATATTATTTAATATGCTAAAATAAGCATTTTTATTAGAATTGATATGCTGATCGCACAATTAATGTCTCTACACTTTTTAGTTACTTACTTATGTAAGTATTGTTTTTTGATTATCTTTTACTTACTAATATTATAAAGAGGAAAGATTTTTTGTTTTTATGTTTGTAACGAATAGGCTCCGAAACTACTGGACCGATTTTGATGAAACTTGGTATGAGGATACATTGATTCATCGGGAGTAACATAGGCTACTTTATATCCCGATATTCCCATGGGATCGGGATGAGGATATAAAACCGTGGGGCACAGTTATTTTATTACATCATAACATACATTTATAAATACATTTTGTAATTTTATACATGTATATCTTGGAGCAGTTATTTTTTTTCTAATCTGAAAAAAAATCTGTGACATTTCCCCTCGTCTTCCTGTTTCTAAGCTCTCTTATCGAAACACGACACGTTTATTACTCGTGTTTGTTGGTGGAATTGTGATTTGGGAAGGTATTAAGGGCTCGATACACTGGATGCTTTCAGCGGGCAGAGCGATCTGAACAGCCAAACCGACAAATATTGTCTTATAAATAATATCGATTATTTTCAGTTTTTTCACATTTTTCAACATGATGCCCTAGCTCTAGCCTAATGAAACTTTCAGGGTTTATTCTTTATGAAAGCCAGTAGTTTTTAAGATAGGTTGCAGAAAAAAATATTCTGTGAAATATTTTTTTAGAACCATACAAAGATAATGTAAACTAATATTTTGGAAAAAAAAATTACTTTATTGGTTTTATTTTGAGTTTTATAAATCTATGACTCTGATTGGTGTAGGGGTACAAAAGGTCCACTATTGAACTTGATTCACAAAAAAAGGCAGAATCGCAGACCTGATATTTTGGCTGTAATTGCGAAGTTCTGGGTGAAATCTGATTTTGACTAAAATTTCACTAAAATCCAAATTTTGACTAAAATTTCACTAAAATCCAAATAACTTTTGAACCACTAATTATTGTAGAATATACAGGGGGTTTAAATCGATAGGTACTGAGGTTCCCACCCCCCAGCAACCGATGATCTACCCCCCTTGTTAGACCACAGACAAATATCTAAGTCTTAATACTTGTCTGAGGCGGGAATCAAATCTGAAACCCTGTGTTTGGCAGTCCGGCATGTCGATCATTGTGCCACCTGTGTCGGATCAGAAGGCCAATTCTCGTAAAAACACTGTTTAAATTACATTTCAATATCACTCCGATTGCATTTCGATTGCAAAAGATACTTACCCTCAAAGTCAGTATTTTTTTACAAAAGCTAACTTTGGGGGAATTTTGAACTACTTTGAAGGTATTATTTGTGATCGAAATGCAATCGAAATGATATTGAAATGTAATTTGAACAATGTTATTTACGAAAATTGGCCTTCAGATGTGTTTGAGAGACGGAGAAGATGGAAGGCCTTTGCTTAACATCGGGACAAAATATAGGCTAAAAAAAAGGAAATGAGAACTCTCGTTTAAACAAGATTTTTTCATGTCTCTACTACGGCTATGTCCCTGATACAACGTACCCGATATTTTTTTCGGTTCATATCTTCTTGCGGTTGATTCTCGGAAATGTTGGGACTCATGTTCTTAGGTCGATTTATTTGCCGCAGCATTTGATAGTAACTTCATCAGAGGGGAGAATTTATTTGAAGAACTTTGCCAAAATTGTTTCGGGAGAGCTTTCGGGGAATTCTTTTATTTATCTCTTTAAGGAAAAGTGGATAGATGTAAGACATTGATCAGCATTTCAATTAGGGATTTGGATCATGACTATTGCTTCTATATTAGTTCCCGATCGATTGATAGATGTAGCTAATGAAATGTGGGATTGTCCCTGGCCTAAGATCGGCCAAGATATGCCAATTTTTAAATTGGAAAAACTATCACTGTCAAATTCATGTCATTATTTTTCGCGATGTCAAAATATAAATGAGATTATAGTACTCTGAGATTAGATCTTCGGATTTCCTTTAGATCGTGTTCCAAAAATCAAACACTTTCCTTAAAATCTTATTGTGACAGTGACGTTGTACCTAAGTTTTTGACAATCAGCGGAAATGTGCAATCGCGAATCATGACTTACTGCGTGTAATATGACGAATAGCGTAAGTGACATCCAAATTACCTTAATCACCTTTTTTACCCGACTACGGCGAAGCCAAAAGGGAGGGTTATGTTTTTGTAACTCTTCTAACCAGCTCCATCTACTGAAGCTTCAGGAACTAGTTATTATTCTCAAAAAGCCTCATTAACATTCCCATTGATTTCTTTGAAAGTGAAAGCCAACGCTCTATTCTGCAAATTCCCTGAATCCTTACTACCTTCGAATATCAAATATCACCTTAATCAAAATGACAATACCAAACCAACCCAATTCATATTCGAGTAAAGGGTCCTATTCATACCCCGAACTAAAAGCAAACGCAGAATAAAGACTTTTTGATCAGTGGATAACTTGCTGACCGATCAATTTGAAAGAAAACAAAAAAATGTGGTGCGCTTGCTACTTGCCCTAGAATTAATAAAGCGGTGTTAGGATTTGGCCGTCGCGGCGATTCCAAAACTCACCTGGACAAAATCATGGTGGCAAGTGACTCGTCGCGTTCCGAACGTTAACTGCGAACAGTGATCATTAACGGTGAACAGTGATTTCTATGTAGAATTATCTCGTTCAAGAGTAGGTAATTCTGTAAACTGTGGCAAGCTCATGTTGTCCAGGCATGCTGCTTCATTCTAGGAGACCATGCTACATCCTCGATCTCATATGCGAATTTTGTATGCCTATTTTGCGTTTGCCTATTTTGTGTACTAACCTTTTTTAGGCTTTTGCATTAGCAAAAGGTTAGTAAAAGGTTAGCGATTAATATCGCGTGTGTCCCAAACTTGCGGGAATGTCGTGATAAAAAATCTATGATCTAGGTCTCTGCTATCTAAGTAGGTACAAACCATTTTTCATCGCAGTCGGTAGTTTCTGTCTTTCTTTAGTGATAAACTGCCTTTAATTTAAAAGGTCAGGTTGGGTATCGGCCGATCGAAAAGTCTTTAGGTTACCTTCACCTTGAAGTGGAATGACGTTGCTGTCCTTTGGTTAATTAACGGTGCCAAAAACAGCTATTTTCGGGCCCTGAAACTGAGGAATATAGTCAAATGTCGTCCAATGGTTGTGAGCCGAAATAACTTGCGAGCGAGTCTGTCTGAGTATCAGAAGAAGGGTCGCTGAAAGACAATTTTTGATCTTAAAATTCTTAAACAATATGATTGACATTCTATATTTCAGTAACAGAGACCTTATCTGTTGGATAAGACCATGATACTTCGTCCTCGCTCTACCCGATCTCATCTCTACCTGATTTTAAATTACCTAACAAAAAATCCTAACTTCCCGATTTCATTCTTGCAATATAGACTACAATTAACATAAAAGATTGTAAAAAATTTAGCTATTGAAAGTCTTTGCCTATTTACATTTTTTATACCTACTTATGTTAAGCGAGATAATTGTTGCTTTGTATTTGGCTTTTGAACTACTAAACCCACCCATGGGCTTCTCATAATCAGCTTATTATCTAAAACCACTCGAATAAGTATTTTATTATTAAAAAAATTATGAGAGAAAAGGTTGATTAGATAAGCACACGACATTATAAAAGGGACAAACAAGGAACAAAAAATAAAAAATAGAGGAAAAAACAGTACTACAAAAACCTACTAACTAACTTAGTTTTAATAGAATAGTGGGCCTCCGAACTATGTTGTTTTATGGGTCGTGGTCCAGAACACTTTGGGAACCACTGCCCTCAACCTACAACTAACTTAGTTTTAATAGAACAGTGGGTCCCCTAAACTATGATTTTTAATAGGTCGTCGTCCAGAACATTTGTGAACCACTGCCCTAAATTATTGAACTTAGGTTTGGGTATCTCTTTTCGTTTTATAAATACGTCAAAAATAAAAAATAAAATCAATGTAGTGTCATTGAGACCGGAAAAGATAAAAAATAATAAGGAATTTACTCTGATGTACTCTCTTAAGTTTAAATATTTTATATCTATGCTAAACTAACTTCACTCAAATGGAGATTATGAAAATTTTCCCTTGAAATTTTGAGGTCTCGAGTAATCTACCTTGAAATTTCCGAGAGATATTATTATCTTGAAGGAAACGCAGAAGGGGTTAGCATATTTTGTGTTTTTATTGCTGGCTGTTAGCGGTGAGTGCGGTCGTGATCTTAGAATGATAACTCAGCAGAAAAGGTTTGAATGTCTGCTATATTGTTCTCTTTAAATCTTTATTTTATTTAGCTGTATTTTATTTAGCTTTATTTTATTTAGCTTTAGCTTTATAGGTTTAAACATTTAAGACGGCAGTAAAACTTTTTAATCTAGATTTGGTAGAATTAAAACTCGCTGTAAACCCTCCTAAAGCAAAATTGCCAAATTATCTCGAATATACTTAACCTAGAGTTAGTTCATACATTTTTTTCCTTTTTAATGGCTTGTCTCTGATCACAGTCACGTAGTCGAGAAATTACAAGCAATCTTTCACATTTTTTCAGATTTTTTTTTACAGGAAGCTAAAATCGAGGTTTAAGTGTAAAAAATGTATGGGAAAAGTACAGGTTTTTTTTTTCAGTCACTCTTAGGATATTTATATCGTATGACTTTGTAGTATTTTAAATATTTTTTCTTTTTTTTTTCAGGTATGTTTTATTCAGCTTAAAATTGAAATGAGTGGTGTGCAGGTAAAAGGTAAAGTTCTCAACATAAGACACAAGGGACAATCGGGGCTGTTATGATGTTAAGAAAAAAAATACCATTAAATAAATAACATAAATAAATAAATAAATATTTCAGGACATACCACACATCGCCATCTAGCCCCAAGCTAAGTAACTAGACTTGTGTTATGGGTGCTAGACAACGGATACACTACTTATATACTTTACTTTTGTAAATAAAACACAACACAACTTTACTTTTGCATTATTTTTATAGTTCCTTCACAAAAAAACTACTTAGACTATTCAAAGCTTAACATTAATAATATTCATGGCAACATAAAGCCACTTCAATTGAAGAATAGCAATAAACAATGGCAAAATATTAGGAAATGTTTCCATTCTATCAACGAAACCCCTTATACTAATACGATAATAGTACATTGTGTCACTAGGGAGTAAACCATGTGATTTTCGAGTGGGCGTTTAATGCCCAAATCGAAGCCGAGGACTATAAACCATGGAGTAGACTATAGAGTAGACACGACACTTAAATAAAAATATGATTAATTTAATTTAAAATCTATATGTATACACAAGTCACTCCATGGTTAAAATAACGCCATGGCCTATTCGATTTTATTTGAACGGCAGTATCGTTCATTACTTCGTGGCCATATTAAATTATTAAAGCCTAATGGCACTTTAAATCTGAACCGATGAAGGGAGATGGGGGCAGATCCTTGCCCAGCAGTCGGACACTTAAAGAAAGGTACTTTGTTAATCAATTAAATGAGGTTTTCAGCGGGCCGAAAGTTTATTTAAGCTCATGTGGGCGTAAAAGTACGCTTTCGGGTCTAAAGCGTTTCCGGATAAGGATAATAAAAACGTATTTATTACAATACAAATAAATAAGACTTCCTTGTCCTAAAGTGTTATTATGATTCACCATAGAATGAAATACAATACTGAATACATAATACTATTCGCTGCGCTCTGCGGTTTCACTCGCGTAAGTCTCGGTATTTTGGGATAAAAAGTATCCTATGTCCTTCTCCATCCTCTAAACTAAACTATCACTATGCTGATTTTCAGCCAAATCGGTTCAGTCGTTTGACCGTGATAAATAAACGATTTAGGACACATCCGTGAGAGTTTTCTTTCCAATCTTTCGGATTTGTAAATATACACTTGATACTAGACACTTAATGTGTACATCGAGTGTCTACGTGTGTCCACCGCCGCTACATCAAAAATTGCTACAGTGTGGACGCTATCGACACTAGTGTCGACATTTGTGTCAAGTGTCAGTGTCGTCGTGTATCCTTAGCATTAGATTAGGATGTAGAGCCAGCAATGCAGTAGCAGAGCAGTGTCACAATTACAAAGCCTTCGACTAACGACCTTCTTGCGGTCAATATTTAATCATGACGACCCAGTGGACACAATGGTCACCATGCTGGACTGCCAAACACAAGGTTGCGGGTTCGATTCCCGCTTCAGACAAGTATTTATGCTTAGATATTTGTCTGTGAACTGGTTGTTTCTCTGTATCATTAGTATATATTTATAAAAGAAAAGTATAGCAGTAGTATATCCGTTGTCTAGCACTCATAGCACAAGTCTAGTTACTTAGCTTGGGGCTAGATGTGTGGAATGTCCTGCAATGTTTAATTTATTTATTTATTATAATATTATTCACACGGATTCCCCCTTTCTGACCATAATGATACTGAACTTATGACCCTTGACTATACTTACTTACTATAAGGGTAGCACTTATCTGAGCAGCCTCCTTGTTTAATAGCAGAGTGCTTGTCAACCGTTACGAGACAGAACGGTTTCTCCAGAATCTTTCTCATCTCAACCCCTACTATAAGTTCCGAGTACGAGTTCATGTTAGCATTTTCATGACCCTTCTCATGACGTGCCGCCAAAGGCCCCTGTCGTTTCGAAGCCAAAGGTTCCCAACGACGACGATGATGAAGGTTTTGTCAAGGTGCAAAAGAAGCGGCGACCAAGACCTATCATGAATCGCTGCGGTACAGCCCCGACTGATGCTAGTCTGGGAGTTCGTGCTGCGATGCCGAACACTCCGGTGTACATCTCCCGCCTGCACTACACCGTCGGGGAGAAGGACATCGTCGAGTACGTACGCCGGAAGCTGGGCTATGCGCTGAGGGTGCATAAGCTGGAGTCGCATCGAAACGTCAATTTCAAGGCGTTTGTGGTGCGAGTACCAAACTGCTATCTGCCTCGCGTTATGGATGAAAGCTTCTGGCCGAAGGACGTGGTGTTCCGTCGCTTCCGCGGACAAATTCCACAAGAACACACTAGGACAAAAGTGCAATACTATAGAACGCCGTCGCAATACTATAGAAACTTGTGGTAGGTGTACTGATGCCAAAACCTTCCTTGTAACCTACAAATCTCTGTTGTAAGTTGTTTGTCTACACGCGATGAATTGGCACTTCTGAGCCTCTAAACTAATAAAGCGTACAGTACACGGTCAAAACACAGGTTAATCTTAAACATCATGAAACTTTGCAAGCTTAAATGTCAAATACTAAAGTGAAAAGTTAAATTTAACTAAAGATATCGTGCGATAACATTAATAATGCGCGGTACACTGTTTTGACCGTTGAATCACGACGTTTCTCATATAATTCCGAGTCCCGCTGCTGATTGATTCCTACAAATACCATACGGCAGCAAGTCTGCCTTTATTCTTCCATAGCTTATTCCATCAGTTTTCTTGTAAACATATTGTTCCATCAAGTTGTAGTCCAAATAGGTCGAAAATGCATCAAGTTCTATTGGTTTTGTCTAGTGCTTCGATTCACTATTTATACTAAGGTTTAAGTAGTCGGGTTAGTTAGTTAGGGCACGATAACTCCAGTTTTTGTGTGGCAATCGCGCCCTAATCACACACGCCCGACGACTTAAACCTTAGTGAATCGAGGGTCAGATCTTAGTTTAAAGTTCAGAACATTTAAAACTAGAATGTCATAACTCCTTCGCGTCTTACATATTTGACGTTTGAGATTGAAGCATTGTTTGATGGTTTACTGAGCGCTGAGGCAGGGCAGAGTGAGCAGGCCATTTATTTTGTGCGTTTCGAAGGTTGTTCAAAGCGTTGGACCGGAAAGATTGGTCGGTCCTGCTGACTGAAAGGTCCTCTTATGGCGATGTTATGGTAAATCGGATATTATAATAAGGATAGATGTAGTTACATGATATTATACTGTAACTATAAAAGTACGTACGTGGCCTGATTGTAAGCTGTTTCAGGAAAACCGGAAAATATAATAAATAATAATATAATCCCAATCTTATTATGGAGGGAAAAATAGAGCAGAGAAATAAAACTTTATTTGCCGAATGCAAAGTATCAATCAAATAAGTTTTTTGTCTTGTGATAGCAACAGAAACAAGAATAATTATGGAAAAAATAGATTGAAGAAATACCAAAACTTGAACTTCAAGCATTACAGCTCCAAATTCTGGCTTGCTTAGCACCCTCTCAGGTCAGTCGACCATGTCCAGAGAAAATTACTTGTCAATAAGTTTGAATCCAGCTAAGCCGCAGCCTAGCTTTCATAATGATGTTTTCTATCACTGAAAGAGCAATGTTAATACATAGTTAAAATCTTCTTCTACTACTTTTTATTCACCAACTGTAAAACTCTTTCATTAGAAACTCTATGTCCAGGATATCTTCAAGATTCTTCTGTATACCTACATAAGAATAGTTTAATAGCGTACATAATTTTAACTATTATATACGTATAGTTAGTAAGTATTTACCTGAAACATCCCTAATTTTACATAACACCCAAACAAACCCAAACGCTAAATAGGGCAATTACGGTGTTCATGTCCAAACTTCAGAGTTGTATGCCGTTAAACTTGTGAGAACCGTAGTAAATTCACAACTTGGTATGCAGGCAGAACTTCACTAGTTCGCCTTCGGGGAATGATTAGCTGTTTTACACGTGCTCTGTTTGATAAAAATCTTGATTTTCCGGTATTTTTTTCTTAATGTCTTGGATTTTAAACCATCACTGATAGGCCAACTCACTTGCGCTAGGCGTCCATGATGCATCCATCGAGCAGTTATGCTACTCTAGCCATTCCTCAAAGATCGACCGGTTACGGCAAGCCAGAAGCACAGCCTTCCTCGTCAGTGTGCAGTCCGACCAGTCAACTAAAGCAAACCGGATCTCAAGAACGGTGACTTCCACCTGGAGCACTCTTGACCGCGGTGGTTGTTACTTCACGATACCTCGCCTCTAGGTTCTATGGTTGTCACTAAGTTTAATCCCTATTGCTGTATGTAGAGCTCTTTGCTTGTAATGGATTCGGTTGCCTGCGTCTGTCTTTCCTGACGTGTACAATTTGGAGGTCTTCAAGTCGCGAGTGAATAGGTATCTTCTAGGAAGGTGTGTTACATCTTAGGCTGCATCGTCACCTACCATCAGGCAGGTGTGATAGTGGTCAAACGCTGACCTATCATATGTAAAAAAAACCGTTTAATATCAAGTTTAACACCATCAGCTCCATCAGATAGCCTCCGAAGAGAATGGAAGTTTTTCCCACGTTTAAAAGAACGTCCATGTAAATCAAGTTACCTTATTTTCCTTTTACCCATCTACGTATTCAGTCGGCATAGGTTCAGGTGTGAAACCTCACCTTTTTTGAGCAAGTTATTTTGCGTGAATCCTTATTGAGGTAGTTACCAGGTGCGGTGTACCTTTGCATTGAAAACTTTTAGGCTCCAACAGACTACGGCTTTTAATCGGTCTACAGATAGATAGAACGCTTTATTGTACACGCATACAAACCAGTACTTATACGTCTATACTAATATTATAAAGCTGAAGAGTTTGTTTGTTTGTTTTGTTTAAACGCGCTAATCTCAAGAACTACTGGTACAAATTTATAAATTATTTTTGTGTTGGATAGTCTATTTATCGATGAAAGCTTTAGGCTATATTACATAACGCTGCAACCAATAGGAGCGAAGAATCAGTGGGAAACGTGTAAAAAACGGGGAAAATTATTCATCTTTGAGGGCTTCGGTTGTTTGTTTGAACGCTCTAATCCTCAGGAACAGTAGTTCCTGAGATTAGAGCGTTGAAACAAAAATATTTTTTCAATTCGATCATACTGGATCGAAAAAATATTTTTGTGTTGGATAGTCCATTTATAAAGGAAGGCTATTTTTTATTTTGATATTCCCACGGGATCGGGACTTACGCAGGTGAAACCGCGGGGCGCAGCTAGTACAAAATAAACCTTAAAGCTCCACAAAAGTCCACAAGAGCGGAGAGGAGCGGAGCGGTTTCTACTAATAGAATTGCTTAAAACTCCGCACGCAGAATTTTTGCAGAACGTTATTCGCTTCTGTGGACAGGCAGCCTAAACCTAGCATGGTACAAAAGCCGGCCTTACCACAGAGATGATTTTACAAAAGATTAAGGGGAAAGTGCGTGAAAAAATTACCATAATTTAAGCAACACGAAGTCAACAGCTTACATTTAAAGCAATCGTTCACTACTCTTAACAGAAACTCCTTTCATTTAAAGGCGTTTATTTTATTCGCCTGTCTGTGCCATAAGTTGTTACGTAGCTCTGTTGAAAGATCATCGGCATCTAAAGCAGAAGCTAAAAAGTAAAAATATTTGCAGAAATTATTCTTATAGGTATTTGAATGTTTCATTGTGATAGGAACAAAACAATCGGCTGACAGAACGTCTTTAGTCTACGTGGCCTCAAGATTTGCACTCATTTCTCGCTTTATGAGGGTAGAAATTTTCATATTTTATACCTGTTTCATTTATTCAGGTTACCTACTTCATTTTGGAAGAATAATTTTTTTATTGTCTACATTGCATACAGATGCCTTGGGGAATATTTGTTTAGTTATTTTTTAAGAAGATTGTATGTAATATTTTTATTTAGTACTTACCTAGCTTATTTGTTGTGAAGGGGTTTATTTATAGGATTTAATTTGGAATTTTATGAGGATTTTTACGCGCAAAAACGTGAGCTTTTGTTAAAGTTTCTTACTTTTAAACATAATTATAATAAATAAATAAATATTGCACGACATTCCACACATCACCATCTAGCCCCAAGCTAAGTAACAAGACTTGTGTTATGAGTGCTAGACAACGGATATACTACTTATATACTTTTCTTTTGTAAATATATACTTATAATACATAGAAACAACCAGACCACAGACAATTATCTAAGCATAAATACATGTCTGAAGCGGTAATCGAACCTGCAACCCTGTGTTTGGCTGTCCGGGATGGTGACCATTGTGCCAATTGGGTCGTCAAATTAATGAAAGATAAAAGATTTTATTTTTATAAAGACTAGCTGCGCTCCGCGGTTTTGCCTGCGTTAGTGTCTCCTTAAGAGGATCATGAGTTTTCGATACGCTAATTAGGGATTTTCTTTCTCTTTTTTTTTCCTTTATACAAGTCTTCTATTCGTCACTCGTCACCATAACACAAGCCCAGATAAGCGATGTTATAATTAAATACTCTGTTTCCTAACGGGAACGGACGCGTCATGGTCATGTTACCTATGGATCGAGACGATTGACGTCACACAATATTACCATGACACTTTTGTGAATTGAAGGAACACCTGCATTCCATCAATTTATTAGACGTTATCACGTCAAAAAGGACGTAGTTTGAAAGAAAATCTAAAATAAAGTGATATGACAAAGTTCGGGAAATATGGGTTAGCTTTGAGGAAACTTTGTCATGTGGGGTAATTAACCCGTATTGTGGGGTAAGTATTGAAAGTGACAAACTAGAGATTTATGGTTATGTACCAACTTTGGGAAATGGATTTTTTTCACGTGGTCAAAGTTTCGAGTTCGGGTAATGGCGGGATGTCTGCGAGTGAATTGTGGGATGTTTTAGGAAAAAAAAATTGGGGTAAATTGAGAAAAAATATCTTTTAGTGTTAAGATAATTTAGATAAATGGTTGTGGTCGAAATAATGTTTATTTACGACAAAGAAATGTAAACAATAGTTAATACCTAGTTCCTTGAGAATTTACTAAATATTAGATACTAGCTTATGCCTGCGACTTCGTTCGCGTAGCAGTTCCAATAGAATTTTTAACTGTTTCTTTACGAACCATACAAACGATGCCCCCCTTTTTTATCCCCTAAGGGTTTTTTTTATGTTATGTAACTTAAAAAAAATACCGCTACTGTCGCTGATGCGTTACTAACTATCTATACATGGAGGATTGGGACAATTGGCGTAGGGTTGTTGCTGAGGGTGTTGTTGCTCATGATACTGCCCTACATGAGCATCTAGCAATCAAACGCGCTATTAGACATCAGCGCACAGAGAACCTTCTATTGATTCGCATATTTGCCAACTATGCGGTCGTCGCTGTCTCTCTCGTATAGGTCTCTTGAGCCATGAGAACAAATGCCGCCACTCACGACGCTGTTAAAAAAACATCTTTCGAAGATGATACAGGCCAATGATGATGATACATGAATAACTATACAAACAACAACACAATGAACTTGTTATAATGTTTTAACCCTTTTTTTTTATCCTTTTTTTTATTCTTCAGTCTCTTATTATTGTTATTTTTTTCCTGACGTGTACTATTTGGGGTCTTTAAGTCACAAGTAAATAGGTCTTCTAGACGCGCGTGCTATATCTTAGACCGCATCGTCACTATTCGTCATCTCTACTCATGTGCCATCAGGCAGGTTTAATAGCGGTCAAACGCAGACCTATAATTAAAAAAAAGTAACTATGTATATAAGTAAATAAATAAATATTGCAGGACATTCCACACATCGCCACCTAGCCCCAAACTAAGTAACTAGACTTGTGTTATGGGTGCTAGACAACGGATATACTACGATGATACTTTTCTTTTGTAAATATATACTTATATTATATAGAAACAACCAGATCACAGACAAATATCTAAGCATAAATACATGTCAGAGGCGAGAATCGAACCCGCAACCCTGTGTTTGGCAGTCCGGCATGGTGACTATTGTGCCAACTGGATCGTCAAAAAGTATGTATATGTATGTAAGTAAGCAAAATGTTAGTTCTCAAAGAAATGTATTATTTGTAAAGAACTTCCTGAACCGGTAAATGCTTAAATTAACTTAACCAAACTTACTCCTAACTTAACCATGTAATGGTAACGTTACACGTAACTTAAGAAGGTCAAGGACCTCAATTGAACGGTTAAGTTACCGAGTTTAACATCAAAGTTATTTGGGAGAAATTGGGTGTCTATAATTCCTACTCGGTTCAACTTCTTATTTTTTACTAGCAGTATGTTGTGGCTTTACGCGAATTCATAGTTTCCGGAAAATTCTAGGAAGAAAAAGGCGTTCTAGTCTTAATTCGAGATACCTACTCACATATTATTAACTTCAATTGAGCATTTTTCAAAAAAATGGTCAATATTCAGAAAATCTATAGCATAGTAATTGGGCATTATTCTGAGAATCTGAGAGTATAGAATCTTAGAAGCCCAATTTCGAAAAAGGAGCTTTTAGACTAATATTCGCGCCAGAAAGCCATAAAGGGTTCTCTTTTAACTATGGTGTAAAATACGTCAAAATATTGGCACAGATATTAAAAAACCGGCCAAGTGCGAGTTGAATTCGAGCATTAAGGGTACCACTTTTTTTTTTCTTTTTTTTAGTTTTTTTGTTATAGCGGCAACAGCAATACATAATCTGTAAAATTTCAACAGTCTAGCTATCACGGTTCATGATATACAGCCTGGTGACAGAGAGACGGACAGACGGACGGATAGTGAAGTCCTAGTAATAGGGTCTCGTTTTTACCCTTTTGGTACGGAACCCTAAAAATATAAAGAAAGTAGCTGCGCTCCGCGGTTTCACCCGCGTAAGTCTGATCTTTCTCACTGTTTAAACCTTCCCTGGACTTCCACAAATCATTCAAGACCAAAATTAGCCAAATCGGTTATTCTTGAGTCCTTAGCGATCCTCGATTCGAGGTCGATTCATTAGCGAGACTAATGAACAGCAATTAACTTTCATTTATATAGCTTTTGTCCGCGACTTCGTTCGCGTAAAAGTCTAAAATGAACCAAGGAATCACATTGTCTCATACAAACTTTTCCTCCCTTTTTCACCCCCTTAGGGGTAGATTTTCGAAAAATCCTTTCTTATCGGATGTCTACGTCATACAAAGACCACACCCTCCAAGTTTCAGGTCTCTACGATCAGCGGTTTAGGCTGTGCGTTGATCCGTCAGTCAGTCATTCAGGACAAAGCATTTTATATGTACTTATAGATGTTAAGTTATGAAAGTCTGTGCCAATTTGTCTGACACATACCATCCATAAGACGTCAAAAAAAGTTAAACGTCCACTCACATCGAAATCAAACTCCGTATTATCCCAATAGTAACCATGTGTTGAGGTTATTTTTTGCTAAACAGAGCAACTGCTTGACTGGCGGGTCAGACACTGGTTACACCGGTTTGCAAAACCCAAACACCAGAACAACTTAAGAAACTATCTTCTACAACTGAAAAGAGACCCTATTGTTAAAATTTTAAGGTTAAATTTTGTAAGTGTTCGGGATATGGACCAGGTTGAAATATATGCAAAGAATTGTGAAGCTTAAGTTTTGAATGATAAAGTCGGTTTTGTTTGGGTAAGTTTGAGGAGTGGTAGCTGGCCGCAGGGTTTTCGCGCTACGGTGCGGTACACCATCTATTTCGAGTTCGCAGCAAAAACTAAAGTGTAGTTCGCAAATTACGACTCTTTTGTTTTTGGAAGTTTTTTGTTATAAAAATCGTACGTCCAGTTTTTAAAGATCGTCTTTGGTTTTGCGAAAGGTGCAGCAGCTAAAGCAGCGATTAAGCTGAAAGTTTTCTGGTCAACTTTCAAATGGGAATGTTCGAGATTGTTTTGGATTTCTTGTTCTTTCATTCATTCGGTCAGTGATTTTGAAGTACTTTGCAATAATGTCTTAGTAATGCACTTTTGAGATTGCTCTTGCTTGAGCTACATTAAGCATTAAAGACAAGGAGATCTGGATAATCGGCCATATCTATTACATACGATTTTAAATATAAATTGTCACGTCCAGTCACAACATCACTATCACTACATAGTATAAAACAAAGTCGCTTTTTCTGTCCCTATTTCCCTTTGACTGCTTAAATCTTTAAAACTACGCAACGGGTTTTGATGGGGGTTTTTTTAATAGATAGAGTGATTCAAGAGGAAGGTTTATATGTATAATACATGCATAATATAGTCGTGCGAAGCCGGGGCGGGTCGTTGATGATAAAAGAGCTCCTGCAGAGTATGTATGTACTTATAACTTGAATTTATGGCTTATTCCAATTTAACCCATTTTTTCCAATTCGGCCGAAAAATACGTTCTTACTCATACCTAGCTTTGTGCCCCAATAGTCGAAGATCCCTTAAAGGACTGGATTCATCTGGACTTGTGTTATGGTGTGACGACTGACGAATAGAAGACTTAAATAAAGTAATAAAAATAAATAAATAAAACATATGTAACACTACGTCTTAATAGGGGCGAACTGCACTGGGGGCACTGTCCGATGAGATGATCCGACCAATCCTCCCTAGGCTACTTCGGGTGTGCACCGGGGCTCTGCGTCCTTCATGGAACAGTGATCCTGGACTACCTGAAACTTCAGCCTGAAAACCCCCCGCTTGCTCTAGCACCTCTGTACACGGAGCATCCGCCTGTGCGTCCTAATTGGAACGCAGTGTGGGACCCGTTCGCGTAAAGGCTGTTCTCCTGAAAGCCTGAAACCGACCCTGTAACCTCCTGAAACACGGAAAATATACTCTTTTCCCGTAAAACTCCTCCGTTTCATTCACCTCCTCAATTTAAAAAAAGTCGGTTTCTTATGACGTTATCACGTAAAATTATTGTCCGTAAACCGAATTCACAGACAACCATTTTTTTTTTGGAAAATTGTATTGTGAATAAATGTAAAAAAATAAACAATACTATCATTGAATGTAGTTACATATTTTTTTCACAGTAATACTATTTTACAAATAAACTTTAACAGTGTGTTTCTTAAAACACAATTTTTGAAGATGCTATGTTTTTAATTACAAGGGCAGTATTGGGCAGGGAAGCTATGAACGGCATGAAAGGAAGAAGCAGACTGTGCAGTCGGTGAAGACCCTAAACCTCTGTAGTTAGTTAATTTAGCTAACATAAATATAAATCTTCACGAACTGTTTATTAAACTATCAGATATTGTAAACAAACAACCAATATTGATCTTATAGAAAACTAGCTTTAACCCGCGACTTTATCCGCGTAGGGTTAAAATTTTCTTAGCGAATGCATTATTGCATACGTTTAACAGTTAACTGTATTCCAAATAGCCTGGGGCTCTATTTTTGAATCGCTCGTGTGACATAGCTTCATCGTATACGCCTACAAGTCATACTCGACTTCCAAGTCGCATGACACCAATTATAGGTATTTTAGAATCGTTGGTCGTCGAAATTTGAAATGTCAATTTTTATTTGTTTTACGCAGTAATTTGAAAATTGACCAATATTTATTTGTTTTACGCAGATACCTAATTGAAAATTAACCAATTTTTATTTGTTTTACGCAGATAATTGAAAATTGAATTCCGGATGTTTGTCGGTAGGTAATCACACCGACGAACATCGATACTTCGACGATATAATCCCAAAAAATATAAATAAATAAATAAATATTTCAGGACATATTACACATCGCCATCCAGCCCCAAGCTAAGCAACTTAATGCTTGTGTTATGGGTGCCAGATAACGGATAAACTACTTATATACTTTTTTTTTTTTAAATATTTTTAAAGATCGTTTCCTAATGTTCGACTATGATTGTTTGACGTTTATGTAGAGTAAACGTCCACCACAGCTCGCTCCTTACGATCGAGCGATTCAAAATAGCGAATTTCTTGATGTCGAATGAATATCAGTAGAAATCGAGCGCTCGACGCGAACGATTTAAAAATAGTTCTCCCGATCCGTCTATTTGGTATAAACTGCGTTGATTTATCATTTACTCAGTTAATACTTTTGAATTTTATAGTTATAAATTTTAAATCTTAGATGATAAATTAATTTAAACTTGTCAGTTGACTTTAAAGTTAGAATTAATTAAAGTTGTTGTAACTTTAAAGGTAAAATCAGTCTAGAAACTTTTCTATCGGCAACAGCTCGCCAATCGTTCTTATTTAATGGCAGAAGTCAAAGTCATATTCATTTGGATTAATTTACTTCATGAGATTCAAAGTGAATCGTCTTCACTACATCACTACATAGTATAAAATAAAGTCACTTTTCGCAGTCCCTATGTCCCTTTGTATGCTTAAATCTTTAAAACTACGCAAAGGATTTTGATGCGGTTTTTTTTAATAGATAGAGTGATTCAAGAGGAAAGTTTATATTATGTACTAGCGACCCGCGCCGGCTTTGCGCGGCTATATTATGCATGTATTATACATATAAACCTTCCTCTTGAAGATAGAGTGATTCAAGAGGAAAGTTTATATTATGTACTAGCGACCCGCCCCGGCTTCGCACGGCTATATTATGCATGTATTATACATATAAACCTTCCTCTTGAATCACTCTATCCATTAAAAAAACCGCATCAAAATATGTTGCGTAGTTTTAAAGATTTAAGCATACATAGGGATATAGGGACAGAGAAAGCGACTTTGTTTTGTACCTACTATGTAGTGATAATACATGCATAATACAGCCGTGCGAAGCCGGGGCGTGTCGCTAGTTTAAAATAAAACGAAGTCGCTTCCCGCTGTTTGTCCTTATATGCTTAGATCTTTAAAACTACGCAACGGATTTTGATGCGGCTTTTTAATAGATAGAGTGATTCAAGAGAAAGGTTTATATGTGTACAAAACATGCATAATAATGGCCGTGCAAAGCCGGGGCGTGTCATTAGTATAATTAGAATGTGTGCTTTCAAAACTCCGTCATCAATAAGAAGGCACAAGAAACGAGCGACGTTGATTTGTTTTATTTTGTTTGGCTTCATATTAAACGTTTCCAGTTGGGGAGTTATCGGTCGATCGAAAAATCATCAGTCTGCTTTCTATTACCCTTGTATTTAGAAACTTCAGTTTCTTATTATTCCAAGAATCTATAATTCTTTGAAAACTTATGAAAGCGGATATTAAATTCTAGAAGAAATTGTTCTGCCATGTTTTAGCGCAAAAGATAAGCAGGTAGTCGCATAATGCCTGCTATTTTCTTAAGTGGATGTGGTATCGGATGCCCTGGAAATTTCTTACAGTGACTTGGCTAGGAATATTGTATCGTTATTTTCTAGTCTGCAACTCTGGAACATAATTTTCAGACTATTTCCCAGCCTAATTACTTAGCCAGCCGTAGTAATTTTTCACTGTAAAAATTATTTAGAGCTTCGAAACTTTACTAAATTCACTTTTGATGGTTAAATAATTAATAATCGAGACATTTCAATTTGGAATAGTTGCAAAGCCTAATTAAAGGTTTTCCTCCTCCGTGGGGATTGTGAAATTTGTGAAGCTGGGGACACATTGCTCGGACGCGTCCGCGGACGTGTGCGAGCAAATTGTCCCCAGCCTGACTCTCTTGGTGCAGTCGATCAACTGTCTTCTTCCAACAAAATCTATATGATGCCAAATGTAGAGCCTTGTTCAGAGGTATATTCAGCTGTTCGGATACGGGATTGTTTGGTGCTTCGTATTGGTATTTTACTTTTAACCTTCCCAGTCACCATTACACGCTCGAGATTGAATATTAAAAAGATAATTAAGGTATAAGTAGTTGGAAAATTATACTCTAGCTAGAGTTGCGCAAATAACAGAAACGTTTCATTTAGATTTGTAACTGGGTCATTTTTATTTTATGAAACACTAGACTTTTAAATTTCGCGCGTATCCGGTATAGATTCAGCTTAAAAGGATTATTATAAACTGAAGTATATCGGAAAACACTTTTCAGGTGAATTCAATTTTCTTCGTATCTTTTTTATTTTAAGCGCATACTAGTTACGCTCGACGGTTTCACTAGAATATCTATGCTAATATGACGAAAAAAAATATTTGTTTGTTAGTAGGTACTTAGTGAATATGCTCTGAAACTACTTTACCAATTTTGATGTATGTAAATGAATTTCCAAGGATTAACATATTTTTGTCCCGACATTCCCACGGGATGGAGATTCACGCACTAAAATCGTGAGGAGATGCTAGTCTTATATATACCTAAGGGAACGAAAATCCATAAATGAGTAAACATTTGCTTTTGTAGACAGCAAATAATGACATTAAAGGACATAAAACGCAATAAAGTGACAAATCAAAGGAGGTAAGACGTTTTAGTATACCTGAAGCTAAAATCTTCAAAACCCTTTCAAACAGGACGTACTTATCATTATCTTAACGCATTTAACTCTTAACCAACCTTCCTTCATTCAAATTCGTTTTTTTTTTTCAAAATTAAATAGATGACTCGCGGGATTTGATCGTTCGAAAAATCGGACCTAGGACTGGTTGCGGTGTGACTTCGTGCCACCCTTTCAAAGTTTTCCCTAGGATCCTCTTCTTTGTATCGATAGCACAAATTAAAGGGGGATTGGTGAGGTAGTGTCAGATCCGCCCACTCCAGTGTGTTGCCAGGGGCCTAAGTCTGCTAATACAATCGTGTTTCAATAGTGTGTCGATATAATCGTAATAGAAATTTAATGTCAAAAATATGACATTACATGTCAAATTGGTATTCTGCTAACGTTTACTATTCTATCGAGACACCACTGACACACCACTGACTCACTTTTTTATTCTGCTCTACAATCGTGGCATAATGGAATCTCGATAGTTGTCAAAACAGTATATTGCTTAGCAACATATACCATGTTGCTAGGCAACACCTGCAAGGTAAATATTACCATACCATTGAGACTCCATAGTGATTATATTGCGATGTTATTAAAACTTTAGCAGAATACCAAATAAAGTCACAATCTCGATATAATATCAATAGTGTCTCGATATAATGACAATGGTTGGTCAAATAGCAGAATAAGGCCCCTGGTCAGCCCCCTGATGGCCGTAACGTATGACGCATTAGTCGAGCGCACGTCCAGCTGACGCATACGTCACGTGCACGCAAACAATAGGTAATCGGTATTGCCGTAAAATGAAGGTACGCGTAACCGTTACTTTAACTGCACGTCTACTTCACCTACGCGCATCCTACGCGTGGAACAAGCTTTTGCCGTACGAAATTTTTAACTAATCTTCCTAGGTGACAATTAATTTAACATTTATGTCACGTCAAAATTTAGCGCGATACGGCGAACGCGCGACGACGTTGAGGTTTGCGTGACGTATGCGTCTTAAGAAATTAAGGCAATACGAAATCTATAGTTATGACGCAAACGCAGTCAAGACGCGCTGCATAAGAATACGGCGATCGACCCGCAGGTCTTTGCCGTTGTTATTAGCTAACATCATATCAGCCAATGTACAGCTACTCTTGCTGTACGGGCTGGAGGGGCAGGTCAAGAGGTGGAACGTTTGCTCAAAAACCTTGCAATAGCACTTTCCTGGGATAAACGCGGAGCAAGGAGACCCTAGTGAGTTCGAATGAGACCCCGGATCTTCAATCTGCATTGAAGATGGTCACCGGAGAGTTTTAATTTGGTATGACTCCGACAAAACCCGTAGCCACCCCCGGGATGGATTTTACCTCCGTTAATGCTCCAGTGCAATGGGCAGTGATCTTTACGTTCTCAGCCTTTAACGTAGAATATTAGAAGTACAAACACACAAACAATATTAGCAAACCATTGTAAAGTTTGTTTGTTGTTAAAACTCAGTTACGTTTATATAGCCTTTACCAATTCCATACACGTTCTAAACGTCTCTCGCAACTGTCTGCAGTTTCAGGAGTTCAGGAGTTTCAGGGGGAACTCAGACTATTTACAGCCGACAGCTTAGTATGTGAAAGTCTTCTTCTTTCGTGTCAGTGGCTTATGTTAAGTTTTTGATTCGTTATGGAGTTGGTTCTGAGGAGAACAGTTTTTATAGTTATTTTCCCGGATCTCACGCCCGAAAGGCTGCTTATGTTAAGTGGCGATTTAATTGACATTTAAGTGTCATGTTTAAATATGATAGGAGTACTAAACTAATACTCAAAATATTCGGGCATTAATTGTGTATTTAAATTTTTTGTTGTCTTATTCAACTTTGTTACAATAGCATAGTCATTGCAATGCTATTGCTTAGCTATCGCATTGCTATTGTAAAAGAAATAAAAATACGCGATTAAGACCCGGGGAAAGGGGGGATACGCTGGTAGGGATTAGGACACTATAGCCCAAAATATTTACTATGAATTGAAATTGTGTGAGTTTAATAACCGTTTTTGGCCATTGTAACGGATGGAATTGGTCACGCCTCTCCAATACCCACTTCTATAAGTATATCTTGGAGAGTCTTGTTCAGGGCTCGCCGGATGCTTATGTAAAGTGTTCCTAAATAGTCATCAAACGAGGAGGCTTCATCATGCACCCCGTCTGAATGTCTGCTATGAAATTGAACGGTCGCCAAGCTATCAGCCGATTGAAAAATCTGTAGTCTAGGTTTAGTTCAGTTTCTGCAAGTTGTTGGATAAGCTTAAAACTACGAGTAATTTTTAATGCTTCGACACTTTTCAAGTAAGTACTTATTTATTTTTACTTGATTTTTTTGTATAAAAATTTCAGGGAGAGCAATATTACTTAGAAAAGGTTTAGAGCTAAAATTACGCTTCCTGACGTCTCGTAAAAAAATATGCATCGGGTTGTAGGTATTTTTGCATTATCGCTGCCGTATAGTTGAGTGCCGTTTGACGCTAAAAGCATCGTAAAATTCATTAATAACTGAAGGAATTCTTGAGGTAAAGCCTTAATGAAAGTCATAAAAAACTATACATAATCCATTCTATTTTATATTGGCGGTCACTTACCGCGATAATCCGAAGCTCACAGCAGGATTTCCACTACAAAAGACAAAATACACTTGTGGCCAATAAATTGAGAACTGCACTAGCGTTAATGCTGGATAATTTGAACTAACAACGGTTGTGTCAAACACAAGACAATAATCATGCTTGTGGGGACTATAGCGTAGTTATTTGAGGCCAATATAGTTCAAGGCTAATTGGCACCTATAAAGTTTGTTGAGTTCCACGTTTGAATCCTCCACCCTAAGGTTGCCTGGAAGAGACCGCTTTCAGCGGCAAGGCCGCCTATTGTGCCATTATTTTTGTTTTTATCTTGTGTGTACAACAAAGCGTTCTATCTATATTTTTGATGTTTAACTTGATGCTTTTTTTAAGTGTAAAGTTTTTTTACGTTGCAGTTGACCCTATCTCACCTGATACCCTGATAAATTTAAGGATGTAACATGATCCCCCAGAAGGTCATCCTATTCACTCTAGAATTAAAATCTCCAAGGTTGCAATTTTGGTGGAAGTTCCACTTAATAGGGCGTAGTGCGAGAAAGGTGGGAGTGTTTCGATTCGAATTCAGCGCTCGCAACTGCAATAAGCGCTGTATAATATACATCATATAACATATGAGTAAACTATTAGATAGGTAAAGCGGCTGAAACCGCTGAACTATTCGCTAGCTCCAGTTAGTTAATAAAAGTTTTATGGACCGCTTTCCACCGTGGAAACGAATAATTGAAGGCATAAAGTGAAATAACTCAGCTAATAAGACAGGGAAGTTTTAATTTATCGCTTTAAAAATTGAGATCAGGTATTCATAAGAATTTTTCATAATTCATTTAAATAGTTCTTGAGAGTAGGTACTTGAAGCACCTACTTAGTAACTTACATATGGTATTTAGTGAAACACTCAAGGCCTATAATAGTTATTGACCTTTTGTTGGCATATAGAGAAATTGGCCAAATGCTTTTACTCGTCAACCTAGAAACCAAAAATATTTTTGGGGATAGCCATTCAGTAACAGTCAGGACGGAATTTGATAATCTTTATATTTGCCACACTGTGTTTCCGAATCGAATCTCTATTAGCAATACTTATCGATTGGTAATATAGATTAAAAATGTTATAGAAATAAATAAATATAAATAAGACAATCGAGCGGTGGTAGGCCTTGGCAGGCGGCTTCTAACATCACCCCCTGGACAAAGTCATGGTGCCAAGTGACTGGTGGCGTTCCATCATGTTGTCTATAGGCATGCCGTTCTCCTTCTAACAATTCCCATCGGGTGAGATGACGACATCAGATGCAATCCTATTTTGTGTAAGATATAAAAATAATATTGTCATTTTATTTAACGGTTGTATAGCCTCCTTCGGTTTTTTTTTCATTGCATTTAAAAGATAAAACAAAACTGCATCAGAACATTCCGAGAAAACCGTAAGAAACTTTCATATTAAATTCTTCAAAACAATTTTACCTTTTATAAGCCTGTTGGCCTGCGAGACATAAGCTTCTTCAAGTCTTCAATGTCCTGAAGGGGTCGATTCTGTAGGCTTTTAGATTTAGTAGAACTATGATTGCATTGTTCGTCCTGGAATATACGCCATCGTCGTGTCTCTGCTGCTAAGTAGCTGTTGTGTTCCAAAAAGGGCAGAAAATTTACTTAAGCCACCGCTCTAAACCACTTATGAACTGAATTGTACTTGTCAACAAAAACCACACAAAAACACTCGGTAGGAATAAGCGGAAGTCAATTTCCAAGTGATTCTCCCAGTAGACGTAGGTGGAAAAATATTCCATTCTTCCCCACCAGGCGGGATACGTTGGTAGGGACTAGTACACTAGCCTTCTGACATGGCAGTCATCATGTCAGCCCATACACGTCCACTGCTGGACATAGGCCTCCCCCATACGACGCCACAAACAGCGGTCCTGGACCGCCTCCATCCACCGACTACCCGCGACCGCCACAATGTCGTCGGTCCACCGGGCAGCTGGTCTCCCAACACTCCGTTTCGCGTTGCATCGTGGCCGCCACTCGAGAACCTTTACTCCCCAGCGGTTGTCAGTTCTGCGAGCTATATGACCTGCCCATTGCCACTTCAGCTTACCAATCCTGAGAGCTATGTCGGTGACTTTGGTTCTTCTACGGATTTCCGTATTTCGGATTCTATCACGTAGAGAAACTCCGAGCATAGCTCTCTCCATAGCCCGCTGAGCGACTCTGAGCTTATGAACGAGGCCTACAGTCAGCGACCACGTCTCGGATCCGTATTTGGTTTGGTAGCTCGATCACGACATGGCAGTGAGACATCCAATCTTGAAGCCTAGACGTTACACGCATAATTCAATAACGTTCCAATCATATTCCTACCAAAGAAAAAATTACTAAAACATAATCGACGCTTATTAATTTGAGACCTAAGCTAAGCGCGTTCCCTCTGTAATGTAAGACATCATCAGAGCGAAGTCTCAAGTTAGCTTTGGTGTGTCTAAATAAAATATGTAAAAAATGTATAAGTACTGACGTTCTGTGCTACTGTAGTGGACAGATGTGTTTATAATAGACCTAAAAGGTCTATTTTAAACACACACTGCAAAGTATCCCCAGATGAAAAGGAGTGAGAAGACCAGAAAGTCAGACCCTACCATCAGATAAGAATGCACAGGTAAAGAGACTTTAAATAAGTGCTACTTCACACCTCAGAATCAAGCCCTTAAACTCACGTCCGTCTCAAGTCCCCGAGATGGGAAAAGTTTGAAAATAAAATAGCTTAAGTCTTGAGAATTTTATATTTGAAGATATGAAAACTGTTCAGGGTTAAGTCCTACTGGAATGTTGGAAATAAGTCGTGCTTTCTGTGATCCGGATAACAGATTTTAGACTTTTCTATCGGCGACCCGTTTGAAGGCATTTGACTTGTTTTGTTTGCCCAGAAGTTTCAACGGTTGGTTGGCGACTTATCGTTTGATTTAAAGTGTATTGTCTCTTTTCTTCTTGTGGAAATAGTTTTCCGGTGTTTGGTGTTATTTGTAAGTATGGTCCTACAACTCTTAAGAATTTATCAGATCATTGATTTTGCAGTAGCCTTTGTTCAATTCGATTGACCGTGGTCACACAAATTTCTTCTGCAGTATTATTTTTTTAACTGACTTCAAAAAAGAAGGAAGACTTTTTTCAATTGTTTTATATTAGATAAGTATTAGATCCTTAAAGTGGTATGCAGAAATGGTCTTCAGAGTGTAGTAAATTTCTCAAAACATTTTGCTTGCCCAGTCCAGATCTCCAGGCGATGTGGCCGCAATTTGATTCGTGCCGTTTCAAAAGAACCAAATATAAAATACCTAACAAAAATTGTTCCAGTAACGTCCTACAAACACACGAACAATACAATATTAACCAAATTCCAGTGTTTCCTGAGAATTTCTTATCAAAACATGAATTTCTGCCAACCCCCGGTTAAATAAATTTTTAACATGACACCAGAATTTGGACGCTATTTTACCGTGGGTCACGTTTTGTTTGGAGTTTTAAAGGATACTTTAATTTCGAGCAATAGTGCGACTCATACTTACTCGAGAATTGACGAACACCAATTTGTTTTTTTTTTTCGATCGTCTTTTGTTTCCGTTTCAATAGTCTTTTATGTTATTTTCGAACGTCTCTTGTTTTTTTTTCAATTTGTGTTTTGTTTTTTTTTCGTTTGTTTTTATTTTATTGTTTTTGAGTAGTTATGTCACGTTTGACCAGGACGAGGAAACCAAAAGTCATCCTTCTACTGACTCTTATTTATTTGGCTGTGTTCATATTTTTGCTTACATTAATGTCCTGTAAGTGAAGAAAACGTTGTTTGTCCTGATTTTTCCGAAACGGACATATTGTCCCGGACAACTCAACATTGAATGCAAAGCACCTTATCTTGAGAATAATAAATATTGAATACAATAAGAAGATAAAGGACTGTCTATAGAAAAAATATGCGTAGTTTGGATACTGGATATGTCATCCGATGCTGAGTTGATGAATTAAAAATATCTCGTCAACTTGTTTTTGACGCGTCTTTAAAAATTTGTAACAAGTGGACACTTTAGGTTATTTGCATTGTTTTAAAATGACATTTTCTTCATTCTTCTACTGCGGCTGCGTCTCTGTTCCACTACAATCCAGTAAACAACTCTTTTGCATTTTAAGATTTCGTACCTCAAGAAGTGGACTCTTATAAGATCACTCTTTTGTGTTTTTTACATATAGAACCACTATCATACGTGGTAGGTGACGATGCGGCTTAAAATATAGCACGCTTTCGTAGAAGTTACCTATTCACTCGCGACTTGGCGACCTCCAAATTATACACCTTCACTTCAATATTATCGATTGATCACCATTAAAGGAGAAGAAGAAGTCAATAAATTGGATAACTAGTAGACGTCAAACACGCATGAGGTCAAACACGCATAAAATCAACGCTCGTAAAGTCAAACGTGCATTAAGTCAAACGTGCATAAGATCAAAACCCGCACATCTTTAATATAGATCGACTATATACTTTACCAACATTTCTCTCTATATCTGTATTTTGTTGTTCGTGACCGGTTTTCCGAACATTTTCCCTTTGAAATGGTTTGTTATGTGATGCCCAAAGCGGTTACAAGATCTCTGTTGTATTGGTTGCTGTTGTTCTTGTATATTTTGTTTAACCTTTTAACTAGACGTTCGCGTTGTCTAAGCGATTGATGTAGAAAATAAAATCCTTTGCAGTCTAAATATTTGGTTTGTGTGGATGAGTGGGATGAGTTTAGACGTTTTGATGTGGATGATATTTTGTGGGTTGAATTGGAATTAAATCCTCTTCTATATGGGCCAGAAGACCGATTTTCGTAAATAACATTGTTCAAATTACATTGCAATATCATTTCGATTACAAAAAAATATTTTTGAGAATACCGAAAGCTGAGTTTAAAGGTATTTTGAGCTAATTTGAGGATATTTTTAACCGATTTCAAAAAAGGAGGAGGTTATCAATTTGACGCGTATATATATTTTTTTATGTATGTTCGCGCATTATATATAAGTACAAGAATTGAACTTCACTACGTTTACGATAAAACAAGGGGTGTCTACGTGGTTTTTAAGTTATGAAACATATTATATGTTATTTACCACCTAAATAGCTATTATTTTCGCAAATAGAAATATCGATTTTGCTTATAAAACTCCGGTTTAAGAACGATGCTAAAAGCATTCGAAACTCCGAAATTAAACCAAAACTGAAATTTCGGACCTCAAGCCCTAGTGAGATATAGATAGATATTATAGTAATGATTTATCTAATAAAAGTTATTATTCTTGTTCTAGGTAATAAAAGCCACTGGACCACGATTGAATTTCAAGGTTTGAGTAGTTTCGACGAATTGTATTCATACGAGTAAGGTAACGCCTGGAGCGGCCATTACAGCTAAAGGATAAAAAAAGTTATACAATCGTAGCAACGGGAAAAGTATTCATGGTCATCCTACCAAGAAAAATTCTGATCGGAGGATAGGGAATTTCCCAGTGTCTTTTAATAACGGTGTGGCAGAAATTTAATGTTCTCTGGTGCTTTTCTTTGCTTCTGCTTTGTTAAGCTATTGGTGCCGGTTGCTATCACTGGTAGCAGTCGTTACGTATAGTTAAAAGCCTTAAGGTGAAAGGGTACCTGCGCTCTCTTCATACAAACGTAGTCAACTGTTTCCTCCCTGGATAATGAAACAAATATTTTTGTGCCATAAAACCCTATGTTTTTTTTCATTTTCTAATTCTCATAGAAATTAAGATTTAAAAAAAACGAAAAATAGGCAGCTATAAGCAGTTATAAGTTTTATGCACCAAAAATATTTGCTCTAGTGTCATTATCCAAGGTGAAAACAGTCGACTACGTTTGTAATAGTTTGTATAGAGAGAACCCCCGGTACCTTTTTCTCTTAAGGTGACCTAAGAAGCCCTGAAGTAACCTTAAAAACTATATAGTTTTCAACATTGTTCACCCAATACTATTGAACCACATCACTTTACGAGAAGAAGACCTAATGTGTTTCTGAAACTTACCTCTTTAGGATCGATTTCATTTAAAGCCCTTTGATTTGATCGGTAGTAAAATATAGCGTTAACAAAAACCGTTACGAAATACTATTTGCTATGTTGAAATTGTCTCAAATTGATTACCTAAGTTGATAAGTTCCCACATAAAGATTAAGCGACGCCTGGCGCGGTCATTACTTCGATGGGTGGCCAATTAGTAGTGTGCACAAAATGTGTTTTCGTGAACCCCTCCGTGCTTCGGAAGGCACGTTAAGCCGTTGGTCCCGGTTGCTACCTCTAGTAGCAGTCGTTAGGTCAAGTTAGAGGCCTTAAGGCGATCTGAAAACTCTAACAATAGGTGTGCCACACCACTATACGAGAAGAAGACATAAAGATTAATCTCCAGTAGCGCGTCGTCGGACGGAACTGACACGCACAATCTTTTTGTTATTTCATTTCCAACTTTCTTTTAATAAATTCATATATGAATAAGGATAACAATAACGTGTAATACTATCTGCGCAGGATTCGTTTAATCGACAATACCGCGCCAGGTGTGTTGTCCATCTGTTCTGTGTGAGAGAGACAGCTGCACATGTGTGAGAGAGAAGGGTAATTTTGAAGTTTGTGTTATGATCCTTTAAGGGCATGTCATACATACCGGATGACCGTCAAAGTAAAAAAAAAGTGGAAGTTTTTTTAATAATGACCCAGTTAAAAATTTAAAATTGAACTCTTTGTGCTATTCTGTAATTTGTGACGTCAATTTTTAGGACATAATTACACACCTTCCTTTAAAATTTTCTATTTACTCGTATTAGCTATTTGTCCATAAAAATGCTGTTTTGAAGTGAAAATTTAAATTCAATCAGAAGTCTACTACTTAATCCGAAGAGGGGTCACATGTAAAAATCAAATGCGGATATAACGTCGTAAAATACGTCATAATGACGACCCAGTTGGCACAACTTTTAAACTTTTCTTTTACATTTTGGTATATACTCAGAAAAACATCTTGTGTACAAAACGGTTGTTCAATGGCGGGAATCAAACCAGCAACCTTTGTGTCGAGGCGAGTGTTCGCCGATCGCGCCACAGAGGTAGGATTAGCTACATCCTTCTGTTGACTTGACTTAAGATGTTTACAAATAGAAGCTGCGTCCCTTTCTTCTTCATGCATTTTTGTTCGTACGGATGGGTCATTCTCATTTGTCATCGCTACGTCCCCAATGGTGACAACTAGGATTTAAAAAATCTTCCCAGTTGACCCCAAAGGGTGACAATTGTTGTGAGAACAATTAGAATGTTTCCAATCAATACTATGACTTCAATCATTCATATCATGAACCAATTAACTTAATTAAGTTACAATAAATTAGATAAGAAGAACGATTGTTCCATTCATTATTGTCAAATAATTTGTTTATTTGTTCACTCAGTTAGTGATTTATTGTCCCTTAATTTAGGGTCGGCATCTCAGTTTAAATCAGAACTTCGAACATGTACTGGCAACAGATGTTTATAAGGGTTAACTGGCCCTAGGGTTGCCAACATTGTTATCTAAATATACTAGAAACAAAATATAATGGTACGGAATCCTTCGTGTGCGTGTCCGACTCACACTTGGCCAGTTTTTATCGTACTTTGTGTAGTTGTAGCGCATGCGTGCTATGGCTATGGGTTACTATGGGTTTCACCTAGTATTTGCTTTATAACATACTAGCGACCCGCTCCGGCTTCGCACGGCTATATTATGCATGTATTATACATATAGGTAAACCTTCCTCTTGAATCACTCTATCTATTTAAAAAAACCGAATCAAAATCCGTTGCGTAGTTTTAAAGATCTAAGCGTACAAAGGGAGATAGGGACAGAGAAAAGTGACTTTATTTTATACTATGTAGTGATAGTACAAGTCGTAAAATATAGTACCTACCCTTTTTGAAATGTTCAACTACATAGTTCAACGTAACCACTATTTTCTTTTCATATTTTTGATAGATTTTTTTTTCACAATTTATGCACATGACATGATTGCTACGCACTTTTCTCGTGCGCAAAATTAATTAATTAATTAAATAAATAAATTAAAAATCTGTAATAAATATCAAAACGTTAGGTTTTTACAGAAAACAAAACAAACGCGATAGAAAATACTAGTATATTTTGAGTGTCCGTACTTATATTATGTACACTCGAAATATAGTATAATACTATAATTTATAGTAAGTGCAGTTGGCAACCCTAACTGGCATCATGGCTTAACTGAACCATTTGACGTTATTAACGTCACGATATGGTGATTTCGAAAAATAATTTTCAAAATGCTATCGTAAAATCGTTTCCAGATTATTAAATTTAAAAAATCAACCTACCTTACGAACTGTGTGACTATAATTACTGGTAACTACTATCAAAGAACTATAACTTCATAACTATTTTTGTGCCTGTGACGGTCGAGACGTCTGGGAGTTGGGGGGCCGAGGGTTTGGCATTTGTGAGGGAGATTGGCCGTCGCCTCGGGAACAGGGGGTTTGATCCGCGTTTCGGGGCATTCCTGGTGCAAAGGCTGTCGATAGCAGTTCAGCGGGGTAACACTGCTTGCTTATTGTCTAGCTTTGCACCGGGAACGCTGGGGAGGAGTTGGTCGATTAGGTTTAGTTTTTTTTTAAGCTATTGCATAGCTTTTATCGCGTGCTTTGAGCGCGGCGACCGAATCAAGAAATTCCGTAACGAAAATAAAACCTAACAACCCCCACTCCGCCTACCACGTAGCTCGGCCGAGCGTTCGCTTAACGTGTAGGTATGGTACGACTGTACGAAGCTCGCACGATGCAATAGCTTTATCGCGGCAGTCCCCGAGTGCCACACGTTTTTTTTGTTTTTGTTGTGTGTAAGTACCATATTTTTAATTCAAATATAATGGAGTTCATCATTCTTACCTACTTACGAAAATAAATGTGAAAATACAGCTATCAAAGAACAATTAGTTAAAACAAATAACCAATGTAATTAACCCAGATGCAGCCGTTGCAAATCAATCTAGGTAACCGTATAGTCTTGATTTAGGTCTAATGACTTGATGATAATTGCGTGCCCTGATTTATAACCCATTAAATACATACTATTGTGTATAATGTGCGTTTAACTTAAGTTAGACGGACTATATGTGATTCATTGCTGTGATAAGGCTTGCTGCAGACGATGACGTTTTTATCCGGTTTTATCCGTACAGTACAACAAAAAGTTATTAGTTAAGACATAATATAATCTATATCTTTAACCACTATACTAATATTATGTAGAGGAAATATTTTTTTCTTTGTAACGAAACTAGTACTGGAACGATTAAGATAAAACTTGGTATGAGGATACATTAATTAATTGGGAGTCACATAGATAGGCTACTTTTATCCCGATATTTGTACGGGATCGGGAGATACGCGGAGCGTTGCTAGTAATAAATATAACAATTAAATTCAAGATCATTAAAAAAGGACGATCATTACTGATTCTCTGAAAATTAACACTTTAAAATTATCATTGACTGACCCCTCATGTCTTTTCGTCAAATCTATAAATATAAAATTTAAAGTTCGGACTTATTGACTGATGAATTACCGCACATCTTAAGCCGATGGTCTTGGAAACATGAAATTTGGGGGATGTGTTCTTTTTTGACCTGTATCCACAAATAAGTTTCTAAATTCCACCCCTAAGAGACTTAATTGGCAGGCGAAGGTAGTTTTGAATAGTAAAATATGCATCATACTTCCGTATTGGCTTATCTGTATGCATGTACAATTCACTCTTGACCAATTTATATCCATAATAAAACAGTTGAAGGACCAGTGAGAGAGTTTTAATCACTTTGGTTAAAGTTTAAAGTGGTTGGCTTTATTCCAATGTTTTTTTTGTTTCGGCTTAAAAAAATAAGGAAGCTAATGGTTTCGTGTTTGCTTTCATCCGATTTTGTTTTGGAAACTAATCCGTGATGTTTGAATATACATTTTTATTTAAAAAAAAAAGATAGGAATTTTTTCATTTCAGCTTTCAGCTAAGTGTCTCGTAGAATTTTCAAAGAATCCTTTCTTATCGCTTATTTACGACAATGCTCTGCGGTTTTACCTACATAAATACTGATTCCGTGGGAATACCGAAATAAAAAGTCTTTGCTACCGTTTCAAATCCAGTGGTCAAAAATCCACAAAAAAGACTTGTTTTTTTTTCAAATCAAAATTAACACAATACTATAATACTTAAATACTTATTAACTACATGTGCACACTGAGAGCACTGGTTTTATTATGTTTTTTTTATCACAGTTGCTCATAAAGTTGATCTTATTAAACCGCTTTTAGGCTCATAATGCAACGTATTATACACGCGTGCGATAAAAAAAAATCCAACTAGTGGTTAAATAATACGTTATCCCGATAAGTTAAATACGTATCTTACTGCTAATTACATATTAGGTAGATGAAACATTCTTAATTTATCTGGGTTATACTGTTTTGATGTATAGAAAAAAGGTACCATCAAAGAGTTTTTAAGCCTTGCTGGCTTAATACTCTTTGTTGGTACCTTTTTTCTACTTTTAAAAAGGTTGTCTCTAAAGTCTGATAACGAACGATAATTTTACGTGATAACATCTTAAAAATTGAGTTTTGTTTTTATTTTGTTTTTTCTTTAGATACATAAATATTTTTTTTTCCTTACCATTATATTGTTTTTAACCGCCGACTCAAAAACAAATGAAAAAAACCCTAAAAAAATATTGTATGTCAGACTAGGATGTATAGGTTAAAAGTCTTTTGCCTGGCCTTTCGGGAGTGTAATTAACAAAATATAGTAAACATAACCTAAAAGTCTTTTTTTTATTCGCAACTGTTATAAAAAACGTCGTACGATACAGGTGTGGATTGATCATTTCATTTCGGCTTTTGCCACACTCACGTTCCGCTCGCGCGTCATAAACCGCCTCTATGGAATGATCAACTTTCCACACTTGTATCCCAATGTACTATATTTGTATTTTCATAATATTGCAAAATTAAAAAAACACAAACAAAAACACTAGACATTATCATCAATTAACTAGTCAAGTAGTCAGACAGTAGAAATACCGGGCTCTACCTACTGTCTGACTACCTTCCTGTCTGTCACTGAATGCCGTATTACAAATAGGCACAAACAGGAAACAGGAATTACGAATAATCGGTAGGAGTACCTATTTTCGTCCTTGTCCCTGAATCCAAATTCGAACATTTACATCCTGACTGAATTACCGGTCAATATTCCGGATTAAAAACCGTTGTCTGCGAAAAACCTTATTCATAAACGTTCCAATTTTCATAATATAATAGGTAGGTAAGCAGAATCTTTCTTTATTAAAGTATAAGATATAATTAATTTAAATACACGAGTGAATGTCTAATTACATCATCATTATATTCTCATCTTATTATTACGAGGGCTTATTAAATATATAGGTACCTATGTGCCTATATCTCGTGTTTCCAAATGAAAATCTTTTATAAGCAAATGTAATGAAGTAAGATTCAATCTTTTGTAAGGTAAAATACAATTTCGTTTTTATTCATTTTTTTGTCTGCGAGTTTAGTAACGGGACTAAGACGGGACGTTTCATTTTTATTTGTTTGTTGATAAATAAAATGAAAATAAGGGCCAGTCTTAAATCGGTTGGTTGTTGATATTTATTATGTGACAACGATTGTTTTAATACTAATATTTATCGCCTATGATTGCACCTACTATAAAGTTCCTAAATAATAACAATTGTAGAAAACTGCAAAAACGAGATATTTCCTTTGATTTGCTATACTATGTTTGTTTTAGTTGCAAACAATTGAATGTTACGGTGGACGTAGAGATTTAGAAGCAATTCAATTCAATACATTTATTAAATAAAGTGCGATTATTTTTTTTTGAAAAATTAACAGGTTTGATTTCTGGCTAGGGTGATGATGAGTTTATCAAAAATCTAATGATGCAGTTTTTAATTTTTGTCAAAATCGGGCACGCAACTGCTTTTAGCATTTTTTTTTAGAAAAACCGACTTTCCTTACGCAGGAGCCGCGCGGGTCACACTGTAGGCACACCACGCGATATAACGGTCACGATATAATTCTAAAAACTTTCTAATCCCTCATAAAAGCTAAAAATTAAAGTCTACCTTACTATAACATCAGCCAATTGAATGATTCAAAATACTTAATTTATGTTGCTATATAATTTTTGGAAGCAACCTGTTGAAAAGCCCATAAATTCTAAGTCCTTTCGAATATTTTTGTGCCAAGTGGCCTATAGTAAAAACAGTTGAAACGCTGTCCGTCGGCCGGCTAGAGGATTCTGAATTAATCGAGTGCATGAGGACACATGGTGTCCGACGCGGCGCCCTGGACCCGACATACTGACGGTCACATAGTGTCCGCCGTGGCCCACTGGGCTAAACATGCTTTTTGGTCTGGCGGTCAAACAACTTTAGTTCTACGACTTTTTGAAAATTTCCTCTTTTAGTATATTTTTTCAAGCAGTATGTAAAGTTTCCTAACTGCAATGAACTGTTTCAAGAAACCGCCTCCCCGTTCAAACCAACCAACCATCCTTGCAAGATCCCTAATGCAGTACGTGTTTCGTATTTTAAAATTATAATTTTTGATATTCCACTAGTGTTGCTAGCTCGTGACGATATTTCAACTATATTTTCGTTTGTAATTGTCGTACGTTATTGCCATTTAAATTGTCGTGAGTCGTTTATTGTAATTACTAGCTGCGCCCCTCGGTTTTACCAGTGTTAGTGTCTATTTAAAAGTGATATTGATTTCACAAACACAGAATACATATATAATCACTACATAGTCACTACATAGTTATGACGACCCAGTTGGCACAACGGTCACCATGCCGGACTGCCAACCACAGGGTTGCGGGTTCGATTCCCGCCTCAGACAAGTATTTATACTTAGATATTTGTCTGTGGTCTGGTTGTTTCTATGTATTATAAGTATATATTTACAAAAGAAAAGTATATAAGTAGTATATCCGTTGTCTAGCACCCATAATACAAGTCTAGTTAGCTTGGGGCTAGATAGCGATGTGTTGAATGTCCTGCAATATTTATTTATTTATTATTATTATTTATAGTATAAAACAAAGTCGCTTTCTCTGTCCCTATATCCCTTTGTATGCTTAAATCTTTAAAACTACGCAACGGATTTTGATGTGCTTTTTTTAATAGAAAGTGATTCAAGAGGAAGGTTTATATGTATAATACATGCATAATATAGCCGTGCGAAGCCGGGGCGGGTCGCTAGTATAAAATAAAGTCACTTTTCGCCGTCCCTATGTCCCTTTGTTAGATCTGTAAAACTACGCAACGGATTTTGATGCAGTTTTTTTTATTAGATAGAGTGATTCAAGAGGAAGGTTTATAGATATAGTACATGCATAATACAGCCGTGCGAAGCCGGGGCGGGTCGCTAGTAGTTACTATAAACTACTTTATCAGCTCTTTTTACACCTTTAGAGATCTGAAATCCAAAATGTCTTTGTGCTTTCTTCCTTAGTGCTCGCCTACGACCTAAAAGGATGCCCCCATGCAACGTTTCAGACACTTAGCTGTTATAATGTCAGAGATTTATCTTTTAACCGCAAAGAAGGACGAAAACCTTTTCCCCCTTATTCCCAAACGAGGTTTAAGGTTGGTCTGAGTTTTGGATTTAAACCTTAGATTTACTCGTGAACTATAGTCTAAACACTATCCTTATATAATCTTTATGGATAGTGTTTAGCCTATAGTTCCCTATATAATCTATAGGGATAGTGTTTAGACTATATTTAACGAGTAAATCTGTGTCTAAATCTAAGGTTTAAATCCACATCTCGGACTATCCTTAAACCCCGTTTTAGAATAAGGGGGTTTGTGTTAATTAAATTAGAAAATAGGTTAAAAATAGTTATAAATAATGAATAGTATAATAAGTATGGGTCACGAGTCGAAGTATACACTTACAAACTTACTTATAAAAATGTACATGTAATTATAATATTCTTACCGTAAGCCGTGTAAAACTGCAGAGCGCAGCTAGTATGCAATTACATCTAATGTATCGTGACGTGACGACATTTCTACAATATTGTTTGTAAATTGTCGTGAGTCTGTTGTTTATTGTACAAAGACGTACACTTTTATTGTTTTTAAAAATGTTATTCGAATAAAACTCGAACAGATAAATATTTTTCTTGAAAGATCGTGACCACATGGGAGATAGACTTACGTTGTTATAAAAGATTAAGAGACCTCTGTGGCGTGGTGAGCAAAACACTCGCCTGCGGCGTAGAAGGTTTTGGGTCTAATTCCCGCCTCAATCAAATATTTATTTAGTATAGATATTTGTTTTCTGATCTAGGTGTCTGTATTTAAAAAATAAAGAACTGGATTAGATGCGTTGTGTAAAGTGTCCATCTATTTATATTTTAATGCGTAGGTACAAAATAAATTTAAAACTATTATAAAAGGTTCACTAACACCACAGTTTGCTAACACCACTAAAATAGATACGTTTACCAACTGTCCAAAGTGTTGAACATACGTGGTGTGTCCAAAATACACACCACGTAATTTGTTCCACTAGCACCTTTGATGGTACGACTGGCATTAACACAATAGTACATCTAGTCTTGACCCATATTTATTATTGTGTGTAATTTAAGTTTATCTTTTGACGTATATCTTTCTGTCATTGTCTCACGGTCTAAAACTGCAATAGAAGTGACAAAATAGGAACCGAACGGAGAAATTCACTTGTATTTTGTCGCGAATTTTCTTGAGAAAAATACTAATAAATAATTGACTCCTAACGTTTATTGCTATTGCTATCCTGTTTGTTACTTTAAAGTTTAAAGCTGACTTTATAAAATTCTCCTTTAAAATGTCGTAAATAAAGTCGATGTGATTTTAAAGTCTACTCCCACTGTACAGTTTTATTCAGAAAAAGTCAGAATATCGGGACAAAAGTAGCGTATGTTACTCCCAAAGTTTTAAAGTATCTTCATACTAAGTCATACTATGGTATGACTATCAAAATCAGTTTAGTAATTTCTGAGTCTAATAGTTATAACCAAACCAAACCTATTCTTTACAACCAAACAAACAAACAAAAAATACTTCTTTTTTTTGGGTTTTGTCCCAACTCTTGACCCTGAATCTTATTTATAATATTTTTTTCTTCTTTTTTTTGGTGAAGCTTAAGGGTTATTCCTGTCTCTACTCGAATGTCGTCTCCAAATGGGGAAAAACAGGAATCAAAATACCTGTGTCTCCAAAGTCCACCTACTTAATCAGGACCTTTTAAAGAGCTTATTTAACGCTATGGCAGATTATTAGAGGCACACGGCTTCTTAGACAACCTAAGTGACTTTTGTATTACAAATTTTTCTCTCTTTCTTTTTCTGTTGTTCGTTAAATGTCACATGCTTGTCTAATAAACGTTTTCTTTCTTTTTTTAAACTTCAACGCAAAAACAACGGAAGTTTGAAGTGTCTATGCGTGTGTGTGTCTGTCTGTGGCATCGTAGTAGCACCCGAACGGATAAACCGATTTTGATTTTGTTTTTTTGTTTGAAAGATGAATTAGTCAGGAGTGTTCTTAGCTATGTTTGATCGAAATCGGTTCAGCCGTCTGAAAGTTATGGACGATAAAAGTGGGGGGTTTTTTAACTCTAAATTTAAGTTTTCTTTCTTTCTACTCGAATTAAAACATTCTAAAAATGGCTTTTTGATTTTAGAAGTCAAAAGTGGGCCTCCACTTTTATTGCCAATAATTATATTATGCACAGTAAGCGTCATAAGTCCACTATCAGTTTGCTACATTAATACTATAAACTTTTCTTCTAATAGACATTACACACAAACATAAATACTTAAATTAAAATTACTCAGTGTGATTATTATTTTTAACATTTTAGATATGTTTTTAGTTGACCGAGTGGTATAACCCGCCACCCGCTACACCAACCGAACGTATAGTGTTGCACAGGATTGTAAACGTTATGGTGGCGGTGTACTTTTGACCGTTGATTGTTCACAGTAGCAACTAAGAATGTTCTAACGTAAAACACATTTGCAAGATGTTATCTAGTGGTAATTTAATACGACATGTTGCATTGCTAGATAGAGATTACAGAGGTAGTGTTTCTAGAGCGCTTTATCACTGAGTACCTACATCTTACCCGACTACGGGATGGGGAATGTGTTTTTCTTCACTACTAGGTTTAGTTTAGTTTTACGGGGCTGTTTCCGCATTTAGCATCTTCATTTGGGCCATTGTGCGTGGCTAAATTAAATACTAGACTAGGTATGGGTTTGTCTCAGTAGTTATTTTGGTCAAACTATTGCAATTTTCAGTGTTAATGATTACTACTTGACACTAACCTAAAACAATAGATATCTGAGATACACTGCCAATCCTTGCTGAGCACCTATATTACCTACCCTCTCAGCTTAGTCTACCTTGAACAGTGAAAATAACTCGTCATACGTCTAGAGGCAAAATAAGCTGCGGGTTTTATTACAATGTTTCTTTTCACCGTATGAGCACAGCCAATTAGCGTACGTAATTTTTCGGCCGGCTGGGATTCAAACCTACGGCCTTCGAAATGTAAATCGAGGTAGCTGCCCTGCCACTAGGCCAACACCGTTCTTATATTATGAGTATTTTTTTTAGATAATTACGATATGTATTTCCATTACGAAGTTCCTAGTAGGTACGGGTGGGAATAACCCTTTGAGATTAAGTAGGTAAATTAAAAATGTAAATGGATCTCACATAAGTGTGTTTAGGTCCTAAATCAATGCAAAACTTTTAATTATAAATGAGAAGTTTTCATTAAAAATCCGTCGTACCTAAACTGAACTTGAAAGGGACGCTCTCAAACCCTCGAAAAATTCATGCAAATTTTTGGGATTAGTAATTTTAACTGTTGAAATTCAGGGCATTATGTTCTATGTTGACAATAAAGGTAAATTAGAGGCCGAAACTCATGACAACGCTGAATTTAAAGTTATTAAATTGCGGCTTTTAGAATTAGAAGGGCGAATTTACACTGACCAAACTTAGGTACGTACTATTATAGAGTTATTTTTGTATGTGTTTATTTACCTTATCTTTTCCACTTGCCTTTACTTTTGGACAGCTTTGCCTCTTCAGAATTTAATTGTGTTTAGTTTGAATAAGACAAGTAGTTTCTTAGTGATTTCATGTAAATTGTATGATTCCAAATAAATAAAGAGTATATATTAAGTCATTTTAGATTTTTTCTTCTTCTATAATATAAAAATGAAAAGCTGAATGTGTTGCTAAGCGTAAATCTCGAGAACAGCTGAACCGATTTCGCTATTTCGTTTTTTAGAATATTTCTTAAAGTACGAGGATGGTTCTTACGAAGAGAAAAAATTAAGTACAAGTTTTAGCGGAGAGGTTCCAGGAAGGCAAAACAATTGAGTGACGTTAGTATTTAGTATCGTATAAATATTGATGTCAATCGTATCGGGTTTGTCTCCGAGGGCCACGATCTCCGAGAGACCCGTCTCCGAGGTACACACTTCGATTGCACTTTGTTTTATTATATTTTCTATTGTATTCAACTTGTACCGTTAACATAACAAATTTTACAGTCACGTCGACATTAATTTTTCGTTTTATAGTAACGTCAATTAACTGACCGTCGCATAGCGCCATCTTAAACGTCATCGACCATTTTGTCAAACTAACTTCCTTAGAGAAATTGAGATCCAATAATATGGCTTGCTGCAAAAAATTGTTTGCATAAAAGTATCAACAAGTAAAAGTGATGTTCAGTGAAGAATTTTTTTTTTAAGTTGAAGTAGGTTTTATTATCTAATTTTTTTTATATTTTAAGATTTCGTTATGTATTTTGTTCTTTAAATTTCTAAATATGATAACGTTTCGCGGTGTCAGTTGCCAAAGTTCACCGCCTAACCCAATTTGTATGATTTTTTTTGTGTATATTCGTTAGGTCTGAGAATCGAACATCTGTTTTATATTTTTACCTGTTTTTCTTTTAATATTTATTTAAATTTTTATTTTATTTATACTTCGCCAGCACCTTCAATCTATTCTTTTCAGGGCGCTGTTGGGCCTGAGACATGTATTGTTAGAGAAGGTTTGCTAGGATCTTAACTGTCAACTTAGTCGACCATGTCCAGGTGAAAGAACGCGTCGATACGTCTGGTGCCAAACAAGCTGCGGGTTTTTCACGATGGTTTCCTTCATCGTTAATAGTGCACATAAATTCGTAAGAAAAATACGCCCAGAAATTAGTCTCAACTCTTAAAGTGTCGTTTGAGGGTTCAATGTTCAAGTTCACTGTTCGTTTCCACATATTTTGGATTTCTAAGTGCCCTAGACTTTACTTTAATCAAAACCCTAGACTCATTTCATTGCTTCCAAATATAAGTAGATTTTATTCTCTTCTTCTATACTTACTTATAATTACTTAAAGGTATTTTTTTTTCTGTTTGTAACGAATAGTCTCCGAGACTACTGGACCGATTTAGGTGAAACTTGGTATGAGAATACTTTGATTCATTGAAAATAAAAAAACGCTCGGCCGAGCTACATGGTAGGCGAAGTTGGGGGTGTTAGGTTTTATTTTCGTTACGGAATTTCTTTATTCGGTCGCCGGGCTCCAAGCCCGCGATAAAAGCTATGCAATAGCTTAAAAACCTATTTGATGAAACTTGGTATGAGAATACTTTGATTCATTGAAAATATAAAAAGGTTAATTCCCGATATTCCCACGGGATCGGGTGTTACGATGGTAAAACCGCGGAGCGCTTCTATATAAATAAAGATAATCATTCGTGAACTTTATTTATTTTAAATGTCGTTTGACTCTAGTTAGCGACACATGAAAGTTAAACCCTTCTAAGTCGTATTGAGTTTAAGCCTTAGTTGAACAATAACATAGATTAAAGCATTATGTCGTTGTAACAGACGTCATTTGTCCTGACATCTTAGGCTTAAGTGTTCGGGGAATATTAGGTTTTATTATAGAATGTTAGAACAAGACTTGAATTTCTTGAAATTTCCCTTCATAATAATAACTTTAAGCCGTAAAAGTACAGTCTGTAATTTAAGTGTGACGTAAAACGTAACTTATTGTTTTACTTGAGGTTATGCCTTTGACTTTATGAACCGCACGGGGACCTGTCAAATGAATTTTCGTGAAAAACTTGTAAATCAATATACGAGTATTTTCTACTCTAAGGGCAAAGATAATTTCGCCATAAAACATGGACAGTGAGGAATAATATGTCTAATGTCCATGCCGTAATCAAAATATCAGAAAAGATCTCACCTACAAATTGATTAAAAAAGTTTGAATAATAATAAAAAAATAATGAACAATTAAAATATTTAAATAATTATGGTGATACAATATTATAATGTTTAACAATTTCTAAAAATTTATGAACAATTTAAATTACAGGCAAGGCTCTTGTCGTTTTTTTTTAGTTAATTTATAAATGTTTTAAAAGATAAAATTACCTAATCGTTGTCACGTTTTTTGTGCGCGATGGACTCCTAAACTACTTAACCAATTTTAATCAAATTTGCACACCGTGTGCAGTTTGATCCAACTTGAAAGATAGGATAGCTTACATCTTAATTTATCCCGATATTCCTACGGGATCGGGAGTTACGCGGGTGAAACCTCGGATCGCAGCTAGGTGATTTATATGATTTCAGTGCCATAAATAATTGTAGGTATTATTTGCAAAGATAAATAAATAAATATCAAAGGACAATTCACACTGCGCCACCTAGCCCCATAGAAAAACTAGACTCTGTTATGGTGACCAGACAAATAAGAATAGGTCCTCCTTAGTCCTTTCCACATAGTTGAGGATCGTTACTACGTGTGAGGAACGGAACGGTGCGAAACGGAGTGTTGGGAGACCAGCTGCCCGGTGGACCGACGACATGGGTCGCGGGTAGTCGGTGGATGGAGGCGGCTCAGGACCGCTGTTTGTGGCGTCGTATGGGGGAGGCCTATGTCCAGCAAAGGACGTGTATGGGCTGATATAATGACTTTGAGCATGTCTTGTAATATGTATTTCAGCCTGCAATGGCGTCTGCACCTTATCTTGGCGCAGTGCGACATCCACTGACATCTCCAAGAATCCTAACTAATATTATAAATCCGAAAGTTTGTTTGTATATTTGTTTGTTTATTCCCCCTTCACGGTCAAACCACTTGAAAATCTGCATTGTGGTGGTTTAGAGGATGAATAAGGACATAGGCTTCGTCTGTCTTTCCTGACGTGTACAATTTGGGGGTCTTAAAAGTAGCGAGTGAATAGGTATCTTTTAGGAAAGCGTGCTACATCTTAGATCGCATCGTCATAGGCAGGTGTGATAGTGGTCAAACGCTGACCAATCATAAGTAAAAAAATGGTTATATTTGAAGTCGGTTTACGGACGATAGTTAACGTCATAAGAAACCGATGAAAAATTAAAAAAAAATCGTTTGTCATTTTTTTCCTTTATATAATACTAGCGACCCGTCCCGGCTTCGCACGGCTATATTATGCATGTATTATACATATAAACCTTCCTCTTGAATCACTCTATCTATTAAAAAAAAACCCATCAAAATCCGTTGCGTAGTTTTAAAGATTTAAGCAGTCAAAGGGAAATAGGGACAGAAAAGCGACTTTGTTTTATACTATGTAGTGAAGTCTTTATTCGTCACTCGTCATCATAACACAAGCCCAGATGAGCGATATAAAACTTAACAAAATAAAAGTTTAACAAAATAACGTCATTGTGGACATGACGTCACCGGAACATGATAATGACGTCACACTATGGGAACGTGACAATGCCGTCAAGTTTTTTTTGAATGCAGGTATTCCATCAATTAACTGGACCATCCATCAGTTAACTAGATCATGTCAAAAAATAGGACGCTTTTGATTCCAAAATGACCGCAGAATCAGTATTGACGCGTGTTAAACCGCAAGGCGTTAGTAGGTTATATTTTATTTAATGGTTTCATTTATCATTTTCCTGAAAAGAATAAGGTCAGTCTGGGGAAGTCCGGCATTGTTTATTTAAAATTAACTTTGATTGATCATAACTTTGAAACTATTTATTATAGTGTAAGTGTAGTAACCGCAACTGATAAAGAATATATCCTGGAATATGTTAATAACACTGTCTTTCCTAATACGTCATTTCATACTTAATAATAGCATGTTTTGTTTAAAACGGTGTGTAGACGGACTTCCCTCAAACAAAATAAAAAAATAAGGCAAGTCCGTCTAGTAGTGTTTACATCAGTAAATTAATTTATGCCCTTGAATTATGTGCTTTATTTGTGCAGAAAATAAGGTTAGAATTCGTTTGTATTTCAATAAATGTCTAAAATGAGGTAAGACCGGCATGTGCCGAACTTCCCAATATTTTGTAGACGGACTATGATATTGTGAGATTAGAAATTTTGGAAACTTAAAAAATCCTCAATTAAGCTACTGTTTGCCAATTAAATGGAATAAACATACAAAAGACTTATTTATCTACTTACTCAAGCACGCTTCCCGTTTCAATTGACTTGATTTAACACTTTTTTTCTGTTTTTTTGTTTACCACCTTAATACGTTCGAGTGAAAAACGTAACTGAAAAATATAAGTTGATTTTCTGTCTCAAAAACTGTTACAGCGACATCTATGAAATTGAATTTGACTTAATTAATGATTCCTTTTTACCGAATGAGACGTCAGTTTGCTAAAGCACTACAGAGATGGAGTTATGAAGCATGGCCGGGCTTGCCTTACAGACAGACTTCCCGAGACTGACCTTAAACAATTGTGCAAATCTCCCGGCAAAACTACGACACTTGACACAAATGCCACTACAACACTTAAGTGCAACATCAATACTAAGCCATTGGCGATAAATTCACATCTACCCACAGCTATCCCCTAGAAGGGGTGCCACACAATAAGTCAAGGGGGAATTCCCCATGAGAGACATTTTCTCGATCGATTTTCACAGGAATGTTAGGGGGTTTCACACGGAAGATGTTTTATGCGTGAAATTTGAAATATTTTTGACCAAAAATGCTTAGTATCTGAAAGAATGGATACGAAAATCTGTCTTGGGACTTACGGGCTAAATTATTGGTTCGAAATTAATTATAAATAAGGACATGCCACACATCGCCATCTGGCCCCATGCTAGTAACTAGACTTGTGTTATGGGTGCTAGACAACCGAATATACTACTTATTTACTTTTCTTTTGTTAATATATACTTATAATACATAGAAACAACCAGACCCCAGACAAATATCTAAGCATTAATTTGTCTGAGGTGGGAATCGAACCCGCAACCCTGTGTTGGGCAGTCCGGCATGGTGACCATTGTGCCAACAGGGTCGTCAAATTATCGAAGGGTCAAATTGGTGGTAATACTCATAATGCACCAATAAGACCCAAAGCGTGTGCCAAAAACGGTGATTGGTGTACCTATTTAATGGTCATTTGATGAGCGTTCTCAGTTTGCATCCAAGTAGGACGCTACTTACTATAATAAGACACACATGTTTGATCTCATGTTAGTACGTGATTGCTTATAATATGCATAGATATACAATTGACAGAGTGTGTGTGACAGAGTTTTAGTCAAGTTTGATTTATATAGAAATATTTGAATTTGTGAATAAGTGTCTATATTTATTTGTTTAAAATGAAAGTGAATTGATATTTATTAAAAACCAGCTGCACCACGCGGTTTCACTTGCGTTCTACTTTTTATTTTTTTTGCGTAATACGAACCTTGTTCTGATATTAACGATAACAAAAAATGAATTATCCATTTTGGTGCAGTCGTTCGGAAGTTATGCGCGTACTTCTGGCGATTCATTTTTTTATATTCATATTCATGTCATCATAACATATTCATGTTCGTGTTCATGTCCATGTTCATATTCATGTTAGATTGTAGCCAAATACCGGCATGAGTGAATGATAAACAAATTGTCACCCTAAGAGGTTGAACTGGTAATGAAACTTTTCTGTAAATGTATGTTCTCACATACATTTGAATGTCAATCTCCAGAAGCAGAAATTCTTATAAATATACTGTTACAAAAATATTAAAATATTTATTTGGAAAAGTATTTTTGTAGTGCACATTTTTTTTCTGCTGAATATATGTCGACAGTTTTTTTTACATAAAAAACAATATTTTTTATTTATAGTGCTTAAAACATACCGAAATTTGTGCGCTACATAAATACTTTTCACTATAGAATTTTGTACATTTGAAGGCCAATTCTCGTAAATTAATAAATAAATTGTTCAAATTACATTGCAATATCATTCTGATTGCATTTCTATAACAAAAAATACTTATTTAAAAAAACCAATTGCTTTTTATGATGTTATTTTTAAGCTATTGCATAGCTTTTATAGCGGGCTTTGAGCGCGGTGACCGAATCAAGAAATTCCGTAACGAAAATAAAACCTAACACCCCCACTGCGCCTTTTTATTTTTACTTCTCTACTGCGGCTGTGTTCGCGTGCAGTGTATAGTGTCCAGTGTTTGTAATCGAAATGCACTCGGAATTATATTACAATTTAATTTGAACAATTTTATTTACAGGAATTGGTCTTCTGAGTGCCATGCGTGAAGCTGTCCGTGTAAATCTACTTAAAGAGACAAGTAGGAAATCCCCACGAGTAGAATTGTAGAATTTTCTAGAACGATTTCCGCGGTAAAATTGTTATACACGCACCGAGGGAGTCTGATATCAACACATCAGTCAATATGATGGATATTTAGGATTTGTTCAACAAAAATGTTGCTATTTCTTTGGTTTGGGGATTATAAATGGCGTTTTATATCGATGGTCCTGTTGGGTTTTGAATTGCTTTCCTATTTTTGTGTAGTTTGACATAGTTTTTGTAACTTTAATGATGCTTTGATGAAGCTTTGATGTTCGTTTTGACGTCTGCTTCCGTGTTTGTATTTGTTGATCATAATTGGTAAAGTTAGATGAAAGTTTGTGTGATTGAACAGTTGAATCTATACTAATATTATAAAGCTGAAGAGTTTGTTTGTTTCAACGCGCTAATCTCAGGAACTACTGGTTCGAATTGAAAAAATCTTGTTGTGTTGGATAGTCCATTTATCAAGGAAGGCTATAGGCTACTTTTCATTTTGAAATTCATACGGGATCGGGATTTACGCGACTGAAACCGTGGAGCTAGTATTTCATCAAATATTAACATTTCATACTTGTATTAAACAATATTAATCCATTTCATCCACATACTTATAACCATAGTCTTTATTTCATAATTTACGATTGCCTTAAAAAAATATTTTTAGACTTTTAACTCTCATTAATTTTATAATCGATCCATATTTGACAGGTTATACCTATTTTAACTTATCAATATAAAATTTAACCTTAAAAAATAACGATATAAAATCGGGCTGAGGAAAAGTCTCCCTTGCAAAAACCAAATTACATTTCAAAAGTTCTAGATCATTCAAAATTTTTAAAGTTTCCATTCACCGTACTTTGTATTTGTCTTATTGTAGAGTCTGTGACTTTATCATACAAACTATGATTTTTTGCTCGTGCTCAGCCAGCAGCTGGTTCATGTTTAGGGTTCCGTACCCAAAGGGTAAAAACGGGACCCTTTTACTAAGATTCCACTGTCTGTCTGTCACCAGGCTGTATCTTATGAACCGTGATAGCTAGACAGTTGAAATTTTCACAGATGATGTTTTTTTTGTTGCCGCTACAATAAGGATAGGGCAATAAATAAGGTAGCGCTGGTATTAAGGGCCACCTGCCGCCTTAATTAAAAACTAAATATTTCGTAAAAATAGGAATAACTATAAGTACTTAAAAAAAGTTCACAAGATAAATATTTTCTTTATTTATGGAAAAATGCACAAAGAAGACGCATTTTTCCTAAAAAAATATTTTCAGATAGCCCAGTGCAGGCCATGCACTTTTAAAAATAAATAATCATTTTCTTTATAAAATAATTCATTTCTTTATTTTATTATTATTTTGTCACTACAAGGTTTTTAGAAAACCCTTATAGTGGATCTTAGTGCCCGCGGGTATCTTACTTAAACCAGAATATAAGTTACGGCACCCTTCGTGCGTATCCGACTCGTACTTGGCCGGTTTTTATATTCAACGACATTATACCCACATGTTCACAGACAAGAAACCAACCCCTAGTACCCTAATATCTACAACAAACCCAATATTTCAATCATTGATCATTTCCTCCCGATATCCCATACACTCGAAATTTCTTTTTAGCCATTGAAAAGAAACCTTGTGTATAGCAATAACAATTTGGAACGCTACTTTATCAATCGGTACAAAAGACTGCAATCATTTTCAAAAGAAAACACCCTATATTTCACCCTTAAAAAAGAAATGTTTTACTGTGTGCATTGAGTACTTCCGTATAAATTAACTTGAGACTCGAATCTAGTCGAAGTTTGTTAATGTTTCACGGTTAAACGGCTTAACAAATTTTAATGAAAATCTCGAAGGATGTATTCTATAGTATGAAGAAGGACATGGAATAGTTTCATTCAGATATTCCTACGGGATCGGCATTTACGCTGATAAAACGGTCTGCTGTTTCATCCAGTTACCTACAAAATGGGTATTAAACTTAAAAAAATTAAATGGGTATTTATGAGGAAGATCACACGAAAAAGTAAAATAAAATAGGTAGATAAGATTATACGATTATGAGATTATGTACATAATTACAAAATAGTACATTGCGATACAAGTGTGGAAAGTTGATCATTCCATAGAGGCGGATTATGACGCGCGAGCGGAACGCGAGCGTGGCAAAAGCCGAGATGGAATGATCAATCCACACCTGTATCGTACGACGTTTTTTATCACAGTTGCGAATAAAAAAAAGACTTGTTAAAATAATAAAAAGTTTTTAAGATTTTTTTAAAAAAGGTTTTTTTTCATTTGTTTTTGCGTCGGCGGGTAAAACAATATAATGGTAAGGAAAAAATATATTTATGTAAGTACCTAAAGAAAAAACAAAATAAAAACAAAATTCAATTGTTAATTGTTTTCAAAGACGTTATCACGTAAAATTATCGTTCGTTATCAGACTTAAGCTCAGGACTTTAGAGATAACCTTTTGAAAAGAAGAAAAAAGGTACCAACAAAGAGTTTTAAGCCAGCAAGGCTTAAAAACTCTTTGATGGTACCTTTTTTCTATACATCAAAACAGTATAACCCAGATAAATTAAGAATGTTTCATCTACCTAATATGTAATTAGCAGTAAGATACGTATTTAACTTATCGGGATAACGTATTATTTTACCACTAGTTGGATTTTTTTTTATCGCACGCGTGTATAATACGTTGCATTATGAGCCTAAAAGCGGTTTAATAAGATCCACTTTATGAGCAACTGTGATAAAAAAATATATTTTTGAATTAAATATGAATTGAATATGAAGATACCTACATCTTCAACTTTATTTCTTAGATTATAGAAAAAGGTTTGGGATTTTAGTTTTGTCAAGTCTCAAGTTAACTTCTGTTGGGGGAGATTTGTATCAAGGCCTTTTGTTCCGGTTCTCAATTCAATACAGTTATCAGTGGTGGGTGGAATTAGAAATATATTACTTGAACTAGCTGTTGCCCGCGACTTCGTGGTTTACCGAGACGACATTCTCCAAAAATTACCTAAATATTTCCATTTTAACAATCATCGTTGATATTATGGTACAATATAACCAGGATAACTTTTTGCAAAATTAAAATTACTTCATAAACTCATTATTATTATTTTTTTTTTTTTCAAAAACTAAAATTGTCCTAGATCCGCCCCCATTCGTATCTTAGCGTTGGTGTCATACAGTAAAATAAAGCTACTGTCATGACCTTTTAAACAGCATATATTCTGTAAAAAATGAAAGACACCCTCCATACAAAAATGCCCATTCACCTTTGGATTAACAAGTGAAAAAAAATTTTCCTGATAAGATACCCGAATTTCTTTACCTAGTAAATTATTAAGTACGTGATTAATTATGTTCCCTGAAATCGTACCGTGAAATTCCATGAAATAAAATGTCTCCGTTCCTAATATTACTTCAAGAGGAAGTGAATGAAGATCGACATCATAAATTGTCATACCTTTCTTCAGGCTATAGATATAGCACTACCATGTTGAGTTGACTCGTGTCTTATCGAGGTATTGTACACATTTAAATATTATTATGGTTTGTTAGTTTTTTTAAGCCATTGCATAGCTTTTATCGCGGGCTTTAAGCGCGGCAACCGAATCAAGATGTAGATCGTGTAGGTATGTATATGGTACGACTGTACGAAGCTCGCACGATGCAATAGCTTTTTTACATATGATAGGTCAGCGTTTGACCACTATTACACCTGCCTGATGGTAGGTGACGATGCGGCCTAAGATGTAACACGCCTTCCTAGAAGATACCTATTCACTCGCGACTTGAAAGGTTTAGGGATTCGATCGATTTTGATAAAAAATTAAGTGTAGGGACAGTGCGAGTAATCTTAAACCCAATACCGTCCCCAGAGGGGAAACTCCTCAATTCGTCTGTCCAACTAAACCGTGGGTTTGATTAACATAAGCCTTATTGAGGTGGTCCAACGTGCAGGCACGTGAGGTGCAGGTATTAGGGCACAATCACACTTTCCTCCCATGGCCTTACCGACATCTTAGGTCTTAAAGGGCAAATCTCAGGACGTACGGTCGGCTGCATGATTGCAGACCCACCGTAGAGCTCCAAAACGGCTGTTATGAGAATGTTTTCAACACGACAAAGATTCTAGGCACCTGCTTTAGGTGAAGTTTGAAGTCTTCTAAATCATCAAATAAATTATTAGAATGCAAACATTCCAATAATAGTAATTTTCAAACTCTACCGGGGGCTGCAATTATGCAGCCGACTGTACGTTGGTTACTTGCTCTGGGCTCTTTCACCAAGGTTCTCACTTATGTCCCTACATATCTTTTTCTGTCCTCTTGCTATGCAACTCACCCCGAATGGGGCTATTAACGTCGCGAACAGCTTGCGCGTTAGCTCTAGACCTAAGCTTACGGTATTAGGGCACACTGGACATTAGAGTAGAGAACGTGGTTCGTTGTGCCCCACAATTCCTCACCGCATAATAAATCTCATTTGGCCGACAAAACGGAGGCGGTGATGGTGGCTCGTCTTAATTCAAGTAGAAACAAAGAGCTAAATGCTCATCCATTTGGTTTTACAAGTGCCACCTACACTTCTAACCGATTTTTAAAGCAAATTATCGTGCCATATGAACGTGGTCGAACTATACCTCCTCCTTTAACCTGACACTTTACCTGTACATCTAACTAATGATGCTTACAAATCAGCTAGAATGTGTGCGTTAACATTATTACACAATTCACATACGAGTGTATGTCTAATGAAATTGTAAAATACTTGGGATGTGTTTGTACTGTGAGTTACTACGCAAGATGTTATTAAGGGATAAGGGTTCTCATTTCATCTTCTTTTTCCTAATTTATTTGGAGACAGAGTCGTAAGTAATCTTGTATTTGAGGTCATGCAAAGTGATTTGGCAATGGTATATATAGCATTGCCGAGTCACATCCAAGAGTCGGATCCTTGTCACCAATGTCAGCATGTAGAAGGGGGGAACAAAGGCTAGCAGACAACAAGAAGCAGGTGTTACCTGTGGACCGAAACAATACTCGGACCCTTTGGCGCAGTCCGGGAAGTCTGTTTTGCATTGTCACTAACAGTCGTACTACTAAACGACCCTGCTTGATATGAACCGTCCTTGGGATGCTGCTGTTTGGGATGGTTTACCGTAGCTACCGAGAGATCCTAGGTGCAATAGTTCCTCGATAGGTCTTCGAATCTCTTTCTGTGGTTGTCCTCTCATGATCGAGGATCGTGGTCATTATTGGGTGGTCTGCATTTGGATCGGATGATCTGATGTGGTAGCCTTATTCTATTGCAACTGCCCTTTTCTGTAATATTTACTTAAAATCAATAAGAGTCGAAAATTTAAAACGTCTCGTGTTCTATTCAGCGCTAATTCAAGTTTGGTGGGGGGCGTAAAGAAGGAAAAGTGAGGCTTCTCCTTCAATACAAATGTCAGAGATTGATAGAACTGTAATAATTAAGTCCTTGAGTTTTAGAAATAAATAAAAGTAATATGAAAATAAAACACAAAAATAACCTTACCTTTTTGGAGGCACACGGCTGCTTAGATCTTATTTATTTTTTATTTCTTTTGTATTCTCTTACCTATTAATTTTATCGTTTTAATTTTTTATTTTGTTTTATTTATGTTTTTATTTTTGTTACTACTTTTTTCGTGTGCTTGTCCAAATAAATGTTTTCTTTCTTTCTTTCTTATAAAGTCTCTAAATATCCGGTTAGGTGACGCATGACGTCAGGAAGAATGAGGAAGGCACGGTAGTCGACACCACAGGGTCATGATTGAAAAGTTCTTATTTTATTGGCTTATTCGCCCAGTCCTTTTACAAAAAAAATATGTTTAAGTCTTTGACTCTTTAACTTTAATTTTCTTATTAAAAACAATAAACCCTCGAACAACCCTAAACACCCCATCACCCTGAAACACAACAACAAATTAAGCACTTACACACAAAACACAGCGGACTTATCACATAATTAAATATCAATTAGGTAACGTTTTAATCTGGCGTTAAGTCTAATTAATAGTCTTCAGTAACGAATAACGGAGTGTTTTCGCGTAATTAACGGACGTTATTTCCTGCTTAATTGCCTACAGGAGGTATTGAATAGAACCTGGGGTTTTGTTAGATTTGGAAGAGGGAAATCGGAGAAATTACGCAGACCAGGTATCTATAATGTACTAGCTACGCCCGCGGTTTCACCCGCGTAAAGGCGTGTTCAGATGATACGCGTCGACCACGCGCCCGCCACGCGCATCACACGCGTTGACCGTTTGAAATTTGTTCTATATGTAATTTGAGTCTTATGACACATCAATAGACCTCAAATTACATTTATCAATTCCACCCGCTCACGCCACGCGCCCACCCCGCGCCCACTTGCAGGAATGCAATTTGAGATCTATTGATGTGTCATAAGACTCAAATTATATATAGAACAAATTTCAAAGTGTGTTGAACGCGTGGTCAACGCGTGTTATGCGCGTGGCTGGCGCGTGGTCGACGCGTGTCATCTGAACACGCCCAAGACGTTTCGAATTTCGGAATCAAAATGATCTTATCGTCTATGCCAATTTTCATCCAAATCGGTCCTGTAGAGATTTAAACGCACAAAATGAAGTTGACTAATAACAGGATGGGCTCAGCTTAGCATGGTGGATCCGATTTTCGAATTATTCATTGTAATATTTTTTGGTTTATATAAATTATTTATTTGTTTGTCATTATGGGTTTGAAACAATGGTGATAAAGAGGCAAACTTTTATAAGAAACTAGCGACCCGCCCCGGCTTCGCACGGCTATATTATGCATGTATTATACATATAATCTTCCTGTTGAATCACTCTATCTATTAAAAAAAACTGCATCAAAATCCGTTGCGTAGTTTTAAAGATTTAAGCATACATAGGGATATAGGGACAGAGAAAGCGACTTTGTTTTTATACAATGTTGTAGTGATATCTATGTGCTAGCATTGACTGCCCGCAGAAAGTATCCAGAGAGCAAAGTTCACAAATTTTTTTACTTACTAGTACTTTAGTACTGTTCACTAACCTTTCGTATTCTTAACTAGATAATATTATATTTGTATTGTAAAAAGATACTTTTAATAAATAATAATCCCTGACAATCAGTTCACTTTGAGATCCAAATTCAATTACTAGTTATTATTTAATCGTATGACATTTCTACACAGGCATTATATTAATATTAACCTAAAAAACATAAACATAAACACATAATTGAAACAGCACAGAATTACAAGACCAAGTCCAGGCCCTCCAGCCAGCCCAGGAACTCCTGGGTAAGCCCGAAAACGTCCTCTGGGGGGCCAGGATATGAATGGATCGGACAGCGACCTATAATGTGATCCATAGTCTGGACTTCTTCGCCGCACTCACAGAGAGCAGAATCGCTCCATCCCCATTTGTGGCACATATAATTGCATCGTCCATGTCCGGTCCTCAGTCTGTTTAACCGACACCACAGATTGCGCGGCAGATCAAAGCCTTTTGGTTTAGAGGTGGGGTCTATGGGAATATTTAGACCATGCGTGGCGGAGTCCCACTCGTCCTTCCATTCCTTAGCCACTGAAAAGCCTACCAGTTCAGCTGCAGTCCTGTACGATGGGTTGCGAGATTACTAGTTAAAAATCTAATACACGAAAGTACATATTTTTCAACAGACTTCAAAAAGGAGGTAGTCCTTAATTCGACTTTATTAAAAACATTTAAGTGGAACGTCTGACACGGCAGTAAAAAACTAATCAAATTAACCTAAAATATCATTTTTTGATATAAAATATTTTCTTTCATCTTTTCTCGTGCCACGAAGAAATCACGATTTTACGTTTTTTCCAACAATTATTTAGAGTAAAAAGTCTTTTCATGAGCGTCCAATTCATTTTAATGTGTTTCTTAATAAATACAATTTTTCATTTTCTTTCATTTAGTTCGCTAGGGGGTTGACAACCCCTGGGGCGTACCCGTTCCAAACAAAAATACAAGAAATTGAATTTACAATGCAAATGTTTGAATGCTACAATTTGATGTACATTGTACCTACTACCTACTGTAATATTCTATTATACAGTAATTTATACTAACATTAAAGGGTTGTAGCTAATAAGCCAAAATAATAATGGCAAAACTTAAAACAAAAAATTACTTCTTATGTATGCATGGAGGATGAAGGATTGTTGAAGTTCCTATGTGTTTGTGTTGTTAAATGCTGATAAAGAAAATAAAAATATCTTTTTTTCCCACACCTAATTTGCGAAATTACTATCAATTTTATTGTAATCTAGAAAAACCAAGAATTTTATGATATTGTTTTCTTTTTGTGTATATACTACAGTGTTATTTGTTTGTCAAATGCTCATGTATGGCGGTCAGAAGCAACTTCTCCCGCAGCAACTACGTCAGTTGTACCGTCTATTATCTTGTTAAATGTCTTTACCGATATGCAATGGGGCCTTTCCACGATCGGCCATGATGGACAATCAAAGGCCATCACAAACGTGTAGAGGGCCTATTCGCCTATGATGGGCGACGATCGAGCATGATCGCCACTGTGCCCGTGTTTCAGACAAAAACATCAAAGGAAGTTCGGCCATGATTGTAGACGTGTCCACATGTTCGTCGATCACTCGGTTCGTATTTGTTTAAACGTATAAGTAAGTATGTCAGACAGACGACAATTAACAAATGTGAAATGCCCGATCGTGAAGACAGCTGGTGGCAATCATACCACTTTCTGTAGTTGTCCATCATGGCCGATGATGGAGAGGCGGCATAATAAACAATTCCATTACTCAATCGGTCTTCAATCGTGACTAAGTCAGCTAAACATGGCAAAGCAAGTATTTCCTTATCAGTGACTAAACAACGTACAACTTGTGACTCAACAGCTGATCTGGGCCAGTGTCGATTAGTTGAGTAATTTGCTCATACCTACCATAATAACCAACGTTAGATTAGAACTGCGATCCGAGTCGCGTGAGTGCAGTGAGCTCTAATATCGGCCACGCCTAGGTTTTACCGTAAAAAATGGGTTCCATCTAGCTTTGATCGAATGCAATGTTGTACAGTGCTTTCGGATTTTTAACTGTGAATAACTACAGCAACCATTTCGGCATTGCTATATTTTGTTCTAGATTTTCCTATATACCTGTTTCATGCGGTTGATTCTTAACGAATCCCCTTAACTCTCAACGGGGGGTCCGTTGATAGTTTTTTATTTCACTCTCAACAACGGCCGGCGGCCCCTGGACCAGTTCCAGTTCCAGTTGGTCCAGTTTTGGGTAAGACGGATTTTTGATGAAAGTTTAAATCAAAGTTCTGCATTGATTTAGGACCTAAACACACCTATCTACTACGAGGTTCATTTACATTTAAATCTACCAACTGAATGTCTAAAGGTATGGAATAATGTGCGTTAATTGACATATCTCTTACGGCGAAGGTCATCGTGATGAAACTCGCGGCTTCAGAAGTATTGACAAGCACTATAATATGAACACGTTCGACTAAGCTGATATGGTACTATAAGTGGGCGAGCCTCTACTCCAACCTCTCAACTAGAAGAGGTTTAGCTGCGGAAACAGCCCGTATAAAAGTACAAGTGCCTGTTTTATCACAAAGGCTTCCTAAACTACCTACGTAGAAACCTAAAAGCCACCTACGATATCCTATAGGCACGTTGTTATAGCAGCTTTAAAATCCAAGCTCGAAAATACAGTTAAGACTTGTGAGGAAGGCAATAAGAAGATTATGACAGCATCCGCTCGCTTGCTGCTCGGTTACCGTCAACCTATGTACTTTAACCATAGAGATAAAACAAATGACTCACACAATAATTTCTATTCATAGTTACTAATTTAACGGGTCTCGCGTATATTGTTATACTTGCAAGGCTCCGCGGTTTCACCCGCGTAACTCCCGATCCCGTGGGAATATCGGAATAAAAAGTAGCCTATGTTACCTATTCCCAATTAATCAATGTATCCTTATACCAAGTTTGATAGGTCCTATATAGTTTCGGAGCCTATTCGTTACAAACAAACAAAGAAAAAATCATTCCTCTTTATAATATTAGTGTAGATAGATAGTAGAAATAAAAATGAATATAGGTACGCGATTAAGACCTGGGAAAAAAATTACTTTGAGATCTAACATACTATAGATATTTTAACTCGTGTTCATGCGCAGTTATTTGGGTGCGTAAGTCTGTAGTCATGCAATTGTATTGCATGGACAAATTGCCGACGCCCCTGCCAAAAAAATCAAAAGTGCTCGTGACAGACTTAAGTAACTACACATAGAACCGCGCGCTACTACAACGAAATTTTGATCCCAATTAAAGTGCTAGTATCCTATCTTTTGCATTTATTCTATGTCATCGATTGATGACTATCTCACCTAAAGATAATTGACGATGCGGTCTTAAGATTTAGCTTCCTAAAGCTTGGATATACAAGATCAGGCACCTATTCCCTCGCGGTGTTAATAACGAAGTGAAACGTTTAGTCCGGGTCTCGGGGATTTCCAATTGGGTTGCTATTGGATTTGGTACAGTTCGGTAAATGAAGATGGTAGATCTTTATTCAGATGGTAAAATTAGATTGCAGTTCACAAGGCACAGTTATAATATTATCAGGAGACTTTAGTGTTCCCATGCAGAGCAAAGACCTCTCTACTCCCCTCCCACAGTTCGCGATCTTCTGAATTACCAATCAGTCTTAAATCCTAACCTTCTGATGTACTCTCTGTAGTATAAATAGTATATCTCTATGTACCAATCTCTAGTCTGATATCTCGAGCGAGCTTCACGACTCTGCATAATTTAATGCACGGTAGGTACCAGCCGTACTGGACCGTGTATACTTGAATGCAAGCTGCAAACTCGGGTAAACTCACCTTAGAATATTTGAGTTTTGTTGATTACCCGACAAACTTCGTAATAGTTGGTTTAGAAAGAACCAAAGAGTACCTAAAGCAGAAACGTAAGTTTTTGTAGACCGACAAAATGGGTAACATTTTTAGGGTTCCGTACCCAAAACGGGACTATATTAGGTACTAAGACTTTACTGTCCGTCCGTCTGTCACGCTGTATCTAATGAACGGAAATAACTAGACAGAGTAAATTTTCACAGATTAAATATTTCTGTTGTCCCTACAAATTCTAAACACATAAAAAAAAATAGTTGGGCTCTTCAAGAACATGGTACAGAACCCTTCATTCGCGAGTCCGACTCGCACTTGGCCGGTTTTACAGTAGTACAGTAAGCAATGTCATCATCATCAACCGATGATCCCGGTTGCATCCCTCTCGGGAGCCCGGGGTCCGCTTCCGCTTTCCTGCTTTTACGCCTCCACTTCGCACGATCTTCGGCATCCTGGTTTGAAAGGCCATTTGCACGCATATTACCCTTTACGACGTCAAGCCAGCACTTCTTGGGTCTACCCAGTCTGCCACGGCCCGGCGGAGGCGCCATGGCAAGACATTTGTTCCCCACGTAACTAAACCGGTTTTCGCAAGACGTGATCATACCAGCGTAGGCGACATTCTTGCAATTTATCTGCAATGTCTCGGACATGAAGGCTGCCCCAGATGCGGGAGTTCCTGACGCGATCCTTTCGCGTCACTCCACACATCCAGTGCAACATCTTCATCTCCGTGACACGCAGCTCCTGCTTATGTCGCTCAAGCACCGGCCACGCCTCACTACCATACAAAAGGACAGGTCTAATTATGGTTTTATAGACCTGTCCCTTTAGTTTAACCGCTATTTTGGGGACTACTAGTACTAATATATTGTATATTTAAAAGTTTTAATTTTTATAATAAAGGTTTAATATTTTTTGATTGCGTGAAATAACTAACGCTTCGGAAGTTTTAGTGATATCAAGCAGAATAATAAATAATTACTGTAATTATAATAAACACCTCGTACTCTCCCCGCGCATACTCAAACGTTTAGGAGTCGTTAATATGTTAGACGCTCCTATATGGACACTTAAATGTCAATTCATTCGCACAATAAACTAAAAATAACAAAAATTTATAAAAATAAATGTATAAATTCCAAAAAAAAAAACCGCCACTCAAGATAAGTGGTCTTTCGGGCGTCAGTCCTTTGCTTACTGTACACAAATCTAATCAAAGCCTAATGATGATAAATACCTAAATCAGCCCTGAATTTCCAAAACAACACTCATCTTTTGTCTTTGGGTTAAACATTATCAGTACTAGTTTCCCGCCATTGCACCCCCATATAACCCATCCTCACACAACCTAACAAAGTTTCTAACCTACTCATCTGTTCACATCCAGTTATGCAAGTTGCAAGTCACTTGGAATTTCAAACCCATTTCCTTACCCTTCAGAGTGTAATGAGCGTTAAATACTGTCTACTTAGTTATCTAAAGGCTTTTGTCCACTTCGTAATGTAGAAAAAAAGTTTTAATCTTGATAATTTGACCCACCTAATACTTAGTATTTTCTAAGGTTTTCGCAACTTGAACTCATAATTATAATTATATTTGAACGAATATATTCGCGTTTTTATTTTTCTTTTAAACCTGACGTTTCGGGAACTTTGCAGATCCCATGGTCACGGGCAAAAATAAAAACGCGGATATAACCGTTCAAATATAATTATAATTATCTTTATAATACTTATTGAATATTTAACTTTACCTATTTTATTTAATAACTAGCGACCAGCCCTGGCTTCGCACGGCTATATTATGCATGTATTATACATATAAACCTTCCTCTTGAATCTATCTATTTAAAAAACCGTTGCGTAGTTTAAAGATCTAAGCATAAATAGGGAGGGACAGACATCGGAAAGTGACTTTGTTTTATATACTACTAGCTGCGCTCCGCGGTTTCACCCGCGTAACTCCCGATCCCGTGGGAATATCGGGATAAATTAAGATGTAAGCTATCCTATCTTTCAAGTTGGATCAAACTGCACACGGTGTGCAAATTTGATTAAAATCGGTTAAGTAGTTTAGGAGTCCATCGCGCACAAACAACGTGACACGTAATATAAATATATCGAAATAGATGTACCTACTTCATTATTGAATTGTAAAATAATTATAGATTTAAGTAAATATCTGAAATCAATTAATTTTAACTTAATTAATAATTTTCAAGTTACTTGTAGTTTCGAATAAAATTTTTAAACGATTGCACAAATACAATTATTATAAAACTAGCTGCGCCCCGCGGTTTCACCCGCGTTAGTCCCAATCTTTATTTTTAGGGTTTAGTACCCAAAGGGTAAAATCGGGACCCTATCACTAAGACTTGCTGTCCGTCCGTCTGTCTCTCTGTCACCAGGCTGTATCTCATCAACCATAATAGCTAGACAGTTAAAAATTTCACAGATGATGTAATTCTGTTGCGGCTATAACAACAAATACTAAAAACCTAAAAAAGAAAATATTTTTTGAGATAAGAATTTTTAGGTATTTTTTTTGATATTTTCTAACTATTTAAAATTTCCCTCGATTTCTTCAAATATTTCAAAACCAAAATTAGAATAATCGGCTAGCCGTTCCTAAGTTATGGCTTTTTGACGTGACAGAGGGAAATAAGAATTTATCTACTAGATATGGATTTTTCGAGCTTTTTCATTCGAATTCAACTGAGTGGGTCCACCATGTTACCCTTGATCGATCCCCTGGGAATCTTTGTGAACTGAAAATCTATCTCTTAAACGACTAGGGAATTGGTGTTCTTATTAAGATAATTAAAATTATATTAATTTGAATTATTTTGGTATTTATAAAGTACTAGCGACCCGCCCCGGCTTCGCACGGCTATATTATGCATGTACATATAAACCTCTTGAATCACTCTATCTATTAAAAAAAACCGCATCAAAATCCGTTTCGTAGTTTAAAACATTTAAGCATACAAAGGGATATAGGGACATATGGACAGAGAAACCGACTTTGTTTTATACTATGTAGTTATGTACTTGTAAACGCATTCTTCTTTCTGCTCTTACCAAAGGGTCGGCTCAGTAAGTAACCAATTTTCGAGCACATTCTTCAAAAGTTAAAAACGTACGTGAACAAGATCCTTTCGTCTCGTTTCAACGAATGTAGAAATGAGAATACTTTGAGGATCTTCTCGAGTTGGGCCCAGCTGTTTGGTTCCGCTTTAATTTCTAATGATTATCGTTATTTTAGTCCAAAAGTAGTTTTCCAAATGTAGAGACAGGCTTGGTGATAGGCTAAGTGTAAGGAAAGCGAAATTATTGCTGATTATATTCTGCTATAGGATGATTCGAAGATCAGAAAATAGACAATTGAATGAAAGTGTGATTTTTAGTTGATTTTACTCGGGGTGTATTTCCCTAACATTTTGTACTATTTGACACAGTTTAAGTCCACTGTGAAGTTGTAAATTTCCATAGGTACAAAAAGCGGTAACGTTTTCCCCCCATAAACGAAGTCTGAATTTGATAATTTTTGACAAAGTTCTAGATCTAATGAAAAACTAGGTTTAACCGTTTTTATTTTATAGAAAATTTGCCTAAGATAAAAGTTATTAGTATCTGAATATCTATATATGTTTGGCTTAAAAACTTCATCGTGCGTTTCAATTGTTTTTTAATAGACTAAACTGAATTATCTACCAAAAGAAAAACGTATAAATAAACGTTTACGCTGCAGTGAATTAAATGAAACCTAATTATTTTATTTTGTGAAGGATAAAGGGGGTAAAAACGTTAAGGCCCGCAACATTGTTTAAAAAGCAAAATGTAGGCAATTACGTCACACACGAAGGATTCGTTTGGTTTTTGTAAATGATCCCCTTCTGCCCGATTTTAACACGTCAAAAGTCTCTCAATACATTATTTAAGAATCAAAATTGTTTACTTGATTTGCTTTTTATAGCTTTTCACGAGTAAGGCGTGACTATCAATCGTTTCCAAACAGCGTCCCCGTCGTACAAGTGCAAACCCTTTTTATGACGCGATAACACACTCATGAGACCAATAAATTTTTCCCATAAAATAATATTTCCAAAGAAACATAACCTTTTGATAAACTGGCCAAGTGCGAGTCGGGTTTGCACACGAAGGGTTCCGTACCATTATAGGTATTCTGTTTTAAGCATTTGTTGTTATAGTGGCAAAAGAAATACATCGTCTGTGAAAATTAAGATAGACAACAAATCTTAAACATAGACACAACCATGACACAACTTATTTATAATTTCAACTAGCAAGATTGCTAGTCTAGCTTTCACGGTTCATGCGGTTCTGACGGACGGACGGACAGTGTAGTCCGTGTATTAGTAGTAAAAAAAACCCGACGAATTGAGAACCTCCTCCTTTTTTTAAGTCGGTTAAAAAGGGTCTAGTTTTTACCTTTTGTGTACGGAACCCTATAAATGAAAGATTTAGTGGGAACATGTCAACAACATGATGGCTAGAGTTTTATCTATCAACTAGCAACGCTCAGCGGTTTCACCCGCGTAACTCCCGATCCCGTGAGAATATCAAAATAAAAAGTAGCCTATAGCCTTCCTTGATAAATGGACTATACAACACAAAAATATTTTTTCAATTCAAACTAGTAGTTCCCATAGATTAGCGCGTTCAAACAAACAAACAAACTCCTTCAGCTTTATAATATTAAATAAAGTACTAGCGACCCGCCCCGGCTTCGCACGGCTATATTATGCATGTATTATACATATAAACCTTCCTCTTGAATCACTCTATTTATTTAAAAAACCGCATCATAATCCGTTTCGTAGTTTTAAAGATTTAAGCGTACAAAGGGATATAGGGACAGAGAAAGCGACTTTGTTTTATACTATGTAGTGAAGTATAGATATAAAATTCGAAGTCCTGACTGACTTACTGACTGATTGATAATCAAAGCACAGCCCAAACCAATTCAATGGACGGATGAAGCTTTTTGGCATACTTACAAATAGCTGTTAAAATGTAGGTATACGCTAAGAAAGGATAGATTCAACTTCTGCGCAAACGACATTGCGGGTAAGAGCAAGTTTTCATTCAAAACTTATGTTTTGTTAGGAAACAAATGGTAGTCTGTAAAGTTGGTTTACGGACGATAATTTTACGTGATAACGTCACAAGAAAACGATGAAAAATTGAGTTTTTTTTTGTTATTCCTTTAAGTAAGGACTTATATTTTTTTCGTTTACAAGTCTTCTATTCGACACTCGTCACTATAACATAAGTCCAGATGAGCGATATTATTATTAAATACTCTTGTTTCCTAACGGGAACGGTCGCGTCATGTTACCGGAACATGACGCATGACGGGAACGGGACGCATGAAGTCACACAATATTACCATGACACTTTTGTGTAAATGCAGGGGCCTTATTCTGCTATTTGGCCAACCATTGTCATTATATCGAGACTCTATTGATATTATATCGAGATTGTGACTTTATTTGGTATTCTGCTAAAGTTTTAATAACATCGCAATATAATCACTATGGAGTCTCAATGGTATGGTAATTACCTTGCAGGTGTTGCCTAGCAACATGGTATATGTTGCTAAGCAATATACCGTTTTGACAACTATCGAGATCCCATTAAGCCACGATTGTAGAGCAGAATACAAAAGTGAGTCAGTGGTGTGTCAGTGGTGTTTCGATAGAATAGTCAACGTTAGGAGAATACCAATTTGACATGTAATGTCATATTTTTGACCTAAAATTTCTGTTACGATTATATCGACACACTATTGAAACACAATTATTGTGTTAGCAGACTTAGGCCCCAGGTGTTCCATCAATTTATTAGAGGTTATCACGTCAAAAAAGAATCTTCAATATTGGTTTAAAAACAAAGAATTTATGCCCGAAATTTCATAAAAAATATAATGTCTTTTTTGAAGTCGGAAAAAAATCTACATTTCCCTACATCAACCTCTAACTTTTCCTTTTGTAGGAAGTTTTTAAAACAAAAGGTTTTCAAGCCTTTTGTTTTGCATAGGCTCTGTTCCTTAAGGGCTGACGCAGACTAAAGACTTCTATCGACCGATACCTCGCTACCGACTCGACTGTTTAATTTTAAGAAAACAAAACCTAACAAGTAGAAGTTTTCAAATTTAAATTGAATTTTATTAAAAAACTGTGTCGACTATCCTTTTCCAGTCTTTTTATTATTTTATTGTAATTAATTATTTGCATGCAATTAAAAACTATTTTTAAATGAACTTCTGCTAAAGAAGTATAAGGTTTTTTGCACCTATTTTTTTTGTAACGAACCGATTTTGAAGAAATTTCTTCATTTTTTTCGATGTTGTCATTTGATACCCATATAATTTTCAACATTCAAAATAATATGTGCTTGTCTGCCTTCAAATCGAACGGTGTCGCTCGGTCGGCGAACTATCGGCTGATACAAAAGTATACAGTCTGTACATACTCGCCATTAATAATTAAAACATAAACGTGGTTTCGATTTGGCCTAAATAATATACGAAATACGTATAGGTCAATACGAAATTTTACCAAAATACTTGGATCAAGTTGCATATAGGGACCAAACGCAAAACGCCTGTCGCCAATAGCTAAAATCGTTAATAATTGCATGGAAAATTGTTGTTAAGTGCTTTTGTGTGTACCGTTTGTAGGTGAGTTCTTTTGGTTACATTTTAATAATAACTAAATCCATTAAAAGTATTTTAGATTATATCTATATACTGTTTAAAATACCTAAAGATCGTTTCACAATTTTTTTTAACAACTAAACAACGATATCCGTAATGGACGATTCACCTACGGTTTATTCAACTACAATTAATTTACGAATTAGACCAAATGCCGATGACACCCAATGTGAATAGGACCAAATACGAATGGAATTAAATACTAATATGACCATATTTTTGAGGGAACAACTGGGTGCTTATATTCTGAGGTTGGAATAAAATACTAATATGACCATCTTTTTGATTGAACAACTGGGTGCTTATATTCTCAGGTTGGAATAAAATACGAATATGACCATCTTTTTGAGGGAACAACTGGGTGCTTATATTCTCAGGTTGGAATAAAATACGAATATGACCATCTTTTTGAGGGAACAACTGGGTGCTTATATTCTGAGGTTGGAATAAAATACGAATATGACCATATTTTTGAGGGAACAACTGGGTGCTTATATTCTGAGGTTGGAATAAAATACTAATATGACCATCTTTTTGATTGAACAACTGGGTGCTTATATTCTCAGGTTGGAATAAAATACGAATATGACCATCTTTTTGAGGGAACAACTGGGTGCTTAAATTCTGAGGTTGGAATAAAATACGAATATGACCATCTTTTTGAGGGAACAACTGGGTGCTTAAATTCTGAGGTTGGAATAAAATACGAATATGACCATCTTTTTGATTGAACAACTGGGTGCTTATATTCTCAGGTTGGAATAAAATACGAATATGACCATCTTTTTGAGGGAACAACTGGGTGCTTAATTGCTTATATTCTCAGGTGCTCAAGGGACACTAAAGTGTCATCAAACCCGGCCCGCCCGTACCACGACAATGCCAATAGCTTCTTGTATGTATTTCACTAAACCCACCCCGGTTCGGGAATGGTGTAATGACTTCATTAATTGGGATTGACTTTAGTTTGCGGTTTCCGGGTCAGATTGAATTGTTCAGTGGAACCCTGTAGGTATCTAACCTACTTTGGTCGATTAGGATCTGTGATGTTTGGTTTAGAAAATAGAAAAAGTTTATCTTGTAAGTTTATTGATACGTACTAACTGAATCTATATACGTACATATAAAAGAGAAGAATACTTATCAAGAAAGCTTTGAAACTACAAGAGTGTAGCATTGAAATTACATGTGAAGTTTAGACTTGTACGTAGGTGAGCACTGAGAATTAAATAAAAAATAGATAAATAATCGTTTATTGCCATAAAATTACTATTTATTATCAATTTATTAACGGATTGTAGGGAAAATAAACTCCTACGTGAACGAAATCGCGGGCCAAAAGCTAGTATAAATATAAAATCAAACCATGTGATCAAACGACAGGTGAAGCCGCCGGTGTATTTATTATAAAATAAAGCACCGTCTGTCTGTCTAACCAATTTTCATACGATTTCACCAATAAACGGAGTGATTCATGGCTATAGATCATATTGTAGTTCATTATTAATTTACATTCATTCTTTTTTTCAGAAGATTCAAAGTGATCTCTTGCAAATTGTATTCCAAACGAATTTAGACTTTTGACTTTTATTAAAGTTTTGTACTAATTGTCTGAAATCATCATCTTCCTGCCCTTATCCCAATGTATATGTGGTCGGCGCAGTATGTCTTCTTCTTCCATTCACTCCTATTAGTCGTCATCTCATCGTTCACATTCATCTCTCTCATGTCTTGTCTCACGCAGTCCATCCATCTTTTCTTAGATCATTTTCTTCCTCTCCATCCCTCTACATTTATACTCGTCACTCTTCTAGTCACATGCGTCTCCTCTCTTCTCTATTAAAAAAATGTCTGAAATATGACAGAAAAATAATGCGTATAATATTGCGCTTTAATAAGCCAGACTTGTAAAATAGAACTTCTTTGTTCTGGATTCTAATAGAGAATCTCGAACAAAGTAAACGTTGTAAGTAATCGGATCAGTAAAACGACTCTATAAGTACATGACAATGTCCTACTGTTCCATATTTAGCTACCAACCTACCGCTACCGACTCATATTCTAAGTCATTGATATCCGAGTCACTCATGCATCTTAAGGCAGGAAGCTTGTCATTATCATACAATTGTATATTATTCATACAGATTATCGTGTAAACAGATATACTCTACCCATATATCATACTACAAAATAACTCAAACTCTTGTATTTTTGTTAATTTCGTGTTTTGTTATTTATATTGTTAAATAATAAATTGATTTAAAATAACTCAAAATATTATGCACTTTGTGCGTTTTCTTTATAGCCCATAGCAACTGATTTATGGAAAAAATATATTTTAATCGCAATGTATTTAGAGCGCATGGGAATAGGGCATATTAGGAGACCACCGACCTATTTAAACTTATAAAGACAAAACAAAATGTTGTTTTTTTTTTAAAACAAGTTTGCTGAAAGTTTTTTTTGTTTTTAAGTAATAGGACCGGTTATGCTGATACTTGCAATATAATAGATATATTAGGTTTTTATTGTTAATTTCTTTGGTTGGAATAAATACAAAAAAAAAAACTTCGAAAAAAATCGACGATTGAAAATAAAAAAGCCCATCGAAAAAATAAAAATTGGAAGTAACGGAGCTTTTTATTCTGATATTCCCTCGGGATCGGGATTTACGCGGGTACGACCGTTTTAGAGCGAAAGATACATTAATATTTCAGCGTCATATTTGTATGTTCAAAATCGCGAATAAAGTGTATTGTAGTAAATAAGTCACAGAATAAAATAATAGTCGGTACATTGAAGGATTTTTTGCGGTTTGTTTATGTAAATGCGATATCATGGATATCATTCGAGCGTGTAATATGATGACTTGGATAACATGAGTGTTCTGTTTACTTACATTTTTGTTGTATAAGGAATGTTAGTTTGAAGTCTACATTATGTCACAAGGGTCGGAAACATATTATTTTTACCCCATCTCGAAATAAATTGCTACTTTACGTTAGGGTTAGCCACGCAAAAAAAAAGTGCAATTCGGTTGCAGATAGTTTATTTGTTAGAGATATAGTACCTATAGTGGTATTACAGCAGATTTTAATTGTCAAGTAACTAATAAAACCTACCTATTGTAAAATAACTCTTTCCTTTCAGACGGGTAAAGAAGCCTCGCATATTGTAACATTTATTCTATCTACCATATGAAACCAAAAAAATAAAAATAAAAATAAAAAAATTAGAATATATCCTTGTATTTTGTAATTTTGACTTTTAATTTTATGTTTTAAATTGGAATAAAAATATAGTTACTGAGATGTGCCATATGCCACAAAAAAGTCAATGTTTGAATAAATTAAATGAAACAATTTTTTTACCAATTCATTGGATTTTTACTTTAGTCATGTAAATGTTTGTCAGTGAAAACATGTTTGCTTACTTAATCATTAATTTTATATTTAATATGGTGCGTCAGGAATATTAACCACTCTGTTGCGTCATTGAAGTTTGTCACACACTGCGGTATTACGGGTGCAAAATGATACTTTACGACCTTTTCTTTTTAAATAATTTTCAGTTGCTTTAAGTACTTATACCTGTCGTATTTTGAATCTTGTTTTTATTATTTAATAAAAAAATAAATATTGCATACATTGTCACTTAGCCTTAAACTTATTATAAGACGCTACTTAGGCTTATAATATGGTAACCAGAAAGACAGCGAATAAATTAATACATGCCTGCAGAAACAACCAGGAACAACAAAAAATACGTGTAAATCAAACAAATATTTTTCCCACGAGGGATGTAATATAAGACAAAGATCCTATTATGTTAGGAATTCATACTGCTCTATACATGAACCGTGGAACAAAACCAACACAACTTCATTATTAAAAACCTGGAACACCGTAAACCAACAAAACCGTAGAGTACGCATAAAACTGCAAAACATGTGTATTGTAACGCAGTACGTACGTATTCTACGTATGCAATATGTACGTATTGCGTACTACGTCGTGCTACGTACCCCATAACGTTTTTATGCAAAGAGATTTAATATATTCATGGAATAGACAGAACATTTTTGAACCTTTACCTAGAAACGATTGGCCTGACAATCTAATTGATTTATAGAGCGCCAGCAACTTTAATCCATGCTGTACAAGATGCTATAGGATGGAATAGGCTTTATGCCCTTTCAACTTAGTCGAACATGTCCAGAGGAAAATCAAAGTTATTTCAGTTGCAGTTATTCGCATGGAGTCGTCTTAAAAACTAAGCAGGTCAGGAAAGACAGACGCAGGCAACTAAATCCATTCCCTTGCGGTATAAACAAGGAATGACGAAGTAAAACGCTCACTGCGGACTTGCGGAGTTCGCCTGACAATTTAGCACCAAGCTGCAATAAATGTTGTTCTTATTTGTAAAAAAAAAATGGCTACAGTAGTATATCCGTTGTCTAGCACCTTTAACACAAGTATTGTTACTTAGATTGGGACTAGATGGCGATGTGTGGTATGTCCTGCAATATTTATTTATTTAGTTTGTGAACTGAGCAGCAGGTTTCATCACGATGTACCGTCTACTTCATTATAAATTGATATTCTTAGTTACATACCCCATAACGGTTTATGCTAACATAACAGAAAAGCGAGATTCCACGACAAATAGAAACTGGTAGAAGATTTGTACCAACATCCCTTTACATAATTAAGTAGGATAAATGTTTCGAGACACGTTATATGCGCGGAACTTGAGACACAGTTGATGACTTCGCAGTGAGATTACTCTGGATATTAATTAAAGTTGTTGCATACTGAGGCGGTACCAGGGGCGGAAAATTTTGTTACAGAAATGCAAGATTCCACGACAAATAGAAACTCATTAAAGCTGGAAATTCAATAAAGCTTCCAATTGTTACGTACTAAGACGGTACTGACTGAGAGTGGGAATTTTGTAACATATGTGATTTTATGCACCAAGCCACATAGATTCTGTTTGACATAGCGCGTAGATACTCGAGTTGGAGCACTTGGTTCAGCCTCCGTGTGCTCCGTTAAGGCACATTGTTTAAATTACATTTCAATATCATCCCGATTGCATTTCGATTGCAAAAGATACACTTAAAGTCAGTTTTTTTTTACAAAAAGCTAACTTTGAGGGTATTTTGAGCTACTTTGAGGGTATAATTTATGATCGAAATGCAATCGAGATGATATTGAAATGTAATTTGAACAATTTTATTTACGAGAATTGGCCTTCTGATGACACGCGCCCACCACGCGCTTCACACGCCGTTGAACACGCTTTGAAATTTGTTCTATATATAATTTGAGTCTTATGACACATCAATAGATCTCAAATTGCATTTCTGCAAGCGGGCGCGGGGCGGGCGTGTGGCGTGAGCGGGTGGACTTGGATAAATGTAATTTGAGATCTATTGATATGTCATAAGACTCAAATTATACATATATACACAACAATTATACATATAACACGGCCGAAGGACGCTGTGGCGGGATTTTTGTAATGTTCGAGTATCTATACACAATCGATTACAGAAAATGCCTCCTCTAGATTGTTCCCAGTACTGCCTCAGTGTGCTCAGCGCTTTAAGGTTGCGGGTTTCTGTATGTAAAAAATGAATATGCATCAACCTCAAAATTCAAATATACACGACCGAAACCGCAAGCCGCAGCTTTCTCTACATATTTCACGACATCTATCAATCATTTAGCCTTGTAATTCGATTTCGTATACATTTTATATCGCCAAATAAAAACCCGAAAAACACCGTCGTCTTCACAGCACTCCCTTTGAGTTTTATATTTCCTCTCGTCCTAGAAACGAAGATTCAGTAAGAAAAACTATATTTTCCAGGAATTGTTTTTCAACGAAAGCGAACCGAGTCTTCAATAAATACTTGTTTAAAATTTCAAAACGCCACAGAAAATAATAAATGCCAGAGTAACAATTTTCTGTGATACTTGGGTATCTGAGCGCCTTCTACCGGGAAGCGGTCGAACCATAATTCATACCCGGAGTCTGGTCACCCATTTAATAGTACAAATATTTCATATCATAGTACGCTGCTGTGCTGTTTAGAAAATTCTTTTGCCGAGAGAAATTGTTATGGAGAGAAGCGTTCTATTGGCACTGGCTCTTGACCTCTAAATGATTTAGTGATTGGTGTTGGTAGCATCTGCTTGGCATGAAACTGAGCTCAAACTATCTACCACATAATTTTAGACCAGGGGACTCCGAGGGTAAGGTTTCCAAAAATACTTTTCTATTCATTCCAAAAATGTGTAGTATGTTTGGTACACTTTGTAATGTTTTTGGCTATTTTATCTTGTTAGAATACCGAAAAATACTGTTTTTTAGAACAATATATTTGGTATTAAATGTTTTCATTTTGTTATTCTGCGATAATACAGGCGAACAATAAAATTGGGAATTACTTGGTCGCGAGACCAGGTACTTATTTATAATTTTTTAATACGTGAGTACTGGTATTTTGCATTAATTTTCAAGTTAGTTCTGTAAAAAGTTATTGCGGTCACAGTGTTCATTAGCAGACTTACAATTGCGGAAAAGTCTGCTAAAAGCTTTTAAAACTTAATTCAATGTAATTATAATATTATGATGTATATTTATTTAAGTTATAATTAAAAAGAAAGAAATAAAACAATGTTAATAATCTAAATGAATCTCCCTAGGTAAGGTGCCCAAAAGGCTCGCTGCATTGCCTCTTTGGATGGCAATGCCGATCCGTTGGCCAAAGTAGCAGCCAGCCCTTTGGTCACCTGAAGCTAATACTAATAATTTTGAAATATTTTTGTAGAAATCTAAGGCTTCTGGTCCCCACGGGCCCATGGTCTCCGTGGCAAAAGGCAGAAACATGTAGCCATCACCAATGGATACATATTTCCGTCGCTTTACCACCTCTGCCGCCGTCGCCGGCGGCAGAGGTGTCATATCTCATATCTATATCATGTCATATAGTGTCATAGGACTCAAATTTTATATAGAACAAATTAAAATCGTGTTGAACGCGTGGGCAACGTGTGTGATGCGCGTGGTGGGCGCGTGGTCGACGCATGTCATCTGAACACGCCCAAGTCTGGCAGTGGAAGGGAGTAGAGAGGCGTTTGCCCTGCAGTGGGACACTACAGGTTTATAATAATATGAATTATTATTAATTTAATTAATAGTTTAATGACTGTATTAATTTCACTGTGCTACATATCAAACCACTCTGCACTTCTAAAGTACAAAGCCGAGATAGGAAGTCAAGATCCAAGTTATCTTTCAAAAATAACTTCAACTTAGCTTTACATAAGTTAGATGTTTCTAACTTCAAAGTTGGATTTAATGGATTTAAATCAGATGAAAATTAATTGCTGTTTCAATCTTTGTTGGGTTAGTATTGAGTGAGTGAAGAAAGGTAAAAAATGGTACAGAGGTGATTGAGGCTGGTAGTAGATCCGGGATACATCTGTCTACCTATAGCGTTGCCAAACATACTGTAAAAGGGTATTTACCGTTTCAGCTGGTTTCTACCAAACATACTGTGTTCTCTTATACTGTGATCTCATACTGTGATCTTTACCCAATAGTTACATTTTTTAAATATTTTGAATAATCTGCTTTATATTTTAATTTTTATGCATTTTAATATTTATTAACCGTATTCTTATCCTGTTTTAATGCTACTCTTTTTTAAACATCTAAGTATATTTTGATTAATCTGCTTTATATTTTATTTTTTATGTTTAATATTTATTATATTGTCCCGTTATGTACAGTACAACCCACCCATCCCCTTTAGGGTTCCATACGTCAAAAGGTAGAAAAGGAACCCTTATAAGATCACTCTCTTGTACGTCTGTCCGTCTGTCTGTCCGTAGGTCCCCACCGTTTTGCTCTAGAACGAACGGCTGGACCTAGATTTAGCAGGAATTTATGTTAGAATTATGGTATAACGTGATACAATAAAGAGGAGGTCTATCTATCTTTATAATACTGTCTAAACCTATTTCAAGTCGTTCGTTAGCATGTTAAGAAACTATATGCTTTTATATTATCACCCCCTTCTTGATAAGAACCCAGTCGCATTTATACCCCTAGCAACATTATAAGAACAGAATTATTAGTCTAGACTAAATGAAACTGTTTTATAGTGGCTAATAATATTTTTTTATTTGTTTCAGGTTGGTCACTGTTCTGAATATAGCGGGTTCGATGCGTATTCTGTAAGTTTAAAATACATTTATTTTAAAAAATCCACAACCGATATGGGATCCGTGGAAGGTCAAATTCGCATTAGGTCTAAACACTAAATATGACAAGAGAATGTAAGATTTCGTCACCATAACACAAGCCCAGATGAGCTATATTATTAATATACACAAGACGCGTGACGTTTACCATGACGCCGTGATGTTCCTTGATAACACTTTTTTGTTAATGCACGTGTTCCATCAATTTATTAGACGTTACGTCAAAAAAGAATTATGGTCAAAGTGCTGGGTAAAATTTAGTTAAATTGTGAACGTTATACTATCAGCTTTTTATATCAACAACGCGAAGCTTTTCTTTAAAATATTTTAAACCGCCATTTGTATTTTCTATTCACTTCAGAATAAAAGGGGCTTCTATACAAATTCTAAGTAATAAGGTTAACATATTATCATACTTTAACCCCAGAATAAGCATTAACTTGGTAAATAGTTGCCAACTTCGTGCCTGTGCCAAAAGATCATTTGATAAGTAGATACATTAGTTATTTATATACATAACAATTTTTATAAGGGTAATGAGAGGTTTTCTATGCTTTGTTTTAGAAACAGACACAAGATGGCTCTGCTTCAGTATGATGTTAAAAGAAACCAAATAAGCCAGGGTCAAAATTCTTTATTCATTTGGAATCATACAATTTGTATGAAATTACATCAAAATGCCCATAAACTGAGTTAGAATGCGTGAATGAGAGGAAGGCACAAGAAACTCATAGGGTTTTTTTTGTGATCAAAGGGACAACGGTCACGAAAACAAATATTTAAAATGATGCAATTAAAGTCACATCCATGGTTTCTTATCACTACATATCACTATCACTTCACTATCATCACTACATAGTCACTACATAGTATAAACAAAGTCGGTTTCTCTGTCCCTATGTCCCTTTGTATGCTTAGATTGTTAAAACTACGCAACGGATTTTGATGCGGTTTTTTTAATAGATAGAGTGATTAAAGAGGAAGGTTTTTAGATGTAATACATGCATAATACAGCCGTGCGAAACCGGGGCGGGTCGCTAGTCATTAATATGTGAAAGTTATGGATATGGCAAAACTGGCCCTGATATTACTGGACCGATTTCTATGAAACTTAGTAACTTAGCTATAAAGACCTAGAATGTTTTGGAGCAACACATTGTACTTTTCAACCCGATACTGGATTTAGTAATTTCAGAACCTATTTTAGTCCTAACCAGAGATACTATTCTACAATTTGAACAACTTACTTAAAAAGACAAATCTATCTAAAGACAAATTTTATGACAGACTAGCTGCGCTCCGCGGTTTCACCCGCGTAACTCCCGATCCCGTGGGAATATCGGGATAAAAAGTAGCCTATAGCCTTCCTCGATAAATGGACTATCCAACACAAAAATAATTTTTCAATTCAAACCAGCAGTTCCTGAGATTAGCGCGTTCAAACAAACAAACAAACTCTTCAGCTTTATAATATTAGTATAGATGAGTCTATTTATTTTTACCCTTAGAGTGCTATGTGCAAGAAGCTTCAATTATGATAATAAATGAAATGAATTAAAAATTTGGTTTCTTGCTAAAAACTTTCTTGCTGGCGGTATTTTTATTCAAAATCTATTCTTAGTCGTCATTTGTCGAGAATTTAGAAAGTGTGTACCTCGGAGACGGGTCTCTCGGAGATCGTGGCCCTCGGAAACTAACCCTTTGCCCTGAAAATCTTAAAAAAGAACAAGTCAAAAATCCCAATACTCCGTAAATTTGATGTTACTTGAACTGAAGCCTATCTTCAAAGTTTCACGACTTTCAACGTTCGTCGCATAGACGTATAAAGAACTCCGTATCAGACATTATGAGTAGTTCCGCCGGGAAAACCTGAATTTAAGTGAAACGAAATGGAAATAATAAAAGGGAAATAATATTATGTCTTTACTTCGATGTAGTTTGTTTGAAGGGTTGTTTTCGATGCCTACGTAAACATTACTTGCTTAAACTTTACGCACAATAATATAAAACAAAGTCACTTTCCGCTGTCTGTCCCTATATATGCTTAGATCTTTGAAACTACGCAACGAATTTTGATGCGGTTTTTTTTTAATAGATAGAGTGATTCAAGAGGAAGGTTTATTATGTATAGCTACCCGCTCCGGCTTCGCACTGCTATATTATGCATGTATTATACATATAAACATCCCTCTTGAATCAGTCTGTATTAAAAAAAAAACGCATCAAAATCCGATAAAGTTTTAAAGATCCAAGCATACATAGGGATAGACAACGAAAAGTGACTATGTTTTCTACTATGACTAGCGACCCGTCCCGGCTTCGCACGGCTATATTATGCATGTATTATACATATAAAACTTCCTCTTGAATCACTCTATCTATTAAAAAAAACCGCATCAAATACGGTTGCGTAGTTTTAAACATTTAAGCATACATAGGGACAGACAACGAAAAGTGACTATGTTTTCTACTATGACTAGCGACCCGCCCCGGCTTCGCACGGTTATATTATGCAAGTATTATACATATAAACACTCCTCTTGAATCACTCATAAAAAAACCGCATCAAAATCCGTTGCGTAGTTTTAAAGATCTAAGCATACATAGGGACAGACAACGAAAAGTGACTTTGTTTTATACTATGTAATGATTTGAGTCGCTTCGGTCGCCCGCCTAGTCGCTCTAGTTCATCCAAATCCTTAAAAGCTCAGAAGCAAACACCGTATAATATCAAAACATATTTCAGAACATCCGTTCGTCCTCGCAAGGCTGGTCTTCCTTCATGAATCGCGTGCCCACGATTTATCATGCGACTTCATCGGACGAGAGTTGAATTCAAATTATTTACTTACAATATGTTGGATGTAGTGCTAGTTCTACGTTAGTGTAATAGCCAAGAATTGACTGAGTCAGAAATTATACACCATGCATAAAGCCTTAAAAGCTTAAAGCTGAATAATGAAATTGTCATGGTGTCAATTTTTGTCATGGTTCTATTTGTGCATATAGGTATAACACGTGTGTTAAATAGTACATCAATTCTAACACTTACTTTTTTGTTATATTTTTGTCATCGTGTAATTTGTGCATATAGCCAGTGTCAAGTAGTGCATCAATTTTTGATATTTTTGTATAATTTTTCTTCATTTTACTAGTTCCACTAAATTCAAAATTCAATTTAACTCAACAGCGGACACAACATCCTAATGTTTCTTCGTTGACGTTTCTTTCGACTTCCAAGCATCTAGTGTAGATTTTCAAAACATAATTATATAAAATGTTGTTTAAACTACATTATTATATAAATTCTTCTTATTATATTAAATATTATAAAACTTCCAATTGGAAGTTATTATATACATACTTATGGGTTAAAAACATAACCCCTTCCTTTTGGGTTCGCCGTAGTCGGGTGTACAATTTTTTTTCAAATAATAGATCTGCGTTTGATTACTATCAGACAGGCCTGTTGGTAGGTGACGATGCGGTCTGAGATAAAGCACACGCCCCTGGAAGAGTTGGCATTTGTTTTATACAATTTCTTCCAATGTATATAAACCTTAAAATTCCTAGTTTATATTGTGCGACGACCTCGATACAATATTGATATGTACATTGACATCCATATATTTTATGTCCTACGGACGAATGCAGATTGCTTACTTTCCATCGACCGACGATGGCTCGCTGAACAAACAAAAAACAAATTAATGTCTCAAAATAAATTACTATTTTAAGACATTAATTTTGAGAAATAATAAATTACCTGTTATAACTTAAAGCAAACTTTTAGAAACTTTGTTCTTTAAAATGGTGGCTTAAGAAAGTGTTGCACGTGTTTTGATTCTATATTTCTAACTTTGACAGCACGAAAACTTCAAAAACTAGTTTCCTTTAAAATGACGATTGAATGAATGATTTGTGATTAAAACCTCATTGGTCTGCCTTTGAATAACATTTTCTTATCATTAACAAAAATACATCCATGCTTCTTATCATGTCAGAAGTTGAGCTGAGTAAAGTTTATCTGACCAAAATCGAGCCACAGCAGCATCATTGGCGTTGTAAAGGTCGTCTAATATGCAGGTGTTAGAGTACAATGAAGAAGGAGCTCCAACCCAGGTGCACAGGCGTAGAAGGGTGGTGGTGGTGTGTGGTGTTAGGACCCCACAATGCTCACCTGGAGTGAAACCTAGTCAACTCTTCTATCGGCTGATATCGGCTGATCGAAAAGTCTGTCATTAACGAGTTTCGCAATATTCCAATAGTGGAAGTTTTATGGGCAATGTAAAGTTGGAGAAATGATCGTATTTCGCCGTATAGTGGGTTTGTTGATTTGATAGACCTAGTATGGAAAGGATACCGATCCAAGATTGGTTTTTTGAAGTTATTTATGGCTCTAGATATCTACATACCGAGTTTAATTGCAATTGGTCTAGTGTTTTTTATGTAAAGGAGTAATAATAAACATACACACATACTAACACACAAACTTTCATATTTATAATATTAGTAAAATAATAGGCTTCATCCCGACTCTACCCGATTTTAAAATACCTAACAAGAAATCCCAACTCTACCCGATTTCATTTTTAGGAGGTAGGATGACAAAATTAAATTCTGATGTGCCAATTAATCTGACACACAACATTGAGTTGAGACATAATGTTTTGTGCGAAAAAGTTTACTTATAAAAAAACAACCTCTATAAAAATATCAAGCTGAAGATTTTGGTTGGTTACTTTAACTTAGAATTTTTTCTTCACTTACTTTTCACGTCTCAACTCTTAAAGTAACTCAATATTGACTTGTGAACTTAATAAATAACGCGAGTGTCTTCGAGTCTTAAGTTAACGTTAAGTTACGAACTTGTACCCCAACTTGTAACTGGAAGTGCAGGATAAATAGCAATTTAAACTTAGTATTGTACGTACAAGCACAACTTAAATCTAAGTTAAGAATGATGACATCTCTAAAGATAAGGAACATCAATTTACTGTTTTGTTGACATAGTAACTTAATTTCTTAACTAAGTTGATATAATACTTAATACTTGTTTGCTTATTACTTAGATAGATAGAAACACTTTTATTGGCTTTTTGTTTTCGAGTTAATATTTTTAAAAATTGCTATTTTTTTATCCTTACTTAATGTTCTTTGTATTTTTATTCTATTTACTTTGATTATTTATAAATTCGTAAGTGCAGACCCACTGTCGAGTTCTAAAATAGTTATTATTGCGATGTTTTGAACTTAAGTCGAACTTTCAAATCATGCTTTTGTTTAAGTTTAAAGTCATTCTAAATTTAAGAATATTGTTTTATTTTTTAAATTATTAAGTATATTATTCTAATCACGAATTGAATTTTACGCTTATAACATAAAATAATGATGAATTAATTGCTAATGATTTAAGAAATATATGGTGTTTCTGTAATTATGTTGCGTACTGTACATACCTTTCGCAAGCTGTCCCAAATGTCTACAAATATAATTATAGAATCATTCATATCTATGATACGGGCATTAGCCTACTGTAGGTACTCTAGGCTCTAGGCACATCTCTGGGTACCCATCATAGATAAGCTTATTCTATTATTGTGGACTCGTTTTTAAAGTCTTTTCAATGTTTATTTTAAGTAAACCTCTTAAAGTTATCTTTTATTCCTTCTTTTTCATAAAGTGCCTCTTCGACCAACGAAGGTTGGCAGTCAATTTAGAATATTCTTCTCTTTTTTTGGTTAGACGAAATAGTTCGACTGCACTCGCTATCTTTGTCCACTCCCGCAATTAAGATTTTTTTTATTATTTTTTTATTCCGAAAAAGCGATAACTGTTTGAAAAAAAAAACCATTTTACTTCTTTCATTTGATTTGTGTATGAAAACAGTTTAATTTTAGTACTTTAATTTTTACACATAAATAGGCGACTTTATCTGTACTTATTGGGCCACGTAGATCTTAATTCATAGAAAATTTGAAACTAGACCTGTTTATCGAATATGTACTCTCTGGTCCAACCGGTTGGTGGTGCGCGGCCGACCGCAAAATATCACTATTAACTTTGTTCCCGCTGCTTGTTGTGAATCACCGTTTCTGCTTGAACAGTAGTCGTTCTTTTAACTAACTACCGCCTTTTATGATAATTAATATTCCCTTTCCTATCGTCAGTTTAAAAATTGTATGTTATTACTAAAGCTACAATACGTAACACTTAATGTAGTGGTTACACGAGGATTATACCTAGAAAGTATTCAATTATGTTCACTTAACTTAGATTCTACCTTCCAGTTACAAGTTTTTCTTAAAATGCTAATGAGCTTTAAAACGTCTCCAATACCATTATATTGAATTAATAGGATTAACTTACACTATTATTTCAAATGTTTCTTAAGTTTTTATGTTATTAAAGATATTTTCAAAACAAACAAACACTCTCTGGTCATGCATTGTATGGAATTATACGACAAGCAAGGACTGGCTGATGCACTCACTTATAGTTTGATCAAAAGACACCCTCTAACTTCCTCTAAGTGACAGCTGTTCACTACTACCAATAAAACCAACGATTTCTAAACTTACAAAAGCCTTCCTTCTAATAATACATACAATCAACTCTGTGTCTTAACAGTTAAAGTACATTTTACTATTGGTACTTATGTCTTTATCATGTGGCTAGAATTTGCTACGCAAAATTTTAATTTAACTCCAAGTGTTAAGGTTGATAATTGAAGTTGATGTTTTTATCCTGGTCAGTGTCAAATTAGCTTAATTTTGTTATAAGGCGATTTTTCTTAGGAAATTTAATTTGGGACTTGTAAAGCTTCTATCGGATTAGGTGCAAATCGAATCAAACCTTAGTATCCGACTTAAACCTTACCGACACGATCAAGTATGAAACCTCAAGCCACAAACTTGAAACTGCCCACGAGTGTGTACTGATCAGCTGTTGACATTAGAGATTTCATATTTTATTAGGTCTTAGGCCAGTCGCTCTTTGGCAATGAAGTTAAAGTCATTCATGGAAGACCTCTCTACCATTAACATACGTTTTATAAAAAACCTTTTGCACTCAAGTCAGTACAAAGTAGCTCCCAATGAATCAATGTATCCTCATACCAAGTTTCATCAAAATCGCCCTATTCAATCAAGGGCGGATCCAGCTTTGTCGCCAGGGGGGGGTCACATATAGTCGTGGTCAAGTCAAGAACTTATAATTTAATTTTGATAGCAATAGATACAAGTAAAAAGTAGGTATTTTATTAATGTACGTACGTACTGTACTTAAAAATATTTATTCTTTATTGTACATTTGAAAAACTTAACACATTATAATAACTTGTACATACAGGGTGTCCGGTAATGAATGGCCAAGCGGGCACCTTCGGATAGAGGACACTGTGCTGGATCAGAAAAACGAAAGTTATGTTCTATGAAAGTCTCTCGGTTTCCGAGATATCCGCCATTTAAAAAAAATAAAAATTTCACTCCGTTCTCTATGTTTTGTGATGCCAAAACTGCAAATGAAGGAATTATCCCAATCTGTTCTTTGGATAGTATTTCAGGATAAATGTGCTATCAACTGCAAACAATATTTTTTATGACACATTGAAAGTTTTTTTTTTAACTAAGATTTAACTCAAACTTCATGGTTATTTAATTTTTTAACCTGAACTTTAAACTTTCCCGGTGTAAAAAAAATGTATGGTCACCCTAGTGCCAAATGAAAAAAAAACTTGCCTATTTCACTGAGATTCTGAAATGATATAATATGTGGTATTGCCAGCATTCAATACAAAATTAATTCCTATTAAGGTGAGCAAGAGCATGCTTTTTGTAAAGTAAAAGTAGTACCAAAATTTACTTTATTGTGCTTAAAATAATTCAAGAAATTTTAGTTCTGAAATTCCCCGAATTCACTATGGAAAAAAAGGAAGAAAGACAGCTCTGGCCGACTTGAATAGGAATTAATTTTGTATTGAATGCTGGCAATACCACATATTATACCATTTCAGAATCTCAGTGAAATAGGCAACTTGTTTTTTTATTTGGCACTTCATGATTTTTTAACCTGAACTTTAAGCTTTCCCGGTGTAAAAAAAAATGTATGGTCACCCTGGTGCCAAATTTAAAAAAACGTTGCTTGAGATTCTAAAATGGTATAATACGACCGTGATATTGCCAGCATTTAATACCTAATGGTTCTAAATTAAAAATAATTTTTAATTTGGAACCAGGGTGACTATACATTTTTTTACACCGGGAAAAGTTAAAATTCAGGTTAAAAAAAAAAATCATGAAGTTAGAGTTCAATCTTAGTTTAAAAAAAAACTTTTAAAGTGTCATAAAAATTATTGTTTTTATCCTGGAATAAAAAGAGATTTAAATAATTCCTTCATTTGCAACTTTGGCATCAAAAACATAGAGAAAGAAGTGAATTTTATTTTAAATGGCGGATATCTCGGAAACCGGAAGACTTTCATGGAACATAACTTTCATTTTTCTGAACCGGCACAGTGTCCTCTATCCGTAGGTGCCCGCTTATCCATTCATTACCGGACACCCTGTATATTGCCATCTCGTTGAAGTTAAGTCGTTCCGATACCGATTGAGGTTAGGTCTAGCTAGTCGTTATATGGCGCGGTAAAATTCAAATTTTCGATGCGTTCCTTCCCAAACGTTGGCCATCATACAAAGTTATTATATTAAATTAATTAAATATTAAAGGTATGTAGTTACATAAAATCTGTATGGTGACAAAATATAAAATATATAAAATCATTACCTATGTTCAATTAGTGGTCCACCTAACTAAGCCCTGGACCCAGCTCAGGGGGGGGTCATGACCCCCATGACCCCCCCCCCTGGATCCGCCCTTGTATTCAATGCAAACAAACAAACGATCAAATCTATCCTCTTTATTGTATAGAATATAGAAGAAGACATGTTTTTGTCTATGGTTTTTGTACTGCAAATGGGCGGCTGACTGAAGCCGTTGATTCAAGCGTTTATGGTCGTTACTTGAGAGAAATTCGACCGTGTGAGGGATATTGAATTTGTTTAATAAAATTCGTAATTAACATTCCTTTATCGGTTGCAATATTCGAAATGTGTTCAAAATTAAAATAAATCCGCAGCTTAATTTGTATCAATTTACATTTTATGTAAGAGATTAATTAATAGTGAGGGCAAATAACTGAAATATTTATGAAACCAATATTTCAGTGAAAATTATGTACAAATCGTTCGAAGCCATAAAAAATATTTTTTTAAAGTAGGAACTACTCACGTGCGATTTCTATGTATTTTAACCACTTTGCCGGCTTGTCACACTAAGCAAGCGCCCTAAACTTTCAAAAAACATGGTTAATTATGAAAAAGTTACAGTATAAACAACAAAAGCAGATTGAAAATATACAGCGCGATCCCTGGCTACGTATTCAGTAGCTTGTAGGGGCGTATTAGACCAAATTCAGTGATAAATAGAAATGTCCATGGAATCTGTGCTAATTTATCTGTGAGTACAGTGCAAGAAACTTTTCAAAGAAATTTTATCATCATTATAACTATCACTACATAGTATAGAATAAAGTCACTTTTCGCCGTCCCTATATCCCTATGTCCCTTTGTATGCTTAGATCTTTAAAACTACGCAACGTATTTTGATGCGGTTTTTTTAAAATAGATAGAGTGATTCAAGAGAAAGGTTTATGTGTATAATACATGCATAATATAGCCATCCATAGCCGGGGCGGGTCGCTAGTATAGTATAAAAAAAGGTTTATGAAATGAAATTACTTGACCGATTCTTGCAATGTTGGTCAGAACACAGGCTTCTTTCATCCCGATATGCATAAAGGATCGAGGTATACTCCTGTGAAACTGCAAGACGTTGCTAGTTCTCAATACAAAGGTAATAAATCTTAACACTTCTGATTTCATACCTTTAACTCTTGAAGAACTTGCTAACCTATCCTCGATGGCTTAATGTTCCAAGTTTGGCACATAAAGCCAACATAAATAACCCTGGCTAGTAAGAATAACACGTACTTAGACTAAGGTTAGGCTGCCTTTTCTTATTTTATTGTTAGAGCTTTCGTAGACAACAGACTTTATATTGGACGATAGCAGAAAAAGATTGGGGTAAGAACTTGGTAAGGGAAAGTTCTACATGCTTTTTATGTTACCATACTGGAGAAGATAGACCTCATAAGACTTGTAAAAAGCGATCCGCTTAGTCATTCCTCAATAGAATCAGTTGCCTGCGTCTGTCTTTCATGACGTGTACTGTATAATTTGGGGGTATTCATGTTAGACCGCATCGTCACTTACCATCAGGTGAGATGGTCAAACATTGACCTTATCATCATCAGCGGCTGTGTAACCCATCATGGGTCCTAGCCTTCTTTAACGTTATTCCATTCCTTCTCTAGCGGGCGCTTCTCTAAAGTCTAAGGTCCTAATGTCCTGGGCAACTCCATCACACGGTAAGGCTGCCTGTCCACATAAGCGGAGCGGCGTTTCAGCATACATTGTGCAAATTTTAATTGTTGTTTTTGTTGTTTTAAGGTATGTAGAAACTCGGCTTCGCTACCTCGCTGTGCTTCTGTGAACAGGCAGCCTAAAGCGTTTAAAAAAATCATCTATCGACTGAGAAAAAGTCTGTTGTCTACGAGAATTCCTAGTCAGACATTCCTTATGGTCGCAGTATTTCTTCATTTATTTGGCAATTGTACGGCCTTTTAAAATATTTTCGGGTTCGGGTCTGTGAAGACCTTTTTACGGTTTGGAAAGGTTCTGCGTTCATAAACGTCCGTTACAATTTACCTCATCAATTTTGTTTTGTTAAATTCTATTCTCATTCATTTGAAATTCAGTTGGTAAAGTCAGAAGCGAAAGTGGCTGGCACGATACGGAATTTTAAAACAAATGCACGGTTATTTTACCATGGGTTTTGTTTGGCTGAGTGCTCAAGAAGTTAATAATAGAGAAATTTAACAGCGCAGGTTTTCTTTTTGTTTTTTCTTTCAATTTTGGACTTCGCTTTGCCAGTGTCAAGGTTTCGTTTTTTTTTCTATCCACCAAAGAGGCAAATATGACTTGAAAAAACTGGAAATAATTAATTGAAAATTCTTAATTGATTACTTGAGGAACACGTTGCCTCCAAATCACTTACAAAATAAGGTATGGTTATGACGACTTAGACTTTTTTAAACCCTATTAAGCCCGATTTCTGACCATCCCATAATTTGGTGCTAAATATAACTTTACACTGATGTGCAAGCGCACAACCTCAAAAAACAGCGCTTTAGTATTAACTACATCCTCTCTGTTGCATCCGTTACACTTTATGACGGTACATCTGTTACATTTGGTTTTAGCAAGTAATCCACAACTCTTATGGCCAATTTTGTAGATGTCAAAAAATTTCAACTTGCTAGGTCCACCATGGGTCCATCCGTTGCTGACAAAATCGATGGTGACACACGGACAGACAGACGGACAAGAGAGTGATCTTATAAGGGTTCCTATTTTTACCTTTTGAGATACGGAACCCTAAAAAGACCTTGGACACTTACTTGACGGTGACAGGATGCCTTTATTTCGATTGAATAATAAACCGGTCGATCTATACTATCACAATGTATCGCGAGTTGATAAAGACGCTGTTCGCGATCCATAAGCGATACCCTTAAAATGTCACAACCTTAATAAAAATAAATACTCCATTATTAGGTTCGATTGTGTTTGACACGCGAGTTTGTAATGGCACAGTGGTGTGGAATCAGTAAGTCAATTCTACTAGGAGTAGAGTAATATGTATCTACCGATATATTTATAAAGTTACGTCAGTTAAGAGCGGTGTTGGCTTAGTGGTAGCTTTAGGCTTACCTCGACTTTCATTCTGAAGGTCGTGGGTTCGAATCCAGGCCGGCTGTGCACCAATGTATTTTTCTTAAGAAAAATTTATGTGCGCTAATTGACATTGCTCTTACGGTGAAGGAAAACATCGTGATGAAACCTGCGGCTTAGTTGGCTGCAGAAGTATTGACAAGTTCTCTCCTCTGGACATGGTCGACTAAGCTGAGAGGGTAGTAGGTGCTGGGCAACCCTACTCCATCTTCACGCAAAAAGGACCCTATTAAAAAGGGTCTAATCGCGGAAAACAGCCTGTGTACAAGTACAAAGTTACGTTACAGAAATATATTAGAGATAGATATGATAACTTTATTTGTACAACACAGAAAGAAACAGAACACGATAAACACAAAGTTAAGTAATAGCTAAAAAGTATAAGTTGCACAAATGGGCGACCTTATCGCTGAAAGCGATTTCTTCCAGGCAACCTTTGGATGGAAAAGAAGTGATTCAGCTTGTATGGTAGGTTGTGAATAACTTAACTTATGATGATGATATAAAATATTGACATAATTATGGTTTTTAAATATTAAATTACATATAATACATACCAAATAAATAAAGTTACGTTACCAAGTGTTAAACGATACTTCTTCGACAGAGAAAATGTCGGGGAAATGTTTCGATCGTCTTTTGTTTCTGGTTAGATCGTCTTTTGTTTCTGTTTCGATCATAATTTTAATAACAAATTTCCAATTCATCTTCTTTCTGAGGCACCTACCAGTACCAACGCAACGAATCAAAAGAAGATCGAAACAGAAACAAAAGACGATCTAACCAAAAACAAAAGACGATCTAACCAAAAACAAAAGACGATCTAACCAAAAACAAAAGACGATCTAACCAAAAACAAAAGACGATCGAAACAGAAACAAAAGACGATCTAACCAAAAACAAAAGACGATCTAACCAAAAACAAAAGACGATCTAACCAAAAACGAAAGACGATCTACCCAAAAACAAAAGACGATCCAACCAAAAACAAAAGACGATCTACCCAAAAACAAAAGACGATCTAACCAAAAACGAAAGACGATCGAAATAGAAACGAAGATCGATCGTTCGATATTCGAATATGGCTTGACTGATTGATTGTTTTATTGTCGTTCTGTTACATTTCGACTACACTGTGGTAAAACAATACGTCCTTGCCACTGATTGCCTGTTAAAACTCCATTAAATGCGCCGTCTAGTGAATGCGTGATAGCTGATTGTTAGATTATGAATTCTTACCAGTGTTTTTATAATCCAGACTCATTCAGTAAAATACGGTGGAATAGTAACTTGGTTTATGTTTACAAAATACTGTAATGGTGAAAATAGACGTATTATTTTTGATCGATACTTAGCTTTATAAACGTTCATATATGTATTTTGAAGGCAAAAAACACAAGTAGGGCGTTAAATCTAACTTAAACTCACTTCAGTAACTTTAAAAATTCAACGGTATTCGGAGAATCGAAAAGTCGAAATAAAAGTAAAGATAAATTTTTTCGGCGAAGAACACTATTTAAAAAATATTTCTTGTTGACTCTGGAATTTTTGTATCTCTAAAATTTATCACCGCCACGAGATTTGAACTCGCGACCTTCGGATATGTATATTTCTTCAAAAAAAAAAAAACAATACTGCCTAGTGGTGGCTAACCCATTTTAGATAATAAAATCTTCAAGACTTTACTCTGTTTTCAATCTACAAGTTTTACTTTGCTCTTTCACTTAAGGCGGCCCTTCACGAGATTACACATTTTACGTCGTTGTAAAAGCTTCATTTTCTAACCCCATAAACGCCATTATTCTGGCCGAAATTACCCAAAGTATCCAATAATTACTAAATAATAAACCTCATAATTCATTACGCTAAGACAACACCCAAATATTAATTACTCCAACCCAAATTTCTACTCTACACTCAATTGTTAAAGTCGATTTTAGCTTAGCAGAAATCAAGAATGCACCCTGAAACTGAGGAACTTAGATAATGGGGGTCCAAACGGTTTTCGTAGACATTAATCCGAGTTAGATATAGACACTAGACACCTAATTCTTGTTTATGTCTTGAATAATGTAAGGGCGTGTTTTGTTTTCGACGCTGATGACGGTGATGGTAGTTTGTGATCTTCGCCATTTCTAACACCAGTACTGGTCTAAGAAATGGACAACTATTTAATTAAATTTAAACGGTTTAAGTCAGAATTTAATTCTTTTGGACAATGCCTCGGCACATCCAAACTTAGTTTTTAAAACGGATAAACTCCTGTCGACCTTCTTAGCACAGGATCCCCAAGAATCAATCGTCTCAAACCCCACAAGATATTGTGTTGTTATCACTATGTTATGGAAACGTCAAAACTGTAACATCGAAGTAGAAAATAATAACTGTTCAGAACGCTTAAGGTGAAATAGCAACTGTTCAGAACGTTTTGGTTTTTTTCATTTTCTAATTATCATAGAAATTAAAATAAAAAAAATAGCAGCATGGTCATGGCAGTTATAAGTTTTTTGCATCAAAAATATTTGCTCTAGTGTCATTTTATCTAGGGAGAAAACAGTCGACTACGTTTGTAATATTTTGTATGGAAAGAGCCCCCGGTACCCTTTCCTATTAAGTTCGTTGAATACTAGCTCACGTTAATCCTGATCTCGTGGAAATTTCGGTATTAAAGTATGTATATTACTCTCAAGGATTTAATGTATCCTAACATCAGGTTTGAACAAAATTGTTGTAGTTTCATAGTATATTCAGCGCAAACAAATATCGTTTGAAAATTCAATTTTCAATATAAAACAACGACCTTTCTTCAGCCGTACCAACATTTAGATCCTTTGCCTTAAACACTAAACAGGCAATCTCATAAAGTCTGGAGATAATCTGCTCCCCCGTTGTTTGGCTATCGAATTTCTCATCCTATTAACAAGGTTCATCTATTAAATCTATTGTGTTAATAATTGGATTAAACTGTCGAATAACCGAGGCTAGAGAAGTTCAATGTCAGGTCATTGAATTGATTCTATTCGAAGGGAATGATCTGTCTGTGTGTTTCGTTTTCACGCCTAAACGCTTTGACGCTGTCTTCTATCTTAGTTTCTATTTGTGTTTGTCTGTAATTGGTTTTCTATTTCTTTGTTTATTTTGTCTGTTTAGCTGTAGACACTCAGCTTAGTCGACTATATCCAGAGGAAAGAATTCGTCATTGCCTCTGGAGTCAACTAAGCCACGGGTTTCATCACGATGTTTTCCTTACCGTAAGAAATGTTGATTAAGTATATTACGCTACACTAGGTATTAGTGTAAGTGACAAGTAAAAAACATTAGCTTTGTTCATATAAATTGCAATAAGACACGTATTGCATAGCTCAAGTCACTCAAATGAAACGTCTTTTATGTACACAGGTATTACTGCAAATGAAGAATAAAAGTGAAGCATTCAATTTGAAGGTAGACTCTAACTTCTTTATCTGCCCTTTAACTGAACACTGCCTATATTCTAAGCACCCAGTACACCGTCAAACAACGCCTAAATCTGAATTCCCAGTGCTCTCTCACATAATTTAATGTTGGCAGAACATTTTTTGCCTCTCGATTTCAATCTGAAATGCCGCAGTAACTGTGTAATAGCTGATTACATTACCCTATCGTGATAACCCTGTCTTACAGATTCAGATTCTTTCTAGATAAATCGGGACTGTAAACGATTCCTTGTACCTATACTACGTACAAAATGGAGTTCGTAAAACGTTATTTTTATTTGAGCTTTCTTGGGTGGCTCGGTTGCTAAGCAACGCGCCCTTATTTTAGCATTTCTCGCCCCTTTGCGCCCCTGCATTTATAGAGCACCCTTGAAGAATATGTTTACACCGTGATGTTGGATATTTTATGTATTTTAGGAGAATCAAATTGGGATTTCCTGCTGAATAAGTTGTCAAATGGTACTCGTGTTGGGTTAGGATCACAAAATATCAGACCAAAACTTTTGGTAGGAACCGATATTTTATTATTGCATTATTTTTAATGACTTTTAATTACCTACTTACATTATTTTTTTAATGATACTACTAGTGTAGTACTACGTGGCAACCACTTAAAATGAAACTGTGTTTTTACTTTTAAGCTTCGCACGATTTGCGATATAGCCAGTTAGCCAGTGTCAGTGTCAAGTGATGTTTTTATCAAGTTTAGATGTTTATACTTTTTTAATATTGTTTCGCTAAGCGACGGACAATCTTAAACGAAACTTTACTGTGAAGTTTTTTCGGTTATAGTTCTTTAAGCAGTTTCTTGAAGAAACCGCTATTATTTTTGATCTCAGTAGTTAACTAAAGAAAAAATAAAGAATACATTTATTTTGACAAGCCATTTTGGAAAAGTACAGAGACAAACAAACAAAGGAATTACTGAGAATAATTTGTTGTCACCAGTTGCTTCGAAGGCACTAACTACCGACACTTTTTTCGTGCGTATTATGTATATGTGCGTTTAAAACAAAAGACGATCTAAACTAAAACAAAAAACGATGTAAGCTAAAACAAAAAACGATCTAAACAGAAACAAAAAACGATCTAAACAGAAACAAAAGACGACTGAAACAGGAACAAAAGACGATCTGAACAAAAACAAAAGACGATCTCATCAAAAAAAAAATACGATTGAAACAGAAACAAAAAACGATCTGAACAAAAACAAAAGACGATTCCAACAAAAAAATGATGATCAGGACAAGAACTCAAAATCCTTTTTTGCCAACAAGAAATGGTCACAAATCACTTGTTTATTGTGTTCACTTCAAATTACGCTACGGTGTGAATCGCATCCCCAGTCCCAAACTTCCTCAGAATTTTGTCTATTGAAAGCTCGCCCTTGTATATCAGTCCGCCCCATCTATAGTGCAGTTTTCACCCTCTGATAGGGACTTAATGCTTGCAACCACGCTATCCTTACATTATTGTGTTTCTTATTTTACTACAATTTGCATAAGTTTAACTGTTCGAGAACTCGTAAAGAATTTACACCCTCAAGGTGTTTTTAAGGTGGTCCTTCAGGATTTCTTCATCAAAAAGGGAACAAACAAACAAACATACATACATAGACTGATCAACACATTACCACTCATATGTGTCGCGTGTTGGGCCGATTCTTATTTTTTGGAAATACATGAACATTAATAAAAATCTCAATTTAAACTGACTGGTGCATAAATTTTTGAAAAAACTTTAAATTAGATTTTAGCTTTCTGTCAAAAATATGTAGACTAGATCTAGGTTTTAATAAAGTTCAGATTTCGCTGAGAGTGCAAGTGGCACTTGAGACCTTCATGTGCCTAGGAAGGAATAGGTTTTTTTATGAAACATAAAACTTATAGAAACATTATAGGTTTGTAATCATCATTCATTTCATTCGTTTCATTTTGATAATCGTGAAGGGGACTCTTAAAGGCATATTCTACTAAAATTATGTGTAATAAATATGGGGTGGAACTTTCAGAAATTTTAAATAGTTGTTAGCAAGTTGTTATAATAATTACAGTTTATAATACTTAAGTGGATTGGTACACTATTTTCGCGCATTAAAGTCACTATATTTTTGTGACATTTTACAAAAGTTTATTGCTCGATTATACTTATAATCCGACTAACATCTGACTTGTTGCTTGTTACTCGTTACTACTGTGTTATAATACTTTTGATGTTGTTTTATATTTTTGGCGTGTCTTGAACCAACTTTAAAACTTTTAAATAAAACAAGAAACAACGAAATTGCATCTCATATGTTTTGCCCCTTTTTGGGAAAAGTACTATAATCAAAAATACCTTTTTTTTTGTTAGCCTATATCGTCCCACTGCTGGGCAAAGGCCTCCCTAACATCTTTCCAAGTATTTCGGTCCTGGGCAAGGTTTAGCCAGTCTGTGTCAAATGCATCAAGATCGTCACGACATCGTTTACGGGGTCAAAAATACCTGACGATAAAAAAATCCTATAAAATTATAAAAGCTGTATGTATACTTAACTATACCAAGTTTCGTTCATTTCAGTTTCTAAATACGACCTGCAGAGGAGTGCCAACAAACATACTGACACAGGAATGCAAATTTCGCAGGAAATGAAGCAGAGACGCTTCGTTAAAAATTTTAGGCTATCAATACTTGTCTTATCCTAACCGGCCTTAAAAAAACAGCAGCTTCTCAATTTAACTGAATGTAAGCCATTTTATGGCTGTTTGTACATAAGATAGATAAATCATTTATTGCATTACACAAAGGCACATACCTGCACATGTATCACTATCGCTTATACTAATTATAATTATATAAAAAAGCAACAAATAAATAATAAAAATAAAATGATAATATAAACAAAAGTAAATATACATTGAAAACGTGGTACGCAGTGTGCCGCAGTGCTGCAAATGGGCAGTAGCTCAGTGTTGGGTTTGCTAAAAGAAGCAAGACACTGATTTACCTAAGTGTGTGACTTCACGGAGAAACGATGGTCCACAACTGACAACCGCAAGTAAAATTGACATTAAATTACTCACAAAAAATAAAATAATAACTGTAGTAAATAAATAAATAAATTCAAATTTTAATTTGGTGGTTATACATAAATATATCAATAAATACATAACTTCTTTGTTAATTAAAATAAGTACCAAAAACAAAACAAACGTTATTTCCTACGGATAAGTTTATCATTTAGGTCAAGCAAATTACCAAGTCATTACAATTCAATAACGCTGCCCTGTTTACTCAAGTTTATCTGGACAAACAGACTTGTCCAAATGCGTGCTCATTAGCTGTTAGCGATAGCTGATAGTTGAGGTGGATGACTTGTTTGCGCGTGTAGTTTGACTTGGGGGGGGGGAGGATTAGGGTGATAAATATGGACGAAGGGCGGACACGAAGTGTAGACTAAACTGTGTCCTAGTGAGCTTTACTTGATTACCTTTTCTAAATAGATAGATAACTTTATTTGTACAACACAGGAAGAAACAAAACACGACATACACAAAGTAAAGTAATAGCTCTAGAAAGTATAAGTTGCGATTTCTTCCAGGCAACCTTTGGAAAGAATTGTTTTTTTTTTAATAGACGTTATGAAGATTTTTGTTTGTTTGTAACGAATAGATTTTGAAACTACTGGACCGATATCGATATTGATGAAACTTTGCAACATTGCATAAATATTTAATCAATTATGCACATAATCATTCTCATTAATCACACTATCCATTGTAAAACCGTATGAAAAATCATGTAGGTAGCAATTTTTGAGGTTATTGCATTCAGATAGACAGGTGCGCCGGACTTTGTTTTATATTAGGTTCTAGCTGCGCCCCGCAGTTTCACCGGTGTAAGCCCCGATCCCGTGGGAATTTCGGTATCAAAAGTCCTTTTCCATCCCCTAAACTACCGTTATATCGATTTTCATCCAAATCGGTCCAGTCATTTGAATGTGAAGAGGGAATAAACGAATAGATAGATACCCATGTGTCAAACAAATAGTATGCAAGTATTAATTTCAACCTATCATTCACAATATATTAGAACAGGAATGTCAGTGTGTCTATCGTTAAATCAATACATGCTGTGACCGATAGCAGGCCGACCACTGAGGTCGGCTATCTGAAGACAAATATGTCGGCTACTCATGAGTTATTCAATGCAATATTATATTCATATCGATATAGTAAAGTATAAATTTAAATTGAAAAAAAATCGGCCAAGTGCGAGTCGGACTCGTGCACGAAGGGTTCCGTATCATTTTATTATGTTTTTAGTATTTGTTATAGCCAAACAGAAACACATAATCACTACATAGTATAAACTAAGTCACTTTTCGCCGTCCCTATGTCCCTATTTCCCTTTGTATACTTAGATCTTTAAAACTACGTAACGGATTTTGATGCGGTTTTTTTAATAGATAGAGTGATTCAAGAGGAAGGTTTATATGTATAATACATGCATAATATAGCCGTGCGAAGCCGGAGCGGGTCGCTAGTCTGTGATATTTCTAACTGTCTTTCTTTTACGGTTTATCATATCAGCCTAGTGACAGACAGACAGTGGAGTTAAGACTCCATTGTCCGTCTGTCTGTCCCACCCAAAGTACCCAAAGGGCAAAAACGGGACTCTTTTTACTAAACTGTACCCTGACACGAAAAGAAGAACCTGGTGTTAATTGACGATACAATTTGGACCCCCAAATTGTATCGTCTATTAAAACCAATTTTGAATTGAAAACCCACAAATAGTAGAAAGACTCGTGCAACAACATACGGTCGGCTGCATAATTGCAGACCCACCGTAGAGCTCCAAAACGACTGTCATAAGAATGTTTTCATCACGAGCAAGATTCTAGACACCTGCTTTAGATGAAGTTTAAAGTCTTCTAACTCATCAATTAATCGAACAAAAATTATTAGAATGCAAACATTCCAATAATAGTAATTTTCGAACTCTACCGAGGGCTGCAATTATGCAGCCGACTGTACCTAATAAATAAAAAAATGCACGTGACGCGGGACACGCGTTTGGAACGAAGTCCCTTTTTTGGGTTCCGTAGCCAAAGGGTAAAAACGGGACCCTATTTTTTAAATGTGTGAGATTAGTTTCTCTTACGGTTTTTTCGTTTCACGTTTCCGTAGCGCGTTACATTTTTTATTAACTTGGCCCCCTCGCCAACCCGCGATAAGGAACTTCATACCAAAAATAACTTAAATTTGTAAATAAACCCCTATCTTCTTAGAATTAAATGATTTTTTAATAAGCAAGTAAGTATTGTTGGAATTCGCTTGATATCCGTGATTGAGATCCACCAATTACGGTCGGTTGTGACGCGGAGGAACCCTAACGGAACCCGGAATTTGACAAATTAATAGCTCTCTTAACTAGATTATTAGGACGCTTCGAATCACAATTGAATTTTCGGAATTGTTTGAGTTTAAAACCGTTTTCCTTTGCTTTAGATAAAGATTTAGTTTGTGGATTAAATTAAGTTTGACCCTTTATTTAAAAACAATAGCCAATAGTAGTCAAAGGCCTGTTTACATTGAAGGATTATGATGGATTAAAGTGGAATTCAAAGTAGAATCAAATCTATCAATCTATAATAAGACTAGAAACACCAAATCTATGGATTACAATGGAATAAAAAGTGGAAACAGATTCTTTAATGGATTTGTTTTGTGGTTTAGAGTGAAACAGAGCTGATTACAAGCATATTTGGGTCACACGGTGTTAGTTGCATGCATTTTTTCATCATAATTGTGTCTGAAGCTAGAAAGCGAGCCGCTGTTTGTTTTGAAGTTTTGCCATGTAATGTCAACCGGGGCGGCTTATTGTCACATGCAGAGTTTATAAAGACTCAGTCGCAATGTATAATTATAACCCAAACCGAAATAGGAACGAAAAGGCCCCTGAGTATAGGTAGGTACGGAATTAATTTTTTAAACGGCCCTTCAGGGCTATATCCTAACTAAACTTAGATAGAAAAAAATGCAGAAAGGAGTTGCGTGCCAGATATTAATAAAAACTAAAACTACATCATTCGGTTTTTGGACCTTGATATTTTTTCAAAAAAAAAAACTCCATGTTTTTGTATCAATCGATAGTGTTTCTGATAGAAATACATTCCTGAAAACACACAAAGTAAATTGAAGGCTCATTTTAAAACTAAAGGCAAATATTATCATAATAACTGAAACGGTAAAATACAAAGAAAAACATAGAAAATCAAAGCCGTTTTCGGCCAAGCATTTATTATTCACTGGCAATGTAGAATATTTTCATAGGAAATGATGAATAAATCGCTTGGAATTCAGTACTTTTTGTACTTATTTTAGATTGAAATAAAAATGTGTTTTTAAAGAAATAGATTTATTTTAAATAGATTTTTTGTTATTTTATAGTTCAGGGTTTACTGGCACGATTAAAGTCTATTATAGAATCAGAGAGGAATCAGGTAATTACTAATTACTATTACGATAGTTACTATGTTACAGCGAAATAAAACGATGAGTATCGCTTACCATACATTTAGTTGTTGTTTTATTGTCGTTTAACATCATTTTGTCACATTGTATTGACGGTTGATAGATAGGTGCAAAAATTACTTGATTTTAGCCGTATGCAGTAATTGTACAAAGCCAAAACTGAAATAAAACAACACAGGATTTTAAACGGTTTCGTCGCATAATATGACCATCGCTTGATAGTGAATTACCAAAAACGCCAAAGGCCAAGACGTACATTTTCACCCGACTACGGCAAAAGGAGGGTTATGTTTTTTTTGACCGCGATGTATGTTTGTATGTATGTATGTTTGCCTGTGCCCTCATAACGTCTAAACTACATAATTGGCGTTAAACTTACGCCCCCTTATTCCAAAACGAGGATTAAGGATAGTCCGAGATGTGGATTTAAACCTTAGATTTGGACACAGATTTACTCGTGAACTATAGTCTAAACTCTATCCCTATAGATTATATAGGGAACTATAGTCTAAACACTATCCCTATCAATTATATAGGGATAGTGTTTAGACTATAGTTCCCTATATAATCTATAGGGATAGTGTTTAGACTATAGTTGACGAGGAAATCTGTGTTCCGTGACACACTACAATTTTACAAGTTTCTTGCTACGAAATCTAGTTTCCTGTGAAGAAAAATACATGTTTTCTCGTAACTGATATCGTACGAGGACGGATTATGTTTAGTTCGTAACTGGTTACGAAGGTCCAGTTTCATAAACGGTCGAACCAGTTATTTCACTACTAAACTTTAAAACAAGATATTTACATTTGTTTTTAAAACTTGAAAAATTTAAACCATACCGTGCCGTTTTATACCGTTTTAACCACTTTAATAGAGAATACAAACAGTATTTCCTAAAGAGAGAAATACTCGTAAAAATAACTTTACTTCAGTACCCACTTACTTACTAACTTACCTGAAAAACACATTATATGTACGTGATTCTATTTCCATTTTAGCGGAACACCATGTTGTCGATATCTTGGGTAAATCTAACACTTCCACACATCAAGACATGTGACTCTAGGGGGTGTTGTTTTTACAAATGATAGTTAAGCGTTTGACCACTATCACAACTTCTTCTTTTCGAGTGAGTTACGTTCGACCAGTAAAATTCTTCCTGCCCAGTAGCTAGTCTCTGCAACTGCAGCAGCGTTGGCCTCTACCATGTCCTCCAATGTGCAAGTATTAGGGCACAATGGGCATTGGAGTAGGTGCACCATGGAATGCGATGGGTCTCCACACTCGCAACTGAAACCTTAAAAGAAAACTCGAGGGTTTTAATAAGGCGTACTACAGAGTCAGGAATTTCCTGAGCGATGATCTGTCTTGAGGTCTTATAAGGTCAAAGGTCCGTATACTTTGACGACCCAGTCGGCACAATGGTCACCATGCCGGACTGCTAAACACAGGGTTGCGGGTTCGATTCCCGCCTCAGACATGTATTTATGCTTAGATTTATTTATTTATTTTATTTATTTATTTTCATCGAATCAACAGCTCTTAAGTATAATTTAACAAAAACAGATAGATAACACCAACAGCCAATAACAGATTCGCACTATTTATGTTAAGCAAAATGAAATACTTGTCGTAGAGAGTAAGTTTATGTTTGTCTAGTATGTATGCCAGAAATAAGAAGCTTAATATTAATAAAGTATATATGTATAGTACCTAATAGATAATAATTAGATGTAATAAATATAAAAGTATATAAATATAAATAAAATATAAATAAAATATCTATAACCCACAAAACAAGCTAAAACTTACTTTATATTATATAGTTAGGTATTTATTTATTTATTTTTATCAGATATCAGATATTTGTCTGTGGTCTCTAGTTGTTTCTATGCATTTCTGTATATATTTACAAACTAGCGACCCGCCCCGGCTTTGCAAGGCTATATTATGCATGTATATACCTTCCTCTTGAATCACTGTATCTCTATTACAAAAACCGCATCAAAATCCGTTGCGTAGTTTTAAAGATTTAAGCATACAAAGGGATATAGGGACAAAGGGATATTGTTTTATACTATGTAGTGATAGTGATGATAGTGAAGAAAGGTATATCCGTTGTCTAGCACCCATAACACAAGTCTTATTACTTAGCTTGGGCCTAGATGGCGATGTGTGGAATGTCCTGCAATATTTATTTATTCAACTTCAAAATTTGTACCTACGCCAAGGAATGACGAACAAAGACCCTTAATAAAGCACCAGCTGAATTTCCACCATGAATCAGTACCGCAATTTGCCTGGTGTAGAAGAATGTAGATGGTAAATATGACGTTACAGAAGTGTACTCAACGATTATCAGTCCCCCTAGACCAGGGGGATGGTTTATCGTGAAAGAGTTCTTGATAGGAGGACCTTTCCTTGTATAGGGGGATCGTTGGGGGATGGGTAATCGTGAACCTACTCGACGACTTCTCTCCTCAGCAGTAGGAAACTGTGGGTTAAGGTGAAAGGGTACCTGCGCTCTCTCCATACAAACGTAGTTGACTGTTTCCTCCCTGGATAATGACACTAGCACAAATATTTTTGTGCCATAAAATCTATAACTGCCATGACTATGCCCCTATGTTTTGGTTTTTTTTTTTATTTTCTCATTATCATAGAAATTAAGATTTAAAAAAATAAAAAATAAAATAGGGGCATGGTCATGGCAGTTATAAGTTTTATGCACAAATAATATTTGCTCTAGTTTCATTATCCAGGGAGAAAACAGTCTACTACGTTTGTAATAGTTTGTATGGAAAGAGCCCTATACGGTACCCTTTCCTTTTAAGCAAAAAAATATTATTCTGATAAGAAGACCTTCAAATTGTAAACATCAGAGAGCACAGTAAACCAATTCTAGAAGTATTCGCAGATCAATCTCATCAATATTACTTTTGAAACACCCTGTGTGCATCCGGTCGTTAAACTCATCACCGAATCGACTGAATTCGTCTGAACACCCCTTCGTTCTCAAGGTGAATTCAAAGTAGGTAATGGCTACGCAGACCACAGACTCTTCCACTAATTCCAGATGTCTTCAATCGCTGGTGCTGCTTGGAAGAGTAAAAAAAGGAGGAAAAACATTATATAGACACTAGCTTATAAAGAAAAAACATAACTTAGGATTAACAAAGAAGACGGAATAAGATTACCAGGTGACCAAAGTAGCAACTTTGGCCAACAGATCGGCATTCCAATCCAAATCGGAAACGCAGCCAGCTTTTTAGGCACCTTACATAGAGAAATTTATTTGGCTTTCTAAAAATATTTTTAGAGACGTATGCTGCTCTAAATGGGTCGACCTCAGTTAAGAGCCTTACCCAAGCATGCTTTGATACAGCGCTGATCTTCCAGGTCAACTGAAATAATTATGTCTATGATATAATTTTTACTCTCGGATTCTAAAACAAATATCTGAATTTTCGTAAAACTACTAAACTCTTTCTTATTATTACGAACGCAATTCTTATCTTTACAGTCTTGACCACAGGACACTTTGACTAGCCGTTGACCAGGAAAAAATCTGATATAGATACCGCCTTTCATGGAACGATTTTAACTAGTTTAAAAAACGGATTTCAGTAAACCAATGTTTTTATATACAGAATAATGTTTTTAGTCTGCCTTCACACTAAGTAAGTGGTACGTATGGAAAATGTGTTACACATTTCATCAAATATCTTGTTTTATGGTGCTTTTACTGAAAGAGTTTTGTCATCAAAAATCGACTGTCTTTTTTTTTAAATTAAGGCATCGCATGTTGACCTTCATATTGAAACGAAAACGAAAAGGCCTACCTCTTGTTTTGGTTTCGATGGTCTTTTGATTATGTTTCGATCGTCTTTGTTTATGTTTCGATAGGCTTTTGTTTGGATTTCGATCGGCTTTTGTTTGTGATTCGATCGTCCTTTGTTTATGTTTCTATCGTCTTTTATTTATGTTTCGATCGTCCTTTGTTTATGTTTCGATCGTCTTTTGTTTATGTTTCGATAGGCTTTTGTTAGTGTTTCGATCGTCTTTTGTTTGTGATTCGATCGTCCTTTGTTTATTTTTCGATCGTCCTTTATTTATGTTTCGATCGGCCTTTGTTTATGTTTCGATCGTCTTTTGTTTATGTTTCGATCGTCTTTTGAACACAATTATACCTCGCGCAGCGAATGGTGACCTCTGCGGTAAGTGGAAGCGGTATGCGCAGAAGTCGATATTTATATGTGATTTTTTGGCATTAGAGAGCAAATTGAGTTCTGCGCATACCCCTTCTACTTTCCATCAGAGGTCACCATTCGCTGCCCAACGTATACAAAGGAACTAATGAGAAAATAAGTACTCATTCCATTATAGAACTCCAAGTTAGAACTTGTTTTGGTTTCGATCGCCTTTTCTTTGTTTTCGATCGTCTTTTGAACACAATCACAAAGGAACTAATGAGAAAATAAGTACTAGTTCCATTGTAGAACTCCATGGAACTGGTGAGAAAAAATGTCAGTAGTCCTATAGGACAGTTTCATGATGGAACTAGTAAGAACATACCGCAAAATCAAATCTCTAGTCCAACCAAATATATTTTTAACTCCTGAATGTCAGATATTTAGTCAGTTTGTGAGCATGATCACAAAAAACAATAACGACCATGAGCCTAAGTTTGTTTTTAAGACTATTCAGAGTGAACCCATACACGATTATAATGAATAAAAAATCATTGGTGGTTGTCTGTAAAGTCGGTTTACGGATGATAATTTTACGTATTAACGTCATAAGAATTGAGTTATTTTTTTTGTTAGTCCTTTTTATATTCTTTCTTTTTTTGAATTTTTCTGTTTTTTTTTTTACATATATTTTTTTTTTAATAAGTCTTCTATTCGTACACAATCCCAGGTAAGCGATATTATTATTAAGTAATTACTTTTTCCAATGTTCTCCTCCATTCATTTATTCGTAGTCATTCCTTTCAAATAAAGATGTAAATGCCTCAAACATATCTAAACCAAACAATTTTACAACTACTACTAACAAAACCCAAGGGATCTCCATCCAATAGCGTAAAGTGATGTTGTATGTAGGTACCTACGAGTATATCTCAAAACGAGGATGTTCCCACGAAATTGGCCGCAACTCACAATCTAGCTCTGAGTAAGTTAATGCAGATGTTACACTTTAACATTACCTAGTTAGAGAAGTACCTACTCAAAAAAATGAACTTTTCGTTGGACTCGCGTTTAGAGCGAAGCATCACTCTACATATTTTTTATATATGTGTAGGAGATTAGTTTCTCTTACGGTTTTTCGTTTCACGTTTTCGAAACGCATAACTTTTTTCTCGGCTCCTCAAAAACCGCAAAAAAAAAAAAAAAGAACTGCTTTCCAATAATTTGAACCTACTTGAACAGTATTTAGATGAATTTTTTTTTGCATCAGGAAAAATTATTTGTAAAATGTCTTGCTACTTTCTAACTTCAATCCATACGTTATATTTTTTTTTTTATAAAAACTACTGAATTTCATTTTTGATATTGAATTCTGTGTAGTACTATTATATTTATACCGGGTGGTTCGTCAGAAGAGATTATTAAGTATCATGAAATGTCAAACATTCATAGAAATAAGTTTGATAGTTACACGGGTCACTATCGAAATGACCTTTTCTCTGAAAGACATTGAATGACATAAAAGCAAAATACTCGGTTAGCAGAAAGTCAACTCAACTGGACGACATAAAAGCAGAAGTAGCAAAACGACTAGAATTGCAAATAGTCTAGATTCCCACTCAAACACGGGAATTATTAACATAGGCTTCCTTTGTATCCTGATATTCCACAAACCGTATCGGCACTTACATGTGTGAAAGCCCGAGGCTCAAGCTTTTTATAAATGAAATTTGCAAAAATGTGACACACATATCCCACTTCAATTCAAATCCTGTACACATACAAATATTTAAAAAAAACTAAAAAAACACCCTTTAATAAAAAATCCAACTAAAAAAAATAAAAAATAAAATTTAATTAATTTGGATTAAGAATATTGTAAATAGTAAGCGTGTTACATTGTGATGCTACACCTTCATTATTTTTCTTTTGCAATCACAATGTAACACGCTTACTATTTACAATATTCTTAATCCAAATTAATTAAATTTTATTTTTTATTTTTTTAGTTGGATTTTTTATTAAAGCGTGTTTTTTTAGTTTTTTTTAAACTATTAATTTATTTTATACTTATTGGTCTTTTGTACCGAAATATGTTAGATCAGACCCTGGTTACCATTGAAAGACAAACTACTCGTCAAGACGATTCTAACGAGCCCAAACTCGATGGGGTTGCGTCGTTTTATTGCGAAGTTCCTATGACCACCTTCCTGTTCCATCATCAGACCCTGGTTACCATTGAAAGACAAACTACTCGTCAAGACGATTCTAACGAGCCCAAACTCGATGGGGTTGCGTCGTTTTATCGCGAAGTTCCTATGACCACCTTCCAGCTCCATCATCAGATCAGCACCATGTTATCATAATATTGCATTGTCACGCGATTTACACATGTATGCAAAATTTCAGCTCAATCGGTAAACGGGAAGTTGATCAAATTTAACTTGCAAGATTTGATTACAGGTTAGTTACATACATACACGTCGACATAATAAAAGCGTGTTAAAAACTAGCTGCGCCTGCTAATCATTTTCTACGGAATTTTCTTTCATAAGAACTTTCTCCTGACAATAACACACAACAAAAAAAGAATTAGCGAAATCGGTTCTGCTGTTCTCGAGAGTTGCGCTTAGCAACACATCCAGCGATTCATTTTTAACACGCTTTTATTAGTTTCACCTGTATGTTTGCTTGTTTGTATGTAACCGACTCTTTTGGGCACGATTTTGCCCCACTTAGAATGATCAGATTTAATTCAAACTTTGCACACTTGTCAAATACCGATGACAATGCAATATTATGATAACATGGTGCTGATCTGATGATGGAGCTGGAAGGTGGTCATAGGAACTTCGCAATGAAACGACACAACCCCATAGAGTTTGGGCTCGTTAGAATCGTCTTGACGAGTAGTTTGGCTTTCAATGGTGACCAGGGTCTAATCTAACAGATTTCGGTAATAAAGACCAAAAAGTATAAAATAAATTAATAGTTAAAAAAAAACTAAAAAAACACGCTTTAAAAAAATCCCACTAAAAAAATAGAAAATAAAATTTAATTTTGGATTTAGAATATTGTAAATAGTAAGCGTGTTACATTGTGATTGCAAAGGAAAAATAATGAAGGTGTAGCATAACAATGTAACACGCTTACTATTTACAATATTCTAAATCCAAAATTAAATTTTATTTTCTATTTTTTTAGTTGGATTTTTTTAAAGCGTGTTTTTTTAGTTTTTTTAAACTATTAATTTATTATATTATAGATAGGTACATAAAATTAATTCTAACATAAGTTCATAATATCCGATAATAGGAAAATTCATAAAAACTCAATAATGTGGCAAAATGGGCGGCCTTATCGCTAAAAGCGACTTCTTCCAGGCAATCTTTAGAATAGATAGATAAATAAATTCTTTATTGTAAACACAATTTTCAAATAACATTAAATACAAAGGGCGGCTTTATCGCTCAAAGCGATCTCTTCCAGACAACCTTTGGATCTTTGAAAGTATCGGTTTTTAAACCTAACACAATGCATCAAAGACTCTGCAAATTAAGTAACAATATCTTCTGTGCAATCATACTTATTCTTTGGAAAGATTACGTACGCGACCGTGAAAGTGTCTGTTTTAGCACTTTGTATGTATCGGAGGCATTCCTCGGTTTATACAGAAGGTTCTATTTATTTAGTAGCCTCAGTTTTATGACGTAAGCCAGAGTTTTTCTAGCAGTTATTTCGGTGAGAAATACCTAATTTTTGGTTTACTATCCGTAATATGTGGGGCGTGGTAGTTTTTCTTGATTACTTGGTTTCACTAGTATTAAACAAAAGCCTGTCTTTTTTCACACTAAATATTGTTTTTCATCAAAAATAGACAGATAGATCATTTTTACTGTAATTTTTTTTTAAATTATACATTAAATTGAAGAAAAAAAAGCATATTACACAGAGCGGCTTTACCGTTCAAAGCGATCTCTAAAATCCAACCTGTTTGGCCGTACAGGAAACAAACTTTTTCCACACAAAATCCACGTCACTTCAATGCATAGAGTATTAACCAAGCCGCTGTCTGTCTATCCCTATGTATGCTTAGATCTTTAAAACTACGCAACGGATTTTAATGCGGTTTTTTTAAATAGGTAGAGTGATTCAAGAGTAAGGTTTTAGTATATATAAAAAACGCGGGCTACAGCTAGTTAAATATAAAATGCATTTCACAATTCCACATCTAACGTCTCTTCTTCTTCTTCTTTTCTCCTTACCTTTTCCCATATCAGTTGGGGTCGGCACTCCTAATTCCACATCTAACGTCTCTTCTTCTTCTTCTTTTCTCCTTACCTTTTCCCATCAGTTGGGGTCGGCACTCCTAATTCCACATCTAACGTCTCTTCTTCTTCTTCTTTTCTCCTTACCTTTTCCCATATCAGTTGGGGTCGGCACTCCTAATTCCACATCTAACGTCTCTTCTTCTTCTTCTTTTCTCCTTACCTTTTCCCATATCAGTTGGGGTCGGCACTCCTAATTCCACATCTAACGTCTCTTCTTCTTCTTCTTTTCTCCTTACCTTTTCCCATCAGTTGGGGTCGGCACTCCTAATTCCACATCTAACGTCTCTTCTTCTTCTTCTTTTCTCCTTACCTTTTCCCATATCAGTTGGGGTCGGCACTCCTAATTCCACATCTAACGTCTCTTCTTCTTCTTCTTTTCTCCTTACCTTTTCCCATATCAGTTGGGGTCGGCACTCCTAATTCCACATCTAACGTCTCTTCTTCTTCTTCTTTTCTCCTTACCTTTTCCCATCAGTTGGGGTCGGCACTCCTAATTCCACATCTAACGTCTCTTCTTCTTCTTCTTTTCTCCTTACCTTTTCCCATATCAGTTGGGGTCGGCACTCCTAATTCCACATCTAACGTAAACGACAAAAATATGGATATTTTCGACTCCAATTTTGGCACGCTTCTTGTATTAATTAACTTAGCCAATGCACTGTAGCGCCATCTAGTATTTAAATAAAAATCCCATAACAAAGTTACTACCTGAGTTTTTTCCTTAAAAGCAGCCATCCAATTTTTTTTTTTTTTTTTTTTAGTAACACTGTTTTACCATGAGGTTAAAAAATTGCTCCGGTTACATTGTGACTTGAGATCCTTGTTCACATTACCGTAATATACCGGTAGATTCACACCGGTTTTTACCGGTTTATACTGTCAACTTAATATAAAGTCTTAATATAAATACTAGCTTTTACCCGCGTCTTCGTCCGCGTAGAAGTCGAAAATGGTTCTAATTCGATTTTTAACTTAAATAAATGATAATTTCAATAAAATACGAAGCACGTCTTCCATTAAATATTTTAAAGAATGTTTATGCATTTGAAGTAGATTCGGCCTAGGAATCACTTTGTCCCATACAAACTTTGCGCCATTTTCACCCCTTAGGGGTAGAATTTCGGAAAATCTTATCTTATCGGCTGTCTGTCTACGTTATACATAAAACACACCCTCCAAGTTTTAGGTCTCTGCAATCAGCTGTTTAGACTGCACGTTGATTCGTCAGTCAGTCATTCAGGACAAAGCATTTAATATGTATAGAAGATCTTTCGGTCCCACTATGCTAATTTTCATCTTTTTTTTTCGTCTAGTCGTTTCACCGTAAAGTGGAACAAACAAACAAATAAATAATTAATAGATTAGTTTATTATTAAACTAGCGACCCGCTCCGGCTTCGCACGGCTATATTATGCATGTATTATACATATAAACCTTCCTCTTGAATCACTATCTATTAAAAAAACCGCATCAAAATCCGTTGCGTAGTTTTAAAGATCTAAACATACATAGGGAAATAGGGACAGAAAAAGCGACTTTGTTTTATACTATGTAGTGAGTAGTGATAGTGATAATGAAGTGATAGTGATTAGTTAAATTTATAAAGTAGTTATCTACCCTAGAGTAAATTTCTTTATTCATTTGGAGACATGCACGCATTAAATCACTTTGAAACGTCTTAAAAACTAGGTTAGGATGTGTACCTTTAGCACGCGCCCACCCACGATCGTACTTAGTAATCCGTGTGATTCTGATATGTAGTAGTGGACTAGGTGCCTTTACCGACACGTATCATGGTGGAAATGAACGCAAAATATTACAACCTCAGTTCATAAGCTGGTTTATAAAAATTCAAAAAAATACGAGTTTTCTCCTTTATCTTAGGAAGTAGGTTGATTAGAACAACTTGGTGTAATAAAATTAAAACGTCATCGGGTTATCGACGAATTGAATTGTATAATTCTATTAGAATATTATTCAATTTAGTTCCGTTAGTTAGATAAGAAACGCATGTGACTAGAAGAGTGATGAGTATGAATGTAGAGGAATGGAGAGGAAGAGGACGACATAAGATGAATGTGAACGATTAAATGACGACTAATAGGAGTGAATGGAAGATGAAGACATACTGCGCCGACCACCAATAAATTAGGATAAGGCGAGGAAGATGATAATAACTCAAAAGTGTAGTGGAAGTAAAAATCATTGTGGAACATGGACTATTCTCGTTGCCTCCAAAATCTTCAACTACGTTCTATTATAAAAAAGTAGCCACCGCTTTACCTAATTTGCCGACAGTTTCCTGAAAATCAACACAATTTAATACAAAATATAATTTGATACTGGCTATGTCCACTAGCCGAGGGAAGCCATAATTAAAAGAAAAAAAAATACAATGTAAATTAGATTACATTCCCTTCGAACAAACAAGCCACAACAAAGGAAAAAGCTAACTGTAGCTTACAAATCCTAGATTAACCCATAAATATCCTGTCTAGACATTATTATGCACCCCATGTGTGGTTTACACTGCATATTTGACAAAGAGTAATCGATATTGGTATGGTATAGAGACGACACTCCTATTGTCCTTATTATTTACTCTAAATATGGATATCCAATATAACTAAAATAGAAAACGAAGATAGAATTCGCATAAATTCTTGGTAAATTGCTTCTTATATTGAGCGAACGTTAGATTTCTACAGCGTATTTGACTATTTCAAGCGTTATTTTATCTAGATTTTTGTATATCTTATAAAAATCTATTCAGTAGTTTTGAAAATTATCCAACAAATATAGACGTATTCCAAACTGTTTTTCTTTATAATATTAGTACTTAATTACTTAGTACCTATTCCATTTCAAACAAAATATTTTATTTTAAAGGTGTTTTTAGTAAAAATTGTCTGCTTTTTGTATTAAAAACTAGCTGCGCTCCGCGGTTTCACCCGCGTAACTCCTGATCCCGTGGGAATATCGGGATAAAAAGTAGCCTATAACCTTCCTCGATAAATGGACTATCCAACGCAAAAATAATTTTTCAATTCGAACCAGCAGTTCCTGAGATTAGCGCGTACAAACAAACATACAAACTCTTCATCTTTATAATATTAGTATAGATTCCGACATATCGACAAAGTTGACCCAGAACAGAGCGTTCTGATCAAGAGTAAGTAAAAAACCCGACCTCAAATCATTATTCGCTTTCTTCTAGCCTTATCCAATGAAAGCAAATAATTATTTCAGGTCGGTTTGAGGAAGGCGTTTTAGTAGGTATGTTTTAGTAGTTGACGCTAGTGTCAGTTCTGATAATATTTTTGATCTTCACGTTTTGCGTTGGTTTGCATAGATATTTAAATGGGGTAACAACGGAACTCTAGGGCGCCATTGGATCTTTATAGGTGATTAGATTCGTCCTGACTGTACTATTATATCCATACGCTTGGTACGGTGTGCAGAAAAAAATATTTGATTTTTAGGTTAGTCTCAGAGCGACCCGTCTCCGAGGTTCACAGTTTCAAAATTCTCGCGAAATGACGACTAAGAATAAATTTTGTATTAAAATACCGTCAGCAAGAAAGTGCTTTACCAAATTTTTAATTAATTATTCTAATTAAAGCTTTTTGTTAATAATTGTAGTTAGGAATAGAGTGTATTATTCATGTATTATTTAACTGATTTTGCTAATACGTCACTACCAACTTTTATCATTGCTTTTCAGTTAAACGTCATAACTTGATTTTTGCAGAGATCGAATAACTAAATCTATCTAAGTCTGATTAAGTCAGAAGATTACATAAAATAAAAATACCTACACACTCAAAATTACACCATGACACAAAACCAAAATACAAATACACGTGCATGTATCTAGTTCACTGATTTGATTTTTTAAGCTTTCCGTACCCAATTCTAAAAAAGGGACCCTATTCCTAAGACCAGGCTGTGTATCTCATGAACCGTATTAACTAACCGTAGCTAGAAAGTTAAAATTTAAACAAATTGTTTTTCTGTTGCCGTTAGAACAACAAATACTAAAAACAGAATATAATGGTACATAAACATTCGTGCGTGGGTCCGACTCTCACTTGGCCGGTCTTTTTATCTAATAAACGTTTTGTTTGGTTCTTATTACTAAACTAGCGACCCGCCCCGGCTTCGCACGGCTATATTACGCATGTATAAACCTTCCTTTAGAATCACTCTATCTATTAAAAAAACCGCATCAAAATCCGTGGCGTAGTTCTAAAGATTTAAGCATACATAGGGATATAGGAACAGAGAAACCGACTTTGTTTTATACTATAGTGATAGTAAAGTGTGAATAACAATATACAAAGCTAAATTTTCGGCCAGAATTGTACGCTAGTCTTTAATTCTCAGAAACTTTCATAACATTTCTTCGTAATAACGGCTTTTCGGTTTCAAAATTATCGCATCAAGAATTTGTTGCCTTGTAACAATTTCTGGGAAAATCTATTATACGTTTGTTCTAGGTTTATTTATCCGGAAAATACTTAAAGTTTAAGGTCAACAAATGAATCCTTTTCATCCCCACTCAGTAATAAGGGTTGTAGAACCAAAAGCAAAAGTCGATCGAATCGAGGAACCGAAAGGCTAAATAAAATAAATAAGTTCTAGTTTTTTTTTGTAAAAATGAAGTTTGAGTGATGTCTCGCATAGTACCTACTTAATTAATTAGTTTCGTTTATGGTATTAAAAAGTTGACTGGCTTAAGTGTCACAGAAAAATGGTTGTTTAACTTTACTAGACATTGTTGGCAATTTTTTTGGATTAAATATTCAAAATATAAAAAATATTGTTTTTTTTTCCAACTTTACGTAATAAAATAAAAATTAGAAATGAAAATTAAACTATTTTAGTTACTTTTTTATAAACGTGATTACTTTTTGTTTTATAAATAATTTCATTGAGAGTTCAAGTGGCGAAAACTTTAGATAATACTAAATAAGAAATAATGTTTTTTTCTAACGCTACGCTATTCGGGTGTATCTTTTGTACTTTATACATGTAGGTACTCAATTTTGTACTAAACTCTTAATGTTAAATTATTTTCTGAATCAATTAGGAACGTGAAGCGGAATGTTCTGGAAGCCTTCACTAATTGAGTACGATCAAAGTTAATAATTCAGGAATGTATCCCATACTAGCATCGGTCCAGTTTCACCCGTGTAAGTCCCGATCCCGTAGGAATAGAGGGATGAAAAGCAGCCTATGTTTCAAAGACTTCAATTTTATATTCATGTAATAAAAATAAATATAGCAGAACATTGCAGACAACGCCATCTAGCCCCAAGCTTAGCAACTAAGCTTATATGTTGTTGCTTCTTATCTTCAAAGAAGGCTAGCAAAAAAACAATTGATCAATCTTAAAAAAGAAGAAAAACTAAATAAATATGTACCTACGTACCTATGTTACCTATGTGCGTGTCCTAAAAGTATATATGTCATTTATTCGTTATCTAGCAACCATACCACAAGCCTAGTTGTTTAACATGGGGTTAGATGGCGCTGTGAAAAATGAACTACAATATTCATTTTTTTATTTTATATCTTCATTTTTACACACAAACTTAGTCAGTAGTCTGTGAACTCTAACACAAAGTGAGGCGGTTTTTTTTTAAACAAAATGAGCCCTTTTATATGGAATTCCTTTGAAAATAAATAAAAAGGGTCCTCATTAGTTTGTTACTTGTATTTCGTTACGTTCTCGTTATCTTTGAGTCTTGTTATCGAAGGGTTTCATAGGTTCACGTTACAGGCTACTGCTACATGAATTTTTCATGTCAAAGAGAGAAAGATGTTTAACTAATAATCTTAAATTTTATATAGAGGGCAATATATAGGTCACTTTTAGAGTATTTCTAATAAAAATTCGTCATAACATTTTGAAATTTGAATTTTATATTTATCTATTCTATACTAATGACGCATTATGCTCGGAATATGTCTACGAAATAAAGTGCGCAATACCATCATTCGACAACGCACCAAAATAATAGACGTAGGGTACCGCGTCGCTAAATTAAAATGGGCGTGGGCTGGACATGTGTGTCGAAGGGGAGACGGAAGGTGGAGCAAAGCTGTTCTCGAATGGTGACCAAGAATCGGGAAGAGAAGTGTGGGCAGACCACCAGCCAGATGGCCCGACGACATAAGAGCTCATGCTGGGGCAGCGTGGTCCAGAAGGACCGGTGATAGGACGTTGTGGAGAGGCGTTGGAGAGGCAAATGCCCTGCAGTGGGCTAATACATGCTGCTGAAGAAGAGGAAGAGAAGATATACTAATGACGGCTCCACACAAATTTAGAAGTTCAGTGAATACCAAAAATCTTTATCGAACTATGCCAAATTCTAAAGAGGACTAAGAAAATAAATAAGATGCTCTGTGGGATGAGCGGTGGTGGCTTAGTGGTAGACACCTGGAGTTTAATTCTGAAGGACATGGGTTCAAATCTGGCCGTGCATCAATGGATTTTGTCTTAAGATAAAATTATGTGCGCTAATTGCTCTTATGCTGACGGAAAACATCGTGATAAAATGACGCGGCTTAGTTGGCTCTAGAAGTATTGGCAAGTTCTTTCCTCCGGACATGGTCGACTAAGCTGAGAGAGTAGTAGGTGCTGGGCAAGCCTACTCCATCCTCACGCAAAAAATACCCAATTAAAAGGGTCTAATTGCGGAAAACAGCCTGTATACAAGTACATAAGTATAAGATGCTCTTTCTATACCAAAATTAAATTTCTTTGTATCAAAGTAAACATCAAAAACAATCTCGTTTGTGCCTATAATTAGACCTTAAAACCCATGAGATTCTTACGTTAAAAGTTAATTAATAACGGATTTTCTGCAATCACGCTAACCTAAGCTTTTTACATTAAAGTAACTCTTCCTTTTTGCAAGCAATTAATTTTAAAATGCAATTAATCAGTACTCCTTATCTTCGAATCTCGAGAGAAATTATAGTCTATGCCCTGGAGAAATGGGATGAACTTTAGCCACACTGATATTGATTCAAGCTTTCTCGCACTAAGCGGCTGGTTACACAGGATTGTGCTTGACGCTTGAGGATTGAGATGTGTCGTAAGCGTGACATTCATGCCATTGAATAAAAAAAATCATCAATTTCGGTATACAGGATGAGTTTTTTACATGGGCCTTCAGGGCTATATTTAGACGAAATTGAAATTTTGACCACTTGCATTTATGACGACATCATGTTTAGACCATCCGCTGCTTAGACGAACTGCTACCTTAGACTACATCCCCCTTATTCCAAAACGAGGTTTAAGGATAGTCCGAGATGTGGATTTAAACCTTAGATTTAGATACAGATTTACTCGTGAACTATAGTATAAACGCTATCCCTATATAATCTATAGGGATAGTGCTTAGACTAAAGTTTCTAATAGATTTTATAGGGATAGTGTTTAGACTATAGTTCACGAGTAAATCTTTGTCTAAATCTAAGGTTTAAATCCACATCTCGGACTATCCTTAAACCTCGTTTTAGAATAAGGGGGCGTGAGTTTGCGACGATGCGATACTAACTCTTATATATAAGAGATAGCGAAAAATGTTGAACTAAGTTGCGTGCCCGATTATGACAAAAACGAACGATGCAGCATTAGATTTTCGGAAAAGTCGTTATCCTTGGCAGTAATTGAACCTGTTGATTTTGCAAATCATCACCTATATTTTTATACCATTCGATAGTGTTGCTGATACAGATCAATTCTTGGAAACAAACATAGTATGGCAAATCCAAAGAAATAGTTATTTTTTGTAGTAGGACTCCTGGAACGATTTAGTGGGAAACCGTTGTCCCATATTTGGACATAACGATTGGACTAGTGGGATGAACATGGGCATGGAGTTAAGCAGTTCTCATATAGGAGATTTTATAGCAGTAGATAGATCCTAGTTTTAGTAGCATAAACATTTTTAACGCGGCCGTAACACTAAAAGCACTTTCGCCGCCTTATATTTAGGTATTCAAAAGGTCTCTTTAGTCTAAAAACAGTATATTCGTGCTTTAAAAATGCATAAGCCAAATCTTTATACGGAGGCAAGTTTGGGCAACATCCTTTAAATATTGAAAAACTTACATCAGGGTTGCCATTACGAAGAAACTTGAGTTTGCAAAAGACATTTCTATATTTTCACCGTGCCAAGGGATTTAGGTGGAGTTGACTAAGGATGGGGTTAAAAAGTATCGATAATTTACCTGTATTGAAAATATATCGATTATTTTACATATGCACAGAGTGCTTTTAATGCAATGCAATGTATCATAAGATTTTGACGACCGAGTTGGCACAATGGACACCATGCCGGACTGCCAAACACAGGGTTGCGGGTTCGATTCCCGCCACAGACAAGTATTTATGCTTAGATATTTGTCTGTGGTCTGGTTTTTTCTATGTATTATAAGTATATATTTATAAAAGAAAAGTATATAAGTAGTATATCCGTTGTCTCGCACCCATAACACAACACATAGTTACTTAGCTTGGGGCTAGATGGCGATGTGTGGAATGTCCTGCAATATATATTTATTTATTATTTTGGACAGACTTGGAGACTTATTGCTATAGGTGTGATTTATTACAAAATATTTTATTTGGGGGTCGTGCTACTTAGACCACATCATCACTTACGTTAGGGTGATCTGGGAGTCAAACGCTGTCCTACTACGACGTAGAAACTACGTCTAATTAAAAATAATTCGATACTTAATTCGCGTTTTGTGTTGCTCGGGTCATGCGACTAAGTGTAACTGGTTTAAGTACTAACTTAGATAAATGTACTCGGTAACTTAATTGTCGAATGCTTTTATCCAACTAATAAAATGTTTCACTAATCTAATTACGTTGAGAGAAATTAATAAAACTCGAGTCCAAAGCCCCAATTTGGCGATGGACACGACAGACTTAATAAAATTCGTATAATATGTCGTTAAGGGTACAAGGTGACTTTAACCTTAAGGTCAAAATAGACTACAAAATTTCGACCGGTCGACAAATAGACGATCATTTTAGTTTTTTGAAACGAAGTTCCTTATCGCGCTTTGTGAAAGCCCCCTTTCGAGACGGAAAAAATTAAGACCAATAGTTGTAACGACACTTTTTGCATAGAAAGCAAGCCAGTTATTTTTCGTCTTTCTATTTCGCATTGAACAGTGTGGTGTCGCGGCGATTATTTACAAAAAAAATAATTACTATTCCTTCACTAATTAAAAAATGGAACTTCGTTGCATCCGGGTGTCCCTTGACACCTCTCAAGTTAATTTTTGCGTTTGACCTCATCTCACCTGTTGTGAAGCGACGATGAGGTCGAGGATTTAGCATGCTCGTCTAGAAGGAGAACGATATGCTTGGACAATACGATGGATCGCGACGAGTCACTTGGCACCATGACTTTGTCCCGGGGGTGGTGTTAGAAGCCGCCGGCCAATGCCTACTACCGCCTGATTGTCTGCTTCTTTAGCACCACCTGGATGTTGAAGACTAAAGCGTACCGTAAAACCTGAACCGCCAACAAGACAACTTCTCGATTAATAGACTGTTTTTAAGTTATATCTACCGATCGAGAATTAGTCTCTTTTGCTATCGCCCCTATGTTCTTTCAGGGCTGCATAAAATATCAACTCTCAAACATTGAAAAATCCCATCAATAATTTACCGAGAAACCGAACTAACCGATAGTATCGATATATATTATCGCCATTATCGATATCAATTTTTCACGTCACTATTACAAAATGTTTTAACTTACAGAAATGTCCTCAGTATGACCCGAAAGTTGTTTTACTATCGATATAAAACACCTATATAGATTTATATCTTCTGAAACTTTTCGCCCTCAGGCTTTACCTGGGCCTTTATTTTATGTGTGTACTAATAAATTTTTGGTGAAAATGTCGAAATTAGTTTTGTACTAGCTTTTTCTGGAGGTTATATTTTATTGATATTTCGGTGAAGTTCGCAAATAGGTTTGGGATAGACTTGAATGACTGAGGTGAAAAGTTTTTGCTTGATTTGTTTTGTGTTAATTGGTTTTAGTTAGTTAATTGCCTATTCTCTTTCTTTTTATATCACTAAGCTTTTGCTTGCGGCTTCGTCCGCGTATAAGTCCAAAATGGTTCTAATATGGTAGGATTGGGCCAAGGAATCACGTTGTCCCATATAAACTTTGCCGTCCTTTTTCATCAAGGGGAAGAATTTCGAAAAATCCGGTCTTATCGGATGCCTACGTCATACAAAGAATACATCCTCCTTTCAGGTCTCTACGATCAGCGGTTTAGACTGTGCATTGATCCGTCAGTTAGTCAGGTCAAAGCATTTTATATGTATAGAGATAAGGTGGAAGTGACTCTTCGTCCTCTAATACCTACGGCCTGGGTGAGAAGAATTTGAGGGATCGATCTGTACTTTAATACTAATTTAATAAAGAGGAAAGGTTTTTAATTTTTTCTTTGAAACGAATAGGCTCCGAAACTACTGGACCGATTTTGATGAAACTGATATGAGTATACATTGATTTATTAGGAGTAACAAAGGCTACTTTTGATTCCGATATTCCCACGGGGTCGGGAGTAACACGGGTAAAATCGCAAAACGCTTCTATAGTAGGTAAATAATATTTTTTTCAATCTTAAACTTGTCCTATTTTTGGGTATTTCAAAATTTTTTTACGGTTGCAAATTACTTAGTTCTTATCCAGGTACATTTTATGTTGATTTTATTAATAACCGTAGGTTTTCAGGAATGTTTGGTCACTAACACTCGGAAGCTTGAATACATTTTTCAATATCAACAACTATTGTAAAAACCGTTCCCAGAATCTATTCAATTAAAAAAATCTGCCTGGAAACCGAAACAATATGAGTGATTTTGCCTACCTATCCATGAATGAAGCTTTAACGTAACAATGTTTCGTTCTATAACCATTTCCTTTTTTTAACCATCAAACAAAATATTATGTCAACATTCTTACCCGTGAACTGTGACTGAAACGAGGATCATGAAAATTTATCCAGCCGATAAACATGGGCGTTCAAATGAACTGTTTCTTTCAAGATAGACATTCCATTCAATAGAGTTTTATGATAATTTAAGAAGATAAAACGTAAAAGTCTTCTTCCACTATATCGGAGCATGCTAGAAAGAAACTTAATTGGACAGAGTGGTGTTGGCCTAGTGGTCGATACCTCGACTTTCATTCTTAAGGGTGTGAGCAATAATGAATTTTTAGAAAGATATAAAATTCTAAATCCTGACTGACTGATTTCAACGCAAAGAAGCCAATGGATGGATCGGTCAAAAAATTGGCCAATTCTCGTAAATGTAATTTTTCAAATTACATTGCAATATCATTCCAATTGCATTTCGATTACAAAAAATATTCTTTAGAATACCAAAAGCTGACTTTGAGGGGGTATTTTGAGGGTGTTTTGGTATTTTGAACAATGGTAAATTAAATTAATGAAATATTGCAGGACATTTCACACATCGCCATCTAGCCCCAAGTACATCACTAGACTTGTGTTATGGGTGCTGCTAGACAACGGATATACTAAGTACTTATATAGGTACCTTTCTTATGTAAATATATACTTATAATACATAGAAACAGCCAGACCACATACAAATATCTGAGCATAAATAAATTGCATGGGTTTCTATACAGGGTTATTGGAAATTATACTAGCAAGCCGTTGAGGGCTACTTCTGTGCACTTTAACAAACAACTTTTGTTCTACGTCTTTTGGAAATTCGAACATTTTTTCGAAAATTTTGAGGTTAGGTTTATCTGAAAATCAGCTGTTCCTTATACGGAGAGGTCATTAACCTTAAAATTTTACTGATTTTTTAAGTTTTATCTACTGTTCTTAGTCTGAATTACCTTTGTTTTAAAATCAGCTGTTTTTCGAATTTACATAACCTCAAAAATTTCATATTTTTTTTTCGAATTTCCAAAAGTTGTAGAACAAAAGTTGTTTGTTAAGGTGCACAGAAGTAGCCCTCAACGGCTTGCTAGTATAATTTCCAATAACCCTGTATAATTTGTAGAAATTACCTAATCATGTTTTAGCTTAATTTTTTATGTTGGAACATAACTATGGGCGTGGACCCTAATACCTTTCTCCATCCGTTTCAATGTTCGTTGGTAATACAACTTTTTACTTGAATAACCGCCAGTTGTACAGTAAAAATTAAAATTTCAGTTTCAGGGTAACAAAGGTAGAAACTCCAACGAAACATATCGTAAATATTAATATTTAAAGTAACCACTGCCCCCTTGTGATATTGTACCTTACTAAATCATAACTTTAATATGTTACCTTTTAAAGTAATTATTTACTTCAGCTACCCAAACAAAAACACATAATATATTATTTACGATATAGAATACCAAAATACTATTTAAATTCGACTCGAAAATAACTATGAAAAACTTTATTTAATTAAATATCCTTCCTTCTTGTTTTTTAGAGTACATAAAAACCTATTTGTTTTGGTTTTACGGTTAACTCTAAGGAGTGAATGATAAGGGTTTTCACTCTAAATACCGGTACCACACTCTAAATAGCGGTATTTCACTCTTAATACCGGTAGCGGAATAGATCAATTCTATTCGTGCAACAGGCGGAGCGCGGCTTATATACGAGGCATATATCGAGTAAAATAGGTAACTCCCGATGCCGTGGGAATATCGGAATAAAAGCCTATGACACTCGCAATTAGTAAATGTATCTTCATACCAAGTTTCATCAAAATCGGTTCAGCAATTTCGGAAACAAACAAACAATAAAAAATTTCCTTTTTTATTTAACCCCCGACGCAAAAACGACGAGGTGTTATAATTTTGACGTGTCTGTCTGTGTGCCAGGAACGGAAAAACCGATGTTGATTTTGTTTCTTTTGTTTGAAATGTGAATTAGTCGGAAGTGTTCTTATCTATGTTTGATCGAAATCGGTTCAGCCGTCTGAAAGTTATGGGGGATAGTCAGGATAAAAGGTTTTTGAATTCTAAATTTAATTTATATAATAACTAGCGACCCGCCCCGGCTTTGCACGGCTATATTTTACATGCATTATACATATAAACCTTCCTCTTGAATCACTTTATCTATTTAAAAAAACCGCATCAAAATCCGTTGCGTAGTTTTAAAGATTTAAGGATTTAAGCATAGAAAGGGACATAGGGACAGAGAAAGCGACTTTGTTTTATACTATGTAGTGATATATTATTTTGGTTTGAATTTGGTTCTTAATTCGAATTGAATTCAGAGCCGCGAACCGTAAATACCGGTAAAAAAAATGTACATCCTTATGGCTGACTTCACTTTGATCCCCTTAATATATTCGAATGAAAACATGTTAGGACACACCTTTACTAAATAATTAATGCAGGAACATGTTCCTGTGATCCTTTCATTAGGAATCAATGGGAAATGGGATTTATTACTGCTTTGAAATATAATATGGTTCTTAGATGTTGAAGGATCTTTTAGATATTATGTGATAATGAGGTACCTAATGAGAGAGTAAATAAGGTTAGGAAAAGGTTGAAGCTTGTTACGTATGAGATGGTTTTTATACACGTCCAAATAATCATTTTGATAATGCTAATTATTCGTCCCTTATGTATTTATTTAATATATTCAGTACACAAGAAAACAACAAAAAAAGATCTGTAATGGAAGTATTAATATTAAGTTTTAAGTTCCGAGCCTAGTGCCAAAACACAAAATGCAATGAGCACCGCCCTCCCGCCCACTTGAAGAGGCATGCAATGAGGACAAGCAAAAGTTAGTATTAGTGACACCATTCATAAACCACGACACGTGTTTCGCGTCTACACGACGCATCATCAGGATTGGACTCCGACCGCGCTATAAGGGCGACAAACGTTAGATACGACGTCGCTCTCCGAGATGTTGCCTCGCTGAACGCTGGAACAAGAGCTCTTGTTCCAGTTACAATATACAATATAAAAAAGCTATTGCATAGCGAACGCTCGGCCGAGCTACATGGTAGGCGGAGTGGGGGGTGTTGGGTTTTATTTTCGTTACGGAATTTCTTGATTCGGTCGCCGCTAAAGTTATGCAATAGCTTAAAAATAACAAAATAGGTAAATACTATATTTTTTACAGATATGCGGATGAGCTCTGGGTCACGTGGGGTTCAGCTAATTGGTAATGTGACTGTACTTCCACGTAACTTTGTCATAGAGCTCTATATTTTGTCAGTCGCTTCTAGCCTATCCACTAGACACTGAAGTCTGTGCAAATGTTTGCGAACCAACATTGTTGGATGCGGGGGATGCAAGCTCTCTGTACTCTGCTCTCTGTGACGAAGTACGAGTGTAGGGGGGATGTGGATTTACGTTAAACTATAACTAAAGCAGGCAAATTTGATAAGTATAGATGGTGGCAACGGTGCTAACTGAAAGTTAAATGGTAGGAATATTATAAAAGGGATTAAACGATGATGAGTTTTTTTATCTAATTCATCTATGAGATTGAATAAATGTGAACCTGCCAGGGTTGCCAGATGACATTTTTTTTTCTCGTACCAGGGTTGCTAAATATCTCGTAATTTCAACAGATAATCTCGTAAAAGCATAAATTTAAAGAAACTCAAATAAAATTAATGAGTTTTTGCTTTTTACTGTATTAAGTAACTTGTGTAGTCATATTCTTTGCGCTTGGGGCTGTTAAATTCAAACAAAACAATTAAAAATCATATTTTTTATTAATTATATTCGACATCAGGGATGTTAGTAAAATCATCTTTATTTTTAGAGTATTGCTTTTCAGCTGTAATTCTGGCGTACATTTCTTTTGATGGTTCGAAATTTACGCAATTACCTATGCGATTTGGGCCTTTAGCGCTTTCGGAAGCTAAAAGTGTACCATTTACTGTATCTGTGATAAGACGATTTCTTAAATCTGTTTTTATTAGGTTAGACTTACTAAATACCCGCTCACAGTCTGCATTTGCATGAGGCAAAGCCAAGACTGCGAGGGCAAAACTGGCCAATTCGAAGAAATCTTGTGTTTTATGTAAAATCGCCCAAAACTCATCAGGCTCTGTGGTATTTTTAAGTAATTTGCATATTTACTACTACTACTAACTAAACTAACTTTTTGGCTGATATAGGTATGCGAAAGAAGTCGTCATTGTTAAAATCTCGTAAAAAAAGTGTACGATATTTTTGTTAATCTTGAATCTCGTACAGACCCTCTAAATCTCGTAATGGTACGAGATTTCTCGTACGTCTGGCAACCCTGGAACCTGCTAGGCAGCTCCGTATTAGAGCATAGGGGCCACTCCAAATATAAGAGCAACTAATTATTAAAAGAATACAAACTTACCTAAACAAAATTACCATCACAATAAACAAGAGAGTGATCTTATAAGGATTCCTTTTTTGCCTTTTGAGGTACGGAACTTTAAAAACAAATAAACACTTGTAGGGATTTCGTTGCAGTCTCAAGTCACACACATTAGGTTTCTAAAAAAATTGAAAATCAACAATTTTTTTGAATGTTTCTTTGCAATGACAATATTTTTATAAAAATCATGGTTGTTTGTAATGGCTCTGATATTACTAGACCGATTACGATGGAACCTATTAAAAATATACTTTTTGGTGTAACATAAGTATCTTTATCTTTATCCCGTTATGCCCGCGGAATAAAGACTGACACGGGAGAAATCGTAGGGCACTGCTACTTACTTTTTTTTTCTAATCTACCAAACACCCTGTCCAGTATTCAGGTCATTGCCCTTAAGACTAAAAAATACGTCCGTCATTCAGAACATCTTAAAAGAAACGAGGGTCCTCTTAAGGGATTTTTATTCTAAGCGTCGACGCCATCAAGTCTCGAAAGTTAATCGCTTGTCAAGCGAATTTAGGCTATGTTTCATTTCTTCGTTACACTTTTAGATTCAAGTTCGCTTGCATTATCCAAACTTTGTAAAGGAAACATGATAATTTATACGTTCCTATTTTGTTACTTGCCAGTATTCTTATTGGTCATTTATAGAATGTAGCAAAATGCTATACATAATATAACAGAATATTTTACGTAAAATACTAGAATGTTATATGGAAAATAACGTTATAGTATGTTATAGGGACAGTAAATATCAAAATATTTCACACAAATTAATGATTTTTTCATACCATCGAAATATTTTAAACAAATTATCAGAATTTTATATTAATTCCAAAATATTTTGCTGTAAAATTTCCTTTTAATAGATGAATTTTCTAAAATCTATATTAATATTATAAAGCTGAAGAGTTTGTTTGTTTGTTTGAATGCTTTTTATCCCGATATTCCCACGGGATCGGGAGTATGCGGGAGTTACGCGGGTCGCTGCTAGTACAATATATATCAAAATATATTACGTAAGATATTAGAATGTTAAATGCAAAATAACAGAATGTTATAGGTATAGAAAATATCAAAAAATAAACACAAATTTAGTTAAGTTTTAAGGGGCTATTTCCGCAATTTTAGACAAATTAATGATTTTACATACCTACCACCGAAATATTTTACACATTAGATCAGTTTATGTAAATGATTCCAGAATTCCAGAATCAATTTTATATAAATAATTCCAGAATATTTGGCTTTGAAAATTTATTTTCAATTTAAATGTATTTTAGTAAATAAAGATAATAATATTATTTCTGTTTGTTTCAGATGTAATCGATAATAATCAAACTGTTTAAAGATTTAACAAAGCGGATTCTACAAGGTATGTTTTACAGAAAAGAGTATTATGTAAGAGTATGGAGATTAGTTTAATTATCAGGATAACCCGTCACTTTACGTGAATTTGTTAATTGGTATTTCTTTTTTGTATTCATACATGGACAGTTGACCGCCCAACTAAAAAAAAATGTGTCTGTCCGTTTACTATGCGGGCGAACGCAGACTACTGGGTAAATGGTCCGCTTATCGCAACATTAAGGTAGATAATAAAAATAAAAAAATGATTTTCTGAAAACATGCTCAACTTCATTTTTTTACGGTTTTTCGTTACGCGTTTTCCTCAACACGTTACATTTTTTCTCGGATAGGCCTAGGTTCCTTATCGCCAACCCGCGGTGAGGAACTTCGTTCCAACAAGTGAAAGATTGCTCCAAGGCCGGCATAAATAAAATGCTTCAATTTGATTGTCGCTATTTTGAAGGGTGGTGAAGATACTTGGAATTACTATTCATGTACAACAATCGACTTTTGCTAACAATAAATATAGAAAATAGTTTCCCAGTATTTCTTGATTGGACACACAATATTACTAGCGTTTTGTATGGAATACCAAATCTAGCGTACTGATATTATAAGATACTAGCATCACCCTCGCGGTTTCGCCCGCGTAACTCCCGATCCCCTGGGAGTATAAAAAGTACTCCCAACCAATCAATGTATCCTCATAACAAGTTTTATCAAAATCGATCCAGTAATTTCGGAGCTTAGGCAATACAAACAAACAAACAATCAAATCTTTCCTCTTTGTAATATTAGTATAGAAGTATAGATCAGTGTTCCTAGGTTAAGTACTAATATATTTACCTCGGTAAATATCTCGACTTTCAACCCGAACGTTAAATCCCGGCCGGGACTGTGCATCAATGGATTTTCTTAGGAAAAAAAATATGTGCTCGTGATGTAACCCGTGGCTTAGTTAACTTCAGACGTAATTAACAAGTCCTTGCCTCTGGACACGATCGAATAAGCTGAAAGGCAGGCGTATTGACAAGTTATTTCTTCCGGACTAAGCTGAGAGGGTAGTACTGGGTAGGTATTACTCCATGTTCACGCAAAAAGAACTCAAAAATCCCATAAAAAAGTAAGAACTAATAGGTATAGTATTTTCTAAGGTTTTCACGACTTGAACCCAGTACTACATTTAGTTAGGTCTCAGGCCCCGCAAGCAACAGCTGCAATACCACGGGACACCGTTAGTCAATTCTGCGTTAGATGAAACCTTTTTATTAATTTTAAGTAGACGGTAGCTTGACAGCATTTCACATAATATTGACGTGACAACGTCTTATAAATTGGTTTGCCGGGTGACACTTCAAGAAACTGCGTTACGCTCCGCTGACGTTATGCGCTCACAATGAGAGCGAGTGAGAGGCACGCGGGCATGGTTAGCCCGCCTATTTTTGTAAGACGAATGTCAGTCTGTCTCAGTCTGCCTGCGACCATGGGATCTGCAAAGTTCCCGAAACGTCAGGTTTAAAATAAAAATAAAAACGCGAATATATCTATCGGCGCAATTATGATTATTGACCTAAACTTTGATTGGTAAAACTAACTTTCATCTAGAATTCATGAAATTATTGATTATTCAAAACAATATTGTTGTTTTGCAATAACATGTTTTCATTTCGTTGTAATAATTCTTGAAACTAACGGTTAATTTAAACTACAATAATAAACAGTTAAGAATTTAATTGATAGATCAATTTACATTGAATTTAACTATTAAAAACAAGATTCTAGTGTTTGAAAAACATTCAATTGACTTAAACACAAAATCACTATAAATACAGCCGCAAAACAGTAGGAAAGCCATTCCAGCGCCAGACTTCAGACCGAGCGGACCTCCCTACAACCTGCGGTTTCTACTCAGCACCATCGAAGCTACTATTTGAAGACGAAGCTCCTAATCGAAGATTGGTCTACCTGATGACGTCGGCTTCACTGACGTCATTAATATTTCTAACCAAAAACCACTTACAAAAACTACTAACCGAAGAGTCGTCAAGTGGACGATGAGATTGGTGACGTCAGCTTTGCTGATGTCACCGATATTCTTTAAGTCCATGGAACACCTCCTCCGTCATATCCGTTCAAATATATTTATAACTAATAGGTACTATTAACAGGCGACTGTTGGTTGCTTTCACAATAGATTTAAGAACCCAATTCCAAGTCTTCGTCCATCAACAAATAACGTAAATTCAGCCTGAGGCACTACAAGGAAAACAAACAATAATTGTATTTTGTTATGTTTTTCTTCTTGTATATTGTCTAATTGAATTCGGAAGTAAAACGAGTCTGAAAAGTCTCAAGTAAAAGCTCTATTACTTTGTGAAGCCTTGAATCAATATTGTTTGTCTTCTCAAGTATAAATACCTATTTAAGTTTCCTCAGACAATTCATCTTACAAACAAGATCGCCGCGATAGAGAGAGATGTTCAAACAAAAACAGATGCGGTTCAAGTTATAAGAAATATTTGATTTAGTTCCATTGTAAATTTATCCCATTTTTCCAATTCTTCATTTAATAACCGATTCCCGATTCATCTAAAATTCATACCATTTAAAAATCAATTCCCGAATCAGCGCAAATTACTATGGTTACGTAACGGACAAAAAGGAAAAATTATGCAAACAAATATAAAAACAAGTCTTCGTTTTAACTGTGGATTCTGCGTTAGTTTATTTTTTTTAATGTTCAATGTTTATCATTGTTCTACAGATTATCGTGCTCGCATATTATATTATTCATAATATCAAATTATTTGTTGTAATAATCGCGTACGAATTATCTTGCTGCTTATTATATTCTAAATTATTAAGGGGCAGCGCAGTAAGACGAAAATTGAGTGGCCGACTCGACGCCTGGATTTTCATAAAGTGCCTGCTCGACCATTTTCGTAGATTTTCACTGTTTAGTGACCTAGTAAAAATGCTTGCTGGACCAATAATAAAAAAATAATAAATAAACAAAGTTGAAGTCCACATAGTATCTGCTAGTCGCTTTCGGAGGATATGGATAGAACAGCTCAAACCAACGGATCGGACTATTTCGCATACAGACAGCTATTATAATGTACGCATCCGCTAAGAAAAGATTTTATAGAATAGAATAGAAAATAATTTATTTGGGCAAGCACACGGCAAAAATAAATATTTAGAACAGTTAGGAGATGTTGACAAAAAAACATAAAAACACTGACATGTACAGAGAATAATAAGAAAAAAGGTACAAGATTAAAAAAGACAGAAAATTAAAAGAATACAATGTAACAAAAGAGTAAAATTTCTCATAGAATATTTCTTGAAACGATCTGCTACTGCCATCTATTAGCACTCACTTAAACAAATATAGTTTATTTTTTATTCGCTAGATGGCAGTAAAAAATTTAAATCAGTGCCATCTACATTCGAATAGCGGTCTTTCTAGAAACTAAGTTTCTCAATTTGTGTAATAGATGGCAGTATAAGTTAAACAAAAAGACTAACACAAATAAAATCTCATCTGTCGCGTCAAAATCTGTCGCGTCAAAATCTGTCGCGAGAACGGTTGAAAATGCTCACCCACAAAAGTGCCCAACGCGCCATAAGAAGTTTTCACTTCAAAAAATAAAAATGACAGAAAATTAAAAGAAGTAGAATAAAAAAGTATATTAAAAATATCGTACCTAAGGAGCCGTGTGCCTCCGAAAAAGCTCTGCCTCAGCAAAAAATATCTGCAACAACATTTTGTAAAATTTAACTCTTGCAAAGTTGTTTAATACGCCCCAGTTTAATATAAAAGTTTATAACTTAGACCGCATCAAAGTAACATTCATCAGTAAATGTGGCGAGAACTGCTTTAGACTAATTATTGTGAGTGATTTACTTTCACACTCAAAATAGCATCTCTTTTGGGGCGTTTATTAATTGTTATTTATTTTACCCTTGAACTTTGTTTCTAGTTGAAATTGTACGAAACTTTAGTTTCTAAGTCTGATATAGAAATTCTATATTAATAGAGAGTATTCAGTAACTTTTTAATGAAACTTACCACAGAAATCAACCCAAGTAAATGTTGGTATTCATAGTTTAATTAAATTTGACGACCCAGTTGGCACAATGGTCACCATGCCGGACTGCCAAACACAGGGTTGCGGGTTCGATTCCCGCCTCAGACAAGTATTTATGATACGATGATGATTTATGATGATTTGTCTGTGGTCTGGTTGTTTCTATGTATTATAAGTATATAATTACAAAAGAGTATATAGGTAAGTGTATATACGTTGTCTAGCACCCATAACACAAGTCTAGTTACTTAGTTTCCGCGCTGGCAACACTCAAGCGAGCAGCTGTTTTGAATTTGTCCCAAATATTTAATTATTTTATTAGTTATTTTGTGTTTAAATAGCCCAATTACAATTTCATCGCACCTCTAACCATAGTATTATCAATATCTGATTGTTAATTAGTGAAAATTAAGTAAATAAGTCGTGAAATTTGTGACGGTCGGTCTAACGGCTTGTCAATTATTGTTCTGTGTTCTTTTGAATATTTTTGAAAGATATTCAAAGTGATTTAGTGTTTGTGGGTTTGTTTACCGATTGTTCTCGTGAATATATGTTACAGTATATCCTACGCTGATAACAGCCAGGTACTTAATTTCTACAAATTCCATGTAAGTACAATAAATTGACATACCGGTATAACCTACCTACTTAGTTGCTTGAGGATCTGCCTGCTCATTTTCCCAGTCGTTTTTACCTATCATTCTTTTAAAAATGCAGACTAGAAAGGCTTTCGCTGTCGCTTCTCGTCAGGAAACGACCAAACTGCAACTTACTTTACAACAACTAAAGACCGCAAATGAGCAGGTTGTTCTATTGAACAGCGAACGGGACGATAATGAAAAGGAACTAATAAGTACAATAGAACAAAACGGGAAATTAAAAAATAAATTGTCTCAATTAAATTTAAAATTAGAAGATATTACTGCGGAGCGGGATAACCTCAAAATATTAATAGATAGGTTTGATAGTTGTAGTGCAGAGTACGAGCAGGCTTTACGGCGCATATCCGACCTTGAGCAGGAGCTCCGTGAGGCCCATCGGCATATCACACACCTCGAAGCAGCCTCACAGGAAACGGCAAAAATAGATTAGAATTATTAGATAAATTAAGTCTATGCACCTTAGAGTTAGAAAATAATCAAAGGCAACATGCAGCCGACACTCAAAAATTCCAAATTAGGCTTAAACAATTACAAGATTCGCTTGAATCAGTGAATATCATGTACGATAAATCGAAACAAATTATTGAGGAATATTCGATGGCAATGGGGAAACTTATAAACTCAACATCTCACTACGCTGACCGTTTTGATTCATTATCGGACAAAACAACTTTTGTTTGTGACCGCTGCAGCCAGCCAGACCCAACGGATACACCTGCCTTGTCGAGTGAACGGCTGTGTGATGTCTCACAGCCATTATATTCCTCACCTTATTTAAGTTCTCAAATAAATAAAAAATTTAAAAATAAAATAATAATGTTCAGCGATGAAATTGGAATCGATATGGGCTCAAAATTAAATTATTGCACAAAGGGACAGTCCTTTATAAATTATTGCATGCCTTCTGCATCTTATCTTCAAATTATGAAAAGAATAAGTAGTTATAAATTTAACAAAAATGATAGTTTGGTTATATTTATTGGAAATAGGGGAAGTGTTTACAAACAAGACTTGTTAAAATATTGTAATACTTTGTGCTCTCTAAACATAGATAAAATTGTAATGTTTACACTACCCTACTGTAAAAACTTGCCAGCTGCGGAAAATAAACTTAGATATAATTTAAATTTAACATTGAACACTATATCATGTTATAATAAGAAGTTCAATGTGATTGACTCTAACTCTATTGTTAGTAATGATTATTATTTGACGAAGGGAAAGCACAAGCTTCCGGATTCCATCAAAAGACAGATAGCATCTTCGCTATGTTATTTTTTTAACTTTACAGCCAAGAACTTGGCTACATACACTGCGCCTTTTGCGCAGTTAAATGACATACATAATATTCAGACTACGGATAGTCATCTTTATCCGATTAATTTAAATTAATTATTAAGACAAAAGAGGGACGCTCTTGCAGTAGTTTTGAGACAATAGAGACCTCTAGCACTTTACAAAGTAATAATAATAAAAAAATAAATTTAGATAACAATATTAGTCAATTATTAATCTCATTATCAAACAAGTCAAATAATAACGATTGCTGGAATAAATGCCCTAAAATAAATAAAGTACAGAAAAATTATGTAAAAAATATAAACCTTGTGCATCAAAATATCAGAGGGATGACAGAGGGCAAAATACTAACACTGGAATTGTACATGAACGCTGAGGATATTGACATTGTATGCATAACCGAACACCATCTCCGGGCTCACCAGCTCATGTTCAATTTCAGCAACCACCGGGTTGGCAGCGCATTCTGCAGGGTAAACACGGCAAAGGGGGGGTCTCTTATAATACTGAACAAGAAATTAAACTATAAAGAAAGAAAAGATGTCGTGTCTATGTCTGTGGAATGTGTAACGGAAATATCTTGTGTAGAACTGGAGCAATTAATAGTAGTATGTGTATATAGACGACCTGTTTTTGAAAATTTTAAAGAATTTATTGAGATATTGGATGAAATGCTGACAAAATTAACTAAATCAAAAAAACAATTACTTGTATGTGGTGATTTTAACGTAGATTTACTGAAAATAAGCACCTTTTCCATGAAACTTCTAAATTTGTATAAATCACACAATTTATCTAACGTGTTTCTGGAGCCTACTAGAACCACTGACACTACTGCGACATGTATTGATAATGTTTATGTTACTGATAATATATCCACAATTAGCAAATCTATCATTAATAAATTAGAATCAGACCATAGTGGTCAGTTTGTCAAATTTGCTATTGTCATAAAATCGATACCAAAAAGGAAAATAAAGTACGTACCGGTGACTGCTGCTCGTCTGGAGGAACTTAGATTGAATTTAGCTAACGTTTTACCGTTTCTACCTTGTGATACGGATCCAAATGTATTATACAATAACTTTTTTTCGGTTCTAAATAACCAATTTCAGTCTATATTTACGTCCAGATCTATGGTAGTGTCCGACAAACGCGAGTTTAGTGACTGGGCAACGGTCGGTATTCACCGCAGTAGACATAAACTATATGAGTTATACGCGGAAAGACAGAGTAATACATCAGGGGAGTTTGGAGCCTACGTTAAAAACTATTCAAGGATATTTAAAAGAGTATGTATTTTGGCAAAATCTCTCTTCATTAAATCTGTGATTAAATCTAGTGATAATAAAATAAAAGCTACATGGAAAGTAATTAACGCTGAAACAGGGAGAGTCGCAGCCAAAAACACCGAGTTTAAATTGAGTATTAATGGAAATATAACTAATAATGATCAAGATATCGCAAACGAATTTGAGATTTTTTTCAGTAATGTAGCTATTACTTTGACGAAGGCTTTAAATTCTTCTACCCCCATTGCAGAAGCATTGCTAAAAACGAATGTACCAAATTGTAATAAAACATTTAAATTCCAATATGTTAAAAATCATGACATTATTGTAGTGCTTAAGCAAATAAATCTGAAGAAAACTAAAGATCTATGGGGGATGTCTGTCCCGATTGTTAAATCAATTATTGAACTGATTATACCAGAACTAGTCATTATATTTAATCGATGTATAGATTGTGGTGTGTTTCCTGATTTAATGAAATTGAGTAAAGTAGTTCCACTGTTTAAATCTGGTAGTACCTTAGACCCCTCCAATTTTAGACCAATATCAGTACTACCCACGTTAAGTAAAATTTTTGAAAAACTTATTTTAAAGCAACTACTGAAACATTTCCATGATAATAATATCTTACATAATAAACAGTTCGGTTTTAGTAAGGGGCGCTCGACTACTGATGCGGGTATAGCGTTAATTAAAAACATATTTGATGCTTGGGAGGAGTCACATGATGCGTATGGCATATTCTGTGACTTATCCAAGGCATTTGATTGCGTTCAACATAATACATTGATCATGAAACTACACCACTTCGGTATTAGGGACGGCGCCCTGGATCTTATCTCTTCTTATTTGAGCGGTAGGGTCCAGAGTGTTGATGTTAACGGGAAACGATCCCCCGGATCTGCGATAGCAATGGGGGTTCCTCAAGGATCCATATTAGGACCTTTCCTGTTTTTAGTTTATATAAATGACTTACCTTACCTTGTAAGGGACAACCATGGGATAGTGTTGTTCGCAGATGACACCTCCTTGGTGTTCAAGGTTAAAAGGCGTCAGTCCAACGTTGACGATGTGAACAATGCTCTCTCTAGAATAGTTGATTGGTTCAATTCCAATAATTTATTACTGAATGGATCCAAAACTAAATTAATTCGGTTTACACTTCCAAATGTAAAACAAGTAAAAACTGTTGTAAAGATTAATGATGAGGAAGTTGAATTAGTCAGTAAGGCTGTCTTTCTAGGTATAACTTTAGATCCTAAGCTTCAGTGGGGCCCGCATGTGGAAGCATTGTCCAATAGACTTAGTTCTGCCGCTTACGCCGTTAAGAAAATTCGCGAATACACGGACATTGAGACTGCTCGCCTAGTCTATTTCGGCTACTTCCACAGTGTCATGTCGTACGGCATCCTACTGTGGGGGTGTGCTGCAGATATTGATGCTATTTTCATATTGCAAAAGAGAGCTGTTCGAGCTATCTACAAAATGGGCCCCAGGGAATCACTTAGAGAAAAATTTAAAGAGTTAAACATATTAACGCTCTATTCCCAATATATCTACGAAAACTTGCTCTACGTTCACAAAAATCCTGATATTTTCCGTAAAAACAGCAATATTCATAATTTCAACTTAAGAAATAAGGATGAACTGACCGTGCCCGGTAGTAGGCTCCGGAAAATAAACAGGTCGTTTAATAGTACATGTGTGCTCTATTATAATAAATTACCTAAAGAGGTATATGACATGTCCATTAACAGGTTCAAAACTTTTATAAAGCATAGATTGTGCAGTAAGGCGTACTATGATACTTCGTCTTACCTTAATGATAAGAACCCATGGACGTGACTTTAGTTGCTCCATTTCAAATAATACTTTCAAATATTTGTAATATTGACCATTGTGAGCGTGATCACATGAAAAAAAAAAAAAAAAAACCCCCATGAGTTTCTTGTGCCTTCTTCTCATTGGTGGGCGCGTTCCGAAGGCACACATCCTAACTTAGTTTTTAAGACGTTTTCAAGTGGTCTATTATACTTTTAAGGTATTATACATCCAAAGAAATAAATTTTTTTGATTTGATTTGATTTGATTTAGCTTGGGGCTAGATGGCGATGTGAGAATGTCCTGCAATATATTAATAACTGCAATATATTAATGAATTACGCCTAAAGGTGTTACTGAAATATTAAGGTCGCGGTAAGCACGCGACCGATCGCTCTGAGAGAGTTTAGGTAGAGCCAATGTTCGGCAATGTTGTTGTGTAGCTGATATGATAATGAGACACGAATTAAATATTAAAACACTAATATAAAAAAATAAATTATAATTAAAAATCCAAATAAATTTTCCTAGGTGTCCAAAATGCTAGCTGTATTGTCTACTGCACCATAAAAAAACAACCTTATTTGCGAGGTCTGGACAGTACAATCCCTAAAACATAATCGGCCTTTTATACAGGGTGGCGCAATAGAACGTGCATTTTTAAAATAATTATTAAAAAATAAATACAAAAGGTATAGTTAAAATAAAACTAAGCAATTATTAAGTGATAACTGAAGTTTATTTTTTAAAAATAACATCATTTAAATGATGACCCTCTCTACGTTGGCACTCCTCTAACCGCAAACGGAAATTACCGAAAACTGTTTATGTTTAGGACAGACGATCTCTTGCGAGTAGACATTTGTGGATCTTCTCGTACCGACTGCTTAACACTCTCAATATTGTCTTCGGTCCTAGATGTGCGTGGACGACCTTTCGCGTGTGGTTTAAACGTCGATCCAGTCTCTTCAAAACGCTTTATCCAGATTTTAATTAAGTTAGCACTCGGAGCCTCCCTAATTTGCCGTACACCATACTCAGAACAAAATAGTCGCCTGACAACTACGTACGAACGAGAGTTTTCGTAAAATGCGCGCACGCAAAATGCGCGACGCTTCCCGTCGAAGTGACTCATAGTGACTAAAACTTTATGAACCGCGCTACCCAACGATATCGGTCTCCCCCCGCCCACGCCCCTTCTACCCCGCAAAAAAAGATGATGCAATATGCACGTTCTATTGCGCCACCCTGTACATCCAACATTCATACAAAGAAAAACTAGCAAAGACAATAGGAAGTAGGTTAATGGCACAAAACACAAGTGACAATATTCAATACGAGCACTTTATCTGAAGAGCCATAAAAGTAAGTGGCACTCGACGATTCATTCATAATTCCGTGTCGGGGGTGACTCTTGACACATGCTCGAAGATTCTGAAAAAAAAAAGTTCGACGTTTCTTTTAAGTGAGGTTTTTCAACATCCCACTTCTGATGATTGTCTTGTCTTTATAAGTGGGCTACCGCTTTTTGAGATATAGGTACTTAATTTTTATCTGGGGGTAATAATTTATTTCAAAACCAGAGAGAAATTAGGTCATTGAGCATTTTTTATTGTATTTTTTTTATAAAATCGGTCAGAATGGTTTGACGTAATTAATATTCATTTTGTATTGATATTAGGTACCGCACAATCGGCTTATTAAATTTGAACGCAACGCGAGTGACAGTGCCGGTCAAAGCCGCCGCCCGTGCCGCCTAAAAGAAAAAAAAAAGACTTATCTGTGACATTTTAAAAAAAAAAAGTGTAATCCATATTTTCGAAATCGTCGTGTTACGTCCATCTTTTTTACGGAAATTAATAATAAAATTTCTACGTCTCATCTGTACCTACATCTAATTGTATTAAAACATCTTCAAAATTCATCTGAACACGGCGTATTATTCAAGAACCTGCATCGAAATTCCATCTCGAGAAGATTAGGTAATCTTCAGGTAATGTAGCTAATACGTTTTATCAAGTAAGAGGTTGGATTAGCTACATCCATCAGAATTCTGTCGGATTTAGGTAATTGTTTGATACACGTTTAGTCCACACTCCACACTCTACTAAAGACGATGGTTTTTTTGATTCTGACGAATAGGAACGAAACTACTGAACCGATTTTTGTGAAACTTGGTATAAAGATACATTATTTCATTGGGAGTAACATAGGTTTCTTTTTATCGCGATAATCCTATGGTATAGGTTTTTACGCAGGTGAAACCGCGAAGCGCCTGCAGGTCCAGGATAAAACAATCGATTTGACCCGCAGCTTTTAGAAAACCTCCCTTAAGAGGAAAGGGTACCGAGGGCTTTCTCCATACAAACTATAACAAACGTAGTCGACTGTTTTCTCCCTGGATAATGACACTAGAGCAAATATTTTTTTGGCATAAAACTTATAATTGCCATGACCATGCCCCTATGTTTTGTTTTTTTATTGAAGTGAAAACTTCTTATGGCGCGTTGGGCACTTTTGTGGGTGAGCATTTTCAGCCGTTCTCGCGACAGGTGAGATTTTGACTGATGAGATTTTTTTTTTAATCTTAATTTCTATGATAAATGATAATAAGAAAATGAAAAAAACCAAAACATAGGGGCATAGTCATAGCAGTTATAGGTTTTATGGCACAAAATATTTGTGCTAGTGTCATTATCCAGGGAGGAAACAGTCGACTACGTTTGTATGGAGAGAGCGCAGGTACCCTTTCACCTTAAAGACGGATGTCAGTTAACATCGTGAAATTTTTGTATGGGATTTGTTTTTTTTAAACCGATGTTATCATAGTAGCTGCCCGGCAAACGTTGTTATGCTATTTACAAAAAAAGGAAAAAAAATTATGTTGCTCGATTCTCAGACCTAACACAAAAAAATCATCTTATCGGTTCAGCCGTTTAGGTGGACATAGGTAACTAATACCGCGACACGAGAATTTCATATACAGGGTTATTGGAAAATATACTAGCAAGCCGTTGAGGGCTACTTCTGTGCACCTAAACAAACAACTTTTGTTCTACGACTTTTGGAAATTCGAACATTTTTTCAAAAATTTTGAGGTTAGGTTTACCTGAAAATCAGCTGTTCCTTACACGGCGAGGTCAGTAACCCTAAAATTTTACTTATTTTTTAAGATTCATCTACTGTTCTTGGTCTAAATGACCTTTGTTTTAAAAAATCAGCTGTTTTTCGAATTTACATAACCTCAAAATTTTCATATTTTTTTTCGAATTTCCAAAAGTCGTAGAACAAAAATTGTTTGTCTACGTGCACAGAAGTAGCCCTCAACGGCTTGCTAGTATAATTTCCAATAACCCTGATAGGGATGGAATTGCGATATTTTTTAGAGTAAGCCACCGTTAGGTTAAAATTTACACGAAACATTCTCTTTTTCATCAGTTTTTTAAAATATCACAATATTTTAGATGGAAATGGGTCTCGGATTTGTATCGATATTGTTTGTAAAATATCAAATATCCTTTGAAACGTCTCCTTTTAGTTCAACAATAGCTTGAACTGAAAACGACTGAAAGAATACAACCCTATTATGTTGCTTTGTATTGTGTTTATGTCCGGTATTGTACAGTAATGTATAGTGGTTATTCATTCATTTATACTTACCTATATTAAAGGAAGAATGTACAACTTCTTACTTGGAAGCAAATAAAAAAACGAATCCCACAAAATAAAGTACTTAAGGTAAGGGTACCTGCGCTCTCTCCATACAAACGTAGACTGTTTCCTCCCTGGATAATGACACTAGCAAAAATATTTTTGTTGCATAAAACCTATAATTGCCATGACTATGCCCCCTATGTTTTTGGTTGGGTTTTGTTTGTGGTTTTTTTAATTTTCTAATTAGCATAGAAATTAAGATTAAAAAAACAGCGCACTCCGGGAGTGCAGGCAGAAGTGAAAACTGTATATCTGTGTAAAATCTCATCTGTCGCGAGAACATACGCAAAAAGAGTTTTAGATGAAAAAAAAAAAATTGTCGTCCGACATTTGTCGTCCGTCAATAGTCGTCCGACAAATAGTCGTCCGTTAAAAAATACCATATGTACGTCTTAATACACTCGCAGCCAAATTAAGCATTTTTTTTACATAAGTAGGTACCTATACTAGGTCAGCGTTTGACTACTATCACACCTACCTGATGGTGACGATGCTGTCTAATAATGTACCACGCTTTCCTAGAAGATACCTATTCACTTCCGAAGAACCTAAATTGTACACGTCAGGAAAGATTTACGCAAACAACTGATTTCATTCCCTTGCTGTACGAATAAGGAATGACCATATGACGAAGCAAAACGCTTAGGGCGAATATCTGCGATTTTCACCATGTTTGTCTATTTGTTTGTATGTATATTACTAAGTTAAAGTAAAACTTAATTTAAAACTTATTAGATAGCTATATTTTCTAGGATGTTCGTGGTAGGTAAATTTTCAAACCAAGTAAAATCTAAGTCAGTAATCATATCAACGAAAAACTGCGGTCAACCACCATAAAATCACCGTTTAGTCGGGTAAAAAGGAAAGGGTTATGTTTTTATCTTAATTTTATGGGATCATGAATTACTTTGGTAAAACCGCGGGATGCAGCTACTCACAAAACACACTCTACATAAAACATAAAAAATATATATTTACAAGTAAATAAATTGAGTCCATCGAATTTATAATTTAAAATCATCATCATCATCATATCAGCCACAGGACGTCCACTGCTGAACACAGGCCTCCCGACTTCCAGAGCGATCGGTCGCATGCTCTCTGCATCCAACGACTTCCCGCGACCTTAATTAAATCGTCCGTCCATCTAGTCGGAGGCCGTCTGATTTAAAATAATCTATAGAAATTCATGTAATAATCCGGTTAGTAAAAATATGCGGAATAATGCGCTGAAATCATTGAAAATTTCATAACACAAAGATTTTTCATGAAATAATTCGTATTTCAGTAAATTCTTCAGTCACAAAAGGGGTCAGGATTACAAATGAAAGCTACAAATCAAATCAATGGCGTTCATAAAAATAAAAAGGGTTGATTTGTTCTCTTATGTTTCTTCGTTAAAATATGCGATGTAATAATATTATTCTGAGCTTTCTTTATTAGTTGGAATGGATGAAAGAAATAAGTATAATAATTTTAACATGAATATCACAGAAAATAACCAAATATAAATAACCGTTTCGCAAACGGATCGCATTGTCCAACTAAGGAAAACTTTACAAGTCAATGACAAAAGATCGACATAATTTATTATAATTTATTACTTATACGCTAGACAAATATTTCAAGTAAGAAAATACGTTTAGGCATTTGTAACTAAAACTTTATAAAATTAATGACTATACAACTCATCCGCAACATCGTCTTCGTAGATTTTGAATTTTCTAAAATCCGTTTATGTTATCTGTGTGCCAAGATTTTTATACTTTCTTCGACATAGCTGGTGATTGGCTAGAGTTGTGTTTTGACATATCGGTCAGTTGAATTACGAGTATATATATATTTAAAGAAATGGATTATATCTGAATAACCATTTAGTGTCGCACTGGGATTTTAGTGTTTAGCTTGTTTCACACTTTAAAAATTGGCGCGTGCGGCGCATATAATTAATAAATAAAAATTTAAAAAGTAAGCGTTTGTAATTGGCAGTAAGTTTAGTTAATCGTTTTAGTTTATAATTAGGTAATTTAAGTGGCATAAATTCTCAGTTATAAAAAATATTGCATCGTGCGAGCTTCGTTGTCGTATCATATACATATTATTACACGTTAAGCGAACGCTCGTCCGAGCTACATGGTAGGCCGAGTGTTAGGTTTTATTTTCGTTACGGAATTTCTTGATTCGGTCGCCGCGCTCAAAGCCCGCGATAAAAGCTATGCAATAGCTTAAAAACAACTTCGTAAACTTAAAAAAATCTCATGAAATTCCTAACGAGTTCACACGAAAAAAATATTTATGTTATTCATCATTATCTTGTTACATCGATCGTGTTTACAAAATATAATATTAAGAAATCTGCAAGTAACTTTATTATTACAGTATCCGTTACTCTCTGACACCAATTTTCGCAACACCCGATATCACAAGTCACTACACCTGACAATTTTGTGATGTAACTGAAGTCATCAGAATTTTCCGCGAAAAAAAACACCCACCTCGAATAATAAACTGACACTAAAAAAAAAAAACTAATAGAAGACTAATAAAAGACTTAGGACATTTAGAGAAAAGGGTACTGGCTCTTCTCCATACAAACGTAGTCAACTGTTTCTTCCCTGGATAATGACACTACAGCAAATATTATTGTTGCATGAAACTTATAACTGCCATGACCATGACCTTATGTCTTATTTTTTTATAGATATTTTAAGACTCTTACTTCTATGATAATTAGAATATGACAAAACCAAGACATAGGGCATAGTCGTGGTTATAGGTTTTACGCTACAAAAGTATTTGTGCTAGTGTCATTATCCAGGGAGGAAACAGTCGACTACGTTTGTATGGAGAGAGAGCCGGGTAATTTTCCTCTTAAATAGAGCGATGTTGCCTAGTGATACCTCGACTTTAATTCCGAAGGTTGTGACTTCGAATCTCGGCCCGCCGTGCACTAATGAATTTTTCTTACAAATAATTTTATGTCTTCTGAAATTTAAGTGTTAAATTCCACCACAATTATGCAATTTACGCGAATATGAAAATGTAAAAATATTCCTGATTAACTGACTGACTGATATAAACAAAACACAGCTCAAATACGCTTCCAGGACGCATCGGGCTAATTAATTACTAATTTCAAAATTCCTACACCATAATAGCTATAGGGACTATAGGTATGGGGAGCATCGCCATCAGTACAATAGTCCCTAATAGCTATTATGATTATGACGTAGGAATTTTGAAAATTAAACCTCTACTCTACGCAGGCTGGTAGAAGCTAGTTAGCAATAAATAGCGAAATTAAGGCACAAAGCACGTGTTTTCTTCTCAAAAAATTCTATGCATAAAAACCTAATTTTATGCATAGGTCAATTTTGAGATTTCACTGGAAATTTTCCGCGAAAATTGTGACACTACCGCGGTTCTAAATGCCCGAGTAGCGTTGACAAAAAGCCTTTTTTGCGGGGGAAAATGGGTAATTAGGTCATAATAAATTAATTAGCGGAAATTAAGTTCCTCCTTGGAAAATTCGTTAACAGAAGTGCCTTAGGCGGTCGGCAATTATAATTAAGTAATTTATTTAGTGTAACATCTTTTGTTACTCAAGACTTTTGTGTCTAAATTTGCGACAAAAATGAGCGGTTTAAACCGACTTAAACGAAATGTAGGTGGTTCTCAATTCGTATTTTAGATTAGACTAGCGGCGTTCCCCGGTTTCGCCCACGTAACTAAAACCCAATCCCATAGGAATACCAGGAAGAAATACCCTATGTTACTCCTCTAGTTTTAATGTAGATACTATGTTTGTCCCGGATTGACGTCTATCAGCCCCCAATTCAATCCCTCCGCATCTTTAACCATCCGCTGATAAGCAGACAAGCAGCGCTTCGCGGTTTCGCCCGCGTAACTCTCGATTCCGTGGAAATATCTTGAATGGCAATACCACATATTATATCTTTTCAGAATCTCAATGAAATAGGCAACTTTTTTTTAAATTTGGCACTAGGGTGACTTTTTTTTACACCGGGAAAGGTTAAATTTCTGGTTAAAAATTAAAAAATCAAATAGTTTGAGTTAAATCTTAGTTTAAAAAAAAACTTTCGAGGTGTCATAAAAATAATTGTTTGCATTCGATAGCATACTTATCCTGGAATAATAGATAACTTTATTTGTACAACACAAGAGTAAACAGAACACGATATACACAAAGTAAAGTAATAGCTAGAAAGTATAAGTTGCACAAATGGGCGGCCTTATCGCCGAAAGCGATTTCTTCCAGGCAACCTTTGGATGGAAAAGAACTGATTTAGCTTTAGTGGTAATTCCTGCATTTGCAGTTTTGGCATTAAAAACTTAGTGTTTTTTTTTTAATGGCGGATATCTTGGAAACCGAGAGACTTATATGTATAAAGCATAACTTTCATTTTTCTGAACCGGCATAGTGTCCTCTATCCGTTGGTGCCCGCTTATCTATACATTACCAGATACCCTGTTTAAGAGAAGAGAAGATAAATATAGATAGTAATAGTAATTTATATTATCACCTCTTCAATTGAATTAGTTCTATAAAATAAAACTTTAATGGCTTTGTCTGATGTAGCCTTAAAAGCAATCAACTGATTCCAATAGAGAGGAAATTAAATGTTATCCGACTTAAACATTTCTAGATACTTAGACAGAAGCACTTTATTGTACACGCATACAAACAAATATACTTAAAAAAATCCTTAACATCTAAACTAACAAAAAGTTTTTGGCGATTCACACCGCAGTGCGAAAGAACCCATTCAAAAAGAGCTCGCGGGCGATTCACATCGTGGTCCGAACTGTTCGCGGTGCTAAACGACTACTGACCCCATATAGGGGCCAAACACAAAATGCCTGTCGCCTTTTAATAGACCATGGAACATCCTCGACCTCACTCATCGTCGTTTCCCATCAGGGCCCTGATTCCGTAAGACTATTTTGATGATATCTATTGCAAAATACGACTTCAGAAATAGCGTTTAGTTCTAAAAATATTAATGGATACACAAAATAGATATTTTTATCACAGTTGCTCATAAAGTGGATCTTATTAAACCGCTTTTAGGCTCATAATGCAATGTATTATACACGCGTGCGATAAAAAAAAATCCAACTAGTGCTAAAATAATACGTTATCCCGATATGTCAAATACGTATCTTACTGCTAATGACATATAGTAGATGAAACATTCTTAAGGACATCGTTCAAATCGTACCCAAAACTTAAGGTGCCGGCCAGAAAAAAAAATGTTTCTATCTTGTAGAGAATAACATTTTAAACAATGTTTACTAAGGCAACAAAGAGCTACGATCAACCATCATCGTTGAGTTATTTTACATTGAAAACCCAAAAAAATGCATTTTGTAGAGATCCGTTTGACCACTTTTAAGATATTACTACAGAAAAAATATAATAATAAGTAGTAAATGGATAAGCTTTGTCTGTTTTTATTATATTTATATAAATAAGTAAATCCAATAACCCTTTCAGAAGTTTTAGTGGGATCTTAAAAGTGGTGAAACGGATCTCTATAAAATGCATTTTTTGGGTTTTCAATGTAAAATAACTCAACGATTTTTGATCGTAGCTCTTTGTTGCCTTAGTAAACATTGTTTAAAATGTTATTTTCTACAAGATAGAAACAATTTTTATTACTGGCCGGCATTTTTTTTTGTGGGTATTTTTTGTTAGAAACATGAATGATCTCCTTTATCTGGGTTATACTGTTTTGATGTATAGAAAAAGGTACCATCCAAAGAGTTTTTAAGCCTTGCTGGCTTAAAACTCTTTGTTGGTACCTTTTTTCTTCTTTTCAAAAGGTTGTCTCTAAAGTCTGTTAACGAACGATAATATTACGTGATGACGTCTTTGAAAATAATTAAAAATTGAGTTTTGTTTTTATTTTGTTTTTTCTTTAGGTACATAAATATATTTTTTCCTTACCATTATATTCTGTTTTTAACCGCCGACGCAAAAATAAATGAAAAAAACCCTAAAAAAATATTGTATGTCAGACGCTGTATAGGTTAAAAGTCTTTTGCCTAGCCTTTTGGGAGTGTAATTAACAAAAAATAGTAAACATAACCTAAAATTCTTAAAAACTTTTTATTATTAAAATTTTAACAAGTCTTTTTTTTTATCCGCAACTGTGATAAAAAACGTCGTACGATACACGTGTGAATTGATCATTCCATCTCGGCTTTTGCCACGCTCGCGTTCCGCTCGCGCGTCATAAACCGCCTCTATGGAATGATCAACTTTCCACACTTGTATCGCAATGTACTATTAAGGATACAAAAACCACTAACGGACTAAGTTTGTCGATAGTTTGTGTAATTTTTAGGGTTCCGTACCTCAAAAAGTAAAAAGACCCTTATAAGATCACTCTCTTATCCGTCTATCTGTCCGTGTGTCACCACCGATTTTCTCTGGAACGAGTAGACCTAGCAAATTTTAATTTATACCAGGTACTAAGGTTTATAGTAATTTATGAAATATTCATGAAAATATTAGATCGTATCACACGTGAGACTCGTCAAGTTGCCTTACAAAATTACGGCCCAGCTGAGATAAGAGGAAACTCAAGCATATTTTGTGCTAAAAAGTACGCGATGAGATGGCGACTAATAGGAGTGAATGGAAGACGAAGACATACTGCGCCGACCCAAATAAATAGGGATAAGAGCATGAAGATGATGAAAATAACATAAGTATACCTTACAATTTCCCACAATGAATTAAGAAACCTATTCACCTGTTTAAATAAATTCACCTGCGAGTTTCTTTGAAGAGGAAACCATCTTAACAAGGTAACAATAAGCTGAAATCGAGCTCGATCGATCATCATAATGGACGGTAAACAATAGATTATTTCGAGCACACTTCGGGCGTAAATGGGGTAACAGGTTAATGTGTTTCATCAGAATATTCCTTTGGAGTTATGGTTGCGGTGCTTTTAACCGATTTTACGTAAAGTGGTGTGCTTACTTTACATATAATACGTTTGATCGCGTTCGGATTATACAAAATAAAATAAAGGAATAATGAATAAATAAAATAATACAAAAAATAAAAAAAACATCCTAAAAATAAAAAAACTACAAATAAATAACTTATATCTAATCAAATAACCCGCCCCGCGACACTCCTGGCACAAAAGATGCGAGAATACAAGCTGCAGATGCGAGAATAATACATAAATATTGGCGGACATTCCACACATGGCCAGCTAGCCCCAAGCTAAGCAACTAGACTTGTGTTATGGGTGCTAGACAACGGATATACTTACTCACTATATACTTTCTTTTTTAAGTATATACTATACATTGAAACAACCAAACCACAGACAAATATCTAAGCATAAATAGTAAATACATGTCTGAGGCGGGAATCGAACCAGCAACCCTATGTTTGGCAGTCCGGCATGGTGACCATTGTACCAACTGGGTCGTCATGAATAAATCATGATGATGATGCCTAAAATAAATGATTTATTATTATTTTTCTTCAACCTTTTTAATTTCTCCCCTCTTGGGTACCTAATAGAAAATTTCGGTAATCGACAAGTATTTAAAATTACTACCTTTTGTAGCAATAAATATAGTTTATTCCAATTTTTTATGTTGACGATATTTAATTGTTATAATTATACCATGCCTACTTCTTCGACGTTTTCTCAGTGCTGAGGAACGTGACTGATGCAGTTGATCTACTGATTTACTGTCTTCCTCAAATTGAGTCAATCCGACGCCTGGTGATTAAAAAATATAGAAATAGAATAAAAAGTAGAAACAGATCCTTTAATAATTTTTTTCACTGGATTAGAAAAGAGCTTTATTTCTGGATCAACACCTACTCTGCGTCAATAACCTAATTTCTCTCTAGGTTTGAGAGTAGTTGGTTACCCTTACTCGACTTTACCTACTTTGCCACGACTTAATGACTCCGTTTTAACCCCTAACACTACAATAATTAAAACAATCATTAACCCTTTCATTAAACAAAAAGCTCGCATCAATCATAACTTCATAAAATGACAGAAGTAAAAAATGACTGTAAATAAAGGTTTTCGACAAACCCGCGCGATTAGTCGCACGACGAAAACAGCGTGACTTGCTTCGATCGATAATAACGAATTTGAACAATCAGAGTATTGTTTGAAAAAACTTGTACCACAATAAATACACACTAAACACAAAAAAAATAGTCCCAACCCCAGAACTTTAAAAAATCGGTTATCAAGAATGCACCCGCAGTAGAGATGTAAAAAGTCCTTCTTGTAATGTTAAATAAATAAATCCAAAGTATTTGGATTAGCAATATTCGTTACAAGTTACGACGTAGGTAATTATGACGTCACTTAATAATCATTATAATCATTTACACGACAATAATCCTTTAAAAAAAAATTGTTTTAACTGTTTCCGACTTTAGGTAAATATGTATTATTTTCACATTCACACAAAGGAATGTAATTCACCGTTATAAGTTATCTATAATCTTCTTTGTTGCTTTCATTAATATAAAAAATAATAAAAATTTGATCGTATTTGTTTGTACAGAACGTAAGGTTGCCTGTTCACGGAGCGGAGAGGAGAGGAGCGGAGCGGAGCAATATAATTGAATTATTAGAACTCTATTCGCGGAGTTTTTATGCAATTCTATACGCGGAATTTTTATATAATTCTATCAGCTATTCTTATCTTTTTTTTACATATATAGGTCAGCGTTTGACCACTATCACACCTGCCTGATGATTGGTGACGATGCGGCCTAAGATGTAACTCGAAGATAGATACCTATTCACTCGCGACTTGAAGACCCCCAAATTGTACACGTCAGGAAAGACAGACACAGGCAACCGATTCCATTCCCTTGCAGTACGAATAAGGAATGACGAAGCAAAGCGCTTAGTGCGAACGTTATCTATTGTAATTTAAAAATGGTGTTTGCAATAAATAATTTACCTATCTATCTATCTTTGTAGAAACCGCTCCGCTCCTGTGGAGAGACAGCCGAAGGGTTAACGCAGAACAGAGATTTTAAACTAAAAATTAGTTCAATAACAAAATATTATAATTCGTACGAACTAGCAATTGAGCTGTCTGCGGCTTTAAAATGGACAATCGAACAGCCGGAAAAGGGATCAGTTTTGTCACATTTTGCGTTGAATTCAAAAGGCAGTCACACATGTTGGGTTTTAAATGTTTACTTTGTATACTATAAGGGGGTAACGACACCAGCTGGTGGGATTTGGAGCAAGGCAAGTGAGGTAGCGGGATAATACAATTATGGTAAAAGCCAATGAACTTGTCCTGCGAAGTCTACTCCGGCCGTCAACGTGCGCTTGCGCCCCAGATCTAAGGGATGATTCACATTAGAGCAGGCCGAGTCCGGATGATCCGGATCGGAGTCCGTCCGTGCCGCACGTTTATATTACACCGGGTTATCAGCCGCCGAGGGGACGGGGAACACACGGATCATCCACTGTGTAATATAAAGTGCTTCATACAAAATGTACCGTTTCAAATCCGTGCTCCGTTCGGACCACGTACACGCCCCGGGCACGGCCTAGTCTAATGAAATTAATCCCTAAAAAGTGTAAGAGCACGCAATAAATATTGCCTTCTTTTCTCACTATTTATTGCCTCACGTGATGCTGACGAGAAATATCTACGATGTGGAGGATACTTATCTAGAAATTCGTCAAAGATTGGGGCTTATCGACAGCTTATCTGTGCAGTGCGATAACAACAATCAGCCTTATTAGTGTTAATTCCAGAGAATTTCACCGCTTAATTTAAAAGGAAAAAAAATCGGTGGAAAACACGGACAGACTGACAAGAGAATAATCGTATAAGGCTTCATTTTTTTACCTACGCAAAATTTTAGGGTCCACCCATCCAGCTTAAAGCATTCGAATTATTTGCTTATCTTTGGGTTTATTCTTCATAAGCGCAAAGTTGTTGGAGCTGTAGGTATAAATCCTGTAGATTAGATGCAAAAGGCTTATATTAAGCGCAAAGTATTTATTTAAAAAAATTGGGTCTGAGCATAAAGCAAGAAAGAAAACATTTATTTGGATAAGCACACGACAAAATGCCAATCAGAAAAGTAGTAACGAACATAAAAACACAAAAATATAAAATAAAACGAAAAAATAATAATACAAATACAAAAGAAATAAGATCTGAGCAGTATGCCCTCAAAAATGTAAAGTAATCAATGCTTGGTGTCCTTCTACTAATGCCATAGCATTTTTTAACCTCCTACCTGCTATGGTTTGTCCTACACCCAAAACGCTGATATGTTTTCCAAACACAAACATTCACCGTCAATTCGGGATGCAAGCAAATAACACTGTGTGTGAAACCCGATATATCTCCGGCAGTCCACAGATGGTCGTCTTTTGTCACTTTCTGGTATGGGGTGTGAGAAAGAGATGGGAGTTTGATTGTTGATTATATTCTGGCTATTGTGTTAGTCTAGGAAACAGGGTACTGCCACGTCTGCTACCATATTTGTGCAGTGAAACTGGTGACTCTTCAAACCCTGAAAAAACAGGCATATTAAGGAGTAGCTGGGCGGTTTTACTCGTCCCTATTTTGTGGGAATATCGGGATAAAAATTAGCGTATTCAGTTCAGAACTTTAGCGATCTACTAGTCTACTACTAGTTCATCGCAATCGGTTTGATAGTTTTGACGTGAAGGAGTAACAAAACAACAAATTAACTTTTGCAATTGAGTAGGATAACTAAAAGACAACACATAGAAAAAAATAGAGGCAGCCATGTTAGCGGCATGCCACATGAACTTTGAGCCAAAACAACTATTATTAAGACGGAAGACGATTACTCCGTAGAACCCGTCGAAAACGGCGATGACCTGGACAAAAGATTGGTTGAAAAGACAGACAGATTAAAAGAAAAGACAGTTGCACAAGATCGCAAGCAGTAGAAGCGGAGTAGAGATGCCTTTTCCCTGCAGAGGAGGACACCATAAGCTCGTAATAAATAATAATAATAGAAAAACTATGCCAATGACATTCATATTATAATTCATAAACACAATTCGTTTATAAAAACGTCGGACGGAAACAACAATAAAAACTTAGGTAACATCTGCATGAATGCATGAGTTTCATGAATGTAGTTCCCGAACAAATATGAATGGATGACGTCATTCGAAATATGAATCATGTTGTATTTTTTTGTTTTACGCGGCTCGTGTTGATTGAAATATACCTTCACATGAACGCTGAGTAGTTTGTTGACGTAAAACTGTTTTTTTTTAATTGTTAAGAAAAGTAGGGGTTCATTGGCTAAAACCAAATTAACGGACGTAACGTCATAAATGCGTCATAAGGTGTAACGAATGTAAGGAAAGAGGATTAAAGTAATCTTAGAAGGTTTAGGCAAAGGCGCATATTGACGAGTACTTTTCTCTGGTTGACTAAGCTGAGAAGGTATACTCCGTATAAAGTGGCTGTCGCTATATAAATTACTAGCTGCGCTCCGCGGTTTCACCCGCGTGACTTCCGATCCCGTGGGAATATCAGGATAAAAAGTAGCCTTCCTCGATATATGGACTATCCAATACAACAATATTTTTTCAATTCTAACCAGTAATTCCTGAGATTTTGATATTTATAATATTATTGTATAGATTAGATTTGATATAAAGGTGAATATTATACAATACTCTTACGGTAAAGAAAAACATCGTCATGAAACCTGCGGCTTAGTTGGCTCCATACGTATTGACGAGTTCTTTGCTCTGGACACGGTCCAATAAGCTGACAGGATGGTATATAGGCTCTGGGCAAGCCCACTCTAGTCCCAGCCACTGGAGCGCCCTAAATAGAATGGATTTAAGTTTCTGTCGCTTATAACACCCGTATTCACAATCAACCCTATGAAATTGTATAGTGCGCGCGAACGCATAGAGCCGGAAATAAGACGCTGATTGGCTAGAGTGAAGAGAGAAGCACAAAATTGACCAATCATAAGGCCGCATTTAGCGCAGTGCGATAACTTATCCAATAGCAACGTGAGTAGGTACTATTTGTGAATACAGGCGTCAATCATCTGGATTATTCTAGATCAACTTAAGGTGAAAGGGTACCGGCGCTCTCTCCATACAAACGTAGTCGACTGTTTCCTCCCTGCATATTGACACTAGAGCAAATATTTTTGTTGCCTAAAACCAATAACTACTATGACTATGCCCATATGTCTTGGTTTTTTTTCATTTTCTAATTATCATAGAAATTAAGATTTAAAAAACGAAAAAACAAAAAAATAGGGGCATGGTCACTGCAGTTCCAAGTTTAATGCAACAAAAATATTTCCTCTAGTGTCATTATCCAGGGAGTAAACAGTCGACTACTTTTGTATGGAGAGAGCGCCGGTACCCTTTCCTCTTAACTGAAAGTTGAATAAGGATCCTCTGTAAATTATGCATACATATTGTCATGATAATATGTTTAACGGCCTAGAAAATTAAGTTGATAATTGATTGCAACTGCTTCACAAGATATAGAGTAGCTGGAAGGAATTTGAAGCTTGCTTGATGGGCTATCAATTGTCGAGGTAGATTTAATTTTGACTTGATGAGCTCGGTTGGAATGTTAATACATTAACATTTTCTAGATGTATCCATTTGAGGCATGAAGGTATTTGTTAAATTGGTGTAGCTGGAATAGTTGAGACGATAACATGGATATAAAGAGCTGAATGCTAAGAAGAAGAAAAACGATGGTGCAGTGAGTAAAATAACCAAAGAGGGCACCTAATTCATTGTGAAAATAATTTATTATATATAACCGCGTTTATATTTTACTTCAGTCCCTGTGACCATGGCATCTGCAAAGTTCTTGAAACGTTAGGTTTTAACAAAACGGAACTAAACGCGATAAATTAGTTTCATTATGACGTCAAGTCGCGAAAGAAATACTATAAGCCACTCAATTCTCATGTTTTTATATCAAACGTTAAACATTATAGGAGCATCACATGCACATCACTATCAAAAGCGGCCATTTTATTGTCTCTTTTTAAAAGTTTGTTCGCAGTTTCTAGACGTCCTTTCCATAAGGAGTTTCTAAGGTTTTTGGGATGCCATTGCAAAAAAGACGTTTGAAAAGGACGTCTTCGGTATAACTTTGGTTTCTTGTAAATATCTGACATTGTTTGTTGAGACGTCTAGGATCCGTCGAACGTCAAATGTACATAAGTCCACTATCAGTTTGCTACTATAATACTATCAACAAGTTCTAGACTTACGACCTTCTTCTAATAGACGTTACACACAAACTTATATACTTGAATTAAAAGTACCTACTCAGTGTGATTATTATTTTCAATATGTTAGCTATGTCTTTGGTTGTGTGAGTGGCATAAGCCGCCATCCGCTACACCAACTGACGTGGGTTCGATCCACAGGTTACGTTGTTCAAATAGTGCTGCACCGGATTGTAAACGTTACGGTGGCGGTGTACTTTTGAACGTTGATTGAAAGGAAATATTATTATTGCTGAAACTTTTGCCATTTCCAGTAAAATTTAATCTGCAATTTATCTCATCTGATCATGGGTCAATGACAGAGTTATTACACTATAAGGACGCAGACATCATACTTTTCTATCGGCCGATAGCTCTATGACCGAACGAAGGCAGGTAGACGTCTACTTTGTTTATTTTATGAAAACCGGCCAAGTGCGATTTATTCTGTTTTTAGTATTTGTTGTTATAGCGGCAACAGAAATACGTCACCTGTGACAATTTCAACTGTCTAGCTACCACGGTTCATGAGACACAGGCTGGTGACAGACAGACAGACGGACAGTGGAGTCTTAGTAAAAGGGTCTCGTTTTCACCCTTTGGGTACGGAACTCTAAACACGGATCGCGATCGCGTTAAACTACTATTTATTTTAATACTAGCTGCGCCCCGCGGTTTCGCTCGCGTAACTCCCGATCCCGTGGGAATATCGGGATAAAAAGTATATATTATGTTAATTCAAGTCTCATCGCAATCGGTCCAGTAGTTTTAACGTGAAGGAGTAACAAACATACTTATACACACAAACACTTTCACATTTTCACATTATTAGTAAGATATTTGGAAAAGTCTGTAATCTATGCTTGCCTTTAACGACACGTTTTATTACAATAAATGGCAAATAAAGTAATATTTACATATTGTGAATTTATTGCTGTAATTATTGAAATTAATGGTTCACTGATTTATTAATTAAAACAAACGCTTTATCGTTTGCAGTTTTATAAGTTAAAAATTGACCATTTCTCTTAAATTAGCTACCAGCAGATAGCCCCGATCTGAGACCTCGCGGTTTTTAACTTCCATCCCTGCTGGCATTTCACTTTTGAGGTCAAAATTTCTACTGACCCCAAATAATTGTGTATCATAAATGGTAAAGATAGGAGCAACGGTATATATTTAAGTAAATATAGAAAAAAATTACAAACTAACAAAATTACAAACATAAAAAGTTACAAACTTACGACGTTACATACATACAAAGCTACAAACGTACAAAGTAACATACATACAAAGTTACAAAGATACAGAATTACAAACACACATACTTACAAACATACAAAATTACAAACACACACATATACAAAGCTACACTGCCACATCACTAAACTTTAGCTCGGTCAAAAATACTTATTAATAAACATTCAAACAATGCAAGTAACAGACTAACAGACATCACCCATTAACTCGCCTGCCGCCGCCGCCCGCCGGCCGTCTGGATAACTCATCATCTATAATTATATTCTCAGGATGTTTGCATGTTATGTTCTGTCTGTATGTTTGTTGTTCTATATACGGAATCATTATTTTGCTATCCTACTAATATTAAATATAAAAAAACTAGCGACCCGCCCCAGCTTCGCACGGCTGTATTATGCATGTATTATATCTAAAAACCTTCCTCTTTAATCATTCTATCTATTAAAAAAAACCGCATCAAAATCCGTTGCGTAGTTTTCAAGATCTAAGCATATATAGGGACGGCGAAAAGTAACTTTATTTTATACTATTTAGAATTAGAAAATAAAGGTTAGTAGCTTTATGGCTACATCTCGATACGACTAAATAGTAGATACGACTAGATCGCTATAAGACTAAGTCTCGATATGACAACATTAACAGCACAGTGGTTAAAAAATAAATTAATATTATTTCTCCTCAATAGGACTTCAACCTATGACCCTCGCTTTGCCATAACGATGCTCCTATCCAACTACGGTACGAGGTCCTCGTCTCATTTCGAAATTTCGGAAACCTATTTTATTATTACGACGGTGTTAATTATTACATAAGGAAAAAAAACTGTCTTAAAATAATTTTACGTGGTAACGTCGAACTCTTTTGTATCGTTGACATTACCATTTTGCATACTTTAAATACGTTGCTATGGTTACCTTGTCAATAACGGTAACGTGGCATGACGTCACACTTTTTTGTGAGTGCAGGTGTTCATCGATTTATCAGACGTTATCCCGTCAAAATGAATCGCCAAAATCGGATGGTAAACAAAGAAATTATGCCAAACCCAAACAGCCATAAAAAACTAATATAGGTATAGGTCCTAGTCGAATTATAAACCTTCCTTTTTGAAGTCAGTTAAAAATACATTTTATTTTAGAATATGCATAGGCGTAGTTTCATTTTTTAAGTGTCAAAGGGCTTATAAATCCGACGGCAAAAATGTTATTTTTAATCCATTTTTCCTTGAAAATTAATTCGCTTTTCAATTCGCTTTTTTAATGTGGTCAGCCATCCGGACACAAAATGTAATGGCTTCCAAAAACAACATTATCTCTGCTTTCAAATACTTTAACCAAACAATTTAATGTAGGTATATAATTAAAACCAACACGTGAATAGTTAATTATAATTAAATCTCTAATACTGACCGCTTCCATAAACATTGAAATGTGCAGATAGTTAAGAAAGTACGCGGATTTTGGATTCTCCATTTTCTTTTCGTGTCAGGGTACAAATCTTAAAATATCTGATAAAAATTAAAATATAAACCAACATGTGAATAGTTAGATTATAATTAAATCTCTCATAATGACCGCTTTCATAAACATTGAAATGTGAAGATAGTTAAGATAGTACGCGGATTTTGGATTCTCCATTTTGTTTTCGTGCCAGGGTACAAATCTCTAAATTTTATCTGATATAAATTAAAATTAAAACCAACTCGTGAATAGTTAATTATAATTAAATCTCTAATACTGACCGCTTCCATAAACATTGAAATGTGCAGATAGTTAAGAAAGTACGCGGATTTTGGATTCTCCATTTTCTTTTCGTGTCAGGGTACAAATCTTAAAATATCTGATAAAAATTAAAATATAAACCAACATGTGAATAGTTAGATTATAATTAAATCTCTCATACTGACCGCTTCCATAAACATTGAAATGTGCAGATAGTTAAGATAGTACGCAGATTTTGGATTCTCCATTTTCTTTTCGTGTCAAGGTACAAATCTTTAAATTTTATCAGAAAAAAAAAAATTACACCAACATGTGAATAGTTAACGTTACGTTACGACTGAATAAATAAATAAATATTATAGGACATTCCACACTTCGCCATCTAGCCCCAAGCTAAGTAACTAGACTTGTGTTATGGGTGCTAGACAACGGATAATATACTACTTATATACTTAGACTTACTTAGTCTTACTTAGTTAGATTATAATTAAATCTCTCATACTGACCACTTGCATAAACATTGAAATATGCAGATAGTTAAGATAGTACTATAAGTAAACTCGCAACTTTCTGCATGCTTACGCAGGTTTGCATTTTCTTAGAAAATATTTCTGGGATTATTTTTTTTTTATTTTTTTTTAAACAATATAGGCTTGCATTTGACCTCATCTCACCTGATATTTCACGTCCAATTCCTGCTAAAACTCCAAAACCACATTTAAGTTTAGCAAGTTTGACTCACTGTCAATTCGCGGTCACTATTTATTTAGACTGTCAATCGAAAATAGCTTTTATCCCAAACAAATAAGGTACACGTGTCTGTCAGCGTCCAATCATCGTTGGTACAAATCAGCGGGGTTGGATAAATAGGACCAAAGTCAACAAATCGATTGATTACTTAGCATGGAATAAATATTAGGTACAGAGAGCACACAGTTTTTAAACGTGTTAGAATTTATCAGTACTGTAGCATAGGATATTTTTATGATTGCACATTTCAACAATTAGTCATGAATTAGTTGAACATTTCAAGAATTAGTCATTCGTTGAGTAGCACATTTGAAAACTTGGGCATTTGTAGGGTTGCACATTTTAAGAATTGGTCATTTGTAGAGTAGGCTTTAAACGGTGGTCATGCACATTTCAAAAAAATTCTATTTCTTTATTTTTTTCTTTTTTTTCAATAAACACGGTTGATATTATTTGACAACCTTGACAGTTGGATAAGCATAAGCTATTGCATAGCTCGCCGCGCTCAAAGCCCGCGATAAAAGTATCGCGGGCTTTGAGCGCGGCGAACGAATCAAGAAATTCCGTAACGAAATAAAACCTAAAACCCCCCACTCCGCATTAGTAGCCCGTAGCTAGGCCGAGCTTTCGCGTTTATTATTTACCTTGGTGTTGCACATTTAATTTCAATTAATCAGTAATTTATAGAACTGTCCATTTCAAGAATTACGCACACAGAATTGCATATTTCCAAATTGGTCCTTTGTTTTTTGGGATATAATAATATTTGGGTTGAGTAGAACTCAATGAAAATGTTTACTCTATTGGCTTCAAAGTTACACCTTTTTCAAACTTTTTCAAAGGTGTTTCACGTAACGAGCCTATAGAAAATAGGGTAAATTTTAACCCACATGCGGTGTCCATCAGTTAATTAAAAAAGTTTATCCACTCTGTACACTCTTGCTCTATGTAAAGCGTTGTAATTAAGCCGGTTGTTTGTCGAGAGGCTGGTTAAAATTGGTGCATCCGGCGCGGGTTGTGTGCCAATTTAGTAAAAGAGGTGTTATGATGTTTACGCATTACGTGCCCGTTATTATACACGCACGGTGATGGGGTTAAGGATTTATGGTTATAATTTATTTAGCGGTGTAATAACTCGGTTTTGCGTTCATAAACACAGACTGAAAGAAAAACGTTTATTAGACAGCATGTTATAGAGGAGAAATAAAACTTATAACACCCGTCGTTTTTGCTTCGGGAGTCTCTTCTTCTTCTCGTATAGTGGTGTGGCTCATCTATTGTTAGAGTTTTCAGATCGCCTTAAGGCCTCTAACTTGACCTAATGACTGCTACTAGAGGTAGCATCCGGGACCAACGGCTTAACGTGCCTTCCGAAGCACGGAGGGGCTCACGAAAATACAGTTTTGCCACACTGATAATTGACCACCCATCAAAGTAATGACCGTGCCAGGTGTCGCTTAACCCGCACGACCGTAAACGATCAGCGAGAGTCGCTTAGCTGTGAGCCTCCTCACGGGGGTTAAAAGTTACGAGATAAAATAAAAAATAAAAAAATAGAGAAAATAATAAAAAATAGTAATATTTTAGGGGTTCCTTTTTACCTTTTGAGATACGGAACCCTAAAAACTTACAATAGACCATTCACAGATCGCTGACGTCCTAGAAAAAGTTGCAAACCTCAAATGGCATTGGGCAGGTTACGTCAGCCACTTGCCAGACGAAATATGGGCTAAAATGACAACTACGTAAAGGACCCACATTTTAGCCGTTAGTTTTTTTATAAATTGTAGCTCATAGACAAAATATTAGCGACCACACTGCAGATCCATACGAAAATGAAAAGACCAACTTGATGCCTATTCAAAAGACTGGCCAGATATCGCTATTGACCGGGAACGAAAGGGACGAACATTTGATTGTTTGTTTGAATTGAAAAGGCTCCGAAACTACTAGACCGATTTAGATGAAACTCGGTATGAGGATACATTGATTCATTGTGAGTAACATAGGCTACTTTTCTTCCCGATATTCCCACGGGATCTGGTTACGCAGGTGAAACAGCGGAGCGCTGCTAGACCCCTTTATTCCAAAACGAGGTTTAAGGATAGTTAGAGATGTCGATTTAAACCTTAGATTTAGACACAGATTTACTTGTGAACTTTAGTCTAAACATTATCGCTATATAATCTATTAGGATCTATAGTCTAAGCACTATCCCTATATATTATTAGGGATAGTGTTTAGACTATAGTTCACGAGTAAATCTGTATATAAATCTAAGGTTTAAATCCACATCTCGGACTATCCTTAAATCTCGTTTTGGAATAAGGGGGATATAATCTACGCAGAAAGCCAAAATCTAGAAACAAGGGTTTATTTTATTAGTTTCACATCATTTACAATTTTCAGATGAAATAATTCAGATGACTTCACCCTTACCCGTTTTGTTAAGTATAAAAGAAACTTCCTTCTAAATTAATTTAAATAATATCTTAAACCAATTTTCAGAGCAAGCGGAAAAACGCCGTAAAAATGCTATTTTCTTTGTTTGTACAGTGTTTTTTTTTCCTCTTTAATCAACTTCGTGTACCGAAGTACATGTAGTAAGTACCCACCATGTATCGCTATGGAGTTGTTCTCCCTTAGGTGGTTAATGTTACAATTGTGGCCATTAAATTGAGGTCCGTTTGAAAATTCCTTTCGCGCCATCTCGCCCCAGGCTAAGGCTTGTGTTATGGTGAACTGATAATAAACATCTTTCAGTCTAATGTTCTGATATTTGTTTCTGATCTAGGTGTTTCTAAAAATGCATACCCTCGTCTTTACCATTACCTACATTTAAGTACTCAGTGTTTTAAGAGGGCGAAGGGCTTGCTTTTTCAAACTGAAAAATCTATAGTTGCCTATCCATAGTCCCCCAAACTAAGTAACTAGACTTGTGTTACGGGCGCTAGACAACGTATATACTACTTATACGCTTTTTTTGTAAATACATACTTATAATACATAGAAACAACCAGACCACAGACAAATATCTAAGCATAAATACTTTTCAGAGGCGGGAATCGAACCCGCAACCCTGTGTTTGGCAGACCGGCGTGGTGACCATTGTGCCAACTGGGTCGTCCCTATCGCTTAAAGCGATTTATTCCAGGCATACTTTACACTTCGCACGATCTTCGGCATCCTGGTTAGTAAGGCCATTTGCACGCATATCACCCTTTACGACGTCAAGCCAGCACTTCTTGGGTCTACCCAGTCTGCCACGACCCGGCGCACAGTGGGCTGAAACGGGAAATCAGCGGACTTAGGAATCAAAGTTGATAATTCTATTTTTTTTAAATGGTGATCGATAGAGATAATTAATACAATAAAAAATTGTTCTACAAGAATTCTTAAATATGAATAATTCTCGAGGAAATCGACTTTGTGTGAAAAAAATGTATGAAACGACATATGTTTTGGTCTCTAGCTTCCAACTTATGGTCGATCCCGCACTTTGGGCAGCAATTTATTATAGTATAGGTCTTTACCTTTCACCTGACACCAAGAAGTCCTGCCCCGACCCGCCCTTTCGGAAAATAGAAGCGATTGAAAATGTTGTGTTTTCAAGTTACCATTTACGACCAAATCTTTACAAATTGTATTTTGTATGTTTTTGGATGTGACTAGTATATCATAAAACAATGATATGACACCTATTCTACATAACTTTTTGAAAATCGTACAATTTCGAGTTAAGCTAAATGTTTTTAAACATTGAAAAAAATAACATAGTAATGTAGTAGCAAGGTAAACAACCTCTTCCAAGTATAGATATACTTAGTGAAGTAACAATAGGTAAGTACTTCACTAAATAACAATAGGTAGCCTATCTACCTATTGTATCGTAGTACTTCAGTCTTAATAATAAGACCCACTTATTATTACGTTTCTAGGAAATTGCGGCATCCTTCAAAGACTACCTGTGATAATGAGTGTCCTTGCGGTTTTACTGATGAGTTGTAAAAGGGGATTAGATAGGTACTTTATGAATATGGCATGTTAGGTAGGTTGTTGGGGGTGCGACTATTTAAGGGATGTAATGTAATTGCAACAGTCATTCGGATTTTGTCATTTGTCCCATAAACATTTCAATATTCGTGGTGATAATGGAGAATTTAGTGAACAATATTGACCTGTTTGTGTTGATGAGAACTGAATTAGACTCGTTTTCAGACTCTGCAAAACTTTTTGAACTTTTAAAGGAGAGATTGGGAAAAGAGATCAATGAAGAAGAAAGTGGACAGTTAGTTAAGTTTTGCCAGAAATATTCATCGAAAATAGTTTTGAAGTGGCGGAAGGCAAATAGGACCCTACAAAGATTTTTAAAAATACACCGAGATTGGTTGGAGAGTTCAATAGAGTGGCCGAATGTAGTGTGTTCTCGAGAAAATGTGCATGAAATTCTTCAAGAAATTGACCCGGTTGATGCTCAGAAAGAAAATGTTCAACCTAGCACTTCGGGAGCATCTACTTCGACCTTCACACCCAGAAAGCAGTTTGAAAATTTGGGTGAACGGCAAAAGAGAAGGCGTATAAGTCATTCACTTGACAAATCGCTTTCGTCTGAAGAATCGGGTGCTACTGCAGTGAGGGCCTTTCGTAACAGTGGAGAATTACGAGTAAGCAAAATTTTAGATCACCTTATGAAACACCCAGAAGATGCAGCTAAAGTAGAAGCGAGTATAAAGGGAAAGAAAAGAGAAGAAGCCTACACTCCCGATAAGGCTTTGGGTCTTCTTGTATCCCTTAAACTATCTAAGTGGCAGTATATAAATTTAAGGGACTCTGCAAGTGAGCAAGGATGCGAAGTTTATCCATCCTATTATGCGATAAAACAAGCAAAAGAAGATTGTTATCCGCCCAAAAAAGACATCAGCATAAGTGAAGATGGCGCTCAAATTAAATTACAGGCACTTTTGAACTTAACCATCACACGAATAATGGAAGCTAATAACATTCAAGCAGATTCCCGTGCAGAGTTGAAGCTTACTAGCAAATGGGGATTCGATGGAGCTTCAGGGCAGAGTAATTATAAACAAAGAGGAGAATTCGACGATTCCAGCATTTTTATGGCTAGTTTGGTACCTCTTCAGCTGCACAATGAAGAAAATATCGTGATTTGGGAAAACGACAGACCTTCATCTACATTTTACTGCCGTCCAATATCTTTTAAATATATAAGAGAAACCAAAGAAGTGGTAACAACAGAGATGAATAGAATAAAGAAGGAGATCGCAACACTGATGCCCACAATTTACAAAGAGACAACGATTGGCCACAATTTATTACTTACTATGATTGACGGTAAGATTACCTCAATCATATCCGAGACGTCTTCTGCAGCTTGCGATATATGTAGTGCCAGGCCATCGGAGATGAACGATTTAGAAGCGGTAAGGAGGAAACCAAAGAATGAGGATATATACCAGTACGGACTATCTTCATTACACGGCTGGATAAGATGTATGGAATGCCTTCTTCATATAGGTATAAATCATCTACTTTTTGTCAATATAAGAAAGTTGCATTTTTGTTTAGATATTCAATAGTAATTGTGTTTGTTTTGTTGCAGCTTACAGGCTTGATTTTAAAAAATGGAGTGCCAGAGGAGATCTTCGAGCCGTGTTAACACAAAGAAAAGAAGCAATTCAAAAAGAATTTAAGGAAACTTGTGGCCTACATATTGACATCGTGAAGCAGGGAGCGGGTACTACCAATGATGGAAACACGGCGAGAAGATTTTTTAGAGATTTTAAGACAAGTGCACGAATCACAGGTCTTAATGAAGATTTAATTGAAAGGTTTTACGTTATTCTCCAAACCATTGCGTCTGGAGAACACGTGAATGTTTCAAAATTTTCACAGTTTTGCCAAGAGACAGCAGACAATTATGTTCGATTGTACCCATGGTATTATATGCCATCTAGCGTGCATAAATTACTTATGCATGGAGCTAACATTATTGAACATTTTGGTTTGTTGCCTATTGGTAAGCTTTCAGAAGAAGCATCAGAAGCCCGTAATAAAGATTTTAGAAAATTCAGAGAGGGTCATTCTAGAAAAAATAGCAGGGTTGCGACAAATGAGGATATTCTCCATAACCTTCTTTTGTCTTCCGATCCAAAGCTTAGCATTATAAGACCGCGAATGAGCCAGAAAACTAGAATGTCTCTCTCTCCAAAATGTCTTGATCTCCTGATGCCTCTTCTGAATGAAACTCCTGAAACAGAATTTATTGATGTAAGTAATTTCCAAGATAGCGATTCTGAATAGAATAATTTGTTGATTTTAGTTTTCTTAAATTGTTATATTTATTGATCTTGTATTTGTATTTCTTATTTTTAGTTTGCATTTATTTATATCTTGTGAATATATTACGGAGGGCGCGTTCCGAAACCACAGTAGTATCGTAGTTGACGTTTTAAATTATCATGTATATGTATACATTGCTCTATATGAATTTGAATTGAATTCAGTGTAAGTTAGCGTTATTTATAAGCATTAATTTAGTTAACTTTGTTCATATATTGTTAATAGATGTCCCTATATATATGTATATTTCTGTTGTAACTTTTTATTATAGACACACAAACATATTTTTCTTTTTCATTATTACACCCCAGTTCCTAATTACCTTAAACTATACTCATCTAAATCACTATAATATTTTATCATGGTATCTTATTAGATACCATTAATATATACGGTATTTCTATTGAAATACCGTATATATTTATTTACCTATACTAGTATCTACTGGATGGTTGGACTCATCAACTCATCAGTAAAACCGCAAGGACACTCATTATCACAGGTAGTCTTTGAAGGATGCCGCAATTTCCTAGAAACGTAATAATAAGTGGGTCTTATTATTAAGACTGAAGTACTACGATACAATAGGTAGATAGGCTACCTATTGTTATTTAGTGAAGTACTTACCTATTGTTACTTCACTAAGTATATCTATACTTGGAAGAGGTTGTTTACCTTGCTACTACATTACTATGTTATTTTTTTCAATGTTTAAAAACATTTAGCTTAACTCGAAATTGTACGATTTTCAAAAAGTTATGTAGAATAGGTGTCATATCATTGTTTTATGATATACTAGTCACATCCAACAACATACAAAATACAAAAAAGAGCGGTGTTGGTCTAGTGGTAGATACCCCGGCTTTCATTCTGAGAGTCGTGGGTTCGAATCCAGACAGACCGCGCACCAATGTCTTTTTCTTTAAGAAAAAGGTATGTGCGCTAATAACATCGCTCTTACGGTAAAGGAAAAACATCGTGAGGAAACCAACATGTCCTAGGACTCACCACGGTCCGAAGACATGGGATATTCAGTGTTTTCTATGTATCATATGTATGTATTTACAAAAAAAAAAAAGTATAATATGTAGTATATCCGTTGTCTAGTACCCATAGTACAAGCCTAGTGCTTAGTTTGGGGCTAGATTGCGCTGTGTGTAACGTCGTGCAATATTTATTTATTATTTATTTTATTAATTTGTAAAGATTTGGTCGTAAATGGTAACTTGAAAACACAACATTTTCAATCGCTTCTATTTTCCGAAAGGGCGGGTCGGGGCAGGACTTCTTGGTGTCAGGTGAAAGGTAAAGACCTATACTATAATAAATTGCTGCCCAAAGTGCGGGATCGACCATAAGTTGGAAGCTAGAGACCAAAACATATGTCGTTTCATACATTTTTTTCACACAAAGTCGATTTCCTCGAGAATTATTCGTATTTAAGAATTATTGTAGAACAATTTTTTATTGTATTAATTAGCTCTATCGATCACCATTTAAAAAAAATAGAATTATCAACTTTGATTCCTAAGTCCGCTGATTTCCCGTTTCAGCCCACTGTGCGGCGGAAGCGCCATGGCAAGACATTTGTTCCCCACGTAACTAGCCGGTTTTCGCAAGACGTGACCGTACAAGCGTAGGTGACATTCTTTAATTTTATTATTCTTCTTTAATTCAATTCTACATTAATCGACCCAGTTGGCACAATGGTCACCATGCCGGACTACCAAACACAGGGTCGCGGGTTCGATTCCCGCCTCAGACATGTATTTATGCTTAGATATTTGTCTGTGGTCTTGTTGTTTCTATGTATTATAAGTATATATTTACAAAAGAAAAGTATATAAGTAGTATATCCGTTGTCTAGCACCCATAACACAAGTCTAGTTACTTAGCTTGGGGCTAGATGGCGATGTGTGGAATGTCCTGCAGTATTTATTTATTTAACTAGCCGGTTTTCGCAAGACGTGACCGTACCAGCGTAGGCGACATTCTTTGATTTTATTATTCTTCTTTAATTCAATTCTACATTAATACACTTAATAGGGTAGAATTGTAGATGGATACATGTGTTATAATTTTATCGCCGATCCAAATAAATCCCACCGCAATGTATACACAAGTTTATATTACTTAAATTTTATATGTATGCCTTTTCTGAGAACGTAATAAAACCCCGATCAATAGGTGTATATAATACCTATATAAGCCTTTATGTACAAACTCGAGATCAAAGTTATAATGGTATATTAATATTTTGTTAGAACGACCGTCGTAAATTGAGCCATGAGCCCTGACCCGGTTTAGATAGGTGATCGAATTGTTATTGGCAGGTTTACTGCTTATTTATTAAGTTTTCTAATAAAATATGGAAGGTGAATCTATCAGACCTTAAATTTATAGGGTACTAGCTGCCCTCCGCGGTTTCACCCGCGTAACTCCCGATCCCGTGGGAATATCGGGATGTAAGCTATCCTATCCCTCAAGTTGGATCGAACTGCACATGGTGTGCGAATTTTATTATAATCGGTTAAGTGGTTTAGGAGTCCATTGAGGACAAACATTGTGACACGAGATTTATATATATTAGATTAGCAGCGCTCCGCGGTTTTACCCGTGTAACTACCGATCCCGTGGGAATATCGGGGTAAAAAGTAGCTTATGTTACTCCCAATGAATCAATGTCTCCTCTTACCAAGTTTCATCAAAATCGGTCCTGTAGTTTCGGAGCCTATTCGTTACAAACATAAAAATCTTTCCTCTTTATAATATAACACGATGGCCTTAGTGCTGCGGCGGGCGACCCGCTGTTATTATTTTTTGCAATATTATTGTTGTATAAAACCTATAATTGCCATTACTATGCCTCTATGTCTTGGTTTTTTTTTTATTTTCTAATTATCATAGAAATTAAGATTTAAAAAACAAAACAAAAAACAAAACATGCGGGCATGGTCATGGTAGTTATAAATTTTATGCAACAGAAATTTTAGCTCTAGTGTCATTATCCAGGGAGGAAACAGTCGACTTCGTTTGTATGGAGAGAGCGCCCGGTACCCTTTCCTCTTAAGTAGGTACAAGCTGGCTCCGCCCCGCTTTCACAGGATCTCATAGGATCCCGAAATTGAGGAAAAGGGATGTTATTGTCCTATGTCCTTCTCTAACAAAACTTGAAGAGGGAACAAATAAATTCGGATTTTTTGGTTAGCATTAGGATATTTGTTTCTGGTCTGGGTGAACCACCATAACACAAGCCTTGTTACTTAGCTTGAGGCTAGAGGAGCTGTGTGAAAAATATCCTGGTTATCGTCGTTTGATAATCTTTTATTAGTTTTTGACGTGACAACGTTTTATAAATTGGTTTGCCGGGTGACACTTCAAGAAACTGCGTTACGCTCCGCTGACGTTATGCGCTCACAATGAGAGCGAGTGAGAGGCACGCGGGCATGGTTAGCCCGCCTAAGAGCGAGAGAGACAGACATAAAAAGTGAAAGGCACGCGTCCCTTCCACTCGAGCACAGTTGTTGTCACGTAAAACTTTCGCCCGTATACCGACTTTACAGGCAACCAGTTTTTTTTATAGTGATTTATCGATTGACGCAAATCATAAGGGTCGTACGACTAGTCCTATAGGTTTGTGTAAACCTTAAATAATCAGTTCATCTGTTCATTATTTCCAATCCCATAAGGCCGTATCAACATTCATCACGTTTGTATTTCGAACACAAAAGAATGAATGAACATAAAAGAACGAAATAAACTTTTTTTCAGAGTTCATTTTTTCAGTAATCTGAGTCATTTCATTGGATCGGCTTATACATTACGTTGGCTGTCAATTTGATAAAATCCATTGGAGAGACACCCGTGAATTATGGGACTGTATTTCTATAGACTATTTAACTATTTATTCGACTAATATTGGCATTTTTCGTCTAAATAATTTATGCAACGTCTGCACATTTAATCTATGCTATTTTGGACGCTCTGGGATATTCTGTTTTCTGAGATCGCTTAGAACATTCGGGTTCAGAAAATTGAATCAGCTAAAAATGTTGAATTCTCATGTTAAATTAGTCAAAGAGTTGAATTCCTAAATTGTTGATTTCTCATAATTATAATGGACATATTGTATTAGGTGGAGTAAGTTGATAGTAAATTGTAAATAGTCGATTTACAATTACTATCTACTTCTATGAAATGAAAACCGGTGTAATAGTGCTTGTTTGAAATAAACTTAGTACAATAAATAGTGTTTAGGTGAAAGGCACTGAGTAAATAAACATAGGCATGACAAACATTGTATGAATTTATTGAATGTTAGTTTTTTTATTGAATATTCGGTGAGTCGTCATAGTTAAAATGTAAAAAGTGGAAACGTGTTTCGATATGGCGTAGTGAACCTCTAGTAGGTAACTTTTTTTATAATAAAATAAAATAATTATTTAAAAAAAAAAACTAAATTACTGTAATTAAAAAAAAACCAGTTTGTGGCAACACCATTGGCATGCACCTTGCGCTTAAACTCGTGAGTTTTTTTTTTCACATCAAAAAAAAAAAAATTAGGTAAGGGTCCGAGTGTACCTTCAGGATTCAAGGGTTTTAGGGTTCCGTATTACAAAATAAAATTAAGTGGAGCTCCCATACAACATGATACGGAACCATTCGTGGGCGAGTCCGATTTGCACTTAGCCGGTTTTTGCTTACACACATATTATATGTACGGTCGGCTGCATAATTGCAGACCCACCGTAGAGCTCTGAAGAGTGTTTTCAACACAAGAAAGATTCTAGGCACCTGCTTTAGTTGAAGTTTAAAGTTAAACAAAAATTATTAGAATGAAAATATTCCAATAATAGTAATTTTAGAACTCTACGGTGGGTCTGCAATTATGCTGCCGACCGTACAATAATTTAGGTATAACTATACATCTAACCTACCAAATAATAGTATGTACGTGACGCATACAAGTGTCGGAAGTCCCAATTAGCGTCTGCAATTAAAAACTTACACGTAAAGGTCGACTTTAATTGCTGCGAATGGGGACGCATGTTTTCATGGTAGCACTTTTCAAATGAACCAATGAAATGTTCGGGCTGTCTTTTCCATGATTTTCAGTGATATTTTTATGGATTTGGACTGGATTTGGCATGTAAATAATTGTAGAAATTAAAAACAAAAACTGGTTGCCTGTAAAGTCGGTATACGGGCGAAAGTTTTACGTGACAACAACTGTGTTCGAGTGGAAGGGACGCGTGCCTTTCACTTTTTATGTCTGTCTCTCTCGCTCTTAGGCGGGCTAACCATGCCCGCGTGCCTCTCACTCGCTCTCATTGTGAGCGCATAACGTCAGCGGAGCGTAACGCAGTTTCTTGAAGTGTCACCCGGCAAACCAATTTATAAAACGTTGTCACGTCAAAAATACAAAATTATATAATTTATGAAAAACAATAAGTATACAAAAATATAAAATCCATTTAAATAAAAGAGTATGGAATATTCGGAATCGACACGCAAAGAAGAAGAAGGAACAAGTCATTTGAACAAGTCACAAGACTAAGGCCCGTATTAATAAATCGCTCTCAATATCGATCTTGAGTGCGTATCAATCGAGTGAGTCTTGAGATGTGGTCACTATCTTAAGTTTGGCGTTAATTAATAGATAAAACTCAAGTTTTAACCAGGCTGATATCGCTCTTGAGATTTGAGACTGATCTTGAGAGCGACCTTGAATGACAGTAGCGCTATGTTCTTACCTTAAATGGTCTGTTTTTACCCTATGGTAGGTAGTTTCGTCATATTTTACTGTCAACTTGTTTTGAATGTGAAAATATTTTACAAAATGTAAGATTTTACTATTAGGTAATTATTCCGAGACGTTTTAAAGGTTTGGTGTGATGACTTTATTTGTTCACTGTAATGCCCTCTAACTTTAGTTATATGACCCGCAATCAGACTTAAGTTCACGAAACTACATCTTGAGACATATCTTGAGAGCTGAGTTTGATTTATTAATACGGTATTACTCAAGTGATACGTCGCTCTTTAATCGCGTCTTAAGATAGGTTTATTAATCAGCGCAACAACTCAAGAGCAAACTCAAGATTGAAATCGATATTGAGAGCGATTTATTAATACGGGCCTTAGTTTGCCTGTGACTATGGGATCTGCAAAGTTTTCAAAACGTCAGGTTTAAACAAAGAACCTAATAAAGCGATTATACATGTTAAATAGTTTCAATATGAAATCAAGTGGCGAAAACCTTAGAAAAAACTAACAAGTAATTTGTTAGACAAATTAGAAAAAAAAAACAATTTAATCAATTTTTATGGGAGATTTTGTCAGAAAATACTTTTATTCTATTTTACATTCCAGCTAAAAATGAGCGTTGGTTAAGTTAATGATTTACCACCATAACACAAGCCTAGTTGCTTAGCATATATGGGGCTAGATGGCGCTGTGTACGTTTGCGTCGTTACAATTATTTTACTTGTCATAATATGTGTGTTGTCATTGTCAAAAATATTTATTTTATTAAAATTGATATCGTAATTAGTGACACGACATCTAAGCAATACAGGGTTCAAATAGGTTAGGTAGAAAGTTTAGTAGGATAATTATTTGCAAACGGACAACATTCGCAGTTACGTCGTGATTCTGACAAACAGCTCCTGAACTTAAAGATGAGAAAAGTCGATTATTAACATGTTTCTGTGGGGTACGATATCAATTTGCTCGCAGCAAACGCACGCAAAGGACGGCCGCCTCTATCAAGATCTGTCCTCAAACTCCAGTCTCGTGAAAATCAGCCTTAAAACTACGTTAAAATATCGAGCTCCACAAAATCAAGATAAACCCACATGATTAAATCCTGTTTTAAATAACTTTAATAGTGAAAAAAAATTGAATACTATTAAAACCTAAAGAATTTTGCGTTCCAGGCTTATTTTACCTAGGCCCGTATTAATAAATCGCTCTCAATATCGATCTTGAGTGCGTATCAATCGAGTGAGTCTTGAGTTGTGGTCACTATCTTAAGTTAGGCGTTAATTAATAGATAAAACTCAGGCTGATATCGCTCTTGAGATTTGAGACTGATCTTGAGAGCGACCTTGAATGACAGTAACGCTTTGTTCTTACCTTGAATGATATGTTCTTACCCTATGGTAGGTAGTGTCGTCATATTTTGCTGTCAACTTGTTTTAATGTGAAAATATTTTACAAAATGTAACATTTGTATGACCCGCAATCAGACTTGAGTTCGCGAAACTAGATCTTGAGACATATCTTGAGAGCTGAGTTTGATTTATTAATACAGTATGACTCAAGTGATACGTCGCTCTTTAATCGCGTCTTAAGATAGGTTTATTAATCAGCGCAACAACTTAAGAGCAAACTCAAGATTGAAATCGATATTGAGTTCGGTTTATTAATACGGACCCTACTTGCCAAAACCCACGCATAAGGCAAACCACAGACTACTGATTTTTCATTGGCCTATAGCTATTCGAATGATTAAAATATTTGTAATCTCGCCCATATGATCCGGTAACCTTGTACGGTCAGTGATTTTACAATGTAATGGACTAATTAAGCGTAATTGATATTCCTTTGAACGCTGAAGTAAAAGGAACTATATGATACTGCTGTTGCAAGGTCTTATATACTATACTAGCTGTTGTCCGGTTTTGCACGGCTATATTTTGTATGTATTATACATATAAACCTTCCTCTTGAATCACTCTATCTATTAAATAAACTGCATCAAAATACGTTGCGTAGTTTTAAAGATTTAAGCATACATAGGTATATAGGGACAGAGAAAGCGACTTTGTTTTATACTATGTAGTGATAGTGATGAAGACTATTGTAATTACCTATGTTTATATATAATAAAATATATAAGCTTGCACCAACTAACTACATGTATACAACGCTCCGATTGGATTGAATTAAAGTAACTGTCGCTATATAAATCATCCAGATTAGATATCAAAAGCCGTTATTCTACCGTTATTCGGCCGTAGTATCGACCGATCGAAAGTTTCCAATCTGTGTCCGCCCTAAGCATTTTGAGAACAGTTTTTCAGCATGTCATCGTTCGGTATAACGATGCTGCCTCCTGAATGAGCCTGAAAGCCCATTCAATGTCTGAAAAGACCTAATTTATCAGACAAATACCTAAATAGTTGATACCGAGACTTTACTCATGTGCCGAGACTAGATACAAATTGTTCGTTGTCACTATGACGTTCTAACCTGTTCAACTGTTGTACTTTTTGTCACTTACACAATATAACCCCTTGGACGTTCAGACGTAATGGTAAATGGCTCTTTTTAAAGTATACTTGTGGTGCCCTGCGACTTCACACTGGAAAGTCTCGATCGCGATTTAATAGTAACGTTAATTCTTAACGACCCAGTTAGCAGGTTAGTCAGTTAGTTTGGACACCCTACCCTTCACCTTCCTCAACTTCTTGTCCATCCAAAAGTTGCCTGGAAGAGATCGCTTTGAGCGGTAAGGCCGCCCTTTGTAACACTTAGACTTAAGCTTTGTTTTTTTATTTATTGTAATTTACAAATGGTGTTTGCAATAAAGAATTTATCTATCTATCTTAGCACAATGGTCACTCCAGACTGCCAAATACGAGTTGTGTGTTCGATTCCCGCCTCAGACATGTATTTATGCTTAGATATAATTTTTCTGTGGTCTGGTTGTTTCAATGTATTATAAGTATGTGTTTACAAAAAAAAAAGTATATATGTAGTACATGTATCTGTTGTCTTTCTTCACCCATAACACAAGTCTAGTTACTTAGCTTAGGACTAGATGGCGATGTGTGGAATGTCCTGCAATATTATATTATTGTATCTCAAGTATTGTTTTTTATCCTAATACCAAGTTTCATCAAAATCGGTCCAGTAGTTTCATAATGTATTATAAACTAGCGACCCGCCCCGGCTTCGCACGGCTGTATTATGCATGTATTATATCTAAAAACTTTCTTCTTTAATCACTCTATCTATTTAAAAAAACCGCATCAAAATCCGTTGCGTAGTTTTAAAGATCTAAGCATACAAAGGGACATAGGGACGGCGAAAAGTGACTTTATTTTATACTATGTAGTGATAGTGAAGTGATAGTGATGATGATAATAGTGATAGTGATGACTAGCAGCGCTCCGTGGTTTCACCCACGTAACTTCCGAACCCGGTGGAATATCGATATAAAAAGTAGCATATGTTATTCCCAGTGAATCAATGTATCCTCATACCAAGTTTCATCAAAACCGGTCCAGTAGTTTCGGAACCTATTCGTTACAAACAAACAAAAAACCAAACCAAAAAATCTTTCCTCTTTATAATATTAGTGTAGATATTAGTATAGATAGATGGATAGATATGTAATACAATAACAAAATTAATATACCTATTCCTTTTGTTTCAGGTAATTACTTCATTTGGCTTTACGAGTGATGGCTGTAAGGCATCTGTAAGGTAATGATTATGATTCTAATAACTGAAATGTCTATTTACGCTCGCGAGCACATTATTTGAATCAGTTGATAAAAACATCGATAAAAACTGTCCCCGTAAGTGGTCCTAAACGAGCTCAAAATTTATCGATAAAAATATCATACGATTAATAAATTAGATAAAAACATGTTAAAAGGAAAGGGTACCGGCGCTCTCTCCTTACAAGCGTAGTCGACTGTTTCCTCCCTGGGTAATGACAGTAGAGCAAATATTGAAGTTGCCTAAAACTTATAACTGCCATGACCAATGACCATGCCCCTATGTTTTTTTTTAAATCTTAATTACTATGATAATAATAATTGAAAATGAAAAAAAAACATAGGGCATGGTCATTGGTCATGGCAGTTATAATTTTTAGGCAACAAAAATATTTGTGCTTGTGTGATTATCCAGGGAGGAAACAGTCTACGTTTGTATGGAGAGAGCGCCGGTACCCTTTCACTTAACGGTATTTCGTACCAGATTGAATAAATATGCAGTTTTTCGTAAAAGTATAAATCGAACTGTAATATTGTTTTGTAATTCACGCAACGTAATTTTTAAGATACTAAACTCTTTATTAGACTTTAAAACTATGCCAAAAATAATTCATAATTCCCAGATAATTCATGAACACCACTTTAATAAAATGAAAGTGAATTATGAATGTGACCAAATGACACATTATTGTTAGCAGTTTTACTTTTATGATTTTAAACAACTTTGTGATTGTTTTCACAAGGTTTGTAACGAATAATTAAATAATTTTAGTTGATTTACTTTTTGACTTTGTTTTCGCAGTCAATTTGATATGTCAAATTAAAGCTATGGTTGTATCTACATGGCAATTTTGGTTGTAGAAATCAATGATATTTTTTTATTACAGCATGAAATATATAGCACAGTATTGCTTTATCAGCGTTAGCTATATGTCTCATACATCTGACATTTTATCACCGACTCCCAATAAAACAGTACGCCTGATATAAGATAAAATAAGATTGACTATTGAATGAGTATCACTAAAATATATGTACAATTGACGCTCAAAAGTCTACCGCCACCGTAACGTTTACAATCCTGTGCAGCATTATTTTATCAACATTAAGTATAACAAAGCAACCTGTGGATCGAACCCACGTCGTCGGTTGGTGACTAAAGTAATACACGGCACACGGCTCCTTAGATCTTATTTCTTCTTTGTATATTTCTTTTTTCCTATTATTTTTTTTGTTTTTATTATTATTTTTTATTTTATTTTAAACTTTTGTTTTAGTGCTTTAATGTTTGTTACTACTTCTCTGATTGTCTTATGTCGTGTTCTTGTCCAAATAAATGTTTTCTTTCTTTCTTTCTTTCTTTCTTTCTTTAATAGTACTTACTAAGACTAAGTTAAAGACATAGCTAACATGTTGAAAATAATAATCACACTGAGTACTTTTAATTCAAGTATTTATGTTTGTGTGGAACGTCTATTAGAAGATGGTCGTAAATCTAATACATGTTTGTACTATTACTTGCGACCCGCCCCAGCTTCGCACGGCTGTATTATGCATGTATTATATCTAAAAACATTAACCTTTGATCACTCTATTTATTTAAAAAAACCGCATCAAAATCCGTTGCGTAGTTTTAAAAATCTAAGCATACATAGGGACATAGGGACGGCGAAAAGTGACTTTATTTTATACCATGTAGTGATTTTAGCATACTGATAGTGGACTTATGACGCATACAGTACATATAGTGTCACTACATAGTATAAAACAAAATCACTTCCCACTGTCTGTCCCTGTATAGGTATGCTTAAATCTTAAAAACTACACATCGGATTTTGATACGGTTTTTTTTAATTGATTGAGTGATTTTACACGTGTAATAAATGCAAAGTATAGCCGTGCGAAGCCGGGCGGGTCGCTAGTATAAGATAAAACAAGATTGACTATTGAATGAGGATCACCAAGATATATGTAATACAGTGTACGACATAAATTCAACGTTGCTTTGTACCGGTTTTGTGTGCGTGATTGATGAGTTGCGTTCAGGGGTGTACGGGTGAATGGACGGGGCGACCAGGTGCTTCCGGATGCCTTGATCTTCGGATTAGATGATTGAAAAGGGTTAGGTGTCCAGTTGGTATTTTTAATTTGATAAAACCAGCGTCCACTATAATGGTGATGTGAGGAAATAGCGGAAAATCGCGGTTTATTGTACAACACTTGAGTTTTCGCAGCGCTGACAATTTTTTATTTTCTTTAACTTTATGAGACTGTTTTTGAGAAGTTTTTTCCCCTTCGCCCGCTTACGAAACCGGAGGCTCGTAACCAGTTACTAAAGAAGAAAAAATCTTCGTACGAAACCAGTTTCTTAACAAGAAGTTTTTTTCCTAACACGAAACCGACACCCCCCTCGGCCGCATACAAAGCCGGACGTTCGTAACCAGTTACTAAAGAAGAAAAAGTCATCTTCATACGAAACTGAACAGTTTCTAAACAATAGACTGACTGTTTTTGATTCGCAACCAGTTTTCTATGTAAATATAAATATTAATATAATTAAATAAAAAAAAATAACAAAAAAATATAAATAATAAAATATAATATACTTACCTAATATAAATATGTAAAAATCTATTGATGCATGTCAAGATTAGACTCGCTGTTTATCGTGCAATATCTTAGGTTACCGCACACTCATTTTTGTCTCATAATAACTGTTGTTATTGCGCGATAATATTTAGGATGGGTTAGCCTTTACATTAGTTTAACTGTACGACCACTACGCTATAAGTCAATAAAGACGTAGCAGCTGAAAATTGACGAAACAAATCCTTTCCATTAGGTATAATAAACCCTTTCCACATCCATAATTGTGTTTCATTCAAAGATATACAGAAGTTAGGTATATTGGGATAGAGGTTACATCAAAATCTTTGCAAACAGAAACTAGTAAATGCCTATAAACCTGACTAAAATTCTTAGAATTTTTTAATAAAAATTTTAGGTGAAATCTATTTGTGTAACTTTAGGTCGAAAATTCCTTGTCATTTCGAAGCTTTCATCACAAAAATTCTAATTTTAATCATATAACAAAGGTTTTTTGGCAATTGACGTTACTTACCACCACCTTTTAAGGCCGACGCACACCGGGGAAAGCAAGGCACGGCATTGTTTGCCAACCAAAATTGGTAATTTTAATGGTGGTAAGACGTAGATTTCGAAGGTCAGAGACCGACCACACGCATCAAAGGGCTTTTGCTTTTGATGCTCTGTAAAAAAGACTTCTCACGATATCCATGAGCTACTAGACTCAAACTTTAACATGGGGGTTTTTAACGAAGTTAGATTCTCGGCTCGTATTATGAAAGGATTTTGGTTTAACATCTAAAGGGATAAAAAGGGTTGACAAAGTTTTAAGGAAATCTAAAAGATCACCAATTAAATATTTGTATGCAAAAACAACTGCACCGATTGCGATGAAATTCTGTTTATCTAAATACTAGCGACCCGCTCCGGCTTCGCACGGCTATATTATGCATGTATTATACATATAAACCTTCCTCTTGAATCACTCTATCTACTAAAAAAAACCGCATCAAAATCCGTTGCGTAGTTTTAAAGATCTAAGCAGTCAAAAGAAAATAGGGACAGAAAAAGCGACTTTGTTTTATACTATGTAGTGATAGTGATGTACTGAGTTTCGATCTTCTATTGTATCTATCACCATTACATATGTACTTATTTAAGTTGGCTATTTAAAATGCCCTACCGTCCGCGCCCGGCCGCAGGTGTGCGCTGACCCTTACTGTCATTCGAATCCGAATCGTTTTGTAAAAGCAAATATTCAGATAGTCGAGATGGTCTCTCTAAATTCCACTGTAATATCAAATCTTTGATTTCAGTAAAATACATTCGAGACTATAGTATGTAAATTGGATCCCTAGATCTTGGGATCTTGGATATCACGGTGTTATAGTTACAACGGACGACACACTTTTATATCGGCCGATACTTTACTGGAGTCTCCTATATGCCCATTCTACTTAAACTAAAGGCAAATGAAAGGAGCGGTGTTGGCCTATTGGTAACTACGTCGAGTTTGATTCCGAAGGTCGTGAACTGATTGTATTTATTCAAGGTGGTGAACACGATTGACGAGTTTTTTTCCTGTAAACACGGTCGACTAAGCTGAGTGGGGAGATTATAAGTATTGGACAAGCCTACTCCATCCTCGCAAAAAGGTCTCAAAAAGAAATTGAATTATCTGGGAACATGGCAGTGTCCCTGCCAAGTCAGTTTATTATTTATTATAATCTGTCTGAAGGACTGTCTGGGGATCACTTACAAAAACCAAATAATGGACGTGACGTCATGAAATAGGTCTTAATTTGTAGCGAATGTTACTAATTCAACTTTTTTGATTTAAACTAGTCGTTTTCACGTTTCTGCTGATACAGCTAAGCCCTTTTTAGGGTTCCGTATTCATTAACGGAACCCTTTTACTAAGACTTCACTGTCTTGTCTGTCCGTCTATCTGTCACCAGGCTGTATCCCATAAACCTTGATAGCTAGACAGTTGTTTACACAGATAACGTATAATTCTGTTGCCACTTTATCAAAATATGCTAAAAACAGAATATAATAGTTCGGAACCCTTTGTGAGCGAGTCCGACTCGCACTTGACCGGTTTAGTTTTATGTTTTTCTTGTACTTTGTGAGAACGGTTGATGGGCTATCGGCCGATCTAAAAATCTTGTCTGCGTCCCATTGGTATCCAAAATTCAGGACAAACAGAATAACTTATGTTACTATATGTTATGTGTAGGCGTGTTCTTTGGGTTCGATACACGAATAACATGAAATTCGAAGGAAATTGAAGTCTGGTAACGGTTTGATGGCTTGAACTGAATTTGAAGGATTTTTGCGCGAATATATTCCTATTTTGCGCGTGAATTTTGATACTTGATTTTGAAATTGATAAAAATATTACACGATACTGCATATAGTGCCATCTGACCCTAAACTTAGCAACTATGCTTGTGTTATGGTGTCTAAATAACGGAAATAATACTTACGTGACGACCCAGTTGGCACAATGGTCACCATGCCTCAGACAAGTATTTATGCTTAGATATTTAAAAGTAAATAAGTAGTATATCCGTTGTCTAGCACCCATAACACAAGTCTAGTTACTTAGCTTGGGGCAAGATGGCGATGTGTGGAATGTCTTGCAATATTTATTTTTATTTATACTTTAAGAGGAAAGGGTACCGGGGGATCTCTGCATACAAACGTAGTCGACTGTTTTCTCCTTGGATAATGACACTACGGCAAATATTTTTGGTGCATAAAACTTATAAGTGCCATGACCATGCCATGCCCCTATTTTTTTTTATTTTATTTTTTAATCTTAATTTCTATGATAATTAGAAAACGAAAAAAAAAAACTAAAGATAGGGGCATAGGCATGGCAGTTATGGGTTTAATGGCACAAAAATATTTGTGCTAGTGTCATTATCCAGAGAGGAAACAGTCGACTACGTTTGTATGGAGAGAGCGCAGGTACCCTTTCGTTAAGTGTGTGGAGCCCTGTCGCATTCCATGGTGCACCTACTCCAATGCCCACTGTGCCCTATACCCTAATACCTGCACATTGGAAGACCTGGTAGAGGCCAACGCTGCTGCAGCTGCAGAGACTAGCTACTGGGCAGGAAGAATTTGACTGCGGCCGGCGGACGACCGTCACTGACTCTAAATGAAGAAGACCCAGACCAGGATGGCAACGGGCGTTGCCTTCCGATACCAACGTGGGTTTGAAACCTACGCTTAGATGGCGGTTACCCTACTGAAACAAATATTTCTACATACATATTTATTTGAGACGGGGATAGAACCCACAACCTTCCGTAGCGCAGCAGTCGGGTGTCTTCTATCTAAATAAATAGGTCACTTCACATAAGACTATGTCGATATCTAACGAGGGCTTTTCAAAAAGAACTCTATAGGTAACCCGGTTTGTATAACGTTTTCATGATTAAGCAAACTCACAGAATGATTGATTGTTCTATCAGAAACATCTGCTTTTCAACCTAATACTGATAAAGATGATTTAATATCGATACCTATTTGTCCCGGTACTAGCTGCGCCTCGCGGTTCCGCGTGAGTGTCGACCCCGTGAAAAAAAAAGCGCATCTTCATGGCGCGTGCTGGCAAGAATGCAAGATGGCCGCAATTTTTCGTTGATTGTTTTTTATGTAAAATATATCCACGATCTTCCCTTTAACCTTTCTTACTATTATTTAACAATTTATAAAAAATAAAAAATGATTTAAGTAAACCTTTTTTTAAGCGAAATAAATTTTCTACAGACACATCCATATTTACATTTTTACGAATTTCCTAAATCGGTCTAGTAGTTTCGGAGCCTATTCATAGCAAAGAAACAAATCCTCTTTATAATAGGTATTAGAGAAAGAATCAAAAAGCATTTTTTTTTTTTATTATTATTTTTTTTTTTTTTTTTGAACAAAAAAAGGAAGGAAGAAATAAAAATGACAAAGAAAAAAAACATCCAAAAAACAAAAAAAATGGCAAAAATAAGGAAAAAAACATCCTCTTTTATGTTTTTTTTGTCATTTTTCTTTTTTTTTATGTAATTTTTTTCGTGTGGTGACCATAATGGGATAGTATAGATTATACTTTTTATCCCGCTATTCCCATGACATCGGAAGTTTTGCGAGTAAAACTGCAGAGCGCAGCTTGTAGAGTAGGTAGGTATAGGTATAATAATACCTAACGCTTCATGCAGCCGGTGTAATGTTCCAGTGTAACTTGACACCGAGGTCAGGCCAACTATGTCTGATGATAACCGACATTCCTTATTTATAATTGCTTTCTACGTACTTATATTAATTTAGTTTTATTTAATAATGAATAAGCCTTTAGCGAACAATCTTTTTGATGGATTGTTTTACAATGCCATCTGTCGAGTGTCAACCTGTTTGGAACTTTAAGAGAATCGTGAGTTTTCGATACGCGGCGCGAGTAGGGATTTTCAAAAATGACCCGTATCGTGCGATAGAGAGAGTTTAAGTTCGGACGTGATTGCCTACATTTTGCTTTTAAATAATGTTGCGGGCCGTAACGTTTTTACCCCCTTATCCTTCACAAAATGAAATAAATTTAGTCTCATTTAATTCACTGCATCTTATTCTAGGTTTATACGTTTTTCTTTTTTACTAATTCAGTTTAGTCTATTATAAAACAATTGAAACGCTCGATGAAGTTTTAAAGTCAAAAATATAGATATTTAGATGCTAATAACTTCTGTCTTATGCAATATTTCTTTAAAATAAAAACGGTTAAACCTAGTTTTCTATTAGTAAATCTAGAACATTTTCAAAAATTATCTTAATCGGACTTCGTTTAGCAGGGGGAAAACGTTACCGCTTTTTGTATGGAAATTTACAGTCTAGTCTAGTCTTAATAGGAATTTTAGAGAGCTCAGTAGCAACTCCCAACTGGACAGTTTGGCAACTGGATAGAGTGCGGTCGTAGGCCATTCTGTTGAATAAATAATATCGCAATTTATTCTATTTAATCTTGACATTATAACAATAAACAATTGGCAGAATCCCTTAATTAACTACTCCATAGACTCCACAAAGCTTAGAAAAACCAACATTCATCTCCAATAAGGATGAGCGCAGACCATTTCACTTGAAGTCGACCAATAGGAAATTGTTAAAAGGCTGCTCAGAGCATAATCCGACGGGAGATAAACAAAATCTTGGGTTTTGCAAGAAATACCCAAAATAAATACACCTTAATTTTTAAAACAAAAACAAGATAAATGCATCCTAATTTTGTTTGATGCGTTACTTGGCCGCATTGTGGTTGTCGGACGCACATGGTGAGAGGTCGCGAGTTCAAATCTCGCCTCTGTACAAAATTTTAGAGATGCATTTAAAAAAAATCAGAAATGCCTAGTGGTGGCTAACGCTTTATAAATAATTAAAATCGGTTAAATAGTTTAGGAGTTCATCGCGGACAAACAACGTGACACGTAATCACTACATAGTCACTGCATAGTCACTACATAGTATAAAATAAAGTCACTTTTCGCCGTCCCTATGTCCCTATGTCCCTTTGTATGCTTAGATCTTTAAAACTACTCAACGGATTTTGATGCGGTTTTTTAATAGATAGAAATTCAAGATAGATAGATTCAAGAGGAAGGTTTATGTATAATACATGCATAATATAGCCGTGCGAAGCCGGAGCGGGTCGCTAGTTTATATATATTAGAAAGATAAAATCAACACATACCGTATCCGAGATCGAAATATAAAATTTCCTCTCGAATTATTTTCAAAGAACATCATTTTTATATTTCATAGAGCCTAATTATTAAAATAAGTTTTTTTTATTCCATTCTATTCGAATTATGCTTTGTGAAACTACCCTAAAAATTTGGTATTGTTATGTTAGCCAATTTGTATTAGTATTATAAAGGCTTTGAGATACAAAAAAACAGTCCCAAAGAAAATTTTATAGTATTTTATTACGGGAAATTTTTTGCTACAATCTAGCTTTTATTTGGTCCCGCAAAATTATGCTCTACATCCTTTTGTTCACTTGTAGGTAAGTATATTTTGGCTTCACATCGGTCTATATATTATCGGCCAACCGTTTTATCTGCGTTCGTCTTAAATACTCTCTTATCCAAGCCAATCCATTAACAAAGATTAACCATCACAAATGTCCAAAAAAAGCCGAAATAAACCGAGTAGGCTTAGAAAAAATGTAGTTGGAAGCCAAAATATTGGATTAGGGATGTTCTTATTAAGAGGTCGACGACTAGGCACACAATTGACCTACTTTCTCTGAGTTTATTGGCTACGAGGATGGACATTATTAGGTACTCTGGCACTTGATCAACAGCACGTGGCCTTTTTTTTTAGATAATTACATATAGCTATGTTATAGGTCAAAGTTATTTGTAGAGAACATTTCCAACCTTCTTAAAACTAATTTAAGTATTTTAAGGATTTGGAAAAATCGGTCTAAGTTTTACTTTACTAGCGACCCGCTCCGGCTTCGCACGGCTATATTATGCATGTATTATACATACCTTTTTACCTTCCTCTTGAATCACTCTATCTATTAAAAAAAACAACTACGCATCAAAATCCGTTGCGTAGTTTTAAAGATCTAAGCATACAAAGGGACATAGGGACGGCGAAAAGTGACTTTATTTTACACTATGTAGTGATGATAGGTTGGAAACTTCTATACAAATATTCCGGAAGGAAATTATACGTTTCTATGTATAATAGGGTATTTTTTGCTAAAATCTAGCTTTTATTTAATGTAATTTCTTACGAAAAAATTATATGCGCTAATCATGAAAGAAAACATCGTAATAAAACCCGCGGCTTAGTTGACTCCAAATGTATTGATAAGTTGGACACGGACATGGTCGACTAAGCTTAGAGGGTGGTATACTAAATAGGTCTAGTTGCGGAAAAAACAGCCCGTATACCTACAAGTACAAGTAGGTATCTACATAATCACACAATAAGATTTTAATTATCATTATTCCAAGTCTTACGAATACAGAAGTAGGCCATATGCCCCTGATTTAATGACTCTTTCGGTGTTTGTTTGAGGGTTTTGTTAATTATGCTATTTTCTCGTAATTGTTGATATTAATGAGAGTTAGTACAGACAAAAAGGTGATGATGTAAGTGAAGGATTTTATCCGTTACTAGCGACCCGCCCTGGCTTCGCACGGCTGTATTATGCATGTATTATATTTTCATTACTCATACTCCGAAAGTAGGTCTAAATATGCCTGAAGAGCGTGTAGAAAATAAAATTTCCAGCCCTAGGGCTTTTCACTTTCACTGACAGCTGTCATGTCAAATTATGGCTTCGCACGACTTGTGCAATCTGCATGTAGCCAGTATCAGTATCATACGCATTAGGAACTTCAAAAACCTAACCTCCTTGCTTTTTTTTTTACACCAAAGAATAATAATTATGGCTTGGCACGGCTCATGCATACTGCCAGAGTTTAGTACTAAGTCCCTATTTTTTCTTATTTTATTATGTTTTTGTGTTAAGTTTAATCTGGTTTTTCATTTATGATTGTGTATTTTTTGTAAATAACATTTTCTAGACAAACCGTGTTACAAAAACTGTAAGTTAAATCTACGGACTTCGCGTCATTTCCCAATGTTGGATTAACTCATTAATAAAAACTTCTTCGGTAAGTACCGCCGTATTTAAGTATTGAATACAAATAGCAGAAACCTAAAAAACACTACATAATGTATAACCTCTTTGGTCCCAACCTTGTAAGAGGATCAGGTAGTACGTACCTACTCATGTGGTATGGAGTCTCATAGTCTCATTCACTCTCGTTGTTATGAAGAATTTTATGTATTATTCGTAATGAAAAGCACAGTGTTTACCTCGGGTGAAAGACTCATTAAGTCCCTCGAACTATTAGCGCCCTCGCTACGCTCGGGCGCCAAACTCCGTCTCGGGACTTGTAATGAGTGACTTTCACACCTAGGATAACAATGTACTATTAAAAACCTTCCTCTTTAATCACTCTATCTATTAAAAAAAACCGCATCAAAATCCGTTGCGTAGTTTTAAAGTTCTAAGCATACATACCTAGGGAAATAGGGACATAGGGACGGCGAAAAGTGACTTTATTTTATACTATGTAGTGATGATTTGGTTCCCTTTGACTACAACAAAATCGGCCCAAAATCAGTCATTTAAAATTAAATCCAATTTAATAACCACAAAGTTGATATTATTTAATTACCGGTGATTGAGTAAAGAGATTTTGACATATATTTTTAAGAATTTTGTTGTGCAAACGAAACTTAAAAAATCAAATTAGGCTACTTCAAAAATCTTAAAAGCCAGGTAAAAAGCTCTGCAAGATCTCAATTTTAAATTCCTTTTTATGTTGATTAGATTATAGATAGATTTTATTTATTACCCATTACATTACAGAAATGTCATTGAAGAAAGCTTTTAAATTAAAAATGTGGATTCATTTGGACATTATTCTTGGAATAGGTATCTTTAACTTTAAATAACATGAACGGTTTTATCGAAGTTTCATTAAACTAGTCTACAAGAACATCTTTTTGATAAAACCTGTATATAAATTGATTCATTTATTTTGTAGCTTAGATACCACTTTTGACTTATTTTTAAAAGACTTTTAAAAAAACGAGGATTTTCTTTGTTCGATTATTTATTTTGTCTTTTTTTTTTTCTTAAATTAAAGAAGGGAAAAGGCTGGAAGAAACAATTTTCTTAAGTCAAATCAAGTGTAGCTAGGCTTGTATTACTCATTTTACATATGGAAAACTCCGTTAAATACACAAAAAATGAATAAAAATTATTCAAAAATACTCTCATGTTTTGACATTTTTTTAATTAACTCAAAATGTAGGAAAAGATTTCACCTACAGAAAAAAACATGCAGTTTTAGTTATAGACGATAAGTATTTGGCGATTGGCATGATCCATGGCCAAAACTTGGCTGGTGTGAAATAAAGTCATAATAATATTTGCAAAATATACTTAAACTAGCGACCCGCTCCGGCTCTCGGCCGGTAGTTTTAAAGATTTAAGCATACATAGGGATATAGGGACAGAGAAAGCGACTTTGTTTTATACTATGTATGATACCCAACAGTCTCAATATTTTGAAATCTAATATATAAATAATCGTTTATTGTTATAAAATTACAATTTTGTACAGTAAACAGCTTGGCAAAAGGAGCAGGCTCAGCATATTATGATGTGAGACGCAGCTGCACAGTGCTGGTTATCAGCCTGGTATAATAGGGTATTTCTTGCAAAAATCTTTATTTTGTTCCCGCCAAATAATGCTCTGTATTACCTTATTATACCATTCCAGCTATATTTTGAACAGTGGATTTTACCCATATAAGTTGGCAAAGTGTAAAATAATTCCGTATAACAGGACGCGCAAAGCAAGCTAAATGCACGTGAACACCGAAATAGCCAGTCTCGACTTCGAGCTTTTGGCGAATGTCACGATCATGGGGTGACCATGAAAACCGAATTAAATAGATTTTTTTCATTCTTATACCAGTTTTCACCCGCGACTTCGTCCGGGGTTGAATTTTCCAAAATCGGTCCTTGGTGGATGTCTACGTCATAACATAATAGCTATCTTGACTTGAGCTGTGCTTGGATACACATGAGTCAGTCAGGGCTTTCAAATTTATATTTACCCTCTCAGCTTAGTTGTCTTGGCCAGAGGCAAGCTTCTTCCATCTAAAACATGTCTCAGGCACCACAAGCAGCGCCGTGAACAGCATGGATTAAAATTAAAACTAAAGAAAAGAAAGAAAGAAAGAAAACATTTATTTGGACGAGCACACGACACAAGACAATCAAAAAAGTAGTAACAAACATAAAAGCATTATTTAATATTTTAAAGACGATCTAAATAGAGACAAAGGACGATTGAAAATAGAACAAAAAACAATTAGGTTGTTATTTTAAATACCTAAACTATAAATGCAAAAAATAAAAATCACAATAAAAAAATGAAATGATGTATGATTATTATAAGTAGGTAATGTTTTCAAGTTGATCATTAAACCTTTATTTTATTTAAAAACAAGGAAAAACAAAACTTCTTTTGTACCTAAACTAAATGCAAAAAATAAAAATCACAATAACAAAACGAAATGATGTCGTATGATTATTATAATTAATGTTTTCAAGTTGATCATAAAACCTTTATAATATCGTGCCGTGGGCGATATACCGTGACATCCATGTGACGACACGAACAGTCGTAGGTGTGATAATATTCTATTAATACTTTATTATCCTGTGTGTATACGAGACCGTGACGGAACACGGACGTGTCTCACGATCTCTTATTGTATTGTATTTATAGCTTATATACAATGTGTTTCAGCGAAGGGGTATTAATACGAAAAGGGGTTGTTCTAGGCGTCTAGACGAACAACTTTTGTTCTACGACTTTTAGTTTGAACTTTTTTTTTCGATAATTCTGAGGGAATTTTTTACTTGAAAATCAGCTGTTTCATACAAAAACTTCGAACGAAATGTTCGAATTTCCAAAAGTCGTAGAACAAAAGTTGTTCGCCTAGACGTCTAGAACAACCCCCTTTCGTATTAATACCCTTTCGCTAAAACACATTGTATACTTAAGGTCATTGTTTATTAATTGTCTTAGTACTTATTACTTTATCAAATACTAGCGACCCGCCCCGGCTTCGCACGGCTGTATTATGCATGTATTATATCTAAAAACCTTCCTCTTTAATCACTCTACCTATTTTGTTTTTTATAGCTGGTTAATATTTTTTTAAATATGTGTTGTTGATAGACGTTGATCTCACACACTTTTTTGTATCCTGATTCCTAAACGCGGGAACCTATAGTTGGCTCTCCGTTTTTTATTATACAAGTCTACTTTTTGTTGAAGCTATTTGTTCTCCCAATAAATAAAAAAGCCGCATCAAAATCCGTTGCGTAGTTTTAAAGATCTAAGCATACATAGGTACATAGGGACGGCGAAAAGTGACTTTATTTTATACTATGTAGTGATAGTGATGATGAAAATACCCCGCGGTTTCACCCGCGTATGTCCCGTCTTCGTAGGAATTTCGCCATCAAAAGAAGAAGCCGTGAAGTATAAATAAACAAACATATGAAAAATCTAACTTTCGGCAAATCTGCAGCCATTCTGTTTTTAAATCTTTGTTAAGATAAAAGTTTGTAATTTTAGCTAAAATCCTTAAAACACAAAAAAACATGGTCGCATTAAACTATACCCTGAACGGATGTGGAACGCACGAATGATTTTTTTTATTTTTATATTTTTAACGCCGCACTCCGTTGCTTGATGTCTTAATGAACAAAAGACCCTTTGTCGAAACGTAAAACCTTAGTAAATTGATTAAATTTTATATTTCAAGCTTAAAAAATATATTTATTAAATATATCTTATAAAGGACCAGCTATTTTAACCAAATCTGAGTGTAGGTTACGTAAATATAAAGGCACTTGTCATCAGAACATATTTTAATCATTTATATTACATACACATCGGCGTTATTTTACTATAACGCCTAATCCACTCACTAAAAGGTATTAAACTAATAAACTCAAATAAATTATGCGACCGTGAAAAGGTTCAGGCATCATGAAGCTACTGCGACAGAATGAACCACGTTCCGTCATTTTCATATCAAACAGTAGTCAAGATGGCGGCGCCCTGACGTATACATCAAATGAAGCACTGTATTGTTGACTTCCTTCAGTCGTCGTTTTCGTTTTGTTACTGACAATTTGAAGTTTTCGTCTTAGCTTAATGGCTTAAGAAATTGGTTGAAAAGATTTATTATGAACTAGCGAACCGTCCCGGCTTCGCACGGCTATATTATGCATGTATTATACATATAAACCTTCCTCTTGAATCACTCTATTAAAAAAAACCGCATCAAAATCTGTTGCGTAGTTTTAAAGATTTAAGCATACAAAGGGAAATAGGGACAGAAAAAGCGACTTTATTTTATACTATGTAGTGATATTGAATAGTACCTAATGCGGAATTGTGACCACTTGCCACTGGGACATTCTGCTATTAATATTTTTTCAAAAATTTGTTTTTCGACCACTAGGTCGTGATTTTATGGCCCAGTTGCCACCTAAGCCATATTTGCTAGTAGTTGCGTTTTAGTATGTTTCTTACCACTCAAAGCAAAACTGTTAACAGATTGCGATGAAACTTAATAATAATATGTATATCAATAGTCCTCGACTGCCAGATAGGCATTGATTTGGACCATCAACTCGCACTCAGACCTCCAATTAGGGGTCGTAGGCCAAATTTAAAAAGGTGGACCAAGTTTGACCACCACCTTGCATTCACTCTTTATCCCAATATTCCCACGAGGTCAAAATTTATGCCGTAAATATTTATAATAGGTTTATACTAGAAAACATGACTCGCGTTTATCTGAACGCAAAGGTAAATTCAAATGGACAAGAACCCTTGTCTTGTCTATGCTATCTGTGTGTACATATGTATAAATGTATGTATGTATAACACACAAGAGATTTGTTCTTATCAAAGCAAATTGGAAACAAATTGCTCCAGGAATTGTGTGTGGTTTAAGTTATAAGATTTTGTTAACATTTTTAGCCTGTAGCGAATGCAATATGGCATATTAAGAACTATTTATGCAATCCTTTATAGCTAGAAAAGCTCGAATTTATTAATGAGTTTCATTCGAGAACCGCTCTATCCATTAGTGCAAACATCATGAAAATAGGTGCAGTAGTTTTTGAGGTTTCAGCGAATAGACAGACAGACGCGACGGAAGACTTGGTTTTAAAAAAGTAGTGATTCTATTTATTTTCTATATCTACTACTTTACTTTTAATACAAGACAAAATTTATATGTGATTAGAAGCAAAATAAACAATATCAAGTCAAGAGTCTTAGAACAGGCATTAAAATAAGAATTTATAGTTTTTATAAAATTAATGTCTGTCTGGGGCTTGCAATAAACAAATGACAAATATTATGTCATAAATGTGAAGTCAACAATACATAATTTGTCTAATCTAACTAATCCACACTCTTTGAGCTATTAAGTTTATTGCATTGAAATGATAAGTCCTTGGTTTAAACAATACGTATTGACGTCTCTACTGCGGCTGTGTCCTTAATGTAGCATATACGATTTTTTTACTGTTGGTTTTCGAGTTTGTTGCATTCAAAACGCTATAAAATCAAATCAAAATTCTTTATTCATTTAGAATCATACAATTTGCATGACATCACTTTGATGCGTCTTAAAAATTAAGTTAGGATGAGTGCCTTCGAAAAGCGCCCACCAATGAGAAGAAAGCACAATGCACTATATTCTTATAACTTGAAACGATACGAAAGATTCAACTAAAAGAGTTTTTCCATTATAACATAAACACAGTGTATTAACGTTACACTCTCTGAGGAACAGAGTGTGAGCATTGTTTTAATATCGAACTACCCACATTCTGACAATTGAATTAAATTTATACTTTGTGCGAGGAAATCTGTTGTTATAGTTTTTTATGCAGGAATTTTGAATTTTGAAAAATAATAATAATAATATTTCAGGACATATTACACATCGCCATCCAGCCCCAAGCTAAGCAACTTAATGCTTGTGTTATGGGTGCCAGATAACGGATAAACTACTTATATACTTTTTTTTTTGTAAATATATACATATTATACATATAGGAAACACCCAGAACCAGAAACAAGAATTTATGGTCAGCATAAATACTTGTTCCCGGCGGGAATCGAACCCGCAACCTTCTGCGTCGCAGTCGGGTGTTCGCCCGACGCGCCACAGAGGTCGTCAAAAAAGACTGGAAGACGTAGTATACTTTGGTGTTAAGCTCAGGAACACGGAACTGTGCTTTTGCAATATTAAGAACTGGGCTGAAGGTCAATTCTCGTAATTATAGCAAAATGCAATCTTAAATTGATCGAAGTGAAATGATATTGAAATTTAACTGTCAATTGGTATTCTGCTAACCATAATCATAATAACATTTCAGTAACATTTCAATTACATTTCAATTGCATTTCACTAACATTGCGATATAAATTCATTCAGTCATTCATTCATTTTGCTTTGTTAGGTTGGCTATGTCACAAAATTTAAAAGAATTTCATTTTGCGCCTGTTTTATTTTGGAGTGTGTTTGAAGAAACTTTGTGATATGAAGGTCCATGAGATAAATCGCGCTAACGCTCTAGATGGCAATTATGAAAGCGATCGGTAGGAAGGAAGGAAGCGAGCAATTGGTGTCGATAGCAATCAATAGCAATAGCAATAGATAGCGATTTTTACAAATAAAGTAAATAATGTGGGCCATTTCACATAACGCCATCTAGCCCTAAGCTAAACAACTAGGCTTGTATACTTAAATACTTGTTTGGGGCGAGAATCGAACCTGTAACCTTCTATATCGAAATACAAGTAAAGTAAACTCCAGTCGCGCTTCGGAGATGACACGCATTATTTTTTTTATTAGATTTACACACCAACCCAACTAAATTAACCTTAAAAATTCACTAAATTCGTTGTTTCATGTCGATTACATTTCAATCAACTCTCGATCTCAAATTTGACGTTTCTTATGCGACGAGAATACGGTCTAGATAAGTTCGATTACATTTCGATATCATTTGTATTTGGAGAATACCGTTTTACGTACATTTTAGTTTCGATTGCATTTCAATTAAATTAACATTTCATTCGGATATCATGTTGAAATCTTAGTTTATGAGAATACCAAAAGATGACGTTTAGTATATTTTTTGCAATCGAAATGCAATCGAAATGATATTGAGATGTAATTTTAACAATTTTATTTATGGGAATTGGCCTTCTGGTCATATTTGATAATCGACCAAATAGTTGCTATATTCGGCTTAATAGTGAATAGTGAACAAAGTAGCTCAACTACTGAATAGTGGCCGAATAAATAATTAAATGTTCCAAGACATTCCACACATTACCATCTTGCCCCAAGCTAAGTAACTAGACTTGTGTTATGGGTGCTAGACAACGTTTATACTACACACATACTTTTATTTTGTAAATATAGTTATATATATATATATACTTATTAGAAACCACCAGACTACAGACAAATATCTAAGCTACTTGTCTGAGACGGGAATCGAACCCGCAACCACATGAGTAAATTCTTTACTCAAGTAGAATAGAATAGAATAGAATTTATTCAGACAAACACACGACATAACAAACACAAAAATAAGAGAAGTGAATCAAATGAGAAACAGTACTTAAGAGATAGTTACAGAGAAAAATAAATACAAAAAAAACCCTGAAAAAGAAACCTGAAAACAAAAACTAGAAAAAGACTGAAAAAAAAAAAACTAAAAAGTGAAAAATAATCCTTTTCGGGTCACTAAAACAGCAGATAACATAAACATACTTGGAAGTCGGACTGGGTTAGATTGAATGTTGAGAGGTATTATAGGAAACATGGTGTCACCCAGTCCGACTTCCAAGTATGTTTATGTTATCTGCTGTTTTAGTGACCCGAAATGGATTATTTTTCACTTTTTAGTTTTTTTTTTTTTTCAGTCTTTTTCTAGTTTTTGTTTTCAGGTTTCTTTTTCAGGGTTTTTTTAGTTTTTGTTACCAGGATTTTTTTTCAAGTTTTTTTTAGTGTTTGTTTTCAGGTTTTTTGAAGTCGGTTTTTTAAATTTTAATTTATTTTTTTATTTAACCATTTTTAGTGCCGCTGACACTGAAAATTCTACTCCATGAGGCGAAAGCGACTATTTCTTAAAATTGCAACCTGTACCTAATCGTAACTCATTGAAGGGTTTGGTGATGAGAAGGTTCAGATGCTCCATTCGTCGATAGGTAAATATTAGTGTATGGGCCAATTCTACTAGTGGTAATGGAAAATTGAGCAATTTGCTGAACCTCGCTGTGCAGATCTGTTCATCACTCCAAAGATCCTCATCATATCTTCATTTAGGATAGGGTTCTCTATCAACATTCCTACAAGCCCAGTCCGGCGACTAAATTCGACTAAATTCTTCAAATTGTAACCTGTGATCGTAACCGATTCAAGAGTTGTCTGATGAGAAGGTGGTTTTAGATATTCCATTTATCGGTAACTATTAGTTTATGGGCCAATTCTACTGGTGGAAATCGAAAATAGAGCAATTTGCTGCACTCTCGAGGTGCAATGCTGTTCATCCCTCCGAAGACTCTCATCAGATCTTCATTGAAGATAGGGTTTTCTGTCAACATTCATACAAACCCAGTCCGGTGACTAAATTCGACTAAATTCTTCAAATTGTAACCTGTAATCGTAACCGATTGAAGAGTTTTCTGATGAGAAGGTGGTTTCAGATATTCCATTTATCGGTAACTATTAGTTTATGGCCCAATTCTACTGGTGGAAAACGAAAACTGAGCAATTTGCTGCACTCTCGAGGTGCAATTCTGTTCATCACTCCGAAGATCCTCATCAGATCTTCATTCAATTTTTATGGGACCACCTCTGAGTTATCCCCTTTCATACAAAAAAAGATTTTTCCAAATCGGTCCAGGCGTTTTCGAGTAATCGGCGAACATACATAAAAAAAAAAAATATATATAGGTATACGCGACGAATTGAGAACCTCCTCCTTTTTTGAAGTCGGTTAAAAATACGCGCGTGAGAAGTTATACTTCTTTGGCATTATTTAAAAAAAAAAAAAAAAAAAAAAAAACTCGTCCGACAAAAAACTCGTCCGGCAAAAAACTCGTCCGACAAAATACTCGTCCGACAAAAAACTCGTCCGACAAAATACTCGTCCGACAAAAAACTCGTCCGACAAAAGACTCGTCCGACAAAAAACTCGTCCGACAAAAAACTCGTCCGGCAAAAAACTCGTCCGACAAAAAACTCGTCCGACAAAATACTCGTCCGACAAAAAACTCTGGACTGGAAAAGGATTGTCAACACAATCAATAAAGTTCAATTTAGATTTAAACAACTTCTCCCGTGAGAATTTTGTGTGACGTGAGAATTTTGTGTGACGCTTTTGTAAAATTTCACTCTCATCAATTTTTCATAACGCGCCTAAAGAAGTATAACTTCAAAAATAAGTATCTGAGAAGTCGTGTGTTGCTGGAATGGGTAAAGCCTCAGCATGTGCTGCAGATACGCACGCACATCTGCAGCGCTGGTCTTCCGGCCTAAGTAAATTCTTTACTCATGTGCCGCAACCCTGTGTTTGGCTGTCCGGCATGGTGACCATTGCGCCAGAATATTTGTGGCACCTCTACTAAAATAAATTTTAAATAAACAATGTGTTTCAGTGAAGGGGTTTTAATAGGAAAGGGGGTTGTTCTAGACGTCTCGAAGTTTTTGTATGAAACAGCTGATTTTCAAGTAAAACTCCCTCAGAATTATCGAACAAAAAGTTAGAATTTTTAAAAATCACAACAAACAAAAGTTGTACGTGTGTGTGTATGTCACTGAACTCCTCCTAAACGGCTGGACCGATTTGAATGTTTTTTTTTTTGTATGCGTTTTGGTGGCGCCCTGGATGGTTTAGATTCACAATGTTTTTTTAAGCTATTGCACAGCTTTTATCGCGGGCTTTGAGCGCGGCGACCGAAGCAAGAAATTCCGTAACGAAAATATAACCTAACACCCCCGGAGTGCCCATGTAGCTCGGCCGAGCGTTCGCTTTTAACGTGTATGTATATGGTACGACTGTACGAAGCTCGCACGATGCAATAGCTTTACCGCGGCAGTCCTCTGAGTGCCACACGTTTTTTATTTTATTATTGTTTTTATTGTATATTATGGCAAAACAACGTTTGCCTGGACATCTAGTAGGTACTCTTATATAAACACAAATCGTCCCATTTCTGTATAAAACATTTCTCTTTTATATATTTTCTAAGTTAGATTATGTCTTCACACACCCCCGCCTTTGATATGAGAAATTCTATTTTTCTCCGCCATTTATTTCATAATCTTTTTTTTGTAAAGGGTAAAGTTTAACAGGAAACAATATTAAATAAGATATTATATTAAGTACTAGCTGTGTGCCTCGGTTTTACCCGAGTGTCTTTTTTAAAGTATATTGATTTCCTACAAATACAAAACACATAATATGTAATATTATATATTATGTATACTATGATGCAGTCAATAAGTCCGTCAGTGTACTGACGGACTTGAAATTGTATTTATTTTCAAGACAAAACAATATTTAAAAAATAAAGAATATTTATTTCATAGACTTTGAAATAAATATTTTATTATTTCAAAGTCGTCTTGTACTACGATTTTTATGTCAACAGGATTCGACTCAACAAGAGTTTCGGTACAAATTTCAAATTTCTTTATTTCTTTCAATGCTTATGTATTTACATACACATGATCACTTGAAATAGTCTTAAAAACTAAGTTAGGATGTGTGCCTTCGGAACGCGCCCACCAATGAGAAGAAGGCACAAGAAACTCATGGGGTTTTTTTTTATGTGATCACGCTCACAAAGGTCAATATTACAAATATTTGAAGGTATTATTTGAAATGGAGCAATTAAAGTCACATCCATGGATTCTTATCATTAAGGTACGAAGAGGTATCATAGTATGCTTTACCGCACAATTTATGCTTTATAAAAGTTTTGAATTAGTTAATGGATACAATTTTTGAATACAATAATATGGATTCAATTTAAATTAGTATGCAAAGTTTGCATACTAATAAAATACTTATTGAAATATTAATTTGAAAGTAATCCTTAACTTTGATGCAGATTATGTGTCCCTCAGTAAATAAAATATACATAAATATCAGCCTTTTTTGCTTCATTATTCATAGAACTTCAAAAACAAATGAAAGTCTATCGAGTGATCGAAAAGTCGGTAGTCTCCTATCGCCGTAAGTTTTCTGTAGGCAATTTCCACCATCAACGTGAAAATACCTTCATAATAATAAATCATAGGGCTCATTGGAACGTCGTCGTGTTGGAACCCACGCCCTCTAAATTGGAATCTTGATTTCGTGCCGAGAAAGTAACTAAGGGCTACCTAATAAAAATATGCTGGATTAGTATGGCGTGGACGTGGCATCGACATGGCATCGACGTGGCGCTTACTCACGTATTTTTTCAATTTTCTACAAATGGCTTAATTTTGCCATCTCCATTCTTTCGTCATGCAACCAGGCATACTGATATGCGACTCCGGTTCTTGGTGGAAATTCTTAGCGTTTTGCTTCTTCATTCCTTATTGCCTGGGATTAAAATCAGTTACTAGCGTCTGTCTGCGTCTGTCTGTACTGACGTGCACAATTTGGGATTCTTCAAGTCAGATGAACCGGTAACTTCTAGAAAAGCGTGCGTCGAAGACCGCATCGTCATCTACCATCAGGAGGGTGTGATAGTGGTGGAAAGTTTAGCGTCTGGCCACTTTCACACTGACCTGATTCGGTCTAAGTCGTAGCACACTTTCCTAAAAGATCACTAAATAATACTGAGAAGTGACAATATTTAATTCGTCATTCAAAAATGAAAATACCTTAACGAATTAAAATCTGAAAAGTATTCTAATTGGCTTATTAGCAACTGTAACATGTCGAAGATGCACTGCACATCGGCATCACGCCAAGTAGATAAATAGTAAGCAAATAATAGCAAGTAAATAAAGTATATTATGTATTCTATCCGTTATCTAGCACCCATAATACAAGCCAAGTTGCTTAACTTGAGGCTGTGTAAAATATTCTACAATTTTTTATCTTATTTATCTTTCGACATAATGCGTGCGAGTTGATTGTTTTACATAAATGTGACATCGATGAGTGTTATGTGTGATGTGTGTCTCCAGCATAGCCATACCCTTATGCCCGTGCCACAATTACATCGCTTGCCATTCCTATGTATCGCCCCTAACAGCCGATATTAAAAAAATATCCTTTCAAAGTTACAAAGACACCCCCGAATTCATTGTCTCAAAAACTGTGCCGGATGGTATAAATTAGAAATGAATTTGGTATTCCTTCTAGTTATTTAAGTTTTTTTTTTTTTTCAAAGAAATAGGGGGTGGAATAAGTTTGACTTCTAAATCATTTCGTTACTAGTAAAACATTTAGCATCTTATTATTTCTAAATTAATTTATTGAATTCATCTATACAGGGTTATTGGAAATTAATTGACACGGCGTTAAGGGCTTCTTCTGTGCACCTTAACGATCAACTTTTGTTCTACGACTTTTGGAAATTCATTATAAATATATTACATACAAAAATAAAAAAATTAAATCCAACAGTTCAAATAATACTCAACTCTACGTCTACGTTACAGAATCAATCATAGTAGGTATGGTACAACCCGATCAGGTCGCACGCAGTGCGCCCCGTGCCGATCGCGCGCGCGCACTTGCCGCATAGACATAGAAAATTAGCAGACAGTACGAGAAACACTTAAATATTTTTTTTGGAATATGTATTATGTTTCGACAAAAGTCGTAGAACAAAAGTTGTTTGTTAAGGTGCACAGAAGAAGCCCTTAACGCCGTGTCAATTAATTTCCAATAACCCTGTATATGTAACTTATCTATTTTTATCTGGAAAATAATTATATATCTGAAACATATTTGTACCTACATTCGATGTGAATAGAAAGTAATTGAATAGATTTAGAAACTTTTGTGAGATTATAACTTCTAAAAATCATATACATAAAAATCATTGAATAATCATTTATTTACCTATTCATATTTTATAATTTATTTTTATAGTTTTATATACGTTCATTTTTATCTTAAATGCCTATCTATACCTACTTATTACTAGCTGCAACCCGCGGTTACATCCGCATAAGTCCGGTCCCGTTAGAATATTGGGATAAAAATTATGTTATATGTTAATCCAGGTCTCCAGCTATCTACAAACCGAGTGCAATCGGTTCAGTAGTTTTTGCGTAAAGATAGATAGTTTAAGAAGAGGATAAAAAATAGATCGATATAGATGAAACAAAGTCCATCCTTGTCGCATCTGTCTGTCTATTGGACCGCGATAAACTCAAAAATTACTAAACGGATTTACTATTTATTCACCAATGGACGAACGTGTCATGGGAAGTTTAGGTGTACAATTTATTATGGTTTTCAATAAATTAGCTAAAATATGACAGATAAATAATAAATAAATATTGCAGTACATTCCACACATCGCCATCTAGCCCCCAGCTAAGTAACTAGACTTGTGTTATGGGTGCTAGACAACGGATATACTACATACTTATATAAATAAATAAATAAATATTTCAGGACATATTACACATCGCCATCCAGCCCCAAGCTAAGCAACTTAATGCTTGTGTTATGGGTGCCAGATAACGGATAAACTACTTATATACTTTTTTTTTGTAAATATATACATATTATACATATAGGAAACACCCAGAACCAGAAACAAGAATTTATGGTCAGCATAAATACTTGTTCCCGGCGGGAATCGAACCCGCAACCTTCTGCGTCGCAGTCGGGTGTTCGCCCGACGCGCCACAGAGGTCGTCATACACTTCTCTTTTGTAAATATATACTTATAATACATAGAAACAACCAGACCACAGACAAATATCTAAGCATAAATACTTGTCTGTGGCGGGAATCGAACCCGCAACACTGTGTTTGGCAGTCCGGCATGGTAACTATTGTGCCAACTGGGTCGTCCAGATATGAGAAATGTAATCGGGCGGGTCGCTAGGTATCAATAATTTAAAAAATATAACGAAATATTTACATTCCGAGAGATTATGAAGACAACGCACGACGAGCTAAGCGCACGCAAAAATATCATAAAAAAATATTACCGTTTCAATATATTAAAAATATAACCCCTTTAAAAACACTAAATATGAAACTGAAAGATTTTTAGAAATTGCCTCTATCATGGCAATATAATATTCAAAACCGCGAAAACATGGGACCAAAGTTAAAAAATGTAAAGAATAAGCTTACGGCATGCTTACGGCTTATTAGTTCGAGAGTGTAAGATTTCCCCCGACACCCGCCCTCAATATTTCAAACAATTTACTTCACAGCTTACAAGAATTGAAATAACAGTAAAAAGGCAAAATTTATGGGTGCCTGCCCCCGTACTGATTTTTGAAAATAATTCTATTTATCTTCGAGGCATTTTGTGGGAGTTTTGTTGAGTTAGGAAACGTTGAATTGTTTATTTGTTATGGTTTGAAAACTCTAAATTAACAGTTAAATTGACTGTACGGCGAAGTACTTTTGAGGGATCGGTCAGAAAGGGAATAGAATCAGTTGTAATGGAAGTATTAATATTTAGTTTTTAGTTCCGAGCCTAGTGCCAAAGCACAAAATGCAATGTGCACCGCCCTCCCGCCCACTTGAAGAGGCATGCAAAGAGGACAAGCAAAAATATAGTGACACTATTCATTAACTACAACACGTGTCACTCAGAACTAAAAACGAAATATTAATACTTCCTTACAGTTATGGAGTTAGGAAAAGTAACGCCGGATTCAATCAACAATGGAATCAGTTGCCAATTGGGGAAGACAATTGGTGTTCAAGTGACGAGTCTACAGGGGTATCTTCTAGGAGAGTGTGCTACATCTTAGACCGCATCAGGCAGGCGTCACCATCATTCTCATAACAGCTACAAGACGTCCACTGCTGAACAGAGGCCTCCCCAAAGACTTCCAGAGGGATCGGTACCATGCTCTCTACATCCAACAATTTCAGCAGGCAGGTGTGATAGTGGTCAAACGCTGACCTATCTACAATCTACACTAATATTATAAAAAGGAAAGGTTTTTAAGCTATTGCATAGCTTTTATTAACATTCTCTCCTGGCAGTACCTGCATCTCACACGGCGAGCCACTCGAAGTCTCCCATCCTACGTAGCCTAACCGCTATTAACGCTCTCCTGGATTCGGAACCTGAATGTGATCTGTTTGCGGATGAGTGGAGATCGATATTGTCAGTGTGTTTGAAGTTTTGTGAGAGGTATGCATGCTAGCGTGATCAAATTTTATTTTGTCTAAGTCAATTAATATAAATGGTATTGTATCGTTTTAATTGACTATAATAAATAAATAAAATAAATAATTTATTGCGGGCTTTGAGCGCGGCGACCGAATCAAGAAATTTCGTAACGAAAATAAAACCTAAACACCCTCCGCTCCGCCTATTAATTTTTTTTTTGTTTTTTTTTATATATGTCACAAATAGGCTCCAAACTTTTGGACCGATTTTGATGAAACTCGATAATATGAGAATAGGTACATTGATTCATTAGGAATCTGGGAATAACATAGGTTACTATTTATCCCGATATTCCCACGGGATCGGGAGTTACGCGGGTGATACCGCGAATCGCTGCTAGTCATTTGTAAAAAAAACTGCTAAAAACCCTTATTCTAGCAAAAACTTTATAGAAAGAAGACACTTTACCTTTAAAGTGAAAGAAAACTATAACTCGTATCGAATTAAGGTCGTCCATTACTGAAAGTATTCGAACGTTACTGAATGAAATGGCGTCGAGAAAATGTCTAGCACACTTTATTCTACTCGTTCTTAGGTAATTGGGTAGGTATCACTTGGTTGGTAGGTACAGTATGGGTCATAAGTAAATGATCAGTTTGCTGCAATAATACTATCAACAAGTATTGGAGTTACGACCTTCTTCTAATAGACGTTACACGTAAATTTAAATACTTGAATTAAAAGTACTCAGTGTGATTATTATTTTCAACATGTTAGCTATGTATTTAGTTGTGGGAGTGGTATAAGCCACCACCCGCTACACCAACCGACGCACGTGGGTTCGATCCACAGGTACGTTGTTATAATGTTCAAATAGTGCTGCACAGAATTGTAAACGTTACGGTGGGCAGAGACTTTTGACCGTGCATTGTACAAGGATACTTGGTATGTGTAGTCCCTAACTTTATGATTTGAGAAAATGTACAAAATAAAAACAATAAAAATGGTAAATAACTAGTTTTAAATAACTTTAATAGTGAAAATAACCATGGTAGTTTTAAATCATATAAAATTCCACTAATAGGGTACATTAAACCTTGATATTATAGTATACTAGCGACCCGCCCCGGCTTCGCACGGCTATATTATACATATAATATATATATACCTTCCTCTTGAATCACTCTATCTATTTAAAAAAACCGCATCAAAATCCGTTGCGTAGTTTTAAAGATTTAAGCGGTCAAAGGGAAATAGGGACAGAGAAAGCGACTTTGTTTTATACTATGTAGTGATAGTGAAGTGATATGAAGTGACAAAATAACAAGAAATAAACAAATGAATTATTTTTAAGATTCGCAAAAAAGTTGAGAGGATTAAGAAAAATACGTTTGTAAAAGAACTAAAATCTGTACAAATCCGGTAATCTTTGCGAAGCAAGTTAGTTTCGAGAAATACATTACAGCAGCTTAGATTTTCTACGACAGGAGTTACATTAAACGTGTGGCTCACTTTATTCCTGTATCCTTAGATTTGGCGACATTTTAGAGATCTCGCAGACTACCGATTATAGGACGCAAGCAGTAGTCGAATCTTCTTCTACGTCTACTATACTAATATAATCAAGAGGAAAGATTTTTTGTTGTTTCGTTTGTAACGAAAATACTCTAAAACTACTGGACCGATTCTGATGAAACTTGGTATAAAGATACATTGATTCATTGAAAGTAACATACGTTACTTTTTATCCCGATGTTCCTACGGGATCGGGACTTATGCGGGTGAAACCGCGGAGCGCTGCTAGTTTTTAAAACGATTAAAAAAATTAAATTGAGAAGCTCGATATTTCGATGCTGTTATAAGCGAGACTAGAAGTTTCTGCGGGTAGAATTTGATAGAGAGGACGTACCTATAAAGATTAGGTACTTCCCAAAAACAAACATAACTCGCAAAAACTTCAATTTCGTGAACAGTGCTTGCAACATCATCGAATATTGAACTCCACAAAACAAAACTACCAAAAATGAATCAACAAAATCGGTTTAAAAACAACGAAGTTATGACCGAACATTAAAATCCCTTTAGTTAAAAAATCTCGTATCGCAGTGTTAGTTACCTATGTCCACCTTAACGGTTGAACCGATTTATATGAAATTTTTTGTGTATATTCGCTAGGTCTGAGAATCGAACATCTTTTTTTTGCAAATGGCAAAACAACGTTTGCCGGGACAGCTAGTAGTATATACCTACATACAATTAAGAAACTCCTTGTTTAAAGTCGGTTTAAAAACATGGTAATAACCATGTTTTTAAACTTTAACTAATACTACCAAGTAATACGAATACTTTAGTAGTGAAAATAACAATGGTAGATAACTGGACCCCAGATGCTTGGCGAAGTCGAGGTCCGCCGCGAAAACGCTAGCAAGACGATCCTGACCGCTTTGAGCTAAACTGACCGGAAGTCGCAGAGGACCGCGATGGGTGTAAAGAGATGGGGGAGGCCTTTGCCCAGCAGTGGGACAATCTAGGCTAGTAAAAAATGGTTGTCTGTAAAGTCGGTTTATGGACGATAATTTTTCGTGATAATGTCATAAGAAAACGATAAAAAAATAGATTTTTTTTGTTGTTCCTTTATAAATGCCTAAGTAGGTATATTTTTTTTTCTTTATATAAGTTTTCTATTCATCACTCATCACCATAACACAAGCCTAGATGCGAGACGCATGACGTTTCGTGAACATGACGGCATCATGGTACTGGAACGTGACGCATGACATCACACTTTTTTGGGAATGCAGGCGTCCCATCAATTTATTAGACGTTATCACGTCAACAAAAATTACCCCATGTATGTTACCCTTCTTTACTTATGTTTCTCAAACCTCTTATTCTAATAACTAAACCACATACTAAACTATCGACAGACATAAAGTCTTCTAGCCTGCAAAGGTTCTTAGTATTCCGTTTGACATTTTTCTGAACACCTATTTTTCGAACACATTTCGTCTGTCAAACGGCTGTCAATTCGGATGTCAATCGCAGTATTGATAGATAAATAATGAGGGGTTTTCAATAGGAAAAAAATCTTAGTTCCGTTTTCTACGGCACTTCTCATACATTGGAATTAAATTGACAACCACAGACTCAGGGTCATAAAGGCTTTCTTGATAAAAATATGCTTCGATAGATTAAAGTGAGTAAAAATTAACAGACCTAAATTACCGGTCTTTTGAAGAACTAACTTTGAAGAAAATATCTGAATTTACGAAGAAAACTATTAAAAGTTATTTAACCACAAGTTTGTTATTTTACCATGTTTTTGTTTTCACTAACACAAAATAAATATAAAAAAACACGGTGAAAATGACCATGGGAGTTAAAAAACCCGAACGTCTGACTGCCAAAATCTTACTTATTTTCTACAAATGCAAGTGATTTTACTATAAGACTTGCACATAACATCCTACTCTTCCAGTAAAACTATTACTAATACAATTGGATATTATTATAACGATGGTTCGATTGATAGAACTACGGACAGTTTGATTTGCCCGTGGTTCGATTGATAGAACCACGGACAGTTTGATTTGCCCGTGGTTCGATTGATAGAACCACGGACAGTTTTATTTGCCCGTGGTTCGATTGATAGAACTCCGGCAGTCGGACCACGACCAATAAACGTAACTTTTAACCATGCATTTGAAACCGTCACCTGATATTGACAAAAGACAATCGTCAAACTGAGAAAGAATGGCAATACGGTTACGTGCATAGAGAAGTTAACATTTGTCTCTGAGGGATGGAGGAAGATCACAGATTGCGTCCGCAGAAGTTACCAACCACAACCCTCGACGTATCCTCTGGTGCTAAACTAGCTTCAAAGGGGTCCTGAAATGTACAATGGGTGGTTGGCGAATTTTTCGTTCCATGTTTCAACAAATATCCTGTTTCTGAGACGCTTCTATGGTGTTAAAGCTTTATTTGTTCGCCGTAATGCTCTCTATAGATAGATAGATAAATTCTTTATTGTAAACACCAATTTCAAATAACATCACTTCACTACATAGTATAAAATAAAGTCACTTTTCGCCGTCCCTATGTCCCTATTTCCCTTTGTATGCTTAGATCTTTAAAACTACGCAACGGATTTTGATGCGGTTTTTTTTAGTAGATAGAGTGATTCAAGAGGAAGGTTTATATATATAATACATGCATAATATAGCCGTGCGAAGCCGGGGCGGGTCGCTAGTTAATAATAAAATTTAAAAAAAAAAAACAGCGCACTCCGGGAGTGCAGGCAGAAGTGAAAACTGTATATCTGTGTAAAATCTCATCTGTCGAAATCTCATCTGTCGCGAGAACGGCTGGAAATGCTCACTCGTGTATCAGTGATGGCGCTAGCGTGCGACGCGAACTGCGTACGGCAGCTCGCTGCGAACCTGCACCATCCACCGAGAGATGTCGCTGTTAACACTGTTGTACAGAAGTGAGTATCGTAGTTGGGCCGTTTGCACAGAGATGGCGCTGTTTTCAATATTGCATAGTAGTAGAAGCACAATAACTGTTAAAATCTCATCTGTCGCGAGAACGGCTGAAAATGCTCACCCACAAAAGTGCCCAACGCGCCATAAGAAGTTTTCACTTCAATAAAGCTTAAGTCTAAGTGTTACAAAGGGCGGCCTTATCGCTCAAAGCGATCTCTTCCAGGCAACCTTTGGATGGACAAGAAGTCCCAAGTCCAAGAAGTATCTATCTATTAGGTATAGGTATAAAAGTGCACCGCGGTAATATAAGTTACTATTTATGTTGTCTTTATAGGCCTTTACCGATAGAAATATCATACGATTAAATAAACCGACCTTAAGCCGGGTTAGTGACGGAGCGACCCGTGTTTGAGGTTCACACTTTGATTACATTTTGTTTTATTATATTTTCTATTATTTTTAACTTGTACCGTCTTTGTTATACTTAGACTAAAGCTTTGTTCTTTAGATTTAACTAGCGACTCGTCCCGGCTATATTATGCATGTATTTTACATATAAACCTTCCTCTTGAATCACTCTATCTATTTAAAAAAACCGCATCAAAATCCGTTGCGTAGTTTTAAAGATCTAAGCATACATAGGGACAGACAGCGGAAAGTGACTTTGTTTTATACTATGTAATGATGTAATTTAAAAATGGTGCTTACAATAAAGAATTTATCAATCTAAAAACATATTTTCTCATCACATTATTCACTGCTACAAATATCTAAAACGCCTCAACAAACCAACCTATTAGCCTTCGTCCGAAAGACATTTTGTAAGCGTCCTAATAACTAAGCCCATTTGTATACCTTTACATTAGAGAAGTATCGATGCCGGAACGACGAAAACCACCAATAACGGTTATAGCGGATATCGGAAAGTCATCAACGAAACAAACTTGTACTGAGTTGTTAATTTTAGAACCTTGTTTATGGCATCGGACAGTAATAGTCTAATGGGCCAAGACTTGATGGGAATTCTAGACTTTGACTGAAACAAATGTTTCTTGGAAGAAGTTCCGTTTGATCCATCTGAGTAATTTAACACGAGAGATAACTAACCCACTTTACATTCTACCTGATCATTATGGTTTCTCTCTCTCTATAGTCGGCCCCTCATGACTGAGGATCGTGGTCATCATCGGGAAGTCTGCATTTGGATCGGATTCCATTTTGATCTGTCTCCAACGGCTTTTAGCATCATCTTCATCATGGTTTAGAACTTTGATAAACGAGTTATTTTTATCTTTATTTGAAACTGGCAGCGTTCTGCGGTTTCACCCGCGTGACTCCCAATCCCGTGGGAATATCGGGATAAAAAGCCTATGTAACTCATTAATCAATGTATCCTCATACCAAGTTTCATCAAAATCGGTCCAGGAGTTTCGGAGCCTATTCGTTTAAAAAAAACCAAAAATTATTCTCTTTTTACAATATTAGTATAGATAGACAAGCTTCTTTAAAAGGTTCTTTACATTAGGAAATAGAAATGACACAAAATTTAAATAGTGCAGTCTTTTTAAGACAGCCTTCGTATCTCGTTGTCCCGCCACTATAACACAAGCGTAGCTTACCTACGGGCTAGATGACGCTGTGTGAAATGTCCTTCAATATTTATTTATCTATAGATAGATATTTAAACACTTGTAGGCCGTTTGTCCACCGCCGCCGTCACCGTCACGTCAACGAGAACGAGATTATTTGGGGCCGAGTTTAAGATGACGTGACGGCGATCGTTTGTCCACCGCGCCGATATATCGGTGGCTCAGTCCTATATACAACTTTGGCTGCGGTCCGAATACAGGTAATAGCGCTGACAGTGCTAACGATGAAATCTACCGGTCCGATATTGTGAGCGGACTCAAAATGCTCACGGTGCTATCACTACGTATAATATTTCGGACCGGGTTTTAGCGCGCCAACTATCAACTGAAATGTGATTTTAATACTTTTTACTTTATATGTTTGAAGTGTTGTGTGCAAATACGATTAATAAATTGCTCCGTCGTTCTTTGTAACACATAGGTATTCACATTTAAAAACACAGAGAGATAAATAAATAAATATTGCAGTATATTCCACAAATCGCCATCTAACCCCAAACTAATTAACTAGACTTGTGTAATGGGTGTTAGATAACGGATATAAGTACTACTTATATACTTTTCTTTTGTAAATATATACTTATAATACATAGAAATAACCAGACCACAGACGGATATCTAAGCATAAATACTTGTCTGAGGCGGGAATCGAACCCGCAACCCCGTATTTTGCAGACCAGCATGGTGACCATTGTGCTAACTGGGTCGTCAATTACTTCTAAACTTATGATAAAATAATCAAATTTGAATTTCGCTCGCAAAAGAACGGATGCAAACATCAACTTGACAGATCGCTCACGGAGATTTCGCTGGAGAGCAGGGTCGTCGTAAGCACAAGATGGCGTCGTTGATGACGTATTTCCTTTTGTATTCATGACGTCGTAACAGTCTTTCGTGAGCGCTTTTGAGCGCGGTCACGGCATTTCGGAACGCGTTTGAGCGTCTGACAGCGCTCAAAGTCGATTTCGGACCGCAGCCTTGGGTGGTAGTCGGCAGTGTTGCCACCTTGCCCAAAGAGTAAGTTGCTAAACATACCGTAAAAAGTTGCTACTTCCGAAAATAAATACTCTGGTAAAAGTTGCCAAAAGTGGCTAAACATAAAAAGGCAACATATAACAACAATTTAAATAATAAACGTCGATTTCGAAGACATTTAGATTCCCAGTCGAAAATGAAATCATAAGTATCGAACAAGACTAGGCAGCCTTGTTCGATACTTTTGAATTTTGTGAATTTATTATATTGTAAATTTATTATTATAGAAAAACATAAACATTAAATGATAACTTATTAAATACAAAATAAATATTCTATTTCTAATTTTTCTTTTTAACTTCCATAAACTTGCCTTATTATTGCCTAAGGGCGATCTCTTCCAGGCAGGAATAACTAACTATAACTATTACATTTTCAAGCAACAAAAATCACGAGAACTCTCTAAAAAAGATAAATCCTTGAAACCCAAAACAACAAAGCCTGAAATCCAGGTAGATAAGCCAAGTTGTACCTAAATAACTAGTTTCAGGAGATTATCTTCCTCCGAAGAAATACGTGAACAGACTTGCTACTTAGCTATTGGTAAGAACCAGAACATAACAACTACAGTAACAAGCACTCGAAATACGCTATGAAAATATCAATAATATGAAAATAATAAATAAAAGATCACACTGTTAATTAAATTATTTTATTTTATTTTATAAATAAATAAATATTTCAGGACATATTACACATCGCCATCCAGCCCCAAGCTAAGCAACTTAATGCTTGTGTTATGGGTGCCAGATAACGGATAAACTACTTATATACTTTTTTTTTTTTTTTGTGAATATATACATATTATACATATAGGAAACACCCAGAACCAGAAACAAGAATTTATGGTCAGCATAAATACTTGTTCCCGGCGGGAATCGAACCCGCAACCTTCTGCGTCGCAGTCGGGTGTTCGCCCGACGCGCCACAGAGGTCGTCAAAATAAATAATTGATCCACGCCGGGTTCGATGCGACTGCGGGGCCCCCAAGAAAACTATGGTCCACCTCTTGACCTGCCCCTCCAGCCCTAATAGCTGTACGTTGGCTGACCTGATGTCAGCAAATAACAATGCCAAACACCTGGCAGCTCACTATAGTGGGCGGACTATAGTTGACCCTACCTCATCAATTCCCCCTTTGATTTGTGCTATCGCTACGACGAAGATTATAATAATAACAAAGAAATAAAATATTCTTCAATTAAAATTAAAAATGGACTTAAGAGGAAACGGTACCGGGGGCTCTCTCCATACAAACGTAGTCGACTGTCGTCTGTCTCCCTGGATAATGACACTAGAGCAAATATTTTTGTTGCATAAAACTTATAACATGACCATGCCCCTATGTTTTTTTGGTTTTTGAATCTTTATTTCTATGATAATTAGAAAATGAAAAAGACCAAAACAAAGATAGAAGATTTTAGGTCTAGTCGAAACCTTTACACGTTTTGACTCCTTATTTGAACTCAGTAAAAAAGGTTCTTAAACTAGGTCCAGGTACATCAAATTAGCAAGACCTTCATTCGAAGAATAACCCGGGGCCTACTCGAATTGCGTACCCATTCTTGCGGAACACTAACACAAACGAACTTTCGACAGTAACTAGTCTAACATGGACGGATTAAGGAGTTTTTTTCCCATGGGGATAATATTATTTGGATAGGGCTCAGTTTAACGAGATAGTATTTTTTCAGACTGAGAAATTACCACCGCTCTGCCCAAATTACTTAATTCTGCCACAGAGCACTAGTGCCCTAGTAGTAGTTTTAAATAGGAACCTAGCAAAAGGTGTGGGAACGCTGTGAAATTATAGGCACATAAGTCATTCAAAGGACGGTAAATGCCTCCGTCCGCGTCCCAACGAGTCGTCAACCATTACATTAGGTTAAAATTACATTACATTAGGAATTGTTTTTAAGATTAACAATAGAGCAAATATTTATCTAATGACCTTTTTTAAGTAGTTTACTCTATTTTAACGAAATGTGTAGTTATTAATTAAGGTTGCAGGTGGCCCTTTTTACAGCCATTTAGTATATGGTTCTAATCTGGGTATTTCTTTATATGTATATATAAAAAGTATTTAAGTACTAGCTGTTGCCCGCAACTTCGTTCGCGTGGTGGTTATGTTTTATTTAGAACGCTCATGATTTGCCTACCTTTTTAATACGCGTGTCCTTATAGACAACTACAAAGCTTTTTTGTACTCAACATTGTGGGTGACGCCCCGTCACCTTCGTCCGCGTCCGAGTTGATTTTTTCAAAATATTTTCTTGTCGAATGATTACGTCATACAAAGAAAATACCTTCCAAGTTTCAGGTCTCTTCGATCAGTGGTTTAAGCTGTGCATTGATCCGTCAGTTTCAGTCAGTCAGGACAAAGCATTTAATATGTATAGATTATTTATCCACCAATCAAAGAATTGTATATTTATCCTTAACCCAGATATCGTGGTCCTTAATCCGACCCCCTTGATCGAACATCAGTTCGGTAACAATATCAGTTGTTATTATCAAACTAATGGAACACGGGGATCAGAACCGATTGAAGCCGATTGGAGCCGATAGTCGCCGATTGGTGCCGTCATCCCATTTACAGATGGAGGATGAAAGTGAATTAATTACGTTATTATTCTGACGAATGACAATCGCCTGATGGGAATATTATTTGGAGAGCTGGCAGATCTTGTTGAAATCTTTAATTTTTGTCAATTTAATATAATACATACATATCATACATTTTTCAGTTTCATCAGAATATTTATAACTTATTTCTTCGTTGTATAAGTTATCTATTTCTTTGTGTGTGTTAATTTAAAAGTTGTCGTGTGCCTGTACTAAATAAATGTATTTCTTTCTTCTTTCATTCAATAAAAAAATTCAATCATTCAAATATGCACCTTATGGACCAGAAGGGTTCCGTGGGACAGTTCCATGATGGAACTAGTGAGAACATACCATGTCTACTGCCCTGGTAAATATAAATGTAACATGCCACCAAAGTTTGTCTTCAGAAATGATAAGGCGAAATTATCCTTCAAGGTATGTAATTTCAGGTTTAAATATGTCGTAAGGAAATATGTCAGGATGTAGACGCGACTCATCATCATAAAGACCCTGCGATAAATAACATCAACGCATAATAACTTTAAAACCTACAGTCCACATTCGTTTATGTGACAACTGATATATATTTTATCAAGCGCCAGCAACTAAATCCTGGCAACTCAGGATGCTGTAGTGCTTGGGAAATTCATCAAATAATAATAGAGAAGCTAACTAAGCCGTGGGTTTCATCACGATTTCTTCCTCCTCTCATTTTTAATATCCTTGTGTACATAACTTTGCAAAAAATGTCTAGATTTCTTGATTTCTTACCATAAAAAAACAGAGGTGGTTTAGGGATTTTTTAGGATTTAAGTATATGAATTTTGGCGAACTTTTAAGCGGTCAATTGTTTCACATTTATCAAGCTACAATCTTGTTATTTTTTATCTCTTTTGCGTTTTGTCTGTTGTCGCAAATCGAGGTCGCAAACAATGTGCGCAGGTAAAAGGTGAAGCCATCTTTCTTATTTTCTTCGAGAAATTTCCACTCGAATACATTTAAATTCAATATCCGGTTACTTTGAATGTATAATGTTACGGTAGTTAAGTTGTCTTGTGAGTGAGTATCTACTTAGTTTTGGAGTTTGTTTGGTTTTGTACAAGCTAGCAGTGGTATTAGTCGGGCGATTCTGATGCGATAATGCAGACGATCGACCGATAGCTTGCCGATTGTTGAATTTGAAGACGGACTTTCCGATCTGCAATGGCCTACACTTAATCAATTTCGGATTCAAGTGACTGAGGAGCAATGCAAATGGGGAGCCGCGTGGCTGTCTATGGTGCACCTACTCCAATGCCCATTGTGACCTAATACCTGCACATTGGAGGACATGGTAGAGGCCAACGCTGCTGCAGTTGCAGTGGCTAACTACTTATTGAGCTGGAAAAAATTTGACTGGTTGAGCGTCACTGACTCCAAAAGAAGAAGATAGACTTTTTCAGTTGGTCCTATTCGCCAGTTAGTGGTCTTATTCGCAGAAGAATCAATTCGCAGAATGCCACAATAGAGACACAGCTGAGCTTCGGAAAAACAATTGATGGTCAGGAAATAATAGTCCAAAAGCAACCATTAACCAAGCAAAATATCGGAAAAAGTACAGTTGATCGTCAGGAAAACCCAGTCGAATATCGGAAAAAACCAGTTGGTCTCATCTTTGCCTTTCACCCCCATATCCGCATTTGTAAGACCCAAGTAAATTTCAACCCGTTGAAATGTAGACATCTCATGAATACCTGACTCCGTTCCGTTCGTCTGCAATCCCTAGGGATTATTTCCGACGCTTTTGTTTCAAGTATAGCGAGTTGAAAGGTCCTTTAAAATGGTTAGTGATGGGAAAACATCTTTTGACTGGGAAATTTTTGAATGAAGATTTGACAGTTTGCTTTGCAGTTAGGAACGTTTAGTGAGCTGAGGTTTGATCTGAAGTTTGTGAAGCTGTGGTTCCAATAAAAGATACCATTCCGGTTCAGAAATTGTTGTTTTTGCTTAAATGTCGAATTCTCATAATGTTGACTTTTTAAAAGTTTAATTCTAATAAGAAGGCAAATAAATGTTATAATTTATTGCAGTAGATGGTGAATTCATAAACAAGACTTAAATCTAATTATGTGATAGTTTTAAACCCTATCATGGGATAGGGTTAAGGTTTCAGTCCTAAAAAATATTACCTATAATTTTTTATTCACGATCTTTAGATAGATATATAGATAAACACTTTATTTGCACAACACACAAAACGTTGAAAAAATCAAAGAGGACAAGAAAGCTTATTAAATTGTACAAACAGGCGACCTTATCACTTAAAGCGATTTCTTCCAGGCAACCTTAGGATGGAGATGGTCTTTAGTACTTAGTCAAAAGTCGCGAATTAGATAATATTTCATTTTTACTGTGGTAATTATTACGAAGAACCTCTTTAATCCAACACTTTTCCATAATAATCGAAAATGTACCAATTTAAAATATTTTTTTCGTCATATTTGGGAAAAAAACTTTCCAAAATATGCTATAATTAGGAATCATTTCAAATGTCACCATGCCACTGTTATTTTCAATGTGCGAATCGTTGATATTTGTATCTCCTTTTAAATACTAGCCTCATAAGGTTTAATGATAATAGCAGTACTTTGTTCCAAGTCGGTAAATAGATCGGAAAGGGTAATGTTTTCCTTACCATTACTAGAACGTTTTGTGACTGTTATGTGACCATTTTGTGACCATTGTCTGATAGAATTACTTCGTTATACGACTATGACATTTTTGTTCCGAAGTACCAAGTTGCGTGTAAAAGTTTGTGGGTTCGTAATTGTTTCTTGAAATAGTGTTTTTACTGGTTGACGCGGAAAATTCGGGAAAACACTTAAGGGGCTCACAGGAGTAATGATCGGTCACTGTCAGACTGTATGAGAGTGTGGTGAACAGTTGATTGTTGGTTAAAACAAATTTAAACATTGGGAAAAAAAACAGTATAACGTTGGGAAAAACAATTGATCATCGGGAAAACTAACAAACGCCGTCGTCGCCGGGATCGCTATGTGTGACAGAAACAGTTAAAAGTCAATGAAGATCGAAAAAAATGGTTGTCTGTAAAGTCGGTTTACGGACCATAATTTTACGTCATAAGAAAACTATGAAAGATTACAATTTTTTTTTAATTCCTTTATTTATTTTTCTTTTGTTTTTAATTTTGTCTTTCTTTTCTTTTCTTTTTTTATCCTTTATACATATAAGTCTTCTATTCGTCACTCATCACCATAACACAAGCCCAGATGAGCGATATTATTATTAAATACTCTGTTTCCTAACGGGAACTGTATTTCGTCAGACACTTTTTACGCCCCGGAAAAACAAACGAAGATCGATATAAAACACAAATGGACATCGGAAAAACAGTCGAACGCCAGGAAAAATAAATAAAGATCAATAAAGACCGTATAACCATTCCTCGTTAGGAAAAACAACTGAACAAATTGACAAACAAACGACCATGTACAGTCACATTACCAATTAGCTGAACCCTACGTGACCTAGAGCTACTAGAGCACTCGCAAATTTGTAAGGTTGCAAAGTAATGTTACCTGATTCTGTTTTTTAACCGACTTCAAAAAAAGGAGGAGGTTTTCAATTCGGTATGTATGTTTTTAAACAATATACTATACAATACAATATAGAATATAACAAAATAGGTAAGTACTATATTTTTACCGATATGCGAATGAGCTCTGGGTCACGTGGGGTTCAGCTAATTGGTAATGTGACTGTACCTTATCAGTGCAATTGTTTGTTGTTGTTATATACGAAAAGCGCCTTATCTATCACACGTTGTATTCGAACATATATCGTAGAACCGAGGTCTAATCCAGCCGGGTCTGTGGCGGATTAAGTCTAAACCCCCACTTACTGGGGGACGTCCGTTTTGTCCAGCAGATATTGATCGGTTCAATTACGAAAGCCTAAGCTATCGGGTTTTTACTATTTCCTTTTTAACTTTGAACTGTTTGGCAATTTAGCTGTGAAACTTCTTTAGTTGTTATAAAGAATAATGTTTTATTGGGTGCGCCTTTTCTTTTTCTTCTTCACTACAGAGTCACTACATAGAATAAAACAAAGTCGCTTTCTCTGTCCCTATATCCCTATGTATGCTTAATTCTTTAAAACTACGATACGGATTTTGATGCGGTTTTTTAATAGATAGAGTGATTCAAGAGGAAGGTTTATATGTATAATACATGCATAATATAGCCGTGCGAAGCCGGAGCGGGTCGCTAGTTTTTTAATAAAATTTTATTATATCATCAATTAATAAATATTTATTATTAATTGATGTTTTATTTGTAGTTGTATTGATGGATAAATATTTTAATTTCTTGTACTTGTATTTATATACGGGCTGTTTTCCTGTTTTCGTAGTTACTCAACTAAAGATAGTTGAGTCCTTTATATGGGAGGATGGAGTAGGCTTGCCTAGCATTTATACTATCCTTTTAATTAGTCAACAGGGTTTCATCACGATATTTTCCTTCACCGTAACATCAATATTTTAGTTTCATAGTTTATCGTTAGTGTTTATAGGATTTTAGACTCAATTTTTTATTTTCAGTACTGAATTTATTTACAATACAGGATATTTTAATTTCATTTTTTGAGCATACACATGTTGAAATACTTTCACGTTAGGTATATGACTCCTACATAACAGTATTATTTATTATTCAGTGAACAAAATCACCAATTTTTTACTCTTTAAAATAAACTGGCTCTAAGCCTGCTGTATTTTCAATAAAAATTCTACCGAATAATCACTAGTAAAAACTTTTTGACTAGATCCTTTACTAACTTTTTTATATTTTTTACTTTAGTAGCACTGTTTTGTTACGCTGAAGCAGAGGTCGTAGATTCAAACCCTATCGAGGAAAAATAGGAAAGCATTTTGAATTTGTATTCTTAATTTTCACACACTCACACGATTTGTATTCATAGTAATTATTTTCCCTGGTCTTAATCATCGTTTCGACTATGTTACAGTAGTCATGGTCGCGTGCGGAAGTAAATACGCGACTAAGACCCGGATTTTTTTATTATGAAATTTAGTTTTACACTTATAAAAATTAAGGTGAATTTTGGTACTTACAAGTTTTCACATAGTAATCTGCCCATATTTTTTTATTGTGTTGACTCAGGACCTTGATTTTTATACACCTAAGGACTCTAGACCTCAGTATATATAACTTGCTAGGTCCACCCATTCCTGAGAAAATCGGTGGTGACACACGGACAGACAGACATACGAACAAGAGAGTGATCTTATTCATTTTTTACCTTTTGAGGTCCGGAACCCTAAAAAGAACATCTTGTTAATAGTACTAAAGATAGAAAGAAAAATACGTGTGGCACTACTGCCGCGGTTAAGCTATTGCATATCGAACGCTCGGCCGAGCTACATGGTAGGCGGAGTGGGGGTGTTAGGTTTTATTTTCGTTACGGAATTTCTTGATTCGGTCGCCGCGCTCAAAGCTCGCGATAAAAGCTATGCAATAGCTTAATAAAATTTTATATTCTGAACACAAAAAAAAACACATAAAAGCACAAGAAAAATGTAGAACAGTGCTCAGAAAAAAATATTTGAAATTATTATTTCCCAGCGATCTTTGCGAAATATCTGTATTCTTTCCCGTGAATTGATTCGGAACTTTGATTTATCGTTCCGCAACCAAGAGCCAGTTCGGTCTACACTTCCAAACATTTTGGTACATTCATCAATCTAAGTTTTCACAATTGTTCCAGTTTCGCGCCATTAATTATACAATCGCTAAGTAGATTTACACGAACGGGGTACGGTTAGTGTGAAGTTCGCTTAATTTGTGATAATTGGGGAATGTGTAATGTGGCCTAATTTTAAGCTTTTTATTGCCTTGTTATTTTGCAACTGTGAAATCTAAATTATAAAGAGGTAAGATTTGTTTGTTTGTATTCCATAGGCTCCGAAACTACTGGACCGATTTAGATGAAACTTGGTATGAGGATACATTGATTCATTGACAGTAACATAGGCTACTTTTTATCCCGATATTCCCACGGGATCGGGAGTTACACGGGTGAAACCGCGGAGCGCTGCTAGTATATAATTAAAAATAGTAGGTATTTCGTATCATCACTACATAGTATAAAATAAAGTCACTTGTCCCTATGTCCCTTTGTATGCTTAGATCTTAAAAACAACGCAACGGATTTTGATGCAGTTTTTTTTAATAGATAGAGTAATTCAAGAGGAAGGTTTATATGTAAAAATAATACATGCATAATATAGCCGTGCGAAGCCGGAGCGGGTCGCTAGTTCCTATATCTTTAAAAGAAGTATTTATCTATTTATATCTGTTGTCTAAAGGTTGTCTAGCTACCATAACACAAGCCTAGTTGCTTAACTTGGGGTTAGAAGATGCTGTGTGAATTGTCCTGCAATATATATTAATTTATATCTTTTCGCCTAGCCACCAACTAAAGATGAAAATTATTTTATTTTCAAACTAGCGACCCGCCCCGGCTTCGCACGGCTATATTATGCATGTATTATACATATAAACCTTCCTCTTGAATCACTCTATCTATTAAAAAAACCGCATCAAGATCCGTTGCGTAGTTTTTAAGATTTAAGCATACATAGGGATATAGGGACAGAGAAAGCGACTTTGTTTTATACTATGTAGTGATAGTGATATTAGCGCATATAAACCAAGTTAGGACATCAGGGGTCACTTTGGAGGTGCAACTTATGTGTTAGGTAACTTTTCTAACTTCATACAGAGTGACGGGTCGGTAACCTCTAAGCAAAAGTTGTTTAAAATTTATGGAATTTCCAAAAAGTTTAGTCATTTCGTGTTGTTGATTGCTTGTTATGGAGTCCGAGTTACGAGGAGGCAAATCAGGTTTACGAGCCAAGTGGGGTAGGAGAGTGAGACCTTTGTATTACGGAGTTGGCCAATGAGTTGGTACCTACCTAATTATTGTTATAATGTACAGTCGGGAACAAAATTGCACCTTAAAATTCTAAAATCACTATTATTGTAATTTTTGTCTAATAAATTCATGATTGAAAGACATTAAACTTCAACTCAAACAGGACCTTAAAACAGGGACCGAAAGGGTATCTCAATAAGCGGTTTTAATCGGTATTTTTAAGTGATACTCGAACGCTTACTTTGCATTTAAGTACCACAAATAATGATACCTGAATATTTAGATATCAAATAATCCGCCATTATTACGATATCTATAAATTGCGGTACCACTAGTTTCGGGTACCCGAAATCGTAAGCGGATACCCGAATATTAAACCCCAAAAGTGTCTTCTTGCGCGTTGCCAATTCTACGCGAAAGTCCTTTCTCTCTTTTACATATGTCATTAGAAAGGGTTAAACGTAATCTCTGCCGCCAATCACTTGATCAATCCAATTTAACTCAAGATATACAACCAAAACACGCGGCGCCATTGCCTCACTTACGACCGAATACTGAAAGCTACTTATGTGGCGATTAAATTGATATTTAAGTGTATGCTTCAATAGGATAAGAGCGTCTTAAATATTTAGTGAACCCCTAAACATTTGAGAGCCGTTTGAGTATAAATAAATAAATAAATATTGCAGGACATTCCACACATCACCATCTAGCCCCAAGCTAAGTAACTACACTTGTGTTATGGGTGCTAGACAACTAGACCAGGGTCGATCATTTTTAAAACAAAAAAAAATAATAGTAGGATGAAACCCATTAGAAAAGGAGGGAAATATTATAAAAATTAAAGGAAAAATAATTTACAGGCGATCTGAGGTCGGGAAGGGTAGGGGGGTGAGCTTCTAAGGGTAAAATACGGTTTATCTCGATTTCCGGCAAAACTACAAGTCAAATATAGATATGTTATGATAATATGTTATGATATGTCAAATAAGATATGTTGACGGGTGAATTTTCGATTGAAAATTATGGTGTTTTTTTCGATATTAATTCAAAATAAGGTGAAAAAATAAATATTTCTAATCAAATAAATTACAGCGTATTTGGGACATAAAAAGGTAAGTTTTCACCAAATTTCGTGAAAAAAAAAAAAAAAACATTTTTGTAAAAGATAAACATAAAAAACCAAAAACTTGGTTTTTTGAATTTTTCACACAAATTTTGAGGTTATGTGAATAAAAGTGCATACAAAAGTTTTAGATCTTTTTATTACCTACAACTTTGCCATTTGAGTTTTTTCCATAGGACTTTTCGTTTTGCCGGAAATCGAGATAAACCGTTTTTTACCCTTAAAAGCTCACCCCCATACCCTTCCCGACCTCAGATCGCCCGTAAATTATTTTTCCTTTAATTTTTATAATACTCCCCTCCGTTTCTAATGGGTTTCATCCTACTATTATTTTGTTTCACTTTTTATTATTTTTAAAGGCTTCTACCCTGGTCTAACTTCGATGCGCTCGGCTGTTGCATTCGCACGCGCATTAGAGTTGTATCCCTACTATAAGTTTAGATACGCGTTTAGTGATGGGAACGTGTCGATATTTTCGATAGTTTCGATATCGATACTACCCGGGAAGATGGACCGTTTTCTTATAAGATCCGAATCGTCTAGTTCGCTCTCGAAAAGAGCAGGTGACGATGATCTGGATAACCCCAACGATTGGAAGATGCCAAAACATTTCGCTCCAAGGAAAGAAACTACTCGACCATCTGGTATTGAATCTCGAAATTCCTTCAGCGGGCTGTTAACCGACAAACCACCTTCGACAACCCATGCAAATAAACTGCAGAGTGCAACCGCCACTCGCAAAAGTAAGATCCCGCCAATATTCATGATGCTCAAACCAGAATGGTCTCATGAGTACATCAGAACCCTGGTTTCACGTTACACAAATGCATATCACCTCCAATATAAAGGTAATAACAAACTAGGAATCTTCTGCTACAATGCTGATAGCCATCAGAAACTTCAAGATGGTCTCCGAGCTGAGAAAATGAACTTTCACACATTTTCGAGAAAAGACGAAAGGAAATTCAAGGCTATCATTTTTGGGTTACCAGCTTATGTAGAAAAATCACTTAGTCAGGAGCTGAGTGCCCTGGGGGTTTTAAAGAAACAACTGTACGGAAGATCAAGATCGTAGGAGACAAAGAAGTTCCCTGTCCTCCATTTATGATCCAGTTGCCGCCTGGTTCTGATATGGCTGCATTTAAGAGGATTAAATACATAAGCAACTGTGTAGTAAACATACAAAAATACAAAGCGAAGACATTCCTTGGCACACAGTGTTATCGATGTCAGTTATTTGGACACTCTTCTAAAAACTGCAATCTTACACCGAGATGCGTAAAGTGCACGGAATCCCATCTGACACAAGATTGCCCTAAGAAAGATCGCAGTGAGCCAGCAAAGTGCTGCAACTGTGGAGAAAGTCATCCTGCCAACTTCCGTGACTGCAGTGAGCGTCAGAAATACTTGAAGAAATTAGAGGATCGCAAAGAAGAATTAAAATCTATTAAAACAAAGAAACTACCTGTATTCTTTCTTCGGCTTCCTAGTGAGGACTAAATTAAATCCAACGATGTAAATTGCTAGATTCAGTCGAACGAAAAAGCGACGTTGCCATTTTTACAAACATCTCAAAAATACTGTTCAGATAAGGTTCATAAACCATTTATTTTAGATACCAAAATTTTGCGATATCATTATTTTTGGGTACCGTAATTCTATTTTAAATTAAGATATCTTTGCATAAGGGTATCTGAATTTCAAGTATTCTAAAATATCGGTTTTTCGGTCCCTGCCTTAAAATATTGCTTAAGTTGAAAACATTCTAATACTTAATAGAAGTTTTAGAGCTCTACGGTGGGTCTGCAATATTTTTGTTTGATTGTACATAATAACAATAATCCGGTAATAATAATTAGGCTTAGAAAGGGATCGACAAAAATTGATAAGTGGTCTTTGACCAGAGAATTATAACTCCGATTCCAACAATATCAAAAAAACGAACGAAAAGACTTAACGTTGACGAAGTAATATTTTTATTTAATTTAAACATTAAAATTGGCAGTTTTTTTTCGATTTATTAATTTTAATATTTCTGGCCGTAAGGTGCCGCAGATTAATACCCATTTAAATAGCGCCTTAAAATGAAATAAAAAATATTAAGTGCTAGATAATTCCGCCAAGTTTTTTTGCTGGCTCAATTACTAAATATCCTTAGATTCCAAGTGTCGATTTTAATGGTTCATTGCCCTTAAAAAGTTGATTAAAATTGATAGAAGGGTTCATTAATGATTAAACAGTTTATGCAGCGATGGTTTAGAATTGATTCATTTGACTCATGATTGGGTTTGAAGTTGATGCTAGCATAGCGTGGAATATTTCTATGGCATTCGCTGCACTTTGATTGTGAAATATCGTACGAAATTTTGTAATATTTCGTCATCATTTAGAAAAATACCTTGGGCTAAGTTTTTTTTCGTGTGTTGTAAGTATGCAGGATTGTCGGGGACATTAAAAATTTCAAAAATAAGTGATTCTGGTTATTTTATTTAAAAAAACATAAAAAATATGACTTTTTTTTTTTAATTACATACTTAACCATTATTATTTTTAAACTTATTTTTGAATGTTTTGATGTCCCCGACAATCCTGCATACTTAGCAGGTCGCTTAGGAGGTGTAAGTTTTTTCTTCGTCTTGTCATATCAAGTGATAATTCAGTGATGCTTATAATATAAAAGTTGATTAATATTTTCCATTTAGTGCAACCCGGTTTCTGCGATGCAGATAAAACACGAATTCTTTCAGCATAATTTATAAAAACAACTTCTGACAGCCAGTATAGTATCTTTGCATAAATTACGCGTACCATAGAATTTTTTTAATATTTAATGATCACAACGAATTACTATTTTTATCTAATTAATAACATAATTTTACCTGACGTTTCGAAATCTAAAGTTTTAATGGTCAAATGGCATTAGTCTTAAAAACGGATTTTGATGCGGTTTTTTTAATAGATAGAGTGATTCAAGTGGAAGGTTTATATGTATAATACATGTCTACATGTTATCCATTTTTAAATATAAAAGTCGTGCAGCAAGAAATCACTATCACTACATATGTAGTTTAAAACAATATCGCTTTCGCCGTCCCTATGTCCCTATATCCCTATGTATGCTTAAATCTTTAAAACTACGCAACGGATTTTGATGTGGTTTTTTTAATAGATAGAGTGATTCAAGAGGAAGGTTTATATGTATGATACATGCATAATATAGCCGTGCGAAGCCGGGGCGGGTGGCTAGTTAACTTTAAAAGATCGAAGAAATCCAATTTTTATCAACCTTTAGTTTAAGTTCATCGCCACATTCCACGTTTTTCGTAATTTAATTTTATACTAAAACTTCAGCATTTTTTAGTAAGCATAAAATATTTTATTTTTCAAATTAGAATATTTGAGATTTACTATCTTAATTACTTAGAGCCCAATTTAAGTAAAGTATTTCAAATTAAGATAAATGAGTTGATCTTTTCATCTCGATGTACCTACTTAGCTGTCGCTTGCGGTTTCACTCGTGTAGCTCCATATTATTGACCGAGCGAGAGAAGTGTCTGCTTCAAGTCTGGTAATATTTTCTTTCGTCTGTCATTATGTATGTTGGCACTTTTTCTACTACAGGTCGTATTTATAACCACTCTGGACAAAACTTGTATTGTGCACATAAAATTATGGGAATACGCTGGCTTTTAAAACACAAGTTTTCTTAGTTTAAGAGACAGAGTTCCACCAACTGTGACTGTAAGTTAAACAAAAAAGATTGTGCAAACGTTGTTTTGCCATAAAAAAATTGAAAAGAATAGATAGATTTTACAGATATATGTTTTTCCCTTTTTTTTATTTATATATAAGTCTTCTATGTGTCATTCGTCACCATAACACAAGCCCAGATCAGCGAATACTCTATTTCCTAAGTTACCATGACGCGTCTGGTCATATTACCATAACGCATGACGTCACACAATATTACCGTGACACTTTTTTGTGAATGCACGAATTTATTAGCCGTTATCACGTCAAAAATCATATAAATCGGTTCAGTCGTTTAGGAGGAGATTAGAGTATGTACGAGTACGTTGGATATCCATGCTAATATTTCGTTCCTACATAACTGTGACAAGGGTCAATATGAACTTAACCCCTGGACTTGCATATACCACAGCAAAAACAACAACAAAGACCCTCTAACAAAGCTACAGAGTTCAAAATCCCTTGTCTTCGTCAGGGTCATAGTACAGTCAACAACAAAAGTTAGATCTTAATTCTTCGGAATAAGGTTGAAATGTCTTGTTAAAGGTAGAGTTATTGTTAGGTATTGCGAGATATGGGATGAATAGTTTGATAAGAGGTCGGAGAGTGAACGGAATTTATGTGGATAAATTAACAAAGAAGCCAGTTTAAATTCACTTTGTGTGAAAAATAGTGGTATTTTATTGATAGCGTTAAGTAAGACCACTGTGAAGCTGTAAGTTTCCATACAATAAGCGGTAACGTTTTCCCCCCTATAAACGAAGTCTGATTTTGATAATTTTTGAAAATGTTCTAGATCTAATGGAAAACTAGGTTTAGCCGTTTTTATTTTAAAGAAATATTGCCTAAGATAAAAGTTATTAGCATCTGAATATCTATTTTTATTTTACTTAAAAACTTCATCGAGCGTTTAAATTATTTTTTAATAGACTAAACTGAATTACCAAAAAAAAAGAAAAACGTATAAACCTAGAATAAGTAAGTGTAATAAGTGAATTAAATGAGACCAATGATTTTTTATTTTTTAAAGTGCTAAGCCTGCACTGGGCTATCTGAAAATATTTTTAAGGAAAAATGCATCTTCAAAAATTGCGACTAAGACGAGACTCGAACTCGCATCCTTTGAATACCGTTCAAATGCGTTACCAATCCCGCCACTTAGTCAAGTACCGTCATAGTCGAATTTCAAGAATCGCATTAACCTCTTTTCGAATCAAGTTTCGTTAGCGACATCTGTTAGTATGAATTTACATTACATATAACTCGAAAGTTAACCATCTAGTTAACGTTAAAAAAAAAAAATCATTGAGAATCGTTAAAATAAAAAATCATAATACGTTAACTAGATGGTTAACTTTCGAGTTATATGTAATGTAAATTCATACTAACAGATGTCGCTAACGAAACTTAATTCGAAAAGAGATTTCCTTCGTTCCTTGCGAACTGCCAGATTGTATTCGGTAAGCGCTCGCGAGTAATCTTTGAAACATCTCTTGGACTTGGCGTCGCTAAAGATGCGGCGAGTCGCCTGTCTTTTCTTTTCTAATTCTGGCGTCCACCACGGAACCTTAGTTCCTTTTACTGCTTTCTCTGGGCAGTTTGTGTACCATGCCGTTTTAATGGCCCGGTCAACCCGCTCAGCCTCAAGTTCAATGTCGACCGTAGAGTTCAATTTACCTTTACCTGATCCTAACTCATTTCATACGTCATAAACCGTAAACCGCCATTTACCCTTCATTCATGTTTTTTTATATATGATGATAATGGTACGGAACCCTACGTGCGCGAGTCCGACTCGCACTTGACCGGATTTTATATATCAAATAAGGTTCTGAAACTATTGGACCGATTTTGATAAAACTTGGTATGATGATACATTATTATTATCCTGGTATTCCCGCAGAATCGGAACTGACGCGAAGTAAAACCGCGGGGCGCTGCTGGTTCATGATGTAGTATTCTAGGAAGCTAGTCGCTTTAGGAAATCAAAGCAAATTCAACATGACTAATTAAGCATAAAGATATGTTCACATAGCCATCGGAATTCTAGGTTATATGGTATTGTAGCTTTGATATTTAAGCAGGGTTGTCATACGTACTGCAAAATGCCCCGAATTTTTCCCGTTTTTTAGTCAAAGTCAAACTATAGTCATTCATTACATTAATTTCCGTTGAAATTGCCGTCAAAAACTTGAAAATTTTGCAGTAAGACACCCGATATGATATTCCTTTTTTAAAAGCTTTTATTTAACTTGCAATGTTTGTTCGGTTGGAATCTTGCAACTTATTATGATTAATTTCTTTTTAAGTCGTATTTTATTCATGTTGTTTGTGAAAAATACTGCAAGATTGCATTGAAATGCTATTACTTATCAATTTTGCTAAAAACTATCGTCCAAAAAAATTTATCTGTCACATTAAATTAAAACTAAATATTTCAGGTAATTAGATAAATATTTGCTTTATTGTCAATCTGAAAAACAAATCATTCGTTTTTTTTTCTTGTTATTTTGTGACTAGTATAGTTTTTAAATAACCCTATTAGGTGGCCTTATTTATTCGCTGGTACCTTATAAATACAATTGAAATGATAACCTCTTGTTTGGAAGTCAGTTAAAATTTGCTGTCGCTCGCATTGCTTGCTTCATCCAACACACCAACAACACCAGACAATTTTAAAAGGGTGACGTTTTATCCGAAGATTAAATTTATTGGACACCTAACAATTGCAACGACAGCGATTTGAATTGAACGAAGGCGACAATTCATTCAAGATGAAATATTTTGCGGATGAGCCGTCACCTAAGTCCATCATCACTAGGTGTACCTAGTGATGATGGACTTAGGTGACGGCTAAGTCCATCATCACTATGTATAGTATAAAATAAAGTCCCTATGTCCCTATGTATGCTTAGATTTTAAAAACTACGCAACATATTTTGATGCGGTTTTTTTTAATAGATAGAGTGATTAAAGAGGAAGGTTTTTAGATATAATACATGCATAATACAGCCACGTGAAGCTGGGGCGGGTCGCTAGTTTTGAATAGTTGGAATTCTGCGTCTCAGCGCTGATTGAGTTGAAGTGTTAAACTTATTGACTCCGGAAACTTCTGACAACCCTAGCTATAGGTACTACCTATACATTTAGCTCAGAAATTCTATAGTCTCAGATAATCCGGCTTGAAATACTGCGAATGCCGTAAAGCCATATGCATTAGTAATACGTACTGCTCTCTGTTTAGTGCTCACTTGTATCAGACAATTGTAGGCTTTTGTTACCTTTACTATGAGAATTCGTGGTGTTTACGTTGTTTTTACATAATATATGTTACAATTTTCGCGTTAAAAAGCTACTATTGCAAATTACATTGTTACATTTTGCGTAAAGCAGAAAGAATTGTGTGCTACACCGAAAATAAATTACAATTCTCTTTACGTCTACGTATCGCTTTCTTATCGTAAAACGTCGAACCGTTTCACAGAAGAATTACGATACCAAAGGCAAAGTGCCTATAATTAAAATTGTTAATTAATGCATGGAAAATTGTTAAGTATTGTTGTATGTACTGTTCGTAGGTGAAATATTTACTTCATTTTGGTATAATTGAAAATTAATTAACAAGAAATTTTCACTTTTAAATTATACTAAAATATAAGAAATTTACCTACAGACTGTACTCTTAACAATAAGTTTCCATGAGTTCAAGTCGCTAGTGAATAGGTATCTTCTAGGAAAGCGTGCTACATCTTCAGCCGTATCGTCACCTGCCTTCAGGCGGGTGTGATAGTGGTCAAACGCTGATCTATCATAGTAAAAAATAAACCATTTTACTGTTGTTATTGTCTAAAAGAATTTTTGCATTTGGCCCCTATATGCATTAAAAGACATAAAACGATCATGAAATGTTGGAGAACGATAATCATCGTTTTAGTGTAACAAAATAACACCTTAGGTCAACGACCTTATTTCTATCTAGTATTTAAACATACCATTCGTAAAAAAATTCTAAGCTTATTAACAAAATCAAGCACTAATTCATAAGAAACATTATAACCCGAGGCAGGGCATCAACTTTAAAAAGTCTTCAGAATAAATTTTCCACTAAATAAGTTGAAAATTACCATTTTCCAGATGAGTTAGTGTAATTTTTGTTTGAGATGATTAAACGTGAAATGGGAATGACGTGAACGTCACTCAAATGAATTAGAAATGAAAGGAAGACAGTAGACGGGTGGTGGCTTTATACTGTGCAATTTGGAAGACGGTTTGTGCTGTAAGATAGAGCGGAGATAATTTAGTCTACACTATCCGCACGTCGCGTGTCGCTCGGTTGGTGTAGCGGGTGGCGTCTTATGTTGTTGTTGTTGAAAATAATAATCACACTGAGTACTTTTAATTCAAGTATTTAAGTTTATTGTGTGTAACGTCTATTAGAAGAAGGTCGTAACTCCAATACTTGTTGATAGTATTATTTTAGCAAACAGATCATTTACTTATGACCCATACTGTATATAAAATTCTCGTGTCGCGGAGTTAGTTACCTATATCCACCTAAACGGCTGAACCGATTTGTATGAAATTTTTTGTGTAAGCATATTAGTTAGGTCTGAGAATCGAACAACATCTATTTTTTTTTTGTAAATGGCAAAGATACGATTGCCGAACGAAGCAACGGTTTTTTGTTGGTTTTTATGTTTGTAACGAATAGTCTCCGAAAATACTGGACGGATTTTGATGAAACTTGGTATGAGGATACATTGATTCATTGGGAACAACATAGGCAACTTTTTATTCCCATATTCCTACGGGATCGGGAGTTACGCGGGTGAAACCGCGGAGCGCGGCTAGTAGGTAGTATAAAGGTAATTAGTCCATCATAAAAATAATAAGTAACCATGAATAGAAAGATATATCATTCGTGATGATTTGTTGGTTACGACCCAGTTGGCACAATGGTCACCATGCCAGACTGCCAAACGCAGGGTTGCAGCCTCGATTCCCGCCTCAGACAAGTATTTATGCTTAGATATTTGTCTGTGGTCTGGTTGTTTCTATGTATTATAATTATATATATACAAAAGAAAAGTATATAAGTAGTCTAGCGCCCATAACACAAGTCTAGTTACTTAGATTGGGGCTAGATGGCGATGTGTGGAATGTCCTGCAATATTTATTTATTTTATTTTTTATTTTAATCAGACAAGTAAGGTTCTAAATTATATCTCCTTGCTTTGATAACAAGCAATGTCGTTAACAAGATATTGTACAAAAAGAAATTCTATTTAGATTTAAAAAATATTCAACAAGATAATAAATTGTATAATTATGCAAATAAAGGAAAAAATAAAAACGTAACTTGCAATTAAAGCTGTTAGATTTTGGCAACGCTGGACTTGTTTTCTGACAAGTTTTTTTTACAAACGAAACTTGTTTGAAAGCAATTTAGTTTTTGAGTTTATTATTAGAAAAAAATATTGTGGCAGCGTAATTATATCAATCTATTGGTACTGATATTGAAACATAAAATTAATTACCAAATATTCAAATTAAAATAGAAATTAATCGTCATTAATCGAATAAACCACCCTTCACCGCACACAGTGCCAAGGAGCCAAAAATACTGGCTAACTAAAAGACCATTGGCACAAAATATCCAGTTCCCAAGTTTTCTTAAAAATATTAGTGTGTCAAAATGACCAGCTAACTAAAAATGTTCATTGTCAATGTCATTGTAATACTAAACTAGATTTGCTTATAGCTTGGGGCTAGATGGTGATGTGTGAAATGTCCTCCAATATTTATAATATTAATGATTTTGATAGTGATATAATAAAACTTCAAAGTTCAATATACCCACAAACACGACAATATGAATAAATTGACTTCTAACACGAATCAATGGCATTAATTCTACTTCAGAAGCCAAGCGCTAGATCGTAAACGTTAAATTTTACTTTACAACCCTTCAAATACATAAAACGACTGCATTCCCAACGCCACTGAATGTGCGTTCGAACTACTGCACACTTAAACAGTTTTAAATCTTTTATTGCACTTAACAAAGTAACGTTCTCTTTGTTTCAGATATGAAAATGGGGAGAACAACGCAAACGATCCTGCTACTCAACTTAATCGTCTCGACTTTGTGTTACTTTACAAATAATTGCCCTCAAGAATGCAAATGCGTTTGGGCCAGCGGCAACAAGCAAGCAGACTGTTCCAACTCCCATTTACAAGATATACCAAAAACCCTAAGCACAGAAATACAAAATCTCGACCTCTCTGGAAATGACATGTACGAAATAACGAGGCACGGCTTCCAAGACGTCGGACTAATTAATCTCAAGAAACTATTTCTTAGAGAATGTAAATTAATAACTATTCAGCGAAACGGTCTGAGCGGGCTCGCTATAATGATCGAATTGGATCTCTCAAAGAATGATTTGAAAACGCTACACGCAGACTCATTCAAAGAGACAGTTAAAATAAGATGGATTCTCCTCAACGATAATAAACTGGAGAAATTAGAAGACGGTCTGTTCAATAACCTGCCGTTTCTACAGAAGGTTGATTTAAGTAATAACCGTATTGCTACTTTAGGAATGAAGACTTTTATGAATGTTCCCAAGTTGAATATCCTCAGGTTAGATGGCAATAAAATAGAGCACATGAAAATCGACACTTTAAGTGCTTTGACCTCTCTGTCCAATTTAGATGTTCACGACAACCCTTGGCGGTGCGACTGTTATTTACAACCTTTCAGAAATTGGGTGATAAGCAAGAACCTTTATACTTCGCCAATTGCATGCGCTGAACCTCCGAAAGTTCATGGAAAATTATGGAAGGAATTAGATTCTGCCGATTTCGCGTGTCGACCAAGTATCGTTTATCCCTCCACGAGCACAACACTAAGAACATCTGACACCAACGTCACTCTTTCCTGCGAAGTGAATGGAAACCCTTTACCTGAAGTAAATTGGGTATTGAACGCGAAAATCATCGACGGCTTATACCGATACCAAGGGGAATTAAAATACTACATTGTTCAAAGTAACAGTGAAAATAGCAAATGGGTGAACATAACCATTGTTGATACTGGACCGACTGACAATGGAGAATACTTGTGTGTTGCCAAAAACGCTGGTGGCATGGAAGAAAGGAGCTTGACGCTGGTCATCGCTCAACAGTCTCCTGGTATTGTCGTACCAACTGGAATGGACAATAATATGTTGCCAGTTCTTATAGGTGTCTCATGCACGGCTGCTATTTTATTAATAATCCTGGTCATATTATGTTGGTGCTGCTGTAGAAGAAGAAGTTCTGATAAGAAGAAAGCCGATACCTCGAACGGGGAGGCTTTGATTGAAGGGTCAGTGATTCCGGAGATGGAGAAGAGTCTTATCACGGCGGTGAACCCAGTGACTAAACCACCTCGAAGATATGACGCTCCTCCGTCGATTATGAGTGGGGCTACTGAGATGTCGGAACTGAATAAGACATTGCTGGACAATGATTCTGTTTTTGGTAAGTTCAACTACTTAAATATGTTTATTATTCAGTCCCAATTATTTACGTTAAGTTTTCACTTACACGGGTATATTTACTTACTGGATTAGCTCAGTGACCCAAAGTGAATCTTGGCCTCTGAAACGAGACGGGCATAAAACACTATAGTAAGTTTTGGCCTCCACCAATAAAAAAAAATCCTTACAATAATAGACATTGTGGATGCCTGATTTATTTTTATTGTTTGCTATTGAATGTCCAAATAAGTTTTCGAAGAAATGCATTAATGTTATGTTTTGTTACAGCACACAACGACGACGAAAAGCGGTCGCTGGACTTCGATCATCCCTCGAAACGGTCTCAGGATGCCCTCAACGTCGAGAGCGTCTACGGTCGGACAGACGGCAGAGCTTACCCTCCAGACCTCCTTTCCTTCCCCCCTCGAGCTGCTCAAATATCTCCCGCGGCTAGCAACGCGTCTACAGTCCCTGACACCACAAGACTACCACCACAGTTGAACCCAGTCAGTCCCATTCATTCGCCGATATATGGCATGACTAATCAGAACCTCTTCAGAACGCTTCCATACTCCCGATCTCAGTCCCCTTTCACAGCACCTATCACGCCCCCTGTCGTCACACCGAGACAAGGCTACGTCACAATCCCGAGAAGACCACGAGTGCCGAGTTGGTCTAGCACCGCCAGCACTCAAATACTGCCCAGTAGTGAAGCTCAAGAACCTTTATACGACAACTTAGGTCTGAGAACCACTGCAGATGGAAGCTCAGTCCTGTCCTTAAACAAAGCTGGACTAGAAACCCAATTCTCTCCGATGAGAAACAGGCCTTTACCAGCGACGCCGACTGCCTACCAAAGTCCTCACCCAGTCTTCTACGCTCCTATCGAAGAACAAGAACCGGCCCCGTCTCCGGTCCCTCAGTTCAACCCTCGAAACAGTATTGCTTCTCAAATATCTACTCCAGGCCCACAAGAACCAGTCAGCCCAAGAATGAGTTGGACGGCTAAAAACACTTCAACTCCTCAGCACGAACCTAGAAAACAGCTGTTCAGTGACAGAAGCGATACTCAATCGCAAACATCTGACAATAGTACGTTGAACCGTAAAGGCAAGCCGGAGACGGGTTCGTTGAGAAGAAATCCACCTAGAGACAACAGTGAAGTGGTCTCGCCTTCGAAGGAAGATCCGAGAAAGAACGAGAGTAACGTATCATTAAACCAGTCAGGGACTTTGGGTAGGAGCGGGAAGATTCCACCGCGGCCTCCTCCAAAACCTAAGAAAAAGCCATCGACAGAGGTGAGCCCTACGGAGCCTCTGTTTGAAGACGAGGGAGAAGACGGGACGGAAGTGTAGCATACAATCGTTACCAACCAAAGTGCCAATGAGCTTAGTGATGATCAGACACTGCCCCTAGACTCGAAGTGATGAATATTAGTGATCAAATAGTTTCGAGGTGCTCGTGTAAAAACGTTCGTGCTAGATTTTTTACCTATTGCGTACAATTATGGACCATTTTTAAGAGTTTTACTATCATTAGAAATACGTTCATAGAATACAATTATGTACTCTTCGTTATTTATTAAGGTATTTATTCCATGTGGTTCTTCATTTAGGTACAGCATTTGCTTGCCAATAGGTAGCTCCCAACCGTTTTCAAGACTGATTATTCTAAATTGACATCCTTTTTTGACATTCCTTAATACATTCTCATCGTTTTGACTCCTTTTCATGGTCAATAGATTTGCTAGAATGGTTTGAAAGATGGAAGACTGAAGCACATGGCTTTTCGACTATTGATGTCGTCAATAGATCTTAAAAAGCGTATTTGTGATTGGTTTGGTAGCTTAGTTGATGAGTGCTATGTTTATATTGTCTGGACTTTAAACCAAATCTTCATTTTAATAGCTAATTTGGTTTATTTTGTAATTTTAACATTCAACCCTTGCCACCGTTAGTAAGTACATATTAATTTTAATTACGTTTTAATCTTTATGAACTCTGAATGAACTTATGTTTTAATACCCTTTTAACCACAGATAATAATAACTTTAGGCCTTTGCCTTTTTTAAGTTTCAGTTTTAAGGCAACTTATTGAAAAAGCCTGTAATAGTTCCTAGATGACATTGTTTTATTACAATGAATCTACAAGTATACAGTAAGATGTTTATTTTAACTAATTTTTGTACAACACCATTTCTTTAATTATTAAAGTGTATTTGTTCATTTCCTGAACAAATAATAAGTTTTAAGTGTCTTTAGAAATTTGTACAGTTAACCGAGGGTTTTTTCCTATTATTTTTAACGAGCAATTTTCTGAAATTTCATTTATAAAATTGCTTACCGTCACATTAGTCAAGGGAATATTATTTGCAATAATTATAATAGCTGAAGTAAAGGATTTTTAGAGACGTTTTTATGGTTTAAATACAACAGATTTTGTTATGTTACGTATTTTAGTAAAACTAGAATTGTTTACAGACCGCCATTTTGCATTTAAGACTGCCATTTTGCTTTGTCTTTTTTTTGGTGGTCGATTCTGCGAAGTTTACTTTAAAAATATGTATTTTGAATGTATTTTCATAGAACTTGACACAGAACCATCAAATGTAGTTTTTGTTGGCAATTTTATCAATTCTGATATATTTATTTTACTGAGTTACAGTTAAGTGCTGGTGCTTTATAAACATGTTTGTTTTATGTCTATTTATTTTTGTGTATCCCACTTTTGAGTTAAGTACATATAAAACTTTATAACGGCTTTGAAGTTAGACGCAAGGCGACAACAAAATATTAAAGGCATAGTTCGTATAATCAAATGACTTAAGGCTCTACGCATCTTCGTCCGCACCCGCCAGTCTGAAGATACCTAGTCGCAAGACCACGAATTTGCTAAAGCTTTCTAAGACTGCAACTTCATTTCTAACCGCGTCAGTTCCTGCGGAAAGCATTCGCAGCTAACTTCAGACCCGCCATTAAGTTAAATATTGTCAATAAGTGATAAGTACATGACAAGATGTTAAAATATGAATGTAAGTGAGAATGTACGGAAATCGTGTTTAAATGTATTGTTTTGTAAATGAAATCATGTTCGATTTTAAGGATATTTATTTTTGTTTTTGTCTGTGGTTTAGTGTATATTACTAAAACTTAATTTTTGTAATTTTACCATAATTTGATCCAAATTATATGTATAACTTGATACTGGCTATATGCACAACCCGTGCGAAGCTACAATTTACAAATGTATTTAGGTACATTGATAGTAATGTATTGTTTTACATTTTATTTTTTTACAAAAAACATGAGGGAGTTTAACCCCTTTGTCAGTTTGTCTGTTTGTCATCGTAACTCCGAAACGAACGAACCGATTTTAATCTATTATTTTTTATGATAACCGGAATATTTTTGAGTGATCTATGTTTCATAAAAATCGGTTAAGCCGTTTAAAAGTATTTTTTCAATGTAAATCAATGATTTTCGTTATTTAACAGTTGATTTATTTATTTTATTTTAAAATGTATTTTATGATAATTTAGAAAAAAAATGTGTTGCCTAATTAGAACCACAGACTCAAAACATATTTTTCTTTAAAAAATTTGAACATAATTTTACATAATTGTAGATCAGTACCTATGTATAGATTTAAGGCTATGCTGTGTAAATAAAAACGTTATTATCAAAGTGATTAAAGCTATATTTCAGTAATTTTATAGAATTTTATTTATCCTTCTAATGGAAAAGTACTAAATATGTTTGACACCTCGTCACGCAAAAACTGTTAAACCGATTGCGATGAAACTTGGTTTGTTAACCGCTGAAACTCTGAAATAATATATAGACTACTTTTAATCCCAATATTTCTATGGAATTAGCAGTTATGCAGGTAAAACCGCAAAACACAGGTAGTTTTAAGGAAAATTCTGTAGAAAATGGATAGATAATTTTATTTGTACAGCACAGGAAGGAACATAAAACACGATATACACAAAGTAATAGCTAGAAAGTATAAGTTGCATAAATGGACGGTCTTATCTCTATAAGCGATTTCTTCCAGGTAACCCTTGGATGGAAAATAATTGATTTAGCTTCACTTATAATAATAAAGGTATGGTATACTAGTAAATTCAATAAAAAAGTTAAATCGAATCCTAATAAGATGCTAAAAAACTCCACGACGAGGTTTCTTTAAAGATTGTCGTCGAATCTAGCGAAACAAGGCCACAATGGAAGGTAGATTAAATGACAGAACTTTATGTTATAATCGTGTGAAGCCAAAACTTTAAAAAAAATGCGTCAGCTGCCATCTGTTTCTCAGGTTCGTATAATTAAAACGTAACGCTAATTGTTAACGCTCGATTTTACTAAGTAAAAGGTTAAGAACCCATCAAATATTGAAAACCTGCGGGCTTTAAATGAAATCTTTTATTTAGACGTAGGTGCAATCAACGTTCAAAAGTCCATTGGCACCGTAACGTTTACAATCCTGTGCACCACTATTTGAACATTATAACAACGTAACCTGTAGATCGAACCCACGTTCGGTTGGTGTAGCGGGTGGCGGCTTATACCACTCACACAACTCAATACATACCTACCTAGCTAACATGTTTAAAATAATAACCACACTGAGTACTTTTAATTCAAGTACCTATTTATGTTTGTATTTGCTACTTCGGGATTGTGGGAATCAAAGCTGTAATTTATAAATATATGGATTTATTATAATATTGTTCAATGGTGTAGTGCGCCCTGCAATCGCGACGATTTGGAAGAGAGGGCAAAGACAATTTTCTATTGTAGAGTAAGGCGGCCCGCAATACTGCCAACCGTACAAAAACAAACTTATTCTGCTACTTGACGCTAGATGGCGCTGTTGGTGTTGCCAACAATGTTTGTGTGTAACGTCTATTAGAAGAAGGTCGTAAGTCCAATACTTGTTTAGTGTATTATCGTCGCAAACTGATAGTTTACTTATGACGCATACTGTACCTAAACTCAAAAATATCTGCCGACCTAACTTTTGAACTTCGTTAATAAAACAAGGCTATTACCATTCTGTCATACAATATTTACGACTAAAGTTTGTCTAGACTAGAAAACTATTATATGTATATTTATCTGTCAGTTAAACTATAAATCAAACAGCCATTTATTCTAAGTCTATTTGTGTGAAACACGACACGAGAAAAAAGTTTTAGGCCGAAGAAAATGATAGTTTCCAAACTGATTTTGATGTAATCGTTATTACCTCACTACATAGTATAAAACAAAGTCGCTTTCTCTGTCCATATATCCCTATGTATGCTTAAATCTTTAAAACTACGCAACGGATTTTGATGCGGTTTTTTTACTATCGACCCGCCCCGGCTTCGCACGGCTATATTATGCTCTAAGGTAAGTAAGTACCTACTAAATGGTAACCATTGTTAGGCACTGTGTAAATGCCCTGGGGAAGGGAAGGTCTAGGTCACCAGGAACATCGTGCCATCGTCCGTCCGGTTCTCAATTACAGACATACTTAGTTATATTTATGTGAATAAGTAACTATTAATTGCTTTGTTTTATACCTACTTTTAAAAAGGGAAGGTTGAGTTGATAGTACGTTCTGTTAATTAAAAAAATAACTAGTAAGAATTAAAAAAAAACCTGGCCAAGTGCGAGTCGGAGTCGCCCACGAAGAGTTCCCTACCATTATACCTAACATCACGCATAAGCTAAACATCTCGTGATGATGACACCCGCGGTTTAGTTGGCTTCAGACGTATTGACAAGTTTTTTCCTCTGAACATGGTCGACTATGCTGAGAGGGTAATATTCTTAAGCCTATTCCAACTAATACGTCCCGTTGCTGGCATGGTTTTTACAACAAAAAAAATGCATGTCTGTGTATTATATATCTGTGGTCACCATAACACAAGCCTTACTTAACGAGGGCCTAGATGGCGCTGTCTGCGATGACCTGGATATTTATATTTTATGTAGACTACGTTTGCCCTACAAAACTACAGACCAGAAACAAAATATTCTGAATATTTTTGTCCAACAGCAAAAGGCAGCCTTAAAATACTTTTAAATTTCAAACAGGGGCATAAATTTTGAATTCACAATATTACAGTTTAAATTATTTATACTGAAAGCAAGGCTTACAGTGATTTAGGTGTGGATTAAGTAGGTCAAACCCCCTCCCTAGCGGTTGCGGTTGAATATTATTCGCATTATGTTGGCACTTAGTTGCATTGTCCGAATTTAATTGATTTAATCATTTGCTTATGTTTAGGACGTTCGTCAATCAGGAGCCGGAATAATATGGACTATAGCATTTTTAATAACAGTCTGAAACTACTGAACCGATTCAGTTAAAACTTTCTCTGTTTCATAAGTTGAAAAACTAGATAAAGTGAAATATAATCATAATCTTTATTTACCAAAACCATTAAAACTGGCGTTCATTAAAGACGAAGTTCCGAGGACGGTAAAAATAGCATTTTTTTTAATGGAATATTTTCGTCGTTACGGCAATCTTTTCCACATTCACACATAGTTACTCGCCGCCATTAGGGCACATGAGTAAATAATATTAGGGTACTTCAATCCTTCCTTAGCAACGAGGTGTCTGCTCTTTTTTTCTTAAGTCTATGACCACAACATATAAAAAAGATAGCTGCGCTCCGCGGTTTCACCCGTTTAACTCCCGATCCCGTGGGATAATATCGGGATATATTAAGATGTAAGCTATCCTATCTTTCAAGTTGGATCAAACTGCACACGGTGTGCAAATTTGATTAAAATCGGTTAAGTTAGGAGTCCATCGCTCACAAACAATGTGACACGTAATTTATAATATTAGAATTAAAGGTAAAAACTGTCTAGTTATCACGGTTCATGAGATAGGTACAGCCTGGTGACAGACGGACGGATAGTGGAGTCTTAGTATTAGGGTTTTTACCCTTTGGGTACGGGACTCTAAAATATATATAGCGTCGGTAAACAATTTCAGCTGGACAAAAATCGGCAGAAAAGAATACTTACTGCAAACCGAAAGGCGAAGGATCTAAAATAATTAGTCTTCCTCATGGCACTTGAGCTTCTTCAGTTCTAGATTAAGATCATCAAGCTATTCCTTGCTGTTTTAGTCGGGTGATGCTTCGATGCTTGAATCTTTCAGCATGTGCGTGCGTTTCTTATAAATGTGTGCGAATATTATAAATGTGAAAGTTTGTGTGTGTGTGTGTATGTTTGTTACTCCTTCACGCAAAAACTACTACTAGACCGATTGCGATGAAACTCGGTATGTAGCTGGAGACCTGGATTAACACATAGGCTACTTGTTATCCCGATATTCCCACGGGATCGGGACTTACGTGGGTGAAACCGCGGGGCGCAGCTAGTGTTTTATATGGAGGTGACATTGAGGTCCGAGTTCCGAGCTTTTTTGTTACTTAAATGATAGCTCAGCGTTTGACCACTATCACACCTGCCTAATGGTAGGTAATGATGTGCTCTATGATGCAGCATGCTTTCCTAGAAGATACATATTCACTAACTATTTTGAAGACCCAAAAATTATATACGTCAGGAAAGACAGTCGTATGTAACTGATTCGATTCCCTTGCGTTACAATTAAGGTGAGGATCACCGGCATTTGTCTTATATGGAGCTGACATCATGGTAGCCAGCTGTGATCGCAAGGTATCCAGTAAGCCATCTTCACGCAACTCACCCTGACTGCGAGCTAACTCACAGAAAAGCCTTCCTCATTCAAAGTTTCACCCGAATGATTACAGCCTGAATTTCTAAAACTATCGCAATAAAAAGACGCACTCGTCATGGCGTTTGAGATTTTACAGCTACAACTTATGTTACGCCAAATTAAGTTCTAACTGAATGGTGTAAGGTTGGATTTAATTTGGAAAGTTTTAAGGAGATTAAAAGCAACGGGTTTCGGATCCTTCGGTCGAAATAAACGGACAAAGTGTGACCGAAATTAAAGTAGGAATTATTGAAAGTGATTTGGTTTATTTAGACTAAGGATTAATGGTCATTATTTTTAAGATTTTCCTCTGTAATCCGCAACTAATGGGCCGATTTATTGAAACTTTTCATGAGGAGATATTAAAACTTAAAACCTGGGGAGTGGGCAATTTTTTATCAACGGGATCATAAAGTACTTATATAATTCCTATAAATAACATACAGAGTGAATTTTCAATGGGCCTATTTTCTAAACCTCTAAGCAACCAGAGTTAACGAAAAATGCTTAAACATTTTGATCAAAATTTAAACGGCAACATTAGATTTTCGGAAAATGCATTAATCCTGGCCAGGAATTGAATTCGTAAATCTTGATAAATAAAAATTATCCTATACTTTTATATATCAATCGATAGTGTTGTTGCATAATATACTCAATTACTGGAAACAAACTAAGAACGGAAACTCGAAGAAAAAAATAGCTCTTTTAGTAGTTTTCTGATTGCAGAAAACTACATAAATGAGCAATTTCTTCTTCGAATTGATGTCTTGTTTCTTCAAAAGTTCGTGATGAAAATTGTCTCATTACGTTTGAAACTGTAAGAGCTACGATTCTGAAACTTCAGAATTCGATTCTTGTTATATGTTGATAACTGAAGACGTGGATTAACACATAGGCTACTTCATCGCAATATTCCCACGAGATCGGGACTTAAGCAGGTGAAATCGCAGGCAGGTATTAACTACAACCTTGGAGTCTACAAGTTTAGAATGAATAAGATCAGTCAGTTGTCAGTCAGTCAGATGCATAATTGCAGGCCCCGGTAGACCGAGGCCTGCAATTATGCAGCCGACTGATCTGATCTGATTTTCGAACTCTAGTTCGAAAATTACTGTTATTGGTATTTTTGTTTGATTAATAGATGAGTTAGAAGACTTTAAACTTCAACTAAAGCAGGCAAAGGCGTTTATTAGAGTGCTTTCTTCGCGTCTTTGCGAGGCCACTGGGGACCGTAGGGCCGGTAGTTTCCTTTCCCAGCGGATTAGCTTAACTATCCAGAGGGGGAACGCTGCTAGCTTGCTTGGGACTTTGGGTCGTGGGGACGCGTTGGAGTACGGGGTTTTTTTGCTTTTGATTGTGCGTGTTTTTTTTATTTTTAGTTTTAGTTACTGGAATATGAATTATAGCTTGATGTGTACTAAAACAGGTGTCTAGAATCTTGCTCGTGTTGAAAACATTCTTATAACCGCCGTTTTGGAGCTCTACGGTGGGTCTGCAATTACGCAGCCGACCTTACCTTCTAGGCGAGCATGCTACATCCTCAACCTCATCTTCGCTTCCTACCGGGTGAGATGAGATCAAATGCAAGCTTATTTAGTGTAAAACAAACTACTGGTTGTCTGTAAAGTCAGTTTACGGACGATAATTTTACGTGATAACGTCATAGAAAACATTGGTTACCTTGTTAATAACGGAACGTGAGCGATGGCGTCACACGTTTTTTTGTGAATTTCGGTGTTTATCGATTTATAAGACACTAGCGACCCGCCCCGGCTTCACACGGCTGTATTATGCATGTATTTTACATATAAACCTTCCTCTTGAATCACTCTATCTATTAAAAAAAAACGCATCAAAATCCGTTGCGTAGTTTTAAAGATCCAAGCATACAAAGGGAAATAGGGACATAGGGACGCCGAAAAGTGACTTTATTTTATACTAGCGACCCGCCCCGGCTTTACACGGCTATATTATGCATGTATAAACCTTCCTCTTGAATCACTCTATCTATAAAAAAAACCGCATCAAAATCCGTTGCGTAGTTTTAAAGATTTAAGCATAGAAAGGGATATAGGGACATAGGGACAGAGAAAACGACTTTGTTTTATACTATGTAGTGATTATCAAGTCAAAAGAACCTATGCGAAGTTTGTGGTCTGCGTTACCTTACGCCCACTATTACTTTACGGCGATTAGCACACGAAATGTATGTAACAAAAGGAATCTAAAATAGAATCTCCAAGCTTTCCAATTCCTACCTAATATTTTGCACTCGACTGACATGCTAAAATTGATACACTCATAGCAACTTCAACTCTAGATTTCCAGCAATAAAATACATTTTCGATTAACCGGTCTTCCTCTCTGGGTTGCCAGACTTAAAACTAATTTTTGAACCGAAATTACCCACCATTGTGTCTCGAACCATTCATTCATATCAGTGTGGCCAGTTTATTATTTCACAAAATTGGAATTTGGGTTGAATAATGGGGTTTTGCTCGTTAATTTGCTGGTTTCATTTGTGAATTTTTGCAGGTTCCTATATAATGTTTTTTTAGCAATTTTGTTGCTTTATCCGGCTAATATTTCAGTCGAGTGTTCCAGATATTTGCACACGGAATTGTGAGCTTTATCTTATTTACAGAATAACAGTAAGCTGTTATAAAAGCTGTTTCTTACACGGCGAGTTCAATGACGTATATCTCAATATGAGTTTATGATGTTTGTTTAAAAAAACCCAGCTGATTTCCAAATGAACACAATCTCAACAAAAAAAAATTGCTTTTTTCGAAATCCCCACGAATAATTCGACCTGAAAGGTAACTGTTTTTTCAACCTACGTTGTTCTACTTCAGCTGTAGGGTAAAGTCTTTCTCATCTGTTTCCAAAATTCTTATAAAAAGCCTATCGGTTCTGGGCCACGATATTTGTTTTATGCAAATCATCATCATGAAACCCGCGGCTTTGTTGTCTCCAGAAGTATTGAAGAGTTCTTTCTTGTGGACACGGTCGATTAAGTTGAGAAGGTAGTATAGGTGCTGGAAATAGTCGACTCCATCCTCAATCAAAAAAGACCCAAATAAAGAGGTATAGTTCGAGTATACAAGTACAAGTAGTATATCTATGCCTTTATTACTTGTACTTATACAAGTACGTATACGGGCTGTTTTCCGCAAATAAACTCTTTTTAACTGGGTCATTTTAGCGTGAGGATAGTGTAGGCTTATCCAGCACCTACTACCCTCTCAGCTTAGTCGACCATGTCTAGAGGAGAGAACTTGTCAATAATTTTGGAGCCAACTAAGCCGCGGGTTTCATGACGATGTTTCCTTCACCGATGTCAATTAGCGCACATAAATTTTTTCGGTGCACGGCCGGCTGGGATATGAACCTACGACCTTCAGAATGAAAGTCGAGGAATCTATCACTAAAGAAACACCGCTCTTGCCTATAGGTATAGATTATGTAGGTACCTATAATATATGTAACAAATCACATAACCAACCTGTTTAGTAGAATGCATCAACTAAAGCTTTACCTACATACACTAATGAGGTTCTATTACGTTCCGCTACTGGTATTTAAACGCATAGCTCTGCGGTTTTATAAAAGAGATTCAATATATAAATATACTAGCGTCACCTCGCGGTTTTCTCAGTGTAAATCCCTATCCCGTATGAATATCGGGATAAATGACACTTCTAATGAATTTATGTATTCTCATATCAAGTTTCATCAAAATCGGTCCAGAAGTTTTGGCGCCTATTCAATGCAAACAAACAATGAAATCTTTCCTCTTTGTAATATATAATAAGTTTAGATGTGTACCTAGAATAGGTATCTAGGTGAAAAAATGAAATTGTAGGTAATGTGGGGTTAAAAACGGTTGAAACTTGACGATGAAAAAGTACCTAGGTACGATTTAGGATGCCACCTTTATACTATTCAAGAGTAAATTAGAGCAGGGAATGATATTGGCCTTGTGGTAAATACCTCGGCATTCATTCCGAAGGTCGTGGATTTGAATCCCTTCCATGCAAAAATAGATTTTTTTAAAGGACTTCATTTACGAAAAATTGATGTGCACTAATTGACACTACTCTTACGGTAAATATTGTGATGACAGCCAACTAGTTGGCTCCAGCCAGACGTATTGACATGTTCTTTCCTCTGGACACGGTCAACTAAGCTAAAGGGGGTGGTATAGGGTACTCCATACCAGGCACTACAGCACGAGCGCCTTGAATAAGCTTGGATTACAGTTACTGGCGTTGTAAAAATCATCTAGATTGACGTAATAACTTTTGCAACCTTAGTGATTGTTTGAAGAGTATATCAAAACCTTTTGATGTACACTCTACTTAATTATGTAAGTATTGTTTCTCTATATTATGCGGTTTGCGGCAAGAGTAGGTAAACGACCATTGTAACTGCAATGCATTTGAAAATAGAACTCGATTTGAATTCAACAGCTCTGATTGGTAGAACTTTATTTATAGCAAAAAGGTTTTATTGGTCTCACTTCATCTCATTTACGACCTTCGTGGCGTAATGGGCGAGAGTCTGCTTGAGATGCAGAAGATTGCGGGTTCAATTCCCATCTCAAAGAAATATTTATGTAGAATATTTGTATGTTTAAATTGAGGAGGAGATTTACTTAATCATTTTTCAATACGCTTACGCAATTTTACTACCTATTAAATCATCCGTTACGAAATGTAAAAGAATTGTGAAGAAATAAAAATATTTTTTGTATTTTAACTTTTTTTTATGAGGTTAAATATTGTTAGAAAATACTGTTTTTAGAAAAGCCTTGCCTTTACCTTTTAAGGAAGATGTTGGATTAGTTATACATTTGCTAGAATTATATAAACTTGACGTAAGCGTTAGTTTTAAATGTTTACAAGAGCAAACACCAAAAAATACCGGCCAATTGCGAGACGGACAAAGGGTTCCGTAGCATGTTGTATACGAGTCCTACTTAATGTTTTTTTTTCTGTTTTAAGTACAGTATGGGTCACAAATAGTCACAATGATGGGTCATAAGTAAATTATTAGTTTGCTACAATAATACTATCAACAAGTATTAGACTTACGACGAGACATGGGATCGATTCACAGGTTACGTTGTTATAATGTTTAAATAGTACTGCACAGGATTGTAAACGTTACGGTGGGCAGATACTTTTGACCGTTGATTTTACCTATTTGTTGTTATAGCGGCAACAGAAATACAAAATCTATGAAAATTTCAACCGTCTAGCTATCACGTTCATCAGGATACAGCCTGGTGACAGACAGACAGACGGACAGATAGTGGAGTCTTAGTAAGTCCCGTTTTTATCCTTTGGGTACGGAACCCTATAAACTATCATATCCCTTCTTCTTCTCGTATAGTGGTGTGGCCACCTATTGTTAGAGTTTTCAGATCGCCTTAAGGCATCTAACTTGACCTAACGACTGCTACTAGCGGTAGCAACAGGGACCAACGGCTTAACGTACCTTCCGAAGCACGGAGGGGCTAACGAAAATACATTTTTGCCACACTACTAATTTGGCCACCCATCGAAGTAATGACCGCGGCAGGCGTCGCTTAACCCGCACGACCGTAAACGATCAGCGAACGTCGCTTAGCTGTGAACCTCCTCCAAATCCCTAAGCCCCAAGTATTCAAGTTCAATTTGTACTAAGGCTATGTTTCCTTCGTTCCCGGAGCTAAAAACATCGTATCCATTAGGTAAGAGCAATCTGTTAAAGTGAAAGGGTACCGGCGCTCTCTCCTTACAAACGTAGTCGACTGTTTCCTCCCTGGAAATTGACACTAGCACAAATATTTTTGTTGCATAAAACCTATAACTGCCATGACTATCACCATCAGGCAGGTGTGATAGTGGTCAAACGCTGACCTATCATATGTAAAAAAAAAGAAAAAAATATGTCTTGGTTTTTTTCATTTTTTAATTATCATAGAAATTAAAATTTAATAAACAAAAAAAAAACATTGGGGCATGGTCACGGCAGTTATAAGTTTTATGCAACAACAATATTTGCTCTAGTGTCATTATCCAGGGAGGAAACAGTCGACTACGTGTGTATGGAGAGAGCGCCCGGTACCCTTTCCTCTTAAGGCTTGTAGCCAGTAAACGTGTGTGGCACGCTTTATTGCGGCTCAAATTGAAGGAGAAATTTATTGTGAAAAATTCTCGTTTGTTTTAAGATCTTAAGAACTTTTAGGGATCCGTAACCAAAGGGTTAAAAAACGAACTGAAAAGCAAAAAAAAACAAGTTCAGTAGTTTGGTCTCTATACAGGCTTATTAGTAATTATACTAGCAAGCCGTTGAGGGCTACTTCTGTGCACCTTAACGATCAACTTTTGTTCTACGATTTTTGGAAATTCAAACATTTTTTCGAAAATTTTGAGGTTAGCTTTATCTGAAAATCAGCTGTTCTTTACACGGAGACTTCATTAACCTTAAAAATTTACTTATTTTTTAAGTTTTATCCACTGTTCTAGTCCGAATGATCTTTGTTTTAAAAAATCAGCTGTTTTTCGAATTTACATAACCTCAAAATTTTCATTTTTTTCTTCGAATTTCCAAAAGTTGTTTGTTAAGGTGCACAGAAGTAGCCCTCAACGGCTTGCTAGTATAATTACCAATAACCCTGTAGAGTGCCACAAAGCAACAAACAAACAAACAAACAAACATACATACTTAAACACACACACACGCGCACACATTACCACTCATTTACGTTGGGTAAAAACAAGACCCTATTACTAAGACTTCACTGTCTGTCTGTCTGTCACCAGGCGTGTATCTCATAAACCGTGATAGCAGTTGATTTTTTTATAGATCATGTAGTTTTATCGCCGCTATAATAACAGTTAATAGAAACAGAAAATAAATAAAATAAAAAATAAAATAAATATTTCAGGACATATTACACATCGCCATCCAGCCCCAAGCTAAGCAACTTAATGCTTGTGTTATGGGTGCCAGATAACGGATAAACTACTTATATACTTTTTTTTTTGTAAATATATACATATTATACATATAGGAAACACCCAGAACCAGAAACAAGAATTTATGGTCAGCATAAATACTTGTTCCCGGTGGGAATCGAACCCGCAACCTTCTGCGTCGCAGTCGGGTGTTCGCCCGACGCGCCACAGAGGCCGTCAAATAAATATGCAAGTCGGGCTCCCATACAACATTGTAGGTACGGAACACTTTGAGCGCAAATCCGAATCGCACTTTGCCAGTTTTTTTTAATGTGGTGCTTTATAGCTTGCAATTAAACTTGAATCTTCTATCTATACTTATAATTTTACCTTTACCTCGAGCGTTTTAACGAGAGGATTATTTCTTGCTTTAGGAAACCTTTTTACTCGACTGCATCGAAAAGGTTATAATTTTCGAGCCTATAGTCGGAGATCCCTTTAAGAACGACCTTCATCGAACTGTTTAATAGATGAAAAGTATTTTAAATCAAATTAAATAGGTCAATAAAGATATTGCAAATGGGTTGTCTAAATATTTCAGTCCAGAATACAATAAAATAACAATTTAATTTTCTGTTTTGTTTTTTAAACCTTTCACTACTTTAAAACCTTACACGTTCGATACTAGTCATCATTAGGTCTGGTTAATGAATTAAAGTTAAGTTAAAATAAAGATTATGTATTTCATTGGTAGGTCAAGAAATCAAGACATTTATTGCAAAGTTATGTACACGAGGATCTTAAAATAGGTATAAGCCTATTTTAAGATCCTCGTGTACATAACAATAACTTACCCATTACAGGCATGCAATATAATAAACTTATATACTAAATGATTATTTCTATAACTAGCGACCCGCCCCGGCTTCGCACGGCTATATTATGCATGTATTATACATGCAAACTTTCATCTTGAATCACTCTATCTATTAAAAAAAACCGCATCAAAATCCGTTCCGTAGTTTTAAAGATTTAAGCATACAAAGGGAAATAGGGACGAAAGCGACTTTATTTTATACTATGTAGTGAAGTGATATTAAGGGTAGGCAATTTAAAAATATACCTTTGTTTCTTCAGAAAATTCAGACAGACTATAAAAGGTTTTTCAATGAGCCATTTTTTTAATTTGGACTTAAATATATTATTTTTATGTAGAGCTTTTAGGTCAGTTGGGAGAGTATTGTAGACCTTTATTGCGGTAATATAAGAGTTTCTATGATACATAGTATTGTTCACTAGAGGCATGCAAATGTTGTGCTTATATTTTTTTCTGAGGCTATCATGACGTAAGGATCTATTGGTAAAAAAGTATTTATGATTATTTTTAACAAAAGTGCATAACTTTAAAATGTAAATACCAGTTACTGTGAGAAAATTATATTGTTTGAATAGTGAGCGTAAAGTGTCAGTGATTTTTAAATTAAATATGGATCTTATACACTTCTTCTGCATTGTAAATGTGAAACGGATGTTTACGGAGTACGGAATTTGTCTATTAACCAAACCAGTGCAAAGTCTAAAATCATTCTGGACTGAATTTTTTTTGACAACCCATTTGCAATATATTAATTGAACTATTTAATTTGTTATAATATAATTTTCATTCATTAAACAGCTAGATGAAGGTCGTTCTTAAAGGGATCTCGTGCTACTATCTTTGTTTTTCTTTGTGTTATCAGTCAGAGGGGACTGATTTTTTAAGTCAAAAACCCACCCTGTTGTTTACAAAGCATAGCTATTTTGTAACGAATTGTAACCGAATGCTTACATTTAGCGGTTAACAATGATGTTATAATCAAGACAATGCAATTAACCCATTTCAAAGCGAGCTTTAATACTTGTTTACAAAACCACTCTCAAATCAAAATCGTTGCGTCTCTATTTGGATTGTATTAATGGTTATTATTCTAAATTGATTGTATTGTTTTATAGTTAGGAAATGTAGATAGTTTTTGGGTTCGTATTTCTCGCGGCTGTGAAATTTAGTCCTAGTTGCCGGTGGTGCTAAAGGAGATTTCTCCTGTTAGGAGCACCTGCCTAAGGCGTATCGCCAAGCGAACTTGTCCGTGTTCCAATACGTAGACCGATATAGCCACAAAAAGGGCACGGGTCGGATTTTTAAGCTTAGCTTTTATCGCGGGCTTTGAGGGCGGCGACTGAATCAAGAAATTATAACGAAAATAAAACCTAACAACCCCTACTCCGCCTACCATGAAGCTCGGCCGAGCGTTCGCTTAACTTGTATGTATATGGTACGACTGTACGAAGCTCGCACGATGCAATAGCTTTACCGCGGCAGTCCCCGAGTGTTACACGTTTTTTTGTTCCACTGTCGTCTTCCTATCTTCAGGGCGCGTTCAGATGACACGCGTTGACCACGCGCCCACCACGCGCATCACACGCTTTGAACACGCGTTAAACACGCGTTGAAATTTGTTCTATATGTAATTAGAGTCTTATGACACATCAATAGATCTTAAATTGCATTTATCAAGTCCATCCGCTCACGCCACGCGCCCGCCCCGCGTCCGCCCCTAACACGCTTCGCGCACGCACCGCGCCTGCTTGCAGAAATGCAATTTGAGATCTATTAATGTGTCATAAGACTCAAATTATGTATGGAACAAATTTCAACGCGTGGTCAACGCACGTGGTGGGCACGTGGTCAACGCGTGTCATCTGAACGCGCCCTCACTCGCATCCCTCAAATGCCTCCGTTTATTTTGGGGTCTTTGAGTCACGAGCGTATAGGTATCTACTAGGGGCGCGCGCTACATCTTAGATCGCATCGTCGTTTAACCACTTAAACGCTGACTCAAAAAGGTAGGAAATAGTAATTTAAATAAATCTGAAGTTATTGCATTTTGTTCCTTCAAAACAAATTTTTCAAAAACCAATGTTCACCAATGTTCCCTTTAAACAAAAATGCAAATTGATGTCAACACCAAAATGAATAAAATTAAGCTTTTTGTCGACAAAGTTTTCGTATAATTTTGTACGAACTAAAAACTGATTCATTATATTGTCTGAGTAAACTTTCCAACTGCCAAACTTTGGTAGTGAAAGAAAAATAATGAGGTTACAAGTTTCTTTCTTGTATTTAATTGGGAAGCGCTCATTCTGCTGTCATTTGGTAAATTAATTAGTTTTGATAAGTGCTCCATAAGTAGGTCTTCCTTCTCTTCTTCCTTCTTCGTTAAAATTTTAACTTTTTATCATTTTTTGTGCCGCTGTCACTTAAAATTCTACTCCATCCATGACGCGAAAGCGACTATTTCTTCAAATTGCTACCTGTACCTAATCGTAACGAGGAGGAGGAGGAGTGAGGAGTTTGGTGATGAGAAGGACCACCTTCGCATCACCAAACTGGGACCACCTCTGAGGTATCACCTTTCGAACACAAAAAGAATCATCTCAATCTCTCATCACGTTATAAACAACCCACCCATCCCCTTCTTCAATTCTTGTCCATCCAAAGGTTGCCTGGAACAAATCGCTTTTAGCGATAAGACCGCCTATTGTGCCATATTTTTTCATTTTTAGTTTCTTATAATTTTCTAATTTTTATTTAACTTATTTTTTTTTTTGTTATAATATCATGTAAGTACTTTGTTAGAATTAATTTTGTGTTTTGTTTTTATGGTACAATAAAGTGTTTATCTATCTATCTATCTATCTCAATCGGTTGAGCCGTCTTCGAATGATCGCGTAACATACATACAAAAAAAAATGACTTGCGATCAAACAAAGGACTATCGAAACAAAAACAAATGGCGATGGAAAAATAAACCAAAAGACGTTCGAAACTATGGACTACATTTGTTTAAATGTTCATACAAATCTGTAAGGGAAAAACAAATTGAACTTTTACATTTGTTTACGCAAAATACTGACCGTACTTATTTGATTTATAATATTACTTGGGCTTAATGCCCACTCCATTACATGCATGATTGCAAATACAACAAGTTCTTCTTCTTCTTCGTAAATTAAAGGGGAATTGATTGGTAAGGTCAGATCCGCTCACGGCTCACTCCAATATGCTGCCAGGCTTACCCCCGAAAACTGAAAGGCTACTTAATCTTAAGTGGCGTTTAAATTGACGTTAAGTGTATGTTTTCTATTGAAGCCTACACTTTAATTTCAATTTAAACGCCACTTAAGATTAAGTAGCCTTTTCTTGTTGTTATTCATTTGTTAGCTGACATTTTTTTATAGGAAAATAGATAGATAGAGGCGCTTCGGTGCTTTAGAAATACACTAATCACGCCTCTTTAAGGAAGAGAGAAGGATTAAAGCGGGGAAAAAATATTAGCTGACATAAGGTCATCCAACTTACAGCTATTAGGGTTGGAAGGACAGGCCAAGAGATGTAGCAAACTTTGCGACGATAAGTTAGAATGATCAAAGTAACTTGATGTATCTTTATAAGCCAATCACACTACATTTCAAAGCCAACATTTCAATTTTACTTGGTAGGAGGAAGTAGGAACTAAACGAAACCACGATTTATTCTAGTAAAGCGCAATGTAGTCGCCCGGGGCGTACAATTTCGCGTGTCAGTGACTAGGTGTGGTTTCTTGGAATATAATACAACAATAGGGACGTATCCAGGACTTTGTGAAGGGGAAATTGTCTATTTGTGTCTAGTTTTCTTCTTCATCCTGCAATTATCTGAATTTTATTTGGGGGGATCGGTGCAGTACATCTTCTCTTCAACTGATCAAAAAAAAAGGAAGTTTTCAATTCGACTGCATATGGAGTACTTACACACACAAACACAATACTGTAAAAAACTCATAGGCTCATTTTTAAGGTTGTTCGGGTAGTTATAACTTTGGTTCATGATTTACGGTCCCCCTAACGATCCCCCTACGGTTAACGGTCCCTCTGTCTAGTACTTTTCACGATTAACGGCCCCCCTAAACTGGCGAGACCGATAAGAGCCAATTTAAAGTAAATTGGGAAGGTCCCTCTATGCGCCCCCAGCGGAACTGTTAAGCGCTGAACTGTTTTAGATTTTTTCAAGCTCATCCGTCCTCCTAGTCCAACTAAAAGTCGATCGAAATGGAAACAAAAGGCGATCGAAACCGAAACAAAAGACGATTGAAACGAAAACAAAAGACGATTGAACTTTATTGTTTAAGAACCGATTTTACTTACCGTATTTTTACCGTTTTTAAGTATATGAGTATTCTATCTAACCACAATAACACAAGCCTAGTTGCTTAGCTTGCGGCTAGATGGCGCTGTGGGAAGTGTCCTACAATATTTTGATTTTTTATTTTTTGTTGGAACGGGTTTATATTATTATACCCCAATAGAAGTAAACGGAACCCCCAAAAAATACAATAAATGATTATTCGTTTAGCTACCTTCAACTATCTATAGATATATTTCTATGAACCCCCTATACCTCCGACCTAGATCCGTCCCTGAACAGTTTCCATCGGTCGTTGTGTGGTAGCTTGTTCCTGAATTTTTTACTTGCTAAACTCTGAATTCGGTGAAATGCTGTTGTTAACCGGTTTATGTAAACCAGGTGTTAAACTTTAGAATTTGTAAATAAGATTTAGTTCATATTTTGCTTGTTATAAAATTATACAAATACTTTAATTATCGCTCGACTTTAAAAGAGAATGGGCATAGTGTCCCACCTATTGTATAGATGCGAGTTATATGTCATTTGAAACGTCATAACAGTAGCTTTATTTTATTGTATGACACCAACCCTGTAACTCGAATAGGGACGGATCTAGGACGTTTTTAGTTTTTGAAAAAAAATCTTTCCGTTTAGATCGAGATGTACGTCATTTGAAAGCTCTTGACAGCAGCATTATTTTATTGTACTACACTGGTCCTGAAATATGAACAGGGACGGATCTAAAACGTTTTTAGGCCCGTATTAATAAATCGCTCTCAATATCGATCTTGAGTGCGTATCAATCGAGTGAGTCTTGAGATGTGGTCACTATCTTAAGTTAGGCGTTAATTTAAAACTCAAGTTTTAACCAGGCTGATATCGCTCTTGAGATTTGAGACTGATCTTGAATGACAGTAACGCTTTGTTCTTACCTTGAATGATATGTTCTTACCCTATGGTAGGTAGTGTCGTCATATTTTGCTGTCAACTTGTTTTTAATGTGAAAATATTTAAAAAAATGTAAGATTTGTATGACCCGCAATCAGACTTGAGTTCACGAAACTACATCTTGAGACATAACTTGAGAGCTGAGTTTGATTTATTAATACGGTATGACTCAAGTGATACGTCGCTCTTTAATCGCGTCTTAAGATAGGTTTATTAATCAGCGCAACAACTCAAGAGAAAACTCAAGATTGAAATCGATATTGAGTTCGGTTTATTAATACGGACCTTAATACTTAAAAACATTAAAAAGTTGAAATCGAGATGTATGTCATTTGAAAAATACTGTTAGTAGCTTAATTGTATTGTGACGGACTCACTCTGAAATCCAAACAGGCACAGATCTAGGATGTTTTTAGTAAAAAAATATTATTGTCGAGATGTATAACATAGTTTGAAAGGTCGTAACAGTAGCTTTATTGTGTGACTCCTATCTGGAAATACGAACAGGAACGGATTAAGGACGTTTATAGTTGAAGAACAGGTTGATGTTGCTATGTACGTTATCTGAAAGGCTGAGATGTATGTTATTTGATGCAGCAGGCCTTTTCGGAGGGTAAACAATTATTTTGCTGCTCGAATCCTTGCCGTGAGCATAAGTCAAGACGCTAGAACAAGCTTTTTTGACGTGATAAATCTTTTAAATCGGTCAGAAGAGTAGGGGTTTAATTACGTGTAAAGATTAAATGCAACGAACGTTGTAACATCATAAATGTGTTATAGCGTGTAAAGGGTGCATGGAAAGAAGACGTAGCTAATCTAACCTTCTAACAATGACTTTGAATAAGATATATCTGATAAGAATCGTGTTAATTTGACGTAAAATAAAACGTTTTATGAATTACACTGAGGCTGCGTCCTCGACAGAGTCTACCCGTTTTGTCCTTGATTTCTTTCTGGCGATTGGTCTTGGACGTTGTCTTCATCACCATCCGAGCGATGTTCCCGGTTGCATCCCTCTCGGAAGCCCGGGGTCCGCTTTCCAAGCCTCCACTTTGCACGATCTTCGGCATCCCGGTTAGTGAGGCCATTTGCACGCATATCACCTTTTACGAGGTCAAGCCAGCACTTCTTGGGTCTACCCAGTCTGCCACGACCTGGCGGAGGCGCCATGGCAAGACATTTGTTCCCCACGTAACTAGCAAGTTTCCGCAAGACGTGACCGTACCAGCGTAGGCGACATTCTTGCAATTTTATCTGCAATGTCTCGGACATGAAGGCTGCCCCGGATGCGAGAGTTTTTCGTCACTCCAGACATCCAGCGCAACATCTTCGTCTCCGTGACACGCAGTTCCTGCTTATGTCGCTCAAGCACCGGCCACGCCTCACTACCATACAATAGAACCGATCTAATGATGATTTTATAGACCCGTCCCTTTAGTTTAACCGGCATTTTGGGGTCGCAAATGACACCAGTCATCTCACGCCACTTGGTCCAAGCCGCTGAAATGCGTGACTTAACGTCGCAATCTGTCGCGTCGCCGGACGCGTGAAGCACAGATCCCAGGTAATTAAACTGGTCTGTCCGCTCAACCATATGACCGTCTACGCAGACAGGTGTGGTATTGCAAGCCAAGTACTCTGTCTTCGCCACATTCAGTTGCATGCCGCCGTTCTCAAGTGACTTCTTCCACGTGTGTACACGTTGGACCAGCCGCCCCTTATCCGAGTCCGCCAGCGCAATATCATCAGCGTACATGAGCAGCCACGGAGGCTGCTCGCGTGCATCTCTGATGGCTACAGACAGTGCATCCAATATTACGCTGAACAAGAACGGGCTTAGGACGGAACCCTGGTGGACTCCAACGGTAACAGGGAAGGACTTAGTGTCACCAACAGCAGTTCGCACCACGGAATTAGGATTTCGGTACATGTCTCTGATGATTTGAGCTTCCGGCGCCTATTTGGGCCGCAGCGCCCATCATGCGAGGAATAGAAAATGCAGAGGCGTATTCTTCGTGCTGTATTTCACCATAACGATCCTTAGGGCGAAAGGGTCCATGGTGCCATGCCCGGGGCGGAAACCATATTGACACCCAGAGACAGTGCACTTCTGTCGGATCCGAGAGTCGACTATCCACTCGTAGAGCTTCATGGTGTAGGACATGACCTTTATACCTCGATAACTGCCACACTCTTACACCGATCCCTTGCCCTTGAAAACTGGGGTAATAACACTCAATCTCCATTGAGCAGGGATCTCGGCGGTCTCGAGTATGCGGTTATAGAGGTTGGTCAAGATGCCCACGAGAACCCATCGCCTTCCATGTTCTTGGACGTTGTACATCGGATTAACTCTGGATGGTGGAAATGGCGAAAGGTCACATCAACCACTTGTGAGCCGCGAATACCCCTTAAACTGAAGGGTCAAATCTATAAAACCATGATAAGACCTGTCTTCATGTATGGATCGGAATACTGGGCCATGAAGAAGAAGGATGAGAGAAGATTGCATGTAGCGGAGATGAGAATGTTGAGATGGATATTGTGTGGAGTAACGAGGATGGATAAAATAAGTGTGTAAATTAGAGCAAGCCTAAAAGTAGCACCGCTTACTGATAAAGTAAAATAGAACCGGTTTGAGTTGGTATGGACATGTGATGAGAAGCGAAGAGATGCATGTGACTAGAAGAGTGACGAGTATGAATGTAGAGGAGTGGAGAGGAAGACGACGACCTAAGAAAAGATGCATGGACTGCGTGAGACAAGACATGATAGAGATAAATGTGAACGATGAGATGATGATTAATAGGAGTAAATGGAAAAAGAAGATATACTGCGCCGACCCTTAACCAATTAGGTTAAGGGCAGGAAGATTATAATGTCTGGTTTTGGGATCATAATTGGCTTGGGCTGAACCGAAAGAAACAGAACAAGTTATGAAACGAAAGCGTCTACAGATATCAGAAATGTTACCTACTTGATCTAATGTACCGATTATCGCTGGAGTTAAACTCGTATTGGAGATTTCTTATTGCCAATATGGTAGTGCCACCGGTATACTTACTACTGCTACTGGTATAATGTTCATTGTCGTAGGTTTAAGCAGTCATAGTCTAAACCTAGAGGAATGTAGAGTGGAAGAGTGGGCTGAATACACCTTTAGATAAAATACCTGCTTTTTTAAATATTGGTCGTTACAAAAAAGGTAACAACCAGGATTTAATTCATGACAATGAAATCTTTGTTCTGATAAACATGAGTACTATTACCAAAGTTTTTGCTCACTACAGTTCAAAATCCTTATTTTGTCCTAGTAAATAGGAAACCTTCAATTTAAAACATTCTATGTTTGCTACCAAAATGGGGTTAGTATGTGGCGTAAAACAATGGATTGCCAAAAGATAGTGACCCTAATTTTTGAATCTATACTCCCAAGCATAAAACACTAAAGCTTTTTGCCGATGATATAAGTTTCACCCTGCAGGTGAAATCTTTTGAGTGCGTAGAAGAAGGATTTATCAAACGCTTCCAGGATGTTACTGACAACACAGTGAACTAGCTAAATACTAATTCGACTAAGAACCAACTCTGAGCATTTAACCTACGTAAATAAATGAAAAAATATGGGTGACAAAAACCAGCAACTCTAAAATATTAAGTCGTTGTGGTAGACAAAATATGTTTAATTTAAACAGCACTGTCAGAACACTAAAATAAAATGTGGGTTTAGAAAAAACTAACGGTATTCCGATTAGAGGATCAACCCACGCATGATGTATACCATAGGTCTGCTGCTGTATGCTGTATTTCTGCCTGAAAAAATCTTTGCATAGCCATCGAGTTGATGTCACCCTAAATAATGCATCTGTATTTAAGTTCAAACAAAACAATGTCTGAAGTTCAGAAAGTTCTTTGTAACTAACATCTCTCATAACTGTTTCTACAAGAGAATTGAAACTAACTCCAATAATGGGAAAAAATTACTCGTTTAAGGGGGCTAATTTTGACAACCCTGCTAGTCCGACGATCCTAAAAAGAACTTTTTGGAGTCTCATTTTCTTCCCATGGATTACATTTCTTATACTTCAAATATAAGTGGGTTTTATATGTGGATTAATTCATTTAGTGACTTGCTTTGGTGTCATAGTTATACTATTGGTGAGAACCAAATGGTTAATCAATTAATAACTAGAATTTCTTAATATTTTCCACAAGACACAAGATAGTTGAGAAATCATAGAAAATAGTTAATTCTTGTTTCAATCACTATCAAATCAACTGAAATAGATATAGATAGTTTTTTAACGTGATGACGTCTAATGAATTGATGAACACCTGCATTCACAAAAAGACTGTTGTCAGGAGTCATGGTAACAATATACCAATGACGCCGTTATGTGTTTGTTGTATCATCATCATCCGAGCGATTTTGTTTTATATTGTTTAATTATAATATCGCTCATCTGGCTTGTGTTAAGGTGACGAGTGACGAATAGAAGAATTAAGTATAAAAAGAAAAAATATATATGAAAAAAAGGAAAATAAATATAAAAGAAAAGAATAAAAATAAAAGCTAATAAAAAAAATTACAATTTTCCATCGTTTTCTTATGACGTTATCATGTAAAATTATCGTCCGTAAACCGATTTTATAGACAACCATTTCTTTTTTCAATTAATTCATGATGCGCTGAATCCGTTCCAGTTCGTATCTCTCTAGAATGGTGTTAAACAATAAAGCTACTGTTACCACCTTTTAAACTATATAAATCTGGACAGCGTTTTTACTAAAAACGTTCTAGATCCGTCCCTGTTCTTATTTCAGGATCAGTGTCATGTAATAAAATAATGCTACTGTCAAGAGCTTTCAAATAACGTACATCTCGACCTAAAAAGAAAGCATTTTTTTTTCAAAACTGAAAACGTCCTAGATCCGTCCCTATTCGAGTTACAGGATTAGTGTCAACAATAAAATAAAGCTACTGTCATGACCTGTCATATGACATATAATTCGACTCTATACAATAGGTGGGACACCGTCTATACGAAAATGCCCATTCACCTTTGTTGAAACCGAATTCAACGAGGTCATATAAATCTTTATAAAGTAAATATTAAGCAATTTTGTACCACCTAAAGTTTAAAAAAAACCTACTTGGTCGTGTCAGGAAGTACAGCACCAATATCGTTCATCACTCCGAAGATCCTCATTTGATCCTCACCTTTATATGGGACCACCCCCGAGATATCTTTTTTCAATAGAAAAGAATCATCTAAATTGGTTGAGTCGTCTTATAAAATTCGGCGAACATTCATAAAAAAAGTACATACTCGACGAATTGAGAAACTCTTTTTTTTAAATAGGTCTGTTTTAAGTATTTTTTATTATAGAATAGAATAAAATGGAATGGAATGGAATGGAATGGAATGGAATGGAATGGAATGGAATGGAATGGAATGGAATGGAATGGAATGGAATGGAATGGAATGGAATGGAATGGAATGGAATGGAATGGAATGGAATGGAATGGAATGGAATGGAATGGAATGGAATGGAATGGAATGGAATGGAATGGAATGGAATGGAATGGAATGGAATGGAATGGAATGGAATGGAATGGAATGGAATGGAATGGAATGGAATGGAATGGAATGGAATGGAATGGAATGGAATGGAATGGAATGGAATGGAATGGAATGGAATGGAATGGAATGGAATGGAATGGAATGGAATGGAATGGAATGGAATGGAATGGAATGGAATGGAATGGAATGGAATGGAATGGAATGGAATGGAATGGAATGGAATGGAATGGAATGGAATGGAATTGAATTTATTCAGACAAACACACAATTATATCGGCAATGGAAATACATCATCAGTGAATATTTCACTGTATATTACTGTCTAGCTATCGCGGTTCATGAGATACAGCCTGGTGACAGACAGATGGACAGTGGAGTATAAAAAACTCCCGTTTTTAACTTTTGGGTAGGTACGTTAAAAACGTCACATTCGTGTATAATTGTTGCGATGACAAAATTCCTAAGTATTTAATGACAAATATTGTCGCTATTGTTGGCTATTGTCGCTGGTAATCGGTGGTTTATACTGCGCCGTTAATCGCCGATTACTTTGATACGAATCTAGCCTAACCGCAAAATAGGAATATCAAACGTTTCCTTACAATTGAACGCTACATTATTCAAGGATTCATCTCAGAATAGGTACCACAGGTCCACAGAGTAACATAATACTGGAGAGAGGACAAGCTGATCCTTTGTGTGCGACCGCTCAATTATATTTTCTAACTAGCGACCCGTCCCGGCTTCGCACGGCTATATTATGCATGTATTATACATATAAACCTTCCTCTTGAATCACTAAAAAAACCGCATCAAAATCCGTTGCGTAGTTTTAAAGATTTAAGCATACAAAGGGAAATAGGGACACGTGACTTTATTTTATACTATGTAGTGATTAATAAATAAATAAATAAATAAATAAAATTTATTTAGAAACAGCGACTTTATTTTATATTATGTGGTGAAGGTGAGTACAGACTAGAGCCATAGAGCCTCGAGCATTTCAATGTAATGTAAAGTTCTTACGAATGGTACAATACAGACAAATGCAAATATTCCAAGTGTGGTTCAAGTAAATTAAAAAACAGCAAATGCTCGATGATCTGTTACTAGTAATGCTCTCGTCTATATCCACTTTAAGGTGAAATAGGACCTGAAACCCCCGATCCCTTTCCCACGCGCGCGCCGCGCGAAGACTCTATCCCTTTCCCCCGCGCGCCGCGAAATGGCCGTTTTTACTGTTTTATAAAATTAAAAGACTCACACCTATTTTAGTGAAAAACCATCTGTACTACCTTATTGGATTTGATGTAAAGTTTATGAATATATAAATTTTGTACTTGTTTTTTCTTTACATTCGCCGTAAAAAGTAAAAATAATGAGTCTTAATTTCTATCGAGGCAAATCATTCTAATCGTGTTTCGAAGTGTATGACAATAGAAAGCATTTCTTCACCTTTACGACAGTAGGTATATCATTATATGGATTTTAGAAGTTTATACCCAAAAACTGTTTCTAAGACACCTGTCGAGGCCTAGCATGTGTGCACACATACATATACACACATGCTCACGACCGGACTGATGGAGAGCAAACAGGTTCTAAAACCACGGCGCGAGGCGCGGCGCGAGCGCGGCGACCACTCGCCCAACTACGTTCTCATAGGACAGACAGATTGTCAAATTGTTTCCTCTGTACTTAAAGTCTAATATAAATTCATTAAATATTGTAATACCTATGGAAAGCATTTAATTTGATTCTACAAACCTAAGCTAATCTAGACCAGCTAGGCAGGAATCCCACATTTTGGTCCTATCGAACCGGATAATAACTGGAAACGGTGCGGCGGCGGACACGCGTACGGACACAAGACGGCCATTTTATCTTGAAGAAGACTTGGGTCAAAAGCCACGCGGAACCACGCCAACAACCAAACCAAATGAGGAACTTGATGACAATTTATCGGAGAAATTAATGGCCAGAAACCAGTACATCGTCTTTATGCATCGAGTATCATGGTAACCCTGGGAAAGTAGCATTGCTGTGAGTTCGTTCCAATTTTCTCCCTTTAAAATCAATAATCCTTTTCAAAAACTATATTCTTATTCACTTTATTTCACTCAATTGCTATTTACGCATTATTTCTCCACAATTTCTAGCTGTCCTATCAATTTCATCAACATAACCAAACCTTCGACGTCATAAATTTAGCCAATCCACTCAAATTATCACATATTTCAACATTATTTGCTATTATTTGGCTAAATCATTAATCAATAACATCAAATTTCATCAAAATCATTCTCATAACCAATTTCTTCGTGAGTAAATTGCCCCGATCTGCGTATCTATTGTATTCATATGTCAACTATTTAGCTAATTATACCTATTTTATTGCATTTCCAGCGAATAGCATCGTGTTTCAAGTTCAAGGTTAGCATCAGCTGGTATCGGTACCTACATACGTGCCGCGTGGGCACGACCGCACCGCGTGCTACCTACCTACCTATCGCTCATCGCCATTTCATACGCTTTAGCTCGTTTCACACATTTCTCCTTCTGCACTGCTTACAATTTAAGTATCGTTACAGTTTTAATACTTTATTGCTCTAAACTGTGTATTTAATCATTAATTTCAGTTAAAAATAAATAAACATGGATTTTAAATCATTGATTAAGAAACGCGGCAGTTTCAAAGCGAAACTAACTCAATTTAAAGCATATTTAGAAGTGATTAGTAGTTGTCAAAGTTTAACTTCGTTACAAATTAATGAATTACAAATTAGATTGTCCAAAATCGAAGAACTTTACTCGGATTTCGATTGCATTCAAACTGACATAGAAAATACGTGTGAAATTCCAGATGATCAATACAAGGAACGCGAGATCTTCGAAAGTCAGTATTTCGGAGCGATCGCCGCTGCCAGGGAAGCGTTGACCGGCCAGGAGACTGCTGCGGACTTCGGATCGGCCGCGGGTTCTGTTTGTATTGACCATGACAATAAAGGTGGGCTAAAACAAAGACACAAACTTCCAACCATTAACTTACCTACATTTTCTGGCCACTATCATGACTGGCTATTATTTTACAACACTTACGTATCACTCATACATTCAGACAACACTATACCTAAAATTAGCAAATTCCATTATTTGCGCGCTGCTCTAAGTGACAGTGCTGCCGAGGTTATTCACTCATTAGATTTCACACCAGATAATTATGACGTAGCATGGGGGTTGTTGTGCGAGCGTTACAATAACAAACGGCTCCTAGTTAACAATCACATACAAGCAATCTTTAATATTCAACCTATATTAAAGGAGCCTATCGCACAACAATAGATATTATTAATAAAAACTTACGTTCACTTAAGGCACTCGGCCTACCTACAGAGGGATGGGATGTACTCATAATTTACACAGTATCAGAAAAGTTAGATTCTATAACAAATCGCGAGTGGGAGGCTCACCGAAGTGCACTCACTGAGCTTCCAACACTCCTTGATTTTACTAAATTTCTTAAAAATAAAGCAGATTTATTAGATTCGGTGAAACGACGTCGTCACAGTGATATCACTCACGTGCGACCCAGGTCGTTTGCTATTAATAACACCCCCCCTCAAACAATCAAGTCATTAACTTGTCCATTATGTAAAAATAATCATGCTATATATCAATGCTTGAAATTCAAATCATTTCCTATAGAGGGACGCATTCAAAAAGCAAGGGCTCTTAAACTATGCCTCAATTGCCTACGCTCAGGTCATAATACCCAAAATTGCAGGTTAGGTGCTTGTAAAATATGCGATAAATCACACAACACATTACTTCACCTTAACCAACCTAACAATACACACCAACAATCACAGTTGGCTTCTTATGAAACTCCACAAGGTAGTTCAACTCAATACACACCGACGACGACTAGCAACGTCGCACTCTGCGCTACTCAGCCAGACATTCATGCACATACATCCAATCATAACACACAGGACAATATAGTTCTGTCAGCCGCACACAATCAGTGTGTGGTATTGCTGTCAACAGCACTCATTCAAATTAGTGATCACGATGGTCACAAACACACAATACGTGCCTTGTTAGACAATGGCAGTACATCAAGTTTCATCACTAATGAACTATGTACTAAACTCAAATTACCCACTTTTTCAAGTACAACTTCTGTACTCGGGCTGAATCATCAGTCATCATACATTTCTAAAAGATGTGACGTCACCATATCTTCACTACACAATTCGTACACTGAAAACATCAGTTGTTTTATCGTTCCTCACATTACACAATACTTACCGACTACTAGAGTCGACTACACATCTCTTAACTTACCCCAGAATATTACATTAGCGGATCCTTCATTCCACACCCCGTCTCGAGTAGACATGTTACTCGGAGCGGACTTATTCTGGAGTATACTACATCAAAACACTATTTCTCTAGGTAGGAAACGACCTACACTATGCGAAACTAAGCTCGGATGGATAGTGTCCGGACCCATACACACTTATACAAATACAGTCCATTGCAATCACTCCACAACACAAAACATTGACGAACTGCTGCAAGATCAATTGACACAGTTCTTTGAACTTGAAACTGTCGTATTACACAAACCCTCTTCGAAAGAGGAGCAGGAATGTGAAGCTCACTTCTCAAAGACTACTGAACGCGAAGCTGACGGCCGTTTCGTAGTCACTATTCCTCTAAAGGAATCGCCAGAAGTTCTAGGTGACTCTTATGAAAGAGCATTGTCGAGATTCATTTCACTAGAGCGTAAATTCAAACGCGATCCATCTTTCAAACAAGAATACACAAAATTCATCCAAGAATACATTTCATTAGGTCACATGACAGAGAATACATCTCCAGATCAAGACCAATTCACATACATAATGCCACATTTTGCAATAATACGTGAGACCAGTCTTACGACTCGTCTACGTGTCGTGTTCGATGCGTCAGCTGTAACCACATCAGGTATTTCATATAATAATATTCAAAGAGTAGGTCCCACAGTGCAGAGTGACCTAATTAGTATATTAATTCGATTTAGACAGCACAAGTATGTGGTTACTGCCGATGTCCAGTCTATGTACCGAATGGTAAATGTGAACAATAGCCAGCGGATGCTACAGCAGATACTCTGGCGTTTCGAACCACATGAACAACTGAAACAATACAAACTAAACACAGTTACATACGGCACAGCATCCGCACCTTATCTCGCAACCAGATGCTTAGTCCAACTCGGCAAGGAATGTCCTGAAAAAGCTGTTTCAGATACAATAATTCAGGATTGTTTTGTCGACGACTTAATTACGGGAAATAATAGTGCCTCTGAGTTGGTAAGCATCTGCAGGGGCGTTATAAATCACTTAGAGCGTGGCCAGTTTCACCTTAGAAAATGGCACTCTAACAATCCACAAATAACACATGAACTAGTGGGTGAAAATAGCAGCGAACAATTCCTTAATTTAAGTGAACACGAATATTCAAAAACTTTAGGTTTATTGTGGGCCTGTAAAGAAGACAAACTGCTATTTTCAGTCAACATCACAGAACACGAACACACATCAAAGCGCACTATTCTATCCACAATGACCCAAGTGTTCGATCCATTGGGGTTAATTAATCCATGTATTTTACAAGCTAAAATCATTTTGCAAAAACTGTGGTCACTAAAAATCAGTTGGGATGAAAAGGTACCAACTGAAATTCAGAACACTTGGAATAATTTCACAACATCACTATTAAGCATTAACAGTCTCAGAATTCCAAGAAATATAATATGTGATTTTCCTAAAATAATAGAACTTCATGTTTTTAGTGACGCATCCATTCAAGCATACAGTGCATGTGTGTATATTCGATCAATTACAAATAATAATACAATACATGTACATTTAGTAACAGCCAGGAGCCGTGTCGCTCCACTCAAGCCGATGACGGTTCCCCGTTTGGAGCTGTGCGGAGCTCTATTGGCAGTTCGTTTAGCTGAAAAGGTGAAACAATCCTTAAGATTGAACATACACAAATGTACTTATTGGTGTGATTCCACAATCGTCTTAGCATGGATTAAATCCAACAAACAAGACTCACTAAAACAATTTGTATACAATCGAATTCATGAAATCAATACACTTTCAGAACCAAGTACGTGGCGCTATGTACCAACTCATTCCAATCCTGCCGACATCGGGTCGCGAGGGGCGGACGCTAAACAGCTTAAATGCAGCGATCTGTGGTGGTCAGGCCCTGCATTCTTGACATATTCTGAAACTATTTGGCCCACTGAACCTACTCTCATGAAAGAAATTGACTTACCAGAAGTTAAAATTCACTCTCATCATGTTTCAGAGGCGCCATCAATAGAATTCATCAACAAGTTTTCAGAATATGGCAAACTTCAGCGTGTCACTGCCTACGTACTGCGGTTCATACACAATTGTCGTAACACTAACAAAATACATACAAATCACTTAACATTACATGAACTCAATTTATCATTCATTACTTTATGCAAAATTTCACAAAAACAAAGCTTTACACATGAATATCACTTATTAGAACAAAACAAACAAATATCTTCAAAACATACTTTACTCAAACTCGCACCATTTCTTCATTCAGATAAACTCATACGTGTAGGAGGACGGCTATCCAATTCCTACTACGACTTTGACACAAAGCATCCAATTTTACTTCACACATCTCATAATCTCACAAAACTCATTTTCAAACATTATCACAAAGTACTCATGCACGCAGGTCCTCAGCTACTGTTAGCAAACATTAGACACAAAATTTGGCCTTTACATGGTAGAAACTTAGCTAGGAAAACTGTACATGATTGTGTTGTATGCTGTCGTTTTTCAGGTAGAGTGAGACAACCCATCATGGGCAACTTACCTGTGGCGCGGTTGCATGCAGACTATCCATTTATAAACACAGCAGTAGATTACGCAGGGCCAGTCATGATATTGAGCAAAAAAGGTAGAGGTAGCAAGTTAATAAAGGCATATATATGCATTTTTGTATGTATGGCTGTCAAGGCAATACATATGGAGCTCGTGGCCGATTTGAGTTCCGATACATTTATTGCAGCATTAAATAGGTTCATTTCCCGTAGAGGGAAACCTGTCAACATTTTCTCAGACAACGGTCCTTGTTTCGTAGGAGCTAGCAATGAATTAACCAAATTTTTACAGTTAAATTCAGACTATTTAGGTTCATATGCTTCAGAGCTCTCAATTAACTTTAAATTTTCTCCTGTTTACAGCCCACACTTTAACGGTTTAGTGGAGAATAGTGTGGGACGAGTCAAGCATCACTTGAAACGCATACTTGCTATCGCTAACCTCACATATGAAGAAATGAATACAGTTCTTACACAGATCGAGGCTATTTTAAACTCACGCCCTCTCATGCCTCTATCCTCAGATCCTTCAGATCTTTCAGTCCTCACTCCCTCTCATTTCCTAATTGGACGAACAATAACAGTTTTGCCTTCTCCGCAGGTACTAGATGCTTCTAAGTTGAACTCGATTTCGAGATACATGAGAGTTCAACAACTGAAAGCCCATTTCTGGCAAAGATTCTATAAGGAATACATTTCAGAGCTGCAAATAAGACAGAAATGGCGCAAAGATGGAGGTGGACTGCAGCTGGGCGAAATGGTACTAGTCAAAGATGATCGAGTACCTCCAAACAGATGGTTACTCGGGCGAGTAACAGGCGTACATCCGGGACCGGACGGCGTCACCCGAGTAGCAGACGTGATGACAACATCGGGGACTCTACGACGAGCCTTCAACCGATTGTGCCCGCTTCCACTGCCACGGTCGGAGCTGAATGATGCTACAACTGAACCTGGCACAAACATGGATCCTGACTCCATCCCGGGGCGGCAGCATGTCGAGGCCTAGCATGTGTGCACACATACATATACACACATGCTCACGACCGGACTGATGGAGAGCAAACAGGTTCTAAAACCACGGCGCGAGGCGCGGCGCGAGCGCGGCGACCACTCGCCCAACTACGTTCTCATAGGACAGACAGATTGTCAAATTGTTTCCTCTGTACTTAAAGTCTAATATAAATTCATTAAATATTGTAATACCTATGGAAAGCATTTAATTTGATTCTACAAACCTAAGCTAATCTAGACCAGCTAGGCAGGAATCCCACAACACCTCTATGGCGCTTCTGATCATACCACTGCGACTGCGTCTTAAGAAAAAGGCATATCCAAAAATTGCACCTCGAGATTGTTTCTGACACACAATGCATTGAAAAGAAATAAAAAACATAAAGCATTTAACTAAAAATTGTATAAATAGGCGACCTGAAAAGTGACCGGAAAATTGTGATTTTTTGCGGGATTATGGAAGCATCATCTTATCTCCTATATTTCAAAGATCTGTGGTACATACTCCGTCCTACATGTTAAGTCTAAGCCAGAGAGGGTGGGAGTTGAAAGCTAAATCCTTTCTTGATGCGCCGTGAAATAGACTGCCTAGGGCTTTGAGTTTCTTGTCTGTGAATTCTATAGATACCTAAATCTTGACGACTTAGCTGGATAATCAATTTAAGCATTACTTTCACAGTTTATTATAATAGAAAATATAACCGTGCCCGGTAGTAGTACATGTGTGCTTTATTATAATAAGTTACCTTAATATGTTTAAGACATGTCCATTAACAGGTTCAAAATTTTTATAAAGCAAAAATTGTGTTGTGACATGTACTGTGATACTTCGTTGTGCCTTAAGGTGAAAGGGTACCGGCGCTCTCTCCATACAAACGTAGTCCACTGTTTCCTCCCTGGATAATGACACTATATTATAATAACCAAAACATAGTGGCATAGTCATGACTGTTGACAAAAACTATTTATAAAATCGGGTGTCGTTATTCGACCTACCTCCTCGGAAAGGGTACCGGAAGCTTTCTCCATACAAACTATTACAAACGCAGTCGACATTTTTCTCCCTAGATAATGACACTGGAGCAAATATGTTTGGTGCATAAAACTTATAACTGCCATGACCTTGACCATGCTCCTATTTTTTGTTTTTATTTTTTAAATTTAAATTTCTATGATAATTAGAAAATGAAAAAAACCAAAATATAGGGGCAGTCATAGGTTTTATGGCACAAAAATGTTTGTGCTAGCATCATCCAAGATGGAAGCAGTCGACTACGTTTGTATGGAGAGAGCACAGCCTTTCACCTTAACCTGATTTCTAAATTTTCACTCAAATATATGTATAGGTATGAGATAGGTATACCTACATTTATCTATTTAGTTACAAAGTTATGGCTAATAATTTTGGGGTTAGATCTCCAAGTGATAATATAAAATTAATATCTCTGGCGAAATTGCTTTAGTCACGAAATGAATTCTAACATTCAATAATAAAGAAAATATATCTACTTAGATTTTGTTTTAATGTTTACTCTATTATGGCGAAGCCGTAAGAGTTATGTTTTTGTTCATATGTAATAATAGTAATTTATTTATTTTATTTATTTATTTTAAATTTTCTCGGGTCTTAATCGCGTATTTCTTAATTTTTATTTCTCTTACCTCGATGTTTCGACTATTTTACAATAGTTATATGGTCGCAAAGAGATTAAAAAAAGGAGCCTATAGTTTTCCTCGATAAATGGACTATCTAACACAAAAAGAATTTTTCAATTCGAACCAGTAGTTCCTGAGATTAGCGTTGTTGAAGAAAGAAAAAAAACAAACAAACTTTTCAGCTTTATAGTATAGATGTGTGTGAATATGTATGTTCATCTGTTCTCGCATATCTTTTGACTAGCTCCTGCCTGTAGCTTCGTACACCGTTTCACCCTCTTAGGGGGGGATTTCGAAAAACCGATTTCTTAGTGGATAAAACCTACACTTCACAAAAAACACATTCTCGTTTTATCTCTCTAGGACCAGCGAGCGGTTAAGCTATGCGTTTATTTAAGTTAGTTAGTACTTTGAATTTTATATAAGTATATTAGATTACTTAAGAGGAAAGGGTATCGTCGCTCTCTCCATACAAACGTAGTCGACTGTTTCCTCCCTAAATACTGACATTAGAGCAAATATTTTTATTGCATAAAACTTATAACTGCCATAACCATGCTATGTTTTGTTTTTTTTTTGTTTTTTAAATCTTAATTTCTATGATAATTAGAAAATGAAAAAAAACCAAGACATCGGGGCATAGTCAATAATAGTCATAGCAGTTATAGGTTTAATGCAACAAAAATATTTGTGCTAGTGTCATTCGTTATCCAGGGAGGAAACAGTCGACTACGTTTGTATGGAGAGAGCGCCCGGTACCCTTTCACCTTAAAGAAATGAAACAGGGGTACACACATTTTAATTTTCTTTTTTTAAATGATTATCAATTATTTATTAACAAAGGAATAAAATATTCTTTAAAACAATTAAATAACAAAAACCAAATTAATTAAACAACCTACCTCAGTACCTACTTACATATTTTTTAATTGAAATTAAAATATTTATTTCAGACGTTCATACGTCCATAAACAATATATTTTCAGAACGAATGTAAGTAAACATAATATAGGTAGGTAGTTATGTGTAGTTAAAAATAAATATGTTTAGGTCTCCAATTGTTCTAAGCGCAATGCAGCCCACGGCTTTGCAGAGATAGTGGTTGGAAAATTAAAAAAATACCTATAGATTTTATCGATAGAGTCCTTAAAACTGTAAGTTATTATTTAACGGAGGCGCTCGAGGAAAACATCTATCCTAGGACCGCTATCTTCATACAAATGCATTTCAACATTTCTTATACAGGGGTTATTGGAAACTATACTAGCAAGCCGTTGAGGGCTACTTCTGTGCACCTTAACAAACAACTTTTGTTCTACGGCTTTTGGAAATTCGAACATTTTTTTCGAAATTTCGAGATTAGGTTTACCTGAAATTCAGCTGTTCCTTACACGGAGAGGTCATTAACCCTAAAATTTTACTTATTATTTTCTAAGATTTACTGTCCTTAGTCTGAATGACCTTTGTTTTAAAAAATCAGCTGTTTTTCGAATTAACATAACCTCAAATTTTGTATTTTTATTTTCGAATTTCCAAAAGTCGTAGAACAAAAGTTGTTTGTTAAGGTGCACAGAAGTAGCCCTCAACGGCTTGCTAGTATAATTTCCAATAACCCTGTATAATTTCCAATAACCCTGTATAGGCACAATCGAATTAATAACTTCCACATTTTTTTTTAAGTCTGGTTAAAACGACTTAATACGCTTGCAAAGCTTGAAAAGCAATAATAGATGCAACCGGAGATTATCGTAAAATCTGAACATTTCCAAGCTATATTTTGGTTTATGGATTTTACAGCTGCACCTGTATTAAGCTGGACGTCGAGCTATTAGCACGTTCGCTGAGTCGTTAGCTAAATAAAGCTGTTTTATGCTCGCTTTGCTTTATGCATTAGTAGCTTGGCTGAAGAATTATGACTGGTTTATTGAGCACTTGCGACCCGCTCCGGCTTCGTACGTCTATATTATGCATGTATTATACATATAAACCTACCTCTTGAATCACTCTATCTATTAAAAAAAAACTGCATCAAAATCCGTTGCGTAGTTTTAAAGACCTAAGCATACAAAGGGAAATAGGGACATAGGGACGGCAAAAAGTGACTTTATTTTATACTATGTAGTTATAGTGACTAGCAGCGCTCCGCGGTTTCACCCGCGTAACTCCCGATCTCGTGGGAATATGACGACCCAGTTGGCATAATGGTCACCATGCCGGACTGCCAAATACGGGGTTGCGGGTTTGATTCCCGCCTCAGACAAGTATTTACGCTTAGATATTTGTCTGGGGTCTGGTTGTTTCTCTGTATTATAAGTATATATTTACAAAAGAAAAAGTATATAAGTAGTATATCCGTTGTCTAGCACCCATAACACAAGTGTAGGCAGTTACTTAGCTTGGGGCTAGATGGCGATGTATGGAATGTCCTGCAATATTTATTTATTGATTTATTAATACAAACAAACAAACAATCAAATTTTCCTCTTTATAATATTAGTAAGATAACTTTAAGGTTGAATAATTATAAAAATTAAAAGTGTTTAAGACCTTAAACATGATAAACCAACTGTCAAAGTTTAAAACAGACTAAAGAATATCAACCTTATGACTATTAAATAGAATTAAATTTTAGACTACACGTTAAATGCATTTATCTAAACTTGTTTAAGCAGAATGTCATGCAAGCCTATTAGGTAGTTACTAGTAGTGATTCGCGGTTTCACCCGCGTAAGTCTCGACCCCGTGGAAATGTCAAAATGAAAAGTAGCCTATAGCCTTCCTCGATAAATGGACTATCCAACAAAGCCAAGACAAACCTTGTTAGGTTGGTTATGCCAAGACAAACCTAGTTAGGTTGGTTATGCCAAGACAAACCTAGTTTTCTGGCATTTGTTTAACTAATTAATTTTTCAATTCGAACCAGTAGTTCCTCAGATAAGCGCGTTCAAACAAACAAGCAAACTAACTTTTCAGCTTTATAATATAAAGTATAGATTGATTTTGGAATGATCAATGTTGTACATTAGTATTTTACTGTTCAATCTTTTTTTTTATAAATAAATAATCGATATTTTAGTGCAAAGTGTAATCGACAATGTCCCATCACTATTCTATTTACAATTCAGGCTTGAGCATCCAATTGCATTCCGTCTCTAGAGAAATCGGAGAAAACTACGAAACTAAGCAAATTACGATAAATAGTATTATTCACTGATCAATTTGCAACTGCATTTTCGATCGATAGGTAGCTTTAAAAAACAGACTGACAAGAGAGTGATAAATATTTTTTTTTTTATTTTTTTTTTTAATTTATTTATCATATGAATAATTATACACAAAAACAGGTTTTCTTAACATATAAAAACCACGGAGGTTTGACTTAATGCTAAGTAACAAATAAGTTAACGTCAGTCTATAGGTAAGTAGGTATTTAAACATAACAATACTAAACAAAAAGTAAGCAAATAAAAGCTTTTAAAAAAATAGGAAACAGGTAGGTACATTCCTAATAATGTAATTAAGTTTTATAGATTATCTAGAAAATAAGTTTTGAGTTTGACTTTAATATTTTGTTGTGTTATTTTTTCGCAAAAAACAGAAGGTGGAAATATTGCAGGACATTCCACACATCGCCATCTAGCCCCAGACTAAGTAACTAGACTGGTGTTATTGGTGCTAGACAACCGTATATACTAAACTTTTCTTTTGTAAATAAATACTTATATTTATATCGTCGTCGTAGGGGCGTCATAGTGATCTTATAAAGGTTCCTTTTTAGGGTTCCGTAGCAAAATGGCAAAAAACGAAACCCTTACAGATTCGTCATGTCTGTCTGTACAATAAATTTTAGGGTTCCCCCATACTTAGAACTGAAACTCAAAAATGGTTTTTTCATCAAACCCATACGTGTGGGGTATCTATGGATAGGTCTTCAAAAATGATATTGAAGTTTCTAATATTATTTTTTTCTAAACTGAATGGTGCCCAAACTTGGTCTTTGACCAAAAAACAGAGGTCCGCGCTCGGGGTGAGTCAGAGAGGTATGGAGCGCAGCATGCTGGGGGTTAAATTAACCGATCGCATCAGAAACACGAACCTGCGCTCCAGAACTCGCATTGCTGACGTCTCCCAGAAAGCCGCTAAGCTAAAATACGACTGGGCGGGACATGTTTGCCGCATGTCAGACGAACGTTGGGCTAAAATAACAACAGAATGGTCCCCCATAGGGATACGACCACGCGGCAGACCGAGGCGACGATGGCGAGATGATTTTGACTCCTATAGGAATGATTGGTGTGCAATGGCGACAGATCGTGATCAATGGAAGAAAGCTCTACCTTTCTTCCATTGATCACGATCTGTCGCCACTGCAGGCCTTTGCCCTGCAGTGGGACAGTGTAGGCTCTTAATAAAAAATAAAAATAATGAATAGTTTACGCGAGAGACACTTCCAAAGTGGTACAAAGTGTGTGTGTCCTCTAACTTCTAAAATTATAGAATGATAAAACTAAAAAAAATATATGATGTACATTACCATGCAGAATTCCACCCAAAATTGGTTTGAACGAGATCTGGTAAGTAGTTTTTTTAATACGTCATAAACCTTAAATCGCTATTTACCCTTCATTCATGTATATTTAGCACTGGCGCCATCTATTTTTTTTGCAATTGTTTTTGCGTCAGGGTTAAAAACAGAATACAGTGGTACGGAACCCTTCGTGTGCGAGTCCGATTCGCACTTGGCCGGTTTTTACCTTTTGAGGTACGGAACCCTAATAACAAAGTACTTAAGCTGTAATTCGTGAGTATATCAACTTCCATCTGACATCAGCGTCAAGTCGACAGAATTCTGATAGATGTAGCTAATCAAATCTTAATCCAAGATGTAGCTAAACATTCGTTTTTTATCGATTTTTCAACTCTGATGAATTTACTGTAATGTTGAATTTTAAACATGGTGAATTCTTAAAAAAATTGAATTGCTTAACTTAAAGAAGCTAAGCATGTAAAACAAAAACAAAACTAAATATTTATTCATTGTTCCCTAAACATAAACTAAAACAACACTATTAATGACTACTTAAGTCATGGAGTGACTCCACATCTATTAAGAGTCCCACATAAATCTCGTTCGAAGATTAACAAACAGACAATAAAAGTTTGATAGTAGTGAGTGAGCATTAATGTGTTTAATTTTAGACTCATTGATCTAATAATAGATGACACAAGTCTGACATACGGTATTTTTGTATGAAAAGTAATTTATTGAAAAGGGGTTTGTTACATTTTGGAATAGTAAACGGTCAGCCATTTTTTATTTAGTTAATTACAGTTTTTTTTGACGTGACAACGTTTTATAAATTGGTTTGCCGGGTGACACTTCAAGAAACTGCGTTACGCTCCGCTGACGTTATGCGCTCACAATGAGAGCGAGTGAGAGGCACGCGGGCATGGTTAGCCCGCCTAAGAGCGAGAGAGACAGACATAAAAAGTGAAAGGCACGCGTCCCTTCCACTCGAGCACAGTTGTTGTCACGTAAAACTTTCGCCCGTATACCGACTTTACAGGCAACCAGTTTTATTTATTTCTTTTTTTTAATATCGAACCCAGGGCATGGCAATGTATAGAAAACATTTTATTTCAAACAACCAAAAGAACATCTATATGGATTTAGATGTTCCCCCCCCCCTTCCATCCCCTTTTTTAATTATTATTCATCCGAAAGTTGCCTGGAAAAGATCGCTTTTAGCTTTTGGCGCGTGTTGCCACAGTTCATTTTAATTTTTCTAAAGTATTTATTTAAGCTTATATGGTACAATACAGCAGTTAGCTATCTATCTATAATAGGTATATATTTACAAAAGAAAAGTACGCAGATATTGCAGGACATTCCATACATCGCCATCTAGCCCCAAGCTAAGTAACTAGACTTGTGTTATGGGTGCTAGATAACGGATATAATACTTATATACTTTTCTTTTTTTGTAAATATATACCTATAATACATAGAAACAACCAGACCACAGACAAATATCTAAGCATAAATACTTGTCTGAGGCGGGAATTGAACCCGCAATCCTATGTTTGGCAGTCCGGCATGGTGACCATTGTGCCAACTGGGTCGTCAGATGTACGTATTCTACCCATTGTCTGTCCAATAACAAGTGCAGTTGCTTTATTTAGGGCTAGTTAGCGTTGCGCTGTGTGTAAAGTCGTGCATGCTTATATATTGTTCGTTCTTAGCATCCGTGAGTTCCATAACTAAAGGGATTTTCTCTCACCGTAACTCACGCCCTGCCATATAATTAAATCAGTTTTACTCATTCAGTGCCGAAATGTTTTTAAAATACACCGTATAAAAATATTTAAGGGAAAAAATGTAAAAACTCCCATACATTGAGGAGGGTGTAAGTAGACTATTAAACTTAGTATCGGCCGACAGAATAAAATAGAAGAATAGAATAACATTTATTTTTAGATAGCAAAAAACACCGTAGTACATAACAAAAAATAAATGAAAAAGAAATAGGATTTTCTAAGGTTTTCGCGACTTGAACTCACAATAAGACTAAACTGAATATAAACGCGTTTATTTAGGTTTTTGTTACATAAACATGACGTTTTGAGAACTTTGCAGATCCCATGGTCACAAGCTGAGATGACAAATTAGTCTTACAAAAATATATAGAACTAGCTGCGCTCCGCAGTTTCACCCGCGTAAGTCCCGATCCCGTGGGAATATCAAAATGAAAAGTATCCTATAGCCTTTCCCGATAAATGGACTATCCAACACAAAAATATTTTTTCAATTCGAACCAGTAGTTCCTGAGATTAGCGCGTTCAAACAAACAAACTCTTCTTCACTCTTCATATAAGTATTGATGTTGTTAAACTACCTTCTAATTATAATAATTAACCAATACGTTCCATATAAACGCAGAAATGACTAACGGTGTAAAAAAAGACAAGATCAAAAAGATAAAATGAATAAATTAAGAACAAAGCTTTTTTTCTCTTCGTAATACCTATTGGCCGATGTCTGTGTTTCTTTTTTCGGGTAATTAATGAATTATAAACAAGGTTTGTGTTTTTTTTTTAATTCAAAAGTCACATTTTTACTTATTCAAACGACACCAATATCATAACATTTTTTTATTTTTTTAATCAAAAATATTATTGGTCCCTGTGCTTCAACCGATTAAAGAACAATCATTTTAATTATTTTAAGTGTACCTTGTTATTATAATAAAATGCACTTACCCGTGGAATTGATTAATTAATTGTTAATAATAATTATAAATATAGCAGGACATTCCATACATCGCCATCTATCCCTAAACTAAGTAACTAGACTTGTGTTATGGGTGCTAGACAACGGATATAATTTTCTTTTGTAAATATATACTTATAATACATAGAAACAACCAGACCACAGACTTTCTAAGCATATTTATATTTATTTGTCTGAGGTGTACATAAAGTATCAGTTAGATTATTCGTCTTTTTTAACAATAATGCGTTGTGCTGGACTTTAATCCACATGATATCACCTCTTACCTAGAAACAGTTTAACTTTAATTCGATAACATCTTTTTTTGTTAACTGTACTATTTCTTCGCGTTTTAAACTAAAAGGACAGGTCTATAAAACCATCATTAGACCTGTCCTTTTGTATGGTAGTGAGGCGTGGCCGGTGCTTGAGCGACATAAGCAGGAGCTGCGTGTCACGGAGATGAAGATGTTGCGCTGGATGTGTGGAGTGACGCGATCGCGTCAGGAACTCCCGCATCCGGGGCAGCCTTCATGTCCGAGACATTGCAGATAAATTGCAAGAGTGTCGCTTACGCTGGTACGGCCACGTCTTGCGAAAACCGGCTAGTTACGTGGGGAACAAATGTCTTGCCATGGCGCCTCCGCCGGGTCGTGGCAGACTGGGTAGACCCAAGAAGTGCTGGCTTGACGTCGTAAAGGGTGATATGCGTGCAAATGGACTTACAACCCAGGATGCCAAAGATCGTGCGAAGTGGAGGCGTAAAAGTAGGAAAGCGGACCCCGGGCTCCCGAGAGGGATGCAACCGGGAACATCGCTCGGATGATGATGATGGCTATTTCTTCGCGGGCCCCAAAGCCTACTCCAAATTCATAATTAAAATAAAGGTAAAACCGAAAGAAAATTGGGAAAAGTTGCTATGTGATCCTCTTAATTGTCTGACTAATATATCGGGCGATTTCCAATGTGTTGTCTACGTTAGCCTTTGTGTTCAAATTAAAAGAGAAATAACACCGACCTTCCTTTTTGCTTTCCGCTGTATTTTTAGAATATTAATATTAACGTTTGTACGATTCTCTGAAAATATAATAGAAAATACATTTTATTTTCTGTTTTTTTTTATCGTGAGCTCTGTTTTCACGGTACATTTATATTTAAGTGTAAAATTGATGTTATTATCTTTCAGAAAAATACTTTGTTGCACTATAGAGACGATCTTTGTGGCGTAGTGGAAGAACTTCCGCTTGCGACGAAGAATGTGGGTTCGATTCCCGACTTGACAAACTATGATGACTGACTGTTTTGAAACACTGATATTGGCTATGTCCGCAAGCCTTGCGAGGCCATAATTAATAGAAAAAATAGATATGTCGCGGGACACACGTTGGGAACGCAGCCCCTTAACCTTTTTTTATTTAAGGGAGATATAAATTATATCTATATGTGGGAGATTAGTTTATCTTACGGTTTTTTGTTTCACATTTCCGTAACGCGTAACATTTTTTCTCGGCCTAACTCCCCTCGCTAAGGAACTTCGTTACAAAATAAACCCGCTTTAAACTAAAGTTATCTTTATACTTAGACCCTTACATACAAAATGACTATCCAACCTGTGCGGGATAGCCATAATTCGATTAGAGAAACCTAACATACAAACCCACTCACAGAATACCTACACTAAATAAAAGATGCATCAGCTCTCTGCTAACCGATGGAAAAACTTACAAGACATCTAAGTTACACTTCAACGTTTAGAGGTTTGGTGTGAAGGCATTTTTGTTCTTCGTAATGACCTCTATCGATAGGTATCGATCTCAAAGGGCATCGCGGAAAATAAATCGCCCAAGCTCAGTACCCCTTTTGTAATGTTTCAGAGATGTAATGTTAAAGTTTCAGAATGTTATCTCTATAGACATTTAGTATGAGAGCTTTGCATAGTGCTATTTTTGCGCGGTGTACAGTCGCATTACCAATTAGCTGAACCCCACGTGACCCAGTGCTCATTCGCATATCTGTAAAAAATATAGTAATCTACCTATTTTGTTTTTTTTTTATTTTGCATGTTGTATTGTATAGAAAAAACAGAATCAGGTAACATTACTTTACAACCTTACAGATTTGCGAGTGAGCTCTGGGTCACGTGGGGTTCAGCTAATTGATAATGGGACTATACTTTGAAACTGATCATCATCATCATCATCATATCAGCCACATGACGTCCACTGCTGAACATAGGCCTCCCCCAAAGACTTCCAGAGCGATCGGTCGCATGCTCTCTGCATCCAACGACTTCCCGCGACCTTAATTAAGTCGTCCGTCCATCTAGTCGGAGGCCGTCCCGCGCTGCGCTTTCCGGTACGTGGTCTCCAATCTAAGACTTTTTGGCCCCAACGGCCATCAGTTCTACGAGCCACATGCCCCGCCCATTGCCACTTCAGCTTACTAATTCTTTGGGCTATGTCGGTAATTTTAGTTCGCCTACGAATCTCCTCATTTCTGATTCGATCTCGTAGTGAAACGCCAAGCATAGCCCTCTACATAGCACGCTGTGCGACCCTGAGCTTTCTTATGAGGCCCATAGTGAAAGACCACGTTTCTGAGCCATAAGTCATCACTGGTAACACACACTGGTTGTAAACTTTCGTCTTGAGGCACTGAGGTATTTTGGACGAGAAGATATCGCGCAGTTTCCCGAACGCTGCCCAGCCGAGCTGGATTCGTCGATTGACCTCCCTCTCGAAGTTGGACCTACCTAATCGGACAGCTTGTCCTAGGTATATGTACTCTTCTACAACTTCAAGAATAGAGCTCCCAACTAGCACAGGGGCAGGCGCGACATGGATATTTGACATAATTTTCGTCTTATCCATGTTCATTTTTAGACCTACTTGTTGGGAGACTCTGCTGAGGCCATCGAGCATTGCACCGAGATCTTCCAACGATTTTGCCATGATCACAATATCGTCGGCGTCGGCAAATCGAAGGTGAGTGATGTACTCGCCATTGATATTAATGCCGAGTCCTTGCCACTCCAAGAGCTTGAAACTGATACCTATCGATAAAGGTCATTACGATGAACAAATAATGCTTCTGCTTAATGCTGTTTTCGATTTTCGAGACGCTTTAGAGGTTTGATGTGAAGACATCAAACGTCTAAAGCGTCGCGTAAACAGGATATTTTTGACGTGATAACTTTTTATAAATTGGTGAACACCTGCAATCTCAAAAAAGTGTGACGTCACGCGTCGTTACTGGAACGCCTCATGTTATTGACAAGGTAACTATAGCAACGTTTTATCGTTGCCATGGTTACCATCAATGTTTTCTTATGACGTTATCACGTAAAATTATCGTCCGGAAACAGACTTTAAAGACAACCATTTTTAACCAAACGTGGTGTCCTATGATTTTTACATTAGAAGACTCATTCCCATTGATAAAGGGCATTATGGCAAACAAATAATGCCTTCACATCAAACCTCTAAAGCGTCTCGGGAAAAGAATATTCAAAGAAACGTGATTCGTTCCATGTTTCAACAAATAATCCGTTTCCAAGACGCTTTAGAGGTTTGGTGTAATGCCCTCTATCGACATAAGGAAGGCGGTTCAATGTATGGAGATGTTTTTCTGTCAAACTTACAGATTGAAATTTTCTTTCTGCTTTTGGAAAAGACTATTTATAAATATCTTTGCAGTGAACCAATGGAAAAAGTTACTTGGCAAAGTTTCTACTAACAAAGTAAATTGGAAAAATCCAATCAGTCAGGTTAAAAAAAGAAAATGAATTGCTCCCTTAGTTTCAGAAGTTTCTGATAACTAGTCATGAATTAGAGAAAACTTGGTGAATTCACAGGTACACTAGTAACGGTTGAAATCAATAAACTATCTATCAGTTACTAAGGATATCATTTTTTGACAGTTTTGCTAACGATTTCAAAAAAAAATCATTTTTGAATCCTTGGCCGTTGATAGATAGGTATTTCAGGGTTCAGTACCTCAAAACGAAAAAAACAGGACCGGATAATAAATACTATCCTGTCCTGATCTGACTGAAGATGAGTTTTGGTACTCACAAACTTTCGCAAAAACCGAAATATGACCATATCTTTTGATCGCGTGACTTCTTATTTATACATCTAATAGGGACCATACAGACAGACGGACGAAAACAGCGAGTGATCACTCGCTTGTTCGTCCGTCTGTCTGGCAAAACACTTTTTCTCAAGAACGGATAGTTGAAACTTATACTGATTCCATTAGTATTTGTATGGTCCCTATTAGATGTATAAATAAGAAGTCACGCGATCAAAAGATATGGTCATATTTCGGTTTTTGCGAAAGTTTGTGAGTACCAAAACTCATCTTCAGTCAGGTCAGGACAGGATAGTATTTATTAAATGGGACGAGATTTTCTTGATTTTTTAAGTTCATACCTTAGTGGTATATAAAAACGGGACTCTATTACGGAGGCTCCACTGTCCGTACGTCTGTCCGTCTGTCTGTCACCAGGCTGTATCTCAGAACCGTGATAGCTAAACAGTTGAAATTTTCACAGATTATGTAATTCTGTTGCCGCTATGACAACAAATACTAAAAACAGAAAAAAATTGAAGTGAGCCTTGCTACCTACATAGTACAGAAACCTTCGCACTTGGCCGGTTTTTTTTAGAATTTAATGCGACCTGTTTTTCAAAAACCTTTTTTAATTCACTGGTTAAAATGTAACGGTAAAATCTGCACGTAATCTGTACTTAACCCACTTCTCGCTCACTGGCCGATTAAGCTCGTATTTTGTAAATTATATCCCGGTTGATATCTCATTACAATGGGCTTTGAAATAATATATTTTAACGTTCAGGAGTAAATGAGATACAAAAAACTTTTAAATAAATAAACCCTCTAGATCGCCGTGTAACAGAACTGTAACAAACCATAAAAATCCTTACCAATTCTCAAATAAAATTTTTATTCTGTTTTAAATCAATGCCTCACGATGGTTACAGACCGAGCTGAGCATTTAGTTTACTTAATAAAGTACTAGCGCCCCGCTCCGACTTCACACGGCTATATTATGCATGTATTATACATGTAAACCGTCATCTTGAATCACTCTACCTATTAAAAAAAATCGCATCAAAATCCGTTGCGTAGTTTTAAAGATCTAAGCATACAAAGGGACAAAGGGACGGCGAAAAGTGACTTTATTTTGTACTATGTAGTGATAGTGATATTGTTGCCATAAAATTACAATTTTTATACAGTAAACAAACAATAATAAGCATGGCAAAAGGAGCAGGATCAGCATATATTCTGTCAGACGCAGCTGACAGCGTTGGCGTTCAGTCTGACCCTTTCTCTCTGTTATTGTATTATTTTAGGGTAGTCATGCACAAAAATAAAATAAAAACAAGATGATAACAAAACTATATCAAAATCGGTCCATCAGTTCGGGAGCTACGACGCTACACACAGACACGTCAAACTTATAACACTACGTCGTTTTTGCGTTGGGGGTTAAAAACCAAATTACAAATGAGCTTTAAGCTAATAATATTTAAGTATTTCGACAATAAAATATATATTTTCTAGGTCTCTTCCTCTTCTTCAGCAGCATGTATTAGCCCACAGCAGGGCATATCGTCGTTGATAGTCCAAAACCGCGTATCTAGCATTGTATGATACCGCGTATCTACCAAAAAAGCAAAAATGAGATTTCGCGCCCTTAGATAGCTGTCGGTGATTGGCGCCGCATTATAAAGACATTTTTTAAATTGACCAATAGGCGACGGAATAATTGATGAATAACAATACCGCGGATCTGTCGTTGAACAAGTTACAACATGAATTCCGCGTAACTACGTGAATTGCTAACTGGATGGCAGAATTTGTGTGACGCTCCGTGTAAAAAATCAGTTCACGTTGTTACTGTTGACCTGCAAGCCGTCAAGTTGTGCCCTTGCTTAAATGCTATTGCGCTATACTTATACTTCAAAACTAAACTACCTGTACACAATTTTACTATCTACAATCTAGGGGCAAATGCCACGAATGCCCCTTAAACTGAAGGGTAAAATCTAAAAACCGTGATAAGACCTGTCGTCATGTATGGATCGAAATGCTGGGCCGTGAAGAAGAAGGATGAGAGAAGATTGCATGCAGCGGAGATGGATGTATGGAGTAACGAGGATGGATAAAATAAGAAATGAGTCTATTAGAGGAAGCCTGAAAGTAGCACCGGTTACTGAAAAAGTAAAAGGGAACCGTTTGAGTTGGTATGGACATGTGATGAGAAGAGAAGAGACGCATGTGACTAGAAGAGTGATGAGTATGAATGTAGAGCGATGGAGAGGAAGAGGACGACCTAAGAAAAGATGGATGGACTGCGTGGGACAAGACATGAGAGAAATAAATGTCAACTATGAGATGACGACTAATAGAAGTGAATGGAAGAAGAAAACATACTGCGCCGACCCCAAATAAATTGGGATGATGAATCTAGGGACAAATGAAGTTATTTGTTACTGGTTTGACGAAACTGCGTGTGATCTAAAAGCGACAACCTATGCCCGTTTTTGGTTGATTATCTAACGAAGTTGTTAGAGAGATTCAAAAGATGTTATCACTTGGAGCGATGGATGCACAGCGCAAAATAGAAATAGTGTTCTGGCACACTCCTCAGCAATGGAGAAAAATATAACGATCGCTCAAAAGTATCTTGAAAAAGGCCACACCCAAATGGAGGTGGACTCCGTTCACTCAGTCATGGAGCGAAAATTGAAAAATGTCGAGATATATTTGCCATCTCAATCCATAACAAAAGAAGCCAGAAGAAGACCTTTTCCATACACAGTTGTACAACCAGACCACACTTTCTTCAAAGATTACAGTGCCAGAAGGTTTCAAGTTTACGATTCCATAAGACCTGGACGTGGGGGTCGATGACGGATGTGTTGTTGATCTTCGTGTCCTAAAATATAATCCTAACGGAACAATAGAGTATAAAAACTCTTTTCAAATCGATTTTAGCCCCTTACCTCGAAGACCTAGAATAACAACGCTGTCTAGCGTTCCTCCTTTGTATCCGTGCAGGTTACCGATACAAGAAACTAAGTATGACCACTTACAGCAACTGAAATCTGTCATCCCTAGCGATTGCCACGCATTTTATGATAATCTACTTTTATACAAATTTAATTTTTAAATTAAATCAATTATTATAATAATTATAATGGAAACTGTATTGTTTTTATATTATAACTAGCTTTGCTCCGTGGTTTTACCCTCATAAGTCCTGAACCCATGGTGACATCAGGATAAAAATTAGCATAAGTGTTAACCCATGTTACAAGCTATCTACGTACCAAGTTTTATTGCAATCGGTTCAGTAGTTTTTGCGTTAAGGAGTAACAATACAAGTTTATAACATCAGTGGGATAGTGCGATTTCGCGTAAGTACTAAAAAAAATCTACATCCAAGTGAATCAATACAGCGTAAGTGATTTTGTCACAAAACTACTGGAGTTATTGACTTTAAAATAAGTCTGTAAGCTAAAAAAGAACAAAATGAGTCTAAATTCCAGTTCATTCAATAATTGGCTTGTTAGTTTTTACAAAAATTAGTTTTTTCGCCCTCCTGTAAAATTAGCCAAACTGTACATACGCGCTATTTACCAATGCTAGATACGCGGTTTTGGACTATCAACGACGATATGTCTCTCCAACGCCTCTCCACAATGTTCTATCACCGGTCCTTCTGGACCACGCTTCCCCAGCATGAGCTCTTATGTCGTCGGAAAATCTGGCTGGTGGTCTGCCCACAGACCTTTCTGGGTACCATGTTTTATTCTTGAAATGTAGGGCATTTCAATTGTTTACAATAGTAAATCCTTGCAGTCAATCTACCAATTTTCCAGGAATCACAAACACATGACAAAATCATATAAACATTGCAATTCAAATGTTGTCAGTTGAATACCAGCATAATAAAAATACGTTCAATCTAGTATTAATTATTTGGATTTTACAAAGCCGTTATTTCGTTAGTTCATAGAATTAATATTACTATGTTTAATTATGAATGTATCGATTTCCAATCACCGCAATTTCTAACGCTCTACAAGTTAGAGCCTCTTAGACTAAATACCTTTTGTCGACCGATTACTTTGCCGACAGATCTGTTTACTGCCCATGTCACGACCAAACCAATATAGATAGATAAACCCTTTATTGTGCAACTAGCGACCCGCCCCGGCTTCGCACGGCTGTATTATGCATGTTTTATATCTAAAAACCTTCGTCTTTAATCACTCTATTTAAAAAAACCGCATCAAAATCCGTTGCGTAGTATTAAAGATCTAAGCATACAAAGGAAAATAGAGACGGCGAAAAGTGACTTTATTTTATACTATGTAGTGATAACCTTAATTCTAAACCAAAGTCCTGTTAAAAAAATCGGACCAACCTGTGCAGTTCGGTTCTGATGTTTTTTCGTCCCGTGTCACTACTTAATTGGTAAGTATGATGACCTCTATGGCGTAGTGGATGAACAATATCCGTAGCCTACAACAAGGTTGCAGGTTCGATTCATGCCGTCGAACATAAAGTTCGTGGTCTGGGTGTCTTTCTATGTATGTAGGTACTATTTACAAAAGTATAAGTATTTTATCCTTTGCCTGATACCCATATTACAAGCCTAGTTGCTGAGTTTGCAACTAGATGGCGCTATGTGTGATGTCTGATAATATTTAAATCGTTTACTTGTCTATTAAACGCTTCAACTCATAAAAAACCAATCGGCCGACAGAAAATCAGCACACTATAGGTTTTCTGTTGTTTCTCTAATGGCAAATGTAATTTAGGCTATAATGGCAAACAACCAAATTAAACCATAACATAATTTGGTTTTCAATTAATTACTATATAAAATTCAACGCTCATAATATCTTAAGAAAGGGAAAGGTACCCGGCGCTCTCTCCATACAAACGTAGTCGACTGTTTCGTCCCTGGATAATGACACTAGATTAAATATTTTTGTAGCATAAAAACCTACTACTGCTATGACCTTGGCCCTATGCCTATTTATTATACACGGTGTAACAAGGGGGGTGGATCATCGGTTGTTGGGGGGTAGGGGACCTCAGTACCTATCGATTTAACCCCCATGTATGTACTGCAATAATTAGTGGTTCAAAAGTTATTTGGGTTTTAGTGAAATTTTAGTCAAAATCAGATTTCACCCTGAACTTCGCAATTACAGCCAAACTATCAGGTCTGCGATTCTGCCTTTTTTTGTGAAACAAGTACAATAGTCGACCTTTTGTACCCCTACACCAATCAGAGTCTTAGATTTATAAAACTCAAAATAATACCATTGAAGTAATATTTTTTTTCAAAATCTAATGTTTACATTATCTTTGTATGGTTCTTAAAAAATATTTCACAGAATATTTTTTTCTGCAACCTATCTAAAAAACTACTGGCTTTCATGAAGTATAAACCCTGAAAGTTTCATTTGGCTAGATCTAGGGCATCATATTGAAAAATGTACTTGATGGTCGAAAAAGTGAAAATAATCAATATTATTTGCATACAAAAAATAGGTTGGTAAGTAAGTTGCGTAGTTTTAAAGATTTAAGCATACATAGAGATATAGGGACATAGGGACAGAGAAAGCGACTTTGTTTTATACTATGTAGTGATTTTATGTTTTTAAGACTCTTTTTATTATCTTACATCGGGGGCTGACAGAGCCAGCAACACTTCGACCATTAAGGTAGGGCCTTAATGTTTCTTACTCATTTTTGAAGTCGGTCAAAGATGCTACCGTAATGTGCAGTAGTATGTTTCTATGTATGGGGACCCCTTTTCATTCTCAACATTTTTTTAATTTTTTCTACCTCTTGTTTTCCTCACTTTACGTTTCTAGGAAAATGATTCTTATTTAAAATAAATTAAACAAAACCAGCCAAGTGCGAGTGGAACTCGGCCATGAAGGGTTCCGTACCAAGTTGTATGCGAGCCCCACATAATTTTCTTCTGTTTTTAGTTTTTAGGGTTCTGTAGCCGAATGGCAAAAAACGGAACCCTTATAAAGTCAAAGTCAAAGTCAAATTTCTTTATATCTTTCGATGCTTATGTATTGATTGACATTGATCACTTGAAATCGTCTTAAAAAATAAGTTAGGATGTGTGCCTTATGGATTCGTCATGTCTGTCTGTCGTATGTCACAGCCGCTTTTTTTCGAAACTATAAGATCTATACTGTTGGAACTTGGTAAGTAGATGTATTCTGTGAACCGCATTAAGATTTTCACATAAAAATAGAAAAAAAAAACAATAAATTTTAGGGTTCCCCATAGGTAGGTAGGTACTTAGAACTGAAACACAAAATTATTTTTTTTCATCAAACCCATACAGGTTAGTATTTTTGGATAGGTCTTCAATATTGATATTGAGGTTTCTAACATCATTTTTTTCTAAACTGAATGGTTTACGCGAGACTTCCAAAGTGGTAAAAAGTGTGTCCTATTTAACAGACGTGATTTTTATGTGATGATAATGGTACGGACGGAACCCTTCGTGCGCGAGTCCGACTCGCACTTGACCGGTTTTTATTGTTGTTATAACAGCAACCGAAATACATAATCTGTGAAAATTTCAACCGTCTAACTATCACGGTTCATGAGATACAGCCTGGTGACTGGTGACATACAGACAGTGGAGCCTTAGTAATAGGGTTCCGTTTTTACCCTTTGGATACGGAACCCTAAAAACACGTCCACCGTGGACAATATTTATTTAAGTACACCAACGTCAGCTGAAGCGTTTTAAAAACACAGTACCCAAACCACAAAGCACGGAAAATATGAGACTCCATTGTTGACATTCGCTTGAATTTATTTAAATTACGCTCAGCATTTTAAAATTCAAAATAACATAATGTATTTATAAATTAGTAGGTGTGTATGCTTGTCCGGCAACAATTTAGGCTTTCAGCTTAGTTTCGTCTCCTTCTTCAATATTACTGTACAGTACTGAAACCTCAGTGCACTCGCACCTGCCCATTTTTTTTTTAAAGTTAAAAACAACAACACAAAAAAACCACTTAGCTAACGAGCAAGCATGTTTAACACGTTGTACATTCAAGACCAAATTTAGAACTCTATTGATGTTTAATAACTTTAATAATTTTAGTGCAATTTACACATCAATTTACACATCAAAACATGTTATTAATACTATATACCTTAAAAGGAAAGGGTACCGCGGGCTCTCTCCATACAAACTATTACAAACGTGTTAAATCTGTTGCACTTAAATACTTTATATTTACTAATGGTGATAGATATACGAATGATGGAAGACAGAAGGGTGGCTACTCTGGCTACAACGGCATGGTATCCTTGCTTGGTTTTACCATGTACGTCAGCAAAGGACTGAGGGTACTCGTAGCAGGTGCATATTTAAAAGTTTTTTAAGCTATTGCATAGCTTTTATCGCGGGCTGTGAGCGCGGCGATCGAATCAAGAATTTCCGTAACGAAAATAAAACCTAACACCCCCTACTCCGCCTACCATGTAGCTCGACCGAGCGTTCGTACCTATATGGTACGACTGTACGAAGCTCGCACGATGCAATAGCTTTACCGCGGCAGTCCCCGAGTGTCACACGTTTTATATTTATAAATAACGGTTCAGTAATTGTTAATTATTCTGCTTGATATCACTAAAGCTTTCGAAGTGTTAGTTTTTCAAGCAGAATAACCAAAAATTATTTTACCGTCTCATTAAAAAAATTAAAGCTTTAAAATATACACCTGCTACCCTCAGTCCTTTGCTGACTGTACCAATGACAAAATTATTTATAAAAAAAATATGGGTGACCAATTGAGAACTTTCTCTTTTTTTTGAAGTCGGTCAAAAATGATGAACATTTTTATGACAATCTAAAACATCTAAAATACGTAGGAAAGTATTTAAAAAGCAATAATGCATTAAAAAATCCCATAATAAAACTTAGAGAAAGCCCAAAAGTTGCCGAAACGTGCCACTAGAGGGCGCCCCGGTATTTTATCGTGAACTCCTCCCATTATAAAGAGAAAACTTCTCTAAATGTGTCATACAACTTTAACCAATTCATATAAAAACTTTTCTATTATTGCTTATTGTCTAAATAAATAAAAATAACTGCCGTTTTTGTTACGTTTTTTAATAACATTTTATTAGGAATCGATTTTAAGTAGAATAGCTACGACTTACGATTTTACTCTCGTAAGTCCCCAAGATGTTATTCTTCTGAAAAGGACATCATTCAAATCGTCCCCAAAAATTAAGGTGCCGTCCAGTAAATTTTTTTTTTTCTATCCATTAGAGAATAACATTTTAAACAATGTTTACTAAGGCAAAAAAGAGTTGCGATCAACCATCGTTGAGTTATTTTACATTGAAAACCCAAAAAAATGCATTTTAAAGAGATCCGTTTGACCATTTTTAAGATATAAAAATAAGTAGTAAATGGATAAGCTTTGACTGTTTTTATTATATTTATTTACATAGGTATATCCAATAACCCTTTCAGAAGTTTTAGTGGGATTAGCAGTTTATAATTAGTACCTACCTACTATGTATAGTACTAGTTTAGTACCTACCTTATACAATAAAATTGGATATACCTATGTATATAAATGTAATAAAAACAGAAACATTTTTTATTACTGGCCGGCATATATTGGCATTATATCGGCATTATATGAAGAAATATTTATTAATTATCTGATTACCTACTGTGAGTGATATATCGATGCATATTTAATATTTCAATCGCAATTGCTTTAATTCTCTATGCTTTAATTCAATTTTAGTTGCTTACATACATTATTATAAAGTCACTTTTTTTTGTCATATCATGATCTTATACTTAATTTTTCTCCTACCTCATTCTGATTATACTATAGTCATATCACGACTATTTTGTCATAGAAAGTTAACATTTTATAATTGAATAACATCAATTTATTTATTTGTTATTTTTTATTTCAATATTCTTCTGTTTCTTAACACAAGTAGGTATACCCCTCCTACTTCATTTAATCTTTTTTTTATATATCTATTCATTCCTACTATTCCCACAGGGAAAATCTCGTTTCGTCTATGGTCGAATAAAAGAAGATTATTATACTCTTCACTCACTTTATTTATTTATTTTATTTCTTTATTTTAATTTATCGATTGTCTTTTACTCTTATTATCAATACTTATTCTTTCCAACTATTCCCACGGGGAAAATCTCGTTTCGTCCATGATCGAATAAAGGATGATTATTCTTATCAACATTTATTTACTCATAGCGATATTCCTAATACTTGAATAGAAACTCTTGCATATTCTGTCTCTGGTAATAAAGTAATCCGAAATACATGGGTGATCAGTCCAGTTATTTTGGAAAACAATACAATACAACGTATCTCTCTCAACAATTCTGTTTTTTTTGTCTACATAAAACTAAAATTCTCAGTCCATATGTTAAGTCCGTGATTATTATATGTCAAATACAAGTTAAAATTACATTTATTACTAAATGAACTTTTTTCATTTAGGTATACATAATTTTACAATGTAATTTTGATTTAAAACAAAATTTTACCAACATTAGTACCAAACATTATCTCAGTAGTCGCATGAGACTGCTAACACTGCAAATAGTTTACCTATAGGTACTTCGTGTGGTGTCAAGTTCGATGAGTCGAGGTGCTTTTAGTTATGAATCTTTGTAAAACAAATGAATGAAATATGATATCGCGTCTAATTTGTTTCCAAAAAAATATACAATTTCTTTCTAATGTAAATACGGAAAATTTCTTTCTAATGTACTATGCATATGAAAATTTATTTCTAATGTACTATGCATCGATATTCACTTACCTAATTACTAAATGTACAAAAAAAAAAAAACTATGATTATAAATCTGGCATACTGTCACACTTCCACTGTCACTGGCTGCCTGCTTCATCCTCCTGGTCCTGGTGTCGTCGGTCATCGAGCCGGGTCTATCCCTGACTCCTCCGTCAAATACAATTCTTCTTTCTTCAAATATAGGTTCTTCTAAAGTTTTTAATTTTATTTTCTTCTTAATGTGTCTTCTTCTTTCTTTACTTTAATTTCGTAAGATCTTCTTTTTGGTAATCTTCTATAATAAAAACTTCGTTTTCTTCTATATGTTTTTCTTCAGTTTCTTAATGACTTGCCAATTTTCGTTCTTTATTTTAATGTGTGCCAAATCTTCTTAAAATTAGTTTAAATCTTCTATGTTTACTATCTTCTAAAATCTTCGTCTTCATTTTTCCTTCTTAAATATTTGTTCGGTGCAGCCAGCACCACCCAGCATGCTGCTGGACAGCACTGGCAGGGTCGCCATGTAATATCGTAAATATAATAAATGAAACGTTATTACGTGTGTTCGGTTCGATGTCTGTTTAATGTCTCTTTTAGTTACAATACTGAGGAATGTGTAACATGATACCACACTACACGACTTCGGCGACTGGTATTTGCAAAAAGAACCCAATATGGGTTCGAATGTTTAGCCCTTTGATGACTTATTATGTCATCATCTTCCTGCCCTTATCCCAATTTATTTGGGTTCGGCGCAGTATGTTTTCTTCTTCCATTCACTCCTATTAGTCGTCATCTCATCGTTCACATTCATCTCTCTCATGTCTTGTCTCACGCAGTCCATTCATCTTTTCTTTGGTCGTCCTCTTCCTCTCCATCACTCTACATTCATACTCATCACTCTTCTAGTCACATGCGTCTCCTCTCTTCTCATCACATGTCCATACCAACTTAAACGGTTCCCTTTTACTTTTTCAGTAACCGGTGCTACTTTCAGGCTTCCTCTAATATATTCATTCCTTATTTTATCCATCCTTGTTATTCCACACATCCATCTCAACATTCTAATTTCCGCTTCATGCAATCTTCTCTCATCCTTTGTTTTATACCTTTGGTGACTTATGTAACCTATTTCTATTATCAATATCGCCAATCGACAGTTTTTATTTAAAAAAAAATTGTATAGAATTTATGTGTGTCCCGTGGTCTTGCGTTCATGAAAAAAATTGTAGGCATGTGTAATTGACCAGGCGAGCGAAGCGTCTCTGCTTCAAGCCTGACTTTGCTTTCCTTTGCAGAATGTTTGATTTCTGCCAGCAAAACTACCTTCTTATCACAAAACTCTTCAAAGTTTGTTACTAGAAGTTACATATCTTTAGACTAGTCAAAGACTTATTATGAAATCTCTGAAACTTAGAGAACTAGGCTAAAACTTTGCACGGGGGTTCCTTTTTCCTATTGGATCATACATACACAGATGAAACCGTACTGCGCAGTTAGTTGTTTATAATATGAAAACATATGACTATTATGAGTTGCCATAAAACTAAATATTGACAGTAAACCAACAAATATAATAGTATTCCCACCTGGCTTCCCTCGTAAATAAACTATAAAGTAAGTTATCCGAACATAGGCTATCAATAACCTATAAATTGTTTGCTAAATGCATTTAGGGTTCCGCGGGCGGGATACTTGATCAAACAATACATAATTTTCATGACTAGACTATTTTTTTAAAATTTGCTTCCAAGTACAAACTTCTTTTGTTCTCTCTTCCTCTATCTATACTATTTTTTTTAATTGTTTTCAAGTACAAACTATTTGTCCTCTCTTCCTTTATTATAAGTATAGATAAGTTCGTTTCGACGTAATACGAAAGCCTTTGTACGCCTATGTTTGTCATGCTTGTAAATCTCAAGCGTCTTTTGATCTACGACTTTTGAAAATTCGAACTTATTTCGTAAAAAATAAGATTATTGTTAGGTAGATTTAATCACCTATACTTCGCAGTTAGAAGTCCTTGGACAATTTTTGTTAATTAAATTTAGACTACTACCTACATATTCTGAAAAATTATGGTCTGATATAAAAAAAACCACAGCTGCTTTTTTTGTAAACATAAACTGAAAATTAAAAACCAGCTCGTATATAGCTTATCATTTTTGAAAATAATTTGGTTTTCATTATTTTTTTACATGTCGGAGAAGATTCCTGACGAAATTGAATTATTCGGAGTGGCGTTATTGTCGAACAAGGATGTTGTCGAACTCGCATCGTTTCTTAGTAAAACCTTATTGATGAATCTTGTTGGAGTTCAGTAGTAAAGTTCAATAATATCTAAGTAAAGTTTCAGTTTTGTAATCATACGACTATCGCCCGATTAAAAAGTTTCCAGTTTACATATTTCCCTACGAAATTCTAATTTATTGTACGGAACCCTCCGGAAGTGTTGACTAATGAAGCAATGTTGCGTTTCATCCCTCCTTCGGCCCTCCTTGCGAGGAGGAGGTCCCTCCTTTAGTGAGAGATAGTATGAAAGTCATCGTTCCATTGTAATGACAGCTACTGTGTAATAAGATTGTCATGTTAACGAGATTGGGGCTCCTCCTACCACCTTACCAAATCTAGCGTACCTATTATATAAGTATACTAGCGACCCGCTCCGGCTTCGCACGGCTATATTATGCATGTATTATACATATAAACCTTCCTCTTGAATCACTCTATTTATTAAAAAAAACCGCATCAAAATCCGTTTCGTAGTTTTAAAGATCTAAGCATACATAGAGTCATAGGGACGGCGAAAAGTGACTCTATTTTATATACTATGTAGTGTTACTTAATTTAATTTATTAAAACTAGCTGCGCCCCGCGGTTTCACCCGCGTAAGTCCGATCTTTAAATTCTCACCGTTTAAACCTTCCCTGGACTACGACAAACACAACAAAAAAAGAATTGGCCAAATCGGTCCAGCCGTTCTCGAGTTTTAGCCAGACTAACGAACAGCAATTGATTTTTATATATAAGATAATATATAGATAAAAGGATGTCTTTTATTTTCTGTGACCAAAAGTCAAAGAATAGATTTAGGAAAGATTCTTTGAAAATCGAGGTCAGTATGTAAATGTAATATCCTGAACAGTTAGCTGTTAGTCCATTGTCAGACATATACGTAGTGAACAGCCTAACGGTGTTTCTATGAACTAGAGTTTATACTTCCCTTGGGCCTTACTAGGACGGCTGGAATTGAATCCGTTATGTTCTTGGTAGGTTACCTAGAGGTATGGTAAGTAGGTACACTCGAAATACCAATTAGCTGAACCCCACGTGACCCAAAGCTCACTCGCACATCTGTAAGGTTACAAAGTAATGTAAACTGATTCTGTTTTTTAAAACAATACTCAATACTCATTTATTGGTAATTAATCATTACATGTCAAGTAATAATAAATAAATTAAATAAAAAGTAAACTCAATTACTTAGAGCAATAAAATAACTAAAATAAAATAACCAAAATACAATGTCAAAACATTACACATTACACATACAACACACAATATTCGAATCTACGCTTTGTACTTAAAAAAGTTCATCAAAGTCATAAAACGATCGTTCGACCAACCAACGACATACTATACAATCTATACATATAAAATACTTTGTCATGTCCGACTGACTGACGGATCAACGCACAGTCTAAACCGCTGATCGTAGATATCTGAAACTATATAATAACTTATTAAAATTAAAATTTAAGAAAGTTAATTTCAGTTTTTTTATTGTTTTGTTTTTGACGTGTACTTATTTTTTTTTCAACATTGAAAGTTATTTTCAAATCATGGTAGCCAAATTAGGGAAAAGTGCGATATTGCAATATTTTTTATTAGTACGTAGATGCAAAAGATGTCAAAATGATTCCAAAGGCCTAAAGTATCGTATAGTTTTTCAATTTACAAAAATCGGCTGGTGTAACTTTTTAAGCAATCTCCAAAGTTGTGAAATTATCGATTTTTTTCGGTTTACAAAATGTGTAATGTCCTAGAAATGGACCGATCTATTATTTCTTTGCTAAAACGGTCATTGAACTGTAAAATTATTAAAATAAAAATTCAAAACCTCTGTTAAAATTAGAACAATATTAATCTTAAAATGTCCGTCAACTCCGAGCTCTAGCTGGACGGACATATTATTTAGTATTTCGTCAGATCCCAGTCCACGAGGATTTAATTCGTGGTTCTAGCTTTAAAGGGGCCATGAAAACAGCTTTTACAAATAACATTATTTATAATTCTGTTCAGAATATGATAACATTTAGGTAATGTTCAAAATAGAATGACATTTTTAGGTTCAAAATAGAATATCATTTTTTTGTTCAGAATAGAATAACATTTAATGTTCAAAATAGAATAACCTTTTTATGTTCAGAATAGAATAACATTTGATGTTCAAAATAGAATAACATTTTTTATGTAAAGAATAGAATAACATTTGATGTTCAAAATAGAATAACATTTTTATGTTCAGAATAGAATAACATTTAATGTTCAAAATAGAATAATATTTTTATGTTCAGAATAGAATAACATTTAATGTTCAAAATAGAATAACATTTTTATGTTCAGAATAGAATAACATTTGATGTTCAAAATAGAATAAAAATTTTTATGTAAAGAATAGAATAACATTTAATGTTCAAAATAGAATAACATTTTTATGTTCATAATAGAATAACATTTAATGTTCAAAATAGAATAATATTTTTATGTTTAGAATAGAATAACATTTAATGTTCAAAATAGAATAATATTTTTATGTTCAGAATAGAATAACATTTAATGTTCAAAATAGAATAACATTTTTATGTTCAGAATAGAATAACGTTTGATTTTTAAAAATAGAATAAAATTTATTGTTATATCTGTATACATAAAGGTCTTTGATTGTGGAGAAGAAACAAACAGACACAGATTGATTTGCAAAACAAAAAATAAAATTTAAGACCTTTAAGACCAACATGATTAACCATCTGTCAAAGTGTCAAACTCTTTAAATAATATCAAACTTGTGGTAATTGAAATGAAATAAAATTTTAAATACATTTTGCTAGAGTTTAGCTTTGGTTTACGGACATGTCATGCAAGCTGCCCTTTTAGTTTTGATTCGAAAAGGATAACTCATATATGAAAGAAGTATCTGAATAACAATGACATTGGCCTTTACATCATTATATAGTATAAAACAAAGCCACTTTCCGCTGTCTGTCCCTATGTATGCTTAGATCTTTAAAACTACGCAACGGATTTTGATGCGGTACTTTGACGTGACAACGTTTTATAAATTGGTTTGCCGGGTGACACTTCAAGAAACTGCGTTACGCTCCGCTGACGTTATGCGCTCACAATGAGAGCGAGTGAGAGGCACGCGGGCATGGTTAGCCCGCCTAAGAGCGAGAGAGACAGACATAAAAAGTGAAAGGCACGCGTCCCTTCCACTCGAGCACAGTTGTTGTCACGTAAAACTTTCGCCCGTATACCGACTTTACAGGCAACCAGTTTTTTTTAATAATACTGCAATAGAGTGATTCAAGAGGAAGGTTTATATGTATAATACATGCATAATATAGCCGTGTAAAGCCGAAGCGGGTCGCTAGTTGACAAGTTTTTAAATCGCTGTATCCATAGCCTAACTAAAGGGTAAGGTAAATACGACCACACCTAATTAGTGCAGGGTAATGACTGCCCGCCTCACTTCTACCGAAATGTGGCAACATCGCAATTTGCATTGGGTTAAATGTTGCTATTATTCTGTGGAGTTCACTTCAAGGATTTTCAGCACATGGTTACTTATTACTTAAATGAAAACACTCTGTATTTTTTTTTCTAAGTAAATATGTTTAGGTAGCCTAAAGGGTCTGGCTGCCTAAATATATTTTAAAAGTCGATTTAATTGGTGGTAAAAATATTTTTATATCGTTTACATGTTTTTTTTTATTCTGACTGTTCTTTTTATCATATCGGGTAGAGTTGGGATTTTTAGTTAGGTTATTTTAAATCAGGTAGAGATAGGATCGGGTAGAGTGGGGATGAAGCTTAAAGGGTGAAGGTAAATCTGACTATATTTAATTAGCTTAGGCTAATGACTGCCCGCCTCACTTCCACCGAAATGTGGCAACATCGCAATTTTCACTGGGTAAAATGTTGCCATCGCGTAAGTCCAGATTCCGTTGGAATATTAGGTAAATAAGTCTAAAAATTCCATAATAACCTGGACTTAGAATGACATACTTTTGATGGTCATAATAATATACAGTATGGTAAAAAAACCTGTAATCTCTCTTCATGCACTTAGGTATAGGTATCTCCGGGAAATTTGCAAAAAAATTATAATTAAAAACATTGTTGCAATAAAAAGAACTATCTGAATTTTAAATACGCCCAAAACTTAAAATTCCCAAAAGTCGTAGAACAAAAGTTGTTTGTTATGGTACACCTAAGTAGCCCTCAACGGCTTGCTAGTATAATTACCAACCCTGTATGAGTCTTCTATCCCACTCGTCACACCACAACACAAGCCCAGATGAGCGATATTATTATTAAATACTCTATTTCCTGATTTACCATGACGCGTCTGGTCATATTACCATGACGCATGACGTCACACAATATTACCGTGACTATTTTTTGTGAATGCAGGTGTTCCATCAATTTAATAGATGTTATCACGTCAAAAACCTTCTTTCTTTATATGTTAAGTTGTTAGGTAAGATCCGAGGTTTCTTTTATTCACATTATTACAATGTAGAGACAGATACGACAGTCAGATGAAAATGTTAGTAATTATCAAATTTAATTATGTCCATCGCGACGTGGAATTTAATATAGCACGGTCGTTTTACGGAGTGACCATTAACGGAGGTATTTTTATATTTTACTTTGAAACGTACCTTTATATTATAACGTTTATTAACACTAATTGCTTCGGCTTGTGATGTGGGTAATGAAACATTTTTCTTTTTATTATTTTTAAGATTTTTATTTTTGTCTTAGTGCGATGTCCTCTTTGTCACCTTCAATAACTTCTTGTCTATGCAAAAGTTGCCAGAAAGAAATAGCTATGAATAATAAAGCCTCTTTACACGTAGAGCGTAAGTAATTTTTAATATTGAGTATTATATAATAATAAAAAAACTGTCCACACTTTATTAAGTAATTAGGTGGACTAAAATGACATTTCAAAATTATCAATTTTTTTTTGTAAAATCTTGTCGGTTGACAAAATCTTAACAAAATCTTGTCGGTTGACCCCATTTTATTGATAAAATATTTTTATAAAATAATTTTTTACCGTAACATCTCTTCTGAGTATTTGTAGATACCCCCAGACCTTATAAAAACATAAAACTTATGCAAAAAAATTTTTTTTATTACACACTGTGTAATAATATGAAGCAGGGTCCGCTATTTGTAAACTTCAAATACATACAGGAATTCTGATAAATTATTGTTTAAGTTATTTGGTATGTTATAAGGAAGGATCCATCGAAGACGACCCTTACTCTAAAGTTAAAGACAAAAGCTTCTTTACAAGAATAAATTAAACCAAAATTGAAATATGCATGAATTATTCCCATAAATTGCATTTATTACTTCAACTTTGTATCCACAGTGTAAAGTCTCAGAAGGGTAACTTATGACAGCAATACAATTTAAAAAAAAACTGGCCGAGTAAGTAAGATTCAAGTGTCCCCTAGCTAATAGTAGTATGTTTAACCAATTTAAAAGGAAACTATCACAGCTAAGTAAGCTTGAAGTAGGACCTGAAAACCCCTATCCCTTTCCCACACGCGCGCCGCGCGATGACTCTATCCCTTTCCCTCGCGCGCCGCGAAATGACTATTTGAACTGTTTTATGTAATTAAAAGACTTACATCTGTTTTAGTGACAAACCATCTGTACTACCTTATGGGATTTGATGTAAAGTTAACGAAAATATAAATTTTGTAATTGTTTTTTCTTAACAATCGCCGTAAAATTGAAAATTAAAAAAAAAGTCGATTTTTTTTACGATTTTTACTATTTTTTTCTATCAAGTCAAATCACTCTAATAGTGTTTCCAAGCATGTATATGACAATACGAAGCATATTATCTTCACCTTTACGATAAGAAATATCATTCTATAGATTTTAGTGGTTGATACCCAAAAACTGTTTCTAAGATACCTCTATCGCACTTCTGGTCGTCGGCTTAATAGCTTTTATTTTTTTTAAACTAATAAAAAACGTTAGAATAGACGAGTAGTGAATAACAAAATTCCGAACACTTCCCATTGAAATTAGTTAGAGAGTGTTAGTGAGTACTTGGCCGGTTTTCTTCTAAAATATAGTAGTTATCCTTCTGTGTTGTAGCTACACTATGTATGGACACGCGACACCACCCGGAGCGACTAAGTTTTAATTGGGCCTTTGTCGTCAAGTTCAGTTTTATTATCGGAGCATATTCAGATGAATCAGTATGCTATACATACGTAACATAAATATGTTAAAGAAATGGCAGAACACTGGAGTGGGCGGATCTGACCCTACCTAATCGATTCCCCTTTAATTTGTGCTATTGATACGAAGAAAAAGATGGTGCGGAACCCTTCGTGCGTAAGTCCGAATCGAACTTTACGGTTTTTGAAATTTTAAAACATGTGCTTAAAGAAGCCAAAATTAGTTTTTATTGTTTAAAAAAGTAGAGTATTTTTTATGGGGTACTGGGGGTTCTCTCCATACAAACGTAGTCGACTGTTTTCTCCCTGGATTATGACACTAGAGCATTTTTTTTAAATAAAACTTATAACTGCCATGACCTTGACCATGCCCTTATGTTTTTTTTTTTTGTTTTTTTTATCATAATTTCTATAATAATTAGAAAATGAAAAAAAAAACCAAAACATAGGGGCATAGTCATGGAAGTTCGGTATAAGTTTTATGGCACAAAAATATTTGCGCTAGTGTCATTATCCAGGGAGGAAACAGTCGACTACGTTTGTATGGAGAGAGCGCAGGTACCCTTTCACCTTAAGTGATTAAAAAAAATAAGAAAAACCTTTAAAAGTCTAGTTCAAAATGGATTATTGAGGTAGGTATTTATAAAAACTGGCAAAGTGCGTCTCTTTACTTTTTCGTTTGTAATTTTTTTTTTTCATATATTTTCTGAAATGGTTTAGTTTTTCCTACGGTTTTTCGTTTCGTGTTTTCGTTATGTGTAACATTTGTTTCTCGGCTAGGTCCTCGCAAAACCACGATAAGGAATTTCGTTAAAATATATATATTTTTAAAATCGCTAAAGTACATTGGGCGGCGCATCGCGGCGGCGATGTTCTCAGAGTACGGACAAATAGAGACATAAAGCCTCTGTGACACTCCAGGTCGACCGTAACGCTTCTTTTCTATAAAATTTCATGAATTTACAGCTAACATTAAACGACGAGGTATTAACTGTGGACCCACTGTGTTTCCCCGCTGGTGGGTCCACAGTTAATCTTATTTTCATCAGACCTGATTCCCTCTTTCCCACTGAGGAACTCGACCCCGTATTCGATGGGTCCCCGAATTTCTGCCAGATCACCAAACGATATTTATACCGAGAAAACTTTTCAATTCGAAGAAATTGAACAATTTTACTGATAACAATACCTCTTTTTTTAATTATTAACGTAAAATAGATAGACTCATCTACATGTTTTTTTTCTATTCAGTTTTTATATATAAATTTTATTTGTTACGCACTTTTTATCATTTTTATTTTTTCTTTTTGGTTTTTTTGTTCATTTTCGTTTTTACGCACTTAATTATCATTTTTATTTTACCATTTATGCGATCGGGTTTTTTTAGAGCGTAATTTTTTCGTAGTCGGGTTTCAATTTTTTTTATATAAAAACAATAATTTGTCATCAAACTATAATCCTTAAATTAAAATAAAAAATAAAATAGTATACTGTCAAAGTCCCTAAATATGCCCAGGGCATCCAATAGGTTAAAACCGGCCTTGTTTTTTTACCGTAGACCCATTGCACTTAGTTTTCCATTAAATCCGTAAATCCACGAGTAATTCTACAAGTGATTGCCTTTTAACCGTGGTCCCACTGCTGTCGTGTTAGGAAACAAAAGACGATCGAAACACGCCCGGAAACTATGTATTTCCTTTTTGCAACTTTACGTGTTGTCTCTCCTAAAAAGGCAATTTTGTCAAAACTTATTGGTTTAAGTTGAGACAAAGTTAACTACCTACTTTACTTAAGGTAATTAGTGTAGTCGCTTACTTAGTCTAAGCATGAACGAACGGCATTTAGCGGTTAGTGATGGGATAGAAGGCGTTAAAATATTGGTCTTTTATTTTTTTAAGACGCTTCAAAGTGATGTAATGCATTGCATGATTATACTATTGTTATAAGTCTTAAGAGTTTTTAAACGACTAGTGACGTTACGTCTGTTAGCAAAGCTGCTGTTGGCATCGCCGATCCCCACCACCGCCTATAAAAGCGAGCGCTTTAGTTGAGAGCGGGTTCATTCTCTGCTTCATCGTAAGGTGTTTGGGTTCGACGCTGCATACAGTAAGACCATTCCTTATTATGTCATAGGGTGTCGCTATGGTATTCGTTGAGAGCGGGAACGGATACTATAGTACATAAATTTTTATTAGTCTAGATGAAGTTAAGTTGAAGAACATTTTTAAACAAGATAAAGCTAGGTACTTATGGTCTAAGTTTTTAAGAGTTAAGTTAGAGATAAGTTAGACTATAGTTAAATACCTACTAGATTTAAGATAAGCTAAGTTTGATTTAAAGTTAAAGGTTAAATTTAAGAGCTAGAAAAAGACTAATTCCCTTGAAGAGGGCGTTTTCAGAGGGGCTCGAGCCGGATTGGTGTAAGGGACAACTCTCTCATATCGTTCTGCGAGACTCCGGTATAAAAGATTATGATGGACTCATCTCAAAAGGAATCGACGTGCGTCCAGAGTTGGTGTGGTGACGTGGCAATATTGGCTCAAGGCTCCGGTCTACGTCTGACGGTCCTCGACCAACGAGGGTTCCTCGGAGTCATGGCGTACGGTGTCCGAGAGGCCTTGGCTGCTGTTCCCGGGTATTTATAATCCGCAGGTAGCTCCCTGAAAGTCCCATTATAACAGGTCAACTTGTGTCCACCGTGCCCGTTGTGAAAAACATCGACCGTTCGAGATGAAAGTCCTCCCTTTACAGGGGTAGCTAGATGCGTATCTTGGTCGTGGTTTTCACAACGGAAGCAGGCGGTTATTATTACACAGTCGAGGGATCAATAGTCTAAAAGTCTAAAATTTAATTAAGGGATTAAATAACTAAGTTTTAGGTTAAATATATAATCCAAAAAGAACAGCGTTCATGTATAGGGCCAGTACAACAGGGTCTGTAACTGGTTATACTAGTAAAAGGTGGGAAATGCCACATGGCATAGGTACCCAAGTACAATTCATTGTTTGTAAAGAAAAACAGGAATTAAATTAATTAAGACTAATTCCGTTTAGATATAAGAGACAGCGTCGCCTATTGTAGTCGAAATACAGATGTACCTAAACTTGCAAAGGCGCAGGAACCAAAGCACGAGGTCCGTATTGCGAATTTAACTGTAACTAGTAAATTCGTAATTAATTAGTTTATTTCTTTATATAAATTGCGTCACTTACCTATGTTAGGGAAAAAACACTAATTTAATTACTGAAAATAGACGAAATGTGTATTTTATAGCGAATTTTAAATATATGCGTCTGTCGCTCGATATTCTTAAAGCAGAAAGAGAGAAGCCAGGCGAAACCAATAGTATAGCAACCGTTTTGTCATTGGGAAGCGAGTCATGCTTCAAATGTTGCAAGGTGAAATATTTAGATGGAAACTATTTTATTATTTTGTTTTTGTCTGCCTGAAGGCTTGTCTGATAGGTAATTTAATTTTAAGTAGCTAGGCTTTGTCAGAACAATTTAATTTTCAGTATTTAGTTAGATATTTAAAGAATTACGAGACAACCTGGAATAGCTCCATCTGATGGTGGGAAGTAACAACGGGAATGAGATTAAAGAATCGAGTAGCCAATAGAATTTGTTCTAGCACCTTCGATAGCGCTATTCTTGTAATTAGAAACTATTTATATAAGAAGAAGTCAACTAATAAAAGATTTATTTGTAATATAGTGTTTTATTAATGATAAATCTTGTTTTCTATTGATTTTAGTAAAATAAACTAGCCGAAAAGATAATATATTGTTGAATAGCGCGCCATCTACTGAGTTTTGCCGGAGTTATCTCTAAAGGTGTAGTAATGACGTAAGCTGAGTTAGTTAGACCTACCCAACAAAAGAGGTCGCTAGCAGTTCTGAAATGACCGTATTTTGTCTTTATTTAAAGTTTATTATTCGTTTAAAAATCGGGAATCGGCGATATACGACGATTATGTAACACTATGTTACAAGGGTTCTCCTGTGTTCTAAGGGTAACAACGTTCACTTAATAATAAAAGGTGAAATGTGGTTCAGTTCGCCATCCACTTCAGTGGTTTATGTTGGAACCGTTTTATAATAACAATCATCATTTGTGTTCCTAACTACTTATTACTTTCATACTTAACTAGGTACCTAGAGATTTAGTAGGTGTTGTTTCTATTCCTAAAAAGGCCTAAAACTCCTAATTTACAATACTATTGAATAAAGATTTTTGATTTGGTTTGGTCTTTAAATCTAATCCGAATGATTTAAACAGCGTTAGCAAAAACAGAGTGTTGTTAGTGTCTAGGACATTTGTATTACATAGAGTAGCATTGCCCACCACCTTCTTAACTTAATCGACCGTGTCCAGAGGAAAGAACTCGTCTGGGGCCACCTATAAGTCGTGGGATTCATCACGATGTTTTGAGCTTTGTTTTGTTTGTAATTATTACGTTCTAGAACTACTGAATCGATTTTGATGTAACTTGATGAACCTATGGAATACGTTTATGTCTATATTTCCAGGAAGACTCAGCTGTTTTGTTTTTTAATAAAATAATAACAATAGGTCCGTGATTGCATGCAGCGAAGATGAGAATGTTGAGATGGATGTGTGGAGTAACGAGGATGGACAAAATAAGGAATGAGTATATTAGAGGAATCGTGAAAGTAGCACCGGTTACTGAAAAAGTAAAAGTGAACCGTTTAAGTTGGTATGGACATGTGATGAGAAGAGAGGAGACGCATGTGACTAGAAGAGTGATGAGTATGAATGTAGATGGATCGAGAGGAAGAGGACGACCGAAGAAAAGGTGGATGGACTGCGTGAGACAAGACATAAGAGAGATGAACATTTGTGATTAGGAACACAAATGATGATTGTTATTATAAAACGGTTCCAACATAAACCACTGAAGTGGATGGCGAACTGAACCACATTTCACCTTTTATTATTAAGTGAACGTTGTTACCCTTAGAACACAGGAGAACCCTTGTAACATAGTGTTACATAATCGTCGTATATCGCCGATTCCCGATTTTTAAACGAATAATAAACTTTAAATAAAGACAAAATACGGTCATTTCAGAACTGCTAGCGACCTCTTTTGTTGGGTAGGTCTAACTAACTCAGCTTACGTCATTACTACACCTTTAGAGATAACTCCGGCAAAACTCAGTAGATGGCGCGCTATTCAACAATATATTATCTTTTCGGCTAGTTTATTTTACTAAAATCAATAGAAAACAAGATTTATCATTAATAAAACACTATATTACAAATAAATCTTTTATTAGTTGACTTCTTCTTATATAAATAGTTTCTAATTACAAGAATAGCGCTATCGAAGGTGCTAGAACAAATTCTATTGGCTACTCGATTCTTTAATCTCATTCCCGTTGTTACTTCCCACCATCAGATGGAGCTATTCCAGGTTGTCTCGTAATTCTTTAAATATCTAACTAAATACTGAAAATTAAATTGTTCTGACAAAGCCTAGCTACTTAAAATTAAATTACCTATCAGACAAGCCTTCAGGCAGACAAAAACAAAATAATAAAATAGTTTCCATCTAAATATTTCACCTTGCAACATTTGAAGCATGACTCGCTTCCCAATGACAAAACGGTTGCTATACTATTGGTTTCGCCTGGCTTCTCTCTTTCTGCTTTAAGAATATCGAGCGACAGACGCATATATTTAAAATTCGCTATAAAATACACATTTCGTCTATTTTCAGTAATTAAATTAGTGTTTTTTCCCTAACATAGGTAAGTGACGCAATTTATATAAAGAAATAAACTAATTAATTACGAATTTACTAGTTACAGTTAAATTCGCAATACGGACCTCGTGCTTTGGTTCCTGCGCCTTTGCAAGTTTAGGTACATCTGTATTTCGACTACAATAGGCGACGCTGTCTCTTATATCTAAACGGAATTAGTCTTAATTAATTTAATTCCTGTTTTTCTTTACAAACAATGAATTGTACTTGGGTACCTATGCCATGTGGCATTTCCCACCTTTTACTAGTATAACCAGTTACAGACCCTGTTGTACTGGCCCTATACATGAACGCTGTTCTTTTTGGATTATATATTTAACCTAAAACTTAGTTATTTAATCCCTTAATTAAATTTTAGACTTTTAGACTATTGATCCCTCGACTGTGTAATAATAACCGCCTGCTTCCGTTGTTTCAACAAAGTCGCTTTCTCTGTCCCTATATACCTAGTATGTATGCTTAGATCTTTAAAACTACGCAACGGATTTTGATGCGGTTTGTTTTAATAGATAGAGTGATTCAAGAGGAAGGTTTATATGTATAATACATGCATAATATAGCCGTGCAAAGCCGGTATTACCTACTCTTTTGGTTACATGCGTTATTTAATCTATGACAAAAACTATTAAGAGTATGGTGCATTACGCTGGCCACATTAAAGCAACATTCACTGGCAACTAAACAACTAGCGATGCTGTTTCTCTTCCAAAATAGTTCAACTTTAATTGCTTACAGTTCCAGAGTTCCGTAAGCATAAATAGACCAAGTTGGAGCCGATTTCACCGAGCCATTAAACTAACTGTTTAAATTGAATAGAATAAAAATTAAGCCTACAATAAGTGGGTACTTCATTATCATTACATAGTATAAAACAAAGTCACTTTCAGCTGTCTGTTCCTATGTATGCTTAGATCTTTAAAACGACGCAACGGATTTTGATACAGTTTTTTTAATAGATAGAGTTTTTCAAGGGGAAGGTTTATATGTATAAAACATGCATAATACAGCCGTGCGAAGCCGGGGTGGGTCGCTATTACAAAATAAAACTAACAATAAAGTAAACAAAAACTCAATGGATTTTTTTATAGTCCCAGGCCTGCACTCTAAACGGTATTCAGGGGTGCGAGTTTGAATCTCATTTCAGTGGCAATTTTTGAACATGCATTTTACCTATAAAAATATTTTCAAAAACTAAACTATTAAGAAGACTTTCAATTTTCATTTTGTAAGATGGGTAAGTACTTTCTTCCTACATTAAACCTTTTTAAGGTTGCGTACCTCTACAAGGAAAAACGGGATCCTTATGGGATCACTCAATTGTCCGTCCGTCTGTCTGTCAAGACCTTTTTTCTCAGAAACGGGCAGATATTTTTTAAACATTTTTAGTTTTTACTAGTTTGCACTGTAAGCGCTGTTTATCTAATTTGGACCACAGCCCTCATATAGACGTGAAAATATCAGAATAATATATCCGCGAGCAAGTAGGTATGATATGATTCCAATTACATACTTATTTTTTTTTATTTTAATTTTACAGACATATTGGTTGAAATAAATGATTTAATAATAATAATATTAAATTGACATAGGGCTCAAGCTTATAACTCACCTATTTTGTCATTCGAGAGTTCAAAAAAACTGCTGGTTGTCGATAACGATGTCGATAACGATAATTTTACGTGACTACGTCATAAGAAAACATCGATTTATAATACGTTATCACGTTCAAAACTGTTATATTATGCATGTATTATACATATAAACCTTCCTCTTGAATCACTCTATCTATTAAAACAAACCGCATCAAAATCCGTTGCGTAGTTTTAAAGATCTAAGCATACATACTAGGTATATAGGGACAGAGAAAGCGACTTTGTTGAAGTGAAAACTTCTTATGGCGCGTTGGGCACTTTTGTGGGTGACCATTTTCAACCGTTCTCGCGACAGATGAGAAAGACCGCTATTCGAATGTAGATGGCGCTGATTTAAATTTTTTACTGCCATCTAGCGAATAAAAAATAAACTATATTTGTTTAAGTGAGTGCTAATAGATGGTGAAGTGGGTGTAGATTAGTATTCATATATTAGGTAAGTACGATGTAATTAATAAGGAGAATAAACCAAGACGTCAAAGAGAACACTCGTTTCTTTCCTATAAATAAGTACCCCCTCTCTACACCTCATGGCGACCCTGCTGGGCCCGCGTGACGGTGTTGGGTGTCGGGCGAAAACCGTAAACTCAGCGGATTCCTGTGTGCCTCTGCGCAAAGTAATGTGACTTTATAATTATTAAGTGATTGAACTGGATTGAACTAACGTCGTGTTATAATAAAGTGAACAAAAAGTGAAGACAAAAGTGAAAAATGGGAAAAACATATTCGAAAACAGAGGACAAAGAGATTATAGTGGCGCAAAATGCGGCTGGTGGTGGCGGCAATAGTGCCGTAATTTCGGAAACGGAGATCGTTTGTAAAATCATGTACACTTGATTTTTCAAACGAGTTTGTATTACAGACAGACGCGTCTGGCACAGCTTTAGGAGCAGTACTTTGTAATAACAACATGAGACCAGTAGCCTACGCAAGTAGACCGTTAAATAAGGCAGAACTTAACTATCCAACAATACAAAAAGAGCTTCTTGCCATAGTTTGGAGTGTCAAATATTTTAGACCATATTTATACGGACGTACTTTTACAATTATGACTGATCATAAACCATTAGTATATATATTTGGTATGAAAGATCCATCAAGCAGACTTTTAAAATTCCGATTAGCGTTAGAAGAATATGATTTTAAAATAGTGTATGTGAGAGGAAAAGAAAACGTGATAGCAGATGCCTTATCGCGAATAAGCATAACGTCACAAGAGCTAAAAGTTATGAATGAAAGGTTAATGGCAGTAACAACAAGAGCGCAAGCTAGGAAAATAAAAGAGACTGAAAGAGAGAAAGGAAGTGGAAATGATAGAGTGGATACGGTTATCCCAAGTATTAACCCGAACGATTGGCCTGATCAACCAAAAGTTGTGGAAATACTTAGGATACCAAATGGAGCGATTGAGTTAAGTTTAATAAAAGGAGATGACATAAAGAAAATGAAAGAGAAAAATAGCATTGATGTCGAATCTGAATGTTTCGCATTTATAACTAGTAAGAATATATTATACGTAAATCTCGATTTTAAAGCACACTATACGCGAGCCGTTTTTGTGAAAAAATTGAGAGAAATATGTGAAAAATTGAAAATTAAAGAAATATGCATTATAAAAAAAGAAGATAACGCGTTATTTATTAAGAATCTTGTAGAAGAAATAAAAACCATAGACCAGTGGTCCGGACCACGCATTTGTATTTTAAGAGGAATAAAAAGAATAGAAAGTGAAAATGAAAAGAATTTTATTATAAACGACTATCATTTGCTACCTACAAGCGGACATGCTGGGGTACGCAGAATGGTTAATAACATAAAACGTAGATTCTACTGGCCAGGAATCGAAAATGACGTAAAGAATTATATACGAAAATGTGAAAAATGTCAAAAAATGAAACATTCTAGATATATTAAGGAACCAATGGTCATTACGACTACAGCAAATTCTGCTTTAGAAAAAGTTTTTCTAGACGTAGTAGGCCCATTAGATAGAGATATAGAAGATAATAAGTATATTTTAACGATACAATGCGAATTAAGTAAGTTTGTCGAGGCTTATCCTCTTAGAAATAAGGAAACGGTAAGTATAGCAAAAAGTTTTGTGAATAATTTCATTTTAAGGTTTGGAATACCAAAAGTCATCGCTACAGACCGTGGAGCAGAGTTCATGTCATCAACAATGACAGAGGTATGTAAACTTCTTAACATTGAAAAATTAAGTTCTACGGCATACCATCATGAAACTATTGGTTCACTTGAAAATGCACATAAACATCTAGGTTCATTTTTACGCATACAATGTGATAACCATCCAGAAACTTGGAGCCAATGGCTACCGTTTTGGTGCTTTACATACAACAATACAGTACATTCAAGTACAAAATATGCACCATACGAGTTAGCATTCGGAAAATCGTGTGAATTACCCAGTAGAATTTCTTCTGACATAGAACCATTGTACAATCCAGATAATTATTGTTTAGAATTAAAATATAGATTACAGGTAGCTAATAAGGATGCGAAAGAAAATTTACTAAAGAGTAAAGAGAAAAGAAAACAGAGTTATGATAAAAATGTAAATGAAATAACGTATAAACCAAATGATATGTTATTAGTAAAAAATGAAACAGGCAGTAAACTAGAAACTTTGTATAATGGCCCATATTTAGTAATTGAAGAACAAAAACCAAATGTAAAAATTTTGAAAAATGGAAAAATTGAAATTATTCATAAAAACAGAACAAAACCATTTGTAAAAGATAATTGATTTGTTTATTTACTTAGAAATAAGACAAAACTTTATACAATATAAGTTATTAAATTTAGGTAGGTACCTACACTACACAAAATAAAAAAAAATATAAAAAAAGTACTAGTACATAAGAATTCATAGGTATAAGAATTAAATAGTAATTAAGAAGAAAAAAAAAAACAATGTATACTTAGTTTATTATTTTATACTTACTTAAGTTTATATAAAGTTACATAAAAAAAAATGTATAAGTAACATTTTTTTTTTCTTTCATCACCCCGATGGTGAAGTGGGTGTAGATTAGTATTCATATATTAGGTAAGTACGATGTAATTAATAAGGAGAATAAACCAAGACGTCAAAGAGAACACTCGTTTCTTTCCTATAAATAAGTACCCCCTCTCTACACCTCAATGGCACTAGCAGATCGTTTCAAGAAATATTCTATGATATACAATTTTCACTTCTGCCTGCACTCCCGGAGTGCGCTGTTTTTTTTTATACTATGTAGTGATTATTGGGAAACCTGGCATTTTCCCTATACCTATATATAAAACCTCGTGTCGCGGTGTTAGTGGCCAAACTCCACCAAAAAGGCTGGCCTGATTTGTATGAATATTTTTCTGTATATTCGTTAGATCTAAGAACACTATTCATCTTTTAATTCCTTTTTTTTTTCTTTATATTTTAATGTATATAGTCATTATATAATTGACTATATACATTAAAATATTGCGTTGTTTTTTAACGGTGAGAACTCAAGTTTTATTTCTAGTCAATACTTAGATAGGTACAGTCTGCAACAAAAGTAGAGGCCAATGATAGAGTTCTAAATTGATATTATTAGAATACTAGAGAATTGCCTCTTGAATTGAATTGTAAAATCTGTTCAGTAGTTTTTGAGTTTACGCTTAGCCCTTGGGGTCCAGACGCCTTAAAATTATATTTAACAAAAATCAAATTATACATAGTAGGAACCAGCCCTTTGGTGATATAAAGATACAAGCTGCACTTCGCGGTTTCATCCGCATTAGTGCCGATCCCGTTGGAATATCAAAAAAAAGTAGTCATTAGAAGATTTTTATATAGGTAGTCTTCCTCGATAAATGGACTCTTCAAATAAACTTTTTAAACTCACACGATTTGTATTCATAGTCATTATTTTCCCGGGTCGAGGTAAGAGAAATAAAAAACAAAAAAATACGCGATTAAGACCCGGGAAAATAATTACTATGGACTATTCAACACAAAAAAATTTTTCAAACAAATAAATATACAATAACTTCTTTAGCGATGTTTTATAATGTACTAGCGACCGGCTCCGGCTTCTCACGGCTATGTTATGCATGTATTAGACTTAAAAACCTTTCTCTTAAATCACTCTACCTATTAAAAAAACCGCATCAAAATCCGTTGCGAAGTTTTAAAGATCTAAGCATACATAGAAACATAGGGACGACGAAAAGTGACTTTATTTTATACTATGTAGTGATTTATTTACATACCTACTTATACTTAAATAAAAAATATCGCAAAATTATAAAAACAATTGTTATAAGCCCGTATCAATAGAAAAGCTAAAATAAGAGTCCTTCAAACATTGAATAAAATACATTTCCACTCCTTAAGCCTCACTTTCAACGATAAATAAACTGAGAACATCTCAGACACGATTACTACTTGTTTCTCAAATACCTACAGATTTAAAAAATGTCTTGCTAATCCCTGAAAATCCTGACATTGCTCGACAAAAGTGGATTTTACATAAATAAATTCAGATTGAAACAATTCACAATGGAGCCATGCGGCAATAAAAAAATAATAAAGTTTAAAAATTTAAAATAAAAAAATAAAAGAAAAGTATATGAGTGTTCTTTGCTGTTGTCTGGTCACCATAACATAAGCCTAGTTTGCTTAACTTGGGGCTAGATACAATCAAAGTATTTACTACCACGTTGTAGTAGTTTGTAGTCATTTTAAACCTAGCCATTTTTGGAATTGGTAATTTTTTAACAAACCGTTCGTTTAGCGATTCGATTTAACTAGTAGTTCGCCCCGAACTGAGACCTCACGAGTTTTTTTCAGCGTTTATTATATTTCAGCGTAAAGTACTAAAATATATAATATAACGACGAAAGACTCCAAATACGACAGGTCTATCTTATTTGAATGATAGGTGCCTAGTATCGCTATTATCTGACATTGGATGATTTAGAGAATCCAAACACGATAGGCATAACTTGTTGTTGTTGTAAGTTCTAAAAGCATAGGCCAGCTCAATCATCACACCCTGGACATCCGTTGACTCTTTATTTTTACTCAAGACATTTTGAATGTGTCCAACATAATATCCAGAAGATAGTAATTCCTTTCCTTCCTTCCTTATGTATCTACTTATCATAATGTTACGTAAGAGGAAACGAGAAGACAAGCTCGAGAACGAGAATATATTAGAGAAGTTTGAGGCCAATATGTCCTGTAATAAGTCCCTAAACTAAAATATAACAAGTCAATAAAAATTATAAAAAAATTAGTCACAAATTTTATAATTATCAGAGTCTCTAGATCGGCTAGAACCGAACATTCCTACTATTTAATACTATCCACCACTATTATTGTAAAACAGCCCATGATTATGAAATAAATAATTATAGGAAATGAAGCAAAGAGAGTTCGGACGATTTGGGGCAAAATAAAAAATTTCTATAAATTTTAAATTTAAATGAATTTGGATTAAGAATATTGTAAATAGTAAGCGTGTTACATTGTGAATTTGTGATGCTACACCTTCGTTATTTTTCTTTTGCAATCACAATGTAACACGCTTACTATTTAAGTACAATATTCTTAATCCAAATTTATTAGATTTTATTTTCTATTTTTTAGTTGGACTTTTTTTATTAAAGCGTGTTTTTTTTAGTTTTTTATTCTATTAATTTATTTTATACTTTTTGGTCTTTGATAACTTAATATGTTAGATCGGACCCTGGTTACTATTGAAAGACAAACTACTCGTCAAGACGATTCTAACGAGCCTAAACTCGATGAGGTTGTGTCGTTTCATTGCGAAGTTCCTATGACAACCTTCCAGTTCCATCATCAGACCCTGGTCACCATTGAAAGACAAACTTCTTGTCAAGACGATTCTAACGAGCCCAAACTCGATGGGGTTGTGTCGTTTCATTGCGAAGTTCCTATGACCACCTTCCAGTTCCATCATCAGACCCTGGTTACCATTGAAAGACAAACTACTCGTCAAGGCGATTCTTGACGAGTAGTTTGAATGAATGAACTATAAGGTATGGATAATGAGATAATTCCTGCAGATTCCCTCCAGCTCTATCATCAGATCAGTTCCATGGTACCATATTATTGTCACCGAAGTTACGCCCTTTCATTTGATACCCCACTCGGGTATATTTGCAGTATAGTTTGTGTGCCATATAGGTAGATCCCCTTTTGGACCCCTATCTCCGTAACCCCCTGACCGATCCTGCTCATGTTCGAACTTAAAAATTCTATGGACCTCAACTACTTGTATACCAAAAATCATGAAGATCAGAGCAACGGTACTCAAGTTATCGTCGAACAAACATACAAACATACAAACATACAAACATACGTGCGACCGACCCTTCTCAACACTAGACCTCTCTCGCTTCGCTCGTTCGGTCAATTATGGGATCAAATTGCGATATTTGCGGGCTATATAAATCAGGATTGTCTTTGACCAAAGCTAATCTGCGTTCGCCCTTTTATGTATGAAACGCTCCATTGTGTTTCACATTTTAGAGGTTGAAAAGTTTAAGATTCATTTTGTTTATCCCGTTTAAAGTTGATGATGATGAAAATGTATTTATTTGCGAGACCAAAATACCTTTATAGTTTCATTCAGTAAAATATTTACATTGATATATAAACATTGAATATATTTAACAATCAAATCTGTTGAAAATTCTACGCTAATTTCCTTGGAGCATTGAGGGCGAGCGATACACGTAATTTTCATTTTGTTGGTCGCAAGCATTGGGCGGCAAGGAACCTAGGGATAATTCTTTCAAATCAATATAATGTTGGGTTGCCTCAAACAACTACCTCAACGTTTCAGGTAGTTTGATGATAAGTTATGATCAAGCGGTTAGACACAATCGTCAGTTGACACATTCATAGCACTCACACACTTTAATTATTTTTGATCGCGTATTTGGCACTTATTAATTACTAGCGACCCGTCCCGGCTTCGCACGGCTATATTACGCATGTATTATTCATATAAACCTTCCTCTTGAACCACTCTATCTAATAATAAAAAAACTGCATCGAAATCCGTTCCGTAGTTTTAAAGATTTAAGCATACAAAGGGATATAAGGATAGAGAAATCGACTTTGTTTTTATACTATGTAGTGATTAAAATATACAGCTTTCTTTGGAAGAGGAATGAGACTTTTGGGAATGGAACATTTTAGGAAGAGGACATTTTGCGAAAAGCCATTTTGAACCTAAACCATGTAGAATTATAATTTAACATTCCTATGTAAGTATGTGTTTTCTTGTTGACAATATGCTAACAAATACCGCCCTCCCCATTCGAGACAGATTTGCATTTGACAAATTTTTCGTGGACCCAACCCTAGATAGAATTAATGATTTCGCGTGACGACCCCTCCAGTATAATAGAGCGGAAAATATACATTTTAGAGGGGTAAGGGTGTGGTGCAGGTTACAGCGGGTATGTAAACTATAGGGGCTGTCGTGATAACGGCTCGGGCGATTTGGGACGCTAATGCATACCAGAAAGTCACTCGTCCAGAGCTCGTGACTTTAGAATTAGGGTTACGAAGGGTTTTTAATACGAAAAAGTGTTGTTTTAGACGTCTAGGCAAAAGTTGTTCTACGACTTTTGGAAATACGAACATTTTTTTTTCGAAGTTTTTGCATGAAGTAACTGATTTTTGAGTAAAAATTTCTTCAGAACTATTGAAATTAAGTTCAAATATTTGAAGTGATTTGAAAATAGAATAAATAGTGCTACCTGTATTTTTTGGAAATTGATAGTTAAAAAAAAAAAACCTCTACGTTTTTTTCGCTAAAACTCTAACCAAACACAAACGCCAGCGCCCGGAAAGAAACAAAACGCTGAAATTGGAATTCTGATATTTATCTTTTTGTATTATGAAATTGTGTGGTAATTGTTGCATGCTGGCCCGATGTTAAATTAATGTTTATTACATGTTCCTTGCAGAAAGTACTGAATCGATTTCTATGAAAGGAGATAGCTGAGGATCCATGGAATTCTACTATTCATCATCATCATCAGCCGGTGTCAGTCCACTGCTGGACGTAGGCCTCTCCCAAGATACGCCAATGAGCCCGATCTTCGGCTCTTCTTCTCCATTCACTGCCCACCGCTTTGCGTATGTAGTCGCTCCACCTGGTCATTCTACTATTATTATGCCTAAACTTTCCTCTTGAATCACACCGTCTATTGCTTTAAACCGTATCAAAATGCTTTCAGTAGTCTTTGAGTTTATAGCGTTTAGATAGAGAGGGATAATTTGTTTTATATTTTTTCTAGTACATTGGAACAACTGCAAGTGAAACCACAGGAAACAGCTGGTACCTTCATATGCAGCAGTAACCGCAGTAATGCTTTTTGCAGAATCTAGAAAGTTCAACCAAAATGTTGACAAAACAGATTTTCATTAATATACTTTACTTGTTCCGTGTTGTTTCGAGTTTTTGTGTTGTTTCACTGTGGTTGTAAATTAAAATGGATGAATGGTATAAAACCTTTTTTGGTGTGGAATTTTTGGTGACTCGCTGACTGTTTAACAAAAAAAAGTAAGTACTGCTTACGACTAAAAAGTATTTAAACTACTACGTTCACGTAATGCTATGATAACTTTAAGTTGAAGCTCATTTCAAGTTCTAACGACCTGTATGATGCCTATAGTTTCTAAAGGTCTTGAAAAACACATAAGCAGTCTTTCTAGGGTTCCGTATCTCAAAATGTAAAAAAAGGAACCTTAATGAGATCGAACCAAAACGAATCAGTAAATAATAAAAAAAAAGAAATCAGTTACCTACAAACGATGTACACAAAAACAACAATCTTCCATGCCATAATTATAACAATTTGAAATTTAGGCGAAATACATTTGCTTTCGATTCCTATTTATACCTTAATGTGCCATTATGCATTTTGCTCAAAATCAGGTAGGTTTAGCCCACCGTTAAGTAGGTACCTACACCTCTGTTTGGCATCGAGCCAAGTTCCATGAGCATTAAATCAAGCTCAGATTTAATTAGAGACTATTAAAAATGTATTGTACAAAATTATTTACGAATTATACTCGTTATTTCAGATTATGAGAATTTTTCCAACGGTTTTATCTACTGAGTGTTAACTTTAACTGATTTATGAATTGACCAAGATTCTTTGTAAAATGATGTTTATCTTATTTTCTTTTAATAATATTGCACTTTACGTCTAAGATGATTTGAGGACCTAGTTGGCACAATGGTCACCATGCCGGGCTGCCAAACATAGGGTTGCGGGTTTGATTCCTGCCTCAGACATGTATGCATAGATATGTGTCTGTGGTCGGGGTTCTTTCTTATTTAGATAGTCATTATAGTTTCTAATTTAGCATTCTGTCAGTCATTCAGAAGTTTTGCATTTATGAATTATCAATTTTGTCCCATGGACGTGATTTTAGTTGCTCCATTTCAAATGATACTTTCAAATATTTGTAATATTGACCTTTGTGAGCGTGATCACATGAAGAAAAAAAAACCACCATGAGTTTCTTGTGGCTTCTTCTCATTGATCTGTGTAGGTACAAATGTATTAAGCATCCAAATTAATAAAAAAAATAAACTTTGACTTTGTCAAAAAACGCCCTCTGTAGGTATCGAAAATACAATAAAAGATTAAGTTACAGTTTCAGAACACTTAAAAATTCAGTCTACAGTGTAATACCTATCTTGAGTTACAAGGTAACAGATTCTTTGTGAAGTGTATAGGAGTATTATCCGAGTATAAGCCCGCAGAGAACTCTGAAGAATAGGGTACTTTATGGCGCCCGTTTTAAGCTGATCTTAGGAACAGTTTCGGATTTTATAAATGTAGAGAATTTTTGAAGAATTTTATTTTTCACTTCGCGGTTTCACCCGCATAAGTCCCGATTCTGTGGGAATATTAGGATAAAAAGTAGCTTATGTTACTTCCAATGAATCAATGTATCCTCTTATTAAAATTCATCAAAATCGGTTTAGTAGTTTCGGAGCCTATGCAATTCAAACAAATACTCAAATTTCCTCTATAATATTAGTACAGATAGACAAAGCTCTCAAAGTCAAAGACAAAATTTCAGATGGACTCACTCGCATGAGATTAGATTGTCTTAAAAACTAAGTTAGGATGTGTGTCTTTGGAATGCGCCCACCAATGAGAAAAGGAGAACGATATTGTTTATAATTTTTTGTAATCATTTATCGTAAGCACTGTAAGTACCTATAATTTAACTTTAACATTTTTGCTGAAATTAATTATTAATATACTTGGATTCAGAATTTTTCGCTCTATCGAAACTCTTCGAACACCCTAACATTATTCTAGAACACCCTAGAAAGTATTCTAGGGTTTTCGTAGGTAAGAATTCCGGGGATGCATTTGACTATTACTTTACATGGTCAGAATTTCGCCTGTGGCCTGTGTGCACCAAATATTTCTTGGGATAACCTTGTTTCAAATCCTATACTTATATATTTTACTTTTTCAGAGCATATATCAAAAATAAATCTTTTCTCTTTATAATATTTGTAAAGAATGACTTTTTATTTACTTACCAATTTTTTTCTCTCATTGTATTGAATTTAGAAGTGTATTCGATATATTCAAAGCGATATGAGACTAATAATACGATATGTTTCAAATTCACATTACAATTTTCCAATATATAAAACTAATATTCATTTTGTATTCCATGAACTAATATCCATTTTGTATTCCAAATAAAATACGATAGATACGTCAAATCTAATAAGAAGTGATTGTATGTTACGTAAATCCAATTCCATCGACAGACGTAACTGTCACAAAATTTATGGCACCGCAAATATATTTGTATAGAATTTATGTCTTATCACGATGGAGTAGGGTTTAGTATTGATCGATGTACAATTAGTGTTGCCAACTAGGTTTACGTAAAAGGTGCTAAATTAAACATAAAAGAATACTAAACGACAGTGCATACAGCGCCATCTCGCCCCAAGCTAAGCTACTGGGCTTGTGTTATGGGTGCCAGACAATGGATAGAATACCTACTTATAAACTTTTATTTTGCAAAAACATACATAATATAATACTGAAACACCAAGACCAAAAACAAATATCTGTACATAAATATTTTTTTAAGGGTGAAATCGATCCCACCTTTTTTAACACTTAAAAAAGTGCTAAAAAGGTGCTAGCTGTTAAGACGAGAAATAAAAGTGCTAAATCAGTACCTATAAAAAGTGATAAATTAAGCACCAAAAGTGCTAAATTGACATCACTATAGACAGTTTAGGTTGAACTCGATCTATCAAATGTTTGACTGGTATAAATTCAACGCCAGATGTTGCTAATCGTTTGTACCACGTTGGGCGCCAATTTTTGGTACGGTTTCCGTTTCACTTCATTTTTACGTGCTGTTGTTGAGTTTTTTTTGTGATTAATTTGCTGGATGTTGAAGAAAATAACACGCTTCTAACGATGCTTCATTTGTCAAATTATGATAAGTCATTTAGAAGATATGCTGAAATAGATAAAAAAAGTCACATACACGGGTCAAAAAAAAGAATCCTCCCTCTTATCTTTGGCACAGTTAGGCAATTAAGTGAATTTATTAATAACTAGCTCTGCGGTTTCACCAGCATAAGTCCCAATCCCGCAGGAATTTCGGGATCAAAAGCAAATGTCCTTTTCCATTCCCTAAACTGCCATTATGACGATTCTCATCCAAATCTGTTCAGTCATTTGACCGTAAATTTTGTATTTATAATAATTATTATTTTCCCGGGTCTTAATCGCGTATTTTTTGTCTCCTCGCGACCATAGTCATGGTAACATAGTGTAACATAGTTGAAACGACGAGGTAAGAGAAATAAAAAACAAAAAATACGCGATTAAGACCCGGGAAAATAATTACTATGAATACAAATCGTGTGAGTTTAAAAAGTTTTTTATAATAATAGTAAGGATTTGATGCGAAAGATTCGCGGTTATAAATATTTCTAATTTAAACTTTCAAACACACATTTTGAGTAAAAAAATTGTTCCACAAGTTTCGATTTTTTAATAAAATTAATCGAATCCTAAATTGTTTACATTACAGGTAAATAGTTATCTACACGATCTAATAATATTAGATTTTGTATTCGAAGTAGACTTATGTTGGAAATCTTGAACCTTATTATCTTAGGGATCAGAGCCAATCCCTGAAACTCGTAAAAAAGGTGCAAGAAATTGCCAGCACAAAAATTTCAATGTCACCAACGGAGACATCGTTAAAATTTACAGATTCGACAGTATTTTTTTCTTTTTATATATTATTTTTAACCGACTTCAAAAAAGGAGGAAGTTCTTAATTCGATTGTATCCATCTAGCTAGACTTATAATAAGTGACAAAATTAAGAAACTTTGACTAGTTAAAATTCTTAAACTACTTGCTCAAATTGGATGATGTTTGAAATATACAGAGTTCATACAATGCTTGCTTGGTATCTGGAAATTTAGGCTTTTAGTTTTATCCACAACGAAGTTATAGGGGTTCGAAAATGGCCTGAACTGTTTCGAGAAAAGGATGGAACGGCCGTGCCGCTTTTTTGCCCGACTTAACCAGATACTGAGGTTAGATTTTTTGTTTTTATATTTGTAAAGAGTAGATTCCGAAACTACTGGACTGATTTTGATGAAACTTGGTATGAGGATACATTGATTCATTGGGAATAACATAGGTTATTTTATATCCCGATATTCCCTCGGGATCAAAACTTACACGGGTGAAACTGCAGGGCGCAAAAATCTCGATAGTGCATGAGCTGAAAAAAAGTACCTAGAACTATCAAGCTTTTCTTGTCACGATCCATTTTCGCTCTAGCCAATCTACAGACTTTTTGTATTGAAGCAATTTCTTTTATTTTCTATTTGAAATACGTACTGTAACTCGAAACGAACAGTAGAAAATATAGACCATTAAGTTTCAATATTAGGTACACTTTCGAAATACCTAATCATCTAAAAGCCTCACCGAGAAGTCGCAAAAATGGGGTCAGATAAAAAACTTTGCATACGAACTAATACAATGTGTAACGGAAACCCCGTGATCTCTTTTAGGTACTAGTTGCTAGTAGGGACCAAAAGGACGTTACCAAAAAAATAAAAAATATTTAATAGGTACAAAAAAGTACCATTGAGCTTCGTTTGAGTCGTCTTGGCGAATGCAATCTTACACTATTTTATTTTATTTCTTAATTTTTGAGTAAATTAGAGTCTCTCTAAGGAATTTCCCTTTCACTGTTATTGGCAGGGAGCCCATAAGTAAATAATGGTGTTGTCAATTTTTAAAAGATCCCTAAACTCTGTCTAACTTTTCCCAAGAAAAAAAATGTTTTTGATTTTTTTTTGGGTACAAGTCCATGTATCGTCGTTTGCATTATTGCAGACCCACCGTAGAGCTCCAAAACGACTGTTATAAGAATGTTTTCATCACGAGCAAGATTCTAGACACCTGCTTTAGTTGAAGTTTAAAGTCTTCTAACTCATCAATTAATTAAACAAAAATTATTAGAATGCAAACATTCCAATAATAGTAATTTTCGAACTCTACCGAGGGCTGCAATTATGCCGCCGACTGTACCTAAGAGAGATATCAGGGTTTTTGTCACACGCTGTATGTATACTGTATCATCTTAAATTATATCCACTCGAGCATATTGGCTGTATCGAACCACGCACGATGCAGAGGGGACGTCGGGGAAATGCAGGTAGGTATCTAATGCAGTTTACTAAGATGCAACGAATTTATGGCATCGTAAAAGTCTGATATAATCCCCTTAAATTGCTGGGGAAAGCCCCCGCAGTCCCCTGTCGACTCTATGTGAGTGTAAGGGTGATTTCACATGAAGGGGAGACAAGGGCATCTATACTATATTGTTGAGTGTAGTATAACGAAGTGGCAAGAGGCGCGGACTTCATACAAATAGCTAAGACTTCTTCTTTTCGTGCCTTTAAATTTTATCTAGCCAATACTACACCATAGCTACGGCAGCATCATTGGCCATATTTAGGTTGACCAAAGTGCAGATGTTGGGGCACAGTAGACATTGGAAACAAGATCCATCGATTGTGTAAAGCTCCCACAGTATTAGAGCTCCTTCGAAGTGAAATCTCTTAAACGTAGACATCTCTTAAATTGTTCTAAATATTTATTTTTGTCGTATGCTAGTCCAAATAAATGTTTTTCTATTCTATTCTATTCTAAATCCTAAAAAAAGTTGGACTAAAACCTATTTAATAACTCTCAGCCGGCAGAAAAACCGCAGCGGTTTATTCATACATTTTTAATATAGCGCCACCTGTCTGCCAGTGGATGAATTAAACAGGGTCACTGGATGGTATATCTTAATTATTGTAAAACCCACACTAAATCGGTGAGGCTGTAGATGCATTACACATCGACATCGCACAAGTAGATACGAAGTAGCGAGGCGAGACTTTGATTTGACCAATCACGAGCCCGAACACAGACGAACTTTATCGATGTATAGTTGTGTTGCATCTTTCGACATACAGTTACATTATACATACATATGTTTTACATGGAGGTGACATCGATGTGTGCTGTGTTAAGTGTGATGTGCGATGCATCTCGCTCATTAAGGTGAAGTAGGACCTGAAAAACCCCTTTCCCTTTCCCACGCGTGCGCCGCGCGATGATTCTATCCCTTTCCACCGCGCGCCGCAAAATGCCCGTTTTAACTGTTTTATGTAATTAAAAGACTCACATCTATTTTAGTGAAAAACCATCTGTACTACCTTATGGTATTTGATGTAAAGTTTATGAAAATATACATTTTGTACTTGTTTTTTCTTTACAATCGCCGTAAAATTGTAAAAGCTCGCTAACAGCGATTTATTTCTATCGAGGCAAATCATTCTAATCGTGTGTCGAAGTGTATGACAATACAAAGCATTTCTTTACATTTACGACAATAGGAATATCATTCTATGGATTTTAGTGGTTGATACCCAAAAACTGTTTCTAAGACACCTCTATCGTACTTCTGGTCATACCACTTCGGCTTAAAAAACAATCGTGTCTCTTTAGTTACCGTGTCGCTGCCACGTCCGCGCCTCTTGTCGCTTAACTATAACTGCCTGTTCCAAAGGTGAATATGTGCAGGGATGTGAAGGGATTCGTAAGGGCTTTGTGTAGTGATGTATTGTGAATTAGTTACTTTGTTTTGTACTTTCAAAGTTTGTAATGGGAAAGCTATTTCTGAGAGACGTTATTTGCTTTTTACGAGTGTTACACGTTGTATTTATAAATCTTTTAACTTTGGTTGTGAAAAAAATAAAAACACATATAACCGTGTAATGTTAGTACCTAATGAGCTGTGTTGTTCTAGTGGCAGATACTCTGACTTTCATTCCAAAGGTCGTGGGATCGGATCCCGGCCGGCCGTGCACCAATGTATGTTTCCTACGAACAAATATATGTTATGTACGCTATTAACGAAGCTCTAGGTGAAGGAAAACATCGTGATGAAACCCGCGGCTTAGTTGTTACCAGGCGTAGACGAGTTTTTTCTTCTGGATACTGTCAACTAAGTTGGAGGATAGTATAGGCTTAAAGCAAGCGTATTACTCCATTTAATACATGTCCCAGGCACTACAAATAATCTAGATTAGATGTAAAAGGCTAATTAATAAACAAATTATTAAAATTGAGTTGTTGTCGTTGCCTGGGAAGGTTTCGGCAGCACCATCATGCTCTGAACGACATTATGCGCGGAGCCCTGGTGTCAGCTAATGTTCCTTGTGTGCTGGAGCCCCCCGGGCCACAGTCGCACGGATGGCAAGCGTCCCGATGGATTGACCCTCGTTCCATGGCGTAGGGTTTTTAAGAGATGGGGTCTGACGAGACCAGCCGCCGCCGTGGGGCAGCAGATGAAATGTGTAAGCGCTCCTGCGTCCCCGGCACTCACGGCGGAAAGAGGACACCGAGGGGTTTTAGTGGGTAAACCTCTGGCTGCCCACCACCACAGGCCAGAGGGAGCCCCACACATCCCATCCGCTTCCCCCGAAGCGGCAGGACGGTGCATAAGTAAGGCTGCATTTCCCCTCGTTAAAAAAAAAAAAGATGTCTCATATGGGACGCAACTTGCGTCAATACGGTGAGTCATCTGCCTCTCACGGCAAGAGTGGCTGGTGTGGCTGCCGAAACTGCTGCGGGAGTAAGCACTCGAAGTATGCTCCGCTTGCCCAGAACTATATTTTGTGCCTGTGGCGTTTGAAACGTCTGGGGTTGGGGGGCTGAGGGGACTACCATTTGTGAGGGAGATTGGCTGTCGCCTCCGGGACAGGGGGTTTGATCCGCGTTCCGGGGCGTTCCTGGTGCAAAGGCTGTCGATAGCGGTTCAGCGGGGTAACGCTGCTTGCATATTGTCCAGCTTTGCACCTAGAACGTTGGGGAGGGGTCTGTTTGATTAGGGTTAGTTTTTTTTCTATTTTTGTGTGTAAATTGTATATTTAGATTTAAGTACTTAATTCGTTTTTCTAATTATCGTATAAAGTTATATTATTAAACATAGTGTTATGGGTTCGACTTTACAAATAAAGACAGGTTTACATAAAACAAAATATAATAAAAAAGTGCCACCAGTACAATCCCGCACACATCTACCCTATGTCTCGATATATCGGACGCGACTAAAAACTAAGTACAAATTATCTAAAAACTATGTAATATTAATTATTATGGTTAAACTTAATCTAATTTGGACGCCAGGAGAGTTTTTGGGCGGAACCCTTCCAAAACCAAGCCTCGGCTGGCTGCTACTTAGATTGTTTTCGGGGTTGGTATAAAGGGCGTGACCGTAAGCTAGAACAAGATGACAAATATTCATTTTACGTATTCAAATCTTGTTTTAAACATTTTGTCCGCATATAATACTGTGCAACTCACCCCTTTGCGCACGAACACACACTTAAAATTGCAAGAATTGCTAAAATAAAATATAAATTTCCAAAATTATTAAGGCACGAGAAATGGCGGTAGTCGTCGACCACACAACGTCCGACGCAGTTGACCGCTCGACCTCTAGTCCCTTCACTTCATTTTGCTTTTTATTTAATATTAAATTACTATATTTGTGTCAAGAAGGTACCTGTACTATTTCGTAATGCCTCTAACCGTATTTAGAATATTTTGGTGTGAACAAAAAGACTATACCGTGCTGTGGATTGAACCCCGTGTCGCCGGTGTCGTGGCCGGCATCTGTATCATTACGCCATTTGTGCTTGTTTAGGGACATCGAATTTAACAAGCACATGATATGCAGCGTACGAGGTTTGCAACAGTGCGCGATCTAACATAATAGTCCCTCACCGACCAAAAGAAATAAAATGGTTACATTTTATTTCTTTTCAGAACGAATACTGTCCCAAACTGGTTTCAGGTCTTTGGCATGCCACATACCAATTGGTTTTCCGTACGCGTTATTAAGACGGAACACGTTTTCCGACACCTTGGCCACAATGATAGCCTTCTCAAATTTGGGGGCAAGTTTAGCCATGAATTTGGCACTTGCGTTAGAGAGAAATTTCGTCCTTCTCCAAACTACTTCTCCTACGTTAAAGTCGGCCATTCTGCGCTTGACATTGTACTTGTGTTTACTTTTATCATGGGATGTCTTCAGCTTTTGTGTAATCTTCTTGTAAAGTAGATTTCTACGTTCCACCTCAGCTAGATATCCTGTTGTGTCCACAAGCACACTTTTGTCCAGCACCTGCATGTCAACTGGATTGTCATTGGGTGAATGTGGAATGGCAGTTTCCCTTCCAAAAAATAAATATGAGGGAGTAAGACCTGTTGTTTCATGTACCGCTGTTCTAATTGCATGACCGATGTGATGTATATTTACATCCCACTCGTTATGTTTTTTGCTGGTAATATATGTCGATATCATAGTCCCTACAACTCTATTGACTCTTTCCGTGGGGTTGCTCTGCGGATGGTAGTTGGGAGTGTACCATATCCTACTATGATATTTTGAAACGAGATCTCTAAATAAATTCGAGTTGAATTGTTTTCCGTTATCGGAAATGATTGCTTGCGGAACTCCGAAGAGCAGAAATTGTTTTTCTAACGTTTCACAGATTTTCTCCGCTTTCCCAGATCTTAGTGGAAATAATAGTACAAACTTGCTAAATAGGCACGTAATTACTAATAGCATTGTATTGCAACTCTTACTCTTAGGAAACGGTCCCATTAAGTCCAAAGAGATTACTTGCCACGGTCGTGTGACCGATCTATGATGTCCCATATGACCCATGGGTAGTTGCTGAGATACTTTTACTTTAGCACAATCGTCACACTTACCTACATGCTGTTTTACGTCCGCTAGCATATTGGGCCAATAAAAGAATTGTTTGACTCTAAATAAGGTCTTACGAACACCCATGTGTCCAGATGTTAAGCCGTCGTGGCACCGTTTAAGTACGTCTGCCCTTAGTGCGTTCGGGACAAACAATTTCCAGTCACTTGATTTGTCCGGATATTGTTTAAGGCAAATTTTTCTGTATAACACTCCATCTCTTACCTGCCACCCAGAATCATTACCATCCAAAACCTGTGCTACCTTATTCTTATACCACTCGTCCTTATGTCTATCTGATATTCTAAGATCGCAACTACTATCTACCAGTGCATCAACCGCCCTCGACAAAGCATCAGGTACCACGTTAGATTTTCCGGGTCTGTGGACAATGTCAAAGCTGAATTGTTGAAGTTTCATGGCCCACCTGGCAAGTCTTCCGTGAGGGTCTTTCATTTTGTGCAGCATTTGTAGAGCACTGTGATCCGTAATTACAGTGAAGTGGGAACCATCTACATATGGCCTGAACTTGTCTATGGCATGCACTATACTTAGGAGCTCCCTTTCCGATGTCGAGTATGACTGTTCTCTATCGTTCAATTTTCTACTTAAATATGCAATTGGCTGTTCGGCTCCATCCATTTTCTGACATAATACCGCACCAATTCCTTTGCTTGATGCATCGCACTGAATAATGAATGGTTTACTAAAATCTGGACATGATATGACTGGAGTAGATGTTAGCAGGGTTTTTAATTCTAAAAATGCCCTTTCAGCCTCTTCAGTCCACATAAACTTCCGAACCTTCCTACCCTTTGTTAACTCATGTAACGGAGCTGCCGTAACGGAAAAGTCCTTTACAAATCTACGGTACCAACTTGCTATGCCTATAAACCTTTTTAGCTCTGTGATGTTCCTAGGCCTGGGAAAGTTTAAAATGGCCGACACCTTATCGGGATCAGTGCGAAGCCCCTGTTTGTCTACAATGTAGCCAAGGAAACGCATGCTAGGTCGAGCAAATTTACATTTTTCTACGTTTATAGTAAGCCCTGCCTCCCTCAATACATCCGTCACCCGTTTTAGAATTTCTATATGCTTCTCAAAGGTATCAGAACAAAGGACTATATCATCTTGATAAGCCCAAACATTCCCCTCTAACGCATGAAATAGGATGTCCATCAGTCTTTGTAGGGTCTGAGAAGCATTTACAAGTCCAAACGGCATGACCTTAAATTGATAAAGGCCTTTGCCAGGAACGGCAAATGCGGTTTTTTCCTTGCTGGATTCTTCTAATTCTATTTGCCAGAATGCTGATTTTAGATCTAATGTTGTTAGGTACCTAGCATTTCGCAGATTATCCAAAATCGATGACACCTTTGGTAAAGGGTATGTATCCCTTTTGGTTACTTTATTCAGTTGTCTACTGTCCACACAAAGTCGGTTTGCTCCGTTGGGCTTTTTAACGAGCACTATTGGGGAGCACCACGGACTATAAGATGGTTCGACGACGTCTTTAACTAGCATATCAGCCAATTCACGTTCAATTTCCTTTTTGATTACCGGTGAAAACTCGTATTGTTTACGATAAATTGGTTTACTATTACCTGTATCTATATTATGTTTTATAATCTTTGTTCTACCTAACCCATGTCCAATTTGATTTTCTATTTCTCTGATTACCAGTGTTAACCTTAACTGTTCTTCTTCGTTTAAATTGTCTTTTCCTATTAGAGCTATCGATTCCTCAGCAATACAATTAACCTGTCCTTCGTGAACATTACCTTTAAACTTAAATTCAATATTAAACGAATCAAAAAAATCTTGCCCTAATATAAGCTCTTGTGATAGATTAGGCATTATTAATAGCGGTACAACTTTAAATGTGTCATTAAATTGAATCGGAGCGTCAATTACTGCGGTTAAGGAGTGGCCAGTACCATCTGCAGTTGTCATACGAATTGGATTAAGGTTTTGTACTTTAACACCCATACTTGTTAGTACTTTTGAAAAATCGGAGCTAACTACCGAGCGTGAAGCGCCAGAATCTAATAATCCGCTAAATGACTTGCCCAGAATGTTTATGTGCACATACGACCTATTGTCCAACTCTTTTCGAAATGTCAATGGCAATAATGTAAGTTTCGTCATAGCGTTGCGTACGTATTTCAGCCAATCTTGCCACTCTTTATTATGATTGTAATCATCTTGGGGAGCGTTCATTGGGCGGGATCTTGACGCTCCCCTACTGCGTTTCCCTTACACAAGCAATCCTTAGTGGTCACCCCGAAACGACCGCATCTATAACAGAATAAACGCTGTTTGGGCATTGAACATGACCGAAACAAATGGCCGGACTCGCGACAGTTCCAGCACCTCATTTTGGAGTTATTGCTTGTGTCTGGGTTTTTAATCTCACTTATCTTTTCCGTAGCTTGACTTTGTTCATTCGATCTATATGCCAAGTCAGGTTCTATAGAATTGACTAGAGCTTTTGGTTCTTGAAACCTATCACAATTTATCTTTGTCCTCTCGATAATCCTGAGTACGTTGATAAGATCGAAAATTGAGGTGAATACGTCCCTACAAATGGCTCTCTGATAATAAGGTTGTAGATTTTTCGTTATTATCATAATCTTTTCATATTCACTAATTTTGTTAGGAAGTCTGTTAAATAGGTTTTGCATGACCGAGATAAAAATGAGTACTGATTCGCTATGTCCTTGTGTCCTAGATTTAGCCTCTGATAGCAGTTCTTCTTGGTAGAATGGTGACTGGAAGGTGCGCTTTAACAGTAACACCAGTTCACTCCAATCACTGACGTATTCCCTATTCGCTCGGAACCAGATTAAAGCATCACCTTTGAAAAAGTCGATGGCGTGTCTATAAAGATCGTCCTCAGTTGCATTTCTGGCATCCTTCAATTCATTAACGCGCTCTATGAATGCGTTAACACTATAACTACTATCTCCCGAGAACTGTACACCCCATTGACTAATAGGTACTAACTTGTTTTTACGAGACTGATTCTCGTGGACTGCTGTTGAATTAAACACATTGGCCTGAGGAAGTCTTTCGTGAAATGTCTCAATGTCAAAGTCATCCTGCGCAAAACTGACCCGTTTGTGTTCCAAATTGGGTTTCGATACATGCTCTGTGACCAACACGCCATTTCCTGTTGCTTTGCTGGATGTTGATGGTACCCCGACATCAACGACACGGTCTTTTTCAATTTCATCTAATATTTTCTTACTGTCCTCACCAAAGGACCTTTGTAAGGCTTCCTTCATTGCAGGAGTAATCTTCTCATCATCTTCTAAGTCATCCTTACGTTCTAATTCGTTCAACAAAATCACCGCTTTTTCCGTAAGAACCTGCTGCCTTTCTTTGTCTATTTGCTCAACTGCATAAATTAACTTGAGCCTATTGACCACATGAGAAAGACGGGTTACCAGACGTTTATATAAGTTTCTATCAGGTTTCTCATTCAATTCCGAAACGTACCTCACTATAGTGTCTAGTTTGTTTGAGCAAATTTCTAGTTCGTCATCAGGATGTTCAACGCAATTAGAGGTTGGTTTTATTGAGTAGGATACTTGTTGAGCACTTTCGACAATCATCATTTTCTTTAAAACTCGTTTTAAGGCAGACACCAGGCCGCCCGGTTGCACATAGCCACGACACGCGAGTTCAAACTCCAGCTCATCTTTCAGCAAGAACTCAGGATCCATCTTGAAATAGTACGATAGTAATATTACGCACGATGTTAGGTAGGTATATCGATTTTCGTGATTGTGCGTAGCAGGGTGATAGTTGCAAGACGTTATAATTTTTCAATCAGGCCGTCAAAAAAACAAACGTTATATCTTCTTTTAATTACACTATAATCATACTCTATACTTAAGAACCTTAATAAACCTGCCAAAACCCTTTTTTAACGTTGGGCGTCATTTGTTATGGGTTCGACTTTACAAATAAAGACAGGTTTACATAAAACAAAATATAATAAAAAAGTGCCACCAGTACAATCCCGCACACATCTACCCTATGTCTCGATATATCGGACGCGACTAAAAACTAAGTACAAATTATCTAAAAACTATGTAATATTAATTATTATGGTTAAACTTAATCTAATTTGGACGCCAGGAGAGTTTTTGGGCGGAACCCTTCCAAAACCAAGCCTCGGCTGGCTGCTACTTAGATTGTTTTCGGGGTTGGTATAAAGGGCGTGACCGTAAGCTAGAACAAGATGACAAATATTCATTTTACGTATTCAAATCTTGTTTTAAACATTTTGTCCGCATATAATACTGTGCAACTCACCCCTTTGCGCACGAACACACACTTAAAATTGCAAGAATTGCTAAAATAAAATATAAATTTCCAAAATTATTAAGGCACGAGAAATGGCGGTAGTCGTCGACCACACAACGTCCGACGCAGTTGACCGCTCGACCTCTAGTCCCTTCACTTCATTTTGCTTTTTATTTAATATTAAATTACTATATTTGTGTCAAGAAGGTACCTGTACTATTTCGTAATGCCTCTAACCGTATTTAGAATATTTTGGTGTGAACAAAAAGACTATACCGTGCTGTGGATTGAACCCCGTGTCGCCGGTGTCGTGGCCGGCATCTGTATCATTACGCCATTTGTGCTTGTTTAGGGACATCGAATTTAACAAGCACATGATATGCAGCGTACGAGGTTTGCAACAGTGCGCGATCTAACATAATAATAGATAACAGATTTTTCGGTCGATCGCTATTGGCCAAATAAATTAAAATATACTTATAGATACGCACGTCGGAAGTGCTGTCATTTCACCTAAGTTCTGGCCAAAATGTGTTTAGGGCGGAGTTGATTTGATTTATTGATGTCCCCACTGTCTCCGCCCAATGCGAGTAACAACTAAATGTAATAAGTCAATGGGTGATATTTAGTGACAATTTAACGTGAAATGCAGGACCAATTTCAATTATTCTTTTTTTGTTGTGTTTGTTAATGTATGGAGGAGGTTCTGATATTTTTTTTATCGAATCATGCGCAGCTAGTATAAATAAATAAAAAAATAACAAAGTATCTTTTGAATATTTTTTCTACGCAATTGTAGCGCCTACTTATTGGCCTTTTAATCTATATAATTTAAAGCGCCAGCAGTAGTGCCTGGGACAAATAGGTATTAGAGCAAGTAGGTTCACCCAAAAACTTTACCACGCTCCCAGACTAGTCGACGACCATGATATGTATGCATATCTATGCATATACTATGATATATAATAGTATGCGTCCGCGAGCGATCCGAGTGATGACGACATAGTCCAAACACCGAAAGGTTTGTATTAAAATGATCGGCACTGCCGACTAGTCGGCAGTTTAAAAACCGATTAGTCGGCTGATCGGCTAGTCGGCAAATGCCATAGTCGGCCCATCTCTACTAACTAGTCAATACGTACGGAGCCAAGTAAGCCGCGAGTTTTATCACGATATTTTCCATCACTGTAAAAAAGCAATGTTGATTAGCGCACATACAGCTATACTAATATTATTAAGCTGAAGAGTTTGTTTGTTTGAATGCGCTAATCTCAGGAACTAAACTGGTGCGAATTGAAAAAGTATTTTTATGTGGATAGGCCATTTTTCGAGGAAGGCTAATAATAGGCTACTTTTTATTATGAAATCTTCATCGGGACTTACGCGGGTGTACTGCGGGGCGCAGGTAGTTTTAAAGGAAAATTAATCGGTGCAGCCGGGCGGCGGGGATTTAAACCCACGACCTTTAGAATGAAATTCGAGATATCTTACCACTAGGCCAACATTGTCCAAGATGATGCGCCACGATTCTGATATTTACCGATATTAAAATGATAAAATTTAACAACGATATTGAGGGGTGTCACGGTCTTAACCAAATCGTAACGCTTATGGTTAATGGAGCTTAGAAAATTTAAAAAAAACTAGCTGCGCCCCGCGGTTTCACCCGCGTAAGTCCGATCTTTAAATTCTCACCGTTTAAACCTTCCCTGGACTACGACAAACACAACAAAAAAAGAATTGGCCAAATCGGTCCAGCCGTTCTCGAGTTTTAGCCAGACTAACGAACAGCAATTGATTTTTATATTATAGACTAGCTGCGCCCCGCGGTTTCACCCGCGTAAGTACTCACCGTTTAAACCTTCCCTGGACTACAACAAACACAACAAAAAAAGAATTGGCCAAATCGGTCCAGCCGTTCTCGAGTTTTAGCCAGACTAACGAACAGCAATTGATTTTTATATTATAGACTAGCTGCGCCCCGCGGTTTCACCCGCGTAAGTACTCACCGTTTAAACCTTCCCTGGACTACAACAAACACAACAAAAAAAGAATTGGCCAAATCGGTCCAGCCGTTCTCGAGTTTTAGCCAGACTAACGAACAGCAATTGATTTTTATATTATAGAATAGGGTAACATTTCGAAGAAATTGAACACCACTTTAGAGTGTATTTTATTTTATTTAAGTTACTTGTCTTTTGTACGATTTTTAAGGTTAAGAATTCTCATTTTTAAAACTATTTTTTTTTAAATTAAGGTTATTCATACATAAAACAATCGATAAAACTTAAAATGAAATAGTATAATTTTAGAGCTAATGACCTCTCCGAGTAAGTAACACAGCTGATTTTCGATAAAAAAAAATTAATTAAGTTTATTGATACATAAAACAATCAATAAAACTTAAAATGAAATAGTATAATTTTAGAGCTAATGACCTCTCCGTGTAAGTAACAGCTGATTTTCGGGTACATATAACCTCAAAATTTTCGGAAAAATGATCTAATTTCAAACCAAACAAAAGTTTATTTTCAAGTTGCACAGAACCATCTTAAAAATTCCTACTAATATTATAAAAATGAAAGTTTGTGTGTGTATGTTTGTTACTCCTTCACGCAAAAACTACTGCACCGATTGCGATGAAACTTGGTATCTAGATAGCTGGAGACCTGGATTAACATAAAGGCTAATTTATATCCAGATATTCCTACGGGATTAGGACTTTCGCGGTCGAAACTGCGGTAACTATATAGAACTAAATAAACGACAGGTAAGAAACCTGCCTCGTCTTTTTTGAACACATCAATACAAATTCTTATTTATCTTGTATATCCTTGCTTATAAATCAGCTCCAATGTCTATCATCCTCTATTACCTCGCCCGCCTCAAGACAACGATTGCGACTCGATATTATCTACCTGGAGAATTCACTCGTCCAATCACATTTCTTGTAGAGAGCTTGTGATATTTTGAGTGTTCGAGAACATAAGTGTACTGAATTACGTATGAGTGGGGGTTTGTTTATGTTTGTCTTTGGAGTGTTAGCCATAGCTAAACACTCCAAAGACAAACATATCAATTTGACCATATCAAATTGATGAGGTGCACAGAAAAAAAAGAAATAATCTTCTCTCTGTCATAGAGGTAGCTTTCTTAGTCTATGGTAGCTATTATATTATGGTCGAAGCTCTCTATAGAATTATTCTTGGTTTGAGTAAAAGTCTAGTAAAAAAAATGTAATGGGTTATTTATGCCTGTTCCCGAATTTGAATTCGCAAAGAACAATTGGTAAAAGTTCAAAGAGTTTTAGCCATTTGACCTGTACATAACTACCTATTTTAAATTTTCATGACCATATTTTAATTTATTTAACATTATACGTTGATAAATGATATAATAGTTGTGTGACATATTTTAACTATTGCATACATTTTTAATCTAAAATTGCATGCCTCATGTGCCGAATAGAGTGTTCTTTTATTTCATGAATGAAATAAACGAACACCAATATAAGTTCCTATCTCAAACACCTTAATAAGTACCTTTATCACTACATAGTATAAAACAAAGTCGCTTTCTCTGTCCCTATATTCCTTTGTATGCTTAAATCTTTAAAACTACGCAACGGATTTTGATGCGGTTTTTTTTAATAGATAGAGTGATTCAAGAGGAAGGTTTATATGTATAATACATGCATAATATAGAAGTGCGAAGCCGGGGCGGGTCGCTAGTTCGCAATAAATGAATTGAATTGAAATATCGAGCAATTTCGCCAATCTCGCCGGTTCATTTACGTTTCTAGTGTTTACGGTTTGTATACGGTTACGTGGACGTTGACCTTAATACACCAACAAAAGGTAAACATGAAATTTTTCATCCTTCAAACCTTAGAAAAGCAACACAATCTGAAAAGGGTCGCTGAACAAATGTTATAGTAATTTATTGTTATGATAAACGATGGCTACCTACCCCTTTGAGTACTTCGAGCGAGGTTAGGTTAGGTTAGAAACCTTTGTGATGTAAGGAACAATTTCCGGGGTCCCCGCTTTGTTAAGAAAACTAGATTAGAAGTAGAAATAGATCGACCCTTTATCCGTTAAAAAGTGCGCAAAACTAATATGAACTAAATTCTTAACTTTGGTAGGTACTCAGGTACAGTCGGCTGCATAATTGCAGACCCACCGTATAGCTCCAAAACGGCTGTTATAAGAATGTTTTCAACACGACAAAGATTCTAGACACCTGCTTTAGTTGAAGTTTATTGTCTTCTAACTCATCAATTTATCAAACAAAAATTATTAGAATGAAAACATTCCAATAATAGTAATTTTCGAACTCTACCGGGGTAGGTCTAGTCAGAATTGCAAACCCATCGTAGAGTTCTTATATGACTAATATTGGAATGGTTTTATTTTAATATTTATCTAATAAATTCATGAGTTGAAAGATTTTAAACTTGAATTCGAGCAAGACCTTGAAAACATTCTAATAATAGTCGTATTGTAGCTCTACGGTGGGTCTGCAATTCTGACTCCGACCGTACCTGCGGGCAATAAGGGCTACTTAGCACCTTAATTGAAAACTTAATGTTTCGTTAAGGGAAAACTACTTAAAAAACAGGTAATTACATAAATATTTGCTTTACTGCTCATCTGAAAAACAATTTGTTTATTTTCTTGATATTTTATCACTCATATCAAAGTTTAAAAAAACACTTAGTGACTTATTACTCGTAGGTAGGCACGGTATTGCAAAGACCCTGCTTGCTTTAATTTTTGCTGCTTGATACGGCTTTAATTTGTCGGAACATTGATTTGGCTCAAGTTTAGTTACAGAGATATCAAATTGTTTCTCAGGGTTCTTCTATAAACTAATACTAATATACCAATACGTTGATTCATTGCGAATAACATAGGCTACTTTTTACCCCGATATTCCCACGGGATCGGGAGTTACGCAGGTGAAACCGCAGAGCTCTGTTTCTTTGATATAATTACTGCTACCAGTGCCACACTTTTAATTGGTTACCCATTGGAATAATAACGCACCAGGCGTAATTTATACAGAGCCAGCAATTCTAATTCCTGCTATGCCTGTGAAGGACTACAGTCATACTTTTACCATAACACAACTAGTGTAGGTAGGTAGAAAACGTCACTGAATCATAATCACTACATAGTATAAAATAAAGTCACTTTTCGCCGTCCCTATGCCCCTATGTATGCTTAGATCTTTAAAACTACGCAACGGATTTTGAGGAGGTTTTTTTAAATAGATAGAGTGATTAAAGAGGAAGCTTTTTAGATATAATACATGCATAATACAGCCGCGCGAAGCCGGGGCTGGTCGCTAGGTTTTAATAAAATCCTGATATCGGAACTTTTGCAGGCAAAACTGCGAAGCGCAGTTAGCTGATGATAAAAGAAGATTGATAAAGCAAATACTATCCTGAGTGAGTATTCATATTTATATAAAATCTTTTAACTCTTCAATAAAACGTCTCGATTCTTAAAAACCATGCGGATAGAAAGGCTTTCATTGTATTTTCTTCAGAATTGCGTTTCTAACATATAATAGGTTTCTATTGAAGAAGATGTTTGGGTTACAAATGGTACAGGTGACTGGATAAGTTATAGGGTGAAATGAGGTCGTTTTTAGACAAATGAGTAGGAATTTTTTGGTAGGTTTATTCATGAGTTTTGGTAGGTATTTTTGTTCCTAACGAACTCTTCTCTCGCTGATAGTTAGATAGTTGGGGCAATAATATATTGTACCCTAACATTCTAAATAGTGGAACAATATTTTTCAATATTTTAAACTTTACAGGACTATTTGAGACACTAGACCTATAAGTCAATAGAGTTTATGATACGTTGGACAATCGTTATGAAGCTTTGGACAATACTTAGGTATATTATAAAGCTGAAGAGTTTGTTTGTTTGTTTGAACGCGCTAATCTCAGGAACTACTAGTTCGAATTGAAAAATTATTCTTGTGTTGGATACGAGTAGTCCATTTATCGAGGAAGGCTATAGGCTACTTTTTATTTTGATATTCTCACGGGATCGGGACTTGCGAGGGTGAAACCGCGTTATATGTAATTTAACGGTCAATGAGTACCTATGCTGCAAAGCATAAATAACTATTACATTTCAATATTAATTGCAATATTTGAATATAATTTCTATATCATTTGACTTTGTAGAATATCGTTTTGCGTACACTTTAGGAGTTAATGAAGTTATAATTGCATTTCAATTAAAATAACAGTTCATTTTAGTTTATGAGAATAGCAAAAGCTGACGTTTAGTGTATTTTTTGTAATCGAAATGACATTGCAAGGTAATTTCATCACTATTTAATCACTATACATATTTTTTGATTATTCATGCAGTACCTTTGATTTTTTTATACCTACCAACATAAGTCAAACCATGTCACTTTCACGCTCAGGAGAAAAACCTGCACGCCAGTCAGACTATATGGAAAAGACATTCCTCAAACGGAGGATGCTAAGTACCTTGACCGAAGGCTAACATGGCAAAAGCACATCTGGACCAAACGGAGGCAACTGGACACAAAACTCCGGAACATGTACTGGCTGGTAAATCACAAATCACAGCTTTCCTTCACGAGTAAAATGACCATCTATAAATCCATCTTGAAGCCTATCTGGACCTATGGTATACAGCTGTGGGGCACGGCCAGCAATTAAATAGCAATATCGAAATTCTGCAACAACGGTTCCAGAATAAAACGATGAGAACCATGTTCGGTATCCCCTATTATGTCAGCAATACATACATCCATGCAGACTTGAATATTGACACCATAGCCCAAGAGATTGCAAACTATAGCAAAAAATACCAAGCCAGACTGTCAAACCACGTCAACGAACTGGCGGCTCAGCTTTGTGGCGCAGGAAGCGTGAAACACCGACGCCTGAAAAGACATAGTATCCCTACTCTCCTGGATAGATTCCTGGTCAGCCAATGAATGAAGAGTCGCTGGGCTCTTCCTCTGAATGTTAAAACATAAATGTTCTACCAGACAATGAAACGGCTTATTGTTGACAAACAGATGGCCGCGACTCGATACCTGACAAAGGCAAAAAAAAAAAAAAAAAAAACCAACATTATTTGTCCTATATAAGTATGTACTTTTATTTCTGTTTGCCATATTTATACATTTTAAATTTATCCAATGTTTGACGAGGGAATGGGACTGCTACCCTTAATGCAGGTTATTCATTTAGGTAGGTATTATTATTATAATTAATTTGAACAAATCTTTTCGGATGTAATATCGTATCATTTCATATAATTTTCGTAGAATTTGTATTTAATTTATGTTCCTTTAATCGTATTTTTTTTAAGAGCATTGGCCTTATAACTATTTACTTACGGTCTAGAATCATTTGTCGATCGTCTTTTGCGGTTGATCTTGACTTTTTCGTACATCCTCATCCTAGGTCCTTTGAAACACAATGGAATCAAATCACTGAAAATCTGAAAGCAATAAATCCACGCGCATGCATCTCACGAGCGCAATGAATTAGATTCAACAATAAAATAAGAAAAACCTAGACTTTGTGAACAAGATAGATTGCTTGATTGTTCCGTAGGTAAGATCGTTTCTCGAATTTTAAATAGGTTCTAGAAGTTCTTTTATTTAAGACCAGTGTGAGGCTGTAAATTTCCATACAAAAAGCGGTAACGTCCCATAAACGATGTCCGATTTTGATAATTTTTGAAAATGTTCTAGATTTAATGGAAAACTAATTAGAATTACCAAAAAAAAAAAGTGTGGCACTCGGGGACTGCCGCGGAAAGCTATTGCGTCGTGCGAGCTTCGTACAGTCGTACCATATACATACATACATACACGTTAAGCGAACGCTTGGCCGAGCTACATGATAGGCGGAGTGGACTCCCCACTCCGCCTATCATGTAGCTCGGCCGTTAGGTTTTATTTTCGTTACGGAATTTCTTGATTGGGTCGAATTGATAGAAGAATTATATATAGAAAAAAAAAAATAGTCGTCCGACATTTGTCGTCCGCCATTTGTCGTCCGACATTTGTCGTCCGTCAATAGTCGTCCGTTAATAATCGTAAGTCATTTATCGGGGGTGTTAGGTTTTTTCGTTACGGAATTTCTTGATTCCAAGGCCCGCGATAAAATCTATGCAATAGCTTAAAAACGTAAAAACCTAGAATAAGATGCAGTGAATTAAATGAGACCAAATTTATTTCATTTTGTGAAGGATAAAGGGGGTAAAAACGTTACGGCCCGCAACATTATTTGAAAGCAAACTGAAGGCAATTACGTCCGAACTTAAACTCTATCGCACGATACGGGTCATTTTTGAAAGTACCTACTCGCGCCGCGTATCGAAAACTCATGATTCTCTTAAGTACAAAATAGCAAAGATTTTATCTCAGGAGTCAGGATAAAGAAATATCGTCGGAAATTTCACACAACGACATCTAGTCCAAAGTTAAGCAACTAGGCTTGTATTATGGTGGCTAGATAACAGATACTTTTTTTAAATTTTATTTGTAAATAAATTCTTAACAATTTGCGCCCCGTGTTTTCTCCCGCTTAAGTCCCGATCCCGTGGGAATATTGGGATACAAATTAGCCTATGTGTTAATCCAGGTTTCTAGCTATCTACATAAAGAGTTTTAACGCAATCGGTTTAGTAGTTTTTGCGTGAAGGAGTGATAAACATACAAACACACACACAAACTTTAACATTTATAATATTAGTATACCTATATATACTTACAGAAACAACCAGAAGGCCAATTCTCGTTAATAACATTGTTTAAATTACATTTCAATATCATTTCGATTGCATTTCGATCACAAATAATACCCTCAAAAAAGCTCAAAACACCCTCAAAGTTAGCTTTTTGTAAAAAAAAACTGACTTTGAAGTTATCTTTTGCAATCGAAATGCAATCGGGATGATATTGAAATGTAATTTAAACAATGTTATTAACGAGAATTGGCCTTCAGAAGGCCAATTCTCGTAAATAATCTTCATGCATTTCGATTGCAAAAGATATACTCAAAATCAGATTTTTTTACAAAAAGCTAACTTTAAGGGTATTTTAAGCTACTTTCAAGGTATTTTTTATGATCGAAATGCAATCGAAATGATATTTTAACAATTTTATTTACGAGAATTGGTCTTCAGATCAGAGACAAATTTCTGTATACAGGAAAAGTATTTTTGTAGTGCACATTTTTTTTCTGCTGAATATATGTCGGCAGTGGAGTACATAAACGCAAAAATAATAATAAAATAAACTGGTTGCCTGTAAAGTCGGTATACGGGCGAAAGTTTTACGTGACAACAACTGTGCTCGAGTGGAAGGGACGCGTGCCTTTCACTTTTTATGTCTGTCTCTCTCGCTCTTAGGCGGGCTAACCATGCCCGCGTGCCTCTCACTCGCTCTCATTGTGAGCGCATAACGTCAGCGGAGCGTAACGCAGTTTCTTGAAGTGTCACCCGGCAAACCAATTTATAAAACGTTGTCACGTCAAAAAAAAACAAAACTTAATGTGAAAAACTTCCCGCAATTTCTAAATTATTGGGTATCTCAGTATTGATACACACAGTGACACGTAGGTACCTACCTTCATTTAGAGCGCGCTATTAAACTCGCTGGCGCTAGTATTGTGTCCATGGACTTCGTCGTTTTGTTAGAAACACTTAAATGGTTATAGCTCTGAGAGTTTTTGAGTTAGCTCCAAAATAAAAAAAAAACAATATTTTTATTTAAATGTGCTTAAAACATACCGAAATTTGTGCACTACAAAAATACTTTTCCTGTATAAATATTTGTTCTGAGGCGGGAATCAAACCCGCAGAGGTCAAATAGGTACTAAAAGTTTATAGCATATAATTTATCTTAGGTGTGAGGATTAATTCTAGACCTAGTGTAATATAATTCATGAATTCGACTTTAAACTTGACTTTGCCTCGTAGACAACGTCGAACATAGACTGAATTGAGTTTAGTTAGAGAATAGTGGGTTTAAGGCGATTATTTGAAATTCTCACTAGATTTACATTATAATGCCAGATATTATCTCAAAACTTGAGCTCGACACTAACTTAAGGTGAAAGGGTGCCGGCGCTCTCTCCATACAAACGTAGTCAACTGTTTCCTCCCTGGATAATGACACTAGCACAAATATTTTTGTTGCATAAAATTTATAACTGCCATGTCTATGCGCCTATGTATTGTTCTTTTTCATTTTCTAATTATCATAGAAATTAATATTAAAAAAAAAAACAAAAAAAAAATCAAAATATAGGGGCATGGTCATATTGGTCATAGCAGTTATAAATTGTATGCATCAAAAACATTTGCCCTAGTGTCATTATCCAGAGAGGAAACAGTCAACTACGTTTGTATGGGGAGAGCACCCGGTACCTTTTCCTCTTAAGAAGGCAGACAGATCCAACAATCGGCTTAATATTATTTTGGCAATGTCGAGGTAATTTTTAAAGGGGGTTCATACGCCAATGACCTTTCTACACAGGTTACTAAATAGTTTCTACCGGTCGCCTGCCTTCGTTGGTGAAAATTATTGATTGTTACAAATGTGTTTTGTTTGTCTCAAAGTGCTGAGATGAAATTGTAGGTGAGATCTTTACCGATATTTTGGGGTAATCTGAGACGAAAATTCCTTGTCATTTCAAAGTTATACTAGATTTATTGCTTCATTTTAGGATAGCTTCAAAACTATTGGGCTAAAATTTTTGGCTCAAAGTCACACCATAATATCGGTAAAGATCCAACTTCATCTAAGCACTTTTAAGAAAAACAAAACACATTCGTAACAATCAACAATGTTCACCAACGAAGGCGACCGGTGCCGGTAGTAACTATTTAGCAACCTGTGTAGCAAGCTCGTTGGCGTATAGACCCACCTTAACTTACTATATTCCTTACCCTTTTGTCTACAATTATTTACCCTACCTAGTGTGATCAGGTAAAAATAAACCCTACAACATATATTTCAATGAATGCCATCGACAGACGTCCGTATGTCACACTCGGAGAGCGTTCTGTTCCGAACGGCCACTCGTGGACACTCTGCTTAATTACCGATTTAAATTGTTAAGTTCAGTTGAGTGTAACATTTTGGAACGATACGCATATCAAATTTATTTATTATACTTAGTTTATCGTAGGTACTACAATTATACTACCGTTTTATAAATATGAACAATCGCTGCCTTCCCAAGGAACCCTGGAGCTTGAGGTGTTAATAGAGCCGAAAGCATTTCAGCCACAGGACTTTCACTGCTGAACAACAAAGACTTCCAGAGCTATCGGTTAAGTCATCTGTTCTCCGAATAAATAATCGGAGAAATGCCTTTTTGATATACCTAGTTACCAACCCAAAAAAATGTGAATTACCTATTGCTTGGATTTTTTTTTGTCTGCTCGTCTGTAATAAATAAAATAAATATTACAATACATTCCACACATCGCCATGTAGCCCCAAGCTAAGTAACTAGACTTGTGTTATGTTTGTTTGAACGCGCTAATCTCAGGGACTACTGGTTCGAATTGAAAAATTCATTTTGTGTTTGATAGTCCATTTATCGAGGAAGGCTACTTTTTATACCGATATTCCCACGTGATCGGGAGTTACGCGGGTGAAAGTATACATATAATATTATAGAAACAACCAGACCACAGACAAATATCTAAGCATAAATACATGTCTGAGGCGGGAATCAAAGCCGCAACCCTGTGTTTGTCAGTCCGGCATGGTGACCATTGTGCCAACTGAGTCGTCAATGTAACTGGGTGTAATGTTTGTAGGTGAGATCTTTTCCTACATTTTAATTTATCGACTATAAATTCTTGTATTTTTAATACGAAACAGCACAGCACAATTACATTAAAATTATGAGCAAATTTATTTTTAAACTCATAATTCATTTATTCATTCATACTCAGTGGAATTTATGACTTAAAAATTATAAGTATTATTGTCACCTAATCATCGGGTCCGTTCTCGCGAGTTTCCACCCTGTAATAATCGTCGACTTTTACAGAGCTTATCACTGCGCCGACTCGTAAATTAAAATAATACACTACGATAAATACGAAAGTTGGCAACTGAAAAAGAACCTCAGGAACTCGTTAACAATTACCATTCGGACCAACAACTAACAATAAATTGCAGAATTTACTCGACAATTTTCCATGGTCTGAATTTTTGTGAAATTATATAGGTAATAGGTAGAGTGGCTTACGATTCATTTTATCAGAATTGATATCTACAGTCGTTTGCTAATGGAAAATAATGTTGTACGCAGAGATATTTAAATTACAATAGAGGTAAAATTAGGACATTTTTAGTAGTAGGTAGGTAGACCTACTACTAAAAAAACGACAATAAATGCCTACTAGGCATTTATTGTCGTTTTTTTTATTTTTTGCTTATGCGAATGTTTAAGATAAAACAACAAAGTCGCTCAGCGAGCTATGGAGAGAGCTGTGCAACGAAGTAATTCGCCAGAGAACTAAAGTGATCGACATAGCTCAACGGATTAGCAAACTTAAGTGGCAGTGGGCTGGTCATATCTGCCGCAGGATTGATAATCGTTGAGGTAAACTTGTCCTGGAGTGGAGACCGCGAATTGGCAAACGTTGTGTAGGACGCCCTGTGACCAGGTGGAGTGAGGACCCACGCAAAGCGCTGGGCAGTGAATGGAGAAGAGCCGAAGATCGGGCTCAGTGGCGTATTTTGGGAGAGACCTACGTCCAGCAGTGGACTGACACCGGCTGATGATGATGATGGAGTTATAACAGGTATCTGTTTGGCAAATTTTAGCCATTCATTGGTTCGAGCTGTGCGTTGATTTAACAATCCGTCATTCAAGACTTGAATTTAAGGGGGGTCCATACGCCAACCACCTTGGTACACAGCCTACTAAATAGTTACTACCGGCTCCGGTCGCTTTCGTTGGTGAAAATTGTTGATTGTTACGAATGTGTTTTGTTTTTCTCAAAAGTGCCGAGATGGAATAATGGGTGAAATTTTTACCGACATTTTGGTGTGATTTTGAGCCAAACATTTCCTATAGTTTTGAAGCTATCCTTAAATTAAGAATTAAAACTTGTCTAGCTTTGAAACGACAAAGAATTTTCACCTTAAAATTACGCCAAAATATCGGTAAAATTTCACCTACAATTCCATCTCAGCACTTTTGTGAAAAACAAAACACATTCGTTACAATCAACAATATTAGTTGTAAGCGACGGGTATTTCTGGCGCGTTGCGTTTGGCAACATAAGCAGCCTTAATAAAATTATTAGTTCCTGTTTGTCCCTAAAGTGCCCTGAATTCATATTTGGGGACAGGCAGGATTTTTTTTTTCGAGGTCAGGCATGAATGACCCAGAACACAAACGTCACACTAGACAGAGCTATTTCTACTAGTAAGTAAAAAAAATTGAGACTAAAATGTGTTACTCTGTTGTCTGGGTTTACTTCTGATAAAATAAATTAGGGACAATAAAGGTATTTTAATCTATTCTAGCTTGTATCAAATAGATATTAAAACAGAAAATCGTAATCTGACGACTATAATAATATGCACAGAAATATATTTGAGACTAGGTACTTACTTAGGTAGGGACTTTGGCGATAGCTTGAAAACTGTGGAGTTTTTTTTTTAGTTGGCTTAGTTAAAAGGGTTACGTTTTACCTATTATGGGTTTAAATAAAATATCAAAGTTTTTAAATAATAATTTATTTCCTTACCTTACAATAAATATTCGTAACATGCAATCACGTACTCTAACACGTAATATAAGCGTATTTAATGCTACCAAAAAACAAATAGAAAACAATGTGTTATCAAAATATTCATACATGTTATAGTCTATTCTAGAAGCAGCGGGAAAAACGGTCATTGACCTAAGGTAGGGGTAGGTCCCAATTAGATTTTCCTGAATACCTCAAAAGAAAAAAAAATAAACTCGAGAAACCCTTATTAATGACTTGGAATAATCTGTTATTTTTAAGCTGATAAGCTGTTTCTTTAAAACATTTAATTTCTAAAGAAAATTATGAATTGTTAAAAAAAAAACGAGATTTTGATAATTTTTTCAAAATTAATTATCCTACTAATATTATAAATGTGAAAGTTTGTGTGTGTGTATGTGTGTGTGTATGTTTGTTACTCCTTCACGCAAAAACTACTGGACCGATTGCGTTGAAACTCGGTATTTAGATAGCTGAGTACCTGGATTAACACATAGGCTACTTTTTATCCCGATATTCCCACGGGATCGGGACTTACGGGATTACTCCTTCATACAAAAAACTTCTGGACCGATTGCGTTGAAACTCGGTATGTAGATAGCCAGAGACCTGGATTAACCTATAGGCTACTTTTAATCCCGATATTCCTACGGGATCGGGACTTACGGGATTACTCCTTTACGCAAAAACTACCGAACAGATTGCGGTGAAAATCAGTAAGTAGATAGCTGGAGACCTGAATTAACACAAAGGCTACTTTTTTTCCCGATATAATATTATAAATGTGAAAGTTTGTGTGTGTGTATGTGTGTGTGTATGTTTGTTACTCCTTCACGCAAAAACTACTGGACCGATTGCGTTGAAACTCGGTATTTAGATAGCTGAGTACCTGGATTAACACATAGGCTACTTTTTATCCCGATATTCCCACGGGATCGGGACTTACGGGATTACTCCTTCATACAAAAAACTTCTGGACCGATTGCGTTGAAACTCGGTATGTAGATAGCCAGAGACCTGGATTAACCTATAGGCTACTTTTAATCCCGATATTCCTACGGGATCGGGACTTACGGGATTACTCCTTTACGCAAAAACTACCGAACAGATTGCGGTGAAAATCAGTAAGTAGATAGCTGGAGACCTGAATTAACACAAAGGCTACTTTTTTTCCCGATATTCCCACGGGATCTGGACTTACGGGATCAGGACTCAAAATATATTTTAAAAGGTTGTAGTTGGGCGGAGGCGGAGAGAGTGATGAAGGGGAGAAGGGTAAGAAAAATAAAAAGGGGGAGGACAGGAAAGGGGGAGGACAGGAAAGGGGAGGATAGGAAAGAGGAAGGGGATGTAAGAGGGAAGAGACGAAATGGGGAGAAGAGGAAAGGGGGAGGAGAGGAGAGGGGAGGACAGGAAAGAGAAAGGGTATGAAAGAGGGAGGGGGTGAAATGGGGAGAAGAGGAAAGGAGGAGGAGAGTGTCAGAAAAGCATTCTGAGAGTGACGGTAATTTGTCAAAAAAACATTCCGGGCCTATCTGGACTCCTAGAAATGTAAGCGCTCGCTTCGCTCGCACGTGTTTGCTACTCATTCCGCGACGGTTCTGTGTCAGAAAAGCATTCTGGGTCTGTCTGGACTCCTTAAAGTATAACCGCTCACTTCGCTCGCACGTGATTGCTACTCCATCGGCGACGGTTTCGTGTCAGAAAAGCATTCTGGGTCTGTCTGGACTCCTTAAAATATAACCGCTCGCTTCGATCGCACGTGTTTGTTCACAATAACTAACGTTACCTACTCCATCCGCGACGGTTCCGTGTCAGAAAAACATTCTGGGTCTGTCTGGACTCCTAAATATCTAACCGCTCGCTTAGCTCGCACGTGTTTGCTACTCATTCCGCGACGGTTCTGTGTCAGAAAAGCATTCTGGGTCTGACTAGACTCCTTAAAATATAACCGCTCGCTTCGCTCGCACGTGTATGCTACTCATTCCGCGACGGTTCTGTGTCAGAAAAGCATTCTGGGTCTGTCTGGACTCCTTAAAATATAACCGCTCACTTCGCTCGCATGTGTTTGCTACTCCATCCGCGACGGTTTCGTGTCAGAAAAGCATTCTGGGTCTGTCTGGACTCCTAAATATCTAACCGCTCGCTTCGCTCGCACGTGTTTGCTACTCATCCCGCGACGGTTCTGTGTCAGAAAAGCATTCTGGGTCTGACTGGACTCCTTAAAATATAACCGCTCGCTTCGCTCGCACGTGTTTGCTACTCATTCCGCGACGGTTCTGTGTCAGAAAAGCATTCTGGGTCTGTCTGGACTCCTTAAAATATAACCGCTCACTTCGCTCGCACGTGTTTGCTACTCCATCCGCGACGGTTTCGTGTCAGAAAAGCATTCTGGGTCTGTCTGGACTGCTAAAAATATAACCGCTCGCTTCGCTCGCACGTGTTTGGTCACAATAACTAACGTTACCTACTCCATCCGCGACGGTTCCGTGTCAGAAAAGCATTCTGGGTCTGTCTGGACTCCTAAATATCTAACCGCTCGCTTCGCTCGCACGTGTTTGCTACGCATTCCGCGACGGTTCTGTGTCAGAAAAGCATTCTGGGTCTGTCTGGACTCCTAAAAATATAACCGCTCGCTTTGCTCGCACGTGTTTGGTCACAATAACTAACGTTACCTACTCCATCGGTTCCGTGGGTCTGTCTGGACTCCTAAAAATATAACCGCTCGCTTCGCTCGCACGTGTTTGCTACTCCATCTGCGACGGTTCCGTGTCAGAAAAGCATTCTGGGTCTGTCTGGACTCCTAAAAATATAACCGTTTTCCACGTCTTCGCTTTCCCAAGACTTCGCTCTCCCACGAGACCTCACGTTACCTTGACGTGACGTTCCTTCCCTTAACGTCTCGCTTTCCTATAACACCGCTTTCCCTTAATACTGGCATTGCTAAACACAAAAACTACTATACGAATTGTGATGAAAGTCGGTAGCAGGTAGCTAGAGACCCTAACAAATAAGCTACTTCTTATTCCGATATTCCTACGAGACTCGGACTTGCGCGGGTAAAACCGCGGGGCGCAGCTAGTTTTTTATATAAACTCAAAATACACAGGTTATTACTAATCGCTGTCACTTTTAAAATATATATAACAAAATGGAAACGAGCGTTCCTCTTAGTTCAGTGACTTACAGGTATAATGAATGTTCTACTGAATTAAAACTTCTCGTGAAACAGACCGTGGCTGTCAGTCTGCAAACCACATTTTACTATGCTGTATCGTTCTGTGGTTTGTAAAAGGTTTAATGTCATTGTCCGATTTTTCGCCGCTTTTGGAATAGACTATAGTTTACAATCAGTGCACTCTATTTTATACACATTTTTATTATTATTTATAATCCTACGTTTTAATGAAATTATACATGGAATGATTTTAGTTGTAGGTAATGGGGAATGTTTCTTAAAAAAACACTTTTAAACTGGATGGCGCGCGTTTGAATTCACTGGTCAATAAAATATAGGTATTTTTGAGAGAAGCCATCTTGAAGTTATTTTCGAACAATTTTTTTTCTATAGAATATTCCCCATTCATAAGTTCCTAGTTCAAAACTACGTTATAAAAAATGGTAGGAAAATAAAAAAGATTTTTTTGGCTTATTCGTTGGGAATAAAAAAATATTTTCTTTAAAAAAATATGGCACGATAATTGAGAGATGTAAAAAGTTAGTGAGATGGCGCCACTGTCGCTGGTGTTACAAAAGAGAAAGGGGAATGTAAGGACATATTTGTTTAAAAAAAATACACTTTTCACATGTTTTTAACGTACCTACATTATATCACTGGTGGCTGGTGGGAAAACGTCTCTTTTACACCCTTTATCTTGGTTCTGTCTAAACTTAGCTCTAAGTAAAAATGTAAGACAAATCCATCCGTCAGTCATGTCAATAGCTTTTTTTTTCAATTATGACTTAGCGCTGCTTGCACATATACCCAGGGACTTTAGTGAATTCTTGCGATAAATAGTAATAAAATATTAAAATAAAATAGTGACAACTGCGGGATTGCGGCATCTATTTTTTTTAGTACCCAGTAACTTCGAAGATGGCGCTAGGATGTATACAAATTAAAAAAAAGCACTAGCGACTAGGCGCCACCTATCGGAGTAAAAACTCAATGTGTCTCCTTAATTGAGTTAAAATATGTTTACTAACTACAACTTGTGAAAATCTGTTGCTTTCAAAATTTCTATACAGTAAAATTGATACATAATCATGTAAAATAAGTATGTAGGTACTTATTAAAAAACCTAAGTATTGCACATAGTATAAGCCGGTCTATGTAAAATTTTATAAAATAGTAAAAAAAGTTGTGTAATAAAAAAAATCCTTATAAATTTAATGTCAAATCTTGATCGAAAATGTGAGTAAAATTTTCGTTTTTTTTAGAATACATATAAACTAAGATTAAGTGGCACATATAGGCTAAGGTTCCGTACTATTTACGTATTTATTTCAGTTAATAAGTTCACTAAAAAAGAACTAGTTCCAAATACCTCAATGGATAGCAGTAGCATCTTTACGTAAAAATAAAAACTGATAGATGTCTATGAAAAGTGAAAAATCGAAGAAGCTTATAAAGACGAGGCTGTATGGGCTAACTTAGCAGTCTTTACCCTGACCAGATAAACAAAAAAAAAACAATTATCTTGCCCATAGACTACGTGACTATAAAGCCCGCCACCTATCGAGCGATTTGGAACTAAAAGTCAAACTAGTATTCCTCATTAAGTGGATTAGTTAGCTACGGAACCCCAATATAAAAAAAACAACCATTTTGACCAGTTTCAATAATAATACATCTAAAACTTAAATTCTAAACAGATCTGTGCAACTTTGTGCTTTCAAAAATAAATAACAAATTTAAAAATTGCACTTAGGCCATTATGTATTAAATAAAATAATCTATTAAGACGGTACCCTAACATCGCTTTCCATACAAATGTATTAAATTATTTCAAATGTATCTATACATACAGAATGATTTTTTTACGTGGGCCTTGAGGGCTATATCCTAAACTATAAGAGATAGCAAAAAATGCTGAGAGGAGTTGCATGTCCAATTTTGACAAAAACTAAAACTGCATCATTAAATTTTTGAAAAAGTCATTACCCTCGCATTAAAAAAATTATTCTGTATTTTTATACTAATCGCTAGTCTTGCTGATAAAGATCAATTCTTGGAAACAAACATGGTATAGCAAATCAAAGGAAATAGCAAATTTTTGTAGTATTCTGTAATTTTCATCTATCTGCCTCTGGCAAAATAATGGCGTAAGATTTTGAGATTTGTCTGTTTGTTAATAATTGTAAAAGGAAATAGGGAAATATATTTGTTTGGAGAATGCAATAATCGCGTACCCTCTTATATTAAAAAGTCGTTGTTTATTAAAATAATATAATAAAAAATGGCAAGAATTAACATCACTAATAATAAGGCCACTTACAGCAAAATGTGAAACCTCCATTTTACTAACCCTAAGGGTTTTGTAAGAATATTGAATCTAGATTTATTGGAGACTAGCGACCCGCTCCGGCTTCGCACGGCTATATTATGCATGTATTATACATACAAACCTTCTATCTATTAAAAAAAACCGCATCAAAATTCGTTGCGTAGTTTTAAAGATCTAAGCATACAAAGGGACATAGGTATATAGGGACGGCGAAAAGTGACTTTATTTTATACTATGTAGTGAAGTCCCCTTCTTAGGGTTCCGTACCCAAAGGGTAAAAACGGGACTCTATTACTAAGACTTCACTGTCAGTCCGTCCGTCTGTCACCAGGCTGTATCTCATGAACCGTGATAGCTAAACAGTTAAATTTTTCACAGATTATGTATTTCTGTTGCTGTTATAACAACAAAAAAAAATAAGGGGAGTTTGTAAGTATACAACATGTTACGGAACCCTTCGTGCGTAAGTCCGATTCGCCCTTGGCCGATTTATCAATAACTTTTTGTATAGACCAAGTGTAGGTTTAAGAAAATCGAGATTTTTCAATTTTGCTGCCTAAGGCTCTTAAAAATAATAATTAACAACTGCGCTTAGAAACATTTCTTAGTAAAACTTTAGTTAAGTAAAGCTTTGTAAGTGATATTTAACGTTAGCGAAGTAATGAATAAATATTACAGGAAATATCAAACAGCGCCATCTAGCTTAAGCTAAGCAAGTAGGCTTATAACGAATACGAGTGCTATGATGGCTAGATAACGAATACAATACTTTTCTTTTGTAAAAACATAATAAAGAAACGAGACCAAAAACAAATATTTATATAAATGTCTGAGGCGGGAATCGAACGCGTAACTTTCCGATTTGATTGTCGATAAAGCATTGATTATAACTAAAATTCGCTAAGAAACGGTTGAAAGCGCAGCAGCAAGAGTATTATGACCCTAATTGCAAGGTCTACCTACCTACATAATAATGTACCTATTATTATTAGTTTCAAATTCGATTATTAATAAAAATAATAATACATTAATTTCACTGGACGCGTATAAATATTGCATTCCAATTTAAAATCTACAGAAATAATATAAAGAAAACAAAACATTTGTTAATTTTAGATTTTTGTTTGTAATAAACCACTGAACTGATTTTCATAAAACTTGTAAGGAATCGATTATTTTTAATAGCCATAGCAAGTTTTACCAAAATCTGTACAAGGCTCAATACAAGCAAAAACTTTGCTTTTTTTATCTTTATAATATTTATAATTTCTATACAGGGCTATTGATAATTAGCTAAGAAAGCGGTTGGCTAATTCTGTACATCTTAATAAACTACGAATTTAGAAAATACAAAAATATATATACAAGGTGACCCGTAATGAATGGATAAACGGGCACCTACGGATAGAGGACACTGTGCCGGTTCAGAAAAATAAAAATTATGCTCTATGAAAGTCTCTCGGTTTACGAGATACCAGCCATTTTCATTTTTTTTTAAATTTAACTCTCTTCTCTATGCCTTTTGGTGCCAAGACTGCAAATGAAGGAAGGAATTATTCCAATCTGTTTTGGATAGTATTCCAAGATGAATTGCTTTAAAAAACTGTGGTTTGCCAAAAAGCATCGAGGAGAAAAATAATTTTTTTAAATTTTGTAAATGGCGGATGTCTCGGAAACCGAGACTTTCATAGAGCATAACTTTTATTTTTCTGAACCGGCACACTGTCCTCTATCCGTAGGTGCCCGTTTATCTATTCGTTACGGGACACCCTGTATTTGCGACGAATTAAGAACCTTCATTTTTTGAAGTCGGTTAATGTTAGTATAAACAGAATTGCAGACTACTATTATTATAATAGTAGTCTGCAATTCTGTTGCCGACTGTACAAAAGCAGCTCTAACAGGTTGTATGTATAGCTAATTATTCAATAACCCTGTATAGAAAAAAAAAACAGAATCCGACTTATCTTCACTTCATATACAGATTATTCAATCGAAAACAAGAATTAATCGTAAAGTAATATCATAGCCTTCATATTTGAGTATTTAAATTAAACCGTACGCAGACAATGTCTTTGTACACTTAGTTGCAAATAAAAACGTGCAACATGTACTTAATATAAATAAAATTTAAAGTAACAGACATCAATAACATTAAAATTAATAACCTAATAAAGTAATTAAAGATTTTGTCATTTTTGTGCTTCTGTAAAATATTTTTTTGCGAGAATGTCAATTTTTTAAAATTACGTAATGAAAAAAAGAAAAGATTAATGCTAAACATCTTATAGTGCAGACAGGTAGATAAACTTGTTATTGTAAAGGGATTCTACGTGTTGGCTTCGGCTCCATGCATGCCTTGATGTGGGAAAAAATTGTTTTTTTTTTAACGTTTTTAACCCGATATTTTTAAGATTACGATGTTACCAGCTTTAAAAAAAAATTGCAAAGTTCGAATATTACAAAACGTAACTACATATTGATCAAAAATGATTTTACAATGGTTTCTTACATGATATTTATACAGCTAAATATTTTTTTATAAATTAAACTAAAGGTGACTTATGAACTATTTTTTTCTTTCAAAATATAACACTCGGTGCCTTCTAGAGCTTTCTTCAATCAGGCATTATTTACAGGCCGCAAGTATACAAAAAAATTAAAATAATTGGTGTGTACACTTTTCTTGGCCTGTAGTGTACAGCATAATCTATGAGTATTTAAGTGTTGTAGAAAAAATATTAACAGCTATTTTAAATTATTATCTTTATTTTGATAATGTTTTTACACTGTGAATGACATTTTTTTCGACGAAGCGTCTCTTTTGATTGAGGACAAATAAAAATAAAATAAAAAATAGAGAACAAATTACGTCATGTCATCTTATGATTGAATATCTGACCTATGATTTAAGTAAATATAAAATAGTAACTTATTGTTCGTGAAAAGTTATACTTCTTTGGCATCATAAAAAATATTTTTTTAATTGCATGCAAATAATATAAATTACAATAAAATAATAAAATGACTGGAAAAGGATAGTCAACACAGTCAATAAAGTTCAGTTTTAAATTGAAAAATGAAATAAATAAATCTTCAACCTATTACTTTAGTGTAACAGCAGTTTATTTTACTCTCATCATTTTTTCAAAACGCGCCTAAAAATATAACTTCAAAAACACAAAGATCAATGACTTCTAACTCTTATAAACAGCTGATTCTTGAGTAAACATAACCTCAAAAATAACAAAAAGTTCGTCTAGGAAACGTCTAGGAAACATTGGAAAAACTTCGTACAGAAACCTTAATCAACCTCAATACAATTTATCTTTCAAAGGTATAATAATCCTGATCCACCTACAAGCTTTCTTTAAAGTTTGGTGAATTTTTTTTGTAAAGTTTGCCTATTTTCTTTTAATAAATGTTTTTTTTTGATAGAGGTATTATTGTAACCCACAGTGTAAAAACTCCAGCCCTAAATATAAAACTACGCGTACTAATCAATAGTAACAAGAGATTTAATGCCATTGTTATAGAGTTTACCCTATAGCATATTGCACTGTGTCAATTTTAACGAGATTTTTCGTCATTTTTAGCGCGAAAATTAAATTAGTACTATTAATTTTAAATTGTTTCGCTATTAAATATATTATTTATATCAAAGGTTTATATTAATAAATATATTATAATACAGGCAGTTTTGTGCCACGGCTTTGTTATTGTAGCCTCATTTACATCTGACAAGTGTGGTACAATCATGTGTGATTTTAGTCAATTATGGCGTGGGCAAATTATGATTTAAGTCAACTGTGCCATTGTCAATTTCTCGTTTAAGTCAACTAAGGTATTTTTATTGTAAGTTAATTCAACTGTGGCATTGTCATTTGTGAAATTAGACAGCTAATGGCATTGCCAACTGCTATTTTAGTCAAATATGAGATTTAGGTAACTATGGTAATGTCAATTTATGATTTAAGTCAATTGCGGCATTGTCAAATTTAGAATTTAAGTCAATTATGGCATTGCTATTTTAGTTCCATATGATTTTAGCTAACTATGACATTGGCAATTGTCAATTATTAATAATATAAGTCAACTATGATTTATGGCATTTTTGACTATGACTTTATTCAGCAGATTTTGATGACATTGTTCACTGTGTCTATAAGACATTTTCAAAAGTCATTATCAGTTTAAAATTAGTCTTTCACTGGTCTTATTATTATTTGAAGTTTTCCTATACTGGTATTATAACATGTTATCTTATTTTATGTGTAATATGTTACCTATGTAATAAGTCTGGGTGCATGCAACGCGTGAAGATGAGTGGCCAATGGCGGCTGGTGACGTGGTTCAGCGTCTGTGGGCGCCCAGTCCTGGAGCCGCGCCCCGCCAGCCAGGCGGTGGGTTAGCCGGTGGGCGATACTGAAACCACCACTGCCTTCTAACTGTGTTAGGACTATTATCACTTGTCTGGAAAGGAATAAGGTATTTGTTAGACATATTAGAATAAATCACTACATAGTATAAAACAAATTCGCTTTTTCTGTTCCTATTTCCCTTTGTATGCTTAAATCTTTAAAACTACGCAACGGATTTTGATGCGGTTTTTTTAATAGATAGAGTGATTCAAGAGGAAGGTTACATATATTATATAGCCGTGCGAAGCCGGGACGGGTCGCTAGTAAATAATAAATAAATATTGCAGGACATTCCACACATCGCCATCTAGCCCCAAGCTAAGTAACTAGACTTGTGTTATGGGTGCTAGACAACGGATATACTACTTAATATACTTTTCTTTTGTAAATATTATACATATAATACATAGAAACAACCAGACCACTGACAAATATCTAAGCATAAATACATGTCTGAGGCGGGAATCGAACCCGCAATCCTATGTTTGGCAGTCCGGCATGGTGACCATTGTGCCAACTGGGTCGTCAAGAATCATAAGATTACTAGCAGATAGCACTCTTAGGCCACATCGTTACCTACCATCACCATCATCACATCATTTGACGACCTCTGTGGCGCGTCGGGCGAAAACCCGACTGCGACGCAGAAGGTTGCGGGTTCGATTCCCGCCGGGAACAAGTATTTATGCTGACCATAAATTCTTGTTTCTAGTTCTGGGTGTTTCCTATATGTATAATATGTATGTATATGTATATATTTACAAAAAAAAAAGTATATAAGTAGTTTATCTGTTATCTGGCACCCATAACACAAGCATTAAGTTGCTTAGCTTGGGGCTGGATGGCGATGTGTAATATGTCCTGAAATATTTATTATTTATTTATTATCAGGCAGGTGTGAAAGTGGTCAAACGCTGACCTATCATATGTAAAAAAAAATATTACTAACGCCCGATTCCGTGGGAATATCAGGGTAAAAAGCTATGTTACTCCTAATGAATCAATGTATCCTCATACCAAGTTTTATCATAATCGATCCAGTAGTTTCTGAGACTATTCGTTACAAACAAACAAAAGAACCTTTTTTCTTTAAAATATTACTGTAGATTATTATTCGTTTTATTTGCATTTGTATGTATGCAGTAGTGATGTTTTAAAAATGAAATGCTGTGGCCTACTCTGGTGTTTTATCTAATTGATAGATTCTTTATTTCATAAGCGGCCATATTGAATTATCAAAGCCTACTTGATTTTTGTTGACCAATGAAAAGCAAGCATTCACCATTTACACCATGTAAAAATACGGTCATGACCTACTAGTTTTATTTTAATTAGAGATTATTTAATTAGCGGCCATTTTGAATTCTAAAAAGCCTACTTGATAATTTGTTTTAATCAATATAATGTGTCATTCAGCGGGTGGGAAAGTTAGGATACCAATCAGATGTGCCCTTCAGCGGGTTGAAAGTTATACTTTTGCAACCTAAAGCGGAAAGTTTAAATAAACTACTCTCTGTGGAGATAAACAAGGTCCAAAGCAACCTTTTCGGAACGGTTGTAACGAAATGAGACATTGAGTCACTAGGGGGTAACACTTGAATCCTGGAGTTTGCATTTACGAAGCTTTTACCAAAGTGTTAAACTAATTCGCTGCAGTAAAATGGTGCGGGTTCGAAACTCGCCGGGACGAAGTTTCATAATATTTACCTATGTAACGGTGGTACAGAGTCTATTGTCTTCAACTCTCCTCTTGTAGAGACGACGTTATAGCTTTCTTGGCAATCGCATTTTACGTGTATCCATTTGTCCGTGTGTCTGTTCTCGACCATCACCACTAAGCCGGCCCAGCCCTGTACAAATAAAAATATTTGCTCATAATTAAAATATATTTTTTTAGTTGGAATTATTTGCATGAGTTCACATTGAATCGTCTTAAACCAAAGTTAGGATGTGTGTTTTAAATACAAACTTGTTTTCGATCATCTGCCTTTAAAATATCGCAATTATTTTTTTACAAACTCAAAAAATAACAATTTTTTTTTGAGATTTTTAATGAATGTCATTTATTTGCTCGAAATATGGTATGAAGATGTAACATACAAATATAAGTAGTTCAATATATTTTACCAGCACTTAGCTTAGCATGCAAATATTAAGTGTTGATCAAAAGAACTATAATATAATGTCAAATAATAATTCCAATGTCAACAACATAAAATAATTAAAAAAACATGAATATAAATATATTATACTTACCAAAAATAAACACAAAATAATTATGAACTTTGACATAGAACATTTTTCTAATTCGACAATTGACATGTCTAGGTCGTTCCATAGAGCGATTCGCAACTTAAGGCATAATGAAAATTATTAATTCCAATATGCGACTTACCTTAGTCAAATAATAAGCAGTCATCCCCTGCCTGCCTTCATGTCTCTGCCCTCTAGCTAGAGTCAACCCAATGATGGCGTCAGCAAGTATGTGCGGGTGTAATGGCGGTCTCTCAACCACTAATGGCTTGGAGCTGTGTGCGGCCAACACGTGGCGTGGCCATGATCCACTATCGGCCAGCTCTAGGCCAGTATGCCAGTGGTTGAACGCCAGGCACACGACTAGGTAGAAGCCTTTCTCTAGCATCTTGTGGCAACCAACAAAGCCTCGAACCTGAAAAAATTAAGTTGATTTATTGGAAAATAAGGAAATAGTACTTTGTGTCACTGGGGCGTCAAAATAGATTTTCAAGTGTGCTTTAAATCATACAATGTTAAGAGGAATACCCAAGTGAAATTAAATCATTATTGTTATTTAAATATCTGGCAACTGGAGTTAAATTGTATAATTCTGGTGGAAAGTTATCTAATTTAGTTCCGTGAAAGTGCACAAGTGTAGTGAAAGTAAAAATCAGTGTCAAACATGGACTTTTCTCGTTGCCTCCAAAATCTCCTACAAGGTTATAGTAAAGTAGCCACCGCTTTACTATGACCCCTGACTTGACAAACTGTGACTTGACGACTTGACCATCTTGAAACACTTTGAGCCCGATTTCTGTAAATCGGGCCATAACTTGATGCAAAATATTACTTGATACTGGCTATATGCACAAACCGTGCGAAGCCATAACTGGAAAAAAAAAAAAAAAAACCCGCTGAAAATGAAGAACAAGATGAAAATGGCATAACGTTGTGGGGCCAAACAAGAGAGAAAAAAAAAAAACATTGTTCAAAATACATTGCAATATTATTCCGATTGCATATCGATTACAAAAATACCCTCAAGGTAGCTCAAAATATCAAAGCATCCTCAAAGTCAGATTACATTGCAATCAATGTAATTTGAACAATTTCATTTTCTTACGTGTTTTTGATATTGAAAAATTATCAAAGTCTACTCGATTATTGTTGACTAATTAAATAAGCTCTTCTGTGGGCGGGCAAGTCATAACATTGGCCAATCAAATGCTTTCTTTTGCAGGCGGAACAGCCAATCAAGTGCGTATTTCAAAGTTGGAAAACCAATCTGATTCGGTCTTCAGCTGGCTGCAAGTGGTATTTTTTTTAAAAAGAAGTACTGCTTAGTACTTCGTGGGGTCTAAAGCGAGTAGGGAAAACTAAAAAAAAACCTAAAAGTAAACTCTAGTTTTAAATATAATAACTTACTTGTCTTTTACTATGTGCGACTAGTTTACCAATTTGCGCGGTCGGTCCCGATTTAGTACGAAACACGACGACGCATAAATCTAGTTGAGAACGTTGACTTTTCGCTGAATTTCTGTAAGAGATACAGCTAATTTAATATTATTTTTCCCCATTTTTAAATAGACAGAATTTTTGGGCGTCAGTTACGCGATATTGAGCGTAGTTTGGGGTGTATTTGTGTATGCCGAACTTAGGGCTAAACTAGAAACTTGTTGGAACCTTACAATCAGCAGATGCCCCCGAGACAGGCCAGAAGGTGATGGCAGGATGAGCTAATAGCGACTGATGTTAACTGCGAATCGGACTTTGAAAGCGCGCCAGAAGTGCGCGAGATAGGACCCCTATCCCGTACCCACGCGTGCCGCGCGATGACTCTATTCCTTTTCCCCGCGCGCCGCGAAATGGCCTTTTTAACTGACTAAAACAACGTTTGCCGGGACAGCTAGTGAAAATATAAGTTTTGTACTTGTTTTACATCCGGTACAGCGGTAAAAACGAAAAATTAAAAAAATGACGATTTTTTTAACGATTTTCACGATCTTTTTCTATCGAGGCAATCTAATCGTGTTTCGAAGTGTATGAAAAGCATATCTTCACCTTTACGACAGTAGGAATATCATTCTATGGATTTTAGCGGTTGATACCCAAAAACGGTTTCTCAGACACGTCTGTCGCGATATTACGTTTCTGGTCTTACCACTTTGTCTTAACAAATAAGTTCGATCCCACTAACTTTAAAGTGTTTCATCCTTACCTCTGTCCCTCTTGAAACAGCGTGAAGTCAACTTCAGTAGGATGCGTGGCTGTTAGCAACAGACACGTGAGATGCCTGGTGGAGGACAGCGGGGGAAGGATGCCGGCGAGCCGGACCTCGTGCCATCCGACGCGGACTTTACATATGTCTATACAGTCGAAATATCTAGAACAAATACCAATTAGAAGTTAAAACCTTGTTTACAATAGGGAATTCTTATCCTGATTTACTTGCTGGAGATTCAAATGCGCGATTCGAGGCTACATATTGGGTTTTCTCTGAAAACCAAAAAGGCTTAGTGACCAGGCACCTCTTCTCAAAGCTCAAGGTTACTTTCTTGAGAACATCATCGAATTACATCCAGAGGACGCCGCTATGATCTGTTTGCCTAACACGACAGAGCTTCTTTCTGGTCTTCAACCAACTGGGATAGCTGTGCGATCAGGCGCTCCTTTAAGTGGCATGACCCCAAGGATACTTACTTGAGAACATCATCGAATTGTATCCAGAAGACGCCATGATCTGTGTGCCTAGCGTGGCTGAGCTTCCTCCTGGCCTCCTCGGTCCACCTGGGACATCCGTGTGACCAGGCGCCTCTCCAGGTGTAGTGGCCCCAAGGGTTCCGCAGGCGGAGCAGACGGGTCGGGTTCCCCCCCGATTCGGAGTCTAATTCGACGACGTCTAGGACGGAGTATGCGTGTCTGGGGCGGAGGCCGAGACGTTGGTATTCCTCTTCGTCAACCTGATTGGGACAATCGTTATTTGATTATATGAATATGAAATATATTGGATCATATCTTTCTTTATGTAGTAGACTCCTCATGACTGAGGATCGTGGTCATTATTAGGTGGTCTACATCTGGATCGGATCTGTCTCCAACGGCTTCTATTCATCGCATCTCTTACAATGTTATGGCACTTGACGGCTGATGAGTCCTTAATCTGATCCGTCCATCTGGTTGAGGATCGGCCTCAAGAGCGTTTTCCATAGCATATAGGCAATAATTAATTTACTATTCTTCGGATTTGACGCTAAAATGCACTCACCTTCATATTCCCGCCACCACAGCTAGCCCCCATCAGGAAACTGGCCTGCCTCGAGGACAACAGTTGGGCCCATACCAGGTCCCGGTCCAGCTGTTCAAGAGGTACCCCACCCGCCGCGCTTCCGCCCATGCCGCCGGCCTGCAGGCTGACCGACTCACAGGGCGCACCGGTTAGGGTGCAAAGACCTGGAGCAAAATTATGGCAAAACTGAATATAATGCGTCTATTATCTTCCCAAATACGAAAATTGTATTAAACGCGACATGTCTGCCTTTGCTGTTGATCCGAAAATATGAGATTAATTCTTCAAAACATCTACTAAGTAAAAAAGTTTAAAGTAAAAGTGTATTCCCATACAAAAAAAAGTGTGTTACCTTCAATAGCTCTTCCGGAAACCAAAGCTTCGTAACATCCGTGTAATTTGGCAACAGCTTTCTCAATCAGCGGGACCCATAGTTGTTTTCTTTTAGCCTAGAAAAACAAAAAATCTATTACGCCATTTAAAAGTTTTGAGCATAAGTATAAGCCTATTTTGACTATCCTTGGATGACAATCCATGGTAAATTATTCTTAGTTAACTATCATAACAAGCACAGTCGATTAGTTTAGTTAGTAAAACTTCATCAGCAACAGGACATTCACTGCTGAACATAGGCCTCCCCCAAAGACTTCCAGAGCGATCGGCCGCATGCTTTCTGCGTATAACGACTTCTCGCGACCTAAATTAAGTCGTCCATCCATCTAGTCGGACGCAAGCCGCGCTGCGTTTCCCAGTACGTGGTCTCCAATTTAGTACTTTTCAGCCCCAACGATGACGATGACGAGCACGATGCACGATCGGCCTCAGCGACTGCTTATGAATTTATCACGTAAAATTATCGTCCGTAAATCTAATTTAGAGACAACCAAATCTTTTTTTCAGAAAGCTGACTTTGACGGTATTTTGAACTACTTTGAGGGTATTTTATGTAATTGAAATGCAATCGGAATGATATTTCAATGTAGTTTGAACAATTTACGAGAATTGGTCCTCAGTTCTACCAAAAGTATGTGTGGAGGTGTACCAGACAAGTATGTGTGGAGACGCATATTGCCAGACCTGTTGTCCATACCGCATGCTCGCACTAAACTGCTAAAGGAGGCTCCGCTGACCCGGGCACTTCGCACTCTCAACCTCATAGCGAGAGATTTAGATTTATTTGTATGTTCTCTGAGTGAATTCACAAAGATTGCCCTGTTCATTGTTAGTTATAGAAACAACTAGGTTAGGAATAATTAAGTTAAGGCTAAGGTATATTGTAATTGAATATTTGTAAGTAATTTTTGTAATTTTTGTGCTTCACTATCGCATTGGGTAACCTGTAATGATAGTTATAAGTTGTAAATAAATAAATAAATAAAAAACCTAACCTGTGAATAAACCAAATGTCCCTTCTTATTGGCCGGTAATAGATCATCAACAGTGACAGTAAGCCATCTGCCATCCTTACACAGCCGGAGCTGGTAGGCGCCCACTCGGGGCTCACTGCGGACCACCACGCCGCGGACTAGGGACGAACGTTCCGCTAGCACTGCTAGGGCAGATAGCAGCCAGCAGTTGCCTAGAACACCTGGAATTCAGTATATGTTGTATATTAAAATACATAAGCAAATATTGTATTTTGCGAAATAAATTTGCGATCATTAGTCTGTTGATTACAAGAACTGAAACATGGCATTCAGGACAGTGTTGTCACCACAACATCTGTTTTAAACCGGGAATAAAATACAAAACCATCATGGCGTGAATGAGTTGTAAGTGATGTCATCCGTACAAATTATCCTAATATTATGTGAAAGTTTGTGTCTGTGTTTGTACCTCCTTCACGCAAAAACTACTGGATCGATTGCGATGAAACACTGTATGTAAATAGGCGGAGACTTGGATTAACATATAGGCTACTCTTTATCTCGATTTTCTCATTAGATCGGGACTTATCCAAGTCCGCGAATCCGCGGGGTGCCGCTAGTAATGAATATAAATATATTATAAGAGCTTTGTAAAAACCTAGCGAACTGTGGGAACAATGACTAACCCTGGGATATATCAGAAGGTCTTGGATCCCTGAAGACGGCCCACGGCAGCCTCGGATCCGCGTCCACGTGTATCTGATGGGGTCGGAGCCAGCGCGCCGCCGCACCTGTCTCAGGCGCACCGCTGTAGTACAGCGAGCGTGGTGATGCAGGAAACGTCGAGTCTACGTATTGTTCACCAGTCTGCAAACAACATACATGGTGCATGCTCCTTAAACTTAAGGGTAAAATCTATAAAACCGTGATAGGACCTTTGATTAAAATAAAAGAGCGTAGATAGGTGACGTTCATACTTTAGGTACTCAAACAATGGATCTAGTCTTTGACAGATACATACATCAGATTGTGACTGAGTCAATTAGGTGACGAGGACCTGATGAATGAGGTCCATGCGTAGAGGTGAGTCACGTACCTACCGCTATTTTTCCTTTATTCAAAGGATAGAGCCTGTCGTCATGTATGGATCGGAATGCTGGGCCATGAAGAAGAAGGATGATAGAAGATTGCATGCAGCGGAGATGAGAATGTTGAGATGGTAATGGACTGCGTGAGACACAACATGAGAGAGGAAGGAATGGAAGAATAAAGACATACTGCGCCGACCACAAATAAATTGGAATAAGGGCAGGAAAATAATAGTGGACTAAGCTGAAAACCCTAAGCTCGGAACTTTAATCTTCAGGGTACTGTAGTGCTTCATCTACTCCATGTAATACAAGCAACCGTGGATTAGATGGCGAAAAATGCTGTAAAGGAGTTGCAAAAATTAAAACAGCACGATTCGATTTTTGGAAAGGATTTCTATGAATCGAACCTGTTAAACTATATTTATAAAAGAGAAAATCACTGACTCACTCACTTACTGATTACGAAATCTTAAAAACTACAAGTGCTAGCAGTCTCAAATTTTGCATGGTTTCTTTTAGGACATAGGTTCTTATTGAGACGGGGTTTAGTGATTTTTTTAATTATAGTTCATTTTGTAGTGAATAGAAGATTAGATATTGATTGCTTACCGCAGCGCACTGTGCTAACACTTCCTGCCACTGTGTCCACGCGTGGCTTTCCTCGCTCAGACGTAGAATTTCCATCGGCATACTGTCCTGACGTTCACTATCTGATCCATCAGCTGTATAAATAAAAGTTTGTTATACATTAGTCCTAAAACTGTATTTTTTCATTCTCAGGTAACTTAAAATTATTATTTAACACGTGATAAGGTCTAAAATTAAAAAAACCCATGCTTTTTGTGTTGCGGATCACGGTCAAATGACTGAATGAATACTTTTGATCCCGAAAATTCCACTGGATCGGGATTTACGCGGGGTGCAGTTAATCCTAATCTAACTAATATTATAAATCAGAACGTTTGTTTATATATATATGTGTGTTCCCTCTTGATTTAGATTAAAATAGACATAATGGTAGTTTAGGGGATGGACAAGGACATAGGATTGTGATCCCAAAATTCCCCCGGGATCTAGCAGTATATACTAACGTTGGTCATCATCGCACATGACGTGCGAGGCCGCCGGCGGCAGTAGCCTCGGACGCAGCGAACGACACATGTCACACGCGCCACCTCCGCTGTTCACGTACGTACATTCACTACAAGACCATGATGCCTCCGTTTTGCGACTCTCATTCCTGTAAACAAATTATATTAATTAATCAGTCATATTTAAGATTTACCGGCGCTCTCTCCATACAAAGGTAGTCGACTATTTCCTCCCTGGATAATGACACTAGCACAATTTTTTTTGTGCCATAAAACCTATAACTGCTATGACTATGCGCCTATGATTTTTTTTTTCATTTTGTAATTTATAGAAATTAAGATTAAAAAACAAACAAAAAAAAAATGGTTGTCTGTAAAGTCGGTTTACGGACGATAATTTTACGTGATAACGTCATAAGAAAACATTGATGGTAACCATGGCAACGATAAAACGTTGCTATAGTTACCTTGTCAATAACATGAGGCATTCCAGTAACGACGCGTGACGTCACACTTTGTTGAGATTGCAGGTGTTCACCAATTTATAAAACGTTATCACGTCAAAAACATATGGGCACGGCATCTAGCCCCATTTTAGTAATTAGATATATAATACTTATAATACATAGGAACAACCAGACTCCAGACAAATATCTAAGCATAAATTGTTGTCTGAGGCGGGAATCGAACCCGCAACCTTGTGTTTGGCAGTCCGGCATGGTGAGCATTGTACCAACTGGGTCGTCAAATAAATGTGCTCATCATCATCTGGTTTGCGATTGCCGCCACTCGCCAGTCTATGTCGCCAAATAGACTAGCCACTGGCTATTGTCTGTCACAAAGAACAAATGCGTCACAGCTTACACGTATACATTTTACTGGCTACGTCGCCAGGGCACCAAAGTATCCAGTCCTGTGATCCAGTCTCCACAAAGTGCATCGTCGTCGATCGTGACTACGCTACCAAACTGGCGACGATGTGGCTACGCCGCCAGTTTGGTAGCGCAGCTACGACCGACGTCAGTTAGCTTCCATACATGTGGCTATGTCGACATGGCGTCCCGGTGTGGTCCCCTGACGTACAATGGGTGGCCTTATCGCTAAAAGAGATCTCTTCCATAAAGGGAGGGGATGGGTGAGTCGTTCAATGTTGATAGGAATGATATGATTGAGATTGAATGGAGGCTGTCAGAAAAAAAGGGTGCGTAAATATAAATAAATAAATATTGCAAGACATTCCACACATCGCCATCTAGCCCCAAGCTAAGTAACTAGCTTGTGTTATGGGTCCTAGACAACAGATATACTACTTATATACTTTTCTCTTCTTCTTCTCTACTCCTTTTCTCTTGTAAATAAATACTTATAATACGCCGCCAGTTTGGTAGCGCAGCTACGACCGACGTCAGTTAGCTTCCATACATGTGGCTATGTCGACATGGCGTCCCGGTGTGGTCCCCTGACGTACAATGGGTGGCCTTATCGCTAAAAGAGATCTCTTCCATAAAGGGAGGGGATGGGTGAGTCGTTCAATGTTGATAGGAATGATATGATTGAGATTGAATGGAGGCTGTCAGAAAAAAAGGGTGCGTAAATATAAATAAATAAATGTTGCAAGACATTCCACACATCGCCATCTAGCCCCAAGCTAAGTAACTAGCTTGTGTTATGGGTCCTAGACAACAGATATACTACTTATATACTTTTCTCTTCTTTTCTCTACTTCTTTTCTCTTGTAAATAAATACTTATAATACATAGAAACAGCCAGACCACAGACAAATATCTAAGCATAAATACTTGCCTGCGTCGGGAATCGAACCCGCAACCATGTGTTTGGCAGTTCGGCATGGTGACCATTGTGCCAACTTGGTCGTCTAATATTTCAACGTACTTGGGTTCTGGAGGCGGTGTCTTGTGTTGAGACCCACGACGTTTCAATGCGGGCGTATGACGCGTGCTGCGCCGCGGGGACGGACTGCGACCTGCTGATATTTATACATATATTCGTTACTATCTCTCTCAATCTATAGGATATCTCTGCCTTTTGAAATCGATGATTTAGTTTTATTTAAAGGTATTAACTTGGGTACCGAGCGCCCTCTCCATACAAACGTAGTCGACTGTTTCCTCCCTGGATAATGACACTAGAGCAAATATTTTTGTTGCATAAAACTTATAACTGGCATGACCATGCCCCTATGTTTTTTTATTGTTTTTTTTTAATGTTAATTTCTATGATAATTAGAAAATAAAAATAAACCAAAACATAGGGGCATAGTTATGGCAGTTATAGGTTTTATGGCACAAAAATATTTGAACTAGTGTCATTACATTATCCAGGGAGGAAACAGTCGACTACGTTTGCATAAAGAGAGCGCCGGTACCCTATCACCTTAAGCTGTTCTCATAAAAATGTAGGGTTATTGAATTTCTAAAGGTTCCTTACCACCAGAGCAGTTTCCGTCAACAGTAGAGACGCCGTGTTTGGGTACAGGCGGCGTCTTGCAGGCGAGGCAGTTCGCAGCCGACACCGGGTTCTGGAGTGTGCATGATGTACACGACCTGGTACATCACGGGATGATAAAACTCATGGCCAAAATTGCATAAAATCGCTTTGACATCAATTTTACTAACCACATGCAAACGTGTGCTGTAGGATTGCATGGTACTAGCGGAAATTTAGAAGAATAGGTGACGTCAATAGCCTTTCAATTTTTTGTTGAGAAACTACTTCGAGTGTAATTTTATGGAGGAGCTGGGGTGGTTCTTCCCCTTCTTCTTTGTGTCAACGGCGACCAATGCAATGCACCTTGATCAAAGCATTCCCACCCAAAACTTAGCCACGGCAATCGCATTATCTGTTGCCCTATTGAAGTCGTCTGCAGAGCAGCTAACAGGGTAGAGAGAGCAAGCAGTCAAGTGCGCCATCTTTTGGGCGGCCCTCCAACACTCACACAGAGTGTCCGAATCGGAGAAACCCCACCTAGCCATGTTCTCTTTGCAGCGGCCAACCTGGGTCCGCAGGCGATTCTTCCTCTGACAAGTGGAACCTCACGCATAAGAACTAAAGAGGTCTGATCGCGGAAAACAGCTAGTATACAAGTACAACGTTTTAAAAAACAAGGTTAGGATTCGGCTTCAGAATGTGCCCTCCAATGAGAAGCCTCTAGATACGGTTGATCTCTTGGGGATCCAGACTGATCTAATTTTAAATTAGGTCTTCCCCCCCCCCTGGACTAGGGGATCTGTCAAGAGATCCTTTGAGAGTCAACCGTGTCTTGAGGCTTCTTATTGTTGGTTGGCGCGTTCCGAAGTGGAGTTTTTCCCGTGGTCAATTTCACAAAGGTCCTTTGGGAGCACGAAAGAGGATTTAGTTAAGGTGAAAGGGTACCTGCGCTCTCTCCATACAAACGTAGTCGACTGTTTCCACCCTGGATAATGACACGAGCACAAATATTTTTGTGCCATAAAACCTATAACTGCCATGACTATGCCCCTATGTTTTTTTTTTCATTGTCTAATTAATTATCATAGAGTGCGAGTGCGAGCATGGCAAAGCCTGGAGGAGGCCTTTACCCGAAACGGGGGTTCCGTCAAATTAGCATAATTGGTTTATTGTAGTGTAAAAGTGTAAAAGGGAACGACTAATAAAGGCTTTTTATTTTATTTAATTATTTTTTTTAATTATCATAGAAATTAAGATTAAAAAAATAACAAAAAATAGGGGCATGGTCATGGCAGTTATAAGTTTTATGCACCAAAAATATTTGCTCTAGTGTCATTATCCAGGGAGAAAACAGTCGACTACGTTTGTAATAGTTTGTATGGAAAGAGCTCCCGGTACCCTTTCCTCTTAGTCTGACTTCGTTTGTCAGAAGGACTTGAAACTCACCAAAAATTATGTGTATGAGGTTTGGTTGCTGCGCATGCGGCGCACACGGCCGCGTTCGTCTCATTCACTAACGTACATCGGCCGCAGGACCACGTCTCGCATATACCTGCCACTGGTGGACTCGATTCTGTAGTACATTAAGTCAAAATTCTTTATTCGCATGAAATCACATTGAAACGTCTTAAAAAATGAGTTAGGATGTGTACCTTCAGAAAGTTTGCACCAATGAGAAAAAGGCACACGAAGCTGATGGGTTTTTTGTGCTCACAAAGGTCAAGATTACAAATCTTTAAAGGTATTATTTGAAATGGAGCTATTACAGTCATGTCCATGGGTTCTTATCATTAACGTACGACGAAGTATCAACGCCTTACTTTTTTTTTAATATATATTTTTTAACCTGTTAATGGACAAGGCGGCTTCTTCATACATTTTAATACGGCGCTTCTATCTGCCAGTTGATGAAATATACATCTTTAGGTAACTTATTAAAATATAGCACACGTGCTATTGCTATTAAACGACCTGTTTATTCACAACAACAATTGATGAAATTAAAAACATATTCAAAATTTCATGCTTTTGGTGGGGCTCGAACCCACGACCCCCAGTTAAGCGTAGCGGTGCACTGACAACCTGAGCTACGTGAGATTTAAATGCATTTAGGTTGATTTATTTATGCTTTTTTATTATTGCAAAAGTCCCGATCTAGTGGGAATATCGGAATAAAAAGTAGCCTATGTTACTTTCAGGGATTCAAAGTATCCTCATACCAGTTTTATCAAAAACGGTCCAGTAGTTCCAAAGCAAGCAAGCAAAATGAAACTCTTGTCTACATTTTTTGTTTGTTTGTGGGCCACAAACAAACAAAAAATGTAGACAAGAGTTTCATTTTGATTAGGACCTTGTCGTTGTCTTGTGGACAGAAGAGATGTGTAAGTTTTGGAGTAAGGTTATTTTGCACCAAAACCGTAGTGAGTCAATTTTTTTGCGCAAAATAGGCGTTTCTTTAGCACAATAGGCAAACAATTTTGCGAAGCGACGATAAGGTCGAGGTTGTAGCATGCTCTTCTAGAAGGTACCTATTCACTCTAAATTTGAAGACTTTTTGGGGGCAAGTGATAGATAGATATATATGTGTTTTTACTTACCAACTGCAAACAATAATTCGTCACTATTGAGATCGTGGTCCAAAGATGCGATGGGTACTGTCAACTTCTTAGGGGGCGGGTCGTTACGATTCGGTTCTGGTGTTTTACTGCCAGTTGCTTCTGATGGTCTACTGAAAAATGGGAGATGGCAATGTCTAGATTAGTATTGGTAAATAAACTTACGAAAACAGTCGGTGACGTCACGTCGTCGTGTATTCTTTTTTGGGTAAAATGTATTGTGCCTAAGACATCACAGTCGTGGTTGTGGCGCTTAGTGTCTTTTAATCAACAGACGATTAATCGGAAATGTATTAAAAAAATAAAAGATTCGCAAAATACTTTTATGCACAAAAAATATTGTATGGATATTATTATCCACTTAGCTACAATTTCCAACATATTTTATCGTAACAACTGTCAAGTACCGAAGTCTATCAGTTGTCTGGCCACCATAGCACAAACCTATTTGCTAAGCTTGTTAGATGTCAAGGTGAGCAAATGTCCTGTAATATTTTCTTTATATATAGATCAGCTTTTGCCCGCAATTTAGAAGTCGAAAATGGTTCTAATAGGATTGGACTAAAGAATCACGTTGTCTCTTACAAACTTTGCCCCCTTTTTCACCGCCTTAAGGGTAGAATTTCGGAAAATCCTTTCTTATCGGATGCCTACGTCATACAAAGAACAAACCTCCAAGTTTCAGGCCTCTACGATCAGCGGTTTAGGCTGTGCGTTGATCTGTCAGTCAGTCAGTAAGTCGTTCAGGACAAAGTATTTTATATGTATAGACTAGCTTTTGCCCGCGACTTCATCCACGTAACAGTCAAAAATGGTTCTAATAGGATTGGTCCCATACAAACTTTGCCCCCCTTTTTCACCCCCTTAGGGGTAGAATTTCGGAAAATCCTTTCTTATTGGATGCCTACGTCATACAAAGAACATAAACTCCAAGTTTCAGGCCTCTACGATCAGCGGTTTAGGCTGTGCGTTGATCCATCAGTCAGTCAGTCGTTCAGCACAAAGTAAAGATTAGTGTCCTTACCTATGAGTATTGTCATGCAAGGTGACAGCCGCGTGTGGAACTCTTCCACTCCGACAGACCCCACACCATCGAGCCCACCACGAGTTGTAAGCGAACCAACATTCAGTACATTGCCACATACGGTTCTCAACACCACTAGAAACAAAAAGAATGGGTGTGTGTACTTATGTACGCGCGTGAGAAGTTATACGTCCGTCGTTCCGAGTCTGATATTTATTTTGCGAGCAACTTCAACCTGTTACTTTCGTATTACGCAGCTTCACCCTGTTACAATTTCACTCATTATTTTTTCATAACGCGCTTAAAGAAGTATAACTTCAAAAATGAATTAGGTTTTATTTTCGTTACGGAATTTCTTGGTTCGGTTGCCGAGCTCAAAGCCCGCGATAAAAGCTATGCAATAGCTTAAAAAGTCCAAATTCGGAGTTTGCCAAAGAGCCATGGAGCGTAGCATTGCTTGGCATGAAGCGTATCGACAGAGTACGCAACAGCATGTCGCTCTCCAAAACGGGCATAGCCATAGCAGATGTCAGCACAAGAACTGCCTATCTCAAATGGGACACTGGGTTGGTCATGTAAGGTATGCATCCTAAAGGGGCTGCCATACCCGTGTTCCACCAACAGAATTTACCTGGGTGTATCAGGGGTAGTTTTGTCTTCCCACCGACCGTCCAGTTCAAGATAACTGGGCGGATCAGGGGTTTCTTTTTCATGGTTCATCTGGCTGTACCAAAGGCCATTCTTTCTTCCCGTGATCTACCTCAAGATAACTAACATTTAAAAACCCTGGTCGGGTAGACCAGGGTTTTTAGATAATTGAAAAGAATAGAAGATATGGACTTATGGACGAACGGACAGATTTTTTTTTGTACATGGTAAATAGTTAAATAACTTAAGGTTCCGCTGGTCGGTAGGCGACGAAATAGACAAATTATATTTATTTATATGAAATTATATTAAATTAAATATAATTTGTCTATTTCGTCGCCGACATGGGCTAGATATAGACTTGTTATGTAGATTTAACTTTTGTTTTTTCAAATTCCATAAAGAATAAATGGATAACACTCTAAATTCATTTGTATGGAAACACGATCGACCAGCGGAACCTTAAGTGGTGAAGTTCAAATTCGTAAGTTAAAGTTTAAGCTCACCTAGACTGCTGCGAAGGCACTTTAGACGGCTCCCTTGGATTATGCGACACTCTCCCCACTGAAGGCAGCATATTGTAAACTTTAGTACTAGGATCCCTTGGCACAGCACCTATATGCGAGGTCCTAAGACCAGATGCTTCATTCACAGGAGAAACACAATTCGTAGCACCTAATAATTCGTCAATACGGGCGTAATCACCATCACTTAAATCATTCGAATAAACCACTTCGTTTTGTGAATTGCTCATCACTGTCTTCGGATCCTGGACTGACACGTAAGAATATCTGGTACCGTTATTGTTGACCTGGAGTTGAAGATTAAGGTCTTTGTATTTTCCTTTGTTTGGTAGCGCATATATGACGCCTTCCGTATTCGTGTCCCAACTGCACTCTTTATCTAATTCCGAATTGTTCTCGTCAATTTTATTCTCGTTCTTCAAGCTGCAATAACTTGCTAGAGACCGTTGGTAGTCGTTCAAACTCCGTCTGCTGGATATGACTTTGCCGATTGGTCTTTCCGCATTCGTTTGTTCCGAAAATGACCGTCTGTATGTCGGTCGTATTTCAGGTGAGTTTTGTGCGCTTATTGATCGACGGAATGAGCTGCCTAGAGTCGTGCTGCCTGTTTGTGGCCAGTCTGGAACTGTTATCATAACACCTCCAGTTGATGGCAAAGATGCAGCACCTTCTCTATTTCTACTTTCGTGTCTACTTAACGTAGTGACGCTTAGACCTCTAGAGTTCGGAATTCTAGCCATAGGAATCGCTCGTGGCGAAAGGCATGCTTCACAATGCGTCCTTATCCCAGAATTCTCTAAAGTGCATTTGCTGCACGCCCATTTCTTCAAATGCAAAGCTCTACTCTGCTCCCTTTGATAATCTTTAACGTAATTCAGCTCCCAATTGGATTTACTCTCGCACTTTTTAGGTTTCCGCGTAACAGTGTGCAAACTTCTGAGGAAAGATTCTCTTGGATTCTGACTAGTGTATCTCTCTGAAACCATAAGACTTGTGGGCCTATTGATCGTGCCCTTACTTTCGTCGACTCTCCACCATTTTTGCTGGGAATTTATCACAGATCCATGGGAAAGAGACCTGGTGACTCCATGAGCAGTGTCTGTTAGCTGTGTGGGGGACAGTCTTAGGGATTGAACGTCTAAGTTCAAAGGTCGGCCGTCAGAATATCTCGTCTTGGGTTTATACGATGGGACTGCTAGGGTATTAGACCTTATCATAGTGTTCTCTGTAAGCGGAAAATAAGAATATTACAATCAAGACTAAGTAGACGCCAAGTGGAATTTTCAAAATGCTTTTTATATTTTTCGAATGAAGTTCACAGCCGTATTTAGAGGGTACTTACCTTGGGCAGACTTATCTTTGTCCGTCATCCCTGATGCTTGATCCTCATCATCAGATAACCTGTAAAAGGGGAAACAATGGGTTACATCGGTGTCTTATTATATTAGTTTATTGCTCAAGATTCGTAAAGATTCTACCTATATACAGGAGCGTGTTGGGCGATGACGTCGCAGGCTGTGCACCGCCACGCAGCTGAGACGTTCCGTAAGCCGCACGCGCAGCGCCACGCGCGTGATGCCTCCGGGGCAGAACCCACGCACGACCATCCGCTATATAACAATACATTTGTTACAAAATCAAGCTTATTCGTCGTTTATTGGATACTATTCGGGGGAGTGTGCAATAAGAACTGCAGCATCATCTGTTGCATCTTATTTTAACATCTGCCATCATACAATCAGGCAAACTAAACAGTGACACTGATTCATGGTGAATATTCCTGATGCACATTCTAATTGGTTTACTTCACCATTCCTTATTTGCACCATGAAGTGTGGTTCTTCAAGTCATGAGTGAACAGCAACTTTATACGAAAGCGTGCTTCATCTTATTCCGCATCGTCACCTACCATCAGACAGGTGGTCAATTGCTTAACAAATATACGTAGGTATTGTAAGACTTAAAAGACTATTTTTTCTTTTTGATTAACTGGTGACAATATAGTTTTAACCGCTAGGTCTAAAAACATTGAGTCTAACACATGGATTAATATAAAGAGCGCCGATCTCCGAGGTCACTTTGGAGATCGGCGCTCTGTGCAGTTTTATAGAACATTCCTTTTGTTATGATTTTTAAGTTAGCAATAAGAAGGATGATCGAAAAAGTATACTGAAAGAAAATTCCCATGAGATTATGAACTACGCGGGTAAGTTTACGGGGCGTAGCTAGTCCACTATCTTACTAATATTATAGTAAGTAAGTTAATGTTTGTGTGTATGTTAGTTACTCCTTTGCGTAAAAACTACTTGACCGATTGTAATTAGTTGGAGACCTGAATAAACACAAAAGCTACTTTTCATCTCGATCTACGCGGGTAAAACCGCGGCGTGCAGATAAATATACCTACTACAATTGAGGTCACAAAGTTAGAGGCCACATACTCACATTCAAGGCAAAAACTTAACCCTCTCAGTAGTCAGGTAAAAAAAAACACAATATTGCATGTTTTCTATAAAACTACACAGATGTAATGTGTGGCATGCCAATTAACTATGTAGGGTGAATTTTTAAATGAACCTTACAACAATGAGCTGTTGCATTTGATTTGCCATACTATTTTTGTTTCTATGAATAAAAAAAACACCCAGTATACTTAGTAGCTTCGAAAATGAAGATTGTGTAGTTTTTTCTAATAATAATAAAGTGGAAGAGTCTGTTTGTCTGAACTAGCTTATTTATGGAACTATCAGTTGGATTAAAAAAAAATTGTTTGCATTAGCCCAAATCTTTTTATGCAAGATGTGTTTTGTTGGCCTTCTTGGTAAATAAATTAGTAAATGTTGTTATAGCGGCAATTGAAATACATATTCTGACAAAACTTTCAACTTCTCTGAGATACATGAGATACAGCCTGGTGACAGACAGAAGGACAGGCAGTGAAATCTTAGTAATAAGAACATGTTTTTACCCTCTGGGAAACAAACCCTAAAAAAGGAAAGAACCTATCAAACCATGATAGTACTAAGCTTCGTTGCTTTACTTGTATGAGTCGGGGGAATGTACTTGTACTTGTATACGGGCTGTTTTCCACGATTAGACCCTTTTTAATTGGGTCCTTTTTGCGTGAAGATGGAGTAGGCTTGCACCTACTACCCTCTCAGATTAGTCGACCAAGTCCAGAGGAGAGAACTTGTCAATACTTCTGGAGCCAACTAAGCCACGGGTTTCATCACAATTTTTTCCTTCATCGTAAGAGCAATGTCAATTAGCATGCATAAATTTTTCTTAAGAAAAATACATTGGTGCACAGCCGGCCTGGATTCAAACCCACAACCTTCAGAATGAAAGTCGAGGTATCTACCACTGAGCCAACACCGCTCTTGAGTCGGGGGAATAATTTGGCAATCAACCAAGAAAGGTTGACAACATCTCGGGATGAGTGACATTTGATGTCCGGCCAACTTGAAATTGTTTCTGAGAGTTCAAGGGTGAACTACTACTGATATTATTTCTCCTTGTAGCATATTATTGTTAACCACTTCTTTGTTCCACCTGTGAGCTCCAGGAAATCAGTAAATTAAATCTTTCACAAATATTTAAAACCATTTCAAAACATAATATACACAATTTTAAATTAAATATTTGTTAAATATCACGGACCTTTGAAAGGTGGACGTGGAGCCAAAGCCAACACGTAGAGGTCCTTAAGAATAAAAGGTTTAATAGCATAGCATGATGTGGATACCAAACCGGCGATTATCCCTTATTATAACTAAAATGGATAATAGCAATTTAAAAACCGTACAGTGAGTGTCCACTATTGTTACCTGATTGTGGATAGGAACCTATAAATTATCCATTCAAGAGTTTGTCAACTTACATGGCATTATAATGTAAAAAATACAGCTTTTGTAATATAGCAGTTTTAAAATCATGTTAAAAAGTCACAGACAGGAAAGTAATATTACATATTTTTAATTTATTAACTACTAGCGATCCGCCCCGGCTTCGCACGGCTATATTATGCATGTATTATACATATTATAAACCTTCCTCTTGAATCACTCTATATATTTAAAAAAACTGCATCAAAATCCGTTGCATAGTTTTAAAGATTTAAGCATTCATAGGTAGGTATATAGGGACAGAAAAAGCGACTTTGTTTTATACTATGTAGTGATTATTTGACGTTAGGGTTCCGTACCTCAAAAGATACAAAAATTAACTCTTATTAGATCACTCTCTTGTCCGTCTGTCCGTGTGTCACCATCGATTTTGTGTGTGACCGACCACCAACCTCATGCAGGAACGGGTGGACCTAGCAACTTGTTTTATTTGCACCACATAACTTCGAAAACAAAAAAAGAGTGCACCAAAATACAAAATGTAGCTCCACAAACTGTCATCACTGTCTCGATCAAATTAAAGGTTTATGATAGAAATTAGATAACTTATCAATATTCTAGTCTGTATATTTTACTCACAAAGTCTTCGTAACAGATTTTAGTCTCTTTGAGTAAATATAAATTAAGTATTTTTAGGATGGGTTTGTTTAAAATGATTTCACACTGTTCGTGTTCAGGCTGTAGAAAATTTTCTAAGAATTAAATATTCAACCTACATGCTACAAAGAAATTATTGACTTCAAGTAGGTACCTACCTACCCATTATTCAGTCAAACAAAACTACACAATCATAACAGAAAGCGACTAAAAACACCAGTCACGACATAATATTGTTAATGAACTTGCGCTTTCAACACGAAACGGTAACATACAAAAGAATTTTATAACCCTATCGAAGTTACAGAAAAATCAATAAATTCTACCAACCTGTAACAATGGTATCACAATGAATGTATTAGCTCACCTATTGAAAGGTTTTTCTGATGGTATATCGATACGATCAGATCCAAGAGTAGATCCTTCGCCTTTTCCTGTCCGAGTCCCGTATTCTGGCGAAGTTTCTCCACTATTTCTTTTAACAAAACCACTGTCATGACTCGAAACTCGTTTTGTACCACATTTTATACACTTTACACTCTCTGTAGGGTTGATTTGGCCGCACGTCTGACAATGCCATTGCAGCACCGATGCGATTGAACCCATTTTAATTCATACATGGCTATGAAACCATTACAATACGCCGTTTTATGGAAACAAATTACAATTTGAGAAAAATGAAAACAGCTGATCCACCATGTTGTTTGTGTATAACTTTTTTTCTTATAGCTATGTTTCTCAAATGTTGGATAAAACCGGTATAGTGTAATTTTTTTTACACATAAATATTACCTATTTTTAGAGCAAACTGTAAACAAAATAAAATAAAATATTTTGTTTGGCTCCAAAAACTAGATTTTGTTAATATTTTAGTTAATTTACCGGTTTTAAAGCGCCATCTAGCCAATGGTACTGAATGATTACGAAAATAAATGTGCTAGTAGTACGTCATCCTGCTAACAGATGGCAGTAAAGTAAACTAGTAGTTTAGTTAGTGGATTTTATACATCAGAGATGGCGTTAATACAAAAAAGATCAATCAAGACCGTTATAAAAAAAATTTGAAATTGTTTCGTTGATAATAATGCCCAAAAAGACCTTGAATTTTCGCAATTCGATGACGAATTTTTACTTAGAATTTACTACGTTGCATTTCATTAGAAAATACATAACACAACATTGTCCTTTATTGCAGGCTTGAGTAACCGGATGTGAGGCACTGAGTACTTCTATGCCATCACATCGTCATATCCGGTGACTCGGTGACCTAGGACCTTTGCAACCTCACATAGAAATAAGGAGAAAATGGAAACGATTGGTAGTTTTTATTTTTGTACCTTCGTACTTGTTTACCTACAACACACCGTCTTACGCGCTTTATGTAGGTAATGCTTCCCGAAAGAAAAAAAAAACTGCGCACTCCGGGAGTGCAGGCAGAAGTGAAAACTGTATATCTGTGTAAAATCTCATCTGTCACGAGAACGGCTGAAAATGCTCACCCACAAAAGTGCCCAACGCGCCATAAGAAGTTTTCACTTCAAAAAAAAGTGTGTGTGTCAGCTCCGACGCACGACTGGAGTTTACTCCTTAAGTACGAGTATCTAAATACGCAAAAAAGTTTTAGATGAAAAAAAAAATAATCGGACGACTATTTGTTGGACGACAAATAGTCGTCCGATTATTTTTTTTTTCATCTAAAACTTTTTTGCGTATTTAGATACTCGTACTTAAGGAGTAAACTCCAGTCGTGCGTCGGAGCTGACACACACACTTTTTTTTGTAATCCGACATTTGTCGTCCGTCAATAGTCGTCCGACATTTGTCGTCCGTCAATAATAGTCCGACAAATAGTCGTCCGACATTTGTCGTCCGTCAAAATAGCCGTCCGACATTTGTCGTCCGTCAATAGTCGTCCGTTAAAAATACCATATGTACGTCTTAATACACTCACAGCCAAATTAAAAAACTGTATATCTGTGTAAAATCTCATCTGTCGCGAGAACGGCTGAAAATGCTCACCCACAAAAGTGCCTAACGCGCCATAAGAAGTTTTCACTTCAAAAAAAAATTACTGACTTCAAAAAAGGGAGAAGGTTCTCAATGTTATTGTATTTATGTTATTTTTTTATGTTCCGGCCTAACTTCGTTGTTTATGAAGTGTAACGTGGAAGTGTTATGTACTGGAGGCACACTGGAGGTATGTACTAAAATGTACTACGGGAATTTTACATGACGATTTTTTTTCTGTATTACACACTAACTTCCATAGTCATATTTTTTTAATATATAAAATGTATTTTGGCCCTTTTTTACAAGTTAGATGAGCGAAAGTGCTAAAACCAAAAAAGTTTCAACAACACATAATTTTAACTATAGATGCTTTAATTTTTCTTAGCGGAAGAATATGAAAAAGGGAATTTCAATGTCATCTCATGTAACTGAAAGAGAATAAATAATATCGACTTGAAATTTGATTTTGTCTTGAAATGAACACTTCCATTCGTTTTATATCTTCGCTTGCCTAAGACACCGTGATTATGAAAAGAAAATGTTTCAGGAAATTATTTCGATGGCTTGTGTAAGTAGTTTTCTTATTTCCATTAACTGTAATAGTTATTTTATGATTGCCTTTCTATTCTTATATCATTCATGAAAATAATTTTGTAAGTATGAAATGACAAGATTTGGAGAATTTTAGACTTTTGGAAGTAGGTACCTACTAAACCTATCATTATCATCCGAGCGATGTTCCCAGTTGCATCCCTCTCGGGAGCCCGGGGTCCGCTTTCCTACTTTTACGCCTCCACTTCGCACGATCTTCGGCATCCTGAGTAAGTCCATTTGCACGCATATCACCCTTTACGACGTCAAGCCAGCACTTCTTGGGTCTACCCAGTCTGCCACGACCCGGCGGAGGCGCCATGGCAATGCCGATTTTCGCAAGATGTGTCCGTACCAGCGTTAGGCGACATTCTTGCAATTTTATCTGCAATGTCTCGGACATGAAGGCTGCCCCGGATGCGGGAGTTCCTGACGCGATCCTTTCGCGTCACTTCACACATCCAGCGCAACATCTTCATCTCTGTGACACCTACCTACTACCTACTAACCCTATATCAATCAAAAATATACCAAATTTATCTTGCTTAAGGCTTATACGAATAAAAGTTTGGTGAAAATCAAGCAGGCTACTCCTTTCAGCATTTTTTGCTATCACTACATAGTATAAAACAAAGTCGCTTTCTCTGTCCATAGATCCCTATGTATGCTTAAATCTTTAAAACTACGCAACGGATTTTGATGCAGTTTTTTTAATAGATAGAGTGATTCAAGAGGAAGGTTTATATGTATAATACATGCATAATATAGCCGTGCGAAGCCGGAGCGGGTCGCTAGTCTTGTATAAAATGGAAAACATTTTTTTTAATTCATTTCCAAAGGAAAGTTTTTAATAGAATAATAATGTTTTCATCGTGAAATGAGTCGGCAAAGAGATATAATAAAAAAACTGTTTTTAGACGCCATTTTTCCAAAATAATACGATGCCGCTAAGTTGAAATTTGGAAAGAGCACATTGAAATATATAAAACTAGCTGCGCTCCGCGGTTTCACCCGCGTAACTCCCGATCCCGTGGGAATATCGGGATAAACTAAGATTTAAGCTATCCTATCTTTCAAGTTGGATCAAACTGCACACGGTGTGCTTTGATTAAAATCGGTTAAGTAGTTTAGCGCACAAACAACGTGACACGTAATTTATATATATTATAAAAGATACTAGCGACCCGCTCCGGCTTCGCACGGCTATATTATGCATGTATTATACCTACATGTAAACCTTCCTCTTGAATCCCTATGTCTATTAAAAAAAAACCGCATCAAAATCCGTTGCGTAGTTTTAAAGAATTAGCATTCAAAGGGAAATAGGGACAGAAAAAGCGACTTTGTTTTATACTATGTAGTGATACTATGTAGTGATTATACTATGTAGTGAAGTAGGTACTTACCCATTTTTTTGTCATTACATAGTTAAATTAAACAAAGTCGCTTCCCACTGTCTGTCCCTATGTAGATACAGATTTTGATGCGGTTTTTTAATAGATAGAGTAAGATGCAAGAGGAAGGTGTATCATACATGCAGGTCGCTAGTACCTACTATGTTATACTACTGCGCTTGTACTATTCAATTCCGTGATTAGGGTAAGACCTATAGGTACCTACTTTGTTATAGGTAGTTACGCAATAAACACACATACATATAGGTAGATATATGTACTAAGTACTTAAATATTTCTGATAATAAATAGTCACGAATAATATAATAATTTTATATTTTCAAAGCAATTGTAATAAAATAATAACAATACAATGAAAAAATCAAGTAAGTTGGTTTGTATAACAATAAAATACTTAGTTATTTTCTCCTTATTGGATTTTTGATGTAATTTATCCAACGTTTCGTAAAAATCAGTCTCGTATAAAAGAATGTGTGGGTTTTCTAGCAGTAGATTTAAGCAACGCTAGAATCGTCGATCACTGAATCGCTGGACCATCCGCACTTGTCCCTCCAAGTGTCTACATCAAGAACATATTTGGAGACGATCGTTTTGAAGATGTCTATGGGGCAGATAAGGGTGTCACAACCTTTGATGGGCAGGTAGATCAGGTCTTCACCGGGAGACGGTTCGTAGACAGCCTAAAAGAGAAAACAAAGGTTAGCCCATCACTGTTAGGTAAAGCCTCGTTTAAAAGGCTTCATCAGAATCTGAAACATCACTGGTGCCTTTGCCCACTCCAGCTTGATAAATTTCCCATGCCATTTAGCCGTGATTACTTCATGTCAAAACAAACATAGCATGCAGGAGGTCTAGGTAGGAATATAGAAAGATTCCACTTCAGCCTGTCATCAGTGCAGACGGCTGATTCCAGCCTGATGGATAATTTGTAAAGCAGTTATTAGTTCAATGGCAATAAATGGACCTGCGGATATGTAAATTAAATCTTTAACAGACTTGTGTGGTATTTACATATTAAGATGTCAATTGCAATCATTTGTGTGGTTCTCTAGTAGTTTTTATGAGTTCTTCAGTCAGCTAACGAGTCATTAACTGGCAATGCCTTATTTGGCAAGTCAAAACAACATTCAGCTGAGGCCTTGGTTCTAGTTAAGTTTGAGGGCAATGCCATGATTTAGCGCAATTGTCGGTTTATGATATTGTCACGTCATACAAAGAAGACACCCTCCAAGTGTCAGGTCTCTACGATCAGCGGTTTAGGTTGTGTATTGAGTCAATCATCACTTACCAATACACCATACTGGTCAGTTCCATCGATCTTCCTTAATTCCAGTGCAAAGTTCGCAGCGTATTTCGGTACTCCTTGCCTCGGGGTGACTTGGCACACGGCCATGAAGGGGTACACTGTGACGTCATGAGCAGAGTAGATGCTTACTCGGGGGGTGTCTTCGCCTTTGATGGTGGAATCGGCGTTGGTGAAGAATTCGTTTAGGAGGACTCCTGATAACACAAAGAAAATAATGATCATATTAAATCACTATTCTAGCGGAGTATTTATTAATGGATGCAAAAACTACTGTAATTTTTCCAATGTGTTTGGAATGAACATTTCGACCTCTGACATAACACGATCTTTTTTATCTCGATATTACCATAACATCGGAATCTGTACGTAGTTAGTTAGTTTCTCGTTCTAACTTATTATGTATCTGTTTTTTCAACAGGTAATCTATATATTTTACCTGAAAGAAGATTGATAATGTCATCGGCACCATAAAGAATATCGATGGCCACTCCAGCTGCAGCTCTTAGATCATTTAAGATAGCTTCTATCCGACAGTCTAACGGGACTCCTAAGCTTTGCTGAAAGAAACAATTTGGTATCGTTAACTCTAAATTTAATTTACTATCGTTACTTTTAGAAGAAAATATCGTGGGGAAACCGACGTTTTCTAAAACTCGTTAAAGTTTAAAGGCATACAGGATATAATTAAAATTATTAGGCTTTCCATGGTTTTCCTAATAAAAATAATTGCCCGAAGTACAATCAACGGTAACGTTTACAATTGTGCAGCATTATTTGATTGAACATTGTAGGTGACCTATGAGTCAGTGGATAATTGTATCTTAGTGGAGAAAAACAGGCTTCTTCCAGGTTCAGTAACCTACACTGCTGAAACTTCTGATTGGCCAAGATTATTTATTGTATTTAATTATAATCAAAAGCTTACTAATTGTAAGTAGGTACCTTCCTTGTCTTACCTGACTAACATAGGCATCGTAGTAAGCGTAAGAAAGCACGGGAAGCTGGGTGACCATGCTGTTGTTGGAGACTTCGGCGACGGTTTTCATAACATCAGAGTAAGAAGCCATACGAGTAGGATTTGACATCATTTTGGCGGTTAATTGAGCCGTGAATGTTGGGCAATTCAAGGTGGCTTGGTTCTGTAAAAAAATAGACATGGTCTTAGATTGTGCCGTCATCAGATGCCTCAGTAGTACACAATATAAAATATTATCGGGCCGTGGTAGCTTGCCTACACTGCATAGTAATAGATTTTTGAACCAACCAATCTAAACAGTTGCTGATTGAAAAACTAGAGAAACGTTTTATCGATTTCTAAATTATCCAGTAATCGACAAAAGTTTATCCTAGACTCGAAGACTTATAAATGTTGGTAATGCATGTCAAAATAAGTAAGGTAAAAATCAATTCTAGAGTGAATAGGTGCCTTCTAGGTGAGCATGCTACATTCTCGCCCTCTAAAAAACTAAAGGTTCGTAAAAGACGGTACAACACTTACAAAATCATACAGCGCTGGCACAGTAGTGTATGGTATTGGCACCCAGTTGATATCCTTACTCCAGCTTCCAGCATAAGCAGGGTAGACTGCAGCCATAGCAGTGAGGAGAGTCATCTTGGTCCTGGTGGAGTCAGTGGATCTGAGGTAGATCTCCGATCGGTTGTATTGAGGAGAGAGGAGGCAATTGTAGCGTTGCCGGATGGACTGGCCAAGGGCGTACGCACGGCGTTTTCCGACCTGTGACAAAGATTTTTTAGAGCACAATGTAATAATTTTATATATACTAATACTAGCTGCGCTCCGCGGTTTCACCCGCGTAACTCCCGATCCCGTGGGAATATCGGGATAAATTAAGATGTAAGCTATCCTATCTTTCAAGTTGGATCAAACTGCACACGGTGTGCAAATTTGATTAAAATCGGCTAAGTAGTTTAGGAGTCCATCGCGCACAAACAACCTGACACGTAATGTAAATATATTAGAAAAAGAAGATTCAAAGCTGAAGAGTTTGTTTGTTTGTTTGAAAGCGCTAATCCCAGGAACGAAATTAATTTTTTTTTGTGTTGGATAGTCGAGTAAGATTAAGTATATGCTACTTTTTATTTTGATATTTCCACGGGATCGGGATATATAATGCAAAATCAAGTTCCACATTTACACCCTTAAATCAGCAGGGTGATTTTATTCTCTTATCATGGGGTAGAAGCTTGTCCGATTGCGAAATGCCACCTCTGCGCAGAGGCACCCTTAGGAAACAGCCTCTCGATTATGTGACTTAGCGAGTCTCGCTCAGCTATCAAATACTGTCAACGAATGGTAAGCAGCGATGTTCATGCCACAAAATGATGTGGAACTATTGATGTGAACATAGGCACATGCCGTTGACAGCTGATTGAGGTGCAGTCATGGCGAGACAATGCGTGTGATCTGCTGAATACGAGTTATTGATTCAGGACTTATACTCAGATGCACTTAGGTGCAGCCATAAGCAAAACCTAAGCCCTATAAATTGCCATAACAAATAATCGGTACTTACATCAGTCAGTTGTCCGTATCCATAAGGTTCGGAAGCCGCCAAAACTGCGGCGACATCCGTGGTTAAAGCCGCTGTCTGTTCCACTGGGGTTCTGTCTCCATGCCGATGGACCTGTACCAAATACCGTAGAACATTATCATACTGTTTATCGACTTCAAATAAGAAAGGAGTTCGCAAAATATGAACTGATTACGACTTAAAGCACAGTATGTGACTTTATGGATTGTTATGAATTCAATTCTTTCCAAGAAACAAATGTTTGGATGATTCGAATGACAAACGTTAAGGTTTTTTATCAGCCGAATAATCCATTTCTTAATCATTTATGAGTCACTGTATTTAGAATTTTTTGACCTAAAATGCTAGTGATTCATTGTAACAGACGCACCTCAGAATGTTTGTGATAACTCCACCTGATATCAAATCGTATCTTCTGCGCATATCCACTGAAAAATCGTATATTTGAGGATCTAGACTACCGTGATAGGTATTTCATACGATTGAATATTTGCTATCGTTTAGATAAAGTTCATCAGGTGGACCACAATTCTCTTTAAAATCCTTAGAACCTAGCCTTCTATAAATTTACAGATTCTGCTAACGGACCTAGATGCTTATGTATACAGGCTATTAAAGGATACCAAATAAAAAAAGATGGAGTTTTAGATGCTTATATTCTCAGATTCTTAAGGTTCGGTCCCTAAAGTGTCCTTAAATTTAAGGACCATTGTCCTCAAATTGGAATAGACCAGAACATAGACGCAAACTATTCTTTGACAGCTGAGAAAGAAGATGTATCGATAGCTTTTACGGTATGGGAATTACAGGTTTAAATCCTGTCAGAGCGGGTTTTCGGAAGAGTTCTTTAAATATTTGACTCACCAAAAATGTAGACACCAGGGTTGTACCATCTGTGACGTCACCCGCAGACCATCCCACGATCGTCAGCAGCAAGCAGTTAAACTTAAACATTTTGTTATGTTTCTATTGCTATTTGCCACTAACAATACCTTGATGAATTGTCTGCCGATATTTATATCATATTTTTGTTTAATCATTGTTTGATTAGAACGTTAGAGTTCCTTGGTGATTTAGAGCTTACGTTTTTTTTATCAATTGAAATGTACTAAGGTACTTTATGTATAGATATGTTTTGTGTATTTTTAGTATTTGTTTATAGTTAAATAAATATTTATTTATTTGCTAAATAGTTTACTAATGTTTGATTACCATTGTTTGAAGATTGGGGACTTCCTTTAATTAAAAAAAAAGTCTACCGTTTCCCTTTTCTTGTGCTGTTTGCTTTTACCATACATAACTTGGGTTAAAATTATTATAATTGAAAATGTTGTTCTAAATAGTCGGAGATCCCTTTAAGAACGACCTTCGTCGAGCTGTTTAATGGATGAAAAGTATTTTATATTAAATTAAATGGGTAAGTATATTAAATTAAAATATAATAGGTATATATATATTGCAAATGGGTTGTCTAAAAAACATCAGTACAGAATATGATTTATGAATTAACAATTAAAATTTTTGTTTTCTCTTTTTAAACTTTTAGCTGGTTGGTATAAGAGACAAATTCAGTACCAATCGAAAGTATGAAGTCTATAAAATAATATGCAAACGTTAAATTGACTATTTTTTCCCGTGACAACTCTTGGGTAGGCAGGTAAACCGATACTAGTCATTTGCACTGGTCTGGTTCAAGAATTAAAGTTAAGTTAAAATAAAAAAATATTGGTACGGAATTTGTCTATTGACCAAACCAGTAAAAAGTCTAAAAAAATAAAAATAAATTAATCATTCTGGACTGAAAATTTTTAGGCAACCCATTTGCAATATATTTATTGACCTGTTTTATTTGATACAAAATACATTTCATCCATTAAACAGCTAGATGAAGGTCGTCCTTCAAAGGATCCCGTACTAAAAACTTTAACTGTTCTTTCTACCTTGAGTTTGTTTGTCGTGTCTTTGTACTGTTTAAATCTTTTATCTATTTATCTATCTATCTATTTTTTTAAAAGTCAAGGTTGTTTTTTTCTTTCCTTTTAGTCGAAACATTGGCAGTTACCATAACTTAGTATTTACTTAGTTTTAGGTCTGCAATGCCTAAAAAGGCACTAAGTCATGTATCACCTAACACAGTAAAACTATTTGTTGATTGAAATTAATTAAATGAACGGGGACCTTAGTGTGTAAGTTTGACTCTCACTTGACCGGTTATTTTTAATCAATATTCAAAATAAAGGAGGAAGTTCTCAAACGTTTTTTATAATTAGGTACAACAACATTTCTCACAGCACAAAATCAGCTGTTACTTACATAGAGAGGTCATTAGCCTCATTATTTTTTAAGTTTTTTCGACTATTCTAAGTCTGAATGCCTTTTAATTAAAAAAATCAGCTGATTTTCGTATTTACATACCTAACTGCATAATTTCCAAAAGTCGTAGAACAAAAGTTGTTTGTTAAGGTGCATAGAAATAGCCTTCAACCGCTTTCTCATATTTCATTATATCAATTATCAATAATTTTGTATAAAAAGTTTGTTCAATGGCGGTAATCGAACCGGCAATTCTTCTGCGTCGCAGGCGAGCGTCCGACCACTACGTCACAGAGGTCGTCGTATCTATCACGTATTTAGTTATAATCTATTTATTATTTGTTGTTGAGTTTATTTTTTATGACTTATCTATTTTTATAAATAACCTATACAAGGAATTTATAAAATTATTAATATTAAATACTTTATATACCTATACTCAGACGAGAGACAAATATATCTGTCTGTACACAAATATTTTGTACAAGCAAACATTCTGTGTTGCAGGACAAAATAGTACAAAGCCGCAGGCGCAGGTCTTGATGGACTAACATACATTATTTTTCTACAGGCGATTTAAAAATATAGCAGTAAAATATTTGAAATACTCGTAAGCAGCGCCCCGCGTAATTTTCGATCTCGTTGGGAATATTGAGACAAAAATTTTGTTGTTGAAAAGTTGGTTAATATATAACAATTGAAATGAAAATTGGATTCAACCAAGCCGCGGGTTTCATCACGATGAAGGACATTTTTTTGGATACCAACCTATTCATAATTTACAATTAATTTATTTCGCCATAACATTACATTGCATTAAAGGTAAGCCAATTTACACAATTTCAATTTAAAAAAAAAACGAATATTATCAAGAAACTTAGAAAAAGAAATACGAACGTCAAATTCTATGAATATTTACACTTTTACACTTTTACTATACACACAGTTTTACATTCATTAAAAATTAAATTAAGAACTAACTAAAGTGACATAACTTTAGTTAGTTGTAGTTGTAGTAGTATGACATCATCATTTTGTTGTAGAAGGAGATGTCAACAAGTGGGTTTTTTTAATATAAAAAAAATAGGGCAGCGTTTGACCACATCTCGCGCTACGGTAAGTGACGATGCGGTCTAACATATACCATGCTTTCCTAGAAGATACCCTTATGCTCGTGATTCAAAGACCCCTAGACAAACGAAGACCTTCCAGGGACGCGAGTGAGAGAGGAATACAACAGTGGAACGAAAACGAATCGTCATCCTTTTGTGGTTACACCGCCCTTAGCAAATTCTCTTTGTGCCAAACTCTCGCGCACAAGCTGCATAACTAAACAACCCATAGTATACGGAACCAATCAATACTCAATTGACGTATAGGCGGTAAGTACCTATTACTTAATTTTGCAAATTATTTTCATAAAATGACACAACTGATAAAATTATACGTAATAAATCGTTTTATTGTTTAATGGTAGACACGCCTCCAAAGCGTTTTCGGAATGGGGAATTTTCGTTAGAAACTAGATTTTAAAGGTCAACCAGATGCCCTTCTTGATAAATTCATAAAGAAAGATTATTGAAAGATACCGATCGTTCTTAATCGTGAGTTCAAACCTCGCCGCTGCTGTAAAATGTATATTAGGTACTGCAAATAAAAAGGTATTTAAAGCATAAGATATCGATTCAAGCTTCGCTGTACCTAGGTATAATTTTCGAAAATGTATATGAATTCAACTAAAAAGGTATTATAGCCTAATGCCTAGCCTTTAATCACTATCATCACTACATAGTATAAAACAAAGTCGCTTTCTCTTTCCCTATTCCCTATGTATGCTTAAATCTTTAAAACTACGCAACGGATTTTGATACGGTTTTTTTAAATAGATAGAGTGATTCAAGAGCAAGGTTTATATGTATAATACATGCATAATATAGCCGTGCGAAGCCGGGGCGGGTCGCTAGTTAAGTATATAACCTACATATTATTTTTCATTTACTAATGACTCGTTATTATGAAACTTTTGCCAGAAAGTAAAAGTCAATAGCTTAATTCATTTGGATTCATTTACGTGAAATCACATTGAAACGCCTTAAAAAGTTAGATTGTGTGCCTTCGGAAAGCGCCGATCAATAAGAAGAAGGCACAAGAAACCTATGGGGATTTTTTATGATGATGCTCACAAAGATCAAGATAACCTATATTTTTGAAGATTTATTTGAAATGGAGCAATTAAAGTCATATCCATGGGTTCTTATTAAGGGATACTGTAGAAGGCGTCGGTCATCTAGATACGGATACGTTCGTTTTTTTTTGTTTTTACTAAAAATCCCCCATTGATTCGCCCACGATTCGCCCATGTGAATGACACTAAGTTTAAACTCTATTTTGTCAAAAATGATAACTTCAATAATGTTAGGGTTTATGCTTATTTTTTATTTATAGACGTCATACTATTAAATAATAAATAATATGACTTCTAAAGTTAAGATAACGTTAATCCACAATAAAGAAAACGTGAAATTGCATTTTTTTGGATATAAAAGGAACCCTTGTATACCGTTTTAAGTTTTTAGACTTGGAGGTTTACGTTGTGCGGTATATTAGTAGCGTCCCGCGGTTTCGGTTCAATCGCAAAGGTCACGTGGTAATATCGGAATTAAAAAAAAAACACAACATTTATTTCAGGCTAGAAAACCCATATTAAACTTACAAAAAAAAACAATTAAAGTCATGTTTAAATTGTATCCTCATGCTAAGTCTCATTAAAATCGGTTCAGTAGTTTCAGAGAATTATCAAAAACAAATCCTGTCGCACCAATGGATTTTTTCTCACGGAAAAACTAATACGGTAAAGGAAAACATCGGACGCATTGGACGTACAGACGCATTGACAAGTTCTTTCCTCTGGAGACGGTCGACTAAGTTTAGGGTGGTATAGGTTCAGGCTAAGGCTACTCCATCCCACGCTTTGATGGTCACAGGAAATGCAGTGCCCTAAAATGGCATGAATTAAAAGTTGCTGGCGCTGTTTAAAGGTTTTTATATGGTTCTTGCAATGAGCCTCTACCAAGAACGAATAGAAAACAGTTTATCAATTAAGGCTCTTCGCAAACGGGCCACCAACCACAGCCTCTTTTTTTTTTGGATTATGACACTAGCACAATATTTTTGTGCCATAAAACCTATAACTGCTATGACTATGCCCCTATTTATTTTATAGAAATTAAGTTTAAAAAAATATAACAAAAAATTGGGGCATGGTCATGGCAGTTATAAGTTTTATGCACCAAAAATGTTTGCTCTAGTGTCATTATCCAGGGAGAAAACAGTCGACTACGTTTGTAATAGTTTGTATGGAGAGAGCCCCCGGTACCCTTTCCTCTTAACATGATACATTAACTGTGGCCCCCACAACAATGTTTGTATCGTAGAGTTAGGCATGAAACGGAGCGGTTTACGTTACGTTTTACGTTAAAAGTTAGATGTCCTCTCTTTTACTGTAATTTAAAACATCTTTATGTTGGTTGTCACGTCATCATGTTCATTACATCTCTCGGGACTTAAACCGCAAATCAGTTTTAAGAATGCGACAAGATTCTGTGAACTCTCAAAGCGAATTTCAAATGAAATAAAAACCTGTATGACTTCAAATAAATTGAAATGTATTTATATGGACATGAAAAACACAGAAAGTCATAAGATTTTCTTTATAAATTGTTTGCGTCATATAAAAACATGACGTGGGTAGGTAAATCATTTTCAAATTACCAACTAGTAGGTATAGTATGATGTTAACAAACATTCTGATGAATATTTCGGTTGACACGTACACGTATTTTAGTCGAGTTGCGAGTAATTTAGTAGCACTACTGCCCAAAAACCGTTCGCACTTTGTTCGAGTACAATTTAGATTAGAAACCATTTTCGAAAATTCCCACGAAATAAGGACCAGGGAAAAAATGAACTATTAATTCTAATGAAGTATTAAATTCTAAGAACCGACACTCATAAACATGTAAGTAAAAACCTATTTCCATAAAACGCAACGAAATATGAATATTATTTATCTTAATATCAGTCTGTCTGTCTACAAAGTATTGTTTATATTGAATTTTAAATAATGCGGTTATGGTACGGCCTCAAGGGAAATTATCGCGTTAGAAAATATAATATGCAAACACATACGTCTTAAGATCTTAGCCCACTATACTGGAAACGTAAGAACGAAAGGAAAATATTAATTTGTAACCAAAAAGATTAATCAAAATCGTTTGATAAATGAAGAAGATATGCGCGAACATCAAAAAAAAACATAGATACAACCGAATTGAGAACCTCCTCCTTTTTTTGAAGTCGGTTAAAAATAAACTTGAACTAAACTTAGCTTTACATAAATATAACACTCGATGGTCACAAATATCAGATCTAGTCGTAAAACTCGGGTTTCTGACGACATCAGAGTCCATTTTGTTTCATATTCCTTGTCTTGGATGGTGTTCAACAACAGGTGACTATGAAGCAATTTTTTTTTTTGTATTTTGTAGTACCTTTTGACTTTTTAATTTATTAACAAAAGATAGACAAAAACTCAATTTTATGCTGGTATACCTACCTCGTTTTTATCTACCTTACTCAGTAAAGTAACTGTAGTATTTTCAAGATTTATTAAGCGGATACCCAGATAAAAATATTTGCTCTAAAAACTTCTCAATTTTTTTTAAATATTTTTAACGTAAGTTTTTTGTTTAGTTTTCGCCATAGAAATAGAGTAGATATACTACTCTGGTCTTCTTCTTTTTTCTGGAAATTACTATTTTATCTTGTGATTCTTTAATATGTCAATTAACTTTTTATTTCAAATTACCTATTATTTAATTTTATTAAATTGTCTTGTGATTAAGTATTTGACAGTGTAATGTTAAATACTTAATCACAAGACAATTTATAATATATTTTTTAAAGTTCTACGCCCTTTTTTAAATTAGTTTTGAAACATTTTTTAATTTAAAAAACACTTTTGTATTTCTTTACATAATTATGTAACTTATTGTTTTATTCTGAAATACATTTTAATTAATCGAAAATTTTAAATTGTTCTTCGCACCTCTTTATACGATATGTACACTTTGTATTTCTGTTCCTTACTAGGTAAACGAAACACCTTCAAAGAGTTTTTGCGTTTACTTATTTGCAATTCAAATTGTTAACCGTGTTATTACAAAATGTAGGCACAAACACGAACATTAGGGTGTTATTGACATCTTGGCATTAGCACATGAGTAAATAACTCTTCTTTAATCATGTAACATTAGTATGTAGATTTCACATTTAGAGTCTAGGTTCCGCAGTAATCAACTGTATTATCAAACAAAACTTTATTTAATATTTTATTTTATTGACTATAACCTGCTATCAAGGGGAATAAAGGCTAATGCTTCGACTGTTTCACAAAAATAATACCTTATTCATTTTAATTAATTTATTTGAGACTTTTGCATTCATAGTATTGTTAATATGACTTATAAAGTAGTAGTAAGTTAGTAAAAAAACATTAACAAAAAAACAAAATGAAATAAAAACGATTATAATGTCAAAATAGTTTCATTATACAATAATCAAGTATTACCTACTGGAAACAAAGTAATAAAAAAAAAGAAAATAGAACATTCTAATACGATATGATCCATTAGTAGAGGAATATTGTATACAATTAAAATGTTGTAATGTCAATAAAGATTATTTATTTAAAAATAGACTGAGGATCCCAAAATTATGGCGAGACCATTTTATCACAGATAAAAACAGATAGATAGGTACTTACTGTATTGATAACATACTTACATTAGATAATCAGTTGTAAAATATTTGTATTTTACTTCCGAGTTTTGCTTTAAGAACTATGCCATTATTTATCACCTAATTACCTACTTTATTTATTAACTAGCTGCGCCCCGCGGTTTCACCCGCGTAAGGATCGATCCCGTGGAAATATCAAAATAAAAAGTAGCGTTCCCCGATAAATATATATAAATAATCCAACACAAAAATATTTTTTCAATTCGAATCAGTAGTTCCTGAGATTAGCGCGTTGAAACAAACAAACAAACTCTTCAGCTTTATAATATTAGTATAGATAAGTATATACTTCGTATAGATTGTATTTTCATTTCTTACTCCTACCTAGGTATATCTATTTTTTATGCTCATGGTTTTACTTAATACGTTATTCAGTTTGTATCTCTAGATCTATTTTACTTTACGCCTTTAGCAGATGCGTTCTGATAAACCCCTCACATGTAGGTACTTAAGCTGACTACTACTACGCAACAGTAGCCATTGATTAGTTAAACACGTCATTAATCCAGCCGCGACTGCCGAAATACGGCTTTTCATAATCTTATCCCTATATATATAAAATTCTCGTGTCACGGTGTTCGAAGTTGAACTCCTCCGAAACGGCTCAACCGATTCTCATGAAATTTTGTGAGCATATTCAGTAGGTCTGAGAATCGGCCAACATCTATTTTTTATTTTGTTTTTTTTTCAGTTTTTTTTTGTAAATGGCAAAACAACGTTTGCCGGGACAGCTAGTCTTATATATAAAATTCTCGTGTCACGGGGTTCGAACTTGAACTCCTCCGAAACGGCTCGACCGATTCTCATGAAATTTTGTGAGCATATTCAGTAGGTCTGAGAATCGGCCAACATCTATTTTTTATTTTGTTTCCTTTAGTTTTTTTTATTTAAATGGCAAAACAACGTTTGCCGGTACAGCTAGTCTTATATATAAAATTCTCGTGTCACGGGGTTCGAACTTGAACTCCTCCGAAACGGCTCGACCGATTCTCATGAAATTTTGTGAGCATATTCAGTAGGTCTGAGAATCGGCCAACATCTATTTTTCATTTTGTTTCCTTTAGTTTTTTTTAAATGGTAAAACAACGTTTGCCGGTACAGCTAGTTATCATATAATTTCTATTTCTATTAAGTTCCCAGTACTAAATGGCAAGACACCTTTTTTTCAGTTCAATGTTCGAAGTTTTTAATCTCTTTGGTTTTACGTTAACATCAGCTGCTGTCAGCTTGAGGTGACGTCTTTACCAATCTAATCAAAAGCACTAAAGAGTATTGATATCAACTTCGAAGCAAATCACCCACAAAATAACTTTCTACCCCTTTTTAACCCCGTTAGGGGATGAATTTCAATAAAATACGAAACACGTGTTCCATTAATTCTGTTAAAGAATGTTTATGCAAAATTTGAAGTAGATTGGACCAAGGAATCACGTTGTCCCATACAAACTTTGCCCCCATTTTTCACCCCCTTAGGGGTCGAATTTCGCAAAATCCCGTCTTAGTGAGCACCTACGTCATAAAAGGAACCCCCATGCAAAATTTGAGACTCCTAGCACTTGTAGTTTCTGAGATATCGTGATGAGTGAGTCAGTGATTTTCTCTTTTATATATATAGATAAGAATTTGAGTAAGTACAAACAAATAAAATAACAAAAATAAAACATTGCACACAAAATCTCTACATATAATAAATTCGAAGTTTTGGAAGTAAGCGTTCTACGTCCATAATGATTTTAGCACTATAGAATTCGCTAACCTTATATAGCTCCGGTAGAAAAAAATCTTGCATGCGCGATTCAGGTTTTCTTAAATTTAGAAAATCACAAATTAATTGATTATTCTTTTTGTTCTGCTTAAAAATTTTGTACACTTATGTATTTTAAGAATACATAGCAATATACACATTTTTTAACTAGAAAATAAAGTAATTAATTTAATAAGATATTTTTTTTAATTTCAAGTAACTAGCGCCATCTCTTCGTTTTCGCGAAACTACCATTCATCTCAGAAAATGTTGATTTTATTTGTTTACCTTTGTTTGTGCAGTCTAATTTCGGGAACTAGGAAACAGATTTTAACATAATCTTCACGAATGTGTTCAGAAAATATCAGAAGAGGTTTAGGTATTTCAAGTAGATTTATGTTACTAATTAAAATTTGATATTTCTTGGCGTAAAAAATAAACCATAATATTTTTGCATGAAAACGTACAGAACGTAGGGATGATGTCAAAGTTGTCAGTTTGACATACGGAAAGAAGCATCTAGCGCCATCTCTTTTTTATTTATAATTTTATTATGGCTTCGCATTATTACTATCGTGCATATAGCCAGTGTAGCGGTCAAAGAAAATTAAATCCAATGCAGGAGCGATTTTTGAATTTGGAACATTACAACGCTCCAGCAATTTTGTATGAACATGTGTATGAAGCGGCGTGCTGGGGTTATTAAAAACTTAAATACTCTTTGATTGGATCTCTTTTATCAAAGTACTAGCGACCCGCCCCGGCTTTGCACGGCTATATTATGCATGTATTGTCTTCTTATCTATATCTTCGTCTATACATATAAAATCCTTTGTCCTGACTGACTGACGGATCATCGCACAGCCTAAACCGCTGATCGTAGAGACTTGAAACTTGGAGGGTGTGTTCTGTGTATGACGTAGGCATCCGATATGAAAGAATTTTCCGAAATTCTACCCCTAAAGGGGTGAAAAAGGGGGGCAAAGTTTGTATTGGACAACGTGATTCCTTAGTCCAATCTATTTCAAATTTTGCATAAACATTCTTTTACAGAATTAATGGAACACGTGTTTCGTATTTTATTGAAATTCATCCCCTAACGGGGTTAAAAAGGGGAAGAAAGTTATTTTGGGAGTGATTTGCTTTGAAGTTGATATCAATACTCTTTAGTGCTTTTGATTAGATTGGTAACATACTCATTAATCTATGATTGGTAAGACGTCACTTCAAGCTGACAGCGTTAACGTAAAACCTAAGAGGTTGAAAACTTCGAACATTGAACTGAAAAAAGGTGTCTTGCCATTTAGTACTGGGAACTTGACATAGTATTTTTTTTTTGCGCGATACGTTTGCTAATGCTACATGTCGATAGAGGACATTACGGCAAATGAAATATGCCTTTACACCAAATCTCATAGGTGTCTCGGATATGGGGTATTTATCAAAAGTGCGCTGTGCACAAATAATGCTTTCTAACCAAACTTCTAAACCATCTCGGAGACGGGATATTTGTTAAAACATAGAATTGTTATAGGATAGCCCCTGAATCACTTAAAACTCTATATTTTTATTAGGATACGCCAAAATTACTCTCTGCGCAACTGTTCAGCCCTACCTAATAATAAAATTTTGAACAATTTGTCAAAAGTCACAGTTTCCAAAGTTAGTAGATACTAATTATTAAGTAATTTAAAAGAAATATCTTTTGTTATGAATACGAAAATACCTAAACAAATGAATAGGACTTTTACACCTTTTTCATTTTTAAAATGGACAGGAAAGTGATCTTATAAGGGTTCCTTTTTTACCTTTTAAGGTACGGAACCCTAAAAACACAAAAGATGACTATGATAGATAGGTAATTACTAATTAGCACGATATGATTAAAGATTTACTCATTTGGATCCCATCCCAAGAGAATTGGGTGCACCCGAGGTTTTCGTGTTCCAAGTTAAAATACATCTCATTCAAAATCTATCTTCTCTATACATATAAAATTCTTTGTCTTGACTGACTGACGGATCAACGCACAGCCTAAATCGTAGAAACCTGAAACTTATAGGGTGTGTTCTTCGTATGACGTAGGCATCCGATAAGAAATTAATTACCTACCGGGTTTAAAAAAGAGTAGAAAGTTATTTTAGGCGATTTGCTTCGACTCGAACTCCTTAGTGCTTTTGATTAAATTAAGTAAGTACATTTTATTTTGACACACATGTTTCAAACTCAATCTAATTTGAAATCAACAAAAAATAATCCTATTTTAACTATTTTCGGCTCCTGCGCGGACGAAGTCGCGGGCAAAAGCTAGTATAACATAAAATTATACCATGATTTTTATAAAAATATAGTATCTTCAAGCGCGTCCCCGAGAGTAGGGGTCGACAACCTTTCGGAAGAGTCGAAAATTACAAATTTCAAAGTTTTTAAGTTAAGTTTTTAATAAATAGTAGGGACTTGCTTATATGCCTACTTGCCTACTTGCTTATATGAAGTTTTCAATAAAAAAAAACAAATCTTTTTATTCATGAGAAAAATATCTATTTATTCATATTATATAAATCTTACAACACTAACTTGTACTTTAACAACAAAACAAATGAACAAACAAATTCGATAGGAACGTTGGCTTTGCATGGTTTTAGAAAGTTAGTTTGGATAAATTTGGCTCAAAACTTATTGTTTTAAGTTTCAAACACGACTGTAATTTTCATTTGTTAGTCGGCTTCTTACTTTAATTTTAATTATATCCATGCAAGGGAACACTTGCTCGCACAAATATGTCGATCCGCAAATAGTTAGCAAAAATAGTAGCATTCCAATAAATCGAAAAAAATAATATTTGCTTCACATCCAAAGAGCCAAAATTGCAAATAGATATTAATTTATGATATTTAATGTAACTTTACTTGGATGGTTCACTTTTGAATCGAACTGTCCAACTTGCAGTGCGCCCGTATCAGATTCAACAATGGACTTGTTGCGTTGAAGATAAAATAAATCTTTAACCACTATTCCAACCTACGGCAACGTGAAGATCGGTGTTAGGAACTATAACGTACGCCGGAAGCTGGGCTATGCGCTGAGGGTGCATAAGCTGGAGTCGCATCGAAACGTCAATTTTAAGGCGTTTGTGGTGCGAGTACCGAAATGCTATCTGCCTCGCGTTATGGATGAAAGCTTCTGGCCGAAGGACGTGGTGTTCCGTCGCTTCCGCGGACAAATTCCACAAGAACACACTAGGACAAAAGTGTAGTGTCATGGAAGTGCTACTAACATAGTTCTAAGCTATCTATTAACACATTCAATTATTGTTATAAAATATGTATGTTAGTCTATAAGGTATGTATCTATGGGCCTTTGTAGCCTGAAATAAATGATTTATTATTATTATTATTATAACAGGCATCTGGCCTTATGCAATAACTTATATTTTACTAGCTTTTGCCCGCGACTTCCTCCGCATAGAAGTCGAAAATGGTTCTAATAGGATTTTTTTTCGGATTGAGTTTTCAAACATGTGTCAAAATAAATTTTAATTTAAATCAAAAGCACTTAGGAGTAATGATATCACTTCGAAAAAAATCACCCCCAATATAACTTTCTACACTTTTTTAACCCCCTTTTTAAAATTAATTTCAATAAAATACGAAGCACGTACCTATTCCATCAATTCTGTTTAAGAATGTTTAGTTAGGTATACAAAATGAAGTAAATTATGAAGTAGATTGGACCAAGAAATCACGTTGTCCCATACAAACGTTTTGCCCCTTTTTCACTCCCTAAGGAGATAATTTCTTATCTTTCTTCCTTTCTTATCGCATATACGTACAAAGAACACACCCTCCAAGTTTCAGGTCTCTACGATCAGCGGTTTAGGCTGTGATGCGTTGATCCGCCAGTCTGTCAGTCATTCAGGACGAAGCATTTCATATAACGTATTAGATTATAGATATTTACTTAAATTTTTCCTTACCAAATAACAAACAAAGCTTAATTTATCTTTACTACGATCATAATATAATGGCGATTAAAGGAAGCAAATATATTTATTATTTAATAAAAATGAGAATGGTATCTGTCCACAAGTTATTGATAGCTGTAAATAATGTTCCATGGTTTTATCTACCACTTCACTGACCAATATAACAAGTGGACGTATTAAGGTCTTGTAGAAGAATTCGTTATTTCTTTTTGTGACCATATTAATATAGGCAACTTCTCTAAATGGCTAATACTCTTTTGGGTAGGTACAGTGAAAATCAAAACCGGTTTAAATTTTCACCCGCGTAACTCCCGATCCCGTGGGAATATCGGGATAAAAAGTAGCCTATAGCCTTCCTCGATAAATTGACTATCCAACACAAAAAGAATTTTTCAATTCGAACCAGTAGTTCCTGAGATTAGTGCGTTCAAACAAACAATCAAACAAACAAACTCTTCAGCTTTATAATATTAGTATAGATTATCTTTTGTAAATTTTAACACTAACCATTTAGACCTAAAAAACAAGTTTGTATCTTTATTTGAGTACAAAATTACAAAACATTTAGTTAACAAATCCATCATCATCATCCGAGCGATGTTCCCGGTTGCATCCCTCTCGGGAGCCCGGGGTCCGCTAACCCCGGGCTCCCGAGAGGGAGGGAGGGAGTTAACAAATACAAGAATATATAAATGAGAAATTGTGCAAATACAACTAAAAAAAACACTGAAACAAAACATTGTCTTACATCTAGTTTTTTAAACCTTGATTAATTATGTCATAGAATTGTTATCTTTTGTGCATTTTATTTTTTTTATTTGCTCGAATCATTTCGATTTGTCGGAAACTATAATTCTTAAACCATTTTTTTTGTATGTGCGCCGGCCCTCAATATTTGAGATTTATATCAATCTATTTGCGATTCAGACTCGCGTTATAGGATAAAGTTTCGAGTACACTCCCTTTTATGAAATGTAATTTATTGGATTTTACCGTACATTAAATTAACGCAGGTGTTGTCAAGTATTACCGGTAAATGACTTAGGATCTTTGTATTTTTAAACTATCAGAGTTCCGCGTTTTTACCTGTGTAAATCCCGGTCTTGTTGGAATATCGTGTAAAAATTAACTCAGTTATCATAATTCCCAAGATTAATTGTATCTTCGTTATAAGTTTCAACAAAATCGGTTATGTAGTTTCTGGGCTTTCAAATTTAGAACATAAATTTTTTACATTTAAAACTTTATCCCATGAATTTGTTTAAAACACCTATCAACAACAAAAGACGATCGACCAAGTAAACCAAAAACGCGTCAATTGGTCTGAAAATCATTTCAGGTCTAATTTGTGACTAGGTTAAAATGTAATCCGTCTAAGAAGCAACTCTTTATACCTAGTTGTTTTTGTAAACTGCTAGGTTATCAATTCATCAATAAATGTAATTTGTCTAAAAAGCAATGTAAAAGGCAAAGGATGATGCCAATAGTGGTACCCACCTCCAATAACGATGTGTAATACGTCATTGGATAGCTCTTTTCAATTAGAATAGAAGTTATTATGGCGACTATTTTGAAATGTTAGTCCGTTCAGAGTAATACTAACTTTTATTAAGCCATATTAACAATGGTGAGACGATGTCTAATTACCATTTTATTTATATACTAGCTGTTGCCCGCGGCTTTGTACGCGTGGTAGTTTTGTTTTATACACTAAAAGCTTTATCTTGAATCACTCTATCTATTAAAAAAAACCGCATCAAAATCTGTCAAATAGTTTTAAAGATCTCAGCATACATAGAAACAGACGAACAGCGATAAACGACTTTGTTTTATACTTACTACTAGCGACCCGTCCCGGCTTCGCACTACTGTATTATGCATGCATTATACATATAAACCTTCTTCTTGAATTACTCTATCTATTAAAAAAATCCGTTGCGTAGTTTTAAAGATTTAAGCATAAAAAGGGAAATAGGGACAGAGAAAGCGACTTTATTTTGTACTATGTAGTAAAGTGATAATAAAGTGATAGTGATGATAATATTATAAACAAATAAATAAATAATAACAAAAAAATATTTCAAGAGATTGCATACAACAACTTCTCGCCCCAAGTTAAGCAACTAGGCTTGTGCTATGGTGGCCAGATAACAGGTAGAATAGTTAAGTTTATACTTTTCTTTTGAAAAACTTCATGAAAATCTTTATATTATGCAACCGAAACAGAAACAACGTCTCGTCTGTCTCGTCTGTCTCGTCTGTCTCGTCTGTCTCGTCTGTCTCGTCTGTCTCGTCTGTCTCGTCTGTCTCGTCTGTCTCGTCTGTCTCGTCTGTCTCGTCTGTCTCGTCTGTCTCGTCTGTCTCGTCTGTCTCGTCTGTCTCGTCTGTCTCGTCTGTCTCGTCTGTCTCGTCTGTCTCGTCTGTCTCGTCTGTCTCGTCTGTCTCGTCTGTCTCGTCTGTCTCGTCTGTCTCGTCTGTCTCGTCTGTCTCGTCTGTCTCGTCTGTCTCGTCTATCTCGTCTGTCTCGTCGATTGTTTCAATTTCGATCGTCTCTTATTTTCATTTCGATCGTCTTTTGTTTTCAATTCGATCAACCTTCCTCTCCGTTGTCATCGTCTCTTTGATTTAATTTCGATCGTCTTTTGTTTCAATTTCGATCGTCTTTTATTTTCATTTCGATCGTCTTTTGTTTCAATTTCGATCGTCTTTTATTTTCATTTCGATCGTCTTTTGTTTTCAATTCGATCACCCTTCCTTTCCGTTGTGATCGTCTCATTGATTCGATTTCGATCGTCTTTTGTTTTTATTTTGATCACCCTTCCCTTCCGTTGTGATCGTCACTTTGATTTAATTTCGACCGTCTTTTGTTTTTATTTTGATCACCCTTCCTTTCCGTTGTGATTGTCTCTTTGATTTCATTTTGATCGTCTTTTGATATTGTTTCGATCGTCTTTTCATTTTGTTTCGATCTTCTTTTCTTTCCGTTTCGATCTTCTTTTAGTTTTTTTTCTATTGCCATTTGTTTCGATTTCGATCGTCTTTTGTTTTCATTTAGATCGTTTTTTTCGATCATTCTTATTTATCGTTGTGATCGTGTTTTGATTTCATTTCGATCGTCCTTTGATTTTATTTCGATTGTCTTTTGTTTTCATTTCGATCATCATTCCTTTCCGTTGCGATTTCATGTCATGATGATGTTCATGATGATCGAAATAGAAACAAAAGATGATCTTTTGTTTCTATTTCGATCGCTTTTTGTTTTCCTTTTTGATTTTCGATCATCCTTCCTTTGTGTTGTGATCGTCTTTTGATTTCATTTCGATTGTCTCTTGATTCCATTTCGATCGTCTTTTGTTTCTTATTCGATTGTTTTTTTTGCGTGCTTCGATCATCATTTGTTTTTATTTCGATCGCCTTTTGTTTTTAGAAATCTTAAATCAAATCGGAGTCAAGCAGGAATGACCACTAAAAATCGATTTCACCCATCAAACAATGCATTTATTGGCCTGGTCAGAGGTAACTAATTGACATTGATGCCTATCTTTTGAGGGCGGGATGTGGTATTCATAGCCACTAAGTTCTTTTGAAAAAAGTTTTTTTTTTAATGATTTTATGACGTCATTAAGTTTTATTTCATTTTTTTTAAATAGTCGTCTACTTTGACAAAAATCGATAAATAGTCAAACCATTAACGCACGGGATGTATGTTGACGATTTACTATTGATTTTTGAAACTTGGCAGTTATATTATTTCGATCGGACTAAATATCAAGACAAGCCAATAGTCAAATATTAATCTACATTATATTACCTTTCTTATGACATATCATTTAATCTTATTGGAGCGGGTACCAGAGTTCATACATTTACTGGCATCATCCTTTGCATGAATATCAAACTGACAACATAGCAATTCGTCAGATGCTTATACCTATATTGTAATAGTGAGCGTAGACCTTTACAAGTCACGATCACGTTTCCCACCAGACAAACAAAAAATAATAAAAGAAGACTTTTTGTACGGTTTAAGATGGATCTAATTTCCTAATAGTGCATCTCTGTTGCGATATTTGTTGAAAAACGAGTTAAAAAAAGTTCGAGGTCGGACGTTGATATCATTTTTTTGCTATAGATATATTGGGTAGGTATTGTTTTGTGTTTTTCAGGTTGCCTTTCGTTTCCATATTGATTACCTTTAATTTCCATTTTGATCGTCTTTTGTTTATTTTTCGATGGCCTTTTTGTTTTGTTTCTTTTTTGTTTTAATTCAGATAGATCGTCTCTTCTGTCTCTTTTTATTTGTCTTTTGTTTTGTCTCAAAATGGTCCTGAAATTCAAACACGAATCTGCGTCTGCGCATAAAGTGCCAATGCATGATTTGTTTGCCTCAAGGAACTTCTATAAAGTTAAAAAATCTGTCATCATCTCAAACATTTTAAATCTCTCTATACTGTGGTCATAAAACTGAGAAATTGCGAGTACGAGATGGGTCTTCCGTTACATAATTTTAAGTAAATTTTAATATATATATTTTTTAATATAAGTCGTTGTACCTACTTATCTCGTGGCATCAGTTAAAATTTACGGGATCAGTAAACCAAAAAAAAAACACGGAAACAAGAATAACTCTAAAATAATTTAAAATTAACATCATATAAACTTGTTGCACAAAATAAATCCACACAATAATAAACAAGAGTTATCCTGAATCCTTCATAGTCTCCAATAATCTCATTGGTCCACCGTTCTGGCAGCATGTCACATGAATATGTGTTCCGTATACTATAAATCGTTTCTACTCATTAGTTTCCCCTGTTTAATATTCAGGGAATATTCAGGTCACATTTTCTGGTATGTTTGTGTGGGTGGTGGCAACACTCTTCCTTACACTAGTCACTAGGTATATAGCCATATTATAATCTAAAACTAAGTATAGGTCGGCCAATGAATCATGGCCCCAGCGGAAAGTGGCCCCCGCAAAATGGACCTAAAAATTGAGTGCTGCGCATACCCCTTTTTAGGTCCGTTTGGCGGGGGGTCAGGAGTGAAGGGAGGATCAGTTGCTCACATCATCGCTCTCTGTTCCGCACACACGTCTCTAGTTGCGCTCTGTCCCGCTTTAGTCGTCTAAGTACGGTCGCGCACATATAACCCACACATACCTAACTTTGGCCAAGTCTAAATTGAAAAATTGGATAACCTAATGCATTAGAATTTAATGTGATTTTAGTTCCGGTGCAATAAATTGCCTAATTTTCTAATTTAAAGGAATGTTTTTCGGGCTGGGAAAAATATGACGTTTATTGGTCGTAGTCCGACTGCCGGAGTTCTATCAATCGAACCACGGGCAAATAAAACTGTCCGTAGTTCTATCAATCGAACCACGGGCAAATCAAACTGTCCGTAGTTCTATCAAACGAACCACGGGCAAATGAAACTGTCCGCAGTTCTATCAATCGAACCATCGTTATAATAATATCCATGAAACGGGGGTTCAGTATGACGATTTGGCTGTAATAATTCTGTTCGCGATAATAGACGCGCCAACCATCCCCGCCAATTTCCACTAGGGGCCATGATTCATTGTCCGACCTATAATAATATTGCCTTTCACTTCCACACACATCAAGATGATTTATACAGCTTCAGCAATTTTAATCCATGCTATTCAGGGTTTTATCCACGCTGTGGCGTCTGGGATTTGTATTAGATTGCCTTGCCCATCACCTTCCCTCTCAGCTTAGTCGAGAGATAAGAACTCGCCAATAGGTCTGGAGACAACTAAGCCATGGGTTTCATTACGATGTTTTTCTTCACCTTAAGAACAATGCCAATTGTAACCGCATTTTTTTTTTTTGCAAGAAAAAATCATTAGTGCACAACCGGCCTGGATTCGAACCCACGACCTAAGGAATAAAAGTCGAGGTCTTACTATTTGTGTTACTACATTGGTACACTACATTGGTAAAAATTAACATAAATAGGTTGTATGTACATACAACCTATTTATGTTAATTTTTCAATCAATTTCAAATACCATTTAATTCAATAGATTTCAACTAAGGAAAGTGTATAGAATTCAACTAACAATATTATTTTTTTACAAAAGAGTTACTCAATAGTTGTTCACGCATCATAATGTTTCAATTTTACGATTCTCTATGGATTTGCTGCTCATTATAATAAGGTTGAGAAAGCTTAGAGTAAGGTCGCTTTTAACAGAACAGAATTTAAATACGCTAACTTTAATTAAAACTAGCAGCGATCCGCGGATTCACCCGCGTAACTCCCGATCCTGTGGGTATATCAAAATAAAAAGTAGAAAAAAAGAAAAACATTTATTTGGTACAGGCACACAACAACTTTTCAAAATAACACACACAAAGAAATAGGTAACCTACACAAAGAAAAGAAATAAACCAAAAGCAAAGAAAGTAGACTATAGCCTTCCTCGATAAATGGACTATCCAACACAAAAAGAATATTTCAATTTGAACCAGTAGTTCCCGAGATTAGCGCGTTCAAACAAACAAACTCTTCAGCTTTATAATATTAGTATAGATTTAACTCTGGACAATTCTCCCACTCACTCAACTCTACATGCATAATTTTATTATTATATTGGCCTTTATAATTACGGCATGTGCCATAGTACCCATAATTCTTTAGTATCTAGTCCACTACCATTCCATCACAGTAGCCCAAGTAGTTTTCTCCAGTAGTTTATCAGTAGTTTTATCCAAACTAGAGGTAGCCTTGGCTGCATTTCATAGTGAAATCAGGGGTAATCGCCGGTTTGGTATCCACATCATACTTTGCTATTGTAAAGGGCCTCTACGTGTTGGCTTCGGCTCCATGTACGCTTTTTTAAAGGTCCGTGGCTCTATAGCCCCGTGATATGGGACATATAACAGACAAATATTGGCTTTCAAAAAGTCGTAGAACAAAAGTTAATCGTTAAGATGCACAGAAATACCTAAACGCTTTCCTAAATAAGTCACATTAAATCAATAAAAAAATACATTTAAAGAAATAATAACAAAAAAATAATATACATTTAAAAAAACACAAAAACAAGAACTAAATTAAACATAATCTAACAAATCCTCCCGGTACAAAGCTGGACAATATGCAGCTGCATTACCCCGCTAAACCGCTATCGACAGCTTTTGCACCAGGAACGTCCCGGAACGCAGATCAAACCCCCTGTCCCGGAGGCGACGGCCAATCTCCCTCACAAATGGTGGTGAACTGGTGTGCGGCACCGATTTATGGTGGACATACCACACGTTCGCACTAAGCGCTTTGCTTCGTCATTCCTTATTCGTACTGCAAGGGAATGGAATCGGTTGCCTGCGTCTGTCTTTCCTGACGTGTACAATTTGGGGGTCTTCAAGTCGCGAGTGAATAGGTTTCTTCTAGGAAGGCGTGTTACATCTTAGGCCGCATCGTCACCTACCATCAGGCAGGTGTGATAGTGGTCAAACGCTGACCTATCATATATAAAAAAAAAAAAAAGGTAGACCCTCAGCCCCCCAACTCCCAGACGTCTCAACAGCAGATGGATATAATAACCAATATTGCATAGGTACCTGCATCGTTGTCTGGCCACACCCACATGGGGATACCTAGCTACTTATCTACTTAATAATATCCTAATTACAGATAACACTATGGTTTTATCAGTTTATCTACCAACGTTGATATGGGTCAATGAATCAGAGCTAAGGTCATTGACTGCAATCTCTGAAACAACAATTCGTGCCACCAAAATCGACAAACTGCTTTATTAGGTATTTAAAGAAGAACTAATGGCTGATTTATGTTTCAAAATGAATAAATAAATATTGCAGGACATTCCACACATCGCCATTTAGCCCAAGTAACTAGACTTGAGTTATGGGTACTAGACAACAGATATACTATATACTTTTCTTTAGAAATTAGAAACAACCAGACCACAGACAAATATCTAATCATAAATACTCGCGTGAGGCGGGAATCGAACCCGCAACACGGTGTTTGGCAGTCCGGTATGTTGACCATTGTGCCAACTGAGTCGTCAACTAATAAGGTAATACACAAAGTCAAAATTCTATATTCATTTGGAATTATCCAATTTCCATGAAAACACATTGAAACGTCTTAAAAACTAAGTTAGGATGTGTGCCCTCGGAATGAGAAAAGGCACAAGAAACTCATGGGGTCAGGTCCTTTTAGTATGGCACAAATATTGCCATACCTACAGCTGTTCCACCTAGATTTAAGTTTGTATTTATTTTAAACGTAATTTATGTTAAGGCATGTGCCATAACAACAGACGGACAAGAAAGTGATCTTATAAAGGTTCCATTTTTTTAACCTTTTGAGGTACGGAACCTTAAAAATCCATATACGGAACTGTCATGTATTTCTAAATATAAAAGTTCTTTAAAAATAAAGAATAAAATCTATATAATATTATCTACTAGCGACCCGCTCCGGCTTCGCACGGCTATATTATGCATGTATTATACATATAAACCTTCCTCTTGAATTACTCTATCTATTAAAAAAAACCGCATCAAAATCCGTTGCGTAGTTTTAAAGATTTAAGCATACATAGGGATATAGGGACTGAAAAAGTGACTTTGTTTTATACTATGTAGTGATAGTGAGGTGATTAGCTGCACTCAGCGGTTCCGCCCGCGTAGACCCGCGGGATCAAAAGTTTCCTATGTCCTTCTTCATTCTCTAAACTACCACTCCACTCGTTTGAAAATCAAGGTGGAACAAACAAATAAACAAACTTTTGAATTTATAATAAGTATTCGACGTTCTGGACGGTATTTTTTATTTATGATGTGTATGTATGTTTTTATTTTATTTATGTAAGTAATAATTTTTTTAATAAGTATTAGTTAGGAAGTTAGGTTGAGTAAGTAATTAAAACAATTTCCGTTTCTAATTAATAAAATATGAAACTAGTCATGTAGTCATGTAGTCATTAATAAAACTATTCTTGTTAATTCATCACAGAACCTTGCACTGAAAATTGAAGATTTCACGCTGTCTCCTAAACGAAAGATTAATGTGGATATTATTATCTGTATTCAAAGAAAACTTCAAACAAATTATAGTTGATAATAAGTACTAGTAAATGATTTACCTACTTTATATTAACCAATTGTCAAAGTCATAGTAATTATTTTCCCGGGTCTTAATCGCGTATTTTTTTTGTTTTTTATTTCTCTTACCTCGACGTTTCGACTATGTTACAATAGTCATGGTCGCGAGGAGACTACCTCTCCTAGAAATAAAAAACAAAAAAATACGCGATTAAGACCCGGGAAAATAATTACTATGAATACAAATCGTGTGAGTTTAAAAAGTTTATTAGCAATTGTCAAAGTGTCAAACTGATTAAAGAATATGTACCTTTTGCTAATTGTGTGCCTATCGATTGTTTTCTAATTCTGTCTGTTCTATTTTCATTTTGTATTTTTCTTTTCTTTTCCGTGTGCTTTTCTAATAAATGTCTATTCTATTCTATTCTAATTGAAAAAGAAATTAACTTTAGATTAGCCGTTTAATGCATTTAGCTATATTTTAGCTAAATTTGTATTTATAAGCAGAATATAATACAATCCGCCCTTATTTTTTTATTAAAATACTCTCTATCCTAAGGTTCATCTGGAAGAGATCGCTTTATAGGTTAAGCCGTCTTTTGTGCCACTGTTTTTAATTTTTTAAATTAAAGTTTTATTTTTAATAAAGTGTTCTATCTAAATCCTATACTTATTATTAGTTATCCTTAACCCGTGCCATAATAAAATCCTATTTGGTTTATTTTTGTAAAAGTAATCTTTCTTTAACCCTCTGATCGATTCAATTAAGACCCAAATAGACAATCAAACGGTTTTAGCAAGCAATTATTCTGTAGAGGGACCCTTGAAAGGACCATCAAATTCCGATGAGATTTGTGAACCTTTGAGTTGTTGACTATACCTAAAGCTATGGTATGTATCATTTGAATTAGCGTAGGATTTCATTAAATTTTAGTTATTTTTAGTGAAATTTTGTAGGTACTAATTTAGCTGAAAGTAATAAAAAAATATTTCTAACATTGTATTAATTGGCCTCGTAGCGTAGTGCTTATATTGGTAAGCGGGAAATCGCAAGTTCAAATTTGCCATGGCGCTTTGTATTTTTATGCATATATTTATTTTTGTTTATATTATTAAAAAAAATGCTAAAAATAATAATAATATTAGTTGAATTTGATTTATGAAAGATTAAATATTAAGTCTTATCCATACAATGATCTCTCAGCGGCCACAATCGAACCGGAGCGTATAGTTTACAAAACAATATAAATAATTGCATTTGTAAGTAACGGTGACAGTTACTCTCGGGAAATTGCTCGGTGAACATCTCGTGAATGTCTCCAACATGATTACTAAATATATTATATTATGTTCCTTCTCTGCCCTTTCCTATGGACTAAGCATAGGAGTGAGTGATAAAAAAAATGTGACTGAAAGTGCTGAAGCTAGCGACCTCTTCCCTGATTGGGTACCTTTCAAGAACAAGCATGGTGATGAGCTCGGAGAATTTGTGCCTGTGAAGAAGAATAAAGTTAAGAAGAGACTTGCGCCGCCAGTAAACTTTATTCTCAGAGCTCTTGAGCCTGAAGGCGATTATTACGACAAAGGTGGTGATGTGGGAAGTGAAGGTAGTGAAGATTATTTCGAGAAGAAAGACTGGTCTGATTTGCACAGATCGGCTGACTCTGTAGATGGTAAAGAAGCTTTAAATCACACTGCATTATCTGATATTGATGGCGTTGTAAATATTATAACAAAACAATCTAATCATCCGCTCACTCATTTAGTTAAACCTCTTAAAGGAACTCAACCAGCCCCTGATCTTTTATCTAAATTTAGCCCAGATGAGCCTGTCATTGAAGAACCTAAAACAGAATCTAAACCAGAACCGAAACCTAAACCTAAAGCGGAAAACGAAAAACACGAAGAAGAAACAAACGAAGAAGACAGTGGAGCAAAACAAAATGAAAAGACTGAGGAAGAAAAAGAAAACGAAGAAAAGAAAGCTAAAATATTAAGTACTGTAGATGAATTAAAATTAAGACACGCAGAAGAACAAAGAGCTATATCTGACAGAGCACGAGAAGAAGAATTATACAAGGAGTTGTTTGATAAAAATGCTAATATACCAGACGAGATCAAAGAAAGACCACCTCGTAGGAGACCAAATAAGCTACCACCACCAGACTACGAAGAATACGACGACGACCATGCCTCTGTTAATGATAAATATAAGATAAAACCAATACACAGAGGTACAATTCCCACAACTACCACCATTACATCAGAGAGACCAAAAACTAAAAGAATTAAGACAAACAAACATATTGAATCTGGAAAACTGTCCGTCTTCAAAAATCCTCATTTATACATGGTATATGACGACAATGATAGCGAAGATACGACCCCAATTCCCGCAAGGGGAAATATGAAATTCTCTTCAAGATACACTACAGACACAACTCCAGAACAGGAAGAAAGAATCTCGTTAGTTCCAGAAGATTCGAAAGAAGGAGAGCCCACTCTATTTCTTCCTAAGAAGAGGAAGAATAGAAGGCGTAAAATTAAATCTACGACCCCTGCAACTCAGGTAGCTGCATCTGTAGGGAATAACTTCAAAGTAACGACAGCTTTTGATACCACTGCTGCTGATACGAAGCAATCTGACGTGGCATCAGTGACAGCTGCTGCTGGGACTGCAAGAGCCCATACGACTGCAAAAGCCCAAACGACTGCAGCCGATACAACAGCAGCCGATTCTTTGACTGATGCTGTACCGGCGCCTTCAGAACATAAGAAAGAGGAACCGAAGGATTATCATAATGAGAAGGGTGAGTTTTAAGATATAATGTTAAAACTCTGAACAAACTGACAGGAGCCCAACGACGACATACTGATGCCAGTTTGTCCAGAGTGTTATTTGTATTATAATACTAGCTGTCCTGGAAAACGTTGTATTGCCACAAATATACAAAACATAGGGAAAAAAAGTTGTTCGATTGTCAGACCTAACGAATATAGATACACCAAAAATTTCATACAAATCGGTTCAGCCGTTTAGGTGGAGTTTGGCAACTAACGTCGCGACGGAAAACATTTGTCCATAGAGATATTTACTACGTAAGTATCGGATGAATGTGTCAAAGAGGTTCGGATTTACCGAATCCAACCAATTCGTACTCATAGACTTATAACACCTTGGGTCTTATTTGAAGCTCCGTCTGTAATAAATTGATCATAAAGACAGCATCTTTTCTTCTTTCTTTCACATATCTTGATATTAAAATCAATGCATTTCTCCCAAACTTTATTTACATTAAGACAAGTTGACATTGCAATTGATTGACACTCAATTGTTGATACAAACAATCAAATGTAATATCTGTTTGATTGTTTGTGTGTAAATAATCTCAAATATCAAGTGGTAATCTAGTGGTAATCGATAATGGATAGGCTCTTGGAAATCCCAATCCAATTATCTACAACTTGCTTTGAAATTGATTTCTACACTAACGACCTCCCTCGACTTCGCACGGGTAGCAGAGCATATTCGACCATGATAGAAAAAAAGAAAGAAAGAAATTTAGCTAGACGTTTTTGAGCTAGACCTAAAAAACCGATGCGCGACTGTCTGAATGCTTTCGACGTAGAGTGGTCAGAAATAGCTTGAGATCGGGACGCATGAAAGGAAATGGCGGAGATTTTTGAGAAACAACAAGCTAGTTAAAAAGTTCATCACTACATTAATAAATATTTTGCAGGACATTCCACACATCGCCATCTAGCCCCAAACTAAGTAGTTACTTGTGTTATGGGTCCTAGACAACGGATATACTACTTATATACTTTTTCTTTTGTAAATATATACTTATAATACATAGAAACAACCAGACCACAGACAAATATCTAAGCATAAATACTTGTCTGTGGCGGGAATCGAACCCGCAACCCTGTGTTTGGCAGTCCGGCATGGTAACCATTGTGCCAACTGGGTCGTCGATTGTATGAAACAAAGTCGCTTCTCGTTCTCTGTCTTAAAAACTATGCAATGGATTTTGATGAGGTTTTTTAAAAATATATATAGTGATTTAAGAGGAAGGTTTATAATGTATAATACATGCATAATATAGCAGTGGAAATCCGGGGCGAGTCGCTAGTACTGAATATAGTGTATTCTCTTTATCCTAGTATCAAATGTAGAGTTCTTGATTTTAATTAAAAATAGGGTAGTTAGGGGATATCGTTACTGTCTAGGCACTCGCTCAAATTATTAGCTAAGTAGCAACTAGACAGATACGTAACTGGACAGATTACCAACTGGACTAAACGTGTACAATCCATTACATAATTCCAATAACGATATCCTGTAGTATTCCGTTGTCTATAATGTTCTTGCTTGTTCTAGTAATTCGGTTGCCCGAAGTACTGCCATTTTTCATTGATTATTGATCCGTATTTAACATTAACGCATGAAAAAGAAAGTAAAAGAATTTAAATAAATGAAGTTAAAGTAGAGAGACTGTATATTCTGTAAGATTTTATCGGTGTACCAACTTTTGGACAAATAAAACAAATTGAAAATGAAAAATAATCGTCTGTTACTTTTAATTTCCTCAAGACAAGTGTTAGGTTACTCTTTTGAACTTAATTTCACGTCAAACAGACCGTGTTTGCGTTCTAGAAATATACGTAAAAAGTACCAAACTACCACATCAGGTAATATTTTGTTAGTTTAATTAATATTTACATCACATTTTTTTGGCTTCGATACTTTCGTTTATAGAACTAGATTTGTCTAGGCAAACAACTTTTGTTCTACGACTTTTGAAAATTTTAACATTTCGTTCGAAGTTTTTGTATGAAACAGCTGATTTTCAAGTTAAAAATTCTCTCAGAATTATAAAAAAAAAAAGATCGAATTTCTAAAGGTCGTAGAACAAAAGTTGTTCGCCTAGACGTCTCAAACAACCCCCTTTCGCATTAAAACCCCTTCGTCGAAACACATTGTATAAATAATATTATTTTTTGAGGAGGCATGTAACCATATTTTTGGAAGCATGAGATCAAGCCAAAAACATCCCTATATTTTCTGAAGAACCTTCATCACAACTGAACCCAATTTACATCTAAGTAATTGAAGGTATCTGACACATTTTCTTAGGATATTTGGTCAACAATTTCTTTTACATATATATTTTGAACCCTGTCACTTTGTTAATAAGGGTCATGATTATATATTTACTGACCCATTTCCAATATTTCATTGATTTCAACCAGACATATTCTGAACCCTATCGCTATTTTAATAAGGGTCATGTATCAATTTTGTGGTATTAGTGTTGCCAGTCTATCGATAACGTTTTGATACTATCGATAGCATGACGTAATAATACTATCGATAATAATATTGATACTATTTATTTAAGGATATAATATTTTTTATCGGTAAATTTTGAGCTGGCATAGCACCACCCAGGGGAAACGTGCAGGGTTGTGGCAGCGTTCCCGAACCTCCCGATTTTACGGGGGATAAACTGATTTTGTACTTCATTTTCCGATCACCCGATTTGCAATGATTTTCTCCCTTCATATCTTATCATATCATATCATATCATCACTACATAGTATAAAACAAAGTCGCTTTTTCTGTCCCTATTTCCCTTTGACTAAGTACTTAAATCTTTAAAACTACGCAACGGATTTTGATGGGTTTTTTTAATAGATAGAGTGATTCAAGAGCAAGGTTTATATGTATAATACATGCATAATATAGCCGTTCGAAGCCGGGGCGGGTCGCTAGTTTATTCATAAAACAATCCCTTGAAATGAAATCACGCATTGAGTCAATTGTGTCGTCATTTTCCTAATTTAGTAAATGTTTTACAAACATTTGACACTGCGTGGAGAGAACTTCGTTATTTTAATTCATTTCCATCAGAAGATAAAGATGCAGAAGCATTTTAGAACATCCAAAATCAAATTGGGAGACGATACTGCAAAACTAATGAGGGTTTTTTTGTGATGCATACAAAGGTGTTTTTGAAATATAAATTGAAGTTATATAAGTTACTAGCGACCCACCCCGGCTTCGCACGGCCATATTATGCATGTATTATACATATAAACCTTCCTCTTGAATCACTCTATCTATGAAAAAAAAAACGCATCAAAATCCGTTGCGTAGTTTTCAAGATTTAAGCATACAAAGGGATATAGGGACAGAGAAAGCGACTTTGGTTTATACAATGTAGTGATAGTGATAGTGATATAATTTTGTTGCATTATATCGATAGTATTACTAATCGCCATGCTTTTAATAGTATCGATAGAGTTGCTGATTCTTGGCAACACTAGTGGTAAGCATATTTTAGTATGAAAGAGTTTTATTGACAGTTTTGCGTAGGGTCAGGTTAGAATTCAACATAAGGTTGCTGTAAGGTTGTCAAAAGTTGATGTTCAAAGAAATATGGCTTCTTGATAACCAATTTTAATATCTAGTAACGAATTCGAATAATCTTGCATTTAGAAATTGAAAATTTATCATTCTGCTGAATTGAGCTTTGTTTGTGCTTCGTTATAAATAAAAAAATCGAATCTGCAGTCAAAAACTAATAAAATAAATAGAGTTTTAATATTCTGGCATACTTAGTAAATTTTCAGCCATTTTAAGTTGGCCGTAAAAAAATAAGGCGACTATTAAACCAGTGTCCATACTTACGTTCCTATCCCTCTGAGAGATTTGGTGTTGGCTTAGTGGTAGATACCTCGACTTTCATTCCAAAGGTCGGGGATTGTTTTACCAATGATTTTTCCTAACAAAAATATATGTGCGCTAATTGTCATTGCTCTTACGGTAAAGGAAAACATCGTGATGAAATCCCAGTGCAATCCGCAACTTATTTGACGCCAGACGTATTTTTTCTGGACATGGTCGACTAAGCTAAAAAGGTAGTACCTATAGGTGCTGGGCAAGCCATTCCATCCTCTTGTAAAAAGGACCCAAATAAAGAGATCTAGTTTCGGAAAATAGCCCTAAACAAATACAATACACTTTTTAAAAATAATTGATTCCCAGTTTTATCGGTTATCTCAGTTTCTGGGAACGGCAAAAGCCGGGAGAAATGAAACCTTACCTCCTATACCTACTGTTTTTTACCTTTCTAATAAGTATTACTCATTTTTATCATTAATCTATATATATAAAAATGAAACCCGTTTTCCGTTGTCACGGCATCCTGCGTGAACGGGTGGACCGATTTCTCTAATTCTTTTTTTGTTGTGTTTGTTTTTGTCAGGAGAAGGTTCTTATGAAAGAAAAAAAATAGAAAGTTGCGTAGAAAATTATTACGCGGGTGAAACCGCGGGGCGCAGCAAGTTCTCTAATATTAATTCTTGCCTTAACCATTTTTTATGAAGTCTACTTAAATTACAATCAGAGACAGTGAATAATTTATTTGATTATTTTCCTTTAAAAAAATGCAAACGTGCCAAGACAACTCTAAATAGATCTGAAAATCTAGAACTATTTTGCAATATCACGAAATTCTATTCTTCAGACGTGTAACTGTTACCATTTAAGCAGTAAATAATTGTAAGACATTTCTATTGAATCTTATCTATTCGGAAACTGACGTTTTGTCCCCCAATAAAGGCGAACAAAATGTTACTTTGCGGTCCATTTAATGAACGGGCAGTGGGTTTGAATTTGCACCGTGACGAGACTTGAAATGGCAACCCCCTGGATGCCATATAGTTGCGCTACCAATTACGCCCTTTCGAAAGGCGTGGCCTAAAAATTACGCGCGAAATCTACGTCCGCGTCGCCTCGCATTTGAGAAGTAAATATGATTTTACAGTTTTATTTCATTTTTCTGATAGAGAACTACACATGTTCTTGTAGGTATTGAACGCACCTTTCCAAACATCTATTTCTTTAAACAATTATCCGTAAATTAATATCGGTCGAGAGAAACAAAGAAAAATAAATCTGATATGGAAAAGATTAGAATGAGGCCAGTAACATTTTCAGGTCAACACAAATGCGCCAATTCAGTGGCGCATTTGTGTTGACCTGAAAATTTTACTGGCGTCATTCTAATCTTTTCCATATCAGATTTATTTTTCTGAGTGAGTGAGTGGGACTGGGTGAGTGGTTGAATTTCACTTCTGACGTATTTGACCGTGTGGCGCATTTGGTAGCGCACCAGTACGGTATGCAGGGGGTAGCAAGTTTAAGAGGAAAGGGTACTGGGGACCTACCGCGGTAAGTGCGTCGGCTTCAAGCCAACGCGTCGCTTTGCGCCGACCCGCGCCCCACACTGGGCGAAATTTTAAACCTGCATTTCATAGGAGTTTTGAAAAATTAAGTGGTTTATTTCGTGTGTTTTAAGTATGCAGGATTGTTGGGGACCTCAAAACATTTAAAAATAAGTAATTCTGGTTATGTTATTTTTAAAAAACACTACAAAATATGACTTTGTTTTTTTTTAAATAATATAACCATAATCACTTATTTTTGAATGTTTTGATGTCCCCGACAATCCTGCATACTTAAAACACACGAAACACTATTTCATTTTTCGAAATTTCTATGAAAGGCAAGCTCAATTTTCCGCCCATTGTGAGACGCGGTTTGGGATATCGACGTTGGCTTGAAGCCTACGCACTTACCGCGGTAGGGCCCCTGGGGGCTTTCTCCATACAAACTATTACAAACGTAGTCGACTGTTTTCTCCCTGGATAATGACGCTAGAGCAAATATTTTTGGTGCATAAAACTTATAACTGCCATGACCATGCCCCTATTTTTTGCTTTTTTTAATTTTTTAATTTATTTAATTTTAATTTCTATGATAAATAGAAAATGAAAAAAACCAAAACATAGGGGCATAGTCATGTCAGTTATAGGTTTTATGCCACAAAAATATTTGTGCTAGTGTCATTATCCAGGGAGGAAACAGTCGACTACGTTTGTATGGAGAGCGCGCAGGTACCCTTTCACCTTAAGTATCCTCGCGACGCCATTTTTAAAGGAACGTGTTTCCTTGAAATATATTTCCAACCTTTTACTATTACAAAAGCAAAGTATTTACTTAAAATTATTCGATTCAACAGTTGTCCATTATCACGGCAACCTTAACTAAACAGCAAATTGCATCTTAACAAACAAACTTCACAAAAAATCCGTTGAGAATCAATTTTGAAGTGAAACTTTAAGTATTAAGAAGACAAGGGCGTTATAACGAAACTTTTTATACACAATTAGAAGTGAATCAATGAGATGTTGAAAAAATGTAATTTGATTTTAAGACACGTGCAATAAGAGGCTGTTAGAACTGAATACAATAAAAAAGTGGACTGATGGTTACCTATTGTTGCATGACGAACTCTGTAGCGCGGTCGGCAAACAGTCACCTATATTTTAGAAGATTTTAGGTTCGATTCTCGTCTTTGAAACAAATGGCCAATAAAGGTTTTTTTAAAACCATGAAATGAGTGACAATATAATAAGATAATAAACAATTGCCTTATTTTTCAGATTGACAATACAGCAAATATCTTTAATAATCTTTAATTTATCTTTAATGGGTTTGACGACCCAGTTGGCACAATGGTCACCATGCCGGATTGCCAAACACAGGGTTGTGGGTTCGATTCCCGCCTCAGACAAGTATTTATGCTTAGATATTTGTCTGTGGTCTCGTTGTCTCTATGTATTATAAGTATATATTTACAAAAGAAAAGTATATAAGTAGTATATCCGTTGTCTAGGTCCCATAACACAAGTCTAGTTACTTAGTTTGGGGCTAGATGGCGATGTGTGCAATGTCCTGCACTATATATATATATAAGACAATATTTTAAATTATTTTAGGAATTGTAGATTTTAAATAAACGATTGTGTTGCTCTGAAAACAAAGATTTTATTTTATACTTTGAACACAAACAATGCTACACTTTTTAGCTTAAAATTACACTATACTCACCTGAAAACAAAGAAACGACAATTAAAGTATATTATTTAAATTAACAATTCCCTTTTTATTACAATTTTCACGTTTTCAATTAGTAAACAAAATATTATGCCGAATCACGGTGAGTTGATTGTTGACAGACGAAATCGATCTATTATCTGTCAACTTCAAACGACAGCTGTTCGGTTTTCCGTCATTACTACTGGCGCCATCCAACAACAACAAAAGGAACTACTTACAACTCGTCTAGTAAAGCGCGGGATGATTTAAACTAAAGAAACGTTATCATGTTTCTTTACATCTCCCCTCCTAAAGAGGATAATTAATGATTTACATTGTTTGTACTTACACAAATCTTAATCTAAAACTTACTTAATATGTTATGTAATAAAATTAAAACTAAATACAATATTATTGCAAAATTTCTTAAGTACATAGTGGTACAAGCTTTGTAATATGGAAAAGATTCGACTCAGACTTTTTGTGACCCGTATCAATTTTATATATTGAATTTGATATTTTTTGTATTATTTTAAATGGGCCAATCTTCAGCTCATCTAATTTATTTCTATTTAATTTGTTTCCATTCTCTACATAAACCATATCCCCGGTGTTAAAATTAAATTTAGTTCTATCTCGATCAAATATTTGTTTATTGTAGTTATGTGATTTTAATGAATTTTCGAATGCCGTTTTTCTATCTTTTAACCATTCCATGTTTGTTTTATCTTCTTTTAATTCATTTGGTAAAATGGAAACATCTGTTCCATACAACAAGTATTTTGGCGCGAAGCCTGTTACTGTATGTTCTGTATTGTTATATTTATCTACACAATCATGGGCAATAGTCGTCCATGCTTTTTTATTATTCTTCTCATTTATTTTACATCTTATTTTGTTGACCAGTGTCTGATTTAGTCTTTCGTTCAGGCCGTTAGAAAATGGGGCATTTACCGCGGTAAATATCATTGATATAGATTTTTCATTTAAATATGATTTGAATTCTTTTGAGTTGATACCCGGGTATTGATCAGTTAGAAGCATTCCAATTGTACTAGAGTTAGAGTCTGTTACTTTATCGACTAACTTAACAAAATCATTAGCACTTTGTGTTTTTGAGGTAACAATATAAGCATATCTTGTAAAATGGTCCACAAGTAGGTGTAAGTATCTTTTTGTTGATCGTGAGCCACCAAAACCCCCTATTGTGTCTATTGAAACTATCTCAAACGGTTTCGTGGCCGGACCCAAATGTGACATTAGACCGTACTTATCCTGTCTTCTCGTTTTATTTTTTATACATATCTCACAAGTTTTACAATGACTTTTTATATTAGCGATTAAATTTTTAGCTGTATATAATTTACTGATTTTATTTTGCATTTGTTTTACTCCTAAATGACATAGGTTATTATGTATTTCTTTAATTAAAATTTTACTGAATTCTTCTGATAAAATAATTTTTTCGCGTTTCCTATCCTTCTTATAATAAACTTTTTGTTTTAATATTAAGTTCGGTTTACTATTTTGTATGTCTTTATTATTTTCCTGATCTGTAATAATATCATTCATTGTTATAATGTTTACTAATTTTAATTGTTCATCTGTATCCTCACTTGCCTCCAATACTGGGTTCCTACTCAAACAATCAGCTTCCACATTTTCTTTGCCTGGTGCATATTTAATTACGAAATCATACTGTGACAAGTAATATGTTAATTCTCCTAGTTCATCATCCGTCCTAGATTTAATATTTAGATTTTCCAATGGTTTGTGGTCTGAATATACTATAAAGGATTTACCTATTAGCCAGTATTGCCAGTATCTTATTGCTTCCTTAATTGCTAAACATTCCAAATAAATTGCCTTTTTTTTCTTTTGAACTTGATTTAATTTTTTTGAGAAGTATGCTACTGGTTTATCTTTGCCATTTGGTTGAGTCTGTTTTAATACCGCCCCAATTCCTTCTAAAGATGCATCTGTGTGTATTTTTATTGGTAATTTCTGATCAAAAATTTCAAGGAGGGGTTGTGAACACAATAGTTTTTTTATATGTTCAAATGATTTTTGACAATCTTGAGACCAAATGAATTTCTGGTTTTTCCGCAGTAAGTTATGAAGAGGTTCTAAAATGATTGCACTTTTTGGTATATACTCATGATAAAAGTTAATTTTTCCTAGGAATTGTCTAATATTTTTCTGAGTTTTAGGTATTGGGAATTTTTTTATTGATATTAAATTATCTCGTATTGGTCTTACTGTATTATTATGTATGATGTGCCCGAGATATTTCACTGAATCCGAGGCAAAGGTACATTTTGTAAACTTTAATCTGAAACCCTCCTTTTTTATAGCTTCTAGCAATTGCATTAGATGAATAATGTGTTCTGAGAAGGATTTGGAAAATATTAAAATGTCATCTATGTAGTTAACTGCAAAGTCATTAAGCTTATATTTGCGTAAAATGTTACCTAGTATCCTTTGGAAGATGGCGGGTGATGTTTTTAAACCAAATGGTAAACACGTCCATTGGTAGTGGCCGTCTTGTGTTACAAAAGCGGTTTTCTTCCTGTCTTCAATTCGTAGTGGGATAGACCAGAACGCAGAATTGATGTCAAGTGTAGTGAAATATGTTGAGTTTCTTGTTTTAATTACCAGGTCGTCAATCAGTGGGAATGGTTGAGCCTGTGGAACTACAATTTTGTTCAGATCTCTGAAGTCTATGCATAATCTTGTCTTTTTGTTGTCTTCTTTTTTAAAAGCCAAAGTCACCGGTGCCGCAAATGGACTATATGATTCCTCTATAAGATTTTTGTTAAGCAACTTTGCTATTTGTTCTTCTATTTCCTTCTTGTCTTCAACTGTACATTTGTATGGTCTTTTGCTACAATATTTGTCTATGAGTAGGTCAATGCGTGCTTCATAATCTTTGACTGTGCCAATATCGTATTTGTCTTTTGCAAAAATCGACTTGTAGGATTCTATCAATCTATATATTTCAGATTGCTGTTGTGGATCTAAATTACTCATATTATTTATTGTGAAGTCTTTTTCTTTTATGTGTTCATTATAATTTATTAAACAGGGATTTTTGTTCTTTTTCGCTTCCTTAGAAGTTTTATTATTATCATCGTCTTCATCTACTTCTGTTGGCCTTTCTTTCTCTTCTTTTTTTGTTTCTTCTATTTTGATATTTCCTTTTTTTTGAGTAATTCTCAAGTTCTCATCTTGAACCAGTTTGAATTGTGTAATCATATCCAGGCCTATCAGAAAGTCGTATTTAAATTCTTCTCCATCAATAATATACACATTAGCAGTTTCTTCTATATCAAAAATTTTTATTTTTATGGTTGTCAATCCAATTGTTTTTTTCACACCATTAATTGTAAATAAGTTATCACTTTTTGAGTCAGTGTCTCCTTTTAGTCTTATTAATTTAGAATTCACAACAGAAACATTTGAGCCTGAATCATATATTCCATATGTTTCCAATTGTGAATTTAATAGAAGTTTGACTTTAATTAATGGTGTAGTTACTCGTTTTTTTGTTGATTGTTATTAAGTTCAACGTCAATAACTGAATTGTTTACAGTTTTGTAAATGTTTCTGTTATAACCTTTTTCTTCTGATTTGTTCTGCCTGAACCAGCACTTCTCTTCTGGATGTAATCGAATGCCTTTATTCAAACTTTCACAAGTTTTACATGGTTTTATTATGTCCGACTTCCCTTTGTATTCATTTGAGAATTTTTTATTTTTGCTGAAATTCTTTTTGTTTACCAAATATTCGTGTTTTCCAATTTCATTGTAAAGACTTGCGGTTGATTTTGCATTTTCTTTATCAATTTTTTCTATTATATAATCTGGTAATCCCATTACAATCAAATTTATCATAGTCTGGGTGTCGATATGCTTGTTTACCTCTAATAACAATCTTTCTTTTTTTGTGGCATATTCCAGTATCGATCCAGCTTGAAATTTAAATGCAAATGCATATTTGACTTGGGACCAACCTTTATTTCCATATGTTTCACAAAAATTGCCCTTCCATACTTTCCAATCTGAGTTCACCGTTAATTTTATTAGCATACTGCTGTACCAATCTAGACACTGTTTTTCAAGGAGATGTTTTAAAGTTTCTATTTTCTCTTCATTCTGTTGAATCTCAAATCTTTCGCATTCGCTTTCAAATTCCTTGATCCATTGTTCGGCATTTGAAATTTTATTTGAAAACTTTTCTATCAAAAATCTTTCAGCGGTTCTTCCTACATTTTTTTTCTCTGATGCATTATTACAAGAATTATCTCCTGATGTTGTTGACTTTTCTGTGATCTCCTCTAGGTACTGGTCACCGAACTGTAAATTTTCTCCTTCATCTAGATATATTTTTCTCAAATCTGAGCTTAATGGGATCCAAATTGAGCGTGTTTGGTGCCTTTTTTTAAGTGAGTTCTTTATTTTCGCAAAAACGTCAGAAGCAAATATGGCAGCGTGCTTACTTACAGACTTCAATTCATCCGGAATTTGAAAAATACGTCCATCTTGTGTTTCAATAGAGGTTATACATATCACATTTGTTTTTCCATCTGCTGACCCCAATACTGCAAATTTGAACCGTAGTTTCTCCATGTTTCTTGATTTAAACTAGAATTGTCGTTTTATAAGACAATATTTTAAATTATTTTAGGAATTGTAGATTTTAAATAAACGATTGTGTTGCTCTGAAAACAAAGATTTTATTTTATACTTTGAACACAAACAATGCTACACTTTTTAGCTTAAAATTACACTATACTCACCTGAAAACAAAGAAACGACAATTAAAGTATATTATTTAAATTAACAATTCCCTTTTTATTACAATTTTCACGTTTTCAATTAGTAAACAAAATATTATGCCGAATCACGGTGAGTTGATTGTTGACAGACGAAATCGATCTATTATCTGTCAACTTCAAACGACAGCTGTTCGGTTTTCCGTCATTACTACTGGCGCCATCCAACAACAACAAAAGGAACTACTTACAACTCGTCTAGTAAAGCGCGGGATGATTTAAACTAAAGAAACGTTATCATGTTTCTTTACATATATATATATAATGACCTCCCTGTTTTTACGAAATATTTCGTTTTTAATTAAGGTGTCAGTTGGCAAGGGTTATTACCTGCACATTTGTATGAACTACGTAATTTAACGTGCTATCTTTTTTTATTTTTTTTTCTGCTGTTCTTATTCTCTGATTATTCTGTCTTTCAATTTTATACTTTTTTGTTCTTTATTATTCTTCCTCAATTTTTGTATTTTTATTTTTTATTTTTTTATGTTCTTATGATTGCTTGTCAACATCTCTTAAATTGTTCTAAATATTTATTTACCTATGTCGTGTGCTTGTCCAAATAAATGTTTTTCTATTCTATTCTATTCTATTCTATTCTATTCTATTCTATTCTATTCTATTCTATTCTATTCTATATTCTATTCTATCTGAAGAGTTAATAAAAGTCCAAATCAAAATCCCAAATTAAAGTTTAACGAGACCTAAACCTAGTAGCTTAAAAGTAGGTATAAATAACTTATTTCAGTTCTTGCGAGGCAAAGACCTCCAGCTTCCTACCAATCAGTTACTTTAATAATATACCTACCACAGAACAAATATTTTAAATGGTTAAAAAAACACGAAAATTCCTCTGTATTTACCTCGACCGGGATTCAAATTCACGACCTCTAGAATGAAAGTCGAGGTATCTACCACTAGGCCAAGCTCTATACGCGTAGAAGTTTTCTAATCACGTGTCTGAACATACCTTCAAAACCAATTCACCACAAAACACATAAAGTAGACCTTTTAATTCAAACCAATTCTCCATAAAATTAGCTTTAACCGCACATTACTCCAAACTAACACCAAAATAATATTATACGAAAAGAAATCTCGATTGTTTGTTAGTTTGTTTGAGTTAACATTAAACTCGTCCTACATACATACGGCCTAAGTGAGACGAGTCCATGGTTTCGAAAAAATAATAACCTTGTTCTTGGGCCAATTTAGACCCTCCCGATTAAAAAGTCTAAAAATGATACTTAGTACTGTCAGAAACAAAAGCCATTTAGAATCCGTATTGATATTTTTCGTTTGAATATGACTATGACTAGTAAATTCCTGCTATAATGATGGATCCTTTTTCTCTTAATATTCTTACAGAATTGGGATTTACGCAAGTGAAATTGTAGGGCGATGCTAGTACTACTTCCTATAAAAAAGATAGGTCCAATGGTCGCAGATATCTTTCTCTGTCATTTTTATGTCCATAAAGGCTGCATGCGCTGATCCGAATTGGCTGAACAGCACTTAAATGCTAATTTCACCCTAATGAGGTTGACTTGCACAGCAAAAAATAAACTATTTATCACCTTAAACATGTTAACCAACTGTTAAAGTCTCAAACTGATAAAATAATGGCAAACTTGTAGTTAAATATAATTTAACTAGCGACCCGTCCCGGCTTCGCACGGCTATATTATACATGTATTATACATATAAACCTTCCTCTTGAATCACTCTATCTATTAAAAAAACCGCATCAAAATCCGATACATAGGGATATAGAGACAGAGAAAGCCACTTTGTTTTAAACTATGTACCTAGCGATTTCAGATTTCCTGTTAAGTGCATTTAACTAGAATTTAACTAAAGCACATCACGCAAGCCGCCCTAATTCTCGTCATTAGGGTGAAACCGCGGAGCGGAGCTAGTTATCAATAATCCAAATCTCAGCGAAATTACCACGTAACATATTTGGCTTTACCAATTCAAATAATGTTTATGTAAGTCACTTTCACTGGTTGGAAATCGATATTTATGTGTTCGAGGGGTTAATTAGAGGTAAGTACTTGTTGAGAGGAAAATCATTTGAAATGTCAATCTTAAGTACCTTACTTAAGATTGACATTTCAAATGATTTTCCTAAATTTATAGAATAGATTTCTATAAATGTTTAAAACCACTGGGTCATAGTATTGAACTTGTGTACGGGTTGTTTTTCGCAACTAGACCTTTTTGATTGGGTCCTTTTTTTGTGAGGATGGAGAAGGCTTATTGCCAGCACATATTCTACGCTCTTCTCGTAAGAGTAATGTCAATTAGCAGATTTGAGAGACGCTTTACTTTGGATTAGCGTTGTTAAATTCTGCAATTTGGCACTATTTTTTTAATATAAACTATTCAAGATGGCGACTTTTCATGACCCCTCTCGATTTCTAACGCCATACAAATCGCAATGGTTGCGATGCGACGATTTGAAATATCAAAAAAATTGCGACTGTCCCGATTCGGTTTTAATACTAAATCACACACAAAATAGGTAAAATCAGATTAGTGATATAATTCAGATACGATTCGTCGAAAGTACCATAATAGACCCTTGAGCTGTGCAAATGCTACTAAAACTGTAATATAATTAAAGATTGCCAGCAAAAAAGTATAGCCTGTAAAAATAATTGTTTAAGTTTTTTTTTGTTTGTTAATGTCTTCTGGTATTATCAGAATCTGGTATATTATGAATCTTGTATGTTGGACATCTGGTATTTTAGAAAGATTCCTAACAGACTAGACTTTGAACAAAGGTTAAAATAAGCGTATTCCACATGTATTCCCTTAAGTAGATAAAACCCACTCAATTTATGAATATGTACGTACGTACTTTACTTTCGTTAAGTTCAACCAACCATTGTAGGGTGACGCAAAGACATATGATATCCTTTTCTGAATGTTATTATATAAATTAGTAGGTGGGTATATTATATTTCCGCTTCCATTGACTTTTATATCTCTTATATTCACGTTTCAAAAGTTGTTCCTTTGATCATTTCCATATATATTTTTCTTTATCTATTTACTTTCGTTTTACTCGTTATAGGTAAGTACGTAAGTTGCTTATCTAGGTGTTTCTGAGAAAGGTTTTTAATTTTACTCTTCAACTAATTTCTTAAGAATCTTATAAAATAAAACATTTTTTTTTATTCCAAGTACTTATTAAAATTTAATCGGAGCGATGTTCTTTGAATTAGGCGGCTTAATTGACGGACAAAATAAAAAAAATATTTCTAAAAATACTAAACCAGGGATTAAAAATTTAATAGAGATGACATTAAGACATTTTTTCATTTTTATTTGTCTTTAAACTCTGGTGTTTCAGCGTGACACACAGACGTCATACCAGACTTCGATATTTTCTACGTCGTCTTACCTACTTTAAAAAAATCCAAAAAAATCAGAAAAAGATAAATGTGAAAGGCTTTCTACGTTAAAGTTAAAGCCATTAATTTCTAAATGCAAATTCTTGACCTAGAGGTCCTAGAGTTTTATTTTCTTCAAAACTTTGTTTGTTTCTAGTATTAAATCGAGGGTATCCATTAAACCATAGAAATCAATCAGTTTAAAGAGAAACAATCAACGTCCGTCACAATCATTGGGCAGCATTCTATAAAAAGGCATTGCACCTGCGGGGCTGCGTCTGCGCATTGCGCATTGCGCATCGGTGCCCTTTCAATTGATTTTTTACCACAATCTGTTAAAGAAGATTAGGACACGTACCTATCAAGTAAATTATTGTAAACCACTTTTTTTCTAATTTGGTTCCGACAGATGGCGTTGTCAAAAAGGGGAATTGTCACAGGCCAAGTTTTTTGCGGCCAATTCATAAAACTATCAAGTCTTTAAAAATTGCAATGGTTTCATTAGTAAAAGATAAATGTAATTTTAGTAAATGGAATCCAGATGTTATTCGAATTTCTACTAGATTTATATCAACAGTTCAGGGATTTCCCTTGAAATTAAAGTATGGACAAATGAAGAAAACACTACCTTTCTGTTGAAAATAATGTATCAGTCTATTTGTCCGTGCACCTTTTGAGCTTTTCAGAAACCTTCTGATATCGGAGCACATTATTCTAGTTTAAAAAACACTGCTAGAATCATGGTGTAGAAGACGACAAAAAGTAGGTACCCATATCGCGAATTTGTCATAATATAGGTAGGACAAATTCTTCAAACCCAACAAAATAATGATTAATCGGTATCCGGGGCACCGAAGAAATCTTGTTTATCTTCGATCTCACGTGACCATTTAATTTTACGGACCTCTGAAGGATGTTCGAGGTCAGATATCCACTTACGTCAGAGGAAATGATATTTTCATTTGAAATCATATTGTCATCCATTCTGATTGTACCTACTTCTACATCAGACTAGTAACGTGTCGCAGTTTTATTTGCTTTAATCATAATCCTATATTTTTTTTACTAATAGCTGCGTTAAAAGATATTCACCTCTTCAGAGCGTTTATTTGCTTTCTAAAACACACATATTCCCATACAAAAAGGACTTACTCTATTTATTACAACCTTCTCCAAACCAAGTGTCAACACATGTGGGTGATGCAGCAGGATAAAGAGCCATGTCTCAGTGTGTAGTTTTGCACTAGAGTGCGAACACTAATATTCTGGGAGAGGAAACCAATGAACACAACATATAGCAGGAATTGTTGTAGGTAACAGATAAGATGCTATACCCGTAATACGTCATAGTGGTATATATATAAACATCAATCATACTTAGATAATTACTGAAGAGATTGCGATGAAACTTTGTACTGAAGCCTTGAAATAATACATACGCTAAGAAAATGTTCCTTTTTTTTTCGTTATTCATATCTAATTATTACAAAAATTCTGTTTCCGTTTTTACACGTATTGCATTTCGTCACCGGAATGGTACACCAAATACACTTAAGACCAGAAGGCCAATTCTCGTAAATAACATTGTTCAAATTACATTTCGATTGCATTTCGATCACAAATAAAACCCTCAAAGTAGCTCAAAAGACCCTCAAAGTTATCTTTTTGTAAAAAAAAACTGACTTTGAAGGTATCTTTTGCAATCGAAATGCAATCGGGATGATATTGAAATGTAATTTAAACAATGTTATTTACGAGAATTGGCCTTCTGATTGCGCATTGAAGCATTCGAGCGGAGTCTCAAGTTAACTTGGTCCCGTTGTTCTATGGGGTCTACGCGTACCAGAAATAATTTGAACCTTAGAAAATGGATCTGCTTTCACTCGTTACACTTTCTTTGTGTCAAGTTATTTGATTAACTTCGGTCAAACGGTTGCGTAAACTTTACTTGTTTTTTTTTTTACGTAAAATTAAAGATATTTAAATTACGGAGGGCTTATGGTAGATACCTCTACTTTCATTGCGAAGGCCGTGGGTTCTAATCCCGGCCAGTCGGACACCAATGGACTTTTCTTACTGTAGTCCATTGGAATGTTAATTTTTTTGGACTTAGAGTGCATTTGTCAGAGGAGGCAATTTTATTTTTTAGGTATCAATGGGTTTAATGTTAAACCCAAGTTTGAGGGATTGTAGACCTTGTCCCACGGCCGCCATCTTAAAAAAAAATTTTTAACGGTTTTTATGGTTTATCTGACAAACTATACTCACAAAAAATATAATCTATAACTTTTGTCAAGTCACCAAAAAGAAAAAAGTTGCCTATAAATAAGCGAAAATGCTTTACTCCGTTTCCTTAGCTATTTTTACGGTCCCATCTCGCTGAATGCATGAAACTTGGCATGCATGTAACTTTTACATAGATAATAAGATATAGAAATAGACACAAGTTGTATGGCGATTGGTTACCCCCCTTTCCCCACTTTTGTGTGCCAAATTAGTATTTTTTTTATTTTTTATGAAAACTGTTAAAGCTACAACCAAACTGTGAATGTGCAATATAATCCGGCTGGTGGTCTCCAGACGTATTGATAAGTTATTTCCTCTGAAAATGGTCGACTAAGTTGGGAGGGTAGTATAGGTGTTGGACAAGCCTACTCCATTCTCACGCAAAAAACACCTAACTATAGAAGTGTCGTTGCGGAAAACTGCCCGTATACAAGAGGAAAACTGCCCGTCTTTGGCCGAGCGAATGAAGCGAGTGAAGGTTTGGTGATGAGATTTTGAAATGTTTGTTATTTGTATGTTAATTTGACTATAACTTGGAAGCAGTTACTCCAATATTAATGAGTTTTGGCATACGAGTAAGATTTTTTAATATGAAGATGTGCAGGATAAGGGTGGGAGTTAGGGGGATAGAGGTAGGGGATGAAAGGTTAAAAGTGAAATGTGAAGATCCACTAGTTATTAGCAAAACTTCAAACCCGATTCAGAACAAGTACTTTCAAGTGCGTGTGCTACATGTTAGACCCGCCATTGCACCTACCATCAGGCAGGTATGATAGTGTTCAAACCCTGACCTATAATTTCTAAAACAAAAAGTGAAACCGATTTGTTACATTTGTAAAACTGTTTGAAAAGTTCTTATGTAAATCTTTGCCTAATCTAGAATCGATATTTTCGTTTAGTAATGATAGATGACATAATTTTAATATTCTAATTTCCATTGATGACGCATTTAGGCATAAGCAGGTAGGTATATCAAATGACTAAATAACGTGACAGAAGATGCGTAATGGATGACTGAAATATATAATATTCTATGATTCTTAACTCACTGTATCACAAATTGTTACCCTAATTTCCCCCTCCTTTAATTACAAAAATGAGCTTTGCCGTACCACTATGTTTGTATTCAGGAATTGATATTTATCAGCAACACTTGATTGTTAATAAATTAAAGATGTAATCATCTATAATGATATTCTTTTGCAAAACAGGTTGAATTCCTAACCTTCGGAATTTCCAAAAACAAATGATATTAAATTGTTTTTAAAATCGGGCAGCCGACTCCTTGTAAAATGTTTGCTTTCTTGTTTAGCAAAAAAAACGTAAGTATTAAAAACCGGGAGTGCAGGCAGAAGTGAAAACTCTGAAATATCTGTGTAAAATCTCATCTGTCGCGAGAACATACGCAAAAAGAGTTTTAGATGTAAAAAAAAATAGTCGGACGACTATTTGTCGTCCGACAAAAAGTCGTCCGACATCTGTCGTCCGTCAATAGTCGTCCGACAAATAGTCGTCCGACATTTGTCGTCCGTCAATAGTCGCCCGTTAAAAATACCTCTTAATACACTCACAGCCAAATTAAAAAACTGTATATCTGTGTAAAATCTCATCTGTCGCGAGAAAATCTGTCGTCTGTCGCGAGAACGGCTGAAAATGCTCACCCACAAAAGTGCCCAACGCGCCATAAGAAGTTCCTAAGAAAATCCATTAAGTATCATTTTGTAATTTGTAACACGAACTACAGTTGAAGATGTAGCTAAATCTGACCGCGAGCGCAACGCCGCCAGGGCTAAGCCATGACAAAGTTTTACAATGTACCGGAAGAAGAACTGTTTCTATTACGCTGGCTGGTATTCAACTTGCTAGCATTTGAAAAGTAGAATTGCAGAATATCTATGTGAATTTTGATCTGTCATTCGATAATTGTTATTAATATAATTGTAATTGTAATTCGTAATGCGTATAATTGGTAAATTAGTGGATTGGTTGCATTTAATTGTAAAGAACCATATATTTCAATCACTACATAGTATAAAACAAAGTCGCTTTCTCTGTCCCTATATCCCTTTGTATGCTTAAATCTTTAAAACTACGCAACGGATTTTGATGCGGTTTTTTTTAATAGATAAAGTGATTCAAGAGGAAGGTTTATATGTATAATACATGCATAATATAGCCGTGCGAAGCCGGGGCGGGTCGCTAGTTAAGAATAAAATATTGATGCTCAATATGGGTTTAAATCTCATTTGCCCCTGAACTCTACAAATTATAATATGGATGGGTAATGGCTAATGGGCATATAAAACCAGCAAACTCTTTGAATCTATAGTTCAGCCTTTAATAACACCATAAGGAGGCAGGAGAGCCTGAAAAGCAGCGTCCTGCTGGACAAAAATGGTATTGCACAACAATTAAAGCTGACGCCGAGACCTATATAAATGTGCCAGTTGATTATTTATACAATAAAATATATTTTCATTTAATTTTATAATAACATACATTTCTTAACATTGCATTAGGGCCATCAAAGACAAAAATATCCACTTTCCGATTGATATGTCAAATACAAGTCATCCGCAAGCAGTCGACCTATGTATGTACTGTAGTCTATATTTCACTCTATCTAATTTCGTAGTAGTTATTTAAAAATAATAAAATATTTCCTAGCTCCATTTTATGTCACAATAAAAAACAAGATTAAAGTGACGCGACAACTCGTCGCGCGACAAATTATGATGCAGGAGACGCACTTTGTCGTTAAAAAGAGGAGTTTAAAAATGAAATGATTTGATTGTGGTACGGAATATCTTGAAGGAGTTAATGTAGACTTTTATTAGGTACTAGCGACCCGCCCCGGCTTCGCACGGCTATATTATGCATGTATTATACAAATAAACCTTCCTGTTGAACCACTCTATCTATTTAAAAAAACCGCATCAAAATCCGTTGTGTAGTTTTAAAGATTTAAGCATACAAAGGGAGATAGGGACAGAGAAAGCGACTTTATTTTATACTATGTAGTGATTTGCTAGAGTTGCTAGCTGGAATAGCATGTTAAAGAAAGTAGCTTATTGATACACTAATATTAATATTGACCTTTACATCTACACTTCTACTCTTATCCATATTAATATACTATAAGATTTTTTGTTTGTAACGAATAGACTTCGAAACTTCTGGATCGATTTTGACGAAACTTCGAATGAGGATACATTGATTCATTGGAAATACCATAGGCTACTTTTCATCCTGATATTCTCACAGGATCGTGGGTGAAACCGCGAAGTGCTGCAAGTTTATTATAAATGACTATAGCTTCGCCCCGCGGTTTCACCCGCGTAAGTCCTGATTCCGTGGGAATATTAAAACAAAAAGTAGCCTATAGCCTTCTTCGATAAATGGACTATCAAACATAAAAAATAATAACAAACAAAATTTTTTTTTCAATTCAAACCAGTAGTTCCCGAGATAAGCGCGTTCAAACAAACAAATAAAACAACTCTTCAGCTTTATAGTATTAGTACAGATTTAGGTATACAGCGTCAGCAATTTTAATCCAAGTTATTCAGGGCACTGTAATGCCTGAAATGTGCATTAGATGGAGTTAGGCTTGACCAAACCCTTAAACCATCTTCTCAGTTTAGTCGACCGTCTCCAGAGGAAAGAACTGCTCAATCCGTCTGGGACCAACTAAGCCTCAGCTTCATCACGATGTTTTTTTACTGATATACGCTAGATTTTTATAAACCGCATGGTTTTATCCAAGCCATCTTGGTACGTTCTCTTTGACATCAAAGAATGCCCCACTACCTTCTACCCTTCTCTATTTCGCAGGTGAATTTAATTTTGTTGTTGATGTTGTTTATGTGGGCTCTTTTATTTTAGCAACAATATCTTCTTAGAATTTTTTATTAAGAGCCTACACTGTCCCACTGCAGGGACCCCCTCCCAAGAAAGGTAGAGTGGCCGAGGGAAGGCCTCTCTACCTTTCTTTCATTGATCACGATAACACTAATTTTTAAAATTGTATCTACAGGTGGAGAAAAAGAGCACAAATCAGAGCATAGTGAAGAACATGAAGAACACGGGAAGAAGGCCTATGAGGTATGTTTGAAAATTTAAATTAACTACCATTATACAGAAAACTCTAAGCCTAAAAGAGCCATCGACTGTTTAGATGCCCACAGAGAAAGGAAGCCCAGACTGTTCAAGATTACAAATGAACAAGATTTCAATATTAAAACTAAAAAAATATATATATTAAAAATCCAAATAAGGACTGATGTGGTATTTTTGACGACCTCTGTGGCGCGTCGGGCGAACACCCGACTGCGACGCAGAAGGTTGCGGGTTCGATTCCCGCCGGGAACAAGTATTTATGCTGACCATAAATTCTTGTTTCTGGTTCTGGGTGTTTCCTATATGTATAATATGTATATATTTAAAAAAAAAAAAGTATATAAGTAGTTTATCCGTTATCTGGCACCCATAACACAAGCATTAAGTTGCTTAGCTTGGGGCTGGATGGCGATGTGTAATATGTCCTGAAATATTTATTTATATTTATTTATTTTAGATGGCCAAAGTAGCTGTCAGTTCCGTGGTGGTCACCAGTTTTTAAATAGATTTTTACAAATTTTCACTTCAACGTTTCCTTTTCAACGTAAGTTTTAATCAATTAAGTACTAATAATTAATTAAAATTTACGTTGAAAAGGGTGTGCGTAAGGTTACTTAGGCGTGTATTCCAAAACAAGACTCGAATTTTCAAGTTCAGATCGTAACTCAAGGACCCATATTATTCTAGACCACATCTCAACGGTTACATATCAAAATAACTAAGTTCAATATAACTATGTTCGAAATAACTACGGTCATAATGCCTACTGTTCAAAATACCTAATGGTTGTTTCACATATTTTTGAAATAACTAATGAACGAAATACCTAATGGACGAAATACCTACGGTTAATTTACCTACGTTCATTATAACTATGTTCGAAATAACTACGGTCATAATACCTACTGTTTAAAATACCTAATGGTTGTTTGGCATATTTTCGAAATACCTAATGGACGAAACACCTACGGTTAATTTAACCACAATTAATTCAACTACGGGTTTTCACCTGCGGTTAAAAAAAAACAATTTTATAAAATACACCTACGGTTAATTTAACTACAATTAATTCAACTACGGTTTTTCACCTGCGGTTTAAAAAAATCAATTTTATAAAATCCCTAACCAAGTAAAATGGGTAGAATTCGCTTCTAGCACTCGCCGGCCGCTGCCGCGGCACCGCTCGCTTCGCTCGCTCGGCTCGTGCGTTGTGGTCGCAGTTCTAACATAAACCTAACCTATCCATGTCGGTTCTGGGTAGGGGGTGTTCCGGATGGGTCTTTATATGCTTCCCTAATCAAGTCAAATAGGTAAAATTCGTCTCTAGTTGCGTGATAAACGCAGCATATAAAGACCCACCCGGAAAACTCCCTACCCAGAACCGACATGGATAGGTTAGGTTTATGTTAGAACTGCGACCACAACGCACGAGCCGAGCGAGCGAAGCGAGCGGTGCCGCGGCAGCGGCCGGCGAGTGCTAGAAGCGAATTCTACCCATTTTACTTGGTTAGGGATTTTATAAAATTGATTTTTTTAAACCGCAGGTGAAAAACCGTAGTTGAATTAATTGTAGTTAAATTAACCGTAGGTGTTTCGTCCATTAGGTATTTCGACCATTAGGTATTTTAAACTGTAGGTATTATGACCGTTAGTTATTTCGAACATAGTTATATTGAACTTAGTTATTATAATGTGTAGCCCAATCGACCGTTAGGTATTATGAACTTATGTGAATCGACCGTAGTTATTTCGAACATAGTTATATTGAACTTAGTTATTATGATACGTAACCATCTCAACTCAAGTTCTACTCATTTCAAACACGTCTTAAGCGCAGATTTTATTGCTAGCGTATCACTCAATATTTAAAAATCGCCATTAATAAAAATATCGAAGTCGTTAAATTAATTATTAGATTTTCTTGTGAAATCTTTCGTAACGAAAAATAAACCCAAAGAAATTAAGAAAAATCTCGACTATTGACCTAATTTCTGTGTATTGACCATATTTACGTAAATCAATATAATATCTCTATTTGAATAGATATTGCCACTCAAGTAACGTTCTAAAATAGGTATAGCAATACTCTGCTAAGATTAGAACATAGAAGTTTAGAATTCAGTATTTATTTTCATCAATCACATGTGTCTTAAGTCTAGTTACAATATTATGTCCATTGTGATCTGCACTGAAGAAGTATTAGCTACAGGACTTGCGATTTCTATGGTTCAGATTCAAGAATCGCTTCTCAAGTCACACATCAAAAAGTCTAGGGAACACGGGTAAAATAGTGTTTTTTGGCAAAAATAGTAGTTTTCTGGGTTTTTTGTCTCGAGTATCGTATGTCAATTGAAGCGGAATTTTATACTCTTTCTGTGATTTAATTAAAGGGTTGCCATGAAAACTAAAATAGTGCCGAAACTGCCAGCTGAAAGGATATCAATTGTTGTCTGAGGTATAATACTCTATACTCTAAAAAGGTGTAAAAAAACGTCTTCCTCCGTATTTAAATTTTGGGGAAAATTCCTATAAGCTCTTGAATTATAAAGAGTAAGTATAAAATTTCGCTATTTGCTATTTTTCGCCAAAAAACACTATTTTACCCGTGTTCCCTAGACTTTGTTGATGTGTGTATGTTCAAATCTCTTCAAATGTAGCTTTAATACGAGATCAATGACTGAGTTACGTTTCAGAATACGGGCCTTGAGCTACTCATGTGCCTTGAGTACCTATATTTACGATCACAAAATACTCAAGTAGGTATAACAATACACACCCACACAAGTCCCCTTAATATCGATTACCCTTTACCCGAAAACTAATTACAGTAAATTTATAGGGCGTCATATAAATATACCAATAAACTATTTCTTTGTTATCGTAATGATAAATTCATAAATGTTCACGCTTCGTGAATTACGATGCATGGAGGTGTGCACGGAGTAGGCGTGTGGGTAGGTATCATTAATAAACGAAGTTTATTACGCTAAATAAAAGTTCGATAAATTTGATTTAGAGTTATTAGAATTCGTTTTACAATATGATTAAGATAAATAATAGATTACTTAAGTACTGTGTTTTTTAATTAATTATTTTTTTACAATTGATAGGTCAATGTCATAGAGGTTAGGTGACCACTGTATTTGTCACCTAACCTCTATGACGAAATTAGAGATTTTTATTAAGGCTTTTTTTAAATTAGTTTTGAATCGCTCGATGTTGGTTATTTCTGACTCAGGGCCGCTCAAAGTTTTTTACTGCCAAGATATTGCAATAATGTAATGGTTAAGTTTAAAAAACCTTTCAATGGGAAACTCTAAAAAAATAAGTTTACTTTGTTATGGGTTAATAGGTTTTGATTCGTTCTAATTTGCCTAGATATTCTTTGAAAATTAAGAGAAATTACATCACCTTCTTTTTCTCATTCGTGCCTCATATGCTTTGTGCGGCTAACCGCTTGCGCCATGCGCCATGCGGAATGCGGATATTACCCATGCGGTTATGCAGCTATTTCCCATGCGGTCATGCGGCTACCCACCCTGTGACCCTACAGCTCGGATTAATTTCTCTATGCGCCGTACAGTTACAATAAATGTGACCGTGCGCCTTCAACCGTCATGCGACAGCGCACGTGACGCTATAAAGGCTCATTTACACAGATTCTGGATCCGTTTAAAACACAATCCGATACGTTATAAACGGTCCTGCAAATACGACGTGAACATTACCTTTCAGTAAAGACATGATGATCCTATAAATACGGATGCGGTTTGTGAATGAGCCATGACAATCCTGCAACACAAAGAATAATGGCAAACTTCGAACAAAAATAACTTGTTTGCAGGGAAGTTAAGTTCTTGAAGTTCCTATATGTGTAATGGCATCAGAAGCTGATGAAAAAAAATGAAAAACACGTGACTTTAAATGCTTATATTTTTTTCCAAATCTAGTTTACGAAATATTATCAACTTCATTATTATCTAGAAAACCGGAGTATTTTCTCATATTTTTTTTCTTTTTTGAATATGCTCAAGTATTGTCATGCCATCTTTCTTTATCTAAACATAACATTTCCTATTAAGGTGAGAGGGTACCTGCGCTCTTTCCATACAAACGTAGTCGACTGTTTTCTCCCTGGATGGTCCGGATCGTGGACAATGACACTAGCACAAATATTTTTGTGCCATAAAACCTATACTTAACTGTTTTGTTTTTTTTTTCATTTTCTAATTATCATAGAAATTAAAATTAAAAAAATTAAATAAAATACAAAAAATTGGCGTGGTGGGGGGCATGGTCATAAAATAGGGTATGGTCATGGCAGTTATAAGTTTTATGCACTACAAATATTTGTGCTAGTGTCATTATCCAGGGACGATACAGTCGACTACGTTTGTAATAGTTTGTATGGAGAGAGCCACCGGTACCCTTTCCTCTTAATATACTGTAATTAAATAATAATTAAAAATATCTTAATAAAGGTGAGAGCTGCAACAAAATTGAGGAAGTGGGTATCAGAATCAGGACCAAAATCGAGACCTAAACCCTGGTATTTAGTCAATGGCGTAAGTTTTATGTGTAGTCGTTTTGTGTGGCTCCTTTCTAATCGAAACTTCTAATCATTTTAGTACTTTCATAATGAATAAAGGAGCTTGCTCACTATTGTTGCTCAGGTGGCTTTACTATAAGCAACCACTAATTAACTGTTTTGTGTATGTGTGCGTGATATTGTATTCAAACATTTCTGTGTGCTAATTTTGTCTCAATGTTCTTATATGAATAGAAAGTCTACTTGAATAGATTCCTACTGAATAGTTAAGTCGGTTTCTCTACCTTTTTCTGTTCCTTCTCACTACTACCAGGGGTACGCCACTTCGCATTTGTTTTGACGTGACAACGTTTTATAAATTGGTTTGCCGGGTGACACTTCAAGAAACTGCGTTACGCTCCGCTGACGTTATGCGCTCACAATGAGAGCGAGTGAGAGGCACGCGTCCCTTCCACTCGGGCATGGTTAGCCCGCCTAAGAGCGAGAGAGACAGACATAAAAAGTGAAAGGCACGCGTCCCTTCCACTCGAGCACAGTTGTTGTCACGTAAAACTTTCGCCCGTATACCGACTTTACAGGCAACCAGTTTTTTTATAAAAGAGCAGGTCCCAACGCAACAAGGCTCAATTTTGCTTGCAGAGCATTTCTATTATACTTTTTTATAATTTAAGTAGGCAGTGCTCGTATAAGTTGCTGTATTTTTACAACGAAATAGTAGAAAATCCTTACACTTCGCCCTTTCTATGTGTGTGTATAGCCTAACCTAATACCCACACATAAAAATGAATTGAACCTTACAACAATTTGTTTATATGCCTTCACAGAGTGAGTTCTTTGCTAAAACATCTAATTAATTCTATTACATACTACATAATTAGATTCCTTTTCCGAAAAAAGATAACGCCTACTGGGTAGGATAGAATAAAATCATATAGTTACCGAGTTTTACGTCTATATTTTGTTACTTATTGGCTATTACAGTTTCATAAAAACTATTTTTATTTTTACAATAATCTAGACTCTACAAGAAAAATTAAAACGAAATATATTACTTACGCAGTAGAAATTAACAACATTAAATGTTAACATTTTTTTCATAAATTTTCTAGTCATAAATAAAAAAAATCTCAAGCGCGGTTCCCCGATGCATCGTTCCCAGAAGGCTAGCAACATTTTCTCTCTGGCTGGCTAAACGTACTCTCTAAACAAAAAAACCACCAGCTCACCGATTACCTGATACCTCGCAAAAACGCAAGATGAGGTCCTTAAAAAGTAACAGGCTTTGGGACTTCAAGGTCCCAAAATCTCCACAACTAACGAAACGAACATGAAACGGTCCATCTCTTGAAGACTTGAGGGACTCTCGCATCCGCCGCACCAGCCTAACTTGACGTTTATTATTTTAAACTATACCAACAGCTTCTCAAAACTCGGACACAGTCTAGAAACTCAGTTTGCACGAGTACCAATATTGTTCCGATTTAATATGCATAGTGAACAGAGTCCTTTATGTAAAACTTTGGTAAGTATCATATTAGTTTGTGAAACTTGGACTTAGTTTGTAATATTCTTAATACACAATATTGTCTTTGGCTTTTTACTCTAAAAAATAACAATTTCTGAAATTATAGTGATAGAAGAAGTATTTTATTTATTTTGGAGACATATTTCAGCTTTGAAACCAAGAAACGAAATAGGACATTTAAAATATAGGACGTTTTGCTACTACATCATTTTGGTCTTGTGTCATTCCAATTTTAGGATGTTTTGATACCAGACCTTTTAACCTTGTGTTGTTATGTTAGGTAGACTTTTAAGTCCTTTCGATCATTTATTTATTTGGCATGCGCACGGTATAAAAAGTATCGTATAAAACCTTGACTAATTTTATTATTATATCAAAGGTCTGTACAGTGTAAAACTAAATGCTTAGATATCGTCTGTGAATCACTGATATGAACTTAATTAAAACCAGCATAGAATCCACCCTAACAATTGTGTTATCACTGCTTTTGTAATTGACTTGTAAACTTTACAGGACAAGACCCTTACTATGGTCAACGTCAGTTAAATTGACAAAGAAATTCACTTACCTAAAGAAATGCATTTAAGTCCTTAATTTTGATTAACCATCTGTCAAAGTGCCAAACTGATTAAATAATCACTACCTAATAGTTATTGCAGAAAAAATGGTAGGTAGTTGTGGGGTACGAACGTGGAATTCTATGAGTTATTCATATAGAATTCCGATTACCCGCTAATATTAAAATATGTAGCAAAATATGTACAAGTAAACATAATCTTGAACAACCCGCCTTATGTGTATTTCGATTTACTTGCACAGAAAATTTAAAAATAAAAGTTTTTGTAAAAAAGAAGGCCATTTAAAAATTGTAATCTAACATCATTCGGTGAAACGCGTTTTTAGAACAATATTTTCCAAATACTGACACCAAATTTTATACATTGATACTATTGTGATAAATTTCATGAATTAATGAAATTCATGAATTTCACTTTTTGGGATAGTTTCAAAGCCTTTTTCAAAGACCATTTCACAAAGTGATTTTGATGTCATAATAACAAATTTAAATAAAAATGGTTTGGCTTTACTATGGCATCACCTAAAATATCAGTGATTCAGAATGTATTTGTTTGTATAGATGACATACATGCTTACAAACAAAAATATATAGTGTCATATGATATTCCAAACTAAAATTATAAACAACTAATTTGTTCATTTTTAATCGTTATCACAGTCTCATATTGTCCAAACGTGACACTTTAGAACGCCATGTGACCAGTATTTCTGGTTTGTCTAGATACTATCAAAATGTAAGACCCGTTGTGTGAAAAGAGATTTTAAAAAATTTAAAAAAAAAGAAAAAAAAAACATCCGACTATACCAATAAAGATGCCATTGTCCTTTCGCAGTTGAAGTACATATTTGTGAGAATCATTCGAGTACTTTTAGTTCGAAAACCAAGAGTAAGATCTTGATTTAAATGTCAAGTCTTTAACTTAATTTCATAGTACTTGATGACATTCAAAAGTTTGAAAAGGAATTTAATACTTCCTAAACGCAAAGTTAACGTATAGTTCAGTTGAGAGTCCATTTGCGTATCAATCAAAAGATCGTGAGTTCGATCCTCGTCGCGGTACAATTTTGGCATTCACCGGCAGTTTCAGCTATTTGTCAACAAAATGTTGGAACAAAAAGATTCATCAAAATCGGTTGATAAAAAAACAAGACATGCGCGAACATCCATAAAAAAAAACATACAAACAACCGAATTGAGAACCTCCTCCTTTTTTTGAAGTCGGTTAAATTTTGTTTCATTCTAGGTGTTTGAAATTTAAGTATTCTTTTAAAATGAATTACAAATAGATTTTCATAGGTAAAACTTGAAAATACCAAAAGGTCAGATGCTAGTTAATTTTGCTGTGAGTCACAAAATTATCTTCCTTAAATAGTAGTCTATAATATTATCAGAGGCACTTTCGTGGCATTCTTATCACTAAACAGTTTAGTGTGTAGTTTAGTGCCATCTCTTGTCGAATACGTTAACTAGATGGTTAACTTTCGAGTTATATGTAATGTAAATTCATACTAACAGATGTCGCTAACGAAACTGAATTCGAAAAGAGGTTAATGCGATTCTTAAATTCGACTATGACGGTACTTGACTAAGTGGCGGAATTGGTAACGCATTTGAACGGTATTCAAAGGATGCGAGTTCGAGTCTCGTCTTAGTCGCAATTTTTGAAGATGCATTTTTCCTTAAAAATATTTTCAGATAGCCCAGTGCAGGGCTTAGCACTTTAAAAATAAAAAATCATTAGTTTAGTGTATGACTGACAAAAAAATATAATTTATTTGGTAAATTGAATTAATCTAATTGCTACTAACACTTTATCTAAGCTTAGTTAAGAAATGGAATTAATAATGATCCCTATTAAATGGAAAGGGTACCGGGGGTTTTCTCCATACAAATTATTACAAACGTAGTCGACTGTTTTCTCCCTGGATAATGACACTAGAGCAAATTTTTGGTGCATAAAACTTATAACTGCCATGACCATGCCACTATTTTTTGAGATTTTTTTAAATTTTTAAATTTTTTAAATTTTAATTTCTATGAAAATTAGAAAATAAAAAAATAACCAAAACATAGCGGCATAGTCATGACAGTTATAAGTTTTATGGCACAAAAATATTTGTGCAAGTGTCATTATCCAGGGAGGAAACAGTCGACTACGTTTGTATGGAGAGAGCACAGGTACCCTTTCACCTTAATGGACTTGTCACATTCATGCTTATTATAGAGCCTACTCTATCTCATGTCCCAGTAGACAACAGCGCCCGTAAAAGCATGGACGAAAGTTGCTGGCGCTCTGTATAAATCACTTAGAAAAGATGTAAAAGGCCCAATATTATACAGCACAAATGTGCCATTTAATGACCTATTTATTATTTTAATAAGCTTACTTCTAGGCACGGGGCGAGCGATTCAAAAATAGAGCTCGATCATCTTTATGTCTCAGGTTAAAATCCCTTTAGGCGATATGAGTTTCAACCTTTAGTAGGTGTGTCATATTCTGCATTTATTTATATCTTTATATTCCTAAAAATGGCTAGTCATCAACAATTAGTATCACGTGCGATAATCACACAATCATGAGTATACCACTTGTTATTACCCTACATGTTATCCTTTACATGCGACTTTATCGGCATATCTCTGGGTGTTTTTGTACACGAAAAATGCATAATAATACGTCTTTTGACTCAACCCACCTTCAGAATCATATTAACAATAATAATCCAGGGGAGTCGCGACCCCGCGGTCCCGAGTGCTCCAGGGGAAACCATCGTTCCTCATTTCCGGCTGGTCTTAGTTGGCTGGTCCAGAGTGAAGTCGCGAGGGCAGAAATGTTCAAAGATGAATGCTGAACGTCAGTTATGAATTAGCCCGCTCACTTGGACTACCAGTTTTAAAATCCAGTGAAGCCTTTCCATTCTTTTGCCCCTTTGCTGTTATTTGTCAGCTAATTAGGGTGGCCCAGTCTGAGAATTGACAAGTCTCCGCCTGCCATTTTTACGTGATCGTTGGACAATGGTTACGGCAGGTGCTATAGTTCTAATAGTTTTCTAATTATCAGTCCACTACCATGCCACCATAAAAGCCCAAGTAGTTTTCTCCTGTAGTTTATCAATAGTTCTATCCAAACCGGTGGTTGTAGTTGGCAGTATTTTACAGGGATAATTGCTATTTTGGAGTCCAAATCATAATTTCCAATTAAACTTGTTATTTTAAAGGGCTTCTGCGTGACGTCTTCCAAAAGTCCGGGCCTCCATAACTCCGTAATGTACGACAAATAATAATCCAATAATATCCTAATTTCCAGTTCATAATAGCCCAAGTAGTTTTCTCCTGTAGTTTGTCACTAGCTCTATCCAAACCAGAGGTTGCCCTTGACTCATACAATCTCGGAACTTACTGGTCCGGTCTGCACTACTTAAATAAAACAATTTATAGTCATTGTATAATTTATAGTCAGTGCAAAATACGAGTGTCCAGTCAACCGGACCATACTAACTGTACCACAAGCAAAAAGCGGGGTTTAGAATCCATTCCCAAGAAGGGTCGGTGTAAGACAGGCGGCAGGCCGTAGGATCTTATTACCAAATCACTTTGCAATATATGCTCGAAAACTAGACTGCGCCGACCCCAAGTAAATTGTGATAAGGGTGAGAATAAGAAAAAACTTTTATTATATAAATAAAGGGCACGGTTTCAGTCCTCACAAACTGTAACGGTTCAAATTTTGCAGCATTATTAATTTCAGAGAAATCTGTATGCAAGTTCCCAAGCCAAGATAATCAGTGATTTGTATCAATATTGCCGACTTATAGGCAATAAAATATGATTGGTTACAGTTCTGTTTTTTTTGGACATTGCATTGTAGATACGTACTGACTTTTAAAGCCTCAAGCCTCAAAGCTAGAACTGCTCAGGTATCAATACAGTCAATGCTTGAATCAACTGCTGTGACAAACCGCTTGCTACAGGACAGGACAGTACAGGACTTTGACCCTAATAGCTAAAAGCCGTAATGATATTTTTATGCTTCCGGCATAACTCTTTGCTTAATCGTCTCCTGTGCTTGAGCTTTGCTAACACTATTTATCAGCTTTTGGCGTAAGCAAGAAAGCCAATGCAGACAAAATACGACCCTATAGATTTTCCTTCAGGTGTAAGCATTATGACTATTAACCCAAACACTGAATGGAGCACCTTCTGCAATTTCCACCACCACGTGAAATACCTTCCTTAGGACGATGACACTGCCGTCGCTTTCAGGGATTCAAGACAAGACTTTTTCACATACAAATTTGTTGGCTTCGTCTAGTCAGGTAATGACTGATGTGACGTCGTAATACCTACCGTCATACGTCGTTATTTGTAACGGATGTTACTGAACGGTATTAACTTTATTACAATAAGAACTCTTTAGTACTTACAACTAACCATATTTTTTTAGAGGAAGTGACGTGCCCATTTTCAAACCTTCTCCATTTCCTCTCGAAATCGACCCAGCAGTTCTCAAGTTATAAATGGCGTAACTAACACGACTTTGTTTGATACATAAAATATATTGATATATTGATTCTAAAATATATTGAGGCCGCCCATTTATGCAACGTTTACTTTACGCTTTACGCTTTAAGTGTTTTACGTATGTTCTATGTTTTTCTTGTGTTGTGCAAATAAAGCATTTATCTATCTATCCAACACGAGTGAATATAAAGCATCTTAAACATCTATTATGTTAGTATTGTTTTGACAATCACCAATTTAAAGATGACTCAAACAATATTAGAGAACAATGACTCTTGTTTCGTATTACAATGGGTTCTGTTTGAAAACTTATGAAGTAATTAATGATTAATAAATATTTAGGCACAAATAGGTATTTATATCTAGAACCGGAGATAATTTATGTATTTTCATTGTTAACTAGTTTTATCTTTTATATACTTTTCAATGTATTCTTTGTTCATAATGGAATTAATTTATACGCTCTTTTATTACTTTTATATTTATTTTTTGTTCTTATTGGAATTCATTTATACCCTTTGTACGGGTACTTAACAATTCTTTTCCATATATTCTTTGTTCTAATTAATTGTTTTTTTTTTGGGTACTTAACAATAAATTTCCATGTATTCTTTATCCTTGTTCTTCTAGAGCTTCCAATGCTTATAGCACAAACACTTCTTCATAAACATTAACAAGTAATATTTAATTTTCAGGGTCACCATGAGGATACGAAGACCACCAAAGGTCATCATGATAAAGAGAACCACCTTGGGAAGTACGATGACAACGGCGGCATTGACAAGCACCACCACCACGAGTCAGGCCACTATGGTGACCACCACCACGAGGAGCACGGAAAGAAACACGCTAAGGTATAAATTTGAAGTCAGGTGAGTCAGATACGTGTGACAAAAATCGAATAAAATTTGATACAATTGAAAAACTAACTTTAACAAGGTCTACAAGAAAATTTAAATAAGATCACCCTTTATGTACACTTTTCGTAGATTTTTTTGTAAGTCCCACCCCAAAGGAATCAGCAAATCTGACTCTTCGTCAACGGTTAATTGAAAAGTATACTGCATCGATGTTTGATAGATTCTGAGGCCTTTCACTACAAGTCTTTTACACATTTTTGTACCAATCGATAATGTTGCTAATAGCCAGACAGTTTCAATAGTTCCAACACCTTCCAGATCACCGAAAGATGATCCACTAAAGTGTAGGTATAACTATAAAAATTAGCTATTTCGTTTCATTTGTCTTACTTTGTATTGTTTCCAGGAATTCCTCGCTATTAGTGATATTATCGATTGGTACACAAATATAAGCGAATTCTTTGTTTGCAAAATTAACAGGTTCTATATTTGGCTTTGCTACTTGATAACTCTCCAAACCACTATGGTCTGAACTTCACGCCATGCGCTAAGAAATGTTCAGCTTTCATAAAATCATGAAAGTTTGGTGGTAGGTGGGAGCTTACTCTATACCGTTTATCATGAAACGTCAACACATCAATCGCCTAATACGCACGCCGCGAGGAAGAGAATTATATTTTTGTCTGTATAGAGCCGTCTGTTTCAGTTATCTACTTAAAATAACAGGGGTCTTGCGGTAAATATTACGGGTTAGCTTAGACGGGAGCATATTTTTAAATATTGTGTCTATAGTACAATACAATGTACAATGTAAATTCATTTTAGAATTGTAAAGGATTGTTAGGAAGTGCTCTGAGAATTTTCCCACACGTATCTATTGTAAGGTCATTTCATATTATTTTTCAACAAAACGTCCGTAGTATGAGGAGTCAGGGAAGCACTCTAAGGGCCATAGCACTAAAGGGAGCCACGACATTCACAAAAAAGAAGAATACGAGAAGAAAGTCGAATTCTTTGAAGAAGAAGGCGATGAAAGCGACGAAGAAAAACACGGTGGATACAACCATGAGAAGGAACATTCTAAGGTAACAATACAACTTTTTTTTTACACAAAATATACTTTACATACGGTACAAAATACAAATAAAATACGGCCAAGTGCGAGTCGGACTTGCGCACGAAGGGTTCCGTACCATGCTGTTTTAATATTTATTGTTATAGCGGCAACAGAAATGCATCATCTGTGAAAATTTCAATTGTCCATAGCTATCACGGTCTAGCTATCAGTTGTTTTTATTATCTTTAACTAAACAGCAAAATATAGTATAGAATCAATTTATTTCCGCAAGACATTAAAAAACCGTTATAGCATTTTGGCCTCATGTCACCTGCTGGTAGCGATGAGGTCTAGGATGTAGTATACTCACCTAGAGAGAGAGAGAACGGCATTCCTGGACAACGTCATGATGGAACGCGACGAATAACTTGGTACCATGACATTGTCCAGGGGCTTGGTGTTAGATGCGGCTGTCCAAGGCCTACCACAGCCACATTGTCTGCTTCTTCAGTACCCTTACATATTTGTTCTTAGATTGTCTAAGGAGGCGTCTGCCAATAACCCTGCCTCATCATTAGCTGTAACTGCACGATAAAGGTGCTCAACGAAAACAACTAAATTTTCTGTTTTCACTTACTTTTAATTTCAAATAGTTACTTTTAATAATAACCGCAAGAAAACACAATACTTTACTAAACAATATTGTACCGATAAGATCCATTAGTAAAGATTACAAAAATTGATTACAAATCTATACTGATCGATATATTTTCGCAAGCTGTAAAAAACCGGGGCGCAAAAAATTGTAATTGCAATTAAATTTCTTCACTTCTATCTACTATCTAGACGTTAAAATTGACGGTACTTTGACTTGGAAATAATTGTCTATATTTTTTTTAATTTGAACTTTAAACTTATCCAATGAAATACAATGTCAAGTATTTATCTATTAAAACTTTTGATCACGTAGACCGTTTAGTTTAGGCCACGTCTTGCGAAAACCGGCTAGTTACGTGGGGAACAAATGTCTTGCCATGGCGCCTCCACCGGGTCGTGGCAGACTGGGTAGACCCAAGAAGTGCTGGCTTGACGTCGTAAAGGGTGATATGCGTGCAAATGGCCTTACAACCCAGGATGCCGAAGATCGTGCGAAGTGGAGACGTAAAAGTAGGAAAGCGGACCCTGGGCTCCCGAGAGGGATGCAACCGGGAACATCGCTCGGATGTTGATGATGAGACCGTTTAGTTTAGGCATTTCCGAAATCGACAAATATTTGATATTAATTGTTTGAGAATTTTCTCGTTGTTTTTCAGTTTTTTTAATCCAATATAGAATTTGTGTTACTTTTTCTGTTCATGCTATTTTTCTTTTTTTTTAAATGTAGTGTCTATTAAACTTTTTTTTTAGTAGGATAAAAACATGCTGTGGAGAAACGTATACAGATTTTTTTTTGTTTTATTCACAATTTCTTACAAAATTTAAATTTAGTAATGGCCTTTCTACTGGCTAATGGTAACGTGTGTCTCATTTCATTTCCAAAAAAAGTAAGTACCTAAGTAGCTTGAATGACAAAAAAAGTGTTTTTTTTGCATAATTTGCGATTGTGACCGTCTGCGTCAAGACCCTATCGCCCGATCTTCCACTTCTAAAAGTGTATTGTCTGCGCTCATAAATGTCAAGTTTCTAGTTATTAACCAACCAATAATAATTCTCTAAAGCAAAATGACAAGACAAACAAATATGAAATCGTAGGAGTTAGTCTCCGCTAGGGACATCCTAAGTTACTACCTAACTTAGACGGTTATCTACTTAAGTTAGAAACTTGCTTAGTTTATAGTAAGTCTAATTAAAAATTTACCGTTTAATAACACTCGCAATGTTTCTTATTAATCTTGTTCGTAAGTTTTTATTGTTGGAATTCCTTGGGATCGTTTTATAAGTACTTAGACCTAGATATATACAATATCTAGCTGCGCTCCGCGGTAACTCCCGATCCCGTGGGAATATCGGAATAAAAAGTAGCCTATAACCTTCCTCGATAAATGGACTATCCAACACAAAAAAAAAATTTCATTTCGTACCAGCAGTTCCTGAGATTAGCGCGTTCAAACAAACAAACAAACAAACAAACTCTTCAGCTTTATAATATTAGTATAGATAATATGAATTTTAGAAAAATGTTAAACATGAACAGCTGTCCCATCGCCCTTTATTTAATTCTTGTCCATTCAAAGGTAGCCTGGAAGAGATCGTTTTAGCAATAAGACCATCCATTGTGCCATATTCCTAGGCTTATTTCATTTTTCTTTTGTAGATTATGTTAAAGTATGTTAGAATGAAGTTTATAAGATACAATAAAGTATCTATCTATCTATGTTAGTTACATAAAATACTATGTGACGTAAATATTAAAATATTATTTGAAAATCAGTATTGACTTATGGTTGAAATCAATAAACTATATGTCGTCTACCGGGGGTTAAAATTATTAATATTATTACATTATTCTGATGTCTTTCCTAAAGCAAAAATTATAAAAAATGTCAACCCGATTATAGTTATTCAGTGGTTATTTCGACGTTATTCCGATGACGAAGCTGGCTGTAAACCAATATCTTTTTTTTAGCACGAAATATGCATGTACACAATACGTCTTCATTGCGTATTACGTACATTATGCCATAGAACTAACCCGGTTCAATGAAATGGGAATTTGTGAATTTTGAGTAGGGAAAGCCTGGTCTCAGGTCAGTCAAAAAGTTAAAAGCCAGGAAAAAAATGTCAGTCCGTACGACTCTCTATTTTAGTAAGGATAGATATTTTATTTCTGTAATTAAGATTTTTTAATACTAAAGAGGAACTGAGTGTACCTTATTACAAACTTACATCTACCATATTTAAAAAATAACCTTTTTTAAAAACCCCAGCGTTGCCACCGTCTATAGGGGCAACTCTCTATCATTACCATCTGTAATAACTCTAAACTCGATCACTCGGTTGTCCGTATGTATGTCAAGATTTTTTATGTAGTCTTGTTAAAATGTTATAAATTTGTAATTGTTACAGGGGGGCCACTTCAAGAAGGGAAATCTTAAAGCAGAACATAGCCAACATTCTAAAGGCGAGTCGGGACATCATGGAAAAGGCGGACATTTACATGCGGAAAAGGTAAACTATATACTTAAGAGGAAAGGGTACCGGGGGCTTTCTCCATACGAACTCTTACAAACGTAGTCGACTGTTTTCTCTCTGGATAATGACACTAGAGCAAATATTTTTGGTGCATAAAACTTATAACTGCCATGACCATGCCCCTATTTTTTGTTTTATTTTTATTTTTTTTATTTTAATTTCTATGATAATTAGAAAATGAAAAAAACCAAAACATAGGGGCATAGTCATGGCAGTTATAGGTTTTATGACACATAAATATTTGTGCTAGTGTCATTATCCAGGGAGGAAACAGTCGACTACGTTTGTATGGAGAGCGCGCAGGTACCCTTTCACTTAAACTAAAATATACAGGGTTATCTATCATATTACCAAGAGGTTAAGGGCTACTTCTGTGCACAAACAATTTTTGCTCTACGACTTTTGGAATTGCGAAGTATTTTTTGATTAACCTTAACAGGAAAGGGTACCGGGCGCTCTCTCCATACAAACGTAGTCGACTGTTTCCTCCCTGGATAATGACACTAGACCATTTTTGTTGTATAAAACTTATAACTGCCATGACCATGCCCAAATGTTTTGTGTTCTTTGTTTCTTAAATCTTAATTTTTATGATAATTAGAAAATTATAAAAAAACCAAGACATAGGGGCATAGTCATGGCAGTTATAGGTTTAATGCAACAAAAATATTTGTGCTAGTGTCATTATCCAGGGAGGAAACAGTCGACTATATTTGAATGGAGAGAGCGTGGGTACCCTTTCCTCTTAAGATTACACATAGTTTTTAAAGTTTATCTGCTGTTCTAAGTCTGAATGACCTCCGTTAAAAATAAAACAGTTGATTTTCAAATTATATTACTTTATAATTTTCAAAAAATGTTCAAAAAACAAATAAAAAAAACGACAAAAAAATTCGTAGAACAAAAGTTGTTTGTTTAGGTGCACAAAAGAGACCCTCAAACACTTACTAATATGATTAGCAATAACCCTGTATACCTTAGATTTCATTTTGATGAGAAATTAGTCCATTTTCTGTTAGTATCTCAGATTTCATTTGGATTAAATATTAATTTATTTTCTGATTATAAAAATCATAAATCATTTATTCACCATGTCATCACATTTCACAATATTGGCAAGTCAATTACATAGATAATTCAAACACATAAACAGGTAAGTATTAGAGTAACAGTAGTGTTAATTATTAGGTAAATGCTATTTTTTAAAACATTATCTCTGAACAGTAGCAACTTATCACGAATCATGCAAATCAAAAAATGAATACGCCATATACTCAGAAATATTATAGAAGGGGTTAAGTTTAAAAAAATTATGCATCTTGTTTTTAAATTCAATGTACGGAAGTTGCCTCACGAGGTAGGGATGATTGTTATAAAGATCTATTTTAAGGCTTATGCCTAGCTTATGCTTAGATTTCATTTTGATGACATATTAGTTCACATAAACATTACTTAACCAACGATTGGTTGGTGGTATAGACCAACCAATCGCTTTTTGGGCCCATTTGGGCAACGTATACTTCCTAGGTATTACGAGTACTTTGCTATCGGGTTCTATGGTCCTTACTGTGTTGTACCAATAAAGCTATCTATCTATCTACCTAACATAATATACTCCTCTATTCCCAGGGCCACAAGCTAGCAACTGGACACGACAGCCACGGCAAGCACCACCGCGGTCACGGCCACAAAGACGGCCAGGCTGGTGGCAAGAAGTGGATATACCACCACGGTACCCCAGCTAAGACTGCCAATCTGGTAGTCATTGATAGACGAGGAGACAAATATTATCATGGTCCCCATTACTTTGGTTGAATGAGAGGAAGCAGGTGTTAGACGAGGAACTTTTGTCCGAATAATGGTGCATCTATAGCGCAGTTACTTTTTGTTAGGTAATATTAATAAAATTTACATCTAATCTAGTAATCTATCCCTATAGGAACGACCTTCATCGAGCTGTTTAATGGATATAAATAAATAAACTGCAAATGTGTTGTCAAATTTCAGTCCAGAATATAATTAATTAACAATTTTCAGTTTGGTCTTTAAACCTTTCACTGGTTTGTTTAAGAGACAAATTCTATACCAATCGATAGTATGAAACCTCCATAGGCAGTAATATGCAAACGTTCTTTTTTACGACTATTTTTTCCCGTCACAACTCTTGGGTAGGCATAGCTAGACAGGTAAATCGATAGTTATTTGCACTGGTCTGATTAATTAATTTAAGTTACGTTAAAATAAAGATTATGTATGAAATTCGCCTATTAATTAACCAAACCAGTAAAAAACCTAAAAAAAAATATTAATCGTTTTGGACTAAATATTTTTATGCAACCCATTTGCGATATATTTTATGACCTATTTAATGTGATATAAAATGCTTTTCATCCATTAAACAGCTGAATGAAAGTCGAGTTTAAAGGGATCTCGTAATATAGATGATTTTAACAGCGCCAGAAAATTTAATCCGTGCTGTTCGTCTCTAATATAGATGAAGTAGATTTGTCTAGTACCTATACTACTCTTAACTTAGTCGACCGTGTCTAGAGGAAATAATTCGTCATTACGTCTGGAGCCAATTAAGTCGCGGGTTTCAACAAAATGTTTTCTTTCCCCGTATTAACAATATTATGCCATAATACCTATTCTTAAACATCAATTCATTATTCTTCTATTGATTCTATACAGAGCTCCACAAAATAATAACAAAAAACATCGTAAATATCCTGTTTTACATAACTTTAAAATCAACAACCTTAGTAAGTAAATCCCTAGTAAGTCAGGCAGGCAGGTCAGGTCTAGGCAGTCAATCCTTAGTAAGTATAAGTTTCGTTACTGTATTACCGTTATGGCAAATAAAATTTATTATATTATTATTATTATTAACATTATTTACTGATGGTTAAGAGCTAATAGTTATTTCTTCTGAATATGGTCGACTAAGCTTGAAAACACTGACTTGATTATTATGGATAACATTTACTGACACTGATGATTAGTGATTATAAACACACTGAACATAAATTATCTAGTTTAGAATTATAGGCCAATATAATTATTAAACTCATCAAAGATCACAAATTAAAAGAACACAAATAAATCAACAATTGAAAAGTTTCTATTTGTCTAACCGCCAATAACTTAATACAACTTTTTTTTTTCGTGTTTTTGACCAAATTTATCGATTCCTACCATATTTTGAATTGGTGTCTAATGTTGGGCAATAAACACAACATCTAGTAATAACTAGATATAAACAGACGCTTTTAAGTGCCTCTTAAAAGCCTCTTGTGATTTCTATGGTTAGTGACTTTAAAGGCTAAAATAACTGCAACATCCCCACTGCTCAAATAACCGCAACTTCCCCACTGCTCAACTACATAAAGTTAACATAAAGCATACTCGACTAAAACGACTCAGTCTTTTAAAAGAAGGGTTGACGTGTCTTATTACAGCTATATTTTTTATAACAAAAGAATACAACAGCTAAAGGCTACCCCAATAACAATTAAAATAACAAAAAAATATGACAGGTTGTTTGTTAATATTAGATGTTGCCCGGAAACATTCATAAAAAGTATATGAGGCTTGGATGCACCTTAAAACTACTCTGAATTTTTATTTTAGCAGACAATAGTTCCTCGTGTTCGCTGCTTCACTTATTTTCTAGTAGGTATGTGTGATAACCATGTAAATGTTGTAGTCATATCGTAATATTAGCTATTACGTGATTTGATCGGCCATTTCATAAAATGGTGCTATTTCATTATGTAAAACCAAACCAATTAATGCTCGGATTTTCTGATATTGTCAAATTTACAAAATTGTGTCGTTAAATAGTTACGTTATTTAGTTATATAGGCGCTGATGTCGCTAATATAATATTCAATTTTAAAACGGTCTTCCTCCTCGCCGCAGTTCAAAAAAAAACAACCATAAATTTGAAACAGGCAAGACTAGTTCTCCAACATGATTTGAACCTAACTTAGAATAATTCATAATTCATTTATTTCGTCATAACATTACATTGCATAATATAGGCATGTCAATTTACACAATTTCAATCAAATAAAATAAAAATACTAATAATTATCCGATCCGATTCAGAGAGATTCAGAGATTCATAATTTATGGCTAAACGGAAATTATAATAAATTTATTTAATTATCATTTAAGTAAATTTGAATCTTTTATTTCAGTTAATTTAAATGAATCGCTGATGTTTCATTTTATTTTCTTGAAATGACCACATTTTGAAATGACCAATCTTATGATGTAGCTACTACATAGATACTTAAAAATAAAACTCCTAAACTTATTTTTTTAAACTATCAAAAAATGTGTTTTTTTATTCTTAATAGAAAAAAGGGTGGTTTTATGCTCAATTTAGATTTATTCTAGTAATTTGGGTGAAAATAAATCAAAATATTATACGATATTTCTAAGCCAGAAGATAAATGAATTTCACAACTAATAATGTATACAGGAAAATCTGTTTGTTTGTCCCCTTTTTACAGTTAAACTACTCGACCGATTTGGATAGAAATGTGTACCTACAGGGAAAATTTATAGTGTGAAGACTTTTTATAAGAACTCAGGACATACAAATTCAAAAATTCAAAATTTTATTATTTATTTTATTATATTATTTTCCTAAAGTATTCATAATATCCTCTGTAACATTTAGCGAAACCCACAACAATCCTGTCAATACCTAACAATAAATAAACCGATATATTATGTAAAGGTCTAAAATATTTTAGACAATAGTGAAATACTACCCATTCACGAAAATAGTAATTAAATTTTATTTATAGACGTTAACCGCATATTCACCTCACCGTATGCCTACAAGGTTATTGGAAATTAATTAACACGTAGTCTCTGTCTTATTGCCGAATTTTGTCCAGCTAATTTTAGGAATTTTTTTTTTTCAGAAAAAATTAACAATTTGTTGCACAAAAATATTAATTCACGCGAACTGTGTGAATCTGATAGTCTGTCTAAAAAAGGATTAGCATTTTACGCTGTGCTATGCGTAGCATTGCTACGACTTATCTCACATAATGTCAGAAAATTAACTGTTCAGTCTGATTTCTATAGGTTCGTAGCATTCTACGCTGTGCTATGCGTAGCATTGCTACGACTTATCTCACATAATGTCAGAAAATTAACTGTTCAGTCTGATTTCTATAGGTCCGTAGCATTCTACGCTTCACTACGTGTAGCAGGTTTTCCACCATAATGTCAGAGAATTGACTGTTCAGTCTAAATTCTACAGGATCGTAGCATCTTTCGCTTCGCTACGTGTAGCTTTATTACAAAGTTATCCACCATAATGTCAGAGAATTGACTGTTTAGTCTGTATTCTACAGGATCGTTGCATTCCACTCTTCACTACGCGTAGCCTTGCTACAAGGTTTTCCACCATAATATTCGAGAATTGACCGTTCAGTCTAAATTCTACAGGATCGTAGCATTCTTCGCTTCGCTACGTGTAGCTTTATTACAAAGTTATCCACCATAATATCAGAGAATTGACTGTTCAGTCTGAATTCTACATAATAGTAGCATTCTACGCTGTGTTACACGTAACTTTGCTACTAGTTTGACACTGTCAGATAATATTGCAGGCACGTAAATTCCCTGAATGTTTATAGGTACTTACAAGGTTATTGCTACGAGTATGTTTATTTGAAATTTTTTACATCATATTAGTTAATGTACTTAATTATTTCTGCGTAACCAAATTTGTTTATTATATTATTGTGTAAGCTATTAATTTCTATTTAAAACTGTGATTGTAATCTGTAAATAGTAATATTATATTAAAATTAATATTTCTCAACGTATTATCTTTTATTTAATAAAGCTACTTTAACCACTAGTAACATAATAATATACTTCCATGGAATTAGTTACCTCAAAATCATCGTTAAAATATAATACAAAAAGAAACCTTTTTAGTTTTGAAAAAAAAAACCCTGTTTCGGTTCATAGTTTAGAAAAGGTAACGATTCAAAGAGGTCCAATATGGTTTCCCAATATTCTACCCTTTCAAGATTTAACTTTGTGATAAATTAATGTTTGGACATTTTAAGGGTTAGTATTTTTTGTTACAGTTACCTAGTTTAGAATATTAATAGGTAGTTGATGATGAAGAAGCAAGTCTAAAGAAAATGTGAAGTCTGAGACTTATAGTCTTTAAAGTGAAAGGGTACCGACGCTCTTCCATACAAACGTAGTCGACGGTTTCATCCCTGGTAATACAAAACATAGGGGCATGGTCATGGCAGTTATAAGTTTTATGCAAAAAAATATTTGCTATAGTGTCATTATCCAGGGAGTAAACAGTCGACTACGTTTGTATGAAGAGAGCGTCGACCCTTTCCTCTTAACAATCGAATCAATTTAGTACCTTGATTGCACCAGTCGGCTGCAAAAATGTTTTCCGTTATTTTTACGTTTATTAAATGGCTGCGGTCCGAATTGGATAAACAGCGTTTTAGTGCTAACGATAAAATTTCTCGGTCTTAAATAGTAAGCGTACTAAAAATGCATACGGACCGAAAGGATGACAGAAATACCCTCGACCTAGTGGAGCAAGCAAAGATAGATAAAAATAATATTTACAATTTTTTTTAAATAAGTTTTGGAGGCATAAGATACAATGTATGATCAAATTTGAGGCATGAGATCAACCCACTTTGCGCATCCCACGGGTGTATCCCATTATTTCTATTATAAACTAGCTGTCCCGGCAAACGTTGTTTTGCCATATAAAAAAAACTAAATCAAAATCGGTTCAGCCGTTCGGGAGCTACGATGCCACAGACAGACACACACACACAGACACGTCAAACTTATAACACCCTGTCGTTTTTGCGTCGGGGGTTAAAAATCATACAAATCGGTTCAGCCGTTTAGGTGTAGTTTGGCAACTAACACCGCGACACGATTGACATCAATATTTATACGTCACTCAATTGTTTTGCCTTCCCGGCACCTCTCCATTAAAACTTGAACTTTATGTTATGGTATTAAAGTTCTTATTGACTTGTATTATTACGAATCGTTTGTATGGTATGGAGTATAGAAAAGTGTTGTTTTTAGACATTATCAGGCAATTTTTTAATTTTTTCTCTCCGTAAGAACCATCCTCGTACCTTATGGAATATTCTAAAAAAAGAATTGGCCAAATTGGTCCAGGCGTTGTTGAGTTATGCGCTTACCAACACATTTTGCGATTCATTTTTATATATAAGAAGATATCCATTGATAGAAATACTGGGACAGGTTCTTCCCCTATTTCACTTGCCGGCGTTGGCGACAGCAAACAGCTAGTTTTAAAATAAGCCAATTTTTTTTTTTTTTTAATCTGGGCGCTTTACCCATGGCCGTCATAAATATTAAAGTGGAAACAGATTTTCAAATAACACACTGCCGCCGGAAATAATGGGTTATAATTTGGAAAAAACGCTTGTCCCACATTTTCCATTTTGTATTTCTATGGAAATAGTGGAATACACTATCCCACTATTTGTATCACCTTATTTTTTTATGCCTTAGTAGACGGTCTGCGATTTGTTGGCCGACTGATCCAGTCTGTAATGCAATAGTCCTGAATGGCTAACAAATAGGTTACCCTAAATATGTAAATTCTTTATACCCATCAAAGACTTTCACGATCTTTCTATCAATAAAATGGAGTACGGAAAAGTATGGATAGCATACCATCGTAAACATCTTTTCCTTCAAGTAGTAACGTAGTAAGATATATAATGACAGTATATAGAGAGTACTTTTTCTTAGAAAAACTTAAATTTACATGTCAAAAGTCCAAACTCTTCTTTCGTTTGTAAATGAGTTGTTATAGAAAATAGAGTTAAAAAAACAGTGTTTTAATTAGGTTCGCGACTTCAGCCCCCAGCGCCTTGCGATGTTAAATAAAAACAAAACACAGGTGTTATGTTTAAATTGATAATAAGTGTTTTCTCGTTTACGCAAAAATAAAACGGCGAGGTTTCATTAAATTTCATTAAAAGATATAAAACTAAAGCCTACCTTATTATAAAACAATAAAGACTAGTACCTTTTAAAGGTAAAAAGGATTAAAGGCTAAAAGGATTAAAGGCTAGAGGTCAAATCCTCTAGACGCACGTACTTACTGAGAGGAAGCAGCTGCGCTGGCACCTGCACCTCAAACGCCATTCCTGCACTGAACACAGCTGATAATAGTCCAATTTTACGACTGATGGCAGCTCAAAACGAAAAAAAAAAAAAAAAAAAAAAAAAAAAAAAAAAAAAAAAAGATATAAAAAGCATATCTTAACTTGACTTAAAGATTACAGTCTTGACTTGTCAAACGAAGCCAAACATTGATATACCTACCTACATATGTACCTATAGCTCGAACGCTATTTTGGACACACAAAGATTAAAAGATAATAATATCTACTAAAAACATGAAACCAAATCATAACCGCTGAAAGCGGAAAAAAACGAGTTGATAAAACTGTCTGAAAAGTTTTAGACATTTTCTCTATTCTATAATCTATACTAATATTATAAAGCTGAAGAGTTTGTTTGTTTGTTTGAACGCGCTAATCTCAGGAACTGCTGAGATTAAAAAAAAAAATTATCGAGGAAGGTTATAGGCTACTTTTTATCCCGATATTCCCACGGGATCGGGAGTTACGCGGGTGAAACCGCGGAGCGCTAGTATAAAATATTTATGTATCTCTAAGGTACCTACTTTGTACTAGCAAATATTTGTCGAAAGCTTTCTCGTTTCTACAAACGTGTGTGTCGTGAATTGATGACAGTTTGAACAAAAAACGTGATTTATCTAGCTTTTGTTGTGCTTAAAGCTCAATGAGGTTAAGTAGGTTACTTGCAGGCTTGACATTGTAATATCATAAACTTATTTTTTTGAAACGAAGGTTCCTTAACGCGCGTTGCGAAAGAAAGAAAAAATTAAGACCAAAATTTGTAATGACACTTTTAAGACCAAAAGTTGTAACGACACTTATGCATATAGAAAACAAGACAGTTATTTTCGTTTCGTCTTTCTATTTTGCATTGAACAGTATGGTGTCGCGACGATTATTTCCAAAAAATATTTAAATAAAAAATATTACAATTCCTTCACTAATTAATCTAAAGGAACTCGTTTTTTCTCTCTCTCTCTCTCAAGTTTTTTTTTACCAGCGACGGAACGGAGGACGGTAAATGCGTTTAGGATGAGAGAGTGTTTGTTCGTTTGTTCACTCAAATATTCACATCTATATCCAAAACGGCTGAACCGATTTAGATGCAATTTTCTTTAGAATGTTTTTTAAAACACTGGCTTTAAACAGTTTTCTGAAAAACAAGATGTTATAGGACAATTATTTGCTACAAGAAAGTTTTTTGATTAAATTTAATAGACCGAAGACTAGGTTTACAAAGCGATAATTACAAAGCAAGAAATTTATAAAAAATACTAGCTGCCCTACGCGGTTTCACCCGCGTAACTCCCGATCCCGTGGGAATATCGGGATGTAAGCTATCCTATCTCTCAAGTTGGATCGAACTGCACATGGTGTGCGAATTTTATTATAATCGGTTAAGTGGTTTAGGAGTCCATTGAGGACAAACATTGTGACACGAGATTTATATATATTAAGAAGATTAAATTTATCATTAGATCTATCTCGCTTTTGACCTAAATCTAAAACTCAATACACCGATCTCATACCGATCTCTCCTTTAAATAAAATAATGCATGACGTTTCCGCATGAGCATAGACTCTGTCCCCCTTATTCCAAAACGAGGTTTAAGGATAGTCCGAGATGTAGATTTAAACCTTAGACTTAGACACTGATTTACTCGTGAACTATAGTCTAAACAATATCCCTATGGATTATATAGGGAACTATATTCTATAAACTATCCCTAAAGATTATTTAAAGATAGTGTTTAGTCTATAGTTCACGAGTAAATCTGTATTTAAATCTAAGGTTTAAATCCACATCTCGGACTATCCTTAAACCTTGTTTTGGAATAAAGGGGTGTCTGTCACGTAGAAAGAGGAAAAGGAGTAACTACATACAGAAGAGATTGATGGATAAAAACTGAAGACAGTCTACTTACCTAAATGTATTTTAAGAGTTCTGTACCTTGAAAGGAAAAAACAGAACCCTTATAAGATCACTTTGTTGTCCGTTCGTCCGTCTGTCTGTTTTTATCTAGGACCCATACCTACTAATGTTATAAAGAGGAATTTTTTTTTCGTTTATTTTTTTGTTTGTAACGAATAGGCTCCGAATGTACTGGACCGATTTTGATGAAACTTAGTTAGGTGCATTAATTCATTAGTAATGACATAGGCTACTTTTTATTTCGATATTCCCAGGGAATCGGGAGTTACGCGGGTGAAACCACGGAGCGCTGATATATTTCCTAAAATGACTACAGTAAAAGTTAAACAAACAAGCAAGTCAATATTTTTTACCTACCGTATATTTTTTTAGTAGGTACAGTCGGCTGCATAATTGCAGCCCTTGGTAGAGTTCGAAAATTACTATTATGGGAATGTTTGCATTCTAATAATTTTTGTTTGATTAAATTGATGAGTTAGAAGACTTTAAACTTCACCTAAAGCAGGTGTCTAAAATCTTGCTTGTGTTGAAAACATTCTTATAATAGTTTAGTTAGTTTAGTCCGTTTTGGAGCTCTACCTTGGGTCTGCAATTATGCAGCCGACTTTTTAAGCATGCGTTTCGAAGCATGCTTTTTAAAGTCACCTATTCTCTGAAAAAGAAAATTTTGCAAAAAGTACGGTTTTCAAAACAACGGCATACAATAAATTAATGATTAAATTAGTTTTGTACAAAAGAATACTTCTGACCAGACCACAGAGCAAGCAGCGGAAATATAAATACTTATGAATATGCACATTGCACAGTAATATTTCAAAAACAACGAGTTGTTGTGTTCACTTTTAAGTTTAATACTGTGGTACAGTTAGACAAACAATTGATTCTTGATTAAGATAATTATTTTTTAAGATAAAATGCCTCTCTAGAACCTTCTATCGCCGGTGTTCCTGGACAACGCCAACTCCGTAAGAGTCGACCGAAACCTGTCTATAACTACACTTACAATGACGCCGCGCCGGTCAGCTGAGCTGACCGGCGTCGTTGCACCCGGTCACAAGCCTTGTGCGGCTTGTGACCGGGTGTTAAGACGAAGTTTGGATTGGCCAGCCACATACGAGCACATGCCAGGAAATAGTCCAGGGTCGCCATCGTCGGACACGACGCGGGCGACATCATCATCATAACTGGACTGGTTGGTGGTCTGCCTACACTTATCTTTCTGATTCTCATTCTCCATTCGAGAACAGTTTTGCTCCATCTTCCGTCTCCCTTTCGACACACATGTCCAAATGTCCAGCCGACGCCATTTTGCCATTTAGCCTTTTTAGTCATGTAAGATTCTGGTTTGAAAATCTATATTTAAAAAGTAACCTTTACTTCCACAGATCCTCATACCAAGACATAGAGTACTTTCAGTTCAGAGCCTATTCATAACAAACAAAATTCTAAAAAGAAAAAACTTTCATCATTCAAATATCGGTATAAATAGACAGACAATAGACATTCAAAATAACTATTCTCATTTTGTGAAAACAAAATTCATTTTAAAAGCTTCACAGAACAAAACCAATAAACGTGTGCCGAAGCCTTTCAACACGGAGACACAGTTCTTCATAACGAATGTAAGTCGAACAACAGACAACTTTACAATTGTTCTGCTGACGGTACTTCGCAATACTACGTCCGATGCGTCGGTGAGAACACTGCTTTATTGTTTCATGTTCGGGACACACAGGTAATTATTATAACTAATAACTCAATATCAAAGTACGTTTAACTAAATAAATAAATATTGCAGGACATTTCACACATCACCATCTAGCCCCAAGCTAAGTAACTAAACTTGTGTTATGGGTGCTAGACAACGGATATACACAAACACTTTTCTTTTGTAAATAGGTATATACTTATCATACATAGAAACAACCAGACCACAGACAAATATCTAAGCATAAATACTTATCTGAAGCTGGAATCCTTGTGTTTGGTAGTCCAGCATGAAGACTATTGTACCAACTCGGTAGTCAAATATTTTAATTGTTTTTAAAATAAAGTTGAGTTTAAGACTCCCTGTACATTGGGTTCATGGCTTATGCCCATTGTGGTCGACGCCCTCTACCCACATTTGGTAGACACCCTATACAAAATGATGGCTAAAACAATTGAAAGTTTTCTAATAGGGCTTCGTATAGAATTTTTCTTCAGTGCAGATTAAATAGTTTTAATTTAATCGTATGGCATTTGATGCCTTTTAAACTTCGAAGCTCGTTTAGCACCTCCCAGGGGACACGTGCAGAGCTATGGTTAGGTAACTCCTGCGGACGCGAGCTTTAGATTAAATAGTGATATGCCATGAAGAAAAACCAAAAATAAGAATGCCGTTTCTCAATTTTTACCCGAGTACCAGAGAAATGGCGTGAATCTATCCCATACACCAACTTTATCCGGACTGATCGTTTCATTTTCTTTCAAACAAAACATGGCGGAGTTAATGCTTTTTTTTGTTTTGTAATTAATTTTCATTGTCATGTTCATTTCTTCATTCTTGTGTTTGTCGTGTGTTTGTACTCAATAAATGCTTTCTTTCTTTCTTTCATCCGTATTTAGAAGGGTTAGGGTATCTTCTTGCCCACGATAAAACTGGTCTGCGGGCCAAATTTCCACTTTTTAAAACGGGTCAGATGTTCTCCTATTAAAAAATTGAAGGGAAATTTTGGCACAACCCTTTAATCTTTTCAGGTGGTCTAAACTTCAATTTCGTCTAAATATGGGGTACTCTAAACAATATAACAAAACTGAACGAAAATCAGAGACAAAACACTGTGCATTTTGATAAAGGCTTCCATTTATTACGTATGCTGACTTGTATCTAGCTAATAGGAAGAACACTACCACTTAAGAGGAAAGCGTACCGGATACCATACAAACGTAGTCGACTGTTTCCTCCCTGGATAAGGACAAATATTTTTGTTGCATAAAACCTATAACTGCCATGACTATGCCCCTATGTCTTCATTTTTTCATTTTCTAATTATCATAGAAAGTAATATAATAGTTAAAAAAAGAAAAAACCTGTTGCACTCGGGGACTGCTGCGGTAAAGCTATTGCATAGCGAACGCTTGGCCGAGCTATGTGGTAGGCGGAGTGGGGGGCGTTAGGTTTTATTTTCGTTACGGAATTTCTTGATTCGGTCGCCGCGCTCAAAGCCCGCGATAAAAGCTATGCAATAGCTTAAAAAAAAATAAGACATAGACATTTTATGCTGCAAAAACATTTGCTCTAGTGTCATTCCATCCAGGAAGGAAACTACGTTTATACCCTTTCCTCATAAGTCTATTGACCTAATTTTACTACAACAAATCAGCTAGCAAGTTGTCAGTATTATCTAACAGTGTGTCACACCACATTCAACTAGATCGAGTGTCTCATTATTGTTTTACATGCGTCCACAAATCTAGAACCATGAGACCATGCAATAACTGGGTATCATAGACAATGTAGTGGTATCACGTGTTGAATGGATGGATGACTTCTATCTAATACCACCCCCTAGTTAGGGGAGCGGAGCGAGCTTGCTCCGCTTCTGTGGACAGGCAGCCTTAAGGCCTATCCGCACAGCTAAGTGCCGGCACAGTGACGACAGTTCCGTACCGTACCGTGCCGTGATGTGCTATTCGTACATGTCAGTGACAGTACCGACACGGCGCAGTAATTTTTAGTACTCTATCACAAGGGTTACCATAACTTTCGTGCGCGAGTCAGACTCGCACTTGGCCGGTTTTTTAATTATATTATGTAAAAAAAACAAGAGCGAGCAAAGACAACGACCGCAATATTTCCGATATTTTGACTGCGGTTATAAGGAAAATGAATGTACTTATGGGTCGATCGTCAAAAAACCGAGATAAATACTGGCAATACACGGACCAATTCAATTAACTTTTCGTCGGCCATCTTGAAACACTGCGACCGTGTCAGGCAAAATATTGTCCGCTACAAATTCACACGCCGGATCCCAGCGAGCGTCGGAGCAACGTCGGAGCAGCACTGACAGCACTGAACATCACTGTCACTGACCAGTACGAATAGTCTAGTGCAAAAAGTATGAAACAATATCATTTTTCACTGACACTGATGGAAAATCATGGTACGGCACTGTGCCGGCACTGTGTCGTCACTGAGCTGTGCGAATGGGCCTTTAATCTATATTAATATCATAAAATTAAGGGAAAGATTTGATTATTTGTTTGTTTGGATTGAATATGCTCCGAAAGTACTGGATTGATTTGATACATTCTTTCATCGTTGAGCTCTACTGTCCCCAGGTGACTTAGGCTATAATATTATATTATTAATTCGAATAATCTACAAGACTATAAGAAATAGAAATACACACACAGTCACACACTTAATCACACACACTACACACTTTATCACACTTAATAAAGCACAGATTGATAGGAAGTACTTGCCTGCTTCATATTGTTTTCTTTTAAAGTTCTATTGATACTTTACTGTTCCTAGTTGCAAACTTTAAACTAGGTACCTTCATTTATTGAAGTCTAGCAGCGCGCCGCGGTTTCACTCGCGATCCTGTTAGAAAATCGGTAAAGGTAGAATTAGTTTATTTGAAGCGAAATACAAGACAAACATAGGTACAGAAAAAATACACAAAAATTGACAAGGACATAAAAGAAAAAAACAGGATTCCGTACCTTGTTGTATGGAAGCCCCACTTAATTTTTTGAAGTGATAACGTCTATTAAATTGATGAACTGCAGTCACAAAAAAGTGTGACAACATGCGTCATGGTAACAATATGACCATGACACCGTCATGTTGCGGTAAACGTCACGCGTCTCATGTTTTTTTTATATTGCTTAATAATAATATCGCTCATATGGGTTTGTGGTATGGTGACGAGTGACGAATAGAAGACTTATAAAGGAAAAAAAATAAAAAAATTTCATCGTTTTCTTATGACGTTATCACGTAAAATTATCGTCCGTAAAAGGACTTCTCAGACAATCATTTTTTTTTTCTGTTTTAGTATTTGTTTTTATAACGGCAACAGAAATTACAGCCTGGGGAAAGACAGTCAGACGGACAGAAGGACCTTCGGGTCTTTAGGGTCCCGTTTTGACCCGTTTTAATTATATGCAACCACGTACAGATGTTTTGTCTTTTCTTCCTTTGTATATCTAAGTATAAATTATTGCTTGTCGTAGCAATACTTTACCGATATCGGATAGTCGGATAACAAGTTAAAAGTTCGCAAAGTTCTTCGATAAAGATCGACTTTACTTTTCTTTAATGATTTTAAACTTTTTAGGCAGTAATACAATTTATTAAAAAAGCGAGTTCGAGTCAGACTTGCGCATGAAGGGTTCAGTACCATGTTGTATGGGAGGCCTATTTAAATATGTTTTTTTGGTGTTTTTATATTTGTTGTTATAACGACAGCAGAAATATATTATCTGTAAAATTCTCAACTATCTAGCTATCATGGTTTTTGATACAGCCAGCTGACAGACGGACGGAAGAAGTAATAAACCATAATTATTATAAAAGTTACACATGCTCTGTAATTTTTATCTTTTTGCTCCTTTCTTAGCTGCTTAAGTGCAAACGATGTTAAATGACATTCATGCATAAATAATTCCTGGTTGTGACTATTTGTGGCTCTCTAGATATCAGTCCGAGCCAGGCTCTTGTAAGAAGCTTGTAAGTAATCCGATTAGGTATGAATACCTACTTGGCTTTTACCATTCGTCTGCTTACAAATGCACCGAGGACTTTCTTAGTGCTGCCTTTTTCTTTTCTTGGCTTGGTTTTTGTAGGGTTGTTGGTAAGTCTACATCTACACTATCTTTATATATATAACGACCCGCCCCGGCTTCGCGCGGCTGTATTATGCAAAACCTTCCTCTTTAATCACTTTATCTATTAAAAAACACCGCATCAAATTCCGTTGCGTAGTTTTAAAGATCTAAGCATACATAGGAACATAGGGACGGCGAAAAGTGACTTTATTTTATACTATGTAGTGATTCTAGTGTACGTGTAGGTCACTGAACTCCTATTGGCTGGACCGATTATAATGATTTTTTTTGTATGCGTTTTGGTTAAGATTCACAAATTGGCCCAGCAGATGGCGCTGCAGTCGGTATCTAGGTTGTTTATGTATACTGCAAAACAACGTTTGCCAGGACAGCCAGTATATAATAAAGAGGAAAATAAATTTTGTTTGTAACGAAACCGAAACTACTGAACTGATTTTTTTGGAACTTGGTATGATATGACATTGATTCATCGGAAGTAATATAGGCTACTTTTTATCCCGATATTCCCACGGAATCGGGAGTTACGCGGGTGAAACCGCGGAGCACTGCTAGTATATACGAAAGCGTTTGAGGACTACTTCTGTGTATACGTAGCGCAGCGAATGGTGACCTGTGATGGAAAGAAGGGGTATGCGCAGAACTCAATTTTCATATAAATATCGAGTTCTGCGCATACCCCTTCCACTTACCGCAGAGGTCACCATTCGCTGCGCGAGGTATACCTTAATAATCAAATTTTACTCTACGACTTTTGGAAATTGGAACATTTATGGAAATTCTGCATATATGGGAAAAAATAACTGAACAGATTTTCCTCTGCTACCTAAACGAAGCCGGGGCAGGTCGCTAGTACAAGATTTTTGTACTTTAAATATTCTTGCATTTGACTCTGTCTCATCTGATGATAAGCGACTATGAGGTAATGGATGTAGCATGCTCGCCTAAAAGATACCGCTTGCTAACCTATTTTAAGCTGAAAAATATACCAAAATGTTTCCAGAAAAAAGGTTTACCTAAACCAAATAAGCCATGGTTAGCGTTAAATACGGGAAAAATATTAAGGTTTAACGGTTTTCCTGGATTACCTGTTACATTTGTGTAAGCTTGGTTAATTGATTTGTTTTTAAATATGTGCCGAGGTGTTACGTTTTATCACGGATAGCTTCAGACAAAATCAGCGCTTGTAGGCGTGCGTGGGATACAATACGATTTTAAAAAAAATTGCCCATATCTTTTTATCGTGTTGACTCAGAACCTTGATTATAAACAGATTTTTATACACCTAATATAGGGACTAACCTTAGTATCTGGTATACATTTTTGTTTGGTATAAACTTGTCAGAGGGCGATGGAGCGCAGCATACTTGGTTTGAGGCGTATAGATAGAGTCTCTAACATCAATCTGCGACAAAAAACAGGTATCGCAGACGTGGGCCAGAAGACCGCCCGACTTAAGTGGGAGTGGGCTGGCTACGTGTACCGAATGCAGACGGAAAGATGGGCAAACAAAGTCACCCATTGGGTCCCTCAAGACGGCAAGCGTCTTCGAGGTAGACCCAAAAAACGATGGCACGACGACTTGGATGCATTCGACGCAGAGCGGCCAAAATTAGCTGGAGATCGGGACATGGACATGGAAGGAAATGTCTTTGCCCAGCAGTGGGACACAACAGGCCAATTAAAAAAAAACTTGCTAGGTCCCGTATCTGAAAAAATAGATTATGACACACAGACAGACGAACAAGAGAGTGATCTTATAAGGGTTCCTTTTTTACCTGTTGAGGTTGTTGTTGTTGTTTTAACCTGTCTTACGGAACTCTAAAAAATACTAATTTATTTCCTGTATTTATGGATATAGGTAAATTAGCCTGAAATTAAATTAAAATTAATAATCATTCATTCATTATTAGATAGACAAATAGAAATATCTTAATTTGGTCAACAATAAAACTTAATGCTTAACTAACTTAACACATCTTGTTATTTACTATTACTGAAAGTAACAGACATAAGTACTAAAACATTATAAAGTTAATCTACACTATTAAAATAACGAGGACAGATTTTAGATTTTTTGTTTGTAAAGATTAGGCTCCGAAACTACTGGACCGATTTTGATGAAACTTGGTATGACAATACATTGATTCATTGGGAGTAACATAGGCTACTTTTTATCCCGATATTCCTTCGGGATCGGGAGTTACGCGGGTGAAACCACGGAGCGCTGCATATAACACAATGACAGCTGTGTCGTCGCCAAATAGGCTCAGCTATGTGTTGCATAAATACAACGTCAATTTTCAGCAAGGACCCTGTTGTAGGACGATGCTGCAATTTGGTTATACGTAGTACGCAACTAGGCAAGTAACACACTTTACTAGCTGTACCCCACGTTAATCACGATCCCGTGGGAATATCCGTATGAAAAGTAACTCCAAAAATTCATTCTTCATACCAAGTTTTATCAAAATTGGTCCCCGAGTTTCGTGGCCTATTCTTCACTTTCCTCTGTATAATATTTTGTATAGGTAGATTTGCTAAATATTTTTAACAAGATCGTTCGCGAAAAAAGTAGTAAAAAAGTTTAATAGCGAATAGGTATCGATGTGTCATTCATTATTGTGGCTCATTCATTCGTAGCTTTAACGCGTGGATGTAGGTAAATGCTGAACTTTTATTATAAAAACCTAAAGAGGCATAACAATTTATTAGAACTATTAGAACTATATTTATCATATAGGAAACGACGGAGGGAAGTCATGGAAGTCACCTACTTTTGTAGTACACACACCTATTTAATGTAGGTCTGTACACAGAAAAAATGGTTACTTGAAGGAAAAAGTAATATTTTCCCTTTAGGCGCTAGAGAATTATTTCTTAGTTTTAGTAAAAGTTCTAAAAAAACGCAGTACGCTTAATTTCAGAATAATGCTTTTTTTTTAAAGAGGAAATGGTAGGTACCGGCGCTCTCTCCATACACAAGCTTAGTCGACTGTTTCCTCCCTGGATAATGACACTAGAGCAAATAATTTTGTTATGCCCCTATGTCTTGGTTTTTTAATATATTTTAAATATACCTACAAGGTTTTTTTAACTCTTACTTCACTACATAGTATAAAATAAAGTCACTTTTCGCCGTCCATATGTCCCTATATCCCTGTATGCTTAAATCTTTAAAACTACGCAACAGATTTTGACGCGGTTTTTTTTTTATAGATAGAGTGATTCAAGAGGAAGGTTTATATGTATAATACATGCATAATATAGTCGTGCGAAGCCGGGACGGGTCGCTATTCTATGATAATTCGAAAATTAACGTCGGTTGTGACGCCATTTGGCCGTCGCCGACCAAATGGCACAATGGTTACCATGCCGGACTGCCAAACACAGGGTTCGATTTCCACCTCAGACAAGTATTTATGCTTAGATATTTGTCTGTGGTCTGGTTGTTTTTATGTACAAAATTAAAGTGTTTAAATAGTATTTCCGTTGTCTAGCACCCATAACACAAGTCTAGTTATGCCCCAAGCTAAGTAGCTTGGGGCTAGATGGCGATGTGTGGCATGTCTTGCAATATTTATTTTATTAACTTTTTTATAGATCAAGAACATCAAAATCACATACAGGGTTTTTGGTAGGTAATTATACACAGAACAGCTGATTTTCAGGTAAAACAAACATCAAAATTTTCAAAAAAATGATCGAATTTCCAAAAGTCGTAGACCAAAAGTTGTTTCTTAAGGTGCACAAAAGTAGCCGTCAACGGCTTGCTACTATAATTACCAAAAATCCTGTATATTACTGAAGTACTATAAGTAAGTTCTTCTGTTCCTTTCGTAAATCCAAAATATTGCTGATTATAGAATTACAGAAAATAATATTTGTTTACCATCTCGCTTATTTCTATGCAGTCTGACAAATATTGGCCTTCTGCTCTACTCAACCACATAATATACATTGCCTGAATGTTTTTTTTTAATGCGACTTATCAGGAAAACAAGTAGCTTTACAAGATTTTGTTATTTGTGTTAATATTCTATATACAATTGCCATAGGTGTGGTAAAAATCGATGCGTCAAATTATGCCGGTCTCCATACTAATTCTTTACAAGCCCTTGACAATTATTTGTCTCTTGATAACAAGACATGACGCGACGGCCACGACTGTGACGTCACAGCGTCTTCCTGCAGTAGGTCTGTACGAAAATTATTAGACCTTCAGCCTTAAAAGATGAGCCGGTGACGTCATTTATATTAGTGAAAAAATATAACACCCACAATACGAATAAAAATGGCCGTAAAGGTGTAAAGATTTATCTACAATAGAAAGTGACGTCATAAAATATTATGATAATGTGTAACAAATCCTATAATAGATTAAACCTATTTAAAATAGGCGTTTTGACATTTTTCATACTGAAAAGTTGTGAGGGACGAACTTGGATTTATACGACTGAAACTTTACTCTTTTTTCTGCACAACGTGACACTTCTAAATACAAATGCTATAATAGAGATTATGTATTGTATATAATTAGGTAACTAGTACAATTTTGTGTCATTTTTTAGAGAAAGAGAGAATGAAGAAGTCAGTTTTTTTTCATATTTTCAACGTGTCGGGAACGAATTCCCTTTCCCTTTTTTTTAATTTTCCTTTTTTTGTATACCACGTTAATTTTTTACCATTGTCTAATCATTAGAATAATAATCATCAAATTGGTAAATAAACCTACAGTGATTTTCCTTTACATAAAACCATATTTCAGTAAGTATGTAACTAAAATGAAAAGCTGTTATTATCTCTAGTAAAGTGACTAAAGTTCTACGCTCACTACACCGCAGCACCGAAAGTAATAATTCGGTCTCTTTTGTTGCTAACTAGTTTTTTTTTTTTTTTATTTTTTTTTTCAGGACATATCAGATGCCGTTTTCAGGCAAGGTTTTTCTTCTGCAAGAATCACTACATAGTATAAAAGAAAGTCACTTTTCGCCGTCCCTATGTCCCTATATCCCTATGTATGCTTAAATCTTTAAAACTACGCAACGGATTTTGATGCGGTTTTTTAATAGATAGTGTTATTCAAGAGGAAGGTTTATATGTATAATACATGCATAATATAGCCGTGCGAAGCCGGGGCGGGTCGTTAGTTAAATAATAAATAACTAATTTATATAGATACATACCTATCCCAAATATTTATAAGTAAAGCAAACAATATAAAAATTCAAATAAGATTCCCAAAAGGCTGACTGCATTGATATTTGGATGCCCAATCAGTTGGCCAAAGTAGCAGCCCTTTAGCTACCTGAAGCGTTGATAAACAACCAATATTTCAGTGGTATATGGTAATAAATATACTAATAATTTTGAAATAGCTTAAAGATTTCTTTATTAAAAAATTGAAAATCTTAGATACTTTCTATTCCGATATTCTCACGGAACCAGGAGTTACGAGGGAGTAACCGCGGAGCGTAGCTAGTATATTATAATAGTACAAGTTGCTGGGCAGAAAGGACAATATGAGTGAAGAATTTTATACAAAATAACAGTAACCTAATTGTAACACTATCTCGCCACTCGACACTACATGTTATTTCCATAAAGAGATATCGGGAGCTTCTTTGAACAGTTTGCAGGGAGGTTCTACTTTAGCGAACGCGTGGGCAGTTATAACTAGAGAATTGAATATTCGGCATCTATTCGGTATTTGACCGAATTAATACCAAAAAATAATGAAAAAAAAAACAGGCATATTTTTATTACTCACAAAAAAATCTGCATATTTTACTTATTTTAGTGGTAAATTATGATGAATAAAAAACTTTCAGCATTTGTCGATGGCAAACGATTGCGCTTTTCCTCATAAATTATTCCTGCTTCTGCAATTAGACAATTATAAACTGCTACCGAGAAATGATAAATAAATCTCGGCAAATTCTAAGTAGCCTAGTAGTAGTAGTTTTGCATTTGTTTCTTCTTTTTCGTATCAATGGCGTCAATATATTTTGGTCACAGTACCCTCGCTTAGCTTAGCAATAGCAACCGCATTATCTGCGTCTGCTGCCCGCCACTTGATGTTGGAAATTGTCACTTGCGGAAGTATCACTGAATATTCGGTTCACGATTAACGGTCCCCCCAGTCCAGACTGGGAGAGCTGATAGGCGCTAATTTAAAATAAGATTAGAGGGTCTCGCGGCCCCCCTATGCCCTCAGGGGAGCTGTTAAGCGCTGAACTGTATTAAATTTTTTCAATATCATCCGTCCATCGACGCTTCAGCCGAAAGCCTAGCCGAATATTCGGTATTCGGCAAAATCACTATTAGCGGCATCTCTAGATATAGCCCTAGTCCATACTCGAGTTTTAAGATTAAATCTTTGAGACAATCGAGTGATCCTCGGACTCCAACGTCTCGGCCCACGTGGTACGAGTTGCAGGGAAACTCTCATATCATATTACTAGCTTTTGTCCGCGATTTTGTCCACTTAGAGTTTTGAATTTTCCGAAATTCTGCGACTCAGTAGGTTGCTGGTTCGAATCCCGCCTCAAACAAGTATTTATGTTAAGATATTTGTTTCTAGTGGGTGTATATAAGTATTTTATTTATTGTCTGGCTACCATAACACAAGCCTAGTTGCTTAGCTTGGGGCTAGATGGCGCTGTGTTATATGTCCTACAACATTTACAGATTTATTTTATTTATTAAAATTTATGAAATCGTCTTATTTTATATCCCGTGTTTTTAATATCCTTTAAAACACTTTATAAAAATCTAAGGACGGCGGGATTTTAACCGACGACTCCCTCGGTGCCCTTAACTACTGAGCTACGTGAGTCACGTGGGTTAAGCGTGGGTTAAAATCTCACCGTTAAATTTTTGGAATTTGTCACCACTACCTACATATTTCATCATATTTTATAATATTTCATAAGGATTACGCGATTCCAACTATTTATATCCGATATTTCATTTCATTTATTTGCATTTATAATTTAAGTACAATAGATGTTACATGTTACAATGCCTATTGCCTATAATTACTTTTACCGGATTACAATTGCTTTTACCTCAGCCTGTCTGTGACCATGGAGACTGCTAATCTTCCGAAACGTAAACTTTTTTTTTTTTTGTATTTTTACACATACAGAAACCACCCTCACAATCACTACATAGTATAAAATAAAGTCACTTTTCGCCGTCCCTATTTCCCTTTGTATGCTTAGATCTTTAAAACTATGCAACGAATTTTAATGCGTTTTTTTTTAAATAGATAGAGTGATTCAAGTGGAATGTTTATATGTATAATACATGCATAATATAGCCGTGCGAAGCCGGAGCGGGTCGCTAGTAAATTATAAATTAGATTGTTGATATGTAGATTATAAAAATATGGTTCACGCTCGTCGGCTCCACTAACGGATCCCCTTTTCACGAAGTCCGAGAACTTTAACACACCCGTCGGGTCCCCTGGACAAGGGGCGCGAAAGATCGGAAAGATTTAGATCGGAGTGCCTCATTGATCCCCTATGCTCCCAGGGGATACGTCGGGAGTTAACATGTTAAGATATTTTCAAGTTCAAAGAGAACAAATACAAAAAACGATCGAATGATATTTATCCCACCCGGGAAGCAAACTGGCGACCTTATGTCTCTCAAGGAGTTCGCCCACCGAGCCACATAGGTCGTCAAGAGATATAATATGTCAAGAACAATTCCCTTGAACATCTCTTATGTTGAAAGGTTCTAGGAAGCAATTGTTAAGTGGAGGGTGAAGGGAAAACTATCATCAGGGGTTCTCAACAAACTACACGAGAAGTGGAGAAAATTACAAACTTAACAACATACCTTAGAGATTAGATAATGTCTAGAGAGCTCGCATCGAAGTATGAACCGTTTGTACTAGTATAAATTCAGTTTATTTTATTTAGATTCAAAGCACCTACGAATTCATTGTTTTTTCTGTAACATTCCTTATGCTTTGCCTCTTACAAATCGTCAGACATGTGATCTTAACCTGTTTTTTGCATAAATGGTAAAATTATGTCCAATTCCCATCTGCAAACACGATTCTATGAAGCATAATTCAGAGAATCATGTTTGCAATTTTCCGTTTCTACACAGTGAAGCAGTCGTCAATCTTCTGTGTTTCACATCTATTCTCGACCAATAACCAGACTTAAGTCGTCACTTTAGCGACATAAATAAATTACTTCTGGTACCAATTGTTTCCGATCGGCCCAAAGGACAATTAAATGACATCGATAATGCCTATTCTTACACAATATAATTATAGACACCTGACATTATATTATACATACTATTGTGACATTAATATTGAAACAAATTGACATTGTAATACCTATCTATAATAATTATAATATAACTATAATCAAATTGCTATTTTTCTAATAATTTATTATGATAATAATCTTATAAAAATAAATTGTAAGATTTGCACACCTCTTGGGCAGAGTAAAGAGAACTATAAATTAATTTGTAATAACGTCAAACTATGTACCTTTATTCGCAAATAAATGATTGATTATATGATTGATTGATTGATTGATTGAATGGATGATGACTAACATTAGCTCTCTATAGCTGCCTAGTGGGGTAAAAAATTGATACTCTAAGGTACATACTAATTAACTTTGTCAAAGAAAGGGTAGTTAGGAAGATTATTTAAGGTAGATAAACGTAATTTGACCCACACAGAAATAATCACAACTTCTCTACACTTATATGAAGTTACCTTCGGCTAACTTTTTACTTAGGAATTGTCAATATCAATTTAACAGCATTTTACTTAGCCCTAACAGACACATGTTTGAGACGATATTGTCGGAGACCAAGAAAAGAAAACGCCAGTATGTATGGTCTTATAGTTTCCTTCTTGTTTTGTATAGGTTTATAATATTACTCTCTTGTTTCGTCAAAGAAAGTACTAAACCCATCGAATTACTGGATTACAATTAACTTATATTGCGACCAAGGAATCAACGTCTCTCCAGTAGTTTAAGCGTCTATTAATTACAAACAAAAACATTTTTATTTTAGTATTTAAGTATTTTAGAGGATGAAATATTTGATGGCCCCTCTAAATGATTGCCCAGCACTGGACCAGCGAGATGGCCATGCGATTGTTGAAACGCCACATACAATGGCCACATTCAGCCACATTCACTCTAAATATTTTGGCTAGATTTGGCATTTAAAGTCACCACTGAACCTTTTGATAATTTGTCGGTTTAGTAACTGGACGTTTTTGCAATTTGTCGTTTTAGCAACTGGACGCAGGGCCTTTTGACAAGTTTATATATATATCCTTTTGACCTTTGGATTAACACCCACGGAAGTATTATTATAAATTACGTAACTAGCACGCAATATTTCTAAAACGATTTTATATGAAAACTTCAACTCAATAAACTACAAACACAATAACACAAACTTCTAAAGAAAGACAATTTTAAAACTTGATAACTGACCATATATTGAAAATTAGTTTGTGTTTTATCGCGCCTTGCGCCCCGGCCGCGGCCGCCCAACTGGGCGGCGCTTGCTTATATAAAGGCGGGCGGTTTGTGGCTGAGCAGAGTTCGCGCGGGACATGTAACTGACTGCCGGCTAACGGTCATAACGGTAACCTGGAACTAACGAATAACGAAATATTCAGGTGAGTGTTTAACTTTCTTGTTTTTGGTTTTAGGAAGTAGGAAGTGATATTTAAGTAATTTTAAACGGGGCGTTTAGTCTTATTTTTATTTTTTGGAATTAATAATATCCTGTTATAAATAACTTTAGTAGTGAAAATAATTATCGTAGTTCAAAATACTATAAAATAATTATTCTTCGTCTTTTCGTCTTTTACATAACTTTTATTTAGAAAAAGTTGTGTAAATCTTAAAAAAGTTTAGAAATTGAGATAATCTCAAAAATTCAAAGCTCCCGGTGTTCAAAAGTTTGTTGAGTTTGATATCGATGTATTTTGAATTGCATACAAAAAGTAGACAAATTAGTTTATTCAAAAAAATATTAATAACTCAAGGTTTAATAGCTCCACTGATAAGGCAAAAAAACTTATATTAGAGAAGTTCCTATAATCTAGTTCATAATGCAATTAAATAAAATTATAAATTTAAACTCAAATAAAGGTAAAGTAATAAGTATTTGAATTTATTTGAAAATTTACAGTTTCAAAGCCGTCTACATATACTTATTTAAATATTTTGTTTAAGCTTTATAAAAAAAAATTAATTTTTGCATTTTATTTCCCTTTACATCGAAATATTGTAGGTCCCTAAAATGAAAGTTAATATTCTTCCGAAACAAAAAAATTACACAGTATCTTAATATTTATCACTAAAAATATTTATCTCATTCATTTATAATTGCTATTTTTTTATTATTAAAAAATATTGTTGGGTAAAAAGAAATCTTGTTTATTTCTTTTTCGTTTAGTTAGGCCATAAAGTTTTTTCTAAAACATTTAAAACTTTAGTGACATGAAGAAACGGATAGTTATTTTTAAAAAAGAAAACCAACCATTTTTTTCTCGCTGCCAGGCTGGGAGGCCTGTGCCTAGCAGTGGTTTCGTAATAAATTGAAGATAGTTTAATTTAATAAAATGAGTAGTAGGTTTGGATTGAAAATAAAAGTGGCGATATTTAAAATTTAATAAAAGTCACTTTTTATGCGTGTAATTTTTATAACACATAAAATATACAAATTTTTTTAACTAATCATACCTATATAAATTGACATGTTTACCAAATTCGGCAAAATAAAGAAATATTTTTATTAGCATAACCTTGTTCTACCATATTAAAATGTTTGTAGGTATTTAATGTGTAAAGAAAATAATATATAGAATATGACATTTAACATTTTGTTTTCACGTAAGAATGTGTTTTAAAAGACTATAAAGGAAGCCTAAGCAAATATTTTAAAAATATTTTTAGAGGCAACCTAATAAACCACGGAAAGAATGTCGTAGGAGCTTGAAGAGTTGACTATTTGAAGAATTTCTTTGAATGGGTAAACCAGGCAGGTTCTTTGAACGAAATACCTAATACCTGCACTATACAGGGTGGCTCTAAAATACGTTGACAAACAGTTTTAGGAATAATTTTATTGTTTATATTGATACAGTGCTGTGAGTTCTAAATAATAAAAATATAGTATTATTTTATCTTGAATATTTATTAGTTTTCAAAATAACCGCATTTGGTTTTGATACACAGGGTTAAACGTTTTCTGAAAATTACAACGATTATCCGCACCTCTTCTTCAGATACTTTATCCCACTCATGAATAAGTGTTGCCTTCAGCGCTTCTATACTTCTGTGTGGAGTCGCACAGACCCTCGCCTCTAAGATAGACCACACACTGTAATCCATCGGGTTTAAGTCCGGTGAATACGGAGGCCATTCCTTAGAACATATGAACCCAGGAACGTTTACCAAAAACCACTGCTGCACGTTTGAGGTCCTGTGAGATGAAGCAGAGTCCTGTTGAAAAATCCACAGTTGGTCGCCGTAATGCTGCTGGGTCCAAGGAAGAACTACACTCTCCAAAATATCCCGTCGGTATATTTCTTGGTTCATTTTCACACCTTTTTCGACGAAAATTAGGGGAATTTTGCCTGTTGAGCAAATACCGCCTCAAACCATAACTGAATCCGGTTTTTGGCGATAAGGGAAAACTGCTGCGGCTCCAGGGCGGATAGAAGAGTAAATTATTTCATTTTTGCGATTAGAAATATAGACGCGCTGAAGGCAATACGAATTCATGCGTGGGATAAAATATCTGAAGAGGGGGTGCGGAAAATCGTTGTAAATTTCAGAAAACGTTTAACACTGTACATCCAAGCACAAGGCGGTTATTTTTAAAACTAATAAATATTTAAGATAAAATAATACTATATTTTGATTATTTAAAACTAACAGCACTGTATCAATAGAAACAATAAAGTTATTCATAAAACTGTTTGTCAACGTATTTTAGAGCCACCCTGTACTACTATCCTATACCACACATGCGCTAACTTAGTTTTTAAGACATACGAATAACAAAAAAAATGATTTATTAAATATACCTATTTATTTTCAAAAAACTTAGAAAATGAAAGAAAAACAGACGGACACTCAAGTGTGCTAAGTTCCGAAAAACTGTATTTCCTATAAGCTGATGAAGGTTGAATTTTATACCTTTCCATTCCGTCAGAAAGCATGCAGATTGCGCGTCGCCTCCAAATTTTAATCCTCCAATCTACGCAAATATTTCTAAATCTACGAAGATTTTTTCGGTTGACTTCTAGTGAGATTAGAAGTCTTTGCAAAATGCGAAATATTTTGAAAGCTTCAAAAATAACTGAACTTTATAGGAAGACCCAATAAAGATTGACAGAGCTTTGAAGATCATCAAATTAGCTGCAAAACTCCAAGCGTTAAAACAAAAATAAGTTACTACATAAATATTTTTTTGGGAAATGCCTTCCGGACCAGCCGAGCTTGTATGGAGAAATACATGTGGCAAATAAGAATTCCCCGCAAGTTTTCCTTCACACATTCTTCCAGTGCATCCGTAACAGATCTTTAAAATTGTAAATACTTTTTGGAACAGCAATTTTACCCGGCATTGGACAACAAATACCTTCGTTTGGCCACCGCCTCGTTTTTTAATCTAAAGGCGTAAACAATTTACCTACTGAAAAATACCAAATTATTATGGGAGTGTCCATGAAATTTGATAGACGGAATTGATTGATCGAAATTGAAATTGTTTTTTATACATGGTACTTTAATTAAAGTACCCGTCCCTACTAAATTATGAAATTAAATTCGAAATGTTTTAGATTGATTTCAGTATAAAATTTCAATACTTAGTTTTATCCAAAAGAGATGACGTGGGGTGAGCAATAATTATAGTCTTTACTGAAATATTCTATATCAAATCCAATCCGATCAAATCGCACCGGACATTCTGTATGACTATTTAAGCAGCGCTAAATAAAAAGATAGATAAAAAAATGTATTTAGAACACGACAAAGGAACACAACAAGCTAACATTGAAAATAACAGTTAAAATTATAATATTTATAAAACAAAGGTTACATATAAAAACGAAAATAAAACAAACTGAACAATAAAAATTTAAAAAACAGTTAATGTCCAAGAAGCCATGTGCCACCGTCTATAGGGCCACACCCCTTATCAAAAAACTGCAACAAAGATTATCTGCCACAGCAATGGCGCTGCTGGCTGCAAATACGGCACATTATGAATAGAAACCAAACCAAAAGCCACTAACGGATCATGTTGGTACTTATTATAAGAAATATTCATAATAATATTTTTTCTTGTCACACGTCAAGCAAGCAAGTTTACAGAACTAAGACTCTAAAAAAGAAGAAAAGTCTTTAATAGCCAAGCTCGTAATTTAATGTTGTACATTAAATTACGATTGAAAAAAAAACACAATCAAAATAAAAATAAAATTGAAATAGTGACACAAAGTCTACATTGATCATATTTTTTTTAAACAGTGGGGTTCTTAATGTCGACATATAAGGCCTTAATCATTGCTTCGTACTTAATGGACAAAATGTATCATCCAAATGGGCTAGTTTCAAGTTTTCGAACAAGTATTTCTAACGTTACAAAATAATATTTTGGACTTCTTACAATTATTATTTTTCCAAAAAATACATATTTCTACGTATTTGAGTTATCGGACCAACAGTCGATGACGTCATAGTTTATTCTTTGAAGACTCACTCCATGACAATGTGACGTCACAGAAATGGCCGCTGCTTTTCTTAGTATAGATAGATAGACAAATAACTGATCTTTTTTTGCAAAAATAATCTATTAAACCAAAGCAACCTACTACCATAAACCGTTATTTTTATTATATTTGCAATATATTTTAATGCAAATTACCAACATACTTTCATATTTCATCGTTAAAACTGGAAATTACCGAATTATAGGCAAACCTTAACCCTTGCCCCTACATCAGAAAGTTTCAAGTTTCAATAGTTACATGTCTTTGAATTTGCTTTTAGACTAATGACAGCCTAGGGTACAAGTTTCTTTCCTTTTGTATTGACATCGTTTTATGTTAGCAAAAGTGGAATTGCTGATTAGGTGCCATCACTCGTATCAACTTTCATTTTACTTATGTAGGTAAATCTATGATGATTTTTGAAGGGTAAAAAAGGGACCCTATTACTAAGACTTCACTGTCTGTTCTGTTCAAGACGTCACCAGACTGTATCTCATGAACCGTGATAGCTACAGAGTTGAAATTTACACAGATTATGTATTTATGCCGCTATAACAACAAATAAGCTAAAAACAGAAAAAAATTAAAGTAGGGCCATACAAACTAGTACGGAACCCATTGCGCACGAGTCCAAGTCGCACTTACCCAGTTTTTTATTAGCTTCAGGGCCATTTCCTAAACTATAAGAGATGGCGAAAAATGCTGAGAGGAGCCTCGAGAGAGATTTTGACAAAAACTAAAAAAAAATCATTACATTTTCGGAAAAAAAAATTAAAATATCCATTCCATCCTTAATTTTTAAATCAAGCAGGGCTTTAACTCCTGCTTGAGTTTAAGGACTTTAAACTTAAACTAAAGCATGACCCTAAAGTCTTAATTGGGATTCAAAAGATTCTAATAATAACAATATAAGAACTCTCCAACACTAAGACTTTTGATCGTATTAGTGTAAGTTGAGGTACCTACAACTATGTCGACATAAAGTCGTGGGTTTGAATCCCGGCCGACGACCGTACACTAGTAGTTTTTGTTATTATTAGACGGTTAAAATTAAACCGTTTTACAATCAAAAATCAACGACCTATCCATCAACGACTAAGATTTATGATCACATTTTCCTGTCATTTTTTGCTTTTAAACTTTTTAAACTCACACAATTTGCATTCATAGTAATTAATATTCCGGATCTCCTCAGTCTCCTCTCGATCATGACTATTGTAACATAGTCAAAACGTTGGGAAATAAAAATAAAAAACAAGATTAAGACCCGGGAAAATTAAGTTGTCGATAAGCGAATAATTGCCTAGAAAATTCCTAAAGTCGGCACTGCGCTATTACCTATTATAGTTTTAAATTTTGCAAAAGTCGTCCAATTTAAAAAAAGTTATTTATTTTTCACTCGGCTCCTTTAACCTACTATCTTTTCTTATAGCAAAATTGTCAAAAAAATATCAGTTTAAACCTTGGTCATTGGTAGATTGGTTATTGATTTGTACCATTAGAGAGTAAGTAAATCTCAGGTGCCTTCAAGAATTTCGTTAAATCACAGCTAGGCGAGAATTTTCGTTTTAAATTAACTTACCATTTACCTAAACTAACAGCCAACTTAAGTTATCAAATCAAGCTGAATTTGATTTAATTTTCTCCAAAATCAGAGTTATCAAAGAATTTGTTCGTTTCACTGTAAACCTACCTCAGGGACACACTTTTGGTCCTACGTTATATTTAATTTACGTTAAGGATCAACTTTCTCCACTTCACTTATTTTTAAATTTACAAATGATATTTCGGTATTTTACCTAATCAAATAAGGTCTTGTGGCAAGAGATATGAGTCTGAGGACACTTTTGAAAGAAATCAGGTTGGCTTTTCTAGGACCCAACCGCAGTAAGTTCGTAAAACGTTTCGTCTTACGTCGAGTTGACATATTATTTCTGATGGATGTAGCTAAATCAACCTCTCTGTTAGAAGTTTAAAGCAAGGAACACCGCTTCTGTCTTTGCGCACTATCTAACAAAGAAGTTAGATTAACTACATTCTTAATAAGCGTTACAAATTATTATTATGGCCCGTTACGCTTAGGTTTTGCAATGTTTATTTATTGTGCTTAGTAGAAATTTAGAAATCCCTATACCTAAGACTATAATTTTCAACATTCAATAGTCGCTAGCGATGTTTTTACTTAAATCAAGACTTCCACTTTTACACATATCCAGTGTTAACAAATAAATGTATATTCATTTATATCAAATTTAGCCCAAATATGCGGAGAATATAAGTTAAGTTTGCCTATTGTCCGACGTATGAATATTCCAATTTCATTAGCACATGTCATCATGATTAAACAAAATGAATTTTTAAAACCATTTTTAACCGTTTTCTATGAAAGGGGATTTAAATGCCTTTAAAATATGATTAGGAAAAAACTGGAAGACGTGGGGTATCAAACAAAATCACAAAGTTAAAATGGGTGTTAGCCGGACATGTGTGTAGAAGGAAAGACGGAAGGTAGAGCAAAGCTGTTCTCTCATAGAGTGAAGCACAAAGGTGTGGGTACAGGAAGGAGGAAGATGGTCCACGACCCAACCATTATTATTATTATTATTATTTGTTTGTTATATGTCCTATATCACGGGACTATGGAGTCCCGGACCTTTGGAAGGCATGCGTGGGGCCGAAGCCAACACGTAGAGGCCCTTTACAATAACAAGTTTAATGGCAAAGTATGATGTGGACATCAAACCGGCGATTATCCCTGTCTGCACTATAAAATGCAGCCAAGGACAACCTCCGGTTGAATAGAACTATTGATAAACTACAGGAGAAAACTACTACTTGGGCTATTGTGATGGGATGGTAGTGGACTGGATACTGGGGAACTATGGGTACTATGGCACCTGCCGTAACAATGTTCAACAAACATGTAAAAGTGGCAGGCGGAGACTCGCCAACTCTCAAACTGGGCCACCCTAATCAGCTGAGTAAATTACAGCAAGGGGGCAACAGGGACGAGAGTGGCTTAAGGATAGTGACGCCACACTGGGTTTTAAACTCAGGTCACGGGCTCCCTGAGGGTCCAGCCTACCTGGCCCACTCACCACTTACGTATGGCATATATCCTTCGAATATACTCTTGCGACTCCACTCTGGGCGGCCGGTGAAGGCAAGCCAGAGGCGGGGGACCGCTTCCTCGTCATTGTTCACTCCGATCAGCCAACTAAGGCCAGCCGGAGATGAGGAACGGTTGCTTCCCCCAGGAGCACTCGGGACCGCAGGGTCGCTACTCCCCGTCACCTCGCCTCAAGGTTATTATTATACTGTAGTCACATGACGACCCAGTTGGCACAATGGTCACCATGCCGGACTGCCAAATACAGGGTTGCGGGTTCGATTCCCGCCGCAGACAAGTATTTATGCTTAGATATTTGTTATAAGTATTTATTTACAAAAGAAAAGTATATAAGTAGCATATCCGTTGTCTAGCGCCCATAACACAAATCTAGTTACTTATTTGGGGCTAGACGGCAATGTGTGGAATGTCCTGCAATATTTATCATTATTTATTATATTATTAGTAAACCCGAACCACAGGGTTCAAGTAGCTAGTATATCTTCTCCACCTTCGATTTGGATCAGTCCAGGAAGACTTGTGATATATAGGAATGGAGATATTGGAAAGGCATATGCCGAACAGCTACACACATGCAATTGCTTTTTTTTTCATATGATAGGTCAACGTTTGACCACTATGACACTTGCCTGATGGTAGATGACGATATGGCCTAAGATGTATTCACTCGCGACTTGAAAACCCCCAAATTGTACACGTCAGAAAAGACAGACGCTTAGTGCGGACATATGGTTTATACACTATGAGTCGATGCCTTACATCATTTTGCCTGGTTGTATGACGAAAGAAGACTCACTTCACTCTAGACTTGACTAAGGTTGTAATAGAACAGGCGATGCTAGTAGTTTCATTCCTTAGTTCAATGCCTTTTGAAAACTACGTGTAAGTTAATAAGCTTAACTCAATAATTACTTATAAGAGAAAATTAATCTGGTGGCGGATCACGTGAGGCAATTACGAGATTTCTTAAACCTTAAAATTAGCTACGATGTCGCGTACTCGAAGACACGTGTTCTTATGAAACATGGATATTATGAGACTTCAATATTCTGCAATCTAAACGTTTTAATAATAATATAAAATAATTCTTTATTCCATAACCATGGACCCACGAACACATGATTCAATTTACAATAAAAATGAATATAAAAAGTCAATCAATATTACAAATTGGATTGAGAAAAGGAATATAAATTAATGTGTACATTAACAAATAAAACAAAGAAATTCAAATCAAGTCAGCAAAAATAAAATTAAACAATGTCAGTAACAAATATAAATAATATTTAAATAAATAAATAAAATAAATAAATATTACAGGACATTCCACACATCGCCATCTAGCCCCAAGCTAAGTAACTAAACTTGTGTTATGGGTGCTAGACAACGGATATACTACTTATATACTTTTCTTTTGTAAATATATACTTATAATACATAGAAACAACCAGACCACAGACAAATATCTAAGCATAAATACTTGTCTGAGGCGGGAATCGAACCCGCAACCCTGTGTTTGGCAGTCCGGCATATTAAATATGTATTATGTAACTTGAAGGTTCATTCAAGGAATCTTATGAGATATGAACGTTTTTTTTAATAACCATGTTATTTTGCAAGTTTATTGATTTTGGGACTAAAGGTTGTTATCACCCGTCTTCCATTCAGGGGTTGAAAAGTATACTCTGAAAGTTAACTTAAAAAGCCAATAAGCTAAAGAAGATTTCTATAGAAAACTAAAGCAAATCCTTTAAAATAATATTTCTTCCTATTGTCGGATAACACGGTTATCCTCAGAGTGCTTTGCGCTATATCTTATTATCTTAGATAATATGAAAAAACAATAACTTACTGTACCAGTTTAATAGGTTTTCAAATACAGATATGGCACAGATTCTCTTCTAGACTTATCTTAAATCTCCGCTATATTAAGAATCTGACCTACTCAGAAATAGATTTGAACCAGAAAATTTAATCTGAATCATGCTACTTTTAATATTAACAAAGCTGAGGTTGAATCGTCTAAAGTATTTTGATTCGAAATTGATTATTTATTTCAGAGACTTTTTTTAAGGTGCTAAAAGAATATAACTTTTGTTTTCGTTTTCCTCGGCCTAGGAATTTTTTGATTTAGGACACATCCGTCAGGGTTTTTTTTCGTCAGTAAGTGCTTTAGTGACTATTTTGGTTCAGTTTTTTTTTCAATCTCATCAGATTGAAAAAAAATTACATGTTTATTTCCCGACGTATCACCTGGGGATCGAAAAGGCGCTCTGATCTATTTCTAGGGGGCCCGACGGGCGTGAAAAAGTTCTCGACCGTAAGGAGTAGGGGATCCGTTAGGGGAACCGAAAGGCGGAACCATGTTATGCCTGTTGCGAATATCTAAAATTATTAAATAGCATGATTTGCTTGATGCATGATTTTTTTTGTTAATTGTTGTTCTGCCAGTTCTTTTTCTACATTTTGGTATAATTCAAGACGATTTTTTTCTGTCGTTTCAAAGCTTATTAGTTTAATTTTAGTTCAGTGTATTTGAAGGTGTACTGTAAATTGACATGAAAAAGATAATTACGTATTCAAACCACGTCTGCCGACATATAGCTCGTGTCTTTAAATAAATTCATAATATCTAACGCGGAGAGAGAGATTGAAATTTTAATAGAGAGGACGTTTTTCATACAAAAACTTTGTTTTTAACATGATTTTTTATCGTTTTTTGTTTTTGGTTTCCTAGTTTATAATAACTGCATCAAACATGTATCGCTACATAGTATAAAACAAAGTCGCTTCACGCTGTCTGTTCCTAGATGCTTAGATCTTTAAAACTTTACGCAACGGATTGTGATGCGGTTTTTTTAATAGATAGAATGATTCCAAGTTTTGCCATTATTCTTTACTAGCGACCCGCTCCGGCTTCGCACGGCTATATTATGCATGTATTATACATATAAACCTTCCTCTTGAATCACTCTACCTATTAAAAAAACCCGCATCAAAATCCGTTGCGTAGTTCTAAAGATCTAAGCATACAAAGGGAAATAGGGACGGCGAAAAGTGTCTTTATTTTGTACTATGTAGAAGTGAAGGTGGCCATTAAATGCTTCCAATTAGTTTGTATTTGAAAAAGTCACACGGGTTCTGTCTTTTGTTACTGTTTGTCCGGTCTACTTCTATTTATTGAAAGTCTTTGTATCTCAGTAATATTCACCTTAGAAAAAACACGGCAATTCTCGTTTTGACATGAATAAGATAAAATATGAATAAAATTATTTTACTTTTAACAAATATTCTAAGGCATCTTCTGAGAAATTTACGATTAGATTTGTTTGAAACTTTTTATTTAAGGTGACGACGAATTAATGGTTCGCCAAATTAGAAATAAAATCAGTTTTCTTGTAATGACTAAGTTAGAAATTGAAATGTTCCTCTAGAAAATACTTTGTAAACTATTTTAACATTTAGGTTTTAAACTGTAAAACTATCCTAAATTTAAATAAATAAAACTGAAATAAATAAATACATATTGTAGGAAATAAATAGCCAGCCCCAAACTAAGGGACTAGGCTATGGTGGCCAGTCTTTATTTATTATGAGCCCACACTGCCCCACTGCAGTTCAAAAGCCTATCTACTTTTCTTCCATTTATCGCGATCTCGAGCTATTGCACATCATTCCTTTATGAGTCAAAATCATACATTGACGACGTCCTGGTCTGCAGTGTGGTTATGTCCCTATGGGGGATAATTCTGTACTTATTTTGGTCCATCGTCCTTTATCTGACAAGCGGAAAACATATTTTTTAGCTAACATGCCTTCTACAAGACAACAGCAACAGACAAAATACTTACTACAGATAAATATAAATGAAAACATTTATTTTTTTTACCAAAAAGAGTCAGTGAATTTGCTGACGAATCTGCAAAAACCGTGAAACTAAAATCTAGAATTTTTCATACAAACTATGACTATAAACTTTTTATTTAAAAATAAAAATAAACTTTTTTTTTTTTTGTCTTTCCACGTGTCAAGCATTCTAAATTTAACTTTTACAATACAGGCACTTAATAAGGGTGCGTAATTAAAACGATTTAGGGGTTATTTAGAATTAAATTACCCCTACTTGGCACGTGAGATGAAATACCTAATTAAGTGCTAAGAAAATGGGTATGTAATTTTAGAATTATGGCTATAAATAGATTGGCGAACATGGCGGGTTTGATTTTAGAAGTTCGCCGTGTCTGTATGTTATTTTATGAGTTGAACAAATATTTTCATATGTTGTTATTTTGTATTTAACTGAACTTACTTAAGTTAGCCTGTAATTGTGTCCCACTTCTGGGCAAAGCCCTCCTTTTAAAATAAAATTTCTTAGGGCCATTGATAATTAGCTAAGATAGTGATTGACGACTTGACAAGGGTACCTGCGCTCTCTCCATACAAACGTAGTCGACTGTTTCCTCCCTGGATAATGACACTAGCACAAATATTTTTGTGCCATAAAACCTATAACTGCCATGACTATGCCCCTATGTTTTGCTTATTTTTAATTTTCTAATAATCATAGAAATAAAAATAAAAAATAATAAAAAGAAACAAAAAATAGGGATTTAGTGAATAAAATGGCAGTTTTAAGTTTCAAAAATTTTTGCGCTAGTGTGATTATCCAGGGAGAAAACAGTCGACTACGTTTGTAATAGTTTGTATGGAGAAAGCCCCCGGTACCCTTTCCTCTTAATGAAAAACTTTGGGAATCCGTATATTTTTCAAAAAATTTAAAGTTAATTTTAAAAAGGTAAATATATTTATCCGAAAATCAGTTGTTACTTATACGGAGGATTATTAACCGTGTACAATTATAATTAAAACTTTTAAAATGTTAAATCAAATATTTTTAATTCAACGTTCTTTATTTTAAAAATCAGGTGTAGCAGTTTTCTAATTAACATAACCTAAAAAAAATTAAGCTAAATTTTGGTACTTACAAGTTTTTGCGAAAATGTAAATTTGCCCATATCTTTTTAACATGTTGACTCAAGACCTTCATTTTTATACACCTAATAGCAACCATAGACTTCAGTACCTGGTATGAATTTTAACTTGCTAGGTCCACCCGTTCCTGAGATAATTGGTGGTGACACACGGACAGACAGAAAGACAAGAAAGTGATCTTATAAGGGTTTCTTTTTTTACCTTTTGAGGTACGGAACCCTAAAAACACTATGTTAGCAAATCACAAGCTTAATAGCTTTAGGCTACATGGCGCTGTATACAATGTCGTACCTACAATATTCATTTAAAATCACAGACATATGCTAAAACCCTACCCATTTTCAAGAGTACGGTAACTGAACATCACTTTCACTCTATTGTTGCATAACTCTCTTGCCTCTTTCTTCTCACTAAGTATACAGGGTGTCCGGTAATTAATGGCCAAGCGGGCACCTACGGATAGAGGACACTGTGCCGGATCAGAAAAACGAAAGTTATGTTATTTGCAGTTATGGTATCACAAAACATAGAGAACAAATAACATAACTTTCGTTTTTCTGTTCCGGCACAGTGTCCTCTATGCGTAGGTCCCCGCTTGGCCATTTATTACCAGACATACTGTATAATTATGTGTTTCTTACACCACACGACCTACCAGTTAAGCTAAACAGACCTTCTCCATCCTAAGGTTGCCTGGAAGAAATTGCTTTAAGCGATAAGGTCGCCTGTTTGTACAATTTAATAAGCTTTCTCGTCCTCTTTGCATTTTTCACTGTTTTGTGTGTTGTACAAATAAAGTGTTTATATCTATCTTTCATATCGCTTCGGTTCTTTGATTATCAACGCGTGCATTTGACAGTTGAAATTCACAATGGTCGTTCGAGACCATACCTAATATTATAACGAGTTAAACAATAGAATTAAGTGGTTACTGCTTGTCGAACGCAAATACTAACATGACAAGTCTTATTGAATGTTATCAATGGACATAATATTATGTATTTGCATAACGCAAGTACATATAACGGGCCGCGATGTTTAGAAAGTTATTACATAGTGACGTGATAACTTATAAATCGATGAACTCCGGCATTCACAAAAAAGTGTTATGTCATGCGTTACGTTATTTATAAGAGTAAATAGATTTAGTTATTTTTGAATGGCAATTATGTTTGTTTAGAGAGCATATATAAACGCATTTTCTATTTGTCTAAAGGAGCAGAGGTCTCAAAATTTAAATGTAACGGACGTAACGCCGTTACTTGTAACGGATGTTCAGAAGGAGGGTAGCTAATTCCACCACTTCCTGTTAGAAGGTCGCAAAGAGATCTATCTTTATAAGTAAACTAGCTTCGCTCCGCGGTTTCACCCGCGTAACTCCCGATCCCGTGGGAATATCGGGATAAAAAGTAGCCTATAACCTTTCTCGATAAATGGACTATCCAACACAAAAATAATTTTTCAATTCGAACCAGCAGTTCCTGATATTAGCGCGTTCAAACAAACAAACAAACAAACTCTTCAGCTTTATAATATTAAGTATAGATAATAGAACGGATAGAGAGACTCACAGACAGACTGTGACATGTTTTTTTTTCAACGATATATTAGGAAGTTCTCTGCTCTACGACCCTAGAGCAAACTGCAGCAAAATTAAAAAATCTTGATTTTATGATTCTCACTTTTGATCGCTTGAGGCCAAAATTGAGTTTTATTTCCACTAAATCTTGATTGTACCTACAAGTAACCTTTATACTTAGTTTTTTTTAATTTGCTTTCATGTACAGGCATTTGTTATATCTATAGGTAAATTATTAGGAAGTTGAAACAAAAGCAATTATAACATGACAGAATTCAATGAGCAATCGTGTAGAAATGTGGAATTAATTTAGTTTTAAGGTCTTCGCCGATTTCACCGTTCTCAAAATGGAACTTCGAAACTCATGGGTTTTTTCCACCTAAATTGTGCTCGTACCTGATGGTAAGCGACGATGCAGCATGAGGCAGACGCGTCTAGAGGATACCTGTTCACTCGTGACTTATTAAAGTTCCCCAAATGGGCTCAGTAGCAACAGAACAGATTAGCAACAAGACAGATTTCCAGATACAAAAATCAAAATTCGATTGAAAAAAAAAAACAAAAGAAGAACACAATGGAATTACGTCAGGAAATACAGACAACTGATTTCATAACCTTACAGTATGAATCAGAAATGACGAAGCAAAACATTTACAACTGCTGCCAAAATGTACAAAACACATGTAAGAGATTCTGGTGTATGATATCAAAGCAAAAACTAAAGAATATTGATAAAGCGCGACCTCCCAGCTGCGATCCCTTGTTAACACTGATCTCGATAAATAAAATTCAGAGTCCGGATACCGTATGGGCATGCATTCGACGAAACAGTTGACCCATTTGACGACCCAGTTGGCACAATGGTCACCATGCCCGACTGCCAACCACAGGGTTGCGGGTTCGATTCCCGCCTCTGACAAGTATTTATGCTTAGATATTTGTCTGTGGTCTGGTTGTTTCTATGTATTATAAGTATATATTTACAAAAGAAAAGTATATAAGTAGTATATCCGTTGTCTAGCACCCATAACACAAGTGTAGTTACTTAGCTTGGGGCTAGATGGCGATGTGTGGAATGTCCTGCAATATTTATTTATTTATTTATTCTTTGCATGATACCGTATGGCCGTCGATCTTTACCTCATAATTACTTATCCCTTTAAATAACATGGCGTTTTGATCTGTGAGAATAACGTTTGTGTTTTGTTTCCATTCTACGTAACAATAGGTAATTAGCTTTCGTCTACTGTGTTGTTTTAAAATTTAAATGTCGAAATTACTTATATTATGACGTATTGAATTTTGGCGGGGGTGAGAAGAAAACAGGACTCATGTCTATTTTTAAAAATCTTAAAGTCATTTCGACTTTTTCCTACCCTTATATCAATTTATTGGGCTTTGTCCCAGTAGCACAGTAGTTCGGTAGATGGTGTTGCAATTTTTTTTTGTCCCCGTAGTTTGGCTGGGTTAGTAGACAATCGAACTGTTGAGACTATTTTGTCTACTGCAATTTTTTCAATGTTAATGGTCCGGTTGAAACTAAAATAAAAGACGATCGAAAAAAGAAACAAGAGACAATCAAAATAAGAAACATCTTGTGCACGTATTCCTATTTCTTTATTTTTCGGTCGCACACACTTTTCTCCTATCTCTTTCTATAGACTAGAATATTCTTGAATTTGGATCTGTAGGAAATTGATTAAAATACTTAATTTTTTATTTATTTAATTTTTAATGATACCAAAATGAAGGTACACACAAATATATGTATAACAACAATTTTCCATGATTTTGACATTTTTATTTATCGGTGACGAACATTTTGCGTTTGTCCTCTATATGCACTAAACTAATTTGTATTTCTCATGAGAAAATAAATTTCTCCACTCATGGCCGTTTAGCCACGATCAAATACGAGCATAATCGAAGCTGCAATCATCTAGTCGAGACATTGTGACGCCAAATCTATTAGATAAAGTTGTTAGGACGTAAGAAGACCACGGACTTTATAACTCCTTTTACTAACAAACATTATTTGTGAATACGTGGTATATTTTACATTGCATAAATTTGTTGTGGTAAATAAAGATATTTGATTTGATTTGCAATTTTCTTAAAGTTTAGCACTTTTTATCACTTTTTAGGGCTCCGTAGCCAAAGGCAAAAAACGGAACACTTTTAGTCTGATGTCTGCCGTATGTCACAGCCACTTTTTTCCGAAACTATAGGAACTATACTGTTGAAACTTGGTAAGTAGATGTATTCCGTGAACCGCATTAAGATTTTCACACAAAAATAGAAAAAAAAACATAACTTATGTCTAAGTGTTACAAAGGGCGGCCTTATCGCTCAAAGCTATCTCTTCCAAGCAACCTATGGATGGACAAGAAGTCCCATCAATTTGTCTATTACTTCAATAAAATATTAAACTCAATTTGAAATTTACGATAGGTAATTTTTAATTTTCGTGTTTGATTCGAATAATAACCAAAATGAAAAAAAAATTAGGTAAAAAATTGGAATTCTTCACAATAATATCTTTATCAGCTTAATAATAATTGTATTGAAGCTTTTGACAGGTTGATAGGTTGAATCTTTATTGAAAAATACCTTTGGAGCTTTCTCAAATACTTACTAAATAGTTTTCAGCCAATTCCACGAATGGGTCAAAACACGACTGGAAGATATTTTGCGAATTGCGTTAACAGTGGCTTAAATCATAATTTTATGGCTGTTTTTGCCATTTTGACGCTGAGAGCAGAGTGAAGGGTGGTAAAAAACTACTGAACCAACCTCGGAACTAATATTAGTCGTGTACAACGATCGACTTGTAATATCGAAAAAATAGATACCTAATATAGTTTCTCAGTATTCCATGGACGTAATAATAGGTATATTTATTACGTCCATGCAGTATTCCCAAAGGCGCTTTGATAAGCTATAAAATATAACTGACGTTTAGTATGGAACTAGCGACCCGCCCCGGCTTCGCACTGCTATATTATGCATGTATTATACATATAAACCTTCCTCTTGAATCACTCTATCTATTAAAAAAAACCGCATCAAAATCCGTTGCGTAGTTTTAAAGATTTAAGGATACATAGGAATATAGGGACATAGGGACAGAGAAAGCGACTTTATTTTATACTATGTAGTGATACCAAAACCTTGCCTACTTTTGACCCAAAAAGGTTGCATTACTAGGTTGGCTGCCTGTGCGGAGTTTTTATGCAATTTTATTGGTGGAAACGCAGCTCCGCTACTTATCTCCGCTCCAGTGGCCATGTTGTCTAAAGGTACCTACTCAGTGGTTTGACCTGACACAAATTCAACGCGCATGTTATCAAGGTTCAGTTCCACCGGAAATCCGGAAAAAGTCATTTTTACCGGAAACGAACACTAGCCATTGTAAAACCCAAAGCCCTTAAAAACTCTTTACGGAAAGGACCGATCATATCTGCAGAAACAGTGTGAAAACTTGAAAAAATTGTGACAACAAAATGGCGGCTTTTGATAGTTTACTTTTAGTTGGCAAATCCTCCTGGAGATTTTCACCCCGCCCGCACTTTTTCGTTATTTAATTAAATGAGGTCTTTTTGACCCCCTGGAGTAGGGGATTCGGTAAGAGCTTATTTAAAATGAGATCGGAGGGTCTCCAGGGTCCCTTATGTTCCTCCAGGGTAGCCGCTTAGCTGTTATTGGATCCCCTTTTTAAAGTTTAACAGCCAAAGACACCACACAAAGTGTCAATAAATTTTGTCTTGTCCAAATATAAGAACTAAGCGCCTCCTTTTGTTTTTTTGATAAAACTTGACGTGGCGTGGTGACAAATTTTTACATAACTTTTTTTAGTATTCTATTGTATTGTATAATTATAAGAATAATTAAGCACTTAACATTATTTAATGATAGGTAATTATATAACATGTCCCTTATTAATATTTCGACGATGCCATCTGTCAGAGTTTACCTGTATTTTATTATTAAGAACATCTATACATTGTGTTTAGACAAGGGTATTGTAATACGAAAAAGAGTTATTGTAGATGTCTAGACGAAAAACTTTTGTTCTACGAATTTTGATATGTTTCAATTTTTGTTTTCGCCTTTTTTTTTTGGATCATTGGAGGTTCCGTTCAGTAGGAAAACAGTCCTTTCTTGGAATGCTAAATGTTGAATTTACTAAATCTAGATTTGTCAATACATTTTTGACACAATTTGAAACTCTATTTTAACTTTTTGTCAAGAGATTTTGCTGCGAGTTTGTTTTTAAAAACAGCTGACACCATATAACCGGTTATGTGAGGCATATTCACAGCTGTGTGAGAGACCTTGCTGAATTTTATTAATTTACAAAAACTCATTAACGTTTTATGGCTTTTACAAACTTTTTAGAAAGTTATAATCGACTAAATTAATTTGACCGTTCAATCGTAATTTCTGAAATATTTAAATTATTAATTCAGTTGAAAAGAAAAGTTGGTGTTTTTAATTAAATAATGTAGAATACTATTTCGTTTTTTTTTCTAATCGCTCGATAAATGGCGAGCTATAAACATCAAAATCATTGGTCAAGACAATTAGGGCCGGAAACTAGAATACTTAAGGTGCATGGTCATGGCAGTTATAAATTTTATGCAACCAAAATATTTGCTCTAGTGTCATTATCCAGGGAGGAAACAGTCGACTACGTTTGTATGGAGAGAGCGTCCGGTACCCTTTCCTCTTAAGAATTTAATATTTTATATTACAAAAAGGATTTTTACTGGACATAAGGAACTGGTCCTGTTTTTAGTTAGCCTCATTAAGTAGCTACGCCCGTTCAAAAAACCCGAACCGACATATTTCCCAGTACTTGCTTGATTTTCTTTTACCGTTAACAGGTAACATTTTTAGGTCTTCCAATTTATGAGCTGGGCTCGTGCCAAGACAACCTGTTTCGGAGAGAGTAATTTAATTTAATTTAAGTAATTTTATTTACTCTGAATGTATTAAAATAATCTCTTTCAAAATACTGTAGAAAATAATTTCAAAATATTTATAACCCGGATTTTATTGTGAGTTACAGGTAGGTACCTACTTTTTTACAATCATTAAAATATTTATTTTAATTATGTTTTTTTTCTAATAATAGTCGGAACCTCCGGTAGCCTCCGGGGAAGCTTTGAACAGTGTACGTTAAATATATTAAAATATTTTTTACAATATTTCAGACGGTCAGATCTTTTGTGTATACAAAAGACACTACTTTTGACGAGACTTTTGTCTTTTATACTTATAGCTTGAAAAATCGACCGCTACGAAGTTGGTGCTTCGTAGCAACTTGCTACGAATATTTCGTAACGACCTTTTTACAAAGGGAGTATCGCCATCCGTTATAATTCTGAATTTGTTAATAAGTGACATGTTGTAAGATATGTAAGGTAAAATGCTTCATCTATCATTATTTTGATACAATTTATTAATTTCAATGAAATTAGCAATTTGTACAATCTCGAAAAATTGTTCCAAGCATCATCATGCACGCTTAATTCGTACAAGAGGTTGTATTAGCTATTTGACGACCCAGTTGGCAGAATGGTCACCATGCCGGACTGCCAAACACCGGGTCGCGGGTTCGATTCCCGTCTCAGACATGTATTTATGCTTAGATATTTGTTTGTGGTCTGGTTGTTTCTGTATATTATAAGTATTTTTTTACTTATTTACAAAAGAAAAGTATATAAGTAGTATATCCGTTGTCTAGCACCCATAACAAAAGTCTTTATTTACATCTGTTAGATAAGAAATTACACGTCCCTGATATAGAAACTACTTACCTATTTTTAACAGACTTCATTAAGGTTCCGTACCTCAAAAGGAAAAAAAGGAACCCTTATATTCTTGTCCGTCTGTTTGTCTGTATGTCTGTCACCACTGATTTTATTCCCTTTATAACGTGTGCCAGACCAAAATAAAAAGTTACAAAGTTGATTTTTTAGATGCAGGGAAGTTAGCTTTTGACTCTTGCTCAAATTCTGTGGCATATTCATACAAACTGTTTGTCTTTTGACACACTTGTACAATTGACGGGTTAGTACCGGAGAGACCCGGTACCCGAGAGACACGTCCCCGAGGCTCCAAATATCTAATTTCCCAATAAAATATAAACATTTTGAATCAATTTTTAATAAAAATACAGTCAGCAAGAAAGTTGATTATGTTTTACGTCACCAAAAATACCATCATTTTCCATTTTTATTGACGTGATAACGTCTTATAAGTTGATGAACACCTGCACTCTAAAAAAAGTGTGACGTCATGCGCTATTGACAAGTAACCATATAAACTTTATTGACAAGTAACCATAGCAACGTATTGAAGTATGAAAAATGGTAATGTCAACGATACAAAATAATTCTTATGACGTCATCACGTAAAATTATCGTCCGTAAACCGACTTTACAGACAACCATTTTTTTTTTAAATTATATTTGACTCACCACGCACAGTGATGAAGCTGAAAAAAAATATTCCACATGGTCCCTGTAATGTTTCAATTACAGACCATTCTGCCATTATTGGCCTACTCTGGTCGGAAATCAGTCGACGGGAAACCGATAAACCGGATAACCGGGAAGCCAGGTAACCGGTTCAAACCGGTTTCAAGGCTAGAACAGCACACAAGTTCAAGGAAATTACAGATGCAATGATTTGCGAAGGAAATTGAGATGGAATCTATTGTAAAGGCTTGTATATACCAATTTGTTGTGGTCTGACTGTGTGGTATTAAGTAAAGCAGCGCTACGCGTTTTCACCCGCGTAACTCCCGATGCCACGACACAGGACTGTTTTGTATAGAAATAGCGTTTTCGGCATGTGTATTTTCATTTATAATAATCTGCCAAAATGTATTATAGACTCTCCTAATATTGACATATTCAAACGTAGGCTAAAGACTATGCTTATTGACAAAGCATATTACAATATAACTGAATTTTTAAATGACAAATCAAATTTCAAATTTCAAATTTCAAATTTCTTTATTTCTTTCAATGCTTATGTATTTACATACACATGATCACTTGAAATAGTCTTAAAAACTAAGTTAGGATGTGTGCCTTCGGAATCCTTATGTAAGTACTAGCTGCCCTCCGCGGTTTCACCCGCGTAACTCCCGATCCCGTGGGAATATCGGGATGTAAGCTATCCTATCTCTCAAGTTGGATCGAACTGCACATGGTGTGCGAATTTTATTATAATCGGTTAAGTGGTTTAGGAGTCCATTGAGGACAAACATTGTGACACGACAAATTGTAAGACCAATTTGTGACCTATAATCTCAATAAATAAATATTAGCCTATGTTATTCCCAATAAATCAATGTATCCTCATACCAAGTTTCATCAAAATCGGTCCAGTAGTTTCGGAGCCTATTCGTTACAAGCATAAAAATATAAAGCCGATGGCACTGTAGTTTCAGACGCGTACGATTTTTTTTTATACAATACTTGTCCTGAAAATAACGATAATAAAGAAATATCCAATTTGGTTCAGTCTTTTGGAACTTATACGCGTACAAACATTTTGGTGATCAATTCTTATTTATAAGTATAGATTTTTATCTAAGTATCTATGTATTAATATATACTTCTAATATTATAAAGAGGATTTTTAAAAGCTTTTTTGTTTGTTTGTAACAAATAGGCTCCTGAACTAGTGAATCGATGTTGATGAAACTTGGTTTATGGATACATTGATTAATAGGGAGTAACATAGGCTACTTTTTATCCCGATTGTCTCACGAGATCGGGATTTACGCGGGTGAAATCACTATCACTATCACTACATAGTCATCACTATCACTACATAGTATAAAACAAAGTAGCTTTCTCTGTCCCTATATCCTTTTTTTTTTTTTTTTTTTTGATGCGGTTTTTTTTAATAGATAGAGTGATTCAAGAGGAAGGTTTATATGTATAATACATGCATAATATAGCCGTGCGAAGCCGGGACGGGTCGCTATATTAAATAAAGTCACTTTTCGCCGTCCCTATGTCCCTTTGTATGCTTAGATCTTTAAAACTACGCAACGGATTTTGATGCGGCTTTTTTTAATAGATAGAGTGATTCAAGAGGAAGGTTTATATGTATAATACATGCATCATATAGCCGGAGCGGGTCGCCAGTGGATTAATAAAAAAGTGTAACGGGTAGGTAACTACAGTGGAAAGTTTAAAAACTAGTCCTTTAGTTTTTAATTCACTTGAAACTAAACATAATTTACCGGGCACACCTTTTCAATGGCAAACTCGTTAACAACGACTAGGTAGGTAATTTAAGGAGACCGAATATACCTACTCATTATCGATTATTCAGGTTAGCAAATAACCAACGATGGTAGGTACCTACCTAATACACTACAATTCATCGGAATTATGTAATCGATTGAAGTTTATTTGTCTAAAAGTCTGGTTCTAACAAGCGGGGTAGGCGAAGGTTGTTTTCTAGATTTTTATCTCTATTTTCTCGTTTGTGATCCTGTGGACGAATTGACAAAAAAAAATACAATAAGGGATCATTTTCATAGTACATAGGCAATAGGTACCATAATTAATAGGCGTCCGCGTAGGGGTTGAAGTTTTACAAATCGAAATAAAAAAATATGACAAATAATGGACATGTGCTTCATAGCTCTCTGTTTGCCGTTTTAACTCAATACTCCATTGACTTTAGCTAAACAACAAGTAGTTCTTCTTATGCCCGCCCTTATCCCAATACGTGGTTTTCGCAGTATGTCTTCTTATTCCATTCGCCTTAATTAGTCGTCATAGTTCACATCCATCTCTCTCATGTCTTGTCTCACACGTCCATTCTTAGGTCGTCTTGTTGTAGAGGGATGGTCGTCTCCATCCCTCTACATTCATACTCATTAGCCGTTTCCGAGATCCTGATTACACATAAAATATATTCTATACAAGAATTGCTCGTTTAAATATATGAGATTTTTTCTGTTAGGGGGTCACAATTCGAAAAAATGAAATAAATGTCATCCTGCAGCTAATATACTATACAACTGAATTTTTTTACCAATTTGCTCCTTTAGCATTTTGCGAGTACTTATCATTTTGCGCTTTTGTCATTATGCGCCTAAACGTCACTGTTTTAGTCACATTTGAACAGTAATTAATTATCTTTTTTCCATACTTTATTATCCATAATATATTATTATAAGGGGAAAGGTTTGATTGTATCTTTTTTGCATAGAAGCTCCGAAACTACTGGACCAATTTTGGTGAAACTTGGTATGACGTGACGATACATTGATTAATTGGGAGTGTTATAGGCTACTTTTTATCCCGATATTCCCACGGGATCGGGAGTTACGCGGGTGAAACCGCAGAGCGCTGCTTATCTACTATACATATAAAATGCTTTGTCCTGAATAACTGACTGGCTGACAACGTAAAACCTAAACCGCTGAGCGTAGAGACCTGAAACTTGGAGGGTGTGTTCTTTGTATGACGTAGGCATCCGATTATAAAGGATTTTCCGAAACTCTACCCCTTAGGTGGTGAAAAAGGGGGGCAATGTTTGTATGGGCCAACGTGATTCCTTGGTCCAATCTACTTCAAATTTTTGACTTCTACGCGGACGAAGTCACGGGCAAAAGCTAGTTGTAGTATAAAGTGTATGTAGGCCTTTAAAACACGAAGTGTCAGTTTGTTTAACATAGGAAGGGTAAGGTCACGTCACAACACAGACGTCACAAATCATCCCAAGGTCGCGGGTTCATCAATTTTAAAACCGACTTTTATTCAAGAGTGATTGTAATGTAAATAAATAAAAACGGGAGCAATTTTTATTTTTATCTTCGAAATTGAATTTTAGAATGAAGCGTATTATTTTGTAAAGAATTAGGTTGAAATATTGTACCTAATTGTTTTTTTCTCCAAGGAATGGTTTCGACCCTTGTACAAGTATTACAAAAACCCTAAAACCCCTAGGGATTTGTAGGACGTTTAAAAAAATTGGCCAAGTGCGAGTCGGACTCGGGCATGAAGGGTTCCGTACGAAACTACTAGACAGTTATTGTTGAAACTTGGCAAGAGATTACATAAATTCATTGCGAATAACATAAGAGTTTGTCCCGATAAATCCCATGGGTACCTTACGCAGGAAAAACCGCGAGGCGATGCTAGTTATGACGACCCAGTTGGCACAATGGTCACCATGCCGGACTGCCAAACACAGGGATGCGGGTTCGTTTCCCTCCAGAGACAATTATTTATGCTTAAATATTTGTCTGTGGTCTGGTTGTTTCTATGTATTATAAGTATACTAGCGACCCGTTCCGGCTTCGCACGGCTATATTATGCATATATTATACATATAAACCTTCCTCTTGAATCACTCTATCTATTAAAAAAAGCCGCATCAAAAGCCGTTTCGTAGTTTTCAAGATTTAAGCATACATAGGGACACAGGGACAGAGAAAGCGACTTTGTTTTATACTATGTAGTGATTTTTACAAAAGAACAGTGTTTAAGTAGTATATCCGTTGTCTAGCACCCATAACATTATGTCTAATTACTTAGCTTGGGGCTAGATGGCGATGTGTGGAATGTCCTGCAATATTTATTTTTATTTATTACTAGCGACCCGCCCCGGCTTCGCACGGCTATATTATGCATGTATTATACATATAAACCTTCATCTTGAATCACTCTATCTATTAAAAAAAACCGCATCAAAATCCGTTGCGTAATTTTAAAGATTTAAGCATACAAAGGGATATAGGGACAGAGAAAGCGATTTTGTTTTATACTATGTAGTGATGATACCTCCTACATAAGTAACTATTTCATTTTTTCTGCTGTTATGAATTTTAAATTGTTTGTAGAATGCTTGTAAAATTGGCTCGAGAACGTTCAATAAGTAATATCTCAAATACTGAGAACAATTGGTTACAAATCGTCTCAAGTCCACCTACTTCAGGCAATCTTTACGCACTTACTTCAATTTCTTACAATTAAATATATTTCAGGACATATTACACATCGCCATCCAGCCCCAAGCTAAGCAACTTAATGCTTGTGTTATGGGTGCCAGATAATGGATAAACTACTTATATACTTTTTTTTTTTGTAATTATATACATATTATACATATAGGAAACACCCAGAACCAATCTTATTTTTTTATCTTACTTTCTTCTTTATAATTTTTTTATTATTTATATGTCACAATGATGTTTTGTCTTTTGTACACATAAAAGATTTTTAATCTTATAATTATTAATAACAATTAAATTTTAAACACTTTAATAAATAAAAAACTACGTAAGTACTTACATTTAATGAAAATTTAAATTCTAAAAGGAAGTGTGCCCAAAAGGCTGGCTGCATTACCGATCACGAAGTTTATCCGCTAATATTATCTTATTATTAAGAGGAAAGGGTACCGGCGCTCTCTCCATACAAACGTAGTCGACTGTTTCCTCCCTGGATAATGACACTATAGCAAATATTTTTGTTCCATAAAACTTATAACTGCCATGACCATGCCCCTATGTTTTTTTATGTTTTAAATCTTAATTTCTATGATAATTAGAAAATGAAAAAACCAAGACATAGAGGCATAGTCATGGCAGTTATAGGTTTTATGGAACAAAAATATTTGCTATAGTGTCATTATCCAGGGAGGAAACAGTCGACTACGTTTGTATGGAGAGAGCGCAAGTACCCTTTCACCTTAAAATACTTATTAAAAACCTATACCCGCTTAGCTTAGTCAACCATGTCTGTAGGAAATAACTTTCCCAATGCGTCTGGTGTCAACTAAGCCGCGTATTTCATCATAATGTTTTTCTTCATAGTGGGAGCAATGTAAATTATGGCTGGCCGGGATTCAAACACATGACCTTCAGATTGAAAACCGAGGTATCCACCACTAGGCCAACACGTAGTAACACTAAGTCCATGTATTATCTAATTCTACTAATACTTATTATTTTCCCTTGCTCTTCTTTTACGTAACTTTTTTTGTTGTGTTTAAAATTGGTTTCCTCTCTCTTAGTTGAGGAATGGGTCCCTTATAATTCGTCAAAGAAAGCACGGTTTAGCAATAAATTATAGAAAATGATAACTACCAATTAACCGATACCGCTTTATGTACTTGTATAGGTACTGTCCACAACAGCTAGACCTCTTCAGCTAGCCTAGCATGACGACCAAAACACGATACGATAAAGCTATATCACGCGATATAACTACATCAACTCTCAAAATATGATAGATAAAGCCGCCATGTTGAATTTTTATCATAATTTTTGTCGCAATTTATAATAAAAATTCAACATGGCGGCTTTATGTATCATATTTTAAGAGTTGATGTAGTTATATCGCGTGATATAGCTTTATCGTATCGTGTTTTGGTCGTCATGCTAGGCAGGCAGGGTAGGCTTGCACAGTACCTATATACTCATGTGCCTATACTACTCTCTCAGCTTAGTCGACCATGTCCAGAGGAGAGAACTTGTCAATACTTCTGGAGCCAACCAAGCCGCTTGTTTCATCACGATGTTTTCCTTCACCGTATAAGCAAAGTCAATTACCGCACAAACATTTTATGGTTTAAGACATTTATTTTCTCTAAAAAAATACAATTCGCTTATAAGAGAAAACACACAATAATCTTATAGTTAAGAGTAAATGTACAGTACTTAGATACAAACAAAGATTTAGGTGGAAGATGTCAGAAACGAAGAAAGTCAATTTAGATTTTAGGTCAAAATCTGAAAAGGTGTGTTTCTTATTTGTTCGGCTTCTGAGTAGGTCAGATAATTAAATTGCCAGAATCTCAGCATCCTATGTACCTACCTACATACATATAGTCTAGGCAAGTAATTATAATGCGATTAACAAATCAAAGACTGCAATTCATTGGACTTACAAAACTCTATGCAAGTAAATGATAGATAGCTATAGATATAATCTTAATATATATAAATCTCGTGTCACAATGTTTGTCCTCAATGGACTCCTAAACCACTTAACCGATTATAATAAAATTCGCACACCATGTGCAGTTCGATCCAACTTGAGAGATAGGATAGCTTACATCCCGATATTCCCACGGGATCAGGAGTTACGCGGGTGAAACCGCGTAGGGCAGCTAGTTATGTATACAAACGTAACACAGCCCGGTAACAATTCCTAAATTTTTCAATAACAAAGATTTTCGACGTGAATACCTCAAATAAATTGATAAAACACCTGCATTCACAAAAAAGATGACGTCATGCGTCGCGTTCCAAGAACGCGTCATGTTATTGACAAGGTAACCATGGCAACGTATTATCGTTGCTAGGACCAGGATTGTAAGGTTTCATACAACGCTCTGCGATAATTACACTGCTACAAGCTCGACGCGCGTGTCTGCGTGACTGCGTGACTGACTAGGTTTGTTTTATGGTGACAAGGGACGAAATGAAGACATATATTAAGAAACAAAAGGAGAAAATATATGTTTAAAGGAATAACAAAAAAAACTCATTTATAAATCCGGCTGGCTTTATCTATGTACAGTCACATTACCAATTAGCTGAACCCCACGTGACCTAGAGCTTACTCGCAAATCTGTAAGGTTGTAAAGTAATGTTACATGATTCTGTTTTTTTAAACAATATACTATGCAATACAATATACAATCAAAAAAAATAACAAAGGAGGTAAATACTATATTTTTTTACAGATATGCGAACATTCGCACATAGAGCACATGCTCTAGGTTACGTGGAGTTAGGCTAATTGGTAATGTGACTGTACCTATTTTTATCTAATGAATAAGTAATCCGTAGTTGATGGAACAAGCCATTTGTTCGAACCTAATTATCAAGATTCTGCTCTACGTAAGTTCAACCCGCATGCCCCTTTTACGCTTTGGTTTAACTTCTATTTGAGATAATAAATTGGATAAGTATGAGGAAATACATACGAGTAATATACTTAATTAACTACTGACTTTAGATCCCATTGACGAGTTCTTTTCTCTGGAATTGGTTGTCGGAAATAATGGTGTCGGTCTTCTTTTTACCCGACTACGGCGAAGCCAAAAGGGAGGGTTATGTTTTTTATCATTTATTGGTGAACGGTGCTTTCTTTGACGAATTGTAAGAGACTCATTTCTCAATTAAGATAATTGAAAGAAACCAATTTTAGGTACAACAAATACAGAAACGTAAAATAATTAAGGGAAATTAATATGTATTAGTAGAACTAGATAATACATAGGTATACTACACTTTACTACGTGTGAGCCTAGTGGTAGATACCTCGACTGTCATTCTGAAGGTCATAGGTTCGACCAGTTGTGCATAATTAACATTAATTTTATGGTAAAAAAAATACATCGAAATGATACCCGCGGCTTCCTTCAGACGTTTTGACAAGTCCTTTCCTCTGGACACGGCTGACTATGCTAAAAGGCTACAAGTTCTGAGCAAGCCTACTTCATCTAATTGTCCCAGAAACTACAGCGCCCTGAACAAACTTGAACTTGTCTTACGGTAATACGGTAAAATAAAAAAAACATAAAAATGTTTTTTTTTAATAACAAAAATTTGACACAAAGGACGCATTATAAATATATATATTGCAGGACATTACACACATCGCCATCTAGCCCAAAGCTAAGTAACTAGACTTGTGTTATGGGTGCTAGACAACGTATATACTACTTATATACTTTTCTTTTGTAAATCACTACATAGTATAAAACAAAGTCGCTTTCTCTGTCCCTATGTCCCGATATCCCTATGTATGCTTAAATCTTTAAAACTACGCAACGGATTTTGATGCAGTTTTTTTTAATAGATAGAGTGACTCAAGAGGAAGGTTTACATGTATAATACATGCATAATATCGCCGTGCGAAGCCGGAGCGGGTCGCTAGTATATACATATAATACATAGAAACAACCAGACCACAGACAAATATCTAAGCATAAATACATGTCTGAGGAAATATAGTTCAATAAAATATAGTTTTGTATCTATCTTGTGTGGTTTCCATTTATATGTTCTCAAATAAACGCTATTTTGCTGTCTCGCATTTCACGCTAGACATCATCAAATCCTGGCCCAAGTAGGCTTTAACAAAAGCTACAACAGTCAGGAACTCTGTTGCAGTGGTGTCATGTGCTCAAAGTGCATGCTGTTTGCCTTTGATCTGCATAAATAAACACACTACCGTAACAGGATGGTTACGTTCAATGGAGAATGGAACCAATCGTCTCCGGTGTTTCAATGCCCGCTATCCTACCTTTCATTTAGGCAGAGTATGTTTTGTTGTAGCTTTCGATGTAAAACGTTATTTCCATTAGAAGGGGGTCACCAATGAAAATCATTTTGAAATATATGAGAAAACATATAATTAAATAATTGTTTTATTAATTTAGTTATAATTTTCTTTTTGTTACTCAAATATAAATACAAAGTTAAAATAAATTAATATAACATCAATAGTTACAAAGAAAAACAAACAATAATTAAATAAACAACATTAATTAATTAAATAAATAAATATTCTAAGGACATTTTACACAGTGTCATCTAGCCCCAAGCTAAGCCACTAGGCTTGTGTTATGGTGGCCAGGCAACGGATAGAATTACTTATACATTTGTTTGTACTTGTTATTTTGTACACACATCAGACACCCAGACCATCAGAAACAAATAATATACTTATGTGCATAAAATCTGTTTGACGCGGGAATCGAACCCGAAGCCATCTGATTCTCAGGTTTGCCCACCGCGCCACAGACGTCGTCCTATTCTTATATAACTTTAAATTAACATAATCACTACATAGTATAAAACAAAGTCGCTTCTTGCTGTCTGCTATGTATGCTTAGATTCAAGAGGAAGGTTTAGTCTATAAAACTACCACGCGTACGATGTCGCGGGCAACAGCAAGTTCTAGTATAAAGAATACTAACTTATCCATTACCTAAATGGTCTAATTTACGTTTTACTGCGTCTTTTATCTGTAAATCATTATCTATAACCTCATCCAAGCTAGAGTGTAATCCTTATAGGTTTAGTATCCTCAACAAATCCTTATAATTTGACAGTAATCCCTTCAAAATGGAAGGCAAAGCCTATGGCTATCGTTGCTTTCAGTTGCAGCTAGGCATCTGTTGAGCTGGATACTCTTTTCATTAAGCTACTCTATTGGTTGTTTTCATCAAATTAATTAATGATTTTTTCTAAGTTTGAAAGAGGTACGAGTCAATAAATAAATAACCTGTGATAATTGACTTTTTAGATTATTTCGACTCTTTTGAATGCGCAATATAGTACCTATCATAATAAAAAAATCAAATGAACTTTTAGGTCCAATTTCAAAACTACGATAAATGCATTTTTCTTTGTCAAAAATTAAAACTACATCATTCGACCTATCCTAAACAGGTGCCGAACCTGTTTGGCAAAAAACAACCTTATATCATTGGATCAATCGATAACGTACCTGGTAGAAGATCAAATATTATTTCCTTGAATTTTTTTTTTTTTTGCAAAATTTATGCTTTTATTCTCACTATTTTCGTTTATAAACAAACGAGGAAGAACTTAATAACTGCGCAAACGAGAGAAGATTTTTTTTCTCGTTTGTTTAACTCATTTAATAGGAATTAGCCCTGAAGAAACGTTTAAAAAAATCACTTGTTTAAAGAATGTTAATTAATAGCTAAAATAATGAATATTTTAGTTACTATAGGTGTACGAGAAGTTTTACGTAAATATAACATATTCTATGCATTTAAAAACAGCTTATCGTTGTTGTTGATTACTTTTTAAAAGTTGAAATAAATATTCATGGAAAAATATAAGTTTGATGATTTTTTTGCTAAACACTCGTCTCTAAATTCTTTATAAAGATCTTTGCTCACTTTAACACCGTAATTTAGCTGTAATTATTTTTAGTAGTTTGGTAATCCGACTCGCACTTGGCCGTTTTTATATTTATAGCTTGAAGTTACGCGGGTAAAATCTCACTGCTATTAAAACATAAGAATAAGTAAATAAACGTCAATAAATATTTCAAAGTTACAACGACAACTTGTTCAAGTTCCACTCTAATTTTATTTGAAAGACTGCATGAAATATTCTACAGGGCGCACGCAAGAAACTTGTGGAAAAATCTAATTTGTTCAAAGAAAACAAAGAGTTTTAATAACAGATTAGAGAGAACATATTATGATCTCTTTTACTTCATAAGACTATCATAAATATTACACTATTTTGTGTGAATTGATAAATAATTATGAATAATAAACATTTTCTAAAGTAAAACTTTCATCCCGATTAAAGTGTCACCAACACGCCACACATCCTTAACTTAGTTTTAAGAGTGTTTCTTTTCGCCAATGCACGATAAACAAATTTTTCCTTTGGTATCATAGTTTTGTCCATACCTACCGTATGTTTAGGTACCTTTACCTAATCCCAAAAATAATATGAAATTATTATTTAAAAAATATATAAATCTAATTCCCGAATTTTCTACAGACTTTGATTTTGGTAATTTGTCAGTCTGTTACGTTTTTCACGCTCGACGTTACTGTTCCGATTTTGATGAATTCTGATATTGAAGTTATTGGGACCTTTGAGAACGACACATCATATTATACAGGTTTTTCTAAACAAAATTCTTTTAAATTCTGTTTTATTTTTTATCCTAATTTGGAGAATAAAATTATTTAACCGATCCGAACGTGTTGACGTGTTGTTAGTAATTCCGAACTATTTAAATGTGATTCGCTGTTTATAGTGCAAAAACCAACTTAATTGTTAAAAAAACTTGTGTTTTGTGCATAATACATACTTTGGTGAACTTAAAATATTGCAATAACTGTTAAATTACGTAATTTTGAACTTAAATGATAAATTGGCTGTGATTATACCTAAACGAAACAAGCTTCGTGGTCGTACGCGTAAGCGACGCGGTATCCACGGCTGTTACGACCTTCTGGTCGCGAACTTTGAGTGCACTGCCTATCGACTGCATCGAGTTTATAAAGTAAACAAACATCAGCCTACCTACCTACAAAATGCCACCCAAAGTTAATAAAATACTATGTGCTGGCTGCAACAGCGAAATTAAAAACAAAGAATGCTTGGAATGTCCACTATGTAAAAAAACATACGACTTAGCGTGTGCTAATTTAACTAGTCACAAATTTCGCGTGATGAGCCTGGAACAAAAGCAAAAGTGGTGTTGCCCGGAGTGTCATAGTAAAAAACCAAAGAGCAATGACTGTACAACCCCGGTACGTAGCCTGATGAACTCAGCAGCGACGACTACGGCTGGTATTGATGAGACGTCAAACACTGTATGCACAACACAGAGACGCGGCCAGGACCCCTCCGGCCAGGACTTTACCGGCCAGGGCCCCTTTTCTGCGACGTCGAACGTTACATTACGCGCGCCTCAGAAATCTGATCAGGGTGTTGACGGTGGCCAGTCGGATATTGCCCTCGAAGGGGAAGCCACCCCACATAATACAACTAACCTATCACAAATGATAAAAAATGAAATTAGACTTGCATTCCGGACGGAGGTTCCCACATTACTGAGACGATTTTTTGAAACGGAGCTAGCACCGATCAGAGCACAGTTAAACGCAATTGAAGCGTCCGCCTCATTCACTAGCGGCCAATTCGATGAATTTGCACAAAAAATGAAAAATATGTCAAAGGAGAACAAGGACCTTCGTATCAAATGTGAGGGCCTCCAGAATACAGTCGTAGATCTGCAAGCGCGACTCAATGCCATGGAACAACACATGAGAAACTCAAACATTGAAATTCAAGGTGTGCCTGAACATCGCACTGAAAATGTCGTCACCTTGGTGAACCAGATAGCACAAGTGGTATCGTACAAGTTAAGCGATGCTGATATTGTCACGTGTTCCAGAGTAGCCAGTCTCAATAAGCAAACGAACCGTCCGCGCTCTATCGTCGTGAAACTAAGAAGCCCCCGTTGCCGTGATGAATTTTACTCCGCTGTCTCGAGGTACAACAAGTCAAATCCAAAGTCAAAGCTTAACTCAGGTCTTGTCGGCATTGCTGGAGAAAGGGTCCCCATATACGTATCCGAACATTTATCCCCGGCAAACAAAGCCCTACATGCGGCAGCTCGCCTTAAGGGCAGGGAACTGGGCTATAAGTACGTTTGGGTTCGAAATGGTCAAATATTTATGCGCAAGGATGATTCGTCGCGGTTCATCCATGTTAAGAATGAACAGACCCTAAGCGCGCTGACTTAGCCCCGTTTTTTGGCCCGGGAGTTTTCCCTTCTTTAATTATATAAGTTCAATCAACATTATATCTTTAATAATGGCTTCTCTATCTATATATTACCAAAATATAAGAGGCATGAATTCTAAACTATTGGATATTTATAAGAACATATTATGTAATGATTTCGATGTTATTTGTTTGTGTGAAACCTGGCTTCATGAAGATGTTCAATCAGCAATGTTTATAGATAGTAGATATACTACTTACAGGCGGGACAGATCGGCCGACTTTAAAAATAGGTACAAAAAACAGCATGGTGGAGGTGCGCTAATTGCGGTTAAAAATTATTTGCATTCGGAACATAAACCGGAATGGCAATCGACAGTAGAGGACGTATGGGTTCGCATTAGGCTGCATAATAAATGTATAAATATATGTTCAGTGTACCTACCCTCATATCTTGATTACGATCACTTTGTTGAATTTTTAGACTCTTGCAAGCAGGTGATTCTAGGGGCTGGAACAGAATGTCTCTTGGTGGGCGATTTTAATTTGGATGATATTAAGTGGTCTGATTGTTCACCTAGCCAGCCCTTACAATTCAAAACCACTAAATCTACGTACTTTGTCGAATTTTTAAATACGTTAAATTTAGTACAACAAAACACTATATATAACCTTAACAACAGAATCTTGGGACTCATCATTAGCCAACCTACATTAAAATGTAAAATCAATAAAAGCCAAGCAATAAGCAAAATTGATGCGCATCACCCTCCTTTGTCTATTGTATTAGAGCTGCATTGCGAACGAGCACAGTCAATGAGTACTAATAACACTGAAAGATACCTATTCAATAAAACTAATTATGAGACATGTTTACGTGAACTGAATGAAATCGACTGGAACCAATATATTGATCTCGACTGTAACGACTTTGTGCATAAATTTTACGATTTATTATGGATTATCATAGAGAAAAATACTCCCAAAAAAATTTGGAAATCACTAGGTTACCCGTACTGGTTTTCGAAATCCCTAATCAAAATATTTAAAGAGAAAGATAAATATCATTCGAAGTATCTTAAATATAACAACCCACGTGATTTTGATACGTATTCAATGTTGCGAGACAGGGCTAAAAAAGGATTGGACAAATGCTTCAAGGCATATATTAGTAACATAGAAAACAACCTTCATCATGATGTTAGGTCCTTCTGGAGATATGCAAAATCTAAGAAGGAAGTTAATGCGTATCCTAAAGTAATGAATTATAATGACAAATATGCTAATAATGGATATGATGTAGCGAATCTTTTTGCTAAATATTTTGCTTCAGTTTATAATTCTAGTAGAATGAGTAGTTGCAATCCGGAAGGTAGAACGACAGAAACCACACTTGCTAAAATTCAGATTTCCCATGATGAAATTGAAAAGTCACTTAGCCAACTTGACATCAATAAAGGTGCTGGACCGGACGGTGTTCCTCCTCTCTTCGTAAAAAATTGCGCTAAAGGTCTTATCTCACCCCTAGATATAATATTTAACAAGTCTCTTAAAGATGGACAATTTCCAGATCTATGGAAAATGTCAAAGATAGTTCCAATACATAAGTCGGGAAATAAGAATGATATCTCCAACTATCGACCCATAAGCATTTTGAATTGTTTTGCAAAAATATTTGAATCCTTAGTATATAGCCACTTGTATCATCATTTTAAAACAATCATTGCACCGATGCAGCATGGATTTGTTTCATCTAGATCGCCTACAACTAACCTCTTGGTCTATACTCAAGACATTAGCAGTGCTTTCGGAAGGAAAGGGCAAGTAGACTCCATTTATACTGACTTTGCCAAAGCATTCGATAGAGTAGATCACCATATCCTGTGTTCTAAGGCAAAACACCTTGGAATACATGGATCTCTTCTTCGATGGTTGGAGTCTTATCTCATGCACCGGAATCAGCTGGTTGCGGTGCATGGTTACGAGTCCTTGCCCTTCGAGGCGGAGTCAGGAATCCCTCAAGGTTCTAACTTGGGACCGTTGTTGTTTATTATTTTCATAAACGACCTACTTGATTCATTTAATAGTAAGTGTTTGGCTTACGCTGATGATTTGAAAATTTATCGTGAGATACACTCGGAACAAGATTGCTTTATCCTGCAGTCGGACATAGATAGGCTAAATAAATGGTGCAAGAATAACAACATGTCCCTAAATATTAAAAAATGTCAATCGATTACTTTCACTAAGAAAACAAAACCTGTTGTGTACACCTATAGGATAGATAACATAAAGCTAGATCGTGTTGAAGCAATAAGGGATTTAGGAGTCATACTAGATGCAAAACTAACTTTTAAACCGCATTATGATTCGGTTCTGCTAAAAGCTAAGAAGATGTTAGGATTTGTTTTAAGAATAACTCGGCCATTTAAACAAACATCTAGCTTGCTTACTCTCTACGTTTCCCTAGTGAGAAGCATAGTTGAGTACTGTAGCGTCATTTGGTCCCCTTATTATGCCGTGCACATAACTAGAATGGAGTCTGTACAAAAGACGTTCATGAGAAGGTTATGTGGAAAATTTGGATTAAGAAAGATATTAAACACGTATGAGGATAGACTTAAGAAATTTAATTTAGAGACTTTAGAAAATAGGCGTAAAATAACCGATCTAATTACTTTGTTTAAAATTGTTAATTCACAGTTAGACACGAACATCCTGAGCCATATTTCATTCAAAATTTCGAACAAGTCAAGCCGTCGGAGGCATTTATTTTCAATTTCTGGTACCACGAACAAAGTTACCCATAACAGTCCATTGCCAAGAATGTGCACATTATACAATGAGATATGTGAGGAGTTGGATATTTTCTATTACAGCTTGTATAAATACAAAAGAAAAACAAAAGCTTTACTAGCTAATTGTCAAACCTAAATTAAAATTGTATAATTTTAAAAAGTGTATTCAAACGCTGTGCGTAGTTATAATAGATGTACAAATTGAAAACGATTCTTTGTAACTTATATGTGTATGTGTAATATTGAATTTGTATATTGTTACTATGCCTAATAAAAATAAAATAAAATAAAATAAAATAAAACCAGTTAGAAAACATTGATTATTATGTCCTCTCTAGGTCTTCCCTTTAAAAATGTATTGTGAATGTCTTTGTAGAAAACTCGGTTATCGGCGCTTTACAAGCTTCAAGTTCTTAGCATAAACAAGATTGTAGTGATAAGATAAACACAGACTGAAAATATACTATCTTTTTATTGATTTTACGAACATACTAGTGGTTTTACCTTCGTAGGTATCAAACCTGAGTATTTCTGATCTGATATATTTGAAATCTATAGGCACTTATCTAGGCTTACAAAGAAATTAAGTACCTTTTATCCATTTCAATTTTCTGCAATAAGCGTATGTCTACGCCATAAAAGCTATTTGTATGCCAAATTTTAACCCGATTTACCAATTGGTTTAAGCTGTACGTTAAAGTCAGTCAGTAAGTTAGGACTTTAAATTTTATATTTATAGTAGATGTTCCGGCGAACGTTGTTTACAAAAAAAAAGGAAAAATAAAGGAAAAAAAATAGAATAGTGTTCGATTCTCTAACCTAACAAATATATACAAAAAAAAATACAAATCGGTTCGACCGTTTAGAAGTTTGGCAAGTAACACCGCGACACGAGTCTATATATATAGGGATATACTTATTATAACTACATACAGAAACACAAAGACCAGAAACAAATATCTTAATATATATAAATCTCGTGTCACAATGTTTGTCCTCAATGGACTCCTAAACCACTTAACCGATTATAATAAAATTCGCACACCATGTGCAGTTCGATCCAACTTGAGAGATAGGATAGCTTACATCCCGATATTCCCACGGGATCGGGAGTTACGCGGGTGAAACCACGGAGGGCAGCTAGTATGTATATAAATATTTGTTCGAGGCGGAAATCGAAACCACAACCTTCTGTATCGCAGAAGCCCACCGTGCCACAGATGTCGTCAGATTGGGCACAGAAAGATCATCTTTAAAACTCAGTTAAAACAGCTCTACATTTGTTTATTACCTGCTCAGTAATTACCAAATGGTTTTTTAAATGAGTTAGTTGAATAATTTTGCAGTTTTTATTTTTCTGTGCACTGTTTCATATCCATTAAAGCTGGATACAACGTGGCCATGCTGGTAACATCTGAAGTTGTAGCATTTTGTCCTTGTTAACAGTATGAGAGAAACTCATTATTTATTTTTATAATAAACTAGCTTCACTTCGCGGTTTCACCCGCTTAACTCCCGATCCCTTGGGAATATCGGGATAAAAAGTAGCCTATGATACTCCCAATGAATCAATGTATACTCATACAAAGTTTCATCATAATCAGCCCATTAGTTTCGGAGCCAATACAAACAAACAATCAAATCTTTCCTTTTTATGGTATCACTAGCGACCCGCCCCGGCTTCGCACGGCTATATTATGCATGTATAAACCTTCCTTTTGAATCACTCTATCTATTAAAAAAAACCGCATCAAAATCCGTTGCGTAGTTTTAAAGATTTAAGGACAGAGAAAGCGACTTTGTTTCATACTATGTAGTGACAACAATCAAATCTTTCCTTTTTTATAGTATTACTAGCTGCCCTACGCGGTTTCACCCGCGTAACTCCCGATTTCGTGGGAATATCGGGATGTAAGCTATCCTATCTCTCAAGTTGGATCGAACTGCACATGGTGTGCGAATTTTATTATAATCGGTTAAGTGGTTTAGGAGTCCATTGAGGACAAACATTGTGACACGAGATTTATATATATTAAGATTACTAACTGCGCTTTGCGGCTTCACCCACGTTAGTCCCGATCCCGTGGGACTATCAAAATAAAAAGTAGCCTATAGCCTTCGTCGATAAATGGACTATCCGACACAAAAATATTTTTTCAATTCGAACTAGTAGTTCCTGAGATTAGCGCATAAGTAATAAGTATAGATTATAGAAGCAAAAATATGTCATCGTTTGACCACTATCTCACCCGATGGTAAATGACGATGCGGTCTAAGATGTAGCACGCGCGACTATAGAAGATACCTAAGCAATTGTGACTTCAAGACATAATTAAGAGGGTGGTATCCGTGCTGCCCCCCGATCGCCGTAATTTATGACGCATTAGTCGAGTGCAGGTCCAGTTGACGCATACGTCACGTGCACGCAAACAATAATCGGTATTGCCGTAAAATGAAGCTACGCGTAACCGTTACTTTAACTGCACGTTTACTTCACCTACAAACAACGCGTGAAACAAGCTGTTGCCGTACGAAAAAAACGTTTGACTAATCTTCCTAGGTGACAATTAATTTGACATTTATGTGACGTTAAAATTTAGCACTATACGGCGAGCGCGCGACGTTTAGGTTTGCGTGACGTGTGGGTCTTAAGTAATTACAGCAATACGAAATCTATAGTTATGACGCAAACGCAGTCAAGACGCACTGCATAAGAATACGGCGATCGGCCCACTGGACAAGCATACTCCATATAACACATGTCCCAGGCACTACAGCGTCTTATATAGGACGGATTGCAGGTGCTGTATAATTCCCACTAATAATATAAACTTTAATGTGAAAGCTTGTGTGTATGTATGTTCGTTACTCCTTCACGCAAAAACTACTGGACCGATTGCAATGAAACTCGGTATATTGAAGACCTGGATTAGCACATAAGCTACTTTTTATCCCGATATTCCCACGGGAACTTACGCGACTGAAACCACAAAGCGCAGCTATCATCTATATTGATAAAAAGGACAATATTATTCTATGCATTAAAATATTTTTTTCTTAAAAAAAAATAAGTGTTAGCTTTTAAAAAGTTACACAAAAGCCAACCAAAGTATCTAAACTTGTAGTCCCTTGACTAGTCAAAACGAAGAAACTCCGACACTCCAAAAACACCTATTTTAACTTCTTCAAAATACCTAATAAAGGACAGTAAAGCAAATTAACAAAATGTTTAAACTCCTGAAAGACGAAAAGAGTCAGCGAAGTAAATAAAATGGAACTGGATAATTAATTTTAAGTATCGTAATAAAATTAATTGTTCACGGACATAAAAGGTACTTAGGTTGGTATCTAGTTGGTTAAAAATTAAAATCGCTTGATTTCCCCAATGGTTTCGATGGACAGACGGACAAACTTCTAAAATTGTTATCGTTAATGAGCTTGAGACTCATTCCCGTAGGTATCTTAGCTAGAAAAATAAAATTTTACCATTTTTAGAGAGTGGATACAATGGAAGTAATAGTATTATGATTATTACTAGCTATCTCTTTAAAATTATAGTATTGGTTTCCTACAAACACAGAATACTTAATAGTTAATATGAACTACTGCGCAAGAGGTATTCCTTATTCCGCACCCATTTGAAGCGCACTATCATTGCGCACCTGTTTTGTTGCTGTTTTGTTGCGCTCACGATACGTATTAAAAATGTTATTATTATGTTCTGTCAATGTGATATTATGGTTACTTTGATAGTATCGATGCACAAATGAGTTTTAAATCATCGATATCATTTATTAAGTTTACTTCATGCTCTTCCTTTAAAAAAAAAAGTGTGTTACTGGTTATCGATGGTTTCAGTCAGTTTCCCATCTCTATTCAAAAGCTAGACATAGGTGCGCAATGTGGAATAAAATTGTAATATTTTTAATAACTATCGTGAGCTTAACAAAACAGGTGCGCAATGCGGTAGGTTTAGGTATAATTAGGTGCGCTTCAAAATGGGTGCGCAATAAGGAATACATCGAACTACAAACTTGGCAATGCTTTTTAACAGACTTAAAAATAAAGAGGAGGTTCTCAATTCGTCGGGATATTTTTTTTCGTATGTTTCCCGATTACTCGGAGACGCCTAGACCGATTTGAAAAATTCTTTTTTTATTCCTTCAGAATTTTCCGGTCGAATTTCCAAAAATCCATTCTTGGTGTTACCTACTTACGTCCTAAAAGAAACCCCCTTGCGAAGTTTCAGAAAATAAATCTCACTAGTTCACGTTGAACAAGGGAACTGAACCAATGGAATTTTACATTTTGTAGACAACTCACGCTTGACAAAAAAAACTTATCAAAAAGGTTTCACAAAAAAACCTGACACTTTCCCTGTACCTTTTATGGTTTCGGATTTCACACTGTCCCAGTTAAAAACACACTCGAGTTCTTTCTTCCAATTTAATGTTATGGAAAATTCGGAAAAAATACCACCATTTCACGTGAATTTATTCACATGTTCAATTCCTTAAAGGCGAAAACTCGGAAAGGTTTTTTCAAATCACATTTTGATTGAAATAATTTTGCTCACACTTCGAAGGCTTTTTCATTTCCAAGCATTTCTTATACAACAAGGTGCCAAAGAAATCGATTATGGTAAATTTGCATACAGATTGTCCCGTCAAAATCTTTGCAAGACGTTATCTTAACACAACTTTCTTCGTGTTTTTTAATTTTAAAAGTTATTTAAAGTGGCATTTTTTTGTACACCTATATTTTTGAAGTGAAAACTTCTTTAGCGGCGTTGATCACTTTTTCTGTAATGGGTATAAAATCTTAAACTCGCGTCAGGACACGTGACCTGATCGAAAAAGCGTAAGACGGATGAAGAGTAGACAGCTATCCCCTCTCTACGGCGCGGCGAAAATGTATGCCTGGGCCTACTGTTTTTAATTTGGCTGTCAGTGTATTAAGACGTACATATGGTATTTTTTAACGGACGACTATTGACGGACGACAAATGTCGGACGACAAATGTCGGACGACTATTTGTCGGACGACTATTGACGGACGACAAATGTCGGACGACAAATGTCGAACGACAAATGTCGGACGACTATTTGTTGGACGACTATTTGTACACCTACCTATATTTTTTATTCATCTCGTTGTATAATTCTGCATTACCATTCCAAACACCGTAGTTTTAGTTAGTAAATCACTAAATAGTATAAAATAAAGTCACTTTTCGCCGTCCCTATGTCCCTATGTATGCTTAGATCTTTAATACTACGCAACGGATTTTGATGCGGCTTTTTTTTAATAGAAAGAGGAAGGTTTTTAGATATAATACATGCATAATATAGCCGTGCGAAGCCGGGACGGGTCGCTAGTAAATATCTAAAACACAAATAAAGTTATTTAAATAGCTTATTTTTTGATAACAGTATCAAAATATCGAGATCCAAAAATAAACCAAGCGCCTTGTTCCCGAAACGCGCGAGCCCCATTTTTGAGTTTGTAAATAAATAATGTTTTAAGTGAAAAATAATAATGTAGGCATAAAATTCAAAAACAAAGTGCTCAGCGCTGGACCAAAATGTCGGTATCGGGAGTGTTGCGGGGTTTAGAATTTTTTTTAAACTTGAGACAGAATTATTGTGACAGTAGCAACTAGTTTTAAAATAGTCCATATCAAACCTAAAGATCTAATAATTCGGAGCTTTAACAAAATAATATTTCCTTTGAGATTCTATGCACCGTGCACATAGATACCGGCCGGTCTCTATGTGACATGGTGCATAGAATCTCGAGCATTACAAAAACTTTCCATCCCCCGGAACACTCCTGGAACTGCTTCAGTATAGACAGCGCAGAAAACGGAATTGAGGTGGTATCAACAAGTTTAAAAATAACCAGTGGCTCCTCTATTTGGCGACATAGAGTAGCCAGACGTAACCATGGATACGCAACCGGCGACGCACGTCGCAATGGCGTCCCGGTGAGATACGGCCTAAAGAACTGATAATCGGAGATTCAACAAAAGAATATTTCCTTCATGCTACCAGTACCTACTAGGCACAATTCAATGGATACATCAAAATGTGTGAAAGCATTGAATTGTACAATCGAAATGTAAGGCCCGACGAAATCATTGTTGATATTCATCGAATGTTCCAAAAACTCCTGAAGAATTAGATGTGGGTGTTTGAAATGGGATATATTCACCATTACTAAATATTTAATAGTACATTGTTACCCTAGGTGTGAAAGTCTCTCATTGAGTCCCAAGACGGAGTTTGGCACCCGAGCGTTGCGAGAGCGCTAATAGCTCGAGGGACTAAATGAGTCTTTCACCCGAGGTAAACACTGTGCTTCTCATTACGAATAATACATCAAATTCTTCCTAACAACGAGAGTGAATGAGATACTCCATCCTACCTGATCCTCTTACAAGGTTGGGACCAAAGAGTTTAATACATGTAGTGTTATTCTTTGATGATACTTAAAGCATGGAGGTTAGGTTTTTGAAGTTCCTAATGCGTAATGATACTGATACTGGCTACATGCACATTGCACAAACCGTGCGAAGCCATAATTTGACATGACGGCTGTCATGACAGCGATTTTCCCTAGGGCTAGAAGTTTTTCTTTCTACACGCTCTTCAGACACCTTTAGACCTATTTTCGGAGTATGAGTAATGAAAAGATATTTTTCACAGCTTCTTTACAGCTTCTAATCTACATACTTCCAAGATGAATATTCTAGAGAATTTAATGAAGATCATGTTGCTGATATTGGTAGTTTAACCGTTTTCATTAAAAAAATCTGTAAAAAGTGTTCCTAAAATATTCGCCAGACATCTAGAACAACCAACCACCTTCGCTGATGAAAAAAAAAGAACTTTTTTATTTCAACGCTTCTTCGGCCATCAGTACTAGAAACAATGCATTTTTGTTAAAAATTTGAGTGAATAGTTTCAAAATGTACAAAATATATTTCATCAGGCATATTATTATGTCCCGACTTATTTTCTTTGCGACATATTTTTGCCTAATGACTACCGATTGCATTTTTAATCACTTGAAAAGTAACAACTATTATTGCGTTAGATATTTCGTTACTTCGATTTTTTTCGAAAAAAGTTTTGCAAGAAATCACTTTGGTACACTTCGGAAACTTTAGCGAATTTAAAAAAATCACTAAATATTGTAAAACAGTTTTCAGAATACTAAATCGATTGTAATGAAACTTAGAAGGTAGATAGCTGGAGTCCTGAAAATAATCCTGATACCGACCCTGGAATTAGTTACTTATATGCATAACTCCTTCACCCAAAAAAATACTGCAATAATTGCAATGAAACTTGATAATATTATGTAGATAACTGGACTCCTGGAATAATACATGATACCTTTAATCCTGATACCGTTGGGGTGTAACCGCGGGGCGTAGTTAGTCTATACTAATATTATAAAGATTAAATTGTAAGGGGTAATCTCGGGATCTACTGAACCGATTTTAAAAACTCTTTCACCAATAGAAAGCCACATTATTGCTGAGTGTCATAGGTTATATAAAAAACCGAAAAATAAAAAGGCTTTTACGTGGTAGTCCGTTTTGCAATGTGAATCGGAGAAAAAACGGTCGAATGAAAGCGTTTCTTACGAACGCTGCCTTAACTATGAAAGATATATTTTTGAGTTCTATAGAAAAGATGTGGAGCTTGAAAATGCCTACAAGAAAGTCAACGACAGCATATGTCTAACTTTTATATTTAAGTTACAAAAAGTATTTTTTTTAATAGTATAGTATAGATAATGTAATTTTTAATAATAATAAAATAAATGCCCAACGAAGTGGGCACGGCAGCTAGTATCTAATATAGTCAAGAATTTATGAAAATGACCAGTTGTTTCTTATTAGTTGAGTAAACAAAATGATTATGCGATAATACGCTTTAGCACGTTTTTAAGGCTTTAAACCTTTAATAAGGCTCTAAATCCGTTGCGGTATAATCCAACAGTATGCAAAAAGGAGATAAGCGACTATTTTACGGTTCCTAACATTTTACGAGCAGTCCAAGACTGAAACGTTAATAAAACACTTACTAAGAAACACTGTGGACTAAAGATTTTAATCGATCGATATGTCGCTAATTACATTTGAAGACGAAATAACAAGTGAAAGGTTCATCGCTTTGTAAATGATTTTTATGGGGAATTATAGAGTAAGATCCTACCTGCCGCCAGAACTTCGTGATTTTATAAACTTTTATTTTCAAAGCTTATTCGTAACAAACCTAATATATATTTATATATTATTGTTATTTTATTAAATACAAATAATATTAAGTATATTTAAAATGTTTAAAAGTATTTTATATAACACAAATTACAATACCGAAACAAAACAAATTTTGTCTAAATAAAACAAATTATAGCTAAGAATTACTTATATAGAATAGCCCATGCCTCCAACACAGTTGTGAACAATCTGCAGTTATGAAGTTCAGACCATATTGGCTTGAAGATTTAAGACCATATTGGCTTGAAGATTTATCACGTAGCAAAGTGAACAAACGAACCTGTTAATTTTAAAGAAAAAAAAAGCCGCCTATATTTTTGTACCAATCGATAATGTTGCTAACCTAACTTAACGCTTGTATTAAAATATCTTATAGATACATAATTAATAACAAAAAAGTGATAGAATTATTAAGAATAAGAAAAATAATAGAATATTTTTTTGAATAAAAACTTTAACGAAATATTATAGAGCGTTTTATTATGTGATTTACACATTATAAAATGATAAAAATATACATATACCTAAACTAGGAAAATCCTGTGTTTCAGACGGAAAAAGACTTAAACATTACTTATTATGTTTTATTTTATTAAATTAACTACTTGCAAAAATAAAAATAACGTATAAAAGTTAAAAGTGTGTCGTAAACATAATATTGTATAGGTTTATATGTTTCATTTTAAATGACTTTAATTGTGATTTGATTGGCTTAATCGGCCGATGAATAAGTCTGTGGTATGCGGAAAATTTTAGATACTTGCTTTTACTTTGAAAATCTTCGTAAACAATTTGACTTGAATCACTGTTTTGGGATTTCCTATCGACAAATCTGAGATAAAACTTAAAGATTTATCTCAGATTTGTCTTTTTGTCTCAAGGTTTGTCTCAGCTTCAATGTCATGACATTAATGATGGAAAGAATTTTGTAATCATATTCAAAAGTAGGCTCGTGAAAATGGTGCTTGTAACAGCAACGAAATATCGAGCTCCAAAAACAAAAAAAACATGGTAAATGTCCAGAAAGCGTGCTACATCTTAGCCGCATTATCACTTACCATCAGAAGTGGTGGTCAAACGCTAGCCTATCATTTGTAAAAAAAAAAAAACAAGTTTTAACTACATAAAGTACCTTATGAGAATAACCATCTTAGTTTTTAGTAGTAAGATAATAATGTTCTAGAGTCAATGAAATAAAATAAAATTTCATTTCTACTTCTTAGTGGGTTTTTATGAACAACAAAATAAAATTACTCGGTAAGTATACATTGCGCAATTGCGTAATCACTACATAGTATAAAATAAAGTCACTTCTCGCCGTCCCTATGTCCCTATATCCCTTTGTATGCTTAGATCTTTAAAACTACGCAACGGATTTTGATGCGGTTTTTTTTAGTAGAAAGAGTGATTAACGAGGGAGGTTTTTAGATATAATACATGCATAATACAGCCTTGCGAAGCCGGGGCGGGTCGCTAGTGAATGGATAAACGGGTACCTACGGGTATAGAAGACACTGTGCTGGTTCAGAAAAATAAAAATTATGTTTATTGAAAGTCTCTCGGTTTCAGGTAAGTATATCCAACATTATCAAAATAAAAAAAAAACAACTCCCTTCTCCATTCTTTTTGGTACCAAGATTGCAAATGAAGGAATTATTCAAATCTCATTCGTTCTGAAATACTATCCTATAGTGCTAGACTTTTACTGAGGATAACTTTAATTTTTCTGAACCGGCACAGTGTCTTCTATACCCGTAGATACCCGTTTATCCATTCACTAGCGACCCGTCCCGGCTTCGCACGGCTATATTATGCATGTATTATACATATAAACCTTCCTCTTGAATCATTCTATCTATTTAAAAAAAACCGCATCAAAGTCTGTTGCGTAGTTTTAAAGATTTAAACATACATAGGGATAAAGGGACAGAGAAAGCGACTTTGTTTTATACTATGTAATGATTACGGAACATCCATTCATTACGGAACACTCTGTATACATTCCATATCCACTTAATATTTTCGCACCCTAATTTTATCACATACGAGTACATACTCTCATCTCAAAAAATAGTAAAGCTGACTAAGCGTAAAAGAGAACAGAATATTGTGTGGGTGGTTACTAACATAACTGAATATCCATAACGGGAGAGGCTAGATGGAGATAAGGCAGAGCTTCTATATCTCGACGTCTGAACAAGGGCAGTACTGTACAATGACACTAGTGATGTACAGTCGGCCAACAAAAGTGCAGAACCATCGTAGAGCTCCAGTCATTCCTGATGAAACTGAATAAAATAGTCAAAAAAATACTTACTGACGAAAGCGGAGTCTGACGAATGCGTCCTAAATCAAAACTATTATTAAAATACTAGCTACTACTAGCTTTTGGCTTTGGGCTTCTTTTATTATTCTAGGGACTTTTAATTTACCTACCATTTCGACTTTCAATTTTTATTAAAAGTAAGTAGGTAGTTTGTTAAATAATTTCAGACTTTTTTATTTAATTTTTTATTTTTATACTTTTTTTTAGGTTTTTTTATAAAAAAAATTTTGTTAATATTTTTTTTTGTTTTTCTTTATTATTATTTGTTTGTTATATGTCCTATATCACGATTATTATTAATATTATTTTTTTTATTTTTTTTTAATATTGTAATTTAATATGAAATAAATTATTTCAGTTTTTTACTAGTTAATTGTTATGAAGAATATTTTATTCCTTTCTTTATAAATTCAAGCTTGATTCTAAGGCCCCGTTTTGGTTAAAGTTTAAAGTATCTCAATTCATTAGTTTAGGTATTTGACAAACATTATTAATATGAAATCATTCCAATAGTAATTTTAGTACGCTACGGTGGGTCTGCAATTTTGTAGCCGACTAAACCTATAAAGGCTCATTCACAGATATGTATTTACTGAGTTTTTTATTTTTATAGTGGAAGGCCTTACTGGGCTATTTGAAAATATTAAAATTCGCTAACGAAACTTAATTTAGAAAATATTATTATATTTTATTATTAAAAAATAGTTTAAGATAGGCAGGTAATAATGTTTAGGTTATGTTTTGTGTAAATAAACACCTTATTTTTTTTAATTCGCTGACCAAATTAAGATAAAAGGTCTTAATTTGGTCAGCGGTAATGTCCGTCCGTCTGTCACCAGGCTGTATCTTATGAACCGTGATAGCTAGACAGTTGAAATTTTCACAGATTCTGTATATCTGTTGCCGATATAACAACAAATAATCTACAACCTGAAATTAATTTACCAACGCAAAGAATTGAAAACCTCCTCCTTTTTTTGAAATCGGTTAAAAATAAGATTAGGTACTTGCATCTTTATTGATTCTTTCTACAAAACACATTTCCTTTTTCCCACTCGGATGTTTCTTGAAATCTTTGCGGTTTTACATTTCAGTGGCCAATATCACTTGACTTCTACGGTGTAATTTAAAGCAAAGTAATAAGGTTGATTTTCCATTGGCTCGGGTGGTAAATGTTAGTCTTTTGTGGCATGCATGCTCATTTAATATTCAATCGTATGGTCATGTCAACAAGTTGGGTTATTTCTGGATCGTAGTACATTGCTGTATTTGTTTACATTGAGTACGTAGCTTGTAGCAGTGGGTTTTGCACCACTTAGGTTCATCGTAGCACGGTTTTGTAGCACTAGGTTAATATAGCACGTTTAATTTCACCGTGCTACGAGGATCTAGTGCTACGATGACCACTGAAAACTTTGGTTGCAACTTCCATAAGTGAAGACGCATCGTTCACTATAGATCCTCGTAGCGTGGTTTTGTAGCACGGTTAATTTCACCGTGCTGCGAATACCTAGTGCTATAAAACCTTGCTTTAAAGACCACCAAAAACTTTTGTTCCAACTTCCATAAGTGAAGACGCATCATTTACTAGGGGTCATCGTAGCACGGTTTCGTAGCACAGTTAATTTCACCGTGTTACGAAGACCTAGTACTATAAAACCGTGCTACGAAGACGATTCTGTTTTAATAACCAACAAAAGTTTTTAGCTACCATTGGCTTAGGTCGTCAGCAGCAGTAAATCTAACATTTTAGAACTCGTAAAAAAATCTTAAGTATGTAAGTACTTACTTACATACTTAAGATTTTTCTAAAACTTGAGTACTTTTGGCACTTGCCAAAGTTAACAAATCCCTTTTAAAAAGTCATCGTTTTATTTTAAAATTTCGTTTATCCGTAAATAAAATAGAGTAGGAAGTTATTACTTACTACCCCTTTCTCAAGAGAGCCCTCAAATAGCACTCTCAAACCATTTACTTTACAAAATCTCAGAGGTAAGAACTTAGGTTGTCGTTTCGTAGTCTATAAATAATTTCTTATTTTTTTCTTAAAAACTTTTAACATCTAAAAAGTTTATTTTTCGCCTATTTAATAGAGGCGCTACATTTGATGCGTAGCTTTAAAAATAAAGGTCTTTGCCCAAAGTAGATTGATATCGTGTGAACTAAATAATAAAATAATATTCACTATCACTATCATCACTACATCACTATCACTACATAGTATAAAACAAAGTCGCTTTCTCTGTCCGTATGTCCCTATATCCCTATGTATGCTTAGATCTTTAAAACTACGCAACGGATTTTGATGCGGTTTTTTTTAAATAGATAGAGTGATAAAAGATGAAGGTTTTTAGATATAATATATGTATAATACAGCCGTGCGAAGCCGGGGCGCGTCGCTAGTAAAATAATAAAAGAAAATATTGCAGAACATTCCACACATCGCCATCTCACCCCAAGCTAAGTAACTAGACTTGTGTTATGGGTGCTAGACAACGGATATACCTACTACTTAAATTATATACTTTTCTTTTATAAATATATACTTATAAAACATAGAAACAACCAGACCACAGACAAATATCTAAGCATAAATACGTGTCTGAGGCGGGAATCGAAACGGAAATTCCTAAACTTTATGAGATAGCGAAAATGCTGAAAGAAGTTGCGTGCATGATTTTAACAAATACTAATGCATTAGATTTTTGAAAAAGTCCTTAGTCTTACCTTAGCCAGAAATCGAATCTGTTGATTTTGTAAAAAAAAACATCCTATATTTTTCAATCGATAGTGTTGCTGATAGAGATTAATTCCTGGAAACAAATATAGTATGACAAATCATGCGTCTCTGGCAAAATAATAGCATATGAGGCATAGAGGGGAAGTAATATTTTTCTAAATGTTTTAAATATGTTCGAAAGTCTCTACATTACAGAATATTTAACAAAAACCTCTTTTATTTGTTGTGCATTAGTAAATTACGTCATCTTTCTCTCTCCTATTTTTTTAGGAAATAGTATAAAAATTACAGAAGATTATACAGAAATTAGCTATTTCCTTTGATTTGCCATAGTATGTTTGTTTTCAAAAAGTGATCTCTATTAGCAGCACTAGCGATTTTTATAAAAATATAGGTGATAATTTTTTTGCAAATTCGATTCCCAGCTAGGTTTTTGATGTTTTGAAAAATCTAATGATGTAGTTTGTTTTTGTCAAAATCGGGCACGGGACACTTTTCGGCATATTTCGCTATCTCGTTAGTTAAATATATAGAACCCTGAATATCCACATAAAAAAAAACATCCTGTGTATGGCAGACTACACTTACATTTTTTTTTGTTTTAAATTGTTGTTCTGTTTTCCGATAGCAACATTGTGTCCATTATTGTCACTAACCACAGAAACTGTTAGGTATTGTGGTGAATTTAGATGTGGGTGAGTGTTGTTCATTATTTAGTTTAATTTAACTTTAAATGTTATTTTATTTAGGCTGGGGTTTACACTAAGTACGAGTCTACCCTCACTACTTCATACTAAGTATCACGTTAGATGAAAAAATTTAATAGGATACCTACAACTAATTATTTTTAATATTAAATAAAAAAAATAAAATTGAACAATAAATTAATGAAACTAAATGTACCTAAAATACGAAAATAAAAAAAAAAAGAGAATTAAACCCATAAGTATTCAAATTCAATTATAAACTAAAACACACACATAAAAAAACGTGTGGCACTCGGGGACTGCCGCGGTAAACCTATTGCATAGCGAACGCTCGGCCGAGCTACATGGTAGACGGAGTACTAGTACTAGGTCGGTAGGCGGAGTGTTAGGTGTTATTTTCGTTACGGAATTTCTTGTTTCGGTCGCCGCGCTCAAAGCCAGCGATAAAAGCTATGCAATAGCTTAAAAAAAATATACATCATTACATTTTTCTTACAAATGACCAGATCCTAAAAATCCAGATTTTTCTTAGAAATGATTATATTTATGTCACTTGTTTATGTTTTTAACTACTGAACCAATTGCGATTAAACTTAGTTTGTAGTTGCAATTTGCAATCTGAAATAAGTATTTTCAATTTATACAATGCTATTTTGTCCAAAAATGATACCACATTCGTTTTTGGCCACTTAAAAATTCTCGAGGTGTGTACCACAGCCTTTTTTCAGCTATATTTTATTAGGTAGCTTCTAATTTGAACTTTGCTCAACACGATCAAAAATTAAACAGTTACACCACGTTAAAATTCTTGTCGAGGTGTATCAACTTATTATAGTATATTAGTTACATTTTTGGACACGTTAAAATTCTAGGCAAGGTGTATCCATTTATTATACTATTTAGTTAAATTATTGGCCTCTTTAAAAAATTTGTCCATTATCCATATATTAGTTAAATTTTTGACTACTTTTAAATTCTTGTCTCAGAGTATTATCCATCCTATCTTCCGCATATCAGTTGTTAAAACTCTTTACCAAGTGTATCCACATCTTATTTCCAGCTATTTGTTAAAGTATACGTTTGGACCAGTTTTACTGCTAATAGACACATTAAAAATTACGGTCAATACCATGTTTTGAATGGACATTTTATGTAAACGAATAAAAACAGCAGTCTCTTTCAAATTGATTTCGTCTTAATTATTTTTAAAGTGCGTCACTTATTCCTAGCTTCAAATACTAAGATAAGTCGATGACGCTTCTAAACGTCATTTTCTTATATTTTTTTCCAAAAAATAGAGCTATCAAATATACATTTTTAGACAGATATTTTAAAAGCAGTCAGTTCGTGTTCTATTTATATTTCTTTAACACGTTATTTCGCATTTTTTTTATTTGTTTCTAAGTCTATACTCTTCTATACCTTAGTAAAGGCATAAAGTAGGTACAGACTTTTCGTCCTTAATTATAAATATAGAACTATATAAAATCTCTGTCACGGCATTTTAGTCAGTCTTTTCCTAAAAATGTACAAATTTTGATCTCGATTGATTTCTTTTGAGATTTATAATTGGCCACTCATGGAAGTAGTGACCTTTGCTTAATCCGTGATTTTTACAAAAAAAACCTTCAAACTCAGTATTTTCACAAAAATTCATAATAACACTTGACAATATGCAAATTAGAGACAATACCAGCACTCAACTAAATACGATATTTCGGTTAAATTATACAGTACGTGTGTGAAATGCAAAATGCAGCGTTTATAACGCTACTTGCAGTAAAAAAGCCATTTTTTTTGGTAACAAAAAGGTGTTGTATACGGCTGAAAACAAAAGATAAGCCGGTTAGTACAACATAGTGAGTAATTTACTCTTAATAAAATATTCAACATTGTTTTAGTTAATGAATATTATGCTGTGAATATTTTTAGAGAATTTTTAGGTTTGTTGAAATATAATTTCATTTTGTAGTAGAACTAGCGACCCGCTCCGGCTTCGCACGGCTATATTAAGCATGTATTATACATATGAACCTTTCTATTGAATCACTCTATCTATTAAAAAAAACCGCATCAAAATCCGTTTCGTAGTTTTAAAGATCTAAGCATACAAAGGGAAATAGGGACGGCGAAAAGTGACTTTATTTTATACTATGTAGTGATAATTATGCTTAATGCTGGCTAGTATTAAGCGAAATGTCTTTCACATCAAACTGAAATTATTAACGTAATAATATTTAGTCCGTGCGTTGACTATAGCCACTACCTAGAGTTTTTCCAAATTTGATTTAATCGATTATTTAAAAAAAAACACTATTTTCAAACTTTCCATAACTGCTATTTATTTGAATGTTTTTAACTCAAGCAATATCCTAAGGTTCTGCTCGAGTTCAAGCCTAAAATTTTGAATTTCATAGATTTATTAATTTATTAGACAAACATTATTGGAATTAAATCATTCTAATAATAGTAATTCTGTTGCCGAATGTAGGTAAGTACAAACGATTCAAAAGGTAACTCCTTTAGCTTCACCGCAATACAAAATTACAATGAGAAAATGAATAAGTATTCATTTTCTGAGTGGCATAGCCCCTATTTACGTTGGTCTCTATGTCGGAAACAATAAAGCAATTAAACGACCAGACGTCAGTTAAGTCCGGATCCCACCAGTTTCCTTGGAGGCTCGTAACTCAATCATTGTGACCTTGGAAACTTTGGAGTCCACCCTTTAACCAGACTGCATAGAGACACGGACATAGGGTGAGGGCAACTGGGTATTGCCCAGTTGCCCTCACCTTACGTCCATTTTGGTTGTAAATGTAGTAGGTGGGTTGACATAACATGCAAATTATAAAACGCTTTAAAAACATGCAGTCGTTATAATTAGAACTTGCTTTCATTATAATTAGAATTTTTCAAAATCTTTTATTTGCGAATGCCTGCGCCAAATTATTAAAATATATGTGTGCCAAATTTTAGTCCCATCCGTCCTTTTTTTTGAGCTGTGCGTTGGTATATCAGGCAGTCAGGATTTGAATTGTATATTTAGGTATAGACGACAGTGGAACCAATCCTTTTGTGGCTGCAACGGCTTACGTATCGTTTACACTTTATCTAGGAAAAATCGGTCCAGTAGTTTCGGAGCGTTAGAAACAAAAAAACTTTCCTTTTTATAAAATTTGTGTAAGTAGATTACAATATTGCAATTTTCTTACGGATCCCTATTTTTTTTATTATATATTATAGCCTATATAGAAATTATAATATAACATATTATGTTATTTTTTGATAATGTAGCTTTCTATTGATGAAAGAATTTTTGAAATCAGTCCAGTAGTTTCGGAGCCTATTTGTTACAAACAAACAAATCTTTCCTCCTTATAATATTACTAGCGACCCGCCCCAGCTTCGCACGGCTATATGCATGTATTATACATTTAAACCTTCCTCTTGAAACACTCTGTCCATAAAAAAAACCGCATCAAAATCCGTTTCGTAGTTTTAAAGATCTAAGCTTAAATAGGGACATACAGCAGAAAGTGATTTTGTTTTATACTATTTAATAATGACTGTAGACAACATCCTTAGTACACCCCTGTGTTCTGTATTCTATACAATAAACACCTCAATAACTGAAGATTTCGTCAATTCTAATTCGATATCAATTAGATATAGAGAAGTTTCGCATAGTTTTAAGTTAATTTAACCATGTTATGTCCTTACTTGAATAACTTTCACCCATCGAACTTTATAAACTAATAACTTTATACCGAAATTGATAGATACTGATTTATCCGGGTATTATTAGTATTGAAGTGTTTTGTGTTTCTATATAGTAGGAATTTTGTATTTACCGCTGACTAGCTTATAACAGAACTATAGTACTCATTACCGTCGTTTTTATTAGCTTCTTGACAGTTTTCCCAGTTAGTACCTATTTTATTATTTTTTATTAAGAAACTCTTACACCTTTTCTGTCTCATCTTAAAAAAAACATATTTCTTAATTAATTTAAATTTGCGCACGACAAAATTCGATAATGTCTCATCTTTGAAGCCTTCCTTCATTAATGTTTTTTTTTTTGCTTTGCCTGTAAAGTCGCGTTTCGTGTCTTGTAATCACCAAATAAGTAATCGTTAATTTATTTTTTAACATTTTATTGATTTTTTATGATAATGTTTCCAACATATTTCATATTTATTTTTATTATTACCACTAAAACATTGACCAATTCTGAATTAAAGTTATTAGAGCAAACTCGAATATTTAACTTCTTTTATATTATTATGTAATAGCTGACTCTCTTGACTTTTTTAAATGCAAAGATAATAATCCATAATCCACAACTCGATAGGGTAAAAAACCCAATTTTTCCTCCGCAAACACTTGACCTTTCCACAACTGGGCATCTCACCTTTTTCAATCTTAAGCGAAAAAGCGATTGTTTTGCTAAATTTCCAAACTCTTCCTCTTACCTATTGTTTTCTTAGGACTCGGTAATCTACTCAGGACGTTGATTTAAAGCGCTTTATAATTATACGTTTTTGTATTATAATGTGTAGGAAAATATTGGTTTTTTGATCAGATTTGATGTTACTTAGTTACGGTGTAAAGTAAGTAACCAACCCTACTTAGAATTTTCATTTTCATCTTAGTAACTTAATTGGAGTTATATTTCTACCCACTTATCTATCTACACATATAAAATGCTTTGTCTCGACTGACGGAACAACGCACAGGCCAAACCGTTGATCGTAGAGACCTGAAACTTGGAGGCTGTGTTATTTGTATGACGCAGGCATCCCGATGAAAAACGGGAACAAAGTTTGTATGAGACAACGTGATTTCTTGGTCCATTTTCGACTTCAACGCGGACAAAATCGGGGGCATAAGCTAGTCATAATATAAGATTCATGTAAAAAAAAATATAGGACCACTCCTGAGGTTGATTAACTATTTATTGTGATCTTTGCTATAAAAAAAAAAATTGACTTTTAAATTCATACAATTTCTATTCATATAAAATATATGATGTTTCGACTATGGGCCGCGAGAAAATTTACTTAATAGTTACAAAGAAAATATAAAACCTACCCTTTATAATAAATGGCCCTTTTTGGTGTAAAGAAAAACACTCGAAAATAGAGAACACAAAATTTAGTATTCCCGTTGCGTAAAAAAGTAAACAATCATCTGTCCAAGCAATCTAACAGTAAATATCTCACTTCAGTAATAAAGTCTGGAATTATATATTTCCCACAGACAAAGAGACAATCAGCGTTCGTAAACATAGCGGCAAATGAAAGAAACCTATTCTTTTCACTTTACTGCCGGATGTTGTGCCGGACATTCGTGCTTTTAGGGCAAATACAGACTACTGTCGAAACGGTCGGCCGACTGTCACATTTGTAAATAAAAAAACAAGTGAACAGCCGTCATCCTGCCTTTACCCGCGTCTCTCGAATGCCCCCGTTTATTTGGGATCTTTAATTTACAAGCGTATACGTATCTTAAAAAAAGCCTGTTACATCTTATACCGCATCGTTACTTACCATCGTGTGAGATAATAGTCAACCGCTGACCTACCTATGTAATAAAAACAATCTAGAAATTAAAATTCATAAGAAAAAGACCCAAAAAAGAAAAAAAACATTTATAAGAAAAGCAAGGAAAAACGTACGTTGTCCCAAATGGGTTGACATCAGCTATGTATGAGCCACAGTCAATTGAATGCGGCGCTGATCTTCCGGACAGACCCAACCAGCTTCGTAGAGTCGTGAATTAAAGTGCTTTCCATGGAATTATTTCATTTGGTCCTCGTAGATTAGTTAGTTAAAGCACTACTATGGTGAAACGGGGGTCATAGATTCAATTCCATTTAAACTCTCCAATTTCATAACTCCATACTAATTTTCAACTATCGACCGATGCTAAAGTCTAGTCTATCGTGTGTGTACGCCCTTTCCCTACAATTTGTACAAAAAGGTCCTCATAATTTGGAACATTTGAACTGAAAGTTAAGTGACTCGACAAATGGGTATCTCTATTTGTGGTACCAAAATGTAGTAGGTATTGTCTTTGATGAGACGATTCGTGACGAAAACTTTTATTTACTTTTTCTGTGTTCTAGAAATGTTTGCCTTAATACAACAGAGGTACCTACTTAAGAGGATTATAAACCGCGAATTTGTCTATACTTATAATGAAATAGCTCTTTTCTCCCCTTATATTGTCTCTCCTATGTAATCTGATATTCGTACAGAAAAACGGATTTCATTAACACAAGCAAGTTTTATGAACTATCCAGAAGGCCAATTATCGTAAATATCATTGTTCGAATTACATTAAAAAATCAAAAAATATTCTTGAGAATACCAAAAGCTGACTTTGAGGGTTTTTTTGTAATCGAAATGCAATTCGGAATGATCATCGTATCAGCCCATACACGTCCACTGCTGGACATAGGCCTCCCCCATATGACGCCTGCATATGACCCATATGACAAACAGCGGTCCTGAGCCGCCTCCATCTACCGACTACCCGCGACCGCTGCAATGTCGTCGGTCCACCGGGCAGCTGGTCTCCTAAAACTCCGTATCGCGTTGCATACGGAGTTTTAGGAGACCAGCTGCATCCACTCGAGACCTTTACTCCCCAGCGGTTGTCAGTTCTGCGAGCTATATGACCTGCCCATTGCCACTTCAGCTTACTAATCCTGAGAGCTATGTCAGTGAGTTTGGTTCTTCTACGGATTAATCCATATTTCGGAATGAAATTACAATGTAATTTGAACAATGGTATTTACGAGAATCGACCTTCAGATTAGATATAAAAGCCAACAAATGATACAATGTGTAATTAATGTAAACTTTAAAGAAAATCTCTCTTGTTCCAGCATGTTGTACAGATCTCTTCCAGTCTACTTCTTGATGCTGGGTGCTGCATTCTGCGCACCGGAACACATGCCAGATCATGAACCTCCAGCCGGCGCACACGCAGACATCGACTTGGGCAAGCGCGCCTACAGCTACGTATCGGAGTATAAACGCTTACCCGTTTATAACTTTGGATTGGGCAAGCGGTAAGTCACATTTGACACAGCATGTTTAGTTTAGTTTTACGGGGCTGTTTCCGCACTTAGCCTAATCATTTGGGCCATTGTGCGAGCCAGCATGTTATACCTAATGTTATCCTAGTCTTTTTCTTGGATCCAAGAGCCCACCAGGCTCCTGGATCGGAACTCATGCCCAACCACAAACGGCCCGCAACGCTAACTAGTGCGCTCAAGCAAATATCCACCTATGCAAGCGCACCTACAGTTATGTGCAATTTGAGCACTTGCCCGTTTATAACTTCGGATTAGGTAAGCGGTACGTTTGACCTATCACATTATTTGTCTTTGTCCTATCTCATGGTGCTGAGTTCTTGGATATCATGAAAAATACAGTAAACGAACTCAATAAAGATATCCTTTAACCTAAGAAAGTAGAATGTTCAATGAGCATTATGCATGTGGGACGCAGTCTATGAAGCATCAATCTCCGTAATGCCCTAACACCTGCACATTGGACGAGTAATTAGTACTGTTCCCCAAAATTTTAATAATTCCGTGTAGCAAAATTTCTATTCGAATATTCGAGTTTTGATCGGGCCGCATTTTTGGACATTCGCTTGCTCAACTTTTCTGTTGGACTTAACATGCTTATGGACCTAATATGCTTAATTGTCATTTTCACAATATTTTTATTTGATATGCGATATTGTTCCTATACCAATTTTTTTCCAGCTGCTAATTTTCGCAATAGTTTTATTTCTTACGTTTCCTTTACGAGGTTAATGATCACTATTTCAAGAGATCAAACAAAATTTAATTTAGCTGAACCTCTGAAGAAGACGAAATTTTTATATACCTATAAATACTTTTTTCTTTATCTCACAGGTCAAGCCCGCAGTATGCGTTCGGATTAGGGAAGAGATCAGTTGATGCTCAGTTACCTAACAATCAAGACGATGATTTGATCAGCGACTTAGATCCGGCTGCACTCGACGCTCTCTTCGAAAGATATGACGACGAATCAGGTATGGGGGTTCACTAAATAGTATTTTTAAAGAGTAATCGTGCCCTACCACCTGCACAAGAAAGGACCAGATCTAATTTCTAAAATCAATGAACAATATAAGATAATTTCAAAAAATATTCTCTCCTGTACTGTTTATCAGCAGAGCTTTATTGATATTATATCATGAATTTTCACGGGGATAACAACTTACTATGGTAAAAGTTGTTACAGCAGTGTAACTGACAAGTAGATAAAGTTGTTCAAAAGTTACACTAAACTCGTGTTTATAGGAAGTTATAAAAGTAAATAACTGTCAAAACAACAAATAATGAGCTGAACTTTGATAGAAAATAAAAAATATTTAACATTAGGTACCTACAGTGAAATGAAATGGAAGAAAAAATTTTTTTCTAGTTCTGACTTCGTGCGAGTTTTGCATATATCACTATGGCTTAGTATAGGTATGGCTATAGCTAGGTGTTAATTAAAGTTTTATTGGCATCCATGTTTAATAATTATTAGTAATTTATAGCAAACAGTATTAAAAAGCAAAACAATCAAGAACCTTTTTAGGTAGCTGTTTACAGAACTCTAGTGATCAATCACTGTAGAAAGTCTTCTTCGAAAACCAGTTATGAAATAGTGAACATAAAGATTTTTAACCGACGACAAATGAAAAAAAATGTGGCAGTTATGAAACCCTAGTTACGAATAGGGCCGAAGCGGAAATAGTACTTACTCTCGATATATTTCATTATTATCAAATCGTATTCATAATTAAAACTTGTTTCAGGTTATGAGAAGCGCGCGCGACCTTACAGCTTCGGTTTGGGCAAGCGCTTCGTCGACGAAGACACTTCTGAAGAGAAACGCGCTCGTATGTACGACTTTGGGCTTGGCAAGCGACTACCGCTTTACAATTTCGGTTTGGGCAAGCGAGCGCGGTCTTATAACTTTGGCTTGGGCAAGCGACTGAGCAGCAAGTTCAACTTCGGTCTGGGCAAGCGAGAACGGGACATGCACCGGTTTAGTTTCGGTTTGGGCAAACGATCAACTGATAATGTGGCTGCTGATGATACCGACAACCTTTATGAAGTCTAAATTTTGTTATTTTTGTATTGAAAGTTAAGTGGAATAAATATTGATTGTTCTTGTACCTATTTTATTGTTATGTTAACAATAACATAGATTAAAAATGGTATATACATAGATGAACAATAAATTCCTTTATTTATACAGTTTAGTCGGCTTATATGTAGTTTCTCGAGTTTCTTTTTTGTTTTTGAGCAAAAATAATGTTTGGATCACGTTAAATAAAGGTAAAAATAATATATATTTTTAATCCTTTCATTATTTATTTGTTGTAAAAAAAATATTTTACTTTATTACATACAACGCGGCAACGTTTCAAAAGTCTGTAGGATGCGTTAGGTTTCATAAGTTTGTTATTAAAATACACGTACGCTATTTTAAATAGGGGTTTTATGTATAATACCATTGATGATCTATAATAAAAGTAAATTTATTTATTTATTTTCAAAGATATCTGATAAAATTGTTAATCTTTTCCTTAAAAATTATTAGTTGTAGCATTTGTAAATATGTATTAGCGTTTCTTTTATGAAAATACCAGCCAATTTTCATAAAAGAAAACATTTTCGCCTATTGGTTTTGTTTTAAAACGATTTATTCCACATACTCTTTCGAAATAAATGAAATAATTTTAAGAACTCGAACTGGATTTTAGTATTTTTCATACATTTTATTTTATTCCAATAATTGATGTTGATTAGGCCTAATAAATTAATAAAATCAAAATTAAAATGCAATTATACGTACTTATATTATCTATCTGGTGCAGATTTAATTCGATCTATCTCCTGAAGAATTTCAGCCAGAAAAAAGAGATACCCCCTTTATTCATATTAGTCTCTTTCGCAATTTCCAAAACGAAAGATGTGCGAAAGGGACAATATATTTTTAGCCGTCCTCAAAATACGAAGGTTCTCATTAACTTGACAACCCAGTTGGCACAATGGTCACCATGCCGGACTGCCCTACATAGGGTTGCGTTCGATTCCTGCTTCAGACAAGTATTTATGTTAGATATTTGTCTGTGGTCTGGTATACAACACTACTTCTATGCTACTTCTATGTATTATAAGTATATATTTACAAAAGAAAAGTATATGAGTGAGTAGTATATCCGTTGTCTAGCACCCATAACACAAGTTTAGTTACTTAGCTTGGGGCTAGATAGCGATGTGTGAAATGTCCGGCAATTTATTTATTTATTTTAATTTAACCATCGATGGCTTATTAAAACTTTATGAATAAGGGGGTTAATTTTGACATCTGCACCAGATTAGGCTCTAAATCATAGTATATTCGTGTTGGTATATAAATATATAAGTAGTTACATTAATTTTGTAAAATTGTTAGAACTCTATAATAGTCAAACTAAATATTTTGGAAAAAATTGTAAGTTAAATTATTTTGTCGTAGAACAATCATAAAGTTCCGATCTACTTAATTACTTTTAAACATAATAACTTAAAATTAAAATATTTTAATTAACATAAACTTGCATTTGAAAAAAATCTCTTATTCTTGCATAACTATCAAACAGTAATTATGGCCTATGAGAAACTCATACCACTATTTTTCCCTAAAATTATGTTCTAAGCTTTAAATAAACCTTCCCTATTAAATCAATATTACATTATTATTATTTTTATTTTCAATCGAAACTTTATGATACTGAGTAGCGTTTAAGTAAGATGTAAGTTTCTCTTAAGACTTTAAGTGTTGTTTAACTTAATATAATCAATAAACGATTAACTTAAATTGAAACAAATAATAGAAAATTGCATCATTTTACTGTTATTTTTAGTAACCCTTTCCTATTTCCTCTAAATACATATTCAGTACATAATTTAGATAAAAAAATGTTAAATACAAATACAGAATACAAATTAAAGTATTTCTTTAAAACTTATTTTATATATAGGTATAATACTAGGTAATTTGACAATAAAACATAAATACTAAAAACCTGGACTAGGAATTCCTGTGTAAAATGAAATTTGGTTACAAAACAAGTCATAGTTTAATTTGACTTTTGAAATTCCTATTTATAAATAGATAGCTATATTACCGAAAGTAATAAAGGCTACAAAAACTGCTAAACTGATTTTAATAGAATTTGGTATGGACATAGCCGAATCGCTACGTTAATCTCACAGTGAAGTATCGGGACTTATGCAGATGACACCGCGGGGCACAACTAGTAAGTCACAATCTTAACATAACATGTGTAGGATTTTGATACTCTTTTTGTTACAATAAGATTAATCTCTATCTATAAAATTCTAAGGTGACTGAACTGACTGACTTTTTGATATATCGACGCACAGCTCATATCATAACATGGATTGGGTTAAAACTGAGCAGTTAGCTATTATGATGTAGCCATCCTAAGTCATAAGGTCGATAAAGGATAGAAATATTTTGAAAAATTCAACTCAGAGTGAAAGCTTATATAGTGTATTCTTTTAAAAATGATACTTTAATAGCGAGATTTTGAACTTAAGCACTTATGTATACTTAGTACATAAAAAATCTGGAACTGTATTTTTTTCTTTGCGAAAATAGTAGAAAATATTCTAATATTTTTTTAGGTAATAACCTGAGTCGTATTCCTTTTTGTAACCACACTTTGTATTTTTAATACTTTTTTATTAAAGTCTCTGGTTAAAGTGGTTCCCTTTGGTTACAAAGAAACTGTTTCTTTCTTTCTTATTTCAAGAAACAATTCCACTAGCAAATATCCGGGTGTTATATTTTATGTATAATATAATAGTGCAGATATGGATAACCGCTAGTTATAGTTATTGTCCACCCAAAAACAGAACTCTATTTATTGGCATCGACAAAGAGCCAAACAATGGCCCAAACAAAGGCGTCTGCTGTATGCCCTGTTAACTGATCCGTAGATTAACTCAACGGGGCTAATACGGTTGTATGACTAACTTTTGGGCGACAGTACTAAAACTATGCTAACGACGCGACGCCGAAGAAGAATAGCAACAACAATCGACTGAGTACAAAATTGAAACAGAAACCCTTTTTAAAAGCTTTTATTTAACTCCTATTTGTTCGGGTGGAATCTTGCAACTTAATTTTGATCCACTTCCCGGTAACCTATTGAGCTGAAATTTTGCAAACGTGTTCAAAATCTATCTTTTATTATATTTTACGACCTGTATCACGGGGCTATGGAGCCCCCGACTTTTGGAAGGCGTGCGTGGAACCGAAGCCAACAAGTAGAGGCCCTTTACAATAACAAGTATAATAGCAAACAATGGGGTGGATTCTAAACCGGCGATTGTCCCTGTCTACACTATAAAGTGCAACCAAGGACAACCTCCGGTTTGGATGAAACTATTGATAATCTACAGGACAAAACTACTTGAGCTATTGTGATGGGATGGTAGTGAACTAGATACTGGGGAACTATGGATACTATGGCACCTGCCGTAACAATGTTCAATAAACACGTAAAAATGGCAGGCGGAGACTCGCCAACTCTCAGACTGGGCCACCCTAATTAGCCGAGTAAATTACAGCAAGGGGGCAACAGGAACGTGAGTGGCTTGAAGGATGGAGAGGCCTTACTGGATTTTAAGTCATCGCTGGTAGTCCGAGCGAGCGGGCCAACTCATCACTGACGTTCGACATCCATCCTTCGAGTATTTCTACTCATGCGACTCCACTCAGGACGGCCAGTGAAGGCAAGCCAGAGGCGGGGGACCGCTACCTCGTCAGTGTTCACTCCGACCAGCCAACCAAGGCAAGCCGGAGATGAGGAACGGTGACTTCCCCCTGGAGAACTCGGGACCGCGGGGTCGTTACTCCCCTTCACCTCGCCTCAAGGTGCCCTGCGGGCTTATATTTTTATTATTACAGATCATCTATATGTACCTACTACTAATATTATGAAGAGGTAAGAATTTCTGGTTTTTTTTTTGTTCGTTTTTATGTTCTTAACGAATAGGCCCCGAAACTACTGGACCGATTTTAATGAAACTTGATATGATGATATATTGATTTATTGGAAATAACATAGGTTTTTTTTATCTCGATATTCTCACAGGATTGGGATTTACGCGGGTGCAACCGCGAAACGCTGCTAGTTACTTAAATAAACCTAAAAACAAATCAATCAAAATGAACCACACTTCAATTTATTTCAAAGATACCACTGAATTGTAAAAATAATAGGCACAAAAAAGCTTTTAATCGCTTCATCGAAAAGGCATTGGAGAAAAAACTTCGAATTGGAAAAACGAACGAGGTAAAAAGATTTTACCGTGATAAATTCATTGTTGTTACACGGCTGCGAGATGGTTTTAAAAAACCCTTTAAGATATTATCTTACATAATAGAGAATCTGATTGATAGGTATTTTCATAATGTAATTAAAACCTCAGAGTCCAAACGCTGGATGACGTGATTGGACGGAGATTGTATGCCACCGCTCGCTCCACTAGGATTTGCTCTCGCTAGGATTTCCCTGAAGTCTTTTATTCAGGGAAATCCTATGTTCGGCCGTGGATGACCTGTGGCTGATATGGTGATGATGAATTAAAATCATTCTTAATTGGGCTTGTTCCATTAGATGCAGGTGCCTTATGGAGCAGATGTCCAATAATGTCAATTTCAACAAATACGTTTATATGTTTGCAACTAGATCAGGAAAACCGACATGACAGGTTATGAATGACTGCATGGTGATTTAGGTTTTTTCCCTACAATTAAAGTAAATGAGTGACAGACAGACAAAAGCCAACAGCCTCATCTGCAGCCTAATTTGGCATTTTGCACAGGTGTAGTTCCTATGTAGAATTTTGCATAGACCTTTTTTGTGTTAACATAAAACCAATCTATGTTAGAATACAGAAGAGTGTTTTAAGAATTCAGGAATTTTCCTGGAGGATCTGGAATTTTTGTTTTGTTTTTTTTTTTCTCGACACGTGTCTCGAAAAGGGAAGGTTTTGTCTTTAGCCCGTTTATGTTCATCTCGCATACTTCTAAACTACTTATCATAATTTGACAAATTAGGTATCGTTTGAAGCATCTTGTTGAGTCGTCAGTCGGTTAAATATACGGATTCCTCTTATTTCTATCTATTAATATAAAGAAAATAAAATGGAAAAAGTGTCAGCACAGCTTGAAAGCTCCGTCCATCACGAAGTACCTACCTACGCGTGAAATGTAAGTACCTACTTACACCTTAATAATGGTACAAATGTATTGTGCTAATGTTGTGTTTCTAGGGTTCCGTATCCAATAGGGAAAAACGGGACCCTATTACTAAGACTTTGCTGTCCGCGTCCGTGTGTGTGTCACCAGGATGTACCTCATGAACCGTGATAGCTAGAGAGTTGAAATTTTCACGAGAGAGTTGATATGTATATTCTCTATCAAAGCGGCGCGGCGGGCGCTTTCACAAATTTCTCAACACATGTAAAACGAATTATTTTATACTAATCGGATTTATTTTATACCTTTGTCACATTATGTAATAAACCTAAGAAAACACGTTCGGTTCCGCACCGCTATAAAGATTATCCTTATTATTCACTAGGTAAAGAAATTCACGTGACGTTTTTTGTAAAATGTAACATTTTTATTTAAGTACTTACCTGGTTACGTAAACTCCGAGAGAAGGTATAACTTTTTTAGGGTTCCGTGAGGAGGCTCACAGCTAAGCGACGCTCGCTGATCGTTTACGGTCATGCGGGTTAAGCGACGCCTGGCACGGTCATCACTTCGATGGGTAGCCTATTAGTAGTGTGGCAAAAATGTGTTTTCATGAGAACCTCCATGCTTTGGAAGGCACGTTAAGCCGTTGGTCCCGGTTGCTACCTCTAGTAGCAGTCGTTAGGTCAAGTTAGAGGCCTTAAGGCGATCTGAAAACTCTAACAATAGGTGAGCCACACCACTATACAAGAAGAAGAAGGGTTCCGTACCTGAAAACGTAAAAAATGGAACCCATATAAGATCCCTTTCTTGTTCGTCTATCTGTCTGTTTACTGTGACTTAGGTCTAAAATAGTTAGCTACTTTCGAAGAATATAGGTCTGTGTTCGAAGATGAATGGCATCTGGAACGTAATACGAATTTGATTTTTATTTTGACTGTGATTAACGGACTTTAACAAATTGGTAAACCTACTCAATTAGTTGCACATATTTTTTTATTTGTCTATAATAAATGTTCATACAAATTGCGATGCTTTCGACGCGATTCGGAACTTTTCAAGATGGCGACAGGTCGTGATCCCAACTTGTATGGTGATACAAATCGAGATAATGGAGAGATGGAGATGATAACTTGGTATGAGGAAAACTTAAAAAAATAAAGGAGTTCCAAAATAAATGAATAAACACATAATTTTCAAAAAAAATATTGTGTCGGACAAAACTCAGTAAATTTTGTTTCGGCCTAAGGCAAACCTTAGAAGAAGGTTCATTATAACACATTTCTGAAATTGACACTCACCAAGCGAGTGGATTTAGAATATCCATCGAAAAAGTCATTATATTTGGATTGCCTCGGCTTAATCCCATAAACATAAGCTACTTTTTATCCCGATATTCCTACGGGATCGTGAGTTACGCGGGTGAAACCGCGGGGCGTAGCAAGTACCTGCTTACTCTAACACAATCTCATTTAATCATTTATTACTCGTATTTATGCTATATTATAAAGATAATTGTTGCACCCCGCGGTTTCACAGGATATTACTAGATAAGGACTACAGTAAACAATAGCGTAGGTATATGTAGCTAACTCCATACAAAACATAATACCAAAGCATTTTTTTAGTAAATATGAAATTCAAGGTCCTGATTGACTGACACATCAGCTCACAGCTCCTATAAGTACCTACTTGGAAATAAACAAAATTTAAGGCCAGTGTGAGGCTGCAAATTCCCATACAAAAAGCGGTAACGTTTTCCCCCCCATAAACGAAGTCCGATTTTGATAATTTTTGAAAATGTTCTAGATCTAATGGAAAACTAGGTTTAACCGTTTTTATTTTAAAGAAATATTGCCTAAAATGAAAGTTATTAGTATCTGAATATCTATATTTTTGACTTAAAAACTTCATCGAGCGTTTCAATTGTTTTTAATAGACTAAACTGAATTAACGAAAAAGAAAAACGTATAAACTTAGAATACTATGCAGTGAATTAAATGAGACCAAATTTATTTCATTTTGTGAAGGATAAAGGGGGTAAAAACGTTACGGTCCGCAACATTATTTGAAAGCAAAATGAAGGCAATTACGTACGAACTTAAACTCTCTCTATACGATACGGTTCATTTTTGAAAATAACTACTCGCGCCGCGTATCGAAAACTCATGATTCTCTTATGGAAAGAAGCATCTCCGAAATTCAACACCGCAGCGAGATATGAACTTGCGACCTCCCGCTTACCGTGTGGGGGACCGCATCCACACGGTAAGTCAGGTAACTTTGTATAAGGGTACTTGACCACATAGTGGTTATCGAACCACTATGCGGTCAAGTACCCCTCGGTCTAAATTAGGATAATTACGAATTTTACTATTCTATGAATTTTAAGGTTCCAGAATTGCTTTGTGCTGGCTCATCACTTCACTACATAGTATAAAACAAAGTCACTTTTCTGTCCCTATTTCCCTTTGTATGCTTAAATCTTTAAAACTACGCAACGGATTTTGATGCGGTTTTTTTAATAGATAGAGTGATTCAAGAGGAAGGTTTATATATATAATACATGCATAATATAGCCGTGCGAAGCCGGGGCGGGTCGCTAGTATAAAACAAAGTCACTTTTCTGTCCCTATTTCCCTTTGTATGCTTAAATCTTTGAAACTACGCAACGGATTTTGATGCGGTTTTTTTAATAGATAGAGTGATTCAAGAGGAAGGTTTATATGTATAATACATGCATAATATAGCCGTGCGAAGCCGGGGCGGGTCGCTAGTATAAAACAAAGTCACTTTTCTGTCCCTATTTCCCTTTGTATGCTTAAATCTTTGAAACTACGCAACGGATTTTGATGCGGTTTTTTTTAATAGATAGAGTGATTCAAGAGGAAGGTTTATATGTATAATACATGCATAATATAGCCGTGCGAAGCCGGGGCGGGTCGCTAGTATAAAACAAAGTCACTTTTCTGTCCCTATTTCCCTTTGTATGCTTAAATCTTTGAAACTACGCAACGGATTTTGATGCGGTTTTTTTAATAGATAGAGTGATTAACGAGGAAGGTTTTTAGATATAATACATTTTAGATAAAATGCATAATACAGCCGTGCGAAGCCGGGGCGGGTCGCTAGTGTACTATAAATAAAAAAATCATATAGTACTTAGTTATATAAATTAGAAAATGACAACATACGGTCATCATATCAGAAAAAATGATGATTCAGCAATGCTTAGTCAGTTTTATCGAGGATATGATAAAAGCAGCCTACGTTACGCCTCCACGCTGCCTGAGGCAAATTTCAAGCTCTCCTAAATTATCGAAATACTTCGTTCAATTGTAGAGAAAAACTAGATTTTACACGCGATTTCCTCAAATTCTTTCTTAGTAAATGACTACATCATAATAGCTATCTGTAGGTTTTTTTTAGCTAGCTTCTAGCATTTTTTGGCGGATGCCTACGTCATAGCTTTTTGAATGCGGAATTTTAGTTCGATCCGTACATTATTGTGAACTTTGCGTTGATATATTATTATCAGTCAGTCAACTTAGATTTTTTTTATTTATATTACGCAGATGAAACCGCATTTGAAAAGCTATCAATAGTTAGAAGTACAAGGTTTTACACGAAAACGTCAGATGCAAGACTCCATTGAATATATTATTTACACCAAACTAAAACCCAATATTAACTACCTAATTGCTACTATTTGCTACCTTTTCTAAATTGGTACCTCAGTAACAACAAAAATAATTGAGAAGAAGAAGTCCTCCATGGCGTTTCCGCCAACAACGAAAAGCTTGGGTAGATTAAATTTTTAAAGGTGATGGGAGTGGAGGTGGTTTGCGAAACCGAACTTTGTTTTAAAGCTCCTGTTGCAAGAATGGCAGAAATAAGAAACAAAGGTGTTCGGGCATTAAAACGTCAGTTTGGCCAGATCATTGGTGTTTTACCATGATCTAACATTGTTAGTTTTATGCTTTATTTACTACCGAATTGGTCATATCTCTAGTAGTCTATGCCCTCAATCAATGCTAAGGAAAATAATGTGATATCTATAGGCAGATAATATTAAATATTTTATCTCCTAGACTCTGTAGTAACATTCATAAATAGAAGTCGATATCTAATCTATACGATCAGATTTATGTAGGTAATGTAGTAGGTATATTTTTATAGTTTTTATCGTGTTAGAAACCGATAAACTGGCGACAATCCTACCTACTTATGTATAATCCTTTGGGTAAGCTTGTGGCAATTGACTACTTACTTATATACCTACCTACACATCTATCTATATTAAGATTGACTTATTTATCTACAACCTACGAGTAATAAGGGCCACTAAAAAAAATTAAGATTTTAGTAACCGACTTCAAAAAAACCTGAAAACAAAAATTTAAAAAACCTGAATAGAAAAACCAAAAAGTAACTGATTGAAGAGTTTTCTGTTGAGAAGGTCGTTTCAGATATTCCATTTATCGGTAACTATTCGTTTATGGGCCAATTTTACTGGTGGAAATCAAAAACTGAGCAATTTGCTGCACTCTCGAGGTGTAATTCTGTTCATCACTCCGAAGATTCTCATCAGATCCTCACCAAATTTTCTATGGGACCACCCCTAAGGTATCACCTTTCGAACACAAAAAGAATCATCTCAATCGGTTGAGCCGTCTTTGAATGATCGCGTAACATACACACAAAAAAACAACAACATACAGACGAATTTAGAACCTCCTCCTTTTTTTAAGGCTGTTATAAAGGTTTTTTAAAACCCTAGATATTAGTGACAAAATAACAAGAAAATAAACAAATGAATTGTTTTTCAGACTGACAAGCACATCATCACTTCACTTCACTATCACTACATAGTATAAAACAAAGTCGCTTTCTCTGTCCCTATGTCCCTATACCCCTTTGTATGCTTAAATCTTTAAAACTACGCAACGGATTTTGATGCGGTTTTTTTTAATAGATAGAGTGATTCAAGAGGAAGGTTTATATGAATAACACATGCATAATATAGCCGTGCGAAGCCGGGATGGGTCGCTAGTTGACAATAAAGCAAATATTTATATAATGACCTTTTTTTAAGTAGTTTAATAGTCCCTATTTTTACGAAATATTTAGTTTTTAATTAAGGTGCATGGCAGGTGTTCTACATAAATAGTAGGCGGGTGTGAAACCGCGAGGTGCAGCTAGTTCTTTCAATATAATAACATCAATAATGCCTTATTAAATTATGTGAAAAAATCTTTTTGAAACTTGCTGTAAGTCATTCTACACGTGCAGCGTTTGGGCCTGCTAATCTCGGTGGTCACACAGTGACCTGGCATCCAATACAATAATGCAGGATACTGTTGGGGCTGTCGTGGAGGTGCAGTACATCTGGAACGTTTGCGAAGACGAACATATTGTGGATGACTTTTACGCCAATCGATCGGCCCCTGCGCCTGTTACAAGGACCAATAGGACTCTACCATGCTACGTCACTAAGTGAAGCTCCAGTGAAGTGAACCTTAATAGCATTAGTTCATAAGTAATATTGTTACCATGGATGTAATATTTATACTTACTTACTAGTCCATGATTGTTACTAACACTATGTACGGTCGGTTGCATAATTGCAGACCTATCGTAGAGCTGCAAAACAGCTGTTAAAAGAATATTTTCAACACAAGCACCTGCTTTATTTGAAGTTTAAAGTCTTTTAACGAATGAATTTATCAAACAAAAATTATTAGAATGAAAACATTCCAATAATAGTAATTTTAGAAGTCTACGGTGGGTTTGTAATTATGCTGCTGACCGTACGTATGTCTGAAATAGAAATTAATTTATATATTCTAAATTTTTCACTTACAACAACCAAGTATACAAAAACAACCAAGTTGTGTTAACAGCGGGGCATGGCCCAGGCTATCAATGTGCTACAAAGAGAGATAAATGCATGCCTTATATAAATCTGATGCTTGATTCAACCAACGAAGGAGAGCCGAGCTGAGGGTTTTGATCGAACCTATTCTCTATTAATCCGTTTGCCAATACGACTATTGGAACAATAACTGTCGAATCAACGTCCAACATGGCAGTAATCTCCTAGCCAAATCCACGATAAAACAAACATTCAAATTAATTATATATTTCTGTAAAGTTACCCCATTATATAATAATATTTAGTTTAATATAATAAATCGAACAACTACTAGATTTCGATTTCTAGCAGTGGGAATAATCGTCTCCCTATGGACGCAAGAGAATAATTTCTTGTTTTCATTTAAAAAAAATGTTACAGTGAAAAATTGTAAAAAAATGTTACAGTAAAAATTATTAAATTAAAAGACGGACAGACTATTTAATAGTTGCGAGCAGGGTTATCATCATATGAAGATGATGGTAATTCATTTAAAATACTGCTTATTATTTACAAGACGATATTATCTCCATAAGATTTGTTTTTAATAAAAATAAGAAATTATTCTATAGTGTGTATAGGATTATTGTAACTGCGAGAATTCTGTTTTACCGTGTATATGATTCAAACAAATATTTTAAAAATTGAACATTATTTCAAAGCAGTCTCTTATAGAAATAATTAATGAGAACCTCTGTTGAAGACATTATAATGGTAGCTAACAGCCACTAAACGGCAATCACAAACAAATATAGAAAACGAAGAAGTCGATTTAATTTATTATTTTCTACGTTTGCAGTTTTCTTTGCAGACGTTAATTAAACTGGTTTTGACGTGACAACGTTTTATAAATTGGTTTGCCGGGTGACACTTCAAGAAACTGCGTTACGCTCCGCTCACGTTATGCGCTCACAATGAGAGCGAGTGAGAGGCACGCGGGCATGGTTAGCCCGCCTAAGAGCGAGAGAGACAGACATAAAAAGTGAAAGGCACGCGTCCCTTCCACTCGAGCACAGTTGTTGTCACGTAAAACTTTCGCCCGTATACCGACTTTACAGGCAACCAGTTTTTTTAAAACAGCTATAGCTACTACTGAATAAAGTAGAAACAGGACACGATTCGAGAGCACAAATTGAGTGGTTCCAATCGCCTGAAGAAAAATAATAAAATAAATTAATCAGCAAATGAAACCGCTGGTCGTGCTTAAGATGGTCTTACGCACCTGAATACTCGACATGCGTAGAAGCGAGTAAACGACCTACCCCGCTACTATAAATATAAAATTTTAAAGCCTTGACTGACTGATAATATCAACGCACAGCTCAAGCCAAATCGGATCAGACAGGATAGGATCGGGCTAAAATTTGACACACAATAGGCATCGGCTGAGAAACGATTTTGAAAACCCTTACGAAGACGAAATCGCGAGTGAAAACTATTCGTTAATATAAATAAATAAATAATAAATAAATATTGCAGGACATTCCACACATCGCCATCTAGCCCCAAGCTAAGTAACTACACTTGTGTTATGGGTGCTAGACAACGGATATACTACTTATATACTTTTCTTTTGTAAATATATACTTATAATACATAGAAACAACCAGACCACAGACAAATATCTAAGCATAAATACTTGTCTGTGGCGGGAATCGAACCCGCAACCCTGTGTTTGGCAGTCCGGCATGGTAACCATTGTGCCAACTGGGTCGTCAATATACCAGTTAACTGGTAATAACACAGATTCAATTAACAATGAACTTCAAACAAAAGCTTTGCTCAAAGATATTAATAATGTACGATATCCACAAAAGCTCTGAACAAAACTTGATTATTGATCGCCCGACAACCTTAATGCAACTAGGTTTCAATTTCTGAAATTCCCTAAGATACCATCTTATTTTTACAGTTTATTATTAAATAGTCATTGCCCGCGATTTCGGACTTCATAAGGTTTGAATTTAAAAAATCTTTGTTTTTCTTAGGATACGTTATATTAGCGATCTACTTACCAAATTTTAGGCCGAGCTCTCCATAATATGTAGGGAGCTGTACGTTAAGGTGAAAGGGTACCTGCGCTCTCTCCATACAAACGTAGTCGACTGTTTCCTCCCTGAATAATGACACTAGCACAAATATTTTTGTGCAATAAAACCTATAACTGCCATGACTATGCCCCTATGTTTTTCTAACTTGTCCTAACTTAGTTTTTAAGACGATTCCAAGTGATCATGTATATATACATAAGCATCGAAAGGAATAAAGAAATTTGACTTTGACTTTGGTTTTTTATCAGTTTCTAATTATCATAAAAATTAAAATATAAAAAATTAAAAAAAAAGAAACAAAAAAATAGGGGCATGGTCATGACAGTTATAAGTTTAATGCACCAAAAATATTTGCTCCAGTATTATCAAGGGAGAAAACAGTAAACTACGTTTATAATAGTTTGTATGGAAAGAGCCCCAGGTACCCTTTCCTCTTAATATAGTCTGGACTTTAATTTTTATATTTGTATATTATTGCGCCGCGCCGCCGCCATCACTGTTGTTTAATGCTTGTCATGCCAGTTTGTCTAGAGCTTTAGTTGTAAACACATATCCTACTAATATTATAAATGTGAAAGTTTGTGTGTGTGTATGTATGTTTGTTACTCCTTCACGCAAAAACTACTGGACCTATTGCGATTAAACTCGGTATCTAGATCGCTGGAGACCTGGATTAACACATAGGCTACTTTTTATCCCGATATTCCCACGGGATCGGGATTTACGCGGGTGAAACCGCGGGGCGCAGCTAGTTCTTATATAATTTAACCACCCTCTGTCACCGACTAGAATGTAAACAATTCCAATAAATGAGCAACAAGGAAGTTATTAAAGTTTGTGGTGCACAAGAATTATCAGTGGTCCGTGAAGCGGTTTCAATATGCAGACATCTTGTTAATAAAACATATTAAAATATTTTTTCATTACTCATACTCCGAAAGTAGGTCTAAATATGCCTGAAGAGCGTGTAGAAAATAAAATTTCCAGCCCTAGGGCTTTTCGCTTTCACTGACAGCTGTCATGTCAAATTATGGCTTCGCACGACTTGTGCAATCTGCATGTAGCCAGTATCAGTATCATTACGCATTAGGAACTTCAAAAACCTAACCTCCTTGCTTTTTTTTTACACCAAAGAATAATAATTATGGCTTGGCACGGCTCATGCATACTGCCAGAGTTTAGTACTTAGTAACTTTTTTAATGTATAACCTCTTTGGTCCCAACCTTGTAAGAGGATCAGGTAGTATGGACACATGAGTACCTACTCATGTGGTATGGAGTCTCATAGTCTCATTCACTCTCGTTGTTAGGAAGAATTTTATGTATTATTCGTAATGAAAAGCACAGTGTTTACCTCGGGTGAAAGACTCATTAAGTCCCTCGAACTATTAGCGCCCTCGCTACGCTCGGGCGCCAAACTCCGTCTCGGGACTTGTCATGAGTGACTTTCACACCTAGGATAACAATGTACTATTAATTATTTCAACATATCGCCAATGTTTTTCATCAATTAATTTTAATTAACAATCGGATCAGCCGCTGGCCATTGGTTTTGCAATTCAAGTGGCTGAAATTGGTACATGCTTTGGGAGGAATAAGGATAAGTTGTTAATTAGGGGTTTCAAATGAAATGGATATTTTTCGGAAGAAAAGATAGCAATCAACGCTCAGTAGTTTCCTCCGGGGAAGGCTAATTTTGGTAATTCATTCATTCAATTGATTCTAATACCAAGTATCATCAAAATCAGTCCATGTGTTTCATTATTAATGATATCTTTGCATACGACGTAGTGTCCTATAGTGGACAGACCAAAGAGGTTACATCTACCTACTCAATGGCGAAAACTAATTCGTAGTCGTTCCGGAGATTAACCCATTCAAACTAACAAACATTTATTATAGACCTTAGAAGATAGCATAGGCTAGGTACATTTAATAACGGTCGTAGACTTACCAGGGTGACACATAATAAAAATAAATACTTTTTTATTAAGCTATTGCATAGCTTTTATCGCGGGCTTTGAGCGCGGCAACCGAATCAAGAAATTCCGTAACGAAAATAAAACCTAACACCCCCACTCCGCCTACCATGAAGCTCGGCTGAGCGTTCGCTTAACGTGTATGTAAATGGTACGATTGTACGAAGCTCGCACGATGCAATAGCTTTACCGTGGCAGTCCCCGAGTGCCACACATTTTTTTAAATATTAGCAGCATATTAAGAATGGATAGAGATAAATGGGCTAAAACAGCCAAGCTCCGGGTGCTTGGCGAAGTCGAGGTTGGCCACGAAATCGTTGGCGAGATGGCCTCGACCGCCTCGAGCCTGCTTGGCTGGAGGTGGCCCAGGACCGCGACCGATGGAGGGAAATAGGGGGAGACCTTTGCCCAGCCGTGGGATACTAGGGATTACATTAAAATAGCAGGTACTTAAATAACTAGTATCAATAGGAATAATTAAGAAAATAACTTCTAAATGTTACTTAAAAGTACCTTTTTTTTTAAACAAATAAAGTTTCCGTCGACGCAAATACACTTGTCTAGAGCTATTAATTGCGAAAAAGTATTGCAGTTTGTGTAGACTGATCTAATTACTCGGATCCTAATGCAAGTGCAGATCGTAAGACTTAGAGCAACGCATAATTGGATTCTTGACTAAGTGATTCAGTTTTATTTAAAAAAAAAAATATTTAAGAAAAACTTAAGTCGTAATGATAATTTTTTTGTGAATCAAGCCTGCCTACATAAATGTCTTCATGATAAAATTCTTTAAAATGAGATATTATACTTCACTATCACTATCATCATCACTATCACTATCATCACTATCACTATCACTACATAGTATAAAACAAAGTCGCTTTCTCTGTCCCTATGTTCCTATATCCCTATGTCCCTTTGTATGCTTAAATCTTTAAAACTACGCTACGGATTTTGATGCGGTTTTTTTAATTGATAGAGTGATTAAAGAGGAAGGTTTTTAGATATAATACATGCGTAATATAGCCGTGCGAAGCCGGGACGGGTCGCTAGTTCTGTTATAAATACTTAAATGTTACTTTAGCAAACTTTATTTATGTATTTTGAGGAAACTAAGATTTTATTTATTATTTATTTATTTTGTGTGTAGGTATCTAGGAGGAATTTTTAAAACTAAGAAACATGGAAAACTTAATATTAATGTTTTTACCCGACAATAGCGAAGGCAAAAAAGGAGGGTTAAATTAGGTCCATATAAATCTTCTAGACCTAATAATAATAACCTGTATCAATGTTTGAGATGTTTGTTGGATGGATAAAATAAGGAATGAGTTTATTAGAGGAAGCCTGAAAGTAGCACCGATTACTGAAAAAATAAAAGGGAACCGTTTAAGTTAGTATGGACATGTGATGAAAAGAGAGGAGACGCATGTGACTAGAAGAGTGATGAGTATGAATGTAGAGGGATGGAGAGGAAGAGGACGACCGAAGAAACGACGGATGGACTGCATGAGACAAGACATGAGAGAGATGAATGTGAACGATGAGATGACGACTAATAGGTGTAAGGTAAAAGACATACTGCGCCGACCCCAAATAAATTGGGATAAGCGCAGAAAGATAATGATGATCAATGTTTGAGACCCATTATTATTTTGTTTGTAATAGAACACCAAATTCCTACAAAATTAATCAGATACAATCCATAGAAACAAACATCAAAGACCGACCATCCAGAACAGTTTCACTATAATGATTATCCAATATTTAATACTAATGTGTTTGGATATAATAGATCTATCAAAACCACAACTACGATACGTAATGGAACAAATATTTATTAGTTTTCTCAATCTGTTTGATCAGGACTCTTATTATTTGGAGTAGCGATGAATCATGTCGGAAGTAGATTCAAGTGGAAAAGTTAATGTTATAACCTAATTCTCAGCCACAGTAATCACTTCAATTATCTGTACTTACTCTTTTTTTAGGGTTTTGTACCTCAAAAGTTAAAAAAAAGGAACCCATAAAAGATCACTCTCTTGTCCTTCTGTCCGCTGTGTCACCATCGATTTGCTCAGGAACGGGTGAACCTAGCAAGTTGATTTTTTTACCAGATACTGAAGTCTATAGTCCCTATTAGGTGTATAAAAATCAAGGTCCTGAGTCAACACAATAAAAAGGTATAGGCAAATTTAGATTTTGGCGAAAACTTTTATCAAAATTTATTTTTAAGGCGCTCAGACGCACTATATACTCCAACGGGTTCCTTACTTGCCTTAGTGTGTCTGGAATACCCGACGGCAACCTGAACTTACCACAAGTTTTATAATAATAGTAGGTATTCGATAGAACGGAGTCTAACCCGCGATATTTGCTAGCACGGCCGTCAACTCTTGGTAGAGTCAATCGTCCCCGATGGTGCCTATAAGAATAACGACATCTTTATTTAATAATAAATACCTACAAAAAGTGACTTTCAACAAAACAGCCTACTTTTCAAATGTATAAAATATTATGTAGAATCATACACTTAGGGTAGGTATATATGTAGAATCATACACTTAGGGTAGGTATATATAGCCCTGCCGCGGTCGAATCGCACCCGTTCCCGCAGCCCCGACATCACGGCGAGAGAGGAACCGGTGGAGTTTTAGTGGGTAAACCTCTGGCCGGCCACCACCTTCAGGCCAGCAGGGAGCCCCACATACCCTCGCTACTCCCCCCCCCGGGGAGTGGCGGGATGATGCATAAGGCGCATTTCTCCACCATAAAAAAAAAAAAAAAAAAGGTATATATAGCCCACCGCGCCGCAAGTCGTTTTTTCAATGATTGGAAAAAATAAAAAAGTTTTGTATTATTATTCTAACAAAATATTAGTTAACTGACAAAAAGTATCTAATAGGAACCTAGATATTATAATTGAAGTGAAAACTTCTTATGGCGCGTTGGGCAGTTTTGTGGGTGAGAATTTTCAGCCGTTCTCGCGACAGACGACAGATTTTCTCGCGACAGATGAGATTTTACACAGATATACAGTTTTTTAATTTGGCTGTGAGTGTATTAAGACGTACATATGGTATTTTTTAACGGACGACTATTGACGGACGACAAATGTCGGACGACAAATGTCGGACGACTATTGACGGACGACAAATGTCGGACGACTATTTGTCGGACGACTATTTGTCGGGCGACTATTTGTAGGACGACTATTTGTCGGACGACTATTGACGGACGACAAATGTCGGACGACTATTTGTCGGACGACTATTGACGGACGACAAATGTCGGACGACTATTTGTTGGACGACAAATGTCGGACGACTACAAATAGTCGACGACAAATAGTCGTCCGACTATTTTTTTTTTTCATCTAAAACTCTTTTTGCGTATGTTCTCGCGACAGATGAGATTTTATTTTTTAATACGTCTGTATAGACCTAAATAATTACCTACCTATTGCTACTTATATCACTGCTAAAACCGTTTTACTCTCTCCCCGTATTCCTTCCAAATGAATGGATAGAGATTGCCTAAAAGCATAACAGGATTAACCAGACTGGATTGCTGCAAAATCTCAATGTTTGTTCGTAAATCGAAACTCACGACAACGTACGGTCGGCTGCATAATTGCAGACCCACCGTAGAGCTCCAAATCGGCTGTTATAAGAATGTTTTCAACACAAACAACGTTCTAGGCACCTGCTTCAGTTGAAGTTTAAAGTCTTCTAACTCATGAATTTATCAAACGAAATTATTAGAATGCAAACATTCCAATAATAGTAATTTTAGAACTCTACCGGGGGCTGCAATTATGCAGCAGACTGTACCTAATGCCTAAATCGGAACCTAAACGTACTCACTCACTCACTGGCTGGCTGAGTTCGCTAGGTCCATAACATGGAATTTGCAAGTAAGTTACCACTGAGAAAATAAATTTTTATTTTTTATAGTGTGTGGCCTGCACTGAGCTATCTGAAAATATTTTTAATGGAAAAAATGCTATGCAATATACTTGACTGAGTGGCGTAATTGGTAAGCGCACCTAGACGGTATTCAGGTTGTGTGAGTTCGAGTCTCGTTTCAGTATCAATTTTTGAAGACGCATTTTTCCTTTTAAAATATAGTAACTGAGAAAATATTAAGAAATTACTTAATTACCTTAGATAAATGATACCACTTATAATTTCGTAAAACATTTTATTTAATAACAATAATAGAACAAATATAAGGCTGTATATAGGCTCATATTCAAAAAGAAAGTATTGAGTGTTGTTGAGTTATTAATCAATGTTACTGAACAAGGCTCTTACTTCTTATAGAATACACAGAGTACCAAATCAAATTAAAGTACCATTATTATCACTCACTACTCATACCATAGATGCTTTCAATGGCTTGATTCAGAGCAACTGTGGTATGTGAGTGGCCAACTCAATACTGATGATAGTTACCCGTCAAAGAGTGCCGACAATCGAGTGCATAGAGTTGTCAATAATCAAGTGCACAAAACAGTGCAACACCACGCTTGATCCAATGAGACTGTGGTTTGTGAGTGATCAATTCTCTAGTAATGATGACGTAGTTAGTAAAGTTACCCGTCAAACAGTGCCGGCAATTGAGTGCATAGAGTTTTTTATAATCAAGTGCACAAAACAGTGCAATACCACGCTTGAACAATGCGACTGTGGTTTAAGAGTGGCTAACTCTATAGCCATTATGATGAAGTTAGTAAATTTACCCTATAAAGAGTGTCGGCAATTGAGTTCATAGAGTTTTCAATAATCAAGTGCATAAAACATCCAATGGTTTATGAGTGATCAATAGAGATGATGACGAGTTACCCGTCAGAAAGTGCCGGCAATTGAGTGCATAGAGTTTTCAATAATCAAGTGCACAAAACAGTGCAACACCACGCTTGATCCAATGTGACTGTGGTTTGTGAGTGGCCAACTCTATAGTCATGACATAATTGGTAGAATGACCCGTTGTTGAGAGTGTGCCGGCACGTACCAGAGTCTTGTATGTTGGACACAAATAGAGGCCCTGTTGAAGCGTGTGGTTCTGTTCCGGTTTCATGTATATTATTGCCATGTCTGAAAGAAAAGATAATCGATGGAATCCCTGCTAATATTCTTACTTTCCTAGTAATAATACTATTTACATTTATATAAATTTCTTTATTATTTATTTAATACTAGCATCACCTTTTTTTACACATGATTGTGGGATTCCTGCCTAGCTGCTTGATAAGCTGAGGTTTCTTAGAATCAAAATTAAATGCTTTCCATAGGTAAGTATACAATATTTAATGAGGAAACATTTACGAGAAAACAACTGACTATCTGTCTGTCCTATATGAACGTTGTTGAGCGAGTAAGTCGCCGCGCTCGCCGTGGAAGGTTTTAGAACCTGCAGTTCGTCTTCATCAATCGTAGGCATGTGTGTATCTGTGTGCACACATGCTAGGCCTCGACAATGATAGGTCAGCGTTTGACCACGATCACACCTGCCCGATGGTAGGTGACGATGCGGCCTAAGATGTAACACGCCTTCCTAGAAGATACCTATTCACTCGCGACTTGAAGACCAAATTGTACACGCGCAGTTCACCCGCAGTTTCACCCGCGTAACTCTTGATCCCTTGGGAATATCGGGATAAAAAGTAGCCTATAACATCCCCAATGTATATTTATACCAAGATTCATCAAAATCGGTCCAGTAGTTTTGGAGCCTATTCAATTCAAACAAACGAACAATCAAATCTTTCCTCTTTATAATATTAGTAATTTCTTTCGTATTTATAGTCTATACTCCATGTATAGACTATAAATACGAAAGAAATTACTTTTAAAAGAATCTGCTATCAAAAGTCTACGGCTTTAGATGCTACAGAAATGTCGGGAATCCGTATTTTAGGACCCAAAGTCCTACTTTTTAAAGGGCCTTTTTTACCTAACTACGGCAAAGCCAAAAGAAAGTTAAATTTTAACCCGTATACATCTGTGGGAAAATTGGTCGCGATCGCGTTTTGGTTAATTATTTTGAAAATCATCTTAACATTTCCCACACATAACTTCAAAAATAATTTATTTATTTTTAGACCCCCTATAGGCACCCTACCTCTAGAATCGCATATATCAGACAAACGCGTGTACCCTGATACCTGATATCGTTCGATTTATCGTAGCGACACAAACACTCAATCCATCGATATATCCTCTCGTATAACCCTAACACTGACTGATTGTGAGTTATTTATGTCTACTATTTATTGTTATAAACGAAAATTTAATCTATATTTAGTTTTAAGTAATTTTTAGGGTTCCTGAAACCTTAAAAGATCACTCTATTGTCAGTGTGTTTTATGAATATTGCGATCGATTTTTTTGGGCTAATACGATATCGGTTCCTAGCTAGTTTCAATGTTCATTCTGAGAATTGAATAATATGCGCATTGAACATTCTGAGAATTCAACAACATGCGCATTGAATATTCTGAGAATTAAACGACTAGGTGGACAGACGAAGCCGTTGGCGTTGGTCGCAGAGAGCATGCGGTCGATCGATAGATAGATAACTTTATTTGTACAACACAGAAAGAAACAGAACACGATAAACACAAAGTAAACTAATAGCTAGAAAGAATAAGTTGTACAAATGGGCGGCCTTATCGCTGAAAGTGATTTCTTCCAGGCAACCTTTGGATGGAAAAGAACTGAGAGACTGATCTGGGAGACTTTGGGGGAGGCCCATGTTCAGCATATTAAAAAATATTTATTTTTACTTTTTAGACATCATAGGATTCAGTCATAGTGGTTTTCAGGCATTTTGGGAAACAGTCTTTTTGGCATTCAGGGGTATCGAAAATAAGGTTTTAGAGATTCAGTCCAATCGTCACGTAAGCGTCTTGTGGCTGATATGATGATGGTAGATATTGGCTATTTTTTCCAACTTACACAGTTAAACCATATGGGGCACATAGAAATAATTATAGTAAATAAGTTTATTGTTTTAAAGTCACCTGTATGAAGTTCCTTAGGTCTGCTCTCTTCTAGAGACATGTCTGCCATGTTCCACTTGGCTCCCTCCAGATATAGACCTCGGACACAACAGCCGTCATCTGGTTTCTTCGGTGGAGCAGTTGCCAGGGGCTATGGAGAATATACATACTTGTTTTATTGAACATTGGAATTTTATCCGCGTGAATCTCGCGCTCTTTTACGGGAAAGTAATTCCTTATTCTGAGATACTTTTAAAAAGTGTTGGCCACAGCCATTTCCTAACCAATGCACACAAATATTATTACATTGCCTTTATTTAAAAAATACCTACTTCTTCTTCTCAAAAAAAATGATAGTCTACTTTTAAAATCAGTTATTTCGGGTCAGCAACAAACCACTAATAAAAGCAGCTAAACTAATATGATATCAATAAAACAACCATAAAATATTATAACACTTCCAGAAACATATCGGAAAATACATTATGATCACTGAAACGACATCAAAATGGATATATTAGACAATAATCTGAACAAACCGACATTAACATTATTATCTAACTAACATTTATTTGATGGAAATATACAGACGTAATAAAATTAAGATATGCTTGGAAATCTAATAAATATAGGCATTTGTTATGAAAAAAAAAATCCTACCCTAAAAAATAATCTCATTTTGAGACGCATATTTTTTTTCTGTATTTACTTAATGAGGAAAGAAAATAAAATGGCCCAGGTCCAGATGTTCTGTTCTTATTATTTGTATATAGTAGTGAAAAATTCCGCAACTGTCTATAGCTATTACGGTTCATGAGATACAGCCTGGTGACAGACAGACAGTGGAGTCTTAGTAATAGGGCCCCGTTTCACCCTTAGGATACGGAACCGTATAAACGAATTTCAAGAACTTAAGAGAGTCATCGAGTTTTCGATACGCGGCGCGAGTAGGTATTTTCAAAAATGACCCGTATCGTGCGATAGAGAGTTTAAGTTCGAACGTAATTGCCTTAATTTTGCTTTCAAATAATATTGCGGGCCGTAACGTTTTTACCCCTTTTATCCTTCACTAAATAAAATAAATTTGGTCTCATTTAATTCACTGCATCTTATTCTAGGTTTAAACGTTTTTTTCTTTTTTGGTAATTCAGTTTGGTCTATTAAAAACAATTGAAACGCTCGATGAAATTTTTAAGTCAAAAATATAGATATTCAGATACTAATAACTTTTATCTTAGGCAATATTTCTTTAAAATAAAAACGGTTAAACCTAGTTTTCCATTAGATCTAGAACATTTTCAAAAATGATCAAAATCGGACTTCGTTTATGGGTGGGAAAACGTTACCGCTTTTTGTATGGAAATTTACAGCCTCACACTGGTCTTAAAGGTAAGTACAAAATGTCAAAGAATTAAAATCCATACCTCAAAAGCGTAAGAGACAGTGTCGATAGCAATAACATGTTTTCTGGCGTAGTTCTGCAAGGCACCGGTAAGGAAAGCTTGAGGGAAATAGAAGCCCGATATCCAGAACACCTTGGGTATACCCTGGTCTGCCCAGGTCTGCATGAACTGGACCCGGAGGCATAGGTCTTTGACCCATGCACCTGAACAAAAGAGATTTTTTTACTACTTGACGACCCAGTTGGCACAATGGTCACCCTGCCGGACTGCCAAACACAGGTTTGCGGGTTCGATTCCCGCCTCAGCGTGCCTAGCATGAAGACCAAAACACGATACGATAAAGCGATATAACTACATCAACTCTCAAAATATTATTATGATAGATAAAGCCACCATGTTGAATTTTTATTACAAATTGCGATAAAAATTTATGATAAAAATTCAACATGGCGGCTTTATCTAACATATTTTGAGACTTGATGTAGTTATATCGCTTTATCGTATCGTGTTTTGGTCTTCATGCTAGGCAGGCAGACATGTATTCATGCTTAGATATTTTGTCTGTGGTCTGGTTGTTTCTATGTATTAAGTATAGGAAAGACATATATATTTACAAAATAAAAGTATATAAGTAGTGTATCCATTGTCTAGCACCCATAACAAAAACTTAGCTTGGGGCTAGATGGCGATGTTTGAAATGTCCTGCAATATTTATTATTTATTAGTTTGAATGTTTGTAGAGTATGGTTTAAACTACTGAACTGATTTTAATCCTTACTTGATATGATACTTTGAATTTTAAGAATTAATATAGCGAAAAAATCAAACGAATAAAAAACCGACCAAGTGCAAGTCGAATTCGCGCACGAAGGACTCCGTACTATTATATTCATTTTTAATATATATTTGTTGTTATAGCGGCTACTGAAATTCATAATCTGTGAAAATTTCAACTCTCTAGCTATCACGGTTCACGATATACAGCCTGGTGACAGAGACGGACAGACAGATAGTTTAGTCTTAGTAAAAGGGTTCCGGGAACCCAAAAAGACCTACGGCAATTGAGCACAAGTGGGTTATCAGCGTAAATGGTGTTGATTTAAAATCAAGATTAATGTCGCTTGCGTGAGACATAATTTTATCAGTTTGATACTTAGACAGTTGATTAATCTTAATTGTTTACCTATTATTTGTTATGCAGATGAACCTTAATATCTTATTTCGATCAACTTAGAAAATAGCAGAAAAAAACGGCCAACTGCAACTCAAATAACGCCTAGTTCGGTTTCCAACATAAATCTTAAGACATTTCAGAAACAAGACATTTTTGATCGGAGGCACATTTTAATCGCATAAAAAAATGTTTTCTCAAGCAAGATCTTAAGTTCCTGTTTGAGTTGAAGATTTAGTATTTCAACTCAGGAACTTATTAGACAAATATTACCACTACATAGTATACAAAAACATAATCGTCCTTTTACCGTAGTCGGGTAACAAAGTCGCTTCCTTACTGTCCCTATATATTAATATGCTATATATTAATTAGATCTTCAAAACTACGCAACGGATTTCGATGCGGTTTTTTTAATAGAGTAATTCAAGAGAAGGATTTTAGTATATAAAACAAACTACCACGCGTACGAAGTCGCGGGCAACATCTAATTAGAATTAAAACATTCTAATAATAGTAATTTTAGAACTCTACAGTGAGTCTGAAATTCTGTTGCCTACCGTAAGAAATGCAAACAAAAGACATGAACGTATCACTCACCCACAAGTTTCTTTTACCTTTAACGTACAATAAAATGCCAATCATATTAACATTTATGTCAAAAGATCTTTGTGGGGAAAATATAGATTAAAATCCCACGTATATTTTATCTATTTGTCGCTGTGAATACCTAAACCTATTCGTAACTTGATAAATAGATATCTATTTCACATTGAATATGAATCAAATGAAAAGAAGTGGGCTTTGATGATTCATTCGCTAGTTCGCTACTACCTATTGATTCATAAATACATTTTTATAGGTACTCTGAAAGTTCCGAGGTTGATGAAATATTGTTTTGATACAGTTAATTCTTGAGATTAAAATAGGGTATTTTTATTTCAGATATTCCCAAGGAATTTGGACGCGTGCTAGTTTAATAAATTTTTGTTTCTTTATTTACTAGCGACCCGCCCCGGTTTCGCACGGCTATATTATGCATGTATTATACAAATAAACCTTCCTCTTGAATCACTCTATCTTTAAAAAAAACCGCATCAAAATCCGTTGCTAAGTTTTAAAGATCTAAGCATACAAAGGGAAATAGGGACGGCGAAAAGTGACTTTATTTTATACCATTACACACAAACATAAATACTTGAATTAAAAGTACTCAGTGTGATTATTATTTTCAACATGTTAGCTATGTCTTTAGTTGTGTGAGTGGTATAAGCCGTCACCCGCTACACCAACCGACGTGGGTTCGATCCACAGGTTACGTTGTTACACTGCATGGAGTGTTTAAAATAGTGTTGCACAGGAATGTAAACGTTACGCTACTAGTGAACTTTTAAGCGCTGATTGTACCTATGACAAAAGCTACAAATATAATAAAAAATTGTTTAGGATCTATCAGAGACGTATCCACAGAAACCTTCTTGTTTAGAAAGTTAGCAAAGAGCTTCGCATCCCTTTTTCCATATATTTTGTCACTGCTTGATGGTAGGTGACGATGCGGTCTAAGATGTAGCACGCTTTCCTAGAAGATACCTATTCGTAACTTGAAGGCCCCCAAATTGTACACGTCAGGAAAGACAGACGCAGTCAACTGCTTCCATTCTTTTGCTTTACGAATAAGGAATGCCGAAGCAAAATAGTGCGAATTATGTCTGGGATTTCCACGATGAATCGCTGTTGCATATTATTATCAGTTTGCCTGGATGTATCCGTTATAAATAATAATATATTTATATCGTTACATTAATTTTTGCAAGTGACTCTTCTGACCGTTTTTATGAATGATATTCCTACTGTAGTAAAGGTGAAGATTAGCTTTGTATTGTCATACACTTCGTAACACGATTAGAGTGATTTGTCTCGATAGAAAAAAAAAACTTTAAAAAATATTACCTACATAAAACAGTTAAAATGGCCATTTCGAGTCACGCGTGGAAAGTGATAGCGTTATCGCGCGTCGCGCGCGCACATGAGTAACTAAGACCAGAGCCTAAGGTTGTTCTAGGCTGTCAAAGTTAATACGTAATTGTGACGTAATCATGTAGGGTTGGCACAGGTGGATTATGTTAAATAAAAAAAAATGTGTATCAGTGTCTTTTATTATGGGCGTTTATTTTGGCGCGGTGACAGTGTAGGTAATCTGAATTTTGATAAAAAAAAAATGAAAGTGGGTACGAAACGTAATAAATTAGCAGGTAATGAGGAGCATCAAATTAAGTTTAAAGTAGCGGCATTATAAATCAGTTAAATCATTTTTAACTTAAATTGCTATGAATTTATCATTCTGGTAACTGAATTTATTGATTTTTTTACTCAGCTACAAGCGAAAAGATAAGACAATGAAAAACAGAAAAAGTGTTTCGAAAATTTAATTTTAGACAATCAGAAATTAAGGTGACCTGAATAATTAAATATCTCAGTTACTATAGGATTTTTAATATAAACGCCATCTAAAGATTTTTAAGCATATTGTTCCATGAAAATAATAGATGGTGAAGTGACACTGAAGCTAAAAATGAAGGTTACATTTGTGTGAACGCAAGACGTGAGAAAATTTTTAAAAAAAAGTTTTTAAGTGTTAGCTGCAGAGATATAGCTGTTTCAAGTTTGACAGCTGTCAGTTGGAATGAAGTCCTCGACGAGACCTATCACTTCCCTGTAGAACCACCAGCCCAGGACCAACAGCTGCAGAGATATAGCTGTTTTAAGTTTGACAGCTGTCAGTGGTGTCGTTACAAAAGTGTCGTTACCACTTTTGGTTTTAATTTTTTCAGTCTAACCCTCTTTCACAACGCGCGGTATGGAACTATCGTTCCAAAAATAATAAATGTTACTACTTACCTAGTGGAGTTCATAGGATAGTTAAAAAACGATATGTTTTTATGTCTTCTATTATTATTCATACACACCGTGCAGTACACCATATTTACAATTTTTAAAACCTTTACAATAATTATAAGATAAAGCTATAAAACACGCGACGCTTGACGTTTACCACATGCATGCGTGTGTCACAGCCCTATAGTCGGGCAGTGTTTGGGCACTATCCGAGCCAGTATATACCGGTTTCTCTCCGTACGTCACGGGCCGCCAGTGCTCAGGCACACACGCGCGTTAAGCTTGTAGTAGTGTACTTATCAAAGAGCCTTGTATGACACCTTACCCTCTGGTCTTAGTTACTCATGTAGCGCGCGTGGGTAAGGGATAGGGGTTTTCAGGACCTACTTCACTTTTATAGAGACACTATAAGAAACAGCTGAAACTGAACCTTTAAACTACACGCGCACAAGCTATACCTACCTACTAAATCCATTCAAGTAATTATTTTATTATATACATTAACTAGCGACCCGCCCCGGCTTCGCACGGCCTTATTATATATGTATTATACATATAAACCCTCCTCTTGAATCACTCTATCTATTAAAAAAACCGCATCAAAATCCGTTGCGTAGTTTAAAGATTTAAGCATACATAGGGATATAGGGACAGAGAAAGCGACTTTGTTTTATACTATGTAGTGATATGATATTGTTATTAAGTATCGATATAGACTTAGGGCAGTTAACATCTACTTTAACTTTCATCCTGAGTTTTACTACTACGAATCGTGCTCCAGGCTACCTAACTACAAAACTTTACTCTGTTTTGGTGTACAGTCGCTCACATCGTGGTGAACTGTACGTATATGTCAAAATTATTTATCACCCTTATGTAAAAGCATAAGTAGGCTGTATTCGTTTACTAATTTAATACCCATTTACATCTTATCCCTATTTTACTTTTCTTAAAATTATGAGAAGAACACCTATCGGGTATCTTTAAAAACTTTACCGAAGGTATAGTAAAATCACATTAAGTTGTCTGGAAATGATTATAATATAAATATTATAATGAAAAAAAAAGAAAACGAAATAATAATTTGGGAAGACGCATGACAATTAGGTAGGTATCAAAAAGAAAGAATTTATAAAATATAACAAAAAGGTACATTTAAAAGTAGCTGTGGTGATTCAGCTAGCCACAGCACGTTTGGTTGCAGCGCTAATCTTTCGGTCAAAAAATAAATTATATTTATTAATTTAGGTTCCTAAGCTTTGTGGGAAAAAAAACTCTATCGACTATCATTCAATAGGTATTTGAAAATTATCTTTAAGTTTCTCTTATCGTTTTTCATTATTTATTAAATAAAATACATTGGTATGGACATGTGATGAGAAGAGAGGAGACGCATGTGACTAGAAGAATGATGAGTACGAATGTAGACGGATGGAGAGGAAGAGGACGACCGAAGAAAAGACGGATGGACTGCGTGAGACAAGACATGAGAGAGATGAATGTGAACGATAAGATGACGACTAATAGGAGTGAATGGAAGAAAAATACATACTGCGCCGACCCCAAATAAATTGGGATAAGGGCAGGAAGATGATGATGATGACATTGGTTTGTGATCCTTAATTTATTTGCAATAGTATTTTAGCAGGATCTGTGATCATTTCCAAAGTACCGTAAGGTACTTTAAGTATTCGTAGTTGTTGGAAGATTAAGAATTAGGAACTGATCATACAAAACAACTCCGACACGGTTGTAAGTAGGTCACTTGTTGTAAATGTAATGTTAACTAATTACATCATAATATTCTTGGATGGCTGTTGTTCTACCGGTTTCTGTTTATAATATAAATTAAATTAAACCTTATCTACGCCCACTAATAATATTTTATAAAGGCGCTCCAGCCTGTACAAAATAATATTTAAGTTAGTTCCATCCAAGGAGGTCTCAATGGGTCGAAGTGTTGCTGGCTATATCAGCCCCCGATATATAAGATACTAGCGACCCGCCCCGGCTTCGCACGGCTATATTATGCATGTATTATACATATAAACCTTTCTCTTGAATCACTCTATCCATTAAAAAAACCGCATCAAAATCCGTTGCGTAGTTTTAAAGATTTAAGCATACATAGGGATATAGGGACATAGGGACAGAGAAAGCGACTTTGTTTTGTACTGTGTAGTGATAGTGAAGATCCAACGAGGTACCTTAAGCAGCCAGCCTTTAGGGCACACTTCCTAGGGATCATTTGGACTTTTAATTTTTAGTAAGCGTTACGAATTTTTATAATTTAATTGTTATATTTTATTCCTTTGATAGAGAAAAAGTAAAATAATTATGAATAAAATTTCGAGCCAAGTAAAAATGTTCAGAGTGTAGTCGCAGTCGTTGTAAAAACTGTTTCAGATGAAACCCGACCTCTCGTTTCACTTCGTACATTTTATTTATCGCCATTTCTTCTCAACGGAAATATAAATTGAAAGAGAAATTATAAGTGCTCGATTCATTCAACAAATTATTTTAAATGACAAATGTAGAGTATCGGTTTCCAGTAATTTTTCATAAGAAATTTTTATTCAAAGTTTTTGTTTTCTTTTCGGGTTTTATTAACAAAAGAAAAACAGTTTTTACATTAAAATTTGAAGACCTCATGCATAGATAATATATTTGTTTAATATTCTTTAATTCTTATAAATATAGACAAAAAGGCGAGCAAGGCAATTATGGGGCATTATGCCTTGATTCGTTAATCACGAAAACGAAAAATCTTCATAGAATAAAAAAATCGAATAAAAACCACAAGTAAAATTCAAAAAACTGAAACCTGACTTCGAATGCGATTACTTCTTCTCTTCTTCTTCTTTGTGTCAACGGCGACCAATGCAATGCACCTTTATCAAAGCACTCCCGCCCAAAACTTAGCCACGGCAATCGCATTATCTACACTCGAGGCACTTAGTAACTAAACAAAACCTCTTTGACGACCTCTGTGGCGCGTCGGGCGAACACCCGACTGCGACGCAGAAGGTTGCGGGTTCGATTCCCGCCGGGAACAAGTATTTATACTGACCATACATTCTTGTTTCTGGTTCTGGGTGTTTCCTATATGTATAATATGTATATATTTACAAAAAAAAAATAGTATATAAGTAGTTTATCCGTTATCTGGCACCCATAACACAAGCATTAAGTTGCTTAGCTTGGGGCTGGATGGCGATGTGTAATATGTCCTGAAATATTTATTTATTTATTTATTTAACAAAAAAGTCACAGGAACAAATCCATTTACTTAGATGACATTTTTCTGTTATTTTGATTTAATAACTATATTAATCCATAACTAAGAAAAATCTAATTAGGGTTTTTTTTAATTATTGTTTTTAAATTAAATATTGCATTTATTGTCATTTTCCGATTTTGGATCCAAAATTAACCGATTTTGAAACACAATTCTATCGATTTCTCATTTCATTTACCACCACAAATACTACTTGATAACTTATACCTAAAGCCAACCAAACAAACAAAGTTAACAAGAAGTTAATACCTACATTACTTATGAACACCTAGAGCCCACATGTTACTTGTAACTTAACTAATTCGTTATGAATGTATGTTCTACCTAATTAACTTGTCTTCCTTTGAAACTACAATGATTACTGAAGATTACCGTATTATACAGGATGTCCTGTATTGTGTGGATAATCCTACAGAATAATTATATATTGCAGGTTAAATATTGCAGGGCATTCCGCACACATCGTCATCTAGCCCCAAGTTAAGTAACTATATAGACTTGCGTTATGGGTGCTAGACAACGGATATACTACTTATTTCCTTTTCTTCTGTTAATATATACTTATAATATAGAAACAACCAGACCACAGACAAATATCTAAGCATAAAAATGGCAGGAATTGCCCTGTTTTGGCAGTCCGTCAACTGGGTCGCAAAAAAAGAATATTAAAAATAAAAATAATAATAAGCCGGGACGGGTCGCTAGTTAAATATAAAACTAAAATAAACACCGTATTTCTTTGTATGATACTAGATAAAAAGTTACAGAACACCACTGTTTTAATATGATCCAAAAACCAATGTAAGTATTGTAATTAGTATGTTTTTTTTTTGAGTTAACAAATAATTACATACTCGTACAGTGTACACTTCCCAATCCTTAATTTTTTAATTATATATTTTGTTATTTATTATGAGGTTTGCTTTGGAGGGCTCCACAAGTACTTAGTGGATTATTTACTCACCCTGTATACTATGATACAGGGTTATTAATAATTATAGATATTATTAAGAAACAATAACACGACAACGATTTTTGTTAAGTGAGTAGGTACTTATATTATTGTTTACTTGTTTATTTCGTGACCTTATCATCCTATCCTCATACCAAGTTTAATCAAATCGGTCTGGTAGTTTCGGAGCCAATTCATAACAAACATAAACACAAAAAAAACTTTCCCCTTTATAATATACTAGCGACCCGTCCCGGCTTCGTACGGCTATATTATGCATGTATTATACATATAAACCTTCCTCTTGAATCACTCTATCTATTAAAAAAACCCCATCAAAATCCGTTGCGTAGTTTTAAAGATTTAAGCAGTCAAAGGGAAATAGGGACAGAAAAAGCGACTTTGTTTTATACTATGTAGTGAAGTATAGATAGAGTCTATACTTTCTAATAATAACCTACTCTACTATCTCTAAATATGACTATATCATCAACTTACCCAAAGGTTTGAGACTGGGATAAGCCTTAGAACTCCACATCACAGGAACGACATTCTTCGCGAGACTTCCGGACATGTTCTCCAGGGCTTCAGACATCACAACCAGACCCTTCAGGGCTTTCAGCAGATCCCTAGGAATTCAAGAACAAACGGTTGAAAACATGTAAACCAGCGAATAAAATCAAGAGTGACATTTGACAGATGTCAATTTTCAATCGTATTGTTTTTTTTTTCGATCGTATTTTGTTTAATTTTTCAATCGTGTTTTTTCCGTTTCGATCGCCTTTTGTTAACCACTTATTTGTGAATTTGACTAAGAGGATTTCTTCCTTTTGGACAAACCATTTTGACCAGAAAGTTTGATCAGCGGGAAGGTACCGAATATACTGAACTAGATCAAATTAAAAATTCTTTTACATGCTTATATCAAGGACCACTTAAGGTAAATGTATTGATTTTATTAAATCTAGACTCGTCCATACAATTTTTAATTCGAAACTCGATTCTAGCTTTCTGCCAAACTGAAGAGACAAAATCTGGGTTTACATAATCGAAATTTTGCAACAAAGTGTAACAGTAATGTTTTTAGAACCACCAATATTCCTTGCGGTCTTGACTTTCATAAACAAGATTATTATAATCCACAAACACAACTAAAACCGTAAAACGTCATTAGTAAGAATTAATTTTTTATCACAGTTGCTTATAAAGTGTATCTTATTAAACCGCTTTTAGGCTCATAATGCAACGTATTATGCACGCGTGAGTTATATATATCCAACTAGTGCTAAAATGTTATCCCGATAAGTTAAATACATATCTTACTGCTAATTACATGTTAGGTAGATGAAACATTCTTGATTTATCTGTATCGCAATGGACTATTGTTCACTAAAAAATACTTTTCATTACTCATACTCGGAAAGTCGGTCTGAAGGTGCCTGAGAAGCGTATTGAAAATAAAATTTCCAGCCCTAGGGATTTTTGCTTTCACTGACAGCTGTCATGTCAAATTATGGCTTCGCACGGCTTGTGCAATCTGCATGTAGCCAGTATCAGTATCATTACGCATTAGGAACTTCAAAAACCTAACCTCCTTGCTTTTTTTTTACACCAAAGAATAATAATTATGGCTTGGCACGGCTCATGCATACTGCCAGAGTTTAGTACTTAGTAACTTTTTTCTCAGTAATCAAATTCAAGTAGGTATATTTAGTTCAAGATATCTTATTTAATAAAATAAATGTAAAGACGAAAATGGTCAAAGCGACCTATGACCATCTTGAGTAAAAAAAAAACTGGTGGGAAATGCTAGCATTTCCCACCAGTTTTTTAATTAATATATAATAAAGAATAATAATTATGGCTTGGCACGGCTCATGCATACTGCCAGAGTTTAGTACTTAGTAACTTTTTTCTCAGTAATCAAATTCAAGTAGGTATATTTAGTTCAAGATATCTTATTTAATAAAATAAATGTAAAGACGAAAATGGTCAAAGCGACCTATGACCATCTTGAGTAAAAAAAAAACTGGTGGGAAATGCTAGCATTTCCAAATTATTTTAAACGTTTTAATTAGTACTATTTTTTGTTATTTCATTATGTTTTTGTGTTAAGTTTAATCTGGTTTTTCATTTATGATTGTGTATTTTGTGTAAATAACATTTTCTAGACAAACCGTGTTACAAAAACTGTAAGTTAAATCTACGCGTCATTTCCCAGTGTAGGAATAACTCATTAATAAAAATTTCTTCGGTAAGTACCGCCGTATTTAAGTATTGAATACAAATAGCAGAAACCTAAAAAAACACTACATAATGTATAACCTCTTTGGTCCAAACCTTGTAAGAGGAGCAGGAAGTATGGACACATAAGTACCTACTCATGTGATATGGAGTCGCATAGTCTCATTCACTCTCGTTGTTAGGAAGAATTTTATGTATTATTCGTAATGAAAAGCACAGTGTTTACCTCGGGTGAAAAACTCATTAAGTCTCTCGAACTATTAGCTATGTAACTCCGTCTCGGGACTTGTAATAAGTGACTTTCACACCTAGGATAACAATGTACTATTACACAAGTTAATATTTAGATTTAAGGCTGTTTTAGACGATATTCTTGCAGTGCGAAAAAAATATCCTTGCGCATCCTGACTTCACGACCCAGTTGGCACAATAGTCACCATGCCTGACTGCCAAACACAGGGTTGCGGGTTCGATTCCCGCCTCAGACAAGTATTTATGGTTAGATATTTGTCTGTGGTCTGATTGTTTCTGTGTATTATATTTACAAAAGAAAAGTATATAATTTAAGTAGTATATCCGTTGTCTAGCACCCATAAAACAAGTCTAGTTATTTAGCTAGATGGCGATGTGTGGAATGTCCTGCAATATTTATCCTCTTAATCAAACATTTAGCAGACTAAAAACTAATAATTTGATGAACATTTACAATGCCATATACCTATAATTTAACTGATGTTTCCGTAAATAGTAACCACCGGAAGCGTTTATTGGTTCGATAATTGTATTCAACTAATATCGACGATTGCAATACAATTTTCATGAAGCCAACTTTGTTGATGGTATCGGTATGAATAAATTATTGCTTCATTTTTATCCGACTACGGCAAAGTCAAACGTAAATATGTAAAAAGTTTTGACTCCATAACGAATGAGGATTTACATTCTATTTAAATTTGCGAAAACATTTTTCTTACATCTTTTAAGAGGAAAGGGTACCGGGGGCTTTCTCCATACTAACTATTACAAACGTAGTCGACTGTTTTCTCCCTGGATAATGACACTAGAGCAAATATTTTTGGTGCTTATAACTTATAACTGCCATGACCATGCCCCTATTTTTTGTTTTTTATTTATTTATTTTATAATCTTAATTTCTATGATAATTAGAAAATGAAAAAAAAACAAAACATAGGGGCATAGTCATGGCAGTTATAGGTTTTATGTCACAAAAATATTTGTGCTAGTGTCATTATCCAGGGAGGAAACAGTCGACTACGTTTGTATGGAGAGAGCGACGGTACCCTTTCACCTTAATCTATCAGCTAAAAATTGATGACATTAATGTTTAAATTCACCTACGTGCAACGTTATTTATTTTATTTAAAACTTGCTTTTGCCCGCGACTTCGTCGGCGTAGTTGTCGAAAATTTGAAGTAGATTACCTTATCCCATACAAAGTTTGCCCCCCTTTTTGACCCCTTATGGGGTAGAATTTCGGAAAATCCTTTCTTAACCGATGAATAAAAAATAAATAAATAATAACAAGCTCATAATAAGCTCTGCTCTTAGGCTTACAGCGTATGCCAAAACGCCTGAGGAGCCATGTAAGAAAGTATTGAAGTCCTTAGTGAACTTACCTAAGTGAATTATTAATGACACCCAGAAGCCTGTTGTATCTTATAGCTTCTTGTATAAGCACCGTATTCAGAGACTCCTTGTATGATACTGGATATCTGTAGAACGAAAGTCATTATTTAATGCAAAATAGGCTTGAGTTTAAGCATTCCACCGGATGGTAGCGACGATAAGGTGGAGAATGTGGCATGCTCGCCTAGAAGATATCTATTCACTGTAAACTAGAAGATTTTATCTTTTACTTGTTTAATACGATAAACAGCGGAAGTACTGAAAGTAGTAGTTTCCCTGAGTGTCTAAAATTGTTAGCGTTTTTTAATGAATCGTAGATCTTTTACAATTAAAAGTAATTTTGTTAAAACTTATGACAAAATCAGTGTATTGAATTTATGATAATAGCTTTCTCCTTGAAATAGCTTTATTTATTATTTAACAAAGTCTTATGAAGATGAAGATACATCCTTAAGGAAGGAGTGAAGAGCCGAATTACTGAAATAGATATACAGGCGTAGACTGGGCGTAGACTGAAGGGAATGGAAATAAGTACCCTCACTTATTTCCATTCCCAGAATTATAATAATTATTTAAAAAAAAAACACATAATAATAAATAAAATAAATTATAAAAAATATTATACGTATACTAGCTGTCCCGGCAAACGTTGTTTTGCCATTTACAAAAAAAAACTGAAAGAAACAAAATAAAAAATAGATGTTGGCCGATTCTCAGACCTACTGAATATGCTCACAAAATTTCATGAGAATCGGTCAAGCCGTTTCGGAGGAGTTCAACTTCGAACCCCGTGACACGAGAATTTTATATATATAGGGATTTACGTACGTGGCAGCGATAAGCTTCTGGTCCAGCGCTTTGGGCAACACTTGCAGGATCTCCTTGGCCGCCTTTTCAGTCAATTCATCAGCTGACAAACCACCACCGCCGCTAACTTCTTTAGGCTGAAGGTTCTTTAGGGTATCTACATTTAAATTCATTCAATTTAGGCAAAAGTTAGACTCAAAATCGAGAGCAAACAAACAAAATAATTTACAAAATAAAAATATATAAGTTTTCCATCCTTTACCTGGCACCATAATACAAGCCTAGTTGGTTAGCTTGGGGGCTAGATGGCGCTGTTACAATAATATTATTCTATTTTATGTATGCTGTAAGTACCAGCTTATAAGCGCATGTTAATCCGCGTAGGGGTTGATTTTCCCTAAAACCTTTCTTAGCGAATGCTATCATCCCATTATCGATATACCAAATTTTATCCCGATCCGTTGATTAAATTGAATAAATGGTTGATATATCAAACAGTCAACCAGTTTGAACTTTATATTTATACTAATATTATAAAGAGGAGAGATTTTTGTATTTGTTCCAAATATACTCCGAAACTACTAGACCGATTTTGATGAAACTTAGTACGAGGATACTTTGATTAATTGGGAATAACATAGGCTACTTTTTATCCCGATATTCCCACGGGATCGGGAGTTACGCGAGTAAAACCGCGGAGCGATGATAGTTAATAGATAAAATACTAGCTTATATCCGCGACTTTGTACGCATAAAATTAATTAATACCTACATGAAGATTAATTAATACTTCATTATTATTACTAACTGAGACAAGAATTAGTTTCCGACATGGCGTAGCTGATGTTTGCGTTGCCATGGAGACCGAACAGCGAAGGATCATCGTTCAGTGGCAAAGTCCGAATGTACTTTATATAGTCTTCTACTGATGCTGATGAATGTTGCTGAAAATACGCAGCGGGATTTGAATCTGCGATATGGTTACTCTAACGCGCAGTGGTAGACGCATTACAACAAATCAAATGATAGATGTTTTTATAATTGAACTAGCTGTTGCCCGCGACTTCGTACGCCTGGTTATTTTTTTGTAAATACTAAAACCCTCCTCTTGAATCACTATATCAATTTTAAAAAAACCGCATCAAATCCGTCGTGAAGTTTAAAGATCTAAGCATACTTAGGAACAGACAGCAGGAAGCGACTTTGTTTTATACTATGTAGTGATTAATAGGTTATCGTTTAACCACTGTCTCATTCGATGGTTAGTGACGATACCTACCTATAAATTCTTGACTTGAAGACTCCTAAATAAACAGAGGTCTTCGAGAGATGCAGATAAAGGTAGGAAAACGGCCGTGTAAAGAGAACTTATCTACCGTCCTTCTTTTGTGGCTACACTAGTCTTAAGAGGAAAGGGTACCGACCTCTCTCTCCATACGAACGTAGTCGACTGTTTCCTGACTGGATAATGACATTATCACAAATATTTTTGTTTCATAAAACCTATAACTGCCGTGACTATGCCCCTATGTTTTGTTTTTTACCCTTTCACCTTAAATATCGCTTCTGGCCACAAGGTTCGACCGTAAGGTTAGATAAATCGAGCTACGTGAACTTTTTTTAGTTGATTCGATTTTAGCATCCTACCAGGCGAACTACTAAACCTTGGGATCGCGTAGTTCGACTCTATATTTTAGAATCCAACCTGGCGAACAACTATCGGAACACGGACAAGTCTGCAATTGAATTTGTTCTCACCTGTTTGTAAGACCCACTCTCATCGAACATGTACCTATCGCTGAGCACTTGGGTGCTGTAGTAGTCTGCCAATAGACACAGCAGACATCTCCTGTCCCAATCGTCAGTCACTCGACCACCGTAGTTTATATGGCCAGCAGTGTACGTCAACATCTACATGTGGAAAACAAATGATAGCACGGTGAATCTAGAGTCTTCCCAATATAACAAATAGTATCACTTTCGATAAAGCTTCAGAAGAGAAATAAGAAAGAAATAAGGCAAGACGTAAATAAGTGGTAGATGCTAATATGCCAATCATCTTTAACAACAATAGTCATGGATTGATTCAATTTGTCGCTCTGAAACTTGATGTATCCTAAACACAGCAGCGGCATAAAATATACAATTAGCTACTTTTTTTATTTTAAAATTGTAATTTCAAAAAATTAAATTGTCTATGGTAGCCAAAAAGACATAGGTAGGTAATACCTAAAAACAAAAACTTCTATCATATTTATTTCTTAATAATTATTAGAATTTGATTGATCTCATTTATTCATTTACACCTGTACAGCGACAGAAATCAATTTCTTAGATGGGTTTAATTTGAATTTAACCCACACTTACGAAAATTAAGAAATTGAAAACATTCTCTCAAATGTAATATTTGATAGCAATACAAACATATAATTTGGTATTTTTACGCAGCCCTCAAATATTCATTAATTGAGATCTTAAAATTACTTTAAAACTTCGTAAGCCGAACACTATAATCTATCTAATCTATAAAGAAAGGTTGCCTGGAAGAGATCGCTTTTAGCGATAAGGCCGCCCATTGTGCCATATTATTTCATTTTTAGTTTCTTATAATTTTCTAATTTTTATTTAACTATTATTTTTTATTTTAATATCATGTAAGTACTTTGTTAGAATTAATTTTGTGTTTTGTTTTTATGGTACAATAAAGTGTTAATCTATCTATCTATAATCAAAGAATAATATCACAGCAATACTTGACCATATACACCATTTTTTAGATTACAATGACATTGATAGTATTTCGTAAACTAGATGTGGAAAAAAGATATAAGCATTTAAAGTCACATGTTTTTCATTTTCTTTATCAGCATGTGACGCCATTACACATATAGGAACTTCTTGAACCTAACCTCCTTGGCAAACAAGTAGTTTTTGTTCGAAGTTTTGCCATTATTCTTTGAATAGCAAATTGTTAGTGGCACTTACCCTGAGAGGAACTTCGCTGTATTCATTCACGAACATGTGCAGCTGAGAGATGCAGATTCTCAGATCGCCGTCAGTGAATTCGTAAGGTATGTTGAAGCCGAGAGGGCCGAACTTACGACGCTCTAAGACAACACCGTGGAAGAGGCATAAGGAGAACAGTAGCCACTATGAAACAAAATGCAGATTAGGCTTAGAAAGAAAACGATGTAAGAAAAATCTCTTAAATTTTAACGGATGACCTTAATTTTATTAAGAGTGGGCGAGTTTTTCATGGATCTAATGAGACCGTGGAGATTACAGCGATCAAAAATATACTTCTCTAAAAATATTAGGTACAGACTACGGATTTTTTTTGGCAAAAGTGAAATTTACATAAAACTAAGCACACACATAACAATTATACTGGTTTAAGAATCTTTATTTCTCTCAAGAATACAATTCATTTGTTAGAGAAACATAACTATTAGTATACTTACATAAATCAGCAATTATCAATTTGGATTAAGTAGATAGGTACACTTTACACATATCCACATAACAGTGCACAAACAATTAAATTAACGTAGTAAACGTAAATAAAATACACATAGATAATATGAAATTTACTTAGGTCAAATCATAACCATCAATTCGTTGAAATTGTAACTTAGTTGAGTAATTGTTTGTATGACGCATATCAATGTATTGTTATTATGACAAGTTTTAAATTACTCGTACTTTCACCCTTGACACCTCAAGCTAAACCTTTCAAACTGATTGTTAATGTAGATTGTGAAAGCGTTGAACAATCAATAATTATTTAATAATGGAGACTACGTGGATACGTAAAAAAATTACTTGGAATTGGACTAGGTGTATTATTTCAGATAAGTGAAAATCAATAACCTTAAAGTTAGGCACTTTTGGGTCACCAGAGTTGATATAGTCTACAAAATCTGGTACTTGATTCATGAACGCTTTCAGCAAATTTGCCTTTATACCTCTTGGTGGTTCCACTGTCATTTTGTAACCTAAACAAAACAAAACTCTTTTACATTTATTAAAAGTAACAGAATAAACACATGGTTCATCTGATACAAAAGTATTCTGGTTACAAAGCACATCGCATTGCTTATGTTATTCGGAGGCTCGGGAGATGGAATGTTTATATGCTGGCTTATGAGCATTAAACATATGAGCAGCTGGCTAAACTCTTCAAATCAGAATATAGTTACTTGACGGCTGAAATATGGCATCAGCATCACCTATAATCAACTCTGCCCATAGAGGTACAAACTCAAACTCAATTTTTTTTTATTCTAATCATACAGTTTGTCACATCACTTTAAGGAAAACTTTCTTCTAAAAAACGGTCTTAAAAACCTAAGGATGTATGCCTTCGGAACGCGCCCACCAATGAGAAGAAGGCACAAGAAAGTCATCGGGGCACAGTTTTACTGCTACTACAAATTTTTACGACAAACATACCATTTTGCAACAAAGCGACTGGGAAGTGTGGTGATGGTGTGGAAGTTAACCACAATCGGAAGTCTTTATGCACCAGTTCAGGAGATATATGTTCAACGTTCAATTCCAAGATCGGCATCCATGACGGAGACAGGTGACAGTTCTAGACCAAAGACGGGATAAAAATTTTACAAAGATAATTTTGTTTTAAGAATTCCCTAGAACTTAGAGCAGGAATAGTGTATACTTAAATAGTGTTAATTAATTTTTGTATTTTCCAGTTTGAATGATAACTATGAACAAACTAGTTCCAAAAGCAGTAGAACTTATTACTATAAATCAAAACTTATTTCTGTGATTCTTACTAATGGATCCGAATAAAACCGTACAATACCTGGAAAAACACCCAGTTCCCGAAATCACAGCCGACCCTCATCATGGCTTCAGCGAGAGGTCCTTGACCCTGACCCAATGAGATGCTTTCGAAACGTTTACCCATTTTCATCTTATCAGCGAATTTCATTAGATCTGACACCAGAAACAACATTGTATGATACTAGCCTTGCTATGCTATGTTTTTTACGTCTTTCTGTCACACAGATTTTGAATCCTAGTCCTAATCTTATACATAAAAAATTCTTTGTCCTGATTGATTGACGGATCAACGCACAGCTTAAACCGCTGATCGTAGAGACCTCAGAAGGTGAAAAAGGGAGGCAAAGTTTGTATGGGACAACGTGATTCCTTGGTCCATTTTCGACTGTTACGCGGACGAAGTAGCGGCCAAAAGCTAATAGTTTCTATAGTTGGGGTCGAGCTCCCTTGAACGTTTACACCAAGTCTTTCGATGCTGAGTTGTCCTTGGAAAGCCTTGATATCTCGGGGTTTATGTCATAAATGTATTCATAATAAAGAAATATTTTAGCACTATAAGCAAGAGCAGACATGGATAAAATTCTTGTAAACAGCTATATTAACCTGCAGCAGGATCAGTGCCAGTTGAAAGTACGAAGATTATCGGAGCAAGTGGATCTGATTCAGCGTACAACGCAGCCAAGTCTGCAGGTTGTGGTTCCACAAATCGTCCCCCTAGACCGGCCACGACGTAATCCTGGGACAAGGAATTCATAGGAAAAGGAATTCAGAAAACTTATCGGTGATAATGAGCAGGCCAGCAGAAGGCTTCAGAGCTTTGAGAATCGCCGCAAGGCAGCATGCTTGTCAAACTTTTACCGGATACATTTCAGAGTGTGCAGCATAACAACGTGATGTAATTTTGTGTTCTTCATTCTTTCGTCATTGATAGTGGTAAATGATAACTTATCGTTAAAAATTAGTGGTTGTCAGTAAAGTTGGTTTACGTCGTAAGAAAACATTGATGGTAACCATAGCAACGATAATACATTGCTATGGTTACCTTGTCAATAACGGAGCATGAGCGATGACGTCACACTTTTTTGTGAATGCCGAAGTTTATTATCACGTCAAATATATATATGAACTTAATGTTTCAGCTAAATATTAAGAGTTAGGGTGGAGAACAATAGCATAGTCGCAGGTTTAAACCCCACTAATGGACCTTACTGAAACGGATTCATTTCTGTTATCTGTGATTATCAATTATCTAAATACTTACTTGTAATCCTGGAACTAATTTATCAGGCCTTATACATTTGAGGACCAACAACTTTTGAAAAGCATCCAGTTGTGAGTCCAAAGGTTTCGGGTACGGCAATCTAAAAAATAAATAGTCAAGACTCAATTAATCCATTTTTACTGAAACTACTATACCTACTTAGTTAACTGTTTAGTTAAAAACATGAAACAAGTTGAAAAGTCCAGTACTTATGTGGATTATAACAATCGTAAAACGTCCTGAAGAACTTGGTCTGTTCAGGGAAGTCTTCAACGAAAGCTCGCATAGTTGATAGAGAAGCGAGTTGTTGCATGTCGAGCCACATGCGTGGTGATATCCACTTCGGTTCTGGATTTGGTAATTCCTAGACAAAGACAAAGTATAGATAGATAGATAAATCAATTCTCTATTGCAAACAACATTTTTAAATTACATCATCACTATCACTACATAGTATAAAACGAAGTCGCTTTCTCTGTCCCTATGTATGCTTAAATCTTTAAAACTACGCAAAGGATTTCGATGCGGTTTTTTTATAGATAGAGTGATCCAAGAGGAAGGTTTATATGTATAATACATGCATAATACGTGCGAAGCCGGGGCGGGTCGCTAGTAAAATATAAAAAAAACAAAACTTAAGTCTAAGTGTTACAAAGGGCGGCCTTATCGCTCAAAGCGATCTCTTCCAGATAACCAAAGGTTGGACAAGAAGTTGGTAGTGTGTCGAAACTTATGAAATTGTTGTATCAACAATTAATTGCAAATTTTCGCTAATGATGTTTTCAAGGTCATCTACTCGCTAATCAATTTTATTCGATGAAAATACGATTTTAATCATCTTCGCGCGCCGAGCCGCCGCCCGCCGCCGCCGGCTCCGTGCCGCTCAGCGCGATTTTGGTTCTGCAGTAGCCGAGCTGCTGGCGACTCCCTGATTATGGGAGGGATGTTAATCCAAGTCTTCAGCTATCTTTATACCGAATTTCATTGCTATCGGCGAGAAAGTGTAACAAACATACATACGCACACACACACGCAAACTTTCACATTTATAATATTAGTAGGATCTAAATCTATAAAAACAATAGATAAATCAACTTACAGTCTCAATATTAGCCCCGTTTAACATGAAATTAAACTCAGCAGCTCTGATGATGCCTTTATCTAACAATATTCTAATACAGACGAGTAAGGCAAACAACAGCTTATGTCTCTCGAATAGACTGCGACAAACGTTCTGGTAAAGTAGGAACGTGAAGTTCTCTATTATTATCTCTACTCGTTCTATTATGTCATCTGGAAAGAACAAGTTATTTTGTTTGTTGTGTTTATTTTAAATTTTACGTTTAAAAAAATAAAAAGAATAAGCGGTCTCGTCATGACAAGAGCATATTGCATATGCATAGCATATTCCGTTACGTTCGAAAGTTTCTGCATGTAAATGTAGTTGCTTAGTTTGAACTAGATGACACTGCGTACAATGATCTACAATATGACTTTAGATACAGTATGGGTCATAAGTATATAATCAGTTTGCTACAATAATACTATCAACAAGTATTTGAGTTACGTACGACCTTCTTCTAATAAACGTTACACACAAACTTAAATACTTGAATTAAAAGTACTCAGTGTGATTATTATTTTCAACATGTTAGCTATGTGTTTAGTTGTTTGAGTGGTATAAGTCGCCACCCGCTACACCAACCGACGTGGGTTCGATCCACAGGTTACGTTGTTATAATGTTCAAATAGTGCTGCACAGGATTGTAAACGTTACGGTGGGCAGAGACTTTTGACCGTGGATTGTACTTACCATTCGGTTCAGTTTCAGCCATGCTCCGTATAAACAGTTTGACGAACCACTCCAACGAGTATTGGTACATAGGATCGACGTTGGCCATGCCAGACAGACAGAAGAACAATATTTGGCCACGATTGGCCACTGGTACATAACCGCCGCGAGCTTCGTCTATTTCTAGCGTTGTTTTTTCTATGTCATCTACTTTTATCTGAAAAAATATATCGAAATAATTATATTGGTAAAAAATTGCCTTCATTAAAAAAGTCAAGAATTTTTTTATATTTATTTTACTACTAGGTGTTACCCGCGACTTCGTAAGCATGGTCCTCTTGAATCACTCTATCTAAAAAAACTGCATCAAAATCTGTTGCGTAGTTTTAAAGATCTAAGCATACATAGGGACTTTGTTTTATACTATGTAGTGAAGCTATGCCCCTCGTTTTCACTCTTGTAATTCCAGGTTTGGAATAAAAATGAGTTGTAAAAGTTCCTTCTCCTTTTACATAGATAGCTAAATGCTTTATTGTACCATATAAACTTAAATATAACACAAATACATAAGAAAAAAAGGATAGAAACTTCTTCTTCTCGTATAGTGCTATTGTTAGAGTTTTCAGATCGCCTTAAGGCCTCTAACTTGACCTAACGACTGCTACTAGAGGTAGTAACCGGGACCAACGGCTTCCGAAGCACGGAGGGGCTCACGAAAACACATTTTTGCCACACTACTAACTGGCCACCCATCGAAGTAATGACCGCGCCAGGCGTCGCTTAACCCGCACGACAGTAAACGATCAGCGAGCGTCGCTTAGCTGTGAGTCTCCACAATAGGTGGATAGAAACTATAATAGTAGGAAATGTCATTATTTAATGCAACATTTGTCAAAAGATCTTACCAAAATCTCAGCACTTTTAATCTTAATGGCTTCCAAAGTGAGAATCAATGGTAGATCATCTACAGGACTGCCTTCGCTGTTCGACAATCCGTACAGAATATCCGCTTGCATTTCGGCAAGTTGAGCGGCCATTTGTGCGCGGGATACTATTAGTTGGCCGCGGAGTTCCTCGAGGTCTGGCCGCTCTTGGGCTACTACTATTGAAAGCAGTTGTTCCGATAGACCACTGGAAATGATAATAATTAACTTTCGAATTCATTTCTAATGATGCTGTCTTCCCGTGACGATGGTCGGTGCAACCCGATCGAAACGTCAACGATTAACGCAAATACGACCCGTTTTATACGATATAACTTTACTAATATTATAAAGCTGAAGAGTTTGTTTGTTTGAACGCGCTAATCCCAAGAACTACCTATAGGCTACTTTTTATTTTTATATTCTCACGGGATCGGGACTTATGAAAAATTCTAATGAACTTGAAACTAAAGGGGCGCTGGTAAATAATCTAATCGTAATTTTTTACAGTCGAATACAGAGGTCGTATCACGAATTGTCAACGTTTCGATCAAATTCAACAAAAGGAGTATTTCTCAAGAATCTTAGAGATACTCGTACAACTGAAATGGCCACATGAGTATTTTTAGCAAAAAGAACATATGTACCTGGGTACTAAAGCAAAGTTGACAATTTGCACTTTGACTGACGTCTCTGGCGTATATTTAGGGTTCGGCAGTTTAGTTGTGATATAGAGACGGAACCCTGGCATGAAAGGAATCAAAGAGTCACCTAGCTTGAGCACCATTTGACCGGCTTGACGGAAATATTGACGCTGGAAACAACAAAAAGAATAAACAAAGAGCGGAAACATGGGTTTAAAAGAATACATGAAGGATCAAGAAGTTTTAGCAACCTAAACCCAGCGTTTCATTTCATCCTTCCTTATTCGCACTACAAAGTTATGGAGTCAATTGCCTTAACCGAAGTTTCCTGACGTATCCAGTTTGAGGGCCTTCAAGTCAAGAGTGAATACGTATCTTCCAGATGTATATTCTACATCTTAGATAATATTATCGTCCAATACCTTACCGTCTATCGCTGGCTTACTTTATTGTTGAAAATTTAAAAAATACAGTTTGACTCACCTTTAACACAGGATCAAGTGCCGGATCCAGTTCTTGGCCAACATTCTCCAAAAGAATGGGCTTCCCAAATCTGAGAGCTGATTCAAAATTTCTTAGAAGATCACGATCATTTGGTTTCACTACAACCAGACCTTCAATTTTACCCTAAAAAGTTTAAAACCCTTTTAAAACAAGTTATTTGTAGATCAAGATATTGTCATGTGCCTAGAAACACACAAATCAAACCAAAACGTAGTCATCAAATTGACTGCTTTAAAATTTACCACAACCTCAGCATAATAGGTGGCGCTGTGTGTGCAACACGACCTATTTTTGTGATCTCCATACAATCACGCAAACTAATATGTGGCACCGATTCATGGTGGAAATACCACACGTTCGCACGAAGCGTTTTGCTTCGTCATTCCTTATTCGTACCGCAAGGGAATGGAATCAGTTGCCAGCGTCTATCTTTCCTGGTGTATAAAATTTGAGGGCCTTCAAGTCGCGAGTGAATAGGATGTTCAAGGAAAGCGTGGTACATCTTACCGTCGTCACCTACCATCAGGCAAGTGTGAGAGTGGTAAAACGCTTACCTATAAAATATATAAAAATATGCAGTGATTTTTAAATGATATATAACCATAGCTCTAATCCATTTGTTGGCCTGCGTCTGTGGATCAATTATGAGAGGCCAGCGTCGTGAGTTCCACATCAGCACCGCTGACTCCACCGATAGAGGATCCCGAGGGAGGCCATACATTTGCCAAGTCCTAGAAGAAAAATCAGAAAACCAGTAAATTTAGTGAAGAACTCCATCAGATCCACGGGTCCCATCACACTTATACAAGTCTACGAATCTATGCTTCTCTTTTTACACTAATAGGCTTGCATTTGACTTTATCTCATCTAATTGGAAGCGAAGATAAGGTCGAGGATTTGTCATGCTCGCCTATTCAGTCTAGACTTGAAGAATAACAGATTGGAGTTTTGGGGGACAGCGACGAAGACAGAAAGTTCGTAGAGGCTTTTTAGCACTACGCACGAGTAAGATGGATGCATGAGTCTACAAGACTAGTTTCTATATTTGTATCCCCCGTGAGTTTTTGTGGCATCCTAACTTACTTTTAAGACGATTATATTATTATTTATTGGTAGACTCTGCAACTACTAAACCGATTTTGATGATACTTGGTATGACGATACTTACATTAAATTTTCCGAATTAATATAATATACTTTTTAATATTCCCACGATATTGGGACCCCTTGATTTTGACCAGCTTTTAATAAACCTGGGTATTGGGTTTCTAAAAATATAAATTACCTGATTTGAACAGCGTCCCCGAGAACAGAAAATGGCGTAGCGCCATCTGTATGTGGTACATGTACTGCCTGGAACATAATAATTACACATTTAATATTCTGTATGAAAAAGCATAACTAAAATAATCAGTTCAATAAAAAAGCATCATCTCAATCGATTGAACCATCTTTAAGTAATCGGTGACCATACATGAAAATATTATTACAGTTTAGACGCGACTTAAGAACCTCCTCTTTTATTTGAAGTCTGTTAAAACTTACCACTAGAAGATCAAGCCACTCGCTGAGTAATTCTTTTCGGAATTCTTCTGTAAACGGAGTTATGTATCCAACGGCACCTGCAAAATTACATTAGGTTTAGGTACCTATAAACACTTAATAAGTCTTAAATCTAATCACTACTGCGCCGCTGCACTCAGAAACGCTACTTAGCAGATCACTAATTATCAAACTCCAAATTTACCGATAGAAATATCATTCGATTCAATAAAATAGCTACGAACGTACATGCACTAATAAGTATGTCTCCAATGAGGTTAATATTAGCTATATCCAGTTCCTTGATAGTTCTGATCCATCGTACCCTTTCAGATGACAACCCGTTCAGCAATCTGGAATTCACATCAATTTATGTAAGGCTCCGAAAGTCTAAACACAAGACAACAGTCATCGGCGTCTGACTACGAAAATGAAAATCTAGGTAGATTTAATGCAGTCATGCGGCAAGTCAGTAGTCACAGTCTAACGCGAAAAATAAATAGCGTATCTTTGCTTTTTGCAGTTGTCAACATTTTATAGCGCCATGCTGTTTTTGTACGATTTCGGAGAGGAAATTTGGACGTTAGCACATTCTAGCTATTTATCCTTTCAAATTGAAGTCTTAGTGACAGTAGTGGCTATCCACAAGCAGTGAACGTAAAAGATTTCAAAAAGTTAGATGTGATAATCTACTTTTGCCATGCTGTTATTGATATTTTGTATGAGAAGGCAAATTATAATTTAAAAGATTTTTTTGATGAAACCGAAATTTAAAAATTTAGATTATGCCTCACAATTTTATAGTTAATCGGCAATTTAATTATTATCTACATAAGAATTATTGTAAAATAAACTGACACTTTAATTTAATTGACTATGATTTGTAATTACTTGTTAGTACCTAATTTAAAGCCACGTATATATTTCGTGTTTCCCAAGCAATAATAAATAAATAAATCTGAATCTGAATCTTAGACTTTATCAACCGTAAATCTAGCCATATTACCGAGTAGCCCGATCCATTCTAGCCAAACACTGGTTGATATCATCCTCCATACGCTGACACTCGTCCTCTTTCTCTTGGAGGTATGCGTTTAACTTCGCGATACCGTCGAGCAACGCTTGCATTCTGGCCTTAGCGCTTGCTAACATTGCTGGAATCAACAAACGGTTTATTATGCTTATATTTATTATTTTATTATAAATATAAGCATAATAGCGGTTTATTATTTTTATATTAGCTTTTGCCCGCGACTTCGTCCCCGAAGAAGTCGAAAATTTGAAGTAGATTAGGCCAAGGAATCACGTTGTCCCATACAAAGTTTGCTCTCTTTTTCACCCCATAAAGAGGTAGAATTTAGGAAAAATCTTTCTTATCGGATGCCTACGTACCTATACAAAGAGCACACCCTTCAAGTTTCAGGTCCCTACGATCAGCAGTTTAAACGAGTAAAAGTTTAATATTAGATCTGTAAGTTTGTTACTGGGCTTACTAAAATAAAATTAGCTTGAAAGATTTAAACTTAACAAAGGATAATATTCATCGATTTCCAAAAAGGAATTGTCTACATTTATTACCCCAGTGCTGGGGTTCCGTACCTCAAAAGGTAAAAACGGAACCCTTTTTAGATGACTTTCTTGTCCGTCTGTCTGTCTGTATGTCACCACCGATTTTCTCAGGAACGGGTGGACCTAGCAAGTTGATTGTCTATACCTTCAACAGCGGCCAAATCTTCAGTAGCTTTTCTCAAAGCCTCTTTCTTCGGAGCAACACCTTTGTTCACATGGTAGAACTTATACATTGCGTGCACCCACATGCACAGCGACTGACAAGCCTTTGATACCTATAAAGGGACATACTTATTTTTTTTATTTACAACTTGCTTATTTTTGTAAGACTTCTCTGTCCATCCGTCTGTCTGTCACCAGGCTGTATCTCATGAACCGTGATAGCTGGGCAATTGAAATTTTCACAGATTATGTATTTCTGTTGCCGCTATAAAAACGAATACTAAAAACAGAAAAAAAAACAGTGGGGGCTTCCATACAACATGGTACGGAACCCTTCGTACGCGAGTCCAACTCACACTTGGCTGGTTTTTATTTCCATGTGTGTACAATGAAGCGTTTCATCTATACATTTAGAACAGTAACTCTATCTTGTACCAATTTAGGAAGTGGAACAAGTAAGGGTTAAGAACAATGTCATTCAATGACAGCCAGTATTATTTATACACTACAAGTAACTAGATTCACGTATACTCCATGTGTAAATCTTAGATCAGAAATGTAAACAATGGTGTTACTAGAGTAAAAAATACATCAAGCTTTGGTAGTTTTTTTTAGGGTAGTGGAAATTTGGTAAGAAAACAACTATGACCTCAATTTCTAAAAAATATTATTGCAAATAAAATCATTAAGAAATATGATTGTTGATTTTGTATAAAAAATTACAATATTCAAAGAATGGTAGTTTTTTTACACACTGGCAACAATTACAGCAGCTTTCAACCTTTACGAAATGGCGTTTCTGACAATATTTGACATTTCTTTGTTTACATTTCTGATCAAAGATTTACACATAGAGTATAGTATTCAATGAAACTCTTAGTTAACATCACAATAACTCAAATTAATCATAAAATAGTATGATAGTACAATTCAGAGCGATTCGTGAATGAGCACGATTGCTACGATATACGGTGACAAGAATCGACTACGATTGATTTTAAAAAAATTACTATAACTTCCGAGGACATTTTTTTTAAATAACCGTATTAATACTGCACCGTTCTCGAAAAAAAAATCAAACTTTAACTGATGAATTAGTGATGTGACTGTACAATTACATACTGGCTGAAATAATGACGTAAAATTACCTTTCAAATTCGTCTACCTTTAAAATTTTAGCCGGGTCATAATCGGGACTGGTGACAAACTTCTTCAATTTCTTAATCATATCCTCACTAATTGATTCCTTATCATATTTCATTAGAGAATCGAGGAAAGCGGTTGGATCGGCCAACATTTGTGAGCCTGGCTTCCAGTAGTTTAGAATTTTCTCACCGAAATTCGCTCCAGGCTCCTAGAAAATTTATTATAATTTTTGTCAACGAGTTTAAGATTTCTTTGTACGAAAATATTACTTCCGTCCGTCAATATTACCGCATTTACGGTGATGAAAAACATCATACCAGACACTCCAGAATTGTATACGGGCTGTTTTTACTCAACTAGACCTTAAACGGAGTACCTAGGCTTGCCCAGCACCATTACTACCCTCTCAGCTTAGTCGATCGTGAAAAGAAAAACTTATCAATACGTCTGGACTGGTGAGTCAACTAAGCCGCGGGTTTCATCACGAGGTGTTCCTTCACCGTAAAAGCAATGTCAATTAGCGCACATCCAAACTTACGGACGAGTTATTTTCTCTGAACATGGTTGACTACGTTGATACACTCAAATATAATAATGGCAAGGCAATACTTGAGCTTATACATAAATAGAAAAAAAAAGTGTGTGTGTCAGCTCCGACGCACGACTGGAGTTTACTCCTTAAGTACGAGTATCTAACCATACGCAAAAAGAGTTTTAGATAAAAAAAAAAATAGTCGGACGACTATTTGTCGTCCGACAAAAGTTGCGCACTAAAGGTGCGCAACTTTCTAAAAACGTGACCGATTTTCGTTACTTGTTAGTAGGTTTTACCCTTCGGATTTTTCTCATACCGTGCGCCTTATATATGAAAATCGATTCTTAAGGAGTAAACTCCAAAAATATCGTGAAATTCGTGAACTAAACGTAGAAAAAGAGCGTTTATGCGTTTAAAGTCACTTTTTTTTTTATTATTTTCTTCATCATCATCTGACCCCATTAGGAACTTCAAGAACCTCCTTGCCATTTGCCATTATTTTTAGAACCTCCTCTTATTTTGAAGTCTGTTAAAAATTACTACTATAACTACTACTTACTATTATTACTATAATTTTAGAAAGAGTCTTACCTTAATCGGTTTAATATCGAAGACGACACAAAGTGACTCTATTACTAGGACGACACCACCCGGAGGTTTCTTCAAAGCTTTCACTTCAACAATATCATTCCTGTTCAGTTCTTGAAGCGCTTTCTCGGCGGCTTGAAGCGCTGGCAGGGCTTCGTCTGCAAATTGAAAATATATTAAATTAATCAGTAAGACAACGGATAGAATACATAATATACATACAGAAAATCATATTTATATAAAAACCCCCAGATAAAAAATAACCAAGCTATATTTTCTTCTAGGCCCTAGTAACAACATAGCTAAAGTAAAAGTAAACATAGCAATAATACTAAAGTATTATGTAGATACCAAAATCCGTTAAGCCATTTTAGCTTGAAGGGGCAATTATGATTTAGACTTCAACTATTTGTATTTCTATAATACGTAGGATATTATTTTGGCCTAAATAGACAACACCACCTAAGTCCAAAATAAGTAAAACTGTTACATTAGAAACTAAATTTTATACTGACCTAAATCTTTTTGCGCATCTTGAGCCATTAGAGTGGTTTCCATCGCCATTTTCTCAGCAACAAGCTGTTCTTTTTCTACTTTTATACGAGCTTCTTCTGCTATTGCCTAGAAAAATAAGAAATAAGCAGCTTACATAACATACAATACCATGAATTTATAAATATTATATGTTTCAAACAAAAAGTATAAGAATATGACATCATTAATAATTATGAATGTTCAAGTTACGAGAAAGTAAAATTAAAGTGCAATCCTGATTTTTATTTGCCAAAAACTCTTTATAGGGATATTGGTAAGTGTTACAGATAACTTGGTGCAAAAGCAAGTCCTTACCGAGTCAACAGCAATCTGTTCTATAACTTTTCTGGTTTCTTCGGCGGCTATCTCCATGAGAGGTTTCAGCTCAGCCAATTCGATCTGTAGTTGTTTCACTTCTACTTCTGTTTGATTCAGCTTGTTTAGACCTGGAATTAAATAGATATATACTTAGCAGATAATACGAGGCTTTAATTTCAGCCATAAATGTAGAATATTACTCACCTGTCTTTAGCGCATTGCTCTCTTTCAATATGGCCATTTGCTTTTTCCTAAACATTTCAGCATACGCTCCGAGCATCTCCATATAGGACATTGGCGTGACGTAGTTGAGTCGGTTGAGACGTGCGAGGTACCGTGCGCTCGCGTCCACAACGCTTTGGTGAGCGTAGCAACAGATGGACTGAGGAGAGATCACTATATTAATGGGAATCATGACTCATAATTAATTAGAAAAATTATTGAAATTGTGTATGATTTATGCATTCAAAAAATGATGCTTCGAAGGAAACCGACGAATATTATGTTCAATATCAAACCAAGCTATATTTTCTTCTAGGCCCTAAAAACATAGCTAAAGTAAAAGGAAACATAGTAACAATACTAAAGTATTATGTAGATACCAAAATCCGTTTAGCCATTTTAGCTTGATGGGGCAATTATGATTTAGCTCATAAAGTATTTGTCGGAACTTCTTGGAATTCCTAAACCATCAGATCACGTCTCGTCTCATGGAACCCCAAAATACGTACCACCATAGCCTCAATAATTTCTTCAGTAGTTTGCAGCTCACTCATGTTGTGGAAGAAGTGGTTGGCGACCGATTCCAGCGCAGCCTTCGGCCACTCACTGAACCAGTCGATGGTACAACAATTCACTAACGAAGGGAATTGACGGAGGCGGGCACGGAAAATCTGGAAACAGGAGTGTGTTTGTGTAAAAAGGGGCGAAAAGGTGAAAGAAATGATGTTCACTACATAATAGATAAGTTTTTTCTGGAATGGCGTTCGAAAAAAGTACTTAATCAAAAAAGTTAAAATACATAAGTTTGTCGTTGTGGCAGTCCAATATCATTAAGGATCTGAGAACCCTAACCTTAAAAATAGAGACAATCCAGGACAGAGTGACCTGGCGTGAAGTGATAAGGAGACTCAAACCTAAGTAAAGGGAAAAGGTAAGGAAGAAGAAGAGAAAGAAAACAATATAAAAACATTATTATTATTAGAAGATGAGAAAGAAAAGGATTAATGAGAAAGGATTGCGTCTCTGTGTGTTGGAACAGTTGGAAATTCTAAATAATAATAATCCACAAAATAGAAGAATAGAAGCCACTAACCTCGCCAATAGGGCTCATAACGACAACAATATGCAAATTACTTCGGACCCTCTTCTGGTAACAACCGAACAGATTCGTCTTAGTTGCGGGTAGACTCATCTCCATAACCGCATGACGGACGGACATGTATATCTTATCCAGGTCTTCAGCTTCATATATGTTGGGCACATCGCCTGATGAGAGGATGTTATTCAGATCTTCGAGGAATGATTCCATTTTTATCTGGAGAGGAAATCCGCTAGTATTAAAACAAGTAACAAAAGGCTTAATGATAATACGATTACACGATCGGTTTAGAGATGGACGCAGGTTTAATTAAATATTGAATGATACTTTGTCTTAAGAGTCTAGATGAAGCCAGATCTTCTGGTACTTCTGGACATTGGTACCCTGCCTTTACATATTAGCCTAGTCCAACTTTATTGTCGTCTCTCCTATATTTTACCTGTGCATCCGAGAATAAAAACACGATGCCCCTGTTCTCAGCTCCTGCTTTCATCATAGTGGTTTTGAGATCGTCTCTCCACTCAGATTGTCCGTAAGCTTTAGTGATTTCTATTTGAAGGCAAGTCAGTTCGCCCATTGAAGCTGCTAACCGGGATAGGGATTGACGCCCTGGTAACATTGAATATATTAATAACCTAAAGTCCCTCTCCTCTCTTATGATAATATATATATAAACTATTCGTAACTTACCAGAGCCTCCCATCCCAAGCAGTAGTGCATTAGCCATGGGTTGCCTCATGATCCGTGCAATACGACAGAGGTGAGCGACAGCGTCTTCGAACAATACCAGGTCTAAAGGCACTGTGGTCGACAGGTTATACTCCATGAGGTATTGGGATAGTACCTCTGCCAACTAAAACAGAGAGACAAGAAAGTGATCTTATAAGCGTTCCTTTTTTTACCTTTTGAGGCACGGAACCATAAAAATAGGTAATGTTGTACTTTTAGGAACAAAGATTTTCTCGAAATGTCATCTTTTCAGATTCTTGCCAAATATAAACATACCTCTTCATATAATAATAGAGCATTATTTTAACCTGAAAGTTCCGCTGAACCAGAATTTACGCATTTGAAATCCACTTAGAATAGTTGATTTCATAACTGTAATATTTTAATAAATAGGTAGATATTAATTACGTCATCCCAATCAGTGATTTCACCATATTTTCTTTCATCAGCCCCAACATCCATAAAATCGCCGAAGAGCATCAACCGTCCACCGATTACATCGGCGGAATTTTTGCCGAATTCAGATTTGATCTTTTTATTCAATAGACTGAAAAATTAGAAACGAAGACTGTTTTAGTATGTAAAGAACTAAATATATTTTTATTAAAAAATATAGAAATAAATGATCATTTTAAATGGAGTTGACCTTGTCCAATAAACAAGAAAATTAAATCTATAGGTATTTTTATTACCACATCTAGGATGAATACTTCCTACCTACCACACTAACAAACCCTTTCGAAAGAAGACTGCGCTATCCGTACATTAAAATTTGTTTATTGGCTCGAATATCTATACATATAAAATGCTTTGTCCTGACTGACGATTCAACGCACAGTCTAAACCGCTGATCGTAGAGACCTGGAACTTGGAGGGTGCGTTCTTTGTATGACGTAGAAATTCGTTACGAAAGAATTTTCCGAAGTTCTACCCCTTAGGGGGTGGAAAGGGGGGCAAAGTTTGTATGGGGCAACGTGATTCCTTGGTCCATTGTTTAGGTACTTCTACGTAGGCGAAGTCAAGGGCAAAAGATAGTTGGGTTATAAGAGAAAAATAGCGAAGATTAAAATTGATACTAACGCAACAAACCACTGTCGGTCTTCATTATTAACAAGTCTGTCTTGGTATACACGTTGATGTTCGTGATACCACAGTCTAATAACATCGTCTTCTTCCTGTTGAAATCAATAACCTTGACAAAAACTTGCTCCACTCAGTCGAATATACAGTCCGAATATAGCTACGCGTATGTGTCGTTTTTACGACGATCAAACCGCCGCGACCGTCTCGTCGTATGATTCCAAATGAACAAAGAATTTTGAGTTTTGAGTTTTCATAAGCAGTTTGGTGGACATTTCATAGCCGCGTGCATGGGCCATTAGCATTTTATTGTCTAGTTTTTATTTTTCGATGGACATGCTGCTAAGTTGATTCATTTCATTTCGATTAAACTAAGAAACATACCAGTGTTGGAGCCGAGACTTATCCATTCATAAATATCTTGCTTTAACATTATTTTTACCTTAACATGTTTTGGATCCATCATTAATATCCCTTGGAACACTTTACTCAAATCTCTCAAATTGAAGGTGTAATGTGATTTGGTTGGCGTTGGAAGCAGTTCCTCCACCAGGTTGTTGAAGATATCTATGGATCCTTTGAGGAAAGGATGCTCTCGAACTGTCACTGACTTGTCGATATTACGTGTCCAGGATGAGAGGATTGTGCTGAATATGCCGTACTGGAAGAAACACACAAATTAATAACTTTCTTTTTATGTGACATCCGTTAAATAGTGTTATTAGTTTCAGAAATTAGGAAAATTTTATTTTATGTCGTAAAAAAACTACTGCTTTTTTCTTACTACAAAGAAAACAAGAGAGTGATCTTAGAAGGGTTCCTTTTTACCGTTTGAGGTACGGAACCCTAAAAAGGTTTCTTCCAACAAGAAATAATACTTTCCATACAGATGCTAGAGAATAATTTCTTGTCGATTATCTTGAAAATACTAAGCAGTAGGTATTCATAATTTAAGAATATTGCTTTTAAATAATGAATACTGAGAGATGAATAGAACAACAAACAACAAAACAAGGTAGAAGAACAGTCAAGAGTCACACAAATAAATACTGCTTATCATTTTAAGATATTTTACTAAAACCAATATTTTTTTCTCTAGCGTTCAACAATAATATAACGTAAATATCATTTCCATTACTCATACTCTGAAAGTAGGTCTAAAGATGCCTGAAGAGCGTGTAGAAAATAAAACTTCCAGCCCTAGGGAAATTCGCCTTCACTGACAGCTGTCATGTCAAATTATGGCTTCGCACGGCTTGTGCAATGTGCATGTAGCCAGTATCAGTATCATTACGCATTAGGAACTTCAAAAACCTAACCTCCTTGCTTTAAGTAACACCAAAGAATAACACTACATGTATGTAACTTTTTTGGTCCCAACCTTGTAAGAGGATCAGGTAGTATGGACTCTCTCATACACTCTCGTTGTTAGGAAGAATTTTATGTATTATTCGTAATGAAAAGCACAGTGTTTACCTCGGGTGAAAGACTCATTTAGTCCCTCGAACTATTAGCCAAACTCCGTCTCGGGACTTAATGAGTGACTTTCACACCTAGGGTAACAATGTACTATTTTAATTTAAGCAGTTACCACATTGCAGAGGAAAATGTCTAATCTACCAAGGATCTACCAAGATCTGCCGTGAATCGCAAGCTTTGTCATCATTTTGTTTAATGCACAATACTTGACGACCCAGCTGGCACAAAGGTCACCAAGCCGGCTTGATAAATGACTGGTTGCGGGTTCGATTCCCACTTCAGACAATTATTTATGCCTAGATATTTGTCTGTGGTCTGGTTGTTTCTATGTATTTTAAGTACATATTTACAAAAGAAAAGTATATAAGTAGTATATCCGTTGTCTAACACCCATAACACAAGTTCAGTTACTTAGCTTATGGCTAGATGGCGATAAGTGTAATGTCCTACAATATTAATGTATTTATTATTTAACTAGCGACCCGTCCCGGCTTCGCACGGCTATATTATGCATGTATTATACATATAAACCTTCCTCTTGAATCACTCTATCTATTAAAAAAACCGCATCAATATCCGTTGCGTAGTTTTAAAGATCTAAGCTTACAAAGGGACATAGGGCCATAGGGACCTAAGGACCGCGAAAAGTGACTTTATTTTATACTATGTATTGATTCACTTACTTTACTGGCATACTCCATCTCAGTGAAGGATATATAGTGGAAATGCCTCATCAGCCTCATGGTGACCGGATTTCGACCACCGCCCGGTGGTCCCATGGCCGCCACAACGCCCACATCTACTAGAGTCCTAAACTCTCCTATATTCGTTCGGTCGTACCAACCTGTTAAACAAAAAACATTGTCTTTGAGTAGTAATTTCTATATTGGTCATTTAAAAAATGGGTGTATCCCACTATCTCAAAAAAAAATCCATTTATGAAAATACTAGGACAGGTTCTCCCACTATTTCTATTGCTAGCGGTGGAAATATTCATAAAAATATCATATGAATTTTCAGCGCTCAATATCTCTTTAGAATTTTATTTATTAATAAATTATCAGGCCGTTATATTTATACCTATTAAAGTGGAAACAGATTCTCAAATAACACGACTGCGTTTTTTTGCCGCAATGGATAAAAAAAGTAGGACAAGCGTTTTTTCCAAATTAATTAATTATATTCATTAATTAATTTGGGAAAAACGCATGTCCCACTTTTTTTATTTGGAATTTCCATGGATAGAGTGGAATACATCCAAAAAAATCAGGACAGAAGTAAGTGTACTTTTGCAACTCAGATCAGCCTATAAACCAATATAATAACAAAATAAGAATTTGTTAGCAAATCAAACCAACCAACCTACCGAAACAAAACCTTACCAGAGAAATCCATAAACTGCCTCAACAGTTCAATCGGCGGCTGAGCTCCATAGACTTCCAAAGCGGGCATGTTCAGATCATCAATAAAGAACACTTGACGTTTGGTCGGCGGTGGACCGAACACGCCGCGACGCCGACGGTCTAATTTGCTGTCTATTACATCCTGGAATAAGATTGTTCAAACCAATTTAAAAAAAAGAGGAGGTTCTGAATTTGACTGTATATTTTTATTTATGTTCGGGTACTTCTTTAGTTATAAATTTTAATGTTATAAATGGGGGTTTGAAGTCGGTTTCTGTTTAATTTAAAAAAAAATATCTTGTTGTTTATCTAAGTATTTATTTACTTTTTATAAGCAGAAGATTTCTCCAAGCTCTTTAATAGCCCAATCTTCAGTCTTTTCAGGCAAATCTACATCGAATCCATCCGGAATAACTCTACGTAAAACTCTAACTTTACAATCTTATCGCATTTTCATAATTTAAATATTAGGTTTGAACTTAAAACCCGCGAAATACCTGAATTCGTATCGTAGCATGGCGATGATATTGCAGGAGTTGCAGCTGATTTCTAATTTAATGGTTTATTTCTTGCTGCCTTATGCTAATTTACTTGAGAGTTTTGGTCTCAAGGTAAAAAGTAGCAGGATCAAGTTGTGGCATAATAACGAGATTTATCTATTAATTTTCTCAGGGTGAATCTACCAAATCTCGATTGCTCCGGAATAAAATATCATTTTGTTCGCATGTTTCCGATAGATTTTTATGTTTGAGCTCTTACCTGAGTCTGATTAGCGGAAGTCCTGGCAGAGAACACAATAAATTCACAGATGAACTTTTTATGCAGACCTCGAGAGAGTTTCGATGTGATTGTCACAGTTTTACCGGTACCAGTTGGTCCGACGCAGATCACATGATTGTAGTTGGCTACCTTGTAACCTAGGATCGCTGCGCTGCGGACGTTGTCGAGGGTAGGGACTTCGATGTCTGGGAAGGACAAAATTAATTGATAAAATGAGCTCAAGACAAGACGACAGAAAATGCTAGGTGTTGTGATGTGATTACGTGATGGAAGAACGAAGTAAAAATACAAACGAATTTCAATTAAGAGTAAGATTCTGCCTGTCACAAAACTTTAGTTATTTTATAAAATTACAAAAATATAGGCGATTGTTTTTTCGCAAAATTAACAGGTTCGATTGTTGGCTTGCCTACCTGATAACTCTCCAAGCCACTATGGTCTGAACTTCAAAATTGCATATTGTGTGTGTATTCCACTATTTCCATGGAAATACAAAATGGAAAAAGTGGGACAAGCGCTTTTTCCATGTTATATCCCATTACTTCCAATGCGGCAAAAAACGCACGTTATGTTATTTGAGAATCTGTTTCCACTTTAATATTTATGACGGCCTGATAAATTAAATTAGAGATATTGAGAATTTAATCGACTAGGGAACAGTCATTTTTATCGGTTTTTTTGTCGCCACCGCCAGCAATGGGAATAGTGGGAAAACCTGTCCCAGTATTTCCATCATCAATAGAAATTAATCCCATATGTATTGGGGGCATGCGCTGAGAATTTCTCAGCTTTTACGAAATCACGAAATTTTTGTGGTAGGGGGATCTTGGTCTATTAGTATTACGCCTCGGCTCCCAAGGGGCGTTTGCACGTTGAAAGGTAAGACGACAAATTATTAATCAGACTTAAATATCCCTTTGATAGGAAATACAGCATAAAACTTGTAAATGGCTGGATCAATTTTCATCAAACTTATCTGTTATAAAAACAACGTTCAAATCAAATCACATGTACCACGAATGGGCATAAACAGTGAACGAAAATACGGGGCATAAAGGTCAAGAAAAATCTATATTATTATGCAAATTACCTTCGATGATGATGAATCTCGACTATAACTTAAAGTCAAATCTACTTAATAAACACATATAAATTAAAAATAAAAATAAAACTACAAATAAAACACATCCTCAAGCGCGTCGCCCCGAGGCATCGTTCCGAGATGGCTGGCAACATTTCCCTCCGATCACCAGACACCTCGACAAGACGCGCGCCGAGTCCCTCAAAGGTTAAATTATATATAAGTTACCAGCATATTGCCACTCAGGGTCAACTACATAAGCCTCCATATTCGCCATCCAGTTGTACCAGAAGGCATTAGCAGGTTCACCATCTTCAGTCGGGTCGGTGAAACCTCCATCGTGCAACCTACGAAACGTTACTCAATTTTATTATATGTTAAGGCGAATTTATTTCATAAAATGTCACACTTAAGGTGAAAGGGTACCGGCGCTCTTTCCATACAAACGTAGCCGACTGTTTCCTCCCTGAGTAATGACACTAGCACAAATATTTTTGTGCCATAAAACCTATAACTGCCATGACTCTGCCCCTATGTTTTGGTTTTTTTCATTTTCTAATTATCATAGAAATTAAGATTTAAAAACAAATAAAAACAAAACATAGGGCATGCCCCTATGTTTTGTTTTTTTTTGTTGCATAAAACCTATAACTGCCATGACTATGCCCTTGGTTTTTTTTTTTTTCATTTTCTAATTATTATAGAAGTAAAGATTTAAAAAACAAATAAAAACAAAACATAGGGGCATGGTCATTGGTCATGGCAGTTATAAGTTTATGCAACAAAAATATTTGCTCTAGTGTCATTATCTAGGGAGAAAACAGTCGACTACTTTTGTAGACGTTTTTATGTGGTCCTGTATACTTTTAAGTATTAAGTATCCAAAGAAATAAAGATATTTGATTTGATTTGATTTGATAGAGAGAGCGCCCGGTACCTTTTCCTCTTAAGATACAAATACAATTACAATAAAATTAAATGATGTGACCAGCTAGTCAAATAACCCGCCCCTTATCGTTTCCGGTGCAAAGGTTCCCATAATGCTAGAAGCATTGCCACGCTGAATGGTGATGGCTAACCTTTACGCTAGAAACGAGCCGGAGCGGAAGTCACCACCATTCCCCCTAATCCTATCGCCCAACTCCTTAACTAATTTCTGGCGTCGTCTCCCCAGCACCCCAACGTCTACACAGCAACAAAAAAAATATAATTTGACACCAAGTCCACATATTTGGCCCGCTTTTTAGTAGAGGAGTTTTCTACCGCCAAAATAGAAATACGATAGGATTATTTTATCTTATACTAGCGACCCGCCCCGGCTTCGCACGGCTATATTATGCATATATTATACATATAAACCTTCCTCTTGAATCACTCTATCTAATTAAAAAAACCGCATCAAAATCCGTTGCGTAGTTTTAAAGATCTAAGCGTACAAAGGGATATAGGGACATAGGGACAGAGAAAGCGACTTTGTTTTATACCATGTAGTGATAGTGACGACGCACTCGACAATAAACTAAATCGTTTTATATGACGTATTATATACGTACCACACTCGTCACTCTACGAGGAGTGTGGTGCGCGTCAAGCACCACCTTGCCGTGGAGATACACTTCTCTCCAATCAAGGATTACCTACTTACCGATATTACGCGCATGCGTACCAGTCTCACGATTCCTACCAAAAGTCTTTGAAATTAAATACCTCTGGAATTCTTCAAAAGTATGGGTCATGAGTAAGTGATCAGTTTGCTACAATAATACTATCAACAAGTATTGGAGTTACGACCTTCTTCTAATAGACGTTACATAACTTAATACTTGAATTAAAAGTAGGTACTCAGTGTGATTATTATTTTCAACAAGCTAACGTGTTGAAAATAATAATGGCTTTAGTTGGCCGAGTGGTATAAGCCGCCACCCGCTACACCAACCGACGCATCGTGGGTGCTGCACAGGATTGTAAACGTTACGGTGGGCAAAGACTTTTGGCCGTGGATTGTACATATTATTTAACACTAGCTGCGCTCCGCGGTTTTACCCGCGTAAGTACCGATTCCTTGGCAATATTGGGACAAAACGCATATGTGTTAATCCAAGTTTCCAGCTATCTACATATCAATTTTCATCGCAATCGGTCCAGTAGTTTTTGCGTGAAGAGTAACAAACATACATACAAACATACAAACACAAAAACTTTGACATTTATAATATTAGTACGATACAAGTATTAAATAATACGTTCTAGCTGCGCCCCGTGGTTTCACTGAATCCCGATCCCGTGGATGGGAATAGCGGGATCAAAAGTCTATGTAGCCTTTTGTAATAAAGTCTCTACAGACAGGGTTTCATGTTTCTAGTAGTTTTGCATGAAGAAGTAACAAACACACACAATAACTTTCAAATTTATGTTACTAGCTGTCCCTGCAAAAGTTGTTTTGTCATTTAAAAAAAAAACCGGGCTGATTTGTGAATCTAAAATATCCAGGGCGGCACCAAAATGCTTACAAAAAAATTCATTCAAAACGGTCCAGCCTTTTAAAAGGAGTTCGGTGACATACACACGTGCAGTAGAATTATATAAAGATTAGAAAATACTAACGTATAATCATAAACTCTTCCGTCTTTAGGGAACAGGGGTTTAAGTCCGTTTTCCGTCGTAAGTTCTCTCATGAAATCCGAGAATATAGCGCGGCCGTTGTGGTCACAGGTCGCTCCGATTGACCAGATTACCGCCCAAACTACCCAGCAAGGAGCCAGCCGAGCTACGGGGCAAAATGAGAAAGGTAGAAATGACAAGAAAGATAAGAATTGTGACACCATGAAATCACGATTGAAACTAGAAGCGATAGATAAAACTTAAAAAATAAGTAAAATGTTAAGGTTAATGACCTCTCCGTGTATGGAAAAGCTGATTTTTAGGTAACCCTAAATTTTAAAAAAAAAGTTCGAATTTCCAAAAGCCGTAGAACAAAAGTTGTTTGTTTAGGTGCACAGAAGTAGTTCTCAAGGGCTTGCTAGTATAATTTCCAATAACCCTGTGTATTAGTGTAAATAACTGGTAGCGGTTTCGCCCGCGTAACTCCTGATCCCATAAGAATATCAGGATAAAAAGTAGCCTATATTATTCATAATGAATTAATGTATCCCCATACCAAGTTTCAACAAAATCGGTCCAGTAGTTTCGGAGCCAATTAATTATAAACACAAAAACAAAAAATGTTTATTCCATGAGTGTAGACTAACGCATCAGAGCCAAGAACACAGGTGCAGGTGGAGGTCGATCATCTTTCCCCGTCAGCGGCCTGAACCGATAGTCCATCAGCTCAAGACATTTCAGCACCAAAGACGAGTCTATTGACGTCACAAGCTCCGTGCATTTAGACCTTAGCACTGTCAGAGCGGGGTATATGTACGTGTTTAGAAGACCTGGCAGAATTTTGCGAATGTTGTCTGCTATCTAAAGAAAGACATGAGAAAAATATTGAATCCGGCGAATTAAAATCAAAATTAATCTTTACCTTTGATTTACCCCGCTAAGTAAATTTTACTACCAATATTTGATCCCTATCAGCAACAATATAATTATTTCATTTTATAAAATTCACGGAATATTATGTTTTTCAAAATTCTAATACTGTATTTTTTGCTAAATGGGCTTTCGGCGTGACTCTTTTCAGCATCATTTAAAACATCAAGTTCCAGATTAAAACAATTCCCTTTAAATCTTTATACCTATACATATCTGGGGGCACAGCAGTGCCCCCGCCAAGTCTAAAATACTTTGTCCTGAATGACTGATGGATCAACTCACGGCCTAAACCGCTGATCGTAGAGTTCTTTGTATGACATAGGCATCCCATAGTAAAAGATTTTCCGAAATTCTACCCCTTAGGGAGTGCAAAAAGGGGGACAAAGTTTGTACGGGACAAAGTGATTCCTTGGTCCAATCTCCTTATTCTACGCGGGCAAATTCGCGGCCAAAAGCTAGTTAGTATACAATAAAATCTTCATGCAAGGCCACAACTTACTGGTGGAATATTGGCTTTGACCCAAGCATTGACAAGCGGCGGCAACCCCACCACTTGCGTGTCAAGATATACCATACCGCAACGTGACACGGTCGCTGGTGAAGCTACTGCTAAATCTGCCACTTCGAATATCATGCGTTGTCTGTCTGTCATCTTCATGATTTCACCACTTGAAAGGCATAGTTTCTTGTTATCATCTAATACCTGTAGTAATAAAAAATATTTGTATATGCGCAAATTAACTTCTCCTACAAACTTTCGTGGTTCAAATTCAGCGAAAGATCGATTCGGGTTGGTTTGTTTAGTTGAAATAATCTATGAATAAAAGTCGGCTGGAATGAATTGATATTTACCAATTTTGTCAATTATCAACTGGACAAAGAAAAATAAAGTTTTAATTATCCACATTCGTAACTGAACTTTTAAAATCAGCTACTGAGATTTTTTTCTCATTTAATAACCAGAATCGAAAATAGAATTAATTGATCAATTTAGATAAAGATTCTTAATACTTACATCAAAAAGATTAATTCATAAATCTACTAACAGTATTCATGTTCTCAATCCAAACAGCATCGACTGGTCCATCGAAGACATACCAACGACGATCAGTGTCCTCAGCAGCGATACCACCACGAACAAGACTCGACAGAATACCATCCGTCCTGATAATTTACGGTCCTTTTAGCATACAAATATTTAGATACATAGAAAAATACTTTTGACGTGACAACGTTTTATAAATTGGTTTGCCGGGCGACACTTCAAGAAACTGCGTTACGCTCCGCTGACGTTATGCGCTCACAATGAGAGCGAGTGAGAGGCACGCGGGCATAGTTAGCCCGCCTAAGAGCGAGAGAGACAGACATAAAAAGTGAAAGGCACGCGTCCCTTCCACTCGAGCACAGTTGTTGTCACGTAAAACTTTCGCCCGTATACCGACTTTACAGGCAACCAGTTTTTTTTTTGTACAACACACAAAACATTGAAAAAAAAACAAAAAGGACGAGAAAGCTTATTAACTAAGAAATTGTACAAACAGGTAATATTTCAATGTTCTCACGCGAATTTATGTGTTAATGAAATATCTATAGGTAATCTAATAATTGAAAACGTTACAACATAGAGTGGCCTCCTATGTATAAAGATTATTTAAACAGGCCTTATTTGATATATTTATTCAAACTAACATCAAACTTTAAAATATTAATACGTGTCGTAATATAATGATTATAATGATGAATTATAGTGGATTCTCTACTTTCCAAATAGGTATAATTAACTTGAGAATCACTAACTCGCGATTCACAAAACGTTAGGATAACAAGTAAAAAAGCATTCATAAATAACGACGGAGAAAGTTTGTGAAGTCGATCCCCAACGAAAGGATCAATTAAAGATTGCTTATATATATAAACTTTACAAAATCTATAACATTGTGAGAAATATAATAAACAGAAGCTGATGGAGACAGATCAACTGATATTAGTCTAGAATCCAGACCGTCCAATGATGACCACGATCCTCAGTCATGTGATGCCATGCCAACTACAGAGAGTGAAATAAATAAAGCAAGGAAGTAAAAACCACTTACCACTCATGAGTCTGAAGATCGAACTCTCCATAAAGCTGTCCCATAGTGATAGACTTGGGATTGACTACGAAAGTATGGACCGGAGTGAATGGAAACCCGTCAGGAGCCAACTTGCCTTTGATAGCTGTTAGTGCATCTCGGAGTATTTCGTAACACTGATAGAAAGAAAATCAGTTGTTCAAAAGTCAATAGGTAAAGGGGTTGACAAAATAAATCTTCATGATAGAATAATTAAAAGCCGATCAGATCCGGATTTTGTGCTAAGATAGGAATAAAAAATAGCCAATGGTAATAAGATTCAATGTATTCTTAAACAAAATAAGTTGAATAGGTTAAAAAGGTCAAATATATAACGACTCTTGCTTCATGGGCAGTAAAGTCCAATTTAAAAAGTATAGCAAATTTTAGATAACATCATCTAATACAACTGTGAAAAAAGTAGTAAGATCACTAACAAAAGTTAACTAACCTTAGTTTTACCGGCTCCTGCTGGACCTACCAACATCAATCCATGTCTCACCACAGTCGTTTCATACAACTGAATTATTTTGAAAATAAACGCTGAAATCATAAATCTCACATAATTATGGCTACTGATTGAGAATGATTAAAGATCAACGTTCACAGTTTATATTGCTGAGTCTAGAAGTAGACACATGCCATTTACACAAGAGTTCTTTCAGAAAGATTCACAAATTCGCCGAAATCTAAATCCTCAAATGATTGGTTCATCAGTGATCCTTTTAAACTTTGAAGGTTTTTTCGATTTTTGGAAGATTTAGAAGATAATCAAACATTCAGTGGGGATTCACACAAATCCAAAGAGATAATTCCTTGACAAGTATGATAAAAAAGTGATTTATTGTTATGGATTCTAAAATAAATACTAACTGTAAAGATCATCATATCCTCTCTTAACCAGCATGTTCCTAATAGACTGCTCCATGATACCGTAATCAACTATTGGGATATCCACTCGAGGGAATAAATCTGATATTATACCTAAAAATTCATTCAATAAACTTTAAGTACTTTGTAAGTGAAATTCTTCTCATATACACAAACTAGCTGCGCTTTATCTTGTACTCGTAAGGACAATTGGTTTAAAAGTAGCCTTTTTACTAAATAATCCAGCTATCAACATTCTCAGTTTGAGAAGAAGCTACAGTGCAAGAAAATCAACGTTTATCGTGTGATCATTTTCACAAACGTCAAGAAAAGAACTACCTACGTGTGGATGGGAATAGGTATTTAGATCATCAATAATCGTTTTCTGCAAATAATTAGCAAATACACTAATTTCACATTTATAAAATTACGGTGAAGGAAAATACCGTGATGAAACCCGTGGCTCAGTTGGCTCCAGAAGTATTGACAAATTCTCTCTTCTGGACATGGTCGACTACGCTGAGAGGGTAGTAGGTGCTGGGCAAGCCTACTCCATCCTCACGCAAAAATGACCCAGTTAAAAAGTAAGTAAAAAGCCCGTATACAAATACAAGTATTTATAATATTAGTATAATTAAATACATTTTAACTTAATCTATAATATCCTGCATATTGTTTAAAGCTATTATTATTGTCATTACACAAAGTTTTTGTCCTACAGCACTAACCATTGAACAACACCAAGTCATCAGCCAAGAATTTAGGTACATTCACATCTCTCAGAGATCTCAATACAATTTGTCTTTCATCTCCATCTGGCATTTGTCTTATGAGGTTACCTGCTACTGTAATTACTGTTTTAACAGCTCTCATACCGAAATCATAGTGGTCCTGTAATACAAGTTCAATTTAAATAAAACCGGCCAAGTTCGAGTCGGACTTGAGCATGAAGGGATCCGTACCATGTTGTATACGAGTCCTGTAATATTTTTTGTTTTTAGTGTTTGTTGTTATAGTTATGGCAACAGAAACACATAATTTGTAAAAAAAAAAAACAACTCTATAGCTATCACAGTTCATGAGATACAGCCTGGTGACAGACAGATAGACGAACGGACGGACAGACAGACAGCGGAGTCTTAGTAATAGGATCCTTTATTTACCCATTGTTTACGAAGCCCTAAAAATGAGAAAATTAAAGGGGTGTGAAATATAGAAGTAAATATATCCTTTTATATTAAATTCTCGTGTCGCTGTGTTAGTTACTTATGGCCACCTAAACGGCTGAACCGATATGTATGATTTTTTTGTGTATATTCTGAGAATCGAAAACATTTTTTTTTAATGGCAAAAGAACGTTTGTCGAGACAGCTAGTTTAGACTATGTATTTCAAATCTCACCTGTGAAGACAACTGTTCAGAACTAAGCCTGAAGGTGGTAGTGATCTTGCCAGCAAGGATCTTAGCTTCATAGAAACCGAAGGAGAACAACGATATCTCAGCGATGAGAGCATAATCCGGTACCATCATTGATATCGGACGGAACAACGCTTTCAGATTGTCAGGTAGTTCCGTACGACCTGCACATTATCGAAAAAATTATCATCGACTAGCAGCGCTCCGCGGTTTCACCCGCGTAACTCCCGATCCCGTGGGAATATCGGGATAAAAAGTAGCCTATAGCCTTCCTCGATAAATGGACTATCCAACACAAAAAGAATTTTTCAATTCGAACCAGTAGTTCCTGAGATTAGCGCGTTCAAACAAACAAACAAACAAACTCTTCGGCTTTATAATATTATAAGTATAGATTTGTTTTACTTCAATAAAAAACGACGATGTTGTGGTGATGGAACTAGGAGGGACTATCAACACACTGAAAGTACGCCGTTTACTGAAAATATATTGAGTAAATACGGGGATTTTTATACTAATTAAACTAGGTATATACTACGTCACATGACCTTCTAATACAATATTGATTCCTGTGTAACCTTGCCCTTGACACATCTTTATATCAGTGCAGGTGCGATGCAATATCACATTACTATGTTTACATTATAGTTTTGTCTATACCGTTTACCACTGGTTCACTTGCCTGTATCAGGGTAATTAGTTATGTATAAATTACATACTAGCTGCGCCTCGCGGTTTCACCCGCGTAAGATTAGATCCCGTGGAAATGTCAAAATAAAAAGTAGCCTAAGCCTTACTCAAAAAATGGACTATCCAACACAAAAAGATTTTTTCAATTCGAGCCAGTAGTTCCTGAGATAAGCGCGTTCAAACAAACCAACTCTTTATAATATAAGTATAGATTAAAAGCTAGTTTTAGCGTACCTGCGTATCCAGGATTCATTGTGATGAAAACCGAGCAAGATGCTTTCAAAGGCAACTCGCAACCTTCAAACATGAACTTGTCTAAACGAAGAACCTGAGCTTTCTGTATGGTCACCACCTGCTGTGCAACCACAGACAATACTTCTATGTCGATTCTGTTGAACTCGTCAAAACAGGCCCACGCTCCAGAACTGAAACAAGTTAAGGATATAAACTGGCTTGCTTTTTTTTTCGCTTTTGTCAGGTATCGAGTAGCGGCCACCTGTTTGTCACCAATAAGCCGTTTCATTGTCTGGTAGAGCATTTATGTTTTAAAATTCAGAAGAAGAGCCAAGCGACTCTCTATATAGGAAATTATAGGAATCTAATAAACTTTTAAAAATCACATGATTTGTATTCATAGTTATTATTTACCGGGCTCTTAATCGCGTATTTTTTTAAAATTTCTCTTACCTTGACGTTTCGACTATGCTGCAATAGTCATGGTGGCGAGGAGACTGCGGAGCACTGGACTGGGCTGGACTGGACTGTTTATTAAATCGAGTGGTGGTAATCGACCTACCGTCGGTTACTACCCTCAACTATCAGCATGAGAGGACAACGCTCGCCGCTGTTCCAGCCTCCTCGCAACCATGACTATTGTAACATAGTCGAAACGTCGAGGACAGAGAAATAAAAATAAAAAATATGCGATTAAGACCTGGGAAAATAATTAGGTACTATGCATATTACTTGTTAACAAAAAAACAAAAGACGATCGAGAAAACAAAAACAAAAGACGATCGAAACAAAATCAAAAGACAATTAAAATGGAAATAAAAGACGATAGAAAAAAAAATCGATCGAAAATTGACATCTGTCAAATGACTTTTGTTTCCGTTTCGATCACCTTTTGTCAACCACTTACTTAGGTAGTTTGACTATGAGAAAATTTATTTCTTTTGGACAAACTAGTTTGACCAGAAAGTTTGATCAGCAGGAACGTACCTAGATATAAGTAAACATAGAAATCAAGCTAACACGGCTCTTGAATATAACTGAACTTACGCGGCCAAACCCTTGAAGAACTTCCCCATCGCCATGTAATCGAGTTGATCCGAGCAGTTGAATACTACACATTGCACTGCCAAGGCTTTCGCGAGATCCTGTCATCAAAAAAATAACTATACATTATTTTAAACTAGCGTCTTGGCCAATTAGTAGTGTGGCAAAAATGTGTTTTCGTGAGCCCCTCCGTGCTTCGGAAGGCACATTAAGCCGTTGATCCCGCTTGCTACCTCTAGTTGCAGGAATTTCATTTATTTAAAAATCGACAAAAAGTACATGCTCAGTTTTTATCAATATTCACTAGCTCTTACATTCTTTTTTAATTTTTTACATATGACAAATACTAACACAAGGATTTTTGAGTGAGTGAAAACCAAACCAAATAATTTATACCAAGAAATTATATAGATACAATCCACGGTCAAAAGTCTCTGCCCACCGTAACGTTTACAATCCTGTGCAGCACTATTTGAACATTATAACAACGTAACCTGTGGATCGAACCCACGTCGGTTGGTGTAGCGGGTGGCGGCTTATACCACTCACACAACTAAACACATAGCTAACATGTTAAAAAAATCAAGTATTTAAATTTGTGTGTAACGTCTATTAGAAGAAGGTCGTAAGTCCAACTTGTTGATAGTATTATTGTAGCAAACCGATCATTTACTTATGGCCCATACAGATACCTTGGTGGTCTCAGTTTTCCCCGTGCCAGCAGGTCCGGCCGGAGCTCCACCGAACTTCAAATGCATCGCACACATCAGGGTTAGATAACAACGGTCCGTCAGAGGCGTTATAACTAGCCGACCGCTAGAAACATCATTTAATTCATAACCAATAGTACAGTCATTTGGTCGAAAAAATAGAGGTTACCTGGAAAGTTTTCCGGGAGTTTTGAAAATTGGTAATTTTATAGATTTTGACGTGCTCTTTCCGAATTTTAACTTTGCCACCTCGTATCTTTGCCGCTCGCGCCGCCATATTGCAAAAATGGCGCCTAAAAGCAGTTTTTTGATAATAATGCATTTTACAAGAAAAACATATCTATACAAAATAATAGTAGAGAAAATTTCCTACAATTTATGTCATTACCTTTTTTTCCTAAAACCAATAGTTTCGGCGTACGAGCGCCGTAAAGTGTAGTTCAACACACGTTTCGGCAGAAATACGCATTTCCACACCACCATGAGGTAGAGAAAGCGGCGCGTTTTTTTTATCGTGGTATCCCCAGTAGGCCTAATCCACATCTGACTCACTATTTCAAAATTTAGTTTTGCTTTAATTTGCTTTAATCGTTCAATGTTTTGGTCGGAAGCAATAGCACTTTTAGGTGTTATACAATGAATGCCACCCATAGCATGAAAAGTATTATGCCCATCTAATGTTTGCGTGTTGAAATCGGCGTTGTCGAAAACAAACTGTGAAAACGACTGATCAAAGATATTCAATAGTGAGCGCATTATAGCTGAAACTTCGAACAGCAACAGTGGGGATACCACGATAAAAAAAACGCGCCGCTTTCTCTACCTCATGGTGGTGTGGAAATGAGTATTTCTGCCGAAACGTGTGTTGAACTACACTTTACGGCGCTCGTACGCCGAAACTATTGGTTTTAGGAAAAAAAGGTAATGACATAAATTGTAGGAAATTTTCTCTACTATTATTTTGTATAGATATGTTTTTCTTGTAAAATGCATTATTATCAAAAAACTGCTTTTAGGCGCCATTTTTGCAATATGGCGGCGCGAGCGGCAAAGATACGAGGTGGCAAAGTTAAAATTCGGAAAGAGCACGTCAAAATCTATAAAATTACCAATTTTCAAAATTCCCGGAAAACTTTCCAAGTAAAAATACCAAATGACTGTACTACAATACAAAAACGTAAATATAATCCGACCGAAAAAACCTAAATTTTCAAAATAACTCTTCAAAGCGAGATCACAACCGACGATTAAGACTATAAGATACAAACGACAAGTGGTAGTAGATACAATAAGCTACAAACGACTAGTGGTAGTTGCTACAATAAGCTACAAACGACTAGTGGTAGTAGCTACAATAAGCTACAAACGACTAGTGGTAGTAGCTACAATAAGCTACAAACGACTAGTGGTAGTAGCTACAATGAGCTACAAACGACTAGTGGTAGTAGCTACAATGAGCTACAAACGACTAGTGGTAGTAGCGACAATGAGCTACAAACGACTAGTGGTAGTAGCTACAATGAGCTACAAACGACTAGTGGTAGTAGCTACAATGAGCTACAAACGACTAGTGGTAGTAGCTACAATAAGCTACGAACGACTAGTGGTAGTAGCTACAATAAGCTACGAACTATGAGTAGCTAAAGTCTACGAATGTTGGCCTGTTTAGAGTTACGATTACAAAATAAGCTACATAAATTATTGTTGTATAAATATTGCCTAGTTTAGAGTAACGATTAGAGAGAAAGCTACGGACGGACCACTTGTAGCTAGCTACGAATGTCGTTTAGTAGAGTTACGATCACAATAATAAGCTACGAACGACGACGAGTCGTAGCAGCGACGAACTTCGGCGGCTACTAGCGGTCGTAAAGCTTAGTACATTGTGATACAAGTGTGGGTTATTGATCATTGCATAGAGACGGTTTATGACGCACGAGCGGAACGCGGAACGCGCGTGTTTAGAAGCCGAGATGCAATGGTTAATTATTATCCACACGTATATCGCACGACGCTTTTTATCAAAGTTGCGAATAAAAGTTAAAACTTATTAAAATAATAAAAAGTAACAAAATATTTGTGTTATTTTTAGACAACATTTTTTTTTGATACCGAAGGGCAGGCAAAAGACTTTTAACTTATACAGCCTCGTCTGACATACAATATTTTTAGGGTTCTTTCAATTTGTTTTGGCGTCGGGGGTTAAAAACAGAATAAATCAATTGAATGAATCAATTTTTTATCGTTTTCTAAGACATTATCACGTAAAATTGTCGTTCGTAAACCGACTTTATAGACAACCATTTTTGCTGGAGTAAAAACTCTTTGTTGCTACCTACCTTTTTTATACATTAAAACAGTACAACCCCGTTTAATTAAGAATGTTTCATCTACATAATATGTAATTAGCAGTAAGATACGAATTTAACTTGTCCGGATAACTTATTACAGCACTAGTTTATACATGGTAATGTAAAACGCACGCGTGCACGTTGGATTATGAGCCTAAAAGCTGTGTAATAAGTTCCACTTTATGAGCAACTGTGATAAAAATTAGTATTATAAAATAAGATATTACCAACCTGTTACCCAAATATTCATTTTGATAAGTAAACACCGAATTCAATGCCTTCACGTCACAGCGGTTCTGTGAAAACTGACGGTAGAAATTAGACGTATCAAGGTGGTTCTCATCCTGGTAGATTTCTGGAATCTCACCTTCTTCCAGTGGGTTCATATCGCGGACTACTGAGTAGTATCTGGGGGGAAAATACGCTTAGTTTTTAGTATAAACTAGCGACCCGTCCCGGCTTCGCACGGCTATATTATGCATGTATTATATATGATAAACCTTCCTCTTGAATGATTCTATCAATTTAAAAAACCGCATCAAAATCCATTGCGTAGTTTTAAAGATTTAAGCATACATAGGGACATAGGGACAGAGAAAGCGACTTTGTTTTATACTATGTAGTGATAATTATCAAGGCATCAACACAGCAACAAACCGTTCTTGTTCCACGACTTTGGAAATTCGTCATATTTTATTTTGAGGTAATGTTTATCTAAAAATCAGCTGTTCCTTGCATTGATGATGGAGAGGTCATTAACCTTAAGATTAAACTTATTTTTTTAGTTTTATCTACTGTTCTGTGTCTGATTGACCTTTGTTTTAAAAAATCTGCTGATTTTCGAATTTGCATAACCTCAAAAAAAAAATGTTCGAATATTCAAAAATTTGTTCAGGTTCACAGAAGTAGCCCTCAACGGCTTGCTAGTATAGTTACCAAAAACCCTGTATAACAAAGCATTGGAAGGCTACCGAAATAAAACTGATAAGACAAGGATGGCAACACGTCAAAAGTCGCGTCCAAACTTTTTTTATTTCGATTGCATACCGAAGGTTTATGAATCAGGGGACTGATTACGTACCTTAGTTGGCACATCCATTGGAAATCCGAAACATTCTTGACTCCTTCATCGACCAGTGATTTGGTGACGTCACGAGCGTGTACCTCAATTACAATCAAAGCACATAACACTTCGCGTTGGAAGTAGGTTAATTCACCCTTTACTAATGCTCGGAGACTGTCCAACTGTGAAATAGAAATTAAAAATTTAAAGAAAAAAGCACCTACCATCGATTGTACACAATTTATGCTATAAATATTATTATTCTTATAAAAAAGTAAGTTGCAATTTTTTTTAAATACTTAGATAATAAGTAAAATTAATAACTAAGTATGTATCAATAAAACGGTCATTGGTAATTATTATAAGAAAGAAACTGAGAGCTATTTCTGTGTAATTTACAATCTACTTTTGTTTTAAATTCAAAGTTGTTTTATCAATTAACACTGCTGATTAAAAAAAACGAATTTCCAAAAGTTGTAGAACAAAAGATGTTTGTCAAAATGCAGAGAAGCAGCCCTGAACCGCTTTCTTTTATGATTACCAACCACCCTGTAGCCTAAGAGAGAAAACAGATAGACAGACAGACAGACGGACAGATAATAAAGTCTTAGTAACAGGGTTTTTACCCTTTGGGTACGGAACCTTAAAAAAATTTTTTTTTAATTTTAATTTTATTTTTAAAAAAGTGATTATTATTAATTATATTTTAGAGGAGTTTATAAAATAACCTGTCTCAAATTCTCGTCACAGAATTCCGCCATGCGGTAGTCCTCTATAGCCTGTTCAACGCCAGCTGTCCAGGCGGTCTGTGAACCTGCTATCACCACTTGCCCGGGCCATCTAAGCACCCACTCAGACCTGGGCAGCACCCATAACTCTTCTAGACCAGCGATCAGGGTTAGGCGGACTGGAGATAAAAATAAATTTAATTCGTTTTTGTTTTTTTTTTAGTTTTACTTAATAAAATGCTAACAGCTAAAGAACAGTCGAAACAAAACGATTTACGTTGGTGAAGAGTTTAAGTAAATAAATATTGTAAGACATTTTACACAACACACCCCAAGCTACACAATTAGGCTTGTGTAATGGTTGCCTGTTAACGGTTTCAATACTTACATACTTTTCTTTTGTAAATAAGTATTTAATATACATACATCCAGACCAGAAACCAATGTTTGTACATAAATATTTGTTCGAGGTGAGAATCGAACCCTCAATCTTCTGCGTCGCCCACCGCCCGCGCCACAGAAGTCATCTAAATAATGGTGTTGTCACATTTTGAAAATTCCCCAAACTCTGGGTAAACAGACTGTTTTTCGTTTCAGCGACAACCAGACTTCGATTATGGATACTCCTGCTGCTTTTAATCGCGAAGTAATATTTTGAAGTTACTTTACAGCGATACACACTACCGCGAAGTACCATTTCGTATAGGGTTACCAGACCTGCATATACCTAAAGGGTTTTAAATCCTATGTCTAACAATTGTAACACAAGCTTAATTGGTTAGCTTGGGGCTGGATGGCACTGTGTGTCCTGAAATATTTATTTATTTTGCAAATTATTAAACAACTGGCAGCGCTCCGCGGTTTCACCCGCGTAACTCCCGATAACGAGGGAATATCGGAATAAAAAGAAGACTTTTTTTTACTCCCAATGAATCAATGTATACTCATACCAAACATCAAAATCGATCTGTAGTTTCGGAGCCTATTTGTTACAAACAAAAAATCTTCCTTATAATTTTTGTATTTAAATTCAGTGGGATAAAATAAATATGCTTATGTTACTAACTAGTATGCCTCATGGTATCTTCAAGAAGTAGCAGCCACTGTTCCACGTTGGATGACGGGTAGAACTGATACTTCAGGGTTACGATCTCACCTTCGCTCGAGTGCATCTGAGAGATCTTCAGATCTGGTTCGAAGGTCACCTAGAAAAAGAAAAATAATGCTAGAAAAATGATCATGAAGAAGAAGAAAATCAATTAATCTGACAAGTACACGTAGAAATAACTGGATGGAGTGTTCGTTAGAGGAATTACTGCCGCCATCCCTATTTCTACCGCCAAACAGTTTGTTTGGCTGGTAAAAGTAGAGACTTATAAGACATTCCATTTTTAAGTCAAAAATAACACTTTTTATATACAGAAGAAAACGCGAGAGAACTATTTTTATTCCAGTTCAGTCACTTTTATCGCAAAAAAACGTTGGACTATGTACTGGATTTACCCAATTGATAAAACTCTCTAATAATTTATGTGATGTAAAAAATATACATATATTTATGACAAACATATACAAGACTCTAAAAAAGGACATTCACTATTTATCTCAATACAACACCTCCTAAATACATCTTTACCTTAACACAAATAGTATAAATTATCTACAGCTACCTCACCTTAGCAATGTTCTCGAAGCACTTCCTCAAATGAGGCTGCACAGCCCTCGGGTTCCTCGATTGTGACAGTATCTCCAACAACTCATCGTCACTCAAGAAGAAGAACCTTGGGAATCGAAGCCGCTTCAGCTCCATGTATTCTGCTAACCCTCGCGCTACTACGCCTAGAAGGTGCCGCGCTTCGATCAGACTGTCTAGTAGACGACTGTCTGGACAGATCACCATTATCTAAAATGTAAAAGAACAAGCTTTCACCCGCGACTTAGTCCGCGTGGAAGTCGAAAATGGACCAAGGAATCACATTGTCCCTTACAAACTTTACCGCCCTTTTTCACTCCCTAAGTGTTATAATTTCGGAAAATCCTTTCTTATCGAATGCCTACATCATACAAAGAACACACCCTCCAAGTTTCAGGCCTCTACGATCAGCAGTTTAAGCTGTGCATTGATCCGTCAGTCAGGACAAAGCATTTTATATGCTTAGATAAAGCAAAAACTACATTGATGCTCTTGTCTGAAACGTCATAAATGTATGGAGTTTAGCTCTTCATTTATTGAAACTTATGCGCCACGAAATCATTAAAGCATGCGATACACTGCATGCAATCTCTGTTCGGGCAACCACTCTTTACATTGCAGAACGACCAAAGTCACCTTGGTAGATTGGAGATTTTTCTCTGCAATGGGGTAACCGCTTAAGGTGAAAGGGTAAACGGGGAAGCGGAGAAAACAGTCGACTACGTTTGTAATAGTTTGTATGGAGAGAGAGAACCCCCAGTACCCTTTCCTCTTAATGTCCATACTCTACTATCGACAAATTATTTAATTTGTGCTATTATAGGTTACGGTCCCTAGAGGAAACCCCAGTGAAAATTTTTATGTATCCAATTCCAACAGTTTCGACAGCGTTTTGTCTGTCAAGCAGTCAGACAGTAACAATAATCTTACTTACTGGACACTTCAATAAAGACAGACCTTAGGACAAACAACAGCTTGAGCCATGATCCTTCTCCAGATACGTTCCATGGTACCATATTTCTTGGCTTCTAAAGGCAGTTGCCGTGATATATCCTCAGACGTAAAGATTGGTTCCAAGTACATCCATTCTCTGACAAAAATTAAAAAGACGAGTAATTATTTTAAACTCTTAAAAAAAATCTAGTCAAGTCCGATTTGATAAGTGCGAGTGCTAATTAAATTCAAGCACATCATTAAACACAGGAATGCCGTATTCAAGTTTCAGTTTGTCTTGGTATTTTTATAGATGACTAGCGCCCCGCTCCGACTTCGCACGGCTATATTATGCATGTATTTTACATATACACCTTCCTCTTGAATCACTCTATCTATTAAAAATCAAAATCCGTTGCCTAGTTTTAAAGATCTAAGCGTACAAAGGGAAATAGGGACAGAAAAAGCGACTTTGTTTTATACTATGTAGTGATGATAGTGATAGTGAAGAATACCACTAAATATAATGTGAACCTCGATCTCTCATATTTACTGATATCTATGAAATATTTGATTGTTTAAATAGGCACCGACACTACCAGGCCGATTTTGATTAAACTTGATATGGGAAAACATTGGAAGTGACATAAGTTACTTTTTATCCCGATACCCCCACGGGATCGGGAGTTACGCGGGTGAATCCGCGGAGCACTGCTAATCCTACATGTTTTTTTTGTAATGTGGAACATCTTACTTCTGACACTCAATCCACTCGTCGACAACTTTCTGCGTAAGCCTGAGTTTGTCATCCCACTCCTGTATCCTCAGCTCAAAGGCAGCCTTAAATGGACTGAAACCAAGCTGTTGGGTCGCTAGGAAATGTTCGTCTAATAGCTGTAGAGTTTCATCTGCTATCTTCATTATGTGTGTGCCTGGAATTTATAAAATAAAAGTTATCTCTAAAATATCAGATTCTTGGGATTTTTGAAGTTAGAATGCCTGGAACTAGTTAAATTTTGTATGCAATATTTATTATTATTATTTTTAACCTATTCCGTCCCACTGCAGGGCAAAGGCCTCCCACCCCTCCTTCCCCTTCTTCTTCCTTTTTTTTCTTCTTTGTAAGCAAATTTTAAAAAAAAATTTGGTAGGTATAAACCAGAATTAAGGAAGTTAGCATTAAATATATCCCACTACGACGCCCTTAATAGCACGGAATTGAAGTTGCTGCACAAATCATCACTACATAGTATAAAATAAAGTCACTTTTCGCCGCCTTAGATCTTTAAAACTACGCAACGGATTTTCATGCGGTTTTTTTTAATAGATAGAGTGATTAACGAGGAGGGTTTTTAGATATAATACATGCATGCATAATACAGCCGTTCGAAGCCGGGGCGGGTCGCTAGTCTAAAATAGATGTTAAGGCAAATATATAATTTTACCAGTAGTCTTATAAGGAGCAAGTTCCATAGTTCTAGTGGCCCAATCTGCGAGCATCCTATCAAGTGTTTGTTCAATGACATATTCCTTTGAAGCGAGTTCTCCTATTTCTGCGATCAATGCTCCGTGAGCTGCCACTCCTTGTTTCAAACACATTTGGAACGTTTGTTTATCGTTCATTGTTACTGTTATACCTGGAAAGTCGTAATTACAAAGTTAAATATTGTTCCTTTTTACCGATTTACTTATATAACATACTAGTTTTGCCTCACGGCTTAACCCGCGTAAGTCTCGATCCTGTGGGAATATCAGGATAAGTAGCCTTTGTTAATCCAGGTTCTTAGCTATCTCACCAAGTTTCATTGCAATCGGTCCAGTAGTTTTTGCGTGAAGGAGTAATAAACATACATACAAAGAAAACTTTCACATTTATAATATTAGTAAGATAGGATTGCTATCATTCTTCTTTGTTTCGATATCACTTATTAAAGGGGAAATGATAAGGTAGAGTCAGATTTTCTTCTTCATGCTCTCGAATGCTGCCAGGTTTGGTTTTCGTTAATGTCGTCAAAAGCGTGGTAAAAATAATTTAAGGTAGATAGTCACTGGATAAGTTTCTTTTTGTAGTTTTTATGTTTAATTCTTATTATTTTTTTGTTAATTTCAGGGTACTTAAAATAAAATGTTTACGTATGTATGAGTGGGTCTGAGGACTACAAAAGTCTACTTGCCAGCTCTCTCCATAAATTCGTTCCAATGCCGATCCTTCATGCCAGGATTCCTTACAGCTTGTATAATAGGAATCAACGGTCTGAACTCATCTATTTCATCCTAGAAAATCAATAAATTGTACTTGGAAAGCGTCAAAAGATTTAGTTTTCAAATTACTATATTACCTCTATCTGTTTATGAAAACCTAATCAAACACGCTTCAGTAGTTTTAGAAATAAGCTCGCCCTAATATCGCATGAAGAACTTAGTATATCAAAATGTAGGTAGACTACTAGTAGTTATTTTTCAAGTAACAATTCTCAAATTACTTACTTACCCTTATAACAATAGCGACAGATTGAACTTTAGGTAAATCAGCAAAAGTTCTAACACACTTGACGATCGTCTTGTAATATTCATTGACTAGAGGTTCTATAGTATCCGCGTCTACATACATTAGTGGATTATCGAACCATACTTCTTTGGCTTTTAGGAAATCTAGAAGATAATTTTAAAATAAATAAATATACATAATTAACTTGATTAAATTATATGACAGACCCTTTACATGGAATACCTTTAGGTGTAATTCTGTATACTGAAAAAAACCCATAAGTTTCTTGTGCCTTCTTCTCATTGGTGGGCGCGTTCCGAAGACACACATCCTAACTTAGTTTTAAAGACGCTTCTAAGTGATTTCATGCAAATTGTATGATTCCAAATGAATAAGAGTTTAAAGTTGTGTTTTTAGTTTCTTCGTCTCTCATGTACCTCCTGCACCCATGTCTTTCTTATCTTTCTATCTAAGTTTTAACAGGAACAAATAAAAATCTATTGCACTAACCCGAAGCAGTAACCCATAAATTCCGATAGGGTTCGAACTCCTTAACCAGTCGATTCAAATCCGCAAAAGGTATGACAGTCTGTCCGAAAAGCTTCTGTCTTTGATTCAGGATACGACCCCAGTCCTGGGCGTCTTTCATGCCTTTCCAGGCTTTCTTTATGTCATTGGCTATTTCATGGACCTGATGAAACAATTAAGAATTTACAAATAAACTAAGAAACAAACAATAATTTTGGGTCTAGGAACACGTTCAGGGATTCTAACATTCGTTGAAACAGAACATGAAAGAAGTTTGTTCTAAATCAAGTTTGTTACAATCATGAGATAAGCCTACTTACTACTGAAATAGATACAAAGTTATTCAAAATTGTATGGTTTCTTCTACGCAGCAAAAAAATGACTTTTTATACATAGTTCCTACCAAGAAATCATTTTACGTGGCTATAAATACTAAGACGAACCTTGCTAAAGTCATTCTGCAGAGTGAGCTGCATGCACTGCTGCGTAAACATATCAATCTTGTCGAACAGCGTCTGTTCGTCTTGTTGATGGAGTTTCCAGAACTTCTCCTGTTCTTCTTCAAGGAAGTCATAAGTAGCTTCAGTCTTTAAAACACAATAATAACAATATTAGCCCTCAAACAATTGCCACAGTAACTACATATATAGTATATGCTATGAGTTCCCTCTCTGCTTTTGGTATTTTTTCTGATACTCCTCTAAATTACCAGTTAGCAGTCATGGTTATTTTCGGTGGTGGTGTACCTCCAAAATAACTAATCTTTAAAACTACGCAACGGATTTTGATGAGGTTTTTTTTTAATAGATAGAGTAATTCAAGAGGAAGGTTTATATGTATAATACATACATAATATAGCAGTGCGAAGCCGGGGCGGCTCGCTAGTAAAATAATAAGTGTTTTAATCTCACGCGTACATTATAGTCCTTTCCATATACATACAAATTAACATCGACAAGTTATTTTACCTGTTTAGTAATCTGTAAAGGCCATCCAATCGCTTCCCAAAGCGCCTTAAAATCTTCATTTTCCAAGGGGAAATAAAATGCATCCAGAACTTCGTAATCCTGTTAAAATCTCGGAAGTAGAGTTAAATTTTTCTGCCTACGAGATATATAAATGACAAAACCTCAGAGCCCAGAGCCATAATATAGTCTTACACAGTGCCTTTTCCTTCTCAAGAACGAAGAGATTCTCAATAGATGAGAGTAGATCTTAAAAAACCCCGGTCACTTACCGAAAGAACTTTCCTCATAATATCCTCCTGAGTTTTCAAAGCAAAAGGTATTGACTCCATCCATTCTCTGATCTCAAACACATGTTCTATCGTATTGGGTTTTTCACCTAGCTTCCTCATGATTGACTTATACGCCATGATCACATCATCGACTACCAATCGGACTTCTTCAGCCCACATGGTGAGAAGAGCTTTGATAATGTCCGATCGCTTTTGTACTAAAAGTTGCTGTAAGTTACGATATGGACTTTGTAAATGAATTGGTTTGTATCAGTTAGACTGGATGATAACAGTTCAGTGCATAAAGCCAAGACAACACTTAAATAAATATCAGATAAAAAAATTATGTGCTAAATAAAAACAAATTTTACAAAAGTGGAAATCAGCAGACGCAGTATCGTGTAGACAGTACGGCTTGAGCAAAGCTAAGGCCAGACCAAAGATAAGGGATCGGGGAACTGACTTTAAATGTAAAAAAATCAAAAAATTTAACAATCGACCGATGGCTTGGAACAGAGATGGCAGCATGATTGACCTCAAGGTCAACCAGTGTGGCTGGTGTCCTCAGGGCCTGCACTGCACAGTGAATATTGGAGAAGATGTTCCATAGACTGTGTGCTTACTTTATGAGCTGGCTTTTAATTAAAAAGTCTTACCTTCAAAGAGTCAACATTAAGCGCAAATGGTCCTATATTGATGTACTGCGGTAATCGCCAAATAAGGTCTATTTTGGCATCATAATGCATTTGGACTTCTTCACGTGTTTCAGAAGCTGAATGCTTTTCGCCTCTAAATGCTCTGAAATATTAATCACTAGTAATCGAAGCTAAAAAAAAGACAAAAACAGAAGAAAAGAAGACGAAAAAAAATTAACGAGAAAAATAAAAGAAGTAGGTTTAGTGTCAAATACTACAAAAGTAATTGTATTTTTGTAGTAAAAATATTTGTATTTTTATAGTAAAAATAATTGTATTTTTGTAATATTGACACTAAACCTATGACCAGCATCTATGAATTGTTGAAAATCATCTCATAATAATTCACTGAACCATGCATAACACTTTCATTGTTTTGATATTTCTTCCTGAGAGTTTTAATGTCATCGACCATTTTCAAACCCCTGCACTTCATATTTCATATTATATGGATTAAATATAATATATAATAAATAAAATAAATATAAATAAATATTGCAGGACATTCCACACATCGCCATCTAGCCCCAAGCTAAGTAACAAGACTTGTATTATAGGTGCTAAACAACGGATATACTAGTTATATACTTTTCTTTTGTAAATATATACTTATAATACATAGAAGCAACCAGACCACAGACAAATATCTAAGCATAAATACTTGTCTGAGGCGGGAATCGAACCCGCAACCCTGTGTTTGGCAGTCCGGCATGGTGACCATTGTGCCAACTGGGTCGTCAAATAATATCGCATGAAACTAACTCAACATATTCTTCAATATTCAAGACGTATATATCTCTATAGCACTGATATTGTCGCATATAAGCCTTCAGTGGTATTATGCTCTTCCGATAAGCTTTAAGTAGACGTTCTCTGTAGTCTACCACATTTGCTTCCATCAAACCTGCATGATGGAATATTCTAATAAGTATTTTTGAAAATTATCTAGTGTGAAATAAAGAAGCGACGATTTTTTCTATATTTTTCAGGAAAATAATGGAATGTCTAAACCTTCCATCGTGTTGTTTTGTAGAAAAAATAATAAGCTATCGCTTTTAGTTCTAGTCTTTTGAAATAATGAAGCAGAAGGTATTAATAATAATCTATATATATAAAAATCAATTGCTGTTCGTTAGTCTCGCTAAAACTCGAGAACGGCTGAACGGATTTATCTTATCTTGGTCTTGAATTATTCGTGGAGGTCTAGGGAAGGTTTAAAAGGTGAGAATTTAAAGATCGGACTTACGCGGGTGAAACCGCGGGGCGCAGCTAGTAGATAGATAAATGCTTCTAATGCTTTCATAGGTGTACAATTGTAAATTTAGATTACGAAATCGAGAGAAGATTAAGAACGTTTTTATTATTATTTTATTAATGGAAATATAACTTATTAATATATTTATATATACGCGACAAATGTAAAACCTCCTTTTTTTTGAAGTCGGCTTATGATGACAATAGACTTTAAAGTAACTAACCAATAGACGTTAAAAATAGTTCTTTATCAAACACAAGTCCAGTCATAATCATAGGGTGAACTTGCGGTATAAAATGACATCGGTACAACATCTCACGGAAGAGCCTTTGTATTACAATCTATTGGGGATAAAGAATAATCACTAATTAAATTTCTAAACCATCATTCTGAACTCTGTCCCCTTTATTCCAAAACGAGGTTTAAGGATAGTCCGAGATGTGGATTTAAACCTTAGATTTAGACACAGATTTACTCGTGAACTATAGTCTAAACAATATCCCCAATAATCTAGAGGGATAGTGTTTAGACTTAGTTCCCTTTATAATCTATAGCGATAGTGTTTAGACTATAGTTTACGAGTAAATCTATGTCTAAAACTAAGGTTTAAATTCGCATCTCGGACTATCCTTAAACCTCGTTTTGGAATAAGGGGGTTTGACTTTAAAACGAAGCCTTTTCTAAAAGAAACAGACACATCCTAAACTAACGAAGATATTCTTACTCAAACTAAAGATTCATAAACAGAGCAGCGATATTCAAAGAACCTCATTTGTCATAGTCAATTTAAAAAGCCGGCAGGGTATCTAAATCATATAATATGTATGTTATGTTATGTACAATCAACGGTCAAAAGCCTCTGCCCACCGTAACGTTTACAATCCTGTGCAGCACTATTTGAACATTATAACAACGTATCCTGTGGATCGAACCCAAGTCGGTTGGTGTAGCGGGTGGCGGCTTATACCAGTCGGCCAACTAAAGACATAGCTAACATGTTGAAAATAATAATCATACTGAGTATTTTTATTTCAAGTATTTATGTTTGTGTGTAATGTCTATTAGAAGAAGATCGTAAGTCCAATACTTGTTGATAGTATTATTGTAGCAAACTGATAATTTACTTATGACCCATACTGTACATACCTCAAATTGTGCCGGATCAGTAGTATAATAAGGACCGTCATCATTCATCATCAGATGGAAGTAGAACAGGGTGACAGTTGGTGATCTGAACGGGGTATTGATCAGGTCGGTGGAGTCCCATTCGTAGTTATCTTCACACCAGTAGGTGCAGAGGCATGGTGTCTCGAGCATATACGTGTACATGTGCATTGAACTCTCTATACAGTAGCGGAGAGCGTACTGAAGAAAGACGAGAAGGAAAAACATAACGATCAAAGAAGTAAACAGAAAAAGAAACGAAATTCATACCAACGCAAAATAAGAGTTCATAAGGTCAATGTTTTTTTATTCATTTGGAAACATGCCTGCATGAAATCACATTGAAAAATCTTAAAAACTAAGTTTGGATGTATGGCTTCGGAACGCAATGAGAAGAAAGCACAAGAAACTCAAGGGGTTTCTTATGATCATGCTCACAAAGGTCAAGATTACAAATATTTTGAAAGTATATTGGAAATGGAGTAATTAAAGTAATGTCCAAGGTAAACCAAGTGTCACAGTACGCATTACCGCACAAAATTTATCCATTATAAAAAATTTGAAACTGTTACAATATTGTAATAAGTAACCTAAGTTATGGAAAAATGAATAAAATAAAGATTGCTTAAATAAATGTAACTAGGTAAATAAAGAATTTATTTCCAGAGAGCACTAAATGAAGCGAAGACGATAAAGCTACAATATACATCTTACTTGCATCCTAAATCTGACGAGTTGCATAAACCTAGACAGTTTACTGACTCCATAGAATTCCCATTTCTTCTCGTAAATATTAAACCATCTGCAAAAAAGTTTGAGTTCAGTGAGTGAACCGATAAATGACGACAAAGGTTCGATTTTTATACTTACCCTTTGCCAACATCCCTGAAAGACATTCTTATAGCGTGAGCTGTGTTATTCAACCAAGTTATGTTGAGATACTTCAGCATCTGGAATTTCGAGAACTATTATTACTCCGTTCCCAGTTTGTTACCTCAGTTCGTCATTTATCAACTAATTTAAAAAAGCATTTATTTATTTAAAACGATATAATTAAAGGTTTTCCCTTATACATTTTATCACAATCGGTTCAGTAGTTCGGTTTTTTAATTTATATAATTATATGTCATCAAAATTACGTATTTTACTTTTATGTGTTACTTTCTAATTAGATATCTCACATGTGGACTGGTCAGTTCATTGACATTGGACTTTGTTAAGGTTTGCTAAACTCTTTAACAGTTTTTGTTTTAAATTTTTCTTGTCTTGTACGCTTAGTACCTACTATATTTCAATGAGTTGTGTTAAATGATTTTTGAATATATATATCATGGTATATTAGCAATATCTTCATTTATGCTTTACAAAATATGATTAATTTATCAACCAACCATAGATGTACAATGTTGTTGAGCAGCATCAAACTCTGCCAAGCTAGCGTTTCTTCCATAATTACTTGTGAAAAATAACATACCTTCCACCTAAAATCAACCAAGATATATTTCAAAACGTTAAACTGAAGATTAAAATTATTGCTAAATATATCAAGTAAATATATCAATTATTGCTAAGTATTCATTATATGAATACCACAATAATTGTATAAGTCAAAACCGAAAATAATGACATAGTAGAAACTGAAAATGTTAAATTATACACATTTTGACAAATTTGAAAACGTTTAATTTAACAACATTGACATATTTAGACAAAATTTAAAATAATCATAGAAAATTTTAAATGATTATTTCGACTAAATTGAAAATGTCAAATTAAACAAATTTGAAATACCTTCAAACACTCATCAACAACAAGATGAATGCAAGACACAGACTCATTAAGGACGTATAGAGAGTACCATTGATTGTATTTCATTCTACCCGCAAAATCTTCCATAACACATGGGTAATTCCCTGTTAAAATCAAACATTACATAAGTAGGTAATTGAAAAGGAATTCAATTTTCTGAATCCGAAAGACTCTGGAGACTGATAAATAACGCGAAGCTGAAACTGATATAAAAACACTCACGGGAAAACAAAATTTCTTTGAACTATTCGTTTAAGGCGCAAATAGGAACCAACCACAGTAAAATACATCATTATTGAATGGAAAACTGTTGTCAAGTGTTGTGTAAAAAAAAAGTTCTTTTCCTTCACTCAACGAAATTCCTAGTTGCTTTAAGCATATTCGAACTTAAAAGTCGAAAAAGACAGCTTAAGTATATTTTTGTCATTAAATAAATATACCAACCAAAATGATCGACTGTAATGTGTAAAGAAACACGTGTATTTATTTTTTCGGCAAATGCGCAATACTCAATCGAAAAGCGGCGAAATGTTTTCTATAATAAAATTAGATGATACTTATACCGGTATTTGACTTAGTCCCATCGGCCCCGCTGGCTCTGCCTCGCCAGCGGGGCAGATGGGAAAAAGTGTTGCATCGGCCCCGCTGAACGCAGACGCGGACGCTAGCGGGGCCGATGAAACAAATTAAGTTTCATTTGCCCCGCTATAGGACTTACTTCCGTCGGGCCCGCTAGCAGATGGGAAAAAGAGATTGATTCATCGGCCCCGCTAGCGTCGGCGTCGGCGTTTTGCGGGGACGATTTGTTGGTACAGATCAAGTTACAAATAGAGGCAATCAATACTTAGGTTGCCGAAAAAGGAATGTCTGTAATTAAAATGGTTTGTATGTTAATCAGTTTTTATTGAGTGCTCAAAATACATAATATTTTAATAATAAAAAAATACACACAACAAGAACATCACATAAACATTTTTTAATTTTCATAATCATAGATGATAGTCACACAAATTACACCATTATGGCGCGCTGTTATGACAAAAATGACAAATTCAGGCACAGACGATGACGTCCGATGACGTCATTTGGCCGCCGCACGCGTAGGTATAATAAACCAATCTTTACGACCACTTGAGAAGGTTTATTATGTCAACAAACGACTGTTTTGTATAGCTTAGAGACTACAGATTACGTTACAAGTGGTCGGAGATTTCTAAGTTGTTTATATAATTTGTATAAACAGATTGAATTCGAGATATGAAAAAATTCACACGAAATCATGGAGTAGGTAGAAAGATAAGCTTATATTTTAGAATCTAAAGCGATAACATATGTTTTTTTTTATTCACAAGTTAAGTACTTGAATATACCTTTCTAGATAAATTAAAATATAGACATGTTTAATAACAAAAAAAAGGTGTAAAAAATTCAAGAAGTTTTGCGGCGCCGGCGCAGTAGCCGGCTTCGCCGCTTAGCGGCGGCGTCGGTCGGTTTTAGTATCTCTTAATATCTTAATTAGAAAATGTATGTACAAATAAACATTTTTAGTAGAATTATACATATTCTAATTAGAATATTACCTAAAAAAAAAAAAAACAAAGGTGTACTTACAATTCCTAAAATCCGCTTTGAAAAATCCTCTACAAAATGATCCGCCATTTCTTATCACTTTTGGTTACCGATTTATTTAGTCACCATATTATCAAAATTCATTGAAACTACACATTTAAACTGATTACGCATACGTTAACGATCATTTTGATGTATAATACCACTAGAAATCATCTAGAAATATGCTAAAGTTCTCAACTTATAAAAAATTTCACGTCAATGGCGCACGCGAAACGGGCCGACGCACTCCCTTCACACATTAAACTAAACACAGATAAAAATATCACCTCTTTCAAATAATTCAATAGTCATAGACAATCCTAAACTATGTGTCTACAATATTGGCCAGTCAAAACCCGGTCTTTTACTATCAAATTCATACAATTTCGACAATTCCCACGCATTGGCCACGGTACATCTCTGGCAACCGTGGTTGCCGCGCGCGCTCACTAGTTTCGCTTTCGGCAACCGTGGTTGCCGCGCGCGATTCTATGGTCCAGTAGACATTTTCTCGAAACACTGACATAGTTTGTAATGTTAATGTTTTCTCTCGTTGATTTTTTGTCAAATACTGTATTTTTTAACCGACTTCAAAAAAGGAGGAGGTTCTCAATTCGTCTGTATGTTTTTTTTTTGTGTGTATGTTACGCGATCATTCGAAGACGGCTCAACCGATTAAGATGATTCCTTTTGTGTTCGAAAAGTGATACCTCAGGGGTGGTCCCATAAAAATTTGGTGAGGATCTGATGAGAATCTTCGGAGTGATGAACAGAATTGCACCTCGAGAGTGCAGCAAATTGCTCAGTTTTCGATTTCCACCAGTTGATTTGGCCTATAAACGAATAGTTACCGATAAATGGAATATCTGAAACCACCTTCTCATCAGAAAACTCTTCAATCAGTTACGATTACAGGTTACAATTTGAAGATTTTAGTCGAATTTAGTCGCCGGACTGGGTTTGAATGAATGTTGATAGAGAACCCTATCTTAAATGAAGTTCTGATGAGGATCTTCGAAGTGATGAACAGAAATGCACCTCAAGAGTGCAGCAAATTGCTCATTTTTCGACTTCCATCAGTAGAATTGGCCCATAAACGAATAGTTACCGATAAATGGAATATCTGAAACCACCTTCTCATCAGAAAACTCTTCAATCGGTTACGATTACAGGTTACAATTTGAAGAATTTAGTCGAATTTAGTCGCGGGACTGGGTTTGAATTAATGTTGATAGAGAACCTTATCTTAAATGAAGTTCTGATGAGGATCTTCAAAGTGATGAACAGAATTGCACCTCGAGAGTGCAGCAAATTGCTCATTTTTCGATTTCCACCAGTAGAATTGGCCCATAAACTAATAGTTACCGATAAATGGAATATCTGAAACCACCTTCTCATCAGAAAACTCTTCAATCGGTTACGATTACAGGTTACAATTTGAATAAAATATTCGCTTTTGCCTCGCCGGACTGGGTTTGAATGAATTTTGATAAAAAAACCTATCCTAAATGAAGATCTGATGAGGATCTTCGGAGTGATGAACAGATCTGCACAGCGAGATTCAACAAATTGCTCAGGTTTCCATTTCCACTAATAGAAGTGGCCCATACACAAAAAGGATGAATGGGGCATCTGAAAACACCTTCTTATCACCAAACTCTTCAATGGGTTACGATTAGGTACAGGTTACAATTTGAAGAAACAGTCGCTTTCGCCTCATGGAGTAGAATTTTCAGTGACAGTTGCACTAAAAATGGTTAAATAAAAAATAAATTAAAATTTAAAAAACCGACTTCAAAAAAACCTGAAATGAAAAACTAACAAAACCTGAAAAAAAATCAAAAAAAAAGTGAAAAATAATCCATTTCGGGTCACTAAGACAGCAGATAACTTAAACATAAGTACTTACTTGGAAGTCGGACTGGGTGACACCATGTTTTCTTTATACCTCTCAACATTCAATCTAACCCAGTCAGACTTCCAAGTAAGTACTTATGTTTAAGTTATCTGCTGTCTTAGTGACCCGAAATGGATTATTTTTCACTTTTTTTTTGTTTTTTTTTTTCAGGTTTTGTTAGTTTTTCATTTCAGGTTTTTTTGAAGTCGGTTTTTTAAATTTTAATTTATTTTTTTATGTTATTTTGTTTACCTAAAATATTATATTCATCTTACAAAACTGTCAGCAGTTTAGGCATTAATGTTCATTAATGAAGACTGATTAATGTAATTTGTGTGACTATCATCTTTGGTTATGTAAATTAAAAAATGTTTATGTGATGTTCTTGTTGTGTGTATTTTTTTATTATTAAAATATTATGTATTTTGAGCACTCAATAAAAACTGATTAACATACAAACCATTTTAATTACAGACATTCCTTTTTCGGCAACCTAAGTATTGATTGCCTCTATTTGTAACTTGATCTGTACCTACCCATCGTCCCCGCAAAACGCCGACGCCGACGCTAGCGGGGCCGATGAATCAATCTCTTTTTCCCATCTGCTAGCGGGCCCGACGGAAGTAAGTCCTATAGCGGGGCAAATGAAACTTAATTTGTTTCATCGGCCCCGCTAGCGTCCGCGTCTGCGTTCAGCGGGGCCGATGCAACACTTTTTCCCATCTGCCCCGCTAGCGGGGCAGAGCCAGCGGGGCCGATGGGACTAAGTCCGGTATTTTATAAATATAAAAAAAAAATCTTTGTAGATACTAAAAACTACACGTGATATAGGGGATAGTCTTAAACCTCACCATGTATCACCAAAGAGGAGGGGGGATAAAAAATGCCAAAAAAAAAACATCACGTGATGAATGGACGGCCCCATAAGTAATCAATGGTATGAAGAGCGGTGTTGGCTTAGTGGTAGATACCTCGACTTTCATTCTGAAGGTCGTGGGTTCGAATCCAGGCCGGCCGTGCACCAATGTATTTTTCTTAAGAAAAATTTATGTGCGCTAATTGACATTGCTCTTACGGTGAAGGAAAACATCGTGATGAAACCCGCGGCTTAGTTGGCTCCAGAAGTATTGACAAGTTCTCTCCTCTGGACATGGTCGACTAAGCTGAGAGGGTAGTAGGTGCTGGGCAAGCCTACTCCATCTTCACGCAAAAAGGACCCAATTAAAAAGGGTCTGAGCGCGGAAGACAGCCCGTATACAAGTACAAGTACAAGTACAATCAATTGTATGAAACATTGAAAAGTTACGCAATAAAAGCGTAAAGTAAGCATTTTAACAAAATGAAATAAATGATACTTACCATAATCCGGTACAGGAGGTACATATTCAGGCGTAGGCACATCTATGAAGTTATACAAATCTCTATAGTGCAATATCGTATATATTATCTTCATTTTGCCTTCCATTTTTCTGTAGAGTAACTCTGCCTGAAGATATAGAACAGATCATCACTATCACTATCATCACTACATAGTGTAAAGTCACTTTTCGCGGTCCCTATGTCCCTTTGTATGCTTAGATCTTTAAAACTACGCAACGGATGTTGATACGGTTTTTTTAATAGATAGAGTGATTCAAGAGGAAGGCTTTTATGTATAATACTTGCGCACTCGATAGAAGACCTGCAAATATTGTTGGACAGGTTGAATGTGGTGGTCAATGATTATGGGCTCAAAATAAATGTGAAAAAGACCAAATATATGATAGTCAGCAAACATTTAAGCGACACTGGCTCACCAATTGTTGAAGGTAAGCCGATTGAACAGTGTAAAGCAGTATAGATATCTAGGGTGTCTTTTGAATGAAAACTGGAATCCTGATGCAGAGATCCGCACGAGGATCGAAATCGCTAGAAGCACTTTTATGAGAATGAAATTTTTATTTTTAAACAGAAATATCAGTTTGAAACTTAGATGGCGTGTGGTCAAGTGCTACGTTCTATTAGTATTGATGCATGGTGTAGAGGGCTGGACTTTAAGTAGTACCACAGAAAGCAAGTTAAGTGCGTTTGAGATGTGGCTATACAGACGAATGCTCAGAATTTCTTGGAGAGACAGAGTCCGGAACGTGGAAGACCTCAGAAGAATGTTTAACAAAAAACTCGAATTACTCATCACAGTTAAAAAAAGAAAAGTCGCATATTTTGGCCACATACAGACATACAAAATATAACTTATAATTGAGGGTAAAATGGACGGGAAGAGGGGTAGAGGTAGGAAAAGGATTGCGTGGTGTGACAATGTAAAGTCGTGGACCAGTACAGCTGACGCGGCTGCTCTGAGCAGAGCAGCCCAGGATAGAAAAGTTTTCAAAGAGATGGTCGCCGACATCCGTTAGGATATGGCACGGAAAGAAGAACTTGCATAATATAGCCGTGCGAAGCTGGAGCGGGTCGCTAGTATATTATATCTAGCGGCGCTCCGCGGTCTCACTCGCGTACCTCCCCTTCCCGTGCGAATACCGGGACAAAAAATAGCCCATTATACTGTCATTGAATCAAAGTACCCCCATTCCAAGTTTCATCAAAATTGGTTAGGTAGTTTCGGAGCCTATTCAATGCAAACAATCTTCTTTACCCAGCGCACGCAATGGAAGCTTTCAAATATGAATAATTTTCCCCGTTTTTGCAACATTTTTCACTGATGCTTCGCTTGTATTGGTCGCAGGGTAATGTTATATAGCTTAAAGCCTTCCTCGACAAATGGACTATCTAACACAAAAAATATTTTTCAATTTGATCTAGCAGTTCCTGAGATAAGCGCGTTCAAACCAACCAAAACAAACTCTAGACTAGTAATGATTAGTCTGTGTTTTCTGATTTAAAACTTGAAAGTAAATAGGTTTCTTATTGTCTAGGCAAACGTTATAAACTTGCATAACAGCTGAAAAGCAAAATCAAAATAAAATTACAAAATCATCCTAAATGGATTCAGGAACCAGGTCAATATGACGTAACGTTCTATAAGTATAAGATTCCTATCTTGACTGACTGACTGATTCAAAACTCAAAATTCTTTACTAATTTTTAATCATACAATTTGCACGTGATCACACGGAACCGTCTTTAAAACTGATTGAAGACTGACTGATTCGCTGTTTTCTTGTGGTCCAGGGAGTTTGTCCCAATAATGGGACCACAAGGGAGAACTATTTCCCGTAGTCGCATCGTCGTGTACCTACATCCTGCATATAAAAGTACTAGCTGCGCCCCGCGGTTTCACCCGCGTAAGTCCCGATCTCGTGGGAATATCGGGATAAAAGGTAGCTTAATATTCAATTTGATCTAGCAGTTCCTGAGATCAGAGCGTAAAATTTTCCCCGTATTTTCCACATTTCCTACTGATTTTTCGCTCCTATTGGTCATAGTACGTGATGTTATATAGCTTAAGGCCTTCCGCGATAAATTCAACACAAAAAATATTTTTATATTCGAACCAGTACTTTCTGAGATTAGCGTGTTCAAACAAACAAACAAACTCTTCAGCTTTATAATATTAGTATACCTAGATAAGTTTAATAATTAAAATGATTTCCAACGGTTCAGAGAGTGAAATGGAGATTCACCACAATCACAAATTGGCAATCGAAAACCTGCTTCCAGCGAAGTCAAAACAAAACAACATGAAAGTACTTATCTAAATGTATAAGAATCCCAATTTAACTTGGTCACAGCATCACGCGTGAATGGCTGGAGCAATTTCGCTAATTCTTTTTTGTTGTGTTTGTTTTTGTCAGGAGAAGGTTCTTATGAAAGAAAAAAATTTGAAAGTTGCGCAGAAAATTATTACGCGGGCGAAACCGCGTGGTTATTTTTTTTTTAAAAGCGATTCAGTGGCTATCCTATAACAGTTCCATAAAATACGAAATACGTGTTCCATTCTGTTAAATTCTGTTAAAGAACGTTTATGCAAAATTAAAGTAGATTGGACCAAGGAATCACGTTCTCCCATACAAACTTTGCTCCCCTTTTTCACCCCCTTAGGGGTAGAATTTCGAAAAATCCCGTCTTAGTGAGCCCCTACGTCATAAAAGGAACCCCCATGCAAAATTTGAGACTCCTAGCACTTGTAGTTTCTGAGATATCGTGATGAGTGAGTGAGTGAGTGAGTCAGTTATTTTCTCTTTTATATATATAGATGTGGTTACTAGTCAGTTGTCTTTTGTTTTTGTTTCCCTAGTCCAAGGAGAAAAAAAACAAAAGGCGATAAAAAACCAAAAGACGATCAACGCACAGCCCAAATCAATGGACGGCTTGGGATAAAAATTGACATACAGATAGTTGTTATAATATACTAGCGACCCGCCCCGGCTTCGGACGGCTATATTATGCATGTATTATACATATAAACCTTCCTCTTGGATCACTCTATCTATTAAAAAAACCGCATCAAAATCTGTTGCGTAGTTTTAAAGATTTAAGCATACAAACGGATATAAGGACAGAGAAAGCGACTTTGTTTTATACTATATAGTGATAGTGATGATGATAGTGAAGCATCTACTAAGAAAAGGCTTTGCCGCCGTCGAACCCGCGTACAAAAGCTAGTTAATTATAATAAAGAAGCGCTTATGACAAATACCTGATGTCTAAGAAAAGAAAGATGGTCCTCATCCAGCTCCTTAGCCTGTTTATGCACTCGAACCATTTTCAAAATGTTTGGCATGAAGTGACGAGGCATACATGGTAACCCTTCTAGTAAGAGGCAATCCAGAAATAAATAGAACCTGGTGATTTTATAACCGTTTTAGAAGTAAAAACAGTTATACTTATTTTATTTAATGGGATATCGGGATAAAAAGTAGCCTATGTTACCTCCAATGAATCAATGTATCGTCATACCAAGTTTCAACATAATCGGTCCAGTTGTTTCGGAGTCTATTCGTTACAAACATAAAAACAAATAAAAAATCTTTCCCCTTTATAATATTAGTGTAGAAGATGAAAGTACCTATAGATTTAGACTAGCGCCCCGCTCCGGATTCACACAGGAAACAGCAAAATCAGTTGACGCAGCGTACGCCAGTTAAGTTTCAAACACATCCGACTACAGACGGACAGACAATGGATATGACGAAACTATAAAGGTTCCTTGTTAGGACTAAAGAACCCTTAAAATGAATCGCTGTTTTTTAGTCTCGCTAAAACTCGAGAACGGCTGTACTGAGTTAGCTAATTTTTCAAAGAAGCAAAATATTTGAGAGGATAGTTCCCTGGAAAGTGTTAATAGTGAGAAAATATGGATGTTCCTATAGGTCAGGGACTTACGTGGATAAAACCACGTCCACACCAATTACATTAAATTTTACTTACCTAAGGTTATTTTCGATTTGATTCCTCAGTTTGCAAGCGAAAAGCACTCTTTGAGCAAAAGTTTCTGGATCATCCGCTTTGAACATCAGTCTTATACGGGGTATACTATAAAATTATTAAAAAAAAGCTAATAGATACTTTTATTTTGTTTTTATTTATTTGCAACAGAAACACATAATCTGTGAAAATTTCAACTGTCTAGCTATCACTGTACATGAGATATAGCCTGGTGACAGACAGACGGACAAACAGACAGCGGTGTCTTAGTAATAGGGTCACCTTTTTACCCTTTGGGTACGGATTACGGAATCCTAACAACACAAACAAACAAACACCAGTAATGCAATTTTTCTAATTAAAATATTATTATGGAATATTAAACGTAACTTACTTGAATCTTCGCTTAGTACCATCCAATGTCATAACTCCCCAAGTCTGAGTTTTATTATCGAAACTGAACGCGGCCACGTTTGTCCACTTTTTAAGAAAAAGAAAACGACATTTAAGGCTGCTTATGCTGCCAAAGGCAACGCGCCAGAAATACCCGTCGCTTACAACTATTGTTGATTGTAACGAATGTGTTTTGTTTTTCTCAAAAGTGCTGACATGGAATTGTAGGTGAAATTTTTACCGATATTTTGGGGTAATTTTGAGGCGAAAATTTCTTGTCATTTTAAAGCTACACTAGTTTTAATTCTTAATTTTTGGATAGCTTCAAAACTATAGGAAATTTTCGACTTAAAATCCCACCAAAACGTCGGTAAAAATCTTACCTACAATTCCATCTCAGCACTTTATAGAAAAACAAAACACATTCGTAACAATCAACAATTATCACTAACGAAGGCGACCGGTGCCAGTAGTAACTATTTAGTAGGCTGTGTACCAAGGTCGTTGGCGTATGAACCCCTATGAAGCCTATTGTCAACGCTCTGCACCTGCAGTCTGTGGATTGGCTATACGCAGCAGGTATACAACGCTCTCAGAATTCAATATAACAATAGTTTCAGGGTACGCTTCCACGACTCTGTAGCGCGTCAGGGATGTTTGCAGACGCACATGTGGATGATTTCCACGTCATTTTATGTAATATGTAAAAGAAGCGCATCCCTGTTGGCTCGGGTCCGGGACAGCTCAAATAGACTGCTGGCCGTTGTTGTTAATAATGTATGTACTGGGAAGATCACTAGGTTCTGGCTATCTAGGCTGAGTCCTCACAAAACTCCGGCTTAACTCCGGTAAAGCTTTATGACATTTATTATATAGGTACCTACTTACCTAATATAATTACTAACATAGAACGTATAAAATTCAGCCAAGGACAAACTCACTAACCTCATACAAACTATTTAATGACTGTATAAGATCACCGCGGCCACCTTTCCCAGGCTTCCCCTCGGGTTTAGGAATAAAAGCCAATCCTGGACACGGATACTGTTCACCCTCTATCATGCCCAATCCAAGCCACTCTTCAGGAATACTGTACAGGTTAAAAAAAGAAAAAATATATATATTTTTTATTTCTTATCGCTAATAATTGTACTTTACTACCGTAATCCTCTTTTGACTCTAAGATGAAATTTCTCTCGACTGGCTTTGGCGGAACAAGAAGGCAAAAAAAAGAAGAAGAAAATGTATAGTTATGCCATTTGCCTACCCTTTTAGGGGTAACAAGTTTTTAATCCGGTTTTAATAATTAATAAAGACATTGAACACAGTGTAATTTAGGCTCAAGCTTAGCAACTAGGCATGTCCTATGGAATCGTAACTACAATCTTCTGCCTGGCAAGCGGATGGACGACGACAACAAGCGATATGCATAATTTCATCTTACAGTAGACTACAGGACTGCAGTATAGATACTGCATTGATTGAAGCGTTAAATAATCTTTTAACGCTTTAATCAATTCGTATTTCGTTTTTTTTATAAAATGGTGTAGCGTCGATTGCACCCTTAGATGCCATGACAAACCCAGTTAAGTTTCCTGGCATTAACTAATGAATTGTAAGAAATTGTATTTTATGTCCTTTTTAATAAAAAAAATCATTAATTTGATAGTAACTTTTAAGGTGAACACACATTGATCAGAGCCGAAAGAATCGAATTTTTGCAGTGCACGGGAAAAGGTACCTACCTTATATTTCAGAGTCGGCCGCCTGTGATGCGGTTGACTCAAATGACGTCATCGGAAATATAAATGTAGGTACCTTATCTCTATTATTATAAGGTACCTTTTTCCGTGGATTTCGATTCGATTTTTCAACTCTGATCAATCTGCGTACACCTTTAACTTCACTTTCTTTTGACAAAAAACATTGAATACTTTCATGAAATCGCGACACACGCTAGTGATTGACTGGTAAATTAACAAGCTTACCGGCAATCATAATCCGTATTGTCAAATATTTCCAAATCCAACTTCGGAAAAGGACTGTACAGTCCATAGTATTCTTGATCAGTTAACTTGTACTCAGATGTCGGTAACAACCAGTACGGTTGGATGCCGAGTTGCTGCAGCATTTTCTGAAACATTAAACATCTGCTAAAACGAATTTGAAACTTCAAAAAACAAACGCAAAAAAGGTACTAAATTCTATACCAAAAATGTAACTGCAAAATATATTCAAACTAGCGACCCGCCCCGGCTTCGCACGGCTATATTATGCATGTATTATACATAAATAACCCTTCCTCTTAAATCAATCTATCTATTTAAAAAAACCGCATCAAAATCCGTTGCGAAGTTTTAAAGCTCTAAGCATACATAGTGATATAGGGACATAGGGACAGAGAAAGCGACTTTGTTTTATACTATGTAGTGATAGTGATAATAAGTGTTACTCTAAATATTACGATTTAACATTAGGTCTTTATCAATATAAAAAGAGTACAAAACTAGATTACTTAAAGTGATAACACAACATGTCAGTTTATAATCAGAAAAACATTAAATTTATCTTCTGTTGAAATAAATATCAAAAGAATTTATTTGCCAGTAAACAATGAGTGATGATCAGCTAAACTTAAACGCATTATTATTTATTTCTTTACGTGAAAAGAAAAATGTTGTTGAGAAAAAAGTCAATATTTTGCGATTTTTGGAGAGATGTGCGGACGTGAACACGGTCGATGGCAACCAACGCAATAACACTCCGCTACATGTTGCCGTCAACAAGGATGAGATTGAAATAGTACAGCTTCTTTTAGACAAAGGAGCCTTAACAAATGTGAGTAATCTAGACCAGAAAACTCCGTTAGACATCGCCAGGGACTTACAGACGGAAAGCGGTAAACAGATCTTCCAGTTATTAAGTCAGTCGGTTTTAGAGAAATCTTATGAAAGAGAGTTAGTTTCACCAAAAACTGTCTTTTCAAAACCCACCGCTAACCCCGTGAATAAATTAAAACGATGTTTGTATTCAAAACGAGCGGGAACTGCCGGCGTTTGCGGGCAACTTTACGAAACTAAACTGCTTAGTTTAGTCCTTTTAAGAGCGCTAAATGACAAAGACATCGAAGATTTTTTATTGGGGACTAACATCGCTGGAATCGGGGCCTTGGATGACCTGTGTTTGAGGCTCAATGTGAAAGGTCACGATAAACCCATCATGATATACCTGCAGGCGAAGCACCGCGAGGACCGCGACAGAGGGCGACTCACTGTCGAGAACATTCGCAACAAAACGGGAAACTTCAACCTTAACAAATACTTCGACAGCTATCTCAGAATCAAAGGTAACTTCAAACCAAACAACAGCGACTACATGTTTGAAGGAGAATTCAGTAATACAGAAACTAATCTCATTATTTACACTCCAACTAAGGATATTTTTACCAGAAAATTAATCGGGAAACATAAACTTAGTGTAAAGGTCCATGAAATCATCAGCACATCAGAGAAAGGCGAAGTGTTCCAGTTCGACTACGAAGAAAGTGACCTTGAATCTCTCACAAATTTGATCATTCAGGATCGAATCAAGATCTTAGGATCAATATTCTTGTGCTTCATAATGGCTGAGAAAGATAAAAGCGAAGTGATGATGTCAAACGAATACATCACACGTTATCATTACGTCTTGAGTCGAGAAGTAATTATCGTTTCAGAAATTCATGATATACAAGTCAAAAAAAATACGAAACAAATACGCTTCGGGTCTTTTCGATCAGATTTTTTCACATGTTCATCAAAATACCTGGTTTGTTTGAGGGAAACATTTTACAAAGAAATATCCTCAACGCACTGCGATAAGACACCAATTGAAGATAACACGGTTGTTAATCTATTTCAAGATATTCTACTAAATCCAAATGAAATCAATATAAGCAGAGTTATCGGGAAGCTAGCCACTTACAATGAAGAAACACTAAGACTCGAAATTATTGAAACTACTAACATAAAAAATCAATTTCATAAAAATGTTTCAGCCCAAAAGACAATATGCGACGGTCTATTAAAACTCGAAATTCAACCAAACGTCATAAGAGAAGCGGTTTGGTTAAAACTTAGTGGAATGACATTTAACTTGCCCCCACATTTTGGAAATCTTGACATGTATTTTAGAGGATCTGAACAAAAAGTTAAAAGTAGAATGAAAGATGTAGTGGAAAAACTTTTACCACTATTTACAAACTATCAAGCAAGCAAGATTGTTGAGATTGATGATGAAACTGTAGGCCATAGCCAACCTATTCAACGTGGACTCTTGGAAATTAACGGAGGTATAGGGAGCGCAGTAGGAAACCTTCTTGTTCTAGATGAAGATACTAAAATGTATAAAATGGACCTAGATAAGACACTCCCTAAACATGCAAAAGTATTTTTATCCCAGTTTTTGCATTTCATTGATAAAGAAGAACTGAGGAAGTACAGACTGAAAATTAACATCGCTGGTTTTCCAAAATGCCACTTTGATGGTGACGAATTCGACAAGAGACAAGCGATCGAATTTCTGAACAAACTGTGGTTTTACACGAACCAGGCGCAAGAACACGAAGTCGAAAATATTCTAAAGAAAGAAATAACTAAACACTACAACAATGAATCTGAAGACAAAGATTATGTATTCAGATTACATTCAGATGCTATATACTTGCAGTCTCATGATGAAGTTCAGAAATGGTGGATGAAACCGGGAAAAGCTCATTATCTCAATAGTACAACTCAATACTTCAACAAAGCCAAGGATGCCGTCATTGACACTCCACTGCTGACCGTACTCAATTTTATGGTTATCAAAAAACTACAAAAACTTGAGATTAGTTTCAACCAGGCTGCCGTTTGCAGTCTACATTTGCGACAGTTGACCGGCAGACTCTATGTTAAAACTGAAGCATGTATCTTCACCGCTTTGAAGATAAGTCAGCACTTTCACAATGCTAGCAATTATACTTTCATTGACTTTGATTACATTCTCAGCCTTTCACAAAACGACTACAACATTCTCATTAGAGACCTTAAAAAGACAAAAAATAAATATTTAATCATCATTTATGAAGAGTTTAAGCGTAATGAAAGATCCTGTGAAAAATTAAAGCAAGTGATGGACGCGTTTATTGGAGAAAATATCATCATTGTCTCAAACGATATTCTAGCTGATGAGATGAGAGTACTCGAAGGAGGTAGCTATGTTTCTGTATTTGATTCTAACAACTATTTTATCGATTTGTCAGAAGACTCTCAGAAGAAAATCTTAGATAATTGTAAAGTGATTTTTCAAGGTGATGAAATACTTTTAGAATCTTTATTGATCGAAAAATCAAAACAACTAGTGAAAACGGATATACTAAAAAAACTCTTAAATAAAGACAAAATAGAAATCGGCAAACCACTTATCCAAAACTTTCATACAAACACAACAGATGACATAGACAGGTTTATTAATCACGAAGGAACGAGAATTCAAGTAGGCAATCTTTACGATATAGAAGATGAAATCGTCATTTTAAATTCGTCGAAATTAAAAATAAATAATTCAATGTTATTGACTTATTTGTCTCTCAACACTAAGCGAATGGACCCTCTTCCTTGGATTGTAAGAATCAATTTGCTCGACTGTAAGAATCAATTTACGGAATGGATAAAAAACGAGACTGTCATAGAAGATGTTCAAGTCTTGAGATTTTTATCAAAATTAGCTTTACAACGAGACTTCGAAGCTGAGGTCACTTTCGAAGAGGATGGATCCAAGTTTTCAGTAACAAATTCAGAAGCCATTGCGGATCCAATGGTACTATTTGAACTAGAATATTTTATAGAATTATTCAACAGTAATAAAGTTATTTTTATTTTCGAACATTCCAATCTTAGATGTGGATTTTACGAACAGGAACTAATGAGCGTCATAAAGGTTTTGAAACACAAAGGGAAACGTATGTGGATAACGACGTGTCCTAGGTGTCACTGTTTCAGAGCTCTGAAGCTGGAATTTGGAACGTTTAACTATCACTTCAATTTTTTTTTGTTAACAATCTTTAGTTCAGGGAGGCAGCGCATAAAACGTGGGGGCCAGTGGGACACTCGTAGAGCACACCGGCACTAAGAATATTTTGAAATACGACCTCTTATGGGGCAAAAAGAGATGATAACGTTTATGTTTGTAGGAAATAAATATAAATATAATATATCAAGATTTTTCTACGGGATCCACAATAACGTTGGAAAGACAACGGGGCGCAGCTAGTGAGGAAAAAAATCCTTTTCAATTGATTAACACCTAAGTTTACCTAATAAAAATACTCTCTTACCCTTGTTCCCTAAACTTAAATAAGCAGTTTATTTTATCCAATTGTATCTTAATTTATGATAGTTAGTAATGACCTTAAAATTATAGTTTTGTATCAATCTAGTGATATCGTAACAAATTCGATAGATTTTGCAATATTCAATTATTACTTATCGATTAATAGCTGCTCGCGTCAGTCACGAATCTATCGTATATCAGATAATATAAGCAGGTAAGTATAAGAATTTCCGATTAACAAGTAGGTACTTAATTGACAGGCACAGAGCGTTCGTTAGTTGTGTATCTTTCACACATTCTAATATAATAAATTTACGTGAAATTTGAACTAGTGAACAATAATAAATACATAACAAATCTGATAAGTGACAGTATTTTATTAGTAAATCATGAAAAATATTGTGTAATAACACAAACGTATTATACAATGATATTACATATGACTGTTTGTTAAATCAACAGAATAAAGTGCAATAAAACGATGAGTGATAAACAGCTAATTTTAAACGCATATTTGTTTATATACTTACGAAAAGAAAAAAATGTTAAACTGAAAAAGGTGAGTGTTTTGCGATGTTTGAAGAGGGGTGCCGACGTGAACACGGTCGATGGCAACCAACGCAACAACACTCCGCTACATGTTGCCGTCAGCAAGGATGAGATTGAAATAGTACAGCTTCTTTTAGACAAAGGAGCCTTAACAAATGTGAGTAATCTAGACCAGAAAACCCCGTTAGACATCGCCAGGGACTTACAGACGGAAAGCGGTAAACAGATCTTCCAGTTATTAAGTCAACCGGTTTTAGAGACGCCTTCCGAAAGGGAGTTAGTTTCCCCAAAAACTGTCTTATCAAAACCCACCGCTAAACCGCTGAAACAATGTTTTTATGTAAAACGAGGGGGAACTGCCGGCGTTTGCGGACAACTTTACGAAACTAAACTGCTTTGTTTAGTCCTTTTAAGAGCACTAAATGACAAACACATCAAAGACTTTTTATTGGGGACTAACATCGCTGGAATCGGGGCCCTCGATGACCTATGTTTAAGGCTCAAAGTGCAAGATTACAATAAACCCATCATGATATACCTGCAGGCGAAGCACCGCGAGGACTGCGACAAAGGGCGACTCACCGTCGAGAACATTCGCAACGACACAGGAGACTTCAGCCTTAACAAATACTTCGACAGCTATCTCAGAATCAAAGATAAATTTAAACCAAACAACAGCGACGACATGTTCAACGGAGAATTCACTAATACAGAAACTAATATCATTATTTACACTCCAACTAAGAATCTTTTTACCAGAAAATTAATCGGGAAACATAAACTCAGTGTAAAGGTCCATGAAATTATCAACACATCAGAGAAAGGCGAAGTGTTCCAGTTCGACTACGAAGAGAGTGACCTTGAGTCACTCACAAATATGATCATTCAGGATCGAGTCAAGAGCTTAGGATCAATATTCTTGCATTTCATAATGGCTGAGAAAGATAAAAGCGAAGTGATGATGTCAAACGAATACATCACAAGTTATCATTACGTCTTAAGTCGAGAAGTAATTTTTGTTTCAGAAATTAATGAAATACAAGTCAAAAAAGAGACGAAACAAATACGCTTCGGGTCTTTTCGATCAGATTTTTTCACATGTTCATCAAAATACCTGGTTTGTTTGAGGGAAACATTTTACAAAGAAATATCCTCGACGCACTGCGATAAGACACCTATTGAAGATAACACGGTCGTTAATCTATTTCAAGATATTCTACTAAATCCAAATGAAATACATATTAGCAGAGTTATCGGGAAGCTAGCCACTTACAATGAAGAAACACTAAAACTCGAAATTATTGAAACTACTAACATAAAAAATCAATCTAATAAAAATGTTTCAGCCCAAAAGACAATATGCGACGGTCTATTGAAACTCGAAATTCAACCAAACGTCATAAGAGAAGCGGTTTGGTTAAAACTACGTGGAATGACATTTAACTTGCCCCCACATTTTGGGAATCTTGACATGTATTTTAGAGGATCTGATCAAAAAGTTAAAAGTAGAATAAAAGATGTAGTGGAAAAACTTTTACCACTATTTACAAACTATCAAGCAAGCAAGATTGTTGAGATTGATGATGAAACTGTAGGCCATGGCCAACCTATTAAACGTGGACTCTTAGAGATTAACGGAGGTATCGGGAGCGCAGTAGGAAACCTTCTTGTTCTAGATGAAGAGACTAAAATGTATAAAATGGACCTAGATAAGACACTACCTAAACATGCAAAAGTATTTTTATCCCAGTTTTTGCATTTCATTGATAAAGAAGAACTGAGGAAGTACAGACTGAAAATTAACATCGCTGGTTTTACAAAATACCACTTCGATGGTGACGAATTCGACAAGAGACAAGCGATCAAATTTCTGAACAATCTGTGGTTTTACACGAACCAGGCTCAAGAAGACGAAGTTGAAAATATTCTAAAGAAAGAAATAACTAAACACTACAACAATGAATCTGAAGACAAAGAATATTTTTTCAGATTACATTCAGACGCTATATACTTGCAATCTCATGATGAAGTTCAGAAATGGTGGATGAAACCGGGAAAAGCTCCTTATCTCAATAGTACAACTCAATACTTCAAGAAAGCTAAAGATGCCGTCATTGACACTCCACTGCTGACCGTACTCAACTTTATGATTATCAAAAAGCTACAAACTTTTAAAATCAATTTCAACCAGGTTGCCGTTTGTAGTCTACATTTGCCACAGATGATTGGTAGACTCTATGTTAAAACTGAAGAATGTATCTTCACCGCTTTGAAGATAAGTCAGTACTTTCACAGTGCTAGCAATTATACTTTCATTGACTTTGATTACATTCTCGAATTTTCACCAAACGAATACAACAGTCTCATTAGAGACCTAAGAAAGACAAAAAAGCAATATTTGATCATCATTTATGAAGGGTTTAAGAAGCGTTTTGAAAGATTTTGTGAAACGTTGAAGCAAGTGATGGACGCGTTTATTGGAGAAAACGTCATCGTTGTCTCAAAATTTGCTCTAGCAGACGAGATAAGAGTATTCGAAGGAGATAACTATGTTTCTGTGTTTGATTCCTATAACAATTTTATCGACTTGTCAGAAGATTCTCAAATGAAAATCTTAGAGTATCGTAAAGTGTATTTCCAAGGTGAAGATATACGTTTAAAATTTTTACTAAACAAAGTTTCAAAGAGACTAGTGAAGACGAAAATATTAAAAAAGATATTATTTAGTAAATGCAAAATTAAAATAGGCAAACCGCTAATCCAAAATTTCCACATAAGTATGACAAATGACAGCGACACAATTATTAATCATGGAAAAAGGATAATTCAAGTAGACAATCTTTACGATATAGAAGATGAAATTGTTATCATACATTCTTCGACATTAAAAATGAATAATTCAATGTTATTGACTTACTTGTCTCTCAACACTAAGCGAATGGGTTCTCTTCCTTGGATTATAAGAATCAATTCCGACGACTGCAAAAATGTTTTTAAGTCATTATTAAGATACACAGTATCACGAAATAGAAATAACAATGAGTCAAAACTATTTTCGCCATTTTGGACTGCAGTCAAAGTCGTGAAATTTTTATCAAAAGTAGCTCTACAACGAGACTTTGATAATATAGTTACTTTCGAAGAGGATGGATCCTACTTCAGAATAAAAAATTCTGAAGTCATTGCGGATCCAATGGTACTATTTGAACTAGAATATTTTTTAGAATTATTTAACAGTAATAAAGTTATCTTTATTTTCGAACATATGGATCTTAAATGTGGTTATACGAACGAAGTCGTGATAATGAATATAATAAAGGTTTTAAAAGACAAAGGAAAACGTATGTGGATAACGACGTGTCCTATGTGTTACAGATTCAGAGCTCTGAAGCTGGAATTCGAAAGTATAATGAACAAAAAATGTTACAAAATTAAATGTTTGTTAAGTAAACACGATAAGGTATACGATCCAAATAGACCTCAATGTAAAGATCCCTACGTTTTAAAAAAATAGAACCTGTTTACCCTATACGTCGATTTAGGACCGGTGTTTGTCATGGCAAAGGAGTTTATTACTAATCAAGTTATTATGAATCTTATTTCAATGAGTTTAGACCTCATATTAATTTATTTCGATACCACGATGCCGCGGCATGACACGACGTGCCGCGGGATGCTGCGGCATGACGGGTCATGCCGTTTCATCAAACACTGCATCCTGTGAGACGTTTTGCACTTTGTATCGAGGAATTATGATTGCTAAGCTAATTGAAATAAAGTTGAAACTTGTGCAGCGGTCATTTCGGTTAATAGGGCGCAGTCCGGTCAACCAAATTCGAACGCGCGGAGCAAAACTGATTGATGCCGCGGGCTGCCGCAGCACAATCAACCGTGCCATGCCATGTCGTGCCGGCAGTGAGCGCCGAACTACTTTTGGTCGATCGCGGCATATCTTGGATAAGTTTTGAGCAAATGATATGAAATTATTTATGGAATCATACATGAATTTATCTATAGAAGCTGCCCTAAATGTGTTCTTAGTTACTCCATCGCAGCTTTTGTGAGCCTCACTACCATTATTTCAAGCCATCCAGTGCCTTCTATAATAATAGGCATTTATTTATTTTTTACGACATTTTTTAAGTGCCTATGTAATAGGGAAAAACGAAAAACCGACTAAAACTCTTTTGAAAACTTTTAGCTATTTGAAAGCTCAACTCGCCCGTATTCGCACTACGCACTACTCAAAATCGCCGCTTAGTAAGCAATAATTATTGTTGTAGGTATGTGGCGAATACAAATTCCTTTGTGTCAGCACATACCGTCATATTCTATCACAACCGTGGAAATACATGACTATAATCTATACAAATATTATAAAGCTGAAGAGTTTGTTTGTTTGTTTGTTTGTTTGTTTGAACGCGCTAATCTCAGAAACTGCTGGTTCGAATTGAAAAATTATTTTTGTGTTGGATAGTTCATTTATCTAGGAAGGTTATAGGCTACTTTTTATACCGATATTCCCACGGGATCGGGAGTTACGCGGGTGAAACCGCGGAGCGCAGCTAGTAATTGTATATTAGTGATCTCATCTGTGAACGTGATAGTTTATATAGTATAGTTAAGTATATGAGTAATCTGTAATTTATCAGGTTATTACGAAGTTATTACTAGGAGAATAAATCCACTGAACTATCGTCATTTTATAAAAGAGATAATTTTTCAGCGCATGCCCACACAGTTATGAATGATGTGCAATTATGAAGTTCAGACCGGTAGCAACATTATCAATTGCTGCAAAATATAGGCGATTTTTTTTCTTTGCAAAATGAACAGGTACGTTTCTTGGGTTTTCTCTAAATTTCCTGGTCTGAAGTTCATAATTGCACATCTTTCATAACTGTGTAGTGTAGGGGGCATGCGCTAAGAAATTCTCAGCTTATACCTATTTCATCAAAAATCACGAAAAATCGGTGGTAGTCGGGATCTGAGTCTAATAGCGCGTTGACACTGCGTGTTATTGCTGCCATTTATCTTTAATCTACATGGACGTAATAATATAAGGACTGATAACTGTTAAAAATTGTATTTACTAAAATGAACCATAAGTATTTAAAGGTAGTAAAGATTATTTTCTGTTGCGCTTTACACAGAGGCTAACCGAGGCCACGTTTTCAATGTATATTTACACTTTTGGTTTTATTATAATTTATTTTTTATCATTTATTAGTTGCTTTTTATAGAATTATAATTAGTATTAGCGATAGTGATACATGTGTACCTATGTATGTGCCTTTTAGTGATGCAATAGATGATTTATCTATCTATCTAACTGAGGCCGCGTCACATGAGTGGCCGCGTGTCTCCGTGTGTCAAAAAAAAATGTTTTTGTTCAAAAATATTGCCTCAAAAAACTCGGTTGACACAGTTGTATTCTGCTGTTATTTTAACAATTTTAGGTTTAAGTCAAGCATTATAATTGCATTAATTTCGTTGTCTAAATTATTAAATAAAAAAGACAAAATATCTAATTTATTATGTAGCGTTATTTTTATAAAGCGTTTTAATTAAAAACCATTTTATTAGCAACTCTTTAATATCCGTTATGTCATGACGTCAGTGACGTTCAAGTTAGATTCAACGTCATTTACGAAAAATTACATAAAAGATAAAAAAATTAGGAATACCATCAGTTAAAATGGTGAAAAAGTGTTGCGTTTTCACTTGTCCAAGTGAATCATATAGTGATTGCAATATATCGTTCCACAGGTAAGCATTAATCCATCGACATTAATCATTATTATTGTAAACTAGCTGTTGCCCGCGACTTCGTTCGCGTGGTGGTTTTGTTTTATTTAGAAGAAGTCTGGCCTTCTTGATTGCCATTTGCGAAGCATAGGCTCACTGGAAATTGAATGCGCTTGAAGCCTAAATGCAAATTATTTATATCAGTGGTATCCTGGGGATAAAAACTGGTTCCCCGGCACAACACCTAGTTGAAATTTCGGCCTCAATAACTTTCTGCTGCAACCTGACTACTCTGAACCAAGTCACGTTGCATAATTTAGGCGGATTAGATTACACAACAGGATAATCGACACACCAAGTCTAGCTCCACTCAGGCTCCAATACCCGAATAATGGAGGTCTACGTTTTTTCCTCTCCAGGCACGCAACTTAGTGTATTCATAGTAATTATTTTCCCGGGTCTTAATCGCGTATTACCACCACTACCATGACCATGACTATTGTAACATAGTCGAAACGTCGAGGTAAGAGAAATAAAAAACAAAAAATACGCGATTAATACGGAAAATAATTATAGATTAAACGAACTTACCTGTATGTGAAGTTCTATCTTAATTATATGAATATTTTGTCCGAAGGAATTAGCAATATTACACTTGTAGTATGCTTTAGCGACTACATCACGTTCACTAATTTGAGGGTACACTGAAAAAAAAAAAACACTGTTCCATCCCAGGCACCTCTCTCGCGTCATTTAGTTTAAAGAAAAATAAAATATTTCACAAAATACTTAGGGTGTATTGTTGTATTTAGTTAGATTATGCACACACATACAAACAGGGAGGGAGGGTTGCTAATTCCTTCGGACAAAATATTCATATAATTAAGATAGAACTTCACATACAGGTAAGTTCGTTTAATCTATAATTATATTTCATATTTTGTCCTCGGAATTAGCAATATTACACTTGTAGACTTTTAGAGAGTGAAATATTTTACTGAAATTATTATACTTAGGAGTATATGTATTTATCATGTACCCATATACTAAGTTTTCAACTTAACAAACATTAACTATTGTCGTTGACAATGACTCTTGTAAATGATTTGACATTAAGCATAGTTAAATTTTTGAATTGACAGAATATATAGATTTTTAGATATATTCAACAAACTGATTCACCGAGCGAGCGGTCTTTTTATTTATATTGTAGGTTAATATAAATCCAGTAGACTAACATCTAATTTACGAATAAGTTGCGGAAGGGACAGCATGTCTTTAGTACATACTATGCGCTGAGAATAGAATGATGTTGATTCTATTTATAGGACCTCTAATTCATCGACTTAAACTCTGATCAGTATTACTAGAAATAGTAAAAGTAATATTTTAAAAAGGCTAGATTTTCCCTGTATGGGTAATTGTAAAGCCCTGCTTCATACAAAAATGGCCACAGTGATATTGGTAAGATATTACAATTATGTTTTATTGATCTCTAATCAATGAAGCATCTCGAGGTCTATATACAAAAATATCTTTTTGCATTTACTATTTATCTTTGACAAGGTTCTTACTCTGTGTATGAGAGTAACCAAAGTTTTAAAACTCCTATCTTGGGTCAGTGTTTCTATTTAATTAATAAAAACTGAGAAAACGATGTACCTGGGAAAAATAAATTAATACTTTATCGAAAATACCTCCAAATATCTCTTAAACCTGTCATCATCTTGCAGCATTGTTATCCTTTAGCAACACTATGCCGATATCTAATTGAGATTCGTCTTCAAAATTAAAATAATGTATGGAATTAATTTAGAAATTATAAATATTCTGGTTTTACATTAGAAAAGTAAACCTTATATTAATATTTTTCAAGTCAATAATTTATGACAATTATGTAATTATGTCATTCAAATAAATTGTTGCTTGATCCGAACATGTGGATTTTCTACTATCGCCAGTAGGGTAGGTAAAGGTCATGTGGATTTATTGCTGGAATGCAACGACTGAGCTTTATTTGTATCAAATGCAATTTAATTTAAAATAGAGAACTACTGTTACGTGTTTGAACTAGATAATGTAAGTATGTGTAGTTAGGTACGACTAGCACAATACCTACCGCTCGTTCTGTTAGTCCTTTTCTATCTAACGTTTTTAATATCGTAGAATAGAAGAAGAAAAAGTACACAAAGCAGTTGTAAATGCTCCGATACAATTAAGGTACATCGGGATCTCGACGCCATTAAATGTATTTTTATTACTCGGCTGAGAAAATTAATGAAAAATTAACCGAAGCTAGCAAATGCTGAGGCAATATCGTGGTATACCCAATCTACCAAATTCCACTTAATATTAGGATGTACGTACACGACTGCGCACCAGTCGTTAGATAGGTACTTGCGACTAAGATAGATCTTTAAATGTTCGATCTATATATATTAAATCAAATCAAATCCTGTAAAATAAAATATTTACATCAATTACCATAATTACTGTTTTGTAATCTCCCTGAATGTATCTTATCCGACTAATATTAATGAATCGTGGTATCAACCCGACGGGGCGCAAAGGTAGTCTGTTAAAAGTTTAACAAAACATTTTTAAACATATGTTACTATACAAGCCTGGTTTCTTCACTTCCACAAGCAGCCCCTCGCCCCAAATTTGAGATCTCTGAGATTTCTAGATCATGGTGTAATTTTGTATTGTCTCACACGATCAAATATTGATAAAAAGTATTTACCAACAGGTTTCAACCAATTCGAAGGAGGCGCCGCCTAGTGGGGCAAATTGGAACTGAGCAATCGTTTTGTAAAATATCCAATCTTACCATTGAACAAGAAGACTGTTCAATTTCTTGTGTACCGCAGACAGCGCGGTATCTTTGAATACCATGATCTCAAAAAGATTTAATTTTGAATATAGTTTAAAACATAAATAAAAATTTGATTGCTTCTAGAAATTATTCTTCTTCTTGAAAATTAAAGTGCTTTTCTCCATTTATTATAAAAATCCATGAGACGTTAATAGTGGTAGTGCCAGTCCAGCTACACGTAGTAAACGTACTCTAAATGTCCGTTATCGGACCCAAACTAAACAGTTATTTATAAATCATTTTTAATCTCTATCTTAATAGTATTTAAGTATTTATTCTAGTTTATGACTAATTATTTTTCTCTTAGTATAGGTACCAATAAGTACCTTAAGTACTAAAACTGGTCATAACTTAGCTTATTCACATGTGACAAAAGCTTATAAGAAAGAATTGTCATCGTTTCCCGAGTACTTAGTTGTTTACAATACTGAAAACAAGCTGTTGCTAAACGATAGGTTACGGGAGAAGAAAACTAGTTTCAATTAAAAAATAAAAAATTAAAAGTAATTAAAACCAACAGGTTTTTAGAAACTAAATATCGTTATTGGTTTTTATACATAGACTATGTACTTTTGACTACCCAGGTCTCGTGAGCAAATGGCGCTTTGAATAGTGCCACAATAAAAGATCTACAAAACAATTACAAAAAACATGATAATTATTTTGTTTTAAATAACATTAAAAGTTACATAGCATTGTTTGTAGAATAAAGATATTACAATCTGCCAACAAAATGTATAGGGCCTTAATGATGATTGCGTGTCCGATACTGCTGCGAGGTTCTCGATGCGTACGACTACCGATTGCTGTTCGAAGAAAAATCCTAAGCTTTGTCTTTGGGTGATTCGGTGGCTTCCAAACAGAGTACTCCGTAGACTCCATTGTTATACTTGGTTGTAGAAAATGACTTTTCTCCGTATATCGTCACTCACATAATATTATCGTTATATAAATTGATAAAATAAAAATAAAAAATTCTAGTCACGGAATTTGTATGGAGGAAGGCACATAAGATGCGCATGCATCATAAATAAAGTTGATTTCAATTCTTATTCGAAAAAAGCTTGTAAATGGCAACCTAGGCATCATAACTTTATTGATGGGTACTAATTTTCTCTTATAGCATATTTTGACCATCTCAGCATTCACTGCAAGAAGGTTTTATTTAGATAATTCTTGTAAAGCTGTATGCTACAGCCACAACGCCAAATTCTTCATGTACATTTGAATTGGTAGGCTTTATGCTTAGTAGGTCTACCCATTATTTCACCAACCAATAATAACTCTAGTAAAATCTGACTGATCCTTTACGCCGCCGGGCTGGTGCTCGGGTTAGTGGTGCCAAAATGGCAATAGGGTCGGCAACAGAGCAGCTGGTATTGCTGACGGCTTTGGAGTTAGCATTGAAGTAAGTTCAGGTAAATCACGGTTTCGGATTCCAAGTTCCTATCAAGTAAATCGCATAATTATCTAAAATAGATAGATTCCAAGAAGTTAGTTAAGAAACAGACCAAAGTACTGTTCGCAAAACACTTCGGGTAGTACAGCCCCAAAGAGAAGTACGCAAACCCTTTATAGGAATGTAGTTAAGAAACAGACCAAAGTACTGTTCGCAAAAAACTTCGGGTAGTACAGCTCCAAAGAGAAGTACGCAAACCCTTTATAGGTAGGAAGTTAAGAAACAGACCAAAGTACAGTTCGCAAAACACCTCGGGTAGTACAGATCCAAAGAAAAGTACGCCAACCCATTAAAGCTGGAGTAAGAAAAGTTCGGGTAGTACAGCTCCAAAGAGAAGTACGCAAACCCTTTATAGGTAGGTAGTTAAGAAACAGACCAAAGTACAGTTCGCAAAACACCTCGGGTAGTACAGATCCAAAGAAAAGTACGCAAACCCATTAAAGCTGGAGTAAGAAAAGTTCGGGTAGTACAGCTCCAAAGAGAAGTACGCAAACCCTTTGTGCAAGCATAGTAATGGGTTGCAGTTCGAAACCCAATTAAAAATGTCAATTACCTATTCAAGGTACAGTATGCGTCATTAGTCCACTATCAGTTTGCTACGATAATACCATGAACAAGTATTGAACGTACGACCCCCTTCTAACAGACGTTATACACAAACATAAATACTCGTAGTAAAATTACTCAGCGTGATTTTTAACATGTTAGCTATGTCTTTAGGTTAGATAGTGGTATAAGCCGCCACCCGCCACACCAACCGACGTGGGTTGGATCCACAGGTTACGTGGATAATAATATAATGTTCGAATTGTGCTACACAGGATTGCAAACGTTACGGTGGCGGTGGACTTTTAAGCGTTGATTGTACATACCTACCTTCTCAAGGTATATAAACATTTTGTAAGATTTATTATAATTTATCACAATTTGCGTTTTATTTCTGTTCTGACTGTACCAAGATTGACGTATAAATAGGGAACAATCATGAGTGCTTATTCAGGGTAGTACCTACGTACCTAAGTTATTTAGGAGTAAAGTAGGTACATTTCCAATCCTCGAAAATAAACGACGAAAAAAAAAAAAAAATCATAACACCACAGGTAAAAGCAGTAAAAGTAAGCATCTACAATGTAGATATAAATGATTTAAATAACTTAACGAGATAATAACAGTTACAGTAAGTTAGTAGGTATGTAGGTACTTGGATTACTAAAATCCAACAGAAACAAAATTCTTAATCGTTCTATGGTTTCGCCTGAGTATTAGGGAGGTAGGTACCTAATCTGTTATTCATTTACTGCTTTGGGTATATTATATACCTGGTATATCCCGGTATGAAGGTAACGTATAAAAAACCTTACCTTCCGCCATCTTGTTTTACCATCTGGTTTTCACCGATATCCGATGTCTTGTTTGCGGCGCGGCTGCGACAAACTCGATTACTGATATTTTTTCGTATTTTCCGACACGTCTACGTTTAGATACGATCACATTTAGCACTTTTTAACACAATTTAATTTTTAAAAAGTGACGCGATGTGGCGGTGATGAGCACTAAAAAGCGAATGACGCGAGAGAGGTGCCTGGGATGGAACAGTGTTTTTTTTTTTTCAGTGTACCCTCAAATTAGTGAACGTGATGTAGTCGCTAAAGCATACTACAAGTGTAATATTGCTAATTCCGAGGACAAAATATGAAATATAATTACTATGAATACAAATCGTGTGAGTTTAAAAAGTTTAACTTAGTGTATGTCATTGTTTAAGAAGACGAATTTGTCATTTCGAGTAGTGAGAATGACCCTCTCGCAAAGCCATGAGTTTTCTCGATCTATTACTTGGTGAATGTCTCCATACACCACCGATATCAGTTCCTCTGAAAAAGTAACAGTTAGACATAGGCTAGTCGGGAGTCTTACTGTTCTTCTTCTTTTGGTGCGCCGTACACTCATCCCATACAATTAGAGAACATCCTCAAAGAACCTGTGCTTTGTCGCTATTGCGAGAGATGTTACATACAGTTGTCTGGAATATCTCTAACTGTATGGGAACCTTACACATCTTGTTGGCTGTTTTTAAACCGGGCATTAATTGTGCAGCTATAGGTCTATGTGATTCCACAGCCAGGGCAATTTTATTTTGTAGCATGAATTCCTCAAATAGCTCCATTTGGCAAAAGTGTTTGCTCTTTCTTCGTATAAGTGGATCAGACTACTATTCTTAGCTTTTAGACATTGGATTAATATTGGATAAAATATAAATTACGTCTTTTTTACTTTAATTAAATGAACCTTGTTTTGCACGTCTGTCATACGTCTTGTGTGCATAGCGCCAACCGCGCGACTACGATGCGCGGCTACAAACTTATACCTACATGTCGTTTTAAGGCAGCGATAGATACAGATGTGCTGCCTTTGGTTGGCAGATCCGTCGGCTGTGTCAGCACTTTGTTGGCTAGACAGTTGAGAGAAACTGCCAACTTCAGTGTTACTTGAGCTTGCAAACCGAAACAACCACAGAAATGGTTCTCTCACTCTCTTAAATACTTACTCTGTTTCGCCGAATTCGTGGTGCCATGTAATAACTATTACATTTTAACCTTATCGAAAAATTAATAAAAAAAATCGGTTGCACTCCGGGCGTGACGACAGAAGTGAAAACTTATAGAAAAAACTATTTAAAAAAAACTTAAACATTAAAAGAAAAATTAACTTATTTACTAAACAACTACAAAATATATGTACATGCATATTTGCACACACTGTAGCTGCGTCTCGTAACGGTGTCGCGAGTTCAGAGATTTTATCTCATCTTAAAATATGCGTACCGCGCTAAAAGAAAATTCACTTCAAAAACACAAATTTTGATAGCCTAATTAAATAGTTGATTGAATCCGGCGTTACTTTTCGAAACTCCATAATATCTGTAATGGAAGTATTAATATTTAGTTTTTAGTTCCGAGCCTAGTGCCATAACACAAAATGCAATGTGCACCGCCCTCCCGCCCACTTGAAGAGGCATGCAATGAGGACAAGCAAAAGTTAGTATTAGTATTAGTGACACCATTCATAAACCACGACACGTGTTTCGCGTCTACACGACGCATCATCAGGATTGGACTCCGACCGCGCTATAAGGGCGACAAACGTTAGATACGACGTCGCTCTCCGAGATGTTGCCTCGCTGAACGCTGGAACAAGAGTGAGTCAACGACGCCGCTCCTTCCCTATTTATGCACTGTCGACGCCACGCCCACTACCTCGCCCCACTATTGATCTGAGAAGTGGAGATGGAACTATGTTTGTTTGTTCGTTCAGTAGTTCATTTTGTGGATTATTATTTTTTAGAATTTCCAACTGTTCCAACACACACAAACGTAATCCTTTCTCAGAAATGTGTAATATATTGTAGGTGTTATTGTCCTGTAATGAATGGCCTGTATCTATCAAATGTTTTGCAAAGTGTGATTTTTCGGGATGGCCATTTCTAAACGCGCAATGTGTTCTTTATATCTGGTGTTGGTGTTGGTGGTGTTGTCTGTCTGGTGTATTTAATGTTTGTCGCCCTTATAGCGCGGTCGGAGTCCAATCCTGATGATGCGTCGCGTGTAGACGCGAAACACGTGTCGTGGTTTATGAATGGTGTCACTAATACTAACTTTTGCTTGTCCTCATTGCATGCCTCTTCAAGTATGCACATTGCATTTTGTGTTATGGCACTAGGCTCGGAACTAAAAACTAAATATTAATACTTCCATTACAGCCTAATTAAAGTTACGCAAATTCGACTAAGCAAGCCAACACCTTAACAGCTTAAGTAATTATATAAATGTACCTTATTTGTTTACAACTTTACATAGACTGGAAAAAGATAAGGATTACCTTAATATTGGCAGCAAGAAACTTTCTCCGTAGCCGTTCGATCTTCACAAGCCGAGGTAGCTCTTTGGGTAACACCAGAGCTAAGAACTGTAGCTTCGGCACGAAAGTCTCGAACGGGAATTGCTGAAACAAAGTTTAACTTTAGGGAATTAAGTATTAATAAGTAGGTTAAGGTTTTATTCTTATTATTTTTTTATTATTAAGTATTATTTTCTACTTGTCCCTATATATAAAATTCTCGTGTCACGGGGTGCGAACTTGAATTCCTCCGGAACGGCTCGACCGATTCTCATGAAATTTTGTGAGCATATTCAGTAGGTCTGAAAATCGGCCAACATCTATTTTTTTTTTGTAAATAGCAAAACAACGTTTGCCGTGAGCAGCTAGTTTTCTTATAAAAACCTGTACTTTCTGACATTAATAAAGAATCTATATAAAACAATTTTCAATATAAATAAATATATTAAATTGCAACTGAAAGTAAGTAATTTCTTAAAAAAAAGTGCGATAAAAATCCATCAGTAGATATTTTTGCATTTTTATGTCCACTTTATTCCTTGATTCTCAAAATGGATTTTTTTTAAAGCCCGAAGGGATGAAAAAATGTATGAAATGGTAAAATGTTGCTCACAATGGAATCGTCTTCTTTGTAAGTTGTCCATCGTCCAGGCGGCAGCAGGACCTTTTTCTTAGAAGGTTTCGGCAGCGAAATCAATGTCGGTGCTAATTTGTCTGTTTTAGCCTGAAAAATTGAAAATAAAAGAGAATTAACCAACCATCTTCAGATTCAGGCCGAATAATCCATTTATTTCGCCATAATATAGGAATGTCAATTTACACAATTTCAATAAAAATAATTATACTAAAATTATACTTACATATTATTATAGTTGTACTCATACTCATTAAAAATGAAATTGATATGTTACTTTAGATAGTTCTAGTTATGCAGATCAAAAAATGAGGAAGTCAAATATTCAGAGACATCATAGGGTTCGAATTGAAAAAATATTTTTGTGTTGGATAGTCCATTTATCGAGGAAGGCTATAGGCTACTTTTTATTTAGATATTCCCACGGGATAGGGACTTACGCGGGTGAAACAGCAAAGCGCAGCTAGTAATTAATAAATATTGCAGGACTTTCCACACATCGCCATCTAACAACAAGCTAATTAACTAGATTTGTGTTATGTGTGCTAGACAACGGATATACTACTTATACTTTTTCTTTTGTAAATATATACTTATAATACACTAGCTGACCCATGCCCACTTCGTTGGGCATAATGTTAATAAATTAAATTATCTATATACTAATATTTAAAAAAATACTTTTTGTAACTTAAATATAAAAATTAGACATATGCTGTCGTTTACTTTTTTGTAGGCATTTTCAAGCTCTACATCTTTTCTCTAGAACTCAAAAATATATCTTTCATAGTTAAGGCAGTTTTCGTAAGAAACGCTTTCATTCGACCGTTTTTTCTCCGATTCACTTTGCAAAACGGACTACCACGTAAAAGCCTCTTTATTTTTCGGTTTTTTATATGACCTATGACACTCAGCAATAATGTGGCTTTCTATTGGTGAAAGAATTTTTAAAATCGGTTCAGTAGATCCCGAGATTACCCCTTACAATTTAACAAATATATAAACACACAAACTTTACTTCTTTATAATATTAGTATAGATATAGATAGAAACAACCAGACCACAGACAAATATCTAAGCATAAATACTTGTCTGAGGCGGGAATCAAACCCGCAACCCTGTGTTTGGCAGTGACCATTGTGCCAACTGGGTCGTCAAGTACAAAGTTTGTATTTTTTGGCGGCTATAACACAAACCTGTAAAATAAGCTTCATACGTTTCTTAGCGCAAGCGTCCTTCGTGTGATCATCCTTTGCCATGTCAGACACCAACTCCGAATAGTATCCTCGCTTAGGGATTTCATCTCTTGTCTTATTATTGTAAACAACATCCTGACGTTTTATCTTTTTCTTTTTACTATACATAATAACTACACCTAACTCTGCTTAAATCTTAGGAAGAGCTAAACAAAGGTAATAATACCAAGTGAGTTAAAGAATTATTTATTTATTTTTAAAGAAAATGTGTTTTTGTTGTAATGACAGTTGTCATCCAATTGTCATCATCTGTTTGGTTTTTTTTTGTTTAGTAATGAGGTTCTTACTAAGAAAAATCTATTATGTGACAAGGAGTTTACATTTTGGACAAAAAAACGACAAATGACAAATGCATATTTTTATGATTTTATCCATATTTTATCATGATTTATCATAGAATTTGAGTTCATGATTTTCAAAGAGAATTTGTGATTTATTCAACCTCTGTTATACGTCAGGCAAACACTCTGCCTCTGCGACACAGATGGTTGCGGGTACTATTTAGTACGGGTACGGCAAAGAGAATTTAAATACTACGTGGGTACGGGTATACCGCCTCAAACAGATATTGTTATAGAGATGTTTGTTTCTGTTTTGGGTGTCGATATGTTGGTAGGTATATTAGGTAAATACTTACTAAAGAAAAATATATATACTTAGGTATTTGGCCGCCATAACCCAAGCCTAGTTGTCTAACTTTGGGCTATATGCATAGAAATCACAAGTACCGTAGAAGGTAGCATTTCTCTGGCTATGTGAAACTGTGTGCAGAGCTGTTAATAGGATTTTTTGCATTTTTGCATGTTGGTCGTATCCATGAAGGGGACCTTTTGGTGTCCTTTTTTGGTTCATCGTTCAAACATGTCCAACCCAGCTTACTATGACTACTTTTACTAAGGCTAAGAACTAGTCCTTTTAGGGTTCCGTACTCAAAGGGTAAAATCGGGACTCTATTACTAAGACTTTACTGTCTGTCTGTCTGTCCGTCCGTCCGTCTGTCTGCCACCAGGCTGTATCTCATGAACCGTGATAGCTAGACAGTTGAAATTTTCACAGATTATGTATTTCAGTTGCCGCTATAACAACAAATACTTACTAAAAACAGAATGAAAAAAAAGGTTGTCTGTAAAGTCGGTTTACAGACGATAATTTAACGTGATAACGTCATAAGAAAACATTGATGGTAACCATAGCAACGTATTATCGTTAGGTACCTTTTAAATAACTCACGTTCCCGAAACGTGAGTGACGTAGCGTTCATCCTAAGGCACACATCCTAATTTAGTTTTTAAGACGATTTTATGTGGTCTATAAACAAATTTTAATGTATTAAGCATCCAAAGAAATAAAAAAAATTGTCTTTGACTTTGTAGCTATGGTTACCTCGTCAAAAACGGAACGTGAGCGATTACGTCACATTTTTTGTGAGTGCTGCCGGTGTTCATCACTACATAGTATAAAATAAAGTCACTTTTCGCCGTCCCTATGTCCCTTTGTATGCTTAGATCTTTAAAACTACGCAACGGATTTTGATGCGGTTTTTTTTATTAGATAGAGTTATTCAAGAGGAAGATTTTTAGATATAATACATGCATAATACAGCCGTGCGAAGCCAGGGCGGGTCGCTAGTCAATTTATAAGACGTTATCATGTCATAAATTAAGTGGTGCTCCCATACAAACATGTTACCGAACGCATTGTGCATTTGTTTTACTAAGCCTAATTTCACAAATAAAACAAAATAATTTCCAATAATTTAATAATCTAATAATTAACAACAACTTTACGTTTGTTGTTGTTCATAAGGTCGTTGGTACATTCATTGAGACGTGCAGCCAGGTCACACTCGCTCGTGTGTCGGGCGCTCATCGCGATGCACTGGTCCAGGTTCTTCTCTAGTTTCTTCATTAGTTTTGTTTCTTTGCCGAAGAACTTGCTTACGAGCGCTAGAAGGTTTTCTGGGGGATGAAAAGTCATTTAAAATATTATAACGACTAAGAACTTATTTCACATATGCTCCGCACTTTAGATTTGAAGCTTTAATTATATCCTTTCCTTTACGCAAAACACCAGCTTTACGCAAAACGCCTAATTCGGAAAATACCACTTACGCAAAATACCTACCAACTACGCATAACACCAACTTTGATTTAGAAAAAACAAAAGGTGATCGTGAAATATCAGTCAGCGTCTACCCGCGAGCGCGTACGCACGCATTGTCGCTATGGATAACCAGTCGAGTACTCCAATGTCTTCGGACATCGTGAAATGTGCTTCGTGTAACGTGGTGATAAACGAAGTCCTCGCGTTTATATGTAATAAAATCGATGTGATGGATGAGCAAAGTATTAGCCGTATTTGTGTTAGTGCTTTTTCTGAGAGTGATATTCTGAACGCTAAAAACTTGTTATTTAAATCTATAACAACGACAAAGAAAAAGAAGACGAGGAAAAATCAAGGCAAAACATTGCGTGATATTGAAGATATCGTCTGCTTACTGAAAGAGACGGACCCTGAGGAAATGCCTATTTTTGTTGCGCGGGATTTACAAAAATTACCGCCCGTCCTGTTCGATCATGTAGACGTAACAAGGGTACTTAAGGATATTGTCAAGATGAGAAGCGACCTGGACCGTATTCGTGAGGAGTATGCCACGGCTAACCAAGTCAGAGACCTTCGTGAGGAAGTAGAATCCCTAAAGAATGCGTCGATCGTAAACAACTTCCAACGAAATGTCAATACAAGACGAGGTGCCGCCGCTTTGCTGTCGAGTTTTGAATATGAAAGTGGCCCCATGGGATTGTCTCCAATGTGTAATGAAGAAGTAAAATCTAGAAGAAATGTTATGGTTTCTCCTTCAAAGAAACGAATAACTTTTTCAGATGAAGGTAGTTCCAAAACTCCGCCGTGCCGAGAATCTAACGGTTCATGTGTCATCGGAGCGGAGCGCACAGCTGATCCCTCCCTGCCTACGGATACGTCATCGAGTGAGCGACCCCCCGCTCCCGCTCCCGTTGCAGTGGAGTGCGATAACAATGCACCGATACACACGGCCGGCAAGGATGACACACAAACAAATCGAAATGACAGAAGAAAAAGTTTCTCAGAAATTGTGAGTATGAATGAAGGCGGGTTTAAGTCGCAACCGTTAGATGATGGGTTTGTACTTGTGCAGAAGAGGAGATTGAGAAATCGTTTTCTCGGAAAAACTGGGAAAGCTGTTGTAGACACAAATACTAACTTCAGAGCTGCCGATATCAAGGTTCCTATTTACATCTACAATGTATCAAAGAAAACGACTGTGTGTGACATAAAGAAGTACATATCCAGCAAAACTAACCTAAACACTGACTTGGAGAAAATGAATATGAAAACGACGAAGGAATATAATGCATTTAAAATATTTGTACCTAAATATAAGCTTGACATATTTTTGAATGAAGATTTTTGGCCCGATGGAGTATTATATCGCCGATTTGTTGACTTTAATCGTAATACAGTGAGGCGTAACTACCGGGATATTGACAAATCAAAACTTTTACATGGATTTGACAACGAAATTAATATCGTTTAACTGCAAAAACCTTATGAGGTCATTCGACTGTGTGAGAAAACTGTGTAGACAAGCTGACATCGTAGCCCTGCAGGAAACGTGGCTGCTGCAGCACGACATTCCGTTGCTGGGACAAATTGATGACGCATTCTCCTTCACTGGGAAGTCATCGGTAGATACGTCTGCTGGTGTACTTCGCGGTAGGCCGTATGGTGGTGTGGCCCTGCTGTGGAGGACTGCTGTGTTCCCGAACGTGTGCGTCATTCCGTGCAGCAGTGTGCGTATCGCTGCGATAAAGATAGTGTGTGTCGATCGATCCTTGTTAGTGATAACAGTGCACATGCCTAATAATTTAAATGAAAATCTGTGTGAGTTTACTGATTGTTTAAGTGAAATAAACGCAATTATTGAAGGTAACGAAGTGGATTCAGTGGTTATGCTCGGGGACTTCAACGCTCATCCGGGTAAGCTGTTTCATACCGAATTATTGACTTATTGTGCGGAACAATCGTGGTCGTGCGTCGATATGGAGCTTTTACCTACAGACACGTATACGTTTGTGTGTGCGGCGAGTGGTAGCCGTACCTGGCTCGATCACTGCGTTGTGACGAGCGCCGCGCGTTCGGCTGTATTAAGTGCATCTGTACTTTACGATACCTACTGGTCCGACCACTATCCACTAATGATTGTTTGTAATTTTAATTTCACTCAACCTACAACTTGTGTTAAGCCTGCAAAACAAGATAATTTGTTTGTAAATAATGTAAAATGGGGTGAAAGAGACTCGGAACAGATAGAAAAATATTCATGTATTTGTAATTCTAAATTAAGATTAATTGACTTTCCTCCGGAGTTCCATAATTGTGCTGATAATATATGTAATAGTGACGAACATAAGCTGATAATAAATGATATGTATGACATGATAATTAATATTTTGACTGAAGCCTCAAAGGCTAGTTTTAGTGTACCTAAACGTAAAAATTGTAAGTATGTGACTGGATGGAACCGGTATGTCAGTGACGCTCACAGGAGGGCACGACTTTGTTTTCAAACGTGGGTATTGGCTGGTAAACCTAAGTCTGGGTTGGTTTACACTAATATGTGTGAATCGAGGAAGATATTTAAGTCTAAATTGGCATACTGTCAAAAAAATGCAGCACAAATAAAAATGAATCTAATTGCTGAAAATCATGCCAGTAAAGATTTTAGTAGTTTTTGGAAAAATACGAAGAAGCTGAACCCAAAATCGAGCCTTCCTGCCAGCGTAGGTGGTGAACATGACCCCCGTGACATAGCCTGTGCATTTCAGCGTCACTTCAAGGTCGAGTCTCCGCTCGGGCCTGCGTCTCGGGTGCTTACTGCTGAGAACCATCCCACCACACTCCGCGTCAGGTTTTCTACTAAGGATGTAGCGGCGGTAATAAAGAAGATGGTGAGAGGCAAGTCACCAGGCCACGATGATCTCAGCATTGAGCACCTGAAGCACGCAGGAGTGCATTTGCCTAGGGTACTCTCGATGTTCTTCAACTTTTGTGTAAGTCACAGTTACCTGCCCGAGAAACTTATGTATACTGTAGTGGTACCTATAGTAAAGGATAAAACTGGTGACTCATCGGACCTCTCTAATTATAGACCGATATCACTGGCTACTGTTATAGCGAAGGTGCTGGACAGTTTGCTTGATAAGCAGTTGGAAAAGCATCTTCAACTACATGATGCTCAGTTTGGTTTTAGACCGGGTCTGTCGACTGAGACTGCTATCCTCTGCCTCAAGCAAACTGTCCAGTACTATACCAGTCGGGATACGCCGGTTTATGCTTGTTATCTCGATCTGTCAAAAGCCTTCGATTTGGTATGCTATGACAAGCTATGGCAGAAACTGCAATGTGAGACGGAGGTGCCTCATGAAGTCATCTCATTGTTTGGGTTTTGGTATGGTAACCAACGAAACAGGGTGCGATGGGCAGGTGCACACTCGGATGTGTACGGGTTGGAGTGCGGGGTGAGGCAGGGGGGGTTGAGCTCGCCTCGCCTCTTCAACTTGTATATGAATCGGCTCATCGGTGAGCTCAGCGGTGCTGGTGTCGGTTGCTCAATAGACGGAGTGAGTGTTAATAATATTAGTTATGCCGATGATATGGTGCTACTGGGCCCATCGGTTGGGGCGCTTCGGAAACTCCTGTGTATCTGTCAATCGTATGCGGAAGCTCATGGGCTCAGATACAACGCGAAGAAGAGTGAGTTAATGCTGTTTAAGGCGGGTAACAAAACCTATTCTAATGTTCCACAAGTGACTCTGTGCGGCGCGCGTTTGAACAAGGTTAGTTCATTCAAGTATCTGGGTCACTGGGTGACCGAGGACCTGTGTGACAATGAAGACATCGAGAGGGAGCGCAGGGCGCTGTCCGTCCGGTGTAATATGCTGGCGCGCAGGTTTGCACGTTGTTCTAAACAAGTAAAGATAACATTGTTCAAGGCATATTGCCAGACCCTCTACACGTGCAGCCTGTGGGCCAGCTTTACAAAGCGGGCGTACAAAGTACTGAATATTCAGTACAATAATGCGTTTAGGATATTGTTGGGGTTGCCACGTTTTTGTAGTGCGTCCGGTATGTTTGCCGAGGCGCGAACCGATGATTTTCACGCTATAATGAGAAAAAGGAGCGCCTCACTGTTAAGGCGTGTACGTGGCAGCCCGAACGGTATCCTGAGCGTATTGTCTGAGAGGTGGGACTCGCCGATGTTAAGGAGGTGGATGCAGTTGCACGCCAGTGGTCCTTCCTATATTTAATTTTATAATCTCATAATATATTTCTAATATGTACTTACCAAATTTTTATGATTTTAACTTTTTGTGACATGTAATTTTTTTTTTAATTGTATTTCTTCTATTTTTATTATTTTTTGACATTAATATTGACATTTTTCTTTTGACATTTTGAAATTTGAATTTGCATTTTTTATTTTTATGGATTTTTTAATTTTTTATTTAATTGTTGGAATTTGTTTATTATTAGTATTTTTTGATTATTTATTTTTATTTTATTTTATTGTAACGTATGGATTTTATTATCTGAAATAAATGAATTGAATTGAATTTGAATTTGAAATACAAATACGTGTATCAAAAGGGAATAATATGACATTTAATATGGGAGCTTGGCACAGTGTTTCGCGGTGTACTTTGAGACCCATACCTATTGATAGAAGACGGCATAATTATTTATGGCCTCTATTTGACCAATCATTTCCAATCATGGAAATATCGCAGTGAGGTATCTTTCGTCATGTGTATTGTGCGCCTCTATTTCCATAAAAGTATTTGATTTACATGGAGCCAAAAGGGAACCGTCTAAGTTGGTATGGACATGTGATGAGAAGAGAGGAGACGCATGTGACTAGAAGAGTGATGAGTATAAATGTAGAGGGATGGAGAGGAAGAGGACGACCGAAGAAAGGATGGATGGACTGCGTGAGACAAGACATGAGAGAGATGAATGTGAACGATGAGATGACGAATAATAGGAGTGAATGGAAGAACAAAGACATACTGCGCCGACCCCAAATAAATTGGGATAAGGGCAGGAAGATGATGATGTACCCGTACATGTATGTAGTTTTTTTTTTTTTTTTTTTTTTTTTTTTTTTCTTTTTTTTTTTTTTTTTTTTTTTCGATGGGAAAATGCATTATTGCATCCTTCCGCCACCCTGAGGGGGAGGGGGCGACAGAGGTATGTGGGGCTGCCTCCAGCCTGAGGATGGTAGGCGGCCGGAGGCTTACCCACTAAAAACCCATCGGTGTTCCGCCAACATTCGAGGTCCGACGGAGTACAGGTATGCTTGCGCAGGACTTGTACAGGTATGCTTGCGCAGGACATGATGATGTACCCTAACCACATTGTTCACTAACGAATAACATTTACCTATTTTTAACCGATTCGAAAAATGGAGGAGCTTCTCAATTCGTCGCATATTATATTTTTTTATTTTATAATGCATTACTTCGTATTGAATATGAAATTACAACAAACCTAACTCGCCCATGGAATTATAATTTTTAATGAAACTTGTTATGTAGGTAGGTCATAGACTCTGAGAAGGAAGGTACTTAGATAGATAGAACCTTTTAAGAACCTTCTGAAGCTAGACGAGAAGCTATTGACCCACCTTTATTAGCCTTCCCATTAACGATAACATGATTCCTCTTCAAAACACATGCAATCAAGCATTCTCCGTGAACAGGTGACTCTGTCTTAGGCGACAGTCGCTTGATGGGCCTAGTATCTGCCGCTTGGACTTCCTTCAAGCATTCAGACATGTTGTGCTTGAACTGTGCCACGTGTAGGCTCACTTCTTGGGGAATTGAGCTGTAGGACCAATCTGGATCGCGTTCTTCGGCGGCTGGAACTTTGATAAAAATAAGGTAAAATCTTACGTAATGAACGGTATTCAAGGGATGCGAGTTAGAGTCTCGCCCCAATTGCCATTTTTGGAGCCTTCAGATAGCCCAGTGCAGGCCATGCACTATATCTATATAAATAAAAAAATCTATTGCTGTTCGTTAGTCTCGCTAAAACTTGAGAATGGCTGAACCGATTTAGATGATTTTGGTTTTGAAATGTTTGTGGTAGTCCAGGGGAGGTTTAAACGGTGAGAAACATCGGACTTACGCGGGTGAAACTGCGGGGCGCAGCTTGTAAAAAATAAAACAGACAGACAGACGGGCAAGAAAGTGCCCGTCTGTACATCTTATAAGGGTTACTTTTTTTACCTTTTGAAGTACGGAACTCTAAAAAACATTCATATAATTTTACATTCGTTACACGTTATGTCGCATTTATGACGTTGCAATTGGTTTTTGCTAGTGACTCCACCACTCCTGACCGATGCCATTTTTATGATGGAGTAGGCTTGCTCAGCACCCTCTCAGCTTAGTCGATTGTGTGAAGAGGAAATTACTCGTCGATACGTCTAGAGTCAATTAAGCCGCGGGTTTCATTACGACGTTTTCCTTCACCGTATTAAGAGTAATGTTAATATTTGCGCCAATACATTTTTCGTAAAAACTATACATTGATGCCCGGCCAGATTCGAACCCACGATGTTCATAATAAAAGGCGAAGCATCCCACTAGGGCAACAACACACTAATGTTTGTGATAAAGTAGGTATTCCATCCGTTGTCTAGCTACCATAACACAAGCCTAGCTTAGCTTGGGGCTAGAGGACGCTGTGTGGATTGTCGTGCAATATATTTTTTGAACCGACTTCAAAAAAGGAGGAGGTTCTCAATTCGACGGTATTTTTGTTTTGTATGTGTGTTACGCGATCATTCGAAAACGATTGATATGGGGTCAACCGGGGTAATCGCGTCTGGCGGGGCTAATGCATCTTATCGAATTTATTCAAAAACTGTTGAATCCATGGCATTGAGATAGATATTACTGGAGTGGTCAACGCCGTACACTGCCTCATTCCGTCCATTTGTGATGACATCACACCAGTCGACTTAGTCGCTTGCTAGTTCGTAGAGGTTAAAGCGCTCGTGCATTTTTAATTAAAAATATACGGAAAAATTACAGAAAATGACTCACTGCGTACTTAGATACTGCACAAACAATACTAGAAAGATTTCTAGAGCGGAAGGAATAACCTACCACAGGTAAATAACTAGATATTATCGATTGAAAATTAAATACGAACATCATTTTTTAGCCGCCATGTTGTGACTTGTTCTGCGTCATTTATCAAAGAGTATAAACCTAGCAGAGGTGACTGTAGGTAACTTTCCTGTTCAATAGTGAAATTTGGCTTTTATTAACAATTTCTACGGTTGTGGTAATATTTGTGTGTAATGTTAAATATAATTTAGGTAGTACATAACGTTGTGTTTTTTAAGTTTTAAAAGATAGGTTTTTTATGTTACTGAATTTGCCTTAGATAACTGATAGACGTGTGGCAAGCAAACAAACCGGTCAAGTGCGAGGCGGACTCGCGCACTGAGCGAGGGTTCCGTACACTTATATTAATAATTTGCAAAAAAAATCTTTTTTTGCAGTAGATTAGATAGTACGTATTACGGAACCCTAGTATAAGAATAGGTTTGTGCTTATTCTGTTCAAGGTTTCCACATCAAAGGTAGGTAGGGAAAAATAAATAAAATTTGTTCAAAAACAAAATCAAATATTTCCCTTTGGGAGATTACTCCCAACATACAAACATAAATGTTATCAACGTTACCTCTTAATAATATAAGTAGGTATAGATGTAAGTAGGTACCTATAAAAAAACCGGTCAAGTGTAAGAAACACAGACAGACGGACAAATGAGTGATCACATAAGGGTTCCATTTTTCCTCTTGAAGTACGGAACCCTAAAAAACCTTAAATAATAGGTAATAATAGTTCAGTATTTAACATTTTAATTACTTTTATTCCTTAAACTAGCTCCAGTGCCAAACAATGAAATTTTGTAGGTACAAAAGGTAGTGTCACTTCTCCGATGGTTTGGTCAGTTCAAGGCGCGTTCCGTCCGCGCATGCTCCCGCCATTATAAAATGGGACGCGGTTAATGTTCTAACTAGCCCATCTATACGTAGTACTATAGATCGATGATCCATGGAGGAAAAAAAGATCCCCGCCCAGAGCGCGGAAAACTTTTTATTGCTTCATGGTTGAATCTATGTAAACTGCTGACATCTAGTTGCAATTTGCTTAAACTAAATATTTTACCCGCGGTTAGTACAGATGGCGTTGTAGTACAGGTTTTAAATAAATTTGAAAACATGCATTAGCCCCGCCAGACGCGATTGCCCCGGTTGACTGATAATTTTTTGGAACGACCCAGTTGGCACAATGGTCACCATGCCGGACTGCCAAACACAGGGTTGCGGGTTCGATTCCCGCCTCAAACAAGTATTTATAATTAGATATTTGTCTCTGATCTAGTTGTTTCTATGTAGGTATTATAAGTAAGTATATATTTACAAAAGAAAAGTAGGTATATAAGTGTAAGTATATCCGTTGTCTAGCACCCATAACACATGTCTAGTTACTTAGCTTGGGGATAGATGGCGATGTGTGGAATGTCCTGCAATATTAATATTTTATTACTTTTTTATTTTTATATAACTAGCGACCCGCCCCGGCTTCGCACGGCTATATTATTTATGCATGTATTATACATATAAACCTTCCTCTTGAATTATTCTATCTATTAAAAAAACCGCATTAAAATCCGTTGCGTAGTTTTAAAGATATAAGCATACAAAGGGAAATAGGGACAGAAAAAGCGACATTGTTTTATACTATGTAGTGATAATACTAACCATTATTTTGTTTACCCTTCTTTTCAAGTTTCAAATTACGAGTAATAATAGTATCTTTATCAATTTTCAATTTCTCATTAGATTTCGACTTCTTTTCAACATGTATAGTGTCAACGCCCATCAGTCTTTCTAATTTCTTCCCATCCTTTTCTGTCTCCCCACAATATATTACAGGAGTGAGAAGGAGAAAAAGTATGTGCACAAACATTGTAACCTTTGTGAAAATCTTAAGAGAAATGAGATTGTTAAGTGGTTAAAGTTTTAGTATTGTTTTATTGCTGTTGTTTGATTTTCTAATTGCTTGTTAGTTTTTAGAGTTCCTTAGGTCAAATGGCTTTTACACAAATTAGTTTTTTTTTTCTAAAGTAGATCTGAATCGCTCGATGGATAGCGCTGATCTGATTCGGTCAAACAAACATTTTATGATCGACTTAAAAAAGAGATTCTCAATTCTTCACATAATTTCGTGTGAATTTTTTCATATCTCGAATTCAATCTGTTTATACAAATTAAATAAACATCTTAAAACTCTCGGACCACTTGTAACGTAATCTTTAGTCTCTAAGCTAAACAAAACAGTCGTTTGTTGACATAATAGACCTTCTCAAGTGGTCGTAAAGATTGATTTATTGCTCCTGCGCGTGCGGCGGCCAAATGACGTCATCGTCTAGGCACTTCAAACGTCATTTTTTTGACATTTCGGGCACGCCTGTCGGTATATATTTTTACTAGCTGATCGCCGCGGTTTCATCCGCGTAAGTCCCGATCCCTTGGGAATATCAAATTGAAAAGTAGCCTATACCCTTCCTCGAGAAATGGACTATCCAACACAAAAATATTTTTTCAAATCGAACGAGTAGTTCCTGAGATTAGCGCGTTCAAACAAACAAACTCTTCAGCTTTATAATATTAATATAATATAGATGTGTGTTCACCGATCACTCAAATACGGCTTAACCGATTGAGATGGTTCTTTTTAGGGTCCGTACCTCAATTTCCGCACATTTCAAGAGAGCTCATAGATGACAGAAACCCAAGACATAGCTCAGGTAAGTCTACAGACCAAAGCAGAACAACCATTGCGCCAGAAACGGCATAAAGCTAGCTCCGTAAGACCACTCTCTAGTTCGTATCACCAATTTTTTTGTTTTAAAGGCGGATCCTTCAGTAGTGGTCCAAAATTGTTGTATATATGTAGATATTTTCTTAATTGGCATAACTATTTACTTATGGTATAACTTTTTGTTTTTTAAATGCGTTATCTAGCATTTATTTCTAAGACATATTTTCTAAGAAAATAAAATGAAATATTTTTTAGGAAAATAAAATGTTTTCTCTTAGTTTTTTTTATGGATACTTGTGCATTATCTTATAAAGTAAATAAAACACATGTTATTTCACAAATATAGGTACATTTATTTTACATTTTATTTCAAAATTTACATATAACTATTTACATTGTTTCTTATTTGAAATCATTACATTTAATTACAAAATAAGTTAAAAATACTTTATCATAATTATAAAAACAGCTATAACAAAAATCAACTTTTTTATAACATACAAAATAATTAAGAGCTTATTTAATTCAAATACGATAGGTACTTACTTTAATTACAGACATTTTTTTAAAAGTTACTATTATGGTAGGTATATTAAAAGCAAATAAAACAAATATTTACAAGTTTTTTTATTATATAAATCTGCATTTATTTTTCAAGTAATGGCTTCGAGCAATTTGTGCATATAGCCAATGTCAAGTAAAGTTTTAAAAATAAATTACATTAATTTTTATTTACAAATACAATCAAGGTTTTTAATAATTTTAATGATTAGTTAATTATTTCACATCGATAAAAATAGCGTTTTTTTTTTCAGCGAATATTTTTCACAGTATCTCCTGCCGTTTTCAATTTGTTGGAACTACCAAACCTGAAAAAAAAACATTTCATTTCACTACTGTAATTACCATCTAAGTAGTTTAAAATCGGTCAAGGGCGAGTCGCGCACCGAGGTTTCTGTACCCATGTATTTGTAAAAAAAAGTACTTCCAAACTTAGGGCCAAACATTTAAATTCGAATTTCAAGTGCACACTAATCAGCTGCGGCTGTTGGACGCGTCCGATAATTTGTTCCCAGCTTGATAAATGCGCTCAAAGTCAATTTCGGACCGCTATATGGACGCATCCTAACTTAGCTTTTAAGAGGGAAGGATACCGGGGGCTCTCTCCATACAAACTATTACATACATACAAACGTAGTCAATTGTTTTCTCCCTGGATAATGACACTAGAGCAAATATTTTTGGTGAACTGAACTGAACTGAACCTGAACTTATGCTTATGCAATGACCATGCGCCTATTTTTTTTTTTTAACCTAATTTCTATGATAATTAGAAATAAAAAAGGAGCAGTAATAGGTTTAATGGCACAAAAATATTTGCTCTAGTGTCATTACAAAGGGAGGAAACAGTCTACTACGTTTGTATGGAGAGAGCGCCGCTACCCTTTCACCTTAAGACGTTTCCTCAATTTATTTTAACTGGGGCTTATTGTTGTCCTAAGTAGTGTACGAACCTGTCGGAGTGGGCGGAGTCCCCTCGTCGCTGACGTCACAGTTGGCACAGAGCGGCGCGTGCCGCGGAGACGCGAGCGCCGGCAGCGGAGCCCTACGGGACACGCATCGTGTACACACTGACCGACCGCAGCCCCAGCACTGATGCTGTAACACGACAATTTACATCACTACATAGTATAAAATAAAGTCGCTTTCTCTGTCCCTATTTCCCTTTGTATGCTTAAATCTTTAAAAGGACTCAAAAACTCTATCTCAACGGATTTTGATGCGGTTTTTTTAATAGATAGAGTGATTCAAGAGGAAGGTTTATATGTATAATACATGCATAATATAGCCGTGCGAAGCCGGCTAGTACCTTATAATCCTATCCTACTTCTTACTAATATCATAAACTAGCTGAGCCCCCAGCTTCACCCGCGTTAGTCCCGATCCCGTGGAAATATATGAAGAAAATTAAGTAGCTTTTAATCAGCATAGATGTGAAAACAGAACGCTAAGCAATGTCAAAGTCACAAATGTCAAAGTGACATTTGACAGATGTCAAAGTGACATTTGACAGATGTCAAAGTGACAGAAATCAAAGTGACAGATGTCAATTTTAATTAATTTCAATTGATTTTCTGGTAAACCTAACCTCAAAATGTTCAAGTTTCAAAAACTTACATACATACATAGACTGATGAACACATTACCACTCCTTTGCATTGCGCAGTCGGGTAAAATATTTTCGAGCTTCCAAAAATCGTAGAACAAAAGTTCTATAATTAGGTGCACAGAAGTAGCTCTTAACAGCTTGCTAGTATAATTTAACAATAACCCTGTATATTTAATTTTTTTGGTATATTTACCTTTCTACTGAAATGATCGAGCGGCGTGGAACAGCTACATTCTGTGACATTCTTAAGACTTTTCCAATCCAAAGCCACTGATGTAACTTCCTTCTCTAATAACGACATCGTTTGTGGTATTGAATCGTCCAACTTCTGGAAGAAAACATGATTTTAATCTTACCACAGAGTAATACTTGATCGAGCGAAGGGAGTGAAGGTCTATTGGTGAGACGCTGAAGCGGTTTGTATGTTTGTAATTTTGTGTGTTTTTTCATTGCTCTTGCATAATAATTTTTGGTATATGAGTAGTTGAGGAAAAAATTGCCCTAATTTACCCAGAGTTTGGGAAATTTTCAAAATTTGACAACACCAATAACACTATCATTATGGACCCGCTGATATCAATGGCGTTACCACAATAAATCTTGATAATTCCATAAATTTTCAGTAATTTAGGTTAATTTTACATAAAGTTAAACACGGCTTTATTTTGTACTTGTATACTGGCTGTACTAGGCCTCTTAAATTGGGTCCTTTTTGTGTTAGGATAGAGTAGTAGGCTTGCCAAGCACCTACCCTCTGAGCTTAGTCAACAGTGTCCAGAGAAAAGAACTCATCAATACGTCTAGAGGTTGGTTTGGTTGTTTTGGTTTGATCACGGTACTTTCCTTCACAGTAAGAGCAATGTCAATACGAAAAATGCATGCAAAGTCGGCCGGGATTCTAACCCAAGACCTTCAGAGTGAAAGTCTAGGTATCCACTAGGCCAACACCGCTCTTGGCTTTATTTTATTTACCTCAGTGATGAGCGGTATGCTATCAGGTTTGGTCGCCATTTTGTTCTCTTTGAGCGGATGATCGTCGTTCGCGCATTCCAACTCGGTTAGAGTTGTGCCTGATTCATATAGCAATCTGGAAAAATAATATTATCTATACTTAATCTATACTAATATTATAAAGCTGAAGAGTTTGTTTGTTTGTTTTTTTGAACGCGCTAATCTCAGGAACTGCTGGTTCGAATTGAAAAATTATTTTTGTGTTGGATAGTCCATTTATCGAGGAAGGTTATAGGCTACTTTTTATCCCGATATTCCCACGGGATCGGGAGTTACGCGGGTGAAACCGCGGAGCGCAGCTAGTGTATTATAAAGCTGAAGAGTTTGTTTGTTTGTTTGAACGTGCTTATTTTATTTATCGTATGGCTAATTATGTTTCTCTACTTCAAAGCTTTACAGTTTGCAGGTACGCTACCGCGTCCTTAGTTAAGTTTGTAAAATCCTCCGCTTGCCCGTGGTAGCCTGGTATGTTACCTCTTCGGGCAAGTTGGGAGTCGTCAGAGGTATGCGTTTCTTGAAGTAGGACAATGTCGACGTCATTGGCATGCAGAATTTTGTGTAGGCACTCTGTCTTAGATTTACTAATGCTTTCTATGTTCAATTGTAAAACGCGAACTGACGGTCCGACGTTCCTTGTTTTTGGGCGCTGAGAAGCGCCGTTTTTTAACGCATCCGGATTCATTTTGGTTGGTTGAAGATTGAAGTAGTAGAGTAAGCTAACGTGAACGTGCTAATCTCAGGAACTACTGATTCGAATTGAAAAAATATTTTTGTGTTGGATAGTTCATTTATCGAGGAAGGCTATAGGCTACTTTTTAACCGACTTCAAAAAAGGAGGAGCCTATAGCCTTTCTCGATAAACGGACTATCCGACACAAAAATAATCGGGACTTACGCGGGGCGCAGCTAGTTTTAAGATATTTCCTAATTTTTCTAATCCCTACTAAAATTATGATTGAGATTGTCTGTGTGTATGTTTGTTTGTCACTTCTTAATACAAAAACTACTGGACTGATTGCGATGAAACTTAGTATCCCATGTAGTTGCTCCTGGAATATTTGGTATTTAGGTAATTTAATTAAGTACTTTTGAAAATTCGAAGTTTTTTTTATGTTAACAAGAAAATCTGCAGTTTTTGGAAATAAAGACCATTGATGTTGAAACTAGTGGTCCAAGATTAATAATATCCCAAGTTCAATGACATTTAACTCCAAGAAACAGCTGATTTTCAAACCATAACCTCAAAAAGTCCAACAAAATGTGTGAATTTTTAAAAAGCGTAAAAGAAAAGTTGTACGTCTATTGCCCGCCCTATTTATTCTACGCCCCTAACGTATGACCATACCCTGAATTAAACAAATTGTATGAACTTACTTGTTATCAATCTGTAAAGCTTCAGTTTTATTTTCAATCTCAACAGAATTGGAGTTGCCGTTTTGATAGTTGACTACCGTCGCGTCCTTGCTTCGTTCGCCTTTCTTGCCAGATAATAAGCTTTTGAACGTTGATATCCGCTGAAATTATTTATATTAGATTATTAATTCGAATTTAGTTATGTTTATAACAATACTAGCAAACCCGGCGAACTCCGTTTCGCCAATTTTCCCGCTTTTCTGTTGAAATTTTTCCTGAATTTTCTTTGCTATAAACCTCACGGAGCCCGAGACCTTTCCAACGAATGCAAAACCGTGGAAATCGGTTCGTGCGTTCTGGAGTTATAGCGTCAGGAAGGAAAACCCGACTTATTTTTATATAGTAGATTTGTATACATTTACCGGAAACCGCTGGTTTTAGAGATAACTTAAAACTTGAGCTGTGTTTACTTCGGTTTTTCAAGACATAGAAAAATTTAGTAGTAAGGTTTACTCGCATAAAAAGACTAGTTCCATTATGCCTATTTACGCATCGTGCCACTTTGCTACAAGTTTAAGAAAAACTGATGTCTGACCAATTAAAATCGACGCGGTGTGTGATTAGGAAACTGTGTAGGCTAATCACTCTTTGCCTTCTCTGTAAAGGCAATAAAGCAGACATAATAAACTATTTGACCCTGCAATTAGATAGTAACGCCGGCTATAGAACGATTCGAAAAATAAAGTGAAACTGGGTAAAGCTTATCACTTGAATTCCATGCCGGCAATACATACCGCGCCAGAACCTTAACACAACCTTACAGTAATACATACCTTAGTGAGGTAGTTGATATGATGATGTAACGCGCTGCAATGTTCGACGGCTGCAGGCAACATGTCGGCGAGAGGCTCGCGGGGGTGGACTCCACTCTCATGCCGGCAATACATACCGCGCCAGAACCTTAACACAAACATACAGTAATACATACTATATGGTCCATCAAAAACATGGATCAAAATATCATTAGAGTACAACTTGAAAACCATAAATATTGGGCTAACATTCAGGGGTCTGAAGAATCTATATTTTTTTTCTTTTGGTTACTTTTTTTGCTACGTTCATAGGCGATTATACAGATCGAGTTTTTGCGTAATCAACCGTTAGAATATTTACCTTATGTTCTGAGCACTAAGGTCCGGTTTCAGTATATCCGGATGTGCCTTCGGATTGTAGAGAGGGTTTTTGTACTCGTTCAGGTGACTCGCCATGTAGCCCCAGAGAGAAAATGTTCGTTCTGATAATCTAGTAAAAGATAAATTATAATCTAACTTGTTACACTTCCCAGTTCTACTTGAGTACTTCAAGATACCGCTGTAAGAAGAGCAATCTATACCAATATTATAAAGAGGATTTTTTTGTTTTTCTGTTTGTATTGTAATAGGCTCCAAAACTACTGGAGCGATTTCATTTCATTTCATTTATTTGCTTTCATATTGTATAATAGATCTTACAGAGGCATAATAGTCCACATATGAGCCCTGCCGGGCATTGCAATTGTGTGGCGACAGACCGAGGTTTTTCTTACTATAGGTACTCGTTAAACAATAAACTCGTCTAGTTAATACATCGTTATTTTCATGTTCAATAGTGAGGTAAGTTGGTATTTGTATAGTTGTGTTAGTTTGTTTGGTTATATCAGTTTATTAGGAACTTGCAACAACGGAAAATTTATTAGGAGCTGGTTTTGTCAAATTAGTAAAGAAATAAGATTAAATAAAGTAAAAATACAGCCTAATAAATAGCATTAAAATATTAGAATAAGAATGTTGAAATAATGTCATGCGTATCTAATGTAATGTCATTAACCTATTTCTATTGTGTGATGTCATAAATTGTTATAATTATAAATAAAAATTGCAAGATAATGTCATGATTATGTAGTGATATCAAGAACAAAAAAAAAAAAAAAAAAAAAAAAAAAAAAATATAGTATAAAATAAATAGTGTAATGCCTTAGTTTATGATAGTAAGATTAATAATGAAATAAATATTTTGTCAGTTAGGGAACAAGTCACTCTAAGTATTCATTAACGCTGTAGTATATTTTTTCAATTAGGTAGGATTTTAGTGTTTATTAAAAATTTTAATGGACATTGAATGAGGCCCTTTACTGTGAAGATGAAGTTTCGATCTCGGAAGCACCAAGTCTACATTTTTTTCATTTCGATTTGGCCTAAGTTCAAATCGCCGTGGTATTTCACTTACGTTAGTGTAATACTCTGGGTGTTTTTTTATGAATTTGCATATTTCCAATATGTACATAGACGGTAATGTCAATATCTCGAATTTTTTAAAGTATGGTTTACAACTATCTGTTTGTTTTATATTTGCTAAGATACGTACACATTTCTTTTGCAATTTAAATAACTTATCGGCGTCTGTACTATTTCCCCAAATAATAACCCCATAGTTGAGTCTCGAGTGTGCATAGGCATAGTAAGCGATCATAGCAGTTCGTAGATCAGTCGTCGATTTTATTTCGCGATTTTAAGCGCGTACGTAAAGCTGGAAAGTTTTGATTTAGCCCTTTCTATGTGTTTTTTATAGTTTAGGTGTGTGTCTATGTCAATTCCGAGTAGTGTAAATGTTTTAACGCATTCCAACGAGCCGTTGTCTAATTCGATATTCAGTGAAGGTCGTTGATGTGGTCTAAATTTTGATGAAACTTGGTATGAATATACATTGATTTATTAGGAATAACATAGGCTACTTCTTATCCTCTTATCTTCACGAGATCGGGACTTAAGCGGGTGAAACCGCTGCTAGTGTAAATATAAAATTTAAAGTCCTGACTAGCTGACTGCCACACAGCTCAAAACTCTCGACGGATCGGACTAAAATTTTCTAATTTGTTTTTAAATTACGTCGTGTGTTTGTTCGAATAAATTTTATTCTATACAGTTTTAACGTAGGCATCTGCAAGGAAAGGATTTTAAAGAAATCAAAACATAAAATTAAAAGCTAGTAACATAGTATAACATTTAAAAAACAACCAATACCCAAACTTTCGTCTAAAGTATAACTAGACATTTCCCACGGCTACATACCTGAGATCTCGCCTATCTTTCTGACAGTTCCCAATGAAGGTACCGTACTGACACGCGTGCGCGTGATCGTGCAGCGTCAGCAGAAACCGTTCGTTGAACTGGAACGCCTGGAACGACATCTAAATGTGAGCATTTTACTGCAAGAAGCTTCTGCTCATAACTCATAAGAATCCCATCAGATCTTCAATAATTTTTATGAGAACCAGCTTAAAGTTACATTTATGTCTTATATTATCTTATATCGGGGGCTGACATAGCCAGAAACACTTCGACCCAGTGGGATCTTTTGTGTTTTATGTTTCTTACTCTTTGAAGAATTGGTCGATTAACGCGGTGATCCCACTAAGAGGAAGAAACCTATATTTCTCTGGTATGAGATACGCATTCATTAAGGAGGCTCATATGCTTCGCTGCTAAGACGTCGAAAGTTACATTTAACAAACATTGTCGCAATCAGATCATATAAGGCATAATATCCAGTAGCCCATATTTTGCCCTTTTTTTAGAGAAAGTACTGCTCCAATCAAAAATCCCCGATGCAAAAAAATCTATAAAACTGTATGCCAAGTTTCGTTCAGATAGTTAAATATTACTTGTAGAGGAGTACCAACCAACAAACATACTGACAGAGAAATGCAAAAGAATAATGGCAAAACTTATAACACAAATTACTTATTTGCAATGAGGTTAAGTTCTTGAAGTTCCTATATGTGTAATGGCGTCAGATGATGATAAAGAAAATGAAAAACAATGCTTATGTATATCTTGTTTGCATATCTAATTCACGAAATATTTCATTGTAACGTAGAAAAATGAATTTTATTAAAAACTAGCTGCGCCCCGCGGTTTCACTCGCGTAAGTCCGATCTTTCTCACCGTTAAAACCTTCCCTGGACTACGACAAACATTTCAAAATCGAAATCATCTAAATCGGTTCGTGCGTTCTGGAGTTATAGCGTCAGGAAGGAAAACCCGACTTATTTTTATATAGTAGAAGATAATTTCATTGTGTATATGCTTAAGTCTTGCCATGCCATTATTCTTTGGCAGTCTTGAAGCAGAAATGCATCGCTCGCTTGTCTAGCTTACCTCGGGCCTCTGCCTCAAGAGCTGCCAAGTAGCGTCCAACAGCTGTGTGAACACTGGCGACCTTTCACGTCCATCGCAGGCGATATGTCCCATCCGGGCAGTGAACTTGTGACCGAACGATAACCAGTCCTTTTCTATTAGAGCCTGCAATTTAACGAATATGGATTGTGGTCATTTTAAAATATTATCGATGTTATTGCAGGCGAATGAATCTAAAGAGAAAAAAGGAAAAAAGGGGGAAGTCACAGTTTCAAGCCAGCGCTAAGCTTTCTAAAAATATTAAATTGAATTCGTTAGCGATATCTGATGGTAGGACACTTTATTATTTAAGTAACCTACATTCGTCGCGATGCATGTTTTTGGAAACGCATCTTTTCTTGTAAAATATTTTCAGAAAATCAACTGCAATTCTATGGTTTTGTCAGCCAATGTAGTCAATCAAAAAATACCTGATATCCATTGATAGTCCTATAATGTGGATCTAGACACAGCGCTGCCAACGAACAAGCTTGAGCCGTACGGTCCCATCCGTCGCTACAGTGGACACAGACGCTCACGCCTTGCGAAATGGCGGCCGCTATCCACCAGGACGCGTCTAGGATCGATCTGGAAATATGGAACAGGTATCTAATTTAGCGATGTCAAAAGGTTGCGGATTCATCTCCTTCTATTTAACGGATATTTATTCCTGTAAACATTATGACTGATATATTAACGCACAGCCTAAACCAATGGTCCGTCGATTGGATTGAGCTGTGCGTTAATATATCAGTCAGGCTAAAAGAATAATAAATTAAAATAAATAAATAAATATTACAGGACATTCCACGTCGTCATCTAGCCCCAAGCTAAGTAACTAGACTTGTGTTATGGGTGCTAGACAACGGATATAATACTTATATACTTTCTTTTATTTTTGTTCTTGTTGTAAATATACACTTATAATACATAGAAACAACCAGACCACAGACAAATATCTAAGCATAAATACTTGTGTAAGGCGGGAATCGAACCCGCAACCCTGTGTTTGGCAGTCCGGCATGGTGACTATTGTGCCAACTGGGTCGTCAATAATGGCAAAACTTTGAAAAATTATTTGTTTACAAGCAGGTTACATTAGTTCCTTTATGCGTTATGGCGTCAGATGCTGATGACGAAAATAAAAAACACGTAAATGCTTATAAATCTTTTTTTTACATCTACATCACGAAATACTATCAACTTCATTGTTATCTAGAAAAACGGAGTATTTTATCATATTTTTTTGTATTTGTCTATATGCTCAAGTATTCCTTTGCCATAATTATTTGGCTGCAACGGGATACAACAGTATGTCATGGACTGCACACGTTGTTCAACTTCAACTTCTTTTGTATGTCATGGACTGCACACGTTGTTCGTTGCTGATTTGTCCAGTTGCGAATCTGTCTAGTTGTGAATCTGTCCAATTACTACTGTCAGTGACAAAACGAAAACGACTGAAGGAAGTTAACAATACAGTGCTTGATTTGATGTATACGTCAGGGCGCCATCTTGACTATTGTTTTGTGTCTATAAATAGGAATAAAATGACGGAACGTGGTTCATTCTGTCGCAGTAGCTTTATGATGTCTGAACTTTTCATGGTCGCACAATTTATTTGAGTTAATTAGTTTAATACCTTTTAGTGAGTAGATTAGGCGTGGTAGTAAAATAACGCAGATGGGTATGTAATTTATATGATTAAAATATGTTCTGATGATAAGTGCCTTTATATTTACGTAACCTACACTCAGATTTTGGCTAAAATAGCTAGTCCTTTATACTACTGAAACCATTATGACGTATAGGTATCCGGTAAACAAGGGTTTTCAAAAAATCAAACCCGACCAAGTTGAGGCTAAAAGCTAAGTTATAAGTTTACCAAAGTACGTGAAACTTACTTGATGTGTTTAAGCCACCCTGAAGACTCCAAACCGCTTAAGAACGAAGACATCGTTGGCGAGTTTTGTTCGCATGCTGAAAAAAATAAACAGCAAATATTTGTTTCCAGAAATGAATATCTGTACACGAATATTTTATCGAAGGCGGGAACCGAACCCGTAACCTTCAACGTCACAGGTTATTTTGCAAGTTTTAGGCGGGGCGCATACGTATTTTTCAAATCAGCCAATCAGCACGCAAGGGCTGGCATTCAAAACGTACGTGCGAAATAAATGCACGAAAAACGCGCGTGGTATCATCATCACTATCACTACATAGTATAAAACAAAGTCGCTTTCTCTGTCCCTATATCCCTTTGTATGCTTAAATCTTTAAAACTACGCAACGGATTTTGATGTGTTTTTTTTTTAAAGATAGAGTGATTTAAGAGGAAGGTTTATATGTATAATACATGCATAATATAGCCGTGCGAAGCCGGGACGGGTCGCTAGTCTGTTTTAAAATATTTATTCTAATAACATTATTTAAAAACCAGCCAAGTGCGAGTCGCAGAATAGCGGACCACGAAGGGTTTCATATTCTGTTATTCTGTTTTTAAAATTTGTTGTTACAGCGGCAACAGAAATACAGAATCTGTGAAAATTTCAACTGTCTAGCTATCACGGTTCATGAGATACAGTCTGGTGACATACAGACAGACGGATGGACAGTGAAATCTTAGTAATAGTGTCCCGTTTTTACCCTTTAAGGACGGAACCCTAACAAAGAAATACGTACTTTCCACCAATTTCTGTAGACTCTTTCTCATGACATGAATGTTCCCGATGCCAACAAACTGAAACTTGATGTTCTCGTAGAACGCTTCGTTTTCATATCCCTTGCCAGCTGCACGGTTCACCATTGCGTTTATCTGAAGATATTCATCATTACATAGTATAAAACAAAGTCGCTTTCGCTATCTGTACCTATATATTCTTAAGGATTTTGATTTTTTTTTTATTAGATAGATTGATTCAAGAGGAAGGTTTTGGTATATAAAACAAAACTACCACGCGTACGAAGTCGCGGGCAACAGCTAGTACTATTCATAAAGTTTCTGTGTATACAGGGTTTTTCGTTATTATATAAAAATGGGACTAGGGAGAAAAAGTAAAAAAGATACAAACGAAACCAAAAGACGCAAATTAACTTGATACCCCCCACTCGGGCATATCTGCTTACATTCGGTTTTTAATCCTGACTTGTATCCCCCATAACTTTCAGCCGGCTAAACCGATTTCGATCAAACATAGCTAAGAACACTCCCGACTAACTTACCTTTCAAACGAAAAAAAACTAAATCAAAATCGGTTCATCCGGTTTCGGGAGCTACGATGCCACAGACACACACACACAGACACACTCACAGACACGTCAAACTTATAACACCCCGTCGTTTTTGCGTCGGGGGTTAAAAAGATGATCCCGTGGGATTACAGGGATAAAAAAATAGTCTAAATTGATATCAATGAATCAAAGTATCCGCATACCAAGTTTCATCAAAATCGGAAGTTTCAGAGCCTATTCGTTACAAACAAACAAAAAATCTTGTGTGGTGGTGGTGTTGACCTAGTGGTAGATACCTCGACTTTCATTCCAAAGGTCGTGGGTTCAAGGATTTTTTTTTCGGAAAATTATGTGCATTACACACGTTGCTCTAAGTTTTGGAAGAGGTGTGATGATGGAACAAGGACAGACTATTAACATGCTGAATGTGCACTGTTTACTGAATATTTATTGAGTAAAAAAGGGGGTTTTTATACTAATTAAACTAGGTATATACTACGTCACATAACCTTCTAATATAATATTGATTCCTATATAACCTTGCCCTTGGCACATCTTCTTATCGGTGCAGGTGCGATGCAATATCAAATTACTATGTTTACATTATAGTTTTGTCTATAACTTTTACCACTAGTTTCGTTTGCCTGCATTCTTACATTACAGGGGCAAAGAATCAACTCACCCTCGGCCTTGTGTCGACAACATACATGTACCCGCAATTTGGATTCGCTCGCCTTATCAAATCGAGCATCTGTTCATCTTCCATACATCTGAAATTAATACAAATAGTCTTTGAAATTATCTTAATTTTTTTATCGATTATTATTACTTAAGTATAATTGCAGAATTAGAATTAAATAACTTACATGTACAATCAGGCATAAAAGTGCAGACCTATCGTAGTGCGCCAAAATTGCTATTGCAAGAATGTTTTCAACTCTTAGGTTCTTAGTTTAAAGTTTGAAGTTCTTTATCTTTGAATTTATTAGACAAACAAAAAAATAATAAATTATACTAATAATTACAATTTAATAACTCTACAGTGGATCTACACTTTTGTTGCCAACGCAACGAAAAAAAAAACTTGAAACCTACAAAAAAAACTTATTTACTTACTAAACAACTACAAAATATATGTACATGCATATATGCACACACTGTAGCTGCGTCTCGTAACAGTGTCGCGAGTTCAGAGATTTTATCTCATCTAAAAATATGCGTACCGCGCCAAAAGAAGTTTTCACTTCAAAATATCACTTAATTGTTTACTTAGCCTGCTCAAAATACTTGTTTTTTAAGATTCCGTACCCAAAGGGCAAAAACAGGACCCTATTACTAAGACTTCACTGTCCGTCCGTCTGTCTGTCACCAGTCTGTATCTCATGAACCGTGATAACTAGAAAATTGAACCTTTCACAGACGATGTATTTCTGCTATAAAATAAGTACTAAATACAAAACAAAACAAACTTGCTAGGTTCACCCGTCCCTGAGAAAATCGGTGGTGACACACAGACAGACAGACGGGGACAAAAAAGTGATCTTATAATGGTTCCTTTGGGGGTAGTAGGTGCTGGGTAAGCCTACTCCATCCTCACGCAAAAAGGACCCAATTAAAATAAATAATAATAAATAAATAAATAAATATTGCATTCCACACATCGCCATCTAGCCCCAAGCTAAGTAACTAGACTTGTGTTATGGGTGTTAGACAAAGGATAGGTATACTACATATATAATTTTCTTTTGTAAATATCACTATCACTACATAGTATAAAATAAAGTCACTTTTCGCCGTCCCTATGTCCCTATTTCCCTTAGATCTTTAAAACTACGCAACGGATTTTGATGCGGTTTGTTTTTAATAGATAGAGTGATTCAAGAGGAAGGTTTATATGTATATTACATGCATAATATAGCCGTGCGAAGCCGGAGCGGGTCGCTAGTATACTTATAATACATAGAAACAACCAGATCACAGACAAATATCTAAGCATAAATACATGTCTGAGGCGGGAATGTAACGCGCAACCCTGTGTTTGGCGGTCCGGCTGTAGTGACCATTGTGCCAACTGGGTCTAATTGTGGAAAACAGCCCGTATACACGCACAAGGGTTTCTTTATTTACCTTTTAAGGTACGGAACTCTAGAAATAAGTGGGGCTTACATACAACATGGGGGCTCTCCATTAATACGTGAGGCTCGAAAGGGGGGGGTCTATAAAAATCACGAAATATCACAAGTGTAGTAATATATCACGTATTTATTTTTTCGGCAAACGCGACATACTCAACCAAAAAGCGGCGATAATTTTTCTATAATAAAACTAGCTGCGCACCGCTGTTTCACCCGCGTAAGTCCGATCTTTAAATTCTCACCGTTTAAACCTACCCTGGACTACAACAAACATTTTAAAACCGAAATCATCTAAATCGGTTCAGCCGTTCTCGAGTTTTAGCGAGACTAAGGAACAGCAATTGATTTTTATATATATAGACTAGCTGCGCTCCGCGGTTTCACCCGCGTAACTCCCGATCCCGTGGGAATATCGGGATAAAAAGTAGCCTATAACCTTCCTCGATAAATGGACTATCCAACACAAAAATAATTTTTCAATTCGAATCAGCAGTTCCTGAGATTAGCGCGTTCAAACAAACAAACTCTTCAGCTTTATAATATTAGTATAGATATAGATTAGATGTTTACTTAAACTTACCTGTATTTTATAAATATAAAAAAAAAAGATTGTTTGTAGGAACAGTCGGCTGCATAATTGCAGCCCCCGGTAGAGTTCGAAACCTAATAATATTGGAATGTTTTATTCTAATAATTTTTGTTTGATAAATTGATGAGTTAGAAGACTTTAAACTTCAACTAAAGCAGGTGTCTATAATCTTGCTTGTGTTAAAAAACATTCTTATAGTAGCCGTTTTGGAGCTCTACGGTGGGTCTGCAATTATGCAGCCGACCGTACTTAAAAATTCACGTGATTAAGGGGGGAGGGGGTGGTAGTCTTAAACCACACCATATATCACCTAGGGTTAAAAATGCAAAAAAAAACATCACGTGATTAATGGACTGCTCCATTGTACGAAACCCTTCGAGTCCGACTCGCGCTTGGCCGGTTTTATTTACTAACCTGGCTGAGAACCCGCTAAGGGGCTGTGCGCAGCGCGTAATGGCCGCCTTGTTGTGATGCAAGTACGCCAGTGCCGGGAGTCGACCCCGCGACCTGAAGCTCGCTGAGCCTAGCAGTACAGCAGTCGACGCACGGGCTGGGACGTAGATCTCGCTCGGGTATGTATCGCATAGCTAGAACAACAATAAATTAAAATATTCTCTTCAAATAAATTACAACTAAATTAAATAGAAAAATAAAATAGTCAAAAATCTTAAAACAAATACAAAATTAAATATATTAAAAAATCAGTGGTGACAGGCATACAGACAGACTGACAAAAAAGTGATATTAGAAGTTTTTCTTTTTTAACCCTATAAAAGACATAGATAGAAAATAAATATATTAACAATCACAAATTATACAATTAAAAAATAAATATCTACAATACAATAAAAACCAATCAAAAACTAAAACTAAATTTAAAACGACTACACTAAAGAACTAGTCAAATTAACCATATTTAAATGTTTGTTTTATTTTGTATTTTTGAAACTTCTTTATAAAATTTTAAGGCGTCTGGACCCCGTGTTTCAAAGTTTCAAAATTACTAGTTTTAGCTTCGGGTGACCAAAGGGCTGGCTCGTACCTCGGACAACGGATAAGCATCGCCATCCAACGTGGTAACGCTGCCAGCCTTTTGGGCACACTTCCTAGGGATCCCCATTTGGACTTTTAATTTAGTGTAAGTAAAGTAGGTAGTTTATTTAATTAATTTAAGTTTTCGTTATTTAATTGTTATTTAGTATAGTTTAGTAATAATAAATAATAATAATAAAACCATTTATTTCAGGCTACGAAGGCCCATAGATACATACCTTATAGACTAACATACATATTACTAGTACACACACAGTACATATTACGTATTTATTTTACTCTTACTTATTTACTTATATTATTAGTTACTTGTTCATTTATAATAAAGAAAAAAATTTTGTATTTTGGACGCAAGAGACATAAATTAAAATTTAATTTACGTTAAATTTATAATTATGTAATTTATTTAATATTTAATATTAAATGCTACATAGTGCACACTGCACAGTGCATTTGTGCAACTTGTTCTTTCTAGCTTTTACTTTACTTTGTTTTTATCGTGTTCTGTTTCTTTCTGTGTTGTACAAATAAAGTTATCTATCTATCTATCTAGTATAAAACAAAGTCGCTTTCCGCTGTCTATTTGTCCGTATGTATGCTCAGATCTTTTTGGATTAATTTTTAGATAGAATTTTTTTAATAGAGTATTTCAAGAAGAAGGTTTATGTAGTTTTTCATGAATTTTCGAATAAATTTAGATAATTCTTTTTTTGTTGAATAGGTACCTCAAGAACCATTTTTATTTCATTGGCATTTTTAAAGTGTGTTTCATGTTTTTTTATTCAAGTAATTTTTATTATAAGTTTGATATCTGTTTGCTATGCTAATACACTATTATTTGTACCTATTTTTTATATATATAGCCAAGACAAAAATAAATCAGTTTCCTAAAATAACTCCATAATATTTCAACTACTCATAATCACACACGTCGAAACGGTTCGGTAATTTCGTCGCTCAGTACAACGACTCCGTGGCGCAACGGTAGCGCGTCTGACTCCAGATCAGAAGGTTGCGTGTTCAAATCACGTCGGGGTCAATTCTTTTTGTTGATATTTTATTATAAAAAAAATGTCGAACATTTTTGTAGCTATAGATAAAATATATCAAATACCTAGTTTTTAAGATATAATAATTTTATCGTAGGAGATACTTTTTTAATCTCTAAGCGCAATGATAATCGCTTTGTAAAATCATACAAAAACTTTGCGACTGGATATTCAGTTCTTAAATTCTGAATACTTGTAATGCCCAATTTTATTTATTAAATAAAAAATTAAAGGCCACTTGTATTTAAATTGTATTTCGATATTATTATATTTATGCTAATATCTAATTTTAATTGTAGTTTTTATGATTTATTTATTTATTTTTGTATTAATTTATTTGTTCATTTAGATATTTCTTTTTTGGTTGGATTTGTAATTTGTTTTATGTAGGTAATTTGTATTAATGAGTAGTTATAATAAGTGAACTAAATATTATTAAAATCTTAATTCTACTAAATCTAAAAATAGGTATTCTTGTAAGTTCCTCATAAGCTTCAAAATTTTTATTTATGATGGTATCCTAGCACCGGTTTCTCCATACAAATGTATTCCCCTATTTACTTCCTGAATAATGCCTCTAGAGCAGGGGTCGGTAACCTGTGGCTCGCGAACCACATGTGGCTCTTTCGATGTAAAGCTGCGGCTCTTTAGTTACATAGACACAGCACAAGTTGCCCTTTTTGACAGATATATGTCTTCCCAAGATCCAAAAGAAGACTTCTAAGACTGCTATCGCTCTCGGGACAAACTGGAGGGGAAGATATAGCAAATGCCGTGCAAAAATGCATCAAAGATAATAACATCGTTTCAATAGAAACTGATGGAGCCACATGTATGACAGAAAAAAATATAGGGACAATAACAATTCTCCAGAGCAAAATAAACCACGAAATGCTTACGTTTCACTGCATAATACACCAAGAAGCGCTTTGTGCCCAAACATTTCCGGCCGAAATAGTTTAAGGTCATGAATTTGGCAACCAAGATTGTTAACAGCATCTTGACAAAAGTACTCTACCATCGTCAATTTAAAGAGTTCTTTTTTAAACGAAATATATTTTTGGCAAGACAAAAATGTGTGGCTCTTTAAAATTTTGTATATTGCTATTTTTTACTCTTCCGACTCGAAAGGTTGCCGATCCCTGCTCTAGAACAATAATACTTTTATTTTTTTAATCACCCTTCTATTTAATAAATTACCTCATAGTCCTTATTGGCATTACACAGCACCCATTGGTCGTTAGGTACATTCATACGTTGGAATTCTGTCTGTATATCAAAGAAGTTCCACCCCGCTGACTTGGGCAGGTCATCTGGAGTTGACTTGTAGTGGAAGCAGTAGAGCTCGTCTATGTGCACTGAAATATAAGAAAGTTAGATATTTTAAGGTCAATATTATTTTTCATTTCATTTGGAATCATACAATTTGCACGAAATGACATTGAACCGTCTTAAAAATTAACTTAGGACGCGCCCACCAATGAGAAGGCACGAGAAACTCATGGGTTTTTTGTGATCATGCTCACAAATATTTTTGAAGGCATATTTGAAATGGAGCAATTAAAGTCATGTCCATGGGTTCTTATTTAAGGTAACCCACACAGACACGTCAAACTTATAACACCCCGTCGTTTTTGCATGTCCATGGGTTCTTATCATTAAGGTACGACAAAGTATCATAGTACGCCTTACCGCACAATTTTCGAGAAGCTACGATGAGGTCGAGGATGTAGCATGCTCGCCTAGAAAGAGAACGGCATGCCTGGACAATATGATGGAACGCGACGAGTCATTTGGCACCATGGCTTTGTCCAGGCTTTGTTAGAAGTCGCCGGTTAAGGCCTACCACTGCTTGATTATCTGCTCCTTTAGCGCCTCCGAAGGGTAACGTGTGGGACATAAAGGGACTAAATCCTACGGACGTGAGAAAACTGAAGGCCCGGATACCCGGAGGTCCTCGGAAAAATACTGTTATTACGTGGTTAACTCAATCTCACCTGGTTGACTCAATCTAAGCAGTGTCTGATGCATTTCATGGCAATCTCTCTCCCGAGGGATCACGAAGAACACTGACTGGAAGGTCTTCGTACGGACCAGGAGCGGGGACCCTGTCGTCGTGATGGGTAGCCGTTCCACTGTAGATATGTGCATTAGCAGGATCTGGAGAAGAGACCGTATGGATAAGAATGCGAGGTAATGGAATCAGTTGTGTCTTTTTTAGCCTTTTTTCACACCTGCTTGACGATAGGTGAAGATGTGGCCTAAGATATAGCACGCTTTCCTAGAAGATATCGCGAATTGAAGACCCCCATATCAATGCAATGATAGACACAGGAAACTGATTCCATTCTCTTGCCGTACTAATCACTACATAGTATAAAACAAAGTCGGTTTCTCTGTCCCTATATCCCTTTGTATGCTTAAATCTTTAAAACTATGCAACGGATTTTGATGCGGTTTTTTTAATAGATAGAGTAATTCAAGAGGAAGGTTTATATGTATAATACATGCATAATATAGCTGTGCGAAGCCGGGGCGGGTCGCTAGTCAGGAATAAGGAAGCAAAATGCTTGTCTGTCTTTCCTGACGAGTATACATTGGTGGTTTTCAAATTGCGAGTAAATTGGTAAGTACTTATCTTCTCGACGTGTTTGCTATATCTTAGACCGTATCGTCACTTAATTACCATCAGGTGAAATCCTACTAATATTATAAATGTGTATCCTACTAATATTATAAATGTGGAAGTTTGTGTGTGTGTGTGTATGTATGTTTGTTACTCCTTTACGCAAAAACTATTGGACCGATTGCGATGAAACTCGGTATTTAGATAGCTGGAGACCTGGATTAACACATAGGCTACTTTTTATCCCGAAATTCCCACGGGATCGGAACTTACGCGGGTGAAACCGCGGGGCGCAGCTAGTAAATAATAATAGTCAAATGCTGACCTATACAATGTATAGGACAGCATAATGGGGGTTGTTCTAGACGTCTAGGCGAACAACTTTTGTTCTATGACTTTTAGAAAATCGAACTTTTTTTTTTCGATAATTCTGAGGGAACTTTTACTTGAAAATCAGCTGTTTCATACAAAAACTTCGAACGAAATGTTTGAATTTCCAAAAGTCGTAGAACAACCCTCTTTCGTATTAAACCCCTCAAGATAGATCAAGAGGCATTTCATTTGTGGTCCCGGTAATAGTACAATCAATCTAGATTAATGCGTTGTTTACCCAACGTTGGGTCAAACTAATTGGGTGCCGGTAACATTACGAATACCTTATATAACCCATCAACCCTTGTCTAAATATTCCAGACCTTAACAGGTTTCAAACTCAAACTTTAGTTTGTAGGCTTCCTGTTTATTTGGCCGCGTTATTGCGAACTTGGTTTGCAAGTTGGTTTGACTTTCAACAGTTGTGAGTTTAGCTATTGCTAAAGTACGTCTTTTGTTTAAGAGGAAAGGGTACCGAAGCTCTCTTCATAAAAACGTAGTCGACTGTTTCCTCCTTGGATAATGATTAATGACACTATAGCGAATATTGTTGTTGCATAAAACTTATAACTGCAATGACCATGCCCATATGTTTTGTTATTTTTTAAATCTTAATTTCTATGATAATAAAAAAAAGGAAAAAAAAACAAGACATAGAGGCTTAGTCATGGCAGTAATAGGTTTTATACTACAAAAATATTTGTACTAGTGTCATTATCCAGGTCCTCCCTCGACTACGTTTGCATGAAGAGAGCGCCGGTACCGTTTCACCTTAACCGATCGCACGGCGGGCCTCTACTTGTTGAGTTCCATATAAATTGTATTTCTGTATTTTTTCAAATGAGTAGCATACAAATCCTAGGAAAATCCCTATTAAATTAACTTTTTAGGGTTACCCCAAGCCCAATGGGCTTATGGAGGTAAGTAACCCTAAAAAGAGAGGGGGATAATCACTATTAAATTAACTTTTTAGGGTTACCCCCATGGGCTTAGTGGGCTTATGGCAGTTACCCTAAAAGGAGAGTGATAAGTGGTCCGTTCGCATTAGCATCGCCATCAGAGCGCGGACAAATGCTCTCACGCAACCACATCACGACATTGGTCGTGGCAAGGTGATGGCGAACGTTTAAGGAACCGGTGAGTTTTTTCCTGTCACCTTCAGAAGATCAATTCTCGTAAATAACATTGTTTCAATTACATTTCAATATCATCCCGATTGCATTTCGATTACAAAAGATACACTTAAAGTCAGTTTTTTTTTTACAAAAAGCTAACTTTGACGGTATTTTGAGCTACTTTGAGGGTATAATTTATGATCGAAATGATATTGAAATGTAATTTGAACAATTTTATTTACGAGAATTGGCCTTCTGACCAGAAGAAGCCGTACATTACCCGATATAGCCCTATATACACTCCCTCGAAAACGGGATGATGCATAAGGTTGCATTGTCTATACTTGGTTGGTCCCAGTACAGACAGTGGAAACTAATGGGGTGCACAAGGTTGTCGGGGGTATTTCTTAATAATTAGTACTTAAGTATTCTTTAATTTTGCATATCATTTTTAAGACTTTTTACTAAAACCAAGAATTATAAATAGCATCTAGAGGGGATTATTTCTTGCTTCAAAAATTATTTTTTTCTGTGTTGATAAAAAGGCTACATACCCAAGTCTCCTTTCTCATTTCATGATCGACGAATATCAGATGCGTGGTGGCGAAGTACAGCGTGCCCTTCGATGGATTCCGTAGATTATACTTGTCCAATAGTTGAACATTTTCCAGCTGGAACAAACAGATTTTTTCTGTTAGCAAAGTGCAGTGCAAGTTTTGGAAGAAGCTTCAGATTGTTGAATGCATATTGGGTTCTTCCGACTCTGCTTATCTTCTACACAATAATAGTGCTGTGGTTACATTACTTTACGCATGGCTTTTCCGAATGTGTTATACCTACCTATGGCCGAAAATTCACCAGAAGGCACAATTCTTGTAAATAACATACTTAGTTCCAATTATTATAAAACAAGCGACCCGTACCGGCTTCGCACGGCTGTATTATGCATGTATTATATGTGTCGTCTAGAATCCAACTCCGCTACATCCAGAAAGGTAAAATGTTCAATAATCACTTTTTTCCCCTCGTAGATGTTATTTTATTATTTTTGTTATAGTAATTTGGAGCAATATAAGCAAAAACTAACTAATTAAAGACCTTTATTAATTTGTATCGGACTTAGGAAATATTTAACAATTTGTGATAGAAAAAACGTGATGTAGCGGATATTGATTTTAAGCTTTGGATGTGACGGATTATGATTTTCACTATGATGGATGTGACGGATTTTTATTTTCGTAGCCATGGATGTGGCGGATATTAAAAGTAACTAACTACTGTTTCAATAATTACACAGGGTGTATTAGAAAGCAAACAAGGTAGTTACCGACATAAATAAAACTACATAAATACATACTATTATACTTTAATGTAAGAAATTATACTTCCTTGCTTGTCCAGAAAAAACAGGTTCTATTTTTTTGTAATATCAGCCATTATTTAAGAAAAGAACACAAAAAACTAGAGCGAAATCTCAGTACAAACACCTTTGCAACCATTGACCACCACACTGGCGCCATGACACTTATAGGTCAAAATGCAATGCTCTGATTGGTCAATGTTGATGTGGCGGCGATGGATACTGATTAATACAAAATGTAGCGGCGTTTGAAGTAAATCACGGTTTTTAGGCTCAAATAACTCAGGATGTATCGGGGTTTATACGGAAAAAATTTGATGAGTTGGTTGTAAATTTAATAAAGAATCCATATTGGTCAAAACCTTATTTTTTTCGTAAAGTGAATGTGGCGGGGTTGGATTCTAGACGACACATATCTAAAAACCTTCCTCTTTAATCACACTATCTATTAAAAAAACGGCATCAAAATCCGTTGCGTATAGTTTTAAAGATCTAAGCATACATAGGGACGGCGAAAAGTGACTTTATTTTATACTATGTAGTGATAGTGATGATAGTGATTATAACATTGCAATATTATTTCGATTGCATTTCGATAACCAAAAAATACCCTCAAAGTAGGTATATCAATATACCCCCAAGGTCAGCTTTTGGTATTCTTAAGAATATTTTTTGTAATGGAAATGCAATCGGAATGATATTGCAATGTAATTTGATCAATTTTATTTACGAGAATTGGCCTTCTGATCTTACAATTTACAACACAATATTGCATCACTAATGCTTAGCGACATAAATAGATATTGATTTCTCTAACACAAAGTTCCAACAACTACGTAATTACAGTACTGTAACTTTATTCCCGTAGGCTATCTCGAGGAGAACAAGATGGATTCAATGTGCTCATGTTGAAAACTTCGAGCACCTCAGGGCTTAAAGAGCCTTGGAATAGTTACGCATTACAATCCAGGTTTCAGAAAAGAGAAAGATAAACTGGGCCAAGAGCCAGTATCTATGTCCTGTCTAATGCAAATAGAAATGCTAATTCAAGAGGTCCCTACATTCTACCACTAACAAGAATACGGTATACGTACTGAAATAGAGAGTAGAGTAGAAATTGTTTTGCTTAAAGACACCGTCTAAGCGCAATAGAGTCATTTAGGATTTCAAACTTACATGTGTAAGGTTCATTTAATTTAAGTAAATAATTTAAATATTGTTTCATATTTTATCCAATAATTCAATAACTATATACTAAAAGTAACAGTCTGATGACATGGTCCACTTAAAACTAAGAACGAGAAACAGTGGATAGCGGGGGTTGAAGCTATTTATTAGAGAGCCTTGGTTATTTACATAAAATTGTGATGCTCGAAACTATTATAAGCATATTTTGTGAAAATTATGCTCGTAACAGCATCGGAATATGTGTAAAACAAGCTCCACAAAATAAAAATATAGTAAACTAACCCCACGGTTTCACCCGGGTTAGTCCCCATTCCCTTGACATTTGACAGATGTCAAAGTGACATTTGACAGATACCAAAGTGTCAATTTTTGACACTTTTCGCTATATTTGGGTTAATCACACAATATCTTTACAAATTATAGCCTATGTTCTATTCTGATGTATAAGCTATATTATTGTAAAGTTTCATTAAAATCCATTCAGTAGTTTATGCGTTAAAGAGTAACAAACATCCATACATCTAGACATCCATACATACAAACTTTCACGTTTATATATAATATAATATAATAATGCTTTATTTCAGGTCACAATAAATGTACAAACCTTATTTTACAAACCTTAACTTTATAATATTAGTAGGATAGGATATCCTATTTGAAATTACTTTTACATCATACTGCTCGGTAAGTAGGATTTACTAGTATGGCAACAGGCTGTGTAAGTTGTCATGTACAACACAGTGCATTGTTTAGATGGAACGTTCCATTTTCAAATCACTTTACCATACAAGCATAGGGTGAATGCTTGAATTGTAAAGTTCACTTTACCATTCAAGCTATGTCAAACTCCTTAGTTAACCAATCTCTTTTCTTATAAAATGACGAAACTTTTTACTGCAAAAAAAAACGATAACAATGGCGGCATTTTATTTCAGTTCAAGCTATGCAAAACTCCTTGGTAAAATTTTTTTTTTTTTTTTCATAAAATGATTTTTACTGTAAATAATGAAAATGGCGGCATTTCATCTTAATATATATAAATCTCGTGTCACAATGTTTGTCCTCAATGGACTCCTAAACCACTTAACCGATTATAATAAAATTCGCACACCATGTGCAGTTCGATCCAACTTGAGAGATAGGATAGCTTACATCCCGATATTCCCACGGGATCGGGAGTTACGCGGGTGAAACCGCGTAGGGCAGCTAGTTTGAACTAAATGTTTGTTTACTTGCGACGACTGTATTAAAATTTAAAACAAGAATACAAGTTTATGCTAGTTCATCATGTCTAGTATTCGTCTGATGAATCTTGAAGCCGAAGATGTTGTACAAAAATGTTTTATTTACCTCGCATGAATGATGTAAAGTAGTATACCTACCTCGGTTGTAAGTAGCTATTACACCCTCGAACTATATTCGCCCTCGCTCACTTCGCACGCTCGTGCGTCTAAATATCTCGGGTGCACTCGATCCATAGCGCCCTTTGCGAGCTGTGCTCGCACTGGCGCCATATTGGATCTAGTTCTGAAATAGCTCGCTTACATACCTTGTGTAGTAAACTACTATTAAAGTAGTGAAGTAGCAATGAATGACGGTAATATGCGTGTTTATCGTTTTGCACCACCAGCCAGTATTAAATAAGCATTTCAAAATACGCTCCCCGGGTATCACTTTTTACAAATTACTACTTACAAAAAATGTTACACAAAACATCTATAGGTACAAGTAAATAGGTAAATATTTGCAAAACGACTTGAATATTTTTATGAAACCCGACCCCTAAAAGAGGTAGCTCGAATTGGAATATAATACCTACCTATAAGTGACAAGGGTTGAATTGGTTGAATGATGGAGTAGCTTTTACCGTTCATTCTTCGAGATAAAAGCACCTGTCAGAACTCGTCATCACATAGTTAACGCTTCATTACACTCACTCTAATGTTCAATACGTAGAGTTCATTTCAAACGATTAAATAAGGTTTTAAATTGATAGAGAATCCATAAAAATTGCTGAAGCAAAATCAATTAGGGCCGTCTATCAACAAACAAATGCCTGTTGCCTTGAAATAAAATACAGCCATTAAAAAAAAGTGTGTAAAATCTTCGAAATGACAAATCGTCTTGAAATTACACTAAAATGTAGAAATGATTAGTACAAAGTTAAGATTTAAAAAATCCTTTTTTTTTACTCCTCAATCTGATGAGAACTAAAATAATCAATAACAAGATTTTAGTGCGTATTTTAAACACGTCAATCATTTATTGAATTTTAAGGAGACAGTGTTTATTGCTCCTCTACTTATCCCACGAAACTTGATAAAACGAAATTATATTACCTTTAATTTGGATTGGTAATAATAATTAACACTAGAAACAACAGAATCTGTTCAATTTAATGTGGTTTGTATTCTTAAGAATGTTTGTTTTCGAAGAGATAAATTAAATACCTACTAAAGCGGAATAGAGAGGACACCAAAGGCTAATTAAGGTGCTGCTTGCTCCTAATCGTTGTCCCTGACGGATTGAATAGAAACGAGTGAGATGCGAGATGGTGCGTATTTTTTCAGTGCTTTATACAATTATTTTTAGTATTTTACACAAAATAGTTACAAAACAAGAATATCATTGGCATAACATTACAGCTTGTATTGTGACAATATCTTTGAACAAAACTGAAAGATGTTGATTCTTTCCGTCGACGACAACCTAAAACTGTGTATTTTTTTGGAAAATTTACGCAATTTTATGATCGATTTCTATCGAACCAACTTTTTCTAATCGTGTTTCGGTCCAAAAAAGAATGTTTTGTAAACAAAGAAAAAAAAATTCTAATCAATTTAAGTTGTTTTAAAGATGTAAGTAGTAGTAGTAGTAACTAGTAAAGTACCATAAAACTTAGTTCCGAACTAAGTTAGAAATCAGTAAGTCATAATAAATAAAATGTAAACAAAACACGTCACAACACGCTCAGCGTGGTCGCACGATCACTCATATGCGTGCGCGAGCGAGCCCAGTGATGACGACATAGTCCGAATACCTTCGAAAGGCAAGTATTAAAATGATCGGCACTGCCGACTAGTCGGCAATTTGAAAACCGATTAGTCGGCTGGTCGGCAAATGCCATAGTCGGCCCATCTCTAAATATTACATTTTTTTTATATTTATTTATTAAAATATAAAAAACATTACACAGAACATACGGTAGTCCATTTTATTATTCCATATTCCACAATAGGCTAACTTCACCTATGAATAATGGCGGTAGATTTTAGATGTTTTCTCTAATCTACTAAACTGTTAAATGTTTTTGTTGTACCTCTATATAAATCACGTAACACAAACCTGTATCCATGGTAACTGTAATTCAAAGACTATTTGTGGTAAGTCGGTAACAAAGGTATCTTTGAACATAGAGAACATATAGAGAGCCAGGTATTTATCTCAACATCAAAGGGTTTCGTTTATACGCCTTGATCCTTTGATCCAGGTACTCTTGGATAGATCAGTATGTATCATTTGTGGAATAGAGATCGAATGAAATGGATTGATGGTATGGAAAGTTCTCTAGGAATAAAACTGTTCCGAGGAAAGGGTACCGGGTCCTCTCTCCATACAAACGTAGTCGACTGTTTCCTCCCTAGATAGATAGATAAATTCTTTATTGTAAACACCATTTTCAAATAACATTAAATAAAAACAAAGCTTAGGACAAAATAATAGGATAATGACAGTAGAGCAAATATTTTTGTTGCATAAAATTTATAACTGCCATGACCATTCCCCTATGTTTTGTTTTATTTATAAATCTTAATTTCTAAGATAATTAGTAAATGAAATAAACCAAGATATAGGGGCATAGTCATGGCAGTTATAGGTTTTATGCAACAAAAATATTAGCTCTAGTGTTATTACCCAGGGAGGAAACAGTCGACTACGTTTGTATGGAGAAAGCGCCGGGTACCCTTTCCTCTTAACCGTTCAATTTTGCTGAAAACGTACGAGCTTTTGGGGCGGGGTTTATTATTAAAATTTTACCAATAAAGGTTTTGTTTTGGAATATATTATGTTTGTTGTTTAATTTAGGTACTTAATTAAACCTGTTTAACGAACTAAGGCGGTAAAGCTAAAAGGGTAGGTTATTTAAGTTTAAATATGCTGAAAGTCAACCATTACGTTTTGCTATCATTCTAAGTTCTATATTAACCCTTCCAGTAATTAGTAGTTAGAAAAAGGGAATTGAGGGCTATGTGTAGGTATATCTGAAAATATTTTTGAAAGTGTCTTCAAAAATTGCAACTGAGACGAGACTCGACCTAGCATCCCTTGAATACCGTTCAAATGCGCTTACCAATTACGCCACTCAGTCAAGTACCGTCAGTTGCAATTTTTGAAAACACATTTTTACTTAAAAAATATTTTCAGATTGCCCAGTGCAGATATGTGTATAATTATGTGTACTTATAGCAAAAAGCTTTTATGGAATTAACATAAATTTTGTTAATTATCTTTTCAGCTGGCCGACGTGGCGCCCCCTAGTAGCGGTAGACTGGCCAAGTCGAAAAAAAAATGGCCGCTTGAAGGGGGCAGACCCGTTTATTTCATATAAAAGCATATAAATTAATTTTGGTTAGACTAATTCATAACATTGATACCTTTCTGCATTCAGAATGAAATTTCCTATTTAGATGACATATTAAATATTAGTACTTGAACAAATAATGTGAGTAATTGCAGAGTGAAGTGCAAATTTGCAAAATGCACTTGCAAATTGACATTGAACGATTATAACCTTACCAAATTAAGTAGTATGGTTTTATATGCACCTCATGTACATCCCAGAATAGGTTGGCTATACTTGACCTTGACATACATTCATTCATTAGACGTAAACATCAAAATACGCCCGAAACCCCCGAGCAGTTTTGGCCAGTATAGCGTTTCGGCGAGAAACCGCTCGGGGGTTTGTAGGCCAGTTGAGAAGACAAGTTTTATTTAAGCGGAAAAAAATTGCCCATATATTTTTATCGTGTTGACTCAGGACCTTGATTTGTATACACCTAATAGGGACTATTAGGCCCGTATTAATAAATCGCTCTCAATATCGATCTTGAGTGCGTATCGATCGAGTGAGTCTTGAGATGTGGTCACTATCTTAAGTTAGGCGTTAATTAATAGATAAAACTCAAGTTTTAACCAAGCTGATATCGCTCCTGATATTTGAGACTGATCTTGAGAGCGACCTTGAATGACAGTAGCGCTATGTTCTTACCTTAAATGGTCTGTTTTTACCCTATGGTAGGTAGTTTCGTCATATTTTACTGTCTACTTGTTTTGAATGTGAAAATATTTTACAAAATGTAAGATTTTACTATTAGATAATTATTCCGAGACGTTTTAAAGGTTTGGTGTGATGACTTTATTTGTTCACTGTAATGCCCTCTAACTTTAGTTATATGACCCGCAATCAGAGTTAAGTTCACGAAACTACATCTTGAGACATATCTTGAGAGCTGAGTTTGATTTATTAATACGGTATTACTCAAGTGATACGTCGCTCTTTAATCGCGTCTTAAGATAGGTTTATTAATCAGCGCAACAACTCAAGAGCAAACTCAAGATTGAAATCGATATTGAGTTCGGTTTATTAATACGGACCTTAGACCTCAGTATCTTTTATAAATTCCAACTTGCTAAGTCCATCCGTTTCTGAGAAAAAAGGTGGTAACACACGGATGGACAGACAGACGGATAAAAGAGTAATCTTATAATAAGGGTTCCTTTTTTACCTTTTGAGGTACGGAACCCTAAAAAAAATGATTGCTTTAAAGGATTTTTCGGGAAGGAAATAGGGGACTGCATTGGTATAGAGAAAGCAATACCAACGTACACTCTTAAGGTGAAAGGATTTTTCGGGAAGGAAATAGGGGACTGCATTTGTATAGAGAAAGCAATACCAACGTACACTCTTAAGGTGAAAGGATTTTCCGGGAAGGAAATAGGGGACTGCATTTGTATCGAGGCTTTGTTAAAAGCAATACCAACGTACACTCTTAAGGTGAAAGGGTACCGGCGCTCTCTCCATTCAAACGTAGTCGACTGTTTCCTTCCTGGATAATGACACTAGCACAAATATTTATGTTGCATAAAACCTATAACGGCCATGACTATGCCCCTATGTCTTGGTTTTTTTTCTTCGTATTCTAATTATCATAGAAGGTAAGAGTTACAAAACAAAAAAAAAATAAAAACATGGTCAATATGGTCATGGCAGTTATAAGTTTTATGCTAAAAAATATTTGCTCTAGTGTCATTATTCAGGGAGGAAACAGTCTACTACGTTTGCATGGAGAGCGGGTACCCTTTCCTCTTAATAAAATATATTTCGTAAACTTACATGTATTGGTAAAATTTTAATAATAAATACATGTGAATAGCTCGTATGTTTCAAGTTTCAACAATGGTAGGTACAGTTTCATAACGAGAAAATATTGAAATTGTTCTTTTTCGAGGCTTTGTTAAAAGCAACGAGTGAAGCGAGCATACAACAAGGGAAAACATTCCTGTGTTTTGATTAGGTGGAAACCCAACGAGAGGTTACTTTACGAGGGTAAAAGCAAAATATAACGAAATATAAAGGGACAGAAATTCATTGTCTAAAAAAATATTTCTAAAAAAAACTTGCACGCATGACACTCTAGAAAATCCGGATGGATGTCGGGTCAGGGTCGACCTTGAAAACGCTGGCGACACGACCTCAGGATTTTTAAGCTATTGCATAGCTTTGAGCGCGGCGACCGAATCAAGAAATTCCGTAACGAAAATAAAATCTAACACGGGGGGTGTTAGGTTTTATTTTCGTCTACCATGTAGATCGGCCGAGCGTTCGCTTAACGTATATATGGTACGACTATACGAAGCTCGCACGATGCAATAGCTTTACCGCGGCAGTTCCTGAGTGCCACACGTTTATTTTATGTGAGGCAAAACCCGATCGAATTAAATATGCTGCACCGCGCCGCTGCAAGCTAAACTGACTGGTAGGCACAGAGGACCACGAATAAGTGGATAGAGATGGAAGATGTTTAGCCAGCAGTGGGACAGGTAAAAAAAAAAAGTTTTAGTATTTGTTGTTATAGCGGCAACAGAAATATACGTAATCTGTAAAATTTCAACTCTCTAGCTATCACGGTTCATGAGATACAGCCTGATAACAGACAGACTAGACGGACAGAAGGACGGACACTGAAGTCTTCATAATAAGAAGATTAATAGTAGGTAATAGTATTAGTGTAGAAAACATAGGTATCTAAGTTGTATACGAGTAGCTACATTAATCATTCGGGTTATGGAAGGTAGAGATACCTACATAGGTATTCAAGTCGTGTCGAAAACGATATTGATTATTGTACCTAACGCTGTTTATCATTATCATACGGGAATATTATATTTGAAGACTAGTTGTTGCCCGCGACGTCGTCCGCGTAGAAGTTGAAAATGGACCAAGGAATCACGTTGTCCCATACAAACTTTGCCCCCGTTTTCACCCTCTAGGGAGTAGAATTTTGAAAAATCCTTTCTTATCGGATGCCTACGTCATACAGAAAACACAAACTCCAAGTTTCAGGTCTCTACGATCAGCGGTTTAGGCTGTTCGTTGATCCGTCAGTCAGTCATGACAAAGAATTTTATATGTATAGATTTTATTTATCCAATGAGCTAAATCAAACACCAAGCTGCCAAGCTGGACACTTCCGGGTGCTCAGCGACACTAAGTTCGCTCACGAAAGCTTTGGCGAGAAGACCTCGAGCCTCTACACGCCTCTAATGAGCTTGGCCAGAGATGCCCCAGGACCGGGACCGATGGAGAGAGCTAGGGTAGAACTTCGCCCAGCAGTGGGATACTCAGAGTTAGATCATGTATAGTCATCTACGTATATCATATATTCTAACCCCGAGCTACATGTGAATCTTACAAACCTACATATTAAATGAACTGTCCTTCTACATAATTATGATTTTAATTAAGAATCATATTTAATATCTCGCAGTTTATTACTTACAGTCATCCTCCAGAAGGTACTAACACTTTCGTTTACCAGCTAAAGTCCTTAATATTCCAAAGAGGTTTAAATTAAAGACCATAGAGTGATAAACATTGCGGTGTGGTCCCCGGCATAGATTAGGGCTAGCCCGTTTCCTTCCATCTTTTTTGAGTTCCGTACCCAAAGGGGAAAAACGCGACCCTTTTAGTAGGACTCCACTGTCCGTCAGTCACCAGGCATTATCTCATGAACCGTGATAATTTTCACAGATTATGTATTTCTAAAAAACTAAAAACAGAATTGAACGGTAACCCTTCGTGGGTGAGTCCGACTCGCACTTGGCTGGTTTTTATTACTTGTTTTAAAAGTAGGGTTCCGTGCTTCAAAAGATAAAAATGGAACACTTATGAGGTCACTTTCTTGTCCGTCCATCTGTCTGTCTGTCTGTGTGTCACCACGGATTTTATCGTGTAACTGTAAGTTTAAGGGTTTTCCTCTTTACCACTAGAACGTTTTTCTTTGTTAATATTCCAAAGAAATGGGACTAGTAATTTCCATGTTCGCAGTTTCCCAGTAATTTGTGCCACCCCAAACTCGAACATTATATTGTGAAATGGTAACGTTATTACTAAGTATATTACGCAGAAATTTCGCGGAAAAAATGTGTTTCCTTCACAATTTAGTAAATTACACTTTCTTTTTGGAGCACTGGTAAAAAAGTCGAGGAAAATGACTTGAAAAACTAGAAGCAAAGAAATGTTAAAAAATATATTTTCTATTTAGCGTTCAGAATATATTTACATTGCTATTATAATAAAAAAAATGGACTTGGTTATTTAATAACCGAGTCTATTTGAAAAACATAGTAGGCCCTTATTCTCCCGAGTATCAATAAAACGCGAAATAAAAAAATACGTGATTGACACCAAGAAAATTAGGCTATGGAACTCATTTTCTAGACAAGATACCTATGCCTAACGCGTTTGGATTCGTTAAAAGTATCTGTGTTAAAAGTATAATAGAGTCAGCGATGTTCAGGGTCTGACGATAGCGATACTAAGTACCTATCATTTTTATAAGATAGACCGAAGTATTTGGAGTCTTTCGTCGTTATATCATACTTTACGCTGAAAAGTAAAAATGGGTAAAAAAACCCGTGAGGTCTCAGTTCGGGGCGAACTACTAGTTAAACATGAATCAATGTATCCTCATGCCAAGTTTCATCAAAATCGGTTCAGTAGTTTCGGAACCTGGAACCGAAAAAACAACATACAGACGAATTGAGAACCTCCTCCTTTTTTGAAGACGGTTAAAAAGGCATAAAACGATAAAGCATAGATGTAACATGTAATAAATATAAAATTCAAAACCCTGACTGACTGATTGACTGATAACGCACAGTCCAAACTTAGGGTGAGCGCACACCTAGCCGCACCGCACGCGCCGCAGTCGCCGCAGCGAAGGAAATTGCAAAGGCCGATGCTGATGACGTCACCAGCCGGAGCCGCGCGCATACAAACGGTGACTGCGGCGCGTGCGGTGCGGGTAGGTGTGCGCTCACCATTATAGACGGTTCGAGCTATTTCGCTTTATAAAACATAGACATCTGAGACAAGAATTTCTAAAAATTTTATAATAAAAACTTACTAGATAAAATGAACTCAAACATTTTCAATTAAAAAAAGCTTTAAAAGGCTATAAAAGTTTATTATCCCCGGAAGAGCACGAAGAGCACGACCGTGTATTCCATTAGGTAAACTCAAAAATACATTAACCGGACATACCTACTTCGCTCGGCAGCACTCCGTTTCCACATCCTACCTAACAACACATACCTAAACTACAGGTATTGGTGCTGGGCAAGCCTACTCCGTCTAATAGCATGGATTATAGTAGTGCCAAGTTGAAAAATTTAATTTACGTAGGACTGGAAAGAGTTTTTTTTTCAAAACACATAACCAGCGTAATACATTAAACTTCGTTATTTTTATAGCAATTAGGAAAATTAAAACTTGAAAACACAACGAAAATGTTTACTGTTAATTTTATTATTGCCAAATCTGTATAGTGCTTGTTATTTATCTGTTTCATAAATCTCTAACTGTACTTCGTTAGAAATACTTGTTGCGGTACGTTTGATCGAATGCGTTAACAACTCGTCAACAAACAAACAACAAAGCACAACCTTACCAAAACAATAAGTTAGGTATTCACAAACAACCGGTGCAACCGGTTTAGAAAGGGAACCTAAATACTTAATATTACTGTTGCCCTTTAGATTATAATTGTAAATCTGACCATTACATTTGGAAGGTGTTAATGGAATAGAAATAGATTACCTACCTAGTCTTATACTTAGTACGAATTAATGTCTTATTGGTGAAGGACGAGAGGCCTATCTTCTTCTTAATCTTATCTTAATATATATAAATCTCGTGTCACAATGTTTGTCCTCAATGGACTCCTAAACCACTTAACCGATTATAATAAAATTCACACACCATGTGCAGTTCGATCCAACTTGAGAGATAGGATAGCTTACATCCCGATATTCCCACGGGATCGGGAGTTACGCGGGTGAAACCGCGGAACGCAGCTAGTATATTATATATACCAGCTTACGCTCGCGACTTTGTCCGCGTAAAATTAGTAGATCGGACCAAGGAATTGTCCCATCCCAACTTTGTTCCCTTTTTCACGCCTAAGGGGTAGAATTTCCGAAAATCCTATCGGATGCCTACGTCATACAAAGAACACACCCTCTGTTTCAGGTCTCTACGATCAGCGGTTTAGGATGTGCGTTGATCTGTCAGTCAGTCATTCAGGATAAAGCATTTTATATGTATAGAGATTTGAATGACTTATTTGTTAAGCGTTTGACCACTATGCCACACCTGCCTGATGGTAGGTGACGATACGGTCTTAGATGTAGCACGCAGTCCTAGAAGATACCAATTCAACGACCAATAAACGTCACTTGTGGGACTTGAAGACCAGGAAGGACAGACGTAGGCAACAGATTCAATTCTCTCACAGTACAAATATTCATCAGTTTCATCTCCAAAGATACTGTCAATCTTTCAAGTGTGTTGATGAAATATATCACAAAAAGAAATACAATATTTTTTTACGATTCGATAAACCTATAGGTATATTCCATATAATATTTTATGAATACTTCAGTAGAAGGACGACACATCAATAAAAATGGTTATATTTAGAATTTCGACACATATTCCTTGGGGGTGTCAGCTTTTTCCCGCCTACTGTAGAACCAAAACGATCATTCAAACTAATGAGGTAACATTTTTTATGCCTGATTTTGTTGGATGAAAAAGAAAATATATTTAACAGAAACATTTGCTAAAGAAAAAACAAGGACATTCTTCAAGAAAGTCAATAGAATGAAACGAAATTAAATCAAGGAAAAATACTCTGACATTTCTCCAACAAGTAATTGGGAAAGAGCTTTGAATAAAATATCTCTAAATATAAAATTCAAAGACTGACTGATATATTAATGCACATCTCAAACCCATTAGGAGGAAAGGGTACCGGCGCTCTCTCCATACAAAGACTGTTTTCTCCCTGGATAATGACACTAGCATTTTGCATATTTGGTCAGCTGTCATTTTGAGCTCGCCTGGTGTCAGATACTACGAGTTGTTGACGTACTCGATCAAACGAAGTTTTACTTCTATCGCTCGTAAACGTTACACCTTACAACAATAACTAATTACTTTAGTTATTGTTCTGAGGGTTACACGCACACACTTTTTTTTTCATAAACCACAAAATTCGTGGCTTATGCCTCCGATTCGTTCCCTGAAAAAGATTATGAACTACTTATAAAGTCCTTTATTGTTAGATACTTTTGTTGGTAAAATAAAGCGATCTACCTTTCTTATTCTGTTGAATTTACTTAATACAAAAATAATTCTTATCTTTTTGTTTGTTAGCTTCCGTTTTGTTTATGCTACTTATATAAATTAAAATTTGCAGTAACTGAGTTAACTCAATTTTTTTTAATGTACTGAATGATCGATGCACGGAATTTTTTAAAGTAAAGTAAAGTAAGAGTTCGTTCGACAAAACTCAACAAAAATCAATCCAGATTTTGCTGAAAGAGCGTCTTGTAACATCTCAATGCTTGTAACAGGAAACACATGTGTCTCAAGGGAAATTCCTTTCATGCCGTGAAGGCAATAGACAGTAAGTCAGTCTTCCAATTACCCTTTGTTATGTAAACTAGTATTTAAGTATTGAAACAGGGTTACGGGGTCGCATACATTAGAACGCTACTAGAATAAGATCCCGTCTAGCGGCGGACCTTCGTGATTTTATAAAATCTGAAAATTGCTCAGCGCATGCCTCCAACACAGTTATGAACGATCTGCAATTATGAAATTCAGACCATAGTGGCCTGGAGAGGTTTTAGGTAGCAAACCCAAGAACCGAAACTTTTTTGTTCTGATTTTGCAAAAAAAAATATCGCCACGTCACTATGGTCTGAACTTCATAATTGCACAATGTTCATAACTGTGTAACTGCAAAGCCTATAAAGCATATAAAGCCTTAACAGATCATACTAATGAGGTACTGTACTTGTATACGGGCTGTTTTCCACAATTAGACCCTTGGAGGCATGCGCTGAGTAATTGTCAGCTTTTATAAAATCACGAAGGTCTGGCGGTAGGTGGAATCTTGGTCTATACTTCAGTATGTCCCCACAGGGTAAGACGTATTGGTATTTTAATTCACAGAACCGAAGTATACTTTAAAAGCGCCTGATCCCAGTCGTTCCTACTAGAAAAGACTGGGATAAAAGCCTAGTCGTCGCAGAGTATGCACTATACGGGTCTCAGGGTTGACCTGCGTACCTAAGGCGCAAATATTATTTCCTACCAAATCTTAGGGCAGCAGCCGGTAACTGGGAAATCCCAGTACCTACGTCATCGTCTATTACTAATGCTAAGGGACGTCTGAAGCGTTGCTAAGGAACGTCTGAAGCGTTGATAAAGAACGACTGAAGCGCTGATAAGGAACGACTAAAGCGCTGCTAGATTGGATCGACTGGGAATAGGCAGCTATTGAAAATATTTAAAGTCATTCATGCCCACTGGTAACGACACATTTTTTTCCCATTCGTTCCCAGTGGTTACGACCAGAGACAAGCAACAACATTCACACTCATTAACTGACTTCAAAAAAAGGAGGAGGTTCTCAATTTGTCACTTATATTTTTTTATTAATAACTCATTATAGAACTAACTTATGGGGACGTATTAAAGTAGCTTTCCCATATCCGTTAATGGTTAAATATTAAGTCAAGATACCAAGTTCTATCGCTAACCGCAAGGTACGCCTTCATCAGCATTCCGGACGTAACACAATAACGCGAGCTTCGGCACCAATACCGAATAACACAGCTGTTCTCTTACTACGAGATCGGATAGTTTTACTCGTATTTTCATATATACTTATTTGTATTATTTCTCGTTACGTTCATATTTTATCAAGGTTTTTGATTCGACTTTTGTTTTCTGGTAATGTAACAGTCATTTCTTATACGTATTACGTACCTACTTTGCATCACAACGTCACAAAATGTAGTCATAGAAAAGGGTTGCATACCATTACAATTTGTTTTGATTATTTGTTGTTATAGCGGCAACAGAAATACATCTGTGAAAATTTCAACTGTCTAGCTATCACGGTTCATGAGATACAGCCTGGCGGGAGACAAAGGGACGGACGGACAGCGGAATCTTAGTAAAAGGGTTTTTACCCTTTGGGTACGGAACCCTAAAAAGGAGTTCTCTGGCTTTTGCATATTGCATTGCATTGTGGCCGTCTCAGTCTTGAAACCTCAAGACCTCAAACCTAATTTCAATCCTGACCAAGCCTTTAAATATTAAATATCTACATTACATGGACTGTGGAGTAATACTGTGGTAAACCTGCGGAGCTCCGTTAAGAGGATCACATGCCAATCAGTTTTTGACCTTTAAATTGCAACAAAATGTTATTGATGTCTTTAACAATTAAAATACATCATTTATTATTTCAGAATTAACTTTAATTTATAACTTTAATTTAACTAAAAAAATTAGATCAATCTTAGTTTATAATAAAATTCACCCGCGTAACTGCCGATCCCGTGGGAATATCGGGATAAAAAGCCTATGTTACTCCCAATGAATCAATGTATTCTCATACCAAGTTTCATCTAAATCGCTCTAGTAGTTTCGGAGCCTATTCGGAGCCTTTCGCGCAGTCGGATAAAAAAGAAACACCAAAATCGGGTATTAAGCGGAGAAAAGGGTTATTTCTTTTGGGGATTATCGCGGGACGGCCTCCGACTGGATGGACGGACGACTTAATTGAAAGGACATCGTCGAGTACGTACGCCGGAAGCTGGGCTATACGCTGAGGGTGCATATGCTGGAGTCGCATCGGAACGTCAATTTCAAGGCGTTTGTGGTGCGAGTACCGAATCGCTATCTGCCTCGCGTTATGGATGAAAGCTTCTGGCCGAAGGATGTGGTATTCCGTCGCTTCCGCGGAGAAATTCCACGCGAACCTACTAAGACTAAAGTGTAGTGTCCTGGAAGTGCTACTAACATAGTTTTAAGTTATCTATTAACACTTTCAATTTATGTTATAAAATATGTATGTTTGTCTATAAGGTATATGTTTATCTATGGGCCTTCGTAGCCCGAAATAAATGATTTATTTATTTATTTTTATTTCATTAAGGTCGCGCGAAGTCGTTGAAGAAGAAGCTGAAGAAGCGCGTTGGACGCAGAGAGCATGCGACCGATCGCTTCGGAAGTCTTTAATGGAGGCCTATATTCAGTGGACGTCCTGTAGCTTATAATAATTATGATGATGATAATGATGTCGCGTCCGAAGATTGCAGCCCTGGACTATCTCCTGGCATGTACCCGTATGTGGCTGGTAAATCCAGTGAGCTGGCAGGTGTCACTGTAGCCGGGTCTTAGTCGACTCTTACGGATTTGGCGTTTCAGGTCTAGATCGGACGGAGGCCTTCAAATAGGTTTGGCTGAATAAATATTGCAGGACATTCCACTCATCGCCATCTAGCCCCAAGCTAAGTAACTAGACTTGTGTTATGGGTGCTAGACAACGGATATACTACTTATATACTTTTTTTTTTGTAAATATATACTTATAATACATAGAAACAACCAGACCACAGACAAATATCTAAGCATAAATACTTGCCTGAGGCGGGAATCGAACCCGCAACCCTGTGATTGGCAGTCCGGCATGATGACCATTGTGCCAACTGGGTCGTCATGTGCCAACTGGGTCGTCATCGTGAAGTAGGTACACGTTTGGCCAAAGGAATATTTCGTCAAAATATACGTTTCGTCAATACCTTGAACATTAAAAATAAAGGTGTAGTTTGAATAAATACACCCAAGCCAAAGGAGTGTTTCGTCAAACTATTAATCACTAGCAGCGCTCTGCAGTTTCACCCGCGTAACTCCCGATCCCGTGATATCGGGGTAAAAATTAGCCTACGTTATTACCAATTAACCAATGTATCTTCATACTAAGTTTTATCAAAATCGGTCCAGTAGTTTCAGAGCCTATTCGTTACAAACAAACAAACAAACAAACAAAAAAATGTTTTCTCATAAATTAGTATGGACGTAAAAAGAAAATTTTATTTATCGAATGAAATATTATAAATTCTGTTACAATGGATAACTATGCGATATTTAACCCTCTTAATAGTTGCGTAACTAGCATAACTTCAGTTACTAGGTTCCAATTTAACTAGAGCCAACTGGGTCGACATTCACATGTCCCGGACTTTATATTAAGTACTATGACATTTGGGGAACAATGTTCAGTATTTTACGGTGACTGCTTACTGGTACCACTTCGGCGAAAGTTTTTGAGTGTTATGAACCCTGAATTTGAATGTCCAGGTTACCTGTGCTTGACGAGGTAGCAAGCACGGCTTTTGCCCGCGACTTTATCCGCGTTGAATTAGTAGATTGGACCAAGGAATCACGTCGCATACACACTTTGCCCCCCTTTTTCATCCCCTAATGCTAAGGATACACGACGACACTGACACTCGACACAAATGTCGACACTAGTGTGGATAACGTCCACACTGTAGCAATTTTTGATGTCGCGACGGTGGACACACGTAGACACTCGATACACCTTTTATATGTATAGAAGAAGATACTATTATGATCCTACTCAGGGTAATTTGTCATTTGGGGCAGCATCAGTTTAGTACAGCAACTAATGCTGTACTAAAGCGACTTTGTTTTATACTATGTAGTGACATAGTATAAAACAAAGTCGCTTTCTCTGTCCCTATATCCATATGTATGCGTAAATCTTTAAAACTATTCAACGGATTTTGATGCGGTTTTTTTTAATAGATAAGAGTGATTCAAGAGGAAGGTTTATATGTATAATACATGCATAATATAGCCGTGCGAAGCCGGGACGGGTCGCTAGTAAATCTATATTGTATCTATACTCTATACTAATCCTAGCGACCCACCCCGGCTTCGCACGGCTGTATTATGCATGAATTATATATAAAAACCTTCCTCTTGAATCACTCTATCTATTAAAAAACCGCATCAAGATCCGTTGCGTAGTTTTAAAGATTTAAGCATACAAAGAGATATAGGGACATAGGGACAGAGAAAGCGACTTTGTTTTATACTATGTAGTGATTATAAAGAAAGTTTTTTTTTTTTCGAAACTACTGCTAGACCGATTTTGATGAAACTTGGTATGAGGCAACATTGATTCATTGGAAGTAACATAGGCTACTTTTTATCCCGATATTCCAATGGGATCGGGACTTACGCGGGTGCAGAGCGCTGCTCGTCATCTAAAATCATATGGATGTTTTGATGTAAAGGTCAATTTTGTTCAAAATATTCCACGAAATAATAATGTTTATATATCAAATAAATTATTCCGGATTTTTTCGTTCTTTGTGTGAAAATAAACTACATTTGGAGCAAAGTGTCCATGACAAGTAGTCCCGAAGGACGGTGCGAAGGACCCGGTATACAATCCAGGATGCACAAGGTTCTTAACGAATGTAAGTGGGGGCATTAGGCGGGAATTTTGATTCCTGTTTGTTACCAATTGTGGACAGAAGCGGTGTTGGCTTACTGGTAGATACCTCGACTTTCATTCTGAAGGTCGTGGGTTCGAAACCCGGCTGGCCGTGCAATGCATTTTACTTAAAAAAAAATTATGTGCGCTAATTGACATTGCTGTTACGGTGAAGGAAAACATCGTGATGAAACCCGCGGCTTAGTTGGCTCCAGAAGCATTGACAAGTTCTCTCCTCTGGACATGGTCGACTAAGCTGAGAGGGTAGTAGGTGCTGGGCAATCCTACTCCATCCTCACGTAAAAAGGACCCAATTAAAAAGAGTCTAATTGCGGAAAACAGCCCGCATACAAGTACAAGTAGGCGGGTATTTTGATTCCTGTTTGTTACCAATTGTGGACAGCATTTAGGGACAAACAGGAATTACCCTAGCGACTTACGTAATTTAACATTCCAACCCAATTTAACACTTTTACAATCACCTCGACTCAAAAATGGATATTATAAAATTGATGTCTGTCTGTCTGTGGCATCGTAGTTTCTAAATAGATGGACCGATTTTGATTGTTATTAGAGTTCCATACCAATTGGGTAAAAAAGGGACCCTTTTTCAAAACCACTGTCCGTCTGTCTTTATGTCATCAGGCTGTATCTCATGAACCGTGATAAGCTAGACAATTGAAATTATCACAGATGATGTATATCTGTTGCCGCTATAACAATAAATGTTAAAAACAGAATATAATGATAAGAACCCTTCGTGCTCGAGTCCGACTCGCACTTGGCCGGTTTTGCAATGCAACAGTACTAAAGGATTAGAAGTACTAAAGGATATAGAGCACGGTGGCATCCGACGACGGCTATCCACTGAACGACACGAGACACGACACTTTGAGATAGCCTACAGAATTAACTCTCTGTATTTTTCTTGTTTTATACTTTTAGAGTGCAATTTTTATGTAAGTACCTAGTTTTTTTTTTAACTATACTATTTTGTTACGTAGTCGGGTTTTAGTTTTTTAACTTTTTTTTTTATTATGTCCACAATCATAAAGCTCCTTGTCGCACCGTAGGTACATTACTGTTATTTACCCTACATATACTTGACTTCCAAAATCCCTGCTATAAGCATTTGTCATTTACCCAAGTAAGGTAACACATACGGATAGGTAACAAAGTGGAATTGACGGCAAATAGCGTCTCTCGGTAAGTACAGTCACATTACCAATTAGTTGAACCCCACGTGACCTGTAAGGTTGTACAGTAATGTTACCTGGTTCTGTTTTTTTTTAAACAATATGCTATACAATACAATCACTACATAGTATAAAATAAAGTCACTTTTCGCCGTCCCTATGTCCCTATGTATGCTTAGATCTTTAAAACTACGCAACGGATTTTGATGCGGTTTTTTTTATAGATAGAGTGATTAAAGATGAAGGTTTTTAAATATAATACCTGCGTAATACAGCCATGCGAAGCCGGGGCGGGTCGCTAGTATACAATATGAAAAATAACAAAATAGGTAAATACTATATTTTTTACAGATATGCGAGTGAGCTCTTGGTCACTTGGGGTTCAGCTAATTGGTAATGTGACTGTACATCTCCGTTTAATTTATCAAAGCCTTTCGAGCTAGGGTACCTAGATGTGTATTGACTGAGTGCCGGATTTACTGCTGAGTAAGCTTTTGAGGTGGCAGATTTTAGGGGCGGAAAATTTGGGGACTTTTTTGCTTGTTGGTTTTATGAAAAGAAGTTTATATGTCTTGTGGGATTTGTTTTGTGCTATAGAAACAATAACGTTTTGTGAAAATTAGTCCTTTTTTTCGCCTAAGTCCAAAGGAAGAAAAAAAAACCCTTTAGTTTTATCTTTCACTAGCAGCGCTCCGCGGTTTACGGTAACCTATAGCCTTCTTAAATGGACTATTCAACATAAAAAACAATTTTTCGATTCGAACCAGTAGTTTAGCGCGTTCAAACAAATAAACTCTTCAGCTTAATATAAAGCTGTATAGATAGATATAGATTTGAAGTACTACATGAAATCGTGTAAATCGTAGTTATGACCACGGAGTTGATATACTCCGTGGTAATGACTATGCGAGTTCCTTTACTTTCTTAGTATTAAAGATTTTTTGCCCCTATAATATAAAATGGAGTAGAGACTCTTAGATGAGATACGCCACAATACTGTTTTTGGGACTACATTTGGATGATGAGTAAGTCCGTCGCTTAGACTAAAATTAAGTAGTTTAGTTTGGTTTTACGGGGCTGTTTCCAGACTATAGCCTCTTCATTTGGGCCAATGTGCATAAAATTAAGTAATTCTACATAAGTACGTATTATTACATAAGAATTATTAGTAAGGATCGGATATTTTATACCTTTCCCGGAAATTGGAAAGATGTACTTTAATCTCCAGTGCTGAAAGTGTACAATATCGGTGATTCCGATATTGTACACTTTCAGAGTGGCTTATCGGAGTGGCTATCTCAAGTTCTCAATCAAGCTCTAGTACGCAATAAAACTCTTGTGGCCGTTAAACACATCCCTTGACGACGTCCCACTTCCGTAGAGCGTTGGGATTAACCGAGAATCCTGGATTTATAAGGCTTTTAACTTAGCTAAACCTCACGGTTTTGCGTAAGGTGCTGTCCTAATGCCCATCACACGACCGATGCGGCCTAAATGCTATGAAAATCGACCATTTTGACAGGATCGTGTGACCATTTTACAGCAGTTTCATAATTTAGGCCACATCAGTCCCGCGATGCGGTTGTGCGATGGTCAATTAGGTCAGCACCTTATGCAAGCTGACATCTAACTTAGCTAGTATACGTTAAGGAAAACGCAATGAATAAATCTCACAATTTCCTGGTACAAATAAAACTTTGATACTTGAATTACGTGTCTGTTTCATTACGTTTAATGGAGATTCGTGACACCAACTTATCTGGTTGGAACTTGGGAGTTTATAGTTGGAAAAGTTTGAAGGCTGATCTTAATGATATCTTAAAATGAAGGTATAATTTCCTTGTTATATACTTTAATTTTGATTTCCTATTTTAATAACTGTTTTTTTTCTTTCGATATGAATTTTGCTAAGAAAAATATTTCTAGGGATAAGTGGTTTTTCTCCGTGCAGCTCTCGATTCCGAAATATTATTTTTTTCAGTGCTCATCTATAAAATGTCTGCTTTATACGTCATTTACCTACGGTAGAGAAAAGTGAAATTAATATACTTAAATAAAGTGGCATTAATAATAATTGGACAACATCACGTTGTGGTCGTCTTTAATTATGAAGTTAAGTGATGCTTATCTCAACTTTTAAAAGGGTTCACTGTGACTGTGTTAGGTATATACGTCATCTTTTTGCGGTAACAAAGGTTTACGACAGACTCGACTAGCTGCAGTAACACTAAACCGACCACAAAACAGCCGGAGACAAAGTAATGAGGCACTCTCAAACAAACCTTCACATCTTTGTAGTGTGTGAGACAACTTAAAGCTGGAGAAATTAAAACACGAGTACTTTCAAGATCTTTATCTTGAAGAACAAAGCTTACTTATTTTAAAACGTTTATCGTAACTTACCCTTTTTTTTGTCGGGTGGTGGTTTCTTCGCACCACCCTTAGTTGTCTTATAATGATCATCAATAAGTCTATACAATGGCGCTAAACTAGTATCAACCATAGCAAGCAGTTGCACCCGCCGTTGGTTCAAAGCATCCATCACTCGATTGCCGCATGATTCGATCGCTTCTGCGCCTTTTGTCAGAATAGCAGAAGATCTAACCGCTTCTTGGGCTGAATATCGTCCACCTTCATGAAACAGTTTGATCTGAGACATGAATCGAACGTTCGCAATACGAGCATTTTGAATACGATATTCAATATGTCGTTTATAAACTTCCACTGCACTGAGCAGCGACTCTTCAAACAAACTGCGATGTTTAATAAGCCGAGGAGTATAACTACTAAACTTCAAACGCATTGTTTCTGGATTGATGTTTTCTTGTTTTAAAAACGTATGCATATCATTCTGGATGCGATTAATCCAACTGTAAATCGGATATAAATTAGGATTATCCATACTCGAAAACTGTGAAGCTTCTTCGGGAAGAGTGTCTATGAGATCATAAATAGCATCCAGGTGTGATTGCAGACGAGATTCATGATTATGTAGTTCTGCACGGCGAGCATCACAAGCTGATTTAACTCTTTCCACTCGAATACTATGCGATACCATTTTTAAAGAATAACGAATATGAAGAGCATTAGCTCTCTCTTCTACCCACGACCTGGCTTGACGTGTTAATTCTGTCGGAACGTGTGACACATTACTTTCAAACGATTCTAAGAACCCATTCCTCCAGTTTCTCAGTGCTATTTCTTGGAGGCCTGTCTGTAAAATCACACGTGGTAGAAGCGAATCCTTTTTATCTGTCGAAGGCCTCGATGGATATATCAGAGAAATATTATCACCTGTATTGAAAGTTATGGGATTATGTGAAATACGAGGATGTTTCTCGAGGAAACAATCGAATTCAGCAAGTAAAATATCCGAAAGTGAAGTCGGTAAATTCATAAACTCTTCCAAACGGCCAAGTTCTGCTTCACTGTGATGTAAATATATCTCGGCTGTACGATGTAGCATTGTTACAATGCCTTCGTATTGTAACTGAAGTTTTTCGCTGTCAGATGAATTTCTCAACTGCTCTAAAGCAACATTAAACGCAACTTCATTAGCGAGTTCATAAGAATCATTACTGGTAAGCAAATCTTCTACAGCAGCCACAGTCAACTTTTGTGCGAGGGCTTGGCGCAAAATATGAGCATCCCACAAATGACCTGCGTCATGCAATATTGTGTAGGTATCTTGCAAGCATTCTCCTAATGACCACAGACTTTTCTGCATAGACAACAGATGAGCACCAGTTGCTTCCAATAAATCTTTTGAGGCAGCTTGTTTCTTACTTAAGCTACTAGACAACTGTCGTAATGTTTTATCTAAAAGTTCTTTAAGGTCTTTAAGTCCAATCATTTCATCACCTTGTGAAGAAAATTGATGATGCCCGATCCCCAAATCTTTTTCTAATATGCTCAATTTGTCATAAAATCCGCTAAATACTTCCAACAAAGCTGATTTATACGCCTGAACTAATTTTGATATGTGCTCATCGAAGTTTTCTACGTTTCTTAATAGTTTGCCAAGAGAACCATCGGAATCATAACGTTTTCTTTCGGAAGCACTAATTGGCCTTGTGTAGGAATCTCGGTGACTGGTCCAAGGCAGCGCGCTTTGCCTACGACGACCCATCCCAACACCTAGGCAGAGTTGATTGATTGCAGATCGAGCACGTACGACACTCTCGTCAGCTTGCACTCTAAGTTCTGCTTCTAGTTCAGTATACGCTCTTGAATTACTCAATAACTGCTGATTTATTTCGTACACCTTCTCATCGAATTCGTGAAGTAATTCCTTAGGGGAACGATGACCGATTGCAACTAACTTCTGAAACTCATCACGTAGGACTATTCGTAAGCCGTTTGTTCTTTCTCTTTCTAAAGCCAAAGCTTCTCTTTTAAAACAAGCCATTTCTTCGAGTCTTTGAGAATGTAACTGGAATATTTGTTTTAGAGCTTTATCGCGGGCTTCTTTCGATAAATCGGTCATCTCCTGCACACCTAGTTTATTGATAACGCCATCTATGTCTCGTTGATTGCATTTTATAAAATCAAGCAAATTTTCAGCTAATGTGCGAACTTTATCGTCAATAGCAGAGTTTACAGCAGACGCTTCTTTAATGATATCATTTTGGACATGTTCGTGGTCCTCCTCTCTTCTTTTTAGATAGTTAGCAAGAATTTGTCCACTGCGCTTCGGCACCCACTCATCAGGTAGAGCTGCAACGGCAGCATCATCACTGGGACAGCCAGCTGGTGCGACAAAGTATGTAGATTTTTTCGCACAACCACAAGAAAGAGACGCTTTTGAAAAGCTTTTATCAGACCAAACTTTATTTACTATTTTATTTTTATTGTACGTTGACATTTTTAAAATAAACAATAATATAATTTGACTGTTGGGATGTCAACACAGACATTCAAAAGATTTCATCGCTTTGAACAAAAAAAGGCTTAATGGCTTTGGTATTCAAAAGAGGTTCCATTGCGATAATAATCTTTGACCAGGGACAAAGATAAGCAAAGGCGAGGATAAATAAGAAAATTAAAACCTAACGTAACATGAAACTAATCTAATTATCAATTCAGCCGTGAAAAAGCTAGCGTGTAATCGATTAAAAGCGATGCCACTGAACGATACACAATAATCACTTCGTCATCGGTGAAGTTAGTGACAGATTTAGTTTAGTTAAGAGGGTTACATACCGGGTAATCTTCTTCTATAGTATAAAATAAAGTCACTTTTCGCCGTCCCTATGTCCCTATGTATGCTTAGATCTTTAAAACTACGCAACGGATTTTGATACGGTTTTTTTAAATAGATAGAGTGATTAACGAGGAAGGTTTTTAGATAAAATACATGCATAATACAGCCGTGCGAAGCCGGGGCGGGTCGCTAGTAAAAAATATAAAAATAAATAGCTCTTTTCTCCCCTTTATTTTGTCTTTATAAACTAGGCTGCTTGTATAAATCTCCATCCGTTATTTTTTTCTCTTAAAATTTGTACTTTTTAGGGTTCCGTATCCTAAGGGGACCCTTTTACTAACTGTCTGTCTGTCAGTCACCAGACTGTATCTCACGAACCATGGTACCTTAGACAGTTGACATTTGTGTGTATATATTTCTGTTGCTGCCATAAAAACAAATACTAAAAACAGAATATAATGGCACGGAACTCTTCGTGCACGAGTCCGACTCGCACTTGGCCGGAAATAATAATACATGTAAGCTTAGAATACAAACTATCAACATCAATAACATAACATTTTATTTTTTGTAGCACACCCTGTGACCAGGTGGAGCAACGACATACGCAAAGCGGTGGCCAGTGAATGGAGAAGAAAAGCCGAAGAGCGGGAAAATTCCATTAAATAAATGTTATATCAAAGAGCTGTAAAATAAATATTTCAAATTTCAAATACGAAATACCAAACATTTTATGTACATCCTTGTTTCTCAAAAGATCGGTATAATCAAACTTTATAGCTCATCGTTTCGGGAGAGACGGTCAAAAACTTTGATACTTACCTACACAAAGTAGCAAATAATAAAACCTTTACCTACATTTCTGGCAAACGAAATTTAGCCGCGAAACATCTTCAAATACATATAACTTCTAGATTCTAGCCTATGTTACTCCTAAACTACCAAAGAAGAATGTATTTGCTAAGCTATTGCATAGCTTTTATCGCGGGCTTTAAGCGCGGCGACCGAATTAAGAAATTCCGTAACGAAAATAAAACCTAACACCCCCCACTCCGCGTAGCTCGGCCAAGCGTTCGCTTAACGTGTATGTATATGGTATTTTTTTTCAAATCGCTTAAAAGTTTGGTGACTAATACCTAAAGGAATACTTTTGTAAACCTAGAATACAACCTATAATAATAACATCATTAACATTTTGTTGTAATTTAAGGGAAAAAACAGGAAACGAAAATTTCCATGTCAATGGTATGTGATCATCTTAAGAATTCCGTAGTTGAATCTCAGAGTCGAATAAAATAAAAATTTATGGATACAGATCAAAGATAAATAAATAAAGTAGACCGGACAACATTATTAAATTACTCGAATACTGTTCTGCGAAGAAGTGTCACGCTATGAAGAAAAAAATAAATAAAAATTTAAAAAACCGACTTCAAAAAAACCTGAAAAGAAAAACTAACAAAACCTGAAAAAAAAACCAAAAAGTGAAAAATAATCCATTTCGGGTCACTAAGACAGCAGATAACTTAAACATAAGTACTTACTTGGAAGTCGGACTGGGTTAGATTGAATGTTGAGAGGTATAAAGAAAACAGTCCGACTTCCAAGTAAGTACTTATGTTTAAGTTATCTGCTGTCTTAGTGACCCGAAATGGATTATTTTTCACTTTTTGGTTTTTTTTTTCAGGTTTTGTTAGTTTTTCTTTTCAGGTTTTTTTGAAGTCGGTTTTTTAAATTTTTATTTATTTTTTATTTAACCATTTTTAGTGCCACTGTCACTGAAAATTCTACTCCATGAGGCGAAAGCGACTGTTTCTTCAAATTGCAACCTGTACCTAATCGTAACCCATTGAAGAGTTTGGTGATAAGAAGGTGTTTTCGGATGCCCCATTCATCCTTTTTGTGTATGGGCCACTTCTATTAGTGGAAATGGAAACCTGAGCAATTTGTTGAATCTCGCTGTGCAGATCTGTTCATCACTCCGAAGATCCTCATCAGATCTTCATTTAGGATAGGGTTTTCTATCAAAATTCATTCAAACCCAGTCCGGCGAGGCAAAAGCGAATATTTTATTCAAATTGTAACCTGTAATCGTAACCGATTGAAGAGTTTTCTGATGAGAAGGTGGTTTCAGATATTCCATTTATCGGTAACTATTAGTTTATGGGCCAATTCTACTGGTGGAAATCGAAAAATGAGCAATTTGCTGCACTCTCGAGGTGCATTTCTGTTCATCACTTCGAAGATCCTCATCAGAACTACATTTAAGATAGGGTTCTCTATCAACATTAATTCAAACCCAGTCCCGCGACTAAATTCTTCAAATTGTAACCTGTAATCGTAACCGATTGAAGAGTTTTCTGATGAGAAGGTGGTTTCACATATACCATTTATCGGTAACTATTCGTTTATGGGCCAATTCTACTGATGGAAGTCGAAAAATGAGCAATTTGCTATACTCTTGAGGTGCATTTCTGTTCATCACTTCGAAGATCCTCATCAGAACTTCATTTAAGATAGGGTTCTCTATCAACATTCATTCAAACCCAGTCCGGCGACTAAATTCGACTAAAATCTTCAAATTGTAACCTGTAATTGTAACTGATTGAAGAGTTTTCTGATGAGAAGGTGGTTTCAGATATTCCATTTATCGGTAACTATTCGTTTATGGGCCAAATCTACTGGTGGAAATCGAAAACTGAGCAATTTGCTGCACTCTCGAGGTGCAATTCTGTTCATCACTCCGAAGATTCTCATCAGATCCTCACCAAATTTTTATGGGACCACCCCTGAGGTATCACTTTTCGAACACAAAAAGAATCATCTCAATCGGTTGAGCCGTCTTCGAATGATCGCGTAACATACACACAAAAAAAAAACATACAGACGAATTGAGAACCTCCTCCTTTTTTGAAGTCGGTTAAAAACAACGACTTAGTTTCTATGAAAAATGTTCTAAAGACACCTCTATTTGAGGTAGTAACATAATAAGTTTTGAGATTGGCATAGTAGGTAATCATTAAATCGTTTGTTTTTCTTACTTTTCTGAAAACATTTTTAATAACTTACTTGTGCTAACTTAATTTAAAGGGGTTGTGTCATTTTGAGATAGTAAACGGCCAGCCATTTTTTATTTTTTAAGTTGTGCATTTTATACCTATATGTCAATGTACAGAAGACACCAATACAAACAACAAATGCCATGTAACAAAAAGTCGTAAATTGCTAGATTTTCCTTTAAAAACAGCTTGGCTAATCTGTCTAATTTTATTTTTGAAGTATCTGTGGGAGTGGGAGTCCAAGGAAAGTTTCAATGTTGAGAAACAATATCAGACTTAGGGTGTGTTTCCATTGACGCGGAGCTGGGCGGAGTGGAGAGAAGCGGACCGTGAATTGGCCAATCAACAGTGCTCACTGATACAAAGCGGAGATTACAAGCACTGTGATTGGCCAATTCACGGACGCTCCTCTCCACTCCGCGTCAGTGGAAACGCACCCTTACGCGGGTGAAACCGCGGGACGCAGTAGAGCATAAAAAGATATAGTAGCCCGTAAACCTCCTAGCCTGTGAAAATATCGATTACGCTTACCCGGGCCTGTGCAAACAATTACAGAGAATAAACACATTATAAATGATTTGGTCAAGCAAATATTTTATCATGCTCTCTTGCTGACGTCAGAGCTACCGCCTGGATTCACACGTACAAGTGATGGGACGACCTGGCGATTCACCTGATGGTAAGCCAATATAACAACATTATAACAAAACCCTCACTCTGATGTTTGTCGTATTTATTAGGAATAACTCATCTCCTTCTGTGAGTGTCGAAAAAGGTTCCAAATCTCTTAAGACGCGGTAGTCGCCATCAGCCTTGAGCCCGTCGCGTCGCCTATAACTAAATCGATCATTATTGCATAAAAATGATTGTTTTCTAATCCAAATGTATAACCAACTAGCTGCGCTCAGCGGTTTTACCCGCATAAGTCCCGCATCCGTGGGAATATCAAATAAAAAGTAGTCCATAGCCTTTCTCGATAAATGGACTATCCAACACAAAAACAATTGTTCAATTCGAACCAGTAGTTCCTGAGATTAGCGCGTTCAAACAAACAAACTCTTCAGCTTTATAATATTAAAAGTATAGATTTGAGATGAGATATTTTCGAAGGTTCACAAAAAAAAAAATATTTTTTATGCAATAATTAACAATTTTACTTTTAGGCGACTGGTCAAGACCGTTGGCGGCTACCCTGGAACGGGATTAAGGGACTTGAAGCAGCACCTTTTGCTCACATAGGTAATCAAAAAACAATAACTGTGGCCAAAATCATCTAAGGCAGGGTTTCCCAACCTTTTATGCATGTTGCCTCCCCCCGAATTATTAAATATTTCCATGACCCCTATATTTTTCTTCATTGATTCAATAAAAAAACACAAATTATTTTTACGAATTATAATATTTCACATGAGAGTTAAATCACCTATTTATTTGGTGTTACTAACTTAAATTAATGCGATGTTTGTGCCTGTGATGTCTGTACCTCACCGCACACGGGAGGAGCGCGTGGTTTAGTTAATAGTAGTACAGACCGTATCGAAAATAGTGATTTAGCAGTTAGTTCCGCCGATTGGAACAAGGTGGCGCGACTTAATCTGTTTGTAAGTGCTTTAATTCATAAACAATGTTGTTATTAGATAAAATATTCGATCACTTCATGCCCCCCTTAAGATCTCTCTACGCCCCACCAGAGGGGCACGCCCCACCGGTTGGGAAGTCCTGACTAAGGAGACATCACATCATATTTGAAGAATGAATGTCTCATATTTTTTGTAATTTTACCCACACACCAGGCCCAAGTAGTGTGTGCCTAACATTTAAATAAATAAATATTTCAGGACATATTACACATCGCCATCCAGCCCCAAGCTAAGCAACTTAATGCTTGTGTTATGGGTGCCAGATAACGGATAAACTACTTATATACTTTTTTTTTTTGTAAATTATACATATTATACATATAGGAAACACCCAGAACCAGAAACAAGAATTTATGGTCAGCATAAATACTTGTTCCCGGCGGGAATCGAACCCGCAACCTTCTGCGTCGCAGTCGGGTGTTCGCCCGACGCGCCACAGAGGTCGTCAATAATTTGCCGCCATAATAAGTATGGTTCTAGTACTTTTCAAAAACAATACTGTGCAACAATAATTATTGCCTAAATTATTCGCTATCGAAACAAAGAGTTTAAAACTATTCATATAGTGGGCATTACAAAATATTTGGGACAAAAGTTTGTTATACTATTGTCTGGTCTACTTCTAGTAATATAATATGTTTAAAAGTCTTTGTAATTATTTGAAAACTTCATCATAAATTATTATGTTAAGGGGGTGTTGTAGGTGAGATTTTTACCGACATTTTGGTGTAATTTTGAGCCAAACATTTCTTAAAGTTTTGAAGCTATCCTAAATTTAAGAATTAAAACTAGTCTAGCTTGGAAGTGGCAAAGAATTTTCGCCTCGAAATTACCCCAAAATATCGGTAAAAATTTCACCTACAATTCCATCTCAGCACTTTTGAGAAAAACAAAACACATTCGTTACAATCAACAATATTAGTTGTAAGCGACGCGCGACGGGTATTTCTGGCGCGTTGCGTTTGGCAGCATAAGCAGCCTTAACATCTAATCATAATGAAGAATATTCTAGTAGGTACCTATTATAACTAAGTCCAACCTACGCGTACGTCCTCCATATTTATAATTAATTGAAGAGTGCTTTCGAGGAAAACATTTTAATAAAGCCTAGTTTTCTCATAAACTATTCAGGAATATTCTAATAGAAAAACAAGGCTTTAGGCAGATTGATTATATAAATAGGATCCTACTTACAAAACAGACGTATCACGTTGTCTGCTCCTTTTAATAAAGTACTTAATTCAAAAATTCTTAGTAATTTTATTAAAACTAACTTTGCCAGTAAGGGTCTCAGTTTCGGTTGTCTCCTTTATGAAATATGTTGAAAATGAATTTATAGCTAGTATGTTAACAATAATTATAATTTTTTTTGCAAAGTACTTATTACAAATATTTGCGTTTATTTATCCGTTGATTACACGAAACGATGGGCATTATCCAGTTTAAATCAAACGCGATGGTCACGCCAGAGAGCTCCTGTAGTACATTTTACCAGAAAAAAACACAAACTGTCTTGGAGTGCGCCTAAAAAGTTTATTTTTTAAATGTTCATCTAATAATAATAATTAATGAAATAACGCTTTTTTAGAAAAAAAAAGATAATAAAGAAAAAGATAAGTTAAATAAGTATAAACATTTAAACTTACTTGTCGAGAAGCCAATTCCTCCAAGTATTAATTTTTTTATTCTGTGTTAATAATAAATATATAATCGTTTATTGTCATTATTTAAATTTAAACTTGTATAATGAATAACATAATATGGTAAAAGGAGCAGACTCTATGAAACACAGCTACACAGCATAATAATAAATTAATAATACATCTAGAGATAACGTTGTTCAACTTCATAACAACACAAACCAGAGGTAACTCCTATTATTTAACAATAACAATTCTAACAACAAAGATAACTACTCGTAACAAGTGCCATTATTATTAACAACTGGGGTAAGTTGTGCAATGAAATGGCTTCTATTCATGTATATTTCTGATTTCATTGGAACATAATTGAACGTTTCACGGTCCGTGTTACCTCTCCTGTAATAGTGCAAGGTTACTCTAATGTACAGTATGGGTCATAAGTAAATGATCAGTTTGCTACAATAATAGTATCAACAAGTATTGGAGTTACGACCTTCTTCTAATAGACGTTACACACAAACTTAAATACTTGAATTAAAAGTACTCAATGTGTGAGTGTGTGAGTTGTGTTTGTGGTATAAGCCGCCACCCGCTACACCAACCGACGACGTGGGTTCGATCCACAGGTTACGTTTTTACAAGGTTCAAATAGTGCTGCACAGGATTGTAAACATTACGGTGGGCAGAGACTTTTGACCGTGGATTGTACAGTGAAAATAACAAGCCAAAGACTTTCAACATTATATCTCCAAAAGTAGACCGAAAAACAGTAAGCAAATATTATTTTTGTCGAAAATGTACTTAAACTTTTTGAACTCACACGATTTGTATTCATAGTAATTATTTTTCCGCCGCGAGTCTCCTCGCGACCATGACTATTGTAACATAGTCGAAACGTCTAGGTAAGAGAAATATAAGACCCGGGAAAATGTAGTACTTAGTAAATGACGTTTGTGTTGTGCACAGAGGTGTCATGCTGGGCAAAAAGGAAGAGTTTTTGTATCAAAAATTCGGTCAAGTGTGAGTCGAACTCGGGCAGTACCTACGGAAGCCCCAATTAAATTTTGTTTTTTCTGTTTTTAGTATTTGTTGTTATAGCGGCAACAGAAATACATAATTTGTGTAAATTTCAACTGCCTAGCTATCACGGTTCATGAGATACAGCCTGGTGACAGACAGATAGACGGACGGACGGACAGTGGAGTCTTAGTAATAGTGTCCCGTTTTACCATTTGTGTACGGACGAAACCTTAAAAAAGGACAAGTTCTCGTATGAAAAATGAATTTCCTGACCTCAAGGCATGTTAGAAGTAAAATAAACGGACATAAGACATATTAAAATTACTTTAAATTTAATGTCGTCTTTCTTTATAAGTCATACTTAAACATAAAACCAAATATAAATAAATATTGCAGGACATTTCACACATCGCCATTTAGCCCCAAGCTAAGTAACTACACTTGTATTATGGGTGCTAGACAACGGATATACTACTTATATACCTTTCTTTTGTAAATATATACTTATAATACCTACATAGAAACAACAGACCACAGACAGGGTCTGGCGGTGAGGCGGTAATCGAACCTGCAACCCTGTGTTTGGCGGTCCGACATGGTGACCATTGTGCTAAGTGGGTCGTCAAAACATAAGACATTACTTTCATTTTAATGTCGTCTTTCTTTATAAGGCATACTAATACGTAGTTTATGTCATCTCGTAACAACGAAGGATTCAACTTACTAAATCTTTATTGAGCTTATGTTCTACTTTCATAAAGTTTCAATGATTAAAAAGATAAATTTTTAATGCAATGTTCTTTTAAATTATGCATATTTAGTACGCTTTTTGCACTAAATAGGCTTGTATTTGACCTTATTTCATCTGATGGGTGGCGACGATGAGGTCGAGGACGTAGCATGCTCGTCTAGAAAGAGAACGGAATGTGTGGAATCCATGATGGAACGCGACGAGTCACTTGGCACGATGACTTTGTCCACGGGGACGCTTTGATAAAGGGTTATAACAGGAAAACCTGACACTTTACGAGATTTTGGTACATGGCATTTGTTGTTTGTATTAATGTACTCTATACCTTGCCATAGGTTAAAAAGATGGCCGTGAAACTAAAAACAAATGGCTGACCGATAACTATGCCAGAATGTTACAACCTTTTGAATCGTCATCGAAATTGTCCCATAAACACTTAACGATTACGAGTTTTATTTTAATATTCTCTATATATATAAAATTCTCGTGTCACGGGGTTCGAACTTGAACTCCTCCGAAACGGCTCGAACGATTCTTCATTTTCTTTTTTTTTTGTAAATAGCAAAACAACGTTTGCCGGGACAGCTAGTTATCTATAACTTTTTCTATAATCTAACTTATCTTACTAATATTATAAAGAAGAAAAATTTGATTGATTGGTTGTTTGTTTGCATTGAAAGCTCCAAAACTTCTGAACGGATTTAGATGAAACTTGGTATGAGCATACATTGATTCATTGACAGTGACATAGGCTACTTTTTATCCCGATATTTCCACGGGATCGGGAGTTACGCAGGTGTAACCGCAGAGCGCTGCTAGTTGAATACAAATCTAGAGGCATTTCTAATTTATTCTTTGAATATTTAGGAAGACAAGGCTTTATAAAGACGCTTTTTGTTTGAAGAATGTTAGGAAAACTATTATTTGTTGCAATTCTCAGCTAATTTACGATAGGTATTGGAACGGTACTAACTTTGAAATCTATGGCCAACTGTAAAACATTATATTGTTAGGTCAGGTCAGGTCACATCTTCAATAAGGTCACCCCGAGACCTTGATAAATATGTAAGTGTTCTGCACTCCAAGCACGTTTTCGTTAAATAAATCGGAACATTGTGATATTGCAGCCGTGAAAGTTAGCCTAAATGTTCTGGCACGGAAAAGGCCTGTTCTCAGGGAAGAGTGTTTTTAGGGTTCTCGAATGTTTTAGGTACCGAAAGCTAAATAAAAGCTTGTTAAAAGGAACCCTTATAAGATCACTCTCTTGTCATTCTGTCCATGTGTCACCACCGATTTTCTCAGGAAAGGGTGGACCTAGAAAGTTGAAATTTATACCGGATACTGAGGTCTATAGTCCCTTTTAGGCGTATAAAAATCAAGGTCCTGTGTCAACACGATAAAAAGATATGGGCAAATTTAGATTTTAACAAAAACTTGTAATTACCAAAAAAATTCTTAATTTTCAATTTTTTATTGGAATTGATGTTCCTTACAAATAGTCGGCGAGGAAAGGGTTTATTGCTTAGAGCACTTTGATACCGATAGTTATCGATAGAGGGCATTACGACGAACTAACAACTCCATAACGTCTCGGAAACTAAATATTTGGAGGAACGTAATGTTCTTTGGAACATCATAGGCAATGAAATCATATAAATCATCATCATACGTTCTTTTAAATATCCCGGTTCCGAGACGCTTTAGATGTTTGGTGTCAAGGCATTATTTTTTTGCCGTAATGTCCTCTATCAATAGTTATGAGTCTCAAAGTGCAATGTGGCATTTTAAAATACCATATTATCTGTTTTGTCCAAAGGCCTTTACATTTAGATCCCTAATTGGGTATTATTTTGCAAAAAATTTAAGTTTTGCTTGTTGTCATATTATCCGATAGTCAGATGGGATTTAGGAAAAATAAAAACATCAATCTGGCAATATTTAAGTTTCTGAATGAAGTTATCGGGAATTTGGACAAGAAATATCGTGTTTCAGCTCTTTTTATGGACTTAACTAAAGCTTTTGATTACGTGGACCATGACATTCTGTTAAAAAAATTAGATGACGTAGGAGTACGAGGAAATGTTTTGTGCTTGATAAAATCGTATTTAACACAGAGACGACAAATCACCGAAATTGAAAGGTTGTGCTCCAAGACAAAATGTGTTACAAAACATAGGTCGGACGCAGGAGTCGTAAGGTATGGTGTTCCGCAGGGGAGTGTCTTGGGACCCCTGCTATTTATAATTTATATTAACGATCTTCCCAATGTGACAAATAATGACATGGTTTTATTCGCTGATGACTGCACAATTGTATTTAGAGATAAAAAATTAGTTAATCTACGTTCCAATATTAATAATACGTTGACTTGCTTATCCGAATGGTTGAAAATGAATAATCTGGTAATGAATTTACAAAAAACAAATATTATAAATTTTATTAATGTGCATAACTCAATGAAATATAAATTGGAAATAATACATGATGATGTTAAATTAGATGAAATAAGTGAATCAAAGTTTTTGGGCCTGACAATAGATGAAAATCTTGTTTGGAAGGCCCACATAGACAATGTTTGTAAGAAATTAAATAGTCACGCGTATGCCCTTTCTAAACTATCAAATATTGTAAATGAAAATGCATTGCTCATAGCTTACCATGCCTATGTAACATCTACCCTTCGGTATGGGATCATATTCTGGGGCATATCCACAAACAACCTGTACGCCTTTAGGGCACAAAAGCGTTGCATAAGGTCCATGTATAAAATGAGGCAAACTGATAGTTGCAGGCCTTATTTTAAAAAACTAGGAATATTGACGTTACCTAGTCTTTTTATATATGAGACATCAATATTCATATTTCAAAATAAACGTCTATTTTTTAGTAGAAATTGTGCAAGACAGCAAGGCATGCTGCAGATCCCACGTCATAATACTGTTTTAATGAAGCAAAGCGTATGTGTAATGTCAGTCATTATATTTAATAATCTTCCTAAAACAATTCGAGATATTACAAGATTAAAATTGTTTAAATCTGAATTATTTATATTTTTAGTTGATAAAGGATACTATGATGTCAGAGAATTTTTAAATGATAGATCTATTTCATAACATGTAAAATAATTATCATATAATCTTATTGACATTAACTAATATCCTATTGACATTTTAATTTTGACTATATTTGTAAATTGCAAACTGTAAATTCACATGCCTAGCCATGGCGAGATAGACGGACTATTATTTTTTAAGACCATTTTGTATTACTCTATTTCGTGTGAATGAATAAATGATTATGATTATGATTATGCAAAATGTCCCATGTTTATAAACATGTTGTAACGTCTAGTCGTCACTTGTAATGTAGGGGTAAGTAAACTAAAACACGCTAATGATCTTTAGGTAGGTAGTAGCCATAATATGCACCCGGGCGTACGCAGCACGAAATCACGCACTGGCTGTCGGATTGCAACTCCCGTCGTCTCGTTCCGCTCGGGCGCATACGCTACACATGTTTAGGCAATTAATTTCAAAATCAATCAAGGAAACCGAGACGCAGTTTTCTTGGTCCATTCCGAAATTAATCGAAACATGAAATTAAAAGCTCTCATTTATTAGCCCCCTTGAGTTATATAAACTTTGGTCTTTGTTCTGCAAATTGTTTGCAATTGAATAGTGAAATATGTTATGTAGGTACCGACGGTGGCTGCTTGAAGATTTTGGGAGCAATCACAACAATGTCAGAAAAGTTAATTTGATTTCCATCAAAGTCGTCGTTTTAATTTGAAAATAAAAAAAACGTATAAAACAATCATAATAATAACTGTTACATCTCACTATTCTTACTGAATAATTCTAACATTATAAATCTGAAAGTTGTTTGTTTATTTGTTTGTTCCCTTCACGGTCAAACGACTGGACCAATTTGGATGAAAATCAGCTCAATGGTAGTTTAGAGAATGGAGAAGGAAATAGAATACTTTTGAAGCCAAAATTCCCGCAGGATCGGGACTTACGCGGTTGAAATCGCGGGGCGCAGCTTGTCATTATCATAAATCTTTGTGATATTTTAGACTATTGGTCGAGATTTTTGTGGTCAAATTCATTACTGGCCGCTCAATAGATAAGGAAAAAAACAATTTGTTACCTAATGGAAACGATTTATTGATTTCTTTTTCACACAAAGAACCTATAAAAATACAATGGAAACGATATTATCTGAAATGATACAACGGAGGGTATTAGTTAGGGAGCTCACTGTATTATTAGGGTCACATGTTGGTACCGTCTGTTTGGTATGATATATCATTGAATTTATTGTTAGTAGTGCCCTAAGTCACCTGTTTTTCGAATTTCTTCTAAAGTCCAGAATAAAAAAGAACGGAAATCATTTAAAATTAGAACGAAAATCTCTAAAAAGGAATTAATTGAATGGAAAGAATCGAATTAATTGCTCGATTTTGTATTTTATTTGAGTTGCCTGGCCTGAGAAACTCAAATTAAACTCGAGTTTCCTGCCGAGTTTAATCAGAGGATTTTCGCAAGTCCTCTGACTTCGGATGTCCTAAGATCTTAGAAGTTTTAACAATAGACAGTCACTTTTTGACCGGTCTTTGTACCGGTGTGTACTGATAAGAAGGCGAACTCTCTGTCTGCGTCCCTGTTGCTACAACCTTAGAGTCTTCAAGTCTAGAGTAAATAGGTACCTTTTAGGCGAGCATGCTACATCCTCGACCTCATTTTTGCTTCTCATTAGGTGAGATGAGATGAAACACATTTAAAAATCAATTCAAAAACAAACGGAACGGTACCAACCAATACTAACTCAAATCATATAAGGAGCTCCCTAACTAGTATAAGTTTGCTTATCTGAGAAAACACGGAGAAATAAAAGCCGGTGAATCGGAAGTTATTGATATTACGTAAATATTTGAAGACTTCGTAGAACATCTTTATATTTTTATTTACAGAATCTAATTTACTTTCAAAATGAACATACAAACGAAAGTTATTTACTTTTAACAACAAAATTTTGCTTTTTAATATTTTTAGGCGGTTCAGGTTTGCTCGCGTCCATAGGACGCGATATTGATTTGGACATTTATTTTTAATTTTATTAATTTTGACTTTTTTTTTGTTATCTGGAACTTTTTAAATTTATTAATTTGGACTTTATTTTTGATCAATGGACATTTATTTTTAATTTTATTAATTTTGACTTTATATATTTGATTTTTGAATTTAAATTGCTTAATATGTGACCCACCTTTTGAAATGACATTCTGACATCTGTATAATTGGTTATAATTTTGTGAATTTGTATATTGGGTTTTGCCTGAAATAAAAATCAATTAAATTTTAATTTGATAGAATTTAGCCCTTGATATCCTACACGTAGCCCCCAGGTAGCGCTAAAGGAACAGACAATCAAGCGGCGGCAGGCCTTCGCCGGCGGCTTCTAACATCACCCCCGTCAAAGTCATGGTGCCAAGTGACTCGTAGCGTTCCATCATTTGTCCAGGCATGTCGTTCTCCTTCTAGGAGAGCATGTTTCCCACGAAAGCCAATTCTCGTAAATACCATTGTTCAAATTACATTTCAATATTATTTCGATTGCAAAAGATACTCTAAGAATTGGCCTTCAGATGAGATGAGTTCAACCCGTCCCGGCTTCGCACGGCTATATTATGCATGTATTATACATATAAACCTTCCTCTTGAATCACTCTATCTATTTAAAAAACCGCATCAAAATCCGTTGCGTAGTTTTAAAGATTTAAGCAGTCAAAGGGAAATAGGGACAGAAAAAGCGACTTTATTTTATACTATGTAGTGAAGAATCATTTACTTAGTAAAAGTATAAATGGACAGCATTATCTTTTTACATCAATTTTCAAATAATACCTCTCAAATATTTGTAATATTGACCTTTGTAAGCGTAATCACATGAGAGAAAAAAACCCCATGAGTTTCTTGTGCCTTCTTCTCATTGGTGGGCGCGTTCCGAAGGCACACATCCTAACTTAGTTTTTAAGAAGTTTCTAAGTGATCTACGTATATATACATAAGCATCGAAATGAATAAGACTTCTACTTTGACTTTGACATGTATACGAAAATGTCTACGAATTTATTTTCAGATTATAAACTCTGAAATGTTTCGGTCAGTAAGTACCTACGAGTATTAAGGTAAGGAAAATGGTTTAATTAATTAAATAATTACGAAATCAAAAGTTTTTATCAAGGCAATTATAGCTAAATCATGGAAGTACCTACTCACCTCGAGCTTCAGATAAGCTCCAATAAGAATTCTTCGAAACTTCAGAAACTGGATCTACGCAAGTAACAAGCATAAATATGAAAGTAACTCCAAACTTTTGATTAGCAAAGCATTTCCCAATTTGCAAGTTTTAGTACCTACTGTATTCAGTGTTGCCAACCTCAGCATAGAGCTAAACTGTAGATATGCCAGAAAAAAACTGTAGAAAACTGTAAATATCAAATTAAAAAACAGTAAATCTACAGCTTTATATTTTTATTATTTAATGAATCACTCTATCTATTAAAAAAAACCCCATCAAAATCCGTTGCGTAGTTTTAAAGATTTAAGCAATCAAAGGGAAATAGGGACAGAAAAAGCGACTTTGTTTTATACTATGTAGTGATGGTAATAAATAGAATACATTTTAGAGAGGGAATTAAAAACAAGCAATATCATGTTTTCATCAAATTAAATATCAAAAGTCATGGAGATACATTATGTAAAATAAAATTAGTAATATTTAAAAGCTAGTATTGCAACACTTCAGGAAATGTGATCAGCTATTTTTGAGGAAGCTCATTTATAACAGCTTAAAAAGGTTCATCCATAACAAATAGATGGCGCCAGCATCTTGAGCAAAAAAACTGTAGATTTCGTGGCCTAAACTAAAAACTGAGATAATTTCCAAAAAACTGTAGATCTACAGTTAAAACTGTAGGGTTGGCTACCCTGACTGTATTTCTCAAGTTGATTCTATTTGTAAAGGAAACTCAGTTATTCTGGAGGCAGCCCCGAGCATGAGTGTAACTGAATAAGGCCAATTATTTGTGAATTGGTACAAGGGATCAAACGAGGTCGAATTCACTGTTTTTCGACCAAATAGAAAGCCCAAAAACAAAAGACGACACGTGTACAAATATTGCTATTTTATTATGAAACGATGAATGATTATTTTCTTTTGACCTTGTCCTGACAATAACGAACACAAAAAAGAATTGTGCAGTCGTTCGGAAGTTATGCGCGTAAGCTAATCTATATAAAAATTAAACGTCGAAGTTTAGAATAGAATAGAATGGAATGGAACGGAACGGAACGGAACGGAACGGAACGGAACGGAACGGAACGGAACAGAACAGAATAGAATAGAATAGAATAGAATAGAATAGAACAGAACAGAATAGAATAGAACAGAATAGACATTTATTGAAAAAGCACACGGACAAGAAACAAATATAAAAAAGGTAGCTAGACATAACTACAAAGCAAAAAAGTAAAAATAAAAATGAGAACAGAACAGACAGAATTAGAAACAATGTAAAGTTTATGTAAATCTCTGTAAATATATTTTGGCGATACATTTTTATACAGGGTTATTGGAAATTATACTAGCAAGCCGTTGAGGGCTACTTCTGTGCACCTTAACAAACAACTTTTGTTCTACGACTTTTGGAAATTCGAACATTTTTTCGAAAATTTTGAGGTTAGGTTTACCTTAAAATCAGCTGTTCCTTACACGGAGAGGTCATTAACCTTAAAATTTTACTTATTTTTTTAGTTTTATCTACTGTTCTTAGTCTGGGTGACCTTTGTTTTAAAAAATCAGCGGTTTTTTTTTCGAATTTACATAACCTCAAAATTTTCATATTTTTTTTCGAATTTCCAAAAGTCGTAGAACAAAAGTTGTTTTTTAAGGTGCAATAACCCTGTATAGATAATCGTATTTGACCTAATTTCGGGTCCGTGAGACCTTCCGAATTTATTTTAAATTAGTGCTCACCGGTTCTCCCAGTCCAGGGGGACCGTTAATCCTGAAAAAGTTCTTGACAGGGGGACTGTTTTCCGTAGGGGGGCCGTTAATCGTGAATCAATTTTACGTGATGAAAAGCGACGATGAAGTCAAAGACGTAACATGATTACCTATCTTCTATATCTATACATATAAAGTGCTTTGTCCTGAATGACTGACAGACGCATCAACGCACAGCCTAAGCCGCTGAACGGTTACATATCATAATAACTAAGTTGGTTATAACTATGTTCGAAATAACTACGGTCATAATGCCTACTGTTCAAAATACCTAATGGTTGTTTCACATATTTTTATTGGACGAATTAATGGACGAAATACCGACGGTTAATTTACCTAAGTTAATTATAACTATGTTCGAAATAACTACGGTCATAATACCTACAGTTTAAAATACCTAATGGTAACTACAATTAATTCAACTACGGTTTTTCACCTGCGGTTTAAAAAAATCAATTTTATAAAATAACCAAGTAAAATGGGTAGAATTCGCTTCTGCAGTTCTAACATAATCGCAGATCGCAGTTCTAACATAAACCTAACCTATCCATGTCGGTTCGGTAGGGAGCTTTCCGGGTGGGTCTTTATATGCTGCCCTAATCAAGTCAAATAGACCCGCTGAACGTAGAGATCTGAAACATGGAGGATGTAATCTGTGGATAACGTAGGCATCCGATAAGAAAGGATTTTGAAAAAATCAACTCCTAAAAGCTAGTAGATAACTATAATTACCATTAAAACTTTAAAGAACCTACAAGCTGTAATATATAAGTTAGGCTGAAAACCTGTGATGAAAACCTGTCATATTCCTTTGAAACATCAAGTTCAAAAAAGGTAAGATAAAACGCTTTGTGCAAAACATTATTAGTTCAATGGTTCAAAAGTATGATATTTTGTAAGCCAACTGACAACAAAAGGCTAGGTTTTCAAAGAAGACATAAATTAGACATGATAGGTCCGCTTTGTAATTTTCAAAGAGCTTCCTACTAAGAATTCAAATAACTGGCAACGACCTTAAGATATTATAATAGACTAAGATCCCGCCTATCGCCAGACCTTCGGGATTTTATAAAGCTGAGAATTACTCAGCGCATGCCTCCAACACAGTTATGAACGATGTGCAATTATAAGTTCAGAACCTTGGCTTGAAGTATTATCAGGTAGCAAACCCAAGAATCGAATCTGTTAATTTTGCAAAACAAAAATCGCCTATATTTTTGTATCAATCGATCTTGTTCTGTAACTTATTAAAAATAAATCCCCAAAGTTTGTAAAATAAAAATTACGGTGAAATAAAACATAGTGATGAAACCAGCGGTTTAGTTGGCTTCAGATGTATTGATGACCTTACCTCTGGATATGGTTGACTAAGCTGAGACTTGCTTATATGCAATTTGAGATCAAAATTTCAAAGCGAGTTGAGTGCGCAGGGCGGGCGCGTGGCGGGCGCGTGTCGTCCGAACGAGCCCAAGGTGGGTATAGATAGACTAGACTTTAGTCTCTGGTCTCCAGCGAATACTCGAAGATCTGTTGCTGTTTGTGCATTTGCCTGTATTGTACCATTCGTAAGTACGTTACATAAAATTTAAATGCTCGAAAAAATGCTCTTGTCTATACTCACCTTACCGCTCAAGGGAAATAAAACTAAACACAAATAACTAAAGGAATAATTTATATTAACACTTCCACGAGGTAGTGGCTAGATAAAAAATATCTCTAGAGAAATGGTTTCATCAAGGCATAGAGCATAGGGATGGTGATCTATCTAGTGAGCTTTATTAGATTATCTAATTAGATCACAAAGACAATATTAGTGGCATATAACTAGAGGAAATAATTCTCACTACTAAATAACACAGCCTCAACTTCTGGCTAGAAATACGAAATTTTGTACAGATGTTATAAGATCTTATAGGGATTCCGTTGGATTTTAAAAACGCGTAATGAGCCATTTAAAAAAAGTCATGTTTATAGTCCCAGGGGGTGAAGACTACGAAGTCTGCCAATCAGTCACTCAGTACCAGACCAGTAGTGATGGGTGAAAATTCTTTTAAGGTAAGCCGATGAAAGTGGGTTAGTTGCGGAGCGAACCGTCCCTAAGAATCACACTTTGGTTACATTGCGTTTTATTATATTTTCATCAATAAATAAACGCAAGAAATTGAATTAAATTAAAGAAAAAAATACTTTTTGCAAATTATAGCAGTTTTTTTTAGATACGATTTAAAAAGCAATTTCGAGGAAAAAATGAAAAGTGCTTTTTGAATTGCAAAAAACCGACCAATCACTTTAGCTGTTTACTTCTTATCCATCCAAAGTTTGTCTGGAAGAGATCGTTTTGAGCGATGAAGTCCCCTTTGTAAACCTAAGTTTTGTTTTTAATAATTAAAACAATTTAAAAATGGCGCAATAAAAAATGTATCTTATCTATCTATCTTCCTTACATGCCTGAATCCGTAAAGGTAGGTAAGCCGAGAAATCGGGTTGTATGGACTCCTTCGCTACTGCTGAGTACAAGACTTTAATAAAGTAGACTTGTAAATAAAATCCAATTATATCTGAGAGCATTAAAACTCCAATTTATTTCCAGAAACAAGATACCGTCTTAGATGTTTTTTGATCTATTAAAGATAATTACAGAAAATGTAGAAATAAGGTATTACGGAGGCTGCTATTTTCTTAGTAAAAAACCGGCCAAGAGCGAGTCGGAGTGGCGCAAGGGTTCCGTACCATGTTTTATGGGAGCCCCATCTAAATATTTTCCGTTTTTGGTATTTGTTGATAACAAAAAAATACATAGGCGGCAAAAGAAATACATAATCTGTGAAAATTTTAACTCTCTAGCTATCACGGTTCATGAGATACATCCTGGTGACAGACAGATATCTCTTTTTTTACTATCACACCTGCCTGATGGTAGGTGACGATGCGGCCTAAGATGTAACACGCCTTCCTAGAAGATACCTATTCACTCGCGACTTGGAAGACCCCCAAATTGTACACGTCAGGAAAGACAGACGCAGGCAACCGATTCCATTCCCTTGCAGTACGAATACGGAATGACGAAGCAAAGCGTTTAGTGCGAACGTCTGGTATGTCCACCATGAATCGGTGCCGCACACCAGTCTGCCTGGTTGTATGACGAAAGAACGGAGATGACAAGATTAGGTCGTGGAGTTCTGTTGCACACTTCCCGAAATGTATCCGATAAAAGGCCGAAGTCGGATCGGAGTCTTAACTCCGATCCGACTTACCCTATTACCTTAGTAATAGGGTAAGTCGGATCGGATTAAAACTAAAATAACTAAATACGTTTACCCTATTACTAGGTAGGTACGGAGCTTTAAAAATGACGGCTAATATTTTTAAAACATTATAATCAGCCTATGGCATGATTTGATGTCTCTGTAGCAGAAGATCCAAATCTACTTCCTCTCATTTTATCAGACAACTAAACACTCCAAAATTAACAAACCACTGCGTAGTCAAGTTAATTTCTCTGGTAATTTGCCTCTTAGCATAATTGGATAACGAAATACGTAAATTAGGCTTAAGTTACCTTAAGAACTTTTGCTCTTTGAAATTCAATACTTTTGAACGGGACAAAGAGTTTTTGCACTCTCAATTTTGTAGAAAACTTTAACATCCACTTAATAATCCATTGATGTTTTTAATGATTTTAAACCAGTCAAGTGCGAATCGGACTTGCAAGCTGAAGGTTCCGGAGTGTTCGGTTTTTTCCACTTGAGGTATGAACCTATACAAATGCTTATAAAGAGAGTTTATTTTGTTTTTATGTTTGTAACGAATAGACTCCGAAAATGCTGTACCGATTGTGATGAAACTTGGTATGAGAATACATTGATTCATTGGGAATAATTTAGGCTACTTTTTATCCCGATATTCACATGGGATTGGGAGTTACACGGGAGCGTGGAGCGCTGCTAGTTGTTGTATAAAACTACCAATGCCTAAACGCAGTTCTAATACAGGTAGTAGTCAATTCGATCAATCATAAGCAGAATTCAGAATAATTAAAGAATTTATTCCAATGACTAGCTGCTACCCGCGGTTTCACCCGCGTAGGTTCCCATGGAAATATCGGGATAAAAAGTAGCCATTGTGTTAATCTAGGTCTCCAGCTATCAACATACCGAGTTTCATCGCAATCGGTCCAGTAGTTTTTGCGTGAACAAGTAACAAACATATACACAAACTTTTACATTTATAATATTAGTAGGAATGGGATTTATTCAACCGAGTTACAAAAGAAAATACCAAAAGTTATGAAAGAATAAATAGTAGAGCTAGAATAGGTCTGAACTTTAATCGTTCGGTGGTAAAATGGAAATTCAAGCCTTTTCCTGAAACTAGGGCGCTTTTATAAACTACTAGTGACCCGCCCCGGCTTCGCACGGCTATATTATGCATGTATTATACATATAAACCTTCCTGTTGAATCACTCTATCTATTAAAAAAACCGCATCAAAATCCGTTGCGTAGTTTTAAAGATTTAAGCATACAAATGGATATAGGGACATAGGGACAGAGAAAGCGACTTTGTTTTATACTACGTAGTGAAGTCCACCCGTTCCTTAGAAAATCGGTGGTGACACCAGACAGACCGACGGACAAGAAAGTGATCTTATAGGGAATCATTTGAAAGAAATATAGGGATCTTATAGAATGGATTCCTTTTTTAACCTTTTGAGATACGGAACCCTAAAAAAGATACCAACTTACTACGAAAACAGAATCATGCTTCAGATATTACATAGCTGGCTGCGTTCTAGAGTTTTACTCGCGTAAATACCGCTCTTCATCATTACATGGTATAAAACAAAGCCGCTTTTCGCTGTCTGTCCCTATTTATGCTTAGATCTTTACAACTACGCAACGGATTTTGATGCGGTTTTTTTAATAGATAGAGTGATTCAAGAGAAAGGTTTATATGTATATAATACATGCATAACATAGCCGTGCGAAGTCGAATAGGGTCGCTAGTGTTGGATAATCGAAATAAGGCCAATGTGTAATTGTAGGGTTTCAGCTGTCTTCACGTTTCATTGCAATCGGTTCAGTTGTTTTTTTTTTTTCAAATTTTTGTAGTTAAAACATTAATAGCATTATGCCGTATAGACCAGGGCCGAAGCCTTCAAAAATGATAAAAAATGAAATAAAATCACAGTAGGATGAAACGGTCGATCCGAGTTCGGGAAGTGGGAGGGGGGGGGGTTTTAAGGGTAAAAAATGGTTTATCTTGATTTCCGGCAAAACTACAAAACCTATGGAAAAAAGTTGAATGGCAAAGTTGTAGGTAATAAAAAGATCTACAACTTTTGTACTAACAATTTTTTCACATAACCTCAAAATTTAGGTGAAAAATTCAAATAACCCAGTTTTTGGTTTTTTATTTTTATCTTTTTCAAAAATGTTTTTTTTTCTACGAAATTTGGTGAAAACTTACCTTATTATGTCCCAAATACACTGTATTTTATTTGATTTAAAATATTTATTTTTTCGCCTTATTTTAACTTAATATCAAAAAAGCACCCTAAATTTCAAACGAAAATTCTCACGTCAAAATATCAGCTTTTTCCAAAAAGTCTGGAGGCTTTTTATTCGTTGAAATCTCTTCTTTCTGATGGTGTAAAAAAATATACATTGCCACAGTAAATGTTCTCAGAAAATGCAAAAAACCGATCGAGAAAATCGATATTTTTTTTAATTATTATATACAATTTTGAGCTATTATTAAAATTTACACTTTAATTACTCGAAAAACGTAAGATTACATGTAACATTGATAAAAAAAATTGCAAATAAAAATATAATACTATAATAACGTACACAGTACAGTATACAATACAACATCGTACAAAAAAAATCGATTTTCTTGATCGGTTTTTTGCATTTTCTGAGAACATTTACTATGGCAATGTATATTCTTTTTTACACCATCAGAAAGTAGAGATTTCAACGAATAAAAAGCCTCCAGACTTTTTGGAAAAAGCTGATATTTTGACGTAAGAATTTTCATTTGAAATTTAGGGTGATTTTTTGATATTAAGGTAAAATAAGGCGAAAAAATAAATATTTTAAATCAAATAAAATACAGTGTATTTGGGACATAATAAGGTAAGTTTTCACCAAATTTCGTAGAAAAAAAAACATTTTTGAAAAAGATAAAAATAAAAAACCAAAAACTGGGTTATTTGAACTTTTCACCTAAATTTTGAGGTTATGTGAAAAAATTGTTAATACAAAAGTTGTAGATCTTTTTATTACCTACAACTTTGCCATTCAACTTTTTTTCATAGGACTTGTAGTTTTGCCGGAAATCAAGATAAACCATTTTTTACCCTTAAAAACCGCCCCCTCCCACTTCCCGAACTCGGATCGACCGTAATTTATTTTTCCTTTCATTTTTATCATATTCCCCTCCTTTTCTAATGGGTTAAATCCTACTGTGATTTTTTTTGGTTTAAAAAATTATCGACCCTGGTCTAGTATTCAACCGATAACGTTAAATCAATAGATATAATATTCTTAACTCGACCGTAACGATACACCTAACTCAAACACCTGCAAAAAAATTCGTATGTCAAACAAAATGTATTTAAAAAAAATGGATTGCATAAAAATGACTATTTATCAAATTAAAGTATATTTAATTCTATTCCAATTATTTTATTTTATTGATATCTCTAAGACGAAAATTTTCTCGTTCAATATTTTTTAATACAAAACCTTTATAACGGTTCCAAGATCAATCACCGTATCCGACCGTAAAGTCCACTGTCGTGACCAGAATCACAATAGCTGCAAAATACGGCGACCTCTTATTTCCTATTGGAATATTTGACCCGACCTTTATAACCATTATCGTCTGAAGTACCGCAAATCGAATAAACTATTGAGAATAGTTATCGGGTCTTGAGACCGGAGGAATTCATTTAATTTCACAAACTATTTGCCTGATAACTATCGTTAGACAAACATTTTAGCATCTCTTGTGTTATTATATAAACCATCACTAAGTAAAGAAATTCGTTTCTGTATCTTCGTCTTCTTCTTCTCTTCTGATGTGTACAATTTTTCTAAAGTCGTGTATCTTTTAAGCAAGCGAACTACATCACAAACTAAATCATCTACTAAACATTTTGAGTGAGATAGCGGATAATACTAGTCTATAATTTACAGTCCCTAATACCCGCGCAAGTCTCGATTCCGTGGAAATATTGGGATAAAAAGTAACCAACGTGTTAATCCAGGTCTCCAGCTATCTACATACTGAGTTTTATCGAAATTGGTTAAGTAGTTTTTGCGTGAAGGAGTTACAAACATTAACACAAGGACACACACTTTTACGTTTTTAATATAATCTTTCTCACCGTTTAAACCTTCCCTGGACTACGACAAACAATTTATAACCGAAATCATCTAAATCAGACCAGCCGGGCAGCCGTTCTTGAGTTATAAAATTACTTGAACGAAAAGTGCCATTGATTTTCATATATATAGACTAGCGACCCGCTCCGGCTTCGCACGGCTATATTATGCATGTATTATACATATAAAGCTTCCTCTTGAATCACTCTATCTATTCAAAAAAACCGCATCAAAATCCGTTGCGTAGTTTTAAAGATCTAAGCATACAAAGGGACATAGGGATATGGGGACGGCGAAAAGTGACTTTATTTTATACTATGTAGTGATAGTGATATATCGACCATCTAAAAAGAATATTGGTAGATAAAGACTTTTCCTTTATCTTCCTGCCTTAATGAGGGTCTGCGTCTTCTTCCATTCTCCTCTATTACCCGTCATCTCTTCGTTCATATCTCATATTCTGCCTCACACAGTTTATTCATCTTTTCATAAGTCTTTTCGTAATTTAATCTAGGAATCTAGAATTCAAGTACGTAGTTTCCGAGCACAAACATCAACAGCAAGACGTGATCTACACTCTACTGCGCACTGGATTACATCTAAAACAAATGTCTCAAACACTGCCACTTCAACCTGTCCAAGTAACACTAAATGTAATTTATCTAGGAGCATGTAATTTGAAACTACGTCTCACGTAGGAAAATCTTTTTCATTTTAAGTTTCTGAAACGGGCAGTGTAGTCTGAATTCTTTGTAAGTAACCTAATATTGCTTCCCAGCTTTAATATTTTAGGCAAACCTGAATTCAATCATTCTTCTCGTGTACTAGTGTTTTAACGTAGTTTTATAGTTTCCAGAATTGCTTTTAACTAGATCATACGACTGCTAACAGAGACAGCAGCTAGGGACGTAACTTCCGAAGCACGGGAGATAATAAATAATAATAAATATTGCAGGACATTCCACACATCGCCATCTAGCCCCAAACTAAGTAACTAGACTTGTATTATGGGTGCTAGACAACGGATATACTACTTATATACTTTTCTTGTAAAATACAGATAAAACAACAACAATTACTTTCTCTTGTAAATATATACTTATAATACATAGAAACAACCAGACCACAGACAAATATCTAAGCACAAATACTTGTCTGAGGCGGGAATCGAACCCGCAACCCTGTGTTTGGCAGTCCGGTATGGTGACCATTGTGCCAACTGGGTCGTCAGATAAATTACTTTCATATCAGTCTTTATTATTCATGAAAGTAATCGAAGAAATGTGCGATATTCACACTGATTTTTTGAGAATAAGTACATACCTCTTAATCCAGATAGAATCCAGACTTAAAATAAGAGGAAAAATTTAAATTTATTTTAAGTTCCCGTTTAATGATTTTCTTTCTACGCTTTTAAAACAAGTTAATTTATTTCTCAGATGTTTGCAGCCGTTGCGACTTGGCTGTTATTAGCTGGTTCAATCTTACCTACTGTTTCTGCACCCTCTGTGACCTTAACCAATCAGATTAGTGGAAACGGCCATCATCGTCATAACTTCCTTATTATCTCACTAATAAATAATTGTTTTATCTGTATTTTATAACTTTGTTGTTAGGTAAGTAAAGTGATAATCAATATTAATAGAAAATGATTTGAAGGACGTTTTAATGAAGCTTGACAAAATAATGATTAACTGAGAACCGCACGCGTTTCGCTTCGTCATCCTTTATTCACACCGCAAGGGAATGGAATCAGTTGCCGTCTGCCTTTCCTGACGTGTACAAATTGTGGGGAGGTATCTTTTAGTCAAGCGTGCCACATCTTACTTCGACAGCATTCTCTACACTACACCTTAAAAACGACTGATAGCCCACCGAATAGAGTTTTTAAAGCCGCAGTAATTTAATAGGTAAAGTAAATTATAAATATTTATTCCCTAAAATAGGAAATGAATCACTAATGTCCGAATACTCAAACGTCTAGGAGTCCCCTTAATATGTAAGATGCTCCTATTATATTATGACACTTAAATGTCAATTAATTCGCTACTTAAGATAAGTAGCCATGCAGTATTCGGGCGTTAGACTACCTACTTAAGTTAATCCATTTGTTTCTAAATCTACTTTGTGAGATAGTTACAAATTACTTGTAGTATAGAACACAAAGCCTCTCCTATTTCATATACCTATTAGCATATAAATAGCAATTACGTGTGAAAGAGAAAGTGTCTATTCTATTTCCGAAACAATATAAATGCCAAAAAGAGAGCACTAACTAAAACGTCTAAAATTGACACTATCCTTCAGGTAGACATATTATGCAAATAAACATTTTCCAAATCAGTGCTTCCAATGAACACGTCGAAAAATCAGAACAGATTCATTCCATCCCAAGTAATCCCAAGATAGTCGGATTTACAAACTTTGTCGCCTTAATTTGATTCGTCAACTGTCAATGTCTTTCACCTCAACTGCAAAATAGAAAAGGTATTTCTGAATAAATAACTAAAGTGAGACAGTGATTTTGAGAAATTCTTATTTCTCTTCTTGTTTGGAAAGTAGGATACAAATACAAGCCCTTATTTTGGGGTTTTATTTCCTAAGGGACACTTATTTAGTAGACAGTTTTCTTTTATTCACGTGTATGTGCCTATTATATCTACCTATCTTTAGGCCATACATCGAAGAAAACGTACTGAACATATTCTAAAAATAGCTCAAACAAAATACATTAAAGTAAAAGAACATTTATCTACGTTTCGATTTGTATCTACTTTTACTGAATACGCCAAAACGAAAAGATTAAATAGAATATTTTCGATAGAAATGAAACCCATCAAACACAAAGCAAAAATAAACCTACTGAAAAAGGAAATCTTCAGAGAATATTGATAAAAAGACGGACAGACTTATAGACAGATTAGACAGCCATCGACATCAACAAATAACCCAAAAAAACTCTCACGAACTCTCAAGACAACTCCACATCATATAACTCGGAAACTAAGATACAAATTGAGAATAAAGTTTTATGAGATTCAAAGGTGAAAGCTTTTAGTTCAATAACTTAGTAGTTACATTTCATAAAGAAGATCGAAGGCGTGGTTGTCACTAGGGAGCGGGCACAAACAGTGGCAACAACAAACAAGGGATATTTCCATCTCTAAGTTGCACTGGAACACCCCTTACTTAAGTTATCTACGAACTTTTAAGAAAAGAATATTACTTTAAAGTAATCCTTTTGAATTGAACATTGAAACTTTGATTGAAATTTTCTTTTAACTTATAAAATATTTTGGATTGAGGACTTAGAAAGTTTTAATTATATCGATGACTTTATTGGTTGTCATAAGTCAATTAGTAACGTGCTTTTTAAAGTAAATTAATTAGTAACTAACCAAGCTTACGTTAAACAAACCGAAATTACTTTTACGATCAGGTGAGATTACTGGTCAAACACCGGTCAACAAATAACAAAAATACATAAATATAAAAATATTTTACAGAGAAAAATCTCCTAAGTTTACTCAACCAACCTAATCCTCCAATTTTCTAAGAAAATGTTGATTTTGCTAGACAGTTTCAGGATATTACAAAATCTACCCGCAATCGCGTAACCTTATTCGGATCACGAGCAAGTTATCTGCAGCGACATCGGAAACGGCGACAAATCTCGATGGCATGACATAACATATTCATTGAATCGCGACGTGTATCTGCAGTTACCTATTCGCAGTTATGCTCGTAGATAGGTATTAGGTACATCAATAATTTTACATTAGTGCTTCATATCACTAACAACGAACTATTGGATAACTTTGTGCAGTGTTTGTTTCTGCGGGGAAGTACTGTTATCATATTATTTAACCGGCAACCATTTTAAAGGGTACCTGACTTGGAGAAAGGATATAAGAATGTAAATAATAAAGAATATTACAGGATAAACACACAACGCCATTTAATCTAAGCAACAAGCTTGTGTTATGGATGCCAGATAACGGATAGACTACTTAAATACTTTTCTTTTGTAACAGGAACACCCAGACTAGAAACAATTAATCTATACTTACATATTTGTTAAAAACCGGGAATCGAACCTACAACATTCTGGAAATGAGACATGTTATAAAAAAATACTAAACGCTCCTTTCAGCTCCATCATCAGACCCTGGTTACCATTGAAAGACAAACTACTCGTCAAGACGATTCTAACGAGCCCAAACTCGATGGGGTTGTGTCGTTTCATTACAGAGTTCCTATGACCACCTTCCAGCTCCATCATCAGATCAGCACCATGTTATCAAAATATTGCATTTTCAACGGTCTTTGACAAGTGTGCAAAGTTTGAATTAAATCTGATCGTTCTAAGTAGGGCAAAATCGAGCCCAAAGGAGTCGGTTACATACATACAAACAAGCAAGCAAGCAAACATACTGGTGAAATTAATAAAAGCGTGTTAAAAACCAATGTTTTCGAAGTGTAGGTAACCTGTCTGATTAATGAGGTTTCCTCCTACACTTTAATTTATGTTTCTTATTTTTTGTAACACATTTCACGCAGAAAATGAAAAATGGTCCACATTAGAGCTGCGACTCATTAGGCTCCCAGATTACTTGATATTACTCTCATTTAAGAGTGACTGTGTTATTTAGTGTCTTAGGTTACGTCTCTAATGGAATTGTCTTCATTTTGTTTGAATAATTGTCTATGATTACGACGTTAATGGACTTTTGTAATTTAACAAACTTCCTTACTTACATTTAAATAAAAATTGTAATTATCATTACAGACTAGATTGAAACGTCAGATACCTCAGCAATAATTATTTTTTTCATAAGGTTTACTTTACGATTGCCTATTGATTTACTTTTTATTTTTTTAGGGTTTTATAGGATCACCCTGAGCCCTGCAGTTTCACCCGCGTAAGTAAAAATTTCTCTAGCTATCTACACACCGAATTTTATTGCAATCGGCCCAGTAATTTTTGCGCGCAAAAGTAACAAACATACACAGAAACTTTCACATTTATTTTAATAGTAGGATAGAATTTCCAGAAATTTCTAGTGCTGGCTGACTATACATAAAGAAAAAACATTTAAATTTCCTTTAGTAATTAGGTATCTAGGTGGTCACGGTTCTTGACTTTCAGTCTGGTGACAGACAGACAGACGGACAATGGAGTCTTAGTAAAAGGGTTTTCCAGTTTTTACCCTTTGGATACGGAACCCTATAAACATACGCAAATCGAATTGTGAACCTCCCCCTTTTTTAAAGTCGGTTAAAGAGCAAAGGGGAGAAGCGTGTATAGAGCAAAGAGCAATAGTCGAATACCCACTCAAAGATCGTCAATTCAACATACTATTCCTAGTTATGTCATAGACAAAAACATAAACTATAACCTTCTCCAATTAGTGTAATAAATGTATCGATAACGTTCTATAAATACAATCGTGCAAATATACAGATAAGGTAATAAAACGAACAGTAGAAATCACTACGTGAATCGAGCGATATAATGAGATTGTTGTGTTAGGGCAAATTTATCATTACCTACTCTAACACGCGGCGGGGCGTTCTCAAAAAATTTATACTAATATTATAAAGCTGAAGAGTTTGTTTGTTTAAACGCGCTAATCTCAGGAACTACTCGTTCGAATTGAAAAATATTTTTTGTTGGATAGTCCTTTTATTGAGGAAGGCTATATGCTACTTTTCATTTTGATATTTCCACGGGATCGGGAGTAACGCGGGTGAAATCGCGGAGCGCAGCTAGTGTTTAATAAAAAACTTGAACACAACTGATAATAGTAACTTAAAATGCCACAGAGGGCATTAAGGCGAACAAATAATGCTTTCACACAAAACCTCTAAAGCGTCTCTGAAACGAGAAACGGACAAAGAAACGTTATGAGAAGTTTCAATTAATATTCCGTTTCCGAGAGGCTTTAGAGGTCATATGTTCGTCGTAATGGCTTCTATCGATAGGTATGTGTCTCAAAGTGCACCGCGTAAAAAAATACTATGCCAAGCTATCATAGTACACGCAAAATGCAATTTATTCAAAACTATTTATTATTTAATCGTATGGCATAAACAGTCGATCAAAATTACAATTCTAAGTTCAATTTCTGTATCCATTGGATTGCGTCATTTTCAAGGGTGAACAAGTCTGCTAGGTCACCATCATATTTCGTGAGGGGGCAATCTTTGAAAATGTGCGCGACATCTTGTGAGGCAGCTCCGCAATCGCACGCCGGCGAGGACCTCCACCCACACTTGTCCATGAAAGCACGGCTGCGGGCACACCCGGTTCTTAGCCTATTGAGCCGGCACCATACTTTCCTGGGCAGTGAGAAGCCAGCTGGTTTTTTCGTAGGGTTAGTCACAGTTCCCAGGTCAAAACTATCAAGGGGTCAACAAAGGGATCAAAACTATTATTGATGGGAAAAGGGTAGAGGCAGAAGCATGATAGACTGGCGTGACTACCTAAAATCTAGGACCGTAGCTGTAGTAGGTACTGCTGCGCAACGGTTCTAAGGTGAGCAGCTCAAGAGAAGCATGTTAAAAAAGGTTGTCACTGACATCTATTAGGCTATGGCAGAAGTAATTACTCCAGACCCAAAACGAGGATTAAAACTTACAAGTCTTATAGACTCAGCGGCTTAGGCGCTGCGTGGTCTATAAGTCAGTCAGAAAAAAATCAAAAGAATAATAACGCCATGAGTTTCTTGTGTCATCACATTGGTGGGCGCGTTCCAAAGACACACATCCTAATTTTTATGAGATGATTCAATGTAAGTTCATGCGAATGATTCCAGCTGACTTTGACTTCATACAGTATTCTAAAGGCTTCCTCTTTTACAATTTGACAAACTTAGCAGTGCTGCTTCTCTTCTTAAGATTAAGATGCATAAAATATACTTATTGCGCAAAATGTTACGGTTATAGCCAGACCTACACAGTAAGTAATAAACAAGAATTTTAATAAGTACTTAGATGTTTCTGTATTCGTTACGTCATAAAAGAAGTCATTTTATCGTGATAATTATTTCATAAACCCTCGGACGGCGTTTCCTAAAAATAAAACAATATTGCGGTCGCTTGCTCCCTATTCCGACCTCGTATAAAAACTGTAAAGTACGAATCGCAACGTAAGGTCAAATATGAGCTGATCAAATCTAAAAAGGACCGGTTGATTTGAGGTGGGATCCAAAAGATTTTGGTAAGGACAACGAGGCTTGAAAAGAGTAAAATTACTAGAGAAATAAGTTTTCTCTAAGTTATAAAAAAGATAGTTGTACCAACGCTAAAAGTTAAGTAGATTTCTTTGATTTGTGACGACGTTTTATAAAATATTTTTAGAAAAATGTTAGAACTTTCGTGAAAGTCAAACGCTTTTACCAAATCCAGGCTTTTATTTAGAAGAATAAAAGTAAATAAGTTAACGATTTTCTCGGTCTATTGTACGTGAAAAATATGCTATATCATTCGACCACTAATGCCCCTTGGGATGTTCGAAGGCTTCTCCGCCTTGCGGATTAGGAACATGAACCTCTTCAGATAAAGTTTATTATGAACTAGCTGCAATCCGCAGTTTCACCCGCTAAAGTCCGGGAAATATTAGATAGCCTGTTAGTATAATATTGCACGACATTCCACACATCGCTATCTAGCCCCAAGCTAGACTTGTGTTATAGGTGCTAGACAACGGATATACTACTTATATACTTTTCTTTTGAAAATATATACCTATTATTATAATACATAGAAACAACCAGACCACAGACAAATATCGAACTTGTCTGAGGCAGGAATCGAACCAGCAACCGTTTTTGGCAGTCCGGCACGGTGACCATTGTGCCAACTGGGTCGTCAAGTATGTATTAGGGGTCCAGCTCTCTCAGTATGAAACATCGCAATCTGTTTCGATATTTATTCGTGATTAAAAAACAGAACCTTGAATAGCCAGACGGAGCCAGTTTTAGTAAAGAAATATGACAGAATAAGAAAATACTCCGTTCCTTTTTGGAAAATGTGTAAGTTAAATCGATACGGCCTTCAATGGCTTCAATGTATGCAACCCTTATGCCAGTTCAAGACGAGAGGCATTAATTTCCTATTTATTTCGGAATCTAATAGCTGACTAGCACGCAGCTTTGGTTTAACGAAATATCGTCTTTGAAGTAAACAAAGTGTTTTGGAGATTGAAAGACTGTCTGATAGCTTGTAAACTGATTTTGCTGTGCGAAAGAAAAAGACAAAACTATATTAGACAGGTGTCATTTTACCTAGCACTGAATCGCGGAAGATTGTGACAGCATTCCCGAGGCCTTAGACCTGCTAGAAAGTGGTATAGTGAAAGCACACGAGTTCTAGGTGCTTTAGACACTATCTTAAAGAGTATACAGGTAATTAGCTTCCTTTGTCATCCCTCGTTATGGCGTAATAGGTAAACCTATTAATTAACTATAACTTCTGTTTTAAGTTAAAACTATTTATGTTCCTTGTTGTCATTTAGATTATGTGTAATAAAGTGTGTTGTATCTATAATTAAAACTATAACCTTCAAATAGACAATAGGTACCTGCTGCAGCTCTAGGTTTTAGCTGGACCACGTTATGCTCAACTTATGAAGAGATATCAAATGATTCCTTATGGAATTCACCTACCTTTTCGGTGACTGCCAAACCCCCATACTCTTCGGGCTGGAGACAATCGCCCTTCAGCCAACTTGCCAGCCTGCCCAGCTCTCCCAGCATGTTAGAAGGAGACAAGGAACTCAAAGCCATCTCCGAAACTTTTTTAAACTACCCTCGCTAACACAAAAGTGACGATGTTTCAAGAAGTTTCAAAAAAGTTTAAGTAAGCTACATTTCCGAGAAATTGGGAATATTTTTTTTATTGAAGGAAACTGATGGAATGATATGTTAATTTGTTGTTTTATTTATTTATTGTTTTGTTATAAATATTATTTACCCGTTTTCTACCGCCTTACTTTATCAGAGGCGTAAAAGCGACTGATAACAGTTCGGGACCACGACTCTACCCTTAAAATTTCACATCAAAAGTTGCGCTAAATTAGCACTGCGAATACGACTCTATACCTTTGCATTACGGCGATTTATCGAATAATCAGAAACGAGAACTGTCGGAGCATGCGCGCGGGAATGAAAAGACAATATAGACCATAAGTACGACAGAAAGAGGTAGTTAGATTTTGCTCTATTTACTTGTAATAAAATCCCGATTCGGAAACACATGAGGATGCTAGGGCACAATGACGTCAGAGGGTAGTCGCCACTCTTATTACAAAGCTGTAAAGTTCAAGTTATGGAAACTAAATGCTAGAAACGAACGTCATAATATTCATTCATGTAAACATTCTCAGAAACCTAATTTAAAAAAGGAAAAAATAATTTTATTTTAGAACTTGCTGCATCATACACTTTCATCTGTATAATTCATCATGTATCAATAAAAACTGCAGGATACATTCTGTTTCACATGCTAGGTGGAACGGGGCATGAGGGTGAGAATGTCAGCTGTTGATTGATGACTCAGATTCTACTTGTTAGATTTTGATGGATCAAATATGCCAAGATCTAGAAAATATAGCTATCTAATGGTGTGGACTGGATTTCAGTAGGTTCAGAAAGCTACAAAAACTTGGAGTGTAGCGCCACAGGAAGTTAGTATGTTTGTTTGTACAAACCATAATAGAGAGATAAGTGTGATGCATAACCAATTAATATATTCAAACTCCTTACAGAAAGACCAGTTATACCTACAGAGCAAAGTTTCAAAAATGTAGGTCAATAAAATGGCAGCTTTTGATAGAGTTGTGGATTTTGTTGCTAGTTTATTTTTAACATTTAACAGCACAAAAACTTAGGTGCCTTCTTAGGTTTTTTCCTCGTTGTGCATAACAAACAGGTTTATTAATAGCTAATGCTATGTAGGCAAGTTAGATAGATTGATAAACTTTTGTTAAGTTAGATCTATGTTGCTGGCTGGTTCTCCCCCTGACAAGTAGAACCTTACGCAAAGGGGACCCAACTAAAGAGGTCTGATTGCGGAAAACAGCCCGTATACAAGTACAAGTACAAGTAGATCTATGTTTATCATTATGATTAATTCCAGCAAATTTAATAATTTTGCAGTAATTAGTTCCAATCTAATTCCAATTCATCAATTTCATTAATTCCAATTTATTTTAACTTTGTACCTATATGTATTAAAATGTGTTTTTGATTATTTCATTTTGTAATTGATTTTAAAATAAATAATATAAGTATCTTTTATTCCAATCTATTTATATGTATTATACAAAGTTGTGTTAGTTACACCATTTATAACGAGAAAGTCTATAGGCTTTACAATATTCCCACGGGATCGAAACATCTCAAGTAATTGATAAAAAATCCTCAAACAACTTAGGTTATTTGACAATGATTGTTTTTGAATTTCCAATTAGATTCTTGGTACAGTTCCGAGTTTATAAATTTACTAGCGCCCCGCCCCGGCTTCGCACTGCTATATTATGCATGTATTATACATATAAACCTTCCTCTTGAATCACTCTATCTATAAAAAAAAACCGCATCAAAATCCGTTGCGTAGTTTTAAAGATATAAGCATACATAGGGATATAGGGACAGAAAAAGCGACTTTGTTTTATACTATGTAGTGATAATGATAGTGTATAATAGGCTAGAGGTATTTTTATATTTTTTTAAGAATAATATTAGCAAGAAATTAAATGTATTTGTACGACAACTTGACCAAATGATGACTCATTGATAGAAGACAATAGGTTCATTGTATTTAGGCACACATTTTTGATGATGTGGTTCTTTTTTAGATCATTATAAAGGCTTATAATATAGTAAGTACCAACAGGTGTTAACAACAGCTATTAGTAGGTATAGATAATTATTATAAAATATGTCAGTGACGTTGATTTGTTTATGTGTACAGGTGATATGATAAGACAACCAGCAATATGGAGTCTTCCTGCGAGAATGTAGAACTTTTTCTATGACTAATATCGTACTATGTCGTTACCAACATCAGGCTAGATAAAGAAGAGACATATATTGCACTTACCTTAGGCGTTTTGATGATATCCATGGTAATTCGTGTGAAAAAATCGATACTACAATCACTGATTGTTATAAAGTACCTATACTCGTAGTAGGTAGATTAAAAACACAATTATTCACTTAAATTATATTTCTAGAATTAGCCAAACCATAGCACGGTTTTAAAGCAATAGCTTGAAAATTAAAAACAGAAAATAAAATTGATTCTAACTTTACGAAACACTTGCGGAACACGAAACAAACAAAAATTCCCAAAAATGGGAAAAATGGTCAAGACACTGACAATAATTTGAATTCTGACACTGACGGCTTAAAACATTGATGTTATGGCTACATCATTAGAGTTAGCGTTCACTAGGCTCACGACTAAGCCAGTGGCAAGGATTGAGCTAAAAAATAAATTCGCTCTAAAACTAAATTTAAATAACAAACCGTTCTCTTTTGACGTGACAACGTTTTATAAATTGGTTTGCCGGGTGACACTTCAAGAAACTGCGTTACGCTCTGCTGACGTTATGCGCTCACAATGAGAGCGAGTGAGAGGCACGCGTCCCTTCCATTCGGGCATGGTTAGCCCGCCTAAGAGCGAGAGAGACAGACATAAAAAGTGAAAAGCACGCGTCCCTTCCACTCGAGCACAGTTGTTGTCACGTAAAACTTTCGCCCGTATACCGACTTTACAGGCAACCAGTTTTTTTTTTATTTGCTTGATTTATAGCAAAAATACGGAGAACTAAAAATGTCACCATCGACATCTACTTTAATTTTGGAATGGCCTCTCCACAGGCTAATATGAATCTAAGGAATGCTTCTCATTACTGCCAAAACAAAATCGATTTCATGTGCGTTCACATTAATTTTAGTTCACAGAACTGCCACTGTCAATCATGTCATTGCTGTCATTTCCGAATCAAAACGTCAGTCATTATTTGGACGCATTTCGTGTTGGTTGGAAAGTTGGAATTTCATTAATTTATTAATTATTTGTAATCAATAATCATTATTCCATTTGCTATTATTGCAAAAACGATGGCGACAACTGTACCTACCGATAGAAATGAAGAACGACGTCGTAGGGTACGTATTACTCTTCAAAAACATTTCTCAAAGTGATTCATCTTATTGCGTTTTTTTCCGCAAAACATTAACGAATTATGCTAATTCTTTATTATTTTGAACATTATTTAATCCAGTTTGATCACTTTTTGATCTTGTTGTGATTCTGTGGTAAAATAAGGCGTTATGTATATCCTTTTGTTATAAATCTTAGAAGAAAATTCCAGAGTAAGTTTAAGTACCTAGTAGGTATTTACAGATTTTCATTGTTTTGAATAGTTTATTGGCTTGTGTTGTCTGAAGACAAAGGAAACCCACCTTTGGTGGTGCTGGACAATTATATGTATAATATTCTAAGTCCCTAGACTCATTTGTTTATTTGCTTCCAAGTATTGACGTTTGTCCTCTCTTCCTTAATTTTAGGTAAGACTAGCACCGCTCTGCGGCATAATAAATGTATAGGTACTTAGCAGACTAACCACGCCCTGTGGTTCCACCCGTATAAATCCCGATCCTGTGGGAATATAAAAAAGTAGCCAATATGTTTGTTTATCTAGGTCTCCAGCTATCTATATAGGTACATAGTTTTATAGTGAAATGAAATGACAATGTCTCATCGTGTTGAAACATTGTTAGCCCCAGCTGAACGGGGCTAACTAAGCCAAGAAACAAGAAGAACAAATTACGTTGTAGCTAGCTGCAGATAAATACAAAAATATAAGTTCAGAGATTACTAATTAGTAGGTAGATACAATCGACAAATTAGTGTTAAAAAAGTAGTAGTGTATTAAGTGTTTTGACCTACCATTCATATTCCAAACATGATAGAAAGAGACAAAGAACTATTGATTTTAAGACTTTTGTTAATTAATTTCTTATTACATTAGTGAAGTAATTAAATATGTAGGACAACTAACATTATACCTACACCAATTAATTACCTATGAAATTTCAAAGTAATATTACGAATGTGGAAGTTTAGGTATGTTTGTTAGGTACTCCTCTATGCAAAAAGTACTGAAATGATTGCTATAATAAGCATTCTATATGTGGTCCCCATATTACAAGTCTAATTGCTTGATGGATATATTATATGCCATTGTGTGCAGTAACAAAAATTTATTTAATTGATTGATTTAGTATCTAAAACTCCCTAAGACAATACGTCAACTGAAAAAGCAGCTTGAAATCTTCGACCATGACTTAGTCACATGAACGAAAGGGAAGAATTATAAGGCTGATTGTATGATTAAGAAAGTACCTAAAACTGACTATATTATTGTACAGGTGCTCCTGGGACCTCTGCCAGCTGGTTTCCTCAGAACCGATGGTACACCAGACACTGTTGATAACGACTATCAAGCAGCACTAGCTCTTCAGCAGCAACTTTGTGGGGCTCAAGTAAGTTTGTCCTTTATAGGTGCAGGTAACAAGCACTCTCACAACTTGGACATAACGGATGGCCCACTATGCGGAGTATGCATGGAGGCTGAAGAAATGACCGCGCATGTGCTGCTGGATGGTACTAGCAGAAATTATACTTGGGACAATAGGTGACGATTGACGTCAACGAAAACACGTTGTCTTCTAAATTTTTTTGAGAAACTATATTTAGTGACAAAAATGGAGGATCTGGGCTAGTTCTCCCCCTGACAAGTGGAACCTCACGCCAAAAGGATCCAACTAAAGTAAAGAGGTCAAATTGCGGAAAACAGCCCGTATACAATTAAACCGCTCCGCGGTTACACCCGCGTAAGTCCCGATCCCGTGGGAATATCGAATGAAAAGTAGCCTTGCTCGACTGAACTACCCAACACAATTTTTTTTCAATTCAAACCGTTCCTGAGATTAGCTCGTTCGAACAAACAAACAAACTCTTCAGGTTTATAACATTAGTATAGAAGTATAGATTCGGACTCATGAATTCAATGTCAAATTATAATTTAACATTGAACGATGTATTGAAAATGTGATTAGAATTGAGAGCGATAATTATCATTCAATTATGGGTAAGTACTCGGGTTCTTTTTGCGTGAGGATGGACTAGACTTGGCCAGTACCTATACTACCCTCTCAGCTTAGTCGACCTTGTCCAGAGGAAAGAACTCTTCAAAAAGTCTGGAGTCAACTAAGCCGCGAGTTTCATCACGATGTTTTCCTTCACCGTAAGAGCAATCTCAATTAGCACACATCAATTTTAGTAGAAAAATTCATTAGTGCACTGCCGGGATTGGAACCCACGACCTTTGGAATGAAAGTCGATGTATCTACCACTATGCCAACAAAGCTCTTCAAGTAGTCTTTGTCGAACATAAAAAAACCGATGTTTATCATGGACCTACTTGTAATTAGAGTTCCGTATCCAAAGGGTAAAACAGGACCCTTTAACTAAGACTTCACTGTCCCGTCTGTCTGTCACCAAGCTGTATCTCATGAAACGTGATAGACAGTGGAAATTTTCACAGATATTTCAGGACATTCCACACATCGCCTTCTAGCCCCAAGCTAAGTAACTAGACTTGTGTTATGGATGCTAGACAACGGATTTACTACTTATATACCTACGCATATACTATTTTTATACTTTTCTTTTGTAAATATCACTACATAGTATAAAATAAAGTCACTTTTCACCGTCCCTATGTCCCTTTGTATGCTTAGATCTTTAAAACTACGCAACGGATTTTGATGCGTTTTTTTTAATAGATAGAGTGATTCAAGAGGAAGGTTTATATGTATAATACATGCATAATACATGCATAGTTGGCACAATAGTCACCATGCAGGACTGCCAAACACAGGGTTGCGGGTTCGATTCCCGCCTCAGACAAGCATTTATGCTTAGATATTTGTCTGTGGTCTGGTTGTTTCTATGTATTATAAGTATATATTTACAAAAAAAAAAGTATATAAGTAGTATATCCGTTGTCTAGCACCCATAACACAAGTCTAGTTACTTAGCTTGGGGCTAGATCGCGAGGTGTGGAATGTCCTGAAATATTTATTTATTTTATTTATTTAATATAAAAGTACGGAACCCTTCGTGTGCAAGCCCGATTCACACTTTACCTGTTACTTATCATATCCTATATACCTTAATACATTAGTTGTTATCAGTCAAACCTGATAGACTAAATAATAATATGATTCATTCTATAGTTTGTATTGGAAGTGAACAGTGCAATGTCTTTAATATACCCAGGCATTACTATTACACGGGTTAATCCCGCACCAGTGAGGACAGTAAGTCATTTCATGTTATTATTTATTAAGAGCCTGTAGTGTCCCACTGCAGGGCGTCTCTACTCCCCCTCCACTGATCGCGATCTTGTGCGACGGATTGCCAATCTGTCATAAATTTGTCCATATCGTCTCGCCACCTTCGGACGGCATCTTTTTCCGTTGGTGGGTGTCCAAAAAGTTGTTGATTTGGCCCAAAGTTATATAAAAAGAAATTTCTTTGTAAAAAGAAAAGTAAATAAGTAGTATATATCCGTTGTCTAACACCCATAATACAAGTCCAGTTACTTAGCTTGTGGCTAGATGGCGATGTCTGGAATGTCCGGCAATATTTTTTTTATGAACGGTCAGAGTCAGAATTGCAGACCCACGGTAGAGTTCTAAAATTACTATTTGAATGTTTTTATTCCAATAATATTCATCTAATATATTAATGAACTCGAGCAATACCTAGCTGTAATATCTTGCTTGAGTTGAAAACATTCTAATAATAGCAGTTTTGGCTAAGTGCGAGTCGCACACAAAGGGTTCCGTACCTTGTTGTATAGGAGCACCATTTCTTTTAAGTATTTGTTGTTACAGCGGCATCAAAAATACATAATCTGTGAAAATTTCTAGCCATCACGATTAAACAATAAATAAATATTGCAGGACATTCCACACATCGCCATCTACCCCCAAGCTAAGTAACTAGACTTGTGTTATGGGTTCTAGACAACGGATATACTACGTAAATACTTTTCTTTTGTATATAAACTAATAATACATAGAAACAACCAGACCACTGACAAATATCTAAGCATAAATACATGTCTGAGACGGGAATCGAACCCGCAACCCTGTGTTTGGCAGTCCGACATGGTGACCATTGTGCCAACCGGGTCGTCAAGATAATACAGATTCATGAGATAATACAGCCTTGTGACAGAGAGACAGACGGACGGACAGTGGAGTCTTAGTAATAGAATTTCGTTTTTACACTGTCAAACACTATGAAACTCTACGAAGTCGCAGGCAAAAGCTAGTAACAGAAAAGTCTAAATTCTAGTGAATCACATGCTTAATTATTTATTTATGTTAGTAACAACAAATTAAGTTTTTTAAGTGTATTTGTTACGCGTTGATGAGTCATGGATGATGATATTTTATTACCCAAATACTTATATTTAAGTACTGTTAAGGTAGCAAAGAAACAAACAGACATACATGTTTTTTACTACTTTTTTAAGCCCCTACTAGATTAATATTTTTTTTTAGTTTGCTTTCCAATACAGACATTTTGTCCTCGTCCTCTCTTCCTTTATTATTAGTATAGATAAATTTAATAAATTTTAATTAAGTTACTTAATTAATTACTTAATTAAATTAAATTAATTTTATTTTATTAATATTTAAAAGATAATTTTTTTTGTTGCTGAAAATTATAAACTGAAACTTGTTATAAGCATACAATGTCCTGCAATATTATATGCGGTTGCAAGCGCGGTCCTATTTGTGAAGAAAGAATTTTGGAAATCGGACATTTTAGGAATTGGAAATTATGAACCAATTTTGGAAATCGGACATATTAGGAATTGGAAATTATGAACCAATTTTGGAAATCGGACATTTTAGGAATTGGAAATTATGAACCAATTTTGGAAATCGGACATTTTAGGAATTGGAAATTATGAACCTAATTGCTGTAAATCTTTGTAGCTTTCAAGTTTTAACCTTTTTATTTTATCCATTTTAACAAAACAGAAAATAGCGACTAATATTTATGCAAATAAACCTATTATTAGCTACAAAATAACGCAAATAATGCCTAATTTACATTTGAAACACTTATATTTGAATTTAAAAAAATGTAAAGAATTTCGTATCGTGTATAGCTGGTATTAGAGTAATAATATTTTGTTATAGGCTACTTAGTAAAATATTTTTGAAATTGCTAGTCTAAAAAGCATTGCGCAGTGTACGGACGGCCGAGAAAATCGAAAATTTGCCGTTCTGCTCAAATATGGATGGACATCTAGACATCAATAGCGAAAAAACTACCAATTGCCACTTCGCTGTAGTTTTGGTATCTGGCACCAAAGTTCGCAGTTTTTAACACGATAAAAAAACCGGTCAAGTGCGTGTCGGATTCGCGCACGAAGGGTTCCGGACCATGTTGTATAAGAGCCCCACCTTTTTTTTCTTATTTTAGTATTTGTTGTTGTATCGGCAACAGAAATACATAGTATGTGAAACTTTCAACTGTATAGCTATCACGGTTCATAAGATACAGCCTGGTGACACATAGACGGGCTGACAGTGAAGTCTTAGTAATAGGGTTTCATTTTTACCCTTTGAGTACGGAACCCTAAAAAAGTTAAAAAGTAATTCACCCTTAACTATAAAACTTTACACCCGCCATATTTAAGACTTAAATATCACTACATAATATAAAACAAAGTCGCTTTCTCTGTCCCTATGTCCCTATATCCCTTTGAATGCTTAAATCTGTAAAACTACGCAACGGATTTCGATGCGGTTTTTTTTAATAGATAGACTGATTCAAGAGTAAGGTTTATACATGCATAATATAGCCGTGCGAAGCCGGGGCGGGTCGCTAGTATGTAATATAAAATACCTTTCTAAAAACTTGAATAAGACGAAACTAACGATACTTTAGTTAAAGAAATCCATCCATCCGGACAAGGAAGTCTTAGTAATATGGTCCCATATTTATCCTTTAGATACGGAACCTTAAAATGACACATTACCTATCTCGTTCCCAGGTACCACAAGCCGGACCTCCGCTAACAGCCCGCCTTAGCGTCACGATAGCTCAGGCAAAGCTGGTGAAAAACTACGGCCTCACTCGTATGGACCCATACGTCCGTGTGCGAGTTGGCCACTGCATATACGAGACGCACACTGATCCCAGCGGTGGGAAGACACCGAGGTGGAATAAAGTTATACATTGGTGAGTAACGTATTGACGATACATTCGATTTCCGCGTGTTCTGGATGTCCTGTAATGAATGGATAAACGAGCACCTACTATAAAGGACCAGCTATTTTAACTAAAATCTGAGTGTAGGTTACGTAACTCTAAAGGCACTTATTGTCAGAACATAATTTAATCATATAAATTACATACCTATCAACATTATTTTACTACAACGATTAATCCACTCACTAAAAGGTATTAAACTAAAAGGTAAAAACTAAATTGTGCGATCATGAAAAAGTTCAGACATCATGAAGCTACTGCGACAGAATGAACCACGTTCCGTCATTTTATTCCTATTTATAGACACAAAACAGTAAACAAGATGGTGGCGCCACAATCAGCGCACTGACGTATACATCAAATGAAGCACTGTATTGTTGACTTCTTTCAGTCGTTTTCGTTTTGTCACTGACACTACGGGTAGAAGACACTGTGCCGCCGCGCCGGTTTAAAAAAATATAAGTTATGCTCCATTAAAGTCTCTCGGTTTCAGAGATATCCGTAATTTTCAAATAAAAAAAAAAAATATCCCTCTATTCTTTTTGGTGCCAAGACTACAAATAAAGGAATTATTCCAATCTGTTTTTGGATAGTGTTCCAGGATAAATGTACTATCGAATTCAAACTATTTTTTTTATGACACAAGCATAGTTTTTTTATAACTGAGATTTAACTCAATATCTTTTTTTTAACCTTTTGGGTTGGATAAAAAATGTATGGTCACCCTAGTGCCAAAAAATAAGTTGCATATTTCTTTTGATTTGCCATACTATGTTTGTTTTCAGGAATTCCCTATTAACAACACTCTCGATTGGTACAAAAATATATGTTTTTACTGCACTTTTAATTTTTGTCAACATCGGGCACATAGCTTCTTCCAGCATTTTTCACTATATCTTATAGTTAAGATATAGCCCTGAAGGCCCTTGTAAAACACTCATTATGTATATTTGATCCGTTGTATGACTGTCATAACCCAGGCCTAGTTGCTTAGATTGCCGCCAGATGGCGCTATGTAATGTCCTGAAATATTTGTTATATTTTTAAGCTACTGCATAGCTTTTATCGCGGGCTTTGATCGCGGCGACCGAATCAAGAAATTCCGTAACGAAAATAAAACCTAACACCCCCCACTCCGCCTACCATGTAGCTCGGCCGAGCGTTCGCTTAACGTGTATGTATATGGTACGACTGTATGAAGCTCGTTTATTTTTCTAGCCTGCTTCCACCCGGTGTCAATTCAATGTACTTGGAGATATTCGACGAGTGCTCGTTCACGATGGACGAACTTATAGCCTGGGCCCATATCTCCATACCGCCAGCTGTTTTGAACGTAAGTGTTGATCCCGTGGGAATATTGGGATAAAAAGTAGCCAACATTACTTCCAAGGAATCAATATATCCGTACAAGGTACAGTCACATTACTAATTAGCTGAACCCCACGTGACCTAGAGCTCACTCGCAAGTAATGTTACCTGATTCTGTTTTTTTAAACAATATACTACACAATACAAAATACAATAAAAAAAATAGGTAAATACTATATTTTTTACAGATATGCGAATGAGCTGTGGTTCACGTGGGGTTCAGCTAATTGGTAATGTGACTGTACCAAGTTTTATCAAAATCGGGTCTACAGTTTTTTTGAACCAAAATCCATAAAAGCAATTTTCTTTTTCTTTTTAGAGTTCCGTACATCTAAGTATACAGGGTGTCCCGTAATGAATGGCCAAGCGGGCACCTACGGATAGAGGACACTGTGCCGGATCAGAAAAACGAAAGTTATGTTCTATGAAAGTCTCTCGGTTTCCGAATGTATGATGTATAGTCACCCTAGTACCAAATAAAAAAAAACTTGCATATTTCATTGAGATTCTGAAAAAGTATAATATGTGGTATTATCAGTATTTAATACCAAATAAATCTATAATATAAAAATGAATCGCAAAATGTGTTGGTAAGCGCATAACTCAACAACGCCTGGACCAATTTGGCCAATTCTTTTTTTGTTGTGTTTGTTTTTGTCAGGAGAAGGTTCTTATGAAAGAAAAAAATTAGAAAGTTGTGCAGAAAATTATTACGCGGGTGAAACCGCGGGGCGCAGCTAGTTTCTAATAAAATGAGCAAGAGCATGCTTTTTGTGAAGTAAAAGTAGTACCAAAATTTACTTTGTTGTACTTAAAATAATTCAAGAAATTTTAGTTCTGAAATTCCCCGAATTCACTATGGAAAAAAAAGGAAAAAAGACAGCTCTAGCTCACTTTAATAGAAATTAATTTTGTATTGAATGCTGGCAATACCACATATTATACCATTTCAGAATCTCAGTGAAATAGGCAAGTTTTTTTTTATTTGGCACTAGGGTGACCATACATTTTTTTTTACACCAGGAAAGGTTAAAGTTCAGATTAAAAAATTAAAAAACAATGAAGTTTGAGTTAAATCTTAGTTTAAAAAAAACTTTCAATGTGTCATAAAAAATATTGTTTGCATTCGATAGCACATTTATCCTGGAATACTATCCAAAAAACAGATGTGGATAATTCCTTCATTTGCAGTTTTGGCATCAAAAAACATAGAGAACGGAGTGAAATTTTTAAATTTCTTTAAAATGGCGGATATCTCGGAAACCGAGAGACTTTCATAGAACATAACTTTCGTTTTTCTGATCCGGCACAGTTTTCTCTATCCGTAGGTGCCCGCTTGGCCATTCATTACGGGACACCCTGTATATTCTATTCATATAAAATGCTTTGTCCTGAAAGACTGACTGACTGACTGACTGACGGATCAACGCACAGCCTAAGCCGCTTAAACTTGGAGGCGGTGTTCTTTATATTACGTAGGCATCCGATAAGAAAGGATTTTTTGAAATTCTACCCTTTAAAAAAGGGCCAAAGTTTGCGTGATTCCTTGGTCCAATCTATTCTAAGCGGACGAAGTCACGGGCAAAAGCTAGTTATAAGCCGGGTACCCACCTAGCGCATAGGCTCGCGCGGCAGCCTCGGTGTCCAGATCGCGAGCGATGGCTCCCGAGGCAGCCTCAGTAGTTTTCTTCAATTTACACGAGGAAGCCTCGCGAGGCAGGCTGAGCCATCATAAGTCCGCGAGTATTCGTTGTTCCCACCTAACGCACAGCGCTCACTGAGGCGCCTTTGAGCGCGTCAAGTTTACCGACAACAGATGGCTCGGGGCCGAGCCGTGCTCGGGCGAGCGAACGCGCGCCCGTGGCCGCCCGAGGCACGTCCACATCAGCCGAGGCATTTGGCTCGCGAGGCTGCCGCGCGAGCCTGTTCGCTAGGTGAGTACCCGGCTATAGATATTATTTGTAAATACCTACTTATTTGACGACTCAGTTGGCACAATGCCGGACTGCCAAACACAGGGTTGCGGGTTCGATTCCCGCCTCAGGCAAGTATTTATGCTTAGATATTTGTCTGTGGTTTAGTTGTTTTTATGTGTTATAAGTATATATTTACAAAAGGAAAGTATATAAGTAGTATATTCGTTGTCTAGCACCCATAACTAAGTCTAGTTACTTAGCTTGGGGCTAGACGGCGATGTGTAGAATGTCCTGCAATATTTATTTATTTAAAGATATATTTAATGTTATATTAAAGGGTGAAACACATGAGGATTGGTATCCTCTGAACGGGAAGCAAGGTGATGGAGTCGAAGGCATGATCAATCTAGTACTCAGTTACTCGGTAAGTTCACGAAGTATTCTTATTACAATAAATAATACGACCGTTGTCACATGGCGGGTGAACGTCTACCTGCGACGTAGAAGGGGGCGGGTTCAATTCCTGCTGTCAATAAAATATATTTTTTATTAACAAAAATTTTTCGTGGTCTGGGTCTTTCTGAGTAGGTATGTATAATATGTAAGTATGTATTTACAAAAAAGTATGTAAGTCCATTATCTGGCTACCATAACACAAGCCTAGTTGCTTAGTTTGAGGCTAGATGGCGCTGTGTGCAAGGTCCCCAAAATGTTGGTTCGATTCCTGGCTAGGGTAGATTTTTTTTAATCTTGAGGTACATGGTTTTTTTTAAATCGATTTCCTAACTTCTTTGAGCAGTTTTAACCGTCTTTTCACCTACTGAAATTACGCCAATTTTAACGGAGGTAGCTATTTTGCCGATATGGACAAATAAATGTTTTTCTATTCTATATGACTAACTAAACTTAAACCCTTTTATTTCAAAACGAGGTTTAAGGATAGTCCGAGATGTGGATTTAAACCTTAGATTTAGACACAGATTTACTCGTGAACTATAGTCTAAACACTATCCCTATAGATAATATAAGGAGCTATAGTTCACGAGTAAATCTGTCTAAATCTAAGGTTTAAATCCACATCTCGGACTATCCTTAAACCTCGTTTTGGAATAAGGGGTATGACGTTTCTATGTGATCTGTGTACAATATGTATTAATTAAGCATCCAAATGAATATATATTTTTTAATTTGACTATGACATGGACCCTACGTTTCCCCCCAGGTGGGTCCAGCGGCGGTGTCTCCGTTCCCCCCGGTCCTAGTGGTCCCCAGTACAGGTATGGGGTACGCAGCCATGCCGATGTACCCCGCAGCCCAGGCTCACCAGCCCCCGCCGCCCCAGCACCAGGTGCAGCCCCAGCAGCCGCCTGTCACCGCTGAACAATTGCAACAGGTAAACAATGACGAAGGTTCGACCCAGTTGGCACAATGGTCACCATGCCGGACTGCCAAACACAGGGTTCGATTCCCGCCTCAGACAAGTTTTTATGCCTAGAAATTTGTCTGTGGTCTGGTTGTTTCTAGGTATTATAAGTATATATTTACAAAAGAAAAGTATATAAGTAGTAATATCCATTGTCTAGCACCCGTAACACAAGTCTAGTTACTTAGCTCGGGGCTAGATGGCGATGTGTGAAATGTCCTGCAATATTTATTATTTACAAGCTGTCCCAGCAAACGTTGTTTTGCCATTAAAAAAAAAAGATAAAAAAGAGTTTCGATTGTCAGACCTAACGAATATACACAAAAATTTCATACAAATCGTTTCAGCCGTTTAGGTGAAGTTTGGCAACTATACCGCGACACGAGAGTTTTATATAAAACCTTCTTCTTGAATCACTCTATCTATTTAAAAAAAACCGCATCAAAATCCGTTGCGTAGTTTTAAAGATCTAAGCATACATAGGGACAGACAGCGGAAAGCGACTTTGTTTTATACTATGTAATGAAGGGATTTATTTATATTGTTCGTTCCATATTCCAGATAGAAGAAATGTTCCCGAGCATCGACAAGGAGGTGATAAGGTCTGTGTTGGAAGCGAACCGCGGCAACAAGGACGCAACCATTAACTCACTTCTACAGATGTCTGAATAGACTAGTACATAAGTATACTATTTATATATAACGGTATGTTACAAAGGGTGAACTAAATTGAGTTTTTTATGTTGGCAAGACTGAGAAAAAGTTGTCGATGGCGCGTATTTGAAACGTCAAATGCAAGTCACTACATAGTATAAAACAGTAGCTTCCTGCTGTCTGTCCCTATGTATGCTTAGACCTTTAATACTTAGCAACGGATTTCGATGCGGTTTTTTTTTAATAGATAGTGATTCAAGAGGAAGGTTTATATGTATAATACATGCATAATATAGCCGTGCGAAATCAGGGCGGGTCGCTAGTTTTAAATAAAATATTTAAGACATGAATCACATAACTACTGCTCAACGTGTTAAAACTGTTCAGAGAAATAAGAAATTCATCTTTATCGCAACTTTTTTTTACAGTGTTGCCAACATTGGAATTTTAATTTTAATCACCCTATATAGACCAGGGCCGAAGCCTTCAAAAATGATAAAAAATGAAAAAAAATCACAGTAGGATGGAACCCATTAGAAAAAAAGGGGAATATGATAAAAATGAAAGGAAAAATAAATTACGGTCGATCCGAGTTCGGGAAGTGGGGGGGGGTTTTAAGGGTAAAAAATGGTTTATCTTGATTTCCGGCAAAACTACAAGTCCTATGGAAAAAAGTTAAATGGCAAAGTTGTAGGTAATAAAAAGATCTACAACTTTTGTTTTACAATTTTTTCACATAACCTCAAAATTTAGGTGAAAAATTCAAATAACCCAGTTTTTGGTTTTTTATTTTTATCTTTTTCAAAAATGTTTTTTTTTCTACGAAATTTGGTGAAAAGTTACTTTATTATGTCCCAAATACACTGTAATTTATTTGATATCCCCCTCCCACTTCCCGAACTCGGATCGACCGTAATTTATTTTTCCTTTCATTTTTATCATATTCCCCTCCTTTTCTAATGGGTTTCATCCTACTGTGATTTTTTTTGGTTTCAAAAATTATCGACCCTGGTCTAATACTTTATTCTCATGTTATAAAGGTTGTTTTTATAAATCTGGCTAAATGCATTCAACGGGTAATCTAAAATGCATCTATTTCAATAATCAAAGAGTTGATATTGGTTAATCAGTTTGACACTTTGACAGTAGAAATCATGTTTAATGTCATATATCAATTTTGTTTTTGTTGTGCAAGTCAAATAAAGACATTCCAATACATCTATTAAAAATAGTACATTGTTATCCTAGGTGTGAAAGTCACTCATTACAAGTCCCGAGACGGAGTTTGGCGCCCGAGCGTAGCGAGGGCGCTAATAGTTCGAGGGACTTAATGAGTCTTTCACCCGAGGTAAACACTATGCTTTTCATTACGAATAATACATAAAATTCTTCCTAACAACGAGAGTGAATGAGAGACTCCATACTACCTGATCCTCTTACAAGGTTGGGACCAAAGAGGTTATATACATGTAGTGTTATTCTTTGGTGTTACTTAAAGCAAGGAGGTTAGGTTTTTAAAGTTCCTTATGCGTAATGTTACTGATACTGGCTACATGCACATTGCACAAGTCGTGCGAAGCCATAATTTGACATGACAGCTGTCAGTGAAAGAGAAAAGCCCTAGGGCTGGAAATTTTATTTTCTACACGCTCTTCATGCATCTTTAGACCTACTTTCGGAGTATGAGTAATGAAAAATAACCTTTATTGCATCGGAATAATACATTCATTGCATTATCAACGAAAGTCAATGTTCCTCGCAGATTACAGACTTTCTGTACTCAATACGGTATAGCACGTGGTGAGGCTTGTGTTTGGTGACAAGCGTATTCACAATAAACTGTATGCGTTTGCATAGTGCGCGCGAATGCATTGAGCCGCAAATACTATACTAGAGTGAACAAAATTGACCAATCATAGGGCCGCATTTAGCGCAATGCGTTCACTAATCCAAAAGCAACTGGAGTACCGTTTGAGAATACGGGCGTAAGAGACCTCACCGGGACGTCATGGCGACCTCGCCGGCTACGTATCCATCGTTACTTCTGGCTACTCTAGGTCGCCAATTGGAGTTGCTACTGGCTACTGTCTGTCACAATAAACAGTTGCGTCCTTCCTCTTTGGCGACTTGTTGGACACCGAGTGAGTGAGGCGCAGCTTATGGCCCCTCTACATGATGGACCATCATGCAGGCATCATCCACTAATATGGGCCAACATCTAAAGGGCATAGTGTGTCGGATGGCTTATGATTCGTGGGATGGCGACTGGATGGCGACGGTGTCGGTTTTTCGGTCGCACATCAAAGGAAGTGGGCAACGATGGCTGAACGTGGCCATCGTGTAGTTGCGTTTCAACAATCGCATGGCCATCTCGTTGGTCCAGGGCTGGGCCATCATGTAGAGGGGCCATTACACGTATACATTGGTGGCGACGCTTCGTCTCGCCACCAACAGAAGGCGTCACTGAGCCGACCTAGATCGCGCAAGCGAAGTTTTTCTGAAGATAAGCTTATAAACCTACCGGGTACAACATGCCCGGTGGAAGATCTTCGGAGGTACGTATATCACCAACTACCTCCAAACATTTAAATAGCTAATGTAGCTTACATCGCCAGGAAGCCAGAGTATCTAGTCTCCACAAAGCCAGGTAATTTAACTTCAATATAACTCCTCTCAGCTGGCAGAGCTGATCGCCCGGCGGTTTCTTCATACATTTTTAATATGGCGCCATCTAGCGGAGCAGTTGATGAATTAATTAGTTGGATACTTAGCCGGCGAAGGAAATAAGGCCCTAAATCAATCCGCATTCTGTGAGGACATGAACACATGTATGCTTGCTTGAAATAATCGTTATATTTTACTACTAGACGTAACTAAAATAAGAATATGATATGAAAAATGTTAAAAGCTGCATCTAGGGATAGAAAACAGCAAACGGACGGCTGGGTCCACAAGGATCGAGATCCAAAGGTACAGTTGATCCAAATAGCCCAAATCTCGATCGAAAAGTGGTTTAGATGGTGTGATAATTTACTCCCTTATTTATAAAAAATATTCAATAGAACAAGTATAAAATAAAAACATAAATGCTATTAAACCCGTGAAATCTCCCCCTTTTTAAGACACTTTGAGTCCGATTTCTAAAAATTGGCCCATTATTTGACTTACAATTGTATAACTTAATTCTGGATATATGCACAGCCCGTGAGAAGCCAAAATTAATAAATAAAACTAGTTAAGAACAAATAAAAAAGCGAATCTAAGTGAAGCGATTGAGAACGACTCTTATTTTAATTTATAGCTGGTTTTATGTGTTTTGCGCCGATCTCACACATCTGTCATATTTCAAAGTGCAAAAGAGAAAAATCATTTTTATGGCTTTTTAAATATTTATCTATGAATAAAGGGGGTATACCAATATTAAATATTACAATAAAAAGTCAAAAAAACCTATTTTATTTAGTAACTTTGTAAAGAAAATTAATATTTAATTTATTATTCGCGTATCAACGGTGCTTATAATTTTATCGATTTATTTTGCTCAAATTATTATTTATCTCCTGGCAACATTGCACTGTTTTCATTAACGCTACTTAGCGGGTGATTAGTTAATCTATATCATCACAAAATGTGAAATGTAATTCATGGAATCTACTTATAGTGATATTATCATGTTATATAATTTTTCTAACTTATTCACTTTTTTTATTTCTATTTTATATGTATTTAGTCAATTGTTTTCGAAATCGACTTTTTTTATCAATCAATTACTCAAAGGACTTGTTTCAAACGCCTTGATAGATGGCGCCAAGAAAGGTAAAAAAAATTAAAGATGTCAGTAAAAAATCAATAAGACAAGGCTGGATGAGTTCACTCAGCAGTATTTGCCTACCCTGTTTGGGTTAAATTAACAAAGATATATCATTCTCTTGGCCAAAGACCCGAGTGGAGTATTTGGAGTATAAAGCCCGCCATCTATCGAAAGATTTAGGAAACTAATATTTTAATTTAAAAAAAATCTTATTGGCACTATCCTAGGATATACCACACATAGACTTAAAAACCGCACTGAATCACATTGTAAACTAAAATATGCCTTATATTGTTAGATGTAAAGTCTATTATTGTAATTTACAGTCGGCAACAAAATTGCAGACCCACCGTAGAGCTCTAAATTTCTGTTTTTTAAATGTTTTCATTCTAATTATTTTGTTTGTGTAATAAATTCATGAGTTGAAAGTCTTTAACTCAAGGAGGACTTTAGAATGTGTTTCCAATCCTTTGTACTGTATTATTCCAGTGGCAAATTGCCGAAATTATGGGCCACCATGGCGCTTTGCAATCTCGATTTTACTAAACCTAGATTTAGACAGAAAGATAAAACCTTGATTAAAATTGTGTCAAAACTGTATGAACAAGTCTAGGTATAATTAAATCGATATTATGCAATTAATAAAATAAAAAATTGATTCTAAGGTGGAAATGCACTTTTGTTACCTTACTGTACCTAATACAGTTTCTTAAGTATTTTACTATTTTAAAATGGTTTTGGGGATGTAACATTTAAGTATCGAGCCTGGCATAGTAGTCACTTCAACTTTTTTTTTTTGCTTGGTCGCATTTATAATCTGTGTAATGAATAATGGCCGGCCTCTGAAAACACAATATGATGGCATTGTATATTTAAAAACATTTTAGATCGAGTCGCGAGTGAATAGGTATCTTTTAGGAGAGCGTGCTATATCTTAGGCCGCATCGTCACCTCCCATCAGGCAGGTGTGATTATGGTCAAACGCTGACCTATCATATGTAAAAAAAGGTTTCATAAATTGGCAGACGTTTACTATGCCAGAATGTCACATCCCCTTCCTCATGTATATGATTAGAAAAGGGCACATTTTATAGTGTATATCCTAGCTTGATTCGGCTGAAACGTGCCAAATTATTTGCCATCAGCAATGTTAGCTTCAACTATATTATTATTAAACGTGTTTTACCTACCAATAAAACACATATTAAACCACTTACCTGATTTGAAGCATAAACAATATGAGATAGTCGTCTCTCTTTGCCTCTCTTTCTTTCCTGTATACCTAGCGTGTGTATCTATCTCTGTCGCACATCCCCACTCCACGGCCTAGGCAGCCAGGCGCTCTGCGCGCTTGGGATCGTCATTGGCTCTTTTGTAAAGGCAGGCAGCCATTTAGTTATGCTTCAAATCAGGTAAGTGGTTTAATATGTGTTTTATTGGTAGGTAAAACACGTTTATTAAACCCCTGTACCGTGATTTGAAGCATAAACAATATGAGAAGTGTTTATTATCGCCTGGCCGTGGGAGACGCCAATGTGATATAACTAATTGCTATAGGTTGTATGTAAAATATGATTAGATGTTGGTAATCACTTAACTAATAGGTGCGACAGGTTAACATTATTAAAAGAAAATTATATAACTTGTTTTATTCATACTAGTAAATAAAGTAGGTACCTGTGTAGGTAAATCAATAAAAAATCAATAAGAAGTATAAGTACTTAACAAATTAAAAGTTATTTACTTTTGCAAAAACAAGTGATTGGTAAGGATGTAATAAAATTTGTATATAAGAATTTAATTAGCTAATAAAGAATCAACCTTAATCAACTGGTTCGAACAATCTGTTCAACGGGTTGCTTTGGGCTGACATTACTTGTCGCCTATAAAATTTAGCAAATGTATTTCCATTTCTCCAGTTACCTTTCAGCAGGATATCATCAATTGGTACATTATCTATCCAACTTTTTGAGGCGACTGCAGCACGAATGCTTCCTGGAGTAGCAGACAAACCGGCTGACTTGAGACTGGACTTAATCCAACCTGCTATGATGGACTTCGATGCTGGTCTCGGTATACCACAGGCAGTCAAAAACAAATTATGCACTTTCGCTAACTCTCGTCGCTCCGACGACAGTGTCCTCAATTTTTTGATCCAAAAGACAGGGTCAAGTTGTGAATTATTCTCGTTATGTAACAGTTTCCAACCAGATTGACGGTATGAGGCGTTGTCTGTTTTCGATCCATATTCGGGCCAGAAGATTACTTGATTTTCTTCTATTATGCAATGTTCTTCGTCGATACTCAAAAGTGTGAGATCGTGGACTCTTCTTCCGGAGCATAACATTAAAAGCATAGCCAGATGTTTAGATGTCTCGTATAGACTTTTGGTTAAAGTATTAGCTTTGGCTAGGTGAGTTGCTACAATGTCCAAGTCCCATATCGGGGGTTTAGTTAGTTTGGGGTGTCGTAGCGATATTGCTTTCAATGCATGCCTTACTATATTGTTTTCTGATAGCCTTGCTGAATCCGACCCGCACATAGTAACTACAACTGATTTGTGAAGCAGAATTGTGTTATAAGCTAATTTTTCAGTAGTATGAAGGTCTATTAAAAATCGGGCAAGCTGAGGTCCTGACGGACTATAGGCATCAATATTATGTTTGTTCGCCCAGGCAATCCATCTTGTCCATGCTGGTTTATATGTGCGTAAGGTGGAGGATCTCCATGAAGTCTTAAGAAAGTCTATTTGTTCCATCGACCATCCAGTCAATTCCTTTGTCCACCCCCACACTTCCATACTTCTAAGGTCATGTCCTTGGCTCTGGGAAGAGGTTGTCCCGTCGCCGCATCGATCAAAACTCTCTGAGGATCTCGTATCGTGAAAGGTTTGTCCAGCGCTCGATTCCTGATGTCCGGCCTCCAAAACACTCGTTCCCATCTCGGGGCCACTATCAGATATATTCCTTTGGCATTGTTCAGGTGATTCAATACCCTGGGCATCAGGCAAGGAGGCGGAAATACCCAAGCTAGACGAAAATTCCAATGGTGAGAGAACGCATCGTAGAGGTGAGCTTTCTTGTCTGTTAGGTCTATTGAGCAGTACTGTTCCACTACATGAGCTTTCTGGGATGCGAATAAGTCTATTGATGGGACGCCCCATTTGGCAAATATGATCCTGGTAGCTTCTGGTAGGAGATGCCACTCCGGTGAGGTCTTGTGCCGAGATAGATGATCGGCTTCGCAATTGTACATGCCCGGTATGTAGTAAGGGATCAGGCTGATCTTGTAAATGTCTAAGATTTGAAAAATTTTGTACGTTATTTCCATGAGTGATTCCGATCTTGTCCCTCCCTCGTTCCGGAGGTATGCTAGGGATGATCTGTTGTCTGATTGTACGAGAACAGTTTGGTTGGCCAGTTCGACACATCTGAGCTGTAAAACCTTGTATACAGCCAGTAACTCCCTTTGATTGCTGTGGAGCTGATTTTCGTGTGGCAGCCATGTGCCGGACATATCCTGATTGTTGAGGCGAGCGCCCCAAGCAATTTCTGCTGCATCCGTTGTTAGGAAGTATGTAGGTGGGCTCACGTGTATTGTTGATGGAAGTTCGCAGCTGGTTAACCACCACTCGAGTTCGATATTTACATCGGGAGCAATGAGGAACCGTTGATCGTTTTCCGGTAATGACACGGAGTACTTTTGAAGATTCCGTATGTGTAGTCGTCCTTGGGGGATTACAAAACTCGCAAAATTTAGGAGTCCAACGAGGGAAAGTGCTTCCGTTTGATTCATCTTTTGACAAATCAGCGTGTCCCCTATTGTTTCTTTTATAGTCCTTACTTTTTTCTCGGGTAACTTTTTCAGATTGGCCCAGGGATTCCAAGTTATGCCGAGATATTCGAGCTCTTTCTGCGGATTGATAATTGATTTCGTCATATTGACCTGCCATCCCAGATGTTGTAGGAGGTGAACTGCGTATTGTGCCTGACTGATCAGAATAGACCTGGACTGATTTGCCAATAGGAAATCGTCTAAATAAACAAGAATTCGTATGCCTTTGTTTCTTAGGATTTGCGCAATCCAAGCTGTGATAGAAGCGAAAGCGCTTGGAGCAGAACTTAGTCCGAACGGAAGGCATGTCATTTGCATTATTTTTTCTTTGTAAATAAGTCTCAGGAATTTTCTGTGATTTGGTGAAATGCGTACGTGAAAGTACGCTTGAGAAATGTCGATTTTTGCAAGCCAATCTTGACGTTGTAGAAAATCTGGAACTTTGTAAACGGATACTAGACGAAAGTTCGGTGTGTAAACGTAATTGTTCAGTCCTTTTAGGTTGAATATCGGGCGCCAAGTGCCGTCTCCTTTTGGTCTTAGGAATATTTTGGACAAAAAACTTGGATCGGTTTGCGCAACCTCGAGCACATGGTCGGTTTCCATTTGAGTAATAATCTTTGTCATTTCTGGCGAGACAGGAGTTCGATAAGCAGAGCTGGACCGATTTGGATCCACTAGGGGTGGTTTTAGTACAAAAGGAATGCGATATCCTTTGATCATTTGCAGAATGTGTCTTGGGGCCCCCAGTTTCTCCCAGTTGTTTATAAAATGCTGCAGTTGTCCCGCTCTGAAGGGTCTCGAGTCAGAATTTCCTTCGTTTATTCTGTGCTTCTCGGTAGGAAGGCGAGGCGTCACGTTTTCGAGTTTTCTGAGGCGCTGTGTTTCGCTGATTTCCTCTACGGTTACGAAAATTCGCACGACCAGCCTGAGCCGTCGAACGGTGCATACTTGCATTATATGGTTGCTCCTGCGCGGAGTTAAATCTCTGTCCGTTACCATGACAGAAATTGTGCGGTTTTGGACCGTTACGCCCACCCTGCGCGGGTGCGTTATAATTATAGTTTACCCAACCTTGCGCAGGTTGTGTAGTACAAGAATCAGATGGGTAATTACCAGTATGCGCAGATTGATAACGGGGTCTTTGTTTAAACGCCCTTCTAACGCCGCCTACTTTTTCTAAGGCACTTGTAAAGCCTTGTGCCGAAAACAGATTCGTATTTGAGGGTGGTATCTTTCGCAGTACGTTTTTTACTAAGGGGTCACGAACCGAAGCCAAAATTTTTGAACGTCTCTGCTCAATAAAGTCTGCGCGACGACCACAAGTCATTTGCAATAAATCGTTTGATATTTTGTAGTAATCACCTTTAAAAATACTGTTAATTTTGTCACATATCATATCATGACTTAAATTCTCTGGACTGCGCGTCCAGGTCAGGAATTCACGAAAACCTTCTTGTAAGGTCTCTTGTTGTTTCACTATAGCCTTAGTTAGAGCAGCGTAGGCTCTTTCCGCATATGCCAAGTCAGGAGCATTATCAAACATAGTAATTTCGTCGTTACAGTCTAAACTTGTATAACCCGGAGTGCTAAGGTATGGTTTTTGAACCTCGGAAAAGCGAACCTCGGTCCATTCTGGCAGATCGAACCTTTGAAGGCGATTTAATGTTTTAATATGTTCATCTGTGGTTTTAGGAATTGTACCCTCTTTTAAAGAGGTACCCACATCAAAAATAAAATCATGAGATTTATTTTCACCATCACTAAAAGTTTCGTACATGTCACCGCTAACGTTACAATCTATTTCCGGACAACAAGCGTGTTGTTCGTTTGGAATTTGAACCTGACTTCGTAATTCGTGCACTTCACTAACCAATTTTTTAAGCAAATTACGCTGGCGATTGCGTCGCTTACGCTTATAATGTTTCTTTTTCCTACGTGGCGCGGAAGAATCAGAAGAAGTGGATGAATCGAAGGATGTAGAAGAATCAGATTGCACTGATCGTGGTTTACTTGGACCGGGTTTTGGGTCATTTCGCGATTTACTTGGTCCGGGTTGTGGGCCATTACTACACGGTTTACTTGGACCAGGTTGTTGGTCATTATTAATCACTTCTGGGTTACTCATTATGGCACTCAACTAAAACAAAATCCTTAAACACACGCAAATTCGAAACAGAACACTATTAAGTTAAACACGAACGGAAAAACCGTTAATTTTTTTAAAATCACTCAAATAATTGAGGGTAGATAATTTACAATAACAAATTATTTTATTTAAAATGTAAGATTCACTTTGAAAATCAAATGAATTATGATTATAAAGGTAAAATATTAATAAATCAGGAAAGATTTAGGTATTATATGCACTTTTTAAAAGAATTGTTCACATACCTTTTGCTGAGGTGTTCACTCGCCGAGGCAAAAGACGCCAATGACGATCCCAAGCGCGCAGAGCGCCTGGCTGCCTAGGCCGTGGAGTGGGGATGTGCGACAGAGATAGATACACACGCTAGGTATACAGGAAAGAAAGAGAGGCAAAGAGAGACGACTATCTCATATTGTTTATGCTTCAAATCACGGTACAGGGGTTTAATGTTGTATTAATTTGTAATTTTACAATGTATTAAATGAATAAATTATTATGACTATTATAATAATGTTGTTTTGTTTTACTTAAAAATAAGAATTTACAAAGTAAATGTACGACTTTTGGATTTTGTATCCTAAAGGCCTATCCGCACAGCTCAGTGGCGACACAGTGACGGCACAGTGACGACAGTTCCGTACCGTACCGTGCCGTGAAGGTCTATCCGCACAGCTCAGTGACGACACAGTGACGGTACAGTGATTTTTAGTACTCTATCGCAAGGGTTGCCATAACTTCAATGCGCGAGTCCAACTCGCACTTGGCCGGTTTTTAAATTATATTATGTAAAAAAATGAGAGCGAGCAAAGATAACGACCGCAACATTTCCGATATTTTGACTGCAGTTATAAGGAAAATGAATGTACCTAGGGGTCGATCGTCAAAAAACGTGATAAATACGGGCAACACACGACCAATTCAATTAACTTTTCGTCGGCCATCTTGAAACACTGCGACCGTGTCAGGCAAAATATTGTCCGCTACAAATTCACGCCGGATCACGGCAAGCGTCAGAGCAGCACTGACAGCACTGAACATCACTGTCAGCACTGAACATCACTGTCACTGACCAGTACGGATAGTCTAGTACAAAAAGTATGAAACAATATCATTTTTCACTGACACTGATGGAAAATCACGGTACGGCACTGTGTCGGCACTGCGTCGTCACTGAGCTGTGCGGATAGGCCTTAATACTTACCAATATTATAAATCCGTTTTGTTTGTTTGTTCCCGCTTCAAACGACTGAACCGATTTGGATGAATATCGGAATTTAGGGGATGCAGGACTTAAGACGACCCTGTTGGCACAATGGTCACCATGCCGGACTGCCAAACACCGCCTCAGGCATGTATTTATGCTTAGATATTTGTCTGTGGTCTGGTATTCTATGTATTATATAAATATAAATTTACAAAAGAAAAGTATATAAGTTGTCTAGCACCCATAACACAAGTCTAGTTACTTAGCTCGGGGCTAGATGGCGATGTGTGGAATGTTCTGCATGAATATTTATTTATCAAGGTTGTACTCTTTGTGAAATGTAAGTGAACTTTTTCCTAGGGTTTTTCCAAAAGGGTGAAATGGCGAGAGAAACTATAATAGTCACAAATAAAACAGTCGAAATAAAAGATAAAAGTTACATTATTTACACATTTATTTCACATATACTATGAACTTTTAACATTTTTTTTCTTTTTCTTTAAATTAACAGAACTTTCTCTATTCATAACAATATCTGCCTTTCGTTTAATCTTACTAACTTTACCGATAACATTCTTAAATCTATCATCGTTTTTCATTAAGGTTTTGTTAACTTTCTTGATTCCCTCTTTTATCGACGAATCTATATTTTCTTCGGTGTCTTCAACTCTGTCCGTTTGTTTGTCCGTCGGTTTTAATTGAGATTGTAGTTCTTTTATTTTAGCTAGTTTCGCCTTTTTCGCGGCTTTTATCCGTTTCCGTCGCATTTCTTCGAGTCTGTAAAGAAAAGTAAATATGTAATATCATATCATCACTACATAGTTTAAAACAAAGTCGCTTTCTCTGTCCCTATATCCCTATGTATGCTTAAATCTTTAAAACTACGCAACGGATTTTGATGCGGTTTTTTTTAATAGATAGAGTGATTCAAGAGGAAGGTTTATATGTATAATACATGCATAATATAGCCGTGCGAAGCTAGTTACATATATTTTACCTTTTTTTAAATTATTTTTTTTAACCGATTGCAATTATACTCTGTATGTTAGATAGCTAGAGACCTGTATTAACATATAGGCTACTTTTTATCCCGATATTCCCACTGGATTGGGAGTTACGCGGGTGAAACCGCGGAGCGCTGCTATACTGCTAATACTCGTCGACATAACCGTTCCACATGACGTTAATCTCGTAAAGGCCGAAAAGGACAAAGAAACTAAGTACTTGGACTTGGCCCACGAGATTACCGCCATGTGGGACGTTGATTCGACGAGTGTTGTTCCGATAGTTGTATCGGCAAATGGACTAATAGCGAAGAGCCTTGATCAACACCTCAAGAGGCTCTCGCTGGATGGTTGGGTCAAGGGTCAGATCCAGAAGGCAGTCATCTTGGATACGGCACGTATTGTTAGAAGATTCCTCTCTCTGCGGCTCTAACCATCGGTAGCCTGGGCCCTGCCTCGCTGCCGACGGTCTTCTAGGTTTAGGTTTTTATAATGATTTACTGTTTTATATGCAAAATTTATACATTATTTTTAAGACTTGTAAATTAAATTTTATTTAGGTTAGGTTAGCTTAGATAGAATTAATAAATAAGTTTTATAGTGATGTATATATTTTGTAATCAGTTTGTTTTTATAAAAATTTAAATTTAAGAAAAATAAATGAATTGGAGATCATAATGGTACGGAACCCTTCATGCGTGAGTTCGACTCGGACTTTACCGGTTTTTAGGGTTCCGTACCTCAAAAGCCAAAAAAAAGAAACTCTTATAAGATCACTTTATTGTCCATCTGTCTGTCTGTTTTCTTAATAAGAGTACATAAAGAGGTCGCTCACCCCTCCTCCATCATATCAGGGTCGACGCCCGCCTGCAGCCACCGCTTCACCCTGTAATTCTTCTTCCTCTGTTCAAACTCTTCATTATCCAACTGAGCTTCTTGCTCGCGACGTGTCACGCTCACCGTCGTAAATACTTTTACAGCTTCGTCATCTATTACACAGAAAAATATAACTTTTCAAAGCAAATCTACTCTAAGAAGGTCCAATGCCAAAATAAAATTTGGCCACCCTTTGATCCTTTAAAAAAAAAGATCTAAATTGAATCAAAAAAGTTATGTCGCATGTCAAAATAATCCAGGATGACGATGGATGGTGGGAAATAGCACTTATTTGTGAAATATGATTGGAAATCACATAAAATAGATATATAACGATACATAAGCTAATAAGTGTAATTTTTTTATAATGGAAGAAAGAAAGCCTTTGTCCTGCAATGGGATAGTGTGGGCTTATTTTTCCCAATGCTGGGCAAATGCCTCCGTAACATTATTCCAAGCAGTTCGGTCCTGGGCTAGGTTTGGCCAGTGTCAAATGCATCGAGATCGTCTTGCCATCGGCATCGTTCCCTACGTCCGTGTTCCAGCACTCAATGAGTGATGACCTTAGCTCATCGGTCGGGATACATTCGACTCACGTGACCCGCCCAATCCCACTTAAGGTTGGTAGTTTGACTTCCTACATCGGCTATCCCGATCTTCGACCAAAGAGTAGCGCCCCGTTTCACACCGAGCATGCCGGGCTAAATAAATAAACAGTGTCTTACCATCGATAGTATATTCGGTGAGTTTAGTATTAATTTTGTCTTCAATAAGTCCCAACCGGAGTATATCGTGTGGTGTTATCAGAGATATCGCCATACCGGTTCTGCCAGCTCGAGCTGTTCTACCTACCCTGGAAAACAATATAATATAGGTGCAATAAATGCAGATGATGATGTTCTTCTTCTAGCTGTTCCTGACCACTCCTCTTCTTTCAACCACAACTCCTTTACCGCTCGCGGTGTACAACTGTGGAATGCTCTGCATGCTTTCGTTCGGCAATCCAAATCTTTGGCGGTTTTTAAAGCCAATGTGTACAACCTGTGTATTGACCCACGTTCGGTTGGTGTAGCGGGTGGTGGCTTATACCAGTCACACAACTAAAGACATATCTCTAACATGTTGAAAATAATAATCACACTGGGTACTTTTATTTCAAGTATTTATGTTTGTGTAACGTTTAATAGAAGGTGGTATAAGTCCAATACTGGTTTATAGTATCATTGAAGCGCACTGATAGTGGACTTATGACGCATACTGTACAGAACGTGAAATAGGGATTTGTATGTCTCAGATATTAGTATTCTGGAATGTTAGACTTACCTATGCACATACTCCTTAGGTTCCAAGGGCAGTTTATGGTTAACAACTAAATCGACGGTAGGTATATCTAGGCCTCTCGCAGCGACATCTGTGGCCACTAGCGTACACTTCAAGTTGCTCCGGAACTGCGTGAGCGCAGCGACACGTTCCTTCTGCCGCATGAAGCCGTGGAGGCAGACGTTGTCCATTGATATGGCGTTTAACATCATTGATATTACTTGACATTCTCTGGAAAATATTTTGGGATATTTTAAGTAACGCGATCAACCTCTAACTAAGGAAATATTTTGCTGTAGTAGGAGAAAAAGGCTTCTTATAAAAAAAGTGGCTGTGACATACGGCAGACAGACAGACATGACGAATCTATAAGGGTTCCGTTTTTTGCCATTTGGCTACGGAACCCTAAAAATGTCATTGTTACCACAATTATAAAATACTAGCTGCGCCATGCGGTTTTACCCACGTCTATATTCTTTAAAAATGATAAATAGGCGAGATGAGGAATAGGCTCCGAAACTACTGAACCGAAATTTATGAAACTTGGTATGAGGATAAATTGATTCATTGGGAATAAATTAGGCTACTTTTTATTCCAATATTCCCACGGGATCGGGAGTTACGCGGGTGAAACCGCGGAGCGCAGCTTGTTCAGGAAATATATAGAAGGACACATTTTGTATGGAGAAAGCCCGCATCCTGCACCAATCGTCTGAACCCAAAACTTAAGAAAAAGCTACTAACTTCTTAGTATCAGTGAAGACAATAACATGTGAGCTAGGTTTACTCTCCCTATACTTCCGCAAGGTCTGCACCAAGTATACGTCTCGAGCGTACGCCGGACACACTACGTAACGCTGATCTAGTGTTGATACTGTCATTTTATCATCAGATTCTGTCCATATTTTTAGTTTCTGTAACAAAATTAAGTTAACTTAAGTTAATTTAAAATTATTTATTTAATACTATGCTTACAAAAGCACAAAACATCATCATCACCCAAGCACTGATCCACAATTGTGGGCAGGAGGGGCATTCCCACAGCCCTAATAGACTTCTAATGTTACTATTTCATGGTTTTTTGGGGTTGATAGGCTGATAATGATCCATGTTATGTTATTACATATATCAATTAATTAACTGCGCCCCGCGGTTTCACTCGCGTAAGTCCCGATCCCTTGGTAATATCGGGATAAAAAGTAGCCTATGTGTTAATCAAGGTTTTCAGCTATCTAGGTACCGAGTTTCATCGCAATCGGTCCAGTAGTTTTTGCGTGAAGGAGTAACAAACATACATACACACAAACTTTCACATTTATAATATTAGTAGGATAGTTTAAAAATTTTATCCCGATGCCTAAACTACGCAGGTAAAACCGAGCGACGCAGTAAATTTACAATAATAAAGTCAAATCTACATTATGCAACATATTAAACTAACCTCTTTATTCAACGGTAGCAGCTTCGAATCCCTGACATCTTCCGTGATGGTTGCAGAGAACATCAAATTCTGTCTCTTAGGTGGAAGCGCACCAAATATTGTCTCGAGGTCCTCATGGAATGATTCACTGAATAACCTGAAATAAATAAGATTAAAATAATATTAGCAGCCTGCTACACCCAAGGATGTATCCTCATTATAGGTTTTATCAAAAACGGTAGTTTCAGAGATAAAAATATATATTTTCTCTTGACAATAGATGAAACTTCTTTGGGTTTTGAAGATTTTAGTATGATGCCTGATTGTCTGCCATTTTGCATTTTTTTTATTCGGCTATTGTCAATAAATTTATATCTAACCACAAATATAAAGTGGAAATCTCGTAATTTGAAGATCCTATGAAAATGAAAATAACTAGCTCCGCTCCGCGGTTTCACCCGCGTAACTCCCGATCCCGTGGGAATATCGGGATAAAAAGTAGCCTATAACCTTCCTCGATAAATGGACTATCCAACACAAAAAGAATTTTTCAATTCGAACCAGCAGTTCCTGAGATTAGCGCGTTCAAACAAACAAACAAACTCTTCAGCTTTTCATATTATATATAAATCTCGTGTCACAATGTTTGTCCTCAATGGACTCCTAAACCACTTAACCGATTATAATAAAATTCGCACACCATGTGCAGTTCGATCCAACTTGAGAGATAGGATAGCTTACATCTTAATTTATCCCGATATTCCCACGGGATCGGAAGTAACGCGGGTGAAACCGCGGAGCGCAGCTATAATATTATATAGTATAGATTAACAAAAACAATTTAAAATAATACACTCTATATAGCATTACACCCACTCTCAATAACGACAATTCAATAATTAAAAATACTTTAAAAATTAATTAAATTGCACAGCCAGACTGTGTAAGTTCTTTTGTCGTTTTATTATCCTAGGCTGTAATAAACTTGAAACTTTCTAAGAAATTCGTTCTTTTGTTCGCAAATTGGAATTGCTTGCACGTGTAAACTGATGTTAGTAAGAGTAATGAATTATCTATACCTACATTATCATATTCTTTACAAAATTTCAAACTGTGAACATGGCAAGTAAGAGAAAATCACTGTGTATTGACGAAAAGTTTAACTGATACGCGTAATAAAGGCGGGAGAGAAGATAAGTGATGTTGGCAGACTAGCACTAGTCTGAAATAAACTTTTTCTATTACCGATTTTTCTTTTCTCCATTTAACAACAACACAGTCCCTTGAGTGTCGTTATATAGAGTTTAGACTGTATGTAATAATTTTCATTTTGTTTTTATGCTGCAGTTTGCAGCTGCTTTTAGTTTTTATCTATCCATAATTTTTAATAATTCACTTAGTTTTTATGACCTACCTGTCAGCTTCATCCAGCACCAAATACTTGATCTTCTTCAGCGAGAAGGTATCACAGCCTGTGATATGATCGGCCAGCCGGCCCGGCATGGCCACAACTATGTGCGGTCTTTTGGCCAGCTTGAGAGACTCTTCCAGTTGATCCGAACCACCAGTCACAATACATACTCGTAGTTTTAATGGTTGGCCTAGGATGCTGAATTGATCTGCTATCTGCAATTATATGGTATTTTTATATTTTTAAACTATCGGTTAACCATGTAGTGACTGCATCAGGTGTTGCTTAGCCTGCACAACCATTTATAGTTAGCATTTGTCACTTTTCAACTTATAAACATGAGCATTGAGACTTGATAATTAGATTTTTATTTTTCATTCATAAATGGCATGGATCAAATGAACAAGACATTGAATGACCATTCGAATTTAGTAATTGCCTTTACATTTTTTCACTATGCCCTTTGATTGTATGATTAACTGATGTAATCGTTGATGTAGGGCCACAAAATGGTGAATTGGAGTATGTCAGATTCTAACCAAATATGTTACAACTTCTTTTTACTACTTAGACATATTTGTTAATTTATTATAAAACTAGCTGTTGCCTGCGACTTCGTACGCGTGGTAGTTTTGTTTATACATAGGGACAGACAGCAGGAAGCGACTTGGTTTTTACTCCTATCAAGTTTTATCAAAACCGATCTAGTTGTCTCAGCATATACATTACAATCAAAATAGTATTAGATAGGTATGTACATACCTGATAGGCCAATTCATGTGTAGGAGTCAATATCAGGGCAAAGATTCCATAAGGATCTTCAGCTAGATGCTGCAGTATTGGCAAAGCAAATGCAAAGGTCTTCCCTGAGCCAGTCTTAGCGGCTCCTATACAGTCTTCTCCAGCCAAAATGCTTGATATGCAACCTTTTTGGATTGGCGTTGGCGTTCTTATACCTAAAAATGTAACCAATAAAATAATGACTAAAACCAAAGGTTTTAACAAATATATAAAAGGTTTTCATGATTGTAATAGACAAAGTTGACTAAATTTTCCCTGCTATAAGAAAATATGCGAGTTTTTAGTAATTAAATCTGTGTAAACATACCAAGATTGAAAAGTTGCTTGATAAGCCAAGTTTTTACTCCCAGCGCAGCGAATTCCTTGCCATCGTTTTCGTCCATTTTAAATAAGTAAGTGGATTACAGTGAGAATTTATGTAATTTTACAGCAAAATCGTAATGAAAACAGTTTACTAAATCACTTTTTGAAACACCACATGGCACTGTTTTGCTCAGCTGTTTTGATTGTCACGAAAACGTCAATTTTTTTCTAGCAGTCAATGTCTGATGGTTTATTTTTTTACCTTTAAACGGACAGGCAAAAAAACCTATATAGCCTCTTCAGCGATATTTCATTTTTTCCTATCTTTCATCGATCTTCTAGAAATTCACTCCTTAACGAAACTCCGGCTTGGAGTTTTGTGAAATAACTTGAAAAACATTGAAAACATAAAAAATAATATGTTTAGAACGTACTTCATATAACGTCACCTATCAGTGTTGTCAGCCCTACGGATATTACGTATATATCCGATTTTGGATAATACAAACTTTCATGAATTTTCTCTATGTTGATAGTTCAGCTTATAATTGGCAAGTTTTGTGGAATTTTACTAACTTTTTATTAAAATAGATAGTGTACAAAAACCACTAATATATTATATGGGTGTTAGATTTGCTAATCTTTCTCATAGGATCTTTTAATTTATAATTTTAAGGCCAAAAATCTACTAACTTTTGAAATTGGCGTTGGCAACACTACATCCACATCCGATATCGCGGATCACGCACTTCGTGCGTGTTTGGTTTTTATTTTAGCCGATTTGATGGTGGAATTATTTTAAATAATTTCTCGTGATTAGTGTGAGTGCAAGTTTGTGTATAATAGTTATCTTTCTAAATATTGGATTGCATTACTTTTACCTTGGTAAGTTTCCACAGCTAATTTGCAAGTTCAGTCTCATGAATTTATAAAAAACGCTGCTCTATTATTAAACCTAATTAGGTCTATGAGTGAACGGTATATTTCTACGGTATCTAAGTTTCTTTATTAGGCTTTAGGAATTGGTTAGTCTAATATAAACACATAGACCATCTAGTTTCTTGTCCATTCTATAGATCCAAGAATCTGGTTTTGTGTTCCTTTGTGAGCTATCCGCTGACTTGCCGGAATTGCCGGCGTGTTCCATTCACTTTTGCGTACTGACCAGCTCAATAATTTTTTAATTAGGAACCTTACAATAATGTAGTTATTCACATCTAAAAAAAAAACTAACTACATTTAGTACATAGGTACCAGTTATTTATGTTTAGTCTAAAAATGTTCTGCTTTATGTACATAACTCAATCTTTATCATACTAATATTAAAATAATGTAAGTTTTTGTGTAAGTTTGTTATCTCACCACACATTAACTGCTAAATGACTTTATAGGTAGCTGGAGTCCTGGAATAACACATAGGCACATTTAATCCTGATATTTCCACAGGATTAAGCTTTATGTCGGTAAAACCCAGAAGGCACAGCCAGTTGCTTTGCTAGCTATTCTTATTATTGTAATGTTTTCCTTGTTATGGTCTTTTAATAGGGATAACTTTGTATTTAAATGCATCTTTAGCAAGTTAAGCAATCCTAATTAAATCTTCTTTCTGGTCTCTAAATCAATGAGGACTACTAGACTCACTTATTTTTTATACTCATTCTGAATAGCTCGGTGGCCCACTCTATTAACATTATAAACTGAGAGTTTATCAAGATAATTCTGGCCACATAATTAATAAGACGACCTCTGTGGCGCGTCGGGCGAACACCCGACTGCGAATCAGAAGGTTGCGGGTTCGATTCCCGCCGGGAACAAGTATTTATGCTGACCATAAATTCTTGTTTCTGGTTCTGGGTGTTTCCTATATGTATAATATGTATATATTTACAAAAAAAAAGTATATAAGTAGTTTATCCGTTATCTGGCACCCATAACACAAGCATTAAGTTGCTTAGCTTGGGGCTGGATGGCGATGTGTAATATGTCGTGAAATATTTATTTATTATTTATTTATAATTGAAAGTAGAGCTAGAAAACTTACATAAAATGATTATATTACATCACTACATAGTATAAAACAAAGCCGCTTCCCGCTATCTGTCTGTCCTGTCTGTCCCTATGTATGCTTAGGTCTTTAAAACTATGCATCGGATTGATGCGGTTTTTTTAACATGCATTTAATAGATGGGTGATTCAATATGAAGGACTACTATGTGTAAGAAGTGGCGGGCAACAGTTAGTATCATTATAAAATGGTTTTTTACTGGTCATAGACATCTTTCAATTTTTTATCCAATAGCTAGTGATGTTTAAGTGGTGTTGTCACAAGGGTTTCCTGATCTCCCTAAAAAGTCTCTAAGTTGACCAAAAGACTCCTACTGCTGCTTTTTGAGGCACAAAGGGGCTAAAAAAAACATGTTTCCCATACTGTTACTCGATTACCCATCAAAGTAATAACCACACCAGACTTTGCTTAACCCCCAGGACTAAACAGTAACCTAGATAATCAGAATGTTTTTGATATTTCATTGAGAGAAGACTTGAGTTTATTCACCTTAATTTTATGCATCTGATACATTGTTTACAAAAAAACTGTTGTATACAATTCAGACACAATGATCTTTGACCTATATCTGTAGTTCAAGCGTCTATTGATAGTCTACATACTATGGTGGTGTCCGTCCTTTGATTTTACCTTCATATGTCCTGATCCTGTGAGAATATTGGGATTAAAAGTAGACTAAGACTTTTCCTTGACTTCAGGTATCTAAATACCAATTTTTTATTGTAATCAGATCAGTTGTTTGTTATATAAACATGTAATAAACTAAATCCTCCGTTAACAACTAAGTTGTTTAGTAAAACTACGGCTATGTCGAAGATGCATTGCACATCAACATCGAACAAGTAAATAGGAAAGAGGGAAATGCGAGCGAGACGTGGTGCGTTGACCAATCACAAACACATCAATGAACTTCATTGATGTATCACAGTAAGGCATCTTTCTTATTTCCATACATTTGTTTTACATGGAGGTGACATTGATGTGCTTCGTGCTATGTATCTTCGGTATATCCATACCCTAAGGATTCTCATTAGTTCGGAGTCATGCTGCATGTTTATATTACACCGGGTTATTAGCCGCCGAGGGGACGGGGTAGATCCGCGTCAATCGGGCACAGACGAGACACGGATCATACACGGTGTAATATAAATTGCTAAATACAATGTATATAACGTTTCAAATCTAGGCCCGGTGTAATGAGAATCATCCCTAAGGCTTTGTGTGTAGAATAATAACATAGGTACCAAACTAAAATAATTAATTCCTTGTTCAAGATACCTGGGGCTCTATTTTTGAATGCTCGTGTGACATATCTTCATCGTGTACGCCTACAAGTCACGCTCGACTTCCAAGTCGCATGAAACCAATTTTCTGTATTTTTGAATCGTTCGTCGTCTAAATTTGAAATGTCCATTTTTATTCGTTTTACGCAGATAATTAAGAAACCGGTAATTACCGACGCACGTCCTAAATAATCCCAAAAGATATACCTACTTAAATATTTTTTGAAAGATACTTTCCGAATGTTTGACTTTGATTGTTTGACGTTTATTCTACCACTCGCCTGTCGGCGACGAGTGGTGGAGACCACTCGTTACGATCGAGCGATTCAAAAATAGCGAATTTCCGATGTCGAACGAATATCAGTAGAAATCGAGCGCTCGACGCGGGGCGAACGATTCAAAAATAGGGCTCCTGTACTAGCTGATTAAAACCAATTGTTTGATGAACAGGTACACAATGGGAGTATTCAGAACAGCACTATCCCTAGCGGGACACGGGAAGGTTGGCCTCAGGAGCAATGGCAAATATGTGAGTATATTATCATTCTTTAAAAAAAAATGTAGATATATTAGTTTTTAAGGCGCACATACATTTGTCACTGGTGTTTCGATTGGAACCCACGACCTTCGGAATGAAAGTCGATTGATCTACCACTAGGCTTACACCGCTTGTAATGAGCCGGCTTAGCGGTGTAGCCTTCTAAAACATATCCCAGGCTTCATGCCTGGGATATGTTTTAGAAGGCTACACTTAAAGTTGCTAGCGCTGTATTAAATCATATTGAAATAGGCCAATATTAATATTATCGTACAATTTATTTATTATGTAGGAAACCTAGTCACATAACGCTAATACGATATTGATAAGACACAGTAGCTAAGTAACTTTAAATAATAAACTTGACAATGGACTTATGTTTTATGTTTATTAAGAATCAGTTATGATATTATGTCGGAGCTGTAAATTTACTAAAACCACGTACTGTTTGATAATGATAATCCAACCAATCTAATTTAGTTGTTAACCGGGTGCCCGCGAAATTTTTGTTTTAAAGATTTAAATGTTAACTTGGGCCTCTTGCAGCCCGATTTTACTAAATATAGATTTAATTTAAGCAAACACAACATAAAATTCAAGTTTCAGATTGTGTCAAAAATCTATGAACGTAAGTTAAATAAAAACCAAGATTTTGCAATATACATTTTTATCATTTAATCCATGCTATTCAGGCAGCTGTATTAGTGAACGTGTATTAGATAGAGTAAGCTTGCCCAGCACATATTTCACCTTCTCAGATAGACCTAGACCTTGTTCAGAGGAAAGAACTCGTTAAAATGTCTGCAGCCAACTAAGCTGCGAGTTGCATCACGATGTTTTTCTTCACCGTAATATCAATGTTAATCTAGCGCACGTACGAAAAATCCATTAGTTCTAGATCAACCGGAATTTCAACCGACAACCTTTAGAATAAGAGTTGATTTCAAACTATAACTAGGAAAACTATTTTCTTTTATTAGGAATTTTTTTTTCTTGTTTTTCCTGCGCTTCCGGCATAGATTCTCTAAAAGTTGTTATCTACATTACTGTGTCGTTTGTACTGCACTTGGCAACTGCGCGGGCGCTTATTGCGTCAATTTATCACGTGACATTTACCTACTAGACTAGGTAACTATGGCTACAGTCTACAGTAGATATATTAGCTGGTTATTTCTACTTGTTACTTTGTTGGGAGTGGCGCGATGTGTTTAGTAGGTAGGAATTATTAATAGTCACTTGGTAGAAGCACGTGGTAGAAGCAGATAAAGGATTGTATCTAAATTGCACGGATTCTGACTAAATGTTGGCACTTATATGAATTCTGTGACTTACAAAGTAAACAACGAAGTTATGCCCGAACAGCCATAAAAAGTACAATCAAGTTGAGAATCTCCTCCGTTTTTTGAAGTCTTTAAAAAAAATTCTTTCTAAATAGGCTGAATTAACTTAACCGACTTTTCCGATTTTGGCAAGTCGGATTAAGTTAAAAACTTACTTAAAAGGGTAATATCAAAACAAAATTAGACCATTAGGAGGTTGGCAAATCTTCACAGCCGCTAAGACAATTCGTCGACGTCGATTTCATTTCAATTCTATTGTTTTTTTTTTTTGCAAAAATGTACCTTGTTTTGGTGTCTTTGACTGTATTTCTATCTCAACAAACCCGGTCGTGTACTTAACACAAGTGACACCGCGACGCACATACTAGTTCTTATTAAAATAAGGAAGTGCTTACGTAAACTTGTCTATACCTTATTTAAATACAATTCAGTAAAGATCAAATATTACAACTGCCAAATTTTCCATACCCGTAGGTGTCATCATTATTTTTTCGGCGTATGAAAATAATTCATAATATTATGTATCACTAGCATCGCCCTTCTCTGTCACTGGCATACTTAACCCGTTAAAAAAAGTCTATGTATTGCCTGCAAATTTTCATTCAAATCGGCTTAGTATTTTTGAGAAACAAACTCAGGTATAAATATTACTTAAAAATATCTCCTTCCTGGCGGTCGGTGGTGTCTGGAATGTACCCGCTTTTAGTGGAAAGGCCACCTTTCTCACCACCTCAGTTTAAGCATGGTTTAAGCTTTATTTTTATACGAATTTATTTTTGGGTTACCTATAGAGTAAAGTAAAGTAATCTATTTGTTTGTTGATTATCTTTATATATAAAATTCAAAGTCCAAACTGATATATCAACTCACAGCTCAAGCTAATCAAATAATAATCAGGGTCAAAATCCACCAAAAAAGGATTTTGGTAAATTCAACCCCTACACGGACAAAGTCGTGGCAAAAAATTATTTTTAATATAGGTAAAGAAAGATATACGAATAAAAAACGCAAGTTCAATGCCAAACAAAGTCAATGACTGTGTTGACCATGACGCTTCCACTCTTTTAATGATTCGAATACTTGTTCTGAGGCTACTTTATGATTCTGATAGCAAAAAGTCTAAAATTGTGACTACATAAACTAAAATATTTTTATCTATTACAATAATCTGACTTAGGACTTTTTATGAGTTCTCAAATAGTTAGTCTTCTTCACTAATGAAAAGAAGATAAAATAATAAATAAACACTCTCTAAATAAGCCAAAATATGTCTTGTAGTTTTTCAGACAATTCCAGACTTAGCATGCTAGAGGCTTTTATACAAGATATTATGTCTTCTAGATTTTTCAAAATTTTTGGTCTTCGTGGTCATGTTTGTTTTCTTCCTCACTAAAATAAAAAGGAAAAGATTCAAAACCAGTATTTCACCTATTGAAGGCCCTGACCATATTTGAAAAATGGAGCCCCAAAATGAGTTTGACAGAACACTATGCTGCAAACAGATATTAGACATATTATTAACAAAGTTAACACAAATATAAAAAAAATCGGTCATATTATAGGCACTTGCCCAGTGTGCCCAGTGGGAAAAAAGGATCTGTTCAAAACACTTTCTAAATGTGACAATATACGTCTTCTATATTTTCCAGACTTACCAATGCAAGAGGCATTCAAACTTTGTGTTCTTTGTGGTCATATTAGTTTCCTTCCTCATTATACGGACAAGATTTAAAATACCCTCTAAATAAGACGCTATGTCTTCTAGCTTTTCCAGACTTACCAATGCAAGAGGCATTCAAACTTTGTGTTCTTCATGGTCATATTAGTTTCCTCCCTCATTATACGGACAAGATTTAAAATACCCTCTAAATAAGACGCTATGTCTTCTAGCTTTTCCAGACTTACCAATGCAAGAGGCATTCAAACTTTGTGTTCTTCGTGGTCATATTAGTTTCCTCCCTTATTATACGGACAAGATTTAAAATACCCTCTAAATAAGACGCTATGTCTTCTAGCTTTTCCAGACTTACCAATGCAAGAGGCATTCAAACTTTGTGTTCTTCATGGTCATATTAGTTTCCTCCCTCATTATACGGACAAGATTTAAAAGACCCTCTAAATAAGACGCTATGTCTTCTAACTTTTCCAGACTTACCAATGCAAGAGGCATTCAAACTTTGTGTTCTTCATGGTCATATTATTTTCCTCCCTCATTATATGGACAAGATTTAAAAGACCCTCTAAATAAGACGCTATGTCTTCTAACTTTTCCAGACTTACCAATGCAGGGGACATTCAAACTTTGTGTTCTTCGTGGTCATATTAGTTTCCTCCCTCATTATACGGACAAGATTTAAAATACCCTCTAAATAAGACGCTATGTCTTCTAGCCTCTCCAGACTTACCAATGCATGAGGCATTTAAACTTTGTGTTAATTTCTTCACTAAAAGGACGATATTATTCCAGGTTGAGTTTGGTAATGCATAATTTCCTTGACCTTCTTGAACCTAAAATGGTACGAGTTTAGTAATGTTAATCATACGATTACAGTGTTAAAGTCCAACTTTTTATACAATACATACCTACTTACCTATATATCAACAAGATATCCGATATAGTATTTGTATTTAGTCGATTCATTCTTCAAGGTACGATTTATGAAAATGGGTTTTTAAATTGAAACTTTTTATTCCTTTGAAATACTGGTCTCATCATCCACCCTACGATATCGATATTATTTGTTTTTCGGTGATTCATTCTTCAAGGTTTAAATTATGAAAAAACGATTTTCAAATCAAACCTTTTAGTCTATACTGGCCTCATAATAATAACCTGCTTTCTTAGCTTGCAGCCTAGACTGCATTCTTGTTTGAAGGGCTCAAATGTAGTGGTTTGAGGTTTGATGCCTTTGTAAGGGAGAACATCTAATATTTATACCTGTGTTTTTTAGCAAATAAAGAATCTGGATCTGAGACTGAACAAAACGAAAACTGATGATGAGCAATTTCCTTTGATTTGCCATACTATGTTTGTTTCCAGACAATGATATGCATCTCTATCGATTGATACAAAAATAAGGGATGATCATTTTTTTTTGCAAAGTTAACAGGTACTGGCGATTTCCCCATGAAGGCCATTTAAAAAATTCACCATGTATTAGTTAGATACAGTTTTGTGTACGGTCGACTGCATAGTTGCAGACCCACCGTAGAGCTCCAAAACGCTGTTATAAGAATAAGATATCAAGAACACAAGCAAGATTCTAGACACCTGCTTTAGTTGAAGTTTAAAGTCTAGAATACTCATCAATTTATCAGACAAAAATTATTAGAATGTAGACATTCCAATAATAGTAATTTTAAAACTCTACCGGAGGCTGCAATTATGCAGCTGACTGTACATATGAAAAACCTGTACTCTTTTGTAAGTCTTCAAACTTGATATGATAAATCTTCCGTAATTTGAGTTATTTATATAATCTTAATTAATACCGATCACGTACATACTGTTTATTTATAAAGATTATTTTGATATCGTTATCAGTCTGTTACATTTATGAAATTTACGTAATTAGCAACATTGCATGAAGCCATGCGACTAATCACTCTGGAAGTTTTGGGGGAGATCTATAGCAGTGGACGTGTTATAGCTGATATGATGATGATGACATGTAGGTAAACGTTTCTTACATACAAATCGTCATTTCTTATTCGTACTGCAAGGGAATGGAATCGGTTGCCTGCGTCTGTCTTTCCTGACGTGTACAATTTGGGGGTCTTCAAGTCGCGAGTGAATAGGTATCTTCTAGGTAGGCGTGTTACATCATAGGCCGCATCGTCACCTGCGGGCAGGTGTGATAGTGGTCAAACGCCGACCTATCATGTGTGAAAAAAATCGATTACAAAGACATTGTAAGGAATAAAACGATAAATACCTAAATAAAATATTTCTCGTATTTGTAGAAGCCGTCAAAACAAATGGTCGTATATTTTTGTATTGTTAACCAAATCGCATCGAATTCGATTTGGATTAGACGTTTTTTATTTGCACAAAATATAGGTTACACTAGTCTTATAATTAAAATTCATTTTCTCTATTATTCTAACACAAAGGCATGCAAAAACAGTCTTACTTACCTATTGAAATGTTTTTAAATAAAATACGAATAATTATGCCGTGAAAAACATTTATTATTCCATAATATCACAAAAGTAGCCAAAATCAATCAAATAAGAAAATCAAACCGCAATAACGGGAGCTGATGCCACGTAGGGCGCTGAAGCCACGTAGGGCGCCGCAGCAGCGACGTAAGATGCTGGTGCTGCCACATACGGTGCAGAAACCACTGGTGCTGCTGCAGCTACATAAGGTGCTGCCACATATGCCGCAGCGATTCCGTTGAAATTCCGATGGAAGTACTGTGAACTTGTAGCCGTGACAACAGAAGCCGGAGCTGCTACTATCGGCGCACTGAGTAAAGCTGGCTTAGCAGAACAGATGGCCACCAGGGCGGAAAGAATCACGAAAATCTTCATGGTTGTTGATTGTACTGCTGAGAACAGAATGCTTTGTCCCAAAGATGACCAGGATTTTATACCTAACTCTTACACAATTGTGTTCAGAGGAAGAGCTGCTACAAGAATCTTAATCAACGTAAGCGAGGGCGCCATAACTCAATCAGAACCATTTTCAACCTTATCCAATACGCCACAAATAGTTTCCTTATTCAGCCACGTTCTTTAAGACCCTAGTCGCATTATAACTGGCATTGGATAAAGCGTGAGCTGAATACAGTCCTGCATGAATGGCCAATTGGTAATTCAGAGCAGTTGATCGTTTTCGTGTCACTGCCAATTTACGCGTTATGCACTGACTAGCTGCGCCCCGCGGTTTCACCCGCGTATGTCCCGATCCCGTGGCAATATCGGGATAAAAAGTAGCCTATGTGTTAATCCAGGTGTCCAGCTATCTAGGTACCGAGTTTCATCGCAATCGGTCCAGTAGTTTTTGCGTGAAGGAGTAACAAACAAACATACACACCCACACACACACTCACACACACACAAACTTTCACATTTATAATATTAGTAGGATGTATGAGTATGACCCAGAGACAATACGTAGCAAAATTAAAAGGTTTATGAAAACGAATCTATACTAGGAAAGATTGTTTGTTTGTAGGCTCTGAAACTACTGACCTATTTTCATGAAACTTGGTATGAGGATACATTGATTATGTTTTTGAAGTTATACTTCTTTAGGCGCGTTATGAAAAAATGATGAGAGTGAAATTTTACAAAAGCGAGACACAAAATTCTCACGTCACACAAAATTCTCACGGGAGAAGTTGTTTAAATCTAAATTGAACTTTATTGATTGTGTTGACAATCCTTTTCCAGTCCAGAGTTTTTTGTCGGACGAGTATTTTGCCCGACGAGTTTTTTGTCGGACGAGTTTTTTGTCGGACGAGTTTTTTGTCGGACGAGTTTTTTGTCGGACGACTTTTTATCCCAATTTTCCCACGGGATCGGGAGTTATGTTGTAATAAATAGATTAAGTCCTTTTTTGTATGGGAATATGTGTTTTGGAGAGCAAATAAACTCTTTATCGATCTATCTAATTACAAGTCCTTCAGGCCGATTTTTTATTTACTTTGTTTATCTTTTTGTTCTATGTTTCGTTTGTTGTCCAAATAGAGTTATCAATATATCTAACAAGCTTATCTGTGACGTTTCTAACGGCGCGGCGCGTGATCTTCATTATTTTGTCTATGCGACCTCTGTGGCGAGGTAGGAGAATGCCCACCTGCGACGCAGAAGGTTGTGGGTTCGATTCCCCCGTTCAAATCAATATTTGTTTTTGTAAACAAACATGTTTTTTAGTCTGGGTGAAAAATAAGGTATTTATTTACATGAAAAATATTAAGTATGCTATCTATTTGGGGGTCTTCAAGTCGCGAGTGAATAGGTATCTTCTAGGAAGGCGTGTTACATCTTAGGCCGCATCGTCACCTACCATCAGGCAGGTGTGCTAGTGGTCAAACGCTGACCTATCATATGTAAAAAAAAAAAATGGTCTGGCTGCCATACTATAAGCCTAGTTGTTTAACTTAGGGGCAGGTGGCGTTATGGACATTGTCCTGCAATATCTTCGACCTCATCTTAGCTTCAAATCAGGTGAGATGAGGTCAAATGCAAGCCTATTTTGTTTAAAAAAAATATATTTAGTAACTAAAATATCTATACTTCACTACATATTATAAAACAAACAAGCAAGCAAGCAAACATACAGGTGAAACTAATAAAAGCATGTTAATAAAGTCACTTTTCGCCGTCCCTGTCCTTATGTATGCTTAGATCTTTAAAACTACGCAACGGATTTTGATGCGGTTTTTTTAATAGATAGAGTGATTCAAGAGGAAGGTTTTAAGATATAATACATGCATAATACAGCCGTGCGAAGCCGGGGCGGGTCGCTAGTATATTATAAAGCTGAAGAGATTGTTTGTTTGTACGCGCTAATCTCAGGAACTACTGTTTATAATAGAAAAAATATTTCTGTGTTGGATAGTCCAATTATCGAGGAGGAGCTACTTTTTATTTTGATGTTCCCACGGGATAGGGACTTACGCGGGGGAAATCGCTGGGCGCAGCTAGTAATATTATAAAGCTGAAGAGTTTGTTTGTTTGTTTGTTTGAACGCGCTAATCTCAGTAATTACTGGTATGAATTTAAAAATCTGAGCCGTCACGGGACGCCTGGCAGATGTGAAACATCGACATTATTTTGTAAAAGTAATATGCACAAAAGAACAGATTGTGATAGAATCGCACAGTCGATTACGGTGTACACCGTATACACTACTGCATATAGACTGTATATATTATACTAGCGACCCGCCCCGGCTTCGCACGGTTATATTATGCATGTATTATACATATAAACCTTCCTCTTGAATCACTCTATCTATTAAAAAAACCGCATCAAAATCCGTTGCGTAGTTTTAAAGATTTAAGCGGTCAAAGGGAAATTGAGACAGAGAAAGCGACTTTGTTTTATACTATGTAGTGAAAATACCATCAATAGCGTGCGCGGCATGCGTCGCCACGCCAGAAATCGGTTTTACGTGCGGCTATAGATGTTTCACATCAAAAAGATTTTTGTGATGGATAGTTCATTTATCGAGAAAGGCTATAGGCTACTTTTCATTTTGATATTCCCACGGGATCGAGACTTACACGGGAGAAACCGCGGAGCGCAGCTAATAGTAAAATATGACGATTCGGTCTAAGATGTAACGTCTAGAAGATACCTATACCTTGGAGACCCCAAATAAGCAGGGACCCTTGAGGGACGTGAAGCCTTTTGTGGCTTATTAACAGAATCATGAGTTTTCGATACGCGGCGCGAGTAGGTATTTTAAAAAATGACCCGTATCGTGCGATAGAGACCCCCTTATTCCAAAACGAAGTCTAAAAATTAAACTACGTTTTAGTGAGATTAAAACCATGGACTTAGATAAACGTTATTATAAAAAGAAGTTTACCGCTAAAACCAGGTTTGTCTGTCCTGTCAAAGATAAACTGCCGAGCACCCTAGTTTAACTATACTTAGACCGAAGTTTCTAACCTCAAAAAATTAAATTCTGACGTTCACCTTTTCCTCGTTACTCCAATTCTCGCTCCTTTTTAGGGTACCATACCCAAAGGGTAAAAACGGGGCCCTCTTACTAAGACTTCGCTATCCGTCCGTCTTCTGTCCGTCACCAAGCTCTATCTCAAGAACCGTGATAGCTAGAGAGTTGAAATTTTCACAGATTTTAACAACATATTACCTAAACCTACTAAAAACATAAATAAGTAAATATTTTTAGTACGTACTTATGTTCAAAGAGGATATAATCACTACATTTTCTTATGTTTTTGAGAAATTTAGGTTATTTTCATGTTTACTATTTTTTAGGTAATGTTTTTTTTTTATACTTCTAAAGGGGCAGGCAAAAGGCTTAAAGGCTTAACTCGAGCCGCGTTCCGATATACGCTACATAAATTGATGTATTTAAATACAACAACGTAATCGCGAACATAGAATAACAAATACAAGTCACACTGTTTCACAATAATTGAACACACAATTTATATTTTTATCACTTTAGTATTCGATTTCTTAATAAGTTTTTAATATTTACTCACTTGCCACCATTTTGTGAAAAGGAACGGTGTTTCGAACGCTGAACGAACAAAAGAATGGTTTGTTTCGAGTTTGCTATCTATTGTCTATGGTTGCGACTAAAACCAGGGATCTTCTGGTCCTTGGTCTATTTACTTTTTGTAATAAGAATCAATTCTAAACCAAAACTAACACAAAACCTAGATCTTTTAGTACAGGTTTAAACTATGGTTTTGCAGTTTTTTTGTAATAAGAGGGAGAGAGTTTAAGTTCGGACGTAATTGCCTTTATTTTGCTTTCAAATAATGTTGCGGGCCGTAACGTTTTTACCCCCTTTATCCTTCACAAAATGAAATAAATTTGGTCTCATTTAATTCACTGCATCTTATTCTAGGTTTATACATTTTTATTTTTTGGTAATTCAGTTTAGTCTGTTAAAAAACAATTGAAACGCTCGATGTAGTTTTTAAGCAAAAAATATAGATATTCAGATACTAATATATTTTATCTTAGGCAATATTTCTTTAAAATAAAAACGGTTAAACCTAGTTTTCCATTAGATCTAAAACATTTTCATAAATGATCAAAATCGGACTTCGTTTATGGGGGGGAAAACGTTACCGCTTTTTGTATGGAAATTTACAGCCTCACACTGGCTTTAAGAGTCCCTAATAAATATTAGTTTTTACACGAATCAGCTGTTGAAATAATGTAATAGTATTGCATCATATCATTCGCATCTTAATTGATCCGGCACCGGTGCTGTGTCCTGTATTTAACCTTCTAATATACATGTATTCAAATAATGAATTTCATAATGAATTTACTTTCAATGAAACAGCATTCAAATATAGCCTTTTATGAAAATCTTGTAATAAGGTTGAGGCATTGAAGATTTTACTAATACCAAATGGTATTTCGTACTGGATGACAGCAAAATTTGGAAAAATATGCAGTTTTCATAAGAATTGCCTAGTTAGAAATCTGAACCTAACATTATGTTCTAGATGGGGGGGTAGAACATAATTTTCTAACAAATAAGTTCTTTTTATCACAGTTGCTCATAAAGTGGATCTTATTAAACCGCTTTTAGGCTCTTTTACACGCGTGCGATAAAAAAAAACCAACTAGTGTTAAAATAATATGTTATCCCGATCAGTTAAATACGTATCATATACGTACATATATTTTTCCTTACCATTACATTCTGTTTAACCGCCCGACGCAAAAACAAATAGAAAAAACCCTAAAAAATCTTGTATGTCAGACGAGGCTGTATAGGTTAAAAGTCTTTTGCCTAGCCTTTCAGGAGTGTAATTAACAAAAAATAGTAAACAACCTAAAATTCTTAAAAACTTATTATTATTTTAACAAGTCTTTTTTTATTGGCAACTGTGATGAAAAAACGTCGTACGATACACGTGTGGATTGATCTTTGTATCTCGGCTTTTTTAAACGCTCTCGCGTACCGCTCGCGCCTGTTAAACCGCCTCTATGCAAAGATCAATTTTCCACACTTGTATCGCAATGTACTATTAAACTATCCCAGATTAAATACCAGTGTTATTGAACATAATTGACGGTTAATTCTTAATAGGTTAAGAATTAGCTCGCGCATCTAGAACTCCTTGTTTGTCTTCTTGTTTTTTTCCTATTACTCCTAATAGGAAAAAAACAAGAAGCAAAACTTCAGGAAAACTTAGAGGACGTTTGTTCTTGTTTTTGTGTATGTTTTTATTAGCTGCGCCCCGTAGTTGTACGCGTTACTTCATTTTGGAATTACTACTATTATTGGAACGTATTCATTCTAAATTATTCTAATAATTTTAGTCTAATTAATCCATGGCTTGAAAGACTAAACTTCAACGCGAACTTTATCTCAGAAAAAAACATTATAATAATAGTAGTTTTGGAGCTCTACGGTAATTCTGCACTATTGTTACCTGATTGTTAATCATTACATAGTATAAAACAAAGTCGCTTTCTCTGTCCCTATGTCCCTATATCCCTTTGTATGCTTAAATCTTTAAAACGGATTTTGATGCGGTTTTTTTAATAGATAGAGTGATTCAATCGGAAGGTTTATATGTATAATACATTATTAACGAACAATACTAGAAACCGTTTCCTGTCCTACTTATGTAATCCAACAAGGAAACTCAAGATTAATGAGCAAACACTAAACATTCTTCATTTTAAGGATAACAAATGGTTTCCCGGATAAAACGATACTTGTACTTGTATACGGGCTGTTTTCCGCAACTATACCCTGTTTAGTTAGTTCCTTTTTGCATGAGGATGAATTAGGCTTGTCCAGAACCTATAGGTACCATCTTCTTAGATCAGTGAGCAGAAGAAAGAACTTGTCAAGACGTCCGGAGCCAACTTAGCCGCGGCTTAGCTTTTAATACGTTTCAATGTGATTTCATGCAAACTATTGGATTCCAAATGAATAAATACTTTTGCCTTTGACTTTGTTTTCATCACGATTTCTTAAAGTACAACGTAGGTTACTTTTGTATCCCGATACTCCCACGGGAAAGGGACTAACACGGCGCGCGCGCCGCTAGTAGCCGTCTCCAAATGCCTAGAATTTCAATTAATTGATCTATTGCGAATTGTAGGTACCGATCTATTTAGTAGAGCGACTTCATACTCGTTCAATTATTTACTGAATTGAACTTTTTGCTACCAATCTTTGACTGAGTGTCCTTGAAAATACTTGATCTTGATAGATGAATAGATAGAACGATTTATTATACACACCCAAAATACTCATATGAAAGTTAAAGCTCATTTAAAATTATAGACACAATAGTCGACCTTATCGCTTTAAGCCGTCTTGAAAAGATTTAAAATAATTATGACCCACCAATACTACAAAGCCAGTATTCCAGAACGATAATTAGAATAAACATTATCTCGTTCATCACTTGAGAAGCGATTCCTGATTCTAAACTCAGCTATTAGCATTGCTTAAGTGACAGTCTATACGCTCATGTAGAGACTTGACCTACGTAAATACGGTCATACGGACTTGAGTTAAGATCTATTCTATTTTCTTTGACTACGAGTGCGAAGAGATGATCCTTCAAGAATGGTATATTTAAATTACCCATACCTACTTCAAGAATTTAGAATTTGAAATCCTCGGCGATACGGTTTGAACCCGTATCAAACTGAGCTACATCGGACCACGTCCTACTGGTTTTCAATTTCTTTTATTATCATTTCCAGTCGTTCCGTTCGCTACTATCATGCGCGCCTGTTGCCATGGTCGGCTTCGACCGCAGCGCTCACACCCAGGACCTGACCAAGAACATCCAATACATCAGCAACGATAAGATCAAACTGAAGGCCGACCCGAAGACTTTGAAGTAAGTTATTTTTAAAGGAAGTAGAGTTTAAGGTCTGTGTCGGATTGCATAGAAATGACAGAGATGCGAGATGGGCAATAATGGGCATAGCCATTTAACCGACTTTTAAAAAAAGGAGGAGGTTCCTAATTCATTTTTTATGGCTGTTCAGGGTAAGTTCCCTGAGAATCACACAACTTTCTAAATTCTCGATAAATGACAAATTAAAAAAAAAGATTGAATAAAAATACTGTCAGCAAGAAAGTGCTTAACTAAATTTTTTCTTTGATGTTGATCTTTTTGGGTTGGAAATGGTCTGACGAGGATCTTCGGAGAGATGAACAGAATTACAGCTCGAGGCTTTAAAATCTTTCAATTCAAGCAGGACTTTAAAGACCTGATTGAATTGAAAACTAAACAGCAATTTTTTGAACTCTACAGTGGACATCTACTTTTGATGTCGATTAGTTTTCCCTTTTTTGAAGTTTGTTTTTATTAAGCAAACAAATAAATGATGGAAGGATGTATATTTATTACTACAAAATCATAAGAACCGGACCAATAAACTGTAGCATAGATATACCTAATTGTCAGCCACTTAATATGTATTGAATCCATTCGGAAAACGTCATAAAATCGCAGACAATGTAGTCGCAAATAACATGTAATCGCGAGCGGAACATGTACGATTTGCACACAAATACAGATGTACAGTCGGCTGCATAATTGCAGCCCTCGGTAGAGTTCGAAAACTACTATTATTGGAATGTTTGCATTCTAATAATCTTTGTTTGATTAATTGATGAAGGTGAAAGGGTACCTGTGGTCTCTCCATACAAACATAGTCGACTGTTTCCTCCCTGGATAATGACACAAAAATATTTGAGCTAGTCAAATATTTTTGTGCCATAAAACCTATAACTGCCATGACTATGCCTCTATGTTTTGGTTTTTTTCATTTTCTAATTATCATAGAAATTAAAATAAAAAAAAAACAAAAATAGGGGCATGATCATGGCAGTTATAAGTTTTTATAAGTTATAAGTCATTATTCAGGGAGAAAACAGTTGACTACGTTTGTGATAGTTTGTATGGAAAAAGTCCCCAGTAACCTTTCCTCTTAAAACTTCACTTAAAGCAGGTGTCTAGAATCGTGCTCGTGTTGAAAACATTCTTATGTATAACAACCGTTTTGGAGCTCTACGGTGGGTCTGCAATTATGCAGCCGACCGTACATTATAAACATGTACAGACAACATAACAACAGATTGTAGTGTGTGTTTGTGTGTGTGTGTGTAACAGATTGTAGTGTAAATGAGTGTGAATGACTATTATGGTGTGCAAAAATGTTGCTAAGACATACCAACACTTTTGTTGCTACCATTTACTGTTAGGACAAGTCTTTAATACAATTTTAGTTTAAAAGCCTTACATATACAGTCGACTCTCGTTAATTCGAAACTCGAGGGACTCTTAAAATATTACGAATTATCGAGTGTTTGAAATATGAAATGGTTCGAAATTTGTGAGAGAAAATAAATAAAACTTCGAATTATTAAGTGTTGATCAAGGTTCGAATTATCGCTGGTTTGAATTAACAAGAGTCGACTGTATGTCGATTTAATAAATCTAGACTGTTCAATATTCATATGATACAACTTTAAACTCGATTTTTGCTTTCTGTCAAAAATGTATGTACTTACAATCTTTCCGCCTCTTTCTCTCTGCAATTTTGAATTGTCGAGTGACGCCGATGAGTCGAATTAACGCATCGTTTTGTTATAGAGCAATGATTTTTTTCGTACGAATTACCAAGTGCATAAAAATGTATTGATTTAGTTCAAAATATAAAGAGATTTTGTAGGGAACTCGTGATAACTTTGAATCATAGAGAGGTCCGAATTATCGCTGGTTTGAATTACAGTTTAATAAATCCAGACTGTTCAATATTCATATGATACAACTTTAAACTCGATTTTTGCTTTCTGTAAAAATGTATGAGCTATGGGCATGGGCGTACCCACAGTGGGGCAAGGTGGGGCATTTGCCCCACCCTGACTCGGAGCTTTCATTCAAAGTTAAAATAACCGCTCAAAACAATGCAATATGCATGAATCGACACACAGCGCATGCACAGAGGTCGCTTGTGTTGTGGTCGAGTCGACAATGCAATATGCATGAATCGACACACAGCGCATGCACAGAGGTCGCTTGTGTTGTGGTCGAGTCGACAATGCAATATGCATGAATCGACACACAGCGCATGCACAGAGGTCGCTTGTGTTGTGGTCAGATTTAGCTAAAACCCCCGCCAGCTATACTCGTAGTTAAAATAAATAAAGTAACGGGGCAATGTCACAGAAATACGTCCAAGTTACAAAGTGGCAGTAAAAAATGTTTATTATGCAGATTGGACTGTTTGATAGCTAATTATTATAGCTAATATTTATTTTTAAACATAGAATTCGCTACAAAATGATGCCAATTTGGCTACTTTTTGAGAAAAAGTCGAAAATCTTTAAAAAAGTTGAAAAAAAATAAAAATTTTAATATTTCAAAACCTGAGACAGTAACATAGTGGACAGGATACGGTAATGTAACGGAAACATAAAGCTAAAGTTACGATACGAGTAGTATAGCAACAAATTACTTTGAATTGAAACACTCGGATCAGCCCCTAGACAAAACTTAAAAATAATTGAATCTATTTTAAATTAATCAAACAAAACTAAACATCATCTTGTGTGTACTCTTTCAATTAAAACGTAATGTTAAACATAAAAATAAAATACATATTTGAAATCAGATAAAACAATAAATCGAGTGTATTCAAATACCTAAATTCTGCGGTAAACTAAAACGTTTTGTATTATTATAAAGTAAAAAACTTTTTTGAAAATTGTGCCCAAAATGTCGTCTGTGACTATGGGATGCTATCTATGCCATTCTATTCTGCTCCCCTCCTAGTATTTTTTTTTTTAATTTTCTATTACTTAATGAGTTTTTACTTTTATTTGCTTCTGCCCCACCCTTTACAAAACTCTGGGCACGCCCATGGCTATAGGTTTAATAAAATCGAGAATTCCAATTGGCAAGTGGTACTTTAAAAAAAAATAACTTTTTTATATTACACACGACTAGCGTTCGTCAGTTTTAAAAATATACGACGAACAAGATCTCATAGTAGTCACGGGTTAGTACTATGAAAATGTTCTTCGTTAGTTTATTTGGCGAACCAACGCAAAGTGGGCAGAATCGCCACTAATCAAGAATTTAATGAGTACCGCCAAGGGTATTTATTAGGTGCCGGTTTTCCCAACACCCGTGTATACTTCTCAACTTAGTCGGCAAAATTTAGATGAAAGAACTCGTCTGAAGTCAAGCTGCGGATTTCATATACATTTCCGTCGATATCAATAAGGATTTGTTTTTAATCTTCAGATTGGACAAGCAACTGGACCGTCCCATCTGCGTGATGATAAACTGGCTTCTAGCGCGACAGAAGCACGTGATGAAATATGCGACGTTGTACCTCGAGCAAGGTTTCGATGTGGTTAGCGTGTCTTGCACGCCGTGGCAGCTCATGTGGCCTATGAAGGGAACACAGGTAACTTAGCAACGAACTGAGCTGGGTGAGCGTTTCATCAAACAGTTCCTATGCCGTTATGTTGGTAGCAATGCAAATGTCTATACATATAAAATTCTTTGTCCTGAATGACTGACTAACTGACGGATCAACGCACAGCCTAAACAGCTGATCGTAGAGACCTGAAACTTGAAGGGTGTGTTCTTTGTGTGACGTAGGCATCCGATAAGAAAGGATTTTCCGAAATTGTACTCCTAAGGGGGTGAAAAAGGGGGGCAAAGTTTGTATGGGACAACGCGATTCCTTGGTCCATTTTCGACTTCAACGCAGACGAAGTCGCGGGCAAAAGCTAGTAATAAATAAATAATGCAGGTCATTCTACACATCAGCTTCTAGCCCCAAGCTAAGTAACTAGACTTGTGTTATGGGTGCTAGACAACGGATATACTACATATGTATATACCTACTTTTCTTTTGTAAATATATACTTACTTATTAGCTGCGGCCCGCTGTTTCACCCGCGTAAGTCCCGATCCCGTGGGAATATCGGGATAAAAATTAGCCTATGTGTTAATCCAGGTCTCCAGCTATCTAGATACCGAGTTTCATCGCAATCGGTCCAGTAGTTTTTGCGTGAAGGAGTAACAAACATACATACTTACACACACACTCACAGAAAATAGAAAAAAAAAATCTTATAAGGGTTCCTTTTTTTACCTTTTGTGGTACGGAACCCTAAAAATTAAGTGGTGCTCCCATACAACATAGTATGGAACCCCTCGTGCGCGATTCCGACTCCCACTTGTCCGGTTTTCATTTCTCAAACCGTGTTAAGAAGAAAGGGTACCGAGGGCTTTCTCCATACAAACTATTACAAACGTAGTCGACTGTTTTCTCCCTGGATAATGACACTAGAGCAAATATTTTTGGTGCATAAAACTTATAACTGCCATGACCATATTTTTTGTTTTTTAATTTTTTTAATTTTAATTTCTATGATAATTAGAAAAAGAAAAAAAACCAAAACAAAGGGGCATCATGGCCGTTATAGGTTTTATGGCACAAAAATATTTGTGCTAGTGTCATTATCCAGGGAGGAAACTAGTTAAGCGGCCATTCAGCCAAAAGTCCTATATTTCCTATATATAGTTTCGTGGTCACGAGCTGTGTATAACTAAAACAGGTATCGTTTGATTCCTTGAGATCTCTAGATGACGAATTAGCCTGTCTTAGTTTCGAAAGCCGGGAACTAGTAGCATTTATGACGTCATAAAGATGGCGGCTCTGTACTGTAGATATTTGCAAATTTCTCGAGTTCTATTCAACCAATTTACACGTGTGGGGTGTCACATGAAAGATATTTTAATGTACTTTATCTTTTCCATAGACAAAATTTCACCTTAATATTTGTTTCCTTTTAATAACAGTTGGTGACAGGCGACCTGATAAAGTTCATGGCTGCGAACGAAAACGATCAACCTCTAATCGTGCACGGGTTCTCCGTTGGTGGGTACATGTGGGGGGAACTCTGCATACATGTCATGAATAATAAGGAATTGTAAGTATTACGTGCTTCTTTGTGAATCATATTTTTTTTTACTTTTTAGGGTTCCGTAGCCAAATGGCAAAAAACATAACCCTTATAGTAGATTCGTCATGTTCGTCTGTCTGCCGTATGTCACAGCCACTTTTTTCCGAAACTATAAGAACTATACTGTTGAAACTTGGTAAGTAGATGTATTCTGTGAACCGCATTAAGATTTTCACACAAAAATAGAAAAAAAAACTGGTTGCCTGTAAAGTCGGTATACGGGCGAAAGTTTTACGTGACAACAACTGTGCTCGAGTGGAAGGGACGCGTGCCTTTTTTTTTTTTTATTATAATTTTTAGGGTTCCCCATACTTAGAACTGATTTTTTTTTCTTTAAACCCATACGTAAGTATATATAGAGGTATCTATGGATAGGTCTTCAAAAATGATATTGAGGTTTCTAATATATTTTTTTTCTAAACTGAATAGTTTACGCGAGAGACACTTCCAAAGTGGTAAAAAGTGTGTGTCCCCCCCCTGTAACTTCTAAAATAAGAGAATGATGAAACTAAAAAAAATATATGATATACATTACCATGCAAACTTCCACCCAAAATTGGTTTGAACGAGATCTGGTAAGTGTTTTTTTTAACACGTCATAAACCGTAAACCGCCGTTTACCTTTCATTCATGTATTTTTACCACTAGCGCCATCTATTTTTTTTATTATGTGATGATAGTGGTACGGAACCCTTCGTGCGCGAGTCCGACTCGCACTTGACCGTTTTTTTTTTTTTTTTTTCAAAATGTTTTATAATACACAAGGTGAGGGAAGCTAGTCACCAGGATCCCCATCCCATATGAGGGTTCCAGTTCGGTTGCTATTTCGGATTTTATTTGCCAATTATTACCACTAAAGCGAAGCTTTAAAAACATACAGTACTTAACCTAAGACAACGAAACCACTTAGGTTTATAATAATGCTAAGTAGATTTAAATATACGTCGATCTAGAAATGCCACGCTTAATGGCAATGGCTAACCTCTGCGCCAGAAACGAGCCGAAACGGGAGTCACCCTGTTTCTTAAATAAAATTAATAAATATTGCAGGACATTCCACACATCGCTATCTAAAGTAAGCCAAAAGTCTATAAGTAGTATATGAGTTGTCTAGCACCCATAAAACAAGTCTAGTTACTTAGCTTGGGGCTAGATGATGTTGTGTGAAATGTTGTACAATATTTATTTATTTATTTTATTTCAGATACCAGCCCGTAATGGATCGCGTTGTGGCCCAAGTGTGGGACTCTGCCGCCGACATCAGTGAGATAACGATCGGAGTGCCAGCCGCCATCTTCCCCAAGAACCAGATCATGCAGAAGACATTGAGGGCTTACATGGAGTAAGTATTGCAAATAGAAGTTAGCCTGGTGAAGTTTGACGGGATATAGTTGGATTTTTCTATACTAATAATACATAATGAAACTTGTATGAGGATATAGTGATTCAATGAGAATAACATAGGCTACTTTTTATCCCGATATTCCAACCTGGAAGTCCCTAAATCGCCTGCGGACCCAGGTTGGCCGCTGCAAAGAGAAGTCCTGATATTTTCCGTAAAAACAGCGATATTCATAATTTCAATATAAGAAATAAGGGTGAACTTACCGTGCCCGGTAGTAGGCTCCGGAAAATAAACAGGTCGTTTAATAGTACATGTGTACTCTATTATAATAAATTACCTAAAGATGTATATGACATGTCCATTAACAGATTCAAAACTTTTATAAAGCATAGATTGTGCAGTAAGGCGTACTATGATACTTCGTCTTATCTTAATGATAAGAACCCATGAACATGACTTTAGTTGCTCCATTTCAAATACTGTAATATTGACCTTTGTGAGCGTGACCACATGAAAAAAAAAACCCCCCATGAGTTTCTTGTGCCTTCTTCTCATTGGTGGGCGCGTTCCGAAGGCACACATCCTAACTTAGTTTTTAAGACGATTTTATGTGGTCCTGTATACTTTTAAGTATTAAGCATCCAAAGAAATAAAGATTTTTGATTTGATTTGATTTGAGAACATGGCAAGGTGGGGATTCTCCGGTTCGGACACTCTGTGTGAGTGTGGGAGGGCCGCCCAAACGATAGCGCACTTGACGGCTTGCTCTCTCTACCCTGTTAGCTGCTCTGCAGACGACTTCATCAGGGCAACAGATAATGCGATTGCCGTGGCTAAGTTTTGGGCGGGAGTACTGTGATCAAGGTGCATTGCATTGGTCGCCGTTGACACGAAGAAGAAGAAGATCCCGATATTCCCACGGGATCGGGAGTTACGGTCGTGAAACCGCGGAGGGGAGTTATTAGTAAATAAATCTCCGACTGCCTGCTATCTTTTGATGAGAGATGATGCAGTAATGCATTTTAAGATTAGAAAATGAAATTTAAAATATCAAAAAAAATATAGGAAAATTTAAAAACCCGCAAAGAGCGCGCGAAGGGTTTCGTATCATTTTCAAAGTCAAAGTCAAATTTTTTTATTTCTTTGGATGCTTAATACATTAGTATAAAGACCACATTAAATCGTCTTAAAAACTAAGTTAGGATGTGTGCCTTCGGAACGCGCCCACCAATTAGAAGAAGGCACAAGAAACTCATGGGGGTTGTTTTTTTTTCATGTGGTCACGCTTACAAAGTTCAAAGGTCATTATATTCTGTTTTTAGTATTTGTTACCATAGCGGCAACAGAAATACATAAATCTGTGAAAATATCAACCGTCTAACTATCACGGTTCATGAGATACAGCCTGGTGACAGACAGACAGTGAAGTCTTAGTAATAGGGTTCCGTTTTTACCATTTGGGTACGGAACCCTAAAAAAGTATTTCCAGACATCTTGATTAAACTGTACTCTTTGATCGGCCACCAAAATAAATAAACCAAGTATACTTATCTACTATCTTTCACGCGGTGCTTGTGTGATTGTCTACTAATATTATCAATACGAAAGTCTGTCTATGTGTATGTTATGTTGGTTGCTCAAACACGTTAAAACTGTTAAAAACCAATTTTGATTAAATTCGATATGTTTAACGAATTTGATCAAAATCAAACGTTGCCTCAAATTTTCCGTTGTTGCAAGTTCCTAATAAACTGAAATAACCAAACAAATTAACACAGCTATTCAAATACCAACTTACCTCATTATTTGAACATCAAAATAACAACGTATTAACTAGACGAGTTTATTGTTTATCGAGTATCTATAGTAAGAAAAACCTCAGTCTGTCGCCACACAATTGCAATGCCCGGCGGGGCTCATATGTGGACTATTATGCCTATGTAAGATCTAATTATACTATACTAGCGACCCGCGCCGGCTTCGCACGGCTATATTATGCATGTATTATACATATAAACCTTCCTCTTGAATCACTCTATCTATTAAAAACCGCATCAAAATCCGTTGCGTAGTTTTAAAGATTTAAGCATACATAGGGATATAGGGACATAGGGACAGAGAAAGCGACTTTGTTTTATACTATGTAGTGATAGTGATGAAAGCAAATAAATGAAATAAAATGAAACGTAAAACGTAAAAAAACGAATTAAACCTAAACATCCATAATAAACTGTTTCCAGATATCACATGAAGACGTTCCACGATGCAGCGACGATCCACTACATCCGTTCCTCGCAGTTGTTCCACACGAACCTGTGCCGCGCTCCGGCTCTCTTCCTGCTCTCTAGGTCGGATCCCGTTGGAGCTGAGAAGAGCAACCGATCTGTTCACGACTCGTGGGTCGAGATGGGGATCAAGGTATGGTCATAAATAAAACACAACTTAATTAAATAATTAAAATAAAATTATTATTTTAAATTATTATTATTTTTATGATTCATAAATTTTGTTAAAATTATCAATCGTCCGGCTAAGATGTAGCGCTAAACAACTACTAAGCTCAAATACTTAAAAATATTGTGTATTTATTGAATACCTTGTCGACAGTGCACCTGGAAATGCTGGGACAAATCCCCGCACGTGCAACACTACATCCACCACCCAAAGGAGTACCTCACAGCTCTGTACGCCCATCTCGACGCGTACGGGCTCGTCTCCCAACCGGAGAAGATGAGGATGAGGCTCTGATCTACACTCACTGGGACGGATCTAGGGCAGGATTAGGTGGGCGAGTTGTAGTGTGCCCGGGGCGGGGGTGAGATATCATATCTGACCAATTAAACGATTGTTAGTGACACGATGAGCGGGTTAGATAAGTTTTTGTGACGCGTAACGTTTTACAGATATTTCGGCATATGGCGTGGTTTTAATGGGTTTATATATTGTAGGTAATTTCTCTTATAAACTTGTAGGTAATTCTTTTTATATACTTGTAGGTAATTCTTTTTATATACTTGTAGGTAATTCTTTTTATATACTTGTAGGTAATTACTAGAAAAATTTGATTATATTATTGCATAAAAAGAGGTATGTATTTTAGTTCATAAAAATTACCTTATTTTACGACAAATTTCAGGAATTTCCGTGATATTACAATGACATTTTTATCAACGAATCCTTAGGTTAATAATGGTGTTGTCACATTTTGGGAATTCCCCAAATTCTAGCTAAATTAGGGTATATAACTCACTCACACATAGAACCGTGAGACAATATGACTTCGAATATCTGTATGACGAATTGTTTGCTACATGTTAAAATATAGATATAAGATAAAATGGTCTATCTTCTTCTAACTTTGGCTACAGTTAAATATAATAAATAATAGTAACTTAAAAAACCAATTCATTATTAAAAAATACGTAAGTCCTATTCGATTCTTATGCGTTTTGAAAATTACAGAAATACATTCAATAATTTTCTAAAACGTTTGAACAGCGAACGACATTGGCGAAGGCTAGATGTGCAGTTTTATAACGTGGTTCATCAATATGATAAATACTGACGGATTACATTCCAACGACGCAATAAACAAGCTAGGCATGCATATTAAATACTGACATCCATCGCTAGCTTACATGATCAGCAAATGACCACGGTATATAATACATCAAATTAAATATCTTTATTTACCACAAAAAAATATTAAATAATCATTATGCGACTCTACCTCTTGCGTTAGTTGGTTAACTGTGTTGCAAAAGTGGGTTCTTCCACAAAAAGCAAATTCATAAGATTGCAACTTTATAAATAATTAGCGACCCGTCCCGGCTTCGCACGGCTATATTATGCATGTATTATACATATAAACCTTCCTCTTCAATCACTCTATCGATAAAAAAAAAACCTATCAAAATCCGTTGCGTAGTTTTAAAGATTTAAGCAGTCAAAGGGAAATAGGGACAGAAAAAGCGACTTTGTTTTATACTATGTAGTGAAGTGATAACTATTAAAATAGAGTTCTGAAATACTGATGAACCACATTATAAACTGAACATCTAACCTACGTCTTTCGAACTATCAATAAATAAATATTAACATAGTACATTCGATTGCATTTAAATTCATGGGGATTATAGAAAAATGCCCCTAAAAAGGTTCTTGCCCCCGATCTCACAGTTCTGAAGTACGCCCCTGGTAAAACTCATAATTAAGTAGAATAGCATATAATATAAATATATAAGTACACCTTATGAAATAAATAAAATACAGCTTTTTTATAACGAGCGAATAGATTTTTCTATATTTTGTTTATGAAATAGAATGGTTTATATCTAAAGAGTGAATTATTGACTGATTAGCGTAATTGAAAAGTTTAATTCAGAGTTTTAAAATAAAAACATATGTCTTCAAAAAGATACTTAAGCGTTTTAAAAAAAGGACAATTTCGTTTAATTTTTTAAACATTTACTCTGATTAGTTTTTTTCTAAACTACCTAGTTTCTAGTTATTGACATTAAATTATAGAGTAAAAATCAATGTCAAACTTGGTCTTTTCTTGTTGCCTCCAAAATCTATAAGGTTATAGTAAAGTAAAGATAGCTTCACTTATCTTTGACTATTTTAAACATTTTAATCCCGATTCCTGAAAATCGAGCTATAATTTGATGCAAAGTTAAATATATATCTTGATACTGGCTTTATGCACAATCCGTGCAAAGCCAAAATTAATTTAAAAAAAAAAAGATCTCTTGACCAGATATAATTCGAGACTTTGATCCTTGATTCAATCGAGCGATTCACAACTAGTTTAAAGAAAAAAGCTAATCTAAAAGAAGCTCATTAAACAGTTTTTATTAACATTATTTTGACAAACAAAAAAATATGCATTAATTCACATACGTTTTTTGTTAAAACCCAACAAAACAACTAAAAATTATCATAAAAAAGTGCCTTAAGGTGCTGCTGGTCGATCGTGTTTCCATACAAATGAATTTAGAGTGTTATCCATTTATTCTTTATGGCATTTAAAAAAACAAAAGTTAAATCTACATAACAAGTCTATATCTAGCCCATGTAGGCGACGAAATAGACAAATTATATTTAATTTGGAAATTATAGCCATCAAAACTTCAGTATTTTCAGTAAAAATAATGCGCATTTCACGGGTAAAATAGCTACGCCGGGAGAAATATAATAACAAATAAGAAACCTACATCATGTAGTAAATTTATCAATTAGTTCAAATAACTTAACTTTCAAAGGATTTATATTGCAGATTTTTCGTATTTTTCTAAATTCGAAAGGTCTGTTTACAAAATTTCCCAGCCCGTATTTTGTTCAAAACATCGTTACCTTTCACCTCTAGAGTAACACCCCGTCACGCGGGTAGCGGGGGGAGATGTAATCCAATGCGCGCTATAGCTTCACGAATACTTTTGTATAACTGGCTTTACCAGCAATGTATACGTAACGATTTAGCATTCAATGTGTGTGTGATGCTATCGACGAATAGTCGTAATGTTTGCCAAAGTCGCACGGGGACCAATGAAGACAAGTGACAGTGATTTTGCCAACCAATAGTGAACTATTATCTGAATCTCGCATCCAATAAAAACAGTTTATACGACGAACCGACGACGAACGAGTACCTACCTACCTAGTTGGTGAATTTCACATGTAATTTCGGCTCGTGTCATACCGTGAAGGTCATATCGTTCGCGCCAAATTCAAATTGCACAGCGCTAATTACCTACCGCAATATTTACGTACAAGTTGCGTAACTCTTGAACCGTTTGAGGGTTCTCTTTTTCACCATCACTACATAGTATAAAATAAAGTCACTTTTCGCCGTCCCTATGTCCCTTTGTATGCTTAGATCTTTAAAACTACGCGCGGTTTTTTATAATAACTAAGATCAAAATATACATAAATACAAAAAACGTTAACGTAAACATTTTTTGGAACGATAGTTCCATATCGCGCGTTGTGAAAGGGGGCTAGACGGAAAAAAAATCTTACGAAAATTTGCAACGACACTTTTTGCTATAGTAAGCTATTGTAAGCCGTGCGGCGTGCGCATGTTTCTCTGTCTGTCTCTCTCTCTCTTATAGAAAGCAAGCCAGATATTTTCATTTCTATTTCGCATTTTTTAATTCAAATAGGCTTGTGTTATGGTGACTAGACGATACTAGGCTTGTGTTATGGTGACTAGACGCAACTAGGCTTGTGTTATGGTGACTAGACGCAACTAGGCTTGTGTTATGGTGACTAGACGATACTAGGCTTGTGTTATGGTGACTAGACGCAACTAGGCTTGTGTTATGGTGACTAGACGCAACTAGGCTTGTGTTATGGTGACTAGACGATACTAGGCTTGTGTTATGGTGACTAGACGATACTAGGCTTGTGTTATGGTGACTAGACGATACTAGGCTTGTGTTATGGTGACTAGACGCAACTAGGCTTGTGTTATGGTGACTAGACGATACTAGGCTTGTGTTATGGTGACTAGACGATACTAGGCTTGTGTTATGGTGACTAGACGCAACTAGGCTTGTGTTATGGTGACTAGACGCAACTAGGCTTGTGTTATGGTGACTAGACGATACTAGGCTTGTGTTATGGTGACTAGACGCAACTAGGCTTGTGTTATGGTGACTAGACGATACGAGGCTTGTGTTATGGTGACTAGACCCAACTAGGCTTGTGTTATGGTAACTAGACGCAACTAGGCTTGTGTTATGGTGACTAGGCGCAACTAGGCTTGTGTTATGGTGACTAGATGCAACTATTTCGATGCTTATGTATATATACATAGATCACTTTGAAACGTCTTAAAAACCAAAAGCTGTAACGACACTTTTTGCATAGAAAGCAAGCCAGTTATTTTCGTTTCGTCTTTCTATTTCACATTGAACAGTGTGGTGTCGCGACGATTATTTGCAAAAAAAAAATATAAAAAAAAATACGTGTGGCACTTGGGGACTGCCGCGGTAAAGCTATTGCATCGTGCATTGCATGTCAATAGTCGTCCGTTATTTATCGTCCGTTTTTGTCGTCCGTTTTTTCGTCTAACATTTGTCGTCCGTCAATAGTCGTCCGTTATTTGTCGTCCGACATTTGTAGTCCGTCATTTGTCGTCCGTCATTTGTCGTCCGTTTTTGGTCGTCCGACATTTGTCGTCCGTCATTTGTCATCCGTCAATAATAATAATAATAAATTTATACATTATTTTTAAAACTTGTAAATTAAATTTTATTTAGGTTAGGTTTTAAAGCTTAGATAGAATTATTTTATAAGTTTTTATAGTGATGTATATATTTTGTAATCAGTTTGTTTTTATAAAAATTTAAATTTAAGAAAAATAAATGAATTGGAGAATATAATAATAATATTATTTAATATTACTTGAAAACCAAAAGCTGTAACGACACTTTTTGCATAGAAAGCAAGCCAGTTATTTTCGTTTCGTCTTTCTATTTCCCATTGAACAGTGTGGTGTCGCGACGATTATAAAAAAAATACAATTTATTCACTAATTCATCGAAAGGAACTTCGTTCCATCCGGGTGTCCCTTGACACCTCTCAAGTTTTTTATTTTCAACATGTTAGCTGTCTTTAGTTGGCCGAGTGGTATAAACCGCCACCCGCTACACCAACCGATGTGGGTTCGATCCACAGGTTACATAATGTTCAAATAGTGCTGCACAGGATTGTAAACGTTACGATGGCGGTGGACTTTTGACCGTTGATTGTACACATTCGCACGGGGCGGCGCTCACCACCGCACCGCACCGATCGCAAGCCGAGCACGCGGTGTTTACACTCGCGCAGTTCCGTAAGCTTGTTGTCACTGTGTGTGTGATGTGTCGCGCCGAGTCGCGCGGCGGTAACGACCGAAGCGAGCCCGAACGTGTTTATGTAATGTAGTGTGTGGTAGTGTCCTGACGCTGAAATTGTTGTATGCGTAATATCTTTATACTGCTCTTTACTGAGCCTTTCCTTTTCCTAAACAGTGTAAGGTGAAATAGCTATAATTTTAGCCACGTGCGTCCATGAGTTGACCCCGTCGAACAGGGGATTCTTAACTTCAAATTTAATTAAAAAGAACGTTGACGTCATTCGTATATTAATTTTTATCAATTTCCGCCAAAATACTGAAAATTTCATAAATAGGTTATTTCCAATTTTTTAGCTAGTTATTGTTGGCTATGTAATTTCAGTGGAAGTTTGTCTATAGGATAGATTGGAGATAGAAAAGCTTACCATAGATAAAAGCATAAAATATACCAGAGACAATCTTTCACTCGTATTAGAACGCCATCTATGAAACTAAAACAAGGTGCCTGCGGTTTTTTTTTAATATATTTATAAATTAAATATTTACAATATATGAAAATTATGGTTATAAGAGCCATTAAATTGTTTTTAAAAATATTGATTTTAGTATATTATTACAAGAAAATAAATGAATTGTTTTTCAGGATTTACAACAAAATCAATACTTACTTATTTAATGACCTATTTTAATGTAGTTTATTTTTACGAAATCCTACTAATATTATAAATGTGAAAGTTTGTGTGTGTGTATGTGTGTGTGTGTGTGTGTGTGTATGTTTGTTACTCCTTCACGCAAAAACTACTGGACCGATTGCGTTGAAACTCGGTATTTAGATAGCTGAGTACCTGGATTAACACATAGGCTACTTTTTATCCCGATATTCCCACGGGATCGGGACTTACGGGATTACTCCTTCACACAAAAAACTTCTGGACCGATTGCGTTGAAACTCGGTATGTAGATAGCCAGAGACCTGGATTAACACATAGGCTACTTTTAATCCCGATATTCCTACGGGATCGGGACTTACGGGATTACTCCTTTACGCAAAAACTACCGAACAGATTGCGGTGAAAATCAGTAAGTAGATAGCTGGAGACCTGAATTTACACAAAGGCTACTTTTTTTCCCGATATTCCCACGGGATCTGGACTTACGGGATCAGGACTCAAAATATATTTTAAAAATTTTAAAAGGTTGTGGTTGGGCGGAGACGGAGAGAGTGATGAAGGGGAGAAGGGTAAGAAAAATAACAAGGGGGAACACAGGAAAGGGGGAGGACAGGAAAGGGGAAGATAGGAAAGAGGAAGGGGATGTAAGAGGGAAGAGACGAAATGGGGAGAAGAGGAAAGGGGGAGGAGAGGAAAGAAGAAGAGGAGGAAAAGGGGAGGGGACCTAACCTAACCTTCTCCATCCGTGACGGTAATTTGTCAAAAAAACATTCCGGGCCTATCTGGACTCCTAGAAATGTAAGCGCTCGCTACGCTCGCACGTGTTTGCTACTCATTCCGCGACGGTTCTGTGTCAGAAAAGCATTCTGGGTCTGACTGGACTCCTTAAAATATAACCGCTCACTTCGCTCGCACGTGTTTGCTACTCCATCCGCGACGGTTTCGTGTCAGAAAAGCATTCTGGGTCTGTCTGGACTCCTTAAAATATAACCGCTCACTTCGCTCGCACGTGTTTGCTACTCCATCCGCGACGGTTTCGTGTCAGAAAAGCATTCTGGGTCTGTCTGGACTCCTTAAAATATAACCGCTCACTTCGCTCGCACGTGTTTGCTACTCCATCCGCGACGGTTTCGTGTCAGAAAAGCATTCTGGGTCTGTCTGGACTCCTTAAAATATAACCGCTCACTTCGCTCGCACGTGTTTGCTACTCCATCCGCGACGGTTTCGTGTCAGAAAAGCATTCTGGGTCTGTCTGGACTCCTAAAAATATAACCGCTCGCTTCGGTCGCACGTGTTTGGTCACAATAACTAACGTTACCTACTCCATCCGGGACGGTTCCGTGTCAGAAAAGCATTCTGGGTCTGTCTGGACTCCTAAAAATCTAACCGCTCGCTTCGCTCGCACGTGTTTGCTACTCATTCCGCGACGGTTCTGTGTCAGAAAAGCATTCTGGGTCTGACTGGACTCCTTAAAATATAACCGCTCACTTCGCTCGCACGTGTTTGCTACTCTATCCGCGACGGTTCCGTGTCAGAAAAGCATTCTGGGTCTGTCTGGAGTCCTAAAAATCTAACCGCTCCCTTCGCTCGCACGTGTTTGCTACTCCATCCGCGACGGTTCCGTGTCAAAAAAGCATTATGGGTCTGTCTGCACTCCTAAAAATATAACCGCTCGCTACGCTCGCACGTGTTTGCTACTCCATCCGCGACGGTTCCGTGTCAGAAAAGCATTCTGGGTCTGTCTGGACTCCTAAAAATATAACCGCTCGCTTCGCTCGCACGTGTTTTAACTAACCTCACCTACTCCATCCGTGACGGTTCCGTTTCAGAAAAGCATTCTGGGTCTGTCTGGACTCCTAAAAATATAACCGCTCGCTTCGGTCGCACGTGTTTGGTCACAATAACTAACGTTACCTACTCCATCCGGGACGGTTCCGTGTCAGAAAAGCATTCTGGGTCTGTCTGGACTCCTAAAAATCTGACCGCTCGCTTCGCTCGCACGTGTTTGCTACTCATTCCGCGACGGTTCTGTGTCAGAAAAGCATTCTGGGTCTGACTGGACTCCTTAAAATATAACCGCTCACTTCGCTCGCACGTGTTTGCTACTCTATCCGCGACGGTTCCGTGTCAGAAAAGCATTCTGGGTCTGTCTGGAGTCCTAAAAATCTAACCGCTCCCTTCGCTCGCACGTGTTTGCTACTCCATCCGCGACGGTTCCGTGTCAAAAAAGCATTATGGGTCTGTCTGCACTCCTAAAAATATAACCGCTCGCTACGCTCGCACGTGTTTGCTACTCCATCCGCGACGGTTCCGTGTCAGAAAAGCATTCTGGGTCTGTCTGGACTCCTAAAAATATAACCGCTCGCTTCGCTCGCACGTGTTTTAACTAACCTCACCTACTCCATCCGTGACGGTTCCGTTTCAGAAAAGCATTCTGGGTCTGTCTGGACTCCTAAAAATATAACCGCTCGCTTCGCTCGCACGTGTTTGCTACTCCATCTGCGACGGTTCCGTGTCAGAAAAGCATTCTGGGTCTGCCTGGACTCCTAAAAATATAACCGTTTTCCACGTCTTCGCTTTCCCAAGACTTCGCTCTCCCACGAGACCTCACGTTACCTTGACGTGACGTTCCTTTCCTTAACGTCTCGCTTTCCTATAACACCGCTTTCCCTTAATACTGGCATTGCTAAACACAAAAACTACTATACGAATTGTGATGAAAGTCGGTAGCAGGTAGCTAGAGACCCTGACAAATAAGCTACTTCTCCGATTCCGATATTCCTACGAAGCTTAGACTTGCGCGGGTGAAACCGCGGGGCGCAGCTAGTATTAATAATAAAAGTTAAATTATTACCCGCAAATACCTTACTTAAAGAAATTGGAAAACGCCTAATTTAAATATCTATTCGCTCGTCGTAAAAAATCATTCAATAATGTTTTAGATAAGTCTCTCTGTAAATCATTTTCTAAAAATGCACGCCTCTCCAACGTTTTTAACCCTTATATATTGTTAGTGGTGAAGCGTGCGTTTTTAGATTAAAATACCTTTATTGCATTCATATTTTCTATTGAAACAACGTTAGACGGTTCGCAACAGACAGTCGTTTATTTTAAAAGAAAGTCAGAGAATAGACAATAAGTTACACAGTTTTACATACTACAAAACTATTATAGGTCCTATATCCACCTTTATTTTGAAATACAATGCAACCAACACGAACATTTTCTTGTACAAATAATAATACGGAATAGCGCTATAAAGATACAGAGTGTTTTAAAAGAATGTTTACTTTGGATTCGCTTACTGCATACACGTGTAAAAAGGTTTTTTTTGTACAGTGTGTGAGAAAACGCCTGTAAACCCTTTAAGGTACCTACAATCAACGTTGAAAAGTACACTGGCACTAACGTAACATGTGGATTGAACCCACGTCGTCGGTTGGTGTAGCGGGTGGCGGCTTCTACCACTCTGCCAACTAAATACATAGCTAACACGTTGAAAATAATAATCACACTGATTACTTTTAATTATTCAAGTATTTGTTTGTGTGTAACGTCTATTAGAAGAAGGTCGTAAGTCCAATACTTGTTGATAGTATTATGGTAGCAAACTGATAGTGGACTTATGGCGCATACTGTACATGTATACACGAACTTTACTCAAAAAAATGTAATAAGTAACCTTTTTTATAAACTTTTTTTTTGGGAAATAATAGTCAAATTGATCCAGAGTTTGCAAATCAAATGTAAACTTTATTTTGAAACATCCTGGATATTTGAAATCTAAAAAAAACCCTAATTGGTTTGGACAAAGTGCTTGCTTAGTAAATATTGAAATCGTTCTTATAAATTGATTCTAGGAAGGTTTTTATACAATTTATCCATCTATTAAACGGAATAATTCAAAATTATGCTTTGGTTGACCTTAACCGAACGTTGAAAAAAAAGTAGGACTTCCTCAATTTGTTGCGTATACAGGGTTATTGGTGACAATGAAACCTCGAAAATTTCCAAAAAAAAAAAAAAAGGAATTTTCAAAAGTCGTAGAACAAAAGTTGTTTGTCCACAGAAGTAGCCCTCAACCGCTTGCTAATATAGTTACCAAATAATCCTGTATTTTTTTTATGTATGATCACAGATTCGAAGACGGCTCAACCGATTAAGGTATTTAAAACCGATATAGATATTTAAAAACCTCTAAATTTATTGTTAAAAGGTTTTTGACTTCTATTTAAGTGGAAGTCGCAGGTTTAAATCATGCCGGGAAAAAAAAATTGTAAGGTTTTCATATTTCTTTCAAATTACTCAATGGTTATTTGTTTTTTCCTACTCGATTTTATTACTTCTAAGTTTCTTTTTTATGATTTGTTATAGCGTAGATATTATAGTTTAGTCGTAAGAGAAATGTGTAGTGGATAAAAATAAAGTTTTCTGATACTGTATACAATTCTTTAATTTTTAGGTTCCGTACCCATATTTTAGAGTTCCCTATCTCATGAACCATGATAGCTAGACAGTTAAAACATTCCCTAAAAAGGATTTGGAAAAACTTAAGCACTAAGTTAGCAAAAAGCTAGTTTTTAGCAAGTTTTAAAGATTACCTGTTTCAAATATTCATCAAAACTATATCTTAATTTTAGTATAGTAACTAGCGACCCGCCCCGGCTTCGCATGGCTGTATTATATCAAAAAACCTTCCTCTTTAATCACTCTATCTATTAAAAAAAACCACATCAAAATCCGTTGCGTAGTTTTCAAGATCTAAGCATACATAGGGACGGCGAAAAGTGACTTTATTTTATACTAGCGACCCGCTCTGGCTTCGCACGGCTATATTATGCATGTATTATACATATAAACCTTCCTCTTGAATCACTCTATCTATTAAAAAAAACCGCATCAAATTCCGTTGCGTGGTTTTAAAGATTTAAGCATACAAAGGGAAATAGGGACAGAAAAAGCGACTTTGTTTTTATACTATGTAGTGATAGTGATGATAGATTTTATAGGTAGAAAACCTTAGACTTTCTAAAGTCTAACTGCTAGGTGACAGCCACTAAAATTCTTAAAATTAACTTGAAAAACTTTTGTCAAATCTAAAAATTATAGGTAAAAACTTAAAGAAGGTAGTTACTTACCTGACAATTTTTTTGTGTTTTTACCACGCGTTTATATCGTGTTTCATTCATTTTTTGTTAAATTATTTTATCTTTAAGTGATAAAGGTGCATGATTAGAACGAGCCGTTTTTTTTTCGAGGTTAGTCGTGTCGTGCATTTATTGAGTTTATTATCTACTAGCATTGCTTCGCGGTTTCACCCGTGTAAGATCCGATCCCGTGGGGATATAGGCATAAGAAGAAGCTTAATTTACTGCCGTTGAATTAGTGTACCTACCCTCATACCAAGTTTCAATAAAATCGGTCCAGTAGTTTTGGAGCCTATAATATAGTCGTTTAAAAAAACCATAAAAAATCTTTCCTCTTTATAATATACTAGCTGTTGCCCGCGACGCGTGATAGTTTCGTTTTATATACTAAAACCTTCCTCTTGAATCACTGTATCTATTAAACCGCATCAAAATCCGTTGCGTAGTTTTAAAGATTTACAGGGACAGACAGACAACGGGAAGTGACTTTGTTTTATAATATTTAGTCATATAGAAAAAGAACTCGCCTACACACTCTACACACAAAAACACCTTTATATTATAAAGCTGAAGAGTTTGTTTGTTTGTTTGAACGCGCTAATTCAAATATTCATCAAAACTATATCTTCATTTTAGTGTAGTAAATAAGTAACTAGTGACCCACGCGCTAATCTCAGGAACTACTGGTTCGAATTGAAAAATTATTTTTGTGTTGGATAGTCCATTTATCGAGGAAGGCTACTTTTTATTTTGATATTTCCACGGGATCGGAAGCTACGCGGGTGAAATCGCAGAGCGCTGCTAGTTTCAGATACAGCGATGGATATTTTACGCGGCCCGTATGTACCTTGCTTGCTTAGATTCAGTTTATGTTATGATATCGCGGTGTGCGCTCGTTGTCTATTAAAATTAAAATAATTGTATTTTTATATTCATAATATTACATATATTTAACTTACTTAATAATAATATTACTTATTTTGTATATTGATTTGTGTAATAGAACAATAAAATAAATAATTCTATAGATATTGAAAAAATATAGAGTGTTGGAATAAATTAAAAATACTGACTTGTAAGTTCCAAAGAAGAAGGAAGCTGAAGAAGAGTGACTCAATATTTAAAACTAAGGTAAGTCTACATTAATCTTATCTTCTATTATATTGACTAATCTATACTAATATTATAAAGCTGAAGAGTTTGTTTGTTTGAACGCGCTAATCTCAGGAACTGCTGGTTCGAATTGAAAAATTATTTTTGTGTTGGAGAGTCCATTTATCGAGGAAGGTTATAGGCTACTTTTTATCCCGATATTCCCACGGGATCGGGAGTTACGCGAGTGAAACCGCGGAGCGCAGCTAGTATTGACTAATATTAGAAAGCTGAAGAGTTTGTTTGTTTGTTTGAACGCGCTAATCACAGGAACTACTGGTTCGAATTGAAAAATTCTTATTGTGTTGGATAGTCCATTTATAGAGGAAGGATATAGGCTACTTTTATCCCGATATTCCCACGGGATCGGAAGTTACGCGGTGAAACTGCGGAGCGCTGCTAGTATACATATAAAATGCTAGGGATCAACGCACAGCCTAAACCGCTGATCGTAGAGACTTGAAACTTGGAGGGTATGTTCTTTGTATGACGTAGGCATCCGATAAGAAAGGATTTTCCGAAATTCTACTTCTACTTCCGATCCCGTGGGGCCCAGCTAGTAGGTATATACTAAAATAAATTGTGGAACACTTTACACAACGCCATCTAGCCCCAAGCTAAATAACTAAGCTTGTGTTATGGTGACCAGATAACGGATAAAATACTAAGACTTATGTACTTTACTTTTGTACATATAAGTACATACAGAAATACCCAGACCAGAAACAATTGTCTGTTTGAGGCGGGAATCGAACCTGCAACCGCATATAAATAAATAATAAGATTCCACGCAAAGTGCACACAGCTTGACCCCAGACAAATCCCAAACAAAGCAATTATGCTAATAACATCGTTGCTAGGTGCCACTCGAGAAACAAATGGATTCATTTACATAAAGCATAAATTATGCGGTAAGGCGTACTATGATTCTTCGTCGTAGTACCTTAGGAGGAAAGGGTACCAGGGGCTCTCTCTATACAAACTATTACAAACGCAGTCGCCTGTTTTCTCTCTGGATACTGACACTAGAGCAAATATTTTTGGAGCATAAAACTTATAACTGCCATGACCATGTCCCTGTTTTTTGTTTTTTAAGCTATTGCATAGCTTTTATCGCGGGCTTTGAGCGTGGCGACCGAATAAAGAAATTCCGTAACGAAAATAAAACCTAACACCCCCCCACTCCGCCTACCATGTAGCTCGGCCGAGCGTTCGCTTAACGTGTTTTTTTTTTATTTTTTCAATTTTAATTTCTATTATAATTAGAAAATGAAAAAAAACTGGTTGCCTGTAAAGTCGGTATACGGGCGAAAGTTTTACGTGACAACAACTGTGCTCGAGTGGAAGGGACGCGTGCCTTTCACTTTTTATGTCTGTCTCTCTCGCTCTTAGGCGGGCTAACCATGCCCGCGTGCCTCTCACTCGCTCTCATTGTGAGCGCATAACGTCAGCGGAGCGTAACGCAGTTTCTTGAAGTGTCACCCGGCAAACCAATTTATAGGACGTTGTCACGTCAAAATCCAAAACATAGGGACATAGTCATGGAAGTATAGGTTTTATGCAACATAAATATTTGTGCTAGTGTCATTATCCAGGGAGGAAACAGTCGGCTACGTTTGTATGGAGAGAGCGCCGGTACCCTTTCCTCTCAATAATAAGAACCCATGGACGTGACTTTAGTTGCTCCATTACAAATATTATAAGTTTCTTGTGCCTTCTTCTCATTGACGCAGGGCACGTTCCGAAGGCACAGAGTTTTTAAGGCGTTCAAAGTGATTTCAATGTGAAATCTCTGAAACATTAAGAGCTACGAGCCTGAACCGCCCCGCGGTTTCACTCGCGTAAGTCCCGATCCCGTGGAAGATAAATGGACTATCCAATACAAGAAGAATTTCTCAATTCGAACCAGTAGTTCCTGAGATTAGGGCATTCAAACAGACAAACACACAAACTCTTCAGCTTTATAATATTACTAGCGACCTGCCCCGGCTTCGCACGGCTATATTATGCATGTATTATACATATAAACCTTCCTCTTGAATCACTCTATCGAATAAAAGAAAAAGATTTAAGCAGTCAAAAGGAAATGGGGACAGAAAAAGCGACTTTGTTTTATACTATGTAGTGATAGTAGGTATAGATAAGCTGCGCTACCCACGTAAGTCCCAGATTATATTTTATTATATATTTTCATATTTTTAAACTTTCCATGGACTTCCACTAATATTTTAAAATTATAATTAGACAAAACGTTCCAGCCGATCTTGACTTTTAGATAGCAATTGATTTTTAGTAAGATATAAAGATTTGCCCACCTTATTTAAATATTTAAATACTTACTTAAAATTAAATTACTAATTACGTTACCGTGTCTAGTATTTTAAATTAATACTTATTTTTTAATGGTTAGTGGAAACTTACTTTATTGCTATAACTTGACGACCCAGTTGGCACAATGGTCACTATGCCGGACTGCCAAACACAGGGTTGCGGGTTCGATTCAGACAAGTAGGTATTTATGCTTAGATGTTTGTCTGTGGTCTTGTTGTTTCTATGTATAAATAAGTATATATTTACAAAAGAAAAGTATATAAGTAGTATATCCGTTGTCTAGCACCCATAACTCATGTCTAGTTACTTATAATAATAATTATAAATAAATCATTTATTCTGTAGCCCAATATAACATCAATATTTGTCGCTGGAATCTTCCTTTAAGCATAGAAATGCTTAGCTAGATGGCGATGTGTGGAATGTCCTGCAATATTTATTTATTTAACTTAAAAACAGTTACAAGAATAAAGCCAAAATAATAATAATAAAAATACTCGACCATTGTGTAACCCTACGCAAGTTGTGAGAAGCGTCAACCAAATCGTGGAAAATAACTCGGTTATTTTAACAATTAAACACTTTTAAAAGAATACAAAAAAATATTTCACTATTGTGCACGTTTCGTGAGAATTCCAAGTTTGTAATATCATACTAGTGTACTTATAATAATAATAATAATAAGCCCGCAGGGCACCTTGAGGCGAGGTGAAGGGGAGTAACGACCCGCGGTCCCGAGTTCTCCAGGGGGAAGTCACCGTTCCTCATCTCCGGCTTGCCTTAGTTGGCTGGTCGGAGTGAACACTGACGATGAAGCGGTCCCCCGCCTCTGGCTTGCCTTCACCGGCCGTCCAGAGTGGAGTCGCATGAGTAGAAATACTCGAAGGATGGATGCCGAACGTCAGTGATGAGTTGGCCCGCTCGCTCGGACTACCAGCGATGACTTAAAATCCAGTAAGGCCTCTCCATCCTTCAAGCCACTCACGTTCCTGTTGCCCCCTTGCTGTAATTTACTCGGCTAATTAGGGTGGCCCAGTCTGAGAGTTGGCGAGTCTCCGCCTGCCATTTTTACGTGTTTATTGAACATTTGTTACGGCAGGTGCCATAGTATCCATAGTTCCCCAGTATCTAGTCCACTACCATCCCATCACAATAGCGAGTCTCCGCCTGCCATTTTTACGTGTTTATTGAACATTTGTTACGGCAGGTGCCATAGTATCCATAGTTACCCAGTATCTAGTCCACTACCATCCCATCACAATAGCTCAAGTAGTTTTGTCCTGTAGATTATCAATAGTTTCATCCAAACCGGAGGTTGTCCTTGGTTGCACTTTATAGTGTAGACAGGGATAATCGCCGGTTTAGAATCCACCCCATTGTTTGCTATTATACTTGTTATTGTAAAGGGCCTCTACGTGTTGGCTTCGGCTCCACGCACGCCTTCCCCTTTGGAAGGCGTGCGTGGAGCCGAAGCCAACGTCCTGTATCCGGGGCTCCATAGCCCCGTGATACAGGACGTATAACAGACAAATAATAATAATAAGACATTTATTTCAAATAACAAAGATTCATATTATGTTAGTAACAAAAATTGGACTTACATGCTAGTGTTAGTTAAACGTACCTACTATAAAAACAAATAAATATGATACAGTCTACTTAATTGCATGGAGTGTTATCCAGCGTGCCAGCATCGGCGAGTCCCACCGCTCCATCAATGTGCTCAGGATGGTGTTGGGGCTACCACGCATGCGGTGAAGTAGAGATGCGCAACGTTTGCGCATAATGGCAGCAAAACCGTCTATGCGAGATTTCGCGAACATCTGTGACGCGCTACAATAACGCGGCAACCCCATCAACACCCTGAATGCATTGTTGTACTGTATTCGGAGGTCGCTGTATGTCCTCTTGGTGTAATTCACCCACAGTCCGCAGGTATAAAATGACTGGCAATAAGCTTTTAACAGCGTTACCTTTACTGCCGATGTACACTTAGCAAATCTGCGTGCCAGCATGTTGCAGCAGACAGTCAACGACCTCCGTTCCCTCTCTATGTCTTGCATATCCTTCATATTCTCAGAAACCCAGTGGCCCAAATACTTAAACCTCTCAACTTTTTTCAGAGACATACCTTCGAGCATTATATTGGGTACATTGGTATACCGTTTTGCGTCTGGTGTAAACATCATAATTTCGCTTTTGGCTCCATTATATTTAAGCCCCTGAGCCCTCGCATATGACTCACAGATGCCAATCAGTTTTCTTAGGGCACCGCTAGATGGGCTCAGCAGCACCATATCATCTGCATAACTGATATTGTTCATACAGATTCCATCTATATGACAACCGATACCGGTACTGCTGAGCTCATCAAGCAGGCTGTTTATGTATAAATTAAACAGCGTTGGAGAGCTCAAACCTCCCTGCCTTACACCACACTCCAGCCTGTACTCATCAGAAATGGTACCGGGCCGGTACCATTTCTGATGAGTTACATTGTTTATTGTTTTTCTGATGACCATACCAGTACTTAAAGAGTGATAGAATTTCGTCGGACACAGAAGTTTCACATTTAATTTTTTTCCATAAGATGTTATATGACACAAGATCGAATGCTTTCGATAAATCTAAAAAACACGCATACACTGGAGTTTTTCGCGCAGTATAATATTGGACAGTCTGCTTAAGGCAATAGTATGGCGCTTTCGGTGGAAAGCCCAGATCTAAATCCGAACTGTCTATCATTAAGTGATATGTGCTCATCCAACTGCTTATTAAGCAGACTGTCCAACACTTTTGCAATCACCGTTGCCAGTGATATCGGCCTATAATTAGATATATCAGATGGGTCACCGGTTTTATTTTTTTGAATAGGTACAACTACAGTACGCACTTATAGAGCTTATACGCTTATTTACCTACATTTTTGGAATACTTACTTGTGGTAATTCTAGGGGGGACAGATCGAACTTTAATCGCCCCCTGTGAAGCTGTAAATTTCCATACAAAAAGCGGTTACGTTTTCCCCCCCATAAACGAAATCCGATTTTGATAGTTTTTGAAGATGTTCTAGATCTAATAGAAAACTAGGTCGAACCGTTTTTATTTCAAAGAAATAATATTAAGTACCTAAAATAAAAGTAATTAAAATCTGAATAGGTATCTACAATAAACTTCATCAAGCGTTTCAATTGTTTTTAATAGACTAAACTGAATTACCAAAAAGAAAAACGTATAAACCTAGAATAAAATGCAGTGAATTAAATGAGACCAAATTTTTTTTTTTTTTGTGAAAGATAAAGGGGGTAAAAACGTTACGGCCCGCAACATTATTTGAACGAAATGTAGGCAATTACATGATTGAGCAAAATGTAGGCAATTACGTCCGAACTTAAACTCTCTCTATCGCACGATACAGGTCATTTTTGAAAATAAATACTCGCGCCGCGTATCGAGAGCTCATGATTCTCTTAACGGTGTGATCTGTCCCCCTATCGCTGAAGGACAGATCAAACTGTTAAGGGGTGAATAAAGTTCGATCTGTCCCCATAAAGGGACAAAGCATAGGGACAGATCGGATTAATTGGTTGTTTCTAAGCGTCTGGATTGAGGGCCCAAGTTATCTTAACAGTTTTAATTCGCGTTTAAAAAATTCATGGCCCTTTGCTTTAACTTTTTATTATTTCCCTATAGGTAAGTCTTATTTCGTTTCACAAGGAATCGAAAATGGACCCTTGAGATGCACATCAAGGACTCGATTAGAAAGACTTTTTGAAAGGGTTACCTATATACAATAGCTTACACGGGTGAAACCGCGGGGCGCAGCTACTATTAAATAATCTTGATGTTCAATAGCGAGAAACCACAAAAACTGACATTGGAACGGAATAATTATGTTTTTTTTAATATTTGTTGATAACTTTAATTACTCGATTAATATTTAATGATGTGCATTTTGCTGTGCATGTGCAATGCTCGTTTACTTACAAAAATATATAAAAACATTAACAAAGACGTTGAAATTACAAAAATAGAGATGACATTTGAACATTATTCATGCAAAAACTTTATTGTTGATAAATAAATAAATATAGCAGGACATTGCACACATCGCCATCTAGCCCCAAGCTAAGTAACTAAACTTGTGTTACGGGTGATGATAGACAACGGATAAACTACTTAAGTAGGTATATACTTTTCTTGTGTAAAAATATATACTTATAAAACATAGAAACAACTAGACCACAGACAAATATCTAAGCATAAATACTAGTATGAGGCGGGAATCGAACCCGCAACCCTATGTTTGGCAGTCTGGCATGGTGACCGTTGTGCTAACTGGATCGTCAAAAACCAGTGAACCAAAAAAATGTGAACCAAAGAAATGCGAACCAACCAAAATACTAATTTTTGCTTGTCCTCATTGCATGCCTCTTCAAGTGGGCGGTTCGGTATTCATAAAGAACGAAGTGCGAATTCCTTAAGGCGGTATATGGTGTAATACGAGAAGAGATTCTTTTTCAAATGAAAAATTAATCAACTTTCACCACAGGTACAAAACGTATTTTTATTTAGAATGTATCTTCAGATCTTTGAGTAGTTTTTCATACGATGAAAACACGATAACAATATTTTTACTCGATAGATTTTTTGTAATGTTCGGTCTACTTCATATATTGATAGTCTTTGTATTCATTGCCATATTTATTTATGGCTGAGGTAGGTAATTATTAACTTAAGGCGCATATAGGAGCCAAGAGTAAAATACCTTTTGGTCTGTAACCTAAACTATTAATTATTCTCTCTTGGATTAGAAAAAGTGGGCTTCAAAGATCTTAAGAGAATCATGAATTTTCGATACGCGGCGCGAGAAGGTATTTTCAAAAATGACCCGTATCGTGCGATAGAGAGAGTTTAAGTTCGGACGTAATTGCCTTCATTTTGCTTTCAAATAATGTTGCGGGCCGTAACGTTTTTACCCCCTTTATCCTTCACAAAAAGAAATAAATTTGGTCTCATTTAATTCACTGCATCTTATTTTAGGTTTATACGTTTTTCTTTTTTGGTAATTCATTTTAGTCTATTAAAAACAATTGAAACGCTTGATGAAGTTTTTAATTAAGTCAAAATTATAGATATTCAGATACTAATAACTTTTATCTTAGGCAATATTTCTTCAAAATAAAAACGGTTAAACCTAGTTTTCCATTAGATCTAGAACATTTTCAAAAATTATCAAAATCGGACTTGGTTTATGGGGGGGGGGGGGAAACGTTACCGCTTTTTGTATGGAAATTTAGAGCCTCACACTGGTCTTAAACTTTTCGTAAATTTAAAAAAGGTTTCCATTATGAGGTGTTCGTCGACGAATAGAATCGATTTATTTAGTTTTGTTCAAAGTTATTGCTACAATACCAAGCTGTAATGAAGTGCCAATAATATTTTCTATACTTTCTAGGAACTATTTTGCATAAATTGCTAAGAACAATTGTATATTAAACAACTGAAAACTTTGAATTCGGGTAATTTCTTTTCGCATCTCAGTTATCTCTATTCAATCCGATAGGGACCGAGGATTTGGAACTATAGAGCAGTTAGCACCTTAAGTAGTGTTACTTGTTGAAACGCAGATATTTTCTAAAATTAATTGCTATGTATGTAGTACTTACTTAGTATCCTACTATAATATTATAAATGTGAAAGTTTGTGTGTATGTGTGTGTGTATGTTTGTTACTCCTTCACGCAAAAACTACTGGACCGATTGCGTTGAAACTCGGTATTTAGATAGCTGAGTACCTGGATTAACACATAGGCTATTCTTAATCCCGATATTCCTACGGGATCGGGACTTACGGGATTACTCCTTTACGCAAAAACTACCGAACAGATTGCGGTGAAAATCAGTAAGTAGATAGCTGGAGACCTGAATTAACACAAAGGCTACTTTTTTCCCGATATTCCCACGGGATCTGGACTTACGGGATCAGGACTCAAAATATATTTTAAAAGGTTGTAGTTGGGCGGAGGCGGAGAGAGTGATGAAGGGGAGAAGGGTAAGAAAAATAAAAAGGGGGAGCACAGGAAAGGGGGAGGAGAGGAAAGGGGAAGACAGGAAAGAGAAAGGGTATGAAAGAGGGAGGGGACGAAATGGGGAGAAGAGGAAAGGAGGAGGAAAGGAAAGGGGGAGGAGAGGAAAAGCGGAGGAGAGGAAAGGGGGAGGGGACCTAACCTAACCTTCTGCATCCGTGACGGTAATTTGTCAAAAAAACATTTCGAGCCTATCTGGACTCCTAGAAATGTAAGCGCTCGCTTCGCTCGCACGTGTTTGCTACTCATTCTGCGACGGTTCTGTGTCAGAAAAGCATTCTGGGTCTGTCTGGACTCCTTAAAATATAACCGCTCACTTCGCTCGAACGTGTTTGCTACTCCATCCGCGACGGTTTCGTGTCAGAAAAGCATTCTGGGTCTGTCTGGACTCCTTAAATTATAACCGCTCACTGCGCTCGCACGTGTTTGTTACTCCATCCGCGACTGTTTCGTGTCAGAAAAGCATTCTGGGTCTGTCTGAACTCCTTAAAATATAACCGCTCACTTCGCTCGCACGTGTTTGCTATTCCATCCGCGACGGTTTCGTGTCAGAAAAGCATTCTGGGTCTGTCTGGACTCCTTAAAATATAACCGCTCGCTTCGCTCGCGTCGCTCGCACGTGTTTGCTACTCCATCCGCGACGGTTTCGTGTCAGAAAAGCATTCTGGGTCTGTCTGGACTCCTAAAAATATAACCGCTCGCTTCGCTCGCACGTGTTTGCTATTCCATCCGCGACGGTTTCGTGTCAGAAAAGCATTCTGGGTCTGTCTGGACTCCTTAAAATATAACCGCTCGCTTCGCTCGCGTCGCTCGCACGTGTTTGCTACTCCATCCGCGACGGTTTCGTGTCAGAAAAGCATTCTGGGTCTGTCTGGACTCCTTAAAATATAACCGCTCGCTTCGCTCGCACGTGTTTGGTCATAATAACTAACGTTACCTACTCCATCCGCGACGGTTCCGTGTCAGAAAAGCATTCTGGGTCTGTCTAGACTCCTAAAAATCTAACCGCTCGCTTCGCTCGCATGTGTTTGCTACTCATTCCGCGACGGTTTCGTGTCAGAAAAGCATTCTGGGTCTGTCTGGACTCCTTAAAATATAACCGCTCGCTTCGCTCGCACGTGTTTGCTACTCCATCCGCGACGGTTTCGTGTCAGAAAAGCATTCTGGGTCTGTCTGGACTCCTAAAAATCTAACCGCTCGCTTCGCTCGCACGTGTTTGCTACTCCATCCGCGACGGTTTCGTGTCAGAAAAGCATTCTGGGTCTGTCTGGACTCCTAAAAATATAACCGCTCGCTTCGCTCGCACGTGTTTGGTCACAATAACTAACGTTACCTACTCCATCCGCGACGGTTCCGTGTCAGAAAAGCATTCTGGGTCTGTCTAGATTCCTAAAAATCTAACCGCTCGCATCGCTCGCATGTGTTTGCTACTCATTCCGCGACGATTTCGTGTCAGTAAAGCATTGTGGGTCTGTCTGGACTCCTTAAAATATAACCGCTTGCTTCGCTCGCACGTGTTTGCTACTCATTCCGCGACGGTTTCGTGTCAGAAAAGCATTCTGGGTCTGTCTGGACTCCTTAAAATATAACCGCTCGCTTCGCTCGCACGTGTTTGCTTCTCCGTTCGCGACGGTTTCGTGTGAGAAAAGCATTCTGGGTCTGTCTGGACTCCTAAAAATCTAACCGCTCGCTTCGCTCGCACGTGTTTGCTACACCATCCGCGACGGTTTCGTGTCGGAAAAGCATTTTGGGTCTGTCTGGACTCCTTAAAATATAACCGCTCGCTTCGCTTGCACGTGTTTGGTCACAATAACTAACGTTACCTACTCCATCCGCGACGGTTCCGTGTCAGAAAAGCATTCTGGGTCTGTCTGGACTCCTAAAAATCTAAGACCTCACGTTACCTTGACCTGACGTTCCTTCCCTTAACGTCTCGCTTTCCTATAACACCGCTTTCCCTTAATACTGGCATTGCTAAACACAAAAACTACTATACGAATTGTAATGAAAGTCTGTAGCAGGTAGCTAGAGACCCTAACAAATAAGCTACTTCTTATTCCGATATTCCTACGAGACTCGGACTTGCGCGGGTGAAACCGCGGGGCGCAGCTAGTTTTTTAATAAATTTAATTTATAATTTATTCAATTAGAATCAGAACGGAAATAATAACCAACAACTTATAAATTATAACCATATATTTAATAAGTATGAATTATAAACTGAAAAAGGGGAAATAAGTTGTAATTATAATAAATACTCTTAATTGTGGTAGGATAATTAATTTAATTCAGTTGTTTTCCAGTGGTAACGATAAAAAAAGCTAAAGAGTTTGTTTGTTTGTTTGAACGCGCTAATCTCAGGAACTACTGGTTCGAATTGATAAAATATTTTTGTGTTGGATGTTCCATTTATCGAGGAAGGCTTCTTTTTATTTTGACATTACCACGGGATCGGGACTTACGCGGGTGAAACCGCGGGGCGCTGCTAGTATGAAATATGTTGGTAATTTAGCCTAACTTTATATTTCTTTTTTTTACATGTGAAAACTTTGGTATGACTGCTCAGTCCGACCAATCGGAAGATGTGAACTTTTGTTTACCTACTTTTGGTTCGATTGATCGGACAAAGAGTAAATAAAAATTAGCATAGTCTAATCGATCGGACGAACGACGACGTGAACTTTTTTACTTGTGGTTCGATTAATTATTCATTCATTAAATGCATGCATGCACGGAAACACATCAGGTAGGTATATAAGACTTTGTCTTATATATTGTGTTTCCGTGAAGGGTTTCAAAAGAGGTTTCTAGGCGTCAAAACGAACAACTTTTGCTCTGAACTTTTGATAATTCCGAGGGAACTTTTACTCGAAAATCAGCTGTTGCATACAAAAACTTCGAAAATAATGTTTTCTTTATTTCTATAGTAATGTATATTGTGTACCTATTCAGTTTGTTTTTGTAAAAATCTTTAAGAAAAATAATTGAATGAAAAGAAAAATATAATTATTTTACAACAATTAAATACTGAATCTACCTAGGTACCTACATATAATGTTTTATTTTATTTCCAGTTGCGCAGACGCAGTTGCGTTGGTATCGCGATGACAACCTCATTTAGAGTTGTTACAATAGTTGCTAACAGTGGAATATTTGGGAAATGTGTAAGTATTATTCTATAATTTACGAATACAATTGGTAAGTCAATTTATCTTTATATACAGTGTGTAACAGAAACCTTATAATCCCTCTAAGGTACTTACCCCACGATACTAAAAAATATTTGAAAATAAAATTGCGTATAAATGAAATGAAACCGTAGTTATAAAATTAATAACAACAATCCTGGTTTAAGATAAGTTGAAATACAAAAACCGGTTAAAAAACGCATTAAACCGGTTAATAATTTGTCCTAGAAAAGCCGCCAGGGCAGCCGTCAACTACAAAAAAGCTTAAATTTGGCGATCAAAATTAGACAACACCGCATATTTACCTGCCTGCTACAAAATAATTGCTACAATTCCTCAACTTTTCAGTGAATTAGAGTAATTTTTAAAGTGAACTTTAAACTAAAATAAATCTTCTATTCATGCAATCCTTAGGTACTAATATTATAAATGTGAAAGTAACTCTGTCTGTCTGTCTGTCTGTCTGACGCATTTTCACGCCTAAACCGCTGAACGGAGTAAGATGAATTTTGGTACAGACATAGATGTGACCCTGGAGAAGGGTCACTTTTATTTTGGAGTTAGGTTTTCGAGGGTAAAACATATTTTTTATTTAATTTAAGAGTTAAGCATTGAAAAAAGTCTACTCTATGTAGTAATTATACGCAGACGAAGTCGCGGGTAACAGCAGCTAGTTTATATATTATATATTTTTAACAGACTTCAAAAAAGGAGGAGGTTCTCAATTCGTCGCGTATAGGTATACATATTTAGATATATTTTATGTATGTTTGCCGATTATTAAGTAATGTCCTTGTAGGGTATTTACCTAAGAGATGAGGTATCAATCAAGCCGATTGAAGCGTACACCACAAGTGGAATGGCAGGACATTTGTTACACGCTGTATAGTGTGTATAGGTAGGTTTATAGATAACGATTGATAAATAGGTAGATAAACTCTTTCATTAGGTAGATAACTTATTATCTCAACATATGTATTACCAAACGATGTTTTGCGTCATTTTGCGTCAATAGCATTTATTTGTAAAACTGTGAAAAATTAATGAGGGCTGATAAGTTTGTGAATCTAAAACGGAAATCGAAAATGGACCAAGGAGTCACGTTATCCCATACAAACTTTGCCTCCCTTTTTCACCCCCCAAGGGGTAGAACTTCGGAAAATCCTTTCTTATATCGGATGCCTATGTCATACAAAGAGCACGCCTTCCAAGTTTCAGGTCTCTACGATCAGCGGTTTAGAGGCTGTGCGTTAATCCGTCAGTCAAGACAAAGCATTTTATTATTATGAGTAATAACTAGCTGTCCCGGCAAACGTTGTTTTGCCATTTACAAAAAAAGGCGAAAGGAAACAAAATAACAAATGCATATGCATATAAAATTTCATAAAAATCGGTCAAGCCGTTTCGGAGGAGTATGGTAACTAACATTGTGACACGAAAATTTTATTTATTAGATAAAGCAGTAGGTATACAGGGTAAATTCTTTACGTGTGCCTTCAGGGCTATATCCTAAACTAAGTATAAGAGATAGCGAAAAATGCTGAAAGGAGTTGCGTGCCCGATTTTGAAAAAAACAAAAACTGCATCATTCGATTTTTGAAAAACTCATTACCCTAGCCAGGAATAGAACCTGTTGATTTTGCAAAAAAGTAATCGTCCTATATTTTTATACCAATCTAATTTTTTTTTTCGTAAAACAATTACGAAAATCTCAAAAATGTTTTGTTGGCGGTGGCCATTATTTCGCAATAGTAATATCACAATAACATAGATCTTAAACAAATTTTTTACGCGATATAAAACCTGGGTCGTGAACGCGTTAAAACTATAGTTATTTTATAATATTTACCTACCCGACGTTTCGATTGGGTTGCATCATAGAGGAATCATAGTCATAGACCATGGTCGCGGGAGACACCCTAACTAACGGTTTATTCCACTTTGATCACCTGGGTGACCAAATTCTACATTTTTGTGTCCTCAAATCACCCGCTGGCAAATCACCTGGGTCATCAAATTCCACAACATTTTTATTAAACAAATTTGTATCCTTAAATCACCCGCTAGCAAATCACCTGGGTCATCAAATTCCACAACATTTTAATATTTTTTTTTGTATCCTAAAATCACCTGGGTCATCAAATTCCACAAGACTCCAATTATTAATTTTTGTTTCTTTAAATCATCTGGGTTATAAAATTCCATGTTTCACTTTATAAAATGTTTCCAACGCCTGATTTATTGTACGTATATTTTTTTAGTTAATTATGCGGAATACATACAATTATTTCACTTAAAAAAATAAATGAAATAGTATATTACGATATAATTGTGGTAAATTGATCTTTACAAACAGGCGGTTTATGATGCACGAGTGGAACGCGAGCGCGTCTAAAGCCGAGATGGTATGATCAATATCCACACGTGATTCATACGACGTTTTTTATCACAGCGAATAAAAGAAAAGTCTATGTTTACTATTTTTTAGGCAATATTTTTTTGTTAATTATACTCCCGAAAAGCCAGGCAAAAGACTTTTAACCTATACAGCCTCGTCGAAAGGACAGAGAAAGCGACTTTATTTTATACTATGTAGTGATACAAAACACTACTTTTGAGCACACACCCCCAGTGTATGCAGGGATTATACTTTTAAAATGTACTTTGACCGTATATTGATCTATAAAAAATACTTTTTTAATTATAAAGTCTGTTTATGCACGAATATTGTACGTGATAACGTCTCAGAAAACTATTAAAAATTGAGTTTAGTTTTTTCTTTACTTAAATATATTTTTTCCGTACCATTGTATTCTGTTTTTAACCCCCGACGCAAAAACAAACGAAAAAAACCTAAAATATTGTATGTCAGACGAGGCTGGTTAATAGGTTAAAAGTCTTTTGCCTGGCCTTTCGGGAGTATAATTAACAAAAAAATATTGCCTAAAAAATAGTAAACATAGACTTTTCTTTTATTCGCAACTGTGATACGTATATCAACACGTGAATCATACGATCAAACGTCGTATGATTCACGTGTGGATATTGATCATACCATCTCGGCTTTAGACGCGCTCGCGTTCCGCTCGTGCATCATGGTTTATGATGCACGAGCCTCTTTGTAAAGATCAATTTACCACAATTATATCGTAATATACTATTTCATTTATTTTTTTAAGTGAAATAATTGTATGTATTCCGCATAATTAACTAAAAAAATATACGTACAATAAATCAGGCGTTGGAAACATTTTATAAAGTGAAACATGGAATTTTATAACCCAGATGATTTAAAGAAACAAAAATTAATAATTGGAGTCTTGTGGAATTTGATGACCCAGGTGATTTTAGGATACAAAAAAAATATTAAAATGTTGTGGAATTTGATGACCCAGGTGATTTGCTAGCGGGTGATTTAAGGATACAAATTTGTTTAATAAAAATGTTGTGGAATTTGATGACCCAGGTGATTTGCCAGCGGGTGATTTGAGGACACAAAAATGTAGAATTTGGTCACCCAGGTGATCAAAGTGGAATAAACCTAACTAACTAGTAGTAGAGGATACCTAACTGGTAGTTTTAACGCTATATGATTTAACTAAGAAAGCAGTTGAAAGCTATTTAATCTTGTCTTATAGGACCTGCATTGAAAAAACCTGCAGAATTTCCAATTAAAATAACTTCAAAAATGTAAAAAAAAAATGCTGAATTTCCAAAAGTCGTAAAACAAAAGTTGGTTGTGAAAGTGCACAGAAATAGCCTTCAGCCGCTTTCTTTTAAGTAAAATTAAATTACCAAGAAGTCCAGTAACCCTGTAATTTACCTATGTAGGTAAGTAAAGAAATCTATTTTAACTATAGACGGCTTATCGAAGGTATGATAAGGGAGTGTGTCTGTCTGTGTCTGTCTGTATGTCCCACATACAGACAGACACAGATAAGTAGTTTCTAAAGGACAATCAGATAAAAAACGTCATCAAACTTTGATAAAAAATAACCATTAACCGTCTAGCCTTTTTGGTACATTTTAAAAACATTAAATACTTACTTACCTACTTAGCTTTTTTTGCATTACTTGGGTAAGTCACCAAATTGTTGGACCAAAATCTTGGTTACCTACTATAGGTATTAAGACTAAACGCACCATACTGTCGTCGGTTATTAGTATTAAAAATGATTGCATGTAAAATTGTGCTAATTAACATAGCTCTAACGTATAACGGTAAAGGAAAACATCGTGATGAAACACACACACACCGTCCTTCATGCAAACACCCATTACTCCTACATTCAAGCGTACTAACTGCTTTACTTATATGTATGTAATTATTATTATAGGCACTGTTTTATTGTATAGGTAACTAAATATATCATGGGAAGGAACCTCAGAACAATAACTAAAGCAATAGCAAAGCAAAATATTGCTTTAGTTATTGTTCTGAGATTCTGAGGAAGGAACTGTCATTCGACATACAGCTACGGCTAGTTCGAATGACAGGGCAAAATTAAGTATTGTAAACTTATTGCAAACCATTTTTCTGTTCAATAAATTATTTATTTATATATAAACCCGCAGCTTAATTCGCTCCAGACGCATTGATTCTTTGCTCTGGCTGCACACTAAAATTATTGAATACCTACTTAATAATTTACCTACAAATTACAACTTCATTAAATGTAAAAATAATAATGTCAAAAATCTAAATAAGTATCCCTAGGTGCCCAAAAAGGCTCGCTGCAATACCTCTTTGGATGGCAATGGCCAAAGTAGCAGCCACCTATTTAGTCACAAGTTAATTCTAATAATTTTGAAAATAAATAAATAATTTTAAAGATTAATAAAATAAAATAATCTTTTATTAACAATTTTATAGTATCGGTGACAAGGATTTTGCGTTTAGCACCTATATGAATAACCTAAAGCAAGAAAGTTGTGACACTCCTACTGCAAAACAAGTTGTCGTAATATCCGACCTAGATTAAATCTGGTTAGTTCATTCATATTAGGTACCCATACTAATTGCTTAGGTATCCCAGAAGGTACCTACATTTTTTAGCCGACAACGGCGAAGCCAAAAGGAAGGGTTATGTTATGGGCCCGTATGTATTCGTATGGGCGAATTAGATAGATAGATAACTTTATTTGTACAACACGGTAAGGAACATAAAACACGATATACTTACACAAAGCAAAGTAAAGTAATAAATAGCTATAAAGTACAAGGTGCGCAAATGAGCGGCCTAACGCGAATTAACGCTTTTCCTGAGAAAAAATGAAAAATAATTAACAGAAAAACATATGAAATCTGTGAAAATGTCAATTGTCTATCACGGTTCATGAGATAGGTAGGTACAGCGTGTAGTCTAAGATCCGCTTAAGAACGACCTTCACCGAGATGCTTATTTAATGAAACGTATTTTATATTTAATTTAATATGTCAATAAACATAATCCCATATGGATTATATTTATTGACATATTAAATTAAATATAGCCTAGCATAGGTTGCCTAGCAAATTTCAGTCCAGAGTATGTTTAATTAATAATTTAAAAAATATATTTTTTTAAACATTTCACCGGTATGATTATTAAATAAATTCTATACCAATCGAAAGTATGAAGCCCATAGAATATGCAAACGTTAGGTTGCCTATTCTTTTCCGGTCACAACTATCGGGTTGCCAGGTATAAACAGGTAAATCTGTACTAGCATTTTGCAACGGTCTGTTTATTGAATGAAATTTAAATGAAATTAAAGATTATTTTATTCTGAACACGGTGGTATAGGGTTGCCTTCGAAAAATCAGTCCAGAATTGCGGTTGTCGAATTAAAAAAAAAAAATTAAAAAGAAAATTGTATTTTTAATTTTTTACAATAAATAGAAGTAATTTTTTAATTGTTGTTTTTTTATTTTGTCTTCTTATAATAAAAATAAAATTTGCAAGATTACCCTGATTAAAAAAAATCACTTTTATGGGTTTTGAATTTTTTCCAATAGTTTCAATTGATTTCAATTTCTCTGTTTACATTTATAGATTTATAATTTGCATGTAGTAAATTTTTAAATTTTTTTTAATCAATATTTTTAATCAGGGTAGTATTATATATGTATCACTATAACCTTCTTTTTTACTAAAGATGTATATATACTTTAGGGTCACATAAAAAATATAGGTACACATAAATAATTAATTGATTTAAAAAAAATTAAATAACTATTTCTCTATTTAAATAATAAACTACTCCAAAATGATGCATAGTATATACGAGTCTATCGCTATCCTTTTCTTTTCCAAGCCCAAATAGCATGCGCACTCTCTTTCTATGTGTCCTCTTCTATCGCATGGGATGGTCGGTTGGGACCTCTCAGTCGCACACATTCACTCGGAGCAATATTTTACTTTTTAAAATTCGACAACCGCAATTCTGGACTGATTTTTCGGAGGCAACCCTATACCACCGTGTTCAGAATAAAATAATCTTTAATTACATTTAAATTTCATTCAATAAACAGACCGTTGCAAAATGCTAGTACAGATTTACCTTTATACCTGGCAACCCGATAGTTGTGACCGGAAAAGAATAGGCAACCTAACGTTTGCATATTCTATGGGCTTCATACTTTCGATTGGTATAGAATTTATCTAATAATCATACCGGTGAAATGTTTAAAAAAAATATTTTTTTAAATTATTAATTAAACATACTCTGGACTGAAATTTGCTAGGCAACCCATATGGATTATATTTATTGACATATTAAATTAAATATAAAATACGTTTCATTAAATAAGCATCTCGGTGAAGGTCGTTCTTAAGCGGATCTTATACTAGTGGTAACAGACAGACGGATAGACGGACGGACGGGCAGTGAAGACAATAAGATCACTTTCGTGTCTGTCTGTCTGTCTGTATGTGTGTCACCATCGATTTTGAACTTAGGTATATTCTTCGAAAATTTGCACTAAGTATAAAAAACTGGTTGCCTGTAAAGTCGGTATACGGGCGAAAGTTTTACGTGACAACAACTGTGCTCGAGTGGAAGGGACGCGTGCCTTTCACTTTTTATGTCTGTCTCTCTCGCTCTTAGGCGGGCTAACCATGGCCGCGTGCCTCTCACTCGCTCTCATTGTGAGCGCATAACGTCAGCGGAGCGTAACGCAGTTTCTTGAAGTGTCACCCGGCAAACCAATTTATAAAACGTTGTCACGTCAAAATTTAAAATAAAATTTAATTTATGGTAATAGATGTTAGCTAGTCATATCATACCTCAAGCAAGGGTTGGAAGGTCAACAATATTTCAAGGTAGCTCTAGCTTTTTATTGTTCTTATTGATGTCTAAAGAAACTTGTTCTTTGAATACAATACAAACATTAATTTAAATAAATAAGGTATTGTAATGTACTTATTATTAGGTTACCTACATAATTAATTAATTAAACTAAACCTAACCGATATAAGTCCCAATTGCACAATCCTTTCTTATTATTTTTCTATTTTATAAAATTCTTGTGTCACAATGTTAGTTACCATACTCCTTCGAAACGACTTTGACCGATTTTTATTAAATGTTATTATGCTTAATATATGCATATATGTCGTACCCATACCTGTTCACATTGGAGACGATGTTATCGAAGTTGTTGATCACTATGTCTACCTAGGCCAAATGGTCCAACTAGGTAAATCCAACTTCGATAAAGAGGTCAGCCGACGAATCCAACTCGGTTGGGCAGCGTTCGGGAAGCTTCGCAATATCTTCTCGTCACAAATACCACAGAGCCTCAAGACGAAAGTTTTCAACCAATGTGTGTTACCAGTGATGACATACGGATCCGAGACGTGGTCGCTGACTATAGGCCTCGTTCATAAGCTCAGAGTCGCTCAGCGGGCTATGGAGAGAGCTATGCTCGGAGTTTCTCTACGTGATAGAATCCGAAATACGGAAATCCGTAGAAGAACCAAAGTCACCGACATAGCTCTCAGGATTGGTAAGCTGAAGTGGCAATGGGCAGGTCATATAGCTCGCAGAACTGACAACCGCTGGGGAGTAAAGGTTCTCGAGTGGCGGCCACGATGCAACGCGAAACGGAGTGTTGGGAGACCAGCTGCCCGGTGGACCGACGACATTGTGGCGGTCGCGGGTAGTCGGTGGATGGAGGCGGCTCAGGACCGCTGTTTGTGGCGTCGTATGGGGGAGGCCTATGTCCAGCAGTGGACGTGTATGGGCTGACATGATGATGATGATGATGCATATTCAGTACCTAGGTCTGAGAATCGGCTACTACTTATCTATTTTTTTGAAGTGAAAACTTCTTATGGCGCGTTGGGCACTTTTGTGGGTGAGCATTTTCAGCCGTTCTCGCGACAGATGAGATTTTAACAGTTATTGTGCTTCTACTACTATGCAATATTGAAAACAGCGCCATCTCTGTGCAAACGGCCGAACTACGATACTCACTTCTGTACAACTTTCCTCTTCATAATATTAGTATTAGATTTTCTATCGTTTATCTATTTATTGTTAGGTATAGGTTTAATAACACTTCATGCAATCATAGCGCCCGGTGTGGTTCCAGTGAATCATGACACCAAGGTCAGGCCAACTGTTTCTGATGATAACCGACATTCATCATTTACTTTCTATCTATATTTCAGATGCATCCACCACTATCAAGAGGAGCAGCACTGGTGTTCGCTCGCGGCTTCCACTGGCAGACCATCACTAAGAACATAGAATATGTCAGCAAAGACAAACTCAATATTAAGGCTGATCCGAAGACTTTGAAGTTAGTATGTTCTAAAAACGCGTTTCTCAATTAATGTAGATTTTACTTTCTAATTGGGCTACTTTGATGAGGTCGAGGGCCCTGATAAAATAATCGGGCCCTCATCCCCTTTTTCCGCGTTGCTTGAACTTATATTGGTCTTCAAAGGGGTCCGGACATTTAGTATGGGAGCTTAGCATAGTGATTTTTTTTGCGCTATGCCGGTTTAGTAACGGTAATGCCGTCTATCGGTTGGTATGGGTACCAACCGATAGACGGCATTACAGTGGACAAATACAGCGAACTAAGCGTCTCGGAAACGGGATTTACCTATTTAGCTATTGTCTTATGATTTTCCAAAAATGCGCGGTGTATTTTGAGACCCATACGTATCAATAGAGGGCATTACGGCGAAACAAGATCTTCTGAGCAGGGTCGAGACACTCGAGACTTGAAGCTCGAGCCTGCACTCAAGATTTTTTTTCTCTTTCTTTTATGCTCCTCTCTTTTCAAAGCTGACTGAGGTTAAAGGGGCCCCTGCATTCCGGGGCCCTAGTGCACTGCACCACCTTGCCCAACAATAGCTACTCAACAATGTAGCATACTCGCCAAAAAGGGAACGTTGTGTTGCGAAAAAGTTGTGTTGTTGGACCACCCCCTGGACAAAATCATGATGCCAATTGATTCGTCGCGTTCCATCAAATTAGAAGCCGCCCGCCGGATGCCCGCCGGCGAAATCCTACCACAATTGATTATCTGCTCCCTTAGCGTCACCCGAGGGTAACGTATCGACTTGGCATCATGACTAGGTATGTCCTGGGAGTGGTGTTAAAAGCCACCGGCGAAGGCCTACCCCAATTGTCCGCTCCTTTAGCGCCACCCGTGGGTCCGTGGGGCCGTAGGACTAAATCCTACAGGCTAAACCTCTTAGACCCCTTAGGAAATATCTTTATAATATGTTCCAGGTTTGAGAAGCCACTGTCTCGTCCGCTATGCGTGATGCTGAGTTGGATGCTCTCCAGGCGGAAACATCTCGAAAAGTACGCGAAGATCTACATTGATCTGGGTTTCGATGTCGCCACTGTCTCCTGTTCGCCGTGGCAGGCGACCTGGCCTATTGTTGGATCACAGGTGGATACTATAGGATTTTCACTAGTAAAATTATTAAAAACTAGCAGCACTCCGCGGTTTCAGCCGTGTAACTCCCGATCCCTTGGGAATATCGGGATAAAAAGTTGCCTATAACACTCCTAATGAATCAATGTACCTATTCTCATACCAAGTTTCATCAACATTGATCCAGTAGTTTTGGAGCCTATTCAATTCAAACAAACAAGCAATCCAATCTTTCCTCTTTATAATATACTAGCGACTCGTCCCGGCTTCGCACGGCTTTGTAAACCTTCCTCTTGAATCACTCTATCTATTAAAAAAAACCGCATCAAAATCCGTTGCGTAGTTTTAAAGATCTAAGCATACAAAGGGACATAGGGACGGCGAAAAGTAACTTTATTTTATACTATGTAGTGATGATGAACAAGGTTTTAGGTATGTGTTCACTCAATTAAATGTCCAAAATTTATTTATGTTTTTAACTTGTCTATTGAAACCTTTTGGTTTGGTGGAATTAAGGGAAAGGCCCGTATTCTGCAATGCTTTATTCTCGTCTTTCAAAGGTGATAGCATCAGATCTACTACGGTTTCTGTCTGCGAACGAGGATCAACAGCCGCTGGTGGTGCACGGGTTCTCAGTCGGGGCTTACATATGGGGCGAACTATTGGTGCAAGTTGAAAATGATATGGAACGGTGAGTTGGTTTTACCACCCTTATGACATTAGCAGAATCTGGCATTCATAGGATCTAGCGTTTACAACTCATCTGACATTTAATCGACGAATGCAATCATACCGGGCTTTAAATAAAATGAGAAAAGTCTAGATAAGAATTTGGTTTAGAGTTTCTTATGGGGCGCATTCCGAGCTACACATCTGGAGATTCATTCGAGTTGGGATTGTCAGCATTCTGGCATAGCAAACAGTCGACACTTTTTTTAGTTGCGCCGAAACCTTTCCAACCTGTGGCAATGTGTAGAGGACATTAAAACAAATAGGTAACAAATGTCATGTAACGAAATCTCGTAAAGTGTCAAGTTCTCCTGTTATGTGTCAAATAAAACAAATCTTCTAGAGGACATTAAAACAAATAAAAAATGTCATGTAACGAAATTTTGTAAAGTGTTAAGTTCTCCTGTTATGTGTCAAATAAAACAAATCTTCTAGAGGACATTAAAACAAATAACAAATGTCATGTAACGAAATCTCGTAAAGTGTCAAGATCTCCTGTTATTTGTCTGTTTTTTTTAAAACAAATCTTTTAGAGGACATTAAAACAAATAACAAATGTCATCTAATGAAATCTCGTAAAGTGTCAAGTTCTCCTGTTAATAAAACAAATCTTCTAGAGGACATTCAAACAAATAACAAATGTCATGTAACGAAATCTCGTAAAGTGTCAAGTTCTGCTGTTATGTGTCAAATAAAACAAATCTTCTTAAATATTGTTTTGAACATCAAAGAACAGGCAAACTTGACACTTAACGATATTTTGTTAAGAGGAAAGTGTACATCTCTCCATACAAACGTAGTGAATTGTTTCCTCCCTGAATAATGACACTAGAACAAATATTTTTTTAGAATAAAACTTATAACTGCCATGGCATGTTTTTTTTTTAACTCTTGATTTCTATGATAATAAGAATATGAAAAAAACCAAGCCATAGGGGCATAGTCATGGCAGTTATAGGTTTTATGCAACAAAAATATTTGTGCTAGTGTAATTATCCAGGGAGGAAACAGTCGACTACGTTTGTATGCAGAGAGAGCCGGTACCCTTTCCTCTTAAATACATAGGTACATGGCGTTTGTTGTTTGTATGGTTATTCTCTATAAATTGCTATAAGTCTATAAAATGGCACAGATAACAAAAATAAAAAAAAGGTATAAAATGTGCCCAAAATAAAAATATTGATGCGACTACTCTACCAGTATATCTATAGTTATATGTTATACTCTATCCCTTTAATGCTTTAATTACGTTCTTATACAGTTACAAGCCAGTAATGGATCGCGTGGCGTCCCAAGTTTGGGACTCACCGGCCGACGTCGAAGAACTTCCCGTGGGATTGGGCTTCGCACTTTTCCCTGATAACAAACTTATACAGAAAACAATTACAGCTTACATGAAGTAAGTAGGTATACCTACATCAAACAGGGTCCCGTATTTATTAAGAAGCCTTTATGTTACTCCAGGATTCCGGCTCTACATACCGAGTTTCATCGCAATTGGTAGTTTTTGCGTGAAGAAGTAACAAACATACTAACACACAAACTTTCACATTTATAATATTTATTTATTTTTAGGAGAACCAACAGCTATAACTAAAAAATAAACATAAAATAATAGAAACAGAGAGCCAATTAGAGGTTCCCACGCATAAAAAACATACTGTAAAGAAAAACAGTGTTTAAAAACAAACGACACATTCAAAAGTCACCATCGCACAAGTACAATAAATAACTGAATAATAAAACTAACGACTACCAATTGTGGCCTACTTTCATACTCTCATCATATCATCTTGTCGATATCGATATCGATACTCCCAGTCGATACTTTGGCTCGCACTAGATGCGCGATTTATTGTTACCTAGGCTACAGAGAATCAACAGAGTTGTCAAGTCGTCGTAAACTGAAAATCAAAATGTGTCATCCATCAGTGCCTTCTGAAAAATAAATATTGAGGGAATTTATCATCTTTTAAGTGTTCGTATTATTTTACAAGAACCCTCAAGGTGGGTAACATCATAATATCCACATTGGTGACCTCCTAGAAACATGCAGAGGGATGACCAGGCTCCAGGCGGAGCGTGGGCCGACGCTAGTGATGGGAAACAGTCGAGTGAACCTATCGATGTTTTCAAAGTTGGCATTCGTGTACCACCTTTCTGGCCCGAAGAACCTGAGATTTGGTTTGCTCAAGTGGAGGGACAGTTCGTTATTTCTGGAATTCATAGCGACTCCACCAAGTTTAATTATGTCATTGGACAACTCGACAACCAGTACTCGAGAGAAGTTAAGGACATAATTATCAGCCCTCCAGCGTCCAACCGCTATGAGAAACTGAAGACGGAGCTTATTAAACGACTTTCGGCCTCCAACGAAAAGAAGCTGAAGCAGCTGCTGATGCATGAGGAGTTAGGAGACCGTAAACCATCCCAGTTTCTCCGACACCTGAAGAGTCTCGCCAGCTTAGATGTTCCAGATGATTTTCTTAAGACCATATGGATAAGCCGCTTGCCGCTTGGAGTGCAGACTGTACTCGCCGGACAGCCAGCCACTGCTCGGCTGGATGACTTGGCTGATCTCGCCGATCGGGTCAACGAGATAGCTACATCTACACCGTCTGTGGCATCTACAAGTGCAGCGATTCCAGGGTCGGTGCTGAGCGACCTTTCCAGAGAAGTTGCCGAACTTCGGAAACAACTACAGCAAGTCGCAACTCATGGAAATGGCAGGTCTCGCGCGAGGACCAAGTCATCTGGCAGGAGATCGTCATCGACGCAACGGTCGCAGTCCAACTACCGCAAGTTTCCGCTGTGCTGGTACCATCATAAGCACGGTGACAAGGCTAACAGGTGTATTCGGCCGTGCGACTACAAGTCGGAAAACTCCAAGGGCGGTCGGTAATGGCGACTGACGATTGCCCTTCATCATCTGCTGGTCGCCTTTTCGTCACTGACCGATCTTCGAAGACGCAATTCCTGGTCGACACCGGTAGCGACCTCTGTGTCTTCCCGCGGTCAGCTCTTCGTGATCGTCGTGCCAAGACGGACTTCATACTGTGTGCAGCGAACGGAACTAATATTTTTACTTACGGCTACGTACATTTTAACTTAGATTTAGGCTTACGTAGGTCTTATGCTTGGCGATTTATAGTTGCAGATGTAACTAAACCAATCATAGGTGTTGATTTCTTAAATTTTTACAACCTGATTGTAGATTGTCGCAATAAGCGCTTAATCGATAACACCACATCGGTAACTACAAAAGCCTTGCCTGCTAATTGTAAAAATGTATTTTCTGTCAAAGTGTTGACTGGTGAGTCTCGTTATCACAAAATTCTTGATGAATTTCCCGAGCTCACTCGACTAGCTGGTACACTACGCACACACACACATAACACACTTCACCATATTCGCATGACTCCAGGGCCTCCAGTTTCTTGCACACCTCGTCGTCTAGCACCTGACAAATTAAAAATTGCTCAAAAGGAATTTGAGTCTATGATTGCCAGTGGGACTGCAAGGCCTTCAGAAAGTCCTTGGGCCTCACCCCTGCATCTGGCGCCTAAAAAGGACAACGGGTGGCGTCCTTGCGGCGATTACCGCATGCTCAATGCCCGCACCGTACCTGATAGGTATCCGATTAGGCACATTCAAGACTTTGCACATAACATTTCAGGCTGTTCTATTTTCAGCACTTTAGACCTTTTAAAGGCCTATAATCAGATACCTGTCAGTGCGGACGATATTCAAAAGACCGCCATTACAACGCCGTTTGGGTTATACGAATTCCCCTATATGAGTTTTGGACTTCGAAATGCTGGACAGACATTCCAACGATTTATCGACGAAGTCACTAGGGGGCTAGATTTCGTTTTTTGTTATTTAGACGATTTTTTAATATTTTCGAGATCTCAAGACGAGCACGAGGACCACCTTCGTACAGTATTCACCAGGCTGAGGGACTACGGCCTACTAATAAACATATCCAAATGCGTATTTGGGGAAAAAAAGGTAACTTTTTTAGGTTACGCCATCTCTGTGGACGGCACCAGACCTCTAGACACAAAGGTAAAGGCCATCCAGGAGTTTCCCGTACCAAAGAACGTACGTCAGCTAAGAGCATTTTTGGGCATGCTCAATTTTTATCGGAGATTTCTCCCACAAGCAGCCCAAATACAAGCTCCATTACATGCTTATTTAGTAGGATCGGTCAAAGGAACGCAACCCATCGACCTTTCAGAGGAAGCATTAACAGCTTTTGAAGCTTGTAAAACAAGCCTGTCCAATGCTGCTCTGCTAGCTCATCCAGATTGCTCAGCAAAACTAGCCTTAGTGACAGATGCATCAGATAAGGCAATTGGCGCAGTGCTTCAACAGCTAAGGGATGGTGCATGGCAGCCGTTAGCCTTCTTCTCAAGGAAGCTCTGTCCTTCACAGGTCAAGTATTCTCCCTATGACCGCGAGTTACTCGCCATTTACGAGGCCATTAAACATTTTAGGCATATGGTCGAGGCTCGTCATTTTATAGTCTATACTGACCATAAACCGATCAGTTTCGCATTTCATGAACGAAAGAAAACCTGTTCGCCTAGACAGTATAGACACCTAGACTTCATTTCGCAATTTACGACGGATATTCGTCACATATCGGGTAAGGATAATATCGTGGCGGACACCTTATCGCGAATTGAAGAGCTAAGCGCGCCTGTTGACCTCGAAGCCATGGCTCAGGGTCAAATATCTGATCCCGAACTTAATAAGTTATTAAGCGAGGGCACATCCCTGCGCTTAGTAAAACTGCAACTACCTGGAAGCCGAATTCCCGTGTATTGCGACGTCAGTACTCCGACTTCCAGGCCTTTTGTACCGAAGTTCTTCCGTAAACAGGTTTATGAAAGTTTACATTCTTTAAGTCACCCTGGCAGTAATGCTTCCGCAAAGCTGGTCGCCGAACGTTTTGTCTGGCCTGGCATTAGGAAGGATTGTAAAGAATGGGCTCGCGCGTGCATATCGTGCCAAAAAGCTAAGGTCAATCGACATGTGACCGCACCACTTAGCACCTTTAATTTACCACGCGCCCGTTTCAGACAAATTCATATTGATCTGGTCGGACCCCTTCCTCTTTCACATGGCTACCGGTACTGTCTGACGGCCGTAGACCGATTTAGTCGGTGGCCGGAAGCAGTACCGATAGAAAACATTACTGCTGAAACTGTAGCTAAGGCCTTACTATCGACATGGATAGCTCGATTTGGCTGCCCTACTGACATAACGACTGATCGTGGGAGCCAATTCGAGTCAGCTTTATTCAATTGCCTGTCGAAAATGGCTGGTTTTCAACATAAGCGAACTACAGCTTACCATCCGGCTTGTAATGGTCTTGTGGAGCGTTTCCACAGACAGCTTAAAGCCGCAATAGTATGTCACGCAAATGACAGATGGACTGAGACGTTACCGTGGGTTCTTTTAGGCATAAGAACTTCTTTTAAAGAGGACTTACAGTCATCATCTGCCGAGTTGGTATATGGAGAACCGTTGAGGCTCCCCGGCGAATTCTTCGAGTCCGCGACAAGCGTCACCACGGATATAACCGAATTTTCCGCGCGGCTCAGAAATTTCGCCGAGAAAATACGCCCAACACCAGCTTCGCGTCACTGTACGTCCAAGGTGTTCATCTTTAAAGAACTGGCAACCAGTGATTACGTTTTCCTCAGAGAAGATGCATCACGTGGTTCCCTCCAACCAGCATACTCAGGTCCACACAAAGTTATATCGCGCGGAGATAAAGTTTTCAAAATTTTACTAAAAGGAAAAGAGGCCACAGTATCGATAGACCGAATTAAACCGGCCTACATACTGTCAGACCAAAATGAAGAAGTCTTGCCACCGATAAATAAAGAAATATTAACCCGTTCCGGTCGTCGCGTTAAATTCACAGATTTCTATCGCCCTTGACGGTCTCCGGAGGGGGGTGGTGTGGCCTACTTTCATACTCTCATCATATCATCTTGTCGATATCGATATCGATACTCCCAGTCGATACTTTGGCTCGCACTAGATGCGCGATTTATTGTTACCTAGGCTACAGAGAATCAACAGAGTTGTCAAGTCGTCGTAAACTGAAAATCAAAATGTGTCATCCATCAGTGCCTTCTGAAAAATAAATATTGAGGGAATTTATCATCTTTTAAGTGTTCGTATTATTTTACAAGAACCCTCAAGGTGGGTAACATCATAATATCCACACAATAACTAACAACTTGTAACAAATAAACAACAATAGTACATTGCTATACAAGTGTGGAAAGTTGATCATACCTTATAGGCGGTTTATAACGCGCGAGCGGAACGCGAGCGTGGCAAAAGCCGAGATGGAATGATCACTCCACACGTGAATCGTACGACGTTTTTATCACAGTTGCGAATAAAAAAAAGCCTTGAAAATAATAAAAAGTTTTTAAGAATTTTAGGTTATGTTTACTATTTTTTGTTAATTACACTCCCGAAAGGCTAGGCAAAAGACTTTTAACCTATACAGCCTCGTCTGACATACAATATTTTTTTAGGGTTTTTTCCATTTGTTTTTGCGTCGGCGGTTAAAAACAGAATATAATGGTAAGGAAAAAATATATTTATTTATGTACCTAAAGAAAAAACAAAATAAAAACAAAACTCAATTTTTAATTATATTCAAAGACGTTATCACGTAAAATTATCGATCGTTATCAGACTTTAGAGACAGCCTTTTGAAAAGAAATAAAAAATAAATAAAAATTTAAAAAACCGACTTCAAAAAAACCTGAAAAGAAAAACTAACAAAACCTGAAAAAAAACCAAAAAGTGAAAAATAATCCATTTCGGGTCACTAAGACAGCAGATAACTTAAACATAAGTACTTACTTGGAAGTCGGACTGGGTTAGATTGAATGTTGAGAGGTATAAAGAAAACAGTCCGAAAATTCTACTCCATGAGGCGAAAGCGACTGTTTCTTCAAATTGCAACCTGCACTGAGAGAAAAAATTACCAAAATACACTAATTTCTACAAAAATATTACTTAATCCGAGGACAACAAATGCCCTGTAATAGCTACAAATTGATTTTTGTAAATGCAATTGGTAATTATTACAAATATCTGTTTTGTTATTTCAAGTGTGCATAGTAATATCCTAAACGATGACGTCATGGATAAATAGTAACTATTTTGTAATTTCCAGCGTGCATAGTAATATCAGAAACGATGACGTCATAGATAAATACTAACTTTTTGTTATATCTAGTAACGCCCTAGTACTTTCAATAGCTCAGTTTTGTAATATCTAGTAAAGCCTTAGTAGTTTCTGTAGTTCAGTTTTGTAATATCTAGTAAAGCCCTAGTAGTTTCTGTCGTTCAGTTTTGTAATATCCAGTAAAGCCCTAGTAGTTTCTGTAGTTCAGTTTTGTAATATCTAGTAAAGCCCTAGTAGTTTTTGTAGTTCAGTTTTGTAATATCTAGTAAAGCCCTAGTAGTTTCTGTAGTTCAGTTTTGTAATATCTAGTAAAGCCCTAGTAGTTTCTGTAGTTCAGTTTTGTAATATCTAGTAAAGCCCTAGTAGTTTCTGTAGTTCAGTTTTGTAATATCTAGTAAAGCCCTAGTAGTTTCTGTAGTTCAGTTTTGTAATATCTAGTAAAGCCCTAGTAGTTTCTGTAGTTCAGTTTTGTAATATCCAGTAAAGCCCTAGTAGTTTCTGTAGTTCAGTTTTGTAATATCTAGTAAAGCCTTAGTATTTTAAACGATTTAATATTATTTTAATAATATTTTATAATATTAAATTTAGTACAGGTACTAACTTTAATATTTTAAAATATTATCAGTACAATATTAAATTATTGATAATACTTAGGACTCTATTATACATTGCAAGACTAAGCTTTTGATGAAATTTTATAATATTTTTAGTACTTAGACTAACTTTAATATTATAAAATGTTATCAGTACAATATTAAATTATAGATAATACTTAGGACTTTACTCGACATTACAAAACTAAGCTTTTGATAATATTACTTATACTAACTTTCATATTATAGAATATTTTCAGTACAATATTAAATTAGTGATAATACTTAGAACTTTACTAGACATTAAAAAACGAAGGTTTTAATACCTTAGTTGATCTTAGTTGGTAATTGTGTTGTTTGAACTAATTATTAGATATTTTTTAACTTTGTTACTTTATTTTGATATCGATACAATAAAATGCATTAGTGTGTAAAATTAAAGTTTTAATTTTTTTTTTAATACATGCTACTTACTGAGGTAATCAAAAGTAAAGCAAAGTTTCAAAATATTTAAATTAGTAACAAGGGAAGTTGTTGAAATAAAGACATTTTAGTTTAAGTAGGTACATTTTAAATATTTATTTTATTAAATACGAAAAGAAAATTATATTATCAAAGGTAAAGCTTATAAATAGCTTCATTAGAACATTCAACAAACAAAAAAATCTTTCTTTATAATATTAGTGTAGACTCATTATGTTAAATAATACCACATACATTACTATAACATACATTACATTACTATTGGTCCAAGATCCTAGGGCCACCAGACGTCACGTATTTTCTGACGAACGAAATGTGGACGATTGAGTAGTGTTAGTATGTACTAAGAACGCATGCCTACCCGCTAGCTTGCTTAGACGGTCAATTTTCAGCAAGGTTCAACCAATGTAATTTGACCCTTACATTGTATGGGCGCCCAAACTAAAGAGAGGTCAAGTTAAATTGTTTTGACCTTGCTGAAAATTGACCGTCTAAGCAAGCTAGCGGGTAGGCATGCGTTCTTAGTACATACTAAATAATATAAATATAATAAATAAATGTTGCAGGACATTCCACACAAGCTAAGTAACTAGACTTGTGTTATGGGTGCTAGACAACTCATATACTACTTGTATACTTTTCTTTTGTAAATACTTATAATACATAGAAACAACCAGACCACAGACAAACATCTAAGCATAAATACTTGTCTGAGGCGGGAATCGAACCCACAACCCTGTGTTTGGCAGTCCGGCATGGTGACCATTGAGCCAACTGGGTCGTCGCTAACACTACTCAATCGTCCACATTTCGTTCGTCAGAAAATACGTGACGTCTGGTGGCCCTAGAATCTTACTCTATATTACATTAGCCTTTTTAACATTAGAACATACATAATTAATTATATTAGGTATATCATAGCATATTTAAAATTAGAACATACATAATTATATTATGTAAATATACAATTTAGTTTTTTGGTACCTACACCAAAATATTTTTTAAAGAGTACGTCTGTCGGTCTGTTCCGGCTAATCTCCAAAACGGCTGGACCGATTTTGACGGGACTATGATTAATACATTTATTTTGTAAATAAGTTTCTGTCATAACTGTGATTTAAACTTATTTACACAAGACAATAGATGCAAGGACTCTCCGGTTACTAGCAAATGATGAAATTGTACAGCTTATACCAATTCCTGGGGTTTATTCCCATTAGCCGCTTTTGACCTCGCCACCAGGGTGGTAGCTGTCACTCACTAGTGGCGTTTACCACCCCGGTGGTCAATAGCACTTATTTCGTGTCATCTGCCCCCTTCATATTTATAGTAAGTTGACGCACTGGACATAAAAGGATAATTGAAGGTTCTTCTTGCACTCGGTCATCATCAACTTTTCCGCACACTGCTTTGAAAATATCATCATGTGTACATTGCAATGTTTGAAGAACCTAAAACAAAAAAGGATACATATTATATTTAATAAAAGTAGCTAAGTAGGTACATCTACACTAATATAATATTACACATATAAAAAAATTACACACTAAAAAACTGTGTTCCCGTTGGTCGGCTCTCTTGGAATTCAATAAGCTGAAAATTTAATAATTTCAAACGAGCCTTTCTTGTATATCCTTACATAATATTTTATAAAATATTTTTTGAATCTCGGAAACGGCTCCAACGATTTTCATGAAATTTAGTATGCAGAGGGTTTCGGAGGCGATAAATCGATCTAGCTAGGTTTCATTTTTAGAAAATGTCGATTTACCAAAAAAAATACCAAGCAAAGGTAGGTCGCCCAGGTACTACTTATAAAACGTGAAAATAGTACTCACATAATGATAGCCCTGAGAGGTAATGCCTTGAACTGGAGTTGAAGTGCGATTCTCCGTTCCTTTTAAAGGCTGGATTGATGATTCTTTAGGCTTACTTCCTGAAAGTTGAGCTGGAGTCGAAACGGGCCTGCAGAGAGGTGAATGTAGTGGCCCTAACTCCAGCAAAGACCCAAATGACACATTTTCAATTTCCAAGTCAGAACATGACAGGGTAGGCAGCTGAAAGAAAAATATAAACTTGAGTCAACTAGGCAGAAAGTAAGTACAGATTAGATTGCGAGCCCAATAAATAGAAAAAGGCATGGATGATGAGAGTGATATTATTTAACAACAAGGTACAAAATTAAGTGTCTGTTCATAACATTTTCCCAATTTATCATTTTACTAGCGACCCGCCCCGGCTTCGCACGGCTATATTGTGCATGTATTATACATATAAACCTTCCTCTTGAATCACTCTATCTATAAAAAAACACATCAAAATCCGTTGCGTAGTTTTAAAGATTTAAGCATACATAGGGATATAGAGACAGAGAAAGCGACTTTGTTTTATACTATGTAGTGTAGGTACTATACTACACACACACACACATACTAGGTACTCACATTTGCAGTTGTATCACATGCTGGATCAGGTAATTTTAAGTTGTTGAGTTCCGCCTTCCAATTCTCTAGGTTTGCATTAAATCTTGTCCTATCACCAGGGATTGGTATCAGCTGTAAAATTTCATCATTTGCTAGTAATCGTAGAGTCCCTGCATCTATTCTGCCTTCTGTAAATAAGTTACACAGTTATGCCAATGTCCATACCTCACTTCGGAGATATTTTTTGTGAACCACCACCCTTATGTCAATTTTATTAGTAGGTATACTATCCCGCGATTTCTCCCGCGTTTCATGCCAAAACAGACAGACAGACAGACCAAAAACTTTAAAAATTGTATTTTTTTTTAATAGGTACGGTATACCTAGGTCACTCTGTGTAGGTACTCTAGGTACCTATTGTGGCGACGACGACAGGCCTACACACGAGACATGGACGACGCCGCCGCGCCGGCCCTCCGCGACGCACGGTTCAAAGCAAAAACACAAAAAGTTATGCACTCAGGCAGAATAATTATACGATAATAATTATGTAGGTTTGACTTACCACAGAATTTTTGAATGTAATCACAGAGACCCCAATTAGTTAGAAGATCACATGTGAGCTGATCCATATTTTTCACTGTAGGTAACACTTTTTTATAGATATCAATTTTTTTAGCAGAAAAGGATTGTTAATAATATAATTAGGTAGGTATCTTTAAGCTATCAGGTTTTTTTACAATTCAATTTTAATATTTCGAGCGGGTGACACGCGACGCGACTCATCGGCAGTACAAACAAAATTGGAATGGCTGCCGAAAAATCCGACGGTAACAAACCGCACACTTGGAATAACTAAACTAAACTGGAAATTAATAAACATACTCGAAATTACAAAACGGTTCTGTTAAATCAAATAAAGACTTTTGTTATAGGTAGGTAAATACAAACGTTAGCTTGGAATAACAAAACGCACACTGGGAATAACAGAACGCACACTGGAAATTACAAAACGTTTCTGTTAAATCAAATAAAGACTTTTGTTATAGGTAGGTAAATACAAACGTTAGCTTGGAATAACAAAACGCACACTGGGAATAACAGAACGCACACTGGAAATTACAAAACGTTTCTGTTAAATCAAATAAAGACTTTTGTTATAGGTAGGTAAATACAAACGTTTGCTTGGAATAACAAAATGCACACTGGGAATAACAGAACACACACTGGAAATTACAAAACGTTTCTGTTAAATCAAATAATGACTTTTGTTATAATCGATAATCGATTGGGATTACAAACTTTTGTTGAAATTACTAATTATGTAAAAACTAAACGTTTCTGTTAAATAAAATAAAGACTTTTGTTATAATTACAAACTATTGCTTGGAATTATGAAATATGTAAAAATAAAACGTTTCTGTTATATCAAATAAAGTCTTTTGTTATAATAACAAACGTTTTGATATTTTTATTGAAATTACTAAATCATATTGCTTGGAATTATTATATAAGTGAGTACATGAAAATACAGATAGCTGTTCTTAGAAAAACAACGCAAGTTTGCTGAATTTACAAAACATTTGCTATACTTTTGTTGAAATTATTAATTATGTAAAAACTAAACGTTTCTGTTAAATCAAATAAAGACTTAATTGTTATAATTACAAACGATTGCTTGGAATTATGAAATATGTAAAAACTAAACGTTTCCGTTAAACCAAATAAAGTCTTTTGTTATAACTACAAACGTTTTGATATTTTAATTGAAATTACTAAATCGTATTGCTTGGAAATAGTATATAAGTAAGTACTTGAAAATACAGATAACTGTTCCTAAAAAAACAACGCAAGTTTGCTGAATTTACAAAACATTTGCTATATTTACACTGATTTGCATTAACCACTAAACTATGTAATATTTTGCATTTACTAAATTTGATTTGTAGGAATTACATTTAAAAATACAAGGCTGTTAGTAAAAAATAATAACAATTGCAAATCCAGCAAAACTTTCGTAATTTACACTAAAACTTAGTTTTTTCCCCAAATACAAAACAGTTTTTTAATTTCTGGTGGTGACTTTTTTCTCAGTGTGTACCTAATCGTAACCCATTGAAGAGTTTGGTGATAAGAAGGTGTTTTCGGATGCCCCATTCATCCTTTTTGTGTATGGGCCACTTCTATTAGTGGAAATGGAAACCTGAGCAATTTGTTGAATCTCGCTGTGCAGATCTGTTCATCACTCCGAAGATCCTCATCAGATCTTCATTTAGGATAGGGTTTTCTATCAAAATTCATTCAAACCCAGTCCGGCGAGGCAAAAGCGAATATTTTATTCAAATTGTAACCTGTAATCGTAACCGATTGAAGAGTTTTCTGATGAGAAGGTGGTTTCAGATATTCCATTTATCGGTAACTATTAGTTTATGGGCCAATTCTACTGGTGGAAATCGAAAAATGAGCAATTTGCTGCACTCTCGAGGTGCATTTCTGTTCATCACTTCGAAGATCCTCATCAGAACTTCATTTAAGATAGGGTTCTCTATCAACATTCATTCAAACCTAGTCCGGCGACTAAATTCGACTAAAATCTTCAAATTGTAACCTGTAATCGTAACTGATTGAAGAGTTTTCTGATGAGAAGGTGGTTTCAGATATTCCATTTATCGGTAACTATTCGTTTATGGGCCAAATCTACTGGTGGAAATCGAAAACTGAGCAATTTGCTGCACTCTCGAGGTGCAATTCTGTTCATCACTCCGAAGATTCTCATCAGATCCTCACCAAATTTTTATGGGACCACCCCTGAGGTATCACTTTTCGAACACAAAAAGAATCATCTCAATCGGTTGAGCCGTCTTCGAATGATCGCGTAACATACACACAAAAAAAAAACATACAGACGAATTGAGAACCTCCTCCTTTTTTGAAGTCGGTTAAAAAAAAGGTACCAACAAAGAGTTTTAAGTCAGCAAGGCTTAAAAACTCTTTGATTGTACCTTTTTTCTATACATCAAAACAGTATAACCCAGATAAATTAAGAATGTTTCATCTACCTAATATGTCATTAGCAGTAAGATACGTATTTGACTTATCGGGATAACGTATTATTTTAGCACTAGTTGGATTTTTTTTTATCGCACGCGTGTATAATACGTTGCATTATGAGCCTAAAAGCGGTTTAATAAGATCCACTTTATGAGCAACTGTGATAAAAATAAATTTGTAGGACAGTAGGACTAGTTTAATTCACATAAGTCCCGAAATTTAATACAAAAACATCTATGCAGTCTTTTTTTACTTAAGTTTGAATAAGCTTGAAAACGACAAGGAATTTTCGTAAAAAAATTTAATTAAACCTAAATGAAGAACCTACTACAACACCAACGATTTTCCAAGCAATGCCTCCTATTTGCGCCTCAATTTGCTGATGAATTAATAAATATTGAAAGACATTCCACACATCGCCATCTAGCCCCAAGTTAAGTAGACTTGTGTTATGGGTGCTAGACAACGGATTTACCACATATAAGTATACTTTTCTTTTGTGAATATATACTAATAATACATAGAAACAACCAGACCACAGACAAATATCTAAGCATTAATACTTATCTGAGGCGGGAATCGAACCCGCAATCCTATGTTTGGCAGTCCATCATGCAGACCATTGTGCCAACTGGGTCGTCAAATGATTGATGGCTGACGATTGGTTTGCTTTAATTAATTCCCAGTGCACATCTATCGTGGTTCCACAACTTGGCAACCAAACACTACCTCCGAGCCACAGCAGCGTACCACCGTCCCCCATGCCGCGCTCCATCTTTGTTCTTTGTATCCAAAACTGATAGGATAGGCACCGAAGTCAGGAGCAGGAAGGCCAAGGAAACCATGGAGGGCATCGGCATTAAGGTAAGCATAGCTAGTTACAAACTTAAATTCAATAAGTATATCGCAAATCTAGAGAAACAATGGCACTTAACCATTTTTTTTCATTTGACATTTTACATACTTATATATGTCTTAAGGGTAGAAAACGAAAAAGAACTTAAAATAATTCAATGTCTATATATAAGGACGCCTTAAACCTTAAAACCTTGCTCCTGTAAAATTCACTAAATGTAACTTGTGCCATTGTTTCTTTAGATGTGCGATATTCAGACTTCACTACATAGTATAAAATAAAGTCACTTTTCGCCGTCCCAATGTCCCTTTGTATGCTTAGATCTTTAAAACTACGCAACGGATTTTGATGCGGTTTTTTTTAATAGATATTATATTATAAACTTCGCAACTAAACGCTAATGTTTTGAACGCCCATAGAATATATCATTTAAAATAGCGATAACAAAAAGCATTAAGAGGATTTAGCTAATCTAATCCCTTTTGTTACCTTCTTACATAGAGATTGGATTAGCTACAAAGCTCACTGTCTTTACCTTCTAACAAGAAGTTTAGATTAGTTACATTATGTTAGAATTGCGTCGACTTGACGTTAGCTCTCTGTACGCACATAAGAAGAAAACTCTGAGCTGACACGTACAATTTTTTTTATATATTTGCCTATTTTTATTTTCAGTGCAACCTAAAATGCTGGGACAACTCCCCCCACGTGCGTCACTACAACCGTCATCCAGAAGAGTACTTAGCAACTCTCTACTCACATTTCGGAGACTCTGGCGTTCTTAGAACTAGTTCTAAGTCTACTAAAGATATAATAGATACTCAAAGCGCTGTTAAAGAAAACATAGCAGCTGTAAATGCAAGATAAATCCGTGTTCCTCTCACTGAGCTACTATGATAAGTTTGCATATTACTGGGGGCGAAATTGCCAGCGGCTTATACATAGAAAAATAATACATAGCAGCTGTTAATGCAAGATAAATTCGTGTTCCTCTCACTGAGCTACTATGATAAGTTTGCATATGACTGGGGGCGAAATTGCCAGCGGCTTATACATAGAAAAACTTAATAAAATTGTATAGGTACCTACTTTATTTACCTATACAATAATTTTTAATTAGTAAAAGGTAAGTATCATAATAATATACGAAAGAGGGCATAGTAGTCGCCTCGATCTCAACAAAATCTCGCAAAGTGTCAAACTTTTCTGTTAGGTAAAATTTAATTTAAAAGTTTAAATAGGAAAATCTGTAGTTGGCTGTCTCATTACAATACTTAAGTTTTTAAGTTTATTTCTGTTGGTTTTCTCAGTAAATAAAATAAAAAATAATCATCTAATAACTGGAGAACCTGCCACTTTACGAGATTTTATTTCACGGCATTTGTTGTTTGTGTTAATGTCCTCTTTACATTGCCAAAGGTTAGAAAGGCGACCGCGCAAAAAAAACTGAGGCGACTAATATGCCAGTCTTTTAAGACAAAGACGACAGTCTATTTAAGTATTTGTCTTTCAGCAAAAGCAACATTTGACAAACTGTTTCGTCATCTCTAGTGGAACATAGTAACTCAGTAGTTCCTGTAGGTTACACTAAAAGGTACATGGGTAATTTATAATTCCCCTTGTTCTTACTGAATTATGACTAAGTTAATTCTAAATGATGAAGGTATTGTGATTTTAATTAAGATTTTGTACATATACTTAATAAATATAATTAACATTTACCTACTTATTTTTGTTATTACAATCTTTTGTGTTATTCCTTAATAAAAATCCGAGCTATTGTCGCGAATGCGAAGTTAACCGTTTATCAACAAGTAAGTATTTTGACTATGTGGGTAGAATAGTACATTGTTATCCTAGGTGTGAAAGTCACTTATTACAAGTCCCGAGACGGAGTTTGGCGCCCGAGCGTAGCGAGGGCGCTAATAGTTCGAGGGACTTAATGAGTCTTTCATATACATGTAGTGTTCTTCTTTGGTGTTCCTTAAAGCAAGGAGGTTAGGTTTTTGAAGTTCCTAATGCGTTATGATACGGATACTGGCTACATGCACATTGCACAAGCCGTGCGAAGCCATAATTTGACATGACAGCTGTCAGTGAAAGCGATTTTCCCTAGGGCTGAAGGTTTTATTTTCTACACGCTCTTCAGGCATCTTTAGACCTACTTTCGGAGTATGAGTAGTGAAAATACATTTGTCGTTACTAAGCTCGCAGCGAGCTCGTCAGTACAGTTCGATCTTACAATGATACCAGAGCGGTGGAGGAGTATATGTGAGTTCTTTCTTGCACACTAAAGGCCCTGATCGAAGAGCAAGTAAGTAATCGACGCTCGTCGGTAAAGCTCGCCGGTGTATCATTGCAAATCCGCGGTTTTGCGGTTTTACTCGCTCGTCGATCAGGGCCTTTAAACACACCCCGGTTCAAATGGAACATGAGACTATTCGAAGATAGGGTGCTTGTTGTTTAGCCGTAAGTTCTAGGATGTGACCGGCGAGCCACATGATGGTTAGCGAGCCATCATGTGGCTCGCTACAGGGTAATTTAGCCTCACCAAAGAGTATAGGTATCATTGTCATGTAGGTAGTGAGAGTGACAGAGCCCACACACGGCCCATGTCACACGGTGGCTCATTACAGATACCATAAACTGTTTAGTAAGCTTATAATTCGTTCAGATTGTTATACTCATGTTATATACCTACTTGATTTTACCTATATATGATGTAATTTTAATAGTAAAAGTATAGTATTAGGATTAATATCGGCTCATGTACACAGTTAAACAATAAATGATTTCTATTCTATTATATTCTTATATATGTCGCGATCGTCACATTTCGTACTTAGGAATATTACATCCATATTTTTTTGTAGAATATGTATAATTATCTTGATACTGATCGAATGCATGTATAGTAGGTACCCAATTAAAATAAGATCCTACATCATGTTAACATTTTTAACCGACTTCAAAAAAGGAGGAGGTTATCAATTCGTCTGTATGTTTTTTTTTTTATGTGTGTATGTTACACGATCATTCGAAGACGGCTCAACCGATTGAGATGATTCTTTTTGTGTTCGAAAAGTGATACCACAGGGGTGGTCCCATTAAAATTTGGTGAGGATCTGATGAGAATCTTCGGAGTGATGAACAGAATTGCACCTCGAGAGTGCAGCAAATTGCTTAGTTTTTGATTTCCACTAGTAGAATTGGCCCATAAACGAATAGTTATTTTATCTTGCTTCATGTCGTTTAAGGAAAAGAAGATTTCTACGTTTAGGTTTAAGGAGTTGTCATTAACGGTTTTTAAAACACATAAAATAAATAAAAATAACTTTAATAAGCATTAATAAGTATATATTTACAACAATAAACATTTTTCGTACAATTAGTACACAAATTACTTCGATTTAGTGTCCGACCGATACAGGATTTTCAGCCGAAATTGAATATTCGGTTTTGTTTGAAACTTTACGGCCGCGATTTTAACACCATAAAGGTGGTCGCAGATTGATCAGAGCCGAAAGAATCGAATTTTAGCCGTCCACGGGAATCTCTATTAATATAAAGCATCTTTTCCCGTGGACGGCAAAAATTCGATTCGTTCGGCTCTGATCAATCATGAATAAGCACTACCAAACATTGTTATAGACAATTGAAAAAGTTTGTTTGCATAAATAAGCACTACAAAACATTTTTATAAACAATTGAAAAAGTTTGTTTGCATAAATAAGCACTACCAAACATTGATATAGACAATTGAACAAGTTTGTTTGCATAAATAAGCACTACCAAACATTGTTATAGACAATTGAAAAAGTTTGTTTGCATAAATAAGCACTACAAAACATTGTTATAAACAATTGAAAAAGTTTGTTTGCATAAATAAGCACTACCAAACATTAATATAGACAATTGAAAAGTTTGTTTGCATAAATAAGCACTACCAAACATTGATATAGACAATTGAAGAAGTTTGTTTGCATAAATTAGCACTACCAAACATTGTTATAGACAATTGAAAAAGTTTGTTTGTATAAATAAGCACTACCAAACATTGTTATAGACAATTGAAGAAGTTTGTTTGCATAAATAAGCACTACCAAACATTGTTACAGACAATTGAAAAAGTTGTTTTATATAAATAAGCACTACAAAACATTGTTATAGACAATTGAAGAAGTTTGTTTGCATAAATAAGCACTACCAAACATTGTTATAGACAATTGAAGAAGTTTGTTTGCATAAATAAGCACTATTAAACATTGATATAGACAATTGAAAAAGTTTGTTTGCATAAATAAGCACTACCAAACATTGTTTAAAGACAATTGAAAAAGTTTGTTTGCATAAATAAGCACTACCAAATATTGAATAGACAATTGAAAGTTTGTTTGCATAAATAAGCACTACCAAACATTGTTTAAAGACAATTGAAAAAGTTTGTTTGCATAAATAAGCACTACCAAATATTGAATAGACAATTGAAAGTTTGTTTGCATAAATAAGCCCTACCAAACATTGATATAGACAATTGAAAAAGTTTGTTTGCATAAATAAGCACTACCAAATATTGAATAGACAATTGAAAGTTTGTTTGCATAAATAAGCCCTACCAAACATTGATATAGACAATTGAAAGTTTGTTTGCATAAATAAGCCCTACCAAACATTGATATAGACAATTGAAAAAGTTTGTTTGCATAAATAAGCACTACCAAATATTGAATAGACAATTGAAAGTTTGTTTGCATAAATAAGCACTACCAAACATTGTTTAAAGACAATTGAAAAAGTTTGTTTGCATAAATAAGCACTACCAAATATTGAATAGACAATTGAAAGTTTGTTTGCATAAATAAGCCCTACCAAACATTGATATAGACAATTGAAAAAGTTTGTTTGCATAAATAAGCACTACCAAATATTGAATAGACAATTGAAAGTTTGTTTGCATAAATAAGCCCTACCAAACATTGATATAGACAATTGAAAGTTTGTTTGCATAAATAAGCCCTACCAAACATTGATATAGACAATTGAAAAAGTTTGTTTGCATAAATAAGCACTACCAAAAATTGTAATACACTGCTGTTCAAACCTTTTCAATTCGTCAAAATCAGATCTGGATATCCATAATATGGATCTGGAGTCACACTATACGGTTGATCGCGGTACGTTCATGCATTTATTTTGATATTTATAACTTATTTACAAAACATTTACGGGCCGCGCGTTGCCGACGAATTCATCGCAACATTTTTTGCCGGCCGGTAAACTCAGAAAATATAAAAACAGAATTTTTTTGCCGATTTTTAAAACCGAAACTATGGCCAACACTAAAACTTCGGTCGGACACTATATCGAATTAACATGAAACAGTGCCACTGTAAAGTCACTAAAAACCTAACCCGCATTTGTCTTTTTTACGTCAATATGGAGGCTTTAAGGTGAAAGGGTACCTGCACTCTCTCCATACAAACGTAGTCGACTGTTTCCTCCCTGGATAATGACACTAGCACAAATATTTTTGTGCCATAAAACCTATAACTGCCATGACTATGCCTCTATGTTTTGGTTTTTTTCATTTTCTAATTATCATAGAAATTAAAATAAAAATAAATAAAAAAAAAACACAAAATAAGGGCATGATCATGGCAGTTATGAGTTTTATGCACCAAAAATATTTGCTCTAGTGTCATTATCCAGGGAGAAAACAGTCGACTACGTTTGTGATAGTTTGTATGGAAAAAGTCCTCGGTACCCTTTCCTCTTAAGCACTGTTCAATTTGAATGAACAGCGCTCTTTTGAAGTCTGTTAAAAAGTGATATACGCTGATTGGTTGAAGTATTCCTTGATCACGTGATCATCCACACTACTGATTGGCTCAATAATATCTACAGGTCATCATTATAAAATCTCTTTTTATTCTTATTTCTCTTCCCCTTCCCTTTGTTTTTATTAATCTTCTGTTTCGGTTGTTTTATTCTCTCTTTCGCCGCCATTTTCAATCTCTGTGTATGCTTGCTTTTCTTCTTTTCCTTTTTAACAGTTTCTCTATGTAGATCCGCTTGGGCTTTGAGCTTTTGGAAGCTACGCATCTTATGTGGTGTACCTTCTTTTGCTGTTAGACCCGAAAATTGACGATCTGAATCATCTACTGGTCGTTTTACGTATTGGCCAATATTTTCGTTTTTATTAACTTTCTTGTCGAATCTAGCTTTTTTGACATAGGTTTCTTCTGGTGGGGCTTTGTTTTTACGTTTTCTATTACGTTTGTTTGTCTGAGTGTTTTCTGTGTCTTTTTGGGATAATGGATTGTTAGCTATGGACTTTTCGAGACGTTTCTTCCTTGCGTTTAATGCGGTACGGTCTTCGATGGAGAATGAGACGATCGGTCTCTGAAAATAAAATATAATTATGAAAAAAATCGGTTAAGGTGTATTAAAGACGAAGCCGCAGGGGACTTTTTTAAACGTCTTCACATGAGTTACGTACAATATACTATCTGTTTTTTGGATGGAACTCCCAATGAAAGACGCAGAGTTTCATGTCAGGACTATTTGTGGTTAAACTCGCGTGTTAATTGTTTTAACTTTTTTCCACTGTCTAGTCTAGTGCCAGTTCAGTTCCTAGAATACGAGTCCCACCTCATTGTCTAAAACCCTTCCAAATTTTCACTATGAATAAAGTTAAAGCTATTTTATTTTATTGACCAAAAATCCACAGCTTTTAAATGCTAATCACACAGCCAATAAATGGGGTTTAAGATTTCTCGTGTCATATTCTCATTGATGGATTCCAACTGAATAAAAAAAATACTTCAGACCATGGATAGTCCTACCTCCATGCTTTAAAATATAATACTTACATTATTCTTGTCGAATATATCAGGATTGTTGTTGAGTCTCCGCAGACAGGCGAGCGCTTCCTCGTGACGAGTGAACATCACGAATCCGTAGCCTTTTGAACTGGAAATAACATATTATTATGATAATTGAATCAATTAATACCTTTATTCTTTATTTTTAATATAAAAGGGTCCGGCGCTCTCTCCATACAAACGTAGTCGATTTATTATTTTCGTAATTTCATAAAAATTACGGTAGTTTTAATATTTTGCCAGAAAACAAGATGCAATGTGCACTGTCCAGCCCAATAATGAAGCATGCAATGATTTTAGTGACACCATTCATAAACCACTCGATATTTGCTTATTTCACTATTTGTAGGTTTTTTTCGCGGGGATGGGGAAGAAAATTAGGTACTATAATTGTAAATTACTATAACTATACTTATAATTATAAATAAAACAGAACTATCACGCGAACAAAGTCGCAGGAAAAAGCTAGTTTGTTTTAAAGTATAGGTACATACAATAGCCTTTTTTATCCTTTGAATATTAAAAAGAATACATACGGATATTTACCCCCCAAGCCCGGCATGGCTCTCAGGTCTCTCATGACGCGCGCCTCCGTGGGAGCGGCGCGGCCTTGCGTGCACAGTCGACGGAGTTGCGGGTCGTCGTAGTGGGGTGGCAGGTTCGATACCACGATACGGTAACGTGATACGAATCTACAGAGAATATATATCTATTAATATGGATTATGGAAAAGAAACAGAAGATTTAAATTCTGTAAAGCCTTATCATAATGATATTCTATTAATATCTATAGATATAGAATTTATAGCTTAATTATTCTTCATTGTCGTAAAAAGATCAGTCAGTATTATAATATTTTTCTGATTAGAACTATTATTTAAACATCATATTCTGAGGTTATGTGAAACGTTGGTTATAAAAACAAAATAAATAATATAATGAAACAGCAAATAAAGTGAACAATAATTTACCCATCAAATAATAACTCTGCTTCATGTCTGGCACAATTTGCTTTCGAATGTCAGATAGATAACTTTATTTGTACAACACAAGAGGAAACAGAACACGATATACACAAAGTAAAGTAATAGCTAAAAAGTATAAGTTGCACAAATTGCCGGCCTTATCACTGAAAGCGATTTCTTCCAGGCAACCTTTCGATGGAAAAGAACTGTTTTTTTTTTTCAGGATTATTGTGAGTTGGTACTCCTCTACAGGTCGTATTTTACAACTGATCTTCTGGCCAATTCTCGTAAATAACAGTGTTCAAATTATATTGTAACTAGCTGCTCCCCGCGGTTTCACCCGCGTTAGTCCCGATCCAGTGAAAATATATGACGAAAAACGCTGAGCAATTTCACAGATGTCAAATTGACACAGTTTGACATCTGTTAAATGTCACTTTGACGTCTGTCACTTTGACGTCTGTCACTTTGACGTCTGTCACTTTGACATCTGTCACTTTGACATCTGTCACTTTGACATCTGTCACTTTGACATCTGTCACTTTGACATCTGTCACTTTGACATCTGTCACTTTGACATCTGTCACTTTGACATCTGTCACTTTGACGTCTGTCGAATGTCACTTTGACGTCTGTCGACTGTCACTTTGACGTCTCTAGAATGTCACTTTGACGTCTGTCGAATGTCACTTTGACGTCTGTCGAATGTCACTTTGACATCTGTCACTTTGACATCTGTCACTTTGACATCTGTCACCTTGACATCTGTCAATTTTTCGACATTTTTCGTTATATTTTAGACAATTCACACAATATCTTTATAAATTATAGCCTATGTTCTATTCTGATGTATAAGCTATATTATTGTAAAGTTTCATTAAAATCCATTCAGTAGTTTTTACGTTAAAGAGGAACAAACATCCATACATACATCCAGACATCCATACATACAAACTTTCACGTTTATAATATTAGTAGGATATCATTCCGACTATATTTCGATTGCATTTCGAAACAAAATATATCATTCTCGAGAGTACCAAAAGTTGACTTTAAGGGTTTTTTGGGCTACTTTGAGGGTATGTTTAATCGGAATGATATTGAAATATAATTTGAACAGTGTTATTTACGAGGATTGGCCTTCTGGACAAACCTGGTATACAGGTTTTATGACTTTTTGTCGTTGGTGATTTGTACTTCTCATAGAAAGGGGTAAGAACTCCTTCTTGCTACTAAAAAGGAGAAATATGTTCGAATTTCGATGCTTTTTTATTTGAAAGGTTACTGATTTCGCCTTGGTCTTAACAAAATTGGTGAAGATCTAATTGAGTGACGAGCAGAATAGTCACTTAAAATGCAGTAAATTGGTATAATATTTGTTGCAAATTTTGTTACTATTTATTTAATTGTGTGATATTTCTACCAGTAAATTTTGAGCTAAAGTTAAACACCACCCAAGGAAAACTTTGCAGGGTAGTGGTTAGTAACTTTTGCAGACGCGAGCTGTGGCAGGTCTACTGTTCTTCTTCTTCGTATCAATAGCACATCAATAGCTTAGCAACATAAACCATGTTGCTAGGCAACACCAGCGGCGTATCTATTACCATTCCATTGAGACTCCATAGCGATTATATTCCGATGTTATTAAAACTTTAGCAGAATGCCAAATAATATCAATAGTCTCGATATAATGACAATGGTTAATCCATTAATGCAAATTAGCAGAATAAGGCCCCTGGAGGGGTGCAGCATAGTTTGCTCGGGAGCCCTGCAATCGCACTGAATTTTACAAGGTCTACTGTTTATACCAGATAGTTACCTATTTAAATTCTTCAACATCTGAGTCTTGCTTCTCTCGAGCGCAAGTCGTTTTGCCATGTCGGAAGCGGATAGACCTTCGGCTGCCTTCGTGCCTGCTACTATCACTGTTAACAAATATCATATCATTGTTTACAACTTTATGTAGATACGACAAAACGAAACCTTCCCTTATTAACTTGGCCCTGGCATCTCCCATATACAAAATAATCTTAGAAACCAACTTGCCTATCTTCTTGGAAACGGGATATTTGATGAAACATGAAACGCTTCATGTTTCTTGGTATAAGGTCTCAAAATGCACCGCGGCATTTTAAATTACAATGCCTGTTGTGTATAAAGGTCTTTGGTTCATAGTTCTACGATTTCTGTAAAAAATGTATGAAAACAGTTTCTCGCAATTTTCGGATTTTGTGATACTCTAACCGTATCAGAAAATCCGAAAATCGCGAGAAACTGTTTCCATACATTTTTTTGAGACCTTATACCTGGAAACATTAAGCGATGTTTTATCAAATATCCCGAAATCTCGAAATGCACCCGCACTTTTTTGGAAAATCATAGGACAACACGTTTGGTTAAATATTCTGTTTCGAGACGCTTTAGAGGTTTGGTGTGAAAGCATTATTTGTTCGCCGTACTACGTACGTTCGCCGTACTATACGTCCGCCTCTATCGATTGGCATGGGTATCAAAATGCACCGCGCAAAAAAATCACTATCACTAAATGTCCGGAACCCTTTAATTAATTATTATTTAGGTTGAATTTAATATTTAAAACCCCTTCTAAATTTTTCTTGGTATTAAAAACGAATACATACCTCCTTCCTTAACAAGATATAAGTTCCTGTTATCCTTAGCTTCGTTCTTCTTATCCTTCTGTAAGTTTTCCCTCTTGAGTGCTGGCTTCACGACCAACACTTGACCATCTAACTTCAATTCCGCAGCGGGTAGGGAGAGGAATTTGTCTGCGTCTTTTTTATTCTGAAATAAATATTGAAAGATAATTTACACAGCGCCATCTAGCGCCAAGCTAAGCAACTAGGCTCGTGTTATGGGTGCTAGACAAAGAATACTTTAAATACTTTTTTTAAATACATAGGTATAATAACAGTTTTAACTTTGCAACGAATAGGCTCCGAAAGTACTGGACGGCTTTTTATGAATAGTTTTAGGATACATTGATTTATTGGGAGTGACATAGGCTACTTTTTATCCCGATATTCCCACGGGATCCGGAGTTACGCGGGTGAAACCGCGGAGCGCTGCTAGTATAAAAAGCCCAGCCTAGCTAGCATGGCTGTTCGTGATATGATATGATAAAAGATAACGTATTATATCCACATCTAAATAATTATCGATTTCGCGAGTATGACAAATGGAGCGATATGTTAAAATAATATCACGCAATATGAGATGATAAATACGTCACATCCACTTGATATGAATTTCAATGCTGCCAATTTAATAACGTTAACCATTCATTCTTTTCTTCTTTTTTTGCAACTTTTAACGCAATCTGTGACTGAATTTGACACATCTTTGTTGACAGAACGATCAAACAAGATTTTCTTCAATGTTTATATTTTGAAATCGTGCTATCATCGTGTTTGAGGGTTGGCGTTTTCGTGTAAATCGCGTTTTGGAATGCGAGAGCAACATGGCGCGCTGATTTTTATTTTAGCAAAACTTTGTAATAATCGAGTTAAATTTAATTTAATTTCGTGACAGTGCGAAAATAGTAACTCGACACTGTATAATGCACACTGCGAAGCTTTAATTATTTATAATATAAAAAAAACGAATGGAATAGAATCTTTTTAGTTTAGTTATACCTACAAGTAGGTAGGTACATTTTCTGTATTTATTATGAACATTTACACAAAAATCATTATAATATTTCTAACATTCTAGTCTAATAATGGATTTAAGTTAATATTTGTTAAGCTAAATAATCTTGATAAATTTATCACACCCTCCAAACGTTGTCGATAAAATAACGCGCCCGTTTTTTATCGACAATTAGTCGGTCATGCTCGACCTTTCGATTAATAAGAGACTGTCGTGCTCGCTCTTTTGTCTATCTTATCATACCGTAACACGTGACATCACACACGGGCCATGCTCGCTGTTTCGATAAAAATTCAACATGGCGGCGTTATATAGCATATTTTGACAGTTTTTGTCGATAAATCGCTATATCGTGCTGCACATGCTAGAGGGGCAGATCAGAAACAAATATTTTACATAAATATTTGTAAGACAGAGGTCATCAAATTCGAATTTAGACGTACTTAAGACCAGTGTGAGGCTGTAAATTTCCATACAAAAAGCGGTAACGTTTTCCTCCTCATAAACGAAGTCCGATTTTGATCATTTTTAAAAATGTTTTTAGATCTAATGGAAACTAGGTTTAACCGTTTTTATTATAAAGAAATATTGCCTAAGATAAAAGTTATTAGTATCTGAATATCTATATTTCATTTTGTGAAGGATAAAGAGGGTAAAAACGTTACGGCCCGCAACATTATTTGAAAGCAAAATGAAGGCAATTACGTCCGAACTTAAACTCTCTCTATCACACGATACGGGTCATTTTTGAAAATACCTACTCGCGCCGCGTATCGAAAACTCATGATTCTCTTAAGAGTTCTTTTCTCTGGACACGGTCGACTAAGCAGAAGCGACTACAGTAATATAGGTGCTGGGCTTGCCTACTCGATCCTCACGCAAAACTGACTCAACTAAAGAGATATAGTTGCGGAAAACAGTTCAAAAACAAAAGTAAAAATTCTTTAATCATTTGGAATCATACAATTTGCATGGGATCACTTTGAATCATTTTAAAAACTAAGTTAGGTTGTGTGCCTTCGGAACGCGCCCACCTATAAGAAGACGGCACAAGAAACTCAAAAGGATTTTTTGAGTTTCACACACAAATACTTGGATTACCACAATTTTTGGATTATTATTGTTATCATTTATTAATTATGATAATATTTTTTTTTGTTTGTGCTTGTGGTGGGTGTTTAATGTTTAAATTATGACATTTGTATAGTTTTTTTTCTTTTTTTGATAATTTCGTGTTTTGTAATTAGTTAGTTTATGGTATGCAACTGTATAAAAATTCCGTTAGCTCACAGAGCACGCTCTAAAAGCGCGGTCCACAGATAGGGTTCATTTGACACATCGCTCCTAAAGCGCGGTCCACAGACGAGCGGATAGATCCTTGTAATAAAAAAACAAATACTTAGATATTTAAATAAACGAACCTCGAACTTAATAAACCCAGATCCCTTAGAGTGTTCAGTAAGTTTATCAACGCACACGAGAGCGTATTTAACAGCGGCCGTCCGTTCAGCGAATGCTTGAAGCTGGTCATTGTCCACAGTGAACGGTAAGTTTGTGACGAACACCGTGCAACCGTCTTCTGCGTCGTTTAGTTTTATACTGGAAGAAAATTAATAATAATAATTAAATTGTTTATTTCCTTATAAGAGTAGGTACAAGCAACGGTCAAAGGTCTTTGCCACTGTAACGTTTACAATCCTGTGCAGCACTATTTGAACATTATAACAACGTAACCAACTCAATAAATAAATGAATTGAATGAACCTTTGGATCGAATCCACGTCGGTTGGTGTAGCGGGTGGCGGCTTATACCACTCGACCAACTAAAGTGATAGCTAACATGTTGAAAATATAATAACACTGAGTTACTTTTGATTTAAGTATTTATGTTTGTGTGTAACGTCTATTGACAGAAGGTCGTAAGTACAATACTTGAATAAAGTATTATTGTAGAAAACTGATAGTGGACTTATGACGCATACTGTACATAAGTTGCAATTTATGGAAGAAGTAAATAAACATTCCATGATTTTTCACACACTGCCATCTAGCCTTCAAGCTAAGCAATTTGGCTTGTGTTATGGTGGCCAGACAACGGATATAATACTTATATGACTTTACTTATAAAATAAAATATACTTTTATTTAGTAAAAACCTAGACCAGTAACAAACATCCTACTAATATTATAAATGTGAAAGTTTGTGTGTGTGTGTGTGTGTGTGTGTATGTTTGTTACTCCTTCACGCAAAAACTACTGGACCGATTGCGTTGAAACTCGGTATTTAGATAGCTTAGTACCTGGATTAACACATAGGCTACTTTTTATCCCGATATTCCCACGGGATCGGGACTTACGGGATTACTCCTTCACACAAAAAACTTCTGGACCGATTGCGTTGAAACTCGGTATGTAGATAGCCAGAGACCTGGATTAACACATAAGCTACTTTTAATCCCGATATTCCTACGGGATCGAGACTTACGGGATTACTCCTTTACGCAAAAACTACCGAACAGATTGCGGTGAAAATCAGTAAGTAGATAGCTGGAGACCTGAATTAACACAAAGGCTACTTTTTTTCCCGATATTCCCACGGGGTCTGGACTTACGGGATCAGGACTCAAAATATATTTTAAAAGGTTGTAGTAGGGCGGAGGCGGAGAGAGTGATGAAGGGGAGAAGGGTAAGAAAAATGAAAAGGGGGAGCACAGGAAAGGGGGAGGACAGGAAAGGGGGAGGACAGGAAAGGGGGAGGACAGGAAAGGGGAGGATAGGAAAGGGGAGGTAGGAAAGAGGAAGGGGATGTAAGAGGGAAGAGACGAAATGGGGAGAAGAGGAAAGGGGGAGGAGAGGAAAGGGGGAGGAGAGGAAAGAAGAAGAGGAGGAAAAGGGGAGGGGACCTAACCTAACCTTCTCCATCCGTGACGGTAATTTGTCAAAAAAACATTCCGGGCCTATCTGGACTCCTAGAAATGTAAGCGCTCGCTTCGCTCGCACGTGTTTGCTACTCATTCCGCGACGGTTTCGTGTCAGAAAAGCATTCATGGTCTGTCTGGACTCCTAAAAATATAACCGCTCGCTTCGCTCGCACGTGTTTGCTACTCCATCCGCGACGGTTTCGTGTCAGAAAAGCATTCTGGGTCTGTCTGGACTCCTAAAAATATATCCGCTCGCTTCGCTCGCACGTGTTTGGTCACAATAACTAACGTTACCTGCTCCATCCGCGATGGTTCCGTGTCAGAAAAGCATTCTGGGTCTGTCTGGACTAATAAAAATATTACCGCTCGCTTTGCTCGCACGTGTTTGGTCACAATAACTAACGTTACCTACTCCATCCGCGATGGTTCCGTGTCAGAAAAGCATTCTGGGTCTGTCTGGACTCCTAAAAATAAAACCGCTCGCTTCGCTCGCACGTGTATGAACTAACCTCACCTACTTCATCCGTGACGGTTCCGTGTCAGAAAACCATTCTGGGTCTGTCTGGACTCCTTAAAATATAACCGCTCACTTCGCTCGCACGTGTTTGCTACTCCATCCGCGACGGTTTCGTGTCAGAAAAGCATTCTGGGTCTGTCTGGACTCCTAAAAATATATCCGCTCGCTTCGCTCGCACGTGTTTGGTCACAATAACTAACGTTACCTGCTCCATCCGCGATGGTTCCGTGTCAGAAAAGCATTCTGGGTCTGTCTGGACTAATAAAAATATTACCGCTCGCTTTGCTCGCACGTGTTTGGTCACAATAACTCCTCCTCAGAGACGACCTCTGTGGCGCGTCGGGCGAACACCCGACTGCGACGCAGAAGGTTGCGGGTTCGATTCCCGCCGGGAACAAGTATTTATGCTGACCATAAATTCTTGTTTCTGGTTCTGGGTGTTTCCTATATGTATAATATGTATATATTTACAAAAAAAAAAAAAAGTATATAAGTAGTTTATCCGTTATCTGGCACCCATAACACAAGCATTAAGTTGCTTAGCTTGGGGCTGGATGGCGATGTGTAATATGTCCTGAAATATTTATTTATATTTATATTTATATTTAACTAACGTTACCTACTCCATCCGCGATGGTTCCGTGTCAGAAAAGCATTCTGGGTCTGTCTGGACTCCTAAAAATAAAACCGCTCGCTTCGCTCGCACGTGTATGAACTAACCTCACCTACTTCATCCGTGACGGTTCCGTGTCAGAAAACCATTCTGGGTCTGTCTGGACTCCTAAAAATATAACCGCTCGCTACGCTCGCACGTGTTTGCTACTCCATCCGCGACGGTTCCGTGTCAGAAAAGTATTCTGGGTCTGTCTGGACTCCTAAAAATATAACCTTTTTCCACGTTTTCGCTTTCCCAAGTCTTCGCTCTCCCACGAGACCTCACGTTACCTTGACGTGACGTTCCTTCCCTTAACGTCTCGCTTTCCTATAACACCGCTTTCCCTTAATACTGGCATTGCTAAACACAAAAACTACTATACGAATTGTGATGAAAGTCGGTAGCAGGTAGCTAGAGACCCTAACAAATAAGCTACTTCTTATTCCGATATTCCTACGAGACTCGGACTTGCGCGGGTGAAACCGCGGGGCGCAGCTAGTCATAAATAAACATAAAAATTTGATTGAGGCGGGAATTGAACCCGCAACCTACTACGTTGCAGACTGGTGTTCGCCCGCCGCGCCAGAGAGTTTGTCAATGCTTGTACCCACAGTTAGTACAAAAAGCTTACCGTTTTCTTTCACTGACATCAATTTGACTAGCTTCTTCGTCTTCTTCACCACTTTCTTCTTCTTCCTCGCCACTTTCTTCTTCATCTTCCTCATCACTTTTGTCCTTGTCATCATCAGTTTCAGATTTACTGTCATCATCGTCATCAGATGCAGTTTCCTTATCAGATGCTTCGTCTTCAGCTGTAAATATTAGCAGTTGGGTAATAATTCGCAATAACTACTATACAAAATATTGCAGGACATTTCACACAGCGCCATCTAGTTGTGAGTTACGCAACTAGGCTTGTGTTATACCTACAACCACAGTGCATAATATATCTAGTACAGTCAGCAAAGGACTGAGGGTAACAGGTGCAAATTTTAATGTTTTAATTATTTTAATGACAGTTTTGGTTATTATGTGTGAAATAACTAGCACTTTGAAAGCTTTAGTGATATCAAGCAGAATAATTAACAATTTATTGAACCATTATTTAAAAAATTAAAACTTTAAAATATGCACCTGCGACCCTCAGTCTTTTGCTGACAATACTAGCTTTTGCCCGCGATTTTATCAGCGTAGAGTTTGAATATTCTAAAATTTTAGTCAAAAGTATAAATAGGAAACATATAATTTTTTTGTATGTAACTAATAAGCGCCGAAACTACTAGTACTATTTTGATGGAACTTGGTATGAGTTTGGACTAAGTGCAATGTATCCGTATATGTATTGACGACCCAATTGGCACAATGGTCACCATGCCGGACTGCCAAACACAGGGTTGCGGGTTCGATTCCCGTCTCAGACAAGTATTTATGCTTAAGATATTTGTCTGTGGTCTGGTTGTTTCTATGTATTATAAGTATATATTTACAAAAGAAGAAAATTATATAAGTAGTATATATGTTGTCTAGCACCCATAACACAAGTCTAGTTACTTAGCTTGGGACTAGATGGCGATGTGTGGAATGTCCTGCAATATTTATTTATTTATTTATTTTACTGCATTTAAGGTACTGAGCAACTAAGGGATTGATTTATTGGGTGTGCTATAGGCTACTTTTATCCCGAAATTCCCACGGGATCTGAAGTTACGCGGGTGAAATTGCGGAGCCATTAGATAATATTTGAATACTAACATTTAATCTCCTCCTTCAAAGTTTCCTCGCTAATATTCATCGGTACATCCTCATCACTATCTGAATCTTCAACTTTAACTTTCTCTTGCATTTCCATTTGTTGGTTGACCACGTGCTGCATATACTTATCTTTGGCTACTGCCCAATCCACTGAGATGGGCCGACCTGGAAATTTAAAGGAATATTAATCACTACATAGTATAAAATAAAGTCATTGGCGAAGATCGTGCGAAGTGGAGGCGTAAAAGTAGGAAAGCGGACCCCGGGCTGGATGCAACCGGGAACATCGCTCGGATGATGATGAGGGGAGTATAAAATAAAGTCAGTTTTCGCCGTCCCTATGTCCCTATGATCTTTAAAACTACGCAACGGATTTTGATGCGGTTTTTTTTAATAGATAGAGTGATTAAAGAGGTACGTTTTTAGATGTGCATAATACAGCCGTGCGAAACCGGGGCGGGGCGCTAGTCTTAATATATATAAATCTCGTGTCACAATGTTTGTCCTCAATGGACTCCTAAACCACTTAACCGATTATAATAAAATTCGCACACCATGTGCAGTTCTATCCAACTTGAGAGATAGGATAGCTTACATCCCGATATTCCCACGGGATCGGGAGTTACGCGGGTGAAACCGCGGAGGGCAGCTAGTAATATAATAAAAATAGAAATCCATTAATACGAGTATTATAATCCTACTAATATTATAAATGTGAAAGTTTGTGTGTAAGTTTGTTACTCCTACATGCAAAAACAACAAACCAATTGCAATGAAACTCGCTTTACTACTCGATAGCTTGAGACCTGGATTCAATGGCCTCTTTTTGTCCAGATATTTCCACGGATTCGGGATTTACGCGGGTTAAACCGCGGAGCGCAGCTACTTAATAGTATTAGGCTCAGAAGGCACCCTGAGGCGAGGTGTCGGGGAGACTCCATGGTCCTGAGTGTTTAGTGCAAGCTACCGTTCCTCTTCTCACCTTGCCTTAGTTGGTTGGTCAAAGTGAACAGTTTAATAGGCCTGATGGCCTCTCTGGCTTACCTATTAAACTTATTATTGTAATGGGTCTTTACATGTTGGCTTTGGCTCTATGCACGCCTTAAAAAAGTTTGTGGCTTTAAAGAGAACTAAACAATTTTTTTGGGAGTGAATAAATGGCTTCTAAAATTTGCGTATAACTTAATTTAGTAAATGATTATTATATTAAAATATCTTCTTACCCAAAAAAGGTTTCATATTTGTATTCAAAAGCGCCTTCTTAGCCATCGGTACATTTTTAAAATGTACAAAAGCACAACCGACTAACTTCCCATCCGGTTTCTTCAATATTTTAACTTCAATGACATCTCCGTAAGGTTGGAAGTGTTCTTTCAACGTGTCTTCCGTTGATTTAAATGATATATTTCGTACAATCAGACGGGCATTGCGATTGAGACGCTGCTGCTTCTTTTGCTCTTTTGTTTCTGGTGGTTTCGTCTCTAAAATGAGAAAAAATTATAAATTATTATTTTGATTTAAAAAATACAGATATCATTTTTATAACTAGGTACCCACTTATGAAAACATGTAAATTTGTTGTGATATACCTTAATTTGATTGTATAAGTTCAACACTAAAACATTTGTTGAGAACCACTGATCATATTAAAAGCAGTGAACGGAATTCCGTTCACTGATTAAAAGAGAGTAGAATAGAAACAACTTTATTTTGACTCTACACTGCACTCAAAACAGATAAAATAAACATAGACTAGAATATAGAGGTAGTAAAATGCTAAATAGTATAAAGTCATAGTAGGGTACCACGTCGCTAAATTAAAATGAGCGTGGGCTGGAAATGTGTGTCGAAGGGGAGACGGAAGGTGGAGCAAAGCTGTTCTCGAATGGAGACCAAGAATCGGGAAGAGAAATGTGGGCAGACCACCAGCCAAATAGTCTGACGACATAAGAGCTCATGCTGGTGCAGCGTGGTCCAGAAGGACCGGTGATAGAACGTTGTGGAGAGGCGTTGGAGAGGCATATGCCCTGCAGTGGGCTAATACATGCTGCTGGAGAAGAAGAAGAAGAAAATGCTAAATAATGCCTCTACTGAGTATGTACTGAGTACTCAGTGTAGAGTACCTTTTAGTTCTCCATCAAATTAACACTCACCCTCATTTTCAGTCTCCTCTTTAACTTCTTTCTTTGTATCACTAATTTGTTCAGCATATTTGTGTTTTGGGATAGCCCATGAAACTTGCAGTGGCCGATCTGAAATAATTACAGGACTATGAGAATTCTTTATAATAAGGCTTACAAGTTCACATATGAGCCGTGAGTTGGGCATTGTAATTGTGTACGATAACAGACCAATGAACACCTAGGCACTTAGGTACAGCTAGGCTAACGCGTACAGTATTAAATAAATTTATAAAATTATTGTTGTTTTGAGCTGTTGGTAGGTAAAATCTTTTCTTACATTTTGATATACTTTTTAGATGAAAATTCCTCATTGTTATTAAGCTTATCCAAACTTAAGTTGAAATGAGATGGCATAAATAATTTTCTTTATTTTAAACTGTAGGTCAGTATTTGACTAACTACTATCACTAACTATCACAACTGCCTGATTGTAGGTGATGATGTGGTCTAATTTCATTTATTTTAATTATTTATTGTGCGTACCTATGCATGTTATTCATACAAATACCTACAAATTATAAAACAAATATACAAATTGTACAACCAAAACAACTGGACCCAAGTCTGCTACTATAATAATGGATCTTCCATTGTCATTATATCGAGACTCTATTGATAATAATTATATCAGGTTGAGTTCTAGAATAGAAATTTGCACTGGTTCTTTATACCTTTATGCACTAAGCAGTGATCTTCAATGCAGGTAAAACTGCAGGGTATTTATAGTATTACCTTGTTGAGTTACTCACCCAAAAATGGTTTTTTATTTGTAGCTATCAGAGCATCGTTGGCCATCGGAACATGCGTATAATGCACAAAACCACATCCCACGAGTTTTCCATCAGGTTTTCTCAATAACTTCACCTCCTCGACCGTGCCGAACTTTGAAAAATACTCTTTCAAAGAATCTTCACTGGCTTTGAAAGATATATTCCGCACCATAAGCCTGGCGTTTTTATTCACACCATCTTTGTATTTGGAGTTTTTATCAACGTTTTCAGTCTCTAACTGCGTCATTGTTACTTATTTTCTGGAAGAAATTGAAATGTTTTTCACGTGGTAAAGTTAGTCGTGGTAAACATAACCTAAAATCATAGCTGCTAATATAACAGAGAACATAGTCAAAATGCTATATAGATATTATAATTCTACTCAGTGAGATGTAACAATTCTACTGCACAACTTACATTTGTATTAAAAAGTAAAACAATCCATTTTTCCTCTTTTAGTAATGAAAGAAAAGTTTAAAAATATTGCGACTTCACACGGTTCTTTTTTTTTTAATTCATCGATTAATGAACATAGATAATGTAAAAAGAATGAACAACAATGCGGTAATTTTACACGATCAAGCCAGACCACTGCGGCCACAGAACACTATTACTCCTAGCGGAGACTGGGGCAGTCAAATTGATATAATAATCCAGTTTGTTACAATGCAACGTTGAGTGCATTGTGAGTGCAACGAATGTGTGAGGGTATTTGTCGAAAACCAACCCAAAATGATTTCAAAACACCATTGATATGTATGTAGGAATTATCATCGTCAAGAATACATTAACACTGGCATGATAACAGTTTTTCGAATGATGATCAAAATTATTTCAAAGGGTAACACATACCGATGTGAAAAATCCTAATTGAATGGCAACACACCATTCCATTACTTTTTTTTTTGCTTTTTTGACAGAAAACAGCTGTTTGTCACTGTGGTTTTGTGCTTCTGCCGCTTTTCATCATAGGTTATGTTTTTGCTGACCGATTATTTATTGTTTTCTTGATCTGAAAGAAAATAACATAAAATGAATTCAACGCTAATTTTCAAAATGTGCAACAAGAAGTTATTCGTTCGACCTTCACTCCGGTACTACGGTTTCAAAGTCGTAAAGAGGCCTGACCCGAAGACATTGAAGATGCCATCACCAGCTTCAGGTCCAAGTTTGATGGACATTATAAAAGAAAAAATACGACTAAATGGTCCGCTAACTGTCGCCGAATACATGCACATTGTCGCCACAAACCCTACAGAGGGTTACTACATGAAAAAGGAAGTTATTGGAGAATCAGGCGACTTTATAACATCGCCGGAAATAACACAACTTTTCGGTGAAATTATGGGTATTTGGTTTTATTCGGAAAGTCTGAAAATGGGTCCTGGGAAGCCGCTGCAGATTGTTGAATTGGGACCGGGGAAAGGGACTTTATTGGTTGACTTTTTGAGGGTAAGCAAGCATAAACAGTGTTTCTAAATAAACAGTACAATAAATAAAGTAAATTAAATTCGACACAGCCTCTACAGGTTATGGGCTCCGATTTTTCGCACTCAGGCATAAGTCTGCCCATGCGCGTGATCTTCGGCTGTTACTCCAGCCAACCCAGCTCCGACCAGAAGCGCAGTATCCTCCTGGGGTCCTCACACGCTTCTTGGAGTGTTGTTAAGTTGCCAAGTATGTCGGCCTGGTATGCAGCCAGGCTCTCGCACTCTAGGATTGCGTGAGCGATGGTCACTCTGCAGAGCGGGCTGTGTCGGTTATACATAAGACATTAATTAAGGTGTATTTTCAAGGAGCAATGCCCGGTTATTGTGCCTACCGTTGTGCATAGTTCACACTTTAGATGGAGCAGTGTCTAAGTATAATTATTAATAAACTTTCCAGGTATTAAACAGACTGGGCTATAGATCTGAAGATGTATCCCTGCATTTAGTGGAGATATCATCGACCATGCAGTCGGTACAGGCACATAGACTATGCATGTCTCACAGGCAGGTTGATATAGACATGCCGCACAACCATGAGGTAAATGTAAGGCTAATCTTAAGATATATTGAAAACACACACGAAAACTCAATTTTGTCGTAAATAAAACCACAGGCAATACAATTTGATACTACTATAACAATGCTTCAATTAATAGAACTGCAGATAGTTTAATATGACCGTGGTTTGATTGATAGAACTCTATGATTGGACCACACTCAATAAATGGTAAATACTGTTTCAGTGAGTGGTGTTGGGCTAGTGATAGATACTTTAAAAGGTTGTGGGTTCGAATCCCATCCAGCCATGCTTGAAAGAAAACACTTATTGGCTCTTACGAGGCATGCCTTTTAAGTTTTGTCGTTTGAAGAAAAAAACACAACTAGAACCTTATAGTACTTTTTATTGTTTTTCAAAGTATTCACCACGTAGCTTAATACACTTTTCCATTCGCTCAAACCAGTTATTATAACATTTATTCCACTCTAAAGTGGGGGTGTTCAAAATGGCTGACTTGAAAGCGTCGACTGCTTCTTCACCGGACTGGAACCTTTGACCACGAAGACTTTTCTTAATTTTAGGAAATGTAAAGAAATCGTTAGGGCTTAGGTCAGGACTGTATGGAGGATGGTCAAGAATTTCTACTTTTTCCTGCTTCAAATACTCAATCGTTTGACGAGCGGTGTGTGAGCTTGCGTTGTCGTGGTGCAGGATGATGCGTCGCTTTGAGTTAGATTTTCGAAGTTCGCCGATGACTTGTGGTAAACAAACTGTGGTATACCACTCTGCGTTAACCGTTCTACGATCTTCAAGTGCAATCGTCGCAACATGCCCGGTTTTTCCAACGAACGTGGCCACCATCTTCTTTGAAGTGCTTCGAGAACGAACAACTTTAGTCGGCTTTGGCTCGTCTTGAAAGACCCAGATTGTAGATTGTTGTTTCGAAACAGGATCGTAGGCATAGATCCAAGATTCGTCACCACTGATGATGTCGTAGACGTGATTTGAATCTCCTCGGTTGAACCTTTGCAGAGTTTTCTTACACCATCTGACGCGGGCCGCCTTGTGATCGTCGGAAAGCAGATGCGGTATCCAACGGCAAACTAGCTTTCTCACACCAAGCGCTTCATGCAAGATCTTCTGAATGGTTGTCCCTGAGATGCCTAATAGAGCCTCTATCTCTCGATATGTCACATGACGATCTTCGAGAATTAGTTGTCTTACAGCAATGATGTTATCTTCAGTGAAGGCGGATTTTGGGCGTCCTTCGCGAGATTTGTCACTAACACTAGTATGTCCACGCTGGAATTCTAAATACCAGCGTTCGACAGTCCGCAGACATGGGGCTTCATCACTGAACACAGATGTTAGCTCTTCAAAACACTGAAGCCGTGTCAGGCCTCTTTTGAAGTTGTAGAAAATTATTGCACGAACATTTTCCTTAGAAAGATTCATTTTCGTACTTAACCGGACAGATTCCAATCGACGCTGTGACTAAACAATTTCATTAATCCTAATACTTTCAACTGTTTTGAGATTCGAAATTTAAACACATTCGAATATAGAACAGTTTCTAATTCAAAATTGCCGGGAAATATGGAAACGACAGAACTTAAAAGGCATGCCTCGTACAGTGAAGGAAAACATTGTGATGAAACCTGTGGCGTAGTTGACTTCAGTTATACAGATGATGAGTTCTTTCTTTGACCTAGCTGAGAAGGTCATATAGGTGCTGTGCAAGCCTACAGTGTCTAATACATGTTGCAGACACTAAAATGTCCTGTGCCTAGATTCACTAAGGTTTAAGTAGGCCGTGTGTGATTAGGGTGCGATAACTCCAGTTTTTGTATAGCAATCGCGGCCTACTTACCCGCCCGTTGATTTAAACCTTAGTGAATCAAGGTACTGAACAGCAAGGATTAAGGTACCTCGGTACTTCAGTACCTTAATGCATGGATTAAGGTACTGACGCTGAATAACCATCTATATGTAAAGACCAGTATCATAGTATGAATGCCTTCAGTTAAAGCAATCTTATCCTATCTTTTTATAAATGTATTATTTATTACTCCTTCACGCAAAACTACTGTACCGATTGCGATGAAACTCATGATCTATCTATCTATCTATATCTAGGTATCTAGATAGTTGGAAACCTGGATTAACACATAGGCTATTTTTATCCCGATATTACCACGGGATCGGGACTTACGCGGGTGAAACCGCGGGGTGCAGCTAGTATTTTATAAAACATTGGTTTACTGAAAACGTCTGGGCGCTGCTATTATGAAAATGTTTACCTTTCAGGGTGAAACAGTGAGTGGTATAAAGGTGTACTGGTACAATGATCTGAAGAAGGTACCTCGAGGGTTCTCCTGGTATATAGCACATGAGTTCTTTGATGTATTACCTATTCATAAATTTGAAGTAAGTTAATATACAGGATATATACTTACTGATTTTTTTTACGTGGGCCTTCAGGGCTATATCCTAAACTTTAAGATACAGCGAAAAATGCTGAAAGGAGTTGGGTGCCCGATTTTGACAAAAATTAAAACTGCTTAATTATATTTTTGAACCAGCCATTACTTTTTCAAAAAAGCTTTTTTTAGGATAATAGCCTTGACGGCTCATGTAAAAAAACACCTTGTTTAAATCACCAACAGCTAAGACGACGGGTATCCCTCCAATCTTAAACCAACGACAAAACCATCTAACCTGAATAACTTACCAAGTTTGGCCCGATTTAGGGTTCCGTACACTAAAGGTAAAAAGAATCCTTATTACTAAATAAAAAAAAAGTGTATAAGTAGTATATCCGTAGTCTAGCACCCATAACACAAGTCTAGTTACTTAGCTTGGGGCTAGATGGCGACGTGTGGGATGTCCTGCAATATTTATTTTATTTATTTATTAGATCACTTTCTTGTACGTCTGTCTGTTTTAAAATACGACCTGTAGAGACGTACTTACAAGGAGTCACTTAGTTTTTAAAACGATTCAGTGTGATTTTAAACTAATGATTCCAGTTCTACTGAATAAAGAAATTTTGATCTTGATAAAAAATCGGTGTCCGTGTGTCGACACCGATTTTTTATATAGACAGATGGACAAGACAGTTATCTTATAAGGGTTCCTTTATTACCTTTTAAGGTACGGAACAATAAAAACATGTGTGCAGTGTGACCCTCAAACAATAAATTACAGAACACAGAGGAAGGATGGCGAGAAATCCTAATAGACCTAGACAAAGCCAACAAACTTCGATACCGTATATCTGCCAACGAGACTGCACCAGTCAAGATGTTAATTCGGCCACCTCTCGACACTGGGGACCGGACGTCTTTGGAGATCAGTGCCAGGTGATAACAGGGGGTTTTATCTATACTAATATACTGTATACTGTATCTATACTGCGCCCCGCGGTTTCACTCGCGTAAGTCCGATCTTTAAACCTTCCCTGGACTACAACAAACATTTTAAAACCGAAATCATCTAAATCGGTTCGTGCGTTCTGGAGTTATAGCGTCAGGAAGGAAAACCCGACTTATTTTTATATAGTAGATTAATTAAAAAGCTGTAGAGTTTGTTTGTTTGAACGCGCTAATCTCAGGAACTAATGGTTCGATTTGAAAAAATATTTTGGTGTTGGATAGTCCATTTATCGAGGAAGGCTATAGACTACTTTTCATTTTGATATTCTCACGGGATCGGGACTTACGCGGGTAAAACCGCTGAGCGCAGCTAGTATTAGATACCTATTTATTGCACTACAAGAATCATTTAACGCCCATATTCACAAACAGTACTTAAGCTGCTCTTGGATATGTGAACTTACTGCGCTAAATGCGGCTATATGATTGGTCAAAGGACAATGACCAAAAATGTATACTTAGCGGAAAAACCCAGCGTCGCTTAAAATAACACATATACTTACTGGTTGATAGCCCTTGAATACCATGTAATAAATATGAAATCATATTCACGAAATATTGTAACTATAAAAATGTCTGCATGTGTCTAAGTTAACTTGAGACTTCGCTTGGAAGAAAAAGTTGGTGCTCAGGTCTCAAGTTAGGTATGTATAAAATGAAAATAAATGTAATTATGAATTATTTTACTAATCAAAACCTAATTATCAACCAGTATATCTGTTTTTTTTATCGATGCTGGGTTTTTTTTGGTCGTTGTCCTTTATGCTGCTCTTCACTCTGGCGAATCAGCGTCTTATTTGCGGCTCTATGCGTTCGCGCGCACTATGCAATCTCATAGAGTTGATTGTGAATACGGGTGTTAGACTCTGTTGTCTGTCACAATGGTCACCATGACGGACTGCCAAACACAGGTTTGTAAATACATAATAGTACGGAACCCTTCGTTCGCGAGTCCGACTCGCACTTAGCCGGTTTTTAGTATAGTATTTTTTTCTCAGGTCTCTAGGATTAGCGCGGCAATTGGCTGAGAGAGTTGATGTCGATGGTGGGATAGCGCTAATTGCAGATTATGGACATGAAGGTGAAAAGGGGGATACTTTTAGGGTAAGAACATAACGACTTATATCCTATAGGGATTATAATATCAAGATAGGGCCGTCCATTAATCTATAAATAATTATGAAATATTTTACTAAACAAAACCTAATTATCAACCAGTATATCTGTTTTTTTTTATCAATGCTGGGTTTTTTTTGGTCGTTGTCCTTTATGCTGCATTAATTTAAAACCCCACAACACAAGAGAGATTTTTTGTTTGAAACGATTAGGCTCCGAAACTACTGGACCGATTTTGATGAAACTTGGCATGAGGATACATTGATTCATTGGGAATAACAAAGGCTACCTTTTATCCCGATATTCCCACAAGATCGGGAGTTATGCTAGTATTTGTATATTTCCAGGCATTCCACAAACACCAAGTAGTAGACCCCCTAGAGATGATGGGTGAATGTGATCTGACTGCTGACGTAGACTTCTCCCAGATAAGGATAGCAGCAGCCAAGACTGCTGGTAATGACAACTACGCTCTAGTACTGGGTCCGATTAAACAGAAGGACTTCTTGGAGAGGTCACATGCTGAAATTAGATTACAGGTTTGTGTGTTACCTAAATTGATAGATAATTGATATATGGATATAATATAATGACGACCCAATTGGCACAATGGTCACCATGCCAGGCTGCCTGGGTTGCGGGTTCGATTTCCGCCACAGACAAGTATTTATGCTTAGATATTTGTCTGTGGTCTGGTTGTTTCTATATATTATACTAGCGACCCTCCCCGGCTTCGTACGGCTGTATTATGCATGTATTATACATATAAACCTTCCTCTTGAATCACTCTATCTATTAAAAAAACCGCATCAACACCGTTGCGTAGGTTTAAAGATTTAAGCATACAAAGGACATAGGCACATAGGGACAGAGAAAGCGACTTTGTTTTATACTACTATGTAGTGAAGTACCCATATATTTGCAAACTGTCCAGCTGAGAATCTGTCCAGTTGCGAATCCGTCCAGTTGCGATGGAGGGGGTGGGCGATGTGTTGAATGTCCTGAAATATTTATTTTTATTATTTATTTATTATATTCACCCTCTTTTTTAGGGTTCCGTACCCAAAAGGCCTATTACCCTATTACTAAGACTTTGCTGTCTGTCTGTCACCAGGCTGTATCTCATAAACCATGATAGCTAGAGAGTTGAATTAAAAATATTTGTGTACCTATGTTTTTAAGAGTTTTTTAGAAAGTCACTACTTTGAATATTATATAAATGTCTATTTTTTCCCAGGTATTAATGGAAAATGCAAAAACAGACGAAGACAGAGAAAAGATAAAAGCATCATATCAAATGTTGGTAGACCCAAAGAAGATGGGCGAGAGATTCAAGTTCATGGCTTTCTATCCATCATCAATGGCTAAAGTATTGGAGAAACATCCGCCACTTGGGTTTTCTACACCTAAACCACCTCCTAACCCATAGAGTATGATACTAGAATTAATTAATTTATTTTATGTTATTGTGATATATTTTAGATTACCAGCCTGCCTAGCATGAAGACCAAAACACGATACGATAAAGCGATATAACTACATCAACTCTCAAAATATGATAGATAAAGCCACCATGTTGAATTTTAATCTTAAAAATTTAACGTGGCGGCTTTATCTATCATATTTTGAGAGTTGATGTAGTTAGTAGTTATATCGCTTTATCGTATCGTGTTTTGGTCTTCATGCTAGGCAGGCAGAGAAATACTTAGTCAATGGTTTTATTAGACTGACCACAAAAATCAACCTACCCTTTCAAATTTGTTTTGAAAGATAAAGTACTTATTCCATAGCATAATTTGTTTTTTACATTTGGTTCCTCTGTTCCACATGAGGTCTAAAAGGATAAGGGAACTAAGTACTTGGACTTGGCATTTACTTACAAGAATTTAATTAATTAGGCCATCAAGATTTGGATCTGGCTGAGAAGTTATATGTCCATCTGTCTGTCCATCTAATATTTATTTTGCAGCTTTAACCTGTTACTTTAGTGTTACAGTGATGCGTTAAAAATTTCACTGTCGCAGCTTCAACCTGTTTTACTTTTGGGTTACGCAGCTGCAAGATGTGACTTTTGTGTCACATGCGCGCGCATCTTAAAATTTTACTCTCATCATTTTTTTATAACGCATCTAAAGTATAACTCCAAAAACATTGGTGGGTTGATTTTTTAGGCAGCCAGTGTATTTAAAAATAAACTGTGCAATATTAAGGTTTAAGTTTGTAAAATAATAAAAAACTTTTACTGCACAGACAATATTTTATTAAATTATTAGTCTTAATATATTGTGAGCTGGGTTACTTGAGTTCTTAGCAATAATATCTCAGTTTCTTGTATTCTGTTCTTCTACACAAAGCTAAGATCACTGATATAGCTTGGAATTAGCTTAATGTTGAGATGTTGTGATGTCCATAGATGCTTGTCAACTTAATCAATACAGTCACGGTATAACAGTTTTGCTTTAATGGATTTACCATCATCATTATATCGAGACTCTATTGATATTATATCGAGATTGTGACTTTATTTGGTATTCTGCTAAAGTTTAATTACCATCGCAATAGAATCGCTATGTCTCAATGGAATGGTAATAGATGCGTCACTAGTGTTGCTTAGTAATACGGCAAATGTTGCTAAGCAATATACCGTTTTGACAACTATCGAGATTTTATTGAGCCACGATTAGAAAGAAGAATACCAAAGTGATTCAGTGGTGTTTAGATAGAATCAGAGAATACTAATTTGACATGTAATGTCATATTTTTGACATTAAATTTCTATTAGATTCTATCGACACTCTATTGAAAACTTAGGCCCCAGGATAAACTGTCCTTGAATTACATGTCTAATGCCGCTCGGCTTTAGACATGTAATTTCGGCTTTAAGTATAAAGACCCGCTAAGACTGCCCACTGACTGTATCTCTTGGGTTACTTATTTGATAATGCTGGTACCAACTGGTACTTCACCTGGGTGAAGCGTGGGGTGCAATTTTACATTTATTGTTGTTCTTCTTTTTCTTCTTCTCTAGTGGTGTGGCTCACCTATTGTTAGAGTTTTAAGATCGCCTTAAGGCCTCTAACTTGATTTATTGTGTTGTCATAATTTTTATCTTTAGATATATATTGCTGCATCCAAAACTTTGCACTCTGTGTTCTTCGAGATTACTACAAATCGGAGGTCCGATTTAAATTAAAGTATAATATTGTACATTTCTTTACTGTGGTACAGGCTAAACACAATAGCTAAATAATTCATCAACTGGCGGATAGATGGCGCCATATTAAAAATGTATGAAGAAACCCCCGAGCGGTTTTTCCGCCAGTTGACAGTTAAGTAGCTTTTTAAAAACGAGTATAAAATCAAGACAATTTTTAAGTATCATTCTTATTTCTGTCCTTGATTTTTAATACCAATATTGCTATAACTGGAAATATACTTTGAAGTACCATCACTTCAATATTTAGTTCATTTATGCTTAGAGTTCATCCCTTGAGCTAACCACATGTACCTTTCTTTCTTTGCCGTTTCGTCCTGTTTATTCTTCACTTTCTTAAATCTATACCCGAGCTGATGTTTCATTATTTTTCTTAAAGTATCTATTCCTCCAGGGAAGTTAATGTCTGTTTTAGCTGCGGCTAGAATTTTCTTCATGGTCGGAACCTCATTAGAGGCGTAAAAGCTGTTAACGATGTTCCGTAAGGCGCAGAGATTGAAACTGTTTAATTCAATTTTCTTTGAGCTGGGTTTTCTTTTCTTTCCTGGTGTTGGTAGATTTATTGATGGCGTTTTCCCAATAGATGTTTGTTGTCCAGGATTATCAGTGCCATTATTTGCTGCAGACATTTCTAAGCCAGCAATCCTTGCTTCCTTTTTTATCCTTAGCAAAGTAGCCTTCGAATGTCCAGTTGCCATACATGCTCGCTGTATGGCTTTATTCACAGGGTATAAGACGGCGTGATTATTTTTCTCTTGTTCGAAGTATTGTATCACTTTGAGAATAATGTTTCTTTCGCCACTTTGAATAGTTTTGCCCATTTTTGCAAAATTGAGACAAAAAAAAGGACAGGACAAGGGACAAGCCAAAATAAAATTTAAATTTTTGAAAATAGACCGACCACAGACTTATCTAGGCTAGCAGTCTACTTCAAAAGTGACAGCTTGATGACAGAAAAACAGAATCAATGTGTAACTGATCCAAAACTGATCGTGTAAAACTTTTGTTAACTTTTTTTTATATGGGAAATATTTTTAATCTGTTCAAATTACATTTATTTTTTGTTCTCTATTGAATGAATGCTAAAAAAATGTCATTATTTGAGAATTATTTTCGAATTTTCCAATGATTTTCCTGCCAATTTTGGGCTGAATTATTTTCAATAGCTATTTAGCATCAATCTCACATAATTTATCTAACTCCCGATCGAAAGAATTCATATTGATTGAGAAACCGCAAGTTGCTAATTCATTTCCTTGTGCTGTGATGAAATGTCATTTTCGTGGATTCGTGCCAATGAAGAATATTTTTCTAGAGTGAAAAGTGTTTGATTGTGCGTTTCGGCTGGAAAACGGAAACTTGAACTGCCAAAAATTGTGGACGGTGCAGTTTACAAGTGACTTGTATGAATTTACGCAGTTACAAAAGTGAAGGTAAGCAAATAGCGATTTCTTTTGTTGTGCGCTTGACGATTCCGTCACGCGTGATAATCTTTTTATGTGAAAGCATACGATCATACAATCTCACTTTTCAGCAATAAGGCAGTAACAAATGATACCATTCATATAGTCGAACCAAAACATACGTCTAAGAAAAGTTATCTAACTTCAGCTTTGAGGACCATCTAACTATAAACAATCAGTTTTACATGGCATAAATTGGATTCGCTAGGTACTCCAGAAATAGTTGTTACCTATTAGTAAGGAAGCTCCCAATATGACTCAAATCATATAGGGAGGTTCAAATACCTCCCCTTCCGAACTTTGACCTGAAGAAATTCGAAAAGCATAACCAGGTGACCTGGGGCACTATAAACAATGATATTTTATGCTAAGTAGACATTTACTAACTATATCACTACTTATTATAAAACAAAGTCTTCCGCCGCGTCTGTTTGCTATAAACTCAAGGACGGTTTTAGTATTTAAAACAAAACTACTGTAGGTAAGAAGTCGCAGGCAACAGCTAGTAATATCTACTTCAACACTGCATTACTACTGCTTCAATACTGCATTTTATTACTTTGAACAGATACAGAAAGTACACTAGCTGCGCCTCACGTAAATCCTGATTCAGGATCAAAACTATCCTATATCCTTCTCGATCCCCTAAACTACCAATATGTTGATTTTCTTCCAAATTGGTCCAATTGTGACTGTGAAGAGGGAACAGACAAATAAACATTCAGATTTTTATTGGTTAGGATGACTTCACACATAGATCTCAATCTTATAGCTCGGTAGACTCCTCGTGTGAAGGGAGAGCAGAAAGAAGGGCTAGGAAGTCAAAAAATAGATTGATGTTTTAAAACTTTGTATGCTCATGGAGAATACCTTGATGATACATCTACACTAGTATTAGGGTGACAAATCAACATCGAGCTATGCTGCACTGTACTGCGCTGTGCTGTGCTGTATTTCTTAAGCTACGTTTTTTTAACAATCAACATCAAGCTGTGCTGCGCTTTGCTTAGCTCAGTATAAAAGTAATCAGCAGCTCATGTAGTCGTTTATCTCGTCAAAAATGACTTTATTTTCAAAAAAAAAAAACAGCGCACTCCGGGAGTGCAGGCAGAAGTGAAAACAATAAACTTGTTATTTCTCATAGAATATTTCTTGAAACGATCTGCTACTGCCATCTATTAGCACTCACTTAAACAAATATAGTTTATTTTTTATTCGCTAGATGGCAGTAAAAAATTTAAATCAGCGCCATCTACATTCGAATAGCGGTCTTTCTAGAAACTAAGTTTCACAATTTGTGTAATAGATGGCAGTATAAGTTAAACAAAAATACTAACACAAATAAAATCTCATCTGACGCGTCCAAATCTGTCGCGAGAACGGCTGAAAATGCTCACCCACAAAAGTGCCCAACGCGCCATAAGAAGTTTTCACTTCAAAAAAATGTGTGCGTTTACTTATGCACGCGCGTGATAAGTAATACGTCCGTCTGTCTGTCCGGCCATCCGTCTAATATTTGCGCAGCTTAACATGTGACTTTTGTGTAACAGATGCGCACGCATCTTAAAATTTCACTCTCGCAGCTTCAACCTTTTTTACTTTTGGGTTGCGCAGCTTCAACATGTGACTTATGTGTAACAGTTGTGCACGCATCTTAAAATTTCACTCTCGCAGCTTCAACCTGTTTTAATTTTGGGTTGCGCAGCTTCAACCTGTTACTTTAGTATTACACTGATGCGCACGCATCTTAAAATTTCACTCTCGCAGCTTCAACCTGTTTTACTTTTGGGTTGCGCAGCTTCAACATGTGACTTATGTGTAACAGTTGTGCACGCATCTTAAAATTTCACTCTCGCAGCTTCAACCTGTTTTACTTTAGGGTTGCGCAGCTTCAACATGTGAATTTTCCGTGTGACGGTGCTGCGCGCGCATCATAAAAATTCACTCTCATTTTTTCATAACGCGCCTAAAGAAGTATAACTTCAAAAGAACGTAAACATTACGACATAGTTGAATCCGATTAAGATGAAAGTGAAGAAGAAGTTCGGCACAGCGCGGCTCAGCACGGCGGGTAGCGCGCCTCGCTCGAGACTGCTGCGTTTTTAAACAGAGCGTAGCCTCACACAGCGCAGCACTTTGTATCCTCATTAAAATATAAGACGAGCGAGTTGACCAAACATAGCACAGCGCAGCATAGCTCGATGTGGCTCCGAAACTACTGGACCAATTTTAATGGAACTTGGTACAAAGATACATTGATTAATTGGAAATAACATAGGTTACTTTTTATCTCGGTATTACCACATGATCCTTACGCGGGTTAAACAGGGAAGCGCTGCTAGTTTTTAATAAGAATGATTTTAAATATAATAGCTCCATTTTTGAATGCTCTCTACAAACTTTGTTGATTTGACTGTTTATAGTTGGGTCACAGACTATGATCAACAAAAATAGACAAAAGTTTGTAACAATAACCACATATTTATTTATTTCTATTGTCTAAATCGGCCACTCAACTCTTTTGAGCATTTTTCACTATCTCTTGTAAATAAATAAATATTGCAGAACATTCCACACATTGCCATCTAGCCAAAGAATATCCCTCATTCTATAGATAAACAAGATAGATTATGTACGAGTATATCTATCAGTCAAATTATCTAACTCCCTAACACTTAGATAACTGTTATCTGTTTGAAAATAAACAATGAATTCACTTCCTCTTGAGAAACATGAGAGAAAAAGAAATTGATCTTAGTAAGGTAGTACAGTAAGCAAAACACAGAGGGTAGCAACGCACACATTGACAAATATAACGCATAACCCACACATATCAATTTGGAGAAGACTGGTGGATGTAGCTTACTCACACAACTAAGATTCTTAACGGTGGCGACATCTATGAGCCACATTGCTCATAGATGTCGCCGGCGCATCGATATACAATAATCGTAGACAGAGAATAAATATGGACTTGCTGCTAAAATAATAATAATTACTAGGGTGAGAAGGATTGAACGAACGTCTAATGAGTAAGTGGGAGCAAGACGAAGTATAAATTTTTCTCTATTTGCATATAAGTTTTTTTGTTTGCCACCAATGTCGTCGGTGGCGCTCTTTTGCATTAGTGTGCGTTGCTCCTTATGTGTTTTGCAAAGCAATTTGCATAATAATGCGCGAATTCGTGTTCTAATTGAAATAACGGTTTTTTATACTTTAGCTGTAAGGCAGCGACTTCGTTGGAACAAAAATAAAGAAAGAAAGAAAAGCATTTATCTTGTATACTGGCTGTTTTCCGCCTTTTTGCCTCCCAGCTAAGTCGACCATGTCCAGAGGAAAAAACTTGTTAATTTGTCTAGAGCCAACTGCGGATTTCATCACGATGTTTTCCTTCATCCTAATAGCAATGTCAATTGCCGCACCAAATTTTTTATAAGAAACATCCATTGGTGAACTGCGGGCAGGAATTCAAACAAACTTCGGAAAGTTGAGGTACCTACAACAAGAAAAAGACCACTCTTGCATACTAGCACATGAGTAACTAAGACCAGAGCCTAAGGTTGTTCTGGGCTGTCAAAGTTAATACGTAATTGTGACGTAATCATGTAGGGTTGGCACAGGTGGATTATATTAAATAAAAAAAAATGTGTATCAGTGTCTTTTATTATGGGCGTTTATTTTGGCGCGGTGACAGTGTAGGTAATCTGAATTTTGATAAATAAAATTAAAGTGGGTACGAAACGTAATAAATTAGCAGGTAATGAGGAGCATCAAATTAAGTTGAAAGTAGCGGCTTTATAAATCAGTTAAATCATTTTTAACTTAAATTGCTATGAATTTATCATTCTGGTAACTGAATTTATTGATTTTTTTACTCACCTACAAGCGAAAAGATAAGACAATGAAAAACAGAAAGTGTTTCGAAAATTTAATTTTAGACAATCAGAAATTAAGGTGACCTGAATAATTAAATATCTCAGTTACTATAAGATTTTTAATATAAACGCCATCTAAAGATTTTTAAGCATATTGTTCCATGAAAATAATAGATGGTGAAGTGACACTGAAGCTAAAAATGAAGGTTACATTTGTGCGAACGCACGACGTGAGAAAAATTAAAAAAAAAAAGTTTTTAAGGATTAGCTGCAGAGACATAGCTGTTTCAAGTTTGACAGTTGTCAGTTGGAATGAAGTCCTCGACGAGACTTATCACTTCCCTATAGAACCACCAGCCCAGGACCAACAGCTGCAGAGATATAGCTGTTTTAAGTTTGACAGCTGTCAGTGGTGTCGTTACAACTTTTGGTCTTAATTTTTTTCATCTAGCCCCCTTTCGCAACGCGCGATAAGGAACTATCGTTCCAAAAATCCTTTCGCGCACGCGCACGCCGCACGGCTTACAACTATAACAAAAAGTGTCGAAAGTGTCGTTACAACTTTTGGTCTTAATTTTTTCAGTCTAGCCCTCTTTCACAACGCGCGATAAGGAATTATCGTTCCAAAAATAATAAATGTTACTACTTACCTAGTGGAGTTCATAGTATAGTTAAAAAACGATATGTTTTTATGTCTTCTATTATTATTCATACACACAGTGCAGTACACCATATAAAATTTACAATTTTGATGTGAAACATCTACACGTAACCGCACGTAAAACCGATTTCTGGCGTGGCGACGCATGCCGCGCACGCTATATGATGGTATATAAATACAGTCTATATGCAGTAGTGTGTACGGTGTGCACACCGTAATCGACTGTGCGATTCTATCACATCTGTTCTTTTCTGCATATTACTTTTACAAAATAATGTCGATATTTCGCATCTGCCAGGCGTCCCGTGTTTGAAACCTTTACAATAATTATAAGATAAAGCTATAAAACACGCGACGCTTGAAGTTTACCACATGCATGCGTGTGTCACAGCCCTATAGTCGGGCAGTGTTTGGGCACTATCCGAGCCAGTATATACCGGTTTCTCTCCGTACGTCACGGGCCGCCAGTGCTCAGGCACACACGCGCGTTAAGCTTGTAGTAGTGTACTTATCAAAGAGCCTTGTATGACACCTTACCCTCTGGTCTTAGTTACTCATGTGATACTAGTAAGAATTTGAGAACAAAGAGATTTGTTCATTGTGAAGATTTGCTTATAGACAATCGTTTATCAGTATTTCCTTACCATGTGGTTATTTATGACCTTTAGTCTAAAGATTAGTCACTGACTTACATTTGGAAGTAAGGTCAGAGGTTTTTAGATGATGATTAGAGTCTAAATCATCATCAAAAAACTTCTGACCTAAATTTTCTTTCTGGTTAAATTTTAGACAACCTGGGTGAACACTTGCAATGCAGAAAGTTAAAGATTCAATGCAAGTGTGTCCTAATATTTTGCTATTTCACATTGCACCTAACTTAAAAGCGGCTGCCTAAAGCAATATCATTACATAGTAGTAAAACAAAGTCACTTTGTTCCTATGTATGCTTAGATCTTTAAAACTACGCAACGGATTTTGATGCGGATTTTTTAATAGATGGAGTGATTCAAGAGGAAGGTTTATATGTATAATACATGCATAATATAGTCGTGCGAAGCCGGGGCGGGTCGCTAGTTAATATTAAAACAGCATTTTACATTTTATTTACAAAAACAAGTCCACCTTTAAGTGTTACAAGAAGTCATTGACTTCTCTAAGATAACTATTCTTTTGTCCTTTATCTTTTTAAATAATAAAAACAATAAAATAAATATTCTTTTTAACCGACTTCAAAAAAGGAGGAGGTTCTCAATACGTCTGTATGTTGTTTTTTTTTTGTTTTTTGTATGTATGTTACGCGATCATTCGAAGACGGCTCAACCGATTGAGATGATTCTTTTTGTGTTTGAAAGGTGATTCCTCAGAGGTGGGTTAGATTGAATATTGAGAGGTATACATAAAACAAGGTGTCACCCAGTTTGACTTCCAAGTTAGTACTTATGTTTAAGTTATCTGCTGTCTTAGTGACCCGAAATAGATTATTTTTCACTCTTAAGTTTTTTTTAGTTTTTGTTTTCTGGTTTTTTTGAAGTCGGTTTTTAAAATTTAAATAATGTAAAGAACATGGGCAGTTTTCCATACATGGTTTTCTTTTATATAAAACTTTGGCGTCTTGATGTAAAAAAAATACTAAAACAATCTACACAAGTCCTAGAATACATATAACAACCAAAATTCTCCATAGGAACCGCCGTTAAAAAGATAATAAAAAAACAAAATCGCAATGAAACACAAACAACCTCAGCAAACAACACGCTCGGCGGCGCGGCGCCGGAGTCGCATGTCATTCGTCCGTCACTTGAGTTTAGTGTTGCCATAATTTCAATTTATTTTCTACTGCTAAAATATCTTAGTTCATTATTTTGTTGTTTATTTTGTATGTTCATTATCTTTGATTCATTATAATTAGTTATTATAAGTACCTACATAATGCACAATAATTAAAAATATAAATACATATCCATAGAGAAAAAAATGTGTCATTTAATATTTATAACTTCTAAAATAGAAGTAATGCTCTAGTACTGGTATTACCGAAATGCAAATTGAGTAGAACGGAAGTACCAAGTAATCGTGTTTATACTAATCAATATGATTTTATAAACGGTGGTTATATAGAATAAATAATTAGCGCCAAAAAACATTATATAATTAATTAAACACCATGGTTGTACTCAAATTTTAAGACGCCAAAACTTTTGAGACAATAATTCGCCCTTGTTCTTAATGAGGCTTATTTTTTAATTGCCAGTTCCGAATCGCTCAATAGATAGCTGGCTTTATAGCCATCGTTGTCTCTGGTCACGAGGATTTTTTTTTTACCCAAGCAAGGCAAAGACTACTAAATGAGTCCATTTGCCTCTTTTTACAAACTTTTTAGATTTTTACTGGACGTATCTTTCGGTTTTCTTTTCTTGTAAGTACTTCAAATATCCTACACACTATCATTATTAGTACAATATGTGTTAGTATGTTTGTTACTCCTTCACGCAAACTCTACTGGATCGATTGCGATGAAATTTGGTATATAAATAGCTAGAGACCTAGAGCGGTGTTGGCTTAGTGGTAGATACCTCGAATTTCATTCTGAAGGTCGTGGGCTCGAATCCAGGCCGGCCGTGCACCAATGTATTTTTCTTAAGAAAAATTTATGTGCGCTAATTGACATTGCTCTTACGGTGAAGGAAAACATCGTGATGAAACCCGCGGCTTAGTTGGCTCCAGAGGTATTGACAAGTTCTCTCCTCTGGACATAGCCGACTAAGCTGAGAGGGTAGTAGGTGCTGGACAAGCCTACTCCATCTTCACGCAAAAAGGACCCAATTAAAAAGGGTCTAATCGCGGAAAACAGCCTGTATACAAGAACAAGTAGCTAGAGACCTAGATTAACACATAGGCTACTTTTTATCCTGATATTTCGGGACTTACCTCGGTGTAACCGCGGGGTACAGCTAGTGATAAATTGCGTAAATAAATAAATTTGTTGTGTTCTTGATCAGGGTGATCGGAGATGAGCTCTCCACCATCGGTGCAGTTAGAGGTGGAGGTTGCAGACGAGCCTATGGAGGAAGAAGCTCCTGAGATGAAGCCGGCTGACAGGTAAGACAATCCTACTAATAATATTGTAAAAGGGAGAGGTGTGTTAATTTGTTACTAGTGCTTCATGCAAAAACTATTCAACTGATTGCGATAACACTCAGTCCCCCTTATTCCAAAACGAGGTTTAAGGATATTCTGAGATATGTATTTAAAACTTTGATTTAGACACAGATTTACTCGTAAACCATAGTCTAGAATTAAGAATTAGAATTATTGCAGGACATTCCACACATCGCCATCTAGCCCCAAGCTAAGTAACTAGACTTGTGTTATGGGTGCTAGACAACGGATATACTACTTATATAATTTTCTTTTGTAAATATATACTTATAATACATAGAAACAACCAGACCACAGACAAATGTCTAAGCATAAATACATGTCTGAGGCGGGAATCGAACCCGCAACCCTGTATTTGGCAGTCCGGCGTGGTGACCATTGTGTCAACTGGGTCGTCTGTCTAGCTATCATACTGCATACTGTGCATACTGTCTAGCTATCACGGTTCACTAGTGTAAACACTATCCCTAACGATTATATAGGGTAAACCACCAGTATTATCACGAGTAAATCTGTGTCTAAATCTAAGGTTTAAATCCTCATCTCTGACTATCCTTAAACCTCGTTTTGGAATAAGGGAGAGTATGTCGATAGCTGGAGACCTGGATCAACTTTTATCCAAATATTTTAACGCAATTGGAACTTACGCAGTCAAAAGCGAGAAGGTAAATATAAAGAGGGCATGTAAAATTTTGGCAAAGTAATTGGTCAGCCATTTTTATTTAGTCAAACTTGCAATAGACAGTATTCCAAATGTCCTTTGTAAATCACCATGTAACGAAATGAGTATGGAAATGGCATAGAAGTCGCCTCTGTGTATTTTTTTAACTCGGCCGGTATAGAGGACATTATCAAAAACAACAAATGCTATATTACAGAATCTCGTATAGAGTCAGCAGGTTTTTCTGTTTTAAGGCAAAAAAAACATCATAAATATATTATTATCCTTGACCCTTCACCTTCCTCAACTTCTTGTTCATCCAAAGGTTGCCTGAAGGAGATCGCTTTGAGCAACAAGGGGGCCCTTTGTAACACTTAGTATTTAATGTTATTTAAAAATGGTGTTTACAATGAAGAATTTATATATCTATCTTTTAAGGTTAAATAACAGGCAAACCTGACACGAGATTCTGTAAAATAGCGTTTGTTGTTTCTAATAATGTCCCCTATACTCGCCGAGCTAAAAAAAACATGAGATAGTAGCGACTTCTATGCCATTTCCATACTCATATGTTACTATGTTACTACCTCTTTGAAGTCGGCAGGGAAGGAATTTAAGGTCGCGCCATACGTAACGTGATTTTTCTCGTGCCGGACGGAACGTTATATTTTAATACAAAGGGATATAGGGACATAGGGACGGCGAAAAGTGAGTTTATTTTATACTATGTAGTGATGAAACGATGTCAAGATTCGTCACGTTCCATCCGGCACGAGAAAAATCACGTTACGTATGTTTGAAGACCACGAACACTTTATGAACGATCCGCGTCACTTCCCCGTCCCGTCCGAGGTTTTATCCCGTTACGTATGCAGCTACCTTTATTTAAGAGGAAAGGGTACCGACCGGGGGCTTTTTCCATACAAACTATTACAAACGTAGTCGACTGTTTTCTCCCTGGATAATGACACTAGAGCAAATATTTTTTGGTGCATAAAACTTATAACTGCCATGACCCATGCCCCTATTTCTTTTTTCTTTTTATTTTCTTTTTTTTAATTTTAATATCTATGATAATTAGAAAATGAAAAAACACAAACATAGGGGCATAGTCAATAGTCATGGCAGTTATAGGTTTTAATTCACAAAAATATTTGAGCTAGTGTCATTATCCAGAGAGGAAACAGTCGACTACGATTGTATGGAGAGAGCGCCCGGTACCCTTTCACCTTAAGTGTTATCATTATTATCTTATACCTACTCCCTAAAACAAATCCCCAATTAATTTTAATGACACAAGAAACAAGGGTCGGGTCCTCGCATAAGTAAACAAATTATGCTGTAATTTATTATATAAATAACACTAATTACTCATTTACGAAGCTTCTAATATTCATTATTCCTACATATTGTTTATTTACTTATTTTTGACCAAAACTTCGTTCGGCTGTATCTCATGAACCGTGATAGCTAGACAGTATGCACAGTATGCAGTATGATAGCTAGACAGACGACCCAGTTGACACAATGGTCACCACGCCGGACTGCCAACACAGGGTTGCGGGTTCGATTCCCGCCGCAGACAAGTATTTATGCTTAGATATTTGTCTGAGGTCTGGTTGTTTCTATGTATTATTATATATTTACAAAATAAAAGTATATAAGTAGTATATCCGTTGTCTAGCACCCATAACACAAGTCTAGTTACTTAGCTTGGGGCTAGATGGCGATGTGTGGAAGGTCCTGCAATATTTAAGAAAAAAAAATTTTCACTGATTATGTATTTTTGCTGCCGCCATAATACTAAAAACAAAATATAAATATGAAATTTAAAAAAATATATTTGTGTATGTTTACTAAATGCAGAATATAATGGTACAGAACCTTTCGTGCACAAGTCCGACTCGCGCTTGGCCGGTTTTTATTTTCTAAATTACTTCAGAATCCGCTTGTAAGACAGCGCTGATCTAATTTCAGGATAACTCTGGTCAAGCGAATGCCCTTTATTTTTATTTTACCCTGTCAGGGAAGGCAAAAGGTGCTGAGCTCATACAGCCTTGTTTTTTACAAACTTAAATACTTAAACTTAGAGCGGCATAAAGGGCGGCCTTATCGCCCAAGAGAGACCTTTTCCAGGCAACCATAAACAGGGTTCGAGGATATATGTATATCCAATATAAATCAAACGGTTTTTTGTGATATACAGGTTGAATTTTTTATGTGGGCCTTCAGGGCTATATCCTAAACTATAAGAGATAGCGAAAAATGCTGAAAGGAGTTGCGTGCCCGATTTTGACAACAAACGACAAAGACAAAAGTTGCATCATTAGATTTTTGAAAAACTCACTACCCTAGCCAGGAATCGAACCTGTTGATTTTGCAAAAAAAATATCATCCTATATTTTTATACCAATCGACAGTCTTGCTGATAGAAATCAATCCCTCTTACCCATCTTTATGGCAGGGTTCGAAAATATCCGATATTTTGATATTTATAATATCGGATATTTTCGAACCCTGCCATAAAGATAGGTAAGAGGCGATGAGTAAGGTGTAATTACCTACATATTTCCTCCTTCTGGGGGAGGCCCTTGACTGTTTTTTAATACCAATTGCTATCAACTCCTAAAACAATAAAACGTTACTGTCTTATCGCCGTTACCAGCACCAAATTATCTGTCCTAGCTACCTGAACTTAATCTATAAAGATTTTAATACCAACAATAAATGAATAATCTAGAATTAATTATGAATACGGTTTGTAAGAAAAAACCCGTTCTGAAGTACTTGTAAGTACCCTAGAGCGATAACAGGGTTAAAAGTTCCAAAAAAAGTTGCATAATAATTTTCTTTCGGGAAAATTTACGAAAAATCGGGAAAAAAGTGGCCAAATTGTTACTCCCATTGAATCAATGTATCCTCATACTAAGTTTCATTTAATGCAAACAAACAATCAAATCTTCCCTATTTATAATATTAAGAATATTTTAAAGAGGAAAGATTATAGATATCACTATCATCACTACATAGTATAAAATAAAGTCACTTTTCGCCGTCCCTATTTCCCTTTGTATGCTTAGATCTTTAAAACTACGCAACGGATTTTGATGCGGTTTTTTTAATAGATAGAGTGATTCAAGAGAAAGGTTTATATGTATTATACATGCATAATATAGCCGTGCGAAGCCGGAGCGGGTCGCTAGTACTTAAATAAAAAAATCTGATTCAATTAAGATCTGAAGATTTGAGCAATATTTCAGGACATTAAATACACAGCGGCATCTAGTTCCAAACAAACTAACTAACTAGGCTTTGTTATGGTCGCTAGTTAACTTATAAAACATACAGACACTAATGTCTACTAAGATCTGAGAGTTCGAACCCGCAGCCTTCCGCGTTACAGGCGGGTGTTGGCCCACTGCGCCTGCGCCACACAGAGGTCGTGAACAAGGAAATACGGCTTTGTAAAACAAGTTTTGATGCATTGTTTATAAAACAGTCTCAGATGTGAAGAAATGAGTATTGTGGTTGTGCGTTTGTAAACTTTAAAGGAATTGTAGGTACGGTAGAGCTCCAAAACGGCTGTTATAAGAATGTTTTCAACACAAGCAAGATTCTAGACGCCTGCTTAAGTTGCAGTTTAAAGTCTTCTAACTCATAAATTTATAAAACAAAATTATTAGAATGAAAACATTCCAATAATAGTGATTTTCGAACTCTACCGGGGGCTGCAATTATGCAGCCGACTGTACCTAGTAGGTAGTAGAGTTGGTACTCTGTTGCGATTCCTTACTAGTTCTGCCACCGGGTTTTATCCACTTTAAGAGGTATTAGGATGAAAAATTTGAAAGTTTTTATTCAAATCGAGCTAATGTATCGTGGAGAGAGAGAACCAACAAACAAATAAACTTAACTTTCGCATTTCAATGTTGCAATTTATTATTTGGTAAAATAAATATTAATCTTTAATCTATATCACTACATATTATAAAACAAAGTCGCTTTCTCTGTCCCTTTGTATGCTTAAATCTTTAAAACTACGCAACGGATTTTGATGCGGTTTTTTTAATAGATAGAGTGATTCAAGAGGAAGGTTTATATGTATAATACATGCATAATATAGCCGTGCGAAGCCGGGGCGGGTCGCTAGTTAAGAATAACAAAGGCTACTATCCCGATATTCCCACGGGATCGGGAATTACGCGGGTGAAACCGCATGGTGCAGCTATGAGCTATGTATGTATAGGCTATGCCAAAATGTACCTACAAAGAATGATCGAATCAATAACATTCAATGGATAACCCTTATCTAATAACTTTGTAAACAAATACTTGGCATTTATCAGTTCATAGCTGATGTCAGATACCTACACATTGCAAGTTTAATCAAATCCCTCTTTATACACGAAAAATACAGTAAAAAAACTGAAATAATAAAAGAAAAAATAATACAGAAAAAAAATTAGTTATGTGAGAAATTATTGCACAGTGATTAAAAATATTGTTTTTTAAACATTAAAATTCTAGTGAAACTATTACTGTGTATTTGAAAATGTAATTTTTTTATTTGTTTTTGTTTATGGATAATTAAAGCGGTGTTTTTTTGACATAATGTTATTTAATAGTTTGAACAAAGTGTTGTGCTGTAAGTTTTACGAAAATGACGAAAAAGAAAATTGTGAATATGCTCTGGAGATTATCGAGAAAAAGATGATGTAAGATATTTTTTAGTTATTTAAAGAAAAAAAAATTGACTCCCCCCTGTGGCGACGTAGTAGATCGCAGGCTTGATTCGATTTTTTTGTTATTAAAATAGCTTCTGTAAAGGATAATATATTTTGATTTTATCTAAGTAGGTAGGTACTTATTTTTAATTAAATTTCCTAACACTACCACTTTTATTACATTTTTTAAACAATTCAACATTAAAAAAAACTTAGTTAGGTTTTTTATTCGACCAACGACGACGTAAGAACGACGACGTACATTTTAATTTATAACCGTAAAATGTTTTATTGCCATACCGATAATAGTTATTACTTCTCTGTTATGCGTGTAATAGGTACCTATAGGAATAAAGGCAGACAATAGACTTTTTGACTGACTGCAACGGGACAAAATAGTCTTAAGGTGAAAGGGTACCTGCGCGCCCTCCATACAAACGTAGTCGACTGTTTCCTCCCTGGATAATGACACTAGCATAAATATTTTTGTGCCATAAAACCTATAACTGCCATGACTATGCCCCTATGTTTTGGTTTTTTTCATTTTCTAAATATCATAGAAATTAAATATTAAAAAATTAAAAAAAAAGGGGCATGGTCATGGCAGTTATAAGTTTTATGCACCAAAAATATTTGCTCTAGTGTCATTATCCAGGGAGAAAACAGTCGACTACGTTTGTAATAGTTTGTATGGAGAAAGCCCCCGGTACCCTTTCCTCTTAACAGTTCGGTCAATCGAACTAAGGCAAAGTTAAAATTCTTTATTAATTTAGCATGAAATCACATCGAAACGTCTTAAAAACTAAGTTATGGTGTGTGTCTTCGGAACGCCAAGTTTCTTGTGCATCCACCATGAGAACGAGGCACAAAAAAACGGGTTTTGTTTTGTGATCATGCTCACAAAGGTCAAGATTACAAATATTTGAAGGTATTAAGTATTTGAAATGTCGCAATTTTGAGGTCTTCAATTCGTGAGTGAATAGGTATCTTCTAGGAAAACGTGTCACATCTTAGGCCGCATCGTCACCTACCGGCAGGTGTGATAGTGGTCAAACGCTGACCTATCATATGTAAAAAAAGGTGTTCGCTACACAGAACTGATATTAACTGAAATTATCGTACACTAGTGTCGATACTATGGTTATTCTTTTTGTGCACCTAATATGATGGTTATGTCAATGCCGTGGTGTTTGTAGTAGTAATAAGTAAATGCATAACAAAAACTCAGCGTAAACATAAAAAAAGTCCTCGTGGTCGTCAATGGTCTTTGACCTTATCGGCCGATACAAAAGTCTGCGGTCTGCGTCTCCTTTGTGTTTGACGTAAACGAAACAGAAACATCACCTTGGATTCCTTCTTTGGAAGTGCAATGCCTATGTTTGGCTATTGATACAAAAAGTAAGCCGATGTCAATGAGATCTACAAGGCTACCGGCAGATTAATAGGATATGAAAATCGGTTCCGGAAAGCATAATATAAAATAAATCATCAATCAAAATAGGAGTGGGGTGTTAGGTTTTATTTTCGTTACGGAATTTCTTGATTCGGTCGCCGCGCTCAAAGCCCGCGATAAAAGCTATGCAATAGCTTAAAACGTTCTTCGTCTTAATTGTTTTTAATTTGTCGAAAAATAACTTTTGATTTTAAACTATTAAGCTTATTTTAACAACTAAATAGTTACTTACCATGTTTTTCACTATAAAATTTTCTTCTTCCGGTTCTTATCCTTACGTATTTGGAGTCGACCCGATAAGTCTAGTATTCTAGCTCGAGCAAAATTATACGGTCATAAGGTGTCGTCAACATAATGGTCATTTCCGGGTGAAATAAGTATACTATAATAGTAGACTTTATTCAGGACGGAAGGAAATAGGGTAGCCCATTCTTATTATGAGCCTGTATTGTCTCTCTCTATTTTTATAGTTCTCGATCTTCTGCGACAGATTGATTTTTTTTGAATTTGTCAGAATCATTTCGCAACTTTCGACGAGGTTTGCCACTTTTTTCCGTTGGTGGTGGAGGACAACAAAAAATTGTTGATTTGGTCCTAAGTTCTTCTTGCATACATGGCACGACCAATTCTTTCACTAAGTATTGGTAATAATAAAGTTTGATATTTCGATTTTTCTACAAATACCTTGTGTGCCAAATACTCGCGTATAACAACAGCACAGAGTTTTCCAAAGCGGTTCAATTTATCATGAACAGCAAACGATTATATTTTACGTGAGTTGATAAACAATATATTATCATGTGCACGTATGACTATGAAAATGACCCGGGTGATCTCTGATTGTATGTAGGTATATTGTATAGTAATTATTTACTTAGTCTTTCTTCAATCTAGTGTTGAAATGGTACTTTCTCCTGTTATTTGGTGAGTTTTATAGTCTAGTAAACACTTGTCTGAGTTTGAATTCGATGTTTTATCCCCCAGCGCAGAGCGTATCAGCTGGGAATCGAGCCGCAATATGTAGTTGACAATCTATAGTCTATAGCATAATTTGTCTGTCGCCGGAGCAGTACGTCTCCTTCTTCCATTCATCTCTATTAGCCGTCTTCTCATTGTTTACATTCATCTCTCTCATCTTCTTTACAGTCCTTCCATCTTGTCTTAGTTTGACCTGGAGAGGCAGAGGTGGTCTAATTAGACAAAACTGTTTAGCTCAAATTCATATATCTATACAACACTCACTACGGACGGACTTATAAACAATAACATCATTTGGTATAGAAAGACTAGAAAGTGCGCGTAAAATTAGCGCCTGACACCTACGTCCTACGTAATACCGTGTATATTAATCTTACTATGGCAATTTAGCAATTCCACCATGACTTGTAAGTGTGCTGGTAAATAAATTAGCTTAAATTAGCATATTTTGCAGACCTTACCTATCTTCGACTACAAAATATTACAAATAGCAGTTCATAAAGCTTGCTTCAACACATACCAAGGAACTTCTATATTTACAGACTTATCAGCAATTTAAAAGTAGGCGAAGCGTTAGAATTTTCTTTTGTTCCAATTATTGGTAGGCAATCATGCATGATCACTCTGAAAGCCGGGAAAGGTCTATGTTCTGTGGCTGATGGTGATGAATTATTGACATTGGCGAGTTTGGTTCGAGGAATGTTTCGCAATGTAAATAGCGTATCCATATAAGAAGTAGTTTCGAAGGTTAGTGGCTTCAGACATCCAAACCTTACCTCTTTTGTGACCCGGCTGCAAGCAAGGGTCATGTTTTCTATACCGATAACCCTATAAATAGGTCTTGTAAACTAGTTTAAGCAGGTACACGGCCAAATATACTCGTCCCTTGTTCGGAGTATGTCCGCTTAATGAGTTCAGTGGCGCGTCCAAGGTCAGATGTGGATCAGGTAGTGACGTCACACCAGCTGGCTGGCAGTCTGCCATGCGTCGCGTGCATGCTTCTACCGAACTACGCGGAACAAATGCATGTTTTTATTTTATTTTCATAGAATTTGTGGAAGAACGATGTTGTGAATTTGGGATATCTTGAGGCTTAATAAAGGGGTTACAAGTACATCGTCTGGACTCAGCTTGTCCTGTAATAGCGTATAATGCCACGTGTCAGAAGTGAACAATGTTACGAGTTAGCAAGGGAGGCGCTTTGTAGGTGAATATAGTATTATTTATTATACTGCGATATATGTAAAATATCTAGAAAAATACTCTTCTTATGATGTTTATTTTTCAATTTACCTTTGTAATGAAAAGGCTCTCAAACTATAGGAAACAATTTCAATAAAACTTGGTATGTGGATAAATTTAATCCTTGGTTGTAACAAGCAAATTTTTGAAGTTTACTCCATATATGAATCGATGTTATCCGATATGAAAATTTGACGTGTGAATTTTGCGTTAACAAAAAGCGTTATGTTTTTTTTTCAATATACGTACCTGACAATAAATGCCAGCACACGTAAAGAGTAAATTTCAGCCTCAGTTTTTTATAACACTACAATTCTCAAGGGATTAGAACTTATGCGTTTAAAGTCGCAGGACACTGTTACTATCAAATAAAACCGATGTCAGACCCCCATTTGTCAAATCTTATCTTTGAAGGAATTCCTGAAAACAACGGATAATAACAAGAAGGTAAATAAGTTAATGATTCAATAAGAAATCTATAAACGCGATAAAATTGATTATATTTCGAAATTACCAACCATTGTTTTTTCTTCCTTTGTTCATATTTTTATTAAGAACAAAAAAATATAATCTTTTTAAAATAAAAGTAATAATCGGGTCATCGACCTCATTTCTCTGTTATATCTGCCGCCCACCTTTATTTTTATAAAAGAAAATGTTTAGATTCACTGTTTTCTGTGTTTCTAAACATTCTAGAACAGTGTATTATTAGCTTTTGCCCGCGGCTGTGGTTTAGGTTAGGCCTAACTAGACTAACAGCCTCATTTTTTTTACGTCTGTCACCTTTATTTCTCCTCTGAATTAGATGTTATTTTTTTCTGATGCCGGTTTTTTAAGCTGGTCGGGTTAATATGTTGACTTGGTAGTTTGTCTATTTATGACTTCTATGAAAAATAGGACCATAAAGTTTTGGAAGTCACTAAACAAAATAGTTCAAACCCCCAATCGGCTATGTTTATCAACATTTTTTCAATAGGTAATATAAATAATTTTCTTTAAAATAAATAAATAAATATTGCAGGACATTCCACACATCGCCATCTAGCCCCAAGCTAAGTAACTAGACTTGTGTTATGGGTGCTAGACAACGGATATACTACTTATATACTTTTCTTTTGTAAATATATACTTTATACATACAGACACCCAGACCACAGACAAATATCTAAGCATAAATAATTGTCTGAAGCGGGAATCGAACCCGCAACTCTGTGTTTGGCAGTCCGGCATGGTGACCATTGTGCCAACTGGGTCGTTTAATATCTATACTTATATTATAAAGCTGAAGAGTTTGTTTGTTTGAACGCGCTAATCTAAGGAACTATTGGTTTGAATTGAAAAAATATTTTTTGTGTTGGACAGTCCATTTATCGAGGAAGGCTATAGGCTACTTTTCATTTTGATATCCCCACGGGACTTATGCGGGTGAAACCGCGGAACGCAGCTAGTTAATAATTGATTTTGGAAAATTAAAACCCTACGCGGACGAAATCGCGGACAAAACCTAGTAACATTATAAATGGCAATATTTGTTTGTTTTCTTCCGATCATAGGATTTCGATAAAAAAATGTACCAAAGTAGTGTGTGAAGAAGACATGAGTTAGTGATTTATAAAAATCTAGATAAAAATAATTATTTTTTACCTGATTTTTGTTTTATCAGTTTTATTTTATAATCGCGTAATTTTTTGCAATTTAATAGGTCAGTAGACTAACGTATCTGTCTCTTGTATTTCCTACGAAAAAAAAAACTCATTTAAATTTCATGACATGACATTAAAATGCAAAATGACTCATTTTTATTTTAAGTTAAAGCTACGCAGCAGACGTGTTGGTTCTTATTTATAGATAAAACAAATCGAATTCTACTATCAGTATATTTTTTCATTATATCATCATCATTTTTGTCCAAAATCCTGGATTTAAAACCACTGTTATACACAGGATATATCGTACGAGAAATATATGTGCGCTAATTGTTATTGTGATTACGATGAAGGAAAATATCGTGATGAAACCCGCGGCAGACTTATTGCCGAGGGCTTTCCTCTGGACACGGTCAACTGAAAGGGTAGTATTGGTGCTGGGCAAGCCTATACTCCATTCTCGTACTCCATACGTAAAAATACACCTAACTAAAGATGCCTATTGGATATAAAATCACCCGTAGGTACATTGTTTAAAGATTTTTATAGACAATCTAGCTGGGCCGGCAAACGTTGTTTGAAATATTAGAAAATGTAAAAAAAAAATGAAAAATAGATGTTCGATTATCAAACCTACCGAATATACATAAAAAAATTCATACAAATCGGTTCAGCCGTTTAGGTGTAGTTTCTAGTTAAAACTTGGGTGACTTACATAAAATTGTTCTATTTAGCTAACGAATTTGGCTAAATGCATTTAAAAGGAAAGGGTACCGGGGGCTCTCTCCATACAAACTATTACGAACGTAGTCGACTGTTTTCTCCCTGGATAATGACACTAGAGCAAATATTTTTTGTGCATAAAACTTAACACTGCCATGACCAATGACCATGCCCCTATTTTTTTTTCTATGATAATTAGAAAATGAAAAAAATCAAAAAATAGGGGCATAGTCAAAGTCATGGCAGCTATAGGTTTTATGGCACAAAAATATTAGTGCTAGTGTCATTATCCAGGGAGAAAACAGTCGACTACGTTTGTATGGAGAGCGCGCAGGTACCCTTTCACCTTAACGGGTAATAAAATTAATTAAATTATATAACAACTAGCTGTTGCCCGCGACTTCGTGCGCGTGGTAGTTTTGTTTTATATACTATAACTTCCGACCCGTTTTCAACCCCGTTAGGGGATGAATTTTAATAAAATACGAAACACGTGTTCCATTAATTCTGTTAAAGAATGTTTATGCAAAATTTGAAGTAGATTGGAACAACGAATCACGTTGTCCCATACAAACTTTGCCCCCATTTTTCACCCCCTTAGGGGTAGAATTTCGGAAAATCCCGTCTTAGTGAGCACCTACGTCATAAAAGGAACCCCCATCCAAAATTTGAGACTCCTAGCACTTGTAGTTTCTGAGATATCGTGATGAGTGAGTGAGTGAGTGAGTGAGTCAGTGATTTTCCCTTTTATAAATATAGATAACTACAAAGTTTGATATAATTTACTTAATCAGGACACTGTGACAGTTGCTTAATCATATTTAAGGTCCTAAATCATTTTTTTTTTGTTGTGCTATCTTAATAGTAGCTCTTCCATTACGTCTTTGTGCTATATAGTGGAATTTATCCGCAGCCATTGTCGCGACGAAAAATCACGTCCTTCGGCCAAAGGTTGTCCTTTAAGGTTCCGCTGGTCGATCGTGTTTTCCATACAAATGAATTTAGAGTGTTATCCATTTATTATTTATGGAATTTGAAAAAACAAAAGTTAAATCTACATAACAAGTCTATATCTAGCCCATGTAGGCGACGAAATAGACAAATTATATTTATTTATATTAAATTATATTAAATTAAATATAATTTGTCTATTTCGTCGCCTACAATGAGACGTCGCATCGTCGTGGGGCAGATAACAGCTCGGGACACGCACCACAAACGCCTTGAAATTAGTTGTTATTGACCATTCGTACATTGGACACAAAACTAATTATCAATATCTATTGAGACTATGGCATTTAGCCAAAATCTAGTTAGTTTATTATGTACTCTCCTCTCGTTAAGTTGTGTTTAATTATGTTTTATTTTGTGAAGTCATAGTGATATGGTTGATAAGGAAGAGTGAGTCACTTTAACTTTAGAAGTTGACTGAGCGTTCAACTGTGGAAATCAATCGAACAGATTTACCACCCATAACGATAGTAATATGACATTGGCCATAATTAACGCGACCATTTTTAAGGTTCCGTACCCAAAGGGTAATAAAAACGGGACCCTATTACTAAGACTTTACTGTCCGTCTGTCTGTCTCCCACCAGGCTGTATCTCATGAACCGTGATAGCTGGACAGTTGAAATTTTCACTGATGATGTATTTCTTTTGTCGCTATAACAATAAAAACAGGATATAATAGTACGGAATCCTTCGTAGTCCGACTCGCACTTGGCCGGTTTTTTCTCTCAGAGTGAAACAAAAAAAGCACTTTAATTTTTGGCTTCGGTTTACATAAAGCCAGTGTCCTCCTATCTAATCTTTTCATGAAGTTTTGTTAATTCTTATCTCCCTTCTTCCATCTGCTTATTTTGGTAATGCCAGTGACGCTCTTTCTAACCTTAGACCCTTTCATTACTTAACATCTGGAGAAACTAATTCAAACGGTCTTAATAAAAAAAGAATTGCCCTCAAAATTAGGCTGGTTATTTCTTATTTAATTGCCTTTTAAAGACAATAAATATCATGTTGTTTTAGTATAAATAACAGTTAAGGTGAAAGAGTACCGGCGCTCTCTCCATACAAACGTAGTCGACTGTTTTCTCCTTGGATAATGACACTAGCACAAATATTTTTGTTGCATAAAACCTATAACTACCATGACTATGTCTTCTTACGTTGTTATTTTGTTATGTGCTCACCAGCGTAAGTCTCGATCCTCAGGGAATCTATACTAATATTATAAAGCTGAACAGTTTGTTTGGAACTACTGGTTCGAATTGAATAATTCTTTTTGTGTTGGATAGTCCATTTGCCGAGGGATTTTAATTTTTCTTTTTAAATTCCCCCGGATCGGGACTTTGCGGGTGAAACCGCGGGACGCAGCTAGTATCGTAATAAAAAGAATCTTAAGTTAATCTTAAGTGTTACTAGCTTTTAACCGCAACTTCTTACGCGTAGAAGTTCAATTTTCTAAAATTCTTTCTCTGCTGATGCTTAGGTCATAATAGCTATTTGAATGGTAAATTTTAGCCTGATTCATCCATTGGTTTGGTCTCTCAGTCAGTCAGTCAGTGAATTTTATATTTATAGATACCAGAATTAATTACAAACACATACTTTCATATTTATGATATAAGTAGATTTGCGACCTTTTTGCGTGAACTTGATTTTGATCAAGTAAATCCGGTTACTGCTTTAGATGTAACTTTATAAACCTGTTGGATGACTTATTGCATAATATTTGTTTATATTTTTTTATCAAGTTAAAGCTTTGCTAACAGAGGGTACTTAAGTATGAATAATAAATACCACGGCCTACGGTTTTGGTCACTTTCCCAACTTACTCTCCTGGCCTTATCGACATCTTTATCATAAACGCCGAATCTCAGTGGGTTCTTGCTTAGCTAGGCCTAGCATGAAGACCAAAACACGATACGATAAAGCGATATAACTACATCAACTCTCAAAATATAATAGATAAAGCCGCCATGTTAAATTTTTATCATATTTTTTATCGCAATTTATAATAAAAATTCAACACGGCGGCTTTATCTATCATATTTTGAGAGTTGATGTAGTTATATCGCGTGATATCGCTTTATCGTATCGTGTTTTGGTCTTCATGCTAGGCAGGCTGGGCTCTTTCGCCAACGTACTCACTAATGTCCCTACAAGTATTTACTTTAATCTCTCTTCCTGTGCAACTCTCTATTAACGTCACGTCAACGATTCACGCGTCAGCTCAACTTCTCGATTTCTCAGTAGGTACTAGGTACAGTCAGCTGCATAATTGCAGCCCCGGTAGAGTTCGAAAATTACTATTGTTGGAATTTTTCATTCTAATAGTTTTTGTTTGATAAATTGATGAGTTAGAAGACTTTAAACTTCAACTAAAGCAGGTGTCTAGAATCTTGCTTGTGTTGACCCGTTTTGGAGCTCTACGGTGGGTCTGCAATTATGTAGCCGACCGTACTATCCAGGTAGGCAAAGCTGAGCTTGGTCGCGCGTCGCTTCTTGTGCCACTCGTGGGCGAATTTCCGAAACAGTTCGAAGAAGAAGCGAGCACACAAGCTCCGGGTAATACACGGACAAAAGGAGCCTCACTCCGAAACTTCTTTTAGATACAAGTCTCCTGCGATACTCTCCCGTCTCCAAGACAATGTCAAGGGCCTACACAAATCCACAAGCTGAATGATTTGATACCACGTTGTTTGCACGTCCTATCCCCGTAATTTTTGGCCCTTAATTTTTACATTGCCCGTGAATAGGACGATACAAAATAAAAAATGTTTTTTGAACGCAGTTTATTACACGATTTTAGCAGCAAAATGACCGTAAATAGATTGTGTGTAAAAAAATCAGGTCGAGGGCAGTCTATTTTTTATCTTGTACGCGTATGAAACGAAGGAAAAAGAAAATCTCGTATATATTTAAGCAAAACTTTGGTAAACATTAAAATAACTGTTTCTAAATAAATAAAAAACATTCCTCATCATTATTCTGGGTAACAGTATTTTTATTTTTTTCTCATATTACTCTTTTTACTAAAATTGTTAATTATGCCGAACCTAGAACTCCTAGACCTTCCTTCCTAGGCTCGGAACTAAAAACTAAATATTAATACTTCCTTTACAAATATAGAGTTCAGAAAAGTAACGCCAGATTCAATCAACTAATTGTTAATTATTACCTCAAAAAATCGGTTCATCCGTTCGGGAGCTACGATGCCACAGACAGACACACACACAGACACGTCAAACTTATAACACCCCGTCGTTTTTGCGTCGGGGGTTAAAAATGAATATCATTAAATATTTGTAGTCCATACTGTAGTTGTCATCTTTTCTCAGATTTTGGTATTCCATGTCGTTTCTAAACTAATCCATACGAGTCGAAAAAAGACAACATAGGTATCTTGACTTATATTTTGATAGGCTTAGAAACTACAAGGAGTTTTTAACTATGAATTATACCAAAATATAAGAAAATAACTCATCTACTAATTGTCACAACAACATATTTCCATAAAATAATTGTCATTTTTTAGTTATAGGCGACAAGCCCAGATATTCTGCGTCAGTCCCCAATTTGCATCTTCAAACATTAGTAAAAAAATAACCTTAAACGCAAGAGTGGTGTTGCCCTAGTGTTACCTCGACTTTCATTCTAAAGGTCGTGGGTTCTATGAATTTTTCTTACGGAAAATCCATATGCGCTAATTGACATTGCTCTTACGGTGAAAGAAAACATGATGAAACCCGCGCTTTAGTTGGGCAAGCCTACTCCAAAATAGAACCGACTAAAGCATTCTAATTGCGGAAAGCAGCCCGTAAATACAATGCAGTCTTAAACATGCAATTAACATATCTCGAACAAGATATATTGTTTTGTCTCGATACAATATTATATCAATACACATCCGGTGTCATTATAATCAATGCTCCTCAATTTGTGATATCTTGCCAATTATTTATTTTAAGAAGGCTGATAAGCGCATTTATTTTTAAACAAGCAACGGTCTGCGGTGTCACCCGCGTAAGTCGCGTTCTCGTGGAGTTATTGGGATAAAAAGTATTATATGTTACTACCAAGTATATCTTTCTATCTATCCTCATACCTACCAAGTTTCATCAAAATAGGTCCAGTAGTTTCGGGAACTATTAAGTGTAGACTATTTTCGACTTTATTTACGGTGCATAAGGATTCTTTTCACAAAAAGAACCCTGGTACCCTTGAGCTTTTTATCGAAATCGGTTTAGCCTTTCACCGTGAAAAGGGAAACAAACAGACTTTCCCAAAAACAATGAAAAGAACTTTTGTTTTTGGAATAGATTTACTCCGAAACTGCTGGACCGATTTTTGTGGAACTTATGAGATTACATAAAATCCTTAAGAGTAACATCGGCTTTAATTTATCCTGATATTCCCACGGGATCAGGACTTGCGCAGGTGGGACCGCGGGCTTCTGCTAGTTAATAATATTAGCGGATATTTTAGTCGAATATAGTTATGAAAAACCTTTTATTTTTTGTTCGCCAGGTACACGTTACCAGCGCGAGCTGATGCTGTAGTGGAACTATGGAGGACCAAGATGGAAGAAGGGGTCCTGTCTCCAGCACACTTCCAGGATCACTGGAGATTAGTTGTGCCCAGGATATACTCCCCGAAGCCGAACAGAACATGCTTAGGTGGGTACATGATAGATTTAGAAAATATATATAGGTACCCAAAAATTCACCCTTCCTTCGTGCTGTTGCAATATATAGCCGTGCCCCGCGATTTCACCAGCATAAGTCCGCAATCGCTATTAAGAGTAGCCTATGTTTTATTCCAAATCTCCAGCTAACCAAAATACCAATATTTCATCGCAATTGATTGAGTAGTATTTGCGTGAAGGACTAACATACTACTATCACACAAACTTTCACGTTTAAAATATTTTTAACCACGCCCCGGCGGTTGCACCCGCGTTAGTGCCAATCCCGCGGGAATTTCGGGATCAAAAGTATCCTATGTTCTTTTACATCGTCGTTTGACCATAAAGTCCGTAAACAAACAAATATACAAACTTTCAGATTTATGATTGGGGTAAAAGTAGAAATCCAGTATCAAATAGAATAAACATTAAACATTCTCGTAGATAAAGTTATTTAAAGTTTAAAGTTTTCATTCTGTTATCAGAAGTGGGATGATAAATATATCGTATCAAGAAAGAGATACTATATTTAGAAAGATCAATCAATCAAGCTGTATCAATTTCACAAGAATTTCGCTATTCTACTTGTATATCTATGCCTATATTATAAAATTCGCGTGTCACGGTTAGTTGCCAAACTCTACTTAAACGGCTGAACCGATTTGTATGAAATTTTTTGTGTGTATTCGTTAGGTCTGAGAATCGAACACTATTCTTTTTTTCTTTCTTTTTTTACTTTAAGTACCTATATAAGTTTTTTTAAACAACGTTTACCGGGGCAGCATAAGATTAGTTTTTATTACTCAACTGCAAGGAAAGGGTTATGTTTTTCGCGCCTATCTTTGTATGTCTGTTCATTTGTTGTTTGTTTTTTTTAGATATATGTTTAGATTAGAAATTTTACTTGGTTTGTTTCTTTCGCACGACTGTAATTAAACGCATGTTAAAAATCTCCCATGAATTATTCCCTCATTACCAATTATTATTGCACTACTAAAATTATCACTATTTATAACACTACCAGTAGTGGCACGGGAAAGTAAAATTTCCCTTCACTCTACTAGTACTGCCAAGCGGTAGTGCCTAAGAAAAGAAACGTTTTTTTTACTTTGATGAATGGGACTTAAACCGAGGTATTACCATATATATTTTCTGGCATGTTATAGATTGGTCATTCGACGAACAGGCAGCCACAAAGCTCCTGATCGAGCCTCTAGAACAGTTCGTATGGGGTACAGCGAGCGGAGCGCCGCCCGTCGCTCCGCGCCGCTCCACGCTCTGTGGACGCGTGTTCAAACAGGGCGAGCCTGCTTACAGCTGTAGGGAATGTGGTAAGTTGTCAACAATACTTAAACCAACAGCAGGGCTAGCATGGCCGGAGACATTTTATGCACAAGGAAAGGACAAAATAGTCTTTCCCTCTGTAAGGTTTGTCCACCCCCCGAGCATGGCCGCAAGGGTAGATATATTATCCACGGTAGACAAAACGGGGGAAACGCTTATCCCCGTAATTATTGCCATTATAAAAAAACCACAGAGTACATAGAATGTCGTCGCAAATCAACCTAATTATTTCGTTGTTTTATACATCTATGCTTGTTATTCTTGTCAATGTCATTTGTTTGACTTAATTTAACTTAATTTTACTCTATGCTATAGGCGGGGAATAGATGTCTATGTGTTATATTATGTCAAATGGGGATATACTTATCCATTCTCCTTTTGCCGTGCTTTGGCAAGTGGACATAATTTTTATCTTTAGCAAAATTCCATACGAGTCAAAGCCAAAATTATTTATACATTTGGAATTATAAAATTTTCATGAAATCACATTGAAACGTCTTAAAAACTTCTATTGTCTAACTACATCGTCTATCTTTCATCCAGGTATGGACAACACATGCGTGCTCTGCGTGGAGTGCTTCAAGGTGTCAGCTCACCGGCACCACAAGTACAAGATGGGACAGTCCGGAGGCGGAGGTTGCTGCGACTGTGGTGATACTGAGGCTTGGAAACGGGACCCCTTCTGTGAAAAACATGCTGTATGTCAAACAAAAACTATTATTATCCGTATGGCTCATATGGTTACGACTGCTACAAATATTGCAACAGAGACCATTCGCTGACTGCTTCAAGCTTGGCACAATGGTCACCATAGAGGACTACCAAACACAGGGTTGCGGGTTCGATTCCCGCCTCAGACAAGTATTTATGCTTAGATATTTGTCTATGGTCTCGTTGTTTTTATGTATTATAAGTATATATTTACAAAAGAAAAGTATATAAGTAGTATATCCGTTGTCTAGCACCCATAACACAGTCTAGTTACTGTGCTTGGGGCTAGATGGCGATGTGTGGAATTTCCTGCAGCATTTAACAAGGAAAAACTGAAAAGTGCATTCAGAACATAAAATTACTAAGGAGCCAGGTTGCACTTCTGCATAAAAACTTTTGTAGCACGAATTTCCACGTAAATAGAAATTTCTAACCGTTATATGGTTTTAGGCGTGTAAAGAAGACGAAGGCGCTGAGGTGACCATTAGCCCCGACGCCGTGGAACGTATGAAGATCGTAGCGTCCGTCTGTCTGTCGTACTGCCTGCGACTGTTGACGCACGACCACGCGCCCGGACTGCCCAACGACCTGCGGCTCAAGGACGCCGAGCGAGACTTGCAACAGATATTGGAGGAGCCTGACTGTTATTGTACTGTATTATACAATGACGAGACACATACATTTGAACAGGTAACGTTATATCACGCAATGGGTGGTGGAATCGAGGCAGACCCTTGTGAAGATGGTGTGGCACCTTTTATAAAGACTAGCCAAGTTTATGCTTGGAAAGGTATTAAGGAGAACTTTTCCCAACATTTGGACAATATAGGTTAACAAAAAAAAGTGAACCCTCTTGACTTTTTTTTTTATAATAAATAGTTATAGTTAGTTATAGTTTTGTTTACATTGCTTATTCTAAGAGTGCCAAAAAACCTATATAGGTTTGCCATGACACTTTCATTCGTCACATAAATAGGTACTCGATAACTAGCCAGCGTCAGCGTATAGGTCAGCGTTTAACCACTATCTCACACAATGGTAAGTGAAATGCGGTCTAAGATGTGGCACATTTTCCTAGAAGATACCTAAACGCTCGTGACCCAAATAAACGGTGGCTTTCGAGGGAATGTTACTGCAAATGGTATTTTTAATAGTGTCAAGTAAATCTTTGCATCAAAACTTCTTATGTTTTCTCTTTAAAAAATCCTTTAATATTAAGTATACTACTATATAGCAACAATCTAATGAAAGTTATTTTGACAATTACATGTTTTGTTATAGGTAATAAGTACTCTAACACGCGTAATGAAATCGAATCACCGAGACGCTGTGGAACTAGTCAGCTTGATCGACCGTGAAGGCAGGGCGCTCGTCAAATGCAATATATTCCAAGTTTGTGACAAATTGAAGACTGATATTGAGATGTAAGTAGTTTCTTATAACTATAGGATAAATAAGAATGTTACACCGTGCAACGCAGGGCCGGGCATTCGAATTACCTTCTTACTTTTTTTTTTAATGGAGTTGTAACATTTTGATATCTTAAAAAAAAAGTGTCCGTCTGTCTGTCACCAGGCTGTATGTCATAAACCGTGATAGCTACACAGTCGATTTTTTTGTAGACTATGTATTTCTGTTGTCGCTTTAACAACAAATACTAAAATTGGAAATTAATATTAAATTACAGACAAATCTTTTGTCTAACATTTATGTTGATTTTTTTATAGCTTTGAGTTTATTGACTTAAGTTTTTAGTTGCCTATATCTGCAGCTATTTATCTTTCACTTTTTTTATTTATTTTCGTAGCCAAACGGCATTTTTATGTTTAAGGTAGAATACTATGGGACTTGTCACACTGAATCTTAAAGAACGCATCCAAATTATATCACCCAGATTTGTTTGGTTAAGTAAGCTGGGAGGGTGCTATAGGTACTGGGCAAGCCTACATCATCTAGCTTCCTCTTTAATTAGACCCTAAATATACGTTACGACCCGCCCGGCTTCGCACGGCTATGTTATTCATGTATTATACATATAAACCTTCCTCTTGAATCACTGTATCTATTAAAAAAAACCGCATCAAAATCCGTTGCGTAGTTTTAAAGATTTAAGCATACAAAGGGATATAGGGACAGATAAAGCGACTTTGTTTTATACTATGTAGTGATATAGACGTTTTGTATGGAATGCCAAATCTAGCAAACTTTAATACAAGTATGCTATGAGGTGGAATATATCAATGATTCAGTGTGACAAGTCCTTACAAAATCAAAGTGTTGTCACGTTTTTGCTAAAGTTAAAACTCTCACAAAAGCGTGACAAGGCATTGATTCGCAGCGTTTCTGAGTACGGCAATTAGAGCCTTAGACCACGACACCCCACTAGTAAATATATATTTAATAACGACGGGTGACACCGCTCGGTGACGTTGTAATGTTGTACTCAGCTGCACGGCGATGTTCGAAAGGTATACGTCACGGCACGGGCCCAGCCTCAAGGTGTTGGTGATGCACGCGCACGTCATCGCCCATCAGACCTATGCCATGAAGCTGCTCGCTTGGTAAGTTGATACAATTACCCGTTTCATTAACGTGACCCTATTGCTCTTTTATTTGACGACCCAGTTGGCACAATGGGCATCATTATGCCAACAGGGCAACGGGCTGCCAAACACAGGGTTCGATTCCCGCCTCAGACAAGTGTTTTTGCTTAGATATTTGTCTGTGGTCTGGTTGTTTATATGTATTATAAGTTTATATTTACAAAAGAAAAGTATATAAGTAGTATATCTGTTGTCCCAGAGGGTTGCGGGTTCGATTCCTGCCGTCTGACAAATATTTGTTTTTGGAGCACACCCGAAAACCATGTAAATTACATCCATCAAATGACTAACAGCCATCCATTCGTCAAATACGCAAAAACAACCATTTATAAAGTTATTTTTAATTTCTTGAATTCTTATTGTTAATTATTTGTGGAATTATATTTTTTTTACAAATGATAGGTCAGCGTTTGACCACTATCACACCTGCCTGATGGTAGGTGACGATATGGTTTTAAATGTAGCACGCTTTCCTAGAAGATACCTTTTCTCTCACGACTTGAAGACCCCCAAATTGTACACATCTGTTTTTTGTTGTATCTCTGCTGTATGTTGTCCTAAACTCTAACCTACCTACTGTCAGGTTACAAAACTTCGTAGCCCAAGAGCCCTCCCTCCGGCTAGCTGTCAGCCAAGTAGCCCTTGGCCTGGAGTCATGGGGCGGAGGCGGAGGCCCGGTCACAGGCGGCGTGGCGGCCGGCGTCATGCAGAACGACGCTCGCATGTGGAAGGCGGCTAGGACCGCATGGCATCGTCTGTTGATTGCCACTACGCTCATGGACTATTCTACCAAGAGAGCTATGGCTATATTGTTTACAAAGAATTATGGTAAGAATTCCTTATCGGTCAAGTCTCACTTTGCAAGATATATTAATTTTTAAATTATTAGTATACTTCTTTGTGGAATTAAATGGAAACCAGACAAAATAGATATTTAAAGACACTGGACAATGGACTCTGTTTTTGATAGTTTGTGTTAATTTATTTGTAATGAGTATATTTAATTGGCTTTCTGCTACTACCATATTACGTTTATGTTTTAAGCTATAGCTGTTGGTTCTCCGTAAATAAATAAATGACATATTAATTAAAACATAAGACACGTTAAGTGGGTGTACATATTAAGGCTGTCTGTCCACTGGAGCGGAACGGCGTTTCCACCACTAGCATTGCATAAAAACTCCGAAAGTGGAGTTTATGCAATTATATTGGTGGAAACTGTGAGGTGTAAAAGTTATAGAGTGGTATCGCCGAACTTTGCATTCCTTTATTGTGTCACAATAATTTGTCGTACTCGTATCATCATGCAATATTACTGGGGTTGCATTTGTCAGAGGACGCAATTTTATTTTTTAGATATCACTGACCCAGTCTAAACTTAAATCCAAGTTTGAGGGATTGTAGCCCTTTTTCCAAGATGGTGGCTGTGGGACAAGGTTTTAGATATCAAGGGGGGGGGTCCTTGATATCTAAAAAATAAAATTGCGTCCTCTGACAAATGCACGCTAAGCCCAAAAAAAATGTAACATTTTAATGGACTACGAATAATTATGAGTCGATTGCCTTATTTTCGTGTAATCAAGTATATATCGCAATGTTTATATTGGTATAAAATGGTATATTTCCAGCTTCAATCCTGAAAGACTTCATCCGAGACGACCACGACCACTCGTTCTCCATATCCTCCCTCTCCGTCCAGCTGTACACAACACCGACTCTCGCGCATCATTTGATCGCTAAACACGATGCCCTCTTCGTTGTTATGAACACATTCGTCAGCGAGTGCAATAGAAGGTGTACTAATGTATGTATACATTTTAACCTATCTTTACTTTTATACTAATATTATAAAGAGGATTTTTTTTTGTTTATTTGTTTGTGTGTAACGAATAGGCTCCGAAACTACTAGACCGATTATAATGAAACTTGATTATCCCAATGAATCAATGTATCCTTCATTGATTCATTGGGAGTAAGGCTACTTTTTATCCCGATTTGCCCACGGGATCGGGAGTTACCGCAGAGCGCTGCGAGTTTTAAATAAGGAAGCTTCTATTTTTGACACATAATATCTACTATTCTACTAATATTATAAATGTGAAAGTTTGTGTTAGTTTGTTACTCCTTTACGCATAAAACTACTAAACCCATTTTGATAAAACTTTCTATTTATGGTCGGCAGCTTCTTTGTAGTATCGATGGCACAATTTAATAAGGTCAGATTTGTCCACTCCAGTATGCTGCCAGATCTTTGGCATATTTGTTGGGGGGCATTAAGTCAGACGGCCTAGGCCTGAAGGGTCAGATTAGTAGATGCTGCATGGTTTGCTCGTGAGCCCTGGAGTCGCATGGATCAATTAAACAGACACACAGCTGGAGTCCAGGATTTACACATAGGCTCCTTTTTTAGGATTCCGTACCCAAAGGGTAAAAACGGGATCATATTATTAAGACTTCGCTGTCCGTCCGTCTGTCTGTCACCACTCACCAGGCTGTAACTCATGGACCGTGATAGCTAGAGAGTTGAAATTATCACAGATGATGTATTTCTGTTGCCGCTATGACAACAAATAACAAAAACAGAAAAAAGTAAAAGTATGTTGTTTTAATCCCGGACTTACGCGGGTAAAACTACGGAGCTCTAATAAGTAAATTTTTGTCCTCTAGGGTCGCCTAGAATTCGACCGAAACCACGTGATAATGTCGTTCAAACGCGCCCAGTTTATCCTTTACGATGTGAAATACCTCCTGGGCTCGGTGCCGACCTCCTTTGACGACGACCTCCGTAAGGGATTCCTGCATGGACTGTCTCTGATGCTCAATCTACTGGTCATGATGCAGGGAATGGATTCTGTTGTTAGACAGGTTAGTTTCGTCTCAAAATGATCGAGTCTTTAAATAACTAAGTACATAGATAAATGTTGCAATTCCTAAAATGTCCTGAAATTAACACAGGAAAAATGGATTTACAGTTGAAACAAAAAATACTTAAGAAAGTGATCCTTGAAAACTGAATGCCAATAAATCGGATTGAGGTATCCCGAAAACCTCGGAAACGACAGTCATCATCGAAATTTTAATTGATACACTATTGCCGAGTTATTTGGTCATGTATTGACTATAACCCACCAAAAATATTTACATAAAAAACCCACCAAAAATATTTACATAAAATATGTCGACACAATGTTTTCGTTTCGTTACCAAATAGCGCATTTCAAACATTGTGTCATATCAGACTGTGTGCAGTAATTTTAATCTTAGATGGATATGAGCCATATGTCAAAATGCGCGCATGGGGATGGTCTACAATCTGTATTTTGAATTTTGCAAATGGGACAAGTAGTTTGAAAAAAAAATTGGTCCTTTGATAGTTGCGCTTAGTGTGAGATCTGTAGATTTTTTAGCCAACTATAGTTTACAAACTATAGTTTATTTCTAACTCCCGCAGGTGGGCCAACATATGGAATACGAGCCGGAATGGGAGTCTGCGTTCAATCTCCACGTGAAGTTAGCACACAGCATCACCTTATCATTGGAGTGGTGTTGCGCTGAGAAGTCTCTTGCGGCCGCCGCTTATTGGATGGCTCTGAAACGTCATACTGACACGTTTACTGCACCTCAGAAGGTGGTTAGAGGTGAGATATAGCTGCGATTTTACTTGCGGAAATCCCAATCTTTTCAGGAAATATTTTTAAAGAAAAATTAATCTCCAAAATTTCTCACTGTACATCGAAATTCACTCCCGTATTGGCAAACAGTACTTAAGTACTTACAAGTAAACGCACAGCACGCACGGTTGCTAAGTGAACGCACAGCGCTAAATGAGGCCCTCTTATTAGTCAATTTTGTGCTGCTTTCTTTACTTTTTATATTATTTGCGGCTCTATGCGTTCGCGCGCACTATGCAACCTCATAGGGTTAATTGTGAATGCGGGTGTTAAACTTGCAACCTTTTGTTTACCGTGTGGGTGCAAAAATCAGGCGAAGTTAGGATATGTATTTCACTTGTTTGTTTCACCAATTTCATCTTATTTTTTTAAATTTTGTTTATTGTTATAGAGTTAGGCAATCAAAGCGCAGCGGTAGTACCATACGACGTTTCGTCCCAGCCCGTGTCGATCCACCGTCCCTTGTCCCGCTTCATCGCGGGCCTGCATCTCCAGCTGCACAGACACGGCCTCTCCTATCATAGTAGAGAGTTCGATAGGCCGGACAAGCCTAAACCACCACCAGAGGAACTTATAGGTAAGGTACAATAAAACGTCTCATCCACCGTACATTTTATTACTAAAATTATTGACTACTGGATAAGATTCAGATATACCGCCCACTCAATTTTTTTTAATTAAACTCATTTTAAATTACGTAAAATAAAAACAGCTTTAGCATCATTTAGAAATATGCTTTTTTTGTGTGACGCTGTTTTGTTAATGATTGACTCTATCTCTGGAAATTATTTATCAAGGCTAATAATCAATGTATGTTTCAGAGCCGGTCCTGCAAACGATGGCAATGATAGCCCAAGTGCACGCGGGCATGTGGCGCCGGAACGGGTTCGCTTTACTCAACCAGTTGTACTTCTATCACAACGTCAAGTGCAGGGCTGAGATGTTGGACAGGGATATCGTCATGTTACAGGTTTGTACTGTTGACAAATAGTTATACCGGTTAATCCAGCATTACTCTTCGGAACTCCATATCTGTTATGGAAGTATTAATATTTAGTTTTTAGTTCCGAGCCTAGTGCCAAAACACAAAATGCAATGTGCAGACTTAAAGAGGCATGCAATGAGGACAAGCAAAAATTAGTATTAGTGACACCATTCATAAACTACGAAACGTGTTTCGCGTCTACACGACGCATCATCAGGATTGGACCCCGACCGCGCTATTTGGGCGACAAACGTTAGATATGACGTCGCTCTCCGAAATGTTGCCTCGCTGAACGCTGAAACAAGAGTTTGTTCCATATTAATACTTCCATTATACATTTTCTGCTCAAATCATGCTTGCATTTGAGTAGATAATGCATTTGACCTCATCTCACCTGATGGGAAGCGACGATAAGATCGAGAATGTAGCATGCTAGTCTAGAAGGAGAACTGCATGCCTGGACAACATGATGGAACTCGATGAGTCACTTGGCACCATGACTTTGTCCAGGGGGTGTTAGGGCCAACCGGGGGTCACATGTAGAACATCGAGGGCTAAATCCTACGGACGCGAGCAAAGCTAAACCGCTAAAAATCTGGATGGTTCGGGGGATGTTGATTGATAAGCCAGGCCATTTTAAAGATTTTTGCAAGTGGTCAATTGTTTATAAGATAACTAGCGACCCGCGCCGGCTTTGCACGGCTATATTATGCATGTATTATACATATAAACCTTCCTCTTGAATTACTCTATCTATTAAAAAAAACGCATCAAAATCCGTTGCGTAGTTTTAAAGATCTAAGCGTACAAAGGGAAATAGGGACAGATAAAGCGACTTTGTTTTATACTATGTAGTGATGACAATGCGAAAAATGCTCTTTGGATTAAAATCGCTTAGTAAAGCGGTCTTACGAACGAACCGAGCATTAAGCGTGCTAGAGTTTTACTAAAAGTGATTCGGTGGTCTTCCAAATAAATGCTTTTCTTGTTCTTCTATATTTCTTTTGAATATCTGATTATTAGCGACCCGCCCCGGCTTTGCACGGCTGTATTATGCATGTATTATATCTAAAAACCTTTCTCTTTAATCAGTCTATCTATTAAAAAAACCGCATCAAAATCCGTTGCGTAGTTTTAAGATTTAAGCATAGAAAGGGATATAGGGACAGAGAAAGCGACTTTGTTTTATACTATGTAGTGATAATTATAAGCTATCACTTTACTATCAAATTGTCACCAGATCGGCGCGTCTCTAATCGAGAGCAACGAGTTCATAATCCACGTGCTGAACAAGTTCAAGTTACTCGACTGGGCGCACCCCGACTTCGAGCAACGTAGCATTGAAGACGACACGCTGCGGTACACCATCAATATGCTGGAGGAGTTCCTTGGATTGTTGATATCAAGTATGGAAATAGTCAATTATAGTTTCATATCTTAAGCTTCATCATCATCACATCAGCTACAACACGTCCACAGCTGAACATAGGCCTCCCCCAAAGACTTCCGGAGCGATTGATCGCATGCGCTCTGCGTTCTACGACTCCCGCGACCTTAATTAAGTCATAGGACGTCCTGCGCTAAGCTTTCTGGTACATGATCTCCAGTCTAGAACTTTACGGCCATATAGCTTATCGATTTTAAATTAAATAACTAGCTATACCCCGTATGCTGACCTGCATAAATCGCGATCCCGTGAGAATTTACAAAAGACACAATAAATCCTTGTAAAAAATTCATGTTACCAGGTCCAGTGGTTTAGACTATGCGTTGTCATCAATCAGTCAGGAAACGAGTCAGTAAAAGTTGTGTTTTATGAATAAAATGGTACATAATGAAATTGTCCATATTGAACTCTCATAAGCGTGGACAAAATTAAATATGATTAAGTTCTGATTGCATGGCAACTGCCAAGTCTCCGTGCACGCTAAAGTTTGCACTTGTTTCCGGGCAATTTTCGCAACTCGACTTACCCGCATGTCCCTTTCGCATAAGGTTCTATTTTTTAAAAGGAGAACCAGCCCACTTTTTCCATACTTGCAGCTAATCTTTATTAAAGGCTCTTTTATTAACAGTTGTGGGTTCCCGCTACGTCCCCGGTGTTGGTGAGGTCACGAACGAAGATCGTACCAAAAAGGAGATCATACAACTGCTCTGTGTCAAGCCTATGCCGCATTCGGAGCTTAACAAGTACGTTTATTTACTTTTATTCATTATATTTGTGTATAATACAATAAATCATCAATAAATACTGCTCGATATTACTGCACTCAGCGCCACCTGGAAGAAGAAGAATAACGTTTATTCTAGCACTAATAATATGGCAACTAGACCACGGATATAATACTTTCTTTACCCAAATTTAAAAAAGCAGCGGTTCTCAATTCATTGCGTTTATTTTAAACGTTTCAATGGCGTGAACCACACCGGCAATCTCAGCCGCTGTGGCAAAGATCGTCCAAATGTATGAAATTGTAATACAAACCAAGACTCATCTATGACTTATTTATATACAACAACTTGTACTTGTTTCTTCTTTCGGCTTTATTAAATTTGTAAACGATATCCAAAAGAAATTATCATAGGTTCGTTCTCTATTATCAATCATTTGTTAATCCCCAGATCGCTTCCCGAAGATCAATTACACGAGACGGGACTCGAAGCGGTTATACACGAGGTGGCAGACTTCGTGAAACCAACCGGCGGAAACGTTCGCGGCGTTTACAAACTCAAACCACACTTGTATGACGAATACGATACGTTCTTCTATCATTACACGAGAGAAGAATTGTCGAGGAGTGAAGAGGAGCAGAGGAATAGAAGGAAAGCTGCAGGTTAGTTATAAAAACGGGAATCGAACCTGCGTTTTTGCCTTGACGCAAGGCTGTGGTCTTAACCGCTAAGCTCTATATGCTATCGCCAGCAAGCTAAACGCAATAAAATCTTAAAACGAATCGATAAAACGTTGCTATCTCTTCACACAGCTTCCCCTTAACTTATAGACCACCCAAAGGTTGTCTAGAAGAGATCCCTCTTTTCTACTATCTAGATTTAAGTTTGTGTTTATTTTATCAATTGCAATTGTGTGCTGTAGAATAAAGAATGCATCTATCTAACCATTTTCTTCTACGACTTTTGTGATGTTTTTGAAAACGGAAAACTTTCTATTGAGAATGCTGTAAGTTTTCTACTATATTAGTTAGTAGTAGTAGCCTAGTTGATTGTCAGAATGAACATAAAAAGGACTGTTCTGTATTTATTTATAGGTTTATCAGAGTGCTGCCCGCCGCCGTCGTTGCCGAAGCTATCGTCCGCGTTCCGGTTGTTGGCGAGCTTACTGCAGTGTGATGCTGCGTTACATGTACTACGTACTGTGTTGGAACGGGCGTTGGATCTACGTGCGAGGTGCTTCTCTGAAACTATGGTCCATAAGGTTAGTTACAATATGAGTTTGGTTATAAATCTTCATGGCACCACTTATGGTACTTAACTAAACTGATATAAGTAATAAAATAGCTTTTTTGTTCCATAATTATTGTTACTTACTACATTCTAGAATTGCTTAGATTATTATTTAAAAGCGTTTTCCCGTGAGTTCTTGCCGATCCTTAGCGGATGTCTACGAGATAAATTATTATTATTTTTTATTTTAAACTTTTGTTTTAGGTTAGTGCTTTTATGTTTGTTACTACTTTTCTGATTGTCTTATGTCCTGTGCTTGTCCAAATAAATGTTTTATTTCTTTTAGATAGCTATCTATATGCCGGATCCGTCCAATGGTTTGATTAAAGAAACATCATCGTCATCTTCCTCATAAGGGCTAAAACTTTTTTTTTTAAATCTTTTGTATGAGTATAATTCAACATTCTTTCCTGGCATTATTCGTGGTGGATAATAATTATTTTCTGCTGCTGAAACTTTTTGTTAAAACCTTTTTAATTTGCCTAATAAACTGTTTACAGACTTTGCACCTCATTGGCTACGGGCTTCGTGACGAAGAAAGTGGTAATTACGAGTTCGTTGCGTTCGCTGAGAGTGCGGCGCGTTGTGGGATATTGCAGCTGTTGCAGCGATTAGTGCACAGCCCGCGGGTCGACGCGCACAGGCCGCTCGCTAGGTGGCTACTGGCTAAAATGAAGTTAGTATGTTAAATAAGATTATCAGTGATAGTTATCATTATAAATAAATAATCAAATTAAATATTGCAGGACATTCCACACATCGCCATCTAGCCCCAAGCTAAGTAACTAGACTTGTATTATTGGTGCTAAACAACGGATATACTACTTATAAACTTTTCTTTTGTAAATATATGTAATATCGTTTTAATTGACTATAATAAATAAATAAATAATAAATAAATGTATACTTATAATACATAGAAACAACCAGACCACATACAAATATCTAAGCATAGACGGCGGGAATCGAACCCGCAACCCTGTGTTGGGCAGTCCGGCATGGTGACCATTGTGCCAACTGGGTCGTCATTATCGACTAACAATAACCATAATATAGACAAACATCCCCTATTCAAAATAGCGTACGTGCATTTTAGTAACGCCATCTGTTAGAAATCTTATGCAACCTATAAACAGACGGGACAGATGGCGTTGTAATAAGAAATTAAAGAACCTTAAGATATTTTTCTAGTGATATTTCCGAGGTTAAAATTTATATTTCACCTCATAATAGTTCATCACCACAATAAAAAATTATTTAAAAAAAAAATAGCGTTGGTGAGTATAAACTGTATAAATAGCTGTAGTGCCATCTTGAATTTTTTTGTGTGACGGTTTTTTGTTCCTGAGTAATCATAATCATCAATGTCATCATAAAATTATGAAAATTAACTTTAGAATTTTCTTTGCTCCCCATTTTAGGTCATTACTAGGTCAATCTGACGAACATGTAGGTGACGGAGAGAACATGGAAACCGATCAAGAAGAGAAACCGGCCAATGACGAAGCGGCGGAGGCAGAGAAGAAAAGGCGCGCTAAATTGGCGGCTGAAAGACGCGCCAAACTCATGGCGCAGATGAAGACGCAAATGAATAACTTTATATCGAATAATGCTACGTTGTTTGAGGAGACAAACACTGAAGTAAGTGACGCGTTTGTATCTTTGATGACGCAACTATAAATGCTGTGATTTGGCATCGAAAGCACGACAGTAAAATTGACAGTTATAAACATATTTAAACAGTAATTTCTACTAATATTATAAATGAAAAAAAGTAGAAAATATAGGTTGAGCAGTTACTCACATACATAAGAAAATAAGAAACAAACAACCGAAAACTACATGAATAAAACATAAAGTGACTGACCAAGGAGCTGTGTGCCCCTATCTGATAGGGTTAAGAATACTCTGCCGCAGCGCTGGTTTTCCGGCGAAACCCAGTAAGGTGATTTTTCGAGACACCTACTTGATGTTGATGTTTAGTTTGCTAGTTCAAGTGTTCAAAAATGTGTAGGTAACGGCAGAAGAGCAAGATATCCGTCCGTTATACATGGGTGCTGCTCTCGGAGTGTGGGGCGGAGGCGTCCCGGAGCCGGCCCGAGTCTGCATCATGTGTCAGGAAGAGGTATGTATTGCAACATCTTCTTATATGTCTCCGGGGTCAACACATTTTTTCCTGGGTTGTCCGGTCTGGCATGCCTTTCTTCTTCAATAGCCAGACATCCGCGTTTTGCTTCGTCATTCCTTATTCGTACTGCAATGGAATGGAATCAGTTGCCTGTGTCTATCTTTCCTGGCGTGTTCAATTTGGGGGTCTTCAAGTCGCGAATGAATAGGTATCTTCAAGGAAAGTGTGCTACATCTTAGGCGGCATCGTCACCGACCATCAGGCAGGTGTGATAGTGGTCAAACGCTGACCTATCTGTAAAAAAAATAGCCAGCTAGAAAGAAAGCATTTATTGAGTACAATCACAGGAAGGAAGAAATGAACATGATAATGAAAAAAAAATATTACACTTTCACACACATCTCATTCTGGTCCACCATATCGATAGGAGCTTTTGACCACAAAGTCTTGGAGTCATGACCTTTCCACTTTTTTTCTAGGCGCGTGTAGAACTAACCGCAGAACCGCCAGTCCTCGTGGCGTTCGCGCAAATGTCGACCGTGTTGGACCGTCATCAACGCAGCGACACGGCTCCGGCGTCATGCCGCACGGCGACCTTGCCGCGTGGCGTTGGCGCACACCCGCACGTCTCGTCGTGCGGGCACGTGCTACACGCGCGCTGCTGGACCGACTACGTGCACAATGTCTTCGATAAGGAGACTAAGAGGTATCCTACAACTTGAAAGTGAAACTATGTATTATTTTCTCTTTACACTAAAATGACTCAACCGATCGTTATGAAACTGAGTATCTAGAATGCTGGAGTCTGAGAATAACACATTGGCTACTCGGTATTCCCTCGGTATCGGGACTTGAGCGAGTGAAAATGGCGAAGAGCAATTAGTAAATAATATGTATTGCTAAAGAATCACATTCTTATACATGGACAATGTTCTTGTTTTTATAAATGTATACTTGATATACATACCCAGACCAGGAACATATATCTATAGCTGAGATACTTGTTTGAGACGAGAATCTAACACTACTAATAAATTCCCAGACCATACCGCGTCCGTCAGCCGGCAGCGTTCGACGTAGAGAAGAAAGAGTACCTGTGCCCGCTCTGCGAGCGTCTCTGCAACACTGCCATACCCCTCCTGCCTTCCCCTCCGACCCCCAGCGGAGTCCCACCTCCTCTAACGGAGGACACGTACCTGCAATCCGTAGACTTGATACTGAAGATGAGGCATCAAGTTAGCTCAGAGGCTGTGCATGTTTGTACGGAGATATGTGAGGAGATTATGTGCCAGGTGAGGACAAATAGATAGATAAATTCTATATTTTATGAACACCATTTTTAATAACATTAAAGTCTAAATGTTACAAATGGCATCCTTATCGCTCAAAGCGATCTCTTCCAGGCAATCTTTCCTAATCTTTTTCCTCTGGTATAAATTTAGAGGATAAAGGTATAATGCTCACAAATATAAAAGCATGTCATTGGTATTTCAGGACTTTAAGTGTACCAAACTTGGGGAATTTCAAACAGTATTAACTTATTGCAGGCACGAGCACGTAGTGTAGGCGCAATGTCCTCAGATATGGAAGAAGAAGAGTCTACGGAACCGGAAGTGTTTTCAACGACTCACTCGGAAACCCTACTACAGCCTGGCTTCTTGATGCACTTCAATAGAGACATACCACAGTATAACCTGCTGGCCAGGACGCTCATTGATGATTTCGCTGCTGTAAGTTCGATATGGGCCATTTAATTTTAAAAGGAAAAGATCACTCGAGGTGCGGATTGCTTCATTACATCAATACAATTTCGTTTACAGATGTTACCAGGTGGTGGCGAAGGGGGATCCAGTGCGGCTTTATACCGTTGCACATCTTACACGCTAATGTCTGGTGAAGCGGTCGTCCGATGTGAAAACCGCTCCATACTAGGCGATATGCCAGCCAGACATAGGGCAGCGTTACACGCCCTAGTCCGTCTCGTAGCAGCTCGTCCCACCCTAACAAAGACCCCGGAACGACTAGCACACCACGCGCTCAGCTCTCTCCACACGTTATCCAGCACATCGCCTTTAAACCACGAAGTGTTCGGCACTTTAGTTCCTCTAGTTTTAACCGCTCCGTCGTTATTCTCAAGGCTGGCATCGCCTTCCCGTCCCGATCATCTAACCCGCCAGTTAACGCTGCACGCTTTCCGTGCACATTTAACGAGACAACTGATCGTAGCTGATCTCACGGAGTGTAAAGCGGAAGCCATGGAAGGCGCACCGATTAGACCTGATTTAGAAGGACTGCTTCCTCTACTGAGCGCCGTTCGAAGGACGGACGCAAGCGAATATGACGCTACAAGAGTTTGGGAAATTATTAAAGGAGAATCTCGCACATTTTTGAGATGCTGCTGTTTGTTATTCCACTTCCTAAGTGATGTTGATCCGCCGACTGAGTTGACGGTTGTTGGTGGCGATACTTGGGAGACGATGTGTGGATATTTAGATATGCCTACGTCGTTTAGAGACTTGCTAGCTGCACCGGTACCTAAGAAATTAGTTATGGAATGGGCTGCTCTATCCGATGAATGGTTCAAAGGTAAATAATCCTACTTCTATTTAAAAAGTTGTATTTGGTTCCCCTGCGCGAAAAACTACTACACCGATTGCAATGAAACTTCCCTTGTAAATAGGCTACTTTTTATCCAGATTCATATCCTCGAGCAAGTGAAACCGCGGGGCGCAGTTAATGTATAAGAAAAACCGGCCAAATACGATAATATTGGTTTTAGTATTTGTGTAGCAGCAACAGAAATACATCATCTGTGAACTGTCTAGATATCACGGTTCATGAGAGACAGCCTAGAGGCATACAGACGGACATTAAAATTGTTAGTAAATAAAAGAGTCCCGTTATTACCCTTTGTGTACAGAACCTTAAAAAATTACAATGTTTGTACTAACAAACTTGTATAAGAATACTAGCTCTTACACAAACGTCTATGTATTTGGCTTGGGGCTAGATCGCGCTGTGTGCAATGACCTGCAATATTATTATTTATTTACAGGTGACATCGAGGCTCGTTTAGTCCGTGAACCTTCGGAGCCGCCATCTTTAATCCATCTACCGGACGATTTCTCTGAACTAATGAATGTTGTATCTGAGTTCACGTGTCCTAATTCCGAGAGGGAAGATAGCAAGAATCCGACGTTATGTCTCATTTGCGGGAAGGTGTTGTGTTCGCAGAGTTATTGCTGTCAGGAAGAGATACCTAAGGTGAGTAATCTAAAAATAAAGAAAGAAAAAACTTTATTTTGTAATTACACTACACGTACAACTAAATCTAAACAATTATCCAACTTCTTAAGCTGTAGTGTTACCAAAAAAAGAAAGAATTATACTCAACGTAATGTTGTGATGCCAAAAACATCACAACGCTGATTGGGTTAGTTCACTTTTCCCCATTGATTTTCCCCATCAATGGGGATTTGTGAACTTTTAGTTCACTTTTCCCCATTACTTGCTGATTCTGAGTATAATGGGGAAAAGTGAACTAAAAGTTCAAAAATCCCCATCGGTTTATAAATTTATTTTATAATGGGGATTTGTGAACAAAAAATTCACAAATCCCCATCAGTTTAAAACTTTTACTTCAAAATGGGAATTTGTCAACAAAAAATTCGGAAATCCTCATCAGCTCAAAAGAAATAAAAGGTTATGATAGAGATATTTTGTGGACGTACACAAATCGCCATCAATTTGACAGAGTTAGTTCATAACGGAGGTTGGTGGACGGAACAAATGTAACAAATATTTTAACACGTCCTTCTTAATTTACAAATTTGAAAATAACATTTGATTAAAAAATTGTGAAGATTTTCTGAAAACTACCTACATCAAAAATAAAACAAATATTGTATCTAAAATAATTGTTTAATCACAAAGAGTATTTTTTCTAAAATGATAAATTACATTAATACATAGTCAAACGTATTATTGGCTATGTTTGTAGATAAGTAAACCCATAACGTTAAAGTAATCACAGATTTAAAAATAATCAACTAGGTAGGTAGGTTATTAACAAAATGTGCATAATAATATCAAATTGCACACATATTGATCTAAAGTAATTTAACAATGTGCAATTTGATTTGCACATTTTGTAAATTACCTAGTCGATTAAGTATTACTGAATCTGTGATTTTATAAGTTACTTGAGATCAACATTGTGTGCAAGTTGATTTGCACATTTATTATTCTTGTGGAGGATATCTTAAAAAGCTCCCCACGCTTTTTTACAATGATATATTTTTATTTCCAATTTACACTATTCTTAACTCTCTACCGCATATAAACCCATATATGGTTCGCCAGTTTCAATTCGTTTTTTTCGCGTGATGATGCATGAACAAAAACTAAACGCATCCTATATTTAATCTGTAGCATTTCCGCTATACGAAAAAAATATAATTGTCTATGGTTTAATGTCAATAAGCTGAGATACCCTCACTTTACATGCGCGAGTGTAAAGTTCAACATAGTGTCAGAGAATTATTTTTTCAAAAACGTTTTTCTACTTAAAACAGGTAAGTTTCGTTCGATTAAAAAGTTTAATATATTGTTGTTATTGTTATATTTCAGGAATACATTATTTGTTTGTTAGTTTTTTACAAATACATATAATTTTGGGGGGCTTTTTCATGGAAACCATAAATGGTTTCGCATGCATGCGTGGACTTTTTGTAAAAACCATATATGGTTTTGTATGCGCTAGGCTTCTTTTGCATTTTATTCGCAATGAGCAAAGAATGTGTATGCTGGGTCTTTATATAATTTATTTGAGATCCAACCAATGGTACAAACGAATATTTTTTCATATGGTAGACATATTATTATGCTCGGATTCTATGGCGCAGAAACAACCCGAACACTTACATGTTTCTATTTGATTTGAAACAAGCTATTTCTAAACTTTTACGCAAATCTGGTAAAGCTGTAGTGGCACGAAAAAAGAGGACGTCCTATAAATATGAGCAGATATGAAACACCAGTGTGTTTTACAAGTCACGGAAGTCCTGCTAGATCCAATCCATGTACTCCAACTCAATTAAAGAAAGCGAGGAAAGTTCGTGCCAGACAAAATAGATCATATGCCCGAATGCCAAAAAAATTGACAATAATACCAATTTTGTGGCCAAAAAACCTACACAATATGTAGGAAGTGTAAAGTTTTTAGTGTTATAATGATAAGAGTAACTGTTTGTCAGCATTTCATGATTAATCGTATTTATGAAATGCTGAGAAACAGCATTTCATGAATTTTTTATTATTATTTTCGATTATTTCTTGTTTCATACGAAACCATATATTATGTCTGCATTAAAATTGGTTTGAATGCATACGAACCCATATATGGTTCCATTATTTTTTTTCAGTTGTGGTTAGTAGTTTTTTTTAATTTCAGTTTTATTACACTAAATTGTACTAAAACTGAAATTAAAAAAAAAAAATGCCTAAACAACCATCAAATATTTTTAGTAGAGAGTTAATCCAAAATTAAATTTTATTTTTTTAGGTGGATTTTCTATAAAAGCATGTTTGTTTTTTAACTAATATTTTTTCTAAAATGACAAATTACATTAGTACAGTTGGACTTAATATAGTCAAACGCATTATTGGCTATATTTGTAGATGAGTAAAAACATTACGTTAACGTTATATTAAATCGCAGATTTAAAAGTAAAAAACTAGCTAGGTAATTAACAAAATGTGCAAATCAATTGCACACATATTGATCTAAAAGAATAAAACAAATCTCAGAGATACAAGAATAATAAATGTGCAAATCAACTTGCACACAATGTTGATCTCAAGTAACTTATAAAATCACAGATTCAATAATACATAATCTACTAGGTAATTTACAAAATGTGCAAATCAAATTGCACATTGTTAGATCATTGACATTAGATCAACATGTGTGTAATTTGATATTATTATGCACATTTTGTTAATAACCTACCTACCTAGTTGATTATTTTTAAATCTGTGATTACTTTAACGTTATGGGTTTACTTATCTACAAACATAGCCAATAATACGTTTGACTATGTATTAATGTAATTTATCATTTTAGAAAAAATACTCTTTGTGATTAAACAATTATTTTAGTTACAATATTTGTTTTATTTTTGGTGTAGGTAGTTTTCAGAAAATCTTCACAATTTTTTAATCAAATGTTATTTTCAAATTTGTAAATTAAGAAGGACGTGTTAAAATAATTGTTACATTTGTTCCGTCCACCAACCTCCGTTATGAACTAACTCTGTCAAATTGATGGCGATTTGTGTACGTCCACAAAATATCTCTATCATAACCTTTTATTTCTTTTGAGCTGATGAGGATTTCCGATTTTTTTGTTGACAAATTCCCAATTTGAAGTAAAAGTTTTAAACTGATGGGGATTTGTGAATTTTTTGTTCACAAATCCCCATTATAAAATAAATTTATAAACCGATGGGGATTTTTGAACTTTTATTTCACTTTTCCCCATTATACTCGGAATCAGCAAGTAATGGGGAAAAGTGAACGAAAAGTTCAAAAATCCCCATCGGTTTATAAATTTATTTTATAATGGGGATTTGTGAACAATTTTCAGATTTTCAGTACAATCCTATTTTGAAGTTGGTTCGATTTGGAGTTGGTTATGATTTATCATCACTACATAGTATAAAACAAAGTCGCTTTCTCTGTTCCTATATCCCTATGTATGCTTAAATCTTTAAAACTACGCAACGGATTTTGATGCGGTTTTTTAATAGATAGAGTGATTCAAGAGGAAGGTTTATATGTATAATACATACATAATATAGCCGTGCGAAGCCGGGACGGGTCGCTAGTTTGATTATATTGCTAATGATTTGATGATGATGATGATAGAGAGAGACGCGGCCCGCCGTTAGCGTTGCTAAGCGCTCACTGCTCGTCCGCGGCCGTCTGACTTGGACCTAGATGGCGATGTGCGGAATGTCCTGCAATATTGATTGTGCATAATTTCTTAATTAAGAAACGATACCCATACATATACTGTGTGATACATATACTCAATTTGTCCTAAATGAGTCGTACCATCGTGTTATAGGGTCGCGGCGGTGGTACAGAGGTGGTGGGTGCTGCGGTGGCGCACTGCTCGCGCTGCGGCGGCGGCTCCGGCGTGTTCCTCCGCGTGCGAGACTGCGAGCTGCTATTGCTGGCTGCGCCGGCGCGCGGTGCCAAGCTACCCGCACCTTATCTAGACTCTTATGGAGAAACTGATCAGGTAATAAAAGTACACCGTGAAAGTTTACAGGCATGTATCTATACTGGCCATAAAAATAATCAACCCACTCTTTTAAAATTCGATAACTTAATTTGTTTATACGCTTGTTTATTGGTATAAACAAGAATTTAAGTAGGCCCCTGAAGTTGTTTTGAAGACAGGAGAGTATCGCCGGAGACCTGGATCTGTAAGGGCATGGTTAGTTTTAGAGTAGGGCTCCTTTCCTTCCAAACCTTGGGTGAATTTATATATTTGGCAGACTTTATAGAAACTAGACGATTTTACTAGGCGAGTTCCAACATGCACTCGGAATTAGTTTCTTCACTGTATGACCCTAAGATAAAATAAATGTCAAAATATGTCATCAGTTTAAAAAGGTTTTATTAATATGTCCTATATTACGGTCTATAGATCCCTGAATTATGGGACACTTGCACTATAATATGCAGTCAAGGTCAACCTCTTGGATAGAACTATTGATAAACTACAGGAGAAAACTACTTAGATTATTGTGGTAGGATTTCATGGGATGGTAGTGGAAACTGAGAAACTTAGAGTACTATGATTAATATATTATTTGTATATCAGGGTCTCCGCCGCGGCAACCCCCTACACTTGTGTCCGGCACGGTACGAGACGCTCCGTATGGTGTGGCTCTCGCACGGCGTGCAGGAACGTATCGCACGGGCTATTGACACCAATCTCCTCGTCACCACCACATGGCAGAACCTATGAACAACGTTAGGAAGGTTATATGGTCAGTACAAAGTATATTATAATAACTGCGCCCAGATGTATCACCTGCGTGAGTCCGAGATCAGGATAGAAGTAACCTATTTCCTTCTCCAAAGTCCCAAACAACAAAAAAATGTTCGAATTCCAAAAGTTGTTTGTTTAGGTGCACAGAAGTGGGCTACTTCTGTGCACCTAAACAAACCAACGGCTTGCTAGTATAATTACTAATAATCCTGTATATATGTTTCTTCCTCTTAGTGGGATCACCGCGTTAATCGACCACTTCTTTAAAGAGTAAGAAACATTAAGGTCTAAACACAAAAGATCCCACTGGGTCGAAGTGTTGCTGACTATGTCAGTCCCCGAAATAAGATAATCTTATTTTGCTTAAATAAAAGTTACTTTTGACCCGTGCTAATCCCGATCTCGTAGGAATATCGGGATAAATAATAGCCTATGTGTATTCCGGGACATACCAAGTTTCATCGCAATCGGTTCAGCAGTTTAGGCGTAAAAACGAAAAGACAGACGAAGTTACTTCGCTGAAATAATACAAACTCTAACTGCATCACAATAAAGTGCAATTCACCGTGCAGAGCTCTGCAAATAATTATCGATTTTCTTCGTTTACAGATGGAAAATACAGCGGCCGGAAGTGAACTCGAAATCTCAATTCGGGACCGAATCGACAAAAGTCGGTAGCAACGACTATTCGGACGACAGTCGATCGTTCCCTTTGCAATTAATAAATCGCACAAGTTAATGTAAAACATACAAATTTGTTATAATTAAAACTTTAAGCTCTTACAAAACGATTACGCTTACTCAAAAATAGGACTAGTTTCAGGCCTAGATAGATGGCACCAGCATCTTTACATTAGATTGTAAAAAAAATACTGAAAGTCTATGACCAGTTAAAATCGACGAAGTAATGACGCGGCTGTATGGGAGCACTCAGCAGTCTTTGCCTTCCCTAACCGAGTAAAATTAAAAAATATTATTAACTACAACATCGAGTCCCCTGGACTTATTTTTAGGATTCCGTACCCAAAGGGTAAAATCGGGACCCTATTACTTTACCGTTCGTATGTCTGTCTGTCACCAGGCTGTATCTCATGAAACGTGTTAGCTAAACAGCAAAAAAAATCACATGTTATGTATTTCTTTTGCCGCTATAACAACAAATAAGTACTAAAAACAGAGAAAAAAGTGTGAATCCAACTCACACTTGGCCGGTTTTTCTAGATGCCCTGGACTATTTTTTTAATTCGATATTTTTGTCTACTTTAATTAAATTATAGATTCTCTGGGCCAAAGACAACGATAACTATAAAGCCCGTCATTTATCAAGCAATTTGGGACTAGTTTAGAAAAATGGCGCAGCTAGTAAACTTCACTGGGTGTTATATCCTCCTAGTATATTAGGATAAAAGGTCACAGCTATTAGGAAATAGATTAACTTTAGAGATTTGACAATTACATGGATGATTGCGAGACAATAAAGTCTGTTATTGTTATTTGAGGCGCAAATAGGAGCCAAAAGCAAAATGCCCTTTTGTCTTATAACTATCTGAAGACCAATTCTCGTAAATAACATTGCTCAAATTACATTTCAATATCATTTCGATTGCATTTCGATCACAAATAATACCCTCAAAGTAGTTCAAAACACCCTCAAAGTTAGCTTTTTGTAGAAAAAAACTGACTTTGAAGGTATCTTTTGCAATCGGGATGATATTGAATATTATTTACGGGAATTGGTCTTCAGGGCTTCGCTCGCGTAAGTTCCGATCCCGTGGGTATTCCGGGATAAAACATAGCCTATGACACTCAGGTAACTCCAAACTATATTTCATATTAGGTCCACTAGTTTCGGAGATGACTCCTATAACTTTTTATATTATTAGTATAGATAGACGGAACCTCCCCGTGTGTAGATATTGCAATCATGCAAATTATAGGAAAAGTAGTACTCACATACATAACACTTAACAACAATTTTAATTACCTATCGGTGACAGGTATTTTACTTTTTGCTATATATTCGAGCTATTATAGCTCTGAAACCTTCGATACAATTTTATGAATATGCTGTGATTTTTCTTAGCTATGTTTCATGAGAGCCAAAAGTTATGAGAATATTTACATTTAAATTATAGTCATTATTTTCCCGGATCTTAATCGCATATTTTTTTGTACTGTGGCTCCTCGCAACCATGACTTGTAACACAGTCGAAACGTCGAGGTAAGAGAAATAAAACGCGATTAAGACCCGGGAAAATAATCTTATATATAAAAATGAATCGCAAAATGTGTTGGTAAGCGCATAACTCAACAACGCCTGGACCAATTTGGCCAATTTTTTTTTTAGAATATTCCATAAGGTACGAGGATGGTTCTTACGGAGAGAAAAAATTAAAAAATTGCCTGAAAATGTCTAAAAACAACACTTTTCTATACTCCATACCATACAAACGATTCGTAATAATACAAGTCAATAAGAACTTTAATACCATAACATAAAGTTCAAGTTTTAATGGAGAGGTGCCGGGAAGGCAAAACAATTGAGTGACGTATAAATATTGATGTCAATCGTGTCGCGGTGTTAGTTGCTAAAACGGCTGAACCGATTTGTATGATTTTTAACCCCCAACTCAAAAACGACGGGGTGTTATAAGTTTGACGTGTCTGTCTGTGGCATCGTAGCTCCCGAACGGCTGAACCGATTTTGATTTAGTTTTTTTTTATATGGCAAAACAACGTTTGCCGGGACAGCTAGTTATTACTATAAAAACAAATCGTGTGAGTTTAAAAATTTAATGTAAAGTTAATTAACTTGTGTTTATAAAATAGAGTTCCTTCAGTAGCTCGCGATTAAAGTATTATTTTCAACTATATTAAGGCTTTTTTGTAATCGTTTTGTTTTGTATCTAGAGTGCTGGTTAGATAAGTTTGCATGTTGCCGAAAGCTGAACTAATTCGGTGATGTTTTCCGATTTTAGGGTTCCGTACCAAAAGGTAAAAAAGGAAGCCTTTTAAGATCACTTTCTTGTCCGTCTGTTTGTCGTTAAAGGGGTACGCGTGAGATGTTCCTAGGTGATTACATTTGTTTAGAAACACCTTACGAATACCGAGTTATGATACTGGCATAGGAAATTCCCTTGCGGAAAGAGCATAGAAAAGCGAGCAAACTATTTAAAACTTTTGCTCTTTCTAATAGCGGCCAGCACAAAATCTTCAAAAAAGTTTGGCTGTTATGATTAAAACTTTATACCTCAAAAAACTACGAGCAAGCTTCAAAAAAATTGGTCAACAAAATGGCAGCTGTTACAGTGTTACGCCTGTATTTATAACGTTTAACAGTCGATACTCTCAAACGTTATAAATACGGCACACAAAATAACTTGTATTTATTGACATAATGGCGAATCGGTCGTGAAATATGAGAAAATAAAAATGCTTCCTTTGGTTTTATTACGTGCAAACTTATGTTACGAGCACTCTTCTCTTGAAATTTTAGTTTTGATTTTTGAGTGTCTGACAAATACGGCTTTCTGATTGGTTCAAAATATCAATGTAACATTTTGACCAATGAGAAATTAGGAAGAGCGTGAGTGTTTTGACAAATACTATCTTCTGATTGGCTGTCATAATTTCGACCAATCAGTAGATGGGGAAAGAATGTTTGTAATTGTTGATTCTAGGCTATGGAGCTACATAGAATAATACTAGTAATCGTGCAATCAATTAATATTTTAACAAAAGTGCGCGAAAATCACGCGTTAGAAGTCGAAATACTTCTACATTCTCAATTGTGTGCTGTTTTTTTTGTTTTCACTAATATTTGTTTAGCTTTTACTTTAAAATTATTGATTAGAATTGAAATTCGCCACTATATTTTTAAAGTACCCCATAGAATAGTGAGTACACTTACATATTGATAAATAAAACCAAATAATTAACTACAAAATATGTATATGAAATATTAGTATATTTCTCAAATAACATGTAGGTACCCGTATGTATTCGCAAAATAAAATAATATAAGTATTCTATCCATTATCTGGCACCCATATCACAAGCCTAGATGGCCCTGTGTAAAATGTCATACAAAAATTATTCATATATTTTACATAATATTTATTGTTATTATCTAATGGAGAATTTTCCTTAAAAACTGGTTCTTAGCGATCACTTCGTCTAGGAAAGCTTTGGAATCTATTTTAATCATGAAAATTCCCCATTTGCTTATAATAATGAGTTTGTATATAGTTAAAAATCGATTGTTAACTAAAAATTAGTTAAATTTTACGTTTAGATAGTTATTAAATTAACAAATATATTCGAGTATCGCTCTTACGTGGTTTTTATTCTGTGTTATATTAGTTAAGTATATATATTCTCTTTTATTTCTTTGAGCCATTTGCAGCAGAATTGCAAAATCTCAATTTTATTTACAGCATTAAATATATAAATTGGATCGGGCTTAAAGTTTTTACAGTACTAGATTTTGCCTGCGACTTCGTCTGCGAAGGGTTTGAATTTTCTAAATTGCCTTCGTTGTATGCATGCCAAAATTAAAAAGAAAGTCAAAATTGACTTTCATATTTTATCACAAATGTCTTTTAGATTACCCGTTAAACGTATTTAGGTAAATCTAATGAAAGCCGCCTTAGATTTAATAAAATCAAGATTTAACTGCAAATGGCCCTAAAACTTTTCAAATCTATTCATATTATTTTTCTGTTTCTGTTGTGTATTTTCTTTACTAAATCTGATACTTTGTTGGTTTATATCGCTAACTGCCAACGAAGGGTGTTCAAACTTCAAACGGCAAAATTCTTTAAAACAAAAAGTATGATAAAAATATGAAATTTAAAAAATATGTCATTGGTTGATACATATATTATGATCCTCGAAGGGGGTACCAGCGGGCCACCTCCCAACTGGCAGAAAAACCGCTCGGCGGTTTCTTCATACATTTGGATAGTGTAGAAGCCAAGTGATACAACTGATATTTTGGTCAAAACTGAGTTAAGTTTTAAAAATACATTAAAACTGTATTCGTATTAACGCATCGGATGCCAGCCTACTTCATCTAGGGCCCGATAAAAATGTAAGCAATTTTAGATTTTTTTTTTGTCCTATAATCTGAAAACATTACAACAATTCATTCAGAATCATAGACCTAATATGCAAAAACGCACTTGCAACTCCGTAAATCCGGGGCCAATGGTTCGGTCACAGAGCTGAATGGACCATAGAATTTGAGTTCGTAGTTAAGGTAGCATTTCTCTGGACTGGACACAGAAAAAAAAACCGCGTTTTGCTTCATATCTCGAATCTTATAGAAAGTCAGTTGGATCACTTGGCTTCTACACTAGCCATTTTTATGGCGCCATTCGTCTGCCAGTTGAGGAAACTAAATATTTCCTAATAAATAAGGAAAACTACTTTGTCATTATATAAATATTTGCTTTATTGTCAATACGAAAAAAAAACATCTTTATTTTCTGGTTATTTTATCACTAATATAAAGTTTAAAAAAAATAGTGGTTCTTATTAACCGCAGGTACCTTATAAATACTTTTCTATTTTTCTCTATATACCTGTGGAATCTATATATTAATTATTATATCATTTCAATATATTTATATTAGAGAAAGGTTGATATTGAATAATGTACCTTTCTCCTTTTGTATTAAGTGTCTGTCTCCTTTAATATGAGCTAATGGTGATAATGCCTTTGTCGGTCATATACTACCATTGGTTTTGAAGTGATTAAATTAAATACATTTTAGATCATATATTTTTTGTTTAATTTTTTTTTTGTTTTCCAGTAAGTTTGGTTGCTACTGGATCATAAAAAATCTCTAGTGGCCACGGGACGAAAAAATTGGCCGGTATACCCAAGTGAACACCAAGGGAAAGACGCGTATGTCCGTTTGTATTATGGAACCATTTCAAACAAGCTCAACCCCTTAACTTTAGTAGAGAAATAGCAGACTTCTTAGAATTGAAATAAAAAAAACCCTATCGTAAGTAGGGAAAAATAATTACCCACCGCACCGCTGGCTGGGGGCATGGTCGGAGGTACGGTGGGTCAGTAGAGACCGCTGGGGGCATGGTCGGAGGTACGGTGGGTCAGTAGAGACCGCTGAGGACATGGTCGGAGGTACGGTGGGTCAGTAGAGACCGCTGGGGGCATGGTCGGAGGTACGGTGGGTCAGTAGAGACCGCTGAGGGCATGGTCGGAGGTACGGTGGGTCAGTAGAGACCGCTGGGGGCATGGTCGGAGGTACGGTGGGTCAGTAGAGACCGCTGGGGGCATGGTCGGAGGTACGGTGGGTCAGTAGAGACCGCTGGGGGCATGGTCGGAGGTACGGTGGGTCAGTAGAGACCGCTGGGGGCATGGTGGTCGGAGGTACGGTGGGTCAGTAGAGACCGCTGGGGGCATGGTCGGAGGTACGGTGGGTCAGTAGAGACCGCTGGGGGCATGGTCGGAGGTACGGTGGGTCTACTATAAAAAACAACACAAAAATATCGTAACAGAATAATTTATTATATTTATTTAGGACTTATATTTAAAATACGAAAATAAATCTTAAAATTCTAATTAATGACTTCGAATAAATGCACTTACTTATATTGGCACGACAAAATACATGTTCCCGATCACAAACTTTCATTTATTACAAAAATATATTTTAATAACACAATTTATTGACATACAAAATGACTTAAAACTTAAATAAAAAAAACACGCTTTAATAAAAAATCCAACTAAAAAAATAGAAAATAAAATTTAATAAATTTGGATTAAGAATATTGTAAATAGTAAGCTTGTTACATTTTGTACGTGTCCTCTCTCACCTACCGTGAATCACTACATAGTATAAAATAAAGTCACTTTTCTCTGTCCCTATGTCCCTTTGTATGCTTAAGTCTTTAAAACTACGCAACGGATTTTGATGCGGTTTTTTTTAATAGATAGAGTGATTCAAGAGAAATGTTTATATGTATAACTAGCGACCCGCTCCGGCTTCGCACGACTATATTATGCATGTATTATACATATAAACCTTCCTCTTGAATCACTCTATCTATTAAAAAAACCGCATCAAAATCCGTTGCGTAGTTTTAAAGATTAAAGCATACAAAGGGATATAGGGACAGAGAAACCGACTTTGTTTTATACTATGTAGTGATACATGCATAATAGAGCCGTGCGAAGCCGGAGCGGGTCGCTAGTTACATATAAAACACATTGTGATGCTACACCTTCATTATTTTTCTTTTGCAATCAATGTAACACGCTTACTATTTACAATATTCTTAATCCAAATTTAATTAAAAAAAATTAGCTGGATTTTTTATTAAAGCGTGTTTTTTTAAGCGTGTTATAAAAGAGAAGACAAGGAAGGTAGAGAGGACAAGATGAATTTATTATAGACTAGCTTTTACCCGCGACTTCGTCCGCATAGGGGTTGAATTTTTTCAAAATCCTTTCTTATCGGATGCCTACGTCATACAAAGAACATACCCTCCAAGTTTCATGTCTCTACGATCAGCTGTTTAGGCTGTGCGTTGATCCGTCAGTCAGAACAAAGCATTTTATATGACTAGATAACGAATCACCGCGCAGCGCCCTTGGCGGTGATTGGTGAAATCGGAGTCACGTGATGATCCGCGCGGCCGATTCGCTAAACTAATAATTGCGTCCTCAGTGACCTTACCACGGAGTTGTTTATCCGTTAATATGATATGAATAAATGCATCGTAAATTCGTATAATACGAAAAAAATCTCCTCAAAAAAACAGTTGTTATTTACGAGACTTCTGACTGTTGAGTAGACGATGATGGGCCAAAATAACAACAGAGTGGTCTACCATAGGGACACGACCACGCGGCAGACCAAAGCGACACGATTTTGACTCCTAGAATGACTGGTGTGTAATACACATCGCGATCAATGGAATAAATAAATAATAATATAAATAAATAAATATTGCAGGACATTCTACACATCGCCATCTAGCCCCAAGCTAAGTAACTAGACTTGTGTTATGGGTGCTAGACAACGGATATACAAGAAATGTATATAAGTACATTTCTTTTGTAAATATATACTTATAATAAAAAGAAACAACCAGACCACAGACAAATATCTAAGCATAAATACTTGTCTGTGGCGGGAATCGAACCCGTATCCCTGTGCTTGGCAGTCCGGCATGGTAACCAAAACCATTGTGCCAATTGGGTCGTCATCGGAAGAAAGGTAGAAACCCCTTTGCCCTTTTTTAATTAGCTACACTAAATAATATTTGATCACCCTAAACAAAGATACTTACAGCTTTCAAGCTTTCTTTCTCGGCTCGCGTATTGGCTCATTCCAATCAATTTAAAGTTTAACAACTCGTGATAAGGTCAGGCTTTAAGAGAGCTTGTGGGCAAGACGTTTGAAAAATTGTATAAAATACTTCTCAGCTGTGGTTCAAAGACGGATTCTTCTTAAATATTTTACAGATGAACACACAAGTTCTGGTTATAACTGCCATACTTAAAAATACTTTTTTTTATTGTGTTTAATATACAGGATGGTCAATTTGAAAGAGGCATTAAGGGGAAGCTTTTTAAAATTTCTAGTACTACTCTCTAGTATTTTGTTCCTTATTTGAAACGAACTCTATATTATAAAAATTTTGATGAACATGATTGTTTTTACTACTAACACATATTTAGTTACATATTTAAAACGAGATATCAAACTCATGCACCAAACGCACGCGAAGTGAAGTAGTCCGATAGACATTCGCCTCTAACTATAAATTCTCGTGAAAATGGTGCTTGTACCAGCATAAGACAACAAACATGGTAATTATTCCGTTTTAAATTACTTTAGTAGCCTATGTTTTAGCGTTTCTGACAGCGAGCGGTTTAGTGCCCCCATTAAAAATGACCACCCTGTAACTGGATCAAATCCCATCAATGATATTTTGCAAATTTCTGTAAATATTTTTTCATAAACTATCTAAGGAATGTTGAACAGATTTTTAATAAACATAAAGAGATTTCTTGTTGTTTCTAACTGTATTGATTTTGATGAAACTTGGAACTTTGGGAGTAACATAGGCTACTTATTATCCCGATATTATCACGGGATCGGGAGTTACACGGGTGAAACCGCGGGGCATTGTTAATCCTAAATAGAATGATGTTTTAATCTTTACAATAAATATATTTTGACCTATTTACAGTCGAAATCAATAACCCTATCTTACTCGCTCCTGTCAGTCTCTGATATTATGTCTGTCCAATAAGTCCGAAATGGATATAATGCTATAACGACTTTGTAATCTTTGTTTGCAAATAAATTATATTCTAAACTTTTTAAACTCACACGATTTGTAATCGCGTAATTTTATTTCTCTTACCTCGACGTTTCGACTATGTTACAATAGTCATGGTCGCGAGGAGACTCAAAAATACGGGAAAATAATTACTATAAATAATATTCTATTCTATAAACAAGTACTTTTAGTCCGCTGTTCATCCAATTCGGACCGAAGCCTTCATATGGACGTGAAAATAACAGGAAAATATTCACGACCGACTGAAGCAAGTAAGATAAGATTATTGATTTCGATAGTTAATGATTTATTTAACTACAATTACATCTATCATTGGCCGGAGGTCTCTGTTGACGCGACAATGTAACCACACCGTATGAATTATCACCCTGGAATTATAAAAGAAAAAATAAATTGGGGAAAACTGAACAATTTTTTTTGGATACTATGAACATAAAGGCGATTTAAGGCTATTCAAGGCACTACAAGAGAGTATAAAAAATAATTACAATATGGTTACCTCCCGACGAATCTCCTGGGGGAGCATAAGGGATCCGCGAGGTGCTCGAATCTAATTTTAAATTAACGACCGTCGTCACCCCCAGTCCAGGGGATCCGAAGGGCGTGAAAAAATTCTTAACAGGGGGCACTGGAGCAGACATATGGGGAAATGCGCAAAATCGGATTTTTAAAAAGTGGAAAGTTATAGCAAATCATTCTACCGACATATTCACGTCAGTTAGCATCATTCTTATCTTTTTTAAGTAATCGGTTTGTTATTATAAGTGCTTTAAAGTTGATCGTGTGCATTTGAAATAATATCTTTAAGACAATTAAAGTTATCTAATTTCACGAAGGTTACACTTATATTGAAACGGCGAGTGAGGATCAAGGTCAGTACTACGTAAAATATAAATGAATATAACAGATTATGTTGTTTACTTAAATGCAAATTTATATATCTTTCTGGGTGCTTTTCAAGTTTATAAAAAGCTCTTATGAAATTGAATTTGCCATTTCATAGACACAAATCTGTAAGCAAAAGTAAAAGAGCTTTGTGCAAATTCAAAATACGAATCATTTTTGTCAGGAGTATCTTTTATTAACTTACTTTTAGATTTAACTTATTATTTAACTCAGCGGAAAAAGGATTTTAATTCGTAAAGAGAAAGTTTTAGTAGAAAAATTTTTAATTACCTCGACAGCAGCGACGCGTAGCGGCTGTTTGGTGTACAACTTGTGCGCGAGAGTCATGAATATAGAGTTGACTGTGTTGCATTCAGACTCTAGGAGCGCTGACGTCTCGAACAACTTAATATAACAGAAAATGTTTAATTAATAAAAAAAACATTAAGGCTTAGCTGTATGCTTCTATAGATGATCCAGTTTTCTACAGGATTTCAATTATCTATGGCCAGTTAAAATCGACGAAGTTTGTAACGAGGCTGTATGGGCTAATTAATCCTTTGCCACACTGAAAAAAGCAATAAAAAAGAAAAGAAATGGTTGTTTGGGAGCCAATAATGCACAACACCTATAAAACACAGCACTCTAATGTTCGCCCCTATAATGTCCGCCATGATAATTGTTAGCACCGTGTCAATAACTATCGGGCCGTACAATAAGGTGTCGCCAATTATCAGGGTGGTCATTTTTTGTCCAGGGTGATAAAACACAGACCTATATTGTACGGGCCTCTAATCTGTGACACCAGTGCTTACAATTATCAGGGCGGACATTATAGGGGTGTACAATAACGTGTCAAACAATATTTACACGGGTCAATAATTTCCGACACTATATTATACACCCTGATAATTAACAACACCTCGCTGAATGCCAAACTCATGCCTCGTTTGAAGATCGTTCGTTGGTTTAGTTACAAATTCGATCTTCAGTCAAGTCGCTCTGACGAGTGAGTGTTCTTTTTTAAGTACGGGTGGTACTCAATTTTTAAGTGAACTGTTACAGAACCGACATGGATAGGTTAGGTTCATGTTAGAACTGCGACCACAACGCACGAGCCGAGCGAGCGAAGCGAGCGGTGCCGCGGCAGCGGCCGGCGAGTGCCAGATCCAAATTCTATCCATGTTCGAACTTTTACATTACTGGTTAGAGTGGCTTTAAAGAATATAAGAAAAAAATTATATCTTTCAAAAATTAAACATCAAAAATAATAACCTAGTCAGTTTTTCTCCTCTAGTAGCATAGACTACTTGCCTACTAAACCTTCCTCAAACAAAGCATCAAGTGCATAGACAAAAGACCGTGGAGGATAGCACCAACTGACCAATAAGAGCGGAGATATCGTTTAGCCAATAGAACGGTGATCACAATTATTGTGCCGTACAATATTGTCTTGAACTGACTTTTCACAACCAACAATTGCACGACACCTTATTGCTCAGCCTGATAAAACACTGCACCAGTGCTTCCAATTATCAGGTCGTGCATTATAGGGGTGTACAAAATCGTAGCGAGCAATATTTACACGTCATGATAATGCACAGGCTGATAATGTATGACACCCTATTGTACAGCATGATAATTCCTAGCACGGTACGCAAATTATATGCCGTGCAATAAGGTGTTGGCAATTATTGGGTTGTACAATCCAGTGTCGGCCATTATAGTAACCCGGTTGTTTGACCTTGGAATTAGATCTCAGCGCCCGTCTATTGAGCGATTCGGAACTAGTTTAGATAAAAAAGGTTAGAGTGAAGGGCATTACAAATCGTCACTACATAGTATAAAACAAAGTCGCTTCCCGCTAACTGTCTGTCCCTATGTATGCTTAGATCTTTAAAACTACGCATGTTTTTAATAGATAGAGTGATTCAAGAGGAAAGTTTATAATGTATAAAACATGCATAATATAGCCGTGCGAAGCCGGAGCAGGTCGCTAGTGATTAAATATAGTTATCGAAACACTCGAAATCCCCCACTTATGATCCCCAGTATGCTAGCAACCGATTATCCAATCCAACCCCCTTGTTACACCGTGTATAATTGTTTTTAAATAGGTATGTTTATTTTATTTTCATTCTTTATATTTTCCCCCTTTGCAACCGTGTGATGATCCTTTAAGCAGTTACCACAGAGAAAAATGAGCAATCTACCAAGGTGACTTTGGTCGTTCTGCAATGTAAACAGTGGTTGCAGATCTGCAGTGTATCGCATGCTTTGGTCGCATTCTACGTGAGCCCTAACCCATGCCTATACATACCGGCATCCCGTATTTATCAGCTAACCGCTGCGCCGCAGCAGTAGCGAGCCGCGACTCTAACGTACCGCAGTCACACTTGTTGCCGACCAGCACGCGCGGCGCTCGCGTCAGTCCATGCGACTCTACCTCCGATATCCAACTTGATATTGACTGCAATAACAGACAATTGCTGATTACTGTTGTCTATCAATCTAACGGTTAAAACTATAGTAGTAGTCCAAGATCCTGCTTACCACCAGACCTTCGTGATTTTATAAAGGCTGAGAATTACGCATTCCTACAACACAACGATGAACGTTGTGTAATTATGAAGCTCCGACGATAGTGGCTTGGAGAGTTATCAGGTAGCAAGGCCAAGAATCGAACCTCTTAATTTTGCAGAAATAAATCCCCCATATTTTTGTACTAATCGATAATATTGCTAATAGTGATGTAATTCTCAGCTTTTATAAAATCACGAAGGTCTGCCGGGAGGCGGGATCTTACTCTATACCAAAACTCATCTTTTTGAAAAAAGTTATTCTACTAATATTATAAATGTGAAATTTTGTGTGTGTGTATGTTTGATACTCGTTCACGCTAAAACTACTTAACCGATTGCTGTGAAATTCGGTGTGTAGATAGCTGGAGACCTGGATTAACACATAGGCTATTCCCACGGGAACTTACGCGGGTGAAACCGCGGGGCGCAGCTAATCTATCTATCTATCTCATATATGTATATAAATTAACGTGTCACGTTGTTTGTGCACGATGGACTCCTAAACTACTTACCCGATTTTAATCAAATTTGCATACCGTGTGCAGTTTGATCCAACTTGAAAGATAGGATAGCTTACATCTTAATTTCGGATCGGGAATTACGCGGGTGAAACCGCGGAGCGCAGCTAGTTAATTATAAAAGGTTTTCCTCTAAACGCATCTCAAATGGCTATGTGGACGAAGTCCCAGAAAACAGTTGGTAATAAAATAAAAAATTGATCAGAAATTAAAGTGGTGCAAACCCATTTGTGACACAAAAGGTTGCCGATTCATTTCTCTGATATAGGAGCATGCATGATATAGCAGTATGTATTTATAGGTCAAATCAATTAATTGTATTTAATTACGGCCCATGAAATGATAAACATAATTAATTTAGATAATAAAGTATGGAATTTATGTGTCAGACAGGTATAGATAAGCGAAAATAGGTACCTACTTATTGAAAGAATTGTTATTAAGCTGTAAAAAAATTGTGTGTTTGTCATCTCTTTATGCAAAAACTATAGAACAAAGAAATATAATCTTGGACACCAAAAATTTTACCCTTCCCTTCAATGTTTCTTGTCTTTCCTCTTCATAATATTATATACTTACCTAGTTAAAGAAAAATATATAATAGAAGTATTTTCGGGGTCAATCTGAGATACAGACCAACAGACAAAAGGACAGTGAAGTCTTAGTAATATGGTCCCATTTTTTTACGCTTTGGGTACAGAACCATAAAAACATCATCTGAGTTGATAAGGCGTGCATAAATCAGTATGTAGATATACCTACTTACAAGAAAAGTCTCCGGCTTTGTGACATCATATACAATGACTACAGCATGCACATTCCTGTAGTAATGTTGCACCATTGATGTGCGGAATCTTTCCTGGCCCGCTGTATCCCAAAGCTGTAACTGTTGGGAAATCCACTTTTAAATACTGGTGACTTTAATATTTGTTAAGCTGGCAATAAGGGACAGAAAAACATATGGTGGGAGTCATTGAAGTTTTCTGTTTTGAATCATGCTGTATCTATAATATTTTTTAATTATAGGTACATAAACATGTTGTCACAATTTTCGACATCAATAATAACGACTCCGTGGCGCAACGGTAGCGCGTCTGACTCCAGATCAGAAGGTTGCGTGTTCAAATCACGTCGGGGTCAATTCTTTTTGCTGATATTTTTCAATGTCTGGCGCGACCGCTACGAAATGAGTCTCATCAGAATCGTAAAAAAACCAGTACAATTTGCCTAGTAAATGCTACACGGAGATCATTAATTATTCTATTTAGCTAGGGAGCACTGAATCTTACCTTTATATCCTCATTGCCAATTTTAATAGTCTTTTCCCTGAAGTCTACTCCAATAGTTGCTTCAGATTTGTCTAAAAATTGGTTTTCGCAAAAACGATAAGTAAGACACGTTTTTCCAACTCCGGAGTCTCCGAGCACAATAATCTTGAAAACTTTCTTCTGTTTGAGGCCCGGAATTTGCTGACTGGACTCTGACATCTCTTCTCCGGTAATTTCGGCAGTGAACGTAAATAATTTATTATTTTTGTTTTACAAAATCGCGAAAAACTTTGTTGACAAATTTGATAAATGCAGCCAATTTAAACTGATCATTGGTAAATTTTCCACTGTCAGAAAAAGGAGAACACTATACCAGATACGCCCTTGTAGGAAAGAGGGGTAAAGTAAAATCCAATTTATTTTTATGACTATTTTCATTTCGTAGGGCTATTTCTGGATAGTTTGACATTAGACTACTAGTACTGCCAGTATAAAATATTTAAAACTACCATTCGCTTACCACAAAGTATAGTTAAATTTTCGCCTTATTTTCGCAATAAAATAATATTCTTTATAAGGCTGGGCGCATACATACTTTTTCCGCATACGGTTATAGCAACGCATTCGGAATCTCCTTAGATCATTGAATTCTATCATATCATACTAATTCGGTATTCCGCGAGCCTAGCGCACACGTACGTTACAATTATTTATCCTACAGAATATAACCTGCCAGTTCGACCAGGCAGCAGCGTTGCGAATTGCACGACAATGGAGGTTGACGATTTATTGACAATTGCACTTCTGTTATATACTAGAGAATCTGCGATAGTCAATTTTACTAAGAAATTATCAATTTATTATTTTAAAATAAGCGCAATTTAAAATAAGGAGCAGTGGCGCGATTCCGATTCGTAATTTCCGTACGTGTGCGGTGGCTGATACAAAATATATAGAAACGCTACGTTTTAACGCTAACTTTTTAAACTCACACGATTTGTATTCATAGTAATTATTTTCCCGGGTTTTAATCGCGTATTTTTTGTTTTTTATTTCTCTTACCTCGACGTTTCGACTATGTTACAATAATCATGGTCGCGAGGAGACAAACAAAAATATACAAAAAATACACGATTAAGACCCGGGAAAATAATTACTATGACGTCGTAAGATTTTTTTTCCGTACGGTCTCTCCGAACGCAAGGGCTAGCAATCGAAACGTACGTACGGAATGGACTCCGTCCGAAAAAAAACGCACGTGTGCGTTTACAGAGCATTTTGTATGATTTGACGTATTCGGGAATCTGAATGCGTTCCATAACCACATACGGAAAACGCACGTTTGCGCCCAGGCTATTACTGGTTTACTCATACAGCTCTTGGCTCTGGATACTGTTCCAGACACGAACGAAATTAAAAACCCACGTTAACCACCAGTATATGCATGCATACGTTAATGATACGTTAGCTTCGCGCACCGCGCTTATATGTGAAAACATAGTGTTTAGTTCGTTGATTTTTAGGTACTTTCTTTACACTTTATATTTTATTCTTTTTACGAAAAAAAGTCTTAGGAAAAATAAAGCTCAACATTGTGGTAACATCTTGGTAGCTTTTTAACGAATGTGACATCATGGTAGGTTTTGGTAGTTTTTTAGAAATGTCGGTCGGATGAGGTAGCTAAGTTGAGATTTGTAACTGTTTTAGCTAATTTTCTAGAATTATTTAGTAAAATCGTCGGTGAAATTCAATTTGAAATAAAGATTAACCCTAGAACAATCGTTCTACCCTCTTTTAAGATTGTAAAAACGTACCATACCGAAGATTGGGCCCGAAGTCCTAACCTCTTCCAATCAGAATTAAATTCTTGTGAAGTTAAATTTCTCGAGATTACGATATAAGAAAGTGTTGTTTACATTCCGCGAGGTATTATGGTGTGCGAATAAAGTTAGTTCATATATTGAATATTAAAAGTGACCGGTGAACGCGGCGGAAGATGTGAAATTCGGTTTCTGTGTAAAATGTGTATAAATCTGTGTAATTTAATTACCAAGTGTTATTGTGGTGTTTGTGGTCGAATGCTGCGATAGGATTGCCATGTCCAGACTAGTGGACTACTTCGTCATAGTGGGATTTGACCACGAGAAGGAAAGTGAGTATTCTTTGGCTGGAACACAATAGATTCTTACATTTAGTACCTAACACCGCTAGTATCAACTGAGGCGTAACCTGAACGTTATCTAAATTATTTGAATAGACAAACGGTAGTAATACCTACCTGATGATGTATAATAATTGTGTACTTATCATAATTTATAGCAATTATCCTATAATTACTTCCACTGGGCACACAATTTTAATAGGCACTTATTGAAATTCATTTACATACCTATTGCCTTGTTACTATAATATCTAATGAGAATATAAAATATTCTAATTAGATTCAAAACAAAAAATAATACAAAACATTTTTAACTTTAAACAAATTTACAGATACTTTGGCAAACTAATAAATCAAATCAATTTATTTGGGGCCAATACAATCTTCTTTCTCCTTCAATAGCCGTCATCACTTCATTCTCACCCATATCCTGTCTGACGCAATCCATCCATCTTTCTTAGGTCCTCATCTTCCTCTGCATCTCTCTACTATCATACTCATAACTCTTCCAGTCACATGTCTCCTCCTCTTCACATGACCATACCAACTCTTCCCTTTCTATAACTGGCACTACTTTCAATTAAATCATAGAATTGTTTTCAATAGGCTAACTGTAATCTCATATATTAGTCAGACTTCATCAAAATCACCCTGATGTTTATTACTAGTCCAAATTGTCTAAATTGGGATTTTTTTGTATTCTGATTCCTGAACGCGGGAACCTATAATTGGCTCTCCGTTTTTTATTATATAAGTCTACTTTTTGTTGAAGCTGTTGGTTCTCCCAATAAATAAATAAATAAATAAATAATAAATAAATAAGTCTGTGCATACCAAATCATGTTTTTGACTTAATTAAAAGTAACTGAAAGGTATAACACAGAGCCCACCATCCAGAGCTTGCATGGATACTGCTGAAGAGCCAGCCGTGCTGTTTTTGCACTGAACTGATTCTGATGAAACTTGGTATGAAGATACATTGGATAATTAATTAACTAGTACCTTATTTTTACCATTTAAGCTTATTATCTCAGCACTGTGGCATGCACCATGTGTGTGATTCCTTAATTAGTTAAAAATCATGTTCCCAATTCTGGTTTGAACCATAACAGTAATAGTAACAGTAATAATAGTAATAGATTAGTGCAGGAAAAAATGTTTCTCTTTTTTAAAACTCCTTTTCTTATACTGCAATCTGTCACACTGAGGACATTCGGCGGTAGATTTGACAATTATGTATCTTTTCTGGCATGAGGAGTCATGGGCCATCTTCACTACATAGTATAAAACACAGTCGCTTTCTCTGTCCCTATATCCCTATGTATGCTTAAATCTTTGAAACTACGCAACGGATTTTGATGCGGTTTTTTTAATAGATAGAGTGATTCAAGAGGAAGGTTTATATGTATAATACATGCATAATATAGCCGTGCGAAGCCGGAGCGGTTCGCTAGTGATCCTATATGATCCAGTCGCATGATAATAGCCAATCTTTGGTGTTATTGGTCTTGTGGCATTCTGCCCTTTAGTCTTTGTTTAGTAATATAGGGATTCATCAGTGGTTTGGATGTAGTGTGATACGACGCAAGAAAAAAAGTAAAAATAAATCCTTCAATGGATTAATTTTCTCACTGGATAAGAGTTAAAAATTAAAAACTAAATGGGGGTGATATATTATGTAGAGTTCCAGACTCGTAGCTCTCGTAGTTCAGAGATTTCTTGATCAGACTTTTTTCTTTTATATACTAAAACCTTGCATAAAATAGTAGGCACAGCAATCAGCCTTTAAAATAGTCCCGAGTCTAGAATCTAAACTGAATTGGTTTCTAATTCATACAGCCTTGTGTCATGAATATAGATTCATTGAAAACAATAAAACATTCAAGTTTTATTAATTTATTTTCAAACAGATATAGTTGACCTAATTATTTGATTTATCTGCTTTACGCACCTGCATACCTGCTGCATTGGGTGCCTAATTAAAATTGTTAATTATTGCATAAAAAATCGTTATTAAGTGTACTCAAATGTATTATGGTACAGTCGGCTGCATAATTGAAGCCCCCGGTAGAGTTCAAAAACTACTATTATTGGCATGTTTTCATTCTAATATTTTTGTTTGATAAATTAATGAGTTAGAAGACATTAAACTTTAACTAAAGTAGGTGGCATAGAATCTTGCTTGTGTTGAAAACATTCTTATAACCGCCGTTTTGGAGCTCTACGGTGGGTCTGCAATTATGCAGCCGACCATACCTTTAGATTTTGAGGCCAATTTGGAAGTGATTGCATTAGCACGGGTTCCCAGGGGCTAGTTAGCACCGTGCACTCACCAGCATGTATTGGACAAGCGTGGCAGGTTGCAAGTCCAATCCACACTCCCCTAACAATAATAAAATACCCTCAAATTAGCTCAAAATACCCTCAAAGTTGGCTATTGGTATTATCAAGAATATTTTTCGTAATCGAAATGCAATTGGAATGATATTGCAATGTAATTTGAACAATGACGACCCAGTTGGCACAATGGTCACCATGCCGGACTGTCAAACACAGGGTTTCGGGTTAGATTCCCGCCTCAGACAAGTATTTATGCTTAGATATTTGTCTGTGGTCTGGTTGTTTCTATGTATTATAAGTATATCTAAGGTATTTACAAAAGAAAAGTATATAAGTAGTATATCAGTTGTCTAGCAACCATAACACAAGTCTAGTTACTTACCTTGGGGCTAGATGGAGATGTGTGGAATGTCCTGCAATATTTATTTTTTAATATCATTTACGAGAATTAGCCTTCTGGACAATAACGAATCATTTGGCACCATGACTTTGTCCAGGGGTGGTTTTAAAAGCTGCTGCCCAAGGCCTACTACCGCTAAACACACAAATGACCAAATCAACCTACCCAATATTTCTAGCCCATCCTAGCCGAGCCTACCAATATTTTTCCTTTATACCCCACAAATCAAGCATTAATAGGTAATCAATACACAGGAGCAAAGCTTAATAACATCAGTAATGAACTCTATAATGCCTGCCCTTAATGTGATTGACCTATTTTATAAGCTCACAGTCTCTACCTCGCCTTGGTATTTGGATATTTATTACAACTTCTTGTTTTCTATTCTAATACTAGCTTTTACCTGCCACTTTGTCCGCGTTAAGAGGAATGGATACGAGGGGCTTTCTCCGTACAAACTATTACAAACATAGTCGACTGTTTTCTCCCTGGATAATGACACTATAGAGTAAATATTTTTGGTGCATAAAACTTATAACTGCCATGCCCCTATTTCTTGTTTTTTTTATTTTTTTTAGAAAATGAAATAACCAAAACGTAGGGGCCAGGGGCATTGTCATGGCAGTTATAGGTTTTATGGCACAAAAATATTTGTGCTAGTGTCATTATCCAGGGAGGAAACAGTCGACTACGTTTGTATGGAGAGAGCGCAGGTACCCTTTCACTTTTTTTATCGGATGCCTACATCATACAAAGAACACACCCTCCAAATTTCAATCCTTCAATCAGTCAGGACAAAGCATTTTATCTATACTAATATTATAAAGACGAAAGTTTTGATAGCTTGTTTGTTTGCATTGAATAGGCTCCGAAACTACTTGGCCGATTTTGATAAAACTTGGTATGAGGATACATTGATTCTTTGGGAGCGTCATAGGGTACTTTTATCCCGATATTCCCACAGGATCGGGAGTTACGCGGGTGAAACCGCGGGGTGCTGATATAATATAAATAATAAAAAATAAATATTGCAGGACATTCCACACATCGCCATCTAGCCCCAAGCTAAGTAACTAGACTTGTATTATGGGTGCTAGACAACGGATTTATTTTTCTTTTGTAAATATATACTTATAATACATAGAAACAACCGGACCACAGACAAATATCTAAGCATAAATACTTGTCTGAGGCGGGCACCGAACCCGCGACCCTGTGTTTGGCAGTCCGGCATGGTGACCATTGTGCCAACTGTGTTGTCGAATATATGTATAAGTACAAATGAAATTAGGATAATGTATCTTTTTAGTAAGTACTTACTTATAATAATACTAGCTGCACACCTTGGTGTTACCTGCGTTAGTGTCTCTTTAAAAGTGGTATTGATTTCCTACAAAAAATAGGCTACAAACAAGTCTGGTCTGGGGTTATAATAATTCATCAACTTTCCTTTCAATACCATATAAGTCATATTATTATTTTCTGAAGTTGGCAACCGTTCTCGGTTCCGTGCGGCAACGCGGCCGCTTAAAGAAATTCAATTCATAAAGAATGAATCACTATGTATTAATTGACATTCAAACATGAACGCTTTGTTGTCGATCTTGTTGACGTAATAAGCTATTTATTAGAGTACGGGTATGCCGAAGATGCATTGCACATTGACATCGCACAAGTTGGTATGATGCAGGGCGGAGCTAGCGAGACTGGGCGCGGAGACCTTGATTTGAACATTAGATGAACTAGCCTGCGACTTCGTCTGCGTAGAAGTCTAAAACAAACCAAGGAATCACGTTGTCCCATACAAATTTTGCCCTCCTTTTTCACCCTCTAAGGCCTAAGGGATCGAAATTCGGAAAACCCTTTCTTATCGGATGCCGACGTCATATAAAGAACATACCCTCCAAGCTTCAGGTCTCTACGATCAGCGGTTTAGGCTGAGGGTTGATCCGTCAGTCAGGACAAAGCATTTTATATGTATAGCCGCGTCCCACGGTTTCTCCCGCGTAAATCCCGATCCCGTGGAAATCTCGGAATCAAAAGTAATGTCCTTCTCGATCTCCTAAACTACCACTACGCCGATTTTTAATCTAAATCGGTCCAGTCATTTGACCTTGAAGAAGGAACAAAACAAATACTTTGGTGTTTATAATATTAGTTAGAAAATAATGTGTATCGCAGCGGTGCATCTTTACACATGCGCGTGCGCCTCTATTTCCATACATTTGTTTTACATGGAGTGTCATGGAGGTGACATGACTTTTAAGGACGATGATTTTACGTGATAACGGCGTAATTAAACATTGATGAAAATACGTTGCTAGAGTTACCTTGTCAATAACGTGACACTTTTTTGTAAGTGCAGTACGGTGTTCATCGACGTGACGTTATAACGTCAAAAACAATTAAAATAAAAGTCTGTCGGTTGGCGATATCGATAATAGAAAGCAATAATTGTAAATAATTATGAATACAAACACAAAAGATAAGGGCCATAATACTAGGGCGTCCTCCTTCGACATGGTGGACCAGCATGACAAAACTCCTTGAGAAGGAGCAATTACCCGGCCCGACAACCCTTGACAGAATGTCTTGGCGCCGTGAGATAAGGAGATTACTTAAAGTGGGATAAGGCACGGAAGAAGAAGAATTGTCTTAGGGGCCTTTACAGAAATTAATCATATAGCTGACTGTGAATCAGTAAATGTTTATATTGTGCTCGATCTATCGTAAATATTGTTAGAACGGTTTCGTAACGGTAATCGTCCGGTTTGTAATACCTGTTGCATGATACCTAGCTTGCATTCGACGCCGATCTATTCACTTTCATACACTTTATGGGCAATGGAATGCACCACTGTAGATATCTTCTTCATATATACACTAATTACTACATAGTATAAAACAAAGTCGCTCTCTCTGTCCCTTTGTCCCTATATCCCATCGACCACTACCATCGGTTATATGATCGATGCTATATCCCTATGTATGCTTAAATATAAACCTTCCTCTTGAATAACTCTATCTATTTAAAAAAACAGCATCAAAATCCGTTGCATAGTTTTAAAGATTTAAGCATACTTAAGGATATAGGGACAGAGAAAGCGACTTTGTTTTATACTATGTAGTGATACATGTATAATACAGCCGTGCGAAGCCGGGGTGGGTCGCTAGTAATATATAAGAGGAACGATTTTTTTTGTTTGTTTGTAACGAATAGGCTCCGAAACTACTGGACTGATTTCAAAAATTATTTCACCAATAGAAAGCTACGTTGTCAGGCAATAATATGTATATTTAAAAAAAAAATAGGGATCTGTATTTTTTATATGGCAAAACAACGGTTGCCAGGACAGCTAGTGCTTAATAAAGTATGGTCTAGTAATGGCGCACATTATTAGTAGAGTCATTATGCGCTCACACCAATAGTTTTGGCATTTTAAAGCACAAGACTGTAACAGTTTTACAGTAGATACCTCGTGTTTCATTCCGAAGGTCGTAGATACGAATCCCGGCTGACCGAATGAATTTTTCTTAGGAAAAATTATGTGCGCTAATTGACATCACTCGTTGCATTGGGCATTGCATTGCTGATAGAAAAGAACTGATTAACAAGTTATTTTCTCTGGACATGGTCGACTAAGCTAGGGTAGTAGGTGCTGGACAAGCCTACTCATCCTCACGCAAAAAGGACGCAACTAAAGAGGTTGCGGAAAAAGTCCGCATACAAGTACAAGTGTTGTACAAATGAAGATATCTATCTATTCCTCAAGGATGTGCGTGAAATCAAAGCACCACCACGTTAGTGGCTTAGGTAATTTGTAAGAAACCAAGGAGCAAGTCGGTTAAGTAACATGATATGGTACCTGCTAACCTTCCGTGTGTGCTAAGAAATGTGATACGTAGCAGTTTCTTATCTTACATTTGATACTTTCAGTTAGCATTGAACAGGGATAAGTAACTTAATTACTACGCAAGTAATCTAGTACAGTCTCAGTCTTTACAGTCGAGCAAATTTTAGGTAGACCCCTAAATTGAGGACCATTAAGGCCTATCCGCACAGCTCAGTGACGACACAGTGCCGGCACAGTGCCGTACCGTGAAAATGATATTGTTGCATATTTTTTGTACTAGGCTAGTGACAGTGACGTTCAGTGATGTCAGTGATGCACTGTCACTGACGAGTACGGATAGCCTAGTATAAAAAGTATGCAACAATATCATTTTCACACACAGATGGATACGTTACGGTACGGCACTGTGCCGGCATTGTGTCGTCACTGTGCTGTGCGGATAGGCCTTAAGACGTCGATGTCGCCCAATTTAGTTTTTATTTTTTACCTATGTATTTCGACTAGCTAGGTAAGGGCCCGTAACAAATTTCTAAACTTTTGCTTGCGCCGCGGACTGAAAACGTTTGGGACCCTTCATTTAGACAACAGTCATATTTTTCACTAGCTGCGCTCCGCGGTTTCACCCGCGTAACTCCCGATCTCGTGGGAATATCGGGATAAAAAATAGCCTATAACCTTCCTCGATAAATGGACTATCCAACACAAAAAGAATTTTTCAATTCGAACCAGCAGTTCCTGAGATTAGCGCGTTCAAACAAACAAACAAACAAACAAACTCTTCAGCTTTATAATATTAGTATAGATTGCTTTGCACCCTTTTACTAAGACTCCAATGTCTGTCTGTCAGTCACCAGGCTGTAGTTCTCTCATGAACCGTAATAGCTAGACAGTTAAAATTTTCACAGATGATTTATTTCTGTTGCCGCTATAACAACAAATACTAAAAACAGAATATAATGATACGGAACCTGTCGTGCGAGTCGCACTTGGCCGGTTTTTACAAATGCCCTTTATTTAAATTAAAAAAGGCACCCGCAAAATTCCCTCCGGCAAGTAATTTGTAAATCTATTGGGTTACCGAGGCGCGACGCGCAACGGAGACGTGCCCAGCAATATGCATGGTGTCCCCGAAACGACGCAACTGATGAATGCGTAATTATAGGGTGGAGGACACTCAATGACCGCGTAATATCAACATTTTTGAATATTTTATACTTTATTCAGTGACTGCTAATCAAGTCTACGATGATGAAGATTGCTGTCCACAAAATAACACTTGTTTAGAAAGATATACTTTGTAGTATAAGTTTTGTATTTTATTCATTTTTTTGTTAAATGTGTGAATTTCTTTGGAAGACACGTTTTATCTACTAGTCTAGTCAGGGAGGCAGTGCTGTAACGTACAGTATGCGTGATATGTACAGTCGGCTGCATAATTGTAGCCCCCGGTAGAGTTCGAAAATGACTATTATTGGAAGTTTTCATTCTAATAATTTTTGTTTGATAAATTGATAAGTTACAAGACTTTAAACTTCAACTAAAGCAGGTGTCTAGAATCTTGCTTGTGTTGTAAACATTCTTACAACAGCCGTTTTGGAGCTCTACGGTGGGTCTGCAATATGCAGCCGACCGTACACTATCACTTTGCTACAATAATACTATAAACAAGTATTGGAATTACGACCTTCTTTTTATAGACGTTACCCACAAACATAAATACTTGAATTAAAATAGGTACTTAAACTAATTATTATTTTCAACATGTTAGTTATGTATTTAGTTGTGTTTGTGGTATAAGCCGCCACCCGCTACACCAACCGACGTGGGTTTGATCCGCAGGTTACGTTTTTATAATGTTCAAATAGTGCTGCAAAGGATTGTAAACGTTACGGTGGGCAGAGACTTTTGACCGTTGATTGTACTTAAAGCTCAAATCTAATTACTACCTATTTGGGTAGAAAAAGAAACGTAAGATTACGCAGGGTTGAAAACGGATGTTATTTTTATGTCCGTTGGTTGAAACCGGATGCTACCGATACAGTGAGAGTTTCACAAAATCCCTTTGAATATTTTTGGTACATTTACTGCTTCTAATCTAGACCAAGCAGATTCGAGTATGTGTGTTCACGTCATGAGTCAGCATATAGAAAATGTAATTGATAATAATCAGCTAATTCAAAGGAAAGCAAAAATCTATTGCAAAGCGAAATAAAACTAGGTTAATCAATTATATGAACTAGGTAAGTATCGATTTATGATTAGCTAGCAGAAATCCATTGATACGAACTATAAATGCTAAAGAGTTATTTACTTTTGACTGATTTATACGTAAAGAAGGACCTTTTTTACAATTGATAATTCAGCGTTTGACCACTATCACTCGTTTGATGTTAGGTGACGATGATTTAGACGCATATACACAAAACACCAACTCGAGATTTTGTGGTGTTTTGCGGATAAAATACCAACTACGCACTATTCCACAGACGCAAAACACCACCTTGTAATTTTTTTACCACCGATGTAGGGTTGCGGCCTAATAAGTTGTAGCATGCGCCCCTAGAAGATCACTGTTCACTCGCGATTTGAAGACCCCTAAGTTATACCAAAGACAGACGCAGGGAACTGATTTCAATCCTTTGCTGTACGAATAAGGAATGACGAGCTATTGTCTATTTCGAGGTACAGGGTAGTGAGAAGAAAAACATTGGCTAGTATTTACGTGGGTGAAAACGTAGGGCACAGCTAGTATGAATTTACCTGGTTTAATATCGATCGTATTGCAAAGTAGCTTTCAATCAAAACAAATTTAATTTAACACAAACACTTAGGGCCATCAATTTAGTACTTCTATATCAATGCTTAGGGCTTATCCGCATTGCGGTTTGGCGAGGTATTAGTTTATAAGAATAATGTTTAGGTACCAGTAGCGAGGGGTCCATACAACTCGTTTCCTTATCTGCTTACCTTTTGTTGATTTAGGTGGGTTCTTCACACTCACAAAAAAAATTGGGTCTATTATTCTTATTGTTTTATCGGCTTTTAAATAAATAAAAACAAGGGCCAAGTGCGAGTCGAACGAAGGGTTCCTTACCATGTTGCATGCGAGCCCCACTTTTTTACCTGTTTTTGGTATTGTTGTTATCTGTGAAAATTTCAACAGTCTAGCTATCACAGTTCATGAGATACAGTCTGGTGGTAGACACCGGAGTCTTAGTAATTGGGGTACCGTTTTTACCCTTTGGTACAGAACCCTAAAAAACGTTGAAACCGATAAAACATTTTGTAACTTAGGGATTAAAGAAGGTAGGTGAATAGGGCTTAGATTAGGTCCCTACAAGTTTCCCAGGGGAAGTAGTTGTATGTGCAAACAGTTCCTACTTCCTCCTGGATTACGGTGAAGAGAGGGACACCGAGGAGTTTTAGTGGGTAAACCTCTGGCCGCCCACCATCTCAGGCCAGCAGGGAGCCCCACACATCCCCGCCGCTCCCCCCGGAGCGGTGGGGCGGTGCATAAGGCGCATTTCTCCTCGATAAAAAAAAAGTCCCTACAAGTTGGTGGTGGTTGGCGATTGCGGCTAAAAATCCGCGTCTTATTTGTGTAATGTGTAAAACACAGTTTATGCGCGATTTTATTCCTTAATGCGAACTAGGCCACGTTCAATTCCATATTACTAAGGTAAAGACGCAATGAATAATCATATTGTTTTTCATATCGGACCACAGACCCACTTGTCATGATGTCACGACAAAAGATACACCGCTGCTGCTATTCTGACTGTAGTTTGAATGACTTTTACTAGTTAGTAGGTATACCTACCCAACATTTGTAAAGAATCGGCTGGTCAATATTTATTGTCTTGTGTATGTACTTACCTATTTAAGCTGTGACTTATATTTCTTAGCTTTGCTAGATTGGTTATTAGCTATTAAATAGGTGATGATAGGACAGAATGTACTAGATTATACAAAAATCGGTATCATTATTTTAGTATTTGTTGTTATAGCGGCAACAGAAATACATAATCTGTGAATATTTCAACTGTCTAGCTATCATGGCTCATGAGATACAGCCTGGTGACAGACAGACGACCGGTCGGACTGTGGAGTATTTCTTAGTAAAAGGGTCTAAAAATGAAGTCAAAGTCTACCTTGCTGAAAGTTTTTTTTTAATTCACATGTCATCAAGACTTTCATTATAAGGTAATGACAATTCCTTTATTAATTGTGCATCATTGACTATAAGCTTACCGGCTGATTGCAAGTTCGATTCCCGTCTCAAACAAATAATTACTTTGTTTGATTTGTTTTGGGTATAAGTTTTTTATTAGATGGCATTGTTATAAACCTGGTTACAAAAGTAAAGCTCGATATTTGTTAATGCGATAGAAGGTTCTAATACGGTCACCTCTATCTAAATCTAACCGCAATAACTTCAGTCCCGTGAAAATGGTGCTTGTTACAGCATCGAAATATCGAGCGCTACAAAATTAAAACAATAACACAGTTACATATTCGTGTACATCTCAGAATAGCACATAATAACATAACAATTATTGTAACGGTACATAAATGCAACAGATTCATTCATTCATGACATAAATATCTAATTGCAAAGCAACATGCACACAAACATAATATTCGATTTGTTCGTATTTACGCGAATGAATAATTTATTTAATGGCTACATTTATTATTTAATCGAAAGTAGAAAGTTTGATGAAACCAGATATGGAGATTTAACACGGGTAACAAATGTTCTCTGACGGTATCTGACATTGGAAAGAATAACTTCAAACAAAAATTACTTATTTGCAAGGAGGTTAGGTCCTTAAAATTCAGATGCTGATGATGAAAATGAAAAACACGTGGACGAACCAGGCTATTTTGCGTAAAGAAAGCTGTTATAAGTCATCCTTAGAAATGGAATATTCAAACCCTACGTGGACGAAGTCGCTGGCAATAGCTAGTTAATAAATCAAAAGTAAAGGGGTTATTACACTACACTGATTCAGGGTCCCTGAATTTAGGGTGGTTAGGGATCTTATTATTTACCTCGATTATTACATTACACTAAAAAGGGACCCTAACTCAGTCGGACAGCGAATCTAGGAGCGGTTTGACACCATGCCACAGGTGGCAATACAGGTATTAACAGAACATCAATAAAAAAAACGTACATACAACCGAATTGAGAACCTCCTCCTTTTTTTGAAGTCGGTTAAAAAGCAAAAAAAGCGGTTAGGGAGTAAGGCGGCTCTGACGCACTAATTAGGGACCCTTACTGCCTAACTCTTATTACACCTCTCTTAATTAAGGGTTAGGGACCCTGAATCAGTGTAGTGTAATACCCTTTTACTGATAGTTAATCAATTAAGATCTGTCCTAAGTATATTTCAACATTGGAATGGTCCACCTGGCACCTGCCACCAGCCAACGACCCGGTCGGGTCAAGGCCGACTCCATTCCCACTGATCTAGAACTCTGGTACCAACATCACAAGTTAACCAATATACAAGACTAGCGACCCGCCCCGGCTTCGCACGGCTATATTGTGCATGTATTATACATATAAACCTTCCTCTTGAATTCCACTCTATCTATTTAAAAAAACCGCATCAAAATCCGTTGCGTAGTTTTAAAGATTTAAGCATACATAGGGATATAGGGACATAGGAACGGTGAAAAGTGACTTTATTTAATACCATGTAGTGATAGACGGCTGCATAATTGCAGACGCACCGTAGAGCTCCAATAATGCTGCTATAAGAATGCTTTCAACACAAGCATCTAGACACCTGCTTATTTGAAGTTTATTTAAGTTATGAATTTATCGAACAAAAATTATTAAAATGAAAACATTTCAATAATAGTTATTTTAGAACTCTACAGTGGCTCTGCAATAATGCAGGCGACCGTACATATAAAATAGATTGTCACTAAGTAATTAAGAAAAAAGTCAGACAAAAATCCCTTATTTGCAGATCGCGCCTTTTGCCGATTGTCAGTCTGTTTTGAAATTTTTGTAGGTTTAATGATATTACAGATACTAAAATGCACGTACGCTATTTTGTATGGTGTTAGTCTGTAATACTGTTTTATTTTTAACCCCCGACGCAAAAACGACGGGGTGTTATAAGTTTGACGTGTCTGTGTGTGTGTGTGTGTATGTGTGTGTGTGTGTGTCTGTCTGTCTGTGGCATCGTAGCTCCCAAACGGATGAACCGATTTTGATTTAGTTTTTTTTGTTTGAAAGATAAGTTAGTCGGGAGTGTTCTTAGCTATGTTTGATCAAAATCGGTTCAGCCGTCTTAAAGTTATGGGGGATGAAAGTCAGGATCAAAAACCGAATGTAAGTAGATATACTCGAGTGGGGTATCAAATGAAAGGGCATGACTCGTACATTACAAATATCTATGTTTGATCAAAATCGGTCCAGCCGTCGAAAAGTTATGGGGGATAATACTCAGGATTAACAACCGAATGTTAGTAGATATGCCCGAGTATCAAGTTAATTTGAGTTTTTTGGCTTCGTTTGGATCTTTTTTACTTTTCTTTCCATTTTTTTATTATATTAGTAGCTGTGCTCCGCGGTTTCACCCGCATAACTCCCGATCCCGTTGGAATATCGGAATAAATTAAGATGTAAGCTATCCTATCTTTCAAGTTAGATCAAACTGCACACGGTGTGCAAATTTCATTAAAATCGGTTAAGTACCTAGTTTAGGAGTCCATCGCGCACAAACAACGTGACACGTAATTTATATATATTAGAGAAGATGTATAGATAACCTAGATCTAGACGTCTTCTTCTATGTATACTTAGGTAGTTCTAATATTTAATAGCTATGAAATACCTACTTGTAGTTGTAAAAGTTGAATATCTAAAGGAAAAATTGAAAAAGAATACCTTTAATAAAAAAAACTGTTTAGGGTTAAAAATAATCTTCACTACATAGTATAAAACAAAGTCGCTTTCTCTGTCCCTATATCCATTTGTATGCTTTAATCTTTAAATCTACGCAACGGATTTTGATGCGATTTTTTTAAATAGATAGAGTGATTCATGTCTATATACCATTAATAACTATCATTCAAGGAGCCTGCCCTAGTGTGTTAATTATCCAAACTGAGTCGTCCGTCAAGCCACCCACTGACCGCCGGCCTATTTTAGTCACCGAAATATTCGAAGCATTTCGCTCATTAGATTTTTAGGTCAGGTCAACTTTGTTTTGAATTTTTGCTCGAGTTCTTTGACATTGGCAAGTATTTTGATGTAGGTAGATTAGGTACCTATATTGTTAGGATCATGCGTGGGAACAATAAAAAAAGTAACCTTTTAATTTATTCTAGATCTAACAACTTTTAATCCATGCCGTTTAGGGCACTGTATAACTTACAAAAAATACGAATATACTAGCATCACCTCGCGGTTTTACCCGCGTAACTCCCGATCCCGTGGGAATATCTTGATAAAAAGTACCATATGACACTCCCAATGAATCAATGTATCCTCATACCAAGTTTTATCAAAATCGGTCCAGTAGTTTTGGAGCCTATAAACAAACAAACAATCAAATATTTCGAGTAAGCTTGCCTAGCAGCTATACCAACATCTCAACTTAGTCGATTATGTCCATAACAAAATAAAAATTATACCAAGAACAAAAAAGTAGTTTGGGATTAGTTTATGTTTCCGATTCAAAAGGAAATCGTCCAAATATATTCGCTAAAAGCTTAAAGAATTAAATGTTAAGACATTTAAATCTAAAGTTATTAGGTATAATTTCAAACAGGAAGTTTATTATTTATGGCCTTATAAGACTATAAATAATTACTTTCTTAGAATAAATTCTCACTAGCTCAACCCTGAGGTTTCATTAGGGAAAACCGGGACTTTACCCTTATATTTATCGACAACCATAGACATTATAATATACAGGTGAATTTTTTTAAATGTGCTTTCAGGGCCATACCCCAAATTAGGAGAGATAGCGTAAAAAGCTGAAAGAAGTCCAAATGACTGTTGGAAAAGTGTTTTTATACCTTAAACGAATTCATGACTTTCAAAGATAAATCTTATTGACTAATTTGTTTTGTTGTTTGACCATTGTATTGTATAAATTGGTTTTGATTTTTTAAATATTTTGAAATTTAATTGAAATGTATATTTGCACGCACACCTTATGGGTAGAATAGAGAGGACATTATTGTTTATATTATTACTTGACATCTATTGTACATACCTTAATTCGCAAATAAAATAATTGATTGATTGATTGAAGTTGCACGATTTTGACAACAAATAAAACTGCATTATTAGATTTTTGCAAAAAGCATCTAGCCAGGAACCAACCTATTGATTTTGCAATTTTTAGTAATTTTAGCTGTCTTCTGTATAGGTAGTTTAGAAAATGGCCCTGAAGACCTATTTAATAACTCATCCTGTATATTTACTTCGTATAATATAAATCAATATTATTATGATTTATACACAGACAGATAGACATAACACAGACAGAAAGACAGACAAATAAACATTCGCATTGACATTGTTTATAAGATCATTCAGATAATCTTCAGTGTATAGATCACCTCAACTTGACGACATTCTATATTTGGTATTCTTGTGATTTAGAACGTGAACTTGTCTTGTCATATGTACTAATAAGATGCTGTCTAAATTAGGAACTAGTCACTGAATCGTCACTGAGGTACTATGTTCCATCTGGAGATGGCAAGAGGAAGAAATTTTTTAAAGCAATTGACACCAAAATATATATTATTCTTGTGATTTAGAACGTAAACTTGTCTTGTCATAATATACCTAATAAGATGCTGTCTAAATTAGGAACTATTCAATGAATCGTCATTGAGGTACTTTGTTTGACTGGAGATGACGAGAGAAAGAAAAAGTTTAAAGCAATGGACAGTAAAATTAACATATTTTGACACAATATGCGAGCGCAAAGGGAATCATCCACGATCCGAAAAGATTTGCTGATTAAGTTAACCATCTGCTAAAAGCAATGTTAAGACTACCATCAAATCTAAGCGATATAACAGACAGTAAGATAGGCAAAATCTAATGACGGATGTGACATGATGGCATAATTTGTAACTGATTTTGCTAATACAACTGTCAGAGGTGTCTGAACTGCAACGGTGCGGTGCCGTACAATAGATCACCATAATATAAATTTTGCGATTTTGTCACTGATGCTGCTGCCTAAACCGACTTTTTCTTCGTTTTGTCATCTTCATTACAACATTTTAACTCAGTGTGTATCACGGATTTAAGGTAATTTGTAGATGGAATAACAACAGGATGAAATTATGAAGTGAATTAGCTATATTAATTAATTAAAAGTTGGCCTGCTTTTGGGCATCCTACTTTATTATTCAACAGCAGTACCGCTTATCAATATGCAAATGCAGATTATGCGGAAGGGATTCCGTAATACCACCCGCATCCTGTGAGCTTAACCTTGGCTAGGTTTTTCACAATAAACCAATGTTTGACCGTTTCTCCTTTGGATAAGTGACGATGCGGCACTTGCTTAGAAGATTTGTTCCACTGGTGGAATTAAACTCGAAATCTGCTAACATAGTAGAGTCATATCAATACCACCAATAGGAAAATAAATAGGAGTCATAAAAAAAAGCGCTAGTAGTAAAAATACATGAATGAAGGGCAAATGGGGTTTACGGTTTATGACGTATTAAAAAAACTACTTACCCGATTTCGTTCAAACCAATTTTGGGTGGAAGTTTGTTAATGTATATCATATATTTTTTTTAGTTTCATCATTCTCTTATTTTAGAATTTACAGGTTGGGGGACACCCTTTTTACCACTTTGGAAAAGTCTCTCGCGTAAACTATTCAGTTTAGAATAAAAATGATAATAGAAACCTCAATATCATTTTTGAAGTCCTATCCATAGATACCACACAAGTATGGGTTTCATGAAAATATTTTTTTTTGAGTTTCAGTCTAAGTATGGGGTACCCTAAAACTTACCTATTGTTTTTTTTTTCTATTTTTGTGTGAAAATCTTAATGCGGTTCACAGAACACATCTACTTACCAAGTTTCAACAGTATTAGTTCTTATAGTTTCGGAAAAAAATGACCGTGCGTGACATACGGCAGACAGACAGACATGACGAATTTATAAGGGTTCCGTTTTTTGCCATTTGGCTACGGAACCCTAAAAAGGTGAATTGAAGTGGAATAAGAAAAGTATGATTATTTTGGATTCACTTCTTGCTTCTAAAACGGAGTATTGAAAAGGAAAATCATCCCCCATTGCCTTGGTGGGGTGTCTCCCGATGTCTTTTAGGTGTTTTCCACTTTTAACACAAGTGTGCCAAGTCTTCTTTTTTAAATGTCAAAAATATTGGTATTGGCGCATGACTATACCACTATAACTTTTTTAAGGTGAAAGGGTACCGGGTGCTCTCTCCATACAAACGTAGTCGACTGTTTTCTGCCTGGATAATGACAGTAAAGCAAATATTTTTGAAGCATTAAAATTTATAACTGCCACCGACTACGTTTGTATGGAGCATGAAGCAGATAACCAGTGGAGTGAGCGTGCGGGGGTGCCGCACTCACCAAACGTACACTATATTGCGCGGATGCAACGAAAATTTTGGCCAGTCGTGTCAGTTCATCGCGACGTACGCACGTCACGCGTTCCCGTTTTAAAGCCCAAACGAATTGTTTTAGACGAATTGTTTTAGACGAATTTTCCGCAAATCCAAAAAAAATGCCTAGTTGTGCAATTAAATGGTGTGGAAAGTATACCACTGCCTAAAGTTACACAAAGGATGGAATAACATTTCTCAGATAAGTGATTTTGTTCAATTAGTGAAAATATTCCTTTATTTTAATTTCCTTAGGCGCTCCCTTTGATGGCTTTCATGTTGTCTCTTTCTGATACACTGATTATGCAGTTAGGCTGTCGTCTCTTTCTTACTCACTAGTGATGTTTGCAGCATCTAAACGATTTTTATCGACAAAAGTGTTAATTTTTTAACTTATTTGTAAAAAGATAATTTGTTTCTTTTAAAATAAAACTCGTTTGTTGTTTGTAATGATAGATGTATTTTTTTACGTTCTGAACATTGCAGATTTCCGAACGACGACGCCGAGAAAAAGAACAATGGATCACCGCCACTTATAGAGAAAAATATTTCCCAACAAAACACAGTGTTATATTATGTGCCAAACATTTCACACTAGATTGCTTCGAAAATTTAAAAAATAATAGACGCCGATTATATTGGTCCTCAGTACCTACATTTTTTTTTGTAAATAATCGTCGCGACACCACACTTTTCAATGCGAAATAGAAAAACGAAACGAAAAAAACACGCGCACGCCGCACGGCTTACAACTATAGCAAAAAGTGTCGTTACAACTTTTGATCTTATTTTTTCCGTTTCGTAACGCGCGATAAGGAACTGCGTTCCAAAAAAAACTGTCGGGAAATGCTTGCATTTTTTTTAAATTATTTTTCATTACTCATACTCCGAAAGTAGGTCTAATTATGCCTGAAGAGCGTGTAGAAAATAAAACTTCCAGTCCTAGGGCTTTTCGCTTTCACTGACAGCTGTCATGTCAAATTATGGCTTCGCACGACTTGTGCAATCTGCATGTAGCCAGTATCAGTATCATTACGCATTAGAAACTTCAAAAACCTAACCTCCTTGCTTTTTTTTTACACTAAAGAATAATAATTATGGCTTGGCACGGCTCATGCATACTGCCAGAGCTTAGTACTTACTTATTTTTCTCAGTAATCAAATTCAAGTAGGTATATTTAGTTCAAGATATCTTATTTAATAAAATAAATGTAAAGACGAAAATGGTCAAAGCGACCTACGACCATGCCGCGCCGCCCGCGCCTTGTCGATGTGTTACGACAGGGCGCGGGCGGGGCGGGCGGGCGGTAAGAGTATCAGGTAGTATGGACACATGAGTACCTACTCATGTGGTATGGAGTCTCATTCACTCTCGTTGTTAGGAAATTTTTTATGTATTATTCGTAATGAAAAGCACAGTGTTTACCTCGGGTGAAAGACTCATTAAGTCCCTCGAACTATTAGCGCCCTCGCTACGCTCGGGCGCCAAACTCCGTCTCGGGACCTGTAATGAGTGACTTTCACACCTAGGATAACAATGTACTATTAAACGTATTATTTAGTATTATCTTTGTTATTTTAAATGTTTTTGTGTTAAGTTTAATGTAGTTTTACTTTCACCCCTAGGGTAACAATGTACTATTTACTTTTAATAAATAAAGATTATTAAAATTTCATCACCTGTTTTTTTTTAAATCAAACCAAAATCTTTATTTTTTACATCGCAAACGTCCACAGCTCGGCTGGACAAAATCAGTCCTCTTCCACAGAGCCCACATTGTGGCAAAAAATATCGATATCGATATTTTTGGTCATTAGTGTTTTGGAACCCCTAGAGAAACAATGGTTCCTTGACACATGTCTTGAATGACGGAACTTGCTATACATTACCGAGTTAGTTTAATGTTTGATCCGATACGAGCTTATGGACCAGCGATGTTTAGCGATCTGCGCCGTTGATGCCAATAAACTTACCCCTCCCCCCGCCATAAATCGGTGAGATGTATTCCTTACAAAAATGTACCTACGCGCTCTCCACTGGTTATCTGCTTCATGGTATGGAGAGAGCGCCGGTACCCTTTCACCTTAAGACGATTCAATGCAATTGATTGCAAATGAATAAACAAATTTTGACTTTTGTATACTGTGCGCTTCACTATTTTACTAGAAATGTGAAATTGTTTTGACATAATATATTATTGTTCCAGGGGGCGGTCTAAATAGCGGCGTTGTCCTCCAGAGATTCCCAGAAGTTAACTGGGACGACACACCCTTTCACGACGGTATTGGATGGGTAAGATACTAATTATACCTTTAGTTTAAAACTAAATTATACTCACTCATCTATACTACCTATATTGTCGACCCAGTTGGCACAATGGTCACCATGCCGGAGTGCCAAACACAGGGTTGCGAGTTCCATTCCCGCCTCAGACATGTATTTATGCTTAGATATTTGTCTGTGGTCTGGTTGTTTCTATGTATTATAAGCATATATTTATAAAATAAAAGTATATAAGTAGTATATCCGTTGTCTAGCACCCATAACAAGTCTAGTTACTTAGTTTGGGGCTAGATGGCGACGATGTCGATGTGTGGAATGTCCTGCAATATTTATTTAAATATTTTTATATTATTGGAGATTAATGTGTATCAGTTTATTAAAAAATTACGTTGTTGCTATAAGAATTGCTAATTAAGCACCATCTCGCATCTCATGTCATTCCGTTCTAAGAATCCAACATTGACCGACCATTTTTATTACCAAGTTAAAAAGAAAATGTTTCAAAACAACGTCAAATTTTCAAACGTACCCAAATTATAGACCCGAAAACTTTCAAGGTCTTTCTTTGAAACAATCATATTCTTTGTTATAGACTTTACAAAATAACTTGATTCGATGACATAAACCTTTCGATTCATACCTACTTAAGAGGAAAGGGAACCGGGGGATTTTTCCATACAAACTATTACAAACGTAGTCGCCTGTTTTCCCCCTGGATAATGACACTAGAGCAAATATTTTTGGTGCATAAAACTTATAACTGCCATGACCATGCCCCTATTTTTTATTTTTTTTTATTTTTATAATCTTAATTTCTATGACAATTAGAAAATGAAAAAAACCAAAACATAGGGGCATAGTCATGGCAGTTATAGGTTTTATGGCACAAAAATATTTGTGCTAGTGTCATTATCCAGGAAGGAAACAGTCGACTACGTTTGTATGGAGAGCGCGCAGGTACCCTTTCACCTTAAGCCTGCATAGACGACAACAATCTAAACAGTTTCACACCAAGGTCGTAGACGCAAAAAACGAACACAATAAGAACCAATGTGTTCGTAACAATTATGTCATACTCATACCCATACAAATTGATGACAATAGCTCTGTTTTACTTCCCCATTTCATAGATTTATTTAATTGATCATTTTAAATGGGTACGATTGGCCTTTTATAATCTACTAGCGACCCGCCCCGGCTTCGCACGACTATATTAATAAATAAATATTACAGGACATTCCACACATCGCCATCTAGCCCCAAGCTATGTTATGATATGGGTGCTAAACAACGGATATAATACTTATATATTTTTCTTTTGTAAATATATACATACATATAATACTTACATAGAAATAACCAGACCACAGACAAATATCTAAGCATAAATACTTGTCCGAGGCGGGAATCGAACCCGCAACCGCGTAGGTATATTATGCATGTACTATACATATAAACCTTCCTCTTGAATCACTCTATCTATTTAAAAAAAACCGCATCCAAATCTGTTACGTAGTTTTAAAGATCTAAGCATACATAGGGACAGACAGCGGAAAGTGACTTTGTTTTATACTATGTAACATAATAATAATAATGAGGTATGCGTACGCGCAAAGAGTTAAACCGCTGGTCCTAGAGAAGGTGTGTTCTTTATAAAGTTTGAGTCTCATGAGTCTCTACTCATATGGTTTAGGTAAGTCTTTTAAAAAACGACGCGTGTGTTTATGTATATCAAGAATGTATTTACAAAAGAAAAGTGAATAAGTATTCTATCTGTTATCTGGTCACCATAACACAAGCCAAGTTGCTTAGCTTGGGACTAGATGGCGCTGCTGGGTGTTATGAAAATGTTTTAAATTCCACTCCTATGGTAATGGCGGTAGAAGCTAGTTGGCAATTTGTGGTTACATTTTCGATAATTTTAACAGAATGAAATTTTTAAGTGAGCGTAAGATAAGTACTACGGGCGGTCATGGTAGAAAATAAAATAAACTCAACCAAGAGAAAGCGTTACCCGATTATCGCAATATTTATCATAATAGCTGCGGTGACATTCACTGTTCTCTGTTCTTGGTTGGTGGCAACTTTACGACTACGCACCGATTTAATAGGTACTACGTTCGAATGAATGGCTTCATTCGACTTGCTCTGAACACGATAAAATATTATGGAGTGACTATTTAGGAATATTGTATACGAACTTTGTTGAGTCCTCACTTTTTGACAACCTTTACGTGTTATGCTTTTTTTACCTGCTTTTTACAATTTTCACGGTGGAACAAGGGGGGTAGATTATCGGGTCGGGGGACCTTAATACTTATCGATTTAACCTCCTGTATGTTCTGCAATATTCAGTGGTTCAAAAGTTATTTGTACTTTTGTAGAATTTTAGTCAAAATCATATTTTAGCCTGAACTTCGCAATTACAGCCAAACTATCAGGTCTGCGATTCTGCCTTTCTTTTTTATACAAGTTTAATAGTGGACCTTTTGTACCCCTACACCATTCAAACTATTAGATTTATACAACTCCAAATAAAACCATTACAGTATATTTTTTTTTACTTAATAGCTACTGAGGTCCCCCACCCCCCAGCAACCGATGATCCCCCTTGTTACACAGTTTAATGTGCCTGGAATAATGTGTATAATATAACTGTCGCTAACTTATAAATATTTTCCGGCACAGTTCTGCCAACCACAAGGATGGGCACTATCGACGGAGCGTTCGGAGCCACGGTTCTACGTGTCAGTCTTGACGGATGTCGACGCGAACCGCCACTACTGTGCCTGTCTCTGCTTCAACGAAACTGTTGCCATCACACCCACCAAGCCCGCAGACGAGGTAAGTTCATATGGAAACTAAATTATTTAAAACCTGTATGGAATATCTCTCTATCTTCGGATCCTCTGGAAGTCTTTGGGGGAGACCTATGTTCAGACGTCCTGTGGCTGATATGATGATACGGATCCTCATGACTGAGGATCGTGGTCATTGGGCGGTAAAAATTAAAGATAAATCACAGGAGTATATGGTTTTTTTTTCTATTTCCTTTCGTGATTTTGCTCACAAAGGTCAAGTAACCAAATATTTTTGAAGATATGTTTGAAATGGAGCGATTAAAATTATGTCCATGGGTCCTTATCATTAAGGTACGACGAAGTATCATAATACGCCTTACCGCACAATTTCTGCTTTATACATTTTTTGAACCTGTTAATGGACATGTCATGTTTATCTTTAGGTAACTTATAATAGAGCACACATGTGCTGTTAAACGCCCTGTTTATTTTCCGGAACCTTTTATCTGGCACAGTCAAATCATCTTTATTTCTTTATTAAGTTTGTAAAAACATCGAATTTATCAGGACGAGTACTGGCAGTGTTCATCCATCCAAGTACCAAAGGTCTCCCAAAGTCCTAGACAAATGACCCTATACATGTATACTATATATTTATTCGTACTTAAAATTAAAAAAAATTAAAATAAAAAAAACACAAATAAAAATTAAAATACATAAATAGAAAAACAGAATAAACACCGTCCAGAGCGTCTCCACGCGGCATCGTCACCAAGAGACTGGTGGCATTCCCTCTCTGGATAGCCAGGCTCACCCTTTGAATGAAAAAGCCGCCAGCCTTTCGGTCACCTGACGCCGCGCCCCGCCAGGTCCTTAAAACATAAATGGGCACTAGGGCCCCAAGCTCCCAGAGTTTCTATAAATTGTAACTATACCAATTTATCCCCGACTTACTGATTTTATATGTCCTTGACTATAGTGGTCCAATAACAATACTTTATCCTGGTTATCTAAAACCGGACGTCAACTGCGTTGGTGGCCTGTAACTTTGTAACTGTACTAACTAAACCAGGTCAATGTCGTAGGATATCAAGATCTCGATTGAATTAGTAGAAATTGGATGACGGTGAACGTCCTTTGGGTAAATTATCCCAATTTTCTTTACAAAGGTTTTCTTTCGCTAAGGGCTTTTTTCTGTAAATGTGATCGAACAGGGGGTATATATACTTAACTTGTATTCTGCCAAGCAATGTCACAATGTTACATTTTGCGACTCTTGACTGTTTTTTCTGACGTTCATCTTTTTTTCGACGTTCAACTGATTTTTCCGATTTCTGGCTGTTTTTTCCGACGTTCATCTCTTTTTCGACATTTAACTGGTTTTTCCGGCTTTTGACTGTTTTTTCCGATGTTCATGTCTTTTTTCCGACTTTTAACCGTTTTATTTCGACAGTTGGCTGTTTTAAGCCAGCATCTCTTTCTTAGGACCAAATTACACAATTCAATACTTTCTAGTAAGGTAGACATTTTGGGACAGATCGAACCCAAACCTAAACCAATATGAACCCATCATCAAGTCATCAAAATGTGGACTTATTTTGTACCTACTCTTATCATTTGCCACCTAACCCAAGTTCTAAAACCCATGAAATCGAACAAAAATTACTTGTTTGCAAGGAGGTTAAGTTCTTGAAGTTCCTATATGTGTAATGGCGTCAGATGCTGTTGCTGATGAACAAAATGAAAACCATGTAAACTATAAATGCTTATTTTTTTCCATATACTATCAATTTAGTAATATAGGAAAACGGGTTATATTTTTTCTATATGTGTATTGTGTATATGCTCAAGTATTGCCTTGTTACCACAATTCCACTTTCCCCCCTGAGGGGTATTTTGGGGTGGATTTGTGGAATAACCCCATTATTTCACCCGCTCCTTTGAAATGCAACCCAAAAGTGTCAGTGCACTACAAATACGTCTTTATAACGAAGCGGATTAACAATAACCTTCGAAACAGTTCAAAAAGACGCTATTAACAAATAATGTGCCCGCATGCGTTAATCACAAACTTGGCTTGGGTATACGCTTCGACTCGACTAACAAATGTAGGTGTGTCTTTAGACTACCCATTTAATATGGATGTGCATCCGGTTTTTGTTTATTGACGTTTGAATATAGATCAAATGATAGTTTATAAAAAATATTTAAAATAGTTAGGGGGTCTTCAAAACGTAGGTGAATAGATAATCTTCTAGACAGGCATGCTACATTTTATACCGCATCATCAGGTGACTGGTCAAATGCCTGGCCTATAGATTTGCTAAAAAAAATCACTCCTAGAAATATGAACTCCTACCGATGCGCTAAAGGCAATTCGTAAAATAAAACAAACTCAAATGCATAGCCAGAATTCCACCTGTGGCATAGTAATGGTATGTGGCGATGCGGCCTAAGATGTAGAATGCTTTCCTAAAAGATTCCTCGCGACTTGAAGACCCCCAAATTGTACACGTCAGGAAAGACAGACGCAGAGAACTTTCCATTCCCTTGCGGTACGAACACCTACTATGCCTGCCCTATTTTACATGAAAATATTCGCCGTCACTCCGGATTTTCTCAATTCAATTATGTAACCTAAAGTTTTTACTGTTTGTGACAGCAAAGTTTAGGAATTTACCATAAGTCTCGAAGTACCATAGCTATAAGCTTCCCAGCTTATTACGAAGGGATCTTCGGCAAACTCCTAATTGTACTTTCGGGAGTTGTTCAAGAGCTAAATCGTTGGTAATGAATATTTTTAATTAAGTTTAGAGCCACTTGCTGGTGAATTACATGATCTCGACTTAAAATTATACATTTTTGACTGAAATCTAAAATCGAGTATCAAATTGTGTGGGCTAGGCTAAGGTCGTCACGAATATTATGATGATGATGACAAAATATGGGCTTTTTTTTTGTAAAATTAACAGGTTCGATTCTTAACTTTTTACCTGATAACTCTCCAAGCCACTATGGTCTGAAGTTTTAACATTAAATCAGCTTTGCTTAGAGCTTGGAATTACTTCGATAATATGTCTTACCATCATTTCAAAGTAATTTGAAAACAAATCAAGAATCCATTTACTTGAAGACAAATGAAATGCGTAAAGGCTCCGGTATCCCTAATTTACTGGCTTTCTCTCATTCTAAAACAAATCTCGCTGCTTTGAAATAAGGTTAAATATCCATTATCTATGGTATTTTCTCATGATTGTTCACAATCCTTTTGGCAAATGAGAGTATGAGTCATTTCCTATGGGTTGTCTGCCTTTATTTTGCTGTACGGGTCGTTGGTTTTTTATTATTTTCCTAATAATGGTACGATTAAAAAGCCTGCGATGCATAAGGATGCGGGTTACATTGCCGCCTCAAAAAATATCTTCTTATATTTTCTCGCATCAAACATGTACAGATATTTATTTCTGGTCTTCGTGTATCTCAGTACTGGTCCTTTATTTGGAGCTAGATGGCGCCACCTTGTCTATTTTTAATATAAGCTAAGACTTATAGTAAAAAAACACTAACAAACATAACACAAGTAAGCTATTAGACTAAACATTTTCATTCAGTTGAAACTTCCCCAAACGGCTCGCGTCCGCTCGTGACGTCGTAAAAATAACCTATAAATAATGAACGTTCCTGTAGGAAACGATTTTATAGCATTCTTACCTACCTATACCTACTGGATATTTTGGTAAAATTATTAAGAGGTCCCATCGTAAAACAAAATACAAGAACTACTCCTTTGCGTCGCGAAGTCGGCGAGTCGGCAGAACCCCCGACTTTTATACCCCATAACTTATAGACGGCTGAACCGATTTTGATAAAACACACTCCCGACTAATTAGACTTTTAAACAAAAGAAACAAAATCAAATTCGGTTCATCCGTTCGGGAGCTACGACCGAAACGCCACAGACAGACACACACAGACATGTCAAACTTATAACACCCCGTCGTCGTCGTTTTTGCGTCGGGGTTTTATTTTTACTAAACATGCAATACAATAGACAGGTTGCTTGTGGTCAAAACTAAATACGCCAATTTTTAATTATCTTTTTGGCAAACCTTGTGTAAATCAATATACAGCAAACTACAACATCCCTTTGCAAATGTCGTAAAAAGTTACATTATTTTGTATTTTTCGAAAATTATCTTAGTATTAAGTAAACGTATTATTTTTATTTTATTTAAGTACTTAAATTTGAAAAAATAATGGTTGTCTGTAAAGTCTGTTTCCGGACGATAATTTTACGTGATAACGTCATAAGAAAACATTAATGGTAACCATGGCAACGATAAAACGTTGCTATAGTTACCTTGTCCATAACATGAGGCGTTCCAGTAACGACGCGTGACGTCACACTTTTTTGAGATTGCAGGTGTTCACCAATTTATAAAACGTTATCACGTCAAAAAAAAATCTTTTAAGGATATGCATTTTGTTAGAAAAACATTTATATAAGTTTTAAGTACCTAAGTAGGTACAACTTATTAAGGGAAAAATTGGCAAGAAATTGTGCTTATACAGTTTATACAAAGCGCCCTAAACGTAACGAGATCCATGAAGAGCCAACTTAATAAAACGTACCTATAATAAATCTTTTAAATACTAAAGTAGGTATATTATTATGGCAACATTGCTCGATATCGGACTTGCTGAATGGCCGAATGGTTCTCTTATCTGATTTATAATAAAACGCGGAAATAACAAAGCGTTATTATTGTTCAAATGTAGTCGCTTATTAGGTCATTTATTCAACTTATAGGTATTTTGTATAGTAATAGGTTTACAAGGTGAATTGTGCATCAGGAGAAATTTACAACTAAATCTTCTTCCTTGCTCTTTGCTCCTTGCTCTATGTGGGGTCGGCTCTCCTAATTTTTTGGCGCCAGGACAAATATCCTGGGTTGTCGGGTAGGGCAATTCTTCCTCTGAGATGAGTTTTGTCATGCTGGTTCATCACGTAGCACCACAACTTAACCTAGATATTATAAATTTAAACGTAAGTACAGGTCACATTACCAATAAGCTGAACCCCACGTGACCTAGAGCTCACTCGCAAATCTGTAAGGTTGTAAAATAATGTTACCTGAAGGCCAATTCTCGTAAATAACATTGTTCAAATTACATTTCAATATCATTTCGATTACATTTCAATCACAAAAAAACCCACAAAGTAGCTCAAAATAACCTCAAAGTTGGGTTTTTGTAAAAAATACTGACTTTAAGCGTATCTTTTGCAATCGGAATGATATTGAAATGTAATTTAAACAATGCTAATTACGAGAATTGGCCTTCTGATTATGCTTTGTTTAAACAATATACTACAATATAAATTATAAAAAAATTACAAAATAGGTGAATACTATACTATATTTTACAGATATTCGAATGAGCCCTGGGTCACGTGGGGTTCAGCTAATTGGTAATGTGACTGTACGTTTGTAAGTTCCGATCCCGTGGAAATATCGGGATAAAAAGTTCAATATTATATATCCTCATACCAAATTTTATCTTACGGTCTAATAGTTTAGAACCTATTCGTTACAAACAACAGGAAAAAATATATATTTCCTCTTTATAATTAATTATAGTGTAGATAACATTTTGTTTTATGTATTTTAACGTATTTTAATATTTATTTCTTATCACAGTTGCTCATAAAGTCGATCTTATTTAACCGCTTTTTAAAAAAAACCCAAAAAAATATTGTATGTCAGACTAAGCTGTATAGGTTAAAAGTCTTTTGCCTGGCCTTTCTGGAGTATAATTAACAAAAAAATATTGCCTAAAAACTAGTAAACATAGACTTATCACAAATATTTTGTTAATTATTATTTTCTTTTCGTTTCAAGTCTTTTCTTTTATTCGCAACTGTGATAAAAAAAAAAATAATCGTTGCATCTCGGCTTCTAACACGCTCGCGTTCCTAAACCGCCTCTATGCAAAGATCAATTTACCACACTTATATCGTAACGTACTATTAACGTATTTGAAGACATCAACAAGACCTATAAACCTGTAGTACATTATTTTGTTCTATCATCAATAGTTTTCGCAGCGCACGCCAAAAACTATTTTAGGTTTTCAACACTGAGTTGCAATATTGCAATTTTCTGACAGATCCCTAATATTTTTTAAAATATATGCTTAAGTTATTCCCTGATAATGTAGCTTTCTATTTGTCAAAGAATTTTTGAAATGGTCCAGTAGTTTCGGAGCCTGTTTGTTACAAACAAACAGACAAAAAATCTTTCCTCTTTATAATATTAGCGTAGATGTACAAAAAACATACAAAAACACATGAGCATCGAGCAGAATTAATACTTCTTATCTGTCTGTTATCATTTTTAACTAATTTAAAAAAAGTAGGAGATTCTCAATTCGTCGCCTATATTTTTTTTATGTATGTTAGCCGATAATTAACAATTTTTTACCTACAAAACTTACAAAAAAAAGCATGAGCTTTCGAGCAGAATTAATACTTCTTATCTGTCTGTTATCATTTTCAACCAATTTAAAAAAAGAAGCAGGTTCTCAATTCGTCGCCTATATTATTTTTATGTATGTTCGCCGATTATTAATATTATCAATTTTTTACATACAAAACTTACAAAAAAACATGAGCTTTCGAGCAGAAATGTTTCTTATCTGTCTGTTATCATTTATAACAAATTTTTTTACCTACAAAACTTTTCCTTTCCATAGCAGGTAAGTAACCAAACATAACTTTTTCTCTCCGTAACAGGTAACCAAGTCTCCTCAATGCTGTGATATATTAACGGTCACGCTCCATGCTCCCGTTCTTTTGCATGTAGGGAGACCTACGTACACTGTACACCAAAGACATTTAATTTACAGTCTAATAGAGATAACATCGGAACATTTTCCTTAAAAAAAATATTGAAAACAAAAACAATATAAACAAATATTATAAACAAAAAAAAACGGGAAATTAACCTAAAATTCTTAAAAACATACTCAATTTTTTTTCTGTTTTTAGTATTTGTTATTATAGCGGCAACAGAAATACATCATCTGTGAAAATTTCAACTCTCTAGCTATCATGGTAAATGAGATACAGCCTGGTGACAGACAGACGAACGGACAGCAAAGTCTTAGTAATAGGGTCCCGTTTTTACCCTTTGGGTACTGAACCCTAAAAAGGAAACCAACCAAGAGCCTTCTCAGACGGGTTGAAAAGTAAGACCTCACAGGTACCTACTATGATTGCCAAATTTAACTAATATTATAAAGCTGAAGAGTTTGTTTGTTTGTTTGAACGCGCTAATCTCAGGAAAACTACTGGTTCGAATTGAAACATTATTTTTGAGTTGGATAGTCCATTTATCGAGGAAAGCTATTGGCTACTTTTTATTTTGATATTCCCACGGGATTGGGACGACGCGGGTGATACCCCGGGGCAGCTAGTTATTAATAAGCTTTACCACATCATAATGTTCCCTCTATTTTATGTAATATTAAATCTCTTTTTTATCCATTAGGTATATTTTTTACTAAAATGTCTAAAAGGGCGGAAGAGAACAATCGAATCTGGCAGGTGGAACGTAGAATTGTCTTGGGGGACGTATTTAATGACGGGAATTGTTATGGCTTGTGATTATTCAGGTGGTGTGTGCGTAATGCATTATTGTTTGTATTTCTTAGGGAATTTTTCTTTCAAATTGTAATTTTGTATATTTGGTAAAAAAAAGTTGCTTAGAGTTAACTTTTTTGTAAGGAATGCGTTAAGCTGGGGACACATTGCTCAGACGCGTCCGACTGCCGCGAGTGATTAGTGTACACGGTCGTTTGGCATCCAGCGGTCGTACTCCATCCTCAGGCAAAAAGGACCCAATAAATAAGGTTTAGTTGCGGAAAAAACCGTATAGATCGTATAGAAGTAAAAGTATTAATACAAAAAAAAAAACAGACAGACGGACAAAAAAGTGATCTTATAAGGGTTCCTTTTTTACCTTTTGAGATCATCATCATCCGAGCGATGTTCCCGGTTGCATCCCTCTCGGGAGCCCGGGGTCCGCTTTCCTACTTTTACACCTCCACTTCGCACGATCTTCGGCATCCTGGTTAGTAAGGCCATTTGCACGCATATCACCCTTTACGACGTCAAGCCAGCACTTCTTGGGTCTACCCAGTCTGCCACGACCCGGCGGAGGCGAGGCAAGACATATGTTCCCCACGTAACTAGCCGGTTTTCGCAAGACGTGACCGTACCAGCGTAAGCGACATTCTTGCAATTTATCTGCAATGTTTTCTGCAATTTGTCTGCTGGTGTGCGGCACCGATTCATGGTGGACATACCAGACGTTCGCACTAAGCGCTTTGCTTCGTCATTCCTTATTCGTACTGCAAGGGAATGAAATCGGTTGCCTGCGTCTGTCTTTCCTGACGTGTACAATTTGGGGGTCTTCAAGTCGCGAGTGAATAGGTATCTTCTAGGAAGGCGTGTTCATCTTAGGCCGCATCGTCACCTACCATCAGGCAGGTATGATAGTGGTCAAACGCTGACCTACCATATGTAAAAAAAAAAAAAGGTCTCGGACATGAAGGCTGCCTTTTCTGCCTGATCTTTTCGCGTCACTCCACACATCCAGCGCAACATCTTCATCTCCGTGACACGCAGCTCCTGCTTATGTCGCTCAAGTACCGGCCACGCCTCACCTCATTTTGTGGTACGGAATCCTAATTAAACCAAACAGTCTGTCACCACGTGCCAAATGTTTAGAGTTACAATCACTCGTGTTTCCGCAATTCGAGTACGCGTGTTTGTGTGTTATCTATCAATATCTGTCTGTCTGTTTCGTGCTTTTTAACATCTTGATAACTTCTGTAAACCGCTTATCTTTGCCTTGCTTTATCGTTATCGTTTCCACTTTACCACTGACTACTTGAAAACTTTAGAAAAGAACCAGAATTCAATAAGGTACACGCCAACAAAAAAAACCAGTCAAGTGCGAGTCGGACTCGCGCACGAAGGGTTCCGTACCATTATCATCACATAATCAAAAAAAATAGACGGCGCTAGTGGTAAAAATACATGAATGAAGGGTAAATGGCGGGTAAATGGTTTTAGTTGCATCATTCTCTTATTTTAAAAGTTACAGGGGGGGGACACACTTTTTACTACTTTGGAAGTGTCTCTCGCGTAAACTATTCAGTTTAGAAAAAAATGATATCAGAAACCTTTATATGATTTTTGAAGACCTATCCATATAGATACCCAACACGTATGGGTTTGATGAAAAAAAAAATCAGTTCTAAATATGGGGAACCCTAAAATTTATAACTGAAGTTATTGGAGTTATACTTCTTTAGGCGCGTTATGAAAAAATGATGAGAGTGACCGCAAGATGACGGTTGTCGGACGAGTTTTTTGTCGGACGAGTCTTTTGTCGGACGAGTTTTTTGTCGGACGAGTTTTTTGCCGGACGAGTTTTTTGTCGGACGAGTTTTTTGCCGGACGAGTTTTTTTTTTTTTTTTTTTTTTTTTTTTTTTTTTTTTTTTTTTTTTTTTTTTTTTTTTAATAATGCCAAAGAAGTATAACTTCTCACGCGCGTACATAAGTACACGCACCCATTTTTTTTTTTCTATTTTTGTGTGAAAATCTTAATGCGGTTCACAAAATACATCTACTTACCAAATAACAGTATACCTAGTTCTTATAGTTTCGGAAAACATATAATACTACTGCTACTTTTATAATACGGCCTTTCTCGATAAAACATTTTCTTTATTCGTTGCTACCAAAAAAGCTAAACTAATTCAATTTACTGTCTCTATTCGACCCAGTTGGAACAATGGTCACCATGCCGGATTGCCAAACGCAGGGTTGCGGGTTCGATTCCCGCCTCAGACAAGTATTTATGCTTAGATATTTGTCTGTGGTCTGGTTGTTTCTATGTATTATAAGTAAGTATGTATATAATATTTACAAAATAAAAGTACATAAGTAGTATATACGTTGTCTAGTAACTCAGTTTGGGGCTAGATAGCGATGTGTGGAATGTCCGACAATATTTATTTTTTATTTTTTTTATTTATTCTATCAAGCGTGGGGTACCTAGTAGTTACATAAATAAGAAGATGACATAATTTATTAAAAGGTTCCCTCTTAACATAAGATCCTCCGAAGTTTTCCAAAAATGCTATCATCACCCAAGGGACCCACTTATTTCCGATCCGAAATATTTTCCAGTTTACGAGCATCGAACGGCCTACCCTCCCTACCCTACCGTTGTTGGCGTGCGATAACTCCGTTTCGTGCTTTTATATCGTGAATAATTCGTTCATTAAAGGGGTTGTTAACCCCTGTTTTTGGTTATCAGCTTGTTGGTTGTTTACCCCTGAGTTTTGATATGTAAAGCTTTTTAGATGGGTTATTAATTTATTTATTCAAAACTAGCTGCGCCCCGCGGTTTTACCAGCATAAGTCCGGATCCCGAGGGAATATCGGGATAAAAAGTAGCCAGGTCATCAGCTATATCTTGTAGATACATCGGAAATATTCCTGTGGTTTTTGCGTGAACGAGTAACAAACAAAAAAACATACAAACTTTTTTTTATAAAATTTGTAGGATGTTTAGGGCCCAGGCGTCACGTGTGGGTCATCTATTGCTAAATCCCACGGAGACGCGACCAGAGCAACATGAACCCCCGTAAAAGTTTCGAAGTTTTTACATAAATGTATAACCAGCTATGTGACGCCTTAACAATGAATTCGCTTTGATTCCGTAAAGGTATGGCTAAGGCGTAGATACATCGCACATCACACATCGCACGTCACACATAGTTGTCACCTCTATGTAAAACAAATGTATGGAAATAGAGGCGCACGCGGCGTCGAAAGATGCATCACTGCGATACATACATATAGAAACAATAGACTAGAGTAGCCAATACGCGCGTCCCCCGCTGTAAAAGATCAAAATGGTCAAAAAAAAGGTAAAAAGAAACAAAATCGGTTCATCCGTTCGGGATCTACGATGCCACAGACAGACACACACACTCACACAGACCCGTCAAACTTATAACAACCTGTCGTTTTTGCGTCGTTAAAAACTGTTTTAACGCGCTTTTGAAACTGTCAACTACAACTACATCGATAACCTAATAACAACGCCAGGGACCTGGCAGCTCACTTGAGTGGGCGGATCTGACCCTGCCTTATTAATTCCCCCTCTTTAATTTGTGCTATCGATACGAAGAAGAAGAAGAACTACATCGATGCAAGTTAATCGATGTGCTCTGGCTTGTGATTGGTCAAATCAATGTCACTGCTTCGTATCCACTTGTGCGATATCGATGTGCAATGCATCTTCGACATAGCCATACCCTAAAGTTTGCAACTTTATGCAAATACGTTGTGCTGTTGATCGGACCGTGTCTCCTCTTATTTTCTGTTGTTTCATAATGTAGATAGTGATTATTTTGACGAGTTTTGTGTCGTAGTGAACTAACCTATCTGCCTGCTATGTAGAAGGTCACGGGTTCGATGCCGCCGTGAAACAAATATTTGTATGGTAGGGATTTAATATTCCGAAATCCATCCAAAAGCCCGATCCGTCCTTTGCTTTGAGCTGTGCGTTGATATATTAGTCAGTCAGGACTTTTAATTTAATAATAGATATCTATCTATTATTATCTATCTAGGCGGCCTTATCGCTGAAAGCGATTTCTTCCAGGCAACCTTTGGATGGAAAAGAACTGATTCAGCTTATATGGCAGGTTGTGAATAACTAATAATACCGATATCATTTGTTTCTAGTCTGGATGTTTTTGTATGTATAATGTACAATCTGCGCCCCGCGTTTTCATCTGCATAAATCCCGATCCCGTGGCAATTTCGGGATCAAAAGTATCCTGTCCTTTTCCATCTCCTAAACTACCTCGATGCCAATTTTCATCCCAATCGGTCCAGTCTTTTGACCATTTGAGGAAACAAACAAACAAACAAACTTTCGGTTTTATAATATTAGTTAGGATAAGAATCATTTGTATGTTTTGAAAACATTTGACTGCCAGTTACATCTCTATAACAAGTCTAGTTATAGTTTGGGGCTCGATGACTCACGTACATTTTTTAGTATAATTTGTTTAAAAAATTGTAAAAAAAACCTCGTCAGGTGATGATTTAACAATGACGTCACCAGTGACGTCTCATTTTGTTATGTAAAGACTGACCCTTGTGTGTGTGGTTGTGTTTTTGTTACATTATTCATTGTTCGTACGTTTCTACGGCAAGTGAAGTGGCTTGAGATTACTCACTCATTTTTATATACATACTAGCTGCACCCCACGGTTTCACCACCCGCGTTAGTCCCGATCCCATGAAAATATATGACGAAAATTAAGAAGCTTTTAATCAGCTTAGAACGCTGAGCAATTTGACAGGTGTCAATTTTTCGACACTTTTTGTTATATTTTGGACAATTCACACAATATCTTTATAAATTATAGCCTATGTTCTATTCTGATGTATAAGCTATATTGTTGTAAAGTTTTATTAAAATCTATTCAGTAGTTTTTGCGGTAAAGAGTAACAAACATCCATACATCCAGACATCCATACATACAAACTTTCACATTTATAATATTAGTAGGATATGTATCCTAGTCTGATACGTATTGTGACTTGACGACCCAGTTGGCACAATGGTCACCATGCCGGACTGCCAAACACAGGGTTGCGGGTTCGATTCCCGCCTCAGACATGTATTTACGCTTAGATATTTGTCTGTGGTCTGGTTGTTTCTATATATTATAAGTATATATTTACAAAAGAAAAGTATATAAGTAGTATATCCGTTGTCAAGCACCCATAACACAAGTCTAGTTACTTAGCTTGGGGCTAGAAGGCGATGTGTGGAATGTCCTGCAATATTTATTTTATTATATATTTATTTATTGTAGGTAATCGTTTCGTTTAGTTTAGTCTACTTATGCAAAAAAAAATGCATATTACTAAAACTACATTGGGTGCAGTGTCAAATCTGTCTGAAATTTTTAATCATCCAATATTACAAAAATAATATTGGATGTTTAAAAAGTGATGATGTCGACTTTGATGGTCTTCCGCTAAATATTCGTAGTTAGAAAGTCAGGTGGTCATTTGTGATTCTTCATATTTCTGTCCGTCGCTTTTTTGTTCGCGATCACTGACAATTTTAGCTATTATCTGCGATCGACCGCATAACCACCTCTGCTCTAGTTTTAAAGATTTAAGCATACAAAGGGATATAGGGACAGATAAAGCGACTTTGTTTTATACTATGTAGTGAAGAGCGTAAAATTGTACTTATATAAAATTTAGATAAAAACATTATGTATATTTGTAGCTAATAATTAACAATTCTAGTTAAAAATAACGGGCATTTATCGTTTGACTCGGCTACTACCTACGTCCTTAAGGAGTATACATCCGGTCTGTTCCCACATGTGGGGCAAAGAATACATTAAATGTAAGACATTATATTAATAACGATAAATATGTCGACGCATCTGTTACTATGTATGTGAGGTCGATGGCCTTGTCTGCTTACAAATTGTTCGTCAAATGTTAGAAGATTTTGGATACGGAACTGATGCCCGAATACTCAAACGAATTTTAAATGTTTAGGGGTCCCTTAAATATTAAGGGACTCTTATCCCATCTATACAGGGTTATTGGTTATTATACTAGGAAGCCGTTTAGGGCTACTTCTGTGCAACTAAACAAACAACTTTTGTTCTACGACTTTTGGAAATTCTAACATTTAAAAAAAAATGAGATTAGGTTTACTTGAAAATCAGCTGTTCCATACACGGAGAGGTCATTAACCTTCAAATTTTATCAGTTTTATCTACTGTTCTTCAGTCTGAATTACCTTTGTTTTAACCCTAGAGTGGTCGCGCGGATTACATATGTAATCCACTCATACAAAATCGACAATATCTTAAAATCGGTTAGCGGTAACTTGTTGTGCCTCCAGGTACTTTCAAATGAATGATCGAGTGATGCGCTCTGTGCAGCGCAAGCGCAGGACTTGCGCGGTTGTGTCACAGGAGCTCAGTGAAGTGCGTGGACTACGATTGTAGTCCGCGCGACCAATTACGTAAGTATTTTTGTCATATAGATTTATTGACTTTTTATTTTTTTTAGATAAAAACCTGCCTTATTTTGTTTGTTTATGTCTAATTATTATAAATTATTATTATTTTACAGAAAAACATGGATAATAGACGTGCTGCACTGAATCGTCGGAAATGATGCCTATGAAGCCGAGTCAGGCTCTGACGAAGAAGTTGATCGTTTAGAAGAGATCAAAAGCAGAATAGACAGATGAGGGATCAGACGAAAGTTCTGAAGAAGAAATTCTTGGTATTACCTATGCAGAAACTTAACCCATGACTGTGGAAGAGCGCGCAATAAAAGCACCAGAAAGATGTGCACCAAGTGCAAAAAATTTATATGTAGGGATCATTTGAAGATAATGTGTTTGTCCTGTGCAGAAAATAACTATTAGATAGTAGTTTTTACTAAAAAAAATATTGTGAGCTCAATTAGCGCACACTGTGTGATTTTTGGGTCATTTTAGAGAGGATTTTTCATTTTGTTGATTATTTTTAGCACAGGGGTTGTGATTATGTTTTGATGATTATATTTAGTCAAAAAACAGTATTGATTAAAGTTGCATTTAAATAATAAAGAATTTCTAATTAAATAATGTGTTATTTCAATTTTAAAATGGACTACGTATGTAGTCCGCGCGACCACTCACGTAACTTTTAGGGGCGCGACCACTGCAGGGTTAAAAGTCAGCTGTATTTCGAATTTAAAATCCTCACAATGTTCATATTTTTTTAGAATTTCCAAAAGTCGTAGAACAAAAGTTGTTTGTTAAGGTGCACAGAAGTAGCCCTGAACGGCTTGCTAGTATAATTAACAATAACCCTGTATACTATTTTAAAGCTGAAGAGTTTGTTTGTTTAAACGCGCTTATCTCAAGTAGGTACAGGTAGATAGTCCATTTATCGAGGAAGGCTATAGGCTGCTTTTTATTTTGATATTCCCACGGGATCGGGACTTACGCGGGTGAAACCGCGGGGCGCAGCTATTTGTTTACATATTTACCCTGAACTTAATCCAACCGGCCAATTTGCAAAACTGATTCATGGCTTACACCGTATTGAAGTTTTAGATACAATTAACAGCAATTAGTTAAATGATTAATTGTTCTTGAGAACTGCCGTATCCATTGTATGATCTCATTACAGATCTGTGGTACAAATATTTAATTGAACTATTCTCGTTGAGGCCCTAGTCTATTTGATGGGTGTAAGACTAAGAAATAAAATATATTAACTAGAATAGAGGAAACATTTCTCAGTAAAAAAGTGGTTAATTTGCGTAGGTCAGACAGAGCAGGTCCTACTGCTGTACGCAAGACCAGAGTATCAGAAACCCCGAAAATTGCGAGCAATCATCTCCATACATTATGTGCTGAAATCAAATAAAACCATTGAATTTTTCAATCAAACCAAAATTTTTTTACATGATAGGTCAACGTTTGACCACTACCACATCTGCCTGACGGTAGGTGACGATGCGGCTTTAGATGTAGCACGGAATAAATCAAAGAAAAAAATTTGAGAGGTGTCAAGGGACACCCGGATGGAACGAAGTTCCTTTCAATTAATTAGTAAAGGAATTGTAAATTTTTTTTGTAAATAATCGTCGCGACACCAACTGTTCAATGCGAAATAGAAAGACGAAACGAAAATAACTGGCTTGCTTTCTATGCAAAATGCGTCGTTACAACTTTTATCCTAATTTTTTCCGTCTAGCCCCCTTTCGCAACGCGCGATAAGGAACTTCGTTCCAATAGATTTAGTAAATAAACTTTTTATTATTATTTTTTCTTACCTCATGACCAAGAAAAGGTTGAGATGTTCTTTCTAGTACGTTGTAATATTATATCTCTTTAATTTTACAACGTTCTCTCTAACAAATCGTTTACTGCTTGTAAATATTTGAACCAAACTCCACTGAGAATTTGTTCAACGTAGTTACAACTTGTTGAAATGGAAACGATGAGGGTGATGCCTTTGTCTGTGATTTGGGATCATTAGTATTGATTTAATCTATTTCAATGGCTCTCTAGCCCACTAATACTTAATATTTATGAATGAATGAATTATCGTTTATTTCAAGCATACTCATCATTACCCATATCAAGCATATTCTTAACTAAATACAAAAAAAAATGGTTGAACTCCGGGAGTGCCGACAGAACTGAAAACTTATAAAAAAAAAAATTTTATTTACTAAACAACTACAAAATATATGTACATGCATATATGCACACACTGTAGCTGCGTCTCGTAACGGTGTCGCGAGTTCAGAGATTTTATCTGATCTGAAAATATGCGAACCGCGCTAAAGAAGTTTACACTTCAAAATTAACAAATACGAATTCAAACAATTAAAGATACGAGTACCCACAAAATCTTGATAGAGTAACATCTTGATAGAGTAACACTGTATGTGTTATATTGGTCTTCCATCAAGGCTGATTGATTTTCATCAGTTTGTTATACATATAAATAATGGTCGCTTACGTCATCAACATCCAGGTTCTCGTAAGCTTCTCAGTTCATTTTAACACTTACCACTTGAATTGGTACTTGGCTGGCCGATGTGAGTTTAGGCACAGAATATACAGGGTAATGAATGGATAAGCGGGCACCTACGGATAGAGGACACTGTGCCGGTTCAGAAAAATGAAAGTTATGTTCTATGAAAGTCTGTTGGTTTCCGAGATATCGCCTACTGCGAAGTGAACCACCCCTGGTTTAGGCAAAGTTCATTGGAAAACAATTATGTACTAGGTATCTTATAGCAAACCGTGCTACAGATCGCATCGTCACTTGTAATCGTGTGAGATAGTGGTCAAACACTGACCTATAGTTCCTGAGATAAGCGCGTTCAAACAAACTTTTCAGCTTTATAATTTTAGTATAGATATTCTATACGATAGATGAACCGATTTTGATGAAACTTGGTATGAGGATACATTGATTTATTGGAAATAACATAGCCTACTTTTTATCCCGATATTCCCATGGGATCGGGGATTACGCGGGTTACACCGCGGAGCGCTGCCAGTTACAAAAAATACCGGGTTTGAAAGGTAAAAATAAGTTAGGGGAAAATTTCAAGCACTTGTATATAATTCCTTTTTTCGAATGAGTGTAATGGTTCGTAATAAAATTTAACAACCATTCGGTATCCTAAAGCAATCAAGTTCCAGCAATAATCGTGTCTTGTTTAGTTTGAAGTATTTTAATAGAGCCCGCGGTTATTGAATGGACTAATTAACTAGGTATTTGTTAGCGTTTATGATTGCACGCTGTGATATTACTAGCATGTAAGAAAAAGTTAGGGCCACTTTCAGTCGAATATCAAAAACTCAATTTTATTTATTTATTTCAAACTTAAAATCTATCCTTACAGGTAGGTCCCATTGCGATAGATAAGCAAATAGGTATTAATTTTCCAATCTTCAGTCAATTAGTATAAAATTAATTGTAACTTAATATAAAAAGAGCAGTTATTGTGAATATTGTGCAATGTTCATACATTCTTGAAACTATTTTAGCTTTCCGTCAAAAATGATGATGAATGATGATGTTCCCAGACTAAATCTAGTTTTAGTATAAATCGTGATTTTGCAATTTTGTTGCAAGAAGCCTTTGTCCCAAAATTTGGCGACGTATATGGCCTAATCCGACACCCTGTCAGGTCGTTCGCTGAACAGGTTGTGGGGCACACGGAGCGGGTCATTAGGTGCTCCAATGTTCAAAGTGATGCTTTGTAAGTCGTTCAGATTTTCCACGGACCAACTAGCAGCGCCACCGCGGTTTCACCCGCGTAGCTCCCGATCCTGTGGGAATATGGATAAAAAGTAGCCTATGTTATTCTCAATGAACTAATGTATCTAATATACCAAGTTTCATCAAAATCGGTCCAGTAGTTTTGGAGCCTATTTAATCCAAAGAAACAAGCAATCAAATCTTCCTCTTTATTATAATACTAGCGACCCGCTCCGGCTTCGCACGGCTATATAATGCATGTATTATACATATAAACCTTCCTCTTGATTCACTCTATCCATCAAAAAAAACCGCATCAAAATCCGTTGCGTAGTTTTAAAGATCTAAGCATACAAAGGGAAATAGGGACATAGGGACGGCGAAAAGTGACTTTATCCTCTTTATTATAATATTAGTTGTTCCTGGCGTATCATAGAGTCCATGAAGCATCTGACTCCCGTTCCTTGGTCAATATCCGGCAACGGATTCAGTGCGGATTCAAGGGGAAAATTCCGCTTTTACAAAAACACATTTGTAAACTTCTAGTTTTACAGATCCTACTAATATTATAAATGTAAAAATTTGTCTCTTAGTATGTGTGTTTGTGTGTATGTTTGTTACTCCTTCACGCAAAAACCATTAGACCGATTGCGATAAATCTCGGTATGTAGATAGCTAAAGACCTGGATTAACATATAGGCTAACATATTTTATCCCGATATTCCCACGGGATTGGGATTTACGCGGGTTGCTTGATAAATGCTATTTTCGGTCGAACAACTGACTAATTTTTTTCTCTTGAACAAAATTGGCACTCGGGATGAATGGAGTTACATTTAAAATACAATTTACCGTTCGTTTATGTCCGAATAAGAGAATATCACCTTTTATGGCAATATTACTTTTTACTTTTAATATTGATTCATTCGGTTTATGACAGTCACTCCGGGAAATAGGAAAAGTTGTGTAAGTATAATTATAAATCAAACGAACTTACCTAGTGAAGTTTGATTCCAATTATACGAGGTTATAGATTGACAGCATTCCATTAAACTTGCAGCAAGGATATCCTAGACCGCTGGTCCACTATATTTAGAGTCGATACTCTAAGGAACAAAAAACAGCCAATACTACCCACTGTGCACCGGCCGGCCACCCGCGCGGGCCTCTCGAGCGGCACCTCATTTATTTCAGAGAGCCGAATGGAAACACAGAATTTTTAATTTTTCTTCCATTTCTAAATCGGGTTAATAATAATGTTTTATTGGGTGGGTGGGGGTGCAATGCTGTCAATCTATAACCTCGTATAATTGGAATCAAACTTCACTAGGTAAGTTCGTTTGATTTATAATTATACTTCGGATAATAGATTGACAGCATTCCATTAAACTTGCAGATGTTTAGAGCACTAAAGTGAAATAGGAAGGAAAATAGAAAATATTAAATTGCATCTGCTAAGGTAATTCAATGCGTTTTATTTTAGAAGAATTATAAGGTAAGGAAAGTAAAGCCCTTGATGTGTAAAAACACCATTAAAATAAAATTGGTAAAATATTTAAGACCATCTTCATGGTTTGCGTACAAACAATACCTGTACACGATGATATTGACAAAATATAGAGCATTCGATTGAATTAAAATATTACACAACTTACGTGGAGAATATACCATAAAGGCATGATTTTACCTGCAGATGGGTTCACAAACTGCCTGAAGAGCTCTGAAGTCAAGTTTAATTTCTGGTTCCTTTGGATTCGATTAGACACATCTAAAATTGTTACGATCATTGATCACGAAGTCTGTAATTAAAATTCATGGTAGAAAATGGTAAAAGGTATAGAAGTGTTAAGCGAAAACCTTAGTTTTTTATTTATAAACAGGCGTATGTTTTATATTATATATATGGTTTAATTATTATAGAATTAACAATTTTTAAACTTGTATATAGATCAATTACTGACTATAAATTGTAAACATTTAAGGCAAAAGACAATGGTCAATGACAATGGTAGTACTCCCATAATATATAGTCTCGTCTGATTTTACTTATTTACGTAATTTTTGTGGCAATCAATTAATTTTAATATAACTTCTTAAATGTAAACTAAACATATAAAAGCGACAGGCCTTTTTGATATTATGACCATAATTTAAATTTTTCTAACGTCAATGTTTTTACTCTTTGTCGTGCTGTGCAGAAGTGCAGAGGCACACAGGTTATTTCTAAGAATATCTACTTTTATTCATCATTATCAAAGACATAGGTAATATTGATTTATAGAATAGAGAAATGAGTTTTGGGTTCTTTTCCCATAACGAAAAAAGTGTTGCGAAAATAATCAGCTGTGAAAACTTAAAAAGCATCTACTTCAGTAAGATACGGGTTTTCCAGATATTTCGGGTGATCAGGAATGTCAGTTTGAAAAAAATAAATAAACCACATGTAGATTATACAAATTCCATGAAACAAAAATGCAAATTTTGATAAAAAATCAAAATTGACAGTGTATGATGCGTCAAGAACATTTTTCATTTCGGTTTGAATATCGAGCGAAATATTAAACTTTTCTCAGTCAAACTCTCAGGTCATAGTAGTCTTGTCACAGTTAGCGATGTTTTCGCGGTCGAAACTATGGTCTCCGCAAGAATATATTATAATAATTTATCACGATTTACGTAAGAGTGTAATATTTAACAAAGATTGTGATTATTCATGATGTTTTGGGAATTTAATTTAGGTACACCACTAATATTTTGTCCCAAACGCGATATACGCGGGGAATGTAATATTATTTCAAACATAATTAACGCGAATACTTACATTATGCGTGGAGTATTATGATACTCAACACGCCTCCTGTGGAGATTGTTTTGCTCCTTCATCTTTTCGTATTATTATAGGGTACATTTGACCTTTCTGTATTCTTCCAGCCAAATAGTTGGCCAATGTTATGCCTCAAACACGATATACGTGGAGGACGTGGTGTCCCAAACACGATTTTCGTGGGGACTCTCCTTATACTCCCGTAATTTTCTTAATTTTTTGTACTTCCCTTTAAACACCGTTTGTCGTGTGTTTGTTCTCCATAAAACTGAGTATATTCTATTTTAATACGATGCTCAACACGATTGCGTGAAGAATGTTTGGCCCCAAACACGATATACGCGGGGGAATGTGGTGTCCCAAACGCTTTTGCGGGGACTCACATTAAAATCGGAGAATATGATGCTCAACACGACGACGTGGAGAATGTTTGGCCCCAAACACGATATACGCGGGGGAATGTGGTGTCCCAAACGCGATATACGCGGGGTTCACATTAAAATCGGAGAATATGATGCTCAACACGACGTGAAGAATGTTTGGCCCCAAACACGATATACGTGGGGGAATGTGGTGTCCCAAACACGATTCTCGCGGGGACTCACATTTTAATCGGAGAATATGATGCTCAACACAACGGCGCGGCGTGGAGAATGTTTGGCCCCAAACACGATATACGTGGGGGAATGTGGTTTCCCAAACGCGATATACGCGGGGTTCACATTATACTCCGATAATATGGGGATCATCATCATTTCATCATCTTCCTGCCCTTATCCCAATTTATTTGGGCCGGCTCAGTATGTCTTCTTCTTCCATTCACTCCTATTAGTCGCTCAGCACGATATAGAAAATGTTTTTTCTCCAAACGATCTTCGTCCTGTTATGTCCAATGTGTCATGTTCTGCGAAACTTATTTATTCTTTATAATATTTAAGGTGGTGAAGGTTGTGTTTCAATACAATATGCATGGAAGATGTAGTGTCTCAACTCTCTATGCGTAGAGAAGTAATGCTCCAACCACGACATACGTGGAGGATGTAGTGTTTCAATAATATATTCGAAGAGAAAATAATGTTCCAAACACGATACACGTAGAGATGTAGTGTCTCAAAACTGTAATATAGTTTTATGCATAATATGCGTGGAGAGTGGAGAGGTCATGTTCCAAACACCATATACGTGGGATTGTAGTGTCTCAACACTATATGAGTGGAGAAGTAATGTTCCAAACACGATATACGTGGGAATGTAGTGTCTCAACATTATATGCGTGGAGAAGTAATGTTCCAAACACGATATACGTGGGAATGTAGTGTCTCAATACTATATGCTTAAAGAAGTAATGTTCCAAACACAATATTCGTGGATATGTAGTGTCTCAAATCGACACTATAGAAAGTGATTTTTCAATATTTCGAACACGATTTTGTGAGGTTGTAATATCTTAAACACGATTTTCGTAAAAATATACCTACCTCAATACGGTCCACGCAGATTATGATACTTAAACAATGTTTATTTACAAGTACCATTAGATATTCTATATTTTATTCTTAACTTGGTTAGGACTTGTAAACAATAATAAAAAATAACTAATTTGATTCATAATTATTTCAATTATGTAATTTTATACATTAAAATTCCATTTTCTATGTCTAAACAAGACGCGTCTGTGTTCAGATAACTAATATAGATATGTATTATCCATAGATATATCGTTGTAGGTACCTAGACCTGCCTATAGCATTGATCGGTAGGCTAAGTTACCAATTACTGAATCGAATGACAAATACTTATAAAATTATTGAAATCACACAAAAAATGGAGGGTTGACCTTGTGTCGTACCCCCATCGTGTCGTCAAACGATTGACAAGACAACTCGAGCGCGAGCGACAAAACAAGTCATTATTATTGTAGACCGAGAGGCAACTGCAGTGAATAGATTCTTCACTTTTATTTTTCAAGTAGGTCTGTATCTGTACTAGCAATGACAAGGCATAAATTCCATTTTATTATGACCAAAGTTCGCAACCCATTAGCATAAGTGCATATTATTATAATGCACATTTTTCTATAATGATGATAAAAAAGTACAAGTCATCATCATTCTAGGTCAATTTTCCATGAAATTCCACATAAAATAAATTAAAATTGAGGTACTTACACCAGATCAGGAATGGATTAAGATTTTCAAACATTGTAATTAAAATAAAATTATTATTTTGCGCGTAATATCTCAGTATAGTAATAATATTTACCTATTTGTAGGTAAACTGTAGGTAAGGTGTGTGTATCATTTTTGTTACACGCTCCTGCGCTAAAAAGAAACTTCAGGTATCTTTTAGGTATTTATGTTCTATACTATACTTATTCTGGTACTACGATATGGTGGAGTAATTTCAACGAACAGCCTGTTGCGATATCTCGCACGTCTTGTAGGATTAATAATTATGCATTTAATTGTGTACCTACTTTGTTACTAGCTTTGAAGTTAACGTTCAGCAGGTTCTGACGCCTATTGTTAAATACTCTTAGGTTAAGTAAAAACGTTTGCTAATAAGTTTTTTATGTATCTTCGGGAGTTACCCACGAACCTTCGCAACGAAAGTATTGTATTAATTTGTGTAGAAGAAATTAGGCTTCAATTATGCACCTTTTACTTCAATTACTATAGGTCCTGACTTCACTGGTCAGCTCGTGCTAGCGTGACGTCACCACCCAAACGTTTAGAGTTGATAAAAAAGAAGTGAAGGTACATATTTAGGTCTAAATGTCTAAACTCAGTTTTGATGAGTAGAGTATTTCGTTCGTAACGTCTAGTGTGTGTCTAACACAACTATATTATGCGTGGAAATCTTACAGATATTTGATAATATGATTCCAATCGTATCCGGTTTCGATATAAAGATATTGAAAGTAAATAAAATGCACAACACAGAATGTAGGTACTTTTAAAAAATAGCAATAGTGTGTTCACTTTGTACTGGTTTGTACACGTTTATACCTGTATTTCGGTAATAAAGTTACTTTTAGACAAGATAACAAGCATTATCCAAATGGTTTTCGAATTATCGGGTTATATGCATTAGAGATTAGGTATTAGGTTATTATTTTTACCTAAAAAGTCTAAATTAATTTCATAATTTCATTTCAACTTCATGAAGGGCAAAAATGACAAGTGGCACACTAAAATGGGTATAAGGCTGTGTAGATTTATATACACAAATGTGTAGGTATCTTAAATACCTATGCAGGCTATAAATTATCAAATCACTCACCCATTTATTTGTTCCATGTTTTAATCATCGAACGCACTCGCGAACCGATGAAATAACTAAATTTATATACCACTAAGCAACGCAATATGTCGCCAGTGGAATTCAAGCGTACGTGTGGACTCCACGGCACTAAAATACTTAATGAGGTGCCGCTCGAGAGGCCCGCGCGGGTGGCCGGCCGGTGCACAGTGGGTAGTATTGGCTGTTTTTTGTTCCTTAGAGTATCGACTCTAAATATAGTGGACCAGCGGTCTAGGATATCCTTGCTGCAAGTTTAATGGAATGCTGTCAATCTATTATCCGAAGTATAATTATAAGTACGGTAATGCTTATGCCTAGTGAAATGCTATATTTTTATACACGCACTACCATGTCGTAATTATTTATGTATAATTAATTATACAATTATGGTTTTGTATTTATTTATACAACAATCATTGTTTTCATGTAAGTATAAGTTAGTTTTGCTATAACTGAATAGTATCCTAGCAGCGCTCTTTCCAATGCATCAATGGATTTTTTTACGAAAAATGTATGTGTGCTAAATTACATTCCTTTTTTTAAGGACCCATTGGCACAATGGTCACCATGCCGGACTGCCAAACACAGGGTCGCGGGTTCGATTCCCGCCTCAGACAAGTATTTATGCTTAGATATTTGTCTGTGGTCTGGTTGTTACTATGTATTATAAGTATATATGTTACAAAAAAAAACCTATATAAGTAGTATATCCGTTGTCTAGCACCCATTCTACAAGTCTAGTTACTTAGCTTGGGGCTAGATGGCGATGTGTGGAATGTCTTGCAATATTTATTATTATTTATTTATTTTATTTTACAGTGAAGGTAAGCATCGCGATGAAACCTTACTGCTAATGACATTAGTAGATGAAACATTCTTAAGGACATCGTTCAAATTGTACCCAAAACTTAAGGTGCCGGCCAGAAAAAAAAATGTTTCTATCTTGTAGAGAATAACATTTTAAACAATGTTTACTAAGGCAACAAAGAGTTACGTATGCAGCGACTTAAGGTCGCTGCATACGTAACGTGATTTTTCTCGTGCCGGACGGTACGTGATATTTATATGAAACGATGGCTAGAATTCGTCACGTTCCATCCGGCACGAGGAAAATCACGTTACGTAAGTTTATAAAGACCACGAACACTTTATGAACGATCCACGTCACTTCCCCGTCCCGAGGTTTTATCCCGTTCTCTAGACGTATTGAAGAATTCTTTCTCTGGATACGGTCGACAAAGCAAATTGAGCACGCTAACTCCACCTAATACCATGACTCAGGCACTACAGCGCCCTGTAGAGCATGGACTTAAGAGGAAAGTGTACCTTTCATACAAACTATTACAAACGTAGTCTACTGTTTTCTCCCTAGATAATGACACTAGAGCAAATATTTTTGGTGCATGAAACTTATAACTGCCATGACCATGCCCCTATTTTTAAGCTATTGCATAGCTTTTATCGCGGTGATCGAATCAAGAAATTCCGTAACGAAAATAAAACCTAACACTGGGGGTGTTAGTGTTAGGTTTTATTTTCGCCGGCTACCATGTAGCTCGGCCGAGCCATCGCTTAACGTCGTAAGCAGCTGTTTGTGAAAAAATGTATAGGTACTTGAATTAATATCAAAGAAAAAAAAATACTGAGTAAATCAAAAATAAATATAATATACTTAATTATAATTGCATAATTGATAAAAAATGCTATGCATTTTTTTTTTTAATATTTTAATTTCTATGATAATTAGAAAATGAAAAAACCAAAACAAAGGGGCATGTCATATTAGTCATGGCAGTTATAGGTTTTATGGGAGGAAACAGTCGACTACGTTTGTATGGAGAGAGCGCAGGTACCCTTTCACCTTAAGTAGCTAGCGCTGTATAAATAAATCATCTAAAGTCTAAATGCTAATATTAAACTCTTCGGCACAAACATACATTTTTCTTTTATTTATTACGTGTTGCTATTTCAATTCACGTGGCACTCAGATACGCCAATCGATTGTAACGTACTCCGATAGGTACTATCAATGTTAATTTTAGAATACCTACTGATTCCAGCTTATTGCGGCGTACCTTCGGGATGGGTGAGCGGCTGAGCGTTCCATTAAATATGTAGGGAATTGGGCTGTTCAAATATAGCCAATACTATGAGTTTAGGTATGAAGTTTTATGTAGGTACGTTAGCAGGTCGGAGTCAGAATCGCAGACCCACCGTAGAGCTCCAATACTGCTTTTCACTTGAAGTATAAAACAAAGTCGCTTTCTCTGTCCCTATGTCCCTATGTATGCTTAAATCTTTCAAACTACGCAACGGATTTTAATGCGGTTTTTTTAAATAGATAGAGTGATTCAAGAGGAAGGTTTATATGTATATAATACATGCATAATATAGCCGTGCGAAGCCGGGGCCGGTCGCTAGTAATAAATAAATAAATATTGCAGGACATTCCGCACATCGCCATCTGCTGGGTGCTAGACAACGGATATACTACTTATATACTTTTCTTTTGTAAATAATATATACTTGTAATTCATAGAAACAACCACACCACAGACAAATATCTAACCATAAATACATGTTTGAGGCGGGAATCGAACCCGCAACCCTGTATTTGGCAGTCCGGCATGGTGACCATTGTGCCAACTGGGTCGTCAGAATGTTTTCTACTCAAGCAAAGATTCTAAGGTGTTGCTCGAGTCTCCAAAAAAATCTTTCCTCTTTTATGCCGGCGCCTCACATTGGCTATGTTGGCTCCAAGTTATACTGTTGGATCCAACATAGCCAATGTGAGGCGCTGCATTAGAAATAGAAATAGCATAATTACTAAGTATTACTAGCTTTTGTCCGCGACTTCGCCCGCCTTTTTTCCTTTCTTATCGAATGCCTACATCATACAAAGAGCACACCCTCCAAGTTTCAGGTCTCTACGATCAGCGGTTTAGGCTGCGCGTTGAATCGTCAGTCAGTCAGGACAAAGCATTTTATATGTATAGAAAATAGATAGAATTAATAGAAGATATAATACTAGATAGATATAAGTTGATAGAAAGTGGTATTTTATTCACTATCTAGTAAGATACACATAATTTTATCAAACAACTTTCGGTTTCTTTTACATTTCAAAGTTGCTTTTTTATGGAATTAACTAGAGTTTTACACTTTATATTCGTGATAAAGGGACGCCCCGCAGCTCAGTGTTGTTTGAACTTTAGTTTTTATGTGCTTCCTTCGTGTGAATTTGTGAAAAGAAATATCTTTAGCCTTAACTTAAAATATTTAATTAGAGGAGCGGTGTTGGCTTAGTGGTAGATACCTCGACTTTCATTCTGAAGGTCGTGGGTTCGAATCCAGGCCGGCCGTGCACCGATGTATTTTTCCTAAAACAAATTCATGTGCGCTTATTGACATTGCTCTTACGGTGAAGGAAAACATCGTGATGAAACCCGCGGCTTAGTTGGCTCCAGAAGTATTGACAAGTTCTCTCCTCTGGACATGGTCGACTGAGCTGAGAGGGTAGTAGGTGCTGAGCAAGCCTACTCCATCTTCACGCAAAAAGGACCCAATTAAAAAGGGTCTGAGCGCGGAAAAACAGCCCGTATACAAGTACAAGTACAAATATTTAATTTATATTGACGTATACCCATGACTCTTACACGTGGCGTATCCTCCATGGCGAAGAGTTTGGCTAGATTTAATTTAAGGGTGATGGGACCGGAGATGGTAACCGAATACAAACATTGTTTTAACCGACTTAAAAAAAAAGAAACTGGCCAAGTGCGAGTCGGACTCGCGCACGAAAGGTTCCGTACCATTATATTCTGTTTTAGTATTTGTTGTTATAGCGGCAATAGATATACATTGTGAAATTTTCAACTGTCTAGCTATCACGGTTCATGAGATACAGACTGGTGACAGACAGACGGACGGATAGTGGAGTCTTAGTAATAGGGTATCGTTTTTACCCTTTTTCCCTAAAAAAATGGAAGGTTCACAATTCGACTGGATTTATTTTTATGGGATTATACTTCTTTGTTTATGAACTGGTTTTTTTATGTTTCTTTTTGACGTAATTTGGTAAGGATCTGACGATGAACAAAATTAAAGTTAAACAGTGCCCGCTGCGCTGGTTCGAAATATTTTAGTAAAATAGCATGTAAGTATTAGGAAATTTATTAGTTGAGATTGCTATCTATGCTATTAAAATCGGGATAGCCACATTCATGAAATAATCTGTAGAGTTTAACATAATTTAGTCAATGCTGTTACTATAAAACAAATACATTGACTATTCTAAACTGAACCTTATTGTAGTCTCTTTAAGGCTAGTTTTGAAGTACTTCACTTGCATAGTCTGTTAAGCTCATCATTGCCCTGCAATTATATCAGTTCCGCGTCGCCGGCGGATGTTGGCTCGACGGCTTTTCCAGACCAGACCTGTTATTATTTATCAAGAAGTAACGCTTCTCGATAAATACCTCCTAACCTTAACCATCACATACATATATGTCAAATATTCACCGAATAACCGGCAAATAAAATAAAATTCCGTCCGTGTCCCTATTTCTAACGGTATTCAAACCCTCGGAATGATTGCGAAAATTTCCCATTTCCACTTTAATATCGCATCAATTTCGCGGGTAAAACCATTCGACTCGTCTCTCGTTTCAATATTGAATATCTTGTGTTTCATTTTCATCCCTACTTCTCTAAATGCGATAGTAAGTCTGTTTGTCTGTTACGTCTTCACGCCTAAACTCACAGAAATAGATTTCTGTCCCAAAACCACTAAACTAATTTTAATGAATTTTGGTCTAGAGGTAGAATAGAAGTTTTCCTACTACTACTACTACTACTAACCCTTATGGATCATTGGTCTGAAATAAACATATATATATATTTTTTTCCCCCCGTTGACGAGGGCAGAAAACGTATATTTAGACGGCCCGTCCACAAAAGCGGAGCGGAGGGGAGCGGTGCGGTTTCCACCAATAGAATTGCATAAAAACTCATTGCGGAGGGCTTTTGGTGGACGTAAACAGGCAGCCTTAGGTTCCAGCCGAAGCTTGCACTTTGACGCTGCGATCAACAGCTTCCCTATATAGGAAGTAGCGTCATACCCTCGGTAAGGTGGGGTGCCCTGCAGTAAACCACTATTGCCACACGTAAAATCCAAGAGGTTGTCTCACACTAAAGTGGGTCAAGCGAAGGCTCGGACACCTAAATATGCTGTTTTATTCTGCGAACCGCGGGCCGCAGTTACCTTTAAATAATAAGGGTTGTAATTGTAACGGATTGAAATTGGTTACCTTTATTAATATTAGTATTATATGTTTACAGGACGAGGAGTCCCTGGAGTCTACGAGGCCCGTTCCGAACATCACCCACCACAGTATCATGTACGCGCCAAAGTGCTTGGTTATCGTCTCACGGCAAGACTACATAGATACCTTCAGAGTAAGCATGTTTTATCTATCATCATTATCCGAGCGATGTTCCCGGTTACATCCATCTCGGGAGCCCGGGGTCCGCTTTCCTACTTTTACGCCTCCAATCTGCCACGGCCTGGCGGAGGCGCCATGGCAAGACATTTGTTCCCTACGTAACTAGCCGGTTTTCGAAAGATGTGTCCGTAGCAGCGTAGGCTACATCTTGCAATTTATCTGCATTGTCTCGGGCATAAAAGCCGCCCTGGACGCGAGAATTCCTGACGCGATCTTTTCGCGTCACTCATCTCCGTGACACGTATCTCGAAGCATGTTTTATCTATATAAGACTTTAATATACAATGACAATGGCCTTCCTGTAAGTTCCTAACTGTCAAAACCTACCAGCAAAATTCCAGTCTCGCTTGCAACAGTGCATAAATACCAAGATCTAAAAAATACAAATAAGATGACTTGGTACATATTCGTGTTTATTTTTCTTTTAAATAACTTTATTGTGATCTATGCCCAAAGAATTCTACCATATACGCCCCTGTATATTTCCGGACCTTTATACATTTCTTGTTTTAAGATTCAGTCGCTTAAGCTATGCGTTGTTTTACGAGAATTTAAATTAATATCTCGATATTTTAATCTTATTTTAATGTAATTTATGGTAAAGCTTCGTCATCCTGTGATCGATAACTTTGAATTCTCCAAGAAATGTTGTTAAAGGCTTCTTCAAAGCTTATGTCCTCAAGAATAGTACGAAATAACGCAAGTTTCAATTCCTATTTCCAGAACTGCCTAGGCATAATCTACACAGTATGGGTAGAGAACCTGGGCGTGCCACTGGAGACGCTGGTGGGTAACCTGGTCGGCGGTATCCTGGTACCACCTGCCGGCGGGCCCATGGTGCGGTTCAGCATAGGAGCTGGGGATCGGCAGGCGTTGCAGCCACCGGCAGCACCGCCTTTACCGTTGACGCATACATCTGTTCATATGCTGTTGAGGTTGCTTGGTAAGTTGCCCTGTGAAAGCTTAATTCAACGCCTTTAGGTTGATATGTTTGTCTATTTGAGTACATTATAGCTCCGAAACGAATGGACTGATATGAGTAAATGTTTCATTACAAAATAATAGTCTTTTTAAATTATCTTTTTGTTTGGTCATGGTCGTGAACTCCGTTACATAAACTTTACTTATTGGAGTTACCTTTCCAACCAAATCATGCTAACTGCCTTTTGTAGTTTTATCTGCATTAATCCAGATCTCGTGGGACAATCGGGCTATCGTACTAGTCCCTACAAGCGTATCCCCCATGGTGGGGGAGAATGGTTTTTTTTTGCCACCTATCTCTACCGGAGAGATAATTGGAAATTGACTTCCGCTTATCCCTACCAAGTGGTTTTAGTTTACAAGTACAATTTAGAATAAAAACTCTACTCGAGTTATCCCATGATTTTAATTTATTTCTATGCGAATTTTTTTTTACGTCGGTACTGCACTTACTTATGTCTCAATTCCAACTCATCGTTTCCAGGTATCCACAACTCGGTAACCCTATGGTGCGCAGTGATGTCCGAACACAAGGTCCTACTTGTGTCTCTGGCTGCAGCGCGCCTAGCTGCCGCGTGTCGTGCGCTTGCCGCTCTCATGTTCCCGTTTAGATACGCCCACGTTTACATACCGTTGTTGCCGGCGGGGTTGGCTGAGGTCCTGGCTACACCGACGCCGTTCCTCATTGGAGTACATTCCAATTTGAAGGAGGAGGTTTCTGAATTAGTAAGTTTGATAAGATGCTGTATGACTTTGCATCACTGTTGCCAAGTTTATTTGGTGGTCTACTCCAGATCTTCTGGACCAGAACAGTTAGAAACATGTATCTTTTGGCTTTGACGAGTTTTTCGTCTTTTCGACTGCTCTTAAAAGCAGCATAAGTTAAAAGCTTTTTCTTAGTGAAGAACAATTTTGACCTAGTGGAAGGTACTAAGGCTTTTGTTCCTAAGGTTTATGGGTCAGTCAGTATCCCGCGGACCGTGTACCAATTAATTTTGCTATACGGAAATGTATGTGCGCTGTTGACATAGCTCTTACGGTGAAGTAAAACATCATGAAAAATTGTCTTGATTGTCTCCTAAGTTATTGAAGAGTTCTTTCCTCTGGACATTAATGACTAAGCTGAAAGGTTGGGCAATTGGCTGGTCAAGCATTAAGGCCTATCCGCACAGCTCAGTAACGACGCAGTAACCCTTGCGATAGAGTACTAAAAATCACTGTGGCGTCACTGTGTCCTCACTGAGCTGTGCGGATAGGCCTTCACGGCACTTTACGGTACGGAACTGTCGTCACTGTGCCGTCACTGTGTCGCCACTGAGCTGTGCGGATAGGCCTTAATCCACCCATGTCCAAGGCAATGCAGGAGCATGGATTAAAGTTACTTTCGGTGTTTAAATTATCCAGATTATCCAGATATGTTAAAAGTTTATGATATTTTCCAGCTGGACGTAATAGTAGCAGACTTAGACGTGGGTTCACTACACATACCCCCCGGAGTCAACATCCCACGTCCCGATGGCAAGCTGCACTCATCACTCCAAGAGGCCCTGGCGTTGGTACTGCAGCCGGAACTGCGATCAGGTGACTCCGCCTTCGCGCCGCCTCCACCGAACGCCTCACCCCCACACATGCTGGATAAGGAGATCAGGGCTGTTTTTATGAGGACTTTAGCGAAACTATTGCAGGGTTACAGGTATTACTTGTTTTTGTTTCTTTAGTTTTAGTTACGCCGAATGTTTGGGAATAATCCTTTTATCGTCAATTTTAATATCAATTGTATATTATAAATGTGAAAGTTTGTGTGTGTGTGTGTGTGAGTGTGTGTGTATGTTTTGCCATGCGATTGCGATGAAACTCGGTACGTAGATAGCTGGAGACCTGGATTAACACATAGGCTACTTTTCATCCCGAAATTACCACGGGATCGGGACTTACGCGGGTGAAACCGCGGGACGCAGCTAGTTATCGTATAATCCTTATATTCGAATAGTGAAATCGCGGGTCGCTGCTAGCAGATAATAATCCTGAAAGTGAGGGGTTCCTTTGAAGAAACTACTGCCTAGGTTGCCTGTAAGAGACCGCTTTCAGCGATATGGCCGCCTATTGAGTAGTAAAATCTAATATATATAAATTACGTGTCACGTTGTTTGTGCGCGATGGACTCCTAAACTACTTAACCGATTTTAATCATCGTCATGGCGTATGGCATTCATCCTGCGTGGATCAAACCTCTATATCCAAGTTTTTCAGCCAGCTTGCGGCGGCAGTTGTAAGTTTATGAACTACCGACATTCCACCAGGAAAACGGCGAAGTGGTCATTCGTTTACCACATGGGAAAGGGTTTGGTCAGGTGCTCCGCAATCGCACTGTGGTGACTCCCTTAGTCCCCATTTATGGAGGTGGTGGTTAGTTTTTCCGTGGTTAGTTTAACCGATTTTAATCAAATTTGCACACCGTGTGCAGTTTGATCCAACTTGAAAGATAGGATAGCTTACATCTTAATTTATCCTAATATTCCTACGGGATCGGGAGTTACGCGGAAACCGCGGTGCGCAGCCAGTATATTTATATATTTCAGTTGCTTAAGTTTGAGGGCTAGATGGCGCTGTGTCGTAAAATATATTTTATATATTTCAGACACTGCCTAACAATAATCCGGATACATCCGTCTCCGGTCCTAACCTTCCACAAGTCCGGCTTCATGGGTCTCCGAGGGTTGTCACAATGTCCCTTTACGATTCGACTGCTCGATTCTATGTTCTTCAATGGGCTGGTAGCTGAGAGAGGTCCGCCGTGGAGGGCAACCGATATATGGGACGAGCTTGTACAGTAAGTATACCTTTCGTGATTTCAATACATAATTTTATTACCTTTACTCATTTTATTATTACTTACTAGGTACTACTACTCCGCTGGCTCAGTGACTCAAACTGGATCTTGGCCTCCGAAACGAAAAATTTATTATTTCTGGATATTCGTCTCATTATTTTTTAAATTTTTACAAAAACAAACTGAATGCAAAATATATTTGTCACTAAAGAAACTTATGAAAAATTCTATCTAGGCACTTATATAGTACATTTTGTATATAAAACAGTAAATGATTATAAAAACCTAAACCTAGAAGACCGTCGGCAGCGAGGCAAGGCCCAGGCTACCGATGGTTAGGGCCGCAGAGAGAGGAATCTTCTGACGATACGTGCCGCATCCAAGATGACTGCTTTCTGGATCTGACCCTTCACCTTTTGACCTCTTCACTATTAATCCATTTGAATTAAATTATTATTTTTTATTATTTATTACCTTTATTAATCTTATTACCTTCCTTAATTTTATTACTCTTCCTCATTTTATTACCTTTATCTAATTTTATATTACCCTTACTCATATAATTACCTTTCTCCAATTCAAGGAACTTACCGGAACAGCTGCGACTAGAATCCCTGAATCCGGAACTGAAGCTCCAGCACATCCAGGAGCTGGCGATGCAGTTACACCTCAATGAGAACCCTAACCCCCAGGTACTCACTATACAGGTAAGGTGTTCGACGTCGTCGTACGTGTGTGTGGCCAGCTTTATATTATGGTAACATTTTAGTGTTGTAACTATATGTGTGTGTGTGTTGTGTTGCCAAATCGGTTGAAAGTTTGTCACAGTAAAGCTTGTATCTATTACATTAGTTTGTGTTGTAGTCTAAAAACCTATTAGTTTTGATTTTACAGACGTATTTTATCGTAAGACTAGCTGCGCTCCGCGGTTTCACCCGCGTAACTCCTGATCCCGTGGGAATATCGGGATAAAAAGTAGCCTATAACCTTCCTCGATAAATGGACTATCCAACACAAAAAGAATTTTTCAATTCGAACCAGCAGTTCCTGAGATTAGCGCGTTCAAACAAACAAACTCTTCAGCTTTATAATCGCTGTTCAGCTTTATAAATAAAATATCGAGTCCCGCTAACAGTCAGATGACCGCGTGTGACGTCATTGTATAACGCTCCGCTTAGTTTACTTCTATAAATCTGAAACTAATTGACGTATCGAAGTAATTCTTTCACTTGTATTTTTTATTTTTGAAAAAGAATATTGAGAGCTAATATTCAAATTTAGTTAACATTCTTCATTATCGATAGTAAAGTAGTAGTTTACATAAAAAATCAGCTACGCTATCGATAGTATGACGCGTAATAATATTTTATTTTATTTAAAATGTGATTGGTCAGCGTTTGACTATTAATCACACCTGCCTGATGGTAGATAACGATGCTGCCATGTAGCATGCTTAATTATTAATTATAATGCAATAATATCGATAGTTTAAGAGAGAATGGAATCGGTTGCCTGCGTCTTTCCTGACGTGTACAATTTGGGGGTCTTCAAGTCGCGAGTGAATAGGTATCTTCTAGGAAGGCGTGTTACATCTTAGGCCGCATCGTCACCTACCATCAGGCATGTGTGATAGTGATCAAACGCTGACCTATCATTTGTAAAAAAAAATCGTACCATTGACTGTATGGATACTGCGAGCATGGCGCGTAGTAGTTCTATCGATATAATGCAATACTATCGATAGTATTATACATTTTATATATTTATACATACAAAAGTAATCAAACTATCGATTTTATGGATAGTTTTGATAATATGGCATGATAACTATATTTGATTCTATAGATAGTGTTGATACTATCGATTGCTCTGATCGATTTCTGCCTATATTACAGAACAATTGATATAATTATTGATTAATTTAAATTAATTGTCTTGTTGTCTTTTTCTGTAACTTGTGTGTGCAATAAAGCGTTCTATCTATCTATCTTATCAATATTATCGATGCTATATTTGTTTGTTTGTCTTCTAACTACTATAGGCTTTTTATACTTGATTCTTATGCTTAGATGTATGGATATTTATGATTGAGTATTTTTCCGCTTTCAAAGAATTTGACCACTTTTATTTTAAAGCTTAAAAAACCGACCAGAACTAAATAGCTGTTTATAAAATCGTTTTGTTTTCTTAATTTTGCTGTTTAAAGGGCTTTAAACACATCGATAGATAGCTAACATTTGTGTTCCTAATAATACTAATTAAGAATTTTATTACTGATAGCAATTTGATTAAATATGTAATAAGTTGCAATATCTTGGTGACCACACACCAAGGCGTTGCATTGAATCATCTTTATTGTATAGACAATAAAGACCCATATCCCATATCACGGGCCTTTGGAGCCCCGGAGCTTTGAAAGCCGTGCGTGCAGCCGAAGGCAACACGTAGAGTCCCTTTAAAATAACAACGTTGAATTACAAAGTATGATGTGGACAACCAAACAGGCGATTAACCCTGTCTGCACTATAAAATGCAGCAAAGGACCACCTCCGGTTTGGATAGAACTATTGATTAACTACAGGGGAAAACTACTTGGGCTACTGTGAAGGGATGGTAGTGGGTAAACTAATATTATGTATTATTTCTCTCTTTTTTGTTATATGTAATAGTATAATTATGTTTTTTGGTGTGTAAAATTTTCCTTTATTTTTCTTTGACTTCTTAATCACACTTCAGTTAGGAAACACAGACTCAGACTCTATAGCTTCAATGTTATAAATGTTCCAGCCGTTCCAACAAAGGATCCTGCGTCCCCCCGAAGGCGCATCGTCCAGGATACATCAACCCCCTCTCCCCACGCTGGATGCTGCGAGGGTGTCAGAGATCATTGCCGAGGTCGCGGCACGAGCACCCACCAACCCGAAGTAAGTAGGCACATATACAGGATGGTTCTTGTTCTGCTGAGTCAGTGGCGCTTGATCTGTAAAAATTTTTCTTGCCCAATATCTTAGCCACTGCAACTGAACTGAACTGCATATATATAATATGATTTTCATTTAATTAGGAATCAAACCAATTGTGTTGCTCTGTAAAACAAAGTTTTATTTTCGTAAATATTTCTATAGACATGAGAGGTTATGTGCCGGCTAACAATCTTACAAAATCTAATTACTCACCTGTAAAACAAAGAAACGACAATTAAAGTTTGCTCTCTGTCGTGTAAATTCGTATTATATAATGTTATAGGCACAGGTAAGTATTTTCTACACTATTTAGCACAAATTACAATAAACAATAACAAAAACTCAACAAGTTTCTCTACGGCCATTATCGGGCTGTTTTACCGACATCAGTGTTGCCAGAAGGCAATTGTCAAAAGTTACATTAACTTAAACCGCGGCAAAATATATCAATTATAGAAATATATTTCTTTACATCTCCCCCCCTGGAAAAATTTTTTTTAAACTAAATTTAAAAGTAATCATAACTTAAATCTAATAGCTACTTTAGTAAGTTTCCAGTTTTTTTTTTTGTTTATTCTTCATTTTCTTCTAATATTAGGACTGGAATTAATTTAGTGATATGGAATAGGTTTGACTCATTTTTCTTGTGACCCGTGTCTATTTTGTAAATCGATTCCGATATCTTCTCCACTATTCTATATGGTCCAATTCTTAGTTCATCTAATTTCTTTCTGTTCAGTTTATTTCCATTTTCTACATATACCATGTCTCCTGGTTTAAATTCTTTGTATTTTCGGTGTTTATCAAATATTGTTTTGTTATAATCGTGTGATCTTTTAGTGTTTTCCAGTGCCCTTTCCTTATCCGTAATCCAATCGTCAATGCTTCGCTTGTCCCTTCCCAACTCATTTGGTATGATGCTGTTTTCTATACCGTATAGTAGATAATTTGGCGTGAAACCTGTAATGGAGTGGATAGTGTCATTATACATATTCACGCATTCTCGCGCCACTGTGGTCCATGTCCTCTTTTTCTCTTTTTCATTCATTTTGCATCTGATCTTGTTTACCAACGTTTGGTTAAGTCTTTCATTTAAACCGTTTGAAAATGGTGCGTTTACTGCCGTAAAGATAATTGGTATCTGCTTTTGCTTTAAATATCTTTTGAAATCCTTTGAGTTGATCCCGGGGTATTGGTCTGTTAATAGCATGCCTATATTCTCTATTTGCTTTGTATTTTCGATTAACTTAATGAAATCATTTGCGTTTTGTGTCTTTGAGGTCGTTATAAACGCAAACCTTGTGAAGTGGTCCACTAATAAATGTAAATACTTCTTGGTCGATCTTGACCCGCCGAAGCCTCCGATTGTATCTATAGATATTATTTCAAATGGTTTTGTGGCTGGGCCTAAATGTGACATGAATCCAATTTTATCTTGCCCTCTTGATTTATTTTTGATACAAGTTTCGCAGCTTCGACATATCTTCTTTATGTTTTCTGTCAAATTTTTGGCAGAGTAATGTGGGCCGACTGTCTTTTGCATCTGTCCAATTCCAATGTGACATAGTTCTTCGTGTATTTTTTTTAACAGTTTGAGGCTTAATTGTTCTGTTATTATTATTTTTTCTTTTTTATTTATCTTCTTCATATATATCTTTTGTCTTTCTATCAACTTGTTTTTGTTCTTTTGTATTACTTCATTTTTGTTTTGGTCTTGTATTATGTCTTCTAGTTTTATTAAATTCACAACTTTCAATTGATCATCTGTGTTATCTTCTGGTTCTAGTACTGGGTTTCTACTTAAGCAGTCCGCCTCTATGTTTTGTTTCCCTGGTGCATATTTTATTTCGAAATTATATTGTGATAAGTAATAAGTTAAGTCACCGAGTTCTTCATCCGTTCTTGATTTGAGATTCATATTCTCTAGAGGTTTGTGATCTGTGTAGACCGTGAATGGTTTACCAATCAGCCAGTATTGCCAATATCTGATGGCTTCCTTAATTGCTAAGCATTCTAGGTATATTGCTTTCTTTTTCTTTTGCGCTCCGTTAAGTTTTTTTGAAAAATATGCCACAGGTTTTTCTGTTCCATCTGCTTGTATCTGTTTTAAAATTGCCCCAACTCCTTCTATTGATGCATCGGTGTAAATATTTATTGGTAAGTTTCTGTCATAGATTTCTAATATTGGTTGAGAACAAAGTAATTCTTTTATTGTGTCAAATGCTGTTTGACAATCTTGCGTCCATCTGAATTCTTGATTTTTCCTTAGTAAATTATGTAGAGGGTCTAGTGTTATCGCACTATTTGGTATGTATTTATGATAGAAGTTAATTTTTCCCAGAAATTGTCTGATGTTTTTTTGTGTTTTTGGTACTGGAAAGTTCTGTATTGATATCAGATTGTTTTTCATTGGTGTCACAGTATTATTTCTAATTATATGTCCTAGGTATTTAACTGAGTCTGATGCAAAGGTGCATTTGGTGAATTTTAGTCTGAATCCTTCAGTTTTAATTGCTTTCAATAATTGGTGCAGGTGATGGACGTGTTCGTCAAAATTCTCTGAAAATATCAATATGTCATCTATATAGTTTACTGTGAAATCTGTTAGGTTATGCTTTCTCAATATATTACTTAGTATCCGTTGAAATATTGCTGGAGAAGTTTTTAATCCAAACGGTAGGCAGGTCCACTGGAAATGCCCCTCTTGTGTCACAAATCCTGTTTTCATTCTGTCTTCGATTCGTAAGGGAATAGCCCAAAATGCAGAATTGATATCTAGGGTTGTAAAAAACTTACAGTTTCTTGTTTTTTCCATTAGGTCTTCGATTAATGGAAACGGTTGGGCTTGAGGTATAACGATTTTATTCAAATCTCTGAAATCTATGCACAGCCTTGATTTTTTGTTATCTTCTCTTTTGAATGCTAATGTTACTGGTGCTGCAAAGGGACTGTAGGATTCTTCTATGAGTTTGTTATCTAATAAATTCGCTATTTGTTTTTCTATTTCTTTTTTATCTTCTATAGTGCATCTGTATGGTCTCTTACTGGTATATTTATCTACCAACAAGTCTATTCTTGCTTCGTATCCGTTTACAGTTCCTATGTCGTATTTGTCTTTGGCAAATATTGATTTAAATCTAGTAATGATATTGTTTATTATAGTTTCTTGTTCTTTGTTTAATTGTTTTATTTGTATTTTAAAATCTTCTTCGTTGACATGTTCATTGAAGTTTATATATTTTGAGTCCTCAGTATTTATTTCTTCTTGTTGTGTGGTTCTGTCTAATGTTTGTATGTTTTCCTTTTCCATGTTTTTTCTTTGTATTATTTTTAAATCTTCCGTTTGAATTAGTTTAAATTCTTTGATCATGTCGAGTCCAATCAGGAAATCATATTTAAAGTTTTGTTCATCAATAATGTATACATCGATGTTTTTTTCTATGTCGTAGACTCTTATTTTTAAAGTTGTCAAACCACTTGCTTTTTTAACACCATTAATTGTGAATAAATCGGCTTTATTAAATTTGTTTGGTTTTCCTTTAAGTTTCAATAACTTTGAGTTAATTAAAGAAACATTTGATCCTGAATCATATATGCCATTTATTTTTTTTTCGTCATTTATTTGTAGTTCGACATTTATTAATGGTGTTACTATTCGTTTTTTTGATCATTTTCGTTCAACTCTGTTTCAATTACTGAATTGTTTACGTGTTTAATAGTGCTCCTTTTTATTTTATTGTCATCTTCATTTGTCTTAAACCAGCACGTATTCTCAGGATGGTATCGAATGCCTTTGTTTAATTTTTCACAAATCTTACAAGGATGTTTGTCCTCTTTTTTATCATTAATTTTCGTGTTCGCATATCTTTTCTTGGCTAATAATGTCTTTTTGTTCACCATATGTTCATATTTGCTTACTTCATTGTATAAGTCTACCGTATCTTTTAGTCTTCCCCTGTCTATCTTATTAAGTATAAATTCTGGTAAGCCAGCTGCAATAAGATCAATCAACGTACCTGGGTCAATTGTTCTTCGCATATCCAACAGGAGCTTTTCCTTTCTCATTGCGTAATCAATTAGCGGACCATCTTTATATTTGAATAATAGTGCATATGTTACCGGGTTCCAGCCTTTGTTTGCAAAAGATTCACAGAATTTTGTCTTCCATGTCGACCAATCTGAATTTAGGGTGTGTTTTATAATCATCGAGCTGTACCAGTCAGTACAAGGCTTTTCCATGAATAGTCTTAATATTTCTATTTTATTTTCGTCTGTTTCGACATCAAAGCGCATGCATTCTCTTTCGAACATTTCTATCCATTGTGTCGCATTTGTGTTTCTACTTGTAAATTTTTCTATCACAAATTTATCTGCGATGTTCTTTAAATTTTGTTGTTTGCTTGGCTGTGATTTTTCTATTATTTTTTCAAATAATTTCTCTAGTGTACTTGTCTCTGTTTGTTTAATACTTTCTGGATTCCCTAAAATTACTTCCTCTAAATACTGATCTTCAAATTGTAGATTTCCATCTTCATCTATGTAAATTTTTCTCAATTCTTCTGTCAAAGTAATCCATATCCGTCGTATCTGATATCTTTTCTTTAAACTGTTTTTCACTTTTACAAAGGCCGCTGTGTGTAATATCCCTTTATGATAACTTACAGATTGTAGTTCTTCTGGTAGTGTATATATTTTATTGTCACTTGTGGCTATGGAGGTTATGCATATTACGTTTGATTTCGTATCCTTTGATGGCAATATTGTAAATTCAAATCTTAGTTTTTCCGTAATATTTTCTTCCTCATTGTCCGACATCTTGGCGGTAGGATATTTCGTGACAATTATTCTTAATGTTGTAAAATAAAACGGATCCACTTGTATCCAAACAAAATTGTCGTTTTATAATATGATTTTCATTTAATTAGGAATCAAACCAATTGTGTTGCTCTGTAAAACAAAGTTTTATTTTCGTAAATATTTCTATAGACATGAGAGGTTATGTGCCGGCTAACAATCTTACAAAATCTAATTACTCACCTGTAAAACAAAGAAACGACAATTAAAGTTTGCTCTCTGTCGTGTAAATTCGTATTATATAATGTTATAGGCACAGGTAAGTATTTTCTACACTATTTAGCACAAATTACAATAAACAATAACAAAAACTCAACAAGTTTCTCTACGGCCATTATCGGGCTGTTTTACCGACATCAGTGTTGCCAGAAGGCAATTGTCAAAAGTTACATTAACTTAAACCGCGGCAAAATATATCAATTATAGAAATATATTTCTTTACATATATTTGAAATAATTAACAACTGCATTTAAAAAAAAAACGTGTAGCACTCGGGGACTGCCGCGGTAAAGCTATTGCATCGTGCGAGCTTCGTACAGACGTACCATATATACGTTAAGCGAACGCTCGGCCGAGCTACATGGTAGGCGGAGTGGGGGGTGTTAGGTTTTATTTTCGTTACGGAATTTCTTGATTCGGTCGCCGCGCTCAAAGCCCGCGATAAAAGCTATGCAATAGCTTAAAATGATACAGTTACCGAGAACAATGGTATTTTTCGATAATCTCGAATTCATAAATCGATATGGTTTTGAATAAGGAACTAGTCTTTGTTTAAAATTAATATAAATAAGATAAAAGAAGAGTGGTGGCACCATCTAGAAATACAGGGTTTTTGTGTTTTTTTTTGTTCCTGAGTATCAATCAACTTATCTCGTGTCAATAGATAGATTATTGTTAAATATGTTTGTCGTATGTTTCAGGTTAACAGCACTGCGGCCTCCCCAGCCTCGTATAGTGCCGCCCGCGGCTCCACCTGCAGGCGCGCCGGAATACGGACAGTTGTTGCTTACTAACTCTGCTAGAAGATTAGAGGTATGGCCATTTATTGATCTTTTAACTTAAATAACAATGATACTAGCTATACCTCAATTCTAACTTAGTAGAGATTTTTCCACTCGTATTGGCGCGTGTTTCTAAGTATATATGAGACTAGCGACCCGACTAGCGAAGGACATATAAACCTTCCTCTTGAATCACTCTATCTATTAAAAAAAACCGCATCAAAATCCGTTGCGTAGTTTTAAAGATTTAAGCATACAAAGAGAAATAGGGACAGAGAAAGCGACTTTATTTTATACTAGCGACCCACCCCGGCTTCGCACGGCTATACTATGCATGTATTATACATATAAACCTTCCTCTTGAATCACTCTATCTATTAAAAAAAACCGCATCAAAGTCCGTTGCGTAGTTTTAAAGATTTAAGCATACAAAGGGAAATAGGGACAGAGAAAGCGACTTTATTTTATACTATGTAGTGATACTATGTAGTGATATACCCAAAAAAATAAATTGTTCATTAATTTTATTTGTTGCGTGAAATGTACTGTAAGTTGTATGGTAACGTCACAGTCGGTTTCGTGTCGTGAAATATTATTATTATTCATTTATTTAAATAATTAAAAATTTAATAATTAAATATACAGGTTGAATCTTTTACGTGGGCCTTCAGGGCTATATCCTAAACTATACTATAACTTTTCCAAAAAATCTAATGATGCAGTTTTAATTTTTGTCAAAATCGGGCACGCAACTCCTTCCAGCATTTTAGCTCTGAAGGCTTATGTAAAAAAATCACCCTGTATATAAAAATACTAGCTGCGTCACTTTGACATCTGTCAATTTTTCGACACTTTTCGTTATATTTTAGACAATTCACACAATATCTTTATAAATTATAGCCTATGTTCTATTCTGATGTATAAGCTATATTATTGTAAAGTTTCATTAAAATCCATTCAGTAGTTTTTGCGTTAAAGAGGAACAAACATCCATACATACATCCATACAACCAGACATCCATACATACAAACTTTCACGTTTATAATATTAGTAGGATAAAAAAGGAATATATATTAATTTCCCGTTTAGGTATTAAGATCGTGCATAGCAGCAATATTCGAGTGTCGTTACGCGGACGCGCGCAAGTCCCTCCCGGGCGTGGTCCGCGCGCTGCGTGCGGCGGCTGCGCGCGCGGCGCTCGTCCGCGACCTGCAAGCCAGGCTGCCTACCAACAAACACTTGCTGCACCATCCGCAGTTCGATCTTGTTGTCAGGTACTAAACATATATTTATTTAACTGCACCCCGCAGTCATACTCGCGTTAGTGGCTCTGTTTAAAGTGATAATGATTTCCTCCAAATACATAATTGACGACCCAGTTGGCACAATGGTCACCATGCCGGACTGCCAAACACAGGGTTGCGGGTTCGATTCCCGGCTCAGACAAGTATTCATGCTTAGATATTTGTCTGTGATCTGGTTGTTTCTATGTATTATAAGTATATATTTACAAAAGAAAAGTATATAAGTAGTATATCCGCTGTCTAGCACCAATAACACAAGTCTAGTTACAAAGCTTGGGGCTAGATGGCGATATGTGGAATATTCTGCAATATTTATAATAGTTACTACGAATACAAACTTCTTCGGTCCAATTTAGAGGTTCTATTTCCCAAACTACTTTCTTAGTGCCCTACATCTTAACTTACATGCGAAGTTTCACATTCGTAGCTCTTGTAGTTTTGAATGTAGTCGCATCACACATGACGCAAAACAGAGCACCTAGGGTATGCATGTTTTAAAAAATAATAGGGCGTAGGGTCTTCGGACTTATCCAGAAGCTGATTTGTAAAAAATGAACTAATTGCTGTCTGTCGCTCCTATTTTCTTCTATAAGATTTATTAATAAAAGTGGCTACTCTTAGCAAATTGCATAAGCTCTAGCTTTCAAATGTCATGTCACTTGGTAGGTGTGGAAGCCGAAAACGTGACTTACTGACGGATCTATCTATCCAATCATCAACCTTCTTCTTCGTAAGAACAGGAAAAATTAAAGGGGAGTTGATTAGGTAGGATCAGATCCGTTTACTCTAGTATGCTGCCAGGTCTTTGGCATTATTATAAGCTGGCATTAGGTCAGCCAACTCGAGAGACAGGTCAAGAAGCTAAGCATAGTGTGCTCGGGAGCCCCGCAGTCGCACCGCATTTGACATGGCTCCAACTAATGGATCCATTGGATCGAGCTAAAATTTGGCATAGGGATAATAATAATAATAAATATTGCAGGACATTCCACACATCGCCATCTAGCCCCAAGCTAAGTAACTAGACTTGTGTTATGGGTGCTAGACAACGGATATAATACTTGTATACTTTTCTTTTGTAAATATATACTTATAATACATATAAACAACCAGACCACATACAAATATCTAAGCATAAATACTTGTCTGAGGCGGGAATCGAACCCGCAACCCTGTGTTTGGCAGTCCGGCATGGTGAACATTGTGCCAACTGGGTCGTCAGGGATAGCTATTATAATTGAATTCATTCGCAATAAGATTTTGGAAAATTCAAATTCTAAACGGAGGGAGGCGCAGGTGAAAGGTAAGTAGTATGTTAATACAAATAAACATATTTCCAATGCCACATATTGTGACGGGAAACTACGGAACCATTTCATTTATTTGCTAACCCTACACTTCATGTGGCTCGCTGACACACACTTTACCTGATTTGTTTCAATAGAATGGTCGCGTATCTAAACAATATATTCTTGGTAACCTCCGCCTTAGTTTGGATCAGAAACTAAACTTTTAAATAGTAACCAGGATTATTTGTATTTGAGCATCGTCGGTAGAACGGCTTTTAGGGCGGCATGCTTGAGATTGTGTTCCAACATAATTAGCTAAATACAATTTATGAGTAATCACAAATCAAACTCTATTACAATAATTCCAAGGCTGATATTATTAATCACAGGTGGTTGTGTTTAACACTTTAACAGTTGGTTAATCATGTTTAAGATTGAAGGTATTCTTCTAGGTATTTCTGTATAATTAGATTTATGTATATTACAAAAGAAAAGTAGGTATTATAAGTATTCTATCCTAAGTTTAGCCATCATAACAGCTTAGCCTGGGCCTTGAAAGCGTTGTGTGAAAATATTCTGCAATATTCATTTATCTTTAGAAAATTAATGTAAATAACACAATGTTTATAAAATATTGCGTGATTACAAATGGTAAACAATGTAGCGTGATGACAACGAAATACATCAATTTTTACTTGTTAAAATATCTAAACATCAGTTGGAATAATATACCCAATAATTATAACATTTTAACAAATTAGTCCAAGACTTATTTGCCTATGAGGCCTATCCTCTCAGGCCGTAAATAAAAGATACAATATAAATCAATATTGTAGGAAATTACACACATCGCCATATAGCCCCAAGCTAAGTAACTAGACTTGCGCTATGGGTGTTAGACAACGGATATACTACTTAAATACATTTCATTTGTAAATATATACTTATAATACATAGAAACAACCAGACCACAGACAAATATCTAAGCACAAATACTTGTCTGAGGCGGGAACCGAACCCACAACCCTGTGTTTGGCAGTCCGGCATTGTACCATTGTTGTGCCAACTGGGTCGTCGCTACGTATCCAAACAATTCGTATTGAAGTGTATGGAAGATAACTCACCTGGCGACGTGATAACGACGATGCGCTTTGCGGAGACTAGATGCTCTGGTGTCCTGGCGATGTAGCCACAGTAGCCAGTATCATACTACATAGTATAAAACAAAGTCGCTTTCTCTGTCCCTATTTCCCTTTGACCGCTTAAATCTTTAAAACTACGCAACGGATTTTGATGCGGTTTTTTTAATAGATAGAGTGATTCAAGAGGAAGGTTTATATGTATAATACATGCATAATATAGCCGTGCGAAGCCGGGGCGGGTCGCTAGTAAAATATACGTTTAAGTTGCACCTCATTCTGAGGCCAACGGGTCGCCAAAGAGGAAGGACGCAATTGTTTTTTGTGACAGACAATCAGTGGTTACTCTATTTGGCGACTTAGGGTACCCAGAAGTAGCTATAGTTGCGACGACCAGGGCGTCACGGTGAGGTAGGGCCCTAGCGCTTACTTAAAAAAAACTAGTTCTAGCTGCCTCGACAGATGGCAAACCCAGGTCATATTTTTCGGATAAAATACATACTTAACTTTTCTTTTGCAAATTATATAATAAATTTACATACAGAAATACTTAGACCAGAAAAGACTACAAATAAAAAAGATACATATAAATCATGTAAGTTTAATAAATATAAACCATCAAAAATACAACTTTTATTAAGTTAATCGTCATCATCATTGTAAGTAACTGGTGTGAATGTTGAATCGCACATAACGCAATACACTCTCTCCGTGCCTTTCATGGCATACATTATCGCCTCAAACCGACCGACCATACCTTGTTCGGGTAGCTGGGCGTAGTCGAAGAGGAAGTCTGTCAATACCCATGGACCCTGTCAATGAAATTACATATCAGGTCACAGGACGTCCACTGCTGAACATAAGCCAAAGACTGCCAGAGCGATATAAGAAACTCATGGGGGTCCATGAGTTCTTGTGTCTTCTTCTCTTTGGTGTGCTCGTTCCGAAGGCAAACAACCTTAACTAAATTTTGAAGACGTTTGAAAGTGATGTACCTATTGAATAAAGAATTTAGATTTGATTTGATCGGTGCTATCTGCGTCCAACGACTTACCTCGACCTTAATTAAGGTCTTAGAACTAATGGCCCTTGGGCTGAAAAGTTCGCATTTGTTTTCGTCTTGCCGCGACTTATTGCTTATGGTTACTTAAGTAAACATTCATGATTAATTTACTTTCACTCTGATATGTAATGTACACAGAACTACTTGTACTTGTATATAGGCTGTTTTCCGCGATTAGACCCTTTTAAATTGGGTCCTTTTTGCGTGAAGATGGAGTAGGCTTGCCCAGCACCTACTACCCTCTCAGCTTAGTCGACCATGTCCAGAAGAGAGAACTTGTCAATACTTCTGGAGCCAACTAAGCCGCGGGTTTCATCACGATGTTTTCCTTCACCGTAAGAGCAATGTCAATTAGCGCACATAATTTTTTCTTAAGAAAAATACATTGGTGCACGGCCGGCCTGGATTCGAACCCACGACCTTCAGAATGAAAGTCGAGGTATCTACCACTAAGCCAACACCGCTCATGTACACAGATAATTCTGTGAGAGGTTAATACCTCTTTTATTGGACAATCCGGATCTCTGCCAGCCATGGTCAGCATTTTCTCGAAGTTAGCCTTAGCGTACTTCTTGGCAAACCCACACCAACTCGGCTCGTCAAATACAACTTGGGTCTTGCAACCACCGTCGACATGCTTGCAGACTTCCATGTATACCTTCATAAAAAATAACATTTTATATTACCAATATTATGTGGTACTAAAAACTCGGCCAAGTGCGTACAAATGTAAGGTTCACAGGAATAATTATTTAGCTTGACGCTAGATGGCGCTGTGTGTAATATCCTGCAATAGACAGTCACAACTTTAGATTCCGGCCTAAGTCATCATCATCCGAGAGATGTTCCCGATTGCATCCCTCTCGGGAGCCCGGGGTCCGCTTTTACGCCTCCACTTCGCACTTCGGCCTAAGTAAACGTGGCTATTTTTAAATGAATATATAACTTACCACAGAGTATAATAATAGTACAAGCCCTAACTTACCCCATGACTGTTGTCAGTGATTTCTTCTGGAATATATACACTGAGATTATAAGCGTCTTGCGTTCGGGTGATTTTTCGTCTCTGTATGTGAACTTGCATGGGATAATTTTCACTATCGGGACATTGCTTTATGTTGTTCACTTTCCATCGACCTTTGCCCTGAAATATTAGAAAAGTATAAAACTTATTACGCGACGCCGCAGCGGTGACTAGATGTAAAGTCCAATAAAATAAATAAAATATTAACTTACAATAAAATCTATAATACATACTGCACTCGTTATGAAAACACAGAGCAAAAGTACTGTACTTGGGTTCTTCATGACTTGTTTGGTAATATCCCATAGAATCAACACTTATTTATTGAACCATGTTGTTGCGTGTACAGATGTTTATCTCATTCATTAATAATTATACCCAATGATATGTCAATAAAGTTGTTACTCAGTGCCGGATCCAGCGGCTATAGCGGCCTAGGCCGAGACTGGTAGGGCGCCCCTTTTAACGTCTACAAAAACTGTAGTAGAGTAAAATAGCTAGTCCCCGAGGAGATGCCAACGATAGGCTTGATAGTAAAATAATTAACATAGATTTATTTTCTATCTAGCCTCAACAAACAAAAGAATTTACTGAAAACTGTATATCCAGAAACTTATAAAAGTGACTTAAAAAAAAGATCAATTTTTTTGAAGGAAATAAGAACGAGCGAAGCGAGCGACCGCAAACATTTTAACTTTGTAGCATGGAGTAGAGACGCTTTCAGAAACATTAATAAAATAGTAGTAGAGACTTTGTAGAGACGCTTTCAGAAACATTAATAAAATAGCAATTACTTTTAAAGATTTTTGTTTGCAATTGGGAACACTTTAAAATATTTGGTACTTTCCAATAATAATATTCTTACAAGAATTTATTTAATGAAGGGAAATGAGATTGAGCGAAACGAGCGACAGCAAAATTTTTAACTTTGCATAAACCAGCATCTACGAAAATTATTAAAGTGGCAATTAAAATATTTTTATTGCAATTGTGATCACTATGAAATATTGAATATAATAAATAATTATACTCATAAAAGAATACATCAAACTATGATGAATATGCTGATTATACGCTAAAGGCTATTTACAATGTTTGTAATCGATCTTAAAAAAAGAGCAAGTTCTCAATTCGAATGTTTATGTATTTTGACGACCTCTGTGGCGTGGTGGGATAATTCCCACTTGTGACCTGTGGGTTCGATTCCTGCCATCAAACAAATATTTCCACACAGATTCCTGTAGGTAAATAAATATTTGTTGTGGTCTTATTGTTTTTATATGTATATTAAGTACTAGCAGCGCTCCTCGGTTTCACCCGCGTAACTCCTTATTTTTAAAATCGGTTTAGTAGATCCCGAGATTACCCCTTACAATTTAACAAACACACAAACTTTACTTCTTTATAATATTAGTATAGATGATTTATTTAAAAAAAGTATAAAAGTATTATATCCGTTATCTGGCTACTATAGCACAGGCCTAGTTGCTTAGCTTGGGGCTAGATGGCGCTGTGTATAATGTCTTGCAACAGTTATTTATTTATGTCTTGCAACAGTTATTTATTTATGTCTTGCAACAGTTATTTATTTATGTCTTGCAACAGTTATTTATTTATGTCTTGCAACAGTTATTTATTTATGTCTTGCAACAGTTATTTATTTATGTCTTGCAACAGTTATTTATTTATGTCTTGCAACAGTTATTTATTTATGTCTTGCAACAGTTATTTATTTATGTCTTGCAACAGTTATTTATTTATGTCTTGCAACAGTTATTTATTTATGTCTTGCAACAGTTATTTATTTATGTCTTGCAACAGTTATTTATTTATGTCTTGCAACAGTTATTTATTTATGTCTTGCAACAGTTATTTATTTATAGTCATCTTTCCAATTTAAGACGTTATCTTTATATATTGTGGCGGGTAAATATGAAATTTGTGCATAGTGACCGACTTGCACTTGACCGGGGTTTTTTAATATGATGGTGGTGATATCTACTATCTAAACAGGATATTCTTGGAAACCTCCGCCTTAGTTTGGATTAGAAACTAAACTTTTTGCTATTTAGATGCAAAACTCATGTGACCATCAGTACCGCTCCAATCTATATTTCAGATTATCAATTTGCGAACGATATCCACGTCAGCGTCTGCTTCTCGCCCTCAATAGAATACTACCGAGTGTCTTACAAAGCTTCAAGTAATAAAGAATGATGGCAAGGCAATAGGTACTTTGGCATATACACATATAGAAAAAAATATGATGAAACTCCCAGTTTTTCTAGATTTTAATGACATTAAGAGGAAAGGGTACCTGGGGCTCTTTCCATACAAACTATTACAAACGTAGTCGACTGTTTTCTCCCTGGATAGTGACACTAGAATAAATATTTTTGGTGCATAAAACTTATAACTGCCATGACTATGCCCCTATTTTTTTATTTTTTTTTATTTCTTTTATTTTTTTTATCTTAATTTCTATGATAATTAGAAAATGAAAAAACCCAAAACATAGGGGCATAGTCATGGCAGTTATAGGTTGTATGGCACAAAAATATTTAATCTAGTGTAATTATCCAGGGAGGAAACAGTCGATTACGTTTGTATGGAGAGAGCGCAGGTACCTTTTCACCTTAATAGTATTTCATGAACTAGATGTACTGGAACAAAGATATATGCATTTAGAGTCACGTGTTTATCATTTTCTTCATCAGTATCTGACGCCATTACACATATAGGAACCTCAAGAACCTCACCTCCTTGGAAACAAGTAATTTTGGTAGTAAACACACTCTTTCATTGTTGAAAATATTTATTAAAGTCAATCATTATTCGCATCAAACTTGAGATCTAATATAACGCAGAGGAGTCGTTCTGTACCCTTCTGAATGAATAACATCGCTTCGAACTGTCCAATAAAACCGTCTTTGGGAAGCTCGGAGTAGTCGAAAACAAAGTTCTTTAGTGATATGTATCCCTGTAAATATAAAAGTATATTAAGTCGCTGAGGGGTCATATCTACACGAGGGAGGGAAATCACATTTTTCACCGGAGTCGACAAAAAGCACGTGTTTTTGTCATACTTTTTAAGAAATTAACAAATGAGTAGTTTAATAAAAATTTGGCTGCGTAAAGGCGTGCATGTGTAAAAGCCATGCCATGAAAAAAAATAATGACCTAAGTACTAGTTTTTAACTGACAGAATTGTTACTCAGTGGCTTTTTTAATGAACATATATTGTCCCCTTACATCAGGGCAAAGGTCTTCTTCATATATTCTCAAGCCGGTCTTGAGCTATATATGTGGTAAATCCAACACGATTTTTATTGACTAATCAAACGCATCTTTAGGGGGCGGGAGAGTTAGTTTGTGTTCCAAAGGACGGTTTTGATTAGTTATTTCCCAATCTATACTTATTACTTATAATATTATAAAGAAGTAAAGTTTGTTAAATTGTAAGGGGTAATCTCGGGATCTACTGAACCGATTTTAAAAATTCTTTCACCAATAGAAAGCCACATTATTGCTGAGTGTCATAGACTATATAAAAATCCGAAAAATAAAAATGCTTTTACGTGGTAGTCCGTTTTGCAAAGTGAATCGGAGAAAAAACGGTCGAATGAAAGCGTTTCTTACGAACGCTGCCTTAACTATGAAAGATATATTTTTGAGTTCTATAGTAAAGATGTGGAGCTTGAAAATGCCTACAAAAAAGTCAACGACAGCATATTTTATGTCTAACTTTTATATTTAAGTTACAAAAAGTTTTTTTTTAAATATTAGTATAGATAATTTAATTTTTATTATTAATAAAATAAATGCTCAACGAAGTGGGCACGGGTCAGCTAGTTACAAATATGAAGAGAGCATTATCAGGTACAAAATAGGGTATTTTTAAAAGGTGATGGGACTAGTACATTGAAAAAACTGATGTTTAACTGTCATGTCCTTAACAAAAGGAACATTATTTTATTTTTGAAATTTAATGTGCCCCCTCCAAAGGAGTACAAGAGTGCAAAGAGTGCTACGCGGTGGAAGTAGCAATTTTCAGAATTAACACTGCACACACATACATTTCCTATTCTAAAAACTATCATATTAACATGACATTACCGCTTTTATGGGACAGTCCGGTGGGTCAATACCCGCCATAGTCAGGGCCTTAACTAAGTTATCCTTCGCGTACTGCCTGACGAAGTTACACAAGCTCTTCTCATCTATGATATGCTGGATCTTGCAACCGCCGTCTACGTGCTTGCAGAGTTCGACGTATATCTTAAAAAATTGTAATGAATAGTTTTTAACCGCAATTTTAATTTCCAAAATACTTAACGGATGCTTACGTTAGCTATCTGTATGCCTTTGTACAATTTTACTGTAAAAAATCTACATATCTCTATGCGCAACTATCAAAGGACATTAAAAATGTAATAAAGTAAAGAAAAACAAAACAAAGTATTTTTAGCTTCTAAAGGTTGCTGTATACGTAACGTGATTTTTCTCGTGCCAGACGGGACGTGATGTTTTTATATGTAACGATGTCAAGAAATCGTCACGTCCCGTCCGGCACGAAAAATAGTACATTGCGATACAAGTGTGGAAAATTGATCCTTCCATAGAGGCGGTTTATGACGCGCGAGCGGAACGCGAGCGTGGCAAAAGCCGAGATGGAATGATCAATCCACAGGTGTATCGTACGACGTTTATTATCACAGTTGCGAATAAAAAAAAGACTTGTTAAAATAATAAAAAGTTTTTAAGAATTAGGTTATGTTTACTATTTTTTGTTAGACTTTTAAAAAAGACTTTTAACCTATACAGCCTCGTCTGACATACAATATTTTTATAGGGTTTTTTTCATTTCTTTTTGCGTCGGCGCGGCGGTTAAAAACAATATAATGGTAAGGAAAAAATATATTTAAGTACCTAAAGAAAAAACAAAATAAAAACAAAACTCAATTTTTTGTTGTTTTCAAAGACGTTATCACGTAAAATTATCGTTCGTTATCAGACTTTACAGACAACCTTTTGAAAAGAAGAAAAAAGGTACCAACAAAGAGTTTTAAGCCAGCAAGGCTTAAAAACTCTTTGATGGTACCTTTTTCTATACATCAAAACAGTATAACCTAGATAAATTAAGAATGTTTCAAAATTCAGTTAACATTGTTTTTATATAATGGTACAATAAAGAATTTATCTTATTAAAAGAATTTATTTTATTTAAAGAATTTATTTTTATTTATTTATTTTATAAATAGGATACACAACAATAATAGAATGTTTCATCTACCTAATATGTAATTAGCAGTAAGATACGTATTTAACTTATCGGGATAACGTATTATATTAGCACTAGTTGGATTTTTTTTATCGCACGCGTGTATAATACGTTGCATTATGAGCCTAAAAGCGGTTTAATAAGATCCACTTTATAAGCAACTGTGATAAAAAATCACGTTACGTATGTTTAAAGACCACGGACACTTTATGAACGATGCACGTCTCGTCTCCTCACGTCCGAGGTTTTATCCCGTTACGTATGCGGCGACCTTTATAAAGCATTTTCATCATTGTCTTGATGATGTAAAAAATGGTGAAAGGTTTTTCTTACCCCATGGCTGGTGTCAGTCAAATCCTCAGGTAATGTGAGGCTGACGTTAAACCCGTCGTGCGTCCGGTTCATCTTACGTCGTTTCACTTCGATTTGTATGGGATATTTGTCGCTATCAGGACATTTATGTACGTTGTTCACCGTCCATTGTCCTTTGCCCTGAAATAAACTATCAAAACTCAATGCCCTTCATTACACAAAGAAATCGTATATTGGGGATATAAGATTTTTTCATCCTCTATCTCACAATATTTAAAATCCTACACGTATTCAAATATGAAATACTAAATGGCAAATATTTCATCTTTGCAAAAGATTTTTACCGAATGGACTGAACTTTCAAAGCACAAAATATGACTTCACCAAAAGTTTTCGTGTAACAATAAATTTCATTAATGAGGATTTGTTTTATAAATTTTCGAATATAAAAAACATACACGTAAAGTTTAAAACAAACATTGCTTATCTATCAAAATTATTATTTTTTATAAAATTCTTTTTCGACTGTAAAATACAAAGTGGTAAGTAACAAAATAAACTTTTAAAATATCCTTCGAAAACTTACAATAATCATAGTACAAGAGGTACTTACAATAAAGTCCATCATGCAGACTGCACCAGTAACAAAAGCACACAGTAAAAGAGCTCTACTTGCATCCCTCATGGCACCTTTCTTGCCGGTAATACAACAGTCACGTTTATTTAAACTATTACTAGCGTGCCAGATATTTATCACGGTTGAAAAATATTTTATCGATATAATTATAACAATAACATTGTTGTATACAATTGTGATTCTGAACATGTACATTTTACATTTAATTCGCATGAATTGAATTAAAAAATGTACATGCGTCATAAGTCACCTATCAGTTTGCTACAATCTATCAGTATAAACAAGTACTTTTTATATTTGGCTGTCGTGATTCGTCTATTAAATAAATAAATAAATATTTCAGGACATATTACACATCGCCATCCAGCCCCAAGCTAAGCAACTTAATGCTTGTGTTATGGGTGCCAGATAACATATAAACTACTTATATACTTTTTTTTTTTTGTAAATTTATACATATTATACATATAGGAAACACCCAGAACCAGAAACAAGAATTTATGGTCAGCATAAATACTTGTTCCCGGCGGGAATCGAACCCGCAACCTTCTGCGTCGCAGTCGGGTGTTCGCCCGACGCGCCCCAGAGGTCGTCAACGGTCGTGAACGTTACGGTGCCGATGCACTTTTGAACGTTGATTGTACATGTTGCTTCATTGTTACAAATATGTACTCATATTTATTTTAACGGTTAATGGATAGGTTCACGACAGCCAAATATAAAAAGTAAAAACAGTTTTACAAGATTCTATGCTGTCATCAAAGGCCTATCACTACTACTGCCTTGTGTATTGTCTTACTGCCACGTGGCACTGTTTATGTAGCAGTTATTTAATTGTTTTATTTATCTATTGTTCTAGGCTAATGAACTGTACGCTACAAGCAGCGACGGCGATCGACGAGCATTCGATAGCGGCGGCCATGTTGCCACTCGCCGCGGCATACTGCCGGAAACTTTGTACCGGCGTCATACAGTACGCTTACATGTGTATACAGGTTAGTACGCTACAAACACCTAGGATAAAAATTCAATAGCTCTTTACTATGTTAAATAAGGATATTTAATGTCTCTTTATTATATTTTTTTAATCCGCCTCGAAGGACCAAAATCTGTATTGGTTCTTCGAGCCGGATAATTCTTTGTGTTGGTATCAATCTCTATCATCACAAACAAACAAGCAGATCACGCGAACATGTTCTGTGACGTTTGCAGCGAGAATCGAACCGGCAATCCTAACAAATATCCTAATGATTAGTTGTTCTTTCGTTATAGGAACATCAAGTATGGACGAGTCAGCAGTTTTGGGAAGCAGCCTTTTACGGCGACGTCCAGCGAGATATCAAAGCTTTGTACCTTCCCAGCCCTACGCACCATAGAGTTCCTAGTCCGAGGTATTTTGCACTATAAATATTGTGTTATTTTCTAGATATTAATAAGTTGGCCACGTGGTTTAAAAACTGCACTTTTCTCAAAAAATCTTAGTTTTAAGATCCAAATAAAACATCTAACATACTGAGTTCCATTGAGTGACAAAACTTAAGAAAAAGTTTGCCCGGTGGCAGCGCGGTATGCGCTCGCGCATTTTACTAATATTATTGTTATTACTGTCTATAGATCGCAAAAATTGCTGTAAAATATAGTAACTTAGTGTCTACAGATGTTTTTGTACTGATATCACAGTAGAAAATGCGTAAAATAAATGATTCGCAGTTCGTCTTCTTCCATTGACCTCTATTAGCCGTTACCTCATCGTTCACATCCATCTCTAATGTCTTGTCTCACGCAGTCCATCCATCTTTTCTTAGATCGTCCTCTTCCTCTCCATCCCTCGATTATGCGATTATGGCGTTGTTATTGTGTTCAAACCCCTTAAAATGGATTTAAACATTTTACCAGCCATATTTTATGTAATATTAATGTTGGTTATGTTGTAGGGATGATGAAGAGTACATATCGTTGTTAAAAGCACAAGAACCGAGCGCGTTGGAGATCGCCGCTGAACAGATGCGGCTGTGGCCAAGTCTACCTCAAGGTAGGTTAATTCTTAAGTTATTTCTACTCATATTTGCGCACAGCTATATATGTGACGTAAGCTTTGATTTGTGTCGCTGTAAGGTGGCAACCGCGAAGTCCGAGCAAAACAAAGCTGGTTATTTAAAACCTCGCGCCATACTAATATTATAAATGTGAAAGTTTGTGTGTATGTTTATTACTCCTTCACGCAAAAACTCCTGGACCGATTACGATGAAACTCGGTATTTAAATAGCCGGAGACCTGGATTAACACATAGGCTACTTTTTATCCCGATATTGCTACGGGATCGGGACTTACGCGGGTAAAACCGCGAGGCGCAGCTAGTTACTTCATATATCTTTATGTTTGTCTAATGTAGGATTTTTCAGTTGAAATAATATTGAAGTTTCTTGTATAAGTAGTAGGTAAACTCGAAGATAAGAGTTCGAGCAAGAAGGGAGGCTCGATAAAGGAACAATATCACACTAATATTATAAAGAAGAAAGATATTTTTTGTACAAATAGGCTTTAAAACTACGGGACTGATTTTGATGAAACTTGGTATGAGGATACATTGATTCATTGAGAGTAACATAATCTACTTGTATCCCGATATTCCCACGAGATCAAGATTTACTGGGAGAAAAGCAGAGCGCTGCTAGTCTGTAATATAATTGTCATATTTAATTGAATTTTAAACACAACATTTTTAATGTAGATGGCGCTGTGTTATACAGGGTTATTGGAAATTAATTGACACGGCGTTAAGGGCTTCTTCTGTGCACCTTAACAAACAACTTTTATTCTACGACTTTTGTCGAAACTTAATACATATTCCAAAAAAAATATTTAAGTGTTTCTCGTACTGTCTGTTAATTTTCTATGTCTATGCGGCAAGTGCGCGCGCGCGATCGGCACCATACCTACTATGATTGATTCTGTGACGTAGACTTGAGTATTATTTGAACTGTTGCATTTAATTTTTTATTTTTGTATGGAATATTTTTATAATGAATTTCCAAAAGTCGTAGAACAAAAGTTGATCGTTAAGGTGCACAGAAGAAGCCCTTAACGCCGTGTCAATTAATTTCCAATAACCCTGTATATATTTTTCTTTTTCAGAAAAACAACGCGAGCTAATAGCCCGCGAGCAGTCAACATTATACAGCCAAGCTATCCACTACGCGAACAGCATGGTTCACTTGCTGTTGCCGCTAGATGGCGCTGGACGAAGGTCTGAAGCGAGAGGCGACGATATAGATAGAGCCAGCAATAGTATCACTAACAGGCAAGTGTTGTAATCGATTGTTGATTATAATATTAGGATTAAGTGGGTGTTAGGCATGCAGCGTTGTTCAAGCTGAATTGATTAGCGACTCAGCAAAAGTTTGACGTTCACAATAAATAAATAAATATTACAGGACATTCTACACATCGCCATCTAGCCCTAAGCTAAGTAATTAGACTTGTGTTATTGGTGCTAGACAACGGATATTCTACTTATATACTTTTCTTTTATAAATATATACTTATAATACATAGAAACAACCAGACCACAGATAAATATCTAAGCAAAAATACTTGTCTGAGGCGGGAATCGAACCCGCAATCCTGTGTTTGACAGTCCGGCATGGTGACCATTGTGCCAACTGGGTCGTCAAATTATCATTTATTGCCACAATGAAATAGTTTACAATAGTATGATAACCCATGTCATTTGTCATTTGAACTAGCATAAGCTATATGGCAAATGACAGTTCCTTCCCATTTGGTGATATATTTAGTTCAATAAATCAGTATGTAAAACAGTTAGTATGCGTAAATGACAAAATGGGGAGTGCACGTGTTTGTGTAGTCTAAGGTCCGTATTAATAAACCGAACTCAATATCAATTTCAATCTTGAGTTTGCTCTTGAGTTGTTGCGCTGATTAATAAACCTATCTTAAGACGCGATTAAAGAGCGACGTATCACTTGAGTCATATCATATTAATAAATCAAACTCAGCTCTCAAGATATGTCTCAAGATGTAGTTTCGTGAACTCAAGTCTGATTGCGGGTCATACAAATCCTACATTTTTTTAAATGTTTTCACATTAAAAAAAGTTGACAGCAAAATATGACGACACTACCTACCATAGGGTAAGAACATATCATTCAAGGCAAGAACAAAGCGTTACTGTCATTCAAGATCAGTCTCAAATCTCAAGAGCGATATCAGCCTGGTTAAAACTTGAGTTTTATCTATTAATTAACGCCTAACTTAAGATAGTGACCCCATCTCAAGACTCACTCGATTGATACGCACTCAAGATCGATATTGAGAGCGATTTATTAATACGGGCCTAGGTATTCCTTAAAATGGTTTGTTATTTACTCCAAAAAGTCCAATATATCTTCAGTTTCCTAAATTGTCTTAACGAAAAATGAATCACTACATAGTATAAAATAAAGTCGCTTTCTCTTTCGCTATTTCCCTTTGTATGCTTAAATCTTTAAAACTACGCAACGGATTTTGATGCGGTTTTTTTTAATAGATAGAGTTATTCAAGAGGCAGGTTTATATGTATAATACATGCATAATATAGCCGTGCGAAGCCGGGACGGGTCGCTAGTGATAAATAAAATTGTATTTGTTTATGACGACAGTGTGGCGGAATCAGACAGTGTGGATGCGGAGTCAGGGTTTGAAGAGGCGGATCCCGGCGAGGCGGGCAACAATGTCATCAAGATGGTCTCCAGATTTGTTGATAAGGTAATTCTCGGTGATTTTCCCTCGGAAGCCGTTCGACGCAGAGGGTATGCGACCGATCTATTTAAAAGTCTTTGGGGGAAGCATATGTTTAGCAGTGAACGTGTTGTAGCTGGTATGATGATGATGTCCTTCCTTTAAGAGGAAAGGGTACCTATTACAAACGTAGCCGACTGTTTTCTCCCTGGATAATGACACTAGAGCAAATATTTTTGGTGCATAAAACTTATAACTGCCATGAGCACCATGCCCCATTTTTTTGTTTTAATGTTTAATTTTATTTCTATGATAATTAGAAAATGAAAAAAACTAAAAAGTAGGGGCATAGTCACTGCCGTCAGTTATATGTTTTATGGCATAAAAATATTTGTGCTACTGTCATTATCCAGGGAGGAAACAGTCAACTACGTTTGTATGGAGAGAGCGCAGGTACCCTTTCAGGCTTTCACCTTAAGAAGATTTACTTTCTTTTTATTACAATACTATTTTTATCTTATATTTACTAATATTATAGAGAAGAAAGATTTTTGTTAATTTTTTTGTTGGTTTGAGGAGACACTGATTAATTGGGAATAATATAGGCTACTTTTTATCCCGATATTCCCACGGGATCGGGTGTTACGCGGGTGAAACTGCGGAGCGCTGCTAGTTTATATTTTGAATCTGTGAATTAACTCTTATTAACCTCAGGTGTGTACGGAGGGCGGTGTGAGCGCAGATCACGTGCGATGCCTCCATCAAATGATACCTGGCGTCGTTCATATGCATTTAGAAACGTTGGACGCTGTTGCTAGAGAGAGCAGAAGATTACCACCAGTTCAGAAGGTAAGAACTCACAACGTAGCCTGACTCTGGACATCATTTTTATATGTCATGGTTTGCTTACTCTATCAGACGATGCGGTCTGAGATGTCCCCCATGAGTTTCTTGTGCCTTCTTCTCATTGGTTCCATTCGTTCCGTTCCGTTTTTAAGGCGTTTCAATGTGATGTCATGCAAATTGCATGATTCCAAAAATATAAAGAATTTTAATTTTAATGTGGCGCGTGCGTTTAGAAAGTACCTGTTCACTTTTGACTTGAAGACCTCCAAATTGTACACGACTCAGAAAACTGATTTCATTCCCTTCTGGCAGAAGGCTGCGGGTTTGGTATACATAATAAAGATAGAAGTATGGGCCTCATATGTGAACTTGTATGCCTATTGTAATATCTACGACTCAGTTGGCACAATGGTCACCATGCCGAACTGCCAAACACTGGGTTGCGGGCTCAATTCCCGCCTCAGACAAGTATTTATGCTTAGATATTTGTCTGTGGTCTGGTTGTTTCAATTTATTATAAGTATAAAAAGAAATGTATACAAGTAGTATATCCGTTGTCTAGCACCCATAACACAGGTCTAGTTACTTAGCTTGGGGCTAGATGTGTGGAATGTCCTGCAATGTTTATTTATTATTATTTATCTATTGTACAGTCGGCTGCATAATTGCAGCCCCCGGTAGCGTTCAAATTACTATTATTGGCATCTTTTCATTCTAATAATTTTCTTTCATAAATTCATGAGTTAGATGACTTAAAACTTCAACTAAAGCATGTGCCATCTTGCTTGTGTTGAAAACATTCTTATAACAGCCGTTTTGGAGCTCTACGGTGAGTCTGCAATTATACAGCCGACCGTACCTACCATATGAATGCAAATAAATGCTGTGTCCAATATCCTGCAAATTATTATCATACTTTCAGCCTCACATAGTAGCCCCGGCTCTAGTGCCGGGCGAGGCGGTATCCGCGCCCGCTCTACGCGCCTACCTCGTCAGCGACGGACGGAACTCCGCGCTGTTGCCGGCAGAGGGCGCTCTCTTCCTTACTAACTATCGACTTGTGTTCAAAGGAACACCTACTGACCCGTACGGTGAGTTATTGACGTTATAAATACTCATGAAAACCATGAAAAAACCATGATAGTGAAATAGATATCTTTAATGGGTTCGTATTTGTGTAAACAGGATAATTTTTTTTACATCAAAACTTACAAAAACTGAAATTGATCATTGAATTTTTGAAAAAGTCATTAGGTACCCTAGCCAGGAATCAAACCTGTTGATTTTGTAAAAAAATAATTGATAGTGTTGCCGATAGAGATTATTTCCTGGAAACAAACATAGTATGGCAAATAATTATATCAAAATTAGGATATAGCCCTGCCTGCCTAGCATGAAGACGAAAACACGATACGATAAAGCGATATAACTACATCAACTCTCAAAATATGATAGATAAAGCCGCCATGTTGGATTTTTATTATAAAATGCGAAAAAATTATGATAAAAATTCAACATAGCGGCTTTATCTATCATATTTTGAGAGTTGATGTAGTTATATCGCTTAATCATATCGTGTTTTGGTCTTCATGCTAGGCAAGCTAAAGGCCCATGCCCCATGTAAAAAAATCATATAGTGAAATATTAAAAACATATCTGCTTTCCAATTAATGTCTGCAATCTAAATAAAATACGTTTTGTAATTGACAGCTTGTGAACAAACAGTGGTACGATCATTTCCGATATGTTCGTTGACGCGAGAGAAGGCGATCCGGACACATTACCTACCTCATCTGGAGCAATCCTTGCAGGATGGATTGCAGTTGAGATCTGCTACATTCCAACTTATTAAGGTATAGCGTTTTTATATAGTTTTGTCTTCTTCTTTTTGCCCTGTTTCCACTATGTGGGGTGAGGATATCTTTCTCCACTCCGTCTATTCTTCGTCAAGTTGCGGTTAATTTACATATCCTAATGCAATCCCTCCACTTCTTTTTGACTGTCTTCTCGCTCTACGACATTTTTTTTAAATTCTGTACTCTTCTAGTGACTTAAGTATTCCGCATCCCCGCATCCGGGGCAGCCTTCGTGTCCGAGACATTGCAGATAAATTGCAAGAATGTCGCCTACGCTGGTACGGTCACGTCTCGCGAAAACCGGCTAGTTACGTGGGGAACAAATGTCTTGCCATGGCGCCTCCGCCGGGCCGTGGCAGGCTGGGTAGACCCAAGAAGTGTTGGCTTGACGTCGTAAAGGGTGATATGCGTGCAAATGGCCTTACTAACCAGGATGCCGAAGATCGTGCGAAGTGGAGGCGTAAAAGTAGGAAAGCGGACCCCGGGCTCCCGAGAGGGATGCAACCGGGAACATCGCTCGGATGATGGTCACGTGACCGAACTACGCCGGTCTACTATTCTTAAACTTGTCTGTTACGCCTTCACGCAAAAACTTCTAAACCGATTGTGATGAAATTAGCTATGTAGGTAGAGTGCTTAAAAACCTGGATTACCTTATAGGCTACTTTTTATACCGATATTCCTACGGGACTCTGACTTAAGCTGGTGAAACCGCGGGGCGTAGCTAGTTTTTAATATTTTTTTTCTTTGCCCTATTCCCACTCGAAATCTTTACAGCATCATCAGCATGATTTTTTTTCACCCCACTCTAATTCCAGAGTTAACATTATGTTCTGTTCCCACAGGTCGCGCTAGATGAGGAAGTGAGCAGCGAGTGCGCGGAGACGTTCCGGAAACAGCTCGCCCGCCTGCGGCACCCTGACCACCCGCTGTTACACTTCGCGTTAGCACCGAGACATCAGCCACCACCATCCCACCATCAGCCTAAACATCATACGCTAAAGTAAGTCAAAATAAACCCTTAAGAAATAAAAGATATCTAAACATACAAAATGCTTTGTCCTGAATGACTGACGGATCAACGCACAGCCTAAACCGCTGATCGTAGAGACCTGAAACTTGGAGAGTGTGTTTTTTGTATGACGTAGGTATCCGATAAATATAGAAGATAGAAATATTTTTTCGAAATTCTACCCCTTGTGGGGTGAAAAGGGGGAGGGGGCAAATTTTCTATGGTTTGTATAAAACCAAAGGACCATTTTCGACTTCTACGCAGACAAAGTCGCGGGCAACAGCTAGTAGTAATATAAAATGGTGCGGTACATTTGAGACTGACACCTATTGATAGAGGGCATTACGGCGAACAAATATGGCCTTCACACAAAAAAGCCCCAGAGGATCTAGGAAACGGGATATTACCAAAACGTGATGTTCTTTGATTTTCCAAAAGTCCGCAGTGCACTTTGAAAACCATCTATGGATAGCATAGAGGGCATTACAGTGAATAAATAATACCTTCACACCAAACTTATATCAACTTACCTACGAGTGGTATTTAACGCGCAAAAACGATATGTTATTCTTCAATAACTATTTCGTGCACCGAGTGGTCAATATTCGAAAAACAAAGACGAAAAGGCTGTATATACTTACTCACTGTATTTTGTTTAGGAATTTAGCAAAGAAGACATTTCTAAAGACCGCACGTCGAGCTGGCCTGAAGCCGAAACCGTCCAAACGTCAGAAGTACGTGTTACCATCAGCCGACGCCAGGTCGCTGACCTCACCACCGCTCATGTCTTCACTATCGGCTGACACATTGTCATGTAAGTTTGTAAACCTAGCAATACCATCACAACGTGTATTCCATGGATCAACAATTGTAAAAAGATGTGATCGATGTAGTATAAATCATCCCACTAATATTATAAATGTGAAAGTTTGTGTGTGTATGTATGTTTGTTACTCCGTCACGCGAAAACTACTGAACCGATTGCAATGCAATTCGGTATGTGGATAGCTGGAGGCATGGATTAACATATAGGCTACTTTTTATCCCGATATTTCCACGGGCTAGGGACTAACAGGTGAAACCACGAAGCGGAGCTAGTAAAAATAAATAAATAAATACAGATTTATTGATTGAATTATATTTTTTATATTTTTTTTCATTTTGTTGTATTGACGTCAAGTTGCGGATATGTTCTTAATAAGTTTGCATTTTAGATGAGATAGATAGATAACTGATAGATAGATAACTTTATTAGTACAACACAGAAAGAAACAGAACACGATAAACACAAAGTAAAGTAAAAGCTAGAAAGAACAAGTTGCACAAATGGGCGGCCTTATCGATGAAAGCGATTTCTTCCAGGCAACCTTTTGATGAGATACTTAAGTGTAGATCATATTATTTTGTTTTCGTTTTGTAATTATCAAATAGAGCGGCATATTCTTGTTTTAGGTTAAGCTGTTTAAAAATAAAACCTACTCACTAAAGTCAAGTACAATATTGTTGACTTGGGTGGGCGCCTGATAATGTCTTTATTGAAAAATGATTTCTCAAACATAAAAAGTCAAAGTATAAAATATCGACTAATATTTACTAAATACAAAAATGACGAATGTGACGACGAAAAATGACGTAGATATAATAATGCTATGATGATAATATGATACATATTATTAATAATTATCAGCGCTCCGCGGTTTCACCCGCGTAACTCCCGATCCCGTGAGAATATCGGAATAAAAAGTAGTCTATGTGTTAATCCAGGTCTCCAGCTATCTACATATCAAGTTTCATCTAAATCGGTGCAGTATTTTCGGAGCCTATTCGTTACAAAAAACTCTTTTCTCTTTAGAATATAATGCTTATGAAATATTTTTCAGTGGAAGAATTAGAGTTGGGCGTATGTGAAGGTCTGGGCGTGGGCGTGGGAGTCGGCGGGGAGGGCAGCGCCGCGCGGACGTTGGAGCGGGTGAGGGAGCGGGCGTACGCGCGGGATTGGACGCGGCTAGGGCTCGCACAGGCGCCCTACAGGCTGGCGCATGCTAATGCTGTCTACACGCTATGCAGGAGGTAATGTCTACATTTTATATGATTAGCTGATAGCTCCTTTGAAGATCGTCGCTTGCAGGATCCCGATGTGTAACGGCTTGCCAGGAAAAATCGTCCAGTTACAATAACATCTATAACCGGTTGGGCCAGTTGCACTGACAACAGGAGTTTTATAGCAAAGTTCGGATTCGCGAGCCACTCCGTTCCCATCACCCTTAAAATTAAAGCTAGCCAAGCTTTTCGCCGTTGGCGGACCCGCCATGGACTTCATTTTACCTGAGGTTTTAAAGGACTTGTTATACTGGATGCGTCCCGCTGTTAGCGTTCCGGTCGAATCGAAGTCTTTGAAACAAATCTGCCCCCTTAGATAAGATTACTATCCGTTATCGATATCGCCAATCGACAGATATTTTTTTGATTATTTTTGTATTAAATTGACATAAACCAAAGAAAAGTCAAGACCACGTGACTTTTCTTTGGTTGGTTTATGTCAATTTCATGAACCGCTTATGTCAATTTTATTTAAAAAAAATCTGTCAATTGGCGATATCGATAATGGAAAGTAATCTTGTCTGAGGGGACATCCGCTCGCAGAACGTATCCAATATGACAAGTTTCAAATTTTTAACGAGTGCAGTTTGTGGTCGTTGTAAAATTATACTGACTTTTATTATTGTTTGTTTCGTAGTTATCCTGCAGTAATACCGGTGCCGGAGAGCGTAGGCGACGAGTCGTTACGACGCGTCGCGCGCTGCTACCGACAGGGACGGTTCCCGTGTCTCACGTGGCGACATCCGAGGACACACGCGTTACTAGTCAGGTGAGGAATGTTGCTTGCGCGATTCAGGGTTTATTGTACAATTTAAAATTGTTCATATTGCAGATAATTATAAGGACGGCCGTTTTTCTAGAAACAAAGTAATTGATAGTATTTCGTAAACTAGATGTGGAAAAAAGATATAAGCATTTAAAGTCACATGTTTTTAATTTTCTTTATCAGCATCTGACGCCATTACACATATAGGAACTTCAAGAATCTAACCTCATTGCAAACAAGTAATTTTTATTGAAGTTGTGCCATTATGCATTATAGCCCACTTTTGTCTTTTCGACATTTGCCTATTAGGCTTGACTTTGAATATCTTTGTTCCGAGTAGATTGCGTCATCAATGTATTGTTATCTTCTAGATCTGCAGCATCACATCACAAAGGAGTGATGGGTATGCTGAAGGCTTCCCACCAAACTCCTGGCAATGCACAGAGTGGAACTGAAACCACCTCCAGTATAGAACAGGTACCTATACAACTTTAGAGACTGACTGACATGACAACGCACAGCCAAAACTGCTCAGTCTATGAATATCATATGTTGCTCATGTTCCTTATCGTGTCGAGATAGGCTGCGGTCAGAAATCGACTTTGAACGCTATCAGACGCTCAAACGCGTTCCGAAATGCCATGAGCGTGCTCATACGCACTCACGAAAGACTGATATGACGTCATGAATACACAAGGAAATATGTCATCAACGACCCCATGTTGTGCTTACGACGACCCTGCTCTCCAGTGAAATGTGAAAATTACAAAAACGAAGGAGCAATTTATTAATCGTATTTGTACACAACACTTCAAAGAAAGTACAAAATTAAAGTGTAAATGGCATTTAAGTTGATAATTGACGCGCTAAAATCTGGTCCGAAATCATGAATGTGGTGATAGCACCGTAAGCAGTTTGAGAACGCTTACAATATCGGACCGGGATATTTGATCGTTAGCACTGTGAGCGCTTTCATCTCTATTTGGACCGCAGCCATAGTGTAATATATGTGGGTAGGCATAAGTGTCATTGTAATTATTTGTAGCTGTGGGTATTTTAATAAAGTCAGTGGGTAACCAAACTACATGTGTTTCACTGCAGATAGTATTGTTTGTTGCTCGATCACGGATAAACCACTTATCCGATTTTTATATAATTTCGTACGGCTTTGTACAGGATCAGGACTTACGTAAATCAAACCGCAACGTGTAGATATTTCAAGTCACGTTGGCGTGCTATACTATTTGTGTGGCAGCGATGTGGCAGCCGTTGCAAAAGTAATAAAAATCATAACGGCATGTCTACAGAATCACGTCCACAAAGAACCGCAAGCTAACATAACTTGAAATTTCTCAACAGCTACTCGTAATAAGGATTATACAAGTGAACACTAAGAAAAGGCATTTATTTGTAAAATTTTGATTTTTTTTCACATAAATAAACCATGTTTAAATGGTAATTCCATCTCTTCCCAGGAACGCTACCTCTGTACGCTGGCAGCATGTTCACCAGCTCGAGGTTCCCGCTCCCTGGAGGACTCCAGTTTGAGTCTCGACTCGTTACTGCTATGCTGTGATGACCAGCATCATCACACGCCGCTATTGACCAAACCTCAAGGAACTCTCGGGTAAGATCATATTATTCACAGCTTATAATTCACCTTTTAAACAAATGGATCAAAATTAAAATCGGTTCATCCGTTCGAGAGCTACGAAGCCACAGACAAACACGTCAAACTTATAACACCCCGTCGTTTTTGCGTCGGGGGTTAATAATGGAACTTAGTGGAACAGTTGACGGTTTTTATTAAAATCAATGCACACTAAACATAATGCTTTTTCCTCAGCTGATTAGAACGTTTTTAGTCTCCATATATTTAATTTTCCCTTTCCTGCTGTTTTATCTCATGGTGTAAACAGTCGATTAGGTTGACAGTTGATTAAACAGTTGAAAGGTGCGTAGAGTTACGACTAGAAGCGAAATTGTGCATAAATTGTATTATCAGTGTAGCACACTATTTAAAAATTCTCCCTAGTTATGGAATAGATATTGTTATTTTTAGCTGCAAAGGTATCTCCCGTCTTTCCACTGTTCCTCCTCCAGCTTGGGTCTTGGGTTGATAACTTTATTGTTTATTACAGTGTTCTTGGTAGAAACAGCGGTGGTAAAGGGTCCAACAGTGCTACAGTGACAGCGACAGCAGCCGCGTCAGCCACGGCGACAGCGACACGACACTTCGGTCGCTGGGGCTCGCTCAAGGACAGGCGACAACCATCGCATCTGGAACTGTATGCACCGAGGCAGAGGCTCTCTACTGCTGATCAGGACTCTGGTAAACATCATCCATATTCAAGGGTGCAGCGAAGCTATCTTTTAGTAAGCAATGTTTGAATTCCAGGGCTAGTAGTAAATACCTCGACTTTCATTCTGAGGGTTTGAATTCCAGCTTCGGGACCAATGCCTTGATTCACTAAGGTTTAAGTGGTTGAGCGTGTGTGTTTAGGGCGCGATAACTCCAGTTTTGGCATGGCAATCGCGCTCTAAACACACCCGACGACATAAACCTTAGTGAGCCGAGGCACTGTCGTCAGTTCCCGTGCACTGATGGATATAATTTATCTATACGAAAAAAATATTTTCGCCATAAACATTCCTCTTACGGGGAAGGACTGAAAGCCATTGCTAATTGGCTCTAAACGTATTAGTGAGTTCTATCTTCTGGACATGATTGATTAAGTTGAGAGATTGTTATCGGTACTGGGCAAGCCAAGTCATCTAATACATATCTCAGATACTACATTAAATGACACGAATTAAAGTTTCTGGCACGATGCAAGTCATCTACATTAGATTTACAGGCCAATATTATTAGTGAGGCTTCCTACAGCAACATGGAACTACATGCTATGGGAAAACAGTTGGTTTTTTAACAATACAATTTACATATTTATTCCTCCAGTATCAGGCGAGGCATGTACCGTGACTAGACGCGCAGCTCTCTACATCGTCTGCGACAAGGGAGCCTCAGTCTCCTGCGCCGGCGCATGTGAAGCCCTTCCCGTGGAGTATCCCGAGCCGAGGGCTACACGACACGCGTTCAAGAAGCTGCTGCGGGCTTGTGTGCCGAGTGCGCCCGCGCCGCCCGACCATACTGGATTCCTCAGGTATCTTAACCATTACCTGCGCTTATAGGTCTAAGTGCAAATAGATATTTAATTTTATTGATGCCCTGGAATTGGTTTTGTCGTCGAAAAGCTAGGAAACTTAACCCATTGACTCTCGAAGAGCGGTCTGACCACTCTAAACTTGTATATTATTGAAATTGTATTCTTTAATATAATTTGGCAATATGTGCAGTTTTTTTTATAAGAAATATGAATAGTAAAGTAATTGCTTAGAAAATAACATTCTTAAATTATGTGTTTGGTAAAAAGTTGACACTTTCCATAACCATAACCTCCTACGTGATTTTAGGTGGGTCTGGGTTTAAAAACTTGAAAATACCATAAAGGAATGTGTTTGTTGTTCAGGTTAATAGAGGAATCAGGATGGCTGGCCGCTCTACGGTCGCTGTTCCAGCTGTCAGGGTGTGTGGTAGACCTGCTGGACCTGCAAGGCTCCTCCGTTTTACTTTCATTGGAAGACGGATGGGACGTCACCGCTCAGGTAACTACGGTCTCCATTAGGGTCTTATTTCACTGACCGCATCTTTGGTCGCCCGAGTCTATATCGCAATGTGCAATATGTGTAACTTAACATTTATCGAATACTATCAGAATACTGTGCGCGAGGTGTAATATATACATTAACTATAGGCAAAGTGAGTTTCTCTACCGAGCGACCAGTAGGTTTAATAGGATTTGTGGGGGACTGATGATGTCGATCTATTTAATACAGACTTCAGAAGTCTCAGGCGCGTGCTCAGTCAGCTCTTCTTCGAATCTGACCTTTCTGTCGCTGATTGTATATGTGTTGTATGTATTGTTTCTGCGTTTACTTCTTGTCGTTGTGTGCGTTCTGAATTTATCTATACTAATATTATAAAGCTGAAGAGTTTGTTTGTTTGTTTGTTTGAACGCGCTAATCTCAGGAACTGCTGGTTCGAATTGAAAAATTATTTTTGTGTTGGATAGTCCATTTATCGAGGAAGGTTATAGGCTACTTTTTATCCCGATATTCCCACGGGATGGGAGTTACGCGGGTGAAACCGCGGAGCGCAGCTAGGTTTGTTATATATCTAACTATCTATTCTTCGTGACGATTTCTAAATAGCAAATTTTTTTATAAATATTCTTTCATCATCAGATATCATCCCTAGCCCAGATCTGCTTGGACCCTTACTACCGAACTCTGGAAGGGTTCCGTATCCTGGTAGAGAAGGAGTGGCTTGCATTAGGTCACAAGTTCTCACAACGGTCCAACATTAGTACGACTCCGCAGCAAGGATATACGCCTACATTCCTCATGTTTCTAGATTGTGTCCATCAGGTAACTATTAAATAAATAAATATTGCTGGACAATCCACACAGCGCCATCTAGCCCCAAGCTAAGCTACTAGGCTCGTGTTATCGGTGCCAGATAACGGATAGAATACTTATATACTCTTCTTTTGTAAATATATGTATACTTAATATTCATACAGAAACACCAAGACCGGAAACAAATGTCTGTGTATAAATATAGGCGGGTGTTCGCCCGATGCGCCACGGGGTCGTGTAAAGCAAATATGCAAAGGATTTTTTGCCAGAAATGCATACCTACTGTCCGCAGTATTTTTAGATTTTACTTTTTACGTGACGTTAAGTGATTTCGATATTAACTGAGTGAGCCGTAGCGTAATAGCAAATGAAATTTTAAGGGCTTTAGTCATATTGCTATTATCAAGGAGCGGAAGGTACTGTAACACGGGCTCGAGTGGCGACACCGTCGCATTGCCACCCCTTCGGCGCCCCAAGCGCGCACGCCGTCCGCCGAATCGTTTGGCCCGCGAGAGCTATAGCCGTACGTACGTCTCTAAAACGGTCCGCGTCGCACAATCTCGCGCCCGATTTGCGCCATTCCTTATTATTTATATGTCCTCCGTCTAGATATCAAACGAATCTCTTAGATACATACGCAGTTTCCTTTCGGGTCAATGGATAATAATAATAGTACTGCTTAACATCAAGAGTGGTCATGTCGTTCTACAAATTAATAAAATCTATTTTATTTCAGCTTCTAAAACAGTTTCCGCTAGCGTTCGAGTTCAATGATTTCTACCTCCGTTTTGTGGCGTATCACAGCGTATCCTGTCGGTTCCGAACCTTCCTGCTAGACTCGGAGTCACAAAGGGCCGAGCTCGGCTTCACGCACTATGACGATAAACGACAGGACACTAATAGATTGGTAAGTCTTAGCATATCTACCTCCGTTTCGTGGAATACGTATATCATTTCGATTTCTTTTGACGGGTATAAAAAGCGACGCAGAGGAAGACCTAAGAAAAGATAGATGGACTGCGTGAAACAAGACATGAGAGGGAGAGGGAAATGGAAGAAAAATACGCGCCGACCCCAAAATGGGATAAAGGCAGGAAGATGATGATGATGAAAGGCGGCACACTAATCCAGTCTAACATGTAACACGCTAAGAAGATAGCTGTTCTCTTGTAACTTGAAGACCCCTATATAGTACATGTCAGGAAAGACAGACTCTGGCACCAATTCTGATGCTCACGGACATGTGCATCCTTCCCGTCTTCACGAGAGAGGGATGGATGCAGTATGTTGGGGTAACCCCTATTGCTAACGTCTCCTAAGAAATTTGCAAATATTAAAAACTAAGACCGCTTAGACTAATACTGCTTAAACTAAAAACTAAGTCGGCGATAGTAGGCTGATTTTGACTATGGAATGACTGGTCTAAAATAGCCCTAGATTGCGATATATGGATGGTGGAGAGGTCTTTATTTAGTTTTAGCTACCAGTAACCTGCATGACACCAATCCAAACACAAGGCATTCCTTTCCGTCACTGCCCCAGTCTAGAGTATAGTCATGCACTTACTTGCAGGGTGTAGAAACCGGTGCCGGCTCTGAAGAGGAAATCGGTGGCGCCGGCTCGTACGGGTCCATGTCCCGCACGCACGGCCAACACGCAGGACAGTCGCTCTTCGAGTATATAGATAGACATCATCAGAAGACGCCGCTTTTCTACAACTTCTTGTACACGCCGGACTTGGATAACCCGGTGAGTTGATCAATGGAGCAAATTGCATAATCTTATAGAATTGTAAAAAGTAGATAAAGTTAGAATGTATGAAGATGTAATATAAATATGGTATCTCAACCCACCGAATTAAAACTTTAAACTCGAACTTGTAGCATACAAAAATACCCAAACCATAAACAAATATCTGTACACAAATATTTGTTTGCTATAATCAAACCCGCATCCTTCAGCAAACACCCGTCCTAGGCGGGTCTTTGCCCACCGCGCCTCTGAGGCCGTCAGATGTATTTGAAGCTAATGAAGCTTAGTTTAAATGGTTTTGTCCAAATTTCTCCCTAATTCATACTGACTGTCCTTTCAGGTATTGCGGCCAGTATCATCGATATGTTCCCTAGAATTATGGTCATACTATGTTCAAGAGGAACTATCTCACGGCGCGCCGTACGACTTGGAAACCCTAGCGCCGGCACCTGACTCTAGGCATAACAGAAGATTGGTTACTGCAGGGTGAGTTACTAGTATCATATTTGTTAAAACGCAACATTCGCTGAGGACAACACAGCCTAAACTGCTGGGTCTAGAAACCCTTACAAACCGCAAGAGAGCATTATGGAATGATTTTCGGAAATGTGAAAGGCAAACTTCATTTGAAATCATACAATTTGCATGAAATCACATTGAAACGTCTTAAAAACTAAGCTAGGATGTGTGCCTTCGGAACGCGCCTAACAATGAGAAGAAAGCACAAGAAACTCATAGGGATTTTTTTTGTGATTATGCTCACAAAGGTCAAAATTACAAATATTTGAAGGAATTCCCATTGGATAATCTATAGGGCATATGAAGTTCTAGTACTTATTTCTGTTCCATTTCAATATACAGGTTGAATTTTTGAAATGGGGTATCTGGATGAAATCTTAAATTATAAGTTCGAGTCTCAAGACAAATTTTGCCAAAACTGTTTAGATTTTTCAGAAAAGTCTAGCCTATAATCGAACTTGTTGGTTTTGCATTGTAGGTACGATAACATAGGTCGTGCGATGCCCGACTCGTTCAGCGGTCTGCTGGACCGTATCCGACAGCTGGAGCTTGAGCTGGGACATTTGCCGCAGAAGTGGCGCGTCAGATGGGAACAGCTGGAATTACCGAACACTTTGGAATTGCAGGTCTGTGGCCGTCAATAAAAACGCCATCTAGACACAACATAAGCAAGTAATAACATTGAATAAATATATTAATTTGCTTGTTTTGAGAGATCGCTTTAAGCAATAAGGCTGCCATTTGTAATATAGTAATTTAAAAATAGTGTTTGCAATAAATAATTTATCTATCTCTCTAGTTTTCAAAGTATCTTCAATGTACAGAATTTGTTCTTGAACAGTTTTATTATATGTATTGATATTTGTATTTAAAAAAATGAAAAGGAACCTAATCAAATACGTCCTCAGCTAGTCAAAAATAGTACTTTCCACTAGGGCGGAAAAGTAGATAGATAGGTAGATAACTTTATTTGTACAACAGAAACAGAACACGATATACACAAAGTAAAATTACTAGAAAATTAATAACTAGAAAATGTTGCACAAATTAGCATTTCTACTTTCCGTGGGGACGATACGGATCCAAAACGATTGTTTCCGAGTAGGTGATGACGTAAATTTCCAATTGCAGCGCAACTCATCGATGTCATCGACAGTGGTCCGGCGTGCGTCGCTCGCGGTACACAAGCGTGGGACGGTGGAGGTGCTGGCCCGGGGGCGAGCTGCGGCCGCGCCTCCCGCGCCTGCGCCCGCGCCGCTACACCGGTGGGCGGGGGTGGCACACGCCGCGCCATCGCGCTGCGATCACTGTCAGGATCTACTGTGGGGACCGCTCAAGGTAACTACGTTAGAATATAGACAGATAAAATAAAAAAGACGTTTATTTCAGACAAGCCCACAACATATACAACACATTACATTCCTTCTGTATTATCTTAATGACTACTTTCTCTTTGAAACTGTTTGTATACTTTTAATTACCTTCCGTTATATCACTTTCTTTACCTAGAAGTATGTCGGCATAAAACTCCAGGGTTAGACTCACCTTAGTAATAAGTTTATGATGTATATTTATTTTGTTCGTTTCTTCAGTACTGAGTTTATTAAATAAATAAATACACTATGTAATAAAATAATAAACAAAATGCCTTTGTTTATTCAAGCCTACTTCATCTAATACATAATCCAGGCAGTACCAGTACCTTTTTCATTGAGTAGGTTTATAACAATACAATGTGTTGTCTCAATAGACTGGCGTACGTTGCGTGGACTGCGGCGCGGCGTGTCACGAGCGTTGCGCGGAATCGTTCGCTCTCCCTTGTACTAAATACAAGGCCCCACCACAGGACTCGACAGCCCGGGACCTGCCGGCTGTCAACAACAGTACGTATTCTGGGTGGTTTTTGTCCTGACTGTCCGTATAATTTATCCCTTCATTTTTTTTTTAATTATTAATATCAACATTTAATTTAGGTACTGAACTTCTTCTAGCTGACTTCTTCTTCTCGTATAGTGGTGTGGCTCACCTATTGTTAGAGTTTTCAGATCGCTTAAGGCCTCTAACTTGACCTAACGACTGCTACTAGCGGTAGCAACCGGGATCAACGGCTTAACGTGCCTTTCGAAGCACGAAGGGGCTCACGAAAACACATTTTTGCCACACTACTAATTGGCCACCCATCGAAGTAATGACCTCGCCAGGCGTCGCTTAACCCGCACGACCGTAAGCGATCAGCGAGCCTCGCTTAGCTGTGAGCCTCCTCTAGCTGTCTATCCCCATGTATGCTTAGATATTTAAAACTACGTAACGGATTTTGGTGCAGTTTTTTTCAATAGATAGAGTGATTCAGAGGTAGGTTTAAGTATACAAAATAAAACTACCACGCGTATGAAGTCGCGGGCAACAGCTAGTAAACGATAAATATCAAGATTTCATTTAGGTACTGAACTTTGAAAATATTATGTAATCGTAAAAATCCGGTTCGAAGGACCATTTCAAATGAAATAAAAATGGCGTCGAGTTTTAAATTATTTTCAAATAGTACAGTGAATGAGAAAAATACTGTTCCTCATATAACAAGGCTAGTAGCTTAGTTTTGGGACTAGTCAATATACTTTATGTATTTTGTCCAGGTGTAGGTACCTTGCAGTCGTCCTCGCAGCAGTACTACGAACAGTTCTCATCGAACGTAGCAGAGGATAGGACCCACGAAGGACATCTGTACAAGCGGGGCGCGTTCCTCAAAGGGTGGAAACAAAGGTGACATTACACTTATTACTTTCTCTTATCATACTTAATAATAAATTAATGTTTATTTTAGCTAATAGTCATATTATTTACTAAATACAAATTACAAGATTTATTTACGAAAGTTTGTGTGTTTGTTTTTTATTATTGAAAATATTGCTATCTACAGCTATGAGAAACTCTGTATGCTGATAGCTAGAGACCTTTATTACCAAATAATATACTTTTATCCCGAAATTCGGGGTTTAAATTCACGGATATCGTGATCAGATGGCCACTGATCACATAACGCACGGGATCGTATACTACGGGGTGTTGCTTGTTTATAGTATAAAATTGTATTTTCAGATGGTTCGTGCTAGATTCAATAAAGCATCAGCTTAGATACTACGACGCAATGGAGGACTCGCACTGTAAAGGTTTTATTGGTAAATATTTGCTTACATTTTCTTTACGGTATTAAATTCAATGTTAATTATGAAGGCCACAGCCGGAGGATAAAGAAAAGGAAACTAAAATCACTTAGAATTTGATCCATATTTTAAATTTACATTATAAAGCTAACGAATAGCAAATGCGTTCGATGCTAGAACGACACTAACTACTCAAGCCTCTTTACTTAACATTAGAACTTGTCGAGGTCAAGATTAAATGAGAAGGCAAATTATCGTAAATAAGGTGAAAGGGTACCTGCGCTCTCTCCATACAAACGTAGTCGACTGTTTCCTCCCTGGATAATGACACTAGCACAAATATATGAAATATTTAATACATGACTATGCCCCTATGTTTTGGTTTTTTCATTTCTAATTATCATAGAAATTAAGATTAAAAAAAGAACCCTATCTTTCTTTTTTTGGTCATTGGTCATGGCAGTTATAAGTTTTATGCAACAAAATATTTGCTATAGTGTCATTATCCAGGAAGACAACAGACTACTGCGTTTGTAATAGTTTGTATGGAAAGAGCCCCGGTACCCTTTCCTCATAATATTGCATAAGTTGCATTTCAATAAAAAATACCCTCAAAGTCAGATTTTTTTCATAAAGGTGACTTTGAGGTATTTTGAGCTACTTTTAGGGTATTCTTTGCAATCGGCATGATATTCAATTGTAAATTGAACAATTTGCTTTACGAAAATTGGCTAGGTTATCGGTGACTCGGGCAATTTTGGTTGGTCGGTGGTATTCCGCTGGTTATACTCGGGCCTCGTGATGCGTCGCTAGACTTCTTTTGTGTCTAACTGTGTTTATATCGATAAATTGTGCACCTTCCAGAGTTGGCAGACGTGATAACAGTGACGCAGGCGCCGCCCGCTCCCGGACCGCCCAAGAAATGTGACGATAGATCCTTCTTTGACGTAAGTTTCTATAGACATGTACTTGTGTTTGTTCGCGAGCTTATTATCCGCAATTAAACCTCCTTTGTTAGGTCCTTTTTACGTGAAGTTCCTCTCATTAGGGGAAGAGAACTATCCCAGTACTGAAAATCACCAAAAAGTCTGGACATTGGCGTACAAGTGCACAGCCATAACTTCGGTCTGCGACCAAAGAAAGAAAAAAAACCAGCTTTTCAATGTGTCACCAAAATATGTGGGAGGCGTTTCACGTCACCAAAAGTATTACAAGACATTTTACAAAGCGTCATCTAGCCCCCTAGCTAAACAATTAATATGTTATGGTAGTCAGATAACCGATAAAGTACTTATATACTTTTGTTTTGTAAATTAAATACATAATACATTGACAAAAACCCAGAACAGAGACTTTCTAGCTAGCTTGTTGTAATAAGTTGTTCTCTAAGCATAAGATTTTGAAACTTCACAAGGTGGGTATTGGTTCAATTACCCAGCTGTAAAGTGTTTATTTGTCCCCTATAGTTGCGCACGAGTCGGCGCACGTACAATTTCTGCGCGAGCGACGCGACCGCTGCGCAGGAGTGGATCGAGAAGTTACAGGCATGTCTTCAGTGAAATATTCGACCGAAGCGACATCTAGCGGAACTATGTCCAAGTTCACATTTAAATATTGTTCATATATTAAATGTGACAGAAGCTAATGCAAAGTTTCTTTGACCGAAATGTCCAGTTTCAAAATCATAGGTCAATTTTATCGATTTGAAAACTTTTGTATTTGGTTTTCTGGAAATTCTCGGTTTTTTTTTATTAATTAACTTATGAAAAAGTATGACACCTTGAGATTCTAATATTTTGACTTTAATTATTTAGAATGAATATAATTATTTTAGTACATTCTATGTGCTTGGATCTCGGAACTTGCGAAACTTATATATAATCTAATTCTAATAGGTATATAATATAGTTAAATATATACATAGATAAAAATTGTTAATTCTGTTGTAAATAATTTAATAATTGTTATGTAAAGAATTTGGTTACAATATTTAAGGCGCGGAGGACGTTAACACAGAACGTCACCGCGCCTTAACAACTTTTAAGGCACGGTGACTTGTATCAAATATATGCCAAATACGTCACTGCACCAGAATCTAGTTAATCACTCTTTAAGCCTCTCTGACGTGTCATTATGTCAAAAAGATAAAACTTCACCATGCTTGAAAGGGTACCTGCGCTCTCTCCATACAAACGTAGTCGACTGGTTTTTCTCTGGATAATGACACTAGAGCAAATATTTTTATTGCATAAAACTTATAACTGCCATGCGATCATGCCCGTGTTTTTGCTTTGTTTTTAAAATCTAAATTTCTGTGATAATTAGGAAATGAAAAAAACAAAACATTGGGGCATAGTCATGGCAGTTATAGGTTTTATGGCAAAAAAATATTTGTGCTAGTGTCATTATCCAGGGAGGAAACAGTCGACTACGTTTGTATGGAGAGAGCGCCGGTACCCTTTCCTCTTAAAGTTCCAGGATTTGTAAAACGTAGTGACGTTATAGAGACAAGAACGTCATAACGTCTTACAAATGTGTGGCGCCGTGACGTCTATGGCAAACAAGTATGCTATTAGAATAGCCATAGGACCGGGCTTGCGCCATTTTATGACGTCACAGGTAGAAAGCTAACAGTCTGAATTGGTTGATCAGGCTGACGTTGCATTTGTCAAAAATGGCGGTGGTCCAGTCCTATTGCTATTTTAATCACACAGTGACCGTCTGTGCTGACTAAACATAATATGTTTGTGAATCATTATTTTAGATGATATGTTACATGATGCATGAGAAATTTAAAAATTAATTTTTCATCCAAAATGATTCAGTTAGAACTCGAAATATTATCAGCTTCTATAAGAATGAAGCGATTGAGTGTTAATTTCCCGCGCAACCGGCGACGTATCGTTAAAAATCCATTAAAAACGAATAATTCCATATCTCCACCTTAATTTTAATATTTTCTTTTATATACAGTAACGTGCATTGAAACTACATAAACAAATCTGAACTACATTTATAAAAAAAAATATTTTATAGAGAAATTTACTCGGATAAAAAATATACTAAAATTCAATTGTAAATAATTTTAATTAAAACAAAGTTAAAAAAAGCTAAATTATTATGAATTGCTCGTTACTGTATACTGAGATTTTCGAGTAATGTTGGCACGCGTAAAGGAAAGCATCGTTATGAAACCCGCGGCTTAGTCGTATTGACGAGTTTTATCCTAAGGACACGGTCGATTAAGCTGAGAGGGTGAACCTTTCGCGGTTAAGGTTTCTACCGAAAATGTTGAAGTCGGGCAGAGTCTTTCATAGAACATAACTTTTATTTTTCTGAACCGGCACAGTGTCCTCCTTATCCATTTATTTACTACTTTTTATCCCGATATTTCCACGGTATCAGGACTTACGCGTGGAAACCGCGGGGCGTAGCTAGCTGGGACTTAAATACTAAATATAAAGTGCCAATATGACTTGAAATATCTATATTTATGTTAATATAAACCGTTACGTCGGTTTGTCATCACCCATACTTATGTAATTTAAACAAAATGTATTTAATTTGGGAATCTCTTCCTTTTGTTACATATTACTCATTTTGTGTAAATATTTTAGTTCATTGTGTATTTAGGACGGTATTTATGAAGACTAGAGTGGATTCTTTAAAAAAAACAGACGTAAAAATATATAAATGGCTTTGCCTATCAATCCAAGACCGAAATTAAAATCCAAAAAATCTCAAACAGAATCTTAGAAATCTTAAATTAATAACATATCTATCAACTACAAAGGGTTAAAACTGACATTTTATTGATAGTTTTGCTAGGCAAGAAAGATGTCAGAAAATTGTCTAAAAGGGCATCTATCCAAAATTTTACAATTTTGTTACAAGTGTTTCTCAAAGTTACACAACTCGACCTAAGTCGTATAAGCAGAGGATCTGAATAAATGATAATGAACTATTTACTCATTATGTCAGTTTCACATATAAATAAAAACATACTTAAAAAAAAAGATGTTTATCAACTCCGTGCGAGCTTGATAGATGTTCATCTTTACATCAAGAAAAAAAACCCTTAAGGTAAGCCCTTAAAAACTCATTATGCCAAGAAAAATTTCAAACAATTCACTCTTGTCTTCATAAATAAATATTTTTACGTATAGTTTGTTGTTGTAAATATAAATAATAAATTTGTATTCGTTCTTGCATTTAATCGTTGATGGGCGTATTATATGGTATAGATGTGGAGATATAGCAAAACCACATTGAGGAAGCTCGAATTATAACTAAATCAATATAGTTTTTATGTTAACAGCTTACATTTACTGCAAAAACAAAAACGATTTTTTTCCAAAAATCTTTATTTTTTTTGTCTCGTTTTAGTTAATATTTTGACGAGAGTCCTAAACGTGGTCTTGCTTTAAGTAAAAGCGCGCGGTTTTGTGCCAAAGAAGCACAGAGTGCACTAAAAGCATTGCTCAGCCTAATTATTCCTGCAGTTTAAATCAAATCGAAAATGTATAGTTATTCATTTAAGCTGTATTTAGAACATTTGGGGCATGCATCCAATAATAAATAGGTTTTTTTTTTTTTTGCAAATATTTCGATGTTTGACAGAGTTACACTAGCCATAGTCGCGAGTTCATTAAAGTGACGATTGTCGTTCTTATTTCATAATATGTATTTATGGCTGCGACACAACACTGACAACATTCGTTGGGTATCTTTCAGGATTTTAAACGGATATTTTTTGAAAGGATAATTTTCTTGTGTCCCATTGCCTCCTATGATCTGAATGCGGCTATTTCACTAAATATTGTAAAATATCTGCTCAAAACTAATGTAACTAGCTTGGCTTACTTTGTTTGGAGCTTTGCGATTAATACGTAGGACATGTAGATCGCTATATATAACTAGGATTTGGCCAAAGACCTTAAAATAGATCGGATAATAAAACAAAGTTTTGTCCTAAAAACGCTAAGTCTAGCGTGACTGATATATTTTGCGTAAAAAAATGGTTGTCTGTAAAGTCTGTTTCCGGACGATAATTTTACGTGATAACGTCATAAGAAAACATTGATGGTAACCATGGCAACGATAAAACGTTGCTATAGTTACCTTGTCAATAACATGAGGCGTTCCAGTAACGACGCGTGACGTCACACTTTTTTGAGATTGCAGGTGTTCACCAATTTATAAAACGTTATCACGTCAAAAACAAGAGCAAAGTTTTAGTACGAAATTTATCATAATGGCGACTAGCGACTCTATGAATAGGTTTAATCTCTTTGGATTTTGCAACAAACTAGCTTGTAATATGAGTGCCAGAAATACTCTTAGACCTTTTTTTTGTAAATACATACTTATAGGCTACATTCATACCTAATATTTATCCTAAGGTCATACCAGTATTTGTTTCAAGGCGAGAATCGATCCTGGAACCTCCTAAATCCTAATTATATTACGCGTATAACTTATAGATATTATTTATTGTGAAACTCCATTCGTTCCATTGTGAATATAATAAGCACAACGGGCTGTATCACTAGACCGTGCACTAAATATCAAATAAAGAGATTTTTTAGAAACCTTGTATTATTTCTTAAGAACACCAATCGATTTATTCCTATCGGCCACCCTTGTTTTAGCCAGCGGGGTGATCAATGGCACTTATTAGTGCCATTTGCTACCTCCTGCAATGTGGCAAAACAATTTGATAATAAGTATTAGTTATGTTTCACAATTTAGGTACTTTACTTTTCAGTTTCTGAAATAACCATGACTGATTTACAGGCAATTAGAAGCACGGAACACTTTTACTCCTAGCGGAGAATCAGAAGTCAGTAGAAAATAAACTGAAAAAATCATTCAAATATCTCGAGCATGATTTGACATTAGATATCTGACAGTTTTTTTGCAGGATACCTTCTACTGATTTCTGACAGACTGAGAAAGAGTCAAATTGAAGAAAGAGAGAGATAACGATATAAGTTTGATTTATACCCTCTACTGAGTTCTGATAGCCTGGTACTTCAGACCAATATCAAACAATTTACACGGTAACGAAAACAGACAAATTGAAGAAAGAGAGAGATAGCGTTATAAGTTTGATTAATACCCTCTACTGAGTTCTGATAGCCTGGTACTTCAGACCAATATCAAACAATTTACACGGTAACGAAAAGAGACAAATTGAAGAAAGAGAGAGATAGCGTTATAAGTTTGATTAATACCCTCTACTGAGTTCTGATAGCCTGGTACTTCCAGACGAATATCAAACAATTTACACTGTAACGAAAAGAGACAAATTGAAGAAGGAGAGAGATAGCGTTATAAGTGTGATTAATACCCTCTACTATGTTCTGATAGCCTGGTACTTCCAGACCAATGTCAAACACGGTACGGAAAGAGAAAAATTAAAGAGAGACGATATGTGTGCTGACTTCTGATTGCCTAGTACTTTTTCCCTCAATTAGAGGGCTCACTTTTTTCCTTGCAGAAACTATTTAAACTTAACAGGGAATATAGTTGAAAAACGTAAAAACATCTCTTTTGAGTTTAAATGCTTTGTTCCCACGTCTATAGATTCCCAATTCCATGGATTTGATTTAAGGGGAAAAATAATGGGCCAGACGTACACTTTTTTTATTGCTTTCTTTACTAATGAGCTGTTCTGAGTTATAAGTGATACAGGATTAACGCACAAAAAAAAAACAAATTCATATGTAACAATTTTATTTTACCAATATTAATAATATATTAACATATGTGGTCCAAAACCACCCTCTTTCTGACAATAATTATATATATTACAAATAATTTTCACAAGAGGTCGTTGAACCTATAACAATGAAACAAGCTAAAACTAAACACAGAAATATACTCGTCAGAACCACAAGTCAGTTTCAAAGTGGAAAGATACTGAGCCCATGTTGCATATTTCAGCTAAAGCGTCACAAATAACTTGAATTAAAGTTGCTGGGGCTGTATTAGTCTGAAACATCTAGGAAGAAGCCTTAAAATATTCATCTAGGTTAAATATTGTTACGTATCTGTCACTGTCAGTTGACAGTTGTGAAAGTGTAAGTTCCCGCTTTTTTTAACGCTGACAAATGGCGTCGTCGGCTATCTATCAGTTACCAATAGTTAAACTGACATTTTTCTGACAGTCTTGCTATAGTAAAACTGTTTTTTTCTGACAGTTCTGCTATAGGAAAACTGTCATATTTCTGAAAGTTTTGGTAATGAAAAATGTTAGTGAAATTCTTGGTAATTGATAGATAGGTTATTCCTTTCGACCATAGGTGAAACATTATTGCGATGTAGACCATTTGCCCCTCGATTATGTGAGTCAGGGAGGTTTAGATTGCAGTTTTTTTTTACAAATTAAAGAGTATATATTAGTTTTATTGCATACAAGGAATCAGTGTGTTTCCACCTTAAACCAGCCTCCACAAACACAATTCACAATTACATACAAACAAGTCATTTAAAAGAGGTATAAAAGAGGATAGAAAGAGTGAAACATTTCTCATAATATATTAATAAAATTATTTAACCTATCGACAAACAGATTTCAATTACAGACAAACGTTCTAGAACCACTTGCAGCAAAATGGTTATAAAGCTTGAATAAGTCCATATATTTTTTGACTAAATTCTACCTCTTCAAATATTCCTACAAGTCGCTTTAAATTTTCCTTGTAATGCTGTAATTGGAAATCTCTTTGTCAAACAACGAAGGTGGCGTCAGTTTTTGGTACTCTTATTTAATAAAGTCGGTATAAATAGCACCTTTTAGACGTAAAGTGGAAGCGAAATATTCGACGGGTGATTTAAGGGTAGTATTAAAAGCCAGGACAGAGATATCAATGGCTCCGGCTTAGTGTAGCATTAGCCTTAGTTTAGACCCTTAAGGTACGGCCATGCCGTAGATATACCGCACGTCGCTCATCGCACATCTATGTCACCTCTACAGGGTTATTGGAATTTAATTGACACGGCGTTAAGGGCTTCTTCTGTGCACCTTAACAAACAACTTTTGTTCTACGACTTTTGTCGAAACTTAATACATATCCCAAAAAAAATATTTAAGTGTTTCTCTTACTGTCTGGTAATTTTCTATGTCTATGCGGCAAGTGCGCGCGCGTGATCGGCACGGGGCGCACTGCGTGCGACCCGATCGGGTTGTACCATACCTACTATGATTGATTCTGTGACGTAGACGTAGAGTTGAGTATTATTTGAAGTGTTGGATTTAATTTTTTATTTTTGTATGGAATATTTTTTTAATGAATTTCCAAAAGTCGTAGAACAAAAGTTGATCGTTAAGGTGCACAGAAGAAGCCCTTAACGCCGTGTCAATTAATTTCCAATAACCCTGTATATAAAACAAATGTATGGAAATAGATGCACGCACAGGTCGCATCACTGCGATGTGATTCGCCGCATTGCTCCGTATCTACGATCTACATCTTGTGCGAAGTCGTTGTGCAATGCATCTTCGGCATAGCCGTACTCTAAGACCGGAGGGGGAAAATTCACAAAAAATACCCGCAAAGTAGCTCAAAATACCCTCTATAGTTTAAACCTTTAACTTGAAAAATCAATAAAAATTGATACTATTATTTTTTGAAAATGTCATATATTCCGATATTATTTTGCCTCTTGACTGGCCTCAGTCCAATTTATAATAGAAAAAGTTTTTTTATGGAATAAAACCCGTGCTTTCATATCAAATCGAATTTGGCAAAACCATTATAGAAAAAATTAGGCCATGTCTTGTCTCCTTAGCTGTACGCCACCTCCGTTATATATTTATACACTAACTTTAGTTCACATTTATAAACGAATTATACATTATATACAATGGGAAAATAAATATATTATACACTACAATAAGGACCTTAATAAACGCGATATAGATGCCTTAGTTTTTGACTAACTTCAAAATGGGAGGTTCTTAATTTCAACTGTATTATTATTTTTTATTATTTTTTCTTACAAAATTCAACATAGAAAAAAATCTAAAGGCTGATTATTGAAATAATTAACGCAATACCTACACAATTAGCAAAAAATAATACCTGTAAATAATAAACAAAAAGTCTGTTGATAAGAAAATCAAACAATTGAAAATAAACATTGAAAAATCATACGATTGTAAACCTATCTTTAAAAACATTTTAAACTCACACGATTTATATTCATAATAATTATTTTTCCGGACCATCATCGCATTTTTTCCTCGTGACTATAGTCATTGCAACACGTCGAAACGTCTAGGTAAGAAAAGTAGCCGATTAAGTCGAGAGGAAAAATAATTAAAACTTATTCCCCCTTATTCCAAAACGAGGTTTAAGGATAGTCCGAGATGTGGATTTAAACCATAGATTTAGAGACAGATTTACTCGTGAACTATAGTCTATAGATTATATAGGTAACTATAGTCTAAACACTATACCTATAGATATTTAAGGATAGTGTTTAGAATATAGTTCACGAGTAAATCTGTATCTAAATCTAAGGTTTAAATCCACATCTCGGACTATCCTTAAACCTCGTTTAGGAATAAGGGGGATTATATCTAGTAAAAATATTCAATCACACTTTTTACAATCATTAGGTAAATTCATTAGTAAAATACAAATCTTGAAAATCGGTAATTTAGTTACGCAAAAAGAAGATACTTTTGTTTGCGTACGCACGCAAAATAAAATTGTTGTTAATTTTTATTGATCGAACAAAAACATACTAAAAAATATTGCTTGACATAAACCCCAAGGTAAAAGACAAGGTTCAAATTGGGTTCAAAATGGACCTAATTTGAACCTTGTCCAATCTAACAGTAAGTATATATCTTTGTGTCAACATTTACTAAGGTCCTTGCAACAATGTAATCACGGAAATATGTTCGTGTGTATGTACATGATAGCTACGAGTGCACCGACTAATAAACTCAATCGAGGTAAATGATAAACTTTGATATTTGCAGTTTTATTTGAAAAAAAATCGGAATTAATTGAATTTAAATGAAACCCCACGGCTTAGTTGTTTCTTGACGTATTGACGAGTTATATCTTCTGAACATGGTCGATTGAGCTTCGAATTCAATGCCAAAAAAAAGCTTTTAAAAATCTTTTATTACATTGTCACGCGATTTACACATGTTTGCAAAATTTCAGCTCAATCAGTAACCGGGAAGTGGATCAAATTTTATTTGCAAGATTCCATGACAGGTGAAGCTAAATAAAAGCTTTTGTAAAAAGTGTTATGATGAAGAAAAAATATCTTAGTATTTACGAGTTCTTTCCTTTGAACACGGTCGACTGAGCTAAGAGGGTAGTATAAATGCTGAGTAAGCGTAGTCCATCCTCACGCAACCCAAAATACCCAACCAAAGAGGTATTATGAAAAATACATGTTTTTATGTGTAAAAATGAGTTTAAGAAAGATTTGCACTTTCTACATATTTGTTTTTTGACTATGAATCCGCGACGAATCCGCAAAAAGAAAAAACAATTGTTTTTTTCCCTTTCTTGAAATTAATCGTATCATATCGGAGAAGTGCCTACTTTAATGTTCCGATACTCAACAAAACCACATTTATCACCAGCGATGCATTTACCCCGACTGACATAATATCACAACAAATAAAGAATCCCATTGCCTAAACTTTTGGTTTGCCGTTATTTTAATATTATGTATATTGGCGCTGTTTTTGGCTTAACTAAGTTCATTCTAAGTGACATCTCACATCTATAAAACTGCCATTTTGATTTGAAAACAAAAACTGCAACACGTCGAAAATTATTACGTACTAATTTAGACCCCCGTCTCTTGAAAAGTCTAAATTTTAAATCAGCTGAAAGTTTGGTAATCTGCTAAAAAGTCTTTAAGAGCCCTAAGGAAAACTTTAACGTTGGTGTTCTATCTTTTTTTATACTAAATTAGTCGATTTCTTATAAAAAATCATTTAGCAATCGAGAATTGATATATATTATAGGTACGTACAAAAATCTTGTTCAAAATATATATTTTTTAGGCTTCATTTACTTCAAACAAATGATAAATTCTAAGAGATGTTTTCACCGATGTACTAAAAATGTACTAAATTGTAGTTAATTCGCGCTAAAAACTAACGTTCACCGAAGATAAGGGTTCACAGTAACAGTTTACAAGTGCAAGGTGGCTAAAGTGTTCCCAACACATTAAAAATAATAATATTTGACTTGATTGAGGTGAACTAGACGATTGCACGCGATTTTACTCTCAAAACCAGAAATAAATAATTCAAAACAGGCAGTTACTACAAAAAAAAACTGAGCAAATTGATTGTTCTTCAAAAAAGTCGGTTGTGCGACTTTAAAATTTAAGTATAGTTAAACTTGTACGGGAACGTACTAAGGCCTAAATAAATGGGGACAATGAGATATAAAATCGCGGTCAATCACCTAAGTTGCACCTGAGCAACGTATTTGGTTCGTTTGTGGGGGGCTAGTGGCCGACAGGCTCGACGTAGTTGGCGGGGTAGAGCCCCACGCGGCCGTCCTTGCGGCCCTTGCACCAACCCTGCTCGTCTTCATCTTCTAATTTCTCGAATAGATCGCCTAGAAACACAGAAAAACAATTTTTAAATTAGAATACTGAAAAAACAATGAAAGAGAAAGAAAAAATCTGTACAATAAATAACCAAATTCTAAGGTAATGCTTTTATTAAAGACTAGCTGCGCCCCGCGGTTTCAGTGGCTGCAGCCAACAGTCTTAAATTTTTTTACCTTAAACAAAGTATTAAAAAACTTAAAAAAAAGTTATTCCTTATAGGGATTTAATTTTATATCACTACATCACTACATAGTATAACACAAAGTTGCTTCCCGCTGTCTGTCCCTATGTATTCTTAGATCTTTAAACTTACGCAACGGATTTTGATGCGGTTTTTTTAAATAGATATAGAGTGATTCAAGATAAATGTTTTGGTAAATAAAACAAAACTACCACGCGTACGAAGTCGCGGGAAACAGCTAGTATAAAGATAAGAGACAATCGCCCACCAAGCCCCAATCCTTAATACGAACCTTGCCTAAAGCTGAGCTCATCACTCTCCGCTCCAGTGTAGTCATACAACGCCCGCACTGGGACCCCTGGCTCCCCCGTGTCAGTGAGCGCGCCCCCCGACTCCTCATCCCACTCGTCCTCCTCGAAGGGGTTGTCTTGCGTCTTGCCGCCGGCGCTGTCCTTGCTCGGTGACGGCTTGTTCGATTTGGGAGCTGATGCTGTACCGTTCCTGGATGTTGACGTTAATTTATGTTGAAAATAGCAGAATAAACATTGAACGCAACTATTACAGAATTGGTATCCAATCCAAAACAGTGCAGGGGGTAATTCTCCACATCAAAACGAATAACTTTTGGTCTACGACTCTTTGTCAAAACCTAATACATAATATGGCAAAAAATGTTTAGGTGTTTTTTTAGGGTCATTTTCTATGTCTATGCGGCAAAGAGCGGCCAATCTTACAATATTTATAGAATAGAATATTATTATTTTTGTATGAGAAAAAAAATAATGAATAGACAAAAGTCGTAAAACAATTTTTATTCGTTTTGATGTGGAAAATTAATTGCACGGTTTTGGATTGGAAACCCTATATACTTCTACTATTCTACTATTACATACTAAATATAACAAGTATACGAATTACTAATTCATACTTTTAGTTCAAGAACATATCCATTAATCTGTTTTCCCTGTGCAGGTTTTCAAATCGATGAATCTGTATCTTCTAGCTAAATATGCTACAGTCAAATTCTATAACGCCCCTTACTCCCGTCGGTTACGGGTATATTTTCTCTCATTTTTTTGTCTATATGAAGCTCTAATATAGTTCTGTGATATGAAGGCTATGGTCCAAATTGGATAAACAGCGCCAACGATCAAATCTCCCGGTCCAAAATTGTGAGAGTACTTAAAAAGGTTATGGAGCTATGCACTCGTATAGAGCGCTTCAAATATCCATTTCAAATTGCAGCCTAAGTGACAGAAATTATACCAGTTTGGAGATAGTTGGTGGTATGTACCTCCAAAGGAAAGATCTTCAACCGGGCAAGTGTTGTACCCGGTAGGCCGCCCACCAACGATGTTTCGTTGGAATTTGAATATGAGCTTATCTTCAGAAAAACTTTTGCTCGATCTAGAATCAACGATCGGCTTAGCGGCGCCATCTGTTGGTGGCGATGTGAAGCATCGGCACACCAGTAACCGATGGGAGCAAGTAAGGGGTGTTATAGTTTTAAACCGTTACAGATTTATTCGAAATTTGAAAACCTCTTCAAAGTTATTGATTCTGTACCTTAGAACTTAACCGCTCGCCCTTTCTAAATACCAAACTACGAACAACAATTGACTAACGCGTTTAAGACACAATCACTCATATCAGTGATGGTGAATCTCGAGCTGTTAGCGACGTCGGAACGAAGAGCAAGACGTAACAAGTGCGCGCCGAGTGCGTCCTCACTTGCGGGCGCGCATGTCTTCGTACACGCAAATATCTCAAGATGTTCTATGCTACGAATTTAAAGGAAAAGGATGGGTTAAAGCTAGCAGCCTGAGTAGACTAAAGCTTAGGGAAAAATCAGAGGATCACATTTACATTTTGGATGGATTAAAGCCAGCAATGGGTTGCAGGCTTTGGTTAAAGCTAGCAGCCTGAGTAGACAAAGCTTAGGGAAAATTTAGAGGATCACATTTACATTGTGGATTGATTAAAGCCAGCAATAGGTAGCAGGCTTGGGTTAAAGCTAGCAGCCTGAGTAGGCCAAAGCTAAGGGAAAATTCAGAGGATCACATTTATATTTTTTGAATGAAAAGGATGGATTAAAGCTAGCAGGCTGAGTAGGTCAAAGCTGAGGGCAATTCGAAGTATCACATTCATACTTTTAAGGGATTTTTTTATTCTTGTTTTTATCCCTTAAATTGCAACAAAAAAAAAACAAAAATACCGGCGTTGAGAACAATTTTTATACAGATTTTATTTTTCACAAGTAGCTATAGAAAGGATGTCTTGAAGTAAACTATTTATTGTAAATGTTTTATCCAATTGTTAAAATAATTTAGGACCTGACAGTATAGGGTGGGCAAAATTTTCGAATGTTATTTTTGGGACATGTGTTAATGCTATTGGTTGATTTAGTTGAACAGATGGAAAAATATAAACAACATCCTTAACTGACTGATAAATCAACGCACAGATCAAGCCAATGGACGGATCGTGGTAAAATAAATATTGCAGGACATTCCACACATCGCCATCTAGCCTCAAACTAAGTAACTAGACTTGTGTTATGGGAGCTAGACAACGGATTTACTACTTATATACTTTTCTTTTGTAAATATATACTTACTCGTACTAATAATACATATAAACAACCAGACCACAGACAAATAAGTAAGCAAAAATACTCGGCTGAGGCGGGAATCGAACCCGCAACCCTGTGTGTGGCAGTCCGACATGGTAACCATTGTGCCAACTGGGTCGTCAAAAATGTAAATAGATTAATATATCTTCTTATATATAAAAATGAATCGCAAAATGTGTTGGTAAGCGCATAACTCAACAACGCCTGGACCAATTTGGCCAATTCTTTTTTTAGAATATTCCATATGGTACGAGGATGGTTCTTACGGAGAGAAAAATTTAAAAAATTGCCTGAAAATGTCTAAAAACAACACTTTTCTATACTCCATACCATACAAACGATTCGTAATAATACAAGTCAATAAGAACTTTAATACCATAACATAAAGTTCAAGTTTTAATGGAGAGGTGCCGGGAAGGCAAAACAATTGAGTGACGTATAAATATTGATGTCAATCGTGCCGCGGTGTTAGTTGCCAAACTACACCTAAACGGCTGAACCGATTTGTATGATTTTTAACCCCTGATAAGTTTAACGTGTCTGTGTGTGTGTGTCTGTCTGTGGCATCGTAGCTCCCGAACGGCTGAACCGATTTTGATTTAGTTTTTTTTATATGGCAAAACAACGTTTGCCGGGACAGCTAGTAGAATATAGATTTATATATAAAAAAAGGATTTTTAGAAAATCTCTTTGCAGAAGAAAGTTAAATTTAAATATTTATTGCAACTTACGTGACAGCAATAGGTGCACTAATACTCTTCTTATCTATGGTATTGTTAGCGGACGTGTTATTGGCAACATTGACAGGCGCGGGCGCAGCTGGCGCGGCCTCCGTGTGGTTGGCAACACCTTTCCCGCCTTTATTGTTCGTTATCGGAGGTAATTCCTGAATTTTAAACATATAGCTTCAATATATAACTATAATCAATTAGTTTACAACATGACAAAGTTAGTTTGAGACCTCGTTCGGATGATTTAGTGCCCATTCGGGTCTTAAGTTAACTTTGTCATTTAAAATAGGAATATGATCAGCTTAGCGCCATATTGTGACGTCACATTAACTTCTGTCATTATTTTAAGTTTTGGCTTCGCACGACTTGTGCATATTGCCAATAGTAAATAAAATTTCCATTAAGTTTATTTTTTCAAGTTATGGCTCTGGACGATTTGTACATATAGCCAAAGTTAAGTTATTTTTAACAAGTTTAGCTTTATTGGGCTAAAAATGTGTCTAGTGGTCTATTTTTCATTCGTCAGTCATGTCCAGGGTTTAGGTAAAGTTGAGAATTGCATTATCTGAATGAATTTGTTGAGAAGTAAACTTTGCCTACATTCGGGCACCTTTACTGAACTAATTCGAATAATATTCCACAAAAATAATACAATTTAACGTGAAAAATTCCAGATATGCACCAAAATCGAGTCAAATGAAGTTCTATGACGTTACAAGATGGCGCTTTTCTGATCCTATTCTTACTTTATTAGCATTTAACAAATGTTATTGTTTTATTCTTCAAATTACATTTTTAAATATGGGATAATTTCATTTACTTAAATATTCTTTATAAATATATAAGGGACGATAAAAATATAAGATCTGAATTAATAAAGTTTAAAAAAATCATGCCGTATGCTAAATTTTTATAAGCGACATCCATCATGCAACATCGAGTTAAAAATATAGGGAAATAAATTATTATAAAAAGCATCTTAATTATCTAAAAAAGATTGAAATGAGAATGGCCAGACCACCAAAGTCTAGAGAGCTAGAGCGGACTATAGTACGTTGTTCCCGGTTTCACATGCTGTCATTCGAAGCCAATACACCAATTACCTCGACGATGCCGGTTCACATTCTCATTTGAATCCTGGAGAGCTTAAAAACATTTTTAATCACAAAAAAAACATAAAAAAGAACTCGCTTTATTTAAGTTGAACTCCGACCTGAAAGGTAATTAACACTTTTTTCCTATAGTAAAAATGTGTTTGAGCTCTGGAATATTCTTCTTTTTATGACGGCACTTAAAGTGGCAAATGACTACATTAAAATAACATTTTCCAGACTAAATTATCTCTCTCAGTGGCCACACAACTTCGAATTTTACAGTCACCACAAAATTCATTATACGTAGCGCAGCGAATGGTGACCTCTGATGGAAAGTAGAAGGGGTATGCGCAGAACTCAATTTTCATATAAATATTGAGTTCTGCGCATACCCCTTCCACTTACCGCAGAGGTCACCATTCGCTGCGCGAGGTATACACTTTTAATTGTAGTTTTTTAAAAACGAACCACTGGAAAAAACTTTACGCGAGTTTTTAAAAATCTTTCTGACATAAAATCAAAGATTAAATATGAATAACAAAACGTAATGTATATCAAATTTGATATAACATAATAAATTATAATATAGTCACTTCCACTAGCACCGTCATGTAAAATCTATAGTAGAACTATTGATTCGCTGTAAACTGGGTCATAAATCATTGGAACATCAGTCGGTGTTGGCCTATACGTAGATACCTCGACTTTCATTCTAAAGGTCGTGGGTTCGAATCCCGGCTGGCCGCGCAACAATGGATTTTCCTTACGCTAATTGACATTGCTCTTACGGTGAAGGAAAACATCGTGATAAAACCCGGGGCTTAGTCAACTCCAGCAGTATTGACAAGTTCTTTCATCTGGACACGGTCAACTAAGTTGAAAGGGTAGTATAGGTGCTGCTTACTCTAACTTCACGGAAAAGAGACCCACTAAAAAGATCTATTTGCGGAAACAGCCCGTATACAAGTACAAGTCGCGTTCAGACGTCGTCGCCTGCTTCTGCTATGTCTACAGAATATCACTTTCAGCGAGAAAGAGAGCGCAATATCGCTATACCGTTCCTATAATAAACGACCCAGTTAGCCGCGAATGAATAACTCAACTATAATCGTTATATAAAACGTACATCTTCGCTGACAGGTCGCTGGTTGAGCAAGGTGATGGGTCCAGTCGGCAGGCTCTCCTTAGACTTTCCCTTCGCGATGTCGCGGAACTCCTCCGTGTATTCCTGGTCGCGGAGACACCGGCAAGCGTTACCAACGATACGGAGGAGGGATACAGGACATTGCTCAATATAAACCAGTAGTTTATTACATTATTATCACTACATAGTATAAAACAAAGTAGCTTCCCGCTGTCTGTCTGTCCCTATGTATGCTTAGATCTTTAAAACTACGCAACGGATTTTGGTGCGGTTTTTTTAAATAGTTAGAGTGATTCAAGAGGAAGAGGAAACTACGCAATGGATCTTAAGAATTGTAAGAGTTAATATTCTTTAGATTATCTGAATATGAATTGATGTTTTTTTTTTACCGTCAAAAAATGTTTATTGCATGTATTTTAGCATTTGGGAAAAGTTGGTATTTCTGTATTTAATTTCTTTTCTATGAGAACCCTTTACAGTTTAGTAAGATTTAATTATTAAAACCGCATTTATTTTCCTAAAAGTTATTTAAATCTTATTATTCTTAAATACTCAATGAAAATCATCCATAAAAATATATATAGGCGAAGAATTGAAACCCGCAATCTTCTTTTAAGTCGGTTAATGAGCAATGTCCTTTAAAATCACATCCCAACGTCTCGTCGTTTTAAAAATGCAAACTCATTAAAAATATAAAATTAATAAAATTAAAACTGTAAACACGTCCATACAAAGCTGGTGAACGTTAAACAAGCATCGGCTAATTGTCTCTAATCTAGATAAGAAATAGGAGGGATTTCATGCTGTTAAGCATCTAATAGAATAATGCTTTCGATAAAATTACTACAAGGCATAGACAACACCCTAGACACCTAAAATCAATTATTTCTCTATTTTCATATACTCTTTTTACATTTATTTTTATTTCCACAACCGTCTGTTTATGGTCATTTTTATATCTGTGCGATGGTAGTGAGTGGCAGTGAATCTCATGGATTTATGACCTTGATCACCCACTCATACGGTGTATTATCGTGTGACACCAAGCCCACAGGTGCTTCGATCGGCCCAATCGATTATAAATCGAGTGCTCGCTAAACTGTGCGTTTCTCGAACTCCAATTTGATATTACTTATTTTTTTTTGTATTTGAAACACCGATACATAGGTACCAATTTCATTATTTTAATTTAGAGCGGGTACAGTCGGCGCGACTTAAGTGATAAAGCGAGATAGCAGACTGTTTCATTATTTCTCGTTCGAGAGTGAGAAAGAGCGAAATAATTGCTATATCGAGCTATGTCGCAGGAATCGCGGCCGACTGTGTGAACACCATTGATTTGTTTTAATTGATTTACTGTGCACTGTTTGTCTGACCTTTTTATCGGCCCGTTCAATATTGCATAGTGTTGTGCACGATGGTGATCATCGTATATAACTCGTACCATGAGCGGGTTGGTATAGAAGCGGCTCATCCCGAGGTTGCTCGAGGTGTCCGAGGGCGCGACCTTGGCATCGTCTGCGGCGAGGCAGAAGGCCGGTAGCGCCCGGCGCATGCGCCGCACGGCTCGCGACCACGCGGGCGTGGCGGCCGTGCGCGCGCGCTGCACGTGTGACGTCACGCGCCACACCACCACCGATGCGTGCGCGCCGATGTATTTGTAATGGATCGGTAGAGGCAACTCCGCCGATTCCTCCTTTATCATATCACTCTTATTATGATAACTTCTTTTATGTTTGATTGGTCTTCTGTGTTTGTATCGTGTTGGTTTCAAATTGGGTGCAAGGTTTTATTGTTTGATCATATTCAGTTTGTGTTTCGGTTTAGCAACGTAATGGCGCCGACGTATAATTTAAGATTAAAACTCGTCATCTCATGTTATCTTATAATCCCTAGTTCTAATAAAACCATATAAAAATATGTTGAAACTCAATATTTGTAGAGTGGTAGAACGAGCGCGCGCGTCGCGTCTGCTACAATTATCTGCCTAAACATACTCTGTGCAAATATTGTACTTTACATCATTAGACCTTGAGCTGTTATTGTACAAACTAATGTTACAATGTCATACTGATTTTATTGTAATATCACTTTCATATTTTTTCTTTACAATATAATTTATTAACAGAATTTGACCCCTATTTCTTTGAAGTTTCTTTTAACTGTCCGACGAATATCTTCACGAGTTTGATGTTAAATATTTCGGTAGTGTTTTTGAATACATTCTTTATTTTTAGGGTTCCGTACCCAAAGGGTAAAAATGAGACCCCTTTACTAAGGCTCGACTGTCCGTCCGTCTGTCTGTCTGTCACCAGGCTGTATCTCATGAATCGTGATAGCTAGACAGTTTAAATTTTCACAGATGATGTGTTTCTGTTGCCGCTATAACAACAAATAGAAACAGAATATAATGGTACGGAACCCTTCGAGAGCGAGTCCGACTCGCACTTGGCCGGTTTTAAATATGTTTGGTGTTATGTTGATATATTCTCAAATCTATATTTCTATAAGCTTTTCATTCAACTGGCATTTCTATATGTGTTTTACTAAAGTGTTTTAAATGTCTTCTACGTACGTTAATGTTTTGATCAATAATTTCATAGTTTTGTCTAAAAAATAACTAGATTAAAAGAAGGAAAATTTAGTCGAAGTACCATGCAAGTCTATGCTTCCAAGTGATAGATTTAAATAAAGAAATTTTGAAAAAAATCTATATTTTTAGTTAATCTAATAGTGCCTAATTTTTGGGACATGCTGGATAGTATTTTAATAGTAGAACCTCATCTGCCTTGAATTAATTAAACAATTATAATATGTAGTTTTAGGGAAATATAGATGGGGTCCTACAATGAAATAATTGCTTTCCTACCTACTGTTATAAATAAGCATGAAGATTTAACTTTGATTGTGACTTAAATTTTCTTTTCTACTACGAGTACTACTTTGACCAAAAACATAGTTTTTAAAAGTTTCATTTTGATAGTATTTCAAAGTAAAATTTCTTACGAAAAAAAAAAATTACTTTCGGATGGTTGCGTTAATAGTATGCCAAATTTTTGCCCGATCAGTGCGTTAAGAAATCAGTTAGTCCAGACCTTGATTTTTATTTATAGAGATAGAATATAAGGTCTTCACGTAGCTTAGTAATTAGAGCATCCGCGAAGTGCAGGTTCGAATCTAGTCAGTACGAATTTTTGACATATTTTTAAATTCTATGATCACAATCGAAGTTAAATCTCCGAGTTAATTACGATGCAGACAACATCGCTCGTGTATAAATGAAACGGCAAATGTAAGCAGCAATGTCGAATGTTACCTCAAACTGTGGCCATGCCATAGCCATGTTGATGCCGTGGTTATTGGCCCACCATTTGAGGTCCTTCTGGTGATCTGCGTTGTTTATCGTATGGTGGAATTCTTCGTATATTTGTGGTAATCTGGAATTTCAAATTAATACTGATTTATACGGAGTCAACAACAAATTCAAATTCTAAAATTTATTTTCATTTAGAATCATGTACACTTGTACAGTGCATGTTTTCAATTTGAATAGTTTTAAAAACTAAGTTAGGATGTAAGCCTTCGGCACGTGCCCACCAATAAGAAGAAGGCACAAGAAACTCATTAGGGTAACAAGAAATTCAACAGAAAATAGGTACAATCAGGCAAAAAAAGTGGAGCACTCTAAAACAAGAGTTGAAAACGTTCTGATAATAACAATTCAAAAACTACAGTGGGCCTACACTTTTGTTGCCCACTGTAGTTGCTGTAGTGCCTGGCGCATCTTATACGCACATAATGGAGTTAACCCATTTCTTATCGAGAGAGAAAATCGCCTTCTCACACGTCTGGGTGTCTGAGAAGGCGATTGGCCTTCAGGTCATTAAAGTAGTCAGTCATCAAAGTAGTGAGTCGGAGAGAATGCCGTGATGCCATGATACCAGGATATAGTTAGCTACTTACGTGGGCTCCTGACTGATATTGAGGCACTTGTGGAAGGAAAAGAGCACGTCTTTGAAGAAGGTGAGCCTCTGCGCCTCCATCTGTTGACAGCGCTCGAATACGCCCGTCATGTCATCGATATATCGAGGATTGTAAGCCGTGATCTCCGCAAGTGCTGACTGGTACTTCTCTCGGTTCTTCGCAACTTCCTCACGACATTTCGAGACGCGTTCTGCCATTTTTTTCACCTGGAATATTAAATGTTAACGGTTTAGAGTTTGAAATGTAGGCTAAGAGCTAAGTTTGCGGTGACACTGAAAACTTTTAGTACAAACATAGGGTAATGAGTGGTTTGACTTTGAAACTTTTGTTGAAACTTATAATTTTACTTGTGAATAAATAATAGAAGTAGGTATACAGGGTAATTTTTTTTAAACGATCTTTCAGGGCTATATCCTTAACTACAAGAGATAGTTAAAATGATTAAAGGATTTGAAAAAAAAACGCAAAAACAAAAACTGGATCGTAAGATTTTTGAAACACCAGTAAACAGTGTAGTTAAATCAGAAGATATTATATCCTACCCACTTCCTACTTAAATATTATAAAAATGGGGTATTTGTTGGTGTGTATATTTTTACTCCTTCACGCAAAAATACTAAACTGATTGCGATGAAATTCGATATGAAGGTAGCTGGAGAAATGGATTAACCTAAAGGCTAGTTTTTATACCGAAATTACTACGGAATCGAGAACGACGAGGGTTAAACCGCGGCCGCAGAAAGTTTTTGACAATTCCTAAGAAGTCGATATTTATGCGCGTATTTGCGGAGTTCTGGCTTGTAAGAATACAACAAAGACATCAACAATATTAACGTACTCTGCGTGTATACTCGTAGTACAAACGCAGTATGTCTATTCTCTAGCAATACCCAACTAGGTTACGTTATTGACATAGAGATACTTATATCACAAACAAGAGAGTACATCAAAACTATTTCAATTATCAGCCTAGTTACACACTACGTCGCTTTTTACTATTTTTTCATTATAATTATCCTCAATATTCAAAAACGCGGATAGCAGGGCGTGAGTTTTTCAATGTATATTTGGATCTATCTATCTATATCAGCCTTTGCTTGTCCAATTCAGGACGTGGACACCTCCTCCATTCTCTTCCACTCCTGACGGTCTAGAGCCGTTGTCATCCAATCATAACCTGCGTGTCGTTTGATATCGTCTTTCCATCTCATTGGTGGTCTACCACGCGGTCTAGTATGTGCTCGCGGGCGCCACTCTAGGAAGGTAGACTCGAAGACTGCTTCGTCCACCTTTCATTGCTCATTCGTGCAATATGTCCCGCCCATCTCCACTTACGCTCAGCAATCACCAGCAGTATATTTGAATAGTGGATATTATTTATTCAAATAAAAATATTCTGTTTTGTAATAGTGAATTTCGAAGATATAAGGCAGTGTCAGACAATTTCAAAAACTTTAAGTGGCTCAGATCTGCAAAACGTGACACTTTATGACACTTTTGTTTGTCTATGTGTCTTTTATACAAATAGAATGGCCCCTCAGAACAATAATTAAAGCAATAGAAACCTTACTAAAATAGCAGCACATTTTATCAATTTGTACTATTTTGGCTTACGGCATTGAAAAGGTGTTCGAAAGGGATGCCTAAACATTCGTACATTCGTTAATTAGAAGGTTGTCACTACTTTTCACTAGCTTTTCTTACTGCTAGTGATGTTGCTATGTCGATATCGATAAAGAAAACAACAACAGTTTAAAGTTTAAATAGTTTAGATTTATTAATTTTAATAAATATTAAATCCCGATGTTGGGCTCTATTTTGCGTTTTTTGAAATGAGGTATTTGCAATCTAGATGATATTATTATTTCATACTTCTGCGAAGTTTAAAATTGAAATCTAACTGAATGTATTACGTTTATTCTTAATATATATAAATCTCGTGTCACAATGTTTGTCCTCAATGGACTCCTAAACCACTTAACCGATTATAATAAAATTCGCACACCATGTGCAGTTCGATCCAACTTGAGAGATAGGATAGCTTACATCCTGATATTCCCACGGGATCGGGAGTTACGCGGGTGAAACCGCGGAGGGCAGCTAGTTATATTATACGTTTTGGACTTAGTTAACAAGCACAAATCGTATACAAATTGCGACACTATCATTTCGTAAAGGGTGCTTTAGTTGGTACTATGGCAGGACTTTATAGGAGAAGAAAATAATAATACTATTAAAGACTAAATATTTTTATTTTAAAGTAGCTGTAAACTCTGGTCTACACGCCTGGGCGACAGATAAAAAAAGTATTACAAAACTAGCAAAACAAAATCTGCAAACAAAACATGAGTTTTGTAGTAGTAGTACAGTTTTTACATAAGAGACGATCTCATGATCGTCATGACGATGATGATACTTGGACCTGCTTCATTTTTATTCATTTCCTTCATATTTGTTTCCTCAGGTATATTTAATGAAGGTATAGCACTTGCTTTTAGTCGCCGATATTTTATGTTTTCATGAGGCATAAATGAATCCACCGTAAAATGTTTTCAACAAATGTGGCTACGTTTTTTTCGGCGTTCTTTATACGTTGCCCGTTTAAATACGTTGAATCCATATATTTTTACCGCTTCATCTTTGGGGAATCTAAAACAAAATGTATGGTTGAGTCAACAATATCGATACCTATAAATTTTGACATCACTATGATAACCTTAAAATGTTTGTTAATTTTATACAATAAAGGAGAAAATAGCCAAACAGTATGTGGAAACTGGACTAAACATAATTTATAATAATTTTTCTATTATGTAGTACTTTTATTATTACAAATAATGCAAATTTTACAATATAACTCACCGATGAAAAGTCACTAACTTATTCGTATTTCTTTCCGTGTTGTATGAGATCTGCAGCCTTCAACCACACATGCCATGATAAACACAGATTCCTAGAATATCTAGAGAGTCGAAACATATATTTTCGAAAGGTTTCTTTATTATTTTCCAAAAAATTTACACAATTTCACCAAATACAAAACAAAGCTTTAGGATCCATAACAATGCGACCATTTGAAATTGATCTAACGTCACCAATAAGATTATGGCAGTTAGTAACATCCATAGACGTAACAGTAACATCTTCAATTTAGTAGCATAATTACAACCAAGTACCTACAACCAACTGACGTTTTAACTTGTGATTCATTCCGAAATAATAAAAACAATGAGGTGTTTTCGGTTTCACTTACTCTCGTGCACGTTGTATTACTAGATGTGAGTAAGATAGCTGTTACATAGTTTTTATTTTAGTAAGGTTTCTATTACTTTAGTTATTGTTCTGAGAATGGCCCCATCGTGAGACGAAACGACGATTAAAGAAAATCAACATTCTATACCAGTTTCTAACTACACCTACCCTGATGTAATCTCTATCGCAGTATAAGTATTTTACGTCTACGGTTATTAGATGATAATAAAAACGTGTATGTTACGTTACGTATTATTGTCTCAGACAGACGGTGTCTCAGTCCCGAACACATAAACCTACTGGCACGGAACTCTATCAATATTAGACGAAGTCACTTTCTTTAACTTATTGACTTAGTTGTAGGGCCCAGTTTTTCATTATAATGGGAATAGAATTGGATAACTTTTGGAATGATAAGGATAGAATGTTTTAAATCATTTATAAAAGAAGTAAAGTGATTGACATATCACTTCTTTGTTGTTTTTACTTATTTTTAAAGGATGGATTGATAGAAAATACAAATAGGACATTAAATTTCAAACATTGCAATGGAACTAAATTGATTTCAATAGATTAAGTTAATAAATAACTGCGCCATCTAACCCCAAGCTAAGCAACTAAGCTTGTGTTATGGTAACCGGATAATGGTTATAATAAGTATTAGGTACCATGTGAAAATGAAACACTCATTTGAAAGACAATGATGGCCTGAAATGCCATATCCATATAAAAATTTGTTTAGTTAACTTTCTACTTGATATTTTTGATAAACTTCCTCCGCTAACTCAGTAAAGGTTGATTCAATTTCAGATTTGTTTATCCCTGAAACCAACGACTAGATAGCGTAACTGTGTAACAGCCATCGCCGGAGGGTCTCGCAAATTGGCACGTTCCGTCCGTTCGTCCGCCCGCGCCGGCGTCGATCCGTCTACGTTTCTATACTGCGTAGTCCATATAATTGTACATTGGTGATATTTAAATTATAATCAAAAGAGAGACCATCCGAACCAAAGACTTTAGAATCATATAATCTAGGACTTTTTAGTTCAAACGGCCATCAGTTGTACGAGCCACATTCCTCGCCCATTGCCACTTCGGCTTACTAATCTTTTGGGCCATGTCGGTAACTTTAGTTCGCCTACGAATCTCGCGAATCAGAGCGAGAGCATGCAACATATCGGTTTGGAAGTCGGTGGCAATTTGTGGTCATAGTTTAATTAAGGTATGAAGTCGACCCATTAGGAAGAACACACTTCTCTTTCTTCACTATCACTACATAGTATAAAACAAAGTCGCTTTCCGCTGTCTGCCCCTATGTATGCTTCGATCTTTAAAACTATGCAACGGATTTTGATGTGGGTTTTTTTTAATAGATAGAGTGATTCAAGAAGAAGTTTTATATGTATACGGCGGGCGGGCGGGTCGCTAGTTTCTTATAAATTTTAATATCCTTTTCTCCTGTAACTATGTTTGTGTTTTGTCTCAAAATATGACGTTCTCTCTTTACCATTGCAATATCAAATATCTTTGATATAACCTCGGAAGTAACTTCGTATGTACGTATATAGGTAGGTAGTAGGTAACGAACATCCCCTAACAGGGTTAAAGTTAACTCAATTGCGTAAACATATCGATTTTGGTGATGTGTGGTGACGAATTCATAACATGTTAGTTTAAACGCTCGCTTGGTAAAAGTTCAAGTTTCAAGCATATATTCATGTGATGTGATAAAAGAAAATGATATTATGAGATCATGGAATAATTGGATATCATTTATTTGCATATACTCGTAAGTGGTATTAAGTATAAGTTGTTGTTAAGCCTCGCAAGAATTCGGAGCTAGCGGATCGGTTCATGTTCTTCCCGATAGGGGTGGAGACTTTGGGATCTTGGGGTCCCGAAGCCTCTCGCCTCTTAGGGAGGTGTCTGGTGATCGTGGCTTTTTCGCTGAGAGGGTAAATCTGGTCCTGAGGGGAAATGTTGCCAGCCTTCTCGGAACGATGCCTCGGCGAAGACGCGCTTGAGGATGTTTTTTTATTTGCGACCTAATTTTTTCTTGTATTGTTATTGATGTTTTAATTTTAATGGTTTTAAGGCAAAATAAAGACACTATTATAAATTACTATCAACACCGCGCGGTTTTTATCCCGAGGTCGGGACGTACGGTGGTGGAACTGCGTACAAGAGAGGGATGTTAATAATTAACAACCTTCTTTTGTCATTCGCGGGTTAAAAAAGGTCAAGCCAACAGAGTCTAACGACCCTTTTTAGTGGTGTTTTTCTAATGAAATAGATACAACTATCGTATTTAATTACCTACAGGATCATATTAAGGCCATAGGTAATCGTCAAAATTAGACTTTAGTAAAAATGGTCCAAATTTTCATTCTACGGCCACGTGCGAAAAAATTTCATTTTCTCGATTTTATTTAATCTTGAATTGTTTAAACATTTTTGTCAAAATTTGAAACTTGATTTTAGCTTTTAGGTAAAAATGTATGAATTAAATCGAAGTTTAGTATTTTGAGAGTTTGAAATTTTGTTACATTTAACAAGAAAATTGTTAATTGTTACATGAGAATTAGTTGTTGAATGTGTTTAGGAAACATATTTTCCTACATATTGGTATAATTTCAAGAAGAAAATATCTTATTTTCATGCCATTTTTTTATGCAATACATTGATGGGGAAAATCAATGGGGAAAAGTGAACTAACCCATATTTAACAATGTTAGTTAAAAGGCGACAGGCATTTGACGATTGGCGTCACCCACCACCTCAAAAGAAACGCCTTAATTGAAACGACAGGCTTCTCAGAAAAACAAACAACTCGAATTAATTGGCAACGAAACGAGAACATTTACAATTTATTAGTAAAAAGACGTCACAAAGTTATTTGTCAGACAAATTAAAAAAACCCTGACTATTAAGGAAAATTGCATATAACTTTTGAATTTTCATCAAACATAGCTAACACTCCCGACGAATTCACCTTTCAAAAAGAAACAAAACAAAATCGGTTCATTTGTTCGGGAGCCACTATGCCACACACACACACAGACACGTCAAACTTATAACACCACGTCGTTTACTAATAAATGTTAAAATTTGTGTAACTTCGTTACTTCTTTACTCAAAAACTACTGAACCAGTTTGGATGAAACTTGGCAGATAGATGAATAGGTCCTGGAAAAACAAATAGGTTAATTTTTATCCTGAAATTCCCATAGGATCGGGACTTACGCGGATCAAACAACAGGATGCAACTAATAAACTTTTTAAACTCACACGATTTGTATTCATAGTAATTATTTTACCGAGTGCTCTAGTCTCCTCGCGACCATGACTATTGTAACATAGTCGAAACGTCGAGGTTAGAGAAATAAAAAACAAAAAATACGCGATTAAGACCCGGGAAAATAATTACTAGGATGCAACTAGTAGGTATTAAATAAAGATAAATAATAAATAAATATTGCAGGACATTCCACACATCGCCATCTAGCCCCAAGCTAAGTAACTAGACTTGTGTTATGGGTGCTAGACAACGGATATACTACTTATATACTTTTCTTTTGTAAATATATACTTAATATACATACAGACACCCAGACCACAGACAAATATCTAAGCATAAATACTTGTCTGTGGCGGGAATCGAACCCGCAACCCTATGTTTGGCAGTCCGGCAGATTAAAGATTAGACATATACACTACTATGGTTGTTTTTAAAGTAAAGTTAATAACAAACATAGCTATGAAAACTCCCGACTAATTCACTTTTCAAACAAAAGAATCAAAACCAATATCGGTTTATCCGTTCGAGAGCTGCGATGCCACACACACAGAGAGAGAAACTCAAACTTATAACACTCCGTCGTTTTTGCGTCGAGGGTTGAAAAACGGATTTAGTTTTTTATTAGCGTTATCATAAACTTCATAAATTCATAAACAGTTATCACAAACTACAAGTTCACACGTTAACTTACCGACATCCCTCTCTGGAGAATGCAGCGAAACATAAAGAATAAAAATACAAAATTAATCTATATCTCTTAATATAAAATACACTACAAAGCTACGGCTGTTTATCTAGCTACTAGCTGCGCCCCACAGTTTCACCCGCGTAACTCCCGATCGCGAGGGAATATCAAAATAAAAAGTAGCCTTATAGCCTTCCTCGATAAATGTACTATCCATCTCAAAAATATATGTTTAAAATTCGAAGCAGTAGTTTCATAGATTAGCGCCTTCAAACAAACAAACTCTTCAGCTTTATAATATTAACTAGCGACCCGCCCCGGCTTCGCACGGCTATATTATGCTCAGCGATAAGGCCGCCCATTTGTGCAACTTATACTTTCTAGCTATTACTTTACTTTGTGTATATCGTGTTCTGTTTACTCTTGTGTTGTACAAATAAAGTTATCTATCTATCTATCTATCTATTATGCATGTATTATACATATAAACCTTCCTCTTGAATCACTTTATCTATTAAAGAAAACCGCATCAAAATCCGTTGCGTAGTTTTAAAGATTTAAGCATACATAGGGATATAGGGACAGAGAAAGCGACTTTGTTTTATACTATGTAGTGAAGTATAGACTGATATTGAAACCTGAGATTCCTGGAACACAGGCTTTATATCGAAATATTTAGACGGGATTTTATCGAAATCGGTAATTTTAACATGTTTTTGTGAAATAAAACCTTCTTTATTGCTATAAAATATGAAAAACATTCTTTATTTCATATTCCTACGGAGCAAAGTTAAGTATGTTATGTAGGCAGTTATAATAGACTCCGAAGGCCCCGGGTGAGGTAAGTGCTATCGATCATGCAGTGTGCTGCCTCAGCGGTAATTTATAGGGTTGTCACATTTTATCGTTTACAAATATACTAACATGACTCAATGTTTAGTATTACGAGTAACTACATAGTCGTTCCCTTAGAAATAACTATATTTCTAAGGGAAAATTATTCGGTCTTGAATTGATTTTTTGCTTACCATCGCTCATATATTTTTTTAAATATCAGTGAGAGTCGTGTGGCCTGAAATTTGGCAAAAATTAGCGAAAAAAAAACAGAAAAAAATGTATTTAAGAGCTTCATCGCATCACATTTCAATTTTTTAATTATTTGTTACAAGCCTACACTGTCCCAATGAAGGGCAAAGGCTTCTCTACTATTCTTTCATTGATCGCAATCTGTAGCTATTGCACACACTAGTCATTCCTATAAGAGGACCATCCCGCCATCGATCGTCCCCTTGGTCTGCTAGTCAAACTTTTTAAGAAAAAAAAAGATACTTATAGTGAAATTGACGAATAAATGGGGGAAAAATTTATAATTGAAAATAGGTAACCAGCGGTGCTGTATTAATGTAGTTTATTTTAATGTAGAGCAGCTGGTTGTCGATTATACTGGCGCCAACCAGCTGCTCCACATTTTTCTCATTATTGGTCTATAAGTATGAGACATCCCTAAAATTGAAGTGTATGCCACACAAGGTGACGGATGAGGGTGAGGAATTGGATCATGCAACAAACACTCGATGAAATCTACATATATTACTTGACCCACCTAGCGCCTTGAAAGGGAACATACGGGGGCAGTCGGGCACCAAGGTACCAGGTACTCATCATTACATAGTCACTACATAGTATAAAACTAAGTCGCTTTCTCTGTCCCTATGTCCCTATATCCCTTTGTATGCTTAAAATCTTTAAAACTACGCAACGGATTTTGAAGCGGTTTTTTCTAATAGATAGAGTGATTCAAGAGGAAGGTTTATATGTATAATACATGCATAATATAGCCGTGCGAAGCCGGGGCGGGTCGCTAGTATAAAACAAAGTAAATATTGCAGGACATTTTACACCATCTAGCTGTGCGTCGTGCTAGATAATGGATGTAAATGTATGACTGTATACATTAAATAAGTTTTAATTAATTGCTTATAAACATACAAAAATAGAGTAGAGAGAAACTAATACTAATTGATTATTTTTGATATAATTTTTCAACTCCAGAGAGCAGAATCCACAGTCATCAGAGAGGATACAAGTCGGTTTGTGTAAACATACAAAATATATGGGCTATGGGAAATCTAATCTTAGATTTACTACACTAGATGCTATTTTAAAGTGTTACACCTACATTTTCGAAAATGAAATATTGGCCAAAAAAATTGGTTGTCTGTAAAGTCGGTTTACGGACGATAATTTTACGTGAAAACGTATAAGAAAACATAGATGAAAAACAATTAATAAAACTCTCTTATATCGTTGACATTATCATTTTGCATACTTTAATACGTTGCTGTGGTTAACATGTCAATAACATGACACTTTTTTGTGAATGCAGTACGGTGCTCATCGATTTATAAGACGTTACCACGTCAAAAATAATCCCGGTGGGATTCAACCTGAGTGGACATCAAGGAAAGCTTTATGTTTATTTACGAGTAAGGCTCATAGCGCCATATTGAGTACCTACTGACTAAAAATCGGGATAAAAAGTATGTTAATCCAGGTCTCCAGCGACCTACATATCGAGTTTCATCGCAATCAGTCCAGTAATTTTTACGTGAAGGAGAAACAAAGATACACACACAATCTTTTACATTTATAGTATTAGTAGTATGCCACTTTTGTAAACAAAAAAGGTTACTTAAGTCACCAAAGGGTACCAAAGGGCAAAGTCACATTCGAACCCATAAGTCCACCCGCTCACGCCACGCGCCCGCCACGCACCCGCCCCGCGCCCGCCACGCGCACGCCCCGCGCCCGCCTCGCGCCCTCTTGCAGAAATGCAATTTGAGATCTATTGATGGGTCATAAGACTCAAATTATATATAGAACAAATTTCAAAAATTTCGTGTTCAACGCGTGTGATGGCGTGGTTGGCGCTTGGTCGACGCGTGTAATCTTATCACGCCCTAAGGATTATTTTTCCAAATACCAGTTGCCGAAGTAAAAATCGACTAGGAGGATGATGATGATAAGTAGGATAGTAGGATAAGTCTCAGTATAATATTAGTTCAATACCATTAGATTTCACTACTTTTACTAAATATCTATAAGAAATCTAACAAAAACTGTGATCTGTTTGACCCACACGCCGCCGTCCAAGAATCTTCCTTTTTTTACAAACAAACCATCTGATTTCTTTTCGCAAATCTAACAGAAAGTTACATTCGTAATAGTTTTTAACCTACTTCAAAAAAGCTGGTTCTGAATTCGTGTGATAGGAAAAAAGTGCAGCGTAAGCTGAATTCTACAAACAAATAGCGACAGTGGAAACGAAATAAAAATATCTCAAAAAAACGTTACTGTCAGAATTGTCACCGTAAAGTTTGAAGCGGAATTTTGGAACGAAACAGTTTTGGACAGTTAGTGGAAATATTTTTAAAAAGTTTATGAAGCAGCCACCTCTATGAGCAGCTACCATTAGTATTTTAAAAACTTTATGTGCCTATAGCCAACAGCCAACAGGAAAACGAATGTATTTTTAACCGACTTCAAAAAAGGAGGAGGTTCTCAATTCGTCTGTATGTTTTTTTTTTTTTTTTTTTTTGTGTGTATGTTACGCGATCATTCGAAGACGGCTCAACCGATTGAGATGATTCTTTTTGTGTTCGAAAAGTGATACCTCAGGGGTGGTCCCATAAAAATTTGGTTAGGATCTGATGAGAATCTGCGGAGTGATGAACAGAATTGCACCTCGAGAGTGCAGCAAATTGCTCAGTTTTCGATTTCCACCAGTAGATTTGGCCTATAAACGAATAGTTACCGATAAATGGAATATCTGAAACCACCTTCTCATCAGAAAACTCTTCAATCAGTTACGATTACAGGTTAGAATTTGAAGATTTTAGTCGAATTTAGTCGCCGGACTGGGTTTGAATGAATGTTGATAGAGAACCCTATCTTAAATGAAGTTCTGATGAGGATCTTCGAAGTGATGAACAGAAATGCACCTCGAGAGTGCAGCAAATTGCTCATTTTTCGACTTCCATCAGTAGAATTGACCCATAACCGAATAGTTACCGATAAATGGAATATCTGAAACCACCTTCTCATCAGAAAACTCTTCAATCGGTTACGATTACAGGTTACACTTTGAAGAATTTAGTCGAATTTAGTCGCGGGACTGGGTTTTAATTAATGTTGATAGAGAACCCTATCTTAAATGAAGTTCTGATGAGGATCTTCGAAGTGATGAACAGAATTGCACCTCGAGAGTGCAGCAAATTGCTCATTTTTCGATTTCCACCAGTAGAATTGGCCCATAAACTAATAGTTACCGATAAATGGAATATCTGAAACCACCTTCTCATCAGAAAACTCTTCAATCGGTTAAGATTACAGGTTACAATTTGAATAAAATATTCGCTTTTGAATCGCCGGACTGGGTTTGAATGAATTTTGATAGAAAACCCTATCCTAAATGAAGATCTGATGAGGATCTTCGGAGTGATGAACAGATCTGCACAGCGAGATTCAACAAATTGCTCAGGTTTCCATTTCCACTAATAGAAGTGGCCCATACACAAAAAGGATGAATGGGGCATCCGAAAACACCTTCTTATCACCAAACTCTTCAATGGGTTACGATTAGGTACAGGTTGCAATTTGAAGAAACAGTCGCTTTCGCCTCATGGAGTAGAATTTTCAGTGACAGTGGCACTAAAAATGGTTAAATAAAAAATAAATAAAAATTTAAAAAACCGACTTCAAAAGAACCTGAAAAGAAAAACTAACAAAACCTGAAAAAAAAACCAAAAAGTGAAAAATAATCCATTTCGGGTCACTAAGACAGCAGATAACTTAAACATAAGTACTTACTTTGAAGTCGGACTGGGTGACACCATGTTTTCTTTATACCTCTCAACATTCAATCTAACCCAGTCAGACTTCCAAGTAAGTACTTATGTTTAAGTTATCTGCTGTCTTAGTGACCCGAAATGGATTATTTTTCACTTTTTGGTTTTTTTTTCAGGTTTTGTTAGTTTTTCTTTTCAGGTTCTTTTGAAGTCGGTTTTTTAAATTTTTATTTATTTTTTTGCATCAATTTTAGCCGAAATTGTGGTAAAAATGTTTCGAGTTAAAAGTCGAAAGTCATTTGAAATCATACCATTTGTATGAGATCACATTGAAACGTCTTTAAAATGTAGTTAGGATGTGTGCCTTCGGAACGCGCCCACGAGTAAGTACGTAATAGTCAGTCCTTCAGTAATTTACCGAAAACCTTAATCAATCCGCTCTCAAACAGACCCAAAACTTAACATTCCCGAATACCCCGTAGTTACAAAAGAGATTTAACATTCCAGCAGCTGTTCGCATAAACAGAACACCTTCGTATCTATTTTAGTTAAATAAATCAGTGATTGTAACAAACTAAATGACTTAAAATATTATAGTAGCCCGTAGAATAAGTCAGTAAAATAACGTTGCAAATGTGACACCTGACATGACGCCCTCAGTTCACTGCAGTTAATCAATTGATCAATATAAAAAAAAACAACAAACACTCATAGAGAGTAGTGAAATAATGTTTATGTATGTATAATGTTTTCCCCTTACATTTTGGTCCTTTCAACTGGAATATGAGTGAGTATAGAGAAAATAATATATCAGAACAATTTCATTACCGTAACACCTTTGAAAGTGACAAATGGGACATTATTGTGACGTTACTGACACTCGAATCTTGCGGTAGTCAATTCCACGGGTTAATTCATATATTATAGGATATATAATGATTGATTATATATTAAACGTTAGTTTAACAAGATTCCATATATTTGTGAGACTAATTGTCAATCATGGGAACGTAAGGTTTTAACGTTCTCTCTATTCACAGCCTGTCTCAATTCCTTACTCGATTGGTGTCAAATAGGACATGATTGTGACGTTACTGTAACGTAGTAGATTTATTCTACTAGTTTGAATTATAATTTTTGTCAACTTTGTTTGTCACTGGCGATATGTAAGGTCGCATGTTGCCAAACAGCTAAGAAAAAATTGAAATGACATTAGACTGAGTGTTGACGCGTTTTGATATTTACCCAAAATCGGGGAGTTTTCGCATTGTAAATGATGACAGATTTCAAGTTTACAATAAATTAGTAAGGATATTTCAGAAGGACTTCATTTATTTTAGGGTTATAAAAATGTAGAAATGATAACAAATAGCAGGAACACGCACAGAGTTGAATTAGTGTTCGAATTTGAGAAAATGTTTTGGAAACGATGTTCGTGTTAGGGTAAAATATTTAGGGAGTTTGGGATGCTGTGATATTGGCTTTCTTTGGACTTGACTCGCTCGAGCAAGATGACGAGATATTTTTGGAAAGGAATTCGATCGGTGTGGAAGCGTAAACGTCGCCGCCGTAAAGCTCGTATATACGTAACTTGAGCCGACAATATACATATTATGCGCTAATCAGGGAATTTTCTCGGTAAGATGTTCTCTAAATTCTTAGATATTGTAGTTCGTCTATCGGCAAAGGTGTACACGTGGCTATGCCGATGTAGTGTCTTCGAATGCATCTCCTGATGCCTAGCAGCTCTCGAACTAAAGGATTAAGGCCCGTATTAATAAATCGCTCTCAATATCGATCTTGAGTGCGTATCAATTGAGTGAGTCTTGAGATGCGGTCACTATCTTAAGTTAGGCGTTAATTAATAGATAAAACTCAAGTTCTAACCAGGCTGATATCGCTCTTGAGATTTGAAACTGATCTTGAGAGCGACATTGAATGACAGTAACGCTTTGTTCTTACCTTGAATGGTATGTTTTTACCCTATGGTAGGTAGTGTCGTCATATTTTGCTGTCAACTTGTTTTTAATGGGAATTTTTTTACAAAATGTAAGATTTTACTACTAAATAATTATTTAAATGCGAATGATTTGTTCAAAAAGTCATTAAAATATCATCATAATAATTGATTTCTGACAAAGTTTGTTCTAGCTCCATGTTCCTGAACTACAAAACTAACGAAACAGCTAACTTAAATAAATAAATAAATAAATAAATATAAATATTTCAGGACATATTACACATCGCCATCCAGCCCCAAGCTAAGCAACTTAATGCTTGTGTTATGGGTGCCAGATAACGGATAAACTTATGTCATGTATGACCCGCAATCAGACTTGAGTTCACGAAACTACATCTTGAGACATATCTTGAGAGCTGAGTTTGATTTATTAATACGGTATTACTCAAGTGATACGTCGCTCTTTAATCGCGTCTTAAGATAGGTTTATTAATCAGCGCAACAACTCAAGAGCAAACTCAAGATTGAAATCGATATTGAGTTCGGTTTATTAATACGGACCTAAGAGCCTAATAGTGTCCGCACCAGGTTGCAGTATTTGTTCTGTTTTATTTCAGGTTTTTCTTATGACCTAGACAAATCTAAACCACATAAAAGGACATGTGCCCGTCTGCATTACCTTATGCTTTTTACCAGAGGTTGTGTTGAGTGGATCTCCACCCTCTACAATTTGTATAACCTTATTTGACATGAGAACTTAACCCGTAGAAGCACATGGTTTGTACGGAGTCACCGCTTTCAACATATGGAGGTACCATCTTTTCATATTAACTAACTGTACTCAGAATGGTGAATATATTCGGTTTGCAAAATGATTTTAAATAGGATTTCAATATAAGCCCAAGGCTTAAGGTGTTAATTAAATAGTTAATTTAATAGTTAAGTTAATATCCAAATTTGAACGAGAACTTGTACTTATAATGTTCGACAGTGGTCGGTCTTTAAACAGTGTCTGCGACTGATCGCTTACGGATCCCTGAACCGAACATCTGGTTGCTTTATAAGTCACATGACAACAGGGCATCCGTAGGTGATCAAGCGAAGGCACAGTCAGCCGCTCCTTGAGGTTCACCGAGATAGGAAACTTTATATTTTGCTTTATATAATTTTGGTAGGTTATTTTATCTCTTTGTATGGAAACTGGATTTTCTTTTGTGTATCCCTTTAGGAACCCATCCATATCCTACTGTAAGGTGAGTCTCCAATATTATACTTTTAATAATATAGTTAGCGGTCTGGCTTCTTTATAATGGGGTTGTTCTGAGAGACCACTTGTTCAGTCTAAACCCCGGAAAACCCCGTTATAAAATGGCACCCGAACAGGGACATGAACCCTGGACCCTTGACACTCGAATTTTGATTAAAGTTTTGCTAAGGTTAAGATGTTCCCTCTATTTACAGTAATATAAATATCTTTATCATTTACTTGATCCCTGTTTCAATTCCTTATTCGATTGAGCTATATCCCGGTCGTACTTCACGGAGTCCTAGTTTATTTACGGCTTGTAATAAACTAACAACATATGGCGGTGTGTTCACATATCTTTACTAGAACATGTACGGTTCTATTCGATAAGCGAAGACTAGTTTTTGAAGTGGTAATAATTTTCATTTGTACGTCTCAGTCTTTCGAGTAACTGACACCTGAATCGGGGGTCAAAATTTTGCTTAAAAAATCCTTTTTACGTTAGTAAAAGTTTTTATCTGAATGCTACACATATAATTTTACCGCGTTCTTTTACACTATTATCAGTTTTTTGCGTTTGCTCATAACCTGACATTGTTTATTAGAAATTATAGGCACCAGGGATGATGATAGTAGGCATAATCCGTAGGACTATTATCTATTTGGCATAACGTTCTTTTGGAAAGTCTATCATTAATTTAAGTGACAATTTTATTTTTAAAATAAACAAAGAAATTGTGTCCGAACATCCCTAAAAATATACCTACTGTTATCTACAATCTAATTGAGAAGGAATCTCTTTAACGTCGGTTATAAAATTGATAACACTGACGATATTATGTCTGTGTAAGTATCACAAAAACCTAACTGTTACGCAATTATAGGTTGAGGACCCTGTTCCAGACTAAGCGATTTTGGCCGTGCTTTGATCATCAGTCATTCACCATTTCCTTTAACGGCTGCAGAAATATCAAAATATTATTACCAAACTGTTTTTACATAACTAAAATACATAAGTATTCAGTATCCATTATGTTTTGAGGGACTGTCTGCGCGCCGAGCTGGGGACGACAAGCAATTTCCTCTGCGGGGCCGTCTATACCTAGCTACCTATACTACAAGCTGTCTGGTCTAACCTCAGGGACTAACTATAGATAGATCCATTCGTTACCTACAACTCACGAATGGACAGAATTTACTGTTTTATTGGGTCAGGTTATTTAGAGTACCTAATAGACATCTACACTAATATTCTAAAGAGGTAAAGTTTGTGAGTTTTTGAGGGTGGACGATTTGGATGAAATTTTGCATAGAGATAGTTTGGGGTAGGTGATGAGAGTCATATACGCTATTTTTGCCCTCGGGATCGAGTTTTACGCGGGTGAAACCGCGGGGTGCAGCTAGTACTGGATAAGTTTTGTGGATATAATTAAGGTCAAAGCGGAAGAGCGCTATTGATCTTGGTTGATACCTCGACTTCAATTCCGAAGATCGTGGGTTCAAACCCCGTTATGCAGCAATGCATTTTTGAGATAAAAATTATGTGCGCTGATGAAAACTGCTCTTACGGTAAAGGAAAACATAGTGATGAAACCCACGGCTTAGTTGGCTCCAGACGTTGAAGAGTTCTTTGGACACGGTCTAGCTATAGAGTTTTATAGGTGCTGGACAAGCCTACTCCATCCTCAAATAAAAATAACCCAAGTAATGAGGTCACTTGTCCGAAAAACTAAAACAAATGAATTTCCCTTGCATCCGGAGACATATCACCATAACATCAGGGGCCTTATTCTGCTATTTTTCATTAATAGATTTACCATTGTCATTATATCGAGACTCTATTGATATTATATCGAGATTGTGACTTTATTTGGTATTCTGCTAAAGTTTTAATAACATTGCTATAGAATGCTATGGAGTCTCAATGGTATGGTAATAGATACGTCGCTAGTGTTGCCTAGCAACATGGTATATGTTGCTAAGCAATATACAGTTTTGACAACTCTCGAGATTCCCGAGGCACGATTCTAGAGCAGAATACCAAAGTGGGTCAGTGGTGCGTCAGTGGTGTTTCTATAGAATAGTTAACATTAGGAGAATACCAATTTGACATGTAATGTCATATTTTTGACATTAAATGTCTATTACGATTCTATCGACACTATTGAAACACAATTGTGTTAGCAGACTTGGGCCCCAGGTGGAGTGGTGGCAGTTTCCGTCACTTTATTCGCATAAAAATATATATTTTATTGATCGTAAGAAAACACGTCAAGGAATGTCCTAAAAATGTATATTATACCACGGTTATAAAAGGCGCTAATGCGTTTTGCGAGAGACGAGAAATACCTAAAGATAGCGATATCATATATCAATCCGACTAATATTATAAATGTGGAACTTTGTATGTTTGTTTGTTACCTCTTCACGTAAGAATACTGAAAAGATGTTGCAATGAAAGTTGGCAGGTAGAATCTAGGAACATAGGCATACTTTTTATCCATTTTATTTATACACTAGATCCCGTGGGAATATCGGGATAAAAAGTAGTCTATAGCCTTCCTTGATAAATGGACTATCCAACACCAAAATAATTTTTCAATTCGAACCAATAGTTCCTGAGATTACCGCGTTCAAACAAACTCTTCAGCTTTATTATAGTGTAGATTTTATGTTGAGTCGCGGTTTGCAGCTATAATAGTTATTTCTATTTTGCCAAATATAAAATTCAAAGACATATTGACTGAGATATCAACATTCAACTCACAGTTCAAACGAATGGACAGATCAGGCTAAAATTTGGTATACAAATATTGTGAAGAAGGCATTCGGAAAGATTTTGGAAAACTCCACCCGTACGCGGACGAAGTCGCGTGTTAAAGCTAGTAGAAGATAACAAGCAATTTCCTAGAGTAGTATGTTATTTGAAGGTGGGTTAAGCCCGAAACATTCTCTAAACATACCGTAATGTAAGTCGATCAGTAACGCCCTGCGATTGTCGGCCGAACTTAGGTGTGGTTCATATTTGGACCAATTTTTTTTTGTAGAGTGTGACGTGCGGGGGCTATACTCTAATTAGATGGGTCTGCCGGAAGAACAGCGCTGCAGCCGAGCATGCTGGGCTGCAGCTTCCGAAACGGTCTAAAACCGTACAACATCTGGCAACCTCATCTATAGCTAACAACATTTGACTGGACAACCTCAACGAAAACCGGATAACCCGGTCCAAAATTGTACAAAATCTGGCAACCTCATCTGTAGCTAGCTATCCTCCCATATTCCAACTTAATTCATCCATCCTAACTCAATTTTTATGACGCTTCAAAATGATATCAAGCTTATTTGTATGATTCTATAAAAATAAAGAATTTTGGCTTTGACTGAAACCATATAACCAACAGAGAAAGCAAGCGAGAGAATCTGTGTTCCTTCGTTGAATCGTTACATCGAACGACGTATTTACAGCGCGAATGTTAAATTGTTCGCTTTACGATGCCCAATGTAACGTTGTCTTCTACGCAATTTACCTTTATGTAGGCACTAGCTGCGCCCAGCGACCTCACCTGCGTAAATCAAGATCCCGCTGGAATTTCAGCATTAAAAGTCATCTAAATCGGTCGTTTGACCGTCAAGAGGGAATAAACACACAAATAAATCTTTCGGATTAATAATATTAGTTAGGAAGTTAGGATGTTGATAGACAAAAAACGTAATTTTACTTGCTACCATATGTTAACACTCCACCCGGACTCCAGCTATCTACGTACCGAGTTTCAACGCAATCGGTTTAGTATTGTTTGCGTGAAGGGAAAATTTTACATCATCAATATCACTACATAGTATAAAACAAAGTCGCTTTCTCTGTCCCTATGTCCCTTTGTATGCTTAAATCTTTAAAACTACGCAACGGATTTTGATGTGGTTTTTTTTAATAGATAGAGTGATTCAAGAGGAAGGTTTTTATGTATAATACATGCATAATATATCCGGACGAAGCCGGGGCGGGTCGCTAGTATTCATTAAAATGTAAAACTTTGTGTGTTATGTTTGGTAGTCCTTCGCGCAAAAATTACTAGACCGATTGCGATTAAATTCGGTATGTAGGTAGCTGGAATCCTAGAATAGTACTTAGACTATTTTATATCCTGATATTTCGAGAGGATCGGGATTTACGCGTGTAAAACCGTAGGGCGCAGCTAATTGCATTGTACACTATGTACACCTCTATATTCGACATAAAACAACGCCCTTTAGCAAGATAATGAGTGTGTTTGTCACTCCTTAACGCAAAAACTACAGGACTTATTGCAATGAAATTTGGTATATAGATAACTGTAATTCTGGAATAAAATATGGGCTTTTTTATCCCTATATTGTAAACTTACGCATATGTAAAACCACACACATTTATGCTTAGATATTTGTCTGATATTATAAGTAAATATTTACAAAAGAAAAGTATGTAAGTAGGTATATCCGTTGTCTAGCACCCATAACATAACACAAGTCTAGTTACTTAGCTTGGGGCTAAATGGCAATGTGTGGAATGTCCTGAAATATTTATTAACGCTACGCAACGGATTTTAATGTGATTTTTTTAATAGATAAGTAGAGTAATTCAATAGGAAGGTTTATATGTATAATACATGCATAATATAGCCGCGCGAAGCCGAGGCGGGTCGCTAGTTATTTATTAAAACTTGTAGGGCGTAGTTAATTGTATTCTATTCGACATAAAACAACGCCCTTCAGCAAGACAATAAGGGCTGACACTAATTTTCAAAGACTTGTAAGTAATGGAAATACATAAAGAGAGTCATTAAAACAATTTATTGCCACGTTCTGTCCGTAACATTCGTTATGTTTCTTTTCATTGTAAGTTTTTATATATTTGTTAGGTATTGTTCTTCGAATGGCTTTGTGGAGGTATAGGTACATAGAAAAAAAATATGGTTGGGGAAGTTTCAATTAGGAATATTAGTGGGGTACTTGAGATTCAACATTTTGCTAATTCAACATGATAGGAATTCAATATTTTGCAAATTCAACATAGTGGTCCTGAAGGCTTACAAGGGATTTAGTTTTATGACATCCGATCCCGTGAGAATATCGGGATAAAAAGTAGCCTACGTGTTAATCCAGGTCTCCGGCTATCTAGATACCGACTTTCATCGCAATCGATCCAGTAGTTTTTGCGTGAAGAAGTAACAAACATACTTACACACACAACTTTCACATTTATTACATTAGTAGGATTGTATTAGATGGAGCAGCTTGCCCAGCACATATACCCTCTCAGCTTATTCGACTGTCTCCAGAAGAAACAACTCATCAATACGTTTAGAGCCAACTAAGCCACGGGTTTTATCACGAAGTTTTTCTTCTCTTTAAGAGCCATGTGAATATTTGAATAAGCGGTACATATATTTATAAGATAACTAGCGACCCGCCCCGGCTTCGCACGGCTGTATTATGCATGTATTATATCTAAAAACCTTCCTTCTTTAACCTTCTTTAATCACTCTATCTATTAAAAAAAACCGCATCAAACTCCGTTGCGTAGTTTTAAAGATCTAAGCATACATAGGGACATAGGGACGGCGAAAAGTGACTTTATTTTATACTAGCGACTCGCCCCGGCTATATTATACATATAAACCTTCCTCTTGGATCACTAGATTTGAGCATACAAACGGAAATAGGGACAGAAAAAGTGACTTTGTTTTATACTATGTAGTGACTATGTAAAGACTATGTAGTGATAGTGAAGTGATATACAGATCATATGAGAATTTCCTAAAATTCTAAGCGTTGTCTTTAAAAATATAAATACATCCTCTTTTTTTTTTTGTAGGTAGGTACTATAGTTTACTTTGCAAAAATCCACATTTGTTATCTTCATCTTATGAATTGATAAGCTTATCTTAACCTTATCATGATGAGAAGATGACTTTTGTGAGTTTAAAATTCGTATGTTTCCATTGGTTATGATAAAATATGAATACACCCGCGTAAATCCCGTTCCTGACGGAATTTCGGGATCAAAGTATTATATGTCTTTTTTTATCCCCTAAAATACAACTATGCCGGTTTTCTTTCAATGATTTTTATCGATGTATGATGAATTGATGATGATGTATGACGCAGTGATGCATCTTTCGACATGCGCACTGCGCCTCTATTTCCATACATTTGTTTTAAGAGCAGAGGGGGCGCTATTTAAATCTAAATCTAGCTTCCTAGCTAGATGGGTCTGGCCGGAAGACCAGCGCTGCAGCTAAGCATGTTTGGCTGCAGTTTTTAGCTGAGGTCGACCCATTTGGGTCAGCACACGACTCCTCATTTATGTTGATTTTTCTTTGTCAGTTTTTTTGTTTTTTAATTAATTAATTTTTAGTGTCATGTTTCTTTCTTTATTTTGCTTGTTGTTTGTCGTGTGTTTGTACTCAATAAATGCTTTTTCTTTTTTTCTATATGGAGGTGACATCGATATGTGACGTACTATAGCATGTGCTATAGCCGTGCTTTTAGATATTTATAAGGTACTTCGAAGTCATTTCGACAAACAAAGAGTCGTAAATAAGTATACTCCCCTCATAATGCAGTTACAGTATGTCATGGCTGATAAAACATGCCAAGTTTTCCACAATAAAGGCTTTTATTCTTTGACAACTCTATTTGAATAACCAATATAAGTTATGATGTTTCATGGTTCAATGCAAACAACAATCGACTTTGTAGTCAAATTTATCTTAGCGTAGATTTGAGATAATTGATTTTCAACTGTGCCAGGGTTATGGTGATTTTAATGGTTATGCTTTTTAATGAATAAAACGTTTAGTTATAGCATAATTTAGTCAAACTTGGCATTTAAATCTAGTCTAACCCAAAGCTAAGTCACTATGACTTGTGTTACGGGTTCTAGACATCTACTTATAATACATAGAAACAACCAGACCACAGACAAATATCTAAGCATAAATACATGTCTGAGGCGGGAATCGAACCCGCAACCTTGTTTTTAGCAGTCCGGCATGGTGACCATTGTGCCAACTATCGTCGTGATATAGATTAGAATTAGATAGAGTAGCCGTGCCTAGAACCTATACCTACCACCCTCTCAGATTAGCCGACCGTTTCCAGAGGAAATGACTATTGGAGTCAACTAAGCCGCGGGCTTCATCACGATGTTTTTCTTCACCGTAGGAGCAATGGTAATTAGTCCACAATAATATTTCTTAAGAAAAAACGAATAGCCAGCCGAGATTCGAATTCACGTCTTTCCGAATGAAAGTCGAGGTAGTCGAAAATTACTATTATTGGAATGTTTAAATTTTAATAATTTTTGTTTGATAAATTGATGAGTTAGAAGACTTTAAACTTCAACTAAAGCAGGTGTCTAGAATCTTGCTTTTGTTGAAAACATTCTTATAACAGCCGCTTTGGAGCTCTACGGTGGATCTGCAATTATGCAGCCGACCATACCACAAGAGTATTTACTTATAGAGTAAATTGTAGAGTCTAGAAATGTGAAATTTTGCATAATTTCATAAGTTACGTAGGCATTTTAGTGAGATAAGATAATAATCCCCGCTGGAGACTAACAGTTACAAATAAAATGGTTTTATAAAATGTTTAAACACGTTTCAGCTATTTTTGAGGGCTTATTTTTATCAGGAGTCGAGCTGATTTGACAAAACTTAAGAGGGAAAGGGTACCTGCGCTCTCCCCATACAAACGTATTCGACTGTTTCCTCCCTGGATAATGATACTAGCACAAATATTTTTGTGTCATAAAACCTATAACTGCCATGACTATACCCCTATTTTTTTTTATTTTTTTTATTTCATTTTCTAATTATCATAGAAATTAAGATTAAAAAAATAAAAATAAAAACAAAAAATAGGGGCATGGTCATGGCAGTTATAAGTTTTATGCACCAAAAATATTTGCTCTAGTGTCATTAGCCAGGGAGAAAACAGTCGACTACGTTTGTAATAGTTTGTATGGAGAGAGTTCCCGGTACCCTTTCCTCTTAAGAGGGAAAGTCTTTGTTTTATAGAGGATTTGAGTGTCACCCTTGTAATACAAACCCTTACTATCTGTTTTACCCCTACCATGTGGAGTATTTTGTTATCAGAATCTGAAATGTCTGAAACCTAGCAAAAAGTGCAAGTATTTTTAACTTCTCTTAATCTTTAACTTAGCTTGCTTAAGAACTAGATGACACTATGATTTTCAGCGTTACGTAAAATAAAAAAAAGTCGTCAAATTTAAATTCTGTGCAACCGCCCCATCCCCTATTTAAATTCTTATTCAAAGGTTGCTTGAAAGAGATCGCTTTTAGCGATACCGCCCATTGTGCCATAATGTTTTATCACATATTTGTTATAATTAAGTTATAATATGGTACAATAAAGAATGTATACGTAGCGCAGCAAATGTTGGCCTCTGATGGAAAGTAGAAAGGGTATGCGCAGAACTCAATTTTCATATAAATATCGAGTTCTGCGCATACCCCTTCCACTTACCGCAGAGGTCACCATTCGCTGCGCGAGGTATATCTATCTATCTATTCTGATCAAGTAATTATTCGTTTGGCCTAAAATAGTTTAATGAAAAAGTAGAATCAGACGAGGAAATAGTTTCGCCTTTATAAGTTAGTGAGTGAGTGTGTGAAAGAGAGATAAATTTTTGAATTTTCTCCAAAGGTTTAAAAGAGCATTATTTTGTGTTTTATACTAACCAAAAAAAACTAGTTCATTTCCCTATTTAAGACCTTAATCCCTCAAAAATAAAGCCTAAAATCGCTTATCAAACATTCGAAATCTTGTATCCAAAATTACAGACCAGCCTAGATTTGAGAGACGCAATTACATTTCAATAAGAAACAGTCTACCGTTTGGTAGCCAAACGTACAATCAGTGAACCAATTATACACAATTTAGAAGTATTTAGAGCAAATCAGTGGAACCGAAATACAAGTAACATGTAGAAATAGAGATAAATGCAAGTTAATTTCATATTTGAAGTGATTTATTATTAAAATAAATGCATGTTAATAAGCGAGAATTGTAGCAGTGTTGATAAAATCAGAACGAGAATTTTGAGACATAATTTGGCATTATTCCTTGCAATATATCTGAATTTTAAGCCCTCTATGCCCGAATACTCAAACGACTCTCAGAATTTACAGTTCCCCTAAATATTTATCCTATGTAAACATGACACTTTAATGTTAATTTAATCGCCACTTATGATAAATAGATAAGTAGTAGTAGTAGTATTCGGGCGTTAGAGACTTTATATTGGAAACTAGCAGCGCTCCGCGGTTTCACCCACATAACTCCCGATCCCGTGGGAATATCGGGATAAAAAGTAGCCTATAGCCTTCATCGATAAATGGACTATCCAACACAAAAATAATTTTTCAATTCGAACCAGTAGTTCCTGAGATTAGCGCGTTCAAACAAACAAACAAACAAACTCTTCAGCTTTATAATATTAATAGTATAGATTTATAAAATTTTGATTTTTAGTCAAATAGTAATTTAGTCTCGAAACAATGAAATAATGCTAATACATTATTTCTTTAACTTAAAGTGTTTCAATTTGCTATTCTTTAAAAATTTTAGAATTTAAATTGGCACTATTTGTTCGCCATTACCTCTATTTGGAGACTTTAAATTGGCATTACTGCTCGAATTTGAGCACAATTTCGCTTCCGTAAAGAAATTTCAGTCGGGAATATCTAGTCAATCCTATAACTAACATTGATATTAAGAAAGGTACCCGGTTCTTTCTCCATGCAAACGTGGTCGACTATTTCTTCCCTAGATAATGACACTAGAGCAAATATTTTTTGAGCAGTTTTCAAAAAAATTCTGAATTCTGATTTTGATGTGTCCCATAAATTGACTTTTGTTTTTTACGTAATATAAACATATTTTGTTCAAGATAACAATTACATAAATAAAAGCACTGAATTATTGTTTATATTCCTGCTCTAATTCTTGTAAAAGTTAGATCATTTATAAAAAAAATATTAAAAATTAGAACTTTGAGTTTGCAAATGTATGGAGAGTGATGTGTCCCATTAAGCAGTGTTGACTTTCTATGAGTTTGCATTTAACTTTTTGGTACTATCTTACACTGATTATAATCATTTATCACTTGAATAAGCAATTCTGCGAAAACAATGCATCATTTTAAAATAATTAATGTTTTTTAACATTCATAAAAAAGGTCATTTTGCGGTTTCCTAGTTAGTTACGTGATTAATCGAAAATATTTAAATAAAGTTAAGTAGATTATGGTTTTCTGTGCACTGGAAACATCTAAGAAGAACGTAGCACAAAGTTATTTTGCTGTCATCTGACAAATTAATATAAAAACATTGTTGGATTGTGTGGTGCTCCCCGGATTCAAAAATTGTTTCCATGTTTAGTTACCGAAAAACAAGTGTAAGTTAATCCTCTTTTACGTTTATAGTATTAAGGATTGATAATTGTATATTAAGTTTTCGATATCTTATCACAAAACAGTCGATTTTATCAGATTTTTTGTAGAAAAGATGAAATTAAACTTTCGTTCTCATTTAGTTACTTCCTGTTAATAACTTTTGTAATTGGGAATCGTAAGGCAGAATCCACATCTTAAACAATAATTCAGTGCTTTTATTTATGTAATTGTTATCTTGAACAAAATATGTTTATATTACGCATGGATCGAAGATATTTCGTAAAAAACAAAAGTCAATTTATGTGACACATCAAAATCAAATTCAGATTTTTTTTGAAAATTGCACTTTTACCATTCTGTCATGACGATGCACTTATTATGCATTTTGGTATTTTTCTTTCTCTTTGTATCAATGGAAAAACTTTAAAACAAATCAGTATCAAAACAATCCGTAGTCAGATTTAACTCTCAGTCTCTAATTAATTTAGAGATTTATTTACAAAACAACTTATAGTATAGACGCACGCAACCAACGCACTCGAATTGAAGCATCAATTCAGAGTGGGTGGGTAGTTCATAAAGTTACGTGTACTGACGTAATTGAAAACAAACTATTAATATAAATGCGAAAGTTTGTTAGCGAAATAAGTATCACGTTCAAAATTATCTAAGTCTAGCTGCGCCCTGTTGTTTCACCCACGGCCAAGTCCCGATCCCGGGGTATATCAAAATAAAAAGTAGCCTATAATAATAGCTTTCCTCGATAAATAGAATATCCAACACATCTGATATGGAAGGATTTTCCGAAATTCCAACCCTTAGGGGGTGAAAAAGGGGGCCAAGTTTGTATGGACAATGTGATTCCTTGGTCCATTTACGCCTCTAACGCGGATGAAGTCGCGGCCAAAAGCTTGTAACAATATAATTGTGATAACAGTCAGTCAGGATTTAACAATTTCATATTTATAGATTTCCAAGTACCTTTCAAATAGCAATCGCATTTGACAATAAACGAGTTGTTATCAGCGACATGCCGTATGTACTCGCATATTGATGACTGATAGTAGAGAAATATTCAACGAACGTATTACATCATCGTTGGTAACATTATGGTTGATTCAAGGACTTGTATGTGGTATACTTTGAAGATATTATTAGCCGACTTGAAAAAAGGGGGAAGTTTTCAATTCGACGCGTAGTGCCATTGGTATACGACGACCCTGTTGGCACAATGGTTACCATGCCGGACTGCCAAACACAAGGTTGCGGGTTCGATTCCCGCCTCAGACAAGTATTTATGCTTAGATATTTCTATGTGGTCTGGTTGTTTCTATGTATTATCACTACATAGTATAAAATAAATCCGTCCCTATGTCCCTTTGTATGCTTAGATCTTTAAAACTACGCAACGGATTTTGATGCGTTTTTTTTTAATTTTTAATAGATAGAGTGATTCAAGAGGAAGGTTTATATGTATAATACATGCATACTATAGCCGTGCGAAGCCGGAGCGGGTCGCTAGTAAGTATATATTTACAAAAGAAAAGTATTACTTACTTAGCTTGGGGCTAGATGGCGATGTGTGGAATGTCCTGCAATATTTATACCATTTTCCTATTGGAAGGTTTCGGCCGCAGCTTGCTACCACTCGTAAGCCTAAGGCGTATCGCCAAGCGGACTTGTCCGAGTTCTGATACGTAGGCCAGTGCAGCCACAAATGGAAGACGGGTTGGAAAAAAAATGTCTTTAAAAGCCACGCCGCCCGCGCCGTTGCGTCGTCTTCCTACCTTTACTCGCGTTCCTCAAGGGCTTCCGTTTATTTGGGGGTCATTGAGTCACAAGCGTATCTACTACGATGGTAAGTGACGATGCGGTCTAAGATTAAGCACGTTTTCCTAGAAGATACCTATACGCTCAAACCCTGGAAACCTCTAATGGCGTATAGAAAACAAATAATCACACAAGAAAAAATATTTTTTCAAAACAAAGAAACTATTAGCAGGTGTGCCTCACATACTAACAGCCTTGCTCTAAAAACATTTAAAAGTAAACCAAACAGATCGAAGACAGTTAATAATTGCGATGAATCGACCGCCTGTAAGCAGGACAGGCTGGTCAAAGAACCCTGTATTGGTCTGGTTACAGAGGGAGAGTGGGCCAATCGATAAAGGTGACAACAATTTTGAAAAGGTGGACAACAATTCTAGATAGCAAAAAAAGTTATTTATTAAGGTGATGTCGAAGTGAGGGCTCACCAATTTTTGGAGTTCTGTACCCAAAGGGTAGAAACGGGACCCTATTACGAGTATTAAGACATCACTGTCCGTTCGTCTGTCTGTCACCCAGATTTCGAAGTGACATTTACTGGTATTTCTATGGACATTTGACTTGTGGCGGCTCGCCAGTAGTACGACAACCTCCGTGCAGACACGCCAGTACAACCTTGCGCGCGTTGTCTACGGCTGCCTTTGAACTTGGAACCAGCTACAGCCGTCAGCGTGCACCGTTTGTCTTCGCTAGAGGAAGATTAGACCACTCTCGCTACAACCGTCTTCCGCGCACGTCTCTCTCGTTATTATTGTTCGGTCCTCTACACCAGTTCTTTGTACATACTTTTACGTTTTTATATATATTGTTTATTACCTACATTTGCTACGAAGTTTCATTTATAAAGCTAAGCCAACATCCCCACAGACTGTAAAATTTTAATAATCCTTTTATTTTTTAATTATCTTTTAATTTTTCATGATAAAAAGTAGTCCTATTTTCTTCTCCAAGTTCCCATCTATCTCTGTAAAGTTCATCAAAATCGGTTGAGCGGTTTAAGCGTAGAGTGTAACAGACGGAAGGACGGACAGACAGACAGAGTGATTTTCGCATTTATAATTTTAGTAGGGATAAAGAAAGATACATGTAAAATTAGATGTCGATGATTAACAGATTCCGGCCACAATAATAGTTTTTGGCTTCGCAAAGATAACATGATTGGTTGTTCATCTAGATAGAAAATACTCAACGAAATGAAGGTATTATCTCTAGAAGGAAGATATTTTCGTAAGCTTCACGTAAACTGGCAATATTGAGTAAATTGCTAGAAATAACTGAGTTTCATCAACACGAATGGGATGAATCACTGTCTGATTCCAATACAAGGAAACAGACGACCCAGTTTCAGATGAGAATTATGTTTGTATCCGATAATGAGTAAGAGACATGATATCATCGGAAAAAAAATCGGCTCGCGTACGAAGAATTCCGAAGGAGCGCCGTAAAAAATAATTAAGTTTTCAGTACTTATGTGTTGTTACTCGTATAGTGGCAACAGAAATACATAATCTGTGAAAATTTCAAATATCTGGTAATAACGGTTCATGAGATACAGCCTGGTGACAGACAGACTGACGGACTTCGATTTTTTTTGCAAGGAATACATTGTATACTTGGATAGAGGATACTTTTTATCCCGATATTCACACGGGATCGGGAGTTACGCGGGTGAAACCGTGAAGCGCTGCTAGTTATTACATAAAACAGTACCTATCATCAATTGTTAGCCTAATCAGTACGCTTGATTGCCTCCTCGTATATTAAATTCGACACAGCATTACGTAATTACAATGTTATTTAGCGATATCAATGAAATGCAGGATTTGTTATTCACATACTTATCATTTCTCGGAACATTTTGCATCGAACGCCGCGATAAGTCAATCAAATGATTACTTCGTGATAAGGTAGACATTTCGTTCTTGGAATTTATAAATATGATGAGATTTCGACATCTATCGATTGCTATAAGAATTGAAGAGTTTCTATGGACCCTGAAAGGCATTTTTTTAGAACCGACAAATACTAGATGGATTCTAAATGGTTCTTATCCAATCATGGTGTCTTAAATATTAAGGTTGATAACTGAATTTGACTTTTTTTAACGTGTTGAATTTGTGTCTGCAAATCGCAAATCAATAGGTATCGTCATAGCCAAATTCCCATGAGTCCTAAGCAGACTTTTAATTGGTTGGTTACCTGGACGTGTTACGCGATTGGTTCTATCTCGCTCGAAGAACCAATGGGAAACTTATTCCATGTCAGGTTAGTGGTCAAACACCTAGCCTAGCCTATGGCCTATTCTATGTTATAGAAAACTGACCTGATCAGGACTTAACGAGCTGTCTCCACTGGCGTTTCTCTCCTGATTCTGCGCCGTCCTTTCTTGCTTGCATGCCGTGTGGTACTCTAGCCTGGTGCGTTCCACCTTCTGCAGTAGTTTCGCCCAGGGTTTCTGTGCTTTTTTGAACGCTTCGTCCATTTCCTTCCTTTCTTTTAGCTGGATCATTGACTGTGGACAAAAGAGATAATATTAGAGGACAGTTGAAGATAGTTGAGATTGGAAATTCACGAATACACAGATTTAAAACAAGGTGAGTTCAAATTAAATTGAATCCTTCAAATGAAAATATATTGATTGAATTTAGTAAGTGTTATACAAAAATACCGCTCCAGTTTTCGTTTCTCGTTCGACAGACAAGAGCAATAAATCCACCATCTTTGGCAGTCACTGATTGACAGGCAGACGTACAGAGCCTCAGCAGGGAACAGTGAAATATTGTGCAGGGTTGTAAATACTTCGTAAAATTTTGCAAAAATAATTGAACAAGCTTGAGTGTAGCTCATAGCAAAAGCCATTTAGAACAGCATACGGTTTCTCTTTTTCTTATATATTTAGTGTCGTTTCTTTTATGTCGTTGACAATTTTAACCCCTGTGTTATTATAAGTATGATGTGTCTGTGTGTGTCTGTCCGTGGCATCGTAGCTCCCGAACGGATGAACCGATTTTGATTTGTTTCTTTTGTTTGAAAGGTGAATTAGTCGGGTGTTTTTTTTTAAATTTAAGTTTTTTGTGTAAGTTCTGTAACTAAGATGTCCATCGTGTGTTTCTATTAATTCTATTCCTTACTACACGCTTCGCTGAGTCAAAGTTTCTTTCAGTCTATAGGTAAAAATGCAAAACAATTCAGCCTACGTAGCGTTCATTAATTCACAATATTCTAGGAGCAGTTCTAGTACGTGGCATAAGTCAATAACTTTCTACTAATATCATTTACCTGAGCACACTCGCTAAGATGCGGGGACACGTTTACCGACACAATTTTACATAATGGCACGGCTTTGCGCCCATCTTAAGAGGAAAGGGTACCGGGGGCTATTTCCATACAAACTATTAAAAAAGTATATAAGTAGTTTATCTGTTATCTGGCACCCATAACACAAGCATTAAGTTGCTTAGCTTGGGGCTGGATGGCGATGTGTAATATGTCCTGAAATATTTATATTTATTTATTTATTACAAACGTAGTCGACTGTTTTCTCCCTGGATAATGACACTAGAGCAAATATTTTTGGTGCATAAAACTTATAACTGCCATGACCATGCCCCTATTTTTTGTTTTTTTTAATTTTGAAATTTTTAAAATTTTATTTTCTATGATAATTAGAAAATTAAAAAAAACAAAACATAGGGGCATAGTCATGGCAGTTATAGGTTTTATGGCACAAAAATATTTGTGCTAGTGTCATTATCCAGAGAGGAAACAGTCGACTACGTTTGTATGGAGAGCGCGCAGGTACCCTTTCACCTTAAAGGTGGTCGCAGATTGATCAGAGCCGAAAGAATCGAATTTTTGCCGTCCACGGAAAAAGGTACCTTATAGTGATGGAGATAAGGTTATTACATTATTACATACCTACATTTGTATTTCCGATGACGTCATCAGAGTCGACCGCATCGTCAGAGGCGGCCGACTCTGAAATATAAATGTAGGTACCTTATCTCTATTAATATAAGGAACATTTTCCCGTGGATGGCAACAATTCGATTCGTTCGGCTCTGATCAATCTGCGACCACCTTAAGAGCTCAACTCCATCTGGTGTGAAGGTAATTCCATGAATATTATTAATGTTTGTAGATTGCCGATTTTTATAGTTCCGTACCCGAAGGTTAAAAACGGTACCCTTTTACTAAGACTCCACTGTTCGTCTGTCTGTTTGTCATCCACCAGGCTGTATTTAAACCGTGATAGCTACAGTTCAAATTTTTAACAGATGATGTATTTCTGTTGCCGCTATAAATACTAAAAACAGAATAATAATAATAATTGCAGGACATTCTACACATCGCCATCTAGCCCCAAGCTAAGTAACTAGACTTGTGTTATGGGTGCTACATAACGGATATACTATTTATATACTTTTTCTTTTGTAAATATATACCTTATAATACATAGAAACAACCAGACCACAGACAAATATCTAAGCATAAATACTTGTCTGAGGCGGGAATCGAACCCGCAACCCTGTGATTGGCAGTCCGGCATGGTGACCATTGTGCTAACTGGGTCGTCAAAAAGAATAAATGGTACGGAACCCTTTGGGCGCGAGTTCGACTCGCACTTGGCCGGTTTTTTATTTAAGGTGGTTTCTATATATTTTGCGTGTTCTCAGATTAGGTATTCAGGAAATTCGTTTGATAAATGCCTCAAAGCAACAGCTATTATGCTGAAGTTTCACAGAAACAGATTTAAGTTAGGAGTTAGGAGATCTAAATTGATTGACTCGGTTTGACGGCGAAATTAAATTTCCGAAACAAAGGGATTTCCAGTTTGATAAATGATTAGCTGTCTTATTATATGATTGAGATTTCGATCGCAAACTTTACGGTTGGTTACAGATCCCTGTAAAGTCTGTACTTTTAACTACTGCAGCAACTTTGAAGGATATTTTGATATCGTGCTTAGATTTCAGACGGTATCATCAAATTACCATTAAGATATTAGTCAAACTCTTTTTCGCTTAGAGGAAAAGGTTCCGGCTCGACTGTTTTCTCCCTAGATAATGCAAATATTTTTGTAACATAAAACCTATTTTACCCCTTAAGAGTTAAGAGGAAAGGGTACCGACGCTCTCTCCATACAAACGTGGTCGACTGTTTCCTCCCTGGATAATGACACCTAGCACAAATGTTTTTGTTGCATAAAACCTATAACTGCCATGACTATGCCCCTATGTCTTGGTTTTTCATTTTCTATTATCATGGAAATGAAGATATAAAATAAATGTATAATAAAAAAACACATCATAGGGGGCATGGTCATGGCAGTTATAAGTTTTATGCAAGAAAAATATGTGTTTTCGCGTGCCCCTATGTGCTTCGGAAGGCACGTTAAGTCGTTGGTCCCGGTTGCTACCTCTAGTAGCAGTCGTTAGGTCAAGTTAGAGGCCTCAGGGCGATCTGAAAACTCTAACAATAGGTGAGCCACACAACTATACGAGAAGAAGAAGAAAAATATTTGCTATAGTGTCATTATCCAGGGAGGAAACAGTCGACGACGTTTGCATGGAAAGAGCGTCGGTACCCTTTCCTCTTAAGGGTTTGAATTACTAAAAATATTTTCTTAGTCCTAAACGGAACTCCCATGCGAAGTTTAAGGCTTTTGTAGTTTCTGCGATTTTCTCTTTTTAATTTAAATTATATTAGATTAACGCATATTTATTACGACATTAACATAACAATACATCTGCAAATAGCATTGTAAGAACAATACTATTGACTGCTTCTCTCGTATGGTTATAATAATGCATGTCGTGTCACGCACGCTTACGTCTCTTATAGGTATTAGAAGGTGTTACGTTATCGTTATACTACTTGTAGTTGCTATAGGTTTAGATTTAAAGATTGTTAACTAATAGTGGCTTGCAGTATCGTCTATGTAAGTTTATTTTATGTAGAAATCTTATTTTTCTGCCTGCTCTGGGGCTTTATTTTTGAGTCGCTCGTGTGACATAGCATCGTCGTATACGCCTACAAGTAATGCTCGACTTCCAAGTCGCATGACAAAAGATTTCTGTGTTTTTGAATCGTTCGTCGTCGAGATTTGAATTTGAAATGCATTCTACGGAAAAAATTTAACACCGGTAAATACCGACGAACATCACTATCACTACATAGTATAAAACAAAGTCGCTTTCTCTGTCCCTATTCCCTATATCCCTATGTATGCTTAAATCTTTAAAACTACGCAACGGATTTAGATGCGGTTTTTTTAATAGCTATCTATTGATTATCTATGGAGTGATTCAAGAGGAAGGTTTATATGTATAATACATGCATAATTTATAGCCGTGCGAAGCCGGGGCGGGTCGCTAGTCCAAAATAATTCCAAAAGATACAAGTATTTTTCAAAGATAGTTTCCGAATGTTTGACTATGATTGTTCCGTGGCGTTTGACGTTTATTCTATCACTCGCCTGTCGGCGACGAGTGGTGGGTGAAGACCACTCGTTACGATCGCGCGATTCAAAAATACCCCCCCCCCCTGGGCCCCCAGGCCCCTGGTATGCTGATATTTTGTATTCAGTATGTTTAAAAAAAATCTAGATCTAAGAAGAACAATACGTAAGTAAATGAGAAATAATAAATTCCATTGTACAAAAGTTATTTAAAAATATTATTAGTGATAAAACGGCGTCGTCATAATGCAATGGAATTCCACAACTGCAAGGTTTGATACGTTTTAGGCACGCATTCATGCATAATATGCAAATTATACACTTTTACTGTTTGAACAGCAATATTATAAAACATGTCGATTGTTACGATATAGTAGGTATTTTACTTTCTTACTTGTTGGTAGAAATTATAATTAATGGTAAATAATCGATAATTCTGAGAATCTAGGATGGATAGGAGATATTTTTTCTCATTGGATACGGATTTCAAATGGTGGATCTACTGAGATTTTTCTTTTTTAGGTAGTTGATTCCTTTCCAGATCCATCATGGATCTAGCATTATTATAGCATATTGCATATAGGTCAGCGTTTGACCACTATCACACCTGCTTGATGGTAGGTGACGATACCGCCTAAGATGCACCACGCTTTACCTATTAACTCGCGGCTTGAAGACCCCAAATTGTGATACTTCTGTCATGTAAGACAGAAGTATCACAATATTTTCTTAATTATTTAATTGTAATTTTATTTTGTACTAGCAGCGCTCCGCGGTTCCACCCGCGTAACTCCCGATCCCGTAGGAATATCGGGATAAAAAGTAGCCTATGTTATTCCCAATGAATCAATGTATCCTCATACCAAGTTTCATCACAATCGGTCTAGTAATTTCGGAGCCTATTCGTTACAAACAAATAAAGTTTTTTTTCAACGGGATATTTACCACGTATTTCATTTTGTAGAGCTCGTTTTCGGGTTTTATTATCCTATTTGTGCAATTTTCAAAAAAAATCTGAATTCTGATTTTGATGTGTCCCATAAATTGACTTTTGTTTTTACGTAATATAAACATATTTTGTTCAAGATAACAATTACATAAATAAAAGCACTGAATTATTGTTTATGATGTGGATTCTGCCTTACGATTTCCAATTACAAAAGTTACTAACAGGAAGTAACGAACATGAGAACGAAAGTTAAATTTCATCTTTCCTACAAAAAATCTGATAAAATCGACTGTTTTGTGATAAGATATCGAAAACTTAATATACAATTATCAATCCATATTACTATAAACGTAAAAGAGCATTAACTTACACTTGTTTTTCCGTAACTAACCAGGAAACAATTTTTGAATCCGGGGAGCACCACACAATCCAACAATGTTTTTAGATTAATTTGATAGATTACAGCAAAATAACTTTGTGCTACGTTCTTCTTAAATGTTTCCAGGGCACAGAAAACCATAATTTATAACTTTATTTAAATATTTTCGATTAATCACGTAACTAACTAGGATACCGCAAAATGACCTTTTTTATGAATGTTAAAAAACATTAATTATTTTAAAATGATGCATTGTTTTCGCAGAATTGTTTATTCAAGTGATAAATGATTATAATCAGTGTAAGATAGTACCAAAAAGTTATATGCAAACTCAATGTTTTCTTAAATATTCTTAAAGAAAGTCAACACTGCTTAATGGGACACATCACTCTCCATACATTTGCACACTCAAAGTTCTAATTTTTAATATTTTTTTCATAAATGATCTAACTTTTACAAGAATTAGAGCAGGAATATAAACAATAATTCAGTGCTTTTATTTATGTAATTGTTATCTTGAACAAAATATGTTTATATTACGTAAAAAACAAAAGTCAATTTATGGGACACATCAAAATCAGAATTCAGAATTTTTTTGAAAAATGCTCATTTTAATTAAATTCAGTAGTGAAAATAACTAAGTATGTCAGTTATAATCCAACATCCTATTTTATTTTAAATCTCAATGATAAAAGCGTTATAAAATATAATAATTTCGCAATAGAAACCTTGACTTAAACAAATTCAATTAATTTTATATTAACGGCCTCGTTAATTTAAATTATTTCAATTCTTATGAATTGAATATCGCAGTCGATGAAGTTATATTAAGCAATATTAAAAATACCTTTCGTCATACATTTTAATACACACAATACTTGCGAAATTCATAATGAAATGAATGCCTTTACAAAAAAGCACCCTTACACAAGTTCTCCTAAATAATTATAAAGTTAATAAACAGGTAAGTACAATTAACCTACTTAAATATTTGGGTTTCCCTAAATTTTCTCGATTTATACTCATAAGAAATCTAACGGCAATCATTTACGGCCAAGAAAGCCGGAGAAATCAGGAGTAAAAAAAATACACTTGACTTTTCCGACTTTTCTTTGATCATTTAGTTTTTCAACTTCAAAAATGGTCCATAATGGCTTCTAAATAAAAAACTAATCTTGATCCACTTCTACGCAAGGGCTACATTTTGAAGAAAATTTAATGTATCATAAATTTTTTTTACTTATATAATGGGTCATTGTGGCCTCTACCTAAAAAAAACTAACCTTGAGTATAAAAAGGTGCCCATTATTATCCACCGACACTTTTTTTTCTCTGGACCATTTAACCTGACGCCCTACTCAGTTCTGGCAAGTTTCCAGACTTTTTCGTGGGAAAGAGTGAAAATAACACCCGGTGACCTTTACCGGTTGAAAGATTCACTTCTGCACTCTCAAACAGTGAATGAGTTGTGGTTTTAATTTACAAACTCTAATGATATGAGAAAAAAAACCAAGTGTGTGTCAGGCCGTAATGTAGGGTTAAGTAGGTATTTCTATTTCATAATGTTACATGGTTCATGAACTTGGAAATGGTTTACGCATAATCATAATATTTTTAAAAGAACTAACCAAAGATATGTCACACAATGGGTTTGGGCAGAAAAAAATTTATACCCATACCTACGTGTTGGGGAGGTTGTACCCAAATAAAATGATATTTTAATTTTATTTATTTAAAAAAAAATTCGGCGTGATTCATATGTATATTCATGCCAAATACAGAATTCTAGTACTAAATAGTAACTGAGCTAAGCCGGGGACGGACGGACGCACGGACTTAGTGAAACTATAACAGTTCCTTGTTAGGACTACGGAATCCTAACTAGCTTCGTTTGCGGTTTTAGCAACGTAAGTCTTGACCCCGTGGGAATGTCGCGATAAAATGTAACTTACGCCACAGTTATGTGTCATTCTAGCTTCAGCTATCTACATAATATTACAAGTACCTATTAGTTAAAGGGCCAGTTCCACTGTTAAAAAACCTAAAGTCAGCAATTTATTGCAATGTAGGATCTATCCTGCTCAACACTCCGAAGGTCCTAATCAGATAAATCTTTTACTAAATTTTTATAAGACCTACTTGAAGTTTCAACCTTTGAAATAAAAAAAAGAGTCAAGATAGTCTGGCTATATGCACAAATTGTGCGAAGTTAAAACTTTGCCAAACAAGTATTGGTCATTCATTGCCAATGAAAACGAATCAGTTTTTATTTTCTGGCACATTCTTCAAAGGAACTATAAAGTAACTATTCGATTTGTTTCAATGTTTGTCCACTGTACATACAACGTTGTGCTTCTTTCCATTCCTGCTAAGTACGCATCTACCTCAGCACATACTGGGATTAGCTTGTTTCCTATATTTTGTCAATGACTCTCGCCTTTTGTTTCCGTTTCGTTCGTCTTTTCCTTTACTTTGCGATCATGTTAATCAGAAACCAAGTTTTGGCTGTGATTGTCCATAATGTAATTTGGAGAATACAATATTTTGCGAATAGGTTTTGGGAATACTTTGAGAATGTACTATTATGAAAGTAAGTCCTGTTAAAATTGTTCGTGGCTGTACGCGCGAGAGGCTAGCCAATCTGTAACAGGCAATTAGAGTACTCTAAAAACGTAGATTTTTGCGCGTAATTAGTGATAACGAAGCGCAAATATGCGGAAAGGCATACACCTTACCAACACACACATTGCTAATCTTATTTTACATATGACGCGGGTTACTGATTACACATTCATATTTGCATTTAGCTTCTTCAAATATCGTTGCTCTATAGAATATGGATTTGGGTTACTAAGAATGGAAGGGAATGGAATCAGTTGCCAGCGTCTGTTTTTCCTGACGTGTACAATTTGGGGGTTTTCAAGTCGCGAGTGAACAGGTATCTTCTAGGAAAACGTGCCACATCTTATACCGCATTGTAACCTAGGCATCAGGCAGTTGTGGTAGTGGTCAAACTGACATATGATATGTAAAAAAAAAAAATTTGGAGTAGGTAATTTAAAACGGATTTTGTAGGACTAAAAATATTAATAATAGCTGTATTCCTGTATGCCGTCGGTCTTTAAAACGACACTTGTTTTCGTACCCACGAATTTGGCGTGACGATCTGTTTGCCTTTGACGGTGATTGGTTAAGTCAAGCTGAGGACCAAGATGTTTAAAAGGATGACAGTATAGTGGAACATGTAATTTAATGCAATCGAAATGATATTGAAATGTAATTTGAACAATGTTAATTACGAGAATTGGCCTTCTGGTCGTGTAAACGTCTGAATTTCTATCAATTATAATTTCCAACATATTCTCCCTTCAACATTCAAAGGATAGTTCCTTCGTACAATCAAATTAAAACCCCCGACCACATTAAACGATGTAGGTACCAAACACCTAACACCTCGTTAACGAGTTGGGTAAACATAACGTATAGGAAATACACGGTAATTGCTTGAATAATATTTCATTTAACGCCAAGGTTGTGTTCAAGTGATCCTATGCCACACTAATGGTTTAACAGTTTCAGAAGTCAATATTATAAAATTTCTATTATTTTGTACGGGGCTTGCACACTTTTTCTTAAGTCTAAGCGATGTTTATTCGTATTTTATTAGACGAAAATATATCCAATTAAATTTTAAAGTTTTACTAACTTGACCAAGTCAAACGCACCCAGTGCCACTTTCTCTTAACTAAGATATCATCATCTTCCTGCACTTATCCCAATTTATTTGGGGTCGGCGCATATGTCTTCTTCCTCCGTTCACTTATAATAGTCGTCATCTCATCGTTCACATTCATATCTCTCATGTCTTGTTTCACGCAGTCCATCCATCTTTTCTTAGGTCGTCCTCTTCCTCTCCATCCCTCTACATTCATACTCATCACTCTTTCTCTTAACTAAGATATTATATACTTAAAAAAACCCGATTTATAAATATTTTTACTACAACACGGTCGCCTATATCAACACCTACCTGCACAAACTATAGTCTCTTGAAAATTAAAAACTCCAGCACACTTGTAAAAGTGTCGAAATATCGAACCCAGAAAATAACTATGTACATGGTAAATATGGGCTACATTTTGGAATAAGGATATTTTGACACCAGCAATTTGCACATTTTTACACTAAGACTATGCTACCTTTTGACATTTTGACTTCAACACATTTAGTAACCGTAAATATCTCGTTTTTAAATAACTTTAGTAATATCTGTTCTATTTAAAAAGATTACCAGAGCAAAACTAGCTACTCGTAATTAGATAAGTTACTCGAAAATCCCGAAAAGTTGAAGCTTTTAAGCTATCGTTTTAAATTCAAGCTAGTTTCAAACTAAGCTCTACTTTTTAAACTGCTCTGAAGTTGAGCTGCTAACGGCTTGTGCATGAGCGGTTTTAGTTCTTGTTATGAAATCTATTGCATCTGACTTTTTAAAAGCGTCATAAACCTAACTTTTTAGACAACCTTTGTGGCGTGGTGGCGGAACACCCGTCTGCGAGTCCTGCCACGCTAAAGTTTGCGGGTTTGAATCCCACCATCGGACAAGTATTTGTGTACTAATATATGTTGTAGTGTAGGTGTTTCTTTATGATAAGTATGTATTTAAAAAAAACCATTTATACATTTTTTTTAGTTGTCTGGTCACCATAACACAAGTTGACTCAATAGGAAGGGGTCTTTGCTTGGGGAAGTTGCTTCAAAAAAACCTTTTTTTTGGGTTTCCGTACCTAAAGGGTAAAAACGGGACTAGACTTCACTCTAGTCTCTTCTAGTCTGTCTGTTACCAGCCTGTATCTCCTGAACCGTGATAGCTAGACAGTAGAAAATTTTCAAAAATGATGTATTTATGTTGCCGCTATAATAACAAAAATAGAATAAAATAAATATTTAGTTCCCATATATGGTACGGAACTCTTCGTGCGCGAGTCCGATTCGCACTTGGTCGGTTTTTCTGCGTATGTTTTTACCAAAAAAGGTTGCGCAGCTATGTTTTACCTTTACAGGTGTACAAATTTTGAAATAGTAAGAGATTCGCTGGATAGACCAAGTTCAACAAGACCTGCAAGCCCTTCATGCAGCCGATTGGCAACAAGTGGCGCAGAATAGGGTGCAATGGCGGCTTTGGTGTCGGAGGCCAAGATCCACTTCGGGTCGCTAAGCCAGCGTAAGTAAGTATAGTAAGAGATTATTAATACAATTACACGGACCTTTATGAATCACAAGACCTCAAGACAGATCATCGCTCAGGAAATCCCTGACTCTGTAGTATGCCTTCTCGACAAGGAAGCTCTTGAGTTTTCTTTTAAAGACAGTGATGTTTTCCGCATTTTTTATATTTTTTGGCAATTTATTAAATATCTTTGGGGCAGAATACACTCTTATTCACTGTTGCAATTCACTGTACACTTATACACGAAACAGTACGAAAGCGCGATTCCGTAATCGTAACATAAGGTTTTTATAAAGTAAAATAACCAGTTCCATTGTGGAAAATTAACATCATTTTAAAGTCAAATTCGTGACGCGAAGCTACATTAGATGATACTTATTATTTATAGAAAAAACATAAATAAATACTGTATTTGACCTTGATGATTATTTAATTTTATTAATATCGGATTCCAACATAATAGCTATTTATGTTTTCAATGTATAAAACTAAGGTTTAATAACTTACGTACAATAAATCCTATTGAGAAATATACTTCAACAAATATTCCTTTATTTTTAGGGTTCCTTACCTCAAAAGGTAAAAAAGGAACCCTTATAAGATCACTTTCTTGTCCGTCTATCTGTCTGTCCGTGTGTCACCGCCGATTTTCTCAGGAACCGGTGGACCTAGTTTTTTAATAACCTTAATTAAGTTCGCAGGAAGTCTTTGGACGCAGAGAGCATGGAACTGATCGCTCTGAAAGTCTTTGGGGGCGGCCTATGTTCAGCAGTGGACGTCCTGTCAGATGATGAACCTATACTGTCCCACAGCAGGGCAAAGGTCTCCCTCATGTGTTTCTAAGCCTATTGGTCCTGGGCTATGTTTGTCCAATCTTCATCGAATGCATCCAGAAAGTCAATTCTCGTAACCATAGCAAAATGTAACCTTTAATTGATTTTAACTAAAATAATTTGTAATTTAACTTTAAATGGGTATTCTGCAAAGCTTAAGCTACACTTACATTTCACAAGTTTGATTACATTTCGAAGTAATTTGCCTTTAGAGAATACCGTTTTTCGTAAATTTTTGGAGGCAATAAAGTTTCGATTGCATTTCAGTTACTTACATCAACATTTTATGTCGATATTTTAGTTTAAGAAAATAGCAAAAGCTGACGTTGAATGTATTTTTAACAGACTTCAAAAAAGGAGGAGGTTCGTCGCGTATATATTTTTTGTAATCGAAATGATATTGAAATGTAATTTGAACTACTTTATTTACGAGAGTAAGCCATCAGATCATCACGTCATCTTTTACGGGGTCTGCCCTGACTACGTTTATCGTCTACCTAACTACACCCATTGCGTGACTGTCTTTGCCCATCGAATGATCAGCTCTACCTTCACTCGCGTCACTCGAAGGCCGTTCATTTGGGGTTCACTACGCTAGATCGAAACACGTTTCCACTTGTTACTTTTTACTATGACGACTCACCATAAGCTAAATAAACTAAGCTTCATTATGACAAATTATATTACACCGATGCTTCATTTCACCTAATGACATTTTATTACTGGTTTATTTTGCCTATAGTTCATTCATTCAAATGATGTTTCACCTACGTGCCATTTGATAAAAAACCGTTGAAAAAAAAACTATTTTTTCAATCTCATCGCATCCCCTAGTCTATGGATTGGGGGTTTTTGAGTAACGAGCGTATAGGTATCTTCTAGGAAAGCGTGATAAATCTTAGACCGCATCGTCACTTCATCGTGTAAGACAGTAGTCACACACTGACCTATCTATACTAATATGAAGAAGGATTTGATTGTTTATTTGTTTGCATAGGCTCCAAAACTATTGGACCGATTTTGATGAAACTTGGTTTATGGATATAAATTATAAAAAAATAATGCATTCGAAACACGTGACCAACTCTTCAAATCTTTAAATAATCATAATATTTTGAAGTAATCTAGTAAGTAATTTTATAATATCAGTAATAACATAGCGCATGAATCATTAAATCAGTGATAACAAGGGAACGAGGATATGAATCATCAGTAATACATACTTATAATAAATCATCAATAAATATACGCCTTCTATTAATAAACAATTAAAAAGATAATAATATCAACGCTTCAAGACTAGACATTTGAATTTACAAGAGAAAAAATTAAAGCAGGACTTTGGACACAGCGCATCTAGACTTTTGCCCAATGTCTTGGTGGCCTGATAACGAATAAAATACTTACTATCCTTTTTTTGTAAATACATACAAAAAACAAATATTTTTTTTCAGAAACAAAGTCTAGCTTAAGCCTTTACTCTGCGAGGAAGTTAGTGGTATATGTTTAGAGTTACAATCCTTCTTAATTGCACCGACTGAGGAGTAATGCAAGTGTAGAACTCCGTCGCAGTGCATGGTGTACCTACTCCAATGCCCATCGTGCCCTAATACCCACACATTGAAGGACCTAAGAGAGAGGCCAATTGCCGCAGTTGCAGTGGCTAACTATATTGGGCAGGAAAAAATTTACTGGTCAAGCGTCACTGACTCGAAAAGAAGAAGAATCCTTCTTAACATGTATAAGATAGTAAACGTTTTACATGCTTCCCAAACGACTTCATTTCGCGCCGCGAAATTGCCGTTTACACTGTTTTATGTAATTAAAAGACTCACATCTATTTTAGTGAAAAACCATCTGTACTACCTTATGGTATTTGATGTAAAGTTTATGAAAATATAAATTTTGTACTTGTTTTTTCTTTACAATCGCCGTAAAATTGAAAAAGCTCAAAAAAAATTATTTTTTTTGGATTTTCACGATTTTTTTCTATCCAGGCAAATCACTCTAATCGTGTTTCGAAGTGTATGACAAATACAAAGCATTTCTTCACTTTTACGATAGTAGGAACATTATTCTATGGATTTTAGTGGTTGATACCCAAAAACTGTTTCTAAGACATCTCTATCGCGCTTCTGGTCATACCACTTCGCCTTAAATAAACACCTACAACAATATTCCGATATAGATATTCTATTCTAGTATATTATGTCAACATTGCTAATTTTATAGGAGCTATAAAAGTTTGTCTACCCCTTCTTTTTAGTGGCCATAATGTTTTTATAATCTTATTAATTTTAGTGGTTCATGTTTTTAGCTATCCATATGGTTTTGTTTTATAGGTACTTTAGAAGCTGCGGTCCGCAGATTTTATCCCGTGATATTGCATAAAGCAATTTTAGGGTTCCGTACCCAAACCCTTTTACAAAGACTCCACTCCAAGAGTCTATCTGTCTGTCTGTCACCAGGATCTCATGATATGTATAGATGCTGTATCTATGCTGTCAATCTATACTATCTAGGCCACATATCGTCACCTACCATCAGGCAGGTGTGATAGTGGTCAAACGCTGACCTATCATATGTTAAAAAAAGAAAAAAAAATCTACCTACACTAATATTATAAAGATTTTTGAAGTGAAAACTTCTTATGGCGCGTTGGGCACTTTTGTGGGTGAGCATTTTCAGCCGTTCTCGCGACAGATGAGATTTTCTCGCGACAGATGAGATTTTACACAGATATACAGTTTTTTAATTTGGCTGTGAGTGTATTAAGACGTACATATGGTATTTTTTAAATAAAATAAATAAATATTTCAGGACATATTACACATCGCCATCCAGCCCCAAGCTAAGCAACTTAATGCTTGTGTTACGGGTGCCAGATAACGGATAAACTACTTATATACTTTTTTTTTGTAAATACATACATTTTTTAACGGACGACTATTGACGGACGACAAATGTCGGACGACTATTTGTCGGACGACTATTGACGGACGACAAATGTCGGACGACTATTGACGGACGACAAATGTCGGACGACTATTTGTTGGACGACATATGTCGGACGACTATTTGTCGGACGACAAATAGAAGTCCGACTATTTTTTGATTTTTCATCTAAAACTCTTTTTGCGTATGGTTAGATACTCGTACTTAAGGAGTAAACTCCAGTCGTGCGTCGGAGCTGACACACAAACTTTTTTTGAAGTGAAAACTTTTTATGGCGCGTTGGGCACTTTTGTGGGTGAGCATTTTCAGCCGTTCTCGCGACAGATGAGATTTTACACAGATATACAGTTTTCACTTCTGCCTGCACTCCCGGAGTGCGCTGTTTTTTTTGAAGTGAAAACTTCTTATGGCGCGTTGGGCACTTTTGTGGGTGAGCATTTTCAGCCGTTTTCGCGACAGATGAGATTTTCTCGCGACAGATGAGATTTTACACAGATATACAGTTTTTTAATTTGGCTGTGAGTGTATTAAGACGTACATATGGTATTTTTTAACGGACGACAAATGTCGGACGACTATTGACGGACGACAAATGTCGGACGACTATTTGTTGGACGACAAATGTCGGACGACTATTTGTCGGGCGACTATTTGCCGGACGACAAATAGTCGTCCGACTGTTTTTTTTTTTCATCTGAAATTCTTTTTGCGTATGGTTAGATAGTCGTACTTAAGGAGTAAACTCCAGTCGTGCGTCGGAGCTGACACACACACTTTTTTTGAAGTGAAAACTTCTTATGGCGCGTTGGGCACTTTTGTGGGTGAGCATTTTCAGCCGTTCTCGCGACAGATGAGATTTTATTTTTTTTGTTTGTAACGAATAGACTCCGGAATTACTAGACCGATTTTGATGAAATTTGATATCAAGATACATTGATTTATTGGGAGTGTTATAGGTTACATTTTACCCCGATATTCCCACAGGATCGGGAGTTACTCGGGTGAAACCGCGGAGCGCTGCTAGTAATCGATAAAATTTTAATCATGAGTTCGGTCAGTACCGAGGGGCACAATATAATCCAATATCTTCTGTAACTGTTTTATAATTCTTTACCTTTATTAATATCTGCTAAGTTGATGATTACATATTTCTGTAATAAAACGAGCATTTAATTATAAATAAAGACCATGGTTTCGTGATGAGACATAATCACGATATCCATGGTTAACAAGCTATGTATAGTATAGGTTGAATACTTGAATGTGGTAATTCAAGGGGCACTTGGCACGTAAGCAGTGGCAGCCGATTGTTTGACGAACAATAGGCGGCCGTGAATCATCTCCAATACTTTACTGATATTATATTAGAATTGCAATTTTCTACATCCAATCCTATATATCTAAAATTATCGTGTCGCGGTGTAAGTTACCAATCTCCATTTAAACAGCTAAACTGATTTATATGAAATTTTTTGTGTATATTCGTTAAGTCTTAGGCCGCATCGTCACCACCACCAGGCAGGTGCGATAGTGGTCAAACGCTGACCTATCTTAGGTAAAAAAAGTGTCCTTTTTTTTGTAAGTATATAGCAAAACAACGTTTGCCGGGACAGCCAGTTTTATATAGATACTCGCTGGCTCGGCAAACATTGTTTTGCCATATAGAAAAATAGAAAAAAATAAATGTTGTTCGATTCTCAGACCTAACAAATATACTCAAAAAATTTCACACAAATCTGTTTAGCCGTTTAGGTGGAGTTTAGCAACTAACACCGTGATACGAGAATTATATATATGTATTTAGACATAAAGAGATTAATAATTAACCGTTTCTGTCCTATTGCTGGGTAAAGGCCTCTCTTTTGTCCCAATAGCGATATATAGCCCAGTCTTTTGAATAGGCTGCCTTGCATCGTCTAGGTTTTTACTATTATTGATTTTACTGACCATCTTTCAGTTTTTTTGTCTAGGAATACAATGGCTTCACTATATAGTATAAAACAAAGTCGCTTTCTCTGTCCCTATTTCCCTTTGACCGCTTAAATCTTTAAAACTGCGCAACGGATTTTGATGCGGTTTTTTTTAATAGATAGAGTGATTCAAGAGGAAGGTTTATATGTATAATACATGCATAATATAGCCGTGCGAAGCCGGGGCGGGTCGCTAGTGAGGTGATAAAGCGGCACTGCCAGCTATCAAAGTATAGTAGATTTTTTCTTTGAGTAAGCCTTAATAAAAATGTAAAAAAACTAGCGAAGATTTAGCGTGATAAAGAGATGGAACGAGCAGGATCATCTGCTTGCTATCTGATGTGATTTAACTTATAATAAGAAACACCTGCTGATACTAAAACCTGGCACGTATTAGGCGTAGGGCACTGAACGACCTTGCGAGCGGTCACCACGACCGCTCCCTGCTACTACGGTCGACGACGCCTCGAGCTACCGAGGTTCGATACCAATGTTAATTGATTATTTATGCTAATGTCATATTTTGGAGACCACCTTGTTTGACTAATGACTTTTTGAAGTTATACTTCTTTAGTCGCGTTATGAAAAAATGATAAGAGTGAATTTTTATGATGCGCGCGCACCGTGACACCGAAAATTCACATGTTGAAGTTGTCCGCAAACCGCAAGATGACAGCTGTCATAAAACCAAATAGCTACCTACGTGAAACTGAAAATGAGGTTAGTTCAAAGAGGTACTACGGTACAAAGAGGCTAAGGTTGTTCGGAGCTGTCAAATCAAATCAAATCAAATCAAATATCTTTATTTTCTTTGGATACTTAATACTTAAAAGTATACAGGACCACATAAAAACGTCTTAAAAACTAAGTTAGGATGTGTGCCTTCGGAACGCGCCCACCAATGAGAAGAAGGCACAAGAAACTCATGGGGTTTTTTTTTTCATGTGGTCACGCTCACAATGGTCAATATTACAGTATTTGAAAGTATTATTTGAAATGGAGCAACTAAAGTCATGTCCATGGGTTCTTATCATTAAGATAAGACGAAGTATCATAGTATGCCTTACTGCACAATCTATGCTTTATAAAAGTTTTGAACCTGTTAATGGACATGTCATATACATCTTTAGGTAATTTATTATAATAGAGCACACATGTACTATTAAACGACCTGTTTATTTTCCGGAGCCTGCTACCGGGCACGGTAAGTTCACCCTTATTTCTTAAATTGAAATTATGAATATCGCTGTTTTTACGGAAAATATCAGGATTTTTGTGAACGTAGAGCAAGTTTTCGTAGATATATTGTGAATAGAGCGTTAATATATTTATCTCTTTAAATTTTTCTCTAAGTGATTCCCTGGGGCCCATTTTGTAGATAGCTCGGACAGCTCTCTTTTGCAATATGAAAATAGCATCAATATCTGCAGCACACCCCCACAGTAGGATGCCGTACGACATGACACTGTGGAAGTAGCCGAAATAGACTAGGCGAGCAGTCTCAATGTCCGTGTATTCGCGAATTTTCTTAACGGCGTAAGCGGCAGAACTAAGTCTATTGGACAATGCTTCCACATGTGGGCCCCACTGAAGCTTAGGATCTAAAGTTATACCTAGAAAGACAGCCTTACTGACTAATTCGACTTCCTCATCATTAATTTTTACAACAGTTTTTACTTGTTTTACATTTGGAAGTGTGAACCGAATTAATTTAGTTTTGGATCCATTCAGTAATAAATTATTGGAATTGAACCAATCAACTATTCTAGAGAGAGCATTGTTCACATCGTCAACGTTGGACTGACGCCTTTTAACCTTGAACACCAAGGAGGTGTCATCTGCGAACAACACTATCCCATGGTTGTCCCTTACAAGGTAAGGTAAGTCATTTATATAAACTAAAAACAGGAAAGGTCCTAATATGGATCCTTGAGGAACCCCCATTGCTATCGCAGATCCGGGGGATCGTTTCCCGTTAACATCAACACTCTGGATCCTACCGCTCAAATAAGAAGAGATAAGATCCAGGGCGCCGTCCCTAATACCGTAGTGGTGTAGTTTCATGATCAATGTATTATGTTGAACGCAATCAAATGCCTTGGATAAGTCACAGAATATGCCATACGCATCATGTGACTCCTCCCAAGCATCAAATATGTTTTTAATTAACGCTATACCCGCATCAGTAGTCGAGCGCCCCTTACTAAACCCGAACTGTTTATTATGTAAGATATTATTATCATGGAAATGTTTCAGTAGTTGCTTTAAAATAAGTTTTTCAAAAATTTTACTTAACGTGGGTAGTACTGATATTGGTCTAAAATTGGAGGGGTCTGAGGTACTACCAGATTTAAACAGTGGAACTACTTTACTCAATTTCATTAAATCAGGAAACACACCACAATCTATACATCGATTAAATATAATGACTAGTTCTGGTATAATCAGTTCAATAATTGATTTAACAATCGGGACAGACATCCCCCATAGATCTTTAGTTTTCTTGAGATTTATTTGCTTAAGCACTACAATAATGTCATGATTTTTAACATATTGGAATTTAAATGTTTTATTACAATTTGGTACATTCGTTTTTAGCAAAGCTTCTGCAATGGGGGTAGAAGAATTTAAAGCCTTCGTCAAAGTAATAGCTACATTACCGAAAAAAATCTCAAATTCGTTTGCGATATCTTGATCATTATTAGTTATATTTCCATTAATACTCAATTTAAACTCGGTGTTTTTGGCTGCGACTCTCCCTGTTTCAGCGTTAATTACTTTCCATGTAGCTTTTATTTTATCATCACTAGTTTTAATCACAGATTTAATGAAGAGAGATTTTGCCAAAATACACACTCTTTTAAATATCCTTGAATAGTTTCTAACGTAGGCTCCAAACTCCTCTGATGTATTACTCTGTCTTTCCGCGTATAACTCATATAGTTTATGTCTACTGCGGTGAATACCAACCGTTGCCCAGTCACTAAACTCGCGTTTGTCGGAGACTACCATAGATCTGGATGTAAAGATAGACTGAAATTGGTTATTAAGAACCGAAAAAAAGTTATTATATAATATATTTGGATCCGTATCACAAGGCAGAAACGGTAAAACGTTAGCTAAATTCAATCTAAGTTCCTCCAGACGAGCAGCAGTCACCGGTACGTACTTTATTTTCCTTTTTGGTATCGATTTTATGACAATAGCAAATTTGACAAACTGACCACTATGGTCTGATTCTAATTTATTAATGATAGATTTGCTAATCGTGGATATATTATCGGTAATATAAATATTATCAATACATGTCGCAGTAGTGTCAGTGGTTCTAGTAGGCTCCAGAAACACGTTAGATAAATTGTGTGATTTATACAAATTCAGAAGTTTCGTGGAAAAGGTGCTTATTTTCAGTAAATCTACGTTAAAATCCCCACATACAAGTAATTGTTTTTTTGATTTAGATAATTTTGTTAGCATTTCATCCAATATCTCAATAAATTCTTTAAAATTTTCAAAAACAGGTCGTCTATATACACATACTACTATTAATTGCTCCAGTTCTACACAAGATATTTCCGTTACACATTCCACAGACATAGACACGACATCTTTTCTTTCTTTATATTTTAATTTATTGTTCAGTATTATAAGAGACCCCCCCTTTGCCGTGTTTACCCTGCAGAATGCGCTGCCAACCCGGTGGTTGCTGAAATTGAACATGAGCTGGTGAGCCCGGAGATGATGTTCGGTTATGCATACAATGTCAATATCCTCAGCGTTCATGTACAATTCCAGTGTTAGTATTTTGCCCTCTGTCATCCCTCTGATATTTTGATGCACCAGGGTAATATTTTTTTCATAATTTTTATTTACTTTATTTATTTTAGGGCATTTATTCCAGCAATCATTATTATTTGACTCGTTAGATAATGAAATCAATAATTGGCTTATATTGTTATCTGAACAATTTTTTTTATTATTATTACTTGGTAATGTGCTAGAGGATATCTCCATTGTCTTAAAACTACTGCAAGAGCGTACCTCTTTTGTCTGATTATTTAATTTAAATTAATCGGATAAAGACAACTATCCGCAGTCTGAATAATATTTATGTCATTTAACTGCGCAAAAGGCGCAGTATATGTAGCCAAATTCTTGGCTGTAAAATTAAAAAAATAACATAGCGAAGTTGCTATCTGTCTTTTGATTGAATCCGGAAGCTTGTGCTTTCCCTTCGTCAAATAATAAGTATTACTAACAATAGGGTTAGTGTCAATAACATTGAACTTTTTACTATAACATGATATAGTGTTCAATGCTAAATTTAAATTATGTCTAAGTGTATTTTCCGCAGCTGGCAAGTTTTTACAGTAGGGGAGTGTAAACATTACAATATTGTCTATGTTCAAGGAGCACAAAGTATCACAATATTTCAACATTTCCTGTTTGTTGACACTTCCCCTATTTCCAATAAAAATAATTAAATTATCATTTTTTTCAAATTTATAGCTACTTATTCTTTTCATAATTTGGTGATAGGATGCAGAAGGCATACAGTAATTTATAAAAGACTGTCCCTTTGAATAAAAGTTTAATTTTGAGCCCATATCCATTCCAATTTCATCGCTAAACATGATTGTTTGATTTTTATTATTAATTATTTGAGAACTTAAATTAGAAGATTTACATAATAGCTGTGCACGGTTACACAGCTGCTCACTCGATAAGGAAGGTGTATTCAAAGGCTCGGGCTGGCTGCAGCGGTCACAGCCATAACTTGTTTTGTCTGCCAAAGAGTCAAAACGGTCCACATAGTCAGATGTTGAATTAATAAGTTTACCCATTGCCATTGAATATTCCCTGATAATTTGCTTTGATTTATCATACATGATAGTCACTGATTCGAGTGAGTCTTGCAAGTGTCTAAGCTTAATTTGAAATTTATTCGTATCGGCTGCATGTTGCCTTTGATAATTTTCTAATTCTAACGTGCATAAACTCAATTTATCTAATAGTTCCAATCTATTTTTACAATTTTTAACGTTTTTAGATAGTTTTTTATGATTTTTGATTAAATTTTTATTTTTTCTAATAAATTTATTAATTTTTACAAATTTTTTAAGTTTTTTGCTGCTGCAAAAGTCCAAATGCACCTTGGCTGACACTGAACGGCGTAGGGGAGTGTCGTTAGTGAGATCAATAATGTCTGTGTGCATAGGCCTTGGAGCAGCAACCAACTGCGGGGACCTCCCTACGAGCTCGTCAAATAATGATTGATTTTGTTGTGTGGTAATTTCCTGGGTGGCTGCTTCAAGGTGTGAGATATGTCGATGGGCCTCACAGAGCTCCTGTTCCAGGTCAGATATGCGTCGTAAAGCCTGCTCGTACTCTGCACTACAACTATCAAACCTATCTAACAATAGTTGGAGGTTATCCCGCTCTGTAGTCACATCTTCCAACTTAACATTAATTTGTGACAATTGGTTTTTTAATTTCCCGTTTTGTTCTATTGTACTAATAAGTTCTCTTTCGTTATCGTCCCGTTCGCTGTTTAATTGAACAACCTGCTCATTTGCGGTCTTTAATTGTTGCAAAGTCATTTGCAGTTTCGTCGCTTCCTGACGAGAAGCGACAGCGAAACCCTTCCTAGTCTGCATTTTGAAGAAATAACAGGTAAAATACGTCTGGAAAAACGAGCAGGAAGTTCCCCAAGCAAGTGGGTAGATAGGTTACCGGTATGTCAAACTATTGTACTTACATGGAATTTGTATTAATTACCTGGCTGTTATCAGCGTAAAAATGAATACGTAATTGTGACGTAATCATGTAGGGTTGGCACAGGTGGATTATATTAAATAAAAAAAACTTGAGAGGTGTCAAGGCACACCCGGATAGAACGAAGTTCCTTTCGATTAATTAGTTAAGGAGTTGTAATAAATTAATGTTTTTCGTTTTTTATATTTTTTTATATCTACTTTTTTTTGTAAATAATCGTCGCGACACCACACTGTTCAATGCGAAATAGAAAGACGAAACTAAAATAACTGGCTTGCTTTCTATGCAAAACGTGTCGTTACATCTTTTGATCTTTATTTTTTCCGTCTCTTTTTTCGCAACGCGAGATAAGGAACTTCGCTCCAAAAAAATGTGTAAACTAAGTATCAGTGTCTTTTATTATGGGCGTTTATTTTAACGCGGTAACAATGTAATCTGAATTAATGATTAATCTATACTTACTAATATTATAAAGCTGAAGAGTTTGTTTGTTTGTTTGAATTCAGGAACTACTGGTTCGAATTGAAAAAATATTTTTGTGTTGGTCAGTCCATTTTTCTAGAAGGCTACTTTTTATTTTGATATTTCCACGGGATCGAGACTTACGCGAGTAAAACCGCGTGCAGCTAGTAGATAAATAAATGAATGATGAACATAATACCTAAATCAGAAATTTTTATGGCTTTCCGGGAAACTTTGATGTCACAGAATCGAACGTTAAATAGATAAACGTTGACATACTAGAATTCACAAGTAGTATGTTATACATACATATAACTATGCTTTCCGTCGTGTCTAGTCACTATAACACAAGCCTAGTTGCTTAGACTGGAGCACTCACTCACAAAATCGTTTCCATTCTTCCTCCCTCCCTCTCTATAAAAGAAAATCTTCTATCCGTGGTCTAGTCACGATAGCACAAGCCTAGCTGCTTAGGTTGGGGCACTCACACACTCAATTCCCACTCAGTAAAGGTACATATTTAATATTTATAACTATTATATCTGTCGCGTCTAGTCACTATAACAAAAGCCTAGTTGCTTAGACTGGAGCACACGCTCACTCACTCACTCAATCGTTCCCACCCTTCCTTCGAAAGAAAGAAAATTATTTAAGTCTTCTATTTCGTCACTCGTCACCATAACACAAGAATGGTCCACACTCACTCCCTCCCTACTTAAGATCAAATTAATAACACTATATATTATTAAACAATATGAAACAAACATGCGACGCGTGATGTTTACCGTACGCATGCGAGTGTGACAGCCCTGAACTTGGGCACTGGCCGAGCCAGTATAGACCGGTTTCTCTCCGTACGTGACGTGCCGCCAGTGCCCACGCACACATACGCATTAAGCTTGTAGTAGTGGACTTGTCAGAGAGCCTTGTATGACACATTAGTCTCTGGTTGTATTATTTACTCATGTGCTACTACATAATTATTTTAATGTAATTATTTATTTAAATATTATGTGACTGGAAAATTATTTCTTAATGATGCCAAAGAAGTATAACTTCTCACGCGCGTACATAAGTACACGCACCCAATTTTTTTAGTTATTAATGGTCTCGAATAATGGTCAATGTTTGATCGAAACACACAATGTTTGATCGAAACACACAATAAACTGAACAGTATGTTTGTTACAGGACTCTTGCTTTAGTAAAGCAAGAGTCCTGTCCTTTTTAGACAAGATTACTTCCCATTATGATAACGCCAATCGAAAGTCCTTTTTAGGGTTCCGTACTCAAAGGGTAGAAACGGGACCCTATTACTTAGACTTCGCTGTCCGTCCGTCTGTCTGTCACCAGGATCAGCTTCACTGTTATACAGAATACGGGGTAGTTCCAATAGCTATCTGTCACTTTTTGTCCACAGATTAGACAATGACATTGTTAGGCATTGGAATAATATGCACAATTCCAAAGCTAATTTTTGTTTATATTGGTAGTTCTATTTTATGTTTTTATTTTATCTTTAATTTCTGTGTTAGTTTTAAGTTTTTAAATATTGTATGGATTTTGATGTCTGATAAATAAACATATAGGTATTATTATTATTAAGTATAACTAGAGAGTTAACATTTTCACAGCTTATGTATTTCTGTTGTTATTGTATAAAATATAGGCCAATGAAAAGTCACGTGATTTTGCGTTAGAGAAAATAAAAATGGTAGACAAGCTTCATCTTATAATGTCAATTTCATACAATGCTTAGGTCAATTTCATACAAAAATATATCTCGATTGGCGATATCGCTAATAGAAAGTAATCTTGTCTATGGGGCTTAGAAAAACACATAGCTACTTTATCTGCCGTATTCAAATCGTTTGATAAAAAAATTACAGTTATTAATTTGCTCTTTAAGGCTTTTAATTCATTCGAAATCAAGTCCATGGCTATGTATCATACATTTAAAAAGAATAAACAAAAACAAGCCCAAATCAAACTAACATTTAACTACTTTTACGAAATATCTTGATAAATATGCATAGACGCCAAGAATCCGGTTCCTTAATTGCTTTGCTTAGCAATATGTATTGTTGATAATTTCAATATTTATTCATGCATCCTTGGCCTAATGTTAGCATGTGATAATGATAAACATATAGGTGTTAGATTAACATGTTGGGTGCAGCTGATGGGTACATTTTATAAACTGCTCATGGACCATTTTCTGCGTTGCGTCGATGATCCTAACATCACTACATAGTATAAAATAAAGTCACTTTTCGCCGTCCCATGTCCCTATGTCCCTTTGTATGCTTAGATCTTTAAAACCACGGATTTTGATGCGGTTTTAGGTAGAGTGATTCAAGAGGAAGGTTTACATGTATAATACATGCACAATATAGCCGTGCGAAGCCGGAGCGGGTCGCTAGTATATTATAAACTAGTGATGCGAAAGTTTGCCTATTTATTTATTTGTATGTCGCTCTTCACGTTCAAACGGCTGGGCCGATTTGGATGAATAATAAGAATAATCGGCAAGGTGGTAGTTTCGGGGATGGAAAAGGACATAGGGTTATTTTGATTTCAAAATTCCTGCGGGATCGGGACTTGCGCGGGTGAAACAGCGGGCCACAGCTAGTAATATATAAAAGAGTCACACAAAATCTCTCAAACTGCAAGGGCTTTTAGGACGTAGGGGAGCACTGAGGGGTTCCATTTAGGACGTAGGGGAGAACTGAGGGGTTCCATTTAGGACGTAGGGGAGAACTGAGGGCTTGCATGAGATTGTTTAAACTAGTATTTTAAATTAAATTCTATTTCAATAACCGCAAGGTAGATAGTATTATTAAATCAGTTTGGCACTTTGACAGTAGTTTTAATCATGTTTTTAAGACCTTATACATGATTAAACCTATTCCTGGATACTGAAAGGCTACTTATCTTAAGTGGCGATTAAATTATCATTTAAGTGTATGTTTGAATAAGATAGCACCGTCGTAAATACTTTGGGGACCCCTAAATATTTGAGAGTCGTTTGAGTATTCGGTCTTTAATCAATTTATTTTTTGTTGTGCAGGGAGAAGACTCTAATGCGGGCAAAACCGATGGATAAAGCAAGGGTATAAACATTATGTCTGTGTGTACGTACTTACCTATAGGTATAGTAAAGATATTTATGGATCGTCAAAGACTTGTATAGTGTTTCCGGTCGTTTCTGACAGTCGTAGTCGCCGGTAAAGGCAAAGGGACTGTGCATTTTGTATTATACATGAGTGGAGTATGGTGTACTTTGGCTTTGTATTTAGGAAAGTTAGAGACTTAGGTTTAATCGTTACTGACTCTTTCACTCATTCTGTAATCGGTCACTAATAATTGCGGACCGTGGTCTTCATTGGGTGATCTGCATATGGATCCCTCCAACGGCTTCTATTCATCGTATCTCTTGCAATGTTATGGGTCCTGGCAGTTCATAAGTCCTTAATCTTATCAGTCCACGATCATCCTTAAGCGTGTTTTCCATCTGTGCTCCCAACCACGATGAGATTCTCCAGGTTCACATCGTCCTTCCGTATTCCGTGACCAAAATAAGCAAGTATGCGTTAGTGGTAAATTGTGGAAAAGCGCGTCTTCACTTTTTTTGAGGCAGGGAGACACACAGGTATAGGTGATTTTTCGAGTCACAGAGCAAAACATGCTTTGTGACTCGAAAAATCACCTACAGCGCTGCGGCAGAATTGCGTTGCTGCAGTTTTTGCTGAGGTATAGCTCTTACAGATGGTGGCACGGCACACGGCTCTTTGGACAATTCTTCTCTCTTCTTCAGCAGCATGTATTAACCCATTGCAGGGCATATGTCTCTCCAACGTCTCTCCACAACGTCCTATCACCGGTCTTTCTGACTATTTAGCTGGTGGTCTGCCCACACTTCTCTTCCCGATTCTTGGTCTCCATTCGAGAACAGCTTTGCTCCACCTTCCGTCTCCCACGCCCTTTTAAATTTAGCGACGCGGTACCCTACGTCCATTACTTTGGTGCATTGTCGAATAATAGTGTTGTACACTTTGACACTTGGACAATTACTGTGTTTAAATATCTATTCTTTGGTTTATGTTACCTTTGTTTCATGTATGTGTTTGTTTGTCGTGTGCATTTGTTCTAAATAAATATATCTATTTCTCACTGTGAGTTATGAGAATCATGAGTGACAATGAAGTTTAAAATGTAGCTTGCCTAAAATAAGTTAAGATTAAAAAGATAGCGTTTTCTAAAGCAGTATTTTAAACCGAATAAAGCACAAACATCTAAAGATCCGAAACGAGTCACAAATAACTCAAGTTCATCTTAAGTTTTATAACTTCTATATTATTACAGATGCGATATTATAAAATTAATGAAAAGCTTAGAATTGATTAAAACTATTCAAAAATAATATCTTTTTAACATTCTTTGAGTAGACTTTATAGTCTATTTTATTGTCAGATTAGTTTGTAGGCGCATTTTATTTATAATTTGTTGAGGCTAAGGGTCAAAGTTTGGACATGGTTGAGACAAGCTAGACGTATAACTATGAGAATTTAAATGTATGAAGAAACAGAATAGTTGAATATGAAGTTGAAAAACAAAGAGATTTTAAATAAAAAATGTATAGAGGGAACATCTAAATGAATTAATATAACACTCGCTTTCAAATCCTACTAATATTTTAAATTGATAATTTTATATAAAGCTCGTAACGCAAAAACTACTGAACCGATTGCAATTAAACTTGGTATGTATGTATATAGCTGGATTCTTGGAATAACACAGACTACTTTTTAGTATATTCCGAAGGTATCGTAAGTAACGCGCTACAATACAACGATAAAATAAAACAACGCCCTTTAGTAAGACAACAAGGACTTAAACTAATTTAATTTTCAAAGATGTGAACACAAATACTTGGGAAAGCGTGCTACATCTTAGACCGCATCGTCACTTACCATTAAGTGGCCATACGCTGACCTATATAGGTACTATAAACAAAATAGGCTACTTTAAAAGTGGGGAAAATCGATATTAATCCTCATATCCCCAAGGCGAAAGGATTTACGCGGATAAAATTATTGCGCGGCGCAGCTAGTGCCATGAATGATACCATCAAAAGTCAATGTCAAAATTTCTTTATTCATTTGAAAACATGAAATCACATTAAAACGTCTTAAAAACTAAGTTAGGATGTGTGCTTCGGAACGCGCCCACCAATGAGAAGAATGCACAAGAAGCTAATGGTTTTTTTTTGTGAACATGCTCACAAAGGTCAAGATTACAAATACTTTTAAAGGTATTTTCGAAACGGAGCAATTAAAGTCATGTCTCTGGGTTCTTACCATCAAATCGAGGCGTTACACTAAGAGTTGAATATGTTCTCTCTATACTATTATAAATTTTGAATTTCTTCGCCTCTTACACAATCGAGTAATAACTAATGTTATTGAACGTCATAAATACAAGTTTATTTATAGTTTAGACTTTCATGAAGCAGCGTGAAATGAGTGAGGAAGTTGTTAGACGGTAAGCAATGTGTCTGACCACACTCTACTCATAATTTTCACATTTCGTTTTCACTGGGTGTCGTTAAAGTTTATCTTATGTAGGAAGTATATCATAACTTAATATCTACGTCTTACAAATATGATTAGATGACAAAGAACAATATCAATAATAATAAATAAATATTGCAGGACATTCCACACATCGCCATCTAGCCCCAAGCTAAGTAGTTAGACTTGTGTTATGGGTGCTAGACAATGGATATACTACTTAAGTATATACTTTTCTTTTGTAAAGATATACTTATAATACATAGAAACAACCAGACTACAGACAAATACCTAAGCATAAATACATGTCGGAGGCGGGAATCGAACCCGCAACCCTGTGTTTGGCAGCCCGGCATTGCGACCATTGTGCCGACTGGGTCGTCAAATATATTTTAATAGAAATTTGGAAAACATTATAGATGGGACGTGGTCCAACGTAGCTATAAACTGTGATAAGGCATACATTTAGTAGAAAAGCGTATGATACGTCGGATAACTGCTCTATTTTAAATATAAACAGACAGATAGACAGACAGTGAAGTCTTAGTATAAGGTGCCGTTTTTACCCTTTGGGTACAAAACCCTAAAAAGCACCGCTACTGTGAAATTGTGAAAACTCCGCAAAAGAGTTTTTTTTAAGTACATATTCCAATTTCTAATATTTCCCAACCCAACAAAAAATTCTAATTGAAGGTATTTTCTATTCCATTATATTTTATCTTCAAAACCATTCATGTTTGTTTAAAACAAACTTTGTATTCTAAATAAATAACGCAAATAGGTTCGGGCTGGTGTTTATATTATGTACGAAAGTTGACTATGACGTGTACATAGTAATTATTTTAATACATTATGTAAACGTGAAATCTTATGCATATTGTTACGTAAAAGGTAAATAGAGTGTAAGGTAGCAAAAACATTTGCATTGCATTAGATCAGAATTGGAGTATTTCTTGAAAATGATTTCATTTTTAACCGACTTCAAAAAAAGGACGAGGTTCTCAATTCGGTTGTATGTAATTTTTTTATATAGTCGGCTGCATAATTGCAACCCCCGGTAGAGTTCGAAAATTACTATTATTGGAATGTTTTCATTCTAATTTTTTTTTGATTAATTGATGGGTTAGAAGACTTAAAACTTCAACTAAAGCAGGTGTCTAGAATCTTGCTTGGGTTGAAAACATTCATAAAACAGCCGTTTTGGAGCTCTACAGTGGGTCTGCAATTATGCAGAATTATGCAGCCGTCCATAAGCCTGCCTACGGAATTCAACTTTAAAAAATATTTTAAAGCAATAATCTTTAAAGTTCATTAATCTATACTAATATTATAATGAGAAAAGATTTGATTGTTTGTTTGCATTGAATATGCTCCGAAACTACTGGACCGATTTTTATGAAACTCGGTATGATTCATTGGCAGTAACATGTTTCATTAACTGCTCCGACAGATGGCGCCATATTAAAAATGTATGAAGAAACCGCCGGGCGGTTGGTGCCAGCTGAGAGGATTGCTACTTTTTATTATATTATTCCCTGGATCGGGATTTACGCGGGTGAAACCGCGGAGCGCTGCTAGTATAATAAAAATATGATCACAGTCATATACTATATTGTTGATTACGTTCGGAACTCTTGACGCTTGTAGACGAAATACTTTGTTTAGTGACCTTTAAGACTAAAAATGCCACCAAAAATACCAGTTTTTGGAGCTCTACAGTGGATCTGCAATTCAGACTCCAACCGTACAATGGACGACTTTTGCTAGGGCAATGATGCTATCGCTGTTGCAAGACAAAATCAGTTGAACCTCTGAAATGATAAGAAGAACTTACCTTATGATATGTGTCCTTCTGCCAGTTCTTGATTTCGGCCATGACGTCGTTGACAAGCCTGTCCCTCACGCTCAGGTGAAGGTCGGACAGCCTTTCAGCTTCCACCATGCCGCCTTTCCAGGCTGCTTCCATTGTGCCATATTCGGGACCTGGAAATGTAGGGTACAATCAGTTATTGTAAAGTGAAACTGCTTAATGTTGGTGGATACAACGTTATATATGCTTCACTATCACTACATAGTATAAAACAAAGTCGCTTTCTCTGTCCCTATATCCCTATGTATGCTTAAATCTTTAAAACTACGCAACGTATGATGCGGTTTTTTTAATAAGAGTGATTCAAGACGAAGGTTTATATGTATAATGATACTTGTATAATATAGCCGTGCGAAGCCGGAGCAAGTCGCTAGAATATTATAAAGTTAAAGAGTTTGTTTGTTTGTTTGTTTGTTTGTTTGTTTGTTTGAACGCGCTAATCTCAAGAACTACTAGTTCGAATTGAAAAATTATTTTTGTGTTGGATAGTCCATTTATCGAGTAAGGCTTTAGGCTATATAACATCACGCTGCGACCAATAGGAGCGAAGAATCAGTGGGAACTTTGGAAAAAAACGGGGATTTTTTTTTGTCTTTGAGGGCTTCCGTTTTTTGATTAAACGCGAGGATCTCAGGAACAGCTAGATCAAATTGAAAATATAAAATATTGCTGGCACTGGAAAGGGAACAGTGGAAAGAGGGGAGGGAGGCCTTTGCCCTGCATGCGACGGAATAGGCTAAAAATAAATAAATTTGCTCATAACAATAGCAAATACTCGATGGTCACAACGCATGAACCACTTCAAAAAAAGAGGAAGTTCTCAATTCGTCGCTTATAAATATAATATTTATAGCATAAATACTCTTGTTAGCACAGATAACAAAGTAGATCCCGCTCGCGCTGTGTAAATCATCTTACTTATTATGTAAAGTTCAATATTGTTAATAGAGGTTCGTAAACACACAACTAATCAAACATTTTCTAAACGAGTCAGAAAATGAAAGTAACAAACGAAAGTGTAAGGGAAATATATAAACATTTTCATTTAACATTAATTTCTTAGTTATAATCCGTAAAATTAAACCTGTACTTCGAGTAATTACTCTTTTAAAATATTAATCAAGCTGAACACCTGAACACGATGTTTAATTCATAGCCGTCAGCCATTATTCAGTGGAAACCTGTTGGGTTGAGAGGGCTTTTTATAAATGTGGTGTAGTAAGAGTCTACGCCGACATAACCGTTCCAGTTACAGACCGTTATGCATCCACCAGAACAGTTGGCAGAAAATGTTACAGAATCTATTCTAATATTACAAAGCTGAAGAGTTTGTTTGTTTGTTTGAACGCCCTAATCTCAGGAATATAGGCTATTTTATATTTCGATATTCCCATGGGATCAGGAGATACGCGGGTGAAACCGCGGAGCACTGCTAGTCAACGATAAAAGAAAATTAAAGAATTTAAAGAATAATACGGTACTATAGGCGGCTGGAGATCCAAGGTGCGATCTTCTTCTTCTTTGTATCGATAGCACAAATTAAAGGGGGGAATTAATGAGGTAGGGTCAGATCTGCCCACTCCAGTGAGCTGCCAAGTCTTAGGCGTTGTTATTAGCTGGCATTAGGTCAGCCAATGTACAGTTATTAGGGTTGGAGAGACAACTGGGCCACGGGTTTTTTCACCATGTTTTCCTTTACCGTAAGAGGTATGTCAATGTCAAATATATGCAATAAACTATAAGGAAGTTTACTTCAATATGGTGGACGATCGGTTCCTATCGTCACCTTTTTCAGTAGCGTAGCTATCGTAGGACAAGGTGGTGCAGTGCACTGGGGCCCCTGAGCGCAGGAGACCCTCTAACCTCAGCTTTGAAAAGAGAGGAGCATAAAAGAAAAAGAGAAAAAAAATCTTGTGAGCAGGGTCGAGCCTGCTCATCATTTTTTTAACCTTAATGTTCTATCAATACGAATGGGTCTCAAAATGCACCGCGCATTTTTGAAAAGTCAAAAGACAATACGTTTTGTTAAATATCCCGTTTCCGAGACGCTTTAGAGGTTCGCTATGAAGGTATTATTTGTTCACTGTAATGCCGTATATCCATTGCCATGGGTCTCTAAATGCATAGCGCAAATAAAAACACTATGCCAAGCTCCCATACTAAATGTCCCCTTTGAAGACCAATTTATGTTCAAGCAACGGATATGAGGCAGAGCCCAATTGTTTCCCTATGCACCGGGGCCCTTGTTCACCTAGCTACGCCACTGCTTTTCACATAAGTTTTTCATACAAGTAGTGGAATATAATTAAAGATTAAACGAACTTACCCAAGTGAAGTTCTATCATAATTATACGAATGCTTCGTCCGAAAAGATTGGTACCTAGAATATAAATAAGAAAATTCACACATGTAGTAACGCATAGGTGCTACCACTCGATGCACTAAGTTGAGAGTAGAATGTGGGTTATACATTCTATTTTTTTTTTTTTTTTGAGGGTATTTCTCTTTCATCCATCTCTCCGGCTCAGTGTCGCCCGGCTTTCATTAGTTTAGAGTGATCAAACAATAAGATGTTTCCAAAACTGTTTGGGTTCAGGGAGGGAGGGTGGTACCAATCTTTTCGGACGAAGCATTCGTATAATTATGATAGAACTTCACTTGGGTAAGTTCGTTTAATCTTTAATTATACTTCATGCTTCGTCCTCAAGATTGGTACCTAGAATATAAATAAGAAAATTCACACATGTAGACTTTGAGAGCTTTTTGGAAACATCTTTATTTATAAGGTAGTTTGTAAATTAATAATAATGTATTTTTTGTTAATCAACAAATAGTTTATTTTGGTAATTGTTTACTAATCCACAATAATACCAAATTATCAACAATGTGTGTAGAAATTTTTAACTTATTGATTACACTGATTATAATTAATTATTACTTGTTTTAAAAATTAATCAAATTTTTAAAGATTAGCAACAGCCCTCGCCAGTGCCCCGTCGTCTGTGATTGCAATACGCCTGTTATAAAACCTTGCGAACGTGGCGGAGTTATTGCTCCAGCCAGCGGTCTGACGTATCTGGTCAATGCTGACGCCCTGCTGCAGAGCACGAGACGTCGAGGCATGGCGAGTGCTGTGCGCTGAAAAAATGGAGACGTCAATTCCGGCATCTTTGAGTGTGGATTTTATCCAGCGACTTAATGTTTGAGTCGTAACGGCTTTGTATGGCTTTTTGAAGCTTATAAAAAGTTGATTAGTTTTACGAATGGTTTTTGTTTTATTCAAGTAAAAGGTAATAGTTTTTGCGGGACAGATCTCGACACTTTCTTCGAAATTTGGTAAATGTAGGATTGGTTGTTTAGATCCTATCCGTGAGGTTTTGATTAGTTCGGGGATTTTTATTGTAATATGTGTAGGAAAGGTCTCAATATTCTTAATATCAATCATGGATAATGTTTGAACTCTATGTGCCGTTACGAGTGCAAGTAAGGTACAACATTTCCTAGAAAGTCTCTCAAGCGAAAGTTCTTCACTGTTGTGCCACGTAGCCAACAGTTGGAGGACTTGACTAGGGTCCCACGTGACATTATATTTAGGCGTTGGGGGTCTGAGCCTAAACACTCCTTTAAAAAACCGTTGGATACAGTCATCCTCCGAGACTGTAGATCCCAATATTAAGGCTAAAGCCGATCTACAGCTGTTTAAAGAACCGTATTGCGCGCCTTTATCAAATATTGTGGTTAGAAACTCAATTACTCTGGGAATTGGCGCCTCGTACATGTTAATGCAATTCTGGGAGCAGAAGTCGTACCATTTTCTAAAGTAAGTATCATATTGCCTTAGTGAGCTACGTGATAAAGAAGCCAACATAATTTCTATGGAAGATTGCGGAACCTTTCTTTGCAGTAGTGCTGCCCTGATAATATCCCTGCCACCAGGGTAAGGTTGCGTTGGATGTTGTGGCTGGAATGAGAAATTAACGCATGATTATTGGGCGTAAAGGTTACGCAGTCCGATATTAATAGTTTCTTAAAGACAGGGTACCATGGTTGTGTCGGCCAGTCTGGCACAACCATAATACCTGTCGCTTTATCTAATATAATTTTTCTGAGGGTTTTAAGTATTATAGCGAAGGGGGGAAAGGCATAGAATAAATGGCTTGACCATCTTATAGTGAATGCATTTACAGAGAATGCATCTGGGTCTCTATGCCAAGACACGTATGTATCACACTTCTTATTTAGCCTGCTGGCAAATAGGTCAATCGTAGGTTTGCCGAATTTTTCCACAATGGTTTTGTATGCAGAGTCTGACAGCTCCCATTCGATGTCCGGGTGAGAGCGTCTAGACTCCGCATCCGCAATTTGATTATCAGCCGATTTTATATAACAGGCAAATATAAATATTTTCTTGGATTCACACCATTGCCAAATATTCCTACTGATACTAGTAAGATGAGGATACTGAATTCCGCCCATCCGATTAATATAAGCGATGGCAGTTGAATTGTCAATTCGTAGTAATATTTGGCAATTAGAGTAATCTTTTGCAAATATTTTTAGCGCAAAGAAAGCCGCTAGTAATTCTAGAACGTTGATGTGCTGCCGTCGTTCGTCCTGCGACCACTGGCCACTAGCAGTCTGACCCTCGCAGGCCACGCCCCACCCCGTCGTTGAGGCGTCAGAATATATTTCGACGGCATAAGAATCATTCCTAATTCTATGAGAAGGATTTTCCAAGGCCTTTAGCCACCATCGAAGGTCTGGCAATAATGAACGAGGTATGTTCATCAACTTCTCATAGTTATCATCGGCTTTAAGGTTGAGATATTTACATCGTTCTAGTTCTTTCGTATATAGCAGCCCGTACTCTACGGCTGGGCATGCGGAAGTGAGCAACCCAAGCAGACGAGCAAAACGCCTAATCGTACAACGTTGGAGTTGTGTAAACTTTTGAATTTCTTCAGTTACTTTTAATTGTTTGTCTGTTGGTAAGCAAACGGTCATAGAATGAGAATTAATAATGTAGCCAAGAAACTTACACGTCGTGGATGGTACTAAAACGCTTTTGTCAAAATTAATTTTAAACCCAAGTGCTAATAACAGCTTTTTCGTTGTGTTTATATTTTCAATACATTCACTATAAGATTGGCCTAGCAATAATTGGTCGTCAAGGTACACTGTCGACAAATAACCGCAAAGTCGCAATAATTTTGCCACAGGTTTCATAATTTTAGTAAAGACATATGGGGCGGTATTCAACCCAAATGGTAAAACGTTAAATTGATAGATTTTACCCGCCCATTGAAATCTTAAGTATTTTTTCGACTCATTATGAATTTTTAACAAAAAATAAGCGTCTTTTAGGTCCATCGTAGACATGTAACAATCTTTGGTTAACAACTTAATTGCTGTACGCAAGTCTTCTATTTTAAAATGGTCAGTTTCAATAAATTTATTAAGGTTTTTCAAGTTTAAAATTAATCGAAATTTGCCATTAGGTTTGGGTCGTAAGAAAATACTGGACAAAAATTGTTCTTCATGTGTTTCACATTCAGAAATTGCGCCGATATTAAGTAAATCGCGTATGGCGTTGTCGAAATGAATTTGCTCTGACTTTTTAGGTACAGGGGGATCAGGTATGTGGTTTTGAACAACCGGCTTTGAAAACTCAATTTTATATCCTTTTATCCAATTAAGGATTGTACGGTCTTTTGTGATAAGGGCCCATTGTTTATAGAAGAGAGACAGCTGACCCGCATATCTTACCGTGTCTACCGGCGGCGGGTTGTCCTCGACTGATGCGGCGATCTCTTCGATGACATCGAAGGCGGCTCGCGCTGAGAAGTCTCTCGACTCCTCGGTGGACCCGGCTGCCGGCGAGCTGGGGCCGGGTATTTCCAGTTTTTTGATGGCTGTGGTTTCATTGCCGGAGGGAAGCTTTTCTTAGCAGCTTTCGTAGGAGCTCTTAGATCCAAGACGGATTTGTTAACAGCTTTTGCAGCTTTTAGAGCTTCTGAGAGGTTGTCACCGAATAAGTGCTTGTCTATTTTGGTTTGTGTTAGGTGGTCCTTCATTTCTTTTTTGACTGAGAAGAGGGTAAAGTTTCGTCTGGTCAGTGATTCTTTATGTTGTATGTCGCACAAAAGACGACCCATGTCCATTAGTTTTTGAAGAAGATCATGGTTTTTTTCCTTTTGATTTAATTGTTCTGTAATAGTGTTAGCTACGCAGGATATAACTGTTGCCAGTTGTTTTTGTTTAGCATGTATTATTCTATCTCTTTTGATAATATTTTCTGGTAAAGCTGCGCGAATTTCATCATTAAGGATCGGTGCTCCTGTATGGACACAATTTTCAGGTGTTAGGTACTTTTTTTCTAATTCTTTACGTAGGTCCTTGTCTATACCGGTGACGGCGAAATGTTCAAATCGGCCAGCGATTTCTTTGTGAACGGAGGGGCCGTATTCAATTTTGGCTGCTGGATCTTCACCTAAAATTTCCAATGTGGCGCTGTCCAGAGCGTCGACAAATTCTATCGTTGCAGCTTGAGCAGCAGCGGCGGTCGCTTCATCATGCGACGATGCAGGTGCCGGGTCACAGGCCCCGGCGGTTGCGGGGGGCTGTGTCGGCGGCGGGGGCGTGGGGCCCGGGGAGGTCTCGCGCTCGTGTTCGTCAGCGTCGAGGATCTCGCGAAGATCATCGTCAATCGTTGCTTCGCGAGTGTCCGACACCGTGGGCGTGGGTTCTCCTAGGAACGAGAACACACTTAGATAAGTTCTGTGTGTCACAACCACTGTGATTCTAAAGAATCTGATAATAGTTATGTATCTAATTTGTATAGAAAAGTTAAGAGCGTAGGCCGCAAGTTAGAGCGTAGGCCGCAAGTTAATATTTCCAGAAAATGAAACGCAAGCGAACTTTAATATCGCTCTCTTTTCAGTAAAGCGCAAGTATGCACTGGACTATGTGTAGGTATATTGCAATTACTTGTATTTATCGGTAAGGTAGAATTCCCACAGAATAAAACGCAAACCGATATTGATAAAACGTGACGAGACAGCCTCGCAGGCTTCCCTATACGTTTATAATGCATAATGTTACATCACTTCAATTTTAAATTACTTGTATTTTATCGGTAAGGTAGAATTCCCACAGAATAAAACGCAAACCGATATTAAAAAACGTGGCGAGACAGCCTCGCAGGCTTCCCTGTACGTTTATAATAAGTAATTAAAAAACCCAGTTTTTTTCCGTTAAAGAAAATTAGGTAGGTAGGTAGCTAACAAAATTGCGTAATGCATATGTATAACATTTATGTAAGTACCTCTTGTTTCTGGATCCTGCGCATCAGGTGAGGGTTCTCGCGACGACGATGACGACGAACTGATGATTCTCGACCGATGTCGTTTCCTCGCGTTGCATTTTTTACGAACTTGTCGCTCCAGTAATTTTATTTTTCTGCAAATTGACTCCAAGTCCGGGGAGTCAGAACGCTTTCTCTTTGGCATTTTATAAAAAAAGATTTAATCACTAGAAATAATTTTTCGAAAAATGATTTTTGAATATAAATTTCCGCAACTCGAGTGGTCGGGCACTAAAAAGCGAATGAAAGCCGGGCGACACTGAGCCGGAGAGATGGATGAAAGAGAAATACCCTCAAAAAAAAAAAAAAAATAGAATGTATAACCCACATTCTACTCTCAACTTAGTGCATCGAGTGGTAGCACCTATGCGTTACTACATGTGTGAATTTTCTTATTTATATTCTAGGTACCAATCTTGAGGACGAAGCATGAAGTATAATTGCTTGATGATCTCAAATTGGATAGTAGAAGTACTTAAAACTACTCAATCAGTGTTAGACTCATCAACGAAGTTCAGAACAATAAAAAATAATGTTTTGTAAACTAAACTCAATGTAATTGTCCAAAATTACACGTTCGAAAGCAATACAATTAACAGGTCCAGTGTGCAAGAGGTAAGAACAGTGCAATAAATAAACCAGTCTCATCAGACAACCAAAGGTTGGGCCTGTTTTCGCAAGTACGTTTCATAACATTACCGAATTAAAACCACTTGTTACCGTGATGTAATACAAACATAGTCGATACACCATTATGATTCTGACTACGCGAATAACGACACTTTCGATTTAAAAATCGAATATGTTACGAGTACGTCAAGTGCTTGCGCATGCGCCGATCCTGAATCGAATAATTTAGGGCGCGTGATCCGAATATTTGACAGTCGATTAATCGATTCAGATTCCTTATGCACTTTCCATTTCGTTTATTTTTTAATTCAGTTTACATTGCAATTGCATAAGGTGAAAATTGCATCTTCAGTGATGCGTTCTTCGCGGAATATGTTAACATAATCACTAGCGTAACGTGTGATAAGGAAATTAAACAGCTCTGTAACATGAGTCTGCACAAATTAACATAACTATTTCAGAAAGAAAGTGCAAGATAAGTTTATTCAGACTGTATTCGACACCTACATCTAGTTCTTACTATTTCTATACTAATATTATAAAGCTGAAGGGTTTGTTTGTTTGTTTGAACGCGCTAATCTCAGGAACTCGAATTGAAAAATTATTTTTGTGTTGGATAGTCCATTTATCGAGGAAGGCTTTAGTCTACTTTTTATTTTGATATTCCCACGGGATCGGGACTTACGTGGGTGAAACCGCAGGGCGCAGCTATTACATGTACACTTTTAAAATACTTTTAGATTAGATTTTTCATTTCTCTTGACTCATTATAAATATTTTTGAGAAAAATAAATTATTTTCATTTCTTATCAGATTAAAATAAAGTAGCATTTGATATAATTTGAACACATGTAACGATAAATGTAATTAGGAGTGTAACTAATGTCGTAACCAATTTTAAAGATATTATAAACGCTCCCGTGTCATAATTAGAGGCATTGCATACTGTAGACTTTATATCGGCGAAAATTTTAGTATATGAAACGGTAACCGATTATCTTCAAACGACAACAGTTATAAATAAATAAATATTGCAGGACATTCCACACATCGCCATCTAGCCCCCAAGCTAAGTAACTAGACTGTTATGGGTGCTAGACAACGGATATACTACTCATATACCTTTCTTTTATAAATATCACTACATAGTATAAAATAAAGTCACTTTTTGCCGTCCCTATGTATGCTTAGATCTTTAAAACTACGCAACGGATTTTGATGCGGTTTTTTTAATAGATAGAGTGATTAAACCGGAAGGTTTCTAGATATAATAAATGCATAATACAGCCGTGCGAAGCCGAGGCGGGTCGCTAGTATACTTATAATACATAGAAACAACCAGAGTCCAGACCACAGATAAATATATCTAAGCATATATACTTGTCTGAGGTGGGGACCGAACCCCCAACCCTGTGTTTGGCAGTCTGGCATGGTGACCATTGTGCCAACTGGGTCGTCAGTTGCCGAAGTATCGGCCGATACAAAACTCTGTAATCTGTAAAAGCTCTTAATAAACGTTAGATAACTTAAAGATAAAAGTCGCCAGGTCTGAATACAATATCTGATAAACGAAGGGTATTATCAGTGTTTTCATCGGCATATTATTTAGGTATTGGAGTCAGGGTCATGGCCTAGATATACGTAGGTACTGCTTAATGATCATTATGAAGAGATTGAAAACATTCAACATTTTTGAATTTGAAGTTGAAAATATGACTTAAGGTGAAAGGGTACCGGCGCTCTCTCCATACAAACGAAGTCGACTGTTTCCTCCCTGGATAATGACACTAGCACAAATATTTTTGTGCCATAAAACCCATAACTGCCATGACTATACCTCTATGTTTTGGTTTTTTCATTTTCTAATTATCATAGAATATAAGATTTAAAAAAAAAAAACAAAAAAAAACAGTGGCATGGTCATGGCAGTTATAAGTTTTATGCAACAAATTTTTTGCTCAAGTGCCATTATCCACGGAGAAAAGAGTCGACTACGTTTGTATGGAGAGAGCGCCCGGTACCCTTACCTCTTAAGGTAAGGGTACCGGGCGACTTACAGATGTACATATTTATTAGTTTTTAGGGTTTAGTTTGTAAGTTCAGTTTCTTGTATCTGTTTTGCTCAGAATATGACTGAATAGTCAGAGAATGAATAGTCCGAATAGTCCGTTCTCTAGCACTCATAACACAAGTCTAGTTACTTAGCTTGGGGTTAGAAGGCGATGTGTACAATGTCCTACAATATTTATTTATTTTTTATGTATTAAATGGTACAGGGAAGACCCCAATTCCCCCACCCCGACATCCAATAAAATGCCCCAAGCACTAAAGCGTATCAATATAAACATTTGCCATTTCAATGCGACATTTTAAGTCTCTAGGAACCATTTCATCTTCGAGACCCCGTTCGAAGCCATCGTTCTTAGAAACATCAGTGTGAACCAAAGTGTAAACAATAAAACTGGTCGTTTGTCCGTTTGTATATGCTTTCTTCGAATATCTACAAATACCTTCGAGTTAGTAAAAGCTTTAGCGTTAGACTGGCCGATCCAGTTGCGTCACACGTCTTCGAGATGCACCGAACCCTGGACAGGGTTCACACTTTTAACTTTCACCCTAATATTAAAATGTTGGTTATCAAACTCAGCATGCTTTTAAATAATGAAATTCTTACCTTATACAGGACTAGCGACCGGGCATGACATCGGACCGGACGGACGGACCGGACATGCATAATATAGCCGGCTTCGCACGGCTATACTATGCATGTATTATACATATAAACCTTCCTCTTGAATCACTCTATCTATTAAAAAACCGCATCAAAATCCGTTGCGTAGTTTTAAAGATATAAGCATACAAAGGGATATAGGGACAGAGAAAGCGACTTTGTTTTATACTATGTAGTGATTATTGGTAACTTATTAGCAAGCGGTTGAGGGTCACTCCTGTGCACCTAAACAAACAACTTTTGTTCTACGACTTTTGGTAATTCGATCATATTTTGAAAAATTTGAGGTTATGTTTACCTGAAAATCAGCTGTCCCTTACACGAAGAGGTCATTGACCTTAAGATTATACTTATTTTTTTAACTTAAAAAAAGAGGAGGTTCTCAATTCGTTGCGTATAATTTTTTTTAATGTATGTTCGTCGATTACTCGAAAATGTCTGGACCGATTTGGATTTTTTTTTGAAAAGGGATAACTCATGATGTGTTTATCTAATGTTTTAAATCTGAGTGACCTTTGTTTTAAAAAATCTGCAGATTTTCGAATTAACCAACTTCAAAGTTTGAATTTCTAAAAGACATAGAACAAAAGTTGTATGTTTAGGTGCACAGAAGTGGCCATCAACCGCTTGTTAATATAGTTACTAATAACCAGCCCTGTATAACTCTAGCAACTGTTAATTTAAAGCTACGAGTTTGAAGAAAGGATGTTCCAGCTTTAATGGGCGACATATTATGTAGAGTATTGTAGAGCGTTTCGGTTATCAGACAATGCTATCAGAGTTAGGAGGACTATTCTTCCTACTGCTTACTACGGCATACATGACAGTATTGAATACAGTACGATTTAAGAGACGATCCGCAGCAATATTTGCTCAGCATTAGTTATAAACAAAAATATATTAAACAGCAATCTCGTAGCACTTTACAGATTTATTTTAAGCAGAAGACAGCCCTATGGAGTCCGGTTAGTGCAAACAAACCTATTCTTACTTCCTAGTATTGAACTGGTATCGACGATGACTTGTTAGTAAAATATTCTTAACGTTTCTACTATTTTAATTCCTATTCGATAACTAAATTTCACATTAAAGTGAAAGGGCCTATTCCTTAGCAAAACTTTGATATCAAGTTTAAGGTCTTTAGATTAGGGTTTTTTTTTTCAAACTAGTTCCGGATGGATATAAATATATGGCTCTCTCTGGTTGTTGGTGGTCAAAATTCTTTACGAACAAAACTGCCAATTTTAGACAACAAAATTCGCTATTTTAAAATACTATAATAGCTACACTATACATTTCCGGAAAACAGCAAGAATCAGCTGATGCGTTTCAAAATTTTGGTGATGCATTTTTCCTTGGAAAGAAACTATAATGTTTATTTATTTGTTTGTTGAGATCAAGTTTGGCGGCTTTGTCACGTTTTTACCTAGTAAATGTTAAATGTCTTACCTAGTGAGTGGATAATTAGAAAATGATAGTGAAACCGAAGTGGTTGAGCCAAGTAAAGATACACAATGGTGATCTGCCGACGATAGCTTAAATCGACTGTGGGTAGTTTCTAGGGTCAAGTCAAAGGTTGCGACCCAAAATGGTTGGTTGCCTTTCATAAGAGTTGATGGGTACTTTTATTTTGCTTTTTAGGTGCAGTATTTAAATATTTACTAGTGATTAGCGGCATCAAAACTAGCCTAGCTCAGTCGCAAAACGTCCCTTTTTGGACTTTATGAGTTCTTTTGAAGTTTATAATAAAACTAATATTCATAAAGAAATTGTAAACCCCATATACATAAAATATTTGTATGTAAATAAATCACCCTTATAAAAGTATTTTTTATTTAAAACTTACAAAATCCAAATAGGTTCTTTTTGCAAAGTGGTCATTTTGCAACTGAGCCTATAGAGGTCTATAAAAATTTAAAAATATTTTTTTTTATATCCGACTGATAGATTTAGAGATAACCGTGTTCAGACTGCTATAGAAAAACAAGTCCAAAACGGGTCATTTCGCAAAAGGAACATTTTGCCCTATAACTTTCCTTAAGAATTGGGCTATCAAATTCAAAAATAATGTTTCAAAACCTACTGATAGTTCCAGAGATTAGCTTGTTCAAAAACAAACAATCGCTTCAGCTTGATTTCCATAAAAAACTGAACAAAGATAGCAGTGTGCTAATTACGTTGATATCATCAATGGATACCGGCAGATACCTACATACTTATCTTTATGTGAATTGTTAATTAATTTCCAACCTCTGTTTCAACAGAAATACTAAATAATTGGCCTCAAAAGTTAACGGTTTAATGGCTATGAATAGTCCAATAATATTAATTTGTCTATTGAATACTTAACGATTGTATTCTGAATGGATTTGATTATGTTGTAAAGTGTTTTGTTCGTCGCAAAGCTGTTTAGTTTGACCTTACGACGCAAATAGGATTTGACTCCTATTTGTGTTTCAATCAAAAAGCTTTATCGCTTATAATAGTTAGGGAGCTGCCCATATGATTTAAGTACCCGTGTTAGTGCCGTCTACTTGGTATAAAATATCATTGTTGGTAGTGCTCCAAGTTGCCTAGTTTTCTAATTTCTTCAGGTCAAAGTTCAGGAGGTGGTCGTTTCAAATGGGCAGCTCTTTAACTATAACTAAAACTGTTAACTGCATAGAAAAGGATTGCTATATGTTGATTGTGTCAACAGTTTGTAGGTGAAACATTTTCCTACATTTTCGTTTAAAGATTGAAACTTTGTGTTTTCTAAGCTTATACAACCTTAAGTCAAAAATTACTTTTTGCTTTCCTGTTATCTATAACATGTTAGAGTTATTTTCTAATGATATTATATTGTATTTACGTGTTTCATACGCATAGAATGTAATAAGTAAGATGTGTGGGCCTCGTTTCCAGGAACCTTCCTCGAGTAGAATCTCCATTCCCACGCACCATTGTCGCATAATGACAATCATTATATTTATGCATTCGCGCTGAATTCCGATATAAAGCGCAAAACAATTGTACGTTTCTTATGAATTTGAAAATGTACGTATCATTTAATTGTAAAAGAATGAGTGAATGGAATTGATTAACTCATTACTTCGAGTATTCGTTTGCGTCTATAACTAGACAATTTAAGACTCCTCGGCTCCTTTGGTGCCTAAATGGCTCCTTTGGTGCCTAAATAGCCCTATGCGCGATCGCATAGCTTGGTCATAGTCCGAGCAGGTGGAAGTAGTTGGTGGGTTAGTAGCAGTATCGCTTGTTATACTCATTTGTCGGTAAGAGAGGCAAACTAGGCCTGATCGTTGTGTTCCTTACCCTCCCACGAGCGAGGTCTTCCTAGTTGCTGTGATCTATTGTTGTTATTGTAGTATAGTATCCTTAAAACGCAGTAAGGGCCTCTGAACAGTTCTTTTTGCTTGCGCTATAATACGAGTATTATTTACAAAGGCGTTGAATAATAAGATTGTTATTGTGATCCACCATTATAGATAAGGTTTCACTTTAAACTAAGTAGGTACTTCAAAAGTAGAAGCACGAAAGAAATGAGTTTTTACTTTCGACGTAAAACAAGCTCGCGATGTCTACTTTCAGAAAAATAAGTGTTGGCTTCGTTTAGCGCGCGTAACATAATGATTTCAATTTTGTAAGAATATCTTTAGATTTCTTAGCCCAGGTTTGCAAACTCGTCTGCTCCTTTTTTTACCAGTGCCAGGAACCCAATACATAATCGGTAGTCCACCTGTAGTTACCAGGCTTCCAGAACGAATAAGATGTGGCAGTTATGAAATAGCTTATTATGCGTCTTACCTTTTTCTATTAAATCGTTCCATTTCTTAGCCCAGCCTCGCAAACTCTTCGCGTATGTCTTCTCAATATCAGCCCGTTCCTGTACCAGCGCCTGTAGTTCGCTACACAGTCTATGCCCTTCGTCAATCCGTCTGGTCGTCCGCTTGTAGTTACCAGGCTCCCAGAACGAATCGGATGTGACTGAGAGCAAAGCTTGCTCGTCGCTGTGATGCGACATTTTGGCGGTGCGGCACTCACACACCGCCCCTCTGAAACAATACACAATAAGAGATAAGTCGAAAAGTCTTAGATTGGAAACCACGAACGATGGACGGACGACTTAATTAAGGTCGCGGGAAGTCTTTGGACGCAGAAAGCTTACGACCGATCGCTCTAGAAGTCTTTGGGGAAGGGCTATGTTCAGCAGTGGACGTCTTGTAGCTGTTATGATGATGAGGTAGGTATATTAATTTTTTACCACATTGCCTTATGAAACCATTGCTTCACTACTACTAGTAAGTTCTTTATACATACTACGGGGATTGTGGTAAGTTAACAAAAATTTCTATCTAAAAATATTTGTAGGACAACCTTGTAAAGTCATAGTTCCTCTTCCTCATCAAACTCAGTGTCTTCCTTTCCATAGTCTGTTGACGAAGGGAAGTTAATTAGCCAAATATTCAAAGTGCTTAGTACCATCTTACTAACATAGGTAAAGATGCTGAACACTCTAAGGCTCTGCGCAAACGGGCCAACGACCACAGCCACCCGGTGGCCAGCCACTAGCAGTTTTCATACATTTTGTTGTGGCCGCCACCGACCACCACCTACCCAATGTTTGCGCCGCGTTTTAAGAAAACTTATTTCTATCTGTGAGACCTACGCGGCTAGTCACGGCCTAGTTAATAATGTAAAAAAAGCGTATGTGTTGGGTTTGGGGTCGGTGGTGTCAGGATGGCTAAAGACCTACCAGAGATACAGCTTAACGGAACTTCATTACGTAGAGTCCAAGAGTGTAGGTACCTCGGTCACTTGATAACAGCTGATCTCAAGGACGATGTTGATGTTGACAGGGAGCGAAGGGCACTGTCGATTAGGGCTAACATGGTTGCTCGTAGATTTGCAAAATGCTCGAGGAAAGCTAAAATCACTCTTTTTAAAGCTTACTGCACCTCTTTTTATACGGGCACCTCGTGGGCTTTCTACGCAAAGAAATCATACAGTGCCCTTCGAGTCCTGTACAATAACGTGTTCAGGATGCTGTTGGGGCTGCCTCGGCGATGCAGCGCATCAGGGATGTTTGCAGAAGCACGCACTAATTGTTTTTATGCTACAATTCGCAAGAAGTGCACATCCCTGGTGCGTAGAGTCCGGGCCAGCTCAAATGGCATTCTTGCAATGATTTCAGAGAGGCTGGATTGCCCTTACATGAATCGGTGCGACCGCATTCATGTGGGTACTCCGGTGACTAGATATAGGTTTACTAATATTAGTTTTTAAGGTTTATTGTTTCTACTAACCCTTATGGATCTTTGGTCAAAATTAAAAATATATTTATTTTATTTTTTTATTTATTTAACAAAATGTATGAAAAATCGTATGAACTGCTAGTAGCTGGCCACCGGTGGTGGTTGTGGTTGGTGGCCCGTTTGCGTAGAGCCTAATAAGTTAAGTTAGTCTGTCTCATCAAGAAAACTCCGAAACTACAAGAGCTAGTCTGAAACTTCGCATAGGAGTTCCTTATAGGACTTAGGGGATGACTCAGAAAGGATTTTTAGAAATTCAAAATCTAAATGGGTCAAAAAGGCTGATAAAGTTTGTAGTCTATAAATACTAATATTATAAGGAATGATTTGATTGTTTGTTGGCATTGCATAGGCTCCGAAACTACTGGACCGATTATGATGAAACTTGGTATGAGGATGCGTTGATTCAATAACATAGGCTACTTTTTATCCCGATATTCCTATGGGATCGGGAATTACGTGGGTGAAACGGAGGGACGCTGCTATAATCTATAATATGATAAATACAGCATAACTTTGAAACCACAAATCAAGTCTGCAAATTAATTGGATATTTAGCAACATTTTTATTCAACACTAATTTATGGATATTAACTATGAAACTTTGAAAGTAGGAAGTTCGTGGTTACTTTAGAACTTGAACAAAGTTTAACTTAAAATATTCTAAGCTTGAACAAACATTTTCATTTTACTTAAATAACAAAGAAACTTGGAAGGTACCTGATACTCTATTACAGTTTGTTTAAGAAAAACTGTACCATGAACGTATCTCAGGGGAAATTAACTAAGGAGATTGAAAAAAAACCGGAATATATATAACAAAACTAGATAAATAGAACGCTTTATTGTACATAAATCTACCGATAATAATTAATATAAAAAAGTGTGTTACAAAAACGATGTAACCTCACTTATAATAAAATATAAAAAATCTATAATTTTCTTAGAGAACTTTTATGATTTTTAGTTAATATTAGCTTAAAACAAAGTCAGCATTTGGTATTCTCAAGAATAACTTGAGGGGTATTTATTGTAATCGAAATGCAATTGGAATGATATTGCAATGTAATTTGAACAATTTTATTTACGAGAATTGGACTTCAGAACTTTTAATTTTATATTATAGATTTTTTGGGTAAAATTCAGGGGTTAATCCTTATCACATGTAAATAAAAGAAATAAAGAAGTCGAAGAAATCTCTTTGCTAATTTATCTGGCACATTTAAGGTCTAAAACAACATTTTCCTTCAATTTTGAAAATTTCTTACTATCATTTGTAACGCTCATTATCATAAAACCAGATCAATAGTTGTAGAGGTTACACAGCTAAATAATGAGGCACGATTGAACTTCTTAGTGATATGGTCAAGGTTGGTTATTTGATATTTATCTATAACATGCCTTAGTAATACGTTTTGAACAGCTGATTGTAAACCGATAGTGCTATTCTATCATTATTATCATCACACGACTTTAATAGGTTGTTAAATTGATGAAACGAAAACTATTTGTCATCTACCACATAAACTACTAACTACTACTCCGCAGGCTCAGCGATTCGAAGTGGATCTTGGCCTCCGAAACGATAAAGATTTTTTTATTTTTTTTTACATCACTAAATAGTTTTATGGATGATTTTAATATAGTAAAACATGTACCTAAGCCTAAAACATAAACGATTCAAGCGGGTGACATAACATAACTTTTGTTCCAATTTATGGGATAAAAACAGATAGGTTAAGAGGAAGGGTACCGGGGGCTTTCTCCATACAAACTATTACGAACGTAGTCGACTGTTTTCTCCCTGGATAATGACACTAGAGCAAATATTTTTGGTGCATAAAACTTATAACTGCCATGACCATGCCCTTATTTTTTTTATTATTTCAATCTTAAGTTCTATGATAATTAGAAAATGATAAAAAAAACATAAAATAGGGGCATAGTCATGGCAGTTACAGGTTTTATGGCACAAAAATATTAGTGCTAGTTTCATTATCCAGGGAGGAAACAGTCGACTACGGTTGTATGGAGAGAGCGCAGGTACCCCACCTTGATATTTATTAAATTTCAATTAAAAAGGTGATCCTCTTGATCAAACAAACAAACAATCATTGATCTCAAACAACTTTTGTTCTACGACTTTTGCAAATTCGATCATTTTTTCAGAAATTTTATGGTTAGGTATGTTTACGAGAAAATCAGCTGTTCCTTACACGGATAGGTCATTAACTTTAAGATTATACTTATTTCTTTAATTTTATCTTCTGTTCTTAATCTTAAAGACCTTTGATAACAGATTTTCGAATTTATATAACACCAAATTTTTCCAAAAAAGGTTTGATTTTCTAAAAGTCGTAAAACAAAAGTACAGTTAATAAACATTCTTAGTAAGTTTAGGTGCACAGAAGTGGCCTAAACCGTTTGCTAATATGTAAAGTAGAAGCTTTACACAACGTACTGTTGTCACAATCCTTAGTTGTAAACTGTCCTCGTATCTAATCCTATAAACCCAACCGGCTTATATTCAATATTCCTGTTTACACTGTTTACAAACCACTGACGGCCTCGTCCCAATGACACAACATCTCGCTAATTATCCACCATACATACACGGCATTGTATCACGTCATCAGATGCCTAGAACTTACGTAATCCACGGAATTATATCGTTACTTCATTATGAAAATATGTCATCGATTAGGTATTGAAATCAGATGCTCCGATGCCAGAGGAATTTTAATTAGTTAATTGACAAACAAATCTAAAAAATAGACAGAGTATTGCATACAACGTTTAAAAGTGTTTAAGATATTAATTCAAAAATAAATAGCTAAGTATATTTTTATTGCCCTATTTTGGTGTTTCTCTATTCTATGTAATTAAATCATTCAAAGTAAGCCAGTATTTTTTTACATCACTTATTATAAGTTATACTTTTTTTTGAAGAGTACGTAACCTAACTTCCAAAAGTGTAATACAGAATACCACGTCCCCGTAACTTTACTTATACGAATAACTTAACAAAACAACGCTACCACGAAACGTTTTTAACGCTGAAGCCATGCGATCTCGAATAAAAACGAACACGAAAAACTTATGGCCGAAGCCACGCTCACATAATCATCAAACCTCAAATAATAATACATGTAAGTTACTATTCAAGCGAATGATTTCAATAACATAACATTTTGTTGCAATTTAAAGAATGAAAACAGCCTGAAACGAAAATACCTTCGAAAAATGTCAATGGTATCTGATCCTCTTAAATGGCTGAATCAAATCTTCGTCTGACTTGGCTATGAACACTCAAATAACTTTCAGCTTTCACATAAAAACACATAATCTGTGAAAATTTCAACTCTCTAGCTATCACGGTTCATGAGATTCAGCCTAATGACAGACAGACGAATGGACAGTAAAGGGTTAATAATGTCCCGTTTTTACCCTTTGGGTGTGGAACCCTAAAAACAGCATACAAATCGAATAATTCGTTCAGGATCAAGGAAGTTATAAACAGAACATCCTTATTTCGAATTAATAGAAGCAGTCAAACGTATAGGACCTCGGTTTTTAATTCGGGGTCATTGATTATTGAAATGATATCCTTCGATTCGTAAGGAATTTCAAGAATGTTTTGAAACTGATTTATTTTCGGAATACATAGGAGAGCTATTAAGTTTTTTGCGGTCTGAATACTTAATACTGTTAAAATTCTATTATTTTGCCATTAAGTTGTTATCATTGATAAACAGCATACTAAGTTTTTACGGTTATTTTTGGTTAGAGTTTGACCGGCTATCTCGATTTATGTTAAGTGATTTAACGATTAGTTCAATCAATTAAATATTATCAACTCTGCCAACAAAACTATAGTTAAAAGATAATAGATAATATAATATATGGTTAAGAAGACACCAGAATTCATTAAAGTTAATGATATTAAAAATAAAGTTAATGTTCTAATTCAATTTTGATTCAAATTAGAGAACACCACAAAAACTTACTTCAAATACTGGAGCAGATGATGGCACCGGCCCTTGCATCTTCTTCTTCTATACGTCATTTTAAATCCACACTAAATCTTTTAAAATGTTCATTGAATGTGTATCCTTTAGTAAAAACCACAGGTATGCACACAATGTTTAACTTTTTTACTTAAGTTATTATTAGTCAAATTTTCCACAGTTTCAATGTCCAGCTAGCACCCACGTTTGTACCACAATGTTCGTCTAGTCTAGAGATTTGCATGACGCGATTTAATTGACTACGTTTAGTAGGTAGGCAGCGAGATAATGCTCCCGTGTTGAGATGATTTAATGTGATAATTCTGATGATAATAAGATGCTTTATCATTGGTTGGGTTGTTGTTGCTGTTTATAGGTGTGGTTAGGTGGTTTTTACTGTTTTAAAGACTGTTTTTGACTATCGTTTTATATATGATCAATTTATGCTTATTTATAACCATCCATAGGGTCGCATCATTCCATACAATGACACGCGTCAGAAGATTAACTCCACCAGGTTTATTAGAAATAAGTTCCTTATCGCGGGTTGGCGAGGAGACCTAGCCGAGAAAAAATGCGTTAACGTGTAACGAAAAACCGTAAGCGAAAGAGAAAATTAAGGAGACTGATTCAATAACTAATCTCCCGAAAAAAAATTAAAGAGACTTTGTTCCAAACGCGTGTTCCACAACACGTCATTTTTGATTATTCTGTGACTTTGTCTAGACGATGTTATAAGCATCCCATAAAGTATAATTTGAGCATCAAATAGGTACAATTGTCTTGGTACTTACACATCAACAATGTCACCACAAACAATAGCCCATTAAGAGTGTTAAAACAAAGTGAAAAATACTTTTAAAATGTCAAGAACAAATAAGTTAATAACTAGCTTTACATCAAGGTTAAGTAACATCTCATTGATGAAAAGTTAGCTAATGCGCGGAACTGTTCGTGAGATTGTTTGATTCACCTACTTCCATAATAAATGTGGGTCTGGCTGGAAGATCAGCGCCGCAGTCAAGCATGCTTGACTGTGGCTCGTAGCGTGAGGTTGACCCATTTGAGGCAGCACATGGCTTATCTTTTTTTTCTTGCTATGCTATCAGGTATTCAGGAAGGAAATAGGAAAATACATAAGTTGTAAAAACAAAGTGCGCAAACCCTCTTAATGAAGAAGGGACAGTCGCTAACATTTTCCCTCTAATCTTACATAATAGTTACTGTAATTGTCTAGACAAGCTTAAACTGCGGGAACATCAATCATTTTGAAACAATCCAAGACACACTAGAGTAAGTGTTACTCATTGTATAGATATAATTTGTGCAATAGTTTCATTAAACTCCAACCGTACATAATACAAGTAATCAATCAAGACAATAACGATACAATTTCAACATGATCTACGATATTGGTTATGCATTTCGGGAATTTTAGACTTTCATTGACTACTCAAACCGCAAGGAATTCTTTTGTCTTTTGACGTATAAACGTCTTTAAAATCGATCAGAAAAGTCACTCGCAAAAACTTAATGCGGAAATAACGTTATAAATGTACCGTCATACTTTGTAACGGATATAAGGAAAGAGGATACTAACTTCAACAACAACAAATGTGCATAAATACAACCGTTAGGATTCGTAAGTCGACTTGACGTAAGATGAACGTTGAGATGTTTCGCGAATAGAAGCCGTCGATGATACAGCATACCCGGTGTTTTTTTGGCTCGATGACAACTGACAGAAGAAGAGTCGCAAAGAGATCTGACATCAATTGGTTGCATATTCGTAGTCGTAACGTGTCGTCTTAGAATAGAATAGATTAGAATCTTAGAATAGGGTTACCCATCTCCTGCCTTGGATGACGTTGAAGCTGATTAAGGAATTTGGGCACTTTATGCTAATCATCACACATTTGGTCACCAGCGTATTGGCCGGTAAACGATTCGCAGGCTGCCGGCTGTTAAATATCGCCAAATCACTGGGATAAAGGAAGGAAGAAGAAATTCGTGTAGGTAGATGTAGGTACTACTTCACCAAAAACTTCCGAGATGCAAAACCAAGATCTCAATACTGTAGTAATCAAATAACGCAACACTTTTAATTTCAACAATCGTAAACAAGAAACCTGTTTCACCGGCACACAGACACCAAATGGATAACAAAAGTCTAGAATTTTATTTACAGCATAATTTTGATACTACTAAAACATATATTCGTTCAATTTTCGTACCTAAAGCGCTGGTAATAAGGATTAATTGGATTGTTTTCGATGGTAAAACACGTGTGTTTATCAATCAAACGGCCTTGTTTGTGTTGATTCATTCAGAGTTAACGTATAAGCTGTGGTATAAAGTATTTCACACGGGTTCCTATTGTATTACCTAATTGCGATTTGCGCTGAGAATTCTATAAGATGACTGATTCTGATGATGACTGCGTTTGTGTGACTATATTCGTAACTGGATATAATTATTTGTGGACCTTATGTAATATATATTATATGCCAAGCACGAGCAAGCAGGTAATTGAAGGTATCTATGAAATTATAGAAATATTTCAATAGAAAAAATGTTATAAGATCATCGTAATATTCATTTTATTGATAGTAAGTATCAATTGATAAGATCATTAAAGAAAATGAATATAACGATGTTATACCATGTCATTTTTCTATTAAAACATTTATATAATTCCTTGTCGAGGTGGTCTTTAGTTACATAGGTAAAAGGGATAGTACAGATGATATAAGAATTTGGAGAAAATCATTTAAAAGTGCCTCTGTAGTCTCTTAACACGAACTAGGTTTTTTTAGGGATGTTGAGCAAAAGCTTCTTTGAACACATACCCTAAGCCTTAAAACCGCGACAGAATGATAAACTAGTTATACATAGAAACATATTTTCTTGTTATTGTAAGCATAGGAATCTGGTTCAGTAATCCTTTTCATGCTCTCCATCCAATAAACAACTTACAGACAGAACAGCTCGTTTGTCTTACAACATCTAACAAGGATTTATTCATGAACAACTCTTGTTTATGATATGACAGACTCCGGTAATGAATCTGGATACTGATCAAAATGTATTGCATTCCCTAACTCTATTTATAACTTTGTTGGTGAATTATTCTTTTAAATTAAATGTAAGTATTTTAATAAAAATGATGGTTTACTTGATGAGAAGTGGCGTATTTATGAATGAGTGAGAAGTGGTAGTATGTGTTATGTGGTTTTAATACCGAATACAGCCACATCTATTAACTAATCGGTCAGTTTTTGAAGAAAGAAATATGAAGATATCGTGTCATAAAGTAATTCCACGAAATAACTGAACACAATGCACATACTATAACATTTCTAAGCTGCTAAGTAACAGTGAATGTTTAAACTTCTGTCACAATCAGGAATTCTGTTGGGAAATCTGTCCAAAACGTCCTCCCCATTTGAATATTTTAAAGGACACAAGTCAAAGAAATAAAACTCTGTTCGAATTGCCATCAGAACCAGATCGATGATAACGATATTACCTGTCCTAAAAATGTCATTTGGGACTAACGAAATAGGCAATAAACTATAAGATAAAATGTGAATGATAGCCACTGATAAAATACTTGTGGTAAATGTGATAAGGACAGTAGGTAATCCTAACTTATTGTTAAATATTGTCTACATTGAATATTCTCGACATTGTATTGCGACTACTTTTCGAGCGAAATGGGCTTGTTTACGGAAAAAATTCGCGTAACGTAAAGAATTTAATAACGGACTGAGAATGTTAGCTCAATTTTATGAAGGAAAGGTTTTGGAGAATAATATTTGTTTATTGAGACAACAACCGAAGTTAAGAGTAAATTAGGAGATTCTAAATTAGATAAATAGGTGTTTAAGTCCATATTAATCATGAGTATATTGTAGAAGAAAGTAGAAAGTAGTTTAAATTAATTCCATTATTATAAAGGTCTTAATTAATACTGTTGTTTATGAATTGAATAAATAAAATTAAAGAAGTTATAGTTGTATAAAAAGTTTTATTGCTTTAATAGTTTAATTACAGAAAACAAAGTACGAAGTAAGATTCGAAATTCTACCTACTTAGATAACTTACAGAATTAACTGCATTAAATATTTCCGGAGCACACAAAAGCTATAAATTATCAGTAGATTGGTTCAAGTAAGTAAATCCTTGAACTGTAGTCAAAAGCAAACGTTGCATTGCTAATCAACTGTTATGCCAGAGCGGACATAAATCACGATGAAATCTGTCTGATGCAAATGTTTCGGATTCCGAAGGCTAGCCACAAACTGGTGTTAACATAGTGATGTACAAGTTGGTTATTAAGAGGGAAGTAGTAGTGTCCACAAATGTTAGATGTCAAGGCAAAGAATAGACATACCTAGTCCAATCAGGTGACTTTTAGGATAATATTGGTTAGTATTTGACCTGACTATTATGATAAGCACCTGATGACACGTCCAAGAAGTTACCTCAAAAGGAAGCATGGATTTCGCTTTTAGGAATTCAAGTAGTTTTTTTTTAAATAGATGAAATAATATGCTATTAATTGTCATCGTTACGTTGATACTCAGTTTATCATGATAACATTTTTCGATTCTATTTCCAAGACCAAACAGGACCCTCCACATCGAGACACGGGAGGGGATCGCAAACACTCAGCTGTATCCACACAGATAACGTCATATTGATAGATGCGGTGGGACAATTGATTCTCTGTTGTCAGAAATAATATAAGAGGAAAATAGGCAGTTTATTTATGGACCATTTTTATATAGACACATACAGAAAAAAATATGTTGGCATATGTTTTGGAATGTCGATCCAAGAAAAGTGGAAAGTGGTTAGTGTGGGCAGAAATAGCTGGAGATCGAGACATATAAAAGCAAATTGGAGAGGTCTTTGCGTGCTTTTGTACAGCAGCTGGACATAGCAGAACGGACACGGCAAAAAGTTGATACAGAATTCAACAGGTTTTCTTCAAAGATGATAGGTTTTAGATACACATGAGGCAATTTATTCTTATGTTGTTTTGCAGAGTCCCATAATAACAGATTCGAGTTAAAATTACTAATGTTATTTTTGTAGAGACCAATTACCTGCATGCACAGATAAGTAGATAAAAATACCGGTGGAATCTATTACACAAAAGGAGTTCCGCAGACGCAGCATTGTAATTGCATTGGTGGATGTTTCTACAAAATTTCGCATTTTAAATATTAATTTAAGCTTACTAAACGTTCAACCGACAGAATGACGAATTATACTTCTAAATCTATCAAATTAGATCCAGCTACTACCTACCACAGTGGAAGAAGAGCCTACGAGGGGCTAGTCTTCTCTAGAGGCAGCATTTTTGCAAGATGGAGCCAACCATGTTTTCTAAACTGCGGTGAATATCTCCGTGGTTACGCGTGACCGCCCGCCGCAGCGAGCAGGTTCACGGTTATGCCTTAGGCAAAACTTGAAGTCTTCGAGTCAATTATAATATACTAGCTGCGCTCCGCGGTTTCACCCGCGTAACTCCCGATCCCGTGGGAATATCGGGATAAAAAGTAGCCTAGAAACCTTCCTCGATAAATGGACTATCCAACACAAAAATATTTTTTCAATTCGAACCAGCAGTTCCTGAGATTAGCGCGTTCAAACAAACAAACAAACTCTTCAGCTTTATAATATTAGTATAGATAGGAGAGCAATGACATAAATAGAAAGGTGTTGAGAAATATAGGCGGCAGATATTTCATAATAGGTTTGGATTAACTTCGCGCAAAATATCACGTTCACTCACGCATAGGCACGCACGCTACGCACTCTCAGGCTCGTTGATTACAGAAGAAATCTCAAGCTAAATTCTAAACTTGAAATGGATTTGACAACTTCCCATACAGAAGGAAGCTGTTAGAAATCTTATTTTATGCTAGATAGTCTTTCACAAAACAGATAGCTGGAGACAAAATTATGAAAGAGGCCGAAAACCAACAATGGATAATATAACCAAAGAAGAAGAGTCCTTAGTACAACAAAACAATGTCCAGCAATCAGTCAGTCAGTGTGCCAATAACTAAACTAATCCAGAGTTAGATAACTTCTTGATACGAGTGAACTTAACGAGATCTTGAGGCTTTGGTAAATATCCAGTTTACAAAAGCGCCCAAGTTCAGGGTTCATTAGAGAACGAGAGATCGTAACGGTTACGGTGTGGATCGAGTTAATTTGATTTCCCCTTAGAAAACCAACTGATATTAACTATCTATTAACAACCAATGAAGATAATGTAATGTTTAATTAAAATATACCTAGTTTAGATAAGTTTTTGTAATTTAAAACACATTCACTGATATTGATTTATAAACCAACTAGCTTTTGCCCGTAGTAGGTAGTCAAAAATGGTTTTAATAGGATTAGACCAAGGAATCACGTAATCCCATACAAACTTTGCCCCCCTTTTTCACCCTCTAAGGGGTAGAATTTCGGAAAATCCTTTTTATTGGATGCCTACGTCATACAAAGAACACCCTCCAAGTTTCAGGTCTATATGATCAGCGGTTTAGGCTGTGCGTTGATCCGTCAGTCAGTCAGTCGTTTAGGACAAAGCATTTTGTATGTATAGATGTGTAAAACAAATGTTTTATTCACGCTTATCAACAAAACCATAATTGAACAAACCACATTTAATTAACAGGCCCATATCACTAAATATAAATTACGTACCACGGAAATTGTAGTAACAAAAATTACCCAGAGGATTAACACGGCGTTAATGAGAACAAACAATGTTATTTCGTGGTGATTTCATGAATGAACACTACAAATTAATGTAACGTATGATGGAAGCTATTTTGTTAATATTTCAACTTATATTTTACGCAGAAAATGTAATGTGGAAAACTTTTCTGCAAAATATGAAAAAAAGTAGATAAGGGTCTACAATCTACATTACGTCACTCTAGACTTGAAAATGGTAAATCTAATGTGCCTGTAATATTATCAGCTTCCAAATGTGTTTCTAGTTTCTAAATATTATTTTATTCTGATAAAGTTGTTTTTACAACCAAATTCCTGAACTTATTACCTAACTCTACCATCAGATTCTTTACTTCACTTTTTCTTATTATTTTTCTTTTTTTTCTTTCAATGTTACTTTAAGTCTCTTATATATTTTTTGCCTTTAAAAACAACAAAGTAAAAACAAATTGAATCGATATCACCGATCGAAGCTTCCCAGATCGGTTACCGGTCTCGGTCGTAACATAAACCTGCACTGGTTGGAATGTAGACTGACCTGCCCCAAGGAAGAGTCTCCAAGCCCGAACTGAATTTATAGCCCTACCGAGAGATGGCACTGGCTTACTGTACTTTATGTGCATTATACAAAGATATTTAAGAAGCGCTGCAGCAGCTCAATGTTGCTTTAGCGATATTGCTGAGGTAAATCTTTTGGAAGATCTGGTCCTTACTAATTAACTTTGACATTATCTAATTTACTATGTTATCAAAAGTCACAACATACTAGTGCACTATGCTATACAAATAGGTTAAATCCGAAAAATACCCCATGAGTTTCTTGTTCCTTCTTCTCATTGGTGGGTTGTTCCGAAGGCACACATCCTAACTTAGTTTTTAAGACGTTTCTATGTAATCTTTGTACAAACTGTACCTATGCATCCAAATGAATATTTTTTTTACTTTGATTTATTATTTTTCAAATTTAGCCTCTTCAATTCCCGGGTGTAGAAAGCGTATTTTCAAAAATCTACAAATGCAGGTTTGGTATTTTTAAATAAAGGAATGTTTCGTATAATTTGCTATCTCCAGAATTTAGAGAGTGCCACAAAATACGCTAAAATTCCACCCTAATCAAAAATTACTTTTAAGTAAGTAGTTAAGTGTTATTCAATTTTCTTCTTTTCTTATTTAAACCGGTGGCTTCCAGCGAAGTCCAACTTCATCGCGCCGTGTATTTTGCAGTTTTACTAAGGAAAAGGGTGAAATGCTCTCATTTCAGTGTAACATTAAATATCTTTAGATTGAGACTTGCTCGGTCGTAGATTCGGTCCGAGACAGCGGGACGTCCGGTCAGGTTGGTACATTGTTACGGTATTTGTGGACATTTTTTAAAGCAAGTAAATAGTGCTTAAGATTTTTTGAGGTGAAGTATGCAGCAAGTTTTTATTATTAACGGTTAAGTATTTTAGCGCATACAGTTTTTGTGGAAGATAACCTAGAATATACAAGGTTTGATAGGAATAAATCTAATGATAGGTACTACTTTTTGATTTTCTTCTCTCCTCTCTCCTCTTAAAGCAAAGATGACAAAAAGTCGTGGTTCGTGTATTTAATTTGACTTATCCCAGTAATTATTAATAGCAAGCGTAAGATGTGCCTAATAGATAGATAAAAACTTAATTGCACTATAACACACATAATATAGCGTAAAGACAGAGCTGTACAAATTGGTTGAGGAAAATACAGTAAAAAAATTGCTAAATATGTAAAAGTAAACACCACACCATACTCACACGACATCCCGAGCCTCAGCCTTACAGGTTTCACACCAAGCATCAATCAATTGATTTAACACAACCATAACTAAGAGCCCAGAATAAATATCACTAGGTTACAGGTGCAGTCTATGAAATTCGTCGTAACCGCAGTTACTGTCAAGTCAACACATTACGGTTATAATACTCGGCATTGAGAGCGCATTGTGGACGCGTGCGCAATGCGTATTGCTGCCGCAACTGTGTTGTTTACGTTGGTAGTGTGTGGGAGCAAGGCGTTAGATGTCAGCGAGTTGATAGACTTATCGGTTGCAAGCGATTTGTTTGACAATATCTAATCATCAGGACTTCCAGAGATAAATAGAAGATGAACGTCAAGAAATGAAAAGGACTTTCTCGGACTTAGAACAAAAAGTATTTTTTCATAACTGGTTATAAAATATAACAAAAACGGAAAATAAATGTTTATTAGTAACTGATTACAAAACAGTGAAAATATTTGTTTTTATTACGTAACGGTCACGAATATGTTAGTTACCAAAGTGGCTGAAGGCGACTTTTCGAGTACTGACGACATGAATAAAGGTTTTAGTATCTGTCAATGTGATCATGCGAATGAATGAAATACTTTTGAATAGATTGAAGAAATAACGAACGGCGCCAGTAAAGAGAAGAAGCATACACCCAACAGTGGCTAAAGTAAAGACAACAATGATAATAACGATGACTTATCATCAAAAACACGTAACTGGTCTACCATAAGTTTATACTCTACACCAAACGCGCTGTTAACTAGGGCCAGTGGCGGCAACTGTGCCGCTAAAAGAATTAACGTCAATCGGTAACAAGATTATGCCTTTCTCCAAGGTTCTTGACTCACACATGGTCTAGTAAACATATCTGAATTGAACTCTTGTTTAAAACTGTGTGCCGTCTTACAGTTACTTTAAATTACTCAGAACTGCATACATACTAGAAATGTATTAGATTTAAGTACTAGACCAGAAGGTTATGGGTGGAGTGAGTTAGACTCTTTTTATTTCACCACAGTAGGGTGATGTTTTTTAATGTAGAAGATTAGTTAACCAAAGCTCATAAGAGATTAGGAAAGCTATTACCCAAAATATACTGACCCCCAAAGAAATCGTAAGTATTTGATAACATATTGTTTTTATTTTATGCTTGTTTATTACGAGTATTATAAACAAGAAATTGCATAGGTCATTGACGTTGTCTTGGAGATGGAAGAGTATAGCAGGAGACCTGAATCCGGAAGAGAATGTCCTTTCATCAAAACCATGGGTGGATCAATTTTTTGGCAGCCAGTGTAAAATGTGAAGTAGAACATTTTATCCAAGGTCGTTTTGTTCATTAATCAACTCATTAATTATTACTCCCAAGTTCGCTTTCTCACTTCCGTATCATGACTTTAGTATACCGTAATTTTCATCGAAGACCCAACACATTGACTACGGTAACTTCATCTAAAATTAGCTGTACCAATTGTTATTCAGATGTGAAATTTTACCGGCTATTGTACCACCCTATTGTCAAAACGTTATGGGCCATCGGTTCCCCAAGGCTGTGCCTGACCATGGTTCCATTCAATAACGATTTTAATCAACATCTATTTACCTTCGGTCAAGGTAATTGACGGTATCAGGTTTTTAATTGAATTTAGATTTGTTTTAAAGGCTGGTGTCATAATTGAATTGTGATATTGCATTCACTTCTGAAATCAAATTTCAATTAATCTTATTTTTTATCTTTGTCTTCGCTCGTTGAATGCTGCGACTGTTCTCAATTGTGAAGTACCAACAGTCCAATGTTACGTTAATGGGATGCACGCTACCGCGAAGTAATTTGTTACTTATATACGTTTTCAATTACTTATAGCATTTGTGTTATTTCGCTGTCAAATTATCAGCTTTCGCGGCCTCTCACATACCGAAATACAGTCGTTTTACTCCATTTTAGGGATTCAAAAGCATACGGTCCTACAATGTTTATTCCACAGGTTATGCTACTCCTGCGCATATTTAATAGGACAAACAAACAGTTATAAAATAAGTAGGATTTACACACGGAAGTAGTAAATTAATTGTGCAAGTCAACGTGACAGCAAGGCGGGTGTTAAACCCATTAGTTCAGGTCAGAATCAGATCAGAACCCACGCCCTCTTGTTACCACAAATCATCTGATTAACAGTTCCGTCCAATCCTGCTCTGATTGGAATGTATTGGTGTGAGAATTACGTCTTGCAGGAATATTCGTTTCTAGATTTAGTAAAATTAAAAGTCGATTCGAGCTTAAATCAAATGAAATTTAAGGAAATCTTTAGGCAGTAGAATCTATAAAATAGGCCTTACAGTGAACTGAAGGCCAATTTTCGTAAATAACATTGTTCAAATTACATTGCAATATCATTTCGATGCATTTCGATTGCATAAAATACCCTCAAAGTAAGTTTTTTTTGTCAAAAAGCTGAGTTTGAGGGTATTATGAGGTTCTTAGAGGGTATTTTTTGTAATCGAAATGATATTGAAATGTTATTTACGAGAATAGGTCTTCTGAATCCTTGTTTACCGCAACTATTTAGTTGGAAGGGTCCTTTTTTGGTGAACTAGGTTTTCTCAATACTTATACCAACTGGTGCCTAAACACCGAGTGTGCCACTAAAAGACAGTTTCTCTCTAGGATTATCAAAATATACCTTCTCCTTCTTCGTGTCGACGGCACAGCAATAAAGATCAGATCCGTCTACTCCAGTATGCTGCAGTTATTGGCCGACGTAGGTCAGCTAGCTTACAACTAGTAGTAGAATAAATAGGTATTCTTATTTAAATATCTGCTCTGGGTCCTGGGTAAGTACTACATATAGGCACTAAATTAATATCGAAAGTTCTTTTACGACTGACGTTAGATTTCTAATTGGCAATTAACTTTAGGTTGAAAACAGCCTAAAGATTTTCTTATCGGTCTATGTTTGACAGTTCAGTTTGAAGGCAATTGCAAAATAACAGATGAACAATCATTCAGTTGTGTTTCCGTAGCTGGACCTCGTAGTTTGACTTTGACTTTGACCTTGCCAAACACCTAACCATATTAGTTGACCATGTCCAGAGGAAAGATGTCAATATGTCTGCAGCCAACTAAGCCGCGGGTTTTATCACGATGTTTTCCTTCACGGTAGAGCAATGTCAATTAGCGCTCTTGAAAACTATCGATTGTTGGCCGATCGAAAGTCCGTAGACTACTTTCATCCTTGATTGAAGTAATAAAAGAGAAATATAATATTTAGACGTTCAAAGCCACGCTTAATATGCTCTTAATTGATACATTTTATAATTGTTCTGACTGATATAATTGCTAGACTGTTATTTTAAGGTCCAATTCAGATGTCGAGTTGAATTTTCATTTAATTTGTATATGTATTATCTTTATATATATAATTCTACTGTACGTGTGTATATCACTGAACTCCTCCTAAACGGCTGGACCGATTAAAAGGAATTTTTTGTATGCGTTTGGGTGGCGCCCTGGATGGTTTAGATTCACAAATCAGCCAGGTTTTTTTAAAAATGGCCAAACAACGTTTGCCGGGACAGCTAGTTTTATACTTATTCTAAAGCTGTCTATTATATTTCACTAGCTGCTGTGCCCCGCGGTTTTACCCGTAAAAGTCATAATACGGTGGGAATAATGGGATAAGAAGTAGTCTGTTTTATCTCTTCAGTTATCTCCATACCTACCATAGAGCAATTTGTTCAGTAGTTTTTGCGTGAAGATACATAAACAATCATTTTCTTTTCGTGTCAGAGGTTCCTCTAAATGAAATGTTGTCTGGCAGTGTTATTGGCCACGAAAAGGTCGCTTTTTTTTAAATTGGACGACTCCAATATGCAGTTGTCAATGGCTACTGCACATTGGACAACCTTTATGAATTATGATCATTTATGAATCCAACTAAATGAAAGAAATGCTAAGTTACACAAACTTTACTTTTTTTTTTTTTTAATTAGCCGAAATCCAAGGCAAGATACTTTACTTAGGCTGGCTCAGCGACCCGAAGTGGATCTTGGCCTCCGACACCAAAAGACGCCATTGCACCCTATTCTGCGCCACTTGGCGCAAAACAAGGCAAAATGGTAAGAAACAAATTATCTAGGAATAAAACAAAGAATTACTGAAGAAGAGGTTGTATTAATTAGACAAATTACAAAAAATAAAAATAAAAAATGGTTGTCTGTAAAGTCGGCTTACGGACGATAATTTTACGTGATAACGTCTTAAGAACTCGTTTGTATCGTCATTTTACATACTTTAAAACGTTGCTATGGTTACCTTGTCAATAACGGTAACGTGACATGACGTCACACTTTTTTGTGAGTAAAATATTCGAAGGCCCAAATACATGTAATATACATAGTATAAAACAAAGTCGCTTCCCGCTGTCTGTCCCTATGCATGCTTAGATCTTTAAAACTATGCAACCACTATGCAACTAATTTTGATGCGGTTTATTAAAATGGATATAGTGATTGAAGAGGAATGTTTTTATATATAATACATGCATAAGATAGCCGTGCGAAGCCGGGGCGGGTCGCTAATATAATATATACTTACATGCTACTAACATTTTCACACGTGGTTCGCTTACATAATCAAAGTAAAATACAGCACTAACAAACCAATTATTAACGTGTAAGTATTTGTAATGCATTCGTATATTGATTGTTATACACAATGACTGTAGTATTAAGTATCTTTTTTTGGGCATATGAAAGCGGCCCGATCGATTAACTTGTCGTTTCTTAAATTATTTATTGCTAGAGAAATATTATTTATGGTATTGAATGCATGTATTTGGTAGTTACATTTTAATAGCTTCTTGATGATTTTTTTAAATCGTTCGTAACTATTTATGTGGGCTATTAAGTCAATATTTTTTTTGTAATAAAGGCCTAATTTAGCGTTTGGCATCGGCGCCATGTTTTTTTTAATCACACACCTCTAAACCGTCGAGGAACTTCGATAGAACTTCTTTTAAACTCAGAGGAAAACAAAACCAAAACGTATTATTATGTTTAAGCATCTTTTAAAACAGTCAGAAAAGTCATTCGCAAAAACCAAATGACGGAGGTGACATCATAAATACATCATAATTTGTAACGGATGTTGCTAATACAACCTCTATGGGTTAAGTTTAAGTTAAAGTGGATTAGGTTTGTTGTGATGAATGAGAAATGGTTTAAACAAGATCTAGCTGCTTGCTGATCTTCTTCTTCTCGTATAGTGGTGTGGCTCACCTATTGTTAGAGTTTTCAAATCGCCTTAAGGCCTCTAACTTGACCTAACGACTGCTACTAGAGGTAGCAACCGGGACCAACGGCTTAACGTGCCTTCCGAAGCACGTAGGGGTTCACGAAAACACATTTTTGCCACACTACTAATTGGCCACCCATCGAAGTAATGACTGCGCCAGGCGTAGCTTAACCCGCACGACCGTAAACGATCAGCGAGCGTCGCTTAACTGTGAGCCTCCTCAGTTGCTTACTTGATACAGCCCGAGGCTATAAATTCCTAAATGAAAAATATAGGGATATTATATGTTTCACCACATAATGTTTGTCCGTGTACGTGGCAAGCATCGTAGTTTCAAAGAGAATAAACAGATTTGAATGTGATTTTTTTCACCTGAAAGCTTAATGTACTGCGGGTAATCTTAGCTAGGTTTCATGTAATTTTTTTTTTTTTGACATTCCACACATCGCCATCTACCCCAAGCTAAGTAACTAGACTTGTGTTATGGGTGCTAGACAACGGATATACTACTTATATACTTTTCTTTTGTAAATATAAACTTAATATACATACAGACACCCAGACCACAGACAAATATCAATTTCAATTTCAATTTCAAATTTCTTTATTTCTTTCAATGCTTATGTATTTACATACACATGATCACTTGAAATAGTCTTAAAAACTAAGTTAGGATGTGTGCCTTCGGAACGCGCCCACCAATGAGAAGAAGGCACAAGAAACTCATGGGGTTTTTTTTTATGTGATCACGCTCACAAAGGTCAATATTACAAATATTTGAAGGTATTATTTGAAATGGAGCAATTAAAGTCACATCCATGGATTCTTATCATTAAGGTACGAAGAGGTATCATAGTATGCCTTACCGCACAATTTATGCTTTATAAAAGTTTTGAATTTGTTAATGGACATGTCATATACATCTTTAGGTAATTTATTATAATAGAGCACACATGTACTATTAAACGACCTGCTTATTTTCCGGAGCCTACTACCGGGCAAGGTCAGCTCATCCCTGTTTCTTAAGTTGAAATTATGAATATCGCTATTTTTGCGAAAAATATCAGGATTTTTGTGAACGTAGAGCAAGTTTTCGTAAATATATTGTGAATAGAGCGTTAATATATTTATCTCTTTAAATTTTTCTCTAAGTGATTCCCTGGGGCCCATCTTATAGATAGCTCGGACAGCTCTTTTTTGTAATATAAAAATAGCATCAATATCTGCAGCACACCCCCACAGCAGGATGCCATACGACATGACACTGTGGAAGTAGCTGAAATAGACTAGACGAGCAGTCTCAATGTCCGTGTATTCGCGAATTTTCTTAACGGCGTAAGCGGCAGAACTAAGTCTATTGGACAATGCTTCCACATGCGGGCCCCACTGAAGCTTAGCATCTAAAGTTATACCTAGAAAGACAGCCTTACTGACTAATTCAACTTCCTCATCATTAATCTTTACAACAGTTTTTACTTGTTTTACATTTGGAAGTGTGAATCGAATTAATTTAGTTTTGGATCCATTCAGTAATAAATTATTGGAGTTGAACCAATCAACTATTCTAGAGAGAGCATTGTTCACATCGTCAACGTTGGACTGACGCCTTTTAACCTTGAACACCAAGGAGGTGTCATCTGCAAACAACACTATTCCATGGTTGTCCCTTACAAGGTAAGGTAAGTCATTTATATAAACTAAGAACAAGAAAGGTCCTAATATGGATCCTTGAGGAACCCCCATTACTATCGCAGATCCGGGAGATCGTTTTCCGTTAACATCGACACACTGGACCCTACCACTCAGATAAGAAGAGATAAGATCCAGGGCGCCGTTCCTAATACCGTAGTGGTGTAGTTTCATGATCAATGTTTTATGTTGAACGCAATCAAATGCCTTGGATAAGTCACAGAATATGCCATACGCATCATGCGACTCCTCCCAAGCATCAAATATATTTTTAATTAACGCTCTAAGTATAAATACTTGTCTGTGGCGGGAATTGAACCCGCAACCCTATGTTTGGCAGTCCGGCATGGTGACCATTGTGCCAACTGGGTCGTCTTATATATAAATATATTAAGCAGTTAAAAAGTTATGAGCATTTTTCATAATGAATCGCTAGACTGCACAATAATTTAGAATTCAAATTACAATATTGTAATACTACTGAATACGAATTAGAAATTAAAACGGTATACGTTGTAGAATCAAATATTAAATTTAAAAAATCTTGATTTTTAATGTCAATGTATGAATTAAAATCATCTAAAATAGTTTCACAAGTTAATAGGAATTTATTTAAATCAGAATTAACAGAATAAACATGTAATAAAGATTAAAATAATCACATAAATTATTTCAAATTGTATCAACACGACACCGAAGAACATCTAATAAAAATGTAAAGTAATAAGATATCGACTCAAAAAAGCCATTTCGAATCAGGGACATGCTACAAGACCTTAAGAGGAAAGGTACCCAGCTCTCTCCCCATACAAATGTAGTCGACTGTTTCCTCCCTGGAAAATCACAATTGTTTTGTACCATAAAACATATAACTGCCATCACTATGCGTCTTTGCCTGGGATTTTTTTCATATTCTTATTATCACAGAAAGTAAGAGTTAAAAAAACAAAATATATATAAAAAATTAGACGTATGGTCATGGCAGTATAATAAGTTTGATGCTAAAAAAATATTTGCTTTAGTGTCATCCAGGGAGGAAACAGGAACGACTAAGTTTGTATGGAGAGAGGGTCGGTACCCTCTTAAGCCGTATGGAGAGGTCTCTTTCCAACAATGGGAAGATTAGGACAGAAGGTCAATTCTCGTAAATAACATTGTTCAAATTACATTGCAATATCATTCCGATTACGTTTCGATTACAAACCATCAAAGTAGCCCATAATACCCTCAAAGTAAGTTTTTTTTGTCAAAAAGCCGAATTCGAGGGCATTTTGAGCTACTTACAGGGTATTTTTTGTAATCGAAATAATATTGAAATGTAATTTGAACACCAATGTTATTTACGAGAATTGGCCTTCTGAACACGGTATTGTACAGGTTTAATGTCTACTCAATTTTAAAGACCAAGCTAAACTGTAGATCTACTCACCAATGACAAGACTTCTTGTATTACTCAAACAAACAAATTACGTATAATGTAATATGAAAATCGTGTAACAGCTTTAACAATCAGGTGAACGCACGACATCGAATGAATGGAATCAATCGCTATATTATTTAATATCACGACGCAAGGCTTGTTAACAATTTTGTGCTGACGATCACGTTTTCGATACCCTGATAGTGGGAGACGTGGTCAAGGTGTGTTGGTTTTAGGTTGCTTTTCCACCAGAGATGTGCTATGGAGCTATGCGACAACTACGCTAAGATGTGACATCTACGCTACGCCACCAGTGCTAAGCTATGTGCACCAATGAATATGATTGGTGGATATCAAACGCATCCATAGCATCGTAGCATAGCACATCTCTGGTGGATAAGCACCCTTACTCTGGTGTACCAGCTTGATGAGGTGGACGAAGATATGGTAAGGTTATTTATATGGGATAGTGTACTATTCCCAAGGTATCCCCCCATGTGGGGAAGAATGGAATTTGTTTTCCACATATCTCTACTGGAAGAGATACTTGGAAATCGCCTTCCGCTTATCCCTACCAAGTGGTTTTTGTTGACAAGTACAATTATAAGTATAAGTTCAGTTTATAAGTAGTTTAGAATAAAAGCTTTACGCTAAGACGATCGAAATGGAAACAAAAGACAATTAAAAACGTAAACCAAAGACGATTGAAAAAATAAACAAAAGACGATTGAAATGGAAACAAGTTATAGTAGCTTAATTAGTAGGAACCTTGGATTAATGATAATAACCCATTGACTTTAATTGCTCCATTTTAAACATACCTTAAAAATATTTGTAACCTAGACCTTTATGAGCATGATTACAAAAAAAAAATCAACAAAAAAGGTTTTCTTTTCTTTCTGAGAAGAAAACCTTTATGAAGGCCGTTATGAAGGCACACCATCCTAACTTAGTTTTTAAGACGTTTTGATGTGATTTCATGCATGCAGTGAATAAGAAAATTATGAGTTTTGTCTGGTCTTATAGTTTCATATTAAGATTAAAGACTTTACTGCACCATAAAATAAAATAAGGAAATATTCTAGATTGTAAATAAATTGGCAATATCTATTTCTAACAGGTTTCTTCAATTAACTTTATCCATTCTGTTTAAAATAAATGGCAGTGGAAGTTTATATTTCAAATTACTAAGTATAACAAAATTGAAAAGTTAAGGAAAGAGGAAGCGCAAAAGATGTTATGTATTCTGCAATGTAACTAAGTATGGCTTAGCTTCAATGTTTTACTGCTAATGAAGTTGTCTAACGTATCTTACTAAAGGTAGAGTCACCGTAAGCTAAGGTGAAAGGGTACCGGCGCTCTCTCCTTCTATTTATCATAGAAATTAAGGTTTAAAAACAGATAAATAAAAAAAACAAAACATAGGGGCATGGTCATGGCAGTTATAAGTTTTATGCAACAAAAATATTTGTTCTAGTGTCATTATCCAGGGAGAAAACTGTCGACTACGTTAGTATGGAGAGAGTCCCCGGTACCCTTTCCTCTTAACTTATTTTAATGTAATATTAAAGCAGAGAGTAATATGCTATAGCAGTTGACTATCTACAAAATAACAATCTAGCTAGCGATCGCCTAGTTAAGTGAAATATATCCCTTTTTTTCCGAGTCTTAGAGGGGTGTCGGCAGTAAGAGGCTAGAGGTGCCTGATCCGGATTTGTAAAAGTCCTATGTCTTCGAACAGTTTTGGGTATGTTGATTGCTATTTTTACCAATTTGACATTGCATGATAAACTGACCAACAAATGTAATTTAATGAATTTAATGACAACATGTATAAATTATTAATGTATCTAATCAGAATTAATTAGGCTATCGTTGAAACAAATTAATATGATGTAATTTTAATAGTAAAAGTATAGTATTAGGTCCAAGTTTTACATTTCACAAAATATTGTATGCCCAGTGTGGTGAACTGTTGTGTCTACTACTTATAGCATTAATATCGGCTCATGTACACAGTTAAACAATAAATGATTTCTATTCTATTCTATTCTAAAGATCATCGTCAGAGCATGACTGTGTTTAAGTGCGCGCAATGTGCACTTATATTTTTAAAAGAAAATCGTTTTAACTGCTACTTGCTAGTGCTAGATGATCATCATCATTATCATATCAGTCACAACACGTCCATTGCTGAACATATAGACCTCCCAAAGACTTCCAGGGCGATCGGTCCAATGCACTCTGCGTCCAATGGCTTCCCGTGACCTTAATTAAATCGTCTGTCCCATGTCTGTCCACCAATTTTTTCATAGATAGAAGGATTCTAATTTTCCGTGACATCACATTAAACAAAAATTACATCTAAAACCATTAAATGTCTGTCATGGCCCTTTTGTCTTGCCGCAAGGCACACATGCTGTTAATACTCTGGTTGAAGAATGTTGTAATAAATATATAATAATAAATTAAATATTGCAAGACATTCCACATATCGCCTTCTAGCCCCAAGCTAAGTAACTAGACTTGTGATATGGGTGCTAGACAATGGATAAGCTGCTTTTTCTTTTGTAAATATATATTTATAATACATAGAAACAACCAGACCAGTGCCAATTGGGTCGTCATATAGATTAAGTGCTTTTTGTATGGTAATGCGTGTTTTGGCGTGATAAACGCTATCTATCAATCTATTTATCTATTTCAAATAAGATAGATATACTTAAATGATGCACTAATTAGTAAGTATTTTAAAGACCAGATCAAATATAGAATTCCCAACAGAATAATTAACACCATATCAATCTAGCAATCTAGCCGAGTGCGGCGCATCTCAAAGCCAGTATACGTCATGCAGATAAATCAGATGTCCACGGTAATACTAACATGATGAGATAAACACAGATATAACCCGTTATAATTGATGATCTCAACTTAATTAATATATGTTTTTACGCTGTTATCTAAGATGGAAACACGCAGAATGTAAATCACTACATAGTATAAAATAAAGTCACTTTTCGCCGTCCCTATGTCCCTATTTCCCTATGTCCCTTTGTATGCTTAGATCTTTAAAACTACGCAACGGATTTTTATGCGCTTTTTTTTAATAGATAGAGTGATTAAAGAGGAAGGTTTTTAGATATAATACATGCATAATACAGCCGTGCGAAGTCGGGGCGGGTCGCTAGTAAGAAATAAAACAACAAATACCGTCGGGTTGGATGGTCTGTTGATTTTTTTTGCAAATTATTAAAAACTTAGTGACAATGTTTTTAACGTAATACCTAGTAGCTTCTGCCCGCGGCTTGGTCTACAGGAAACGGAATATCAAAAAACTCATCCTTAGTACACCTACTAGGCAAATTGAAAGAAATGGCTCATTTTTGTATTTTTCTACAATTTTCATGTGTGGCAAAATAATAGCATATGAGACATAAAGAGGAAGTAATAATTTTTTTAATGTTTTAAATATGTTCTAGATTCTCTACATTGCTTATTTGTAAATACAGATACCTATTATGTTTTTTTTGTGCAGCAGTTTGTTACGTCATTAGCTATACTTCCTCACTAATTTTTTTCAGGGATAATAGTACGAATATTACAGAAGACACCAAAAAATAGCTAGTTCCTTGGATTTAAAAAAATCACCCTGTATATTAAAAAAAATGCTAAATAAAAATAGTTATTGAACAAACTTAAAAGGAAAATTCAGATATTCTCAATACAAGGAAGGTAACTAAAACCTCTTATTACTTAATCCATGAAATACCAATGCTTAGATAATTCCATGTCGTCATCACTATTCTAATAGCACATACATGTAGTTTATATAATAAAGTTCACGATCGCGCCTCGTGAGGATTCATTCGTGTACAATCAATATGGACACGCATACTAAGCATCTAAGGCAGCCTTTCCCAAACTGGGCGATAACGCCCCCTTGCGGGCGTTGCAGGTCTCAAGGAGAAAGGGTTTCCATACAAACGTAGTTGACTGTTACACAGAGAATCTAATACACGAATACACATAGAATCTAAACAACTATGATAATTATCATAGTTGTTTAGATTCTCTGTGTAATTCAGAGTTTTTGTGTTTTTATGTCGTGTGTTTGTCTGAATAAAATTTTTAACAGTAAAGTACCAATTATGGTCATGGCAGTTATAAGTTTTATGACACAAAAATATTTGTGCTAGTGTCATTATCCAGGGAGGAAACAGTCAACTACGTTTGTATGGGGAGAGCGCCGGTACCCTTTCACCTTAAGAGACCCAAAAAAATTGGGTGCGTTGTGTCTGCCTACTGCGCTCAGGTTTCAAGTTAACTCTGACGGGTTATAGTAACAGTCTCGTTTAGAATAATTAATGTTTAATCTCCGCTAATATAGCTCACAATAATTATTTTAATTTTATGTTATAGTGGTTTTTAAGTTGGTGAAAAAATGGGGGCGATAAATAATTTATTCTCAAATATAGCTCACAATAATTATTTTAATTTTATGTTATAGTGTTTTTGAATCGATGAAAAAATGGGGGCGATAAAAAATAACTTATTCTCAAAGTGGACAGTAGTCAAAATAAGTTTGAGAACCCCTGATCTAAAGCAATAGGGGACACATGTTCGTCTTTAACTTCATTGACGCTTAGATTTGGTTCGAAATAATAATTAATATTACAGCAAGCAGCCGTAATCGTTATAGAATCATTGCGGGTATAATAAAGATATTTTACGAGAGAGCCTTATTGGTATAATGAAGCAGGAAATTTTTCTCTACTTAGGTTAAGTTTTGTTGGTGGCAAATGTAAGTCATCTTTAAAAAAAAGATGAGCATTCGATTAGGACAATTTAGTATTCCAATTGGCTTATTTGTTTAAGCCAGTTCCGAATCGCATAATAGATGTCGGGATTTATAGGATTTTTATTTTTTTATTTTACCTGATCAAGGGGAAGGCAAAAACTCGTGTTCCCATACCGTCTCGTCTTTAAAAACTTTATTGACATTCGATTAGGGAAATTAAGTATCCCAATTGGCTTATTTGTTTCGAAGCCAGTTCTGAATTGTATAAAGATGTAGGGATTTATGAGAATATATATTTTTAAATTTTACCTGATCAAGGGGAAGGCAAATACTGTTCCGTGTTCCCATACCGTCTCGACTTTAAAAACTTCATCGATTTTTACTGGTTATAGACATGTTTCAGTTTTGATGTATGCTGCTGCCATTGTTTGTAGCATCTGGAACTAGTCTGATTTTTGAGTAAGCTTTTTCAACAAGACTATGTTTGAAGAGTTCTAACAAAAAAATTAACGAATCGCGGGAGACACGTTTGGAACGAAGTCCCTTTACCCTTTTATATATGTGTGGAAGATTAGTTATCGGCCTACTTCATTTTCTCTAACAATTTTTCGTTATGTCAATGGTCTAAGACTGAATGAAACCACACCACGTGGATGCAGTAGAGTAGGATCGTCTCGGATGGATGGCTTAAAATCCTGCACTCACACAGAGTAGATTACAGTACTGAGAGCAACGAACTCGTTTATTAGATGATTGTTGGCACTCAAATGGCAAGACCGTTTTGTCATTTAGGTAATGGAAAACATGTTTTCATTATCAACAGGCAAAATGGTTAGGTACACAACATTCTGGAGATGGTAGAGCTAACCAATGAAATAGGTAAAATATACTTTCTTTCGAGAGTTATTAAGTGGAAAGGGTACCGGGGGCTCTTTCCATACAAACTATTACAAACGTAGTCGACTGTTTTCTTTTTAATCTTAATTTCTATGACAATTAGAAAATGAAAAAAAAAAAACTAAACATAGGGCATAGTCATGGCAGATAAAGGTTTTATGGCACAAAAATATTTTTGCTAGTGTCATTATCCAGGGAGGAAACAGTCGATTACGTTTGTATGGAGAGAGCGCCGGTACCCTTTCACCTTAAGAACGGGATATTTATTTACCATGATTTATTTTTTTATTTTGTTGAGCTCAATATTTCAGTCTCGTGAAAATGATTCTTTTATCAGCATCGAAATATCTAGCTCCATAAAATAAAATACATAGAAACATCCCGCTTTCGTAATAAAAATAAATATCTTGAAACTTTCGAGAGTCATTGGATTTTAGAAGGAAACAACAAAAAATAGACAAAGCAGTTAACGGAAACCACGTAATTTGCCAAACAAAGCTTGAGACAAGCAAAAAAATAAAAAAAATCTAGCCAAAAACTCCACCTAATATTGACCTATAGTTTCCGCAAAAACTAATAGTTGTCTAAAATATTCACGGTGTAATTACGTAGGCGAGTCGGCTCCAAACACAATGACAATTTGAAAACATAACGTGGCTTTACTCAGGGTCAAGTTCAAAGTCAGTTTAAAACGGCGCGTCTATCATGGAGATGTATGTTGTTTTTATTTTAGTTTGCCATATCAAGAAAGGAATTTTTACAAGCAAAAAAAAATCTTAATTTTTTGGTTGGTTTCGCACCATTATATTCAGTTTTTAGAACAGAAATAAGTCATCTGTAAAAATTTCAACTGTCTAGCTATCACGGGTCATGAGATACAGCCTGGTGACAGACATACGGACAGGAGTCTAAGTAAAAGGGTCTCGTTTTCACCCTTTGGGTACGGAACCCTAAAACAACTAGTTAATGACAGCGGTTTGGAGCATTCGATATTATATGAACAGAGCTACTAAACATTTGATGAAATCATATTTGGAAATTAATGAAATAGTTATAACATGAGTCATATATGAAATATAAACTAAACCAGCTTAAAATATATGTTATAGCTATTTTTAAAGTATAACACCAATCAATTAAGTAAGGTGCTTTAGGAATATTTCAATTCCTAAAGCACCTTACCAAAAATATCCCCGAATTTTAACCCTTGCCGTGGCATTTCTCTACCAATTTTAACATTTACTGGTACTTTATAAATATAATGATGCCTTTCATAATACTTACAAGTGATTAAAGCGAGCAGTTTGGAATAGCTCGTCCCAAACTCTGGAACTAGCGTATCATGGATGCAGTTCACTTCTCAAACTGGTGACTCAACCTGTGGACAATGAGATAAAAGTTAACATTTTTGTGATAACTTCAGTAATCAGTTTCACCCGCGTAACTACCGATCCCGTGGAAATATCAGGATAAAAACTAGCCTATGTTACTCCCAATGAATCAATGTATCCTCATACCAAGTTTCATGAAAACCGTTCCAGTAGTTTCGGAGTCTATACGTTACAAACAAACAAAAACCTTTCCTCTTTATTATAATACTAGCGACCCGCTCCGGCTTCGCACGGCTTTATTATGCATTATACATATAAACCTTCCTCTTAAATCACTCTATCTATTAAAAAAAAACCGCATCAAAATCCGTTGCGTAATTTTAGAGATTTAAGCATACATAGGGATATAGGGACAGAGAAAGCGACTTTGTTTTATACTATGTAGTGATAGTGATAGTGAAGTGATTAGAATAGTACCATACACACACAAGTCCCATTAAGCTTCGAAGACAAATTAAGCAATTGTTTCTAGTAACTAACTCTGCACGGTAAAAAAAGAATTGTTTAAACAAGTCAAAAAATATTGTTAGCCCTCGTAAGACAATATTTACTTAAAATAATCATAAATTGTCAATTGAACTGCTTCAATTTACTTAAATATAAAAATAAATATTGTCGTTGTTTTCTCTTGTAATAAGTTATTAGTGTAAAATTAAGATAACAAAAATTTTGTTCCGAAAAAATTACAATTCTCTGCCTGAAAAACACCGCTGCGTTGACTTAATGCTGTAATATTATCAGATCTATAATTTATTTTATCATAACTAGTAATATCTAGTACTATAGAAACAAGAATCTTATTTTCTTAGAATAATAATGTTATTTTTTATTGAAAATGCGTTGAATTATTCAATAAAAGACTTTTTAGTTTTAAAGTCAATATAAGCAGATTCTTGACAGAAACGTAGCACATGATTAAAATAAGACAAAATATTATTAAATTTACAATTATATAAACATTGAAACTAAACAGAACTTATACTTATTTTAATAAAATAAAATGTTAAACGAAACTTTCTTTTAATTTCTTCTGACACTTCAAGTATTGTTCATTTGAGAATCAATCTATGTTCAGTCAATACAATTTATTTACAAAATTAGGACGACGAAACAAAATGTTTTGTAAATTAAAGAATATAATTTTTTATAATCCAAAATTGTGCATAGTCTTCATTTAAAATTGTGTCTATTTTAAAATAAGACTGCAAATATTAGAATAAGCAAAGATGTTGTGTTGATAACAATACACAATTTCAGTGTAGCCAGTGTGTGGAAAATTTCCACACTTTTGGGGTACTTTACCAATAATTTAATAGTTAGTAGTTTTTCGAGTATTTATTGTTCACCGGGTTTAAAGGCAGAAATAATTCAATTAGTTAGTCTATGTCTCCAGATATCTACTTATTGAGATTCATTGCAAACGGTTCAGTAGTTTTTGCGTGAAGGAGTAACTACTAACACACAAAAGTTTCACATTTATAATATTAATAGAAGAAAGAAAATTATTGTTATAAATAAATAAATATAAATTATTACTTGGAGAAAATTAGAAACTTATTGATTCTTTAAGATTTAAAATGGATAAAAACAATTTATTCAGTACTTCTTCTTATTCTTTATTTATTGAAATAAATGACGTTGTTGTCTCGTAATGGCCCAAACTCCATATGAAAATTTTATGTTTTTTATAAACAAGAGAGTGATCTTATAAGGGTTCCATTTTTACCTTTTGAGGTTCGGAACCCTAAAAATGACTACGATTTTCTATAAGAAGTCAGAGGCAGATTGATTTACGTAAACCGCACTTTAGTACCCAAAACCAAGCAATCAAAATGGGGTAAAATAAAAATAGGACTGGGTAACATTCTTATTGCATCACTTTTCTTCGTGCGTTTTTAACAGGGATTTTGATTATTCTCATTCTTCTGATGCAATGATTATACGACGTGAAAAACGACTAAAAGCGTGAAACTTGTGCGAACGAACGAATTGCTAATAAATATTGCATTATTTTTGGTGCGAATTGTGAATCAATACGTCTACCGCCGCCAGCGCAACTGTTTTGTAAGTAATTTGATTTTTTTAGTTTATATTTGCTCGCGACAGAATAGGTATGTGTCGTTTGCCAGTTGAGAAGATCTTGCTTGAAAATTATTTTGTCAGTATAAATAAAATATCATTCATCCTATAAATTTATGGCATTTTGATATGGACCAACAAGAAGAAAAGGTTAAAGAATTGCTCACTAAAAGGAATAGGTATGCCGCCGCCACAAATAGGCGATTATTTGATTAGTACCTAAATTATGTACAATACTAGTAGACTAGTCTTTCTAACTTTAAGGGTTCATGACAATTTTTATCTACCTGTTCTACCTGATCTATGTGTAGGTAGGTATTTGGTTTTTGACATGCTAAGGTGTTGTAGTGTAGATAATACACTGGGTTTAATGCTGATTAAGATCGAGGGGTCACATCGGTCTGGAAGTTTTTAGGGGGAGGCCTATGTTCAGCAGTGGACTTCTTGTGCTGTGGCTGATATGATGATGATGATTAATGCTGATTTTTATTTCAGACTAGCTGCGCCCCGCGGTTTCACCCGCGTAAGTCCGATCTTTAAATTCTCACCGTTTAAACCTTCCCTGGACTACAACAAACACAACAAAAAAAGAATTGGCCAAATCGGTCCAGCCGTTCTCGAGTTTTAGCCAGACTAACGAACAGCAATTGATTTTTATATATATAGATAACAAAAGAAATGTTGGACATTCTTCTACCTTGATATCGTGCCACGATACATTAAAGGAACTGTGTACTTGGTACGAAATTAACGGAGTGAAGTACGATAACTACAACTGTATAGTTTATACCTAAATATGAAAATGATGTCCCTTTATTCTATAAAATCGATAAAATTATTGTACCTGAGGCTCAACCGACAAAAGTCTACTTTATTTGTTCTAACCTAAAAACTTTAAGATATTGTTCTCATTTACAGTCCTTTAATTAGTAGTAGTTCCGAAGTAGGAAAGACTAGTGCCCTAAGTTTTATAGAAAGAAAAGAGTGTTATTCGCTAATGCCTCTTATTATTCAAGAAGTTGCTGACAAGGGGAAACTTTATTTCTTGAAGTTAACCAAAGTGTTATTATAGATCAAAGTGTGTGGGCACTTGATTGTATTATGAACAAATATACAGGGTGAATTTTTTGCATGAGCCTTCAGGGCTATAATATCCATGTAAAACATTCAACCTGTATACAAATGTGATTGTTGTGTGTCTGAGAACTCATCATTTTTAGAGTAGGTACACTGAAATTACTATGAACAGATTATGTGAACATTGTATTAATAAGAATTTTGTTTAGTGTTAGATTTCACTACAACGACTTTGAATAGATTATGAGAAAAGTGTAATAATTGCCTAAGAATTTTGTCTAGTGTTAAGAGTTCACTTAAATTATACTATAATAGATTTTGAGAAATATTAATTATCTAATAATTTTGATTTGTGCTAGAGTCCATGATATTTTTTGTTTTTATAATAAAATATATGTAATATAAAATGACTATCATTTACTAAAATACAATACAGCTATTGTAGGTTGTAGGATTGTAGGTTGTATTGTAGGGTTTATTTTAAAATAACATTGGAAAATTGCTAATGTGGAGTTTTAGAATATTTTTTCTTTCTAAAAACTAGTTTCGATAAATGGCGCTTTAATCTGAGTCAGAAATTATTTTTGGTCATGTTTCTTGACCAAAAATGTTTCCGACATAGATTAGAGCGCCATCTACCAAAACTAGTTTTTAGAGAGAAAAAAGATTCTAAAACTCCGCATTAACAATTTTCTAATGTTATTTTAAAATAAACCCAATTCTCTGCTGAAAAATCATAATACTCCATCCGAGTAAATATTTTTATTGATTATAATAATATATTATAACTTCGATTAAGAATAAGAAATTTTCAGACTAAGAAATACATTATTTGAATGAAACAGACAAAGTTTCAAAATAAGTATAACGTTACACTTGAGTCAAGATTATCGTATTGTCATTTTGTTCATTGAGATACTACATATTATTGAAACAAGTACAACCATAAAATTGGAACAAATTGAATAAGATTTTGATGTGAGAATATCAATATTATTGAAAAAAGTAAGCGATATTAAATTGAAACAAATTGAATAAGTTTCTTAAAGTGAGAATATCAATATTGTTGCAAGAAGTAAACTACAAATATTATAACGATACATCCATTTTGTGGGTCCAAGTAAATCGAAGTATTAAAACAAATTATTACGTTTTGTCGGTACAAGTAGATTATGTTATTAGAAGAACAAAACCGAGTATAATTGTATACACAATATACTTGATTTAGATGAATGCAAAATTTCTAACAATATTTTATTATGTATTTAAGTAAATATTGTCTCCCTTATATGGAAAACAAGATTTGCGTTAAAATAAAGCAAGTTGCTTTGATTTGAGATAATTGTTTTTACCGTGTGGTTTTATTGCGACTTAGGTATAGTATACCAGACAGACGCTATCCGAAAAGGAGATAAATTTTGAATTAGGACAAAAGTATCTAAAAAAACCTTATCTAAAAAGGTGCGTCCATTTTCGGAATAGGGCATTATCGTACTAATTGCTACAGTTTTCCTACGTAAAAAAGTTGTAGATACTCATACCTCTAGAAATGTAACCAGCAACATCCAAAAGTCATATTAAATCCATGAATAAAATATCTCCGAAAATTATGCTGTTTAAAAATTAATATTACGCGGGATAGCCTCATTACCGTAACCCTGCAAGATAATGTTTAAATTAAGATTTAATCACAAGCTATTCCACCTCACTACGTGCTACGTAAATAATTAAATAATACACGTAAGTATAAGTTGCTCTGTCTTGAATATTTGATGTTGTTGGAATAAAATATTTACTTCGGAAAAGTTTTTGTTCGAGCAGATGTTTGACCGGAATACTGACCAGAATTATATGTAGTTGATGGTCTTATTTTAATATTTGATGGGATTAGTCATTTCATTGACTTTTATGGAAAAGCGAGTGTAATCAAGACATACTCGAAACTTCTGGGTCAACTAACATGTATTTTTAGCATAGGTTCCTTACTTTTCCCAAATCAAACCAAACCATCAAAAAGATAATAATATGCAATTTCTACGAGATGGGTTTATACGCAAAGATACCCCTAGATGTAACCGTATTTCGGACTACAAAAAAAAACTGCCATCTTGCTATTCCAAAGACGAGCGAGTAAACCTGTCCAAGAAAGAGTCAGTCTAAACCCTTTCAAACTACTAGCTAGATGTATCTCGTAGCCTCGACCGGATCTCCACAATGGACGTCCTTGGCCAACCCTCAGCACTTCAACCATTCATATCACCGAATTATGTAACAGAAAGAGAACAGACAACTTCGAACTTTAAAACCAGGGAATCCGGTCTAAAATAGTTGGTAACCTAGATGGTATGGGATGTTTCGGTATGAAATAGGTGGTACTAATGATTAGGGGAAACGCAATGGAACAGGTATTATTTGTCGGCAGCATCTGCTGAAATTATTGGTAATGCAACATCACGAACGAAATCGTGTAAAGTTTTATGTCTGTTGCGGGAATTATGTTTTATGGAATCGTGGGAAGGTACTGAAATTAAAAGTTACAAATGATTGTAGATAAAATAGTTCTAAATGTTATATACTTTAGTATGAAACCAGTTTTTTAATTTAGGATCTCAAGAACTTCATGTGACCTGAAGTTCAAACACAAACAAGATGCAGTTAACTATGTATTTTTTACTAGCGCAAATATTAATCGTAACATTGCTTAGCATATAATAGAAAAATGTTTATTTTTAGTATATTCTTAATGTAGTTGTAGATTGAACTAAGTATGTTATGTGCGACGTTACAAAGGTATCAAAACTACAAGTCCACTAAATAGGCGAAAATCCTCAAACTTTGCGGGACTATTGGTACCTATATCGTTTGGAATGATGAAAAATAAGCTGTAAAACGTTTTCAGCCTTACTAAGATTTGGTTGGAATATGTATATGGTGGTTACCATAAAAGGTAGTCAAACAAAACCGTTGTTAGGTAGGTAGATTCACCATCAAGGAAATGAGCGGTCCTCGCTAATACCGGCCCGACCGCAATTCTATAAATTGTATTAGCGGTTCGCAATATTGTGTGACGAAGTCGTTGCTATGGCATCCACAAGGTATAGGAACAGGCTTCGAGTTTACACTTGGAGGATTTGAATTACAAATATTTGCATGTACTTCTAGCTTGAATTTTACTATACAAATATAATCAATGAAAGTAGGTACGAAGTTCTAAAGTTAGATTTAATGAAGACTACTTAGTTAAAAGTAAAAAATTGAAAAATTTACTTTATGTGTCGGAGGTTCAGCAAAATTTAATTATGTCTGACCAATAACTTGTTAAAGAGAAGGGAGCATCATTAATTTTCTTTCAAATTTAATTTCCAGTAAAAACGTTTTACTTTATCCAGCATTTCGGTTATTAATGTTCTGTATTTTTTACTATATATACAGTCAACAAAAAAAGTGCAATGCTTTTATTTGGTTATAGAAAAGTTGTTAGAAAATGGAATTTTTATACAAAAAACAATGGTTGCCTGTAAAGTCGGTTTATGGACGTAAATTTTACGTGATAAATAACGTCATAGGAAAACATTGATGGTATGTCAATAAGGCGCACTCACGTTCCCGTAACATGACACTTTTTTGTGAGTGCAGTACAATGTTCATCGATTTATAAGACGTTATAACGTCAAAAGAGTCATAATTGAGTAAGATTCTAGTTATTGTATACCTAGTCGATTACAAAAGAATCCTTGGCGTAAAAACAGCTATATACACAGGTCAATAAAATTATCGTAACATTTTTTTATGATTCAAGTATCACTGCCACAATGAATGAGATAAAATTATGATGAATTGATAAGACTTGATGAAATGGAAAATAACACAATGGAACAATAGTCTGAAGGCACAGATTCTAACTTCAGATTGATTCACCTTGAAACTTAACAACGGTAATCAAAATTCAAACATTATAATGATTTTAATTGTAAAAATTTATTTTGCTTACTTCCTTCCTAAAATACTTAATTACCAGCTATTTAAAAAAAACCTAAGCCGTGCCATATTGATTTTTTTACGCGAAACAAAAATAACTTCTCATTTTAACTATAACTAGCGACCCGCCCCGGCTTCGCACGGATTATACATGTATTATACATACAAACCTTCCTCTTGAATCACTCTATCTAATAAAAAAAACCGCATCAAAATCCGTTGCGTAGTTTTAAATATTTAAGCGGTCAAAGGGAAATAGGGACAGAGAAAGCGACTTTGTTTTATACTATTGTAGTGATAGTGACTAGCAGCGCTCCGCGGTTTCACCCGCATAAGTTCCGATCCCATGGGAATATCAAAATAAAAAGTAGCCTATAGCCTTCCTCGATAAATGGACTATCCAACACAAAAATATTTTTCCATTTCGAACCGGTAGTTCCTGAGATTAGCGCGTTCAAACAAACTCTTCAGCTTTATAATATAAGTACTTATAGATTAACTAGCTGTCCCGGCAAACGTTGTTATGCTATTTACAAAAAAAAAAAACAAAAAAAAATGCCGATTCTCAGACCTACTGAATATGCTCACAAAATTTCATGAGAATCGGTCGAGCCGTTTCGGAGGAGTTCAAGTTCGAACCCCGTGACACGAGAATTTTATATATATAGAGATTATGAATCGCCGCAGCATGACTTCTTCCTAAATATAAAAAATAAATCTAAAGCCTTATGATAATAGATTCTACGAGTAGGTACCTAAATTCACTAGCGTTACGTATTATGTACATAACTACGTAATTTATAAACGTATCATATTTAATTTTCTCCGACAAACCCATGGCTTCATTTAAAAGTCAATGTCCGCATACCTCAAAATTAATGACAAACAAGTGAACGGTCCGAATGTGTTAGAGATCGCGTGCCTCAAACGATGGCCCAGACTCGAACAGCTAAGTAACTTACATACAATATTTAAATAATAATAGAATAAAGAGAACATCAGAAGCGTCTAAGCAGCACTTTGATTCCGATTCGAGTGTCTGTAACATCTCTGCAGTATCTCAATGGTTTTTACTCAGATTCGCTTTTTTTCTAAACTGTTCGGAACCGCTCGATGGGCGGCGATGAGATCTAATTCCAGGGTCAAACAAACATTTTTTCTTCTTTTTCGCCTTTTCAGGGAAGGCTAAAGGGTATTTTATTAGTCCATACAGCCTCTTTACACACTTCGTCTACTTTTAATGGCCGAAGCAAACTGGGTCTGTCTTTTATCGAATCATCTGTAACTGCTTTACAAAAAAGGACTTTTTTTGCTAAGCAGTTTTGTTCCTTTTTGATATTTTATATTCCATCGCTAGCTTTATTTGTATGCGTCAAATCAAACTACATATTTTTCTTTAATAGTCTTTAGTATATTTCAGGTAAGCGATCTACATCTTAGACCCATGGTCACTATTCATCACACGTCGTGTAATAGTAGTCAAAACCTATCACTTTTATAAAAAGTTTATCAATACGTTTTGGGTTTGTTCAAGTTATATTGATTTCCTAAAAAATATGAGGTGGTGTTTTGTGTGGAATTATACGTAGTTAGTATATTTTACGTAATTATTTCTACTTTTTTGCAAAACACCACAAAACCCCGAGTTGGTGTTTCGCGTATATGGTGTTATGCGTCGAAAGGGCTTTAGAGGGTTAAGATGTTCTACCTATTCTAATAAAGTTAAATATCTTCGACGTACAATCATTACCATACCATGTTACTGCGGAAGTATTTATCGTACTAGGTACCCATAATTTTGAAACATTGTTGCATCGCGTCGTACATACTTAAACCATTTTGAAACATTCGCAGTTTTTAAATAGCTTCCTCCATTTTTCAATTTAGAAAATGGTCGCAAAGTGTAGGAAATTCAATATTTTAAGCGGTACTTTTCAGTTGGCTTCAGACTTATAAACCAGTCTCTCTTGTAAAAATAGTGGACTCCCAAACATTAAAACTTTATAAATATCTGATAATGGATTAAACTGAAGCCGTATTGAGAATTTATTTTAATACTTTTAAATTTTATACGCTATCAAACATTTTCTAGTAACAGAATTTATAGTAGCAAAAAGCGATAAAGAATTCCTTAATGAATATAAAGTGAAGTTGTGCTATCTTTAGCCTTTAAATTCCTAAAGCAGGATTGAGTTAACGAGGTAACTTGAGCTAAGTGAGCAAAGCAAGCATAATTGCAAGCTATCATATCGTGGCATGGAACTTGTGTAGATTTATGTTATGTAATATGCTGCTAACCTGTAAAGTTTTTAATCGGAGTGTATTTGTATTTGATAAGTTGGTGTTTTTATTTTATCTATACTTCACTACATAATATAAAACAAACTCGATTTTTCTGTCCCTATGTCCATATATCCCTATGTATGCTTAAATCTTTAAAACTACGCAAAGGATTTTGATGCGGTTTTTTAATAGATAGAGTGATTCAAGAGGAAGGTTTATATGTATAATACATGCATAATATAGCCGTGCGGAGCTGGGGCGGGTCGCTAGTAATATTATAAAGCTAAAGAGTTTGTTTGAACCCGCCAATCTCAGGAACTACTGGTTCGAATTGAAAAAATATTTTTGTGTTGGATAGTCCATTTATCAAGGAAGGCTATAATGCTACTTTTCATTTTGATATTCTCATGGGATCGGGACTTACGTGGGTGAAACCACAGAGCGCAGCTAGTATATGATAATAGGTCAGCGCTTGACGACTATCACACCCGCTAGATGGCAGACGACGATGGGGCCCAAGATGTAGCACGCTTTCCTAGAAGATACCTATTCACTCGCGACTTGAAGACCACCAAATTGTACACGTCAGGAAAGATAGATACAGGCAACTGATTTCATTCCTTTCCAGTACGTAAAAGGAATGACGTGAAATTCTTATTGAATCTGCTTTCGGTGTCTTTAGAAAAGCTTTTCGATTCTGTATCCCAAAGGGATTGGAAATTACCCGCGCGAAACCAGAGCACAATTATCCCTGGAAATTCCCACGTAAATTCGTCGGAAAAGTTATTTCCATCAATTGATTCGTTTTTATCGTACAACAATCGAACGTACGTAAGATACTCGCACATATCTCGAGGGTGTGGAGAGATAAAATAAGGAAAAGAAACGGAAACGCTTAGATGTTTCGGGGTGATTTCACAAGTTGCCGAAGGGCAGACTGTTTTAAATGTTGTCACCCGTTTCATATCGTCTCTTGGTGTTTTACGTACACACATCAACAATGTCTAGGAAGATCTGGTTCCTGCATTTAGAATATAATAGAAAATCATATTCGTATTCGCAATAATTACAGTAAGTTAGATTATAAATATACGAATAATGAAAACACAAAGTCAAATAATAGTAATTATTTTCCGGGGACTTAATCGCATTTTTTTTCTCTTACCTCGACACTTCGACTAGATAGTCATGGTCGCGGGGAGACAAAAAACACTTTTATTGTGCACAATGGTCCCCAACCCAGTATTTAGAAAAATGTGCAAATAACCACCAAGAAACACAACACGAAAAGAATTGACACAAAAAGAAAGATCGACATGTAAAGAAAAAGATCGACGAAATCGAAAAAGAAGAGATCACAGTCAGTGTTGAGGTTATGGAATTTTCCACAAAAGAGTAGACGTTACGTAGAGAAGAAATACAACGATGACAATATAGTAGGATCCTTTATCGAATACAATCTATAAACGTTCTACATGGTTGACAATTGGATAGCGATCGTGGTGAATGTTCCAAGCAAGAATGCAACTTCAAGAATGTTCCAATGTTACTTGTTTCAACAATCTTACACAGAAGTGGGTACAGCTTACAAACAATACAGCAATCAATTTACAAAATTAGGTCATCTCAAAACTTCCAATCAAGAAATATCCGTTTTCAAATTCAATTTTTCAGTCAATTTCCTCCTTGCGTCAAAGTCTCTCGTCTTAATGGGCTGTTAAAACTTTGGACAAACAAGTACCTACCATAATGTAACACGATATTGCAGTTATCCATCAATTAGTTGGAATCTAATCTGGGTTTTGTACAGCGATTAACGGGTAATCGAATATACGTTCTCGGGTAACAATTGATTTGTACTTTCGAGTAAATTAAGGTAACTAATAGATGTAAGTAATAATAAAAAAAAAGATAATAAAAGTATATAAGTAGTATATCCGTTGTCTAGCACCCAAAACATAAGTCTAGTTACTTAGCTTGGGGCTAGATGGCGATGTGAGGAGTGCTTCCCGTTTGCCCCACCAAGCTGCCCCACAGTGGGGCAAAGTGGAATCGTTAAAATTTTGTAGTGTAGTTTGCCCCACTAATACGATTCTGCCCATCAGGGTTGGCACCTTGTTTAGAGTTTGAGAATTTTCGTGTCATCTCCAAAGTTATGAACCATCACGGTATGTTACAAATTACACTTGAACATGCAGACATAAGTTACTTGTGGTGCCATAATCTCGAAACAGCTATGTACAGTACAGACCATTAAATAATATGGACAAGATCTCCATTTCAAATTTCACTTGTGATAAATGTAACTGGGTTGGTAACTTATGGAGTGTGTTTAAATAAAGGTACAAAATGATTATTTGAAACGTTTACTTCTGAAGGAATCTGGTTATAAATCACAAAATAAATTACACGTCTCATTACAAATGAAATCTTTGCCAAACTCAACACACAATAATTAGTCACTTTTACTACTAACTGTGAAAATAAAATCTCAGATTAATTGACATTTGACTACGCTAACTGTATTTAGCGTAGTCAAATGTTTTTACTGCTACCGGAATGGGAACCACGTATTTTTCAATTATATTTGAATCATATTTCAATTATGTATATGAGCTCATAGCAGCATATTTGGAGATTGATTAACATTTGACTCACTTATCTACAGTTTTACTGCTACCAAAGCTTACATCGCTCTTTTCTCTGTAGTAAAATGACAGATTCCGGAATGGGAAACACGTATTTTAAAAACTTTTATTTAACTTGTTTCAATCATATTTGAAGACAGCGAGCTTTATAAGCTTTGGTTGAAATTTTACTCATAATAGCGTACACTAATATTTGTTGTTTCTTGAAAGCTACCTAAATCACCATGTTATGTAGACACTTGCAAAAACGGATTTGGGCAACTTTAAAAACGTACCGTCACATAACAACAAAACCGGCGAGACCGTTACCTACGAATATGCCTACCAAATAAAACTGGTTTGGTCTTTCTAAAAATTTTCATATTTTGCGTGACTGTTTGTATGTTCTGCATGATGTTTTTTTATTATTTAATCAGTAAAACTGTATTTAACTTAGTCAAATGTTAATCAATCTGAGATTTTTTTATTTTTCAGTTAGCAGTGACTAATTATTGTGTGTTGAGATTGGCAAAGATTTTATTTGTAACGAGTCCTGTAATTTATTTTGTGATTTATAACCAGATTCTTTTAGAAGTTAACGTTTCAAATAATCATTTTCTTTATTTCTTTTCTTTCTTTCATTTTGTACTTTTATTTAAACACACTCCATAGGTTACCAACCCAGTTACATTTATTACAACTGACAATTGAAATGGAGATCTTGTCAATATTATTTAATGGTCTGTACATAGCTATTTCGAGATTATGGCACAACAAGTAACTTAAGTCTGCATGTTTTAGTGTACTTTGTAACATACCGTGATGGTTCATAACTTTGGAGATGACACGAAAATTCTCAAACTCTAAACAAGGTGCCAACCCTGATGGGCAGAATCATATTAGTGGGGCAAACGAGACTACAAAATTTTAACGATTCCACTTTGCCCCACTGTGGGGCAGCTTGGTGGGGCAAACAGGAAGCACTCGATGTGAGAATGCCCTGCAAAATATTTATTTTATTTATTTAATAATATGTAAACGACATACAAATGTTACGGGCGACGGTGTAATTAGGGAGATGAGCAAAATAATAACTTCAGGTAAAATTCAATTTCTCTGAAAGACTTAATTTGATTGTTCTGTAATCCAACACATACGTAAACATTTCACTTCAATATCAAATAGGTTTATGTAATGTAATTTATTTCGACTATTCGAAGATTGGAAATGTGTTTCGAATTAGTTACAATCGGCAAGCGTATCGCAGGTAGAGTGTGTCACATTATCGGAGTCGGAATCGCATTACTGCATTTTCAGGCATTTGCATAGCAAATCTCTTCGCAGTAAAGTAGTAATAACAAACAGATAAGATGTCCTTTAAAGTAATGTTGGCTGTAATTTACATGCTTTCCCCGTCTCTCTCACAGTCAGTCAGTAACTCTAAAATAACATGTTATGTGGACTCCGTAACCGGCCGGTATCATTAAAATACCACAAGCCCACGCAAACCAATGCCGCTAATCTAAAATATATTCTATTTCATAGAATATTGTGTATGTTTCAGAATGCAGTTATCTCGGGAGCAGGTTACGCGATTCGATTTAACAGGTATGGATTCGGTATCGATAAAGGAAGAAATTATTTGATGATATAAGACATAAGAACTGTTTTGATTGTATGAAAGGCCTTGAATCATCCTTTTAATAGACTGTTAAGTATATGTACAACTGTTCTTTCTAGATTCTAGAGAGACTATATTTATTTAGCAATGAAATACCTAATAACTCACTTACACAACTGATGTATTCTTAGAACGAAATTAGCTCAGCAGCAATAAGTTACCCAGCTCAGCAACGCACAAAGTCCGACGTTCTAAAAAAATATGCAATCTACGCAATCGACGAAAGTCTGACACGCTCTTTACGCGATTTAACAAAAAATATAAACGAAAAACCTTATCCATATCCTCATATCACTTATGCAAATAGATAATTACTATAATTCCTTAGCAAGGATACGAAACATCCGAAGGCGAAATCGAATCCCGGATAGCTATTTTTGAAAGCGAGGTCTATTGCAAAACCGGTAAGTGTGCAGTGGCACTGACTGACTTTATAATTTGTTAGTTTATTGGGTGAATATTTCGAGTATTTCCTGGTGGAAGAGCTGAGGGTTGCGAAAGTGATGGCAGTGAAGCGTGCTTCCACAATCATTAGTTGTTTGGTCAGTATCCGAGGCAATTATGTTGCACAAGTCTAGCCAAGGTTAATGATATCCACTAAAATCCACTGTAAAAATCTATTGATGAATCTTTTTGCACTTTAATATCCACTTTATTTCTTGATCCAGGATTTTTTTTGCAAAGTTTGATGTTATACACGTAATTGTTGTTAATAAGACTGTGGATTTTTTTAGTCAAAAAATATCACCTATTTTAATTTATATACCACAGGGTTGCGGGTTCGATTATCGTCTCAGACAAGTATTTATGCTTACCTTATTTGTCTGTGGTCTGGTTGTTTCTATGTATTAAAAGTTTTTTTTTACAAAAGAATAAGTAGTATATACTTATGTAGTATATCCGTTATCTAGCACCCATAACACAAGTCTAGTCACTTAGCTTATATCTGTTGTCTAGCACCCCTAACAAAAGTCTAGTTACTCAGCTTGGGGCTAGATGGCGATGTGTGGAATGTCCTGCAATACTTGTAAGTATTTATTTATTTATCCTTTTTATGTAAAAAAAAAAACTACCCGCTGCTTTGATCCTGACCTGATTGATTCAATAACGGAATAAAAAACCTGCCGTACAGAGCCCTGATCAAGAGTAGTTTATAGAACATAAATATTTATTGGGAAAAAGCCCTGAAATGGCTTAAAAGTTTGGAAGAAAATAAACCGAGGGTTCAGCCACTTTAGCAATGTGGTTTAAATTTCCAAACACAGATAAATTCTCATCACGTACCCAGTAGATACTTAATTGAATGGAGAAACTTTATGAAATTCCAGAGTTATAATTAAACGACTAGGTATCTACGTATGTATTATACGTGTGTCAGATGTATCTAACGAAACCGGAATAACGTAGCTTAGGGTAGGGACTCTCCTAATTGAATGGTTGACCACACAAATCGAATTGATTGATTTCATCAAATAGTAGCGCGTATTTTACCCGCGTACATCTTGAGATTTCGTGAGAATACCGGGATAAAAAGTACTTAGTTTAGTTCCATTAAAAGCAGTCCAGTGGTTTCAATTTAATTACAAACAAAATGATAAAAAACCTTATATCAACTCTCAAATTAAAATTGTCTTAGAACAGAAATATTTTAAGTTTCATAAATTAGTTTAAGATAGGTAGGTTTAATGTTTGGGTTAAGTTTTGTGTAAATAAACGCTTTATTTATTTATTTTTATTTATTTTGTCTGTGGTCTGGTTGTTTCTATGAAATATAAGTATTTTTTTTACAAAAGAAAAGTATATAAGTAGTATATCCGTTGTCTAGCACCTATAACACAAGTCTAGTTACTCAGCTTGGGGCTAGATGGCGATGTGTGGAATGTCCTGCAATATTTAGCATAAAATAGATGGATGTTGAAAGTAATGAAAGAAAGTAATAAAAGTAATAAAATTTCAACAATTCTATATCTATACGAGTGAATGACTAACCTACCTACCTAGCAAATGGAATTTAAACCTTAGCTTTGACATAGAGGTGATAGAGATACATGACACTAATTAATTATTCTAAAGATCAAGTCCAAACTACTAAGGCAAATGTACCAGTTTTACACATCTGTCATTGGTGTAAGTAATGACTAAATACGATTCCTTTTAAAGAAGGCGAGATATTAAAATTGTAATGCATAAATGTTAGTTTTCAATAAATTGTGAATGTGCGTTTTGTTTTAACTGACACAGTAGTTTTTAGTAATGATTATTGGAAAAAAATATTTAGCAAAGTTTGCAGTCTAATAATTATATTGTACTCGCAAACGTGGTTTATATGTATTTTGGTCAAATAAAGGTTTGAAGAATTATTTTAAGGTAAATGTGATAAAATGATGTTATTTTACCAATTATAAATTAAGATTTTTAGTACTTTTGCGACTTTACTAAGTTTACTAGTCGCAAACTAGAAAAATGACTTTGAATTTCAATTGTTAACTGGGTCATTTCTATAAAAGGGCTACATCCCGACTCCACCCGATCCCATCTCTACCCGATTTTAAAATACCTAACAAAAAATCCCAACTCTACCCGATTTCATTTTTGCATATAGATAAAAGTACAGTTAACATGAAAAGTTGCAAACATTTTAGTTATACCTACCAAAAATGTTACAACCATTATAATAGTATTTAAAAGTCGTTATATTAAGGGCGAACTGGAATAGGTATTTGAATCACGAATTATTAATGATTTTAGCTGAGTAAATCTGTATGGACCAAGGTTTAGGTTTAATAAAACCGAGATTTTTAATTTAGATTGACCCTGGAAGATAAAGTGTTATTTATTTATTTATGCTTAAATCTTTAAAACTACGCAACGGATTTTGATGCGATTTTTTTTAATGAATAGAGTGATTCAAGAGAAAGGTTTATATGTATAAAAGATGCATAATATAGCCGTGCGAAGCCGGGACGGGTCGCTAGGTCAAGATAATGCTATTTGACACGTTTTATAGCTCGTTATTTTAAGAAAAACTTGTAAGTGGAAGGTAGAATCTAAGTTAAAGAAACATAATTGAATATTTTCTAGGTATAATAATAGGTATAGTGTAACCACTACATTAAGTGTAACGTATTGTGAGCTTTATATTAACATACAACTTTTAAACTGAAGATAAAGTGTAGTGGTAACAATAACAGATTAAAATTAAGACCATTATAGCAATCTAGTTATGTCTAAGTACTTTTAGATAATAGAAACACGATCTCCAGTGACTGGCGACAGCAACGGCCTTGCCGCTACAGTTGCCAATTCCCAAATACTCGAAATACCATTAATTCCGACAGTGAAACACTTAATCCGAACGGGTTAATGCACTGGCTATATTCATTGTGTTGTTCCGGTTCACGGACGCTGAATGGGATGCCTTTTGTGGCTGATAGAAATAGATAATGTTTATTTTGTTGGACGAATTGGATGGCTACCTTCTTCTGTTGAGTTACGACTTTACGAGGCTTCTGGTTTGATCGGAAATTACAGGAGAATGATCGATTAGGCTAGAGACTTGGCACTGGCGAATTATAGGTGCTGGGCAATCGTACTCCATCCTCACGCAAAAAGGACTCAACTAAAGAGGTTAAGTTGCGGAAAACAGTCCGTTTACAAATACATACATACATAGGTGTTCAAAGATAACATTTTTGTAATAAGATAATACTGGAATCAATTACTTCACTACATCACTACATAGTATAAAACAAAGTCGCTTTCTCTGTCCCTATGTCCCCTATATCCCTTTGTATGCTTAAATCTTTAAAACTACGAAACGGATTTTGATGCGGTTTTTTTAAATAGATAAAGTGATTCAAGAGGAAGGTTTATATGTATAATACATGCATAATATAGCCGTGCGAAGCCGGGGCGGGGCTAGTTATGTTCAGTAAATGGGTATTTATAGCGGCATATAACCAGGAAACCGGCACCATTTGCTAAGCCGGTGTAAGTGTGGTAGGACAAATTTAGTTAAAAAATCGTCATTCGCGCGTGTTTTACTCATACTAAATATAGCAGCCGAGCAGATTGACTCATTCACATGCGGGAAGAATGAATTCCAAATATGGATTTACGGATTACTTGGCATAATTCATTTACGTGTAGATATTATTATTTACTACACAATTGTACAAAAAAAATCAGCCTTTTCTTATGAATGTGAGTGAGCACTAGCTTTTGCCCGCGACTTCGTACGCGTGGTAGTTTTGTTTTATGTACCAAAACCTTCCTCTTGACTTCCTCACTCTATCTATTAAAAACCGCATCAAAATCCGTAGCGTAGTTTTAATTAAAGATATAAGCATACATAGGAACAGACAGAGAGCGGGAAGCGACTTTGTTTTATACTACGTAGTGATTAAAAAGAGGAAAAACTTGATAGGCTTCGCAACTTCTGACCCGATTTAGCTAAAACTTGGTAAGAGGATAAATTAATTCATTGACAATAACATAGGCTACTTTCTATCCCCATATTCCCACAGGATAGGAAGTTACGTAGGTAAAACCGCTAATAAGCTTGCAAATTCACCTTAGAACGCAAAAACGTAATTTAAATTCACATTCACAGATTTAACAAGGATATCCTTATATGAATCTGAATTGAATAAAAGATAATAATATTGCAGACTACCAATAGACTTGTTCTGTGTCCAATACTCTTTGATTGATCTCTAACCCCAATACATAACTGGTTTATAAGCAAATAGTCGTAGTCGTCTCGGGCAAGAGAGCAGTGAGCTAAGTGAGCTAGTGAGACGTTTAGCCATTATGATTGTAATTTGGCTGTGGAGGCTGTAGGTGCTATTGTAAGAAACAGGTGTAGTTTTACCGTTCGTCGGGGACCGGTCTGATTGAAAGCTAATATAATATGATTGTATGTGTTTTTTAATGAAGTTTTTCTACAGGTTTCTAGGCTTACTACTGTTAATAATAAATGAAATATAATTAAGGTATATACATATAATTTTTTTATAATATAGGTACAAATCGTCTGTCTGCAATGAAAACCTCGAAAAGCAAAGAATCTAATTTTTTTGTCAAAATCGGGCCTTATGCATTTTTCACTAAATCTATACACATAGAATGCTTTGTCCTGACTGACTGAGACGGATCAACACACAGCCTAAACCGCTTATCGTAGAGACCTGAAACTTGGAGGGTGTGTTCTTTGTATGACATACGCATCCGGTGAGAAAGGATTTTCCGAAATTCTACCCCTTAGGGGTGGATAAGGGTGGCAAAGTTTGTATGGTCCGTAAAAACCAATTCAAAATCCTATTAGAACTATTTTCGACTTCTACGAGAGTCGCGGGCAAAAGCTTGTATTGCAATTAAACGAAATGAAATAGTAACATTAGGCCTTTTTTTACTTTTTTCCACCAGACTGTTTCTTTCACCTGTAAACTTTAGTTCTATGCACACACGATGTTTTCACTGCAGACCGACGACGCGACGATCTACCTACCACGAGCTGTATCTGCTATACACCCCAGGTAATGTCCTAGGTATCCCGATTTATGCGGGAAATCACGATTCACAGGGGATTTCCCGACAAAGACATTTCCCGACAAAGACTAGACCCCTGCCTAGTCTTGTTCTTCGTGACAACGGATCAACAATTTTATTTTTCCTATTAAGGCTAATTATGCTGCCAAACGCAACTCCCCAGAAATACCCGTCGCAAGCCCGTCGCTTACAACTAATGTTGTTGATTGTAACGAATGTGTTTTGTTTTTCTCAAAAGTGCTGAGATGGAATTGTAGGTGAAATTTTTACCGATATTTTGGGGTAATTTCGAGGCTTTGAAAATTCTTTGTGATTTCAAAGCTAGACTAGTTTTAATTCTTAAATTTTAGGATAGCTTCAAAACTATAGGAAATGTTTGGTTTGGTTCAAAATCACACCAAAATGTCGGTAATAAGGTAGGCTATGTACCAAGGTCGTTGGCGTATGGACCCAGTTTAATATTATTAATGTGAAAGTTTGTGTGTGTATTTATTACTCCTTCACACAAAAACTACTAGACCGATTGCGATGAAACTCGGTATGTAAATAGGAGACCTGGATATTACCACGGGATCGGGAGTTACGCGAATGAAATCGAGGGGCACAGTTAATTTTATTATAATTGAAATACAGCATGTTAAAAGTCTAGTTGTTTCCTTGAGCTACAAACGAAATCATTCTGTTACTATAATTAGATAGGAAATTAGGATATTTCTAATTGAGTGCTACTCTATTGAAAGCAAACTATTGCAATGTTGTGATCACCTACTTGGCTGCATGCCATAAAACAGTTTCCTAAGGTTATTTAAAAGCTTTGAGGTGCAAATTTCACTGGAGTTGACATGTCAAACAAAAAGTGTGTATTGATCTAATAAATTAAAAATTTGGTTAAGTAGGTACTTTTTTGTTTTGACAGTATTTTTATTCAAAACTAGCTGCGCCCCGCAGTTTCACACGCGCAAGTCTCGATCCCGTGGAAATATCAAAATAAAAAGTAGCAGCTTTCCTCGAAAAATGGGACTATCCAACACAAAAACAATTTTTCAATTCGAACCAGTACTTCCTGAGATTAGCGCGTTCAAACAAACAAACAAATAATATTAGTATAGATTCATTCTAAGTCGTCATTTGTCGAGAATTCAGAAAGTGTGAACCTCGGAGACGGGTCACTCGGAGACTAACCCGACAGGGCGGGGTGTTCGGGCGTGTGTCAAATGTGGTTGGTTTGCGGTTTATGCACCAAACTTTTTGTTTGACTTGTCACCTTCCGTAAAACATCTAAGGAACTTTGTGTTAAAAAGGGAATTTACCATATTTTCTTGTGTTTTTTAAATAATCTATTGTTCTTGAATTCTTGTTGAATATTATCTGTCTATTTGAAGTCTTTGCTCTACCTAGACAGTATGATAGGTTACCAGGAGGTAAACCTGAAAAATCCTAACAAAAAAGTCCTGGCCTGATGAGCAAGCGCCCTCATGGCAATTCACTTATAAGTAGGTAATTATTTATGTTGAACTTGTGTTGATTATTACCTAATTGTTACCAAAGATATTCCAAGATCTAAGATACTACTAATATTATAAATGTGAAAGTATGTGTGTGTGTGTATGTTTGTTACTCCTTCACGCAAAAACTGCAAGACAGATTGCGATGAAACTCGGTGTTTACCTCCTAGATAGCTGGAGACCTGGATTAACACATAGGCTACTTTTTATCCCGATATTACTACGGGATCGGGAATTATGCGGGTGAAACCGCGGGGCACAGCTAGTAATCTATATTTCTTAGATTTGGTTAAACTTTAATGTGAAAATAATAAAAAAACTCTTGAAAAAAGATATGGCCCAAAATACCCCTACATACTAGATTTACCTCACAGTTTGGCCTTGTGTCATTACCTCTGCCTAAATACCAGGAAGACAAGTGTCCCATGACTCCCATGTCCAATTCCATAGCTATTTCACCAACAATTAGTTGAGCCATTGGACAATAAATAAATAAATATTGCAGGACATTCCACACATCGCCATCTAGCCCCAAACTAAGTAACTAGACTTGTGTTATGGGTGCTAGACAACGGATATACTACTTATATACTTTTCTTTTGTAAATATAATACTTATTATACATAAAAACAACCAGACCACAGACAAATATCTAAGCATAAATACTTGTCTGAGGCGGGAATTGAACCTGTGTTTGGCAGTCCGGCATGGTGACCATTGTGCCAACTGGGTCGACAATGATGAGTAAATAAACAGATATCCGTATGTATTTAGTTACTAGCATATCATTTATTTACCAAAGAACAGTATTAAACATTGGAACCGCATGATATCTGTTTAATTTATGTTTAAATGTCAAGTATTTTATTGATACTGATGTATAATATGAATATGTAATACATAGTAGGTATCTATTTATTTATAGGTAAAGTGTGATGGTATGCAAGTATGCATAAAGATGAGGGATCAAGGTTGCAGACAAACATGATGTTTGTGTGAGTGTATGTTCATATTACACTAGCAGTAACTACCGGCTTCACCTGTATAAGTCCCTTTATAATAATATAAGCCTTTTATTCCCAACGTAAGTTGTACAATTATTGATGTTTGAACTAGCTAATTTGTTATAGAAAATCTCTAAGTTCGGTGTGCCTTTTGGCATAGGCCTCCTTCAACTCCTTCCAATGTGTCCTATCTCTAACCACTCTGGACCAGAAAGGGCTGACTGTTTTAGGTCATCCTCCGATCTCTTGATTTGACAACCTCTATTTCTTTTCCCATCTCTTGTGTACCAGATCCCTTGGTATATAAAGTAGCTTAAGTTACTTCTAATGAATCAATGTATCCTCATAATAACCTATTTCAAAATAGGTCCAGTATTTCTGGATTCTTTTCGTTACAAACAAAAAAATTTAAAGAACTTTCCCTTAATATTAGTGTACGTACCTAGCTAGACAGTGACAACAATCCTTCTTTTTTTTTCTTTTCTTGGAGTTACAGCGATCAGTCTATGACAGACTTTAATCAGTATTGTAGCGAGTAGGGTGAGATTTAAGGCGCAGTGGAAAAAGGAATATATAGCTTAAAGATTCGTCATTTACAGATGCAGTCCTAGAGAGCTGGACTTGAAGAGACAGTAACAGGAACAGTAAAATGTAAATTGCATTTCATAAAAGTTTCCAAAGTTCTACACTAAAAAATAAGGTACCTAATTCCATTTATTGTTTTTTTACTAGATTAACGTGTTTTTTATAGAACTATGTGGAGCGTAACTAAGTGAAGTGCGAACTAAATGAGTTATGGTCACATTTATACCTCTCACTACCATTACTCAATTTATTTGAAACTCTTCAATGGGTAATAGGGCATGACCATTTTATAAGCACTCTCATAACTTCCTACCATGAATTACTAGGTATAAGAATAAAGAGTCACATTACTTTAGGGTTTAATGTGTCTAGAAGACGCTTGTTACAGTCGCAAGTGAGAAATCTTATCATAATCTTGCCAATCTGTCTATCTGCCGTTATCTGAGTAGGTACTCTAACTCCGCCGCGTATCACGAGCAAAGCATCCGTGGCACAAGTTGCTACACTAAATTACGAAGAAAATTAACTTCTGTTTAAATCCCGAAGCAAAAATAACTTACCTTTTTTCACAACAAAAACAGCAAGCCGTAATCCAATATTTTTTACACACAGACCCTAGTTACTGCTAGAACACAACAAACATTCGTCAACCGAAAGCACTGAGAATTTAATCACTTAACCACAATATCACCTAAACTGTTATTTTTAATTTTGTATCACATGTAAACACCGAAATATGAGAAACTAATTTTATTTCAGCACTAAAAGTCGGCAACCGTCGCTCAGTGCACCCAACTTGAATCATCGGCCATTACTAAATATGTTGCCAGTTCAACAATGTCACGCTACCATACTCCCCACTTTAACCATCTACTCACGTGTTTCGTTTATTGAAATTCATTGCCAATAAAAAGTTAAATTTGCCTAAAGATCTATCTAGCTTTAGCTTATGAATTATCTACTTTAAAATCTTAAAATATTTGTGGGAGTCCGAGGAAGGTGGTGCAGCAAATTATGACGTATTTATAACGTCACTACCGCCATTTGATTTTTGCAAGTCTTCTCATTTATTTCTAAATACTTTAATTGTTTAAATACTCATGTTTATTCAAATCAAAATAAGAATTAAATGAATTAAATTTATAATGAATGATTTATATGGAATAAATAAACTACCTACGACTTTTTATAGGTCCATGCTACCATGCTATGCATTTACTAAATTAAAAGTCCAATTCAAAATCCATAGAGAAGTGTGCCCAAAACGGCTGCGTTACCTAGTCTTCTCTTCTAATCGATTTTAAGTTTTGACGTGACAACGTTTTATAAATTGGTTTGCCGGGTGACACTTCAAGAAACTGCGTTACGCTCCGCTGACGTTATGCGCTCACAATGAGAGCGAGTGAGAGGCACGCGGGCATGGTTAGCCCGCCTAAGAGCGAGAGAGACAGACATAAAAAGTGAAAGGCACGCGTCCCTTCCACTCGAGCACAGTTGTTGTCACGTAAAACTTTCGCCCGTATACCGACTTTACAGGCAACCAGTTTTTTACATCAAGAAGCGTCCTAATTATTCAAGACTTTTCTAAAAAAAATGGCTTATACTTTACTATTATGAATGTGTTACTTTACCACACTTTTGAGAAAAAATTTGGTTATGGCAACAAAATTGTTGTCAATGTATTTAGGGCTTCGTACGATTCGTTTATGAAGCCAGTGTCAAGTAACTTTGGCATCAAGTTTTGGTTTTATATTAGCTACCATCTTGCTATCATCCATTTTCTTTCGGTAAAAACAATCTATTAACACGCTAATAACAAAACCTATAATAAGCCAACAAGAAAATATCATGGCATGTTTTTTGTTTTCCTTTTGGATGGATGGTGTGTCAATAAATAACATAAATGTCAATGTCGTCGTCTGTTTTTTTTTTCAGACGTGCCGTCAAGCCGGCCGTCACATGCGCATGAATTAGTGAAGTGTTGCCAATTAAGCGACTTTGTCAGAAAATCAGCGGATTTTTAGGTGTTTCGGGTATAAATGTTTTTAGCTCTTAATTTCAAGTTTAGCTACAAAGTACCTAAATTTTGTAGCTAAATGATAAAACAAATTAAAACTTCGACTTCTTATTGACATTGCTCGGTAAGGAATACATCTTGATGAAATCTGCGGTTTAAAGATGATAATATACATTAGACAGGACACGGATACGCACTGTCCCCTCCGGCGGCTGTGGTGCAATGTAAACGTGCAGCTCGAATGGACTGCGCCCCCGGACTCGGGCCGCCCCGAACACAGCCCGGTATAATGTAAATCATCCTTAGTTGGCTCCAGCCAGACGTATTGACAAGTTATTTCATCTGGATACGGTTGCCTTTGGGGCCGACTAATAATGGGGTAGTAATTAGGTGCTGGGCAAGCCTACTCACGCAAAAAGGACCCAACTAAAGAGGTCTACTAGCGAAAATAAGCTCGTATACAATTATTAAGTTGTTTTTTTTTTAAGATTTTAAAATCAGGTTTCTATGAATTTATTTTTTCCTAAGCGGCCACACTGGTTAATTAAATTCTCCAAATTCGAATCATAGGTGCATCGTGTACGTGTGCGAGTTTTTTTCGGGTTTTAGAATATTTGAGATATATCCTAACATTATAAAAAATTCCACAGCAATCTGTGAATTTCGGAGAAGATCTAGCCGAATGGAATCTGAAAATATATTCTTAAAGTACGAAGGTTTTTCTGGCCGAGTTACCTGCTATTTTTATTGAAGCTGCCTTTATTGCACTATCAAGGGTTTGATTTCCACGCATTATTACCACTTTTTTCGTAAGCTACAAGAATGACATTCACTTTAGGATTTATTGGAGGAGGAAACATGTCTACTGCCATTTTTGATGGAATCGTTAAAAATGGTACGCATTGCCCATCACAGACCTTTGTATCGGGTCCTTGCGAAGACAAACTAAGGCGTTGGGCAGACAAAGGTGCTAAAATTACTAATAAAAACAGCGTAGTATTCGCCAACTGTGATGTAATATTCCTTGGTGTCAAACCTGGCATCTTGAAAAATGCAGTACATGAGTGCTTAGAGGGAAATGAAGAGATGAAAGAGGGACAGCAGAAATTAATTATATCCATGTTAGCTGGGGTTGATATGGCTAGATTAAATGAAGCACTCAAACCACTCCGCTCACTAGCACAACTTAGAGTGATCCGTATAATGCCTAACACCCCAATGGCTGTCGGTCATGGCATATGTCTATACACACTAGGACCCAACGCCACCGATTCAGACAAAACTCTATTAAAAAACTTACTCAAAAACTCATGCATTTCTCATGAGGTAACAGAAAAAATGATGGGAAATCTGGGAGTATTGACTGCATGTGGGCCAGCTTTAATATACATGGTGATAGAAGCCTTAGCAGACGGGGCTGTGAAACAAGGTGTCCCTCGCGATTTGGCTCAGAAGTTTGCAGCCCAAACTGTTATCGGAAGTGGCCATATGGTTTTAGAAACTGGTAAACATCCTGGTCTATTGAAAGATGAGGTGTGCTCCCCTGGTGGGACCACGATTTGTGCAGTCAGTGTGCTTGAGAATGGAAATATGAGAGCTACGTTTATGAACGCGATTGAGGCAGCTGCAATGAAAAGTCATTGCAAGAAACATTAATAACATATTTTACCATATAATCCCCGTGAGGAGAATGGGATGGAACCTTGTCAAAGTAAATCCAAAATGACAGAAAAGTAGCGTTAGCAAAAAAGTTCTGAATAATAATCTATATCTAATTTAATAAATCTGTAGAAATAAAAAAAATCTGTAATTGTCAAATATCGAGAAAAAAAATACACAGGTCGTTTTAAAATCGTTAGCTGAACATGATTAAGAGTATAGAATTTTTGTCTGTTTGTTTGTTTGAACCAGCTAATCTCACTACCTAATAGATTTCAACGAGGTCCACACGAATATGTTCAGAAATTACCAGATTATGTAATTTTTTTTATTAATTATTAAATAAAAAAAATCTAAACTAAGTACCTATTAATCAGAACTTTTATGCTAACGCTACTTGAAAACTGTCATTTTCGATTTACTTTGACAAGGTTCCATCCCCTTCTCAACGCGCGCGGATTATACAAGGCTATATCTTGTTTTTATAGATTTTAGCAAATAGATAAATAAATTAACGCAATTACATACTGAGGACACTTACCACAAGTTGTTTATACATAAATAATCAAATGTACAATTCTAAAATAACTATTATTGGAACATTTTCATCCTAATAATGTTTGCCTAGTAAAAAAATCATGCTTGAGTTGAAAACATTCTAATTAATAATAGCAGTTTTGGAGTTATGAACTTGCACTGTACTATATTGAGTATTTTCCATGACATTTGAAGACTAGAATCAGACAGATATACTGTTTTAAGCTAACTATCTCGATTCGCATATTGGACGATTCCTAATACTGGTATAAAATTATTTATAATCTTGATGTTTTACAAGAAATACTCAATACCGTTTTTTAATCGAGTGCATAAACAACTTATGGTAAGGCTTCTGCTGATCATTGCTTGATATTATGTACATCTAAGTTACCTCATATAAACATGACAAAAGTTTGTTCCTAATTACTTTAGTATTCTGTTTTATCTGGTCGCTTTGACCTCCATTGTACTAATACGCTGAAGAAGTGATTGTTATCAACAAAATGCTTTTGTTACTATATTAGCGCTCAGAACGAGAGGGAGAGGGTGGCGCTGAGAGAGAGAGGGTGGTGAAGGTACTTAGAACCAATTCTAATCATGTATAACATTTGACTTTTGGTATTAAAAATATCAAAATAGTTTCTCAGTACTTTCGCCATGGGGAATTACGTTAGCGGCAGTCGGAGGATCGAAAGGAAACCGAGAAATCGTTTATTGAGTTAAAACTTAAAATATCCTTCATTATTACTTATAAATAATTAACCTAAGGTGAGACCTATCCGATGTTAGAGGAATGCTGAAATATGACGGCACGCGGCTACTGCGATCGAGGTCATAGCGAGTCAGCACTTTTGGCCAGTCTTCATTGCAACATGCTATGTAGTTGATTGAATCCGGCGTTACTTTCGGAACTCCATAATATCTGTAATGGAAGTATTAATATTTAGTTTTTAGTTCCGAGCCTAGTGCCAAAACACAAAATGCAATCAGCACCGCCCTCCCGCCCACTTGGCCGTGGCGTCGACAGTGCATAAAAAGGGAAGGAGCGGCGTCGTTGACTCACTCTTGTTCCAGCGTTCAGCGAGGCAACATCTCGGAGAGCGACGTCGTATCTAACGTTTGTCGCCCTTATAGCGCGGTCGGAGTCCAATCCTGATGATGCGTCGTGTAGACGCGAAACACGTGTCGTGGTTTATGAATGGTGTCACTAATACTAACTTTTGCTTGTTCTCATTGCATGCCTCTTCAAGTGGGCGGGAGGGCGGTGCTCATTGCATTTTGTGTTTTGGCACTAGGCTCGGAACTAAAAACTAAATATTAATACTTCCATTTTAACATGCTATGTGCCTACAGCGGCGTGACGTAACAGGGGCGCTTTGATTAGGTACAAAATATTGTTGAATATTGTATGAAATACCAAATTTAGCGTAGTTTGTAGTTTTTACAACGTCTGGTCGCCATAAATAATACTTTTCTTAGTTGAGAACTAGATGGCGCTGTGTGATATATTTTAAAATATTTATTTTACCGTTTTTACAACGTCAGCTAGCCTAGCATGACGACCAAAACACGATACGATAAAGCTATATCACGCGATATAACTACATCAACTCTCAAAATATGATAGATAAAGCCGCCATGTTGAATTTTTATCATAATTTTTGTCGCAATTTATAATAAAAATTCAACATGGCGGCTTTATGTATCATATTTTGAGAGTTGATGTAGTTATATCGCGTGATATAGCTTTATCGTATCGTGTTTTGGTCGTCATGCTAGGTAGGCTGGTCGCCCTAAATAATACTTTTCTTAGTTGAGAACTAGATGGCACTGTGTGATATATTTTAAAATATTTATTTTACCCAACAAAATTAATTAAGTATCTACTTCCCTATCTATTTTAACTTATTAGGTATGACTATATTTATTTTTTCAATGATCTGAGACCAATGTTAAGGGTGTTAAGTCTTTTAGGTTGGATTGAAAAGTGATTGGGGTGGAACTCTATATTTATATTATTTCATGACAGTTAAAATTTGATTAACTACTCATTAATCTCTCTCAATCTCATTTAAGAATATATTAAGTATCTATTTGGAGAAACAAGATCTGTTTTCAAAAAGAGGCTTTTTTCAAATCTTTTTTGATGTGAAAACATTTTTAAAATAAGTCAGAAGTTGACGATTTGGCGGTATTAATAGGTCATGGATAGATGTTGCTAATCCAAACTCTTTTTATTAAGTTAAATGCAGTGGGAACTCTTTGGTATTAACAATTTTACGTCTCTATTGCGGCTGCGACATTAAAAAAAAGATTAGAAAAGGCCTAATTTGATTTAATTACTCACTACGCATATTTAGTATTTAAATTACCTACATAAAAACTCTATAGACGTGTTACATTATTCGCATATTGACAAACATAATCGTCTCACAAAGTAGCCCATAAAAGGACATGCTACTTTTTATCCCTAACATAAGGGAATAATATCGCGATAATAAAAAGTAGGCCGTGCTCATCCAATCGCTATGTAGTTTCAGTAGGTAGATTAGTTCATTTCATTCATATTTCGATTGAATAAAGTAGAGAATGACGTTAGTATTACTTCAGTATTTTAAATAAACCTACAGTATTTGTTGTTATTAAATTTTCTTTAACATTCAGTTTTCCTCGAAATGCAATTGTTAAAAAAAGGGGTTGCAACATTCAGCCATTTTTTAGTTGCGCGACCATGTCACTTAATTAATCTTGTTAGATTTTCTGCTATGTGGAAGCTAGTAGGCCAGGCCCAAAACTTAAATGTTGTTGCTCCTTCAAAAAATATTTATATTTCATTACACTTGAATGAACTTGGTACCAAATAATTTAATTTAGTTAATTATTTAATGTACTTAATTATGTCTTCGATGAACTAATTATGGTAATGCTTTGCTATATACTATGCCAATAACGGCAATATATCTTGCATGTAGAAAAATGTAGGGTAGTCAGAAATAAAAACAATAAAACAAAGAATATTTAATTTTTATTTTAACAATTCCTCCGTAAGTAAACAACCTGCAACAACATTTCCATTTATAGTTCGGATTAATTCGACTTTAAAATATAATGATTAATTAGATTTTAAGGCAGAATAATAAGAGCCGTACCTCACCGAGACGTCGCTGGCTAAGTATCCATGGCTACTTCTGGCTACCCTGGGTCGCCAAATAGAGTAGCCACCGATTACTGTCTATCACAAAAAATTAATGCGTCCTTCCTCTTTGGCGACCCGTTGGACACTGAGTGAGTGAGTGAGACGCAACTTACACGTATGCAGTTTACTGTGTGAATCAGAATGGCGGGTGTACTGATGCGAATCAGCATGAAATAAAAATGGGTCGAATCTACCTTGATTCTAGTTGATTCTACCAATAAAGAAAATTCAGTAAGTACACCCGCCATTCTGATTCACACAGTTTACTGGCTACGTGTCGCCAAGACGCCAGTCTCCACAAAGCGCATCGTTCCGCTTCCACACTGTCTGTCGCCAGGTGAGTTTATCCATATATATTTCAATATTTGTTTTCATTTCAATTGTTTGGATACGCAGCTAGCAACGGCGCCATGGCGTCCCGGTGAGGTAGGGGTCTTCATATAAATAATTGTGATTACATTTATTAAAATTAGGTACAAAAAGACAGCAAATATCACTTTAAGCGATTACATAGTTATTATGATAACGTCACAGTTAGAAACTAATAGTTGACCTCTTATTAAATAAGCATATTTCAGTCGATTTAAAATAAAAAGGCAATTAATGTAATATGCGGATTCTGGTTTGAGATTAAGGCCCGGCACAGACGACTGGACTGGACCAACTCGCGTAAGCTATGTAACTGACCAATCATAAAAGCAGTAGCGCTGCTATTGGTCAATTCTAGCAGCAGATACCTCACTGCGATACATCGATGAATGGATGCTTAGAGATAAAAAAGAAATTAATACATCAGAGGAGTTTGGAGCTTTCATTAAAAACTATTCAAAGATATTTAAAAAGGTATGTATATTGGCTAAATCTCTCTCCATTAAATCTGTGATAAACACTAGTGTTGATAAAATTAAAGCTACGTGGAAAGTAATTAATGCTGAAACAGGGAGAGTCGCAGCCAAAAACACCGAGTTTAAATTAAGTATTAATGGAAACATAACTAATAATAATCAAGATATCGCAAATGAGTTTGAAAACTTTTTCAGTAATGTGGCTATTACTTTGACGAAAGCTTTAAAATCTTCTACCCCCCTTGCAGAAAGTTTAATAAAAACCAATGTACCAAATTGTAATAAAATATTTCAATTTCAATATGTTACAAATCATGACATTATTGTAGTGCTAAAGCAAATAAATCTTAAGAAAACTAAAGATCTATGGGGGATCTCCGTTCCGATTGTTAAATCAATTATTAAACTCATTAGGTATACCGGAACTTGTCATTTTATTTAATAGATGTATAGATTGTGGTGTGTTTCCTGATTTAATGAAATTGAGTAAAGTAGTTCCACTGTTTAAATCTGGTAGTACCTCAGACCCCTCCAATTTTAGACCAATATCAGTGCTACCCACGTTAAGTAAAATTTTTGAAAAACTTATTTTAAATCAACTACTTAAACATTTTCATAATATTTTACATAGTAAACAGTTCGGTTTTAGTAAGGGGCGCTCGACCACTGATGCGGGGATAGCGTTAATTAAAAATATATTTGATGCTTGGGAGGAGTCGCATGATGCGTATGGCATATTCTGTGACTTATCCAAGGCATTTGATTGCGTTCAACATAAAACATTGATCATGAAACTACACCACTACGGTATTAGGAACGGCGCCCTGGATCTTATCTCTTCTTATCTGAGTGGTAGGGTCCAGTGTGTCGATGTTAGTAATGGGGGTTCCTCAAGGATCCATATTAGGACCTTTCTTGTTCTTAGTTTATATAAATGATACCTCTTCGTATCTTAATGATAAGAATCCATGGATGTGACTTTAATTGCTCCATTTCAAATAATACCTTCAAATATTTGTAATATTGACCTTTGTGAGCGTGATCACATAAAAAAAAAACCCCATGAGTTTCTTGTGCCTTCTTCTCATTGGTGGGTGCGTTCCGAAGGCACACATCCTAACTTAGTTCTTTAAGACGATTTCAAGTGATCATTGTATTTTTAAACATAAGTATCGAAAGAAATAAAGAAATTTGACTTTGACTTTGAAATATTTTGTTTCCACATCGCCAAGCATACATCAATGCGTTCAAGCTCGTGATGGATAAAATCAAGGTCAACGCGTCTCGTCTCACGCGCGCTGCACTGCTTTGTATCTAATTGTTTCGATTGTTTTTTTTGTTAAGCATCCATCTGTCATCTGCAAATGAACCGACATGGATTGGCGACGTGAGACGTACGATTTGCAATGCAACTTTGGCATAGCCGTACCTACCTTTATTCTGTGACATAGATTATATAAGGTAAGGGTGCGTTTCCACGGACGCGGATCTGAGCGGAGTGGAGAGGAGCGGGCTGAGAATGAACCAATACCAGTGTTCGAAATCTTCACACTCTGCATCAGTCAGCACTGTGATTGGCCGAGCTTCGCGTCAGTGGAAACACACCCAAAGAATGTATGATATATGCGTCGTCTGCGCCCGCGCCGGCTATTTGTACAAGTTATTTATAAAGACAGGCCAATATTAACAACATAAACACGGACAGGCACATAGTTTTATATTAATACTTAACATAATATGTAAGATTTTTATTACATACGATACAATTTGATAGATATTCATAGCTACACACGATACGCTGCGTTTTTTATAACAATTTCAAATATAAATAATAGCAACTCTTTTTTACTCCGACTTAAATAGTAAGTAAGTATAGTTTTTGCAGCAGCTAGCTTTGAATCTGCGCCTCTCGTACGTAGATTCAAAACCTGTCTTGGTGAATTTTTGGAAACGTAAAAATAAAAGTCATAGAAGATTTCGGTTAAATACAATTTGATTTTTGCAGCTTAATTAAAAAGTAGTTTTCTATCTAATATGACCGACCTTTTCTTTAAAATAAATTATCTCACTAAATAAAAATAATAAAAAAAAACTTTTTTCAACCATTTATAACTATGAAAAAATATTTAATTCTTTTTTATTTTTAACTTTATATTTATGTACAACCTTTAAATCAAACTAGATTCCGTAATTTGGGTTAATGTTAAAATATTACATTCTATATTATTATGAGAAAGCGAGTAAGTTGTCGCCGGTAATTGGCGGAGATGGTTTATAGCTTATACACACGCTACACGTCCCGATTTGGTCGGGTCCGACATCAGTGTTGCCACATTTCATTTCGACAAGTCTGTATCGATAAGTGAAAAAATCTGTGTAAAATCTATTATAGCTGTTCTCATACAGATTTTCCACAGATTTTTTCACTTATCAATACAGATTTGTCGAATTGAAATGTGGCAACACTGATGTCGGACCCGACCAAATCGGGACGTGTGTATAAGCTATTACAATCGAAAGCAATCATTCTTTCTTACTTTCGCCTGTGTCGATCGCACATATCTTTTCTTGTCTTTATCACGTCTTATGAAGGCTGCGGTCAGATCAGAAATGAATGAACGCAGCGCTTGCAGTGTTAACTAATGTGAGCGTGCGCATTTGGGCGCGATTATATGTCCATTTCGGACCACAGCTTAATTAACAGAAATGATATTATCCAGGACTAAATGGTGCATGTAAGATAGGATTATTGATTTCGAATGTAAGTCAGCACTCGACACCACTCTACTTACCATATTAATTTACAGTCGCGGAAGTGAGTTAAAAGAACTTAGTTATTAAATAAGTAAATGTAGTAAGTAGGTAAATAAAGTAAACGATATTAAGGTGAAAGGGTACCTGCACTCTCTCCATACAAACGTAGTCGCCTGTTTCATCCCTGGATAATGACACTAGCAAAAATATTTTTGTGCCATAAAACCTATAACTGCCATGACTATGCCCCTATGTTTTGGTTTTTTTCATTTTCTAATTATTATAGAAATTAAGATTAAAAAAACAAAAAATAGGGGCCTGGTCATGGTTATAAGTTTTATGCACTAAAAATATTTGCTTAAGCGTCGTTATCCAGGGAGAAAACAGTCGACTACGTTTGTAATAATTTGTATGGAAAAAGCCCCTGGTACCACCTACCCTTTCTTCTTAATACCTACGTTCATACCTACGTATTTTAAACTACTAAGAACTTCCTCTTTTTTTTAAAATACGTAGGTATTTACATTTTCTTTCGCGACTGTCATATAATTTTAATAAAATGTAACATTTCAAAAATAACCCGTTCATTTGGCACTAAAAACTTAGTTCCAACTTGATTACTAAGTACTATTATAATGATATATCTTCAGAGGTATAATGTATGTATATTTTATAATTTATTATGAAAAATTTACATCAAAAGCATTAGATTATAGTAAAATACCTATCTACAATGATTCCAACATTAAGGGCCTCTACAAACGATGGACTTTATCCGTTATAAGTTTAATAAAAAAGACTTCAACAAGGTCCAAATACCAATAAAATTAGAATCTGTTCACCCTCCAAAGATTAAAAAAAATATCATAGACAAAAAAGTGATGCTTGGAGCATCCCTAATTATCCCAATCAAAGACTTTCAACAATATTATAGTGACCAAAAGTAATAAGATAAAAAAAGTGATGCTTGAAACATCCCAAATATATCCCAAGTAAAGACTTTCAACATTATAATTACCATAAGTAGACCAGACAATAGCAACAAATTATATTGTTCTAAAAATGTTGTACATAGTGGTACAAAATCGCTCAGTCTATTGTGAAATTTGCGTGGAGAGGTTGCTCAGAAAAAAAAAAAGTAAGTAGGCAAATTTTCATAATGTGTGATATGTTTAATCTCATTAATCCTAGTTGAATTAATAACATCCTCCTTTTTTGAGTAGGTTTAAAATGGCAACACCCTAAAAGCTGCAGGTATTCTAGCTGCTGTGTAGCTTATATAGTTGGTGGACAAAAGTCCATCGTCTGGGCAGCCAGTAAAGTATACACGATCAAAATATTGATGATTAATTTTAATATCTACAAAAAATTCCGAAATTACAATTTTATGTAAATTTTTATGTTTATTTGATATCTCACTATTACTAAATATTGGTGTTTTTTATAGTAAATACTACACCGCATAAACAATTGCTGCCAAAAAATCATCCCACCCATGGTTTTGGTTTAAAGGAGCCAGTCATAGAACAGTAACAGTAACAGTCATAGAGTGGCTATATCCGAACTTCGCATTACTTTATTGGGACATAATTAGAATACGTGTCTTCGTGCATATCCGAAAGCACCAAAGCGATTTAGAGTTAAGGGGGGTCCATTTATACGCCAACGACCTTGCTACACAGGCTACTAAGTAGTTACTACCGGCACCAGTCGCCTTCGTCGGGGAAAATTGTTGATTATAACCAATGTGTTTTGTTTTTCTCAAAAGTGCTGAGATGGAATTGTAGGTGAGATTTTCACAAACATTTTGGTGTGACAAAGAATTTTCGTCTTAAATTACCCCAAAATATTGGTAAAGATCACACCTACAATTCCATCTCAGCACTTTTGAGAAAAAACGAAACATATTCGTTGCAATCAACAATTTTACTTGTAAGCGACGGGTGTTTCTTAGGCGCGTTGCGTTTGGCAGCATAAAGAACATGGGCAGTTTTCCATACATGGTTTTCTTTTATATAAAACTTTGGCGTCTTGATGTAAAAAAAATACTAAAACAATCTACACAAGTCCTAGAATACATATAACAACCAAAATTCTCCATAGGAACCGCCGTTAAAAAGATAATAAAAAAACAAAATCGCAATGAAACACAAACAACCTCAGCAAACAACACGCTCGGCGGCGCGGCGCCGGAGTCGCATGTCATTCGTCCGTCACTTGAGTTTAGTGTTGCCATAATTTCAATTTATTTTCTACTGCTAAAATATCTTAGTTCATTATTTTGTTGTTTATTTTGTATGTTCATTATCTTTGATTCATTATAATTAGTTATTATAAGTACCTACATAATGCACAATAATTAAAAATATAAATACATATCCATAGAGAAAAAAATGTGTCATTTAATATTTATAACTTCTAAAATAGAAGTAATGCTCTAGTACTGGTATTACCGAAATGCAAATTGAGTAGAACGGAAGTACCAAGTAATCGTGTTTATACTAATCAATATGATTTTATAAACGGTGGTTATATAGAATAAATAATTAGCGCCAAAAAACATTATATAATTAATTAAACACCATGGTTGTACTCAAATTTTAAGACGCCAAAACTTTTGAGACAATAATTCGCCCTTGTTCTTTGTGTGGTCTAGGTTATTTCGCAAAGAGGTATCTACCTCTGGTTGACATATCACTGGGTGGGACGATATTTTTGGCGGTATATAATGCGATAGTTACTATGGACAGTATAAACAACCAATTGTTTCACTAGTATAGTAATTTTAAACCCACACTTAAGGTTAGCGCTACGGGTCGTCAGTCGTAAATAAAAAAACTTTTCGTATCCGGAATGTATCTCCCGCAGCTCAGTCGACAAAGCACCGCTACGGTAAATAGAAAGTCGTAGATTCAAATCCCATTGGATAGATTTTTTTTGGAAAGTATATTTTTATTTTCTGTTTTTAATGTAGAAAATGAAATATTAGCCAAAGGACACATGCCAATATGTCAATCGCTACAAATATTATAATACGAAAGTACTTCTGTCTGTTGCAAAACCGTTGGACTAATTGTAATTACGTTTGATACAGATCAATCGAATCTTAGGGATGGGCATAGGCTGGGTGAATCCAGGCGTAGCTTAGTCATCTATAATTCAGCCAATTTCGGTTTGGATTTTTTAAGAGTTAAATTATTAGGGTTCCATAGTTCAAAAGGAAAAATACTGGACCCTTATGACCTCACTGGGATGTTGTTTACATTTAAAAATAAATGAAACCTGGCGTTAGTAAAATGACCTAACTTTACTCTTAGTACTGAGATTTCAAAATCTGATATGCTGTGGGAAGACTTCAATATAACTATATTTTGGTTTTTAGACTCACAAATTGGCCATATTTTTGGATTACTATTTGTACCATCAAAGTATGTAAGTACTTCTTTTCAAATTTTCGTTGAAAGCTTCTTTTCTTTTTAGGGTTCCGTACCACCAAAGATAAAAAAAGAAACCCTTATAAGATCACTTTCTTGTCCGTCTGTCTGTTTTCTTAAGTCATCTTTCGAAGATGATAAAGACCAATCATGATATTACGTCGTCATTTATTTACGCAATATTATATACTGTGGCAAGGATATTAACGAACGGGGGGAGGCAAGTGTCCTCACTGATCCTCACTAATCACAACTTATCCTATAATACAACCTTTGAACACTATTCAATATGGCAGCCTGGAGTGCGCGCCAGAAAAGTCTGCGCGCGGTTAAAATCTGAACTAATCAGTAAGAAACACTATATTGTAACGTAACGGTTATTCTTATTTGTCGCAACGTTTCCAGCGGTGACAACTGGGATTTCTATTGAAAATCTATCCAATTGTCCCCAAATGTAACATTACTGTGATAACTTTACCGTTCGCTGTTCATAGATAGATAGATAAATTCTTTATTGCAAACACCATTTGTAAATGACAATAAATAAAAAACAAAGCTTAAGTCTAAGTGTCAAGCTTTAGCAGCTTAAAGACAAATCGTTTGTCCCCACTTAAAGGGCATAAGACGCGCGCGCGCATTCTTATCTAGCGCGCACTCTAGTTCCTTTTTGACATCGTACATCAATATCCTTGCCAGGTTGTAAAAGCATTTGCAAAAGCAAAGAAACAAATGTTTATTTCTTGTTAAAAAAACTATCATTGAGGTATTTTGTACGGCAACTTTAAATCCATGATTATCAGGGCTTTGTAGTGCCTAGGACATATTGTATAAGATGGAGTAGGCTTGTTCAAAACCTATACCACCATCTTAGCTCAGTCGACCGTGTCAAAAAAAAGAACTCGTCAAAACGTCTGGAGTAAATTAAGCCCCTATTTTTAACCACAGATAATATAGATGAAATATTGAGATTGTATTTACCCGTACTAAATTCATTATGTTTCTATCATAAATGCATCATTCACACAACACATAAGTACGTTGGGACGACTGGGGCGTTAATTATTTTAAAAGCTATACGAATAATTACTGATTTAATTGATTTTTTATCTATCTAATCAAATAATTAAGGTGTAATATAAATTCTTACGCTATTAAAACACTGGCCGCCAAAAAAATACAGCAAACAAACCAACACCCCCACAGTTTTAATAATAAGGAGACTTTGAAACCAACCATCCTTTTTTAGATCTTGGTTTCCGGCAATACTCTGCCGTCTCCAAGTAAACATCAATAGCTTATTCAAATACTTGTCCAAAAAAGATTTTAAAGAGTTATTGATTTTTAGGGATTTAATGGCGACCCTATTACTAAGACTGTCTGTCCGTCCATCCGTCCGTCTGTTTGCTAAGTAGATTATGAATTTCTGTTTGCGCTTTAACAACAAATATTGAAAACAGAAAAATTATATTGGGATTTCTTATTTGTTAATAACTATGAAGATGGTCATTGTTTTTGGCAGTCAATCTAGTTTTAAAATGGGGCATCTCACTTATAAAGGCTTCAATACTTGGTTACAATTAAAATAGACAATAGGGTTGTTTAAATAATCTAAAAAGGCAGGGTTACCTACGCTAGAACCTGCTACGACTTACCATCTTCAAGATATTCTAAAGTACATCCATTGATATTAATTACCATATGATCAATATGTGTTTTTCGCAATCCTTTTGGAACAGACTACAAGTTATAAAGGGTGTCTTAATAAGAGTGCACTTTTCATTTTTAATTGTCTTTAAAAAGGTGGAGGTTCTCAATTCGAATGTATTTTTTAGGGTTCCGTACCCAAAGGGTAAAAATGGGATCCTTTTACTAAAACTCCACTGTCCGTCTGTCTGTCTGTCACCAGCCTGCCTAGCATGACGACCAAAACACGATACGATAAAGCTATATCACGCGATATAACTACATCAACTCTCAAAATATAATACATAAAGCCGCCATGTTGAATTTTTATTTTAAATTGCGACAAAAATTATGATAAAAATTCAACATGGCGGCTTTATCTATCATATTTTGAGAGTTGATGTAGTTATATCGCGTGATATAGCTTTATCGTATCGTGTTTTGGTCGTCATGCTAGACTAGCAGGCTGTATAACATGAACCGTGATAGCTTGACATAGGGCTTGAATATCGGTCCATTTTTCAATTCCGGAATTCAGTTTCAAAATTGATCTATCCAGTTCCGGAATTCCGGAATTCGAAGCCTTTACAAAATGCATAATATTTTTTGAATAACAGATGTTTTCGAAATGAAGGGGTATTTTAGGTAGGTATAATAAATCCATTAAAATAGCTGTTCAGAACTGTAATTATAATTAAAAATTAAGTAATCTATAATATAGAACTTTTGTTGGATGTGAACTTCTTACACAATTACAAATGTTAGAAACTGGTGAAAAGTCGCGTTCAGCCTCGACACTAGTAGGCTGTATTGTTTTAGATACTTGAAGCATTGTCCTCTATCGCTGCCGTCTTAGAAAACTGCCTTTTTGACTCTTAACAAACGATATCGAAATTCTGGTTTTGCTCTCACCAATTCCGGTAAAACAAACGATACTGAAATAAGTCGGAATTCCGGAATTTTGTTAATACCGGAATTCCGGAGCTCAAGCCCTAGCTTGACAGTTAAAATGTTCACAGATGATGTATTTCTGTGGCCATTATAGCAACAAATACTAAAAACAGAATATAATGGTACGGAAACATTCGTGCGCAAGTCCGACTCGCAATTGGCCGGTTTTTTTTTACATTAAACCACGTATTTTTGAGACATTGTAACATTTTTATTAGATTGTAAAGTAGACATGTTCTGATTAAATATGGAATAAAATATCCGGGAAATACACGGGTCTGAGAGACACTCTTTTATGATATTACTAGCGACCCGCTCCGGCTTCGCACGGCTATTTTATGCATGTATTATACATATAAACCTTCCTCTTGAATCACTCTATCTATTAAAAAAACCGCATCAAAATCTGAAAAAGTGCACTCTTACTGAGACACCCTATATTATGGGTACAGTTAGGTGCACCCACACTGCAGTTACTATTTGTTGAGCAATATTGCCTGGCAACATCCGACAATATGTTTATTGGTTGTTAGAAGTTTGTTTACTAATATTTTAAAACAATCGACATGTGGTAACAATTCGGTAACTAACACTAGTCATTACAACAAACGACTTTTGATTGATAAAAATAGGTACTCTCAATGGAGTAAGAACCTGCCTACCGCCAAATCTCAAGGTTAAAAATATAGGCTATTTTTTTTGCAAAATTATCAGGTTTATTTTTGGTTCTGCTACATAATAACTCTCATCATGCAACTATGGTCTGAAGTTCATAATTGCACATCGTTAATAACTGTGTTGGAGGCATGCGCTGAGTAATTCTCAGCTTTTATAAAATCACGGTCTGGCGGTAGGCGGATCTTGGTCTACAACGGTGATGCTTTGATTATGCAGAAATATAGCTGAAATGTTGTATGGAACACCTAGAAAACTTGTGTTATAGGATATATCAATGGACTCTCACGTACACGTCCTCTATGGTAGTAGTTTGCTCTATGGTCGTCACAATAGAGTATATATACTCTGTGGTACACTAGTTATCTTGTCTATGATCGTTGGTCGCCGCAGCAGGCGGTGCAGTCGAGGCAGCCCTGCGGCCCCCCGCTTCGGGACCGCTATCTCTTTCCACGGCACCCCTAAAAATAAGTAAATAAGTATTAATAAGGGCTGGCTCCTACCTCGGAGAACGGATAAGCATCGCCATCCAACGTGGTAACGCTGCCAGCCTTTTGGGCACACTTCCTAGGGACCCCCATTTGGACTTTTAATTTAGTATAATAAGTAAAGTAGGTAGTTTATTTAATTAATTTAAGTTTAGTTACATAATTTAGATTTATTGTTAATAAAATGTAATTGTAATAATTATAAATATTACAGGACATTCCAAACATCGCCATCTAGCCCCAAGCTAAGTAACTAGACTTGTGTTATGGGTGCTAGACAACGGATATATTACTTACATACTTTTTCTTTTGTAAATATATACTTATAATACATAGAAACAATCAGACCACAGACAAATATCTAAGCATAAATACTTGTCTGAGGCGGGAATCGAACCCGCAACCGTCTGTTTGGCAGTCCGGCAACTGGGTCGTCAAAACATAAATATAGAATGATTTGTTTTATACGTCCAAACCATAGACAAAAGATTATAAGAGCGTACAACATAGTTGTATCTGAACCGTAGACAAAATATGCAGTGTATCCTACTTATAAATGTGAAAGTTGGTGTATGTTTCTTGCTCTTTCACTGAAAAACTATTGAACCGATTGCGTTCAAACTCGGTACGTAGACGGTAGATAACCTAGATCAACATATGGACTCCTTTTTATCACGATATTCCAACTGGATCGGGACTTACGCGGTTGAAACCGCGTGGCGCAGGTAGTAAACTCATAAAACATAGCGTAAAGTCATTTTTTAATAACACCATCTGTTACAAATCTAATAAAATCTACAAACTTTCGAAAATTCTATCTATGTGACTAAAAATAGATGGCGTTGTTATAAAGTGATTAAAGATAATCTTTTTTACTAATTAAAAGATATTTTTCTCAGCTAACAATTATTAATATTTCACCTTTCCCCAATTAAAAATAAAAAAATACTGGATCGATTGGCACCGCGGGGCTAAGCTAGCTATAAATGCTAAGGACAATCTAGTCTGTTACATTTTGACGCCTAAACAGCTGGATCAATTTTGAAGAAATTGTGGTATAGACATAAACAGGACCTTGGAGAACAACATAGGCTACTACTTGTACTTGTATGCGGGCTGATTTCCGCAATTAGGCCCTTTATAATTGGGTTCTTTTTGCGTGAGAATGGAGTAGGCTTGCCCAGCACCTACTACTCTCTCAACTTAGTCGACCATGTCCAGAGGAGAGAACTTGTCAATACTTCTGGAGCCAACTAAGCCGCGGGTTTCATCACGATGTTATCCTTCACCTTAAGAGCAATGTCAATTAGCGCGGCCTTCAGAATGAAAGTCGAGGTGTATCTACCACTAAGCCAACACCGCTCCTTGACAAGACTCTCACCTGTATTTGTTCCTGTAAGACTCGCATGGTGTCCAGCAGTTCCTGCTTGTCGGCCAACAGGCTAGCTGCTTCCTGTTGCGCTGCGTGCACGCATTGTCGCAGTACCGACGCTTCTTCTACTTTACTGGAATGTTTCGAGAGATATTCGTGTTCATGGATTGGAATGCCAAAGATTATTAACTACCTGTTTATGTGACAGATCAAATTAATGTACAGTATTGGTCATAAGTCTACTATCAGTTTGCTACAATAATACTATAAACAAGTATTGGACTTACGACCTTCTTCTAATAGACGTTACACACAAACATAAATACTTGTATTAAAAGTATTCAGTGTGATTATTATTTACAACATGTTAGCTATGTCTTTAGTTGTGTGAGTGGTATAATCCGTCACCCGCTACACCAATCGACGTGGGTTGGATCCACAGGTTACGTTGTTATAATGTTCAAATAGTGCTGCACAGGATTGTAAACGTTACGGTGGGCAGAAACTTTTGACCGTTGATTGTACCTAAAACTTTCGACCTGGACTCTGGATCCTGTAACCCGGGTCTAATAGAATATATCTATGGTATCCCCTGTTATTCTGGTCCGCTGGAAGGCTTTGATCGTGGGACTGGTCCAGGTTCGCCACCCTTAGGGGAAAGTGGAGGATTACCTCTGAATGAGTATGGGGCAGGGAGACGCCGGGTAGTTAGAACGAGACTGTCCAGGCGTCCAATAGATAGATAGATTGTACCACATTAAAACTTAATTTTAACATAAACTCCTTCTACAAAAACAATATTAAACCAAACAATATGGCACAATGGGCTTCCTTATCGCTAAAAGCGATCTCTTCCAGGCAACCTTTGGATGGACAAGAATTAAAGAAGGGGATGGGTGGGTTGTACGGTCGGCTGCATAATTGCAGACCCATCGTAGAGCTCCAAAACGGCTGTTATAAGAATGTTTTCAACACAAGCAAGATTCTAGACACCTGACTAACTCATCAATAATCAAAGTCTTCAAACTCATCAATAATCAAACAAAAATTATAAGAATGCAAACATTCCAATAGTAATTTTTGAACTTTACTGAAGGCTGCAATTATGCAGCCGACTGTACATAACGTCAATCTGGCCAATCTGGATGGTCAGAGTATCTAGGCCGTTTGACTATAACATGTCGTCAACCACAAGGCGGTAGGTATCTTACAAGGATTTTCTCTCAGTTAAAAAGTATACGTACGCCCGTAACTCCCTATTATCCTCAGCTATCCTCGCTAGGGTGACAAGCCGTCTCTTTAACTCATCGTTTTCTCTCGCGAGCCTTTCTATCGTCGTTCTAGCTTCATCTAATTCTGGTACCTGAAAAATTACACAAAATCACACATATTGGGGCAATGTCAATTTTTTAAAAGCAACTTTTAGAATATTAACTGGATTGATTGTAAAATGGGAATTTTTCAGCTCTAAGCTTAGCACACTATTGGAGTCACGAGTCAGGCGGAGGGTGCTGGCTTTTGATGATCTTCTAATTTACCTGTATCGAAACTGGTGATGCGACTGCAGAAGGGGGGCTAGGGGGTCCAAAGTTGAGCACCCCATTGGAGTCCCGAGTCAAGCGGAGAGTGCTGAGCGCTATGTCCAACGGTTGAGGTGGAGGGGCACTGATCGAGCGGATAGGACGATCTTCTATTAGGTGGACTTTTACATTTTCTATCAAAACCTAGAAGAGAAAATAGTAAGTATGAAATTCTTTTTAATTGATACAGTAACTTTGTTTGTATGTAGAAGAACTAAAAAGATACTTTAAAAAAAGAAGAAAGATGTTAAGTTTTTTTATTATTATACTGCATATTAAATGAATTGAGATAAGAGCAGAAGAAACAGAGAGAGACTGTTCCATTGCAGGGTAAAGGCCTTCCTTATGGCAGTAAGACGCCAAGGGTTTTTACTCAATTTCACAGTACGTATTTATCTATTTGTATTTAAAAAAATGGAAAAAGGTAAAGGGACTTCGTTTCAAACACGTGTCCCGCGACACGTTTTTTTTATCTAACTTACTTCAGCAGGCATGGGTGGAGCGATGACTTCGTCTTCGAACAGCTCAGCGAGCGCCAACGCGGTCGTCATATTCAGTGCGACGCTCAGGTCGCGTACACGAGCCTCTAGGAGCTCATCGAACGGTGCTAGACCGAATGGTACACCCTGTCAACATTTACAAGGTATTAACGGGATGGGCAAGGGTCATCACCTCGCAGAAACATCAATACAAACAATAACAACAAAAGTTTGTAAAACACTAGCTCTGACTCGCGATTTCGCATGCGCAAAACTCGGTCACTAAGGCCAAAATCCTTGACGGATTTCGGCCTTAGTGACAATGTATGGCTACCTATACTGAAGGAAATGCCGCGCATCGATGTTTAGCAGCTCGTCTATGGAAAGCTCTTTGGCAACTGGCGTACCCGATTTTTGCAGAAAATCTATACTAATATTATAAAGTTGAAGAGTTTTTTTTGTTTGTTTTAACGCGCTAATCTCAGGAACTAATGGTTCGAATTAAAAAATTCTTTTTGTGTTGGATAGTCCATTCTATAAAATATATATTCAGTTTCATCACAATCAGTTCAGTAGTTTTTGCGTCAAGAAGTAATAAACATACAAACTAACACACAAACATTCACGAGTATAATTAGCATAGAGTAGGTTAGCAATAGCTATAAGTACCTAAATTAAAAAGAATACGTTATATGAGCTATGTATAAAAATCTTACCTTCTCATCAACCTGTCTCGGCAGTTCCGTCCTGATAAGCCTAGCGGCTACTTTCGGCGTCTCCCGTGTCTTGAGCTCGTCATCCTCTGTCGCAGGTTCGGTCCACGCGCGCGCACGCATCGCGAACTTGTTCTGCGTATGTGTTACTTGTTTTTAAGAGTCAAGAAGGGGAGGTGAGCAAAGGTTTTTTTTTGGAAGATTGTCTTGTTTTTTTTTTTTTTTCGTTTAATGTAGGCAAATGGATCGCAGTCTAAACATTGTTTCTCGACGAAAATTAGGACATTTTTAACGTAACTAGAAGCAACAGGAAGCGTTCAGAATAATCTGAATACAGTTTTAAGTTAATTGTAGTGATTTTTTTGGATACTACAGTTAAACGGCACTAAGTGAAAAAACACTTTAACGTTTAACCTTTGCTTCGAGTTTAATTTTAAACTAATTATAGATAGATAGATTGATAGATAAACTCTTTATTGTACCACATTAAACCTTAATTCTAACATACATTCTGCTACAAAAACAATAATACCTTACAATATGGCACAATGGGCGGCCTTATCGCTAAAAGCGATCTCTTCCAGGCAACCTAGTAGTACTACTACTACTAATTATTAGGGTTCCGTACCTCAAAAGGTAAAAAAAGGAACCCTTATAAGATCACTTTTTATTTTTTATTAATGATAAGTCAGCGTTTGACCAATATCACATATGTCTGATGGCAGGTGATGATGCGGTGATATAGCACGCTTTCCTAGAAGATAATTATCTGTTCCCTCGTGTATTGAATATTTCCAAACTACTAATGGCACAAGACAACTCCGAATAAAACCTCTGATCACTTAATTGAAATGTAAACATATATAATATAAAAGAAACACGTTTGTCCTATCGACTATGTACAGTACACGTCCATACAATTGACGTCACAGTGTGTCTATGTCATGAGATGGATGATGTATGGGGGCATGCCATGCAACAATGGGACTAAGCAGACTATTTAGGCTTGTTTAGTTTAGCTTTAGACCGATGGGCTAAGGTCGTGAAGACGGTCGTCGGAAACGATGGCGTGACGATCTCGATGAATTTGACATTGGCTAAACCTAGCCCTGGCTTAACCTTTTGTATCTAAAATAAACGGGAAGTTGATCAAATTTAACTTGCAAGATTTGATTACATACACGTCGACCTAATAAAAGCGTGTTAATTAAGAAAATTGTAAAATCACTAACTAATACAAGGTATTCACACCATATGGGAAATCATCCCTTCTGTACTCCGCAATTATGACAAACTGTGAATATAAAATTGTAAATGTTAAAAGATATTGGGACTGTACCCATACCAAAAAAAGGAAAGTCTAAAATGAAATGAAAAAAGCAAAGTCTCCGACACAAATCGGGGGGCAATGTGTTTAAAAAAAAAAAACCTAGCCCTGGACCAACCTGCTTGAAAAGATGTTAGGAAGGCCTTTGCCCATAGGCTGACAAAAAACTTTAGGTACTTTTTAGACTCGATTTTATTTTCGATATAAAAATTAGGTAGGTATCAAATTTAGCGTTAAAAACAGTGTTCCGAAATTTGATAATTGAATTAGTTGAATAATATATGGAGCTCCTTGCTTTTACTTCTAGCAAAGATTTTGAAGTTTTGTTATGGTAATTATAATGATTTTAATAAGTGATTAAAAATGTATTTAATAAATAATATGATTTTTCGTTTCCATATTTATTTCTTTGCATCCTCTTTTTTATTTTATTTTAATAAAATAGCCTATTTATTTATAATATCATTTGGTTTATGTATATTTTCCTTATATAATATGCAAAACATATAAAAAAAATGCTTTGAAAAACAATTAGCGTGCTAAAACAAAGCCCGTTGTTTTGGTTGATTGTCATTATGCGTATATTGTGAATGAAGCGATGTGTTAGCGTAAGCGTACACAGAAGGGTAGCAAAGCAGTTGCAAAAATATTTCATGTCACATTTTGTATCTACATCACAAAATATTATTATTTTTTGTTGTGCCCGCAAAATGCGTGCACGCTTCGACCGTGCAAGTGTGGACGTATACGCAGATTACGTACGGAATAAGATCTAATTAAGGGACTAATTTCGTATTTACTACAATTAATAAACAATGGCTATCAAAAGCCAAGTATATAACCCCGAAACGGTACTCAGCGAACAATTAGCAACATTTTACATCTGACAAAGCTTTAATTAACTAATGCCCCGCCGACTTACAATTTTGAGTACAGTGATTTTTCTTTTCTCTTTTATAGTCTGAGTGAAAAAAATAATAGACTTAATTCTCAGACTTATATATTGAAAGCTTAGGAGGAAAGGACACCGGCGCTCTCTCCATACAAACTCGTAGTCGACTGTTTCCTCCCTGGATAATGACACTAGCACAAATATTTTTGTTGCATAAAACCTATAAATGCCATGCTTGTGCCCCTTTTTCTTGTTTTTTTTTGTTTTTTAAATCTAAATTTCTATGATAATTTGAAAATGAAAAAAAAAAAAACAAAACATAAGGGCATAGTCATGACAGTTATAGGTTTTATGGCACAAAAATATTTGTGCTAGTGTCATTATCCAGGGAGGAAACAGTCGTTTACGTTTGTATGGAGAGAGCGCAGGTACCCTTAAAGAATCTTACAAAATCAGGCCCTTTAAACAATGTACAAGTGATGTGACAGAAATATCTTTAGACATTCATTCATTCATTCATTCAAACAGACCCCCTTGGCTACGACACAATTTCTACATCTAATCGGCACTCAACATGATAACCACTACTTGGTGTAACATAATACGATCAGTAAGGACGACCGTTAAAAATACCTTGATTAATTTCTTTCGTCACGATAGCCGAGCGGGCGGGAAATGCCATAGAGAAAAAAACACATAGACACATAATATATGTAGTTAGAAAAAATGGATGCATATTCTTTTGAGCGACTTCAAAAAAGATTCTGTTTTCATCAGACTATTTCTCGAAAACAACATGGAATTAAATATTTTTATTGGATAGCTCGTATTTAATAAAGAAGTGATTTAATAAAAAAATTACAGTGGTAGGTTTGGTTTTACAATTTTCTTTTTACCTTTGGTAATTTCAAAAAAAAAAAAACTTTCCAAAATAATTTCTTCCCGGTGAGATATGAAGCCACGCTCCTCGATTTACTGTAGCGGTGCTCATTGCAATCTGAGCTACGAGGATAATACGTCAGTTTTTGCTCAATGGAGATATTTTGTGAAAGTAATTAAATTCTAAAGAATTATTAGCCTTATTTTTTTTTAAGTGAAATTCAAATTCGATTGTAATTTAGCTTAACGCGCCTCAAATAGAAAATAGAAACATTTTGAAGTCGCTTTTTTTATTATCAAAGTTATTTAGTTAAGATCTGTTACAGCAATTTGAACCTTACGGGGTACAAATATACGATGGATTATGGCGTGAACGGGTGGTCATGCACTGAGTTACGATGACTATGGGGGATATCTGAAGGGATTGTAATTCAATCGTAAAGGTAGAAAGATACAACGGAGATATAGTTGAATTATTTACTCGCGGCAAACTGGGTTATAAATCATTGGAGCATCAATTTTGTGTGTGGACGTAAGCTTAATATCGATAAATGATAAATCAACATCTTTTATTATTAAAAACATTTAACTCTACCGTGTGTAACAAAAACACTGTAATCCCTAAGTTCTTTGTTTCGCACCTAAGTAAGGTTCTAACATAAAATAAATAAATAAATGTATTCAAGTTTTGGAAAAATGATCTATGCCACTTTAATATCACCCAGGGGCTTACAGGCGACACTTTAGTATCCTTTGATCACCTGAGATAAAAAAAACACCCAGGTCCCAATAAAATTATTTGTAGTATAAGAACCCAACTTACTACGAGATAAGAATTTCTAAAATGTGAAGACGATTATTTAACTAAGGACCACCTAGTAACATTTTGCCACATTTTGAATATTCCTAAAATGTTCAATATATTAGGTTAATTTACCTGAACTTTAAATTAAAATAATTGTTTTAACGCAAACATTTTTTTAGTAATGTCCCTGAGGGTACCTATTGGTACCTAAAGAGATTATATTGTTTTTGTTACACACGGAAAATTGATAGTATTTATCGACTGCAGTAAAGCAAATCCCTGCGCTAACATAAAAGGCTAGTACTTTGCTGCTAAGTGGGAAAGAGAGAGCAATATCACTGTTCCGTTCGTATGATTTACGACCCAGTTCACAGCAAGTGTATAACTCAACTATAGTTTATAAATTCTAAGCTAGGTCAATATGAAATTCTTTCTACGTTTACTTTGAATACAAAAATGTATCAGTTTTGAATTATGTAAGTATCTCATACCTACAGATTTTTCAATTTAATAATAATTAGTAGTGAATATATAGAATAAGACTGATGATATTTTAAATGTAAAATCAGTATTATATAAGGTGAGTTTCCAATGTTAACCTGCCAAGGTATGTAAGATTTGTAGGTGTATTATGATAGGAATCCAAATAAATTTATGAATTATTTTATAATGAAAATGATAGAAAACAATCACAATGAACAGAAGGTAATCAGTTCAGATTGCCTCAGAATAATAAACTCTAAAATCATTGTTAATTTTTACTTTTTGTAACTACAGAATTCTTGTTAGTTTAGACTTTTCTTATATAATCCTTGACAATTTCGACTTTTTGTAATTACAAAATTGTCAATTTTGACTGCTTGTGACAAAAAACTCATGTCAATTTTGACTTTTTGTAACAACTAAAGTCCTTGTTAATTTGACTTTCTGTAACTACAAAATCCTTGTAAATATTGACTTTTGTAAACCTCTGCTAATTTTGAATTTTTGTAACTACACCATTCCTTTAATGTTCAAGTTTTGTAATAAAAAAAACCATTGTCAATTTTGACTATTTATGGAAAAAATAGGTACTTTAATCTGAATTGTAATATCTGTATAAATCGAGTAACAAATTAAAGTGTATAGTGTAGTGATTTTAAAACATCTATTAAAAAATCTTAAGTATGTGTTTAAAATACGTGTTAAAAATATATTACCTGGAATTCATCCCAAGGGATAGCTGTGCACTCGTCGTTTTTAAGGTCGTCGGCGACTACACGCAAGCAGGATTTACCGTTCGCACTCTGATGTACTAAGTGTATGTTGTTTAGACGCCATGTTGACGTTGAAATCTGAAAGCGAACATTATTGTATTGTAAAATGTAAGAAATTGGTTTGACGATTGAATTCAGTTTTTTATATTGAATGACCTACACTCAGTTTAGTTTTTTTTTCTAAACTAAACGCTCGAAGCTTTAATGGAAGTAGTGTTTTTTTAGAAAGCATTATCGCTATGACTAGACTGGCAAGCTGGTTTAGGTGCTAGGCAAGTCTACTCCATCTAAAATATGCCCTACGCACTACAGCACCCTCAATATCAAGGGTTAAAGTTGCTGGCGCTGTATATAATCTAGTTTAGATGTTAGCATATGTGTGTCGTCCAACCAATCGATGGCCGGTGAGACGACCCAGGTATCGCTGGAAGGACACAGTGGAAGCTGACCTGCGCTAACTTCAAGTCAACAATTGGCAAGAAATAGCCCAGGACAGGGTGCGATGGAAGACTCTCCAATATACACTTTGGTCGCTGGGCCAACGGGGAGTAAGTAAGATGTAAAACTCAATTTTAATAATAGCGCTCGAAATTGCATTGCATTTAAGTACCTAGTTCAATCTATATCTATGCTAATTTTATAAAATGGAAAGATTTGATTGTTTTTAACATTGAATAGGCTCAGAAACTACTTGACATAGGTTTTATCATAAGCTACTTTTTATCCCGATACGTTATTCCAGTAGGGCTCCATTCCAGCTCTACTGTACTAACGTGAACAAAGCTCTAAGTAGAGAATAGTTACCATATCCCGTCTCCTACAAGAGCTGGTGACTGAATGATCGCTCGGTGACGACGACCGTTCAACAACTTCAGCTGCCACCTCGACGCCGCTTGACGTTCGTCCGTATTCGAACTCTCTGTAACATCCGTATTAAATAGAATCTGTAGCCTGAGTCTGTATTTCCTGACGTGTACGACTGTACGTGAACAATTTGGGGGTCTTCAAGCACGAGTGAACAGGTATCTTCTAGACGTGAGTGCTACATATTACACCGCATCGTCACTTACATGTGTGATAGTGGTCAAAAGCTAAACTATCACTTGTAATAAAAATCCTGACTATAACAAACCTGAAAGCCAAGTCATGTGGATCAGGTGACTCGGCACAGAGTCCGACGACGACATATCGTTCACTGTCGGAGCTAGCGGTCGATGCGGCGTCGCTGCGGCCGTCGTCGCGGGTCAACGCGCTGTCTATGGATGTCACTAGCGAGTTGAAACCTCGACGCATTGATGAGAAACCTGTAAGATATAACACTACTGTAGGCAAATCCGTAAATCCGGGGCCAATAGTTGGGTCCACAAAGCTGACTGGACACGGAAAAAAAACATTACTTTAGAATCGTAATAAAGATCGAATTTTAAGGTTTTTAAATCACTTGGAATCACTCGCACGGAATAGTCTTAAAACCGGCCAAGTGGGAGCCGGACTACCATTATATTCTGTTTTTTAGTATCGGTTGTTATAGCGGCAACAGAAATACATCATCTGTGAAAATTTCAACTTTCTAGCTAACACGGTTCATGAGATACAGCCCGTATAGTAAATGGGTCCTGTTTGTACCCTTTGGGTACTTAATCTTAAAATATTAACTTAGAATGTGTGTTCCAATGAGAAGAGGACATAAGAAACCCATTGGGATCTTATTTTTTGTAATCATGCAGATAAAAGCCAAGTTGAATTTTTTTGGAAGATATATTTTATTTAAGATCCGCGGCTTTCGCTGCGAGTCTCATCGCAGTCTGTTTAGTAGTTTTTGCTTGAAGAGGTAACAAACAAACACACAAAATTTCACATTTGTAATATTAGGGTGTGAATCAGAATGGCGGGTGTACTGATACGAATCAGCATGAAACAAAAATTTTAGACATTTTATTTTCAAAATTATTCCTTAGCCTTTACTTGGATTTGAGTGCAACTTATGGAACTGTAAGGTAATAATTAGGTAGATTTATATGGCAGTGAATCTAAACATCAGCAATATCTTTTTCAGTCAGAAATAGAAATACACCCGCCATTCTGCCGTCAGGTTGGCGGCTCACCTTATTATGGTTCTATTTCTGCATTTAAAGAGGTACTTTTATTTTAGTTATTGGTAGAATTAAGTAGAATCAAAGTAGATTCGACCCATTTTTGTTTCATGCTGATTAGCATCAGTACACCCGTCATTCTGATTCACACATATTAGGATGTATGTTACCTGAAAAACTACCCATTCCTGGACTAGGTGGATATTCCAATGAAGCTGTGAAGTCAATAGGCGGCGGGGCGGGTAGTGGGGGGATCGAGGGGAGGGAGGAGGGAGCTTCCGCTGAAGTGGCTAGGACTCCGCTGTCTCTGTCGCGGTCTAGTAGAGATGGCGCCATTGTAGCATCGGAACCTGCAAACAAAACATACCATTCTCAAGACTAGTTTGTAGGACGAACGACAGATGGCGGTAGTAGTACGAAGTTTAATCTGTGGTACTAAATGCCATGATGTTATAATGTATGGCAAGAGTGTCAAACAAAATGGTCAATTGTCAGAATGTTCACACTATGAAATACGCTGAAGGTGGCGTAGGATGACCTAAATACGAAATGCCAGCAAGATGACAATATGGCCAGAATGTTCACGCTGAAGTCAAAATGACCAATTGCTAGTTGCCTCTAGGGACTTAAAGAATAGTTGCCACTAACTGGCTTAAGAAGATTTTGAGTACGATTCATTCAATTTATCTATTGCTACGCCCCGCTGTTTTACTCGCGTAAGTACATCTATACATACGCGAGTAAAACAGCGGGGCCGACCGTCTTTTGTTTATTATTTTCGATCGTCTTTTGTTTTCCTTGGAAATTCTATTCTAGTTTACTAAATAATGAAAAGTGGTTGCTATGTATTATGTGGCTAGGAGATAATGTGTCAAATTATGAAAGTGACCTAAGTATAATGTAGCAAACATCTCATGTGACGAATTGCGAAAGTGACCATGTGCTCACAAATCTAAAAAATTAGTCCTTTTAAGAATAGGTCGTTATACGAATAAGGCATTATACGAATAGGTCTTTTGCAGAATGAGGTATTATGAGAATGAGTCCTTTGAAGAACAAGCCATTCCGAGAACAGGTCCTTTTTTTCGGCGTAGGCCATTTTACGAATAGGTCCAATGTCTACTAAACCACAAAATCGCTTCATCCTTTCGGGAGCTACGATGCCACAGACAGACAGACACAGACACGTCAAACTTATCATCTTACCCATCTTCAAGTCCTGTAAACTGGACGAATCAAGCGGTACACTGTCCAAATCTCTAGATGATTCCTGCCCGGGACATGCTGATGGCAATACGAATGTTAATTCCACAGCGGGCACTACTAAGCCCACCACTATTGATCTGAAATCAAGAATATTTCATTTAGACATACTTATGCCTTATTGGCAAAATTAGATTTGCGATCTATAATTCAAAGTTGAATTAACTAATTGACTCGAAATTGAGCTAGTCTGGTTGAATTTTTGGAAATGTTTCTTAGCAAACAATTATTTATACAGATATTTGTTTTTGGTTTGCGTATAATAAGTATGTTTTTACAAAAGAAATGTATATAAATGTTCTATTCACGTCTAGTTTCTTAGCTTTGTGCCAGATGGCACTGTGTGCATTGGTTTGCAATATTGATCTATTGAATACTAGTAGCACTCCGTGGTTTCACCCACGTAACTCCCGATCCCGTGGGAATATCGAGATGAGAAGTAGCTCATGTTACTCCCAATGAATCAATGTATCCTCATACCAAGATTAATCAAAATCGGTCCAGTAGCTTCGGAGCCTATTCGTTACAAACAAATCACAAAAAATCTTATAATATTAGCATAAATTACCCCTCATCAGCCCCCGGTTGTCTAGCAGCATCGTTAGCAAGCCAGGCCGCCATCTCGGATATCCTCTCCATTTGTCTAAGCAGGAATAGAAGTTGGTAGTGGTTGATCTGAAGCCCCGCTAGGCCACAGGTGCGCGCTACAACGAAGATACGGGAGAAACCGCCTTCAAAGCATATCTGGGAATACAGATTTCTCCGGTGACTATAGTCAAAGTTTAGTTTAGTTTAAAACTAGATGGCGCTGTGTGGCATGTCTTTTTTTCTTTAGGATCCGCTGACGTTCCGATGGCATAGGAAAAAAAAAACTCTTCATACAATAAATTATTAGAACTGTTACGAGTATTTTAAAACTAAATATAGCCAAAATCGGTTTAGGAGTTCTGAAATAATGCCTTTTCTAACGAATAGTATTTCTCTTTTATTCATCACTAACACATTAGAAAACAAAGTTCCCCCACCGCGTATGTCTTATTACTGAATGGATTATAATCAGTTTTCCCCAATGGATGAAGTGATTCATGAGGAAGATTTAGGGGCATAATTAAAGTTCTGTGTAAATTGGCCGAAATGTAGAAAGAGAAAAAAGTAAGCGCATATGCTCTGCGAATCCGGGTCGCTAGTAGTATATAAGTACGTATTCAATCAGTTTTTGACCACAATAACACAAGCCTAGCTGCTTAGCTCGGGACTAGATGGCGCTATAAGCAATCTCACCCAAGCAGTGACCGGAGTAGCATCCAACAGCGGCGCCGGTCTGTAGTTAGTAGCTCTCGCGCCGACAAAGTCGCCCCAAAGTGGTTCGACGCGTGCGCACCAAACGGAACGGTTCTCTCGCCACAGCAGTTCCGCAGATATACTGCTACCGCGGTCTATGTCGTCTAAATCTGGGGGGAAAATACAAAATTGACCCTATGGCATAAATATAGAATTTTTGTCACTACGTTCAATAAATTAACAAAGCGTGCGAATGAGAAAAACATTATTACTTGAGATATGGCCAGAAAGAAAAGGATAGCGAATCATTTGTGTTTGAAAATAATTTCGATTGACAGGTAGAAAAAGTCAGCCACGCTTGGAATTAGCTCCTTAAGGTGAAAGGGTACCTGCGCTCTCTCCATACAAACGTAGTCCTCCCTTGATAATTTCACTAGCACAAATATTTTTGTGCCAAAAAACCTATAACTGCCATGACTATGCCCCATGTTTTGGTTTTTTTCGTTTTCTAATTATTATTGAAATTAAAATTAAAAATAAAATAAATATTATTTTTATAAAATAAATATTTGCTCTAGTGTCATTACCCAGGGAGAAAACTAATAGTTTGTATGGAAAATGTCCCCAGTACCCGTCCCTCTTAATATATTTCATTGGTTACGCCTTATCGGGCAGGTCGTCTATACGGTAGTATATTATACTAAGCCTACGAACTTGCTTGTAGATGCGACTTCATCCGTGTAAGAGTTGGATTTTGCAAAATCGTTTCTTAGCGGATGTTTGCGTTACAATAGTGTTTTTAGTTAATTTTATCTCAATCCGTCCTTTTGTTTCAGGTTATCCGTTGGTATATCATTCAGTCAGATTCTTAAAGGACAGTTAAACCGCAAACCGTAGCTAGTTTTCTACAATACTTACTATCAGCATGTAGTATGAACTGCTCGTGTATGGGGTCCTTATCGGTGGCCGTACACGGGAACTGGCCGCGCGGAGGTGCAGTGCGACGCAGTGCCGATAATATTGATGCCAGGTCTGCTCGCGTGCCTGCCGTATCTATGGACAATACAATAATAACTTGTAAGCAGCAACTAGGCTTGTGTTATGGTGTAATGGAAGTATTAATATTTCGTTTTTAGTTCCGAGCCTAGTGCCAAAACACAAAATGCAATGTGCACCGCCCTCCCGCCCTTTTGAAGAGGCATGCAATGAGGACAAGCAAAAATTGGTATTAGTGACACCATTAATAAACCACGACACGTGTTTCGCGTCTACACGACGCATCATCAGGATTGGACGTTAGATACGACGTCAGATCTAACGTTTGTCGCCCAAATAGGCTCGGAATTAAAAACTAAATATTAATACTTTCATTACAGATATGGAGTTTCGAAAAGTAACACCGGATTCAATCAACTATCTTATGTTATGGTGACCAGACAACATATTGTATAGACGTTTTATACTTTTCTTTCGTATCCAAAGGGTACAGACAGGATCCTATTAGTAAGACTCCAGGGTCTGTCTGTCTGTCACTAGGCTGTATCTCATGAACCTTGATAGATAGACAGTAGGAATGATGATCACAGATGATGTATTTCTGTTGTCGCTATAACGACAAATACTAAAAACATAATTATTGAGAAGGAACTGTTCCGAACCTGCTTCTAGGATTATCTGTAACTTTTGACTTGAACTTACTGGCTCTATTGCTTTCTCTAACGTTAGTGATGGTAGCTCGCGCGGTACAGATATGTAGCTCCTTCGGTCTATCGCGCTGTTGGGGTATGTGTTCTGGACCTGCTTCCAAAACTATCTGTAAACCAAATATACAATACTAGCTTTTTCTAGATTACAATAAAATTGATAGTATTACGTGAACTAGATGTAGAAAAAAGATATAATCATTTAAAGTCACGTGTTTTTAATTTTCTTCATCAGCATCTGACGCCATTACACATATAGGAACTTCAAGAACTTAACATCCTTGCAAACAAGTGATTTTTCGAATTGCCATTATTAATTGTCCAATCAGCATATTTATTACCTTAGGCATAATAGCTTCCATTCTAACATCCATATAACTGGGCGCCGCATCAGGCTGTTCGGCTACAGCACTCGCCACGTGTGGCAAGAACGCAGACAGCCACACAATACTCGCCACGTCTAGCGAGACACGCACAGGGGACAGTTGGACGTATAGTTTCGGTGGTGGCACTGGAAATATATTAATGGTTATAGAATAAATAAATGAATATTGCAGGACATTCCACACATCGCCATCTAGCCCCAAGCTAAGTAACTAGACTTGTGTTATGGGTGCTAGACAACGGATATATCACTTATATACTTTTCTTTTGTAAATATTTACTTAATAATACATAGAAACAACCAGCCCACAAACAAATATCCAAGCATAAATACAATGTCCGCATAGAAGTCGAAAATTCTAATAGTATTGGACCAAGGAATATAATGTTTATAAATAACTATAAACTTTGCCTCCCTTTTTCACCCAGTAAGGGCTAAAATTTCGGAACATCCTTCCTTTTAGGATGCCTATGTCATACAAAGAACACACCCTCCAACTTTCAGGTCTCTACGATCAGTGGTTTAAGCTGTACGTTGATCCGTCAGTCAGTCATTCAGAATAACATATTCACAACATATACTACTCTCTGAGCTTATTCGATCATGTCCAGAGAAAAGAATTCGTCAATATATCTGGAGTGTACTAAGCTGTAAGCCGTGGGTTATATCGCGACGCTTTTCTTCATCGTAAGAGCAATGTTACTAGCGTACATACATCCTTTGTAAGAAAAATCCATTGATGCACGGCCGACTGAGTTTCAAAACCTCACGATGCAACGAATACAGGCTATAAAAATGTCTTACCAGGGAAGCATACATCTCCAGGATAGTAAAAGAAGGTCAACTCGGCGTGTAGTAGCCCCGCATCACCCGGGAGGTGAGCCTTCTCCGCGTGGACGAGGGGGCGTAGAGAGTCTCGGGACTTTAAACCTGTTGATACCTATAATCAAATTGGAAACGAGTAAATAGCATAAGCCATCATCAATTGTCCTTTGGTTTTATTTCGAACGTCATTTTTAGGGTTTTTACCTCAAAAGGTATTATAGGAACCCTTATAAAATCACTTTCTTGTCCGTCTGTATGTCTGTCACCGCCGATTTTTTTCCATTTTGATAGCTTTTTGTTTATGTTTCGATCGTCTAACTAAGTAGACCTCTAAGTGGCAAAAAGAAGGTAATGACTTTTTCAAAAAACTAATGATGCAGTTTTAGTTTTTGTCAAAATCGGGCACGCAACTCCTTTCAACATTTTTCGCTATCTCTTATGGTTCAGGATCCCTGAAAGTCCATGTGAAAAATTGAACCTGTATATTACCTTATTTACGGCGAAGTCATCTATCCTAAGTACAAGACAAGTGGTCATCAATTTCCCGAGCTGCTGGAGTATTCTCGTTCGAGTCGGTGACGCTGGAAAATACATAATATACATTGTCAACCCATCTATTTGAAAACCGATGGTTCCAAATAAGAGCGCCGCAAAGTACCCATTACAGCCCGATCAATAAGTGCGCTACAAAGTGGGTTTGTCAACATGAGTTTTTTTTAAATTGGAATAGAACATTTTCAGAAGGACAAAAAAAAGATGATAAAATATTAAATAATAAAACATTAAATTCATAATTCTTAAAATATTGTCTGAGGGCGTTCTACTGTGAAAAAATTGAAAATTATTAATGACTCGCTTCGCGCTTTCACCTGCGTAACTCCCGATCCCGTGGGAATATTGGAATAAAACCCAGCCTATGTCACGTCACCCCCAATGAATCAATGTATCGTCATACCAAGTTTCATCAAAATCGGTCTAGTAGTGTGGGAGAATATTCAATTCAAACAAACAAATCTTTCCTCTTTTTATTAGTATAGATTTCATAAGAAAGCGGAACTTTTCAAATGACAGCACATTGACAAGGGCAACTACGCTAGCGCCATCTAAGTTAAGCTTAGGTTTAGTTTTAAAGAATCTTTATTTCTCAAAAGAATTACAAAAACAGTTCGCTTGTATGAGAAAATTATAATGGTTAATTAATTAACTTAAATTCTAGGTCTCAAACCGGTGGAAGCTTTATCCGGCCAACTTCATTGTGGCAGATATTGGACGTAAACTTACGTTGTGTTGTTTGTGTGGACGGAGTATTGGAAGCGCTGTCTTGCGAGTGTGAGGGGTGTGTCGCTGTCGGCGCGTGCGCAGCCGAACCGTTCGACACCGGCTCTTCACTCTTACTACTTGTTGAACTCTGAAATATAATATAAACGAGTGAAGAGGTATCTTCTAGGAAAGCGTACTACATTTTAGGCCGCATCGTCACATACCATCAGGCGGCTGTGATAATAATATAATTTGTAAAAAAACTTATCTAATTAAAAAAATACATAGGCAAGTACAGCTTATCTTAAAAACAATTGACAGCTTGCTCGTCTTAAAAGCTAAATTAGTACTTATGTGTGTCTTCTAATGAGAAGAAGCTACAAGAAACTCATGAAGATGTTGCTGAAGTTGTTAAATTTCTTCGGTAAATGCCGCTACCTTAATCTTAATCAAAAAAAAAGCGTTTTATAAGTTTACACTTGGTGGAGTGTGTCCACATAGCTTGGTTAAAAAAGCACCACTACGGAGAAGCGTGAGTTCAAACCTCATAACATTTATATTTGTAAGTTAATGACACTGACCAATCGTAGCGTCGCCTTTCGCAACCCCCATTTCTATCACCAGAAAGCGTCCCTCTCATTGGTCGAGTGGCAACAAGCGACGCTATGATTCGTCAATGGTCTATTCAATATGGTTAACTTTACCTTAGTATTGGTCGTTGGGACGGGCCTAGGATCTAAACATTCTAATAATGTACCGCAGAACGTAGACAGTGATTGGGATAACCACTGGGTGTGCGGTGTCGCTGCTTCTCTGAAATAAAGTACCGCAAATCTTTTAAAATCTGAAATTAGCCGTCTTATTAACCAAATTAACCCGTAATATAAGAGCTAGGTGTCCCCACTGTCCCCCAAATGCTACCCCAAATGGAGGGTAGTGGGAACTTGAAGTGGCATCAAGCCAATTTGAGGGATCATAGGAGGTGAAAGTTGCCGAGTGTTCTTTAACCGATTTAACCCAAAATTAAGTCTATTTTACCTCAAATAGAGTATAACCGAATTCACTCGTTATAAATTCTGTTTCTTAACTAATTTAAGCCATACTTTTCTTTTACAAAAGGACAAAGACTTTTTAGCTGACTTAACCAAAAAATAAAGTATTTTTAACTTTAAAAAAAAACAAGAGGTACTCAATTCGTGTTTTTTTTAAATACCTGTTTATGCCGTAAATAAGTCCTAGATGTCCGCGCAGCGCGGACCGGCCTCCGACTAGATAGACGGACGACTTAATTAAGGTCGCAGGAAGTCGTTGAACCCAGGGAGCTTGCGAGAGCTTTAGGGAGGACTATGTCCAGCAGTGGACGTGTTGTGGCTGATATGATGATGATGTTTGTGATGTATACTGGCCAACCAATAAGCAAGATATCCTTACCTATAACCTCTCCAATGTCGCCTGTCGTCAGACGCCTTGTGGTAAGGGTACAGATCCGCCTGCATGTTGGCTAGAGTTAGTTGTAACGCGCCGCCATTGCTTAGAGACGGCTTTTCACTTCTACCCACTGTAATAAGAATAATTGGAAGAAACAATAAAGTTGTTTTTTTTTTCTCCTTTTATCTGACATCTGCCCTTCTAGTTTAAAATCAATATTTAAGGATTAAGCAAGCATATTGCCGACCCAGTTGGCACATTGGTGACCATGCACAGGGTTGTGGGTTCGATTCCCGCCTCAGGCAAGTATTTATGCTTGGATATTTGTCTGTGGTCTGATTGTTTCTGTGTATTATAAGTTTATAAGTATATATTTACAAAAGAAAAGTATATAAGGAGTATATCCGTTATCCAGCACTTATAACACAAGTCTAGTTACTTAGCTTGGGGCTAGATGGCGATGTGTGGTAATATATTGTTTTAATTAAAGCTATTTCAAATTTACTCCTATGATTTGAGATCAATTCCAGTAAATCTGGCTTCATTTAAATGCGCTAAGTCAGCGTGAAACTTAACGACAAGAAAAAGGATTGACTTGGTTTAAAATTCCTGTCATGGTAGCAACAAATTTTGTGATTCTAGTACTTACACCCCGGATCATCACACAGATGCAGGTCTATTCTAGGCGCCAGCAGATGGTAAGATGTTTCACGGACGTCGTGTTTGGCGAACAAACGCGCCACTATGTCACGGTCGCCGGTCGATGCGCGGGTTTGAATCTGTTCACGGGGCTCTTGAATCTGGGGAGAAATAGATAAATAAATATTGCAGGAGTTTCCACACATCGCCATCTAGCCCCAAGCTAAGTAACTAGACTTGTGTTATGTGCTATACAACGGATATACTACTTATATACTTTTCTTTTGTAAATATATACTTATAATACTTAAAAAACAACTACGCCACAGACAAAAATCTAAGCATACCTAAATACTTGTCTGAGGCGGGAATCGAATCCGCAACCCTGTGTTTGGCAATCCGGCATGGTGACCATTGCGCCAACTGGGTCGTGGTGTTTGTACGTGCACAGAGTAATTGAACTATAAAATTAATACGGTAAGTCCTTCCAGGGGTAGGTGTAAAGAGAAAAAAATCGTAGTTTGGAAGGACTTCATTAGAAGTACAGTTCTCAAAACTGTACCGATAATGGATGTCGTTTTCATGGTTTTCGGTAGTATCAAAATACATAACCTGGTTTATAGTGTTTGTATCTATACCTATAGGAGATATTGTTTCAAGTATACATACATAGTAAAGGGGGCAACATTCGATTTGTGAAGCTCTCCAGGATATGTCTTATGATGATACAGAGAACTTATTAGATGTACTTACCTATTACAGTAAATATATTGTTTAATTGTATAGCAGGTACCTAGTTATAGACATTAGCGTAAGTAGGTATTAATTGTAGTTTTATGTTTTAATTTGTAAGTACCAATTTACCATAACAGCAGTTTTTGCCTGAAACACAGGATCACCTAGTTCAGGCACATGTAAACAGTTAAGTAGGTATGTTTTCAAAAGGAGCCTTATTTTAATCATTTCAGTTTTTTAAGTTTTTTTGCATAAAATTTATTAATATTATATAGTGTTGAGTGTTGTATTACCTTTCTAAGCGCTTTAGCCCTGGTATTGGCAGCGGTGGCTCGTCGCACGGGTCGAGCGAGCGCGGCTGCGCAGGCGGCGGCCGCACGCAGCTGTCCGTCTGTCAGCGCCCACGCCACGCCCTCGGGGCATATCACCAGTCGCGACGCTATTACACTGCAATCTGGGGATTACACATTACATTATTTAGCCGTAGATTTACTAGCAACATTTCTCAATTCAGTTAGAATAAGTAATCTAGTCCTAAGCTAAGCAATGTTTTGGCTTTTGTTATGGTGGCCAGTTTGATCAGGAGCCATCAGAACCAATCAATCTGACCCGATGGTAAGTATTAATGATGTCTGAGACCTAGCTTGCTTACGATACCTAGACACTCATGACTTGCAGACCCCCAAATTAGCGAGGGCCTTCAAGTGAAGGTATGGTAATGAAATGAAAACTTTTCTGACCCTTTTGTACTGGCCTTATGTATTGGATAGCGATACGTTACTACCCACCGGCCTAAGTCGTACCTCTTAGCGATACGACTTAAGCCGGTGGGTAGTAACAAGCCGAGCCAATCCCTCCGGAACGTATGGGTCTTTATGAAATATGTTTGAAGACATTACCAGCTTACCTGATAGTTTCTTCTTAATAACGATCCGGCAATGCGTATTGCCTAGTAGTAACCGTAGAGGAGGAAGGTTCGCCGCGTCTGCGCCGTGCGCCTTTGCTTCTATTCTAGCCGTTTGCCATTCTAGTTCCTATTTTAATAGTAATAAGTGTCATTTTTTTGTTATTTATTCTATTGAAAAGTTAATAAATAAATAATAATAAATATTGCAGGACAATCCACACATCGCCATCTAGCCCTTAAGCTAAGTAACTAGACTTGTGTTATGGATGCCTAGACAACGGATATACTACTTATATATAGGTACTTTTCTTTTGTAAATATATACTTATAATACATAGAAACAACCAGACTACAGACAAATGACAGACAATCTAAGCATAAATATATGTCTGAGACGGGAATCGAACCCGCAACCCTGTGTTTGGCAGTCCGGCATGGTGACCATTGTGCCAACTGGGTCGTCAAAAAGTAAATAGCGTATTTTTTGTATAGTTGTCGTAGCTATACAAAAACTACGCTATTTGCTGGTACTTTTCTTAGCACTAAACTTAACCAAATAAAATTTAAGTGCAGTAAGTTAAGCTATCATTATTACAGTATTAATTATAACCATTATTAGTTTTTACCTTAAAAATAAGTAGTTGTCCAGTGTCGGGCGATTTGATTCTAGTCAGTCTTAAGTCTCCTTTCCGACCGTCTGGCGTTCTTGATTCTACTGTTACTCGAGATATCTGAAAATACATACAATATTAAGGCTAGTGTGAGGCTGTAAATTTCCATACAAAAAGCGGTAACGTTTTCCCCCCCCATAAACGAAGTCCGATTTTGATAATTTTTGAAAATGTTCTAGATCTAATGGAAAACTAGGTTTAACCGTTTTTATTTTAAAGAAATATTGCCTAAGATAAAAGTTATTAGTATCTGAATATCTATATTTTTTACTTAAAAACTGTATCGAGCGTTTCAATTGTTTTTTAATAGACTAAACTGAATTACCAAAAAAGGAAAACGTATAAACCTAGAATACGATGCAGTGAATTAAATGAGAAATTTATTTCATTTTGTGAAGGATAAAGGGGTTAAAAACGTTACGGCCCGCAACATTATTTGAAAGCAAAATGAAGGCAATTACGTCCGAACTTAAACTCTCTCTCTATTGCACGATACGGGTCATTTTTGAAAATACCTACTCGCGCCGCGTATCGAAAACTCATGATCCTCTTAATTAATTTAAAATATCAAGCCAATACTGCAATAATTTGGGGTAGGTAGAAAAACTATGCACATAAACGGTTCCACTTTATCTTCATCTAGGTTATAAAAAAGAGGAAAAGTATTTTTGTTTGTAACGAATAGGCTCCGAAACTACTGGATCGATTTTGATGAAACTAGGTATAAGGATACATTGATTCACTGACAATAACATAGGCTACTTTTTATCCCGATATTCTCACGGGATTGGGAGTAACGCGGGTGAAACCGCGGAGCGCTTCAAGTCCTTAATAAACCAACCGAATTGGGCCCATGAAATCTATGAAAGAGAAAAAGACTCTGACACTACAAGAGCTACGAGGCTGATAACTAAAGTAACTATAATGTAAATATTTTATAGGGAAAAATGCGTCTTCAAAAATTGCAACTGAGACGAGACTAGCCGGATATGTTAACTAGATGGTTAAAATTCGAGTTATATTTAATGAAAATTCATACTAACAGATGTCGCTAACGAAACTTAATTCGAAAAAGGTTAATGCGATTCTTAAATTCAACTATGACGGTACTTGACTGAGTGGCGTAATTGATAAGCACACTTAGACGGTATTCAAGCGAGTCTCGTCTCAATTGCAATTTTTGAAGACGCCTTTTTCCTTAAAAAATATTTTCAGATAGCCCAGTGCAGGCCATTCACTTAAAAAAAACTATTATGCATTCTGTGTTTGTGAATATCAATATCACGTTAAAAGAGACACTCATACCTTAAGTTAAGTTAAGTTACCTGAACACTACTGGTGAAAGCCTCACAGGTGAAATTTATTTGAACTTGATTAACAGCCACTGAGATTCCATCTATCACCTGAAAAGATAAATACATAAAATTAATTTATTTAACACTAGCTGCGCCCCGCGGTTACACCCGCGTAAGTCCGATCTTTCTCACCGTTCGAACCTTAACTGAACTTCCAGAAATAATTCAAGACTTAAATTAGCCAAATCGGTTCAGCCATTCTCGAGTTTTAACGAGACTAATGAACAGCAATTAATTTTTATTTATATAGAAGAAGATAGATAGATAGATAAACACTTTATTGTACCATAAAAACAAAACACACAATTAATTCTAACAGAGTATTTACATGATATTTAAACACAAAAATTCAGTTAAATAAAAATTAGAAAATTATAAGAAACTATAAATGAAAAAATATGGCACAATGGGCGGCCTTATCGCTAAAAGCGATCTCTTCCAGGCAACCTTTGGATGGACAAGAATTAAAGAAGGGGATGGGTGGGTTGTTTATAACGTGATAGGGATTTAAGGAGGATAATAATACATACCTATTAAAATACATATGAATATAATAAATATGTATTTAAATATATATCAATCAATATAATACATATTAAAATACATAACATACATACAGAAGATAGATTATTGTCATAGAGTATTGTCAATTTGGGGGTCTTCAAGTCGCGAGTGAATAGGTATCTTCTAGGAAGGCGTGTTTCATCTTAGGCCGCATCGTCACCTACCATCAGGCAGGTGTGATAGTGGTCAAACGCTGACCTATCATATGTAAAAAAAAGTTTTTCCAAAATCATTCCCCCAACAGAATCAAATTTCATAATGTTGGTTTTTGGGGAAAAATAATCATTTTTTTAAAAGGCCTCGCAGACGAAGCCGCGTGCAGAGGCTACTTTTTTATATTCAAACTCCAAGCGATTAATCCGGTAAAAATAGTTATATTAGCTTTTCATGTCAATTTAATCTTATCTTGTTGTTAGTGTAAATATAAAACAGGAAAACGTGACTAACTGATATATCAACTAAAATTTGGCATAGGGATGGCTTCGACATAGGCATTCGATTAGGCAAGGATTTTGGGAAATTCAAGCTCTTAACATTGCTCTTACTGCGAAGGAAAACATTGTGATTAAACCCGCGGGACAAACATTGTTTTGCAGTATAGATACATAACCTAGATACCGACTGCAGCGCCATCTGCCTGGCTTTGTGAATCTAAACCATCCAAACGCATACAAAAAAATCATTCAAATCGGGCCAACCGTTAGGTTAGTTACATACAAACGCACAGTAGAATTATACATATAAAGATACTAGCAACCCGCCACAGCTTCGCACGGTTATATTATGCATCTATTATACATATAAACCTTCCTCATGAATCACTCTATTTAAAAAAAAAACTGCATCAAAATCCGTTGCGTAGTTTTAAAGATCTAAGCATACATAGGGACAGACAGCGGGAAGCGACTTTGTTTAAACTATGTAGTTGATAGATAATTAATTATTTGCCATTGCATACGATTTATCTGACTGTAAGTACCAAATAAACTCTTTGACATTTGCATGCTTATACTAGCAAAAATACAAGAAATAGACTATTTTTTGGACATGCTGTATATTCTACTGCCTATTGTATTTTGCTAATAAATAATCTGAATCTGAATTTAAAGTAGCGGGTGAAAGCTAGATTATCTATACATAAATAATGCTTTGTCCTGAACGACTGACTGACTGACGGATCAACGTACAGCCTAAACCGCTGATTGTAGAGACCTGAAACTTGGAGGGTGTGTTCTATATATGACGTAGGCAATGAGACAACGTGATTTAATAATCCATTTTCAACATCTACGCGGACGAAGTGACGGGCAAAAGTTAGTTATGATATATTTACCTTATGAATGTAGCTGTATTTCCCAGGTATAGGCATGGCGCCTCCCGCGGCCGCCTCTGGGTTCACGACGCGGGGCTCCGAGCATACTTCCAGGGATATGTGAACTTCGTCGAGATTCTGTAGGTACATATTTACATAATATTTATTTATCGTATGGGTTAATGGAGTTAAGGTAACTTATCTTATCTTATATATCGGGGGCTGACATAGCCAGCAACACTTCGATCCAGTGGGATCTTTTGTGTTTACCGCTACCTTAATGTTTCTTACTCTGAAAAAGTGGTCGATTAACGCGGTGATACGCACAGTTGCACGAAAGGACTTTCGTATAACTGAGCAGAGCAAAAAACCTGTACACTTCGCTGCTAAGGTAACTTAAATAAATAAATAAATATTGTAGGAAATTACACACATCGCCATCTAGCCCTAACCTAAGTAACTAAACTTGTGTTATGGATGCTAGACAACGGATATACTACTTATATACTTTTTTTGTAAATACGAGTATATATACCTGTAATACATAAAAACAACCAGACCACAGACAAAGATCTAAGCATAAATACATGTCTGAGGTGGGAATCGAACCCGCAACTCTGTGTTTGGCAGTCGGGCATTGTGCCAACTGGTAAGGTCCCTGGAGTGGAAGGTCCGCTGTATTTGGTAAGAGGAAGAGGTTACAGCAGCATGTGTCGCACCGATTGTTCTGGGGCAGCCACAAGGGCATCGGGCACGAGGCAGATTCACACCTATCTATTCCACATATTTAAGTAGGTATTTATTCAGTATGTAGGTACAGTCATTATAAGATCAAAGGATTAAATGATATGGATAATAATCTTGATGGTAAATGTTTTTCAAAACAAATTATGAATAGTCTATCTATAATATAAAAATGAATCACTGAAGTGTTCCTAAGCGCAAATCTCGATAACGGCTTAACCGATTTCGCTAATTCTTTTTTTAGAATATTAAAAATTGCCTGAAAAAGTCTAAAAACAACACTTTTCTATACTCCCAATTCCCATACAAACGATTCGTAATAATACTTAATTTGAACTTTAATACCATACCATAAAGTTCAAGTTTTAGTGGAGAGGTTCCGGGAAGGCAAAACAATTGAGTGACGTTAGTATATCGTATAAATATTGATGTTAATCGTGTCGCGATGTTAGTTGCCAAACCACATGAGTACAGATGACCAGAGGCTAAGGTTGTTCGGAGCTGTCAAAATGAATACGTAATTGTGACGTAATCATGTAGGGTTGGCACAGGTGGATTATATTAAATAAAAAAAACTTGAGAGGTGTCAAGGCACACCCGGATAGAACGAAGTTCCTTTCGATTAATTAGTTAAGGAGTTGTAATAAATTAATGTTTTTCGTTTTTTATATTTTTTTATATCTACTTTTATTTGTAAATAATCATCGCGACATCGACACCACACTGTTCAATGCGAAATAAAAAGACGAAACGAAAATAACTGGCTTGCTTTCTATGCAAAACGTGTCGTTACATCTTTTGGTCTTAACTTTTTCCGTCTCTTTTTTCGCAACGCAAGATAAGGAACTTCGCTCCAAAAAAAATGTGTAAACTAAGTATCAGTGTCTTTTATTATGGGCGTTTATTTTAACGCGGTAACAATGTAATCTGAATTGATGACTAATCTATACTTACTAATATTATAAAGCTGAAGAGTTTGTTTGTTTGAACTAAGGAACTACTGGTTCGAATTGAAAAAATATTTTTGTGTTGGTCAGTCCATTTTTCTAGAAGGCTACTTTTTATTTTGATATTTCCACGGGATCGAGACTTACGCGAGTAAAACCGCGGGGTGCAGCTAGTAGATAAATAAATGAATGATGATCATAATACCTAAATCAGAAATTTTTATGGCTTACCGGGAAACTTTGATGTCACAGAATTGAACGTTAAATAGATAAACGTTGACATACTAGAATTCACAAGTAGTATGCTATACATACCTACATATAACTATGCTTTCCGTCGTGTCTAGTCACTATAACACAAGCCTAGTTGCTTAGGCTGGAGCGCTCACTCACTAAATCGTTTCCATTCTTCCTACCTCCCTCTCTATAAAAGAAAATCTTCTATCCGTGGTCTAGTCACGATAGCACAAGCCTAGCTGCTTAGGTTGGGGCACTCACACACTCAATTCCCACTCAGTAAAGGTACATATTTAATATTTATAACTATTATATCTGTCGCGTCTAGTCACTATAACAAAAGCCTAGTTGCTTAGACTGGAGCACACGCTCACTCACTCACTCAATCGTTCCCACCCTTCCTTCGAAAGAAAGAAAATTATTTAAGTCTTCTATTTCGTCACTCGTCACCATAACACAAGAATGGTCCACACTCACTCCCTCCCTACTTAAGACCAAATTAATAACACTATATTTTATTAAACAATATGAAACAAACATGCGACGCGTGATGTTTACCGCTCGCATGCGAGTGTGACAGCCCTGAACTTGGGCACTGGCCGAGCCAGTATAGACCGGTTTCTCTCCGTACGTGACGTGCCGCCAGTGCTCAGGCACACACGCGCGTCAAGCTTGTAGTAGTGGACTTGTTATAGAGCCATGTATGACACATTAGTCTCTGGTTGTATTATTTACTCATGTGGCCAAACTACACCTAAACGGCTGAACCGAAAAAGAAAGAAAGGCTGAAAGAAAATAGTACATTGCGATACAAGTGTGGAAAGTTGATCATTCCATAGAGGCGGTTTATGACGCGCGAGCGGAACGCGAGCGTGGCAAAAGCCGAGATGGAATGATCAATTCACACGTGTATCGTACGACGTTTTTTATCACAGTTGCGAATAAAAAAAAAGACTTTTTAAAATTTTAATAATAAAAAGTTTTAAAGAATTTTAGGTTATGTTTACTATTTTTTGTTAATTACACTCCCGAAAGGCTAGGCAAAAGACTTTTAACCTATACAGCGTCTGACATACAAAATTTTTTTAGGGTTTTTTTCATTTGTTTTTGCATCGGCGGTTAAAAACAGAATATATTAGTTCCGGGTTTCATTAAAAACAGAATATATAAAAAAAATATATTTATGTACCTAAAGAAAAAACAAAATAAAAACAAAACTCAATTTTTAATTATTTTCAAAGACGTCATTACGTAATATTATCGTTCGCAGACTTTAGAGACAACCTTTTGAAAAGAAGAAAAAAGGTACCAACAAAGAGTTTTAAGCCAGCAAGGCTTAAAAACTCTTTGGATGGTACCTTTTTCTATACATCAAAACAGTATAACCCAGATAAAGGAGATCATTCATGTTTCTAACAAAAAATACCCACAAAAAAAAATGCCGGCCAGTAATAAAAATTATTTGTATCTTGTAGAGAATAACATTTTAAACAATGTTTACTAAGGCAACAAAGAGCTACGATCAAAAATCGTTGAGTTATTTTACATTGAAAACCCAAAAAATGCATTTTATAGGGATCCGTTTGACCACTTTTAAGATCCCCCTATAGCTTCTGAAAGGGTTATTGGATATACCTATGTATATAAATATAATAAAAACAGACAAAACTTATCCATTTACTACTTATTTTTATATTTTTTCTGTAGTAATATCTTAGAAGTGGTCAAACGGATCTCTACAAAATGCATTTTTTTGGGTTTTCAATGTAAAATAACTCAACGATGGTTCATCGTAGCTCTTTGTTGCCTTATTAAACATTATTTAAAATGTTATTCTCTACAAGATAGAAACATTTTTTTTTGTGGCCGGCACGTTAATTTTTGGGTACGATTTGAACGATGTCCTTAAGAATGTTTCATCTACTATATGTCATTAGCAGTAAGATACGTATTTGACATATCGGGATGACGTATTATTTTCCAACACTAGTTGGATTTTTTTTTATCGCACGCGTGTATTACGTTGCATTATGAGCCTAAAAGCGGTTTAATAAGATCCACTTTATGAGCAACTGTGATAAAAAAATAATTTCATACAAATTATGAAATTATTTTTTTCTTTTTTTTATATGGCAAAACAACGTTTGCCGCGATAGCTAGTAATAATAAACTTGTGTTTACTAGATAATAATATATATCATAATTTTTTTTTCAGTTTTTAAGCTATTGCATAGCTTTTATCGCGGGTTTTGAGTGTGGCGACCGATTCAAGAAATTCCGTAACGAAAATAAAACCTAACACCCCCCACTCTGCCTACCGTGTAGCTCGGCCGAGCGTTCGCTTAACGTGTATGTATATGGTACGACTGTACGAAACTCGAACGATGCAATAGCTTTACCGCGGCAGTCCCCGAATGCCACACGTTTTTTAGTATTTGTTGTTACAGCGGCCACAGAGATACATAGCAATCACGGTTTATGGGATACAGCCTGGTGACAGACAGAGGGACGCACGAATCTTAGTAATACGGTCCCGTTTTTACTCTAAAAATGTGGTCCAAGGATTGTAAATACTTAGTTATTTTAAGGCTGCTTATGCTGCCGAACGCAACGCGCCGGAAATACCCGTCGATTACAACTCTAACATTGTTGATTGTAACGAATGTGTTTTGTTTTTCTCAAAAGTGCTGAGATGGAGTTGTAGGTGAAATTTTTATCGATATTTTGGGGGTAATTTTGAGGCGAAAATTCCTTGTCATTTCAAAGCTAGACTAGTTTTAATTCTTAATTTCACGATAGCTTCAAAACTTGTTTGCTCAAAATCACACCAAAATGTCGGTAAAAATATCACCTACAATTCCATCTCAGCACTTTTAGGAAAAACAAAATACATTCGTAACAATCAACAATTTTCACCAACAAAGGCGACCGATGCCGGTAGTAACTATTTAGTAGGCTGTGTACCAAGGTCGTTGACGCTTAACCAGAAAGCATTAAAATTTGTGTATCATTTGGATATCCCACTAAGGTTGCCTTGCACAGCAAAAAAAAAATATTAGATATTAATTTAATTTTAAATTCCCTGTTAAATGCATTTAACTAGTATTTAGCTAAATATAAAGTATAAGTACAATCTCTATCTAGCAGTTTAAAGTAATTGTTTTTTTTATAATTACAAACATTTTACCTATATCATAATTAAAGGTTTTGTACCTTGAAAGGTAAAAAAGGAACCCTCCGATTTTCTCAGGAACAGGTTGAAATTCATACCAGATACAGAGCGGTGTTGGCCTAGTGGTAGATACCTCGTCTTTCATTCTGAAGGTCGTGGGTTCAAACCGCGGCCGGCCGTGCACCAATGAATTTTTCTTAGGGTTAAGTAGGACCTGAAAACCCCTATCCCATTCGCACGTGCGCGCCGCGTGATGACTCTTATCCCTTTCCCCCTCGCGCCGCGAAATGTCAATTTTAACTGTTTTGTGTAATTCAAAGACTCTCATCTATTTTAGTGAAAAAACCATCTTATGGGATTTGATGTAAAGTTTATGAAAATATAAATTTTGTACTTGTTTTTTCTTTACAATTGCCGTAAAATTGTTTTTTTTTTATGTATGTGATTTTTTCCGATTTTCACGATTTTTGTCTATCGAGGCAAATCACTCTAATTGTGTTTCGAAGTGTATCACAATACAAAGCATATTTTCACCTTTACGATAGTAGGAATATCATTCTATGGATTTTAGCGGTTGATACCGAAAAACTATTTCAAAGACACCTCTATTGCGCTTATGGTCTTACCACTTCGGCTTAAGAAAAATTTATGTGTGCTAATTAACATTGCTGTTACGGTGAAGGAAAACATCGTGATGAAACCCGCGGCTTAGTTGGCTCCAGATGTATTGACAAATTCTCAATAAAAAGAGTCTAATTTCGGAAAACAGCCCGTATTCAAGTACAAGTAGGTGTATAAAAATTAACGTCGAGTCAACATGATAAAACTTGTAAGTACAAAAAACCTAAACTTGTAAGTACCAAAAACCTTAATTGTCAACTTTTAATTTAAATCATTTACTTTCTTTTCAGTTTACAAAAACATATTTTTAGCAGAGCAGTTTATATCTTGTAAAGTTGGAATAATTAGTATCTCACCAGCACTATAGGAACAGTCTTCAGCTTGGTCCACTGTATCCTGAAGGTAGCTCGGTTGCACTTGGCTGAGGTCAGTCTGACCCATCCCGGCAGCTCCAGCAGATCAGTCAGTAGATCCTCATCGAGGGTCAGGTCTTGGAGCTCGCCAGAACCTCGGAGTGCGGAGAGAGATATCTGCTCTGGTGATAGGTTTTTTGTGAACCTAGATGGAGTAAAAAATGTGTTTTTTTACTTAATATGATTGGTTGGACCACCATTGACATTGGTAAAATACTAGAGTAAGTGACACAGAGTGACCATGAATTCTGTAAATTATCCGACGTGTTAAGTTTGAACAAGATTTTGTTTTATATGAGCATTAAGAATGTCTGGAAGGTCTGTTATTGTTGGAATTTAAGCTTTCAAAACTATTCACCATTCACTTTTTTTGCATGCAGGTAGTTGTTTTTTCATGAAAGCTAGCTAGCTTATAAATATCCTAATAAAACTTTATTTTTATATGTTTTAATATAATATTTTGACAACAATAACAACATTTGGTTAGCAATTGGCAAGAAATAGCGCAGGACAAGGGGCGATGGAAGACTCTCGTTTCGAAGGCCAAGTTCCACTTTGGGTCGCTGAGCCAGCGGAATAAGTAAGTAATTTAACAATTTAAACATTATTGTGTTACAATGATTTTGTTCAATTACAGATTAAATTCATGTATGCTTCAAGATTAACAATTGTAACCTTGACTAGCATGTAATAATCAATTAACATTAACCTTCTATTGTAGTCAATACTTAGGTATATTGTACATCAATTGCTGTGTGTCGGGTCTCGTAAAAACATCAAAATTGCTTAACAGATTTTGATGAAACCAACCATCCAGAAATCCTATTCAATTAGAGTGGAATTCCTGGAATGTCTGTTGGGGCAGTTAGTATACTTATAAATAAATACCAAGGAAGAAAGGATATTGCAATGCCTTTTTGATAACTTTATGTAAGATATATTATCTATACTATAATATTATAGAGAAAAGATTTGATTGATGCTGTTTGCATTGAATAGGCTCCGAGACTACTGGACGGATTTTGATGAAACTTGGTATGAGGATACATTGATTATTTCGGAGTAACATAGGCTACTTTTTATCCCGATATTCCCACGGGATCGGGACTTACGTGGATGAAACTGTGAGGTGATAGTGATATTGGAAAGTGAATTAAGTTTAAAAAGAAAAATCGAACAGTAATGTAAAAATAAGACCATTAAAAATATAATTAGCATGAATCATTCTGTTATCGTCAAAAATAGCTTTCTCTCTATAGATAAATATTTATCTTACTATACCTAGAATCAGTGCAATAGATTATGTAGGTAGGTATAGACATAACAAAATTATACATTCTAAGCAGAACAAAGAACGCTGATTTTGTTATAAATACTAATTAAATAACAGCAAATTAGACAGAAATCGATGGGTCTTATCGCTAATAAACACTAGTTTATGTTAACAAACTAATTAGCCATATATTAATTAAGTTAATGAGAATAATCTGCTAAGGGCCAAAGTGGTCTATGTATTGGGCCTAATCAATAATATTCATTGGTGAAAATACCTGGAAAGATGTTTCAGCAGTTGGTTCTTTATTATAGTAACCATTGTGTGTCTTCAGTTATCCTTTAGAATGAGTAATTATATGAGTAAATTAACGAAAATCATTATCGCACGTAGAATTCTCTTTCCACAAGATTTTACTTTTGTGGATGGTGCTGCCAGTATAATCGTCCAATAAGAACAAAAAGAAAGCTTATGTCATGCAGTTCCAGTTCCCGTCAAATTGACTCAAATGTTTCATTAAAAACGACGAAAGTAAGAAAATTCATATACGAATCCAGTTCAGTTAGGAAATGTGTATTGGAAAAAACAATTAATTCCAATAAGTTTAGGATTTCGAGAGCTGAGTGAAAAAAAAGTTTCAAAAAAATGAATACTTTTGGCTTAGCATGGCGACATTATTTAAAAATTAAAATGAATGAATGATAAATGTCTGACGAACTTTTATCTTTGGGTATAAGGCACGTTTACACGATCAGTTTCAGCGAAATAGTTTGTTATTATTATCTGTGGAATGGAAACAGCAAAGATTCGATTCGGCGGGATATTTGTTTGCAGGTTGCTACGTTACGTGATTTATTGATTACCGACAACTGATTTTATTGAATTGTTTTATTTAAAATAATCATTATTGTATAAATTGAGCATAGAAAAACAAAGTCTATTGCTTTGTGACGAAATTTTGAAATCTGTGTACATATTTTAGGCAGTGCCAGTGAAAATTGTAAGGCTACACAAAAAAAGTAATCTTTGTCGCAACTTGCAGTTTATGTTGTCTAATCTAGCACCTTCGTTTGTTCTTTTTATGCGTCGTAGACTATGAAATTTCTGTATCTTTTTATACCTTTTTAATACTTTCGCCCAAGAAAATGTTTTTTTACATAGCCACGTAGGTAGGTAGCTTTACAAAATATGTAGGTTGGTATCGTAATTCTAGTTTTTTTTCAATTTCTCTCATTTTTTGTGTAGTTTGTAATTAGTATGTACGAAGTAAAACATGTGTATGTTAGTATGTAGGTATTTTGGCTAAAAAAAAAGTCAATAGTTTAAATGTTGGCTATTTGCAATTTTGCTATAATTATTATATCAGGCGCCAGTAATGGAAGTTACGAATGTTTTAGCCAACACTAGCACGCTTGCACCAACAATGTCACACAGAGGCCACGAATACATCGACACCTTATCTTCAGGCGATTCTAATACCATGCAATCAAAACAGACTGACAAGGTAGGTACTTATATTTTTTTTATTATTATTTTTAGACATGCATCGGTTGGTTAGTTTTGTATCGACCAGAAAAAGCTTTGCTGTCGCTGTATTAATCAGACTACATTAAAACGACAATATTATTACCTGACATACAGATCAAGAAGTAGGTACCTACCCCTCTACCTACTCAAAATATTTTAAACCCAATTTAACCTAAACATGACACAATATTTTGGAATGCACTTTGCGCAAAAGCCGTGCGAAGCCATGATTAGAGAAATAAAGCCATAAATTGTTTGAAATCAGAACATTTATTTACCTATCTACTGAAATATATTGAAAATTGTAACTACTTCAGCCCCACTAATTAGAATCCTTTATTGTACTTTGGTAATAAATGCGAAAATTTTTTTTGTTTTCTCTTCAAATGGTCAAATGACTTGACCGAGACTTTAAAGAAAATTCGTACAAGGGTCAGATGTAGTTCATAGTGGCGAGAATGATAAATATGAAACCACGGCGCACAGGCCTTAAGTTTAAAAAAAGAAGACAAAAAAACTTTTTTTGTTTTAATCCATACGCTGAACTAGTAGGATATACTTATATAAAATGTAGGTACCCTAAAATATCCTATTTCTACACTTACTTCACTTCACTTTTTTAATTTAAAGGAGGTAAATAACAACGAAATAGATGAATTATCAAAGGAACTTAATAATATGGGATGTATCGTTGACGCCGTAAAGCGACCCCCAAACATATGCGTCGAGAACTGCGTCTACGAAGAGTCTGACACAGAAAACTCTCGCAACGATGAAGAGGACGGGTATTCTGATGAATTTGAAGAGGATAAAAGTGAAGAAGAAACCGTTGAAGAGAAGGGTAACGAAAGTAAAGAGATTACAAATGAACCTTCTTTGAAGTTATCGAAGAGTCACTCTTCTGTGTTTACAAATACTAATACTGCCACTAATAAGCCATGTTCGGTTTCTGGAAGGTCTGGAAGATCTACAGATTGGGGGTGAGTTCATTCGGCATTATCATCGTCAGACCCTGCGTCCAAAATTTAGGACATATTAAATACTCATGACAGACCCAATAAAATACTCATGGCAGACCCAATAACCCAATAACTCATGACAGACACAATAAAATATTCATACCAGACCCAATAAAATACTCATGTCATGACAGACCTAATAAAATACTAATGACAGATGCAATAAAATACTCATGATAGACCCAATAAAATACTCATGGCACACCCAATAAAATACTAATGACAGACGCAATAAAATACTCGTGACAGACTCAATAACATACTCATGATAGACCCAATTAAATACTAATGACAGACGCAATAACATACTCATGATAGACCCAATTAAATACTAATGACAGACGCAATATAATACTCATGACAGACTCAATAAAATATTCATTGAAAAGTATAGGTAGGTAATTTTATTTAAAATAATTTAAATAAAAGCATTTTTTTTTATCTACCATTTTACCTACATTAGGAGGTAAAATGAGGGACGCGAGCTGGGAGGTTTTACAAAGTGATAAATATTTATCTTCTACCACTTATTTCCACATTTCGTTTGAAAATTCCAGGTCCTCATCAATACCGCCAACACGGCGCGTAAACATGTCCTTCACGAACGAACGTCTTCGAGAAATCGAACGACACAACAATATCCTTCTAACCAAGATATTGAGCGCGAGGAACACCAAGAAGTCATCGATACCAAGTCGAGAGGAGCCTCCCCGTCGGCCGGTGCCATCCGCCGCGCTGCAGAGGAAGAACCAGCAGAGGAAGATAGACCACGACAACATGGTGAGTAACGCATCATATTGCCAGCCGTACTGTAGATACACAGGAACAGCAAGAAGTCATCGATACCAAGTCGAGAGGAGCCTCCCCGTCGGCCAGTGCCATCCGCCGCGCTGCAGAAGAAGAACCAGCAGAGGAAGATAGACCACGACAACATGGTGAGTAAGACATCACATTGCCAGCTGTACTGTAGAGTCACAGGAACAGCAAGAAGTCATAGATACCAAGTCGAGAGGAGCCTCCCCGTCGGACGGTGCCATCCGCCTCGCTGCAGAGGAAGAACCAGCAGAGGAAGATAGACATGGTGAGTAAGACATCACATTGCCAGCTGTACTGTAGAGTCACAGGAACAGCAAGAAGTCATAGATACCAAGTCGAGAGGAGCCTCCCCGTCGGCCTGTGCCATCCACCGCGCTGCAGAGGAAGATAGACCACGCCAACATGGTGAGTAGCACTTCACATTGGCTGCCGTTTCATTCCGCCTTTAACTCTCAGATCTCGCCCGATGGTAAGTGACATTGCGGTCTAAGGTGTAGCACGCGAAAATACGTTTACAATGAAGACTCCCAAATAAGTGGGGGCTTCAGGGCTACGCAGGTAAAGGTAGGAAGACGTCAGTGGAACAAGAACATTCCGGCTTAGGCCGGTGACCGGTAAAAATAATCAAAATCTACCTTGATTGAGTCTTTGGTTTTTTGGAGATGAATTCAGTTCGGAAATATTTACAATTTTTAAATGTTTTTAGAAATTCAGTTTCTGTTATGATCAGAAGCACCAGAAGATATTGCTGTGCTGAAAATCAAGAAACTAAGAGGGCTTCTGCTCTATTTCACCCAGAGAAACTCCTCCCATTTTGCTCAACTGCTAGTATAAATCAGCGTAATTGTTGCAGATTCTTCTGAAGAAGATCCAGCGCGCCAAATCGTCTTCATACAGCGTCCGCCGTTGATACACGCTCAGCGTCCCCGATGGAGGACGCTACTGCCAATTCATACATTACATTATCTTATACTTAGATATATTGTTAAAATATTTATTATTATACGAGTTTTTTATAAATGCGTTTTGTTTTATTAAAATTTCTTTAAAAAATCACTTAGGTTCACTTGCACGACAAAAAATAAATTGATTTTAAACATATTTAAAATGATAAACCAACTGTCAAATTGTCATACTGATTGACAAATATACATGTGGTTATTGAAGTAGAATTTAATTTAAGATTACTTACCTGTTAAACGTATTTATCAAGAATTTAGCTAAATTTATTTATGGACAATGTCATGCCAAGCCGCAAGCAAGCCGCCTTAAATACTTATTGCAAATTATTATTAAAAAAACATATATCTAGAGCGCGTTGAAGTTTTTATTTCATTGCAAAAAATTTACTATAGGTACGGTCGCATAATAACGGCTGTTACAAGAATGTTTTCAACACGGGCACTGTTTTAGTAAGTTGAAGTTTAAAATCTTCTAACTCATCAATTTATCAAACAAAAATTATTAGAATGAAAACATTCCAATAATAGTCATTTTCGAACTCTACCGAAGGCTGCAATTATGCAGCCGACTGTACCAGACTGTACCTATCTCATAACTGTTACATCTCACTGATCTATCTTTCAAATTTTTTTGTGATATTAAAGTGGTGCTGTCATCGAGGATAAGGAACGATGCTTTTTTGAATAAACCGTTATAACCCCAGAACCTAACAATGATATGTTTATAAAATAAGTAAATAATAGTTTATTTACGAATTTTAGCGGTGATTTAATTATTTGGCAACAGTGCACTGCAGACAGAGATTAGCTATCGAATTAAGCAGAGGTTAAAGTTATTGATAAATATCTATTAATAATTTGTTTACTTAAATTAAATTGTAGGTATTAATTAAAGTTTTTTTACTTGCTTTATACGAGACCCTGACTATGATCATATCATAGTCTTTTTTTCTAAATGTCACTGTGGTCGAACTCTACTCACGAGAAAGTAGTCCAGAGAAATATAATTTTTACTTAAGAGGATCATGAGTTTTCTATACGCGGTGCGGTATTTTCAAAAATGACCCGTATCGTGCGATAGAGAGAGTTTAAGTTCGGACGTAATTGCCTTCATTTTGCTTTCAAATAATGTTGCGGGCCGTAACGTTTTTACCCCCTTTATCCTTCACAAAATGAAATAAATTTGGTCTCATTTTATTCACTGCATCGTTTTCTAGGTTTATACGTTTTTCTTTTTTGGTAATTCAGTTTAGTCTATTAAAAAACAATTGAAACGCTCGATACAGTTTTTAAGTCAAAAATATAGATATTCAGATACTAATAACTTTTATCTTAGGCAATATTTCTTTAAAATAAAAACGGTTAAACCTAGTTTTCCATTAGATCTAGAACATTTTCAAAAATTATCAAAATCGGACTTCGTTTATGGGGGCGAAAACGTTACCGCTTTTTGTATGGAAAACAGATTTTTAAGACAAATTGTTAGTGCACTTTCCATCATATTAACTTTCTTAGTCGATTTTTACGGGTCATTTCGTAGGTTTTATCCAGAGCTGTTGCAGCAGCTTTAGCCGCATTCAGCTTCTACAAAATGCAGGCAATGTAGATAGTGTAGGGCTGGCAATTGCAGCAAAAGGTCTATGGATTAAAATTAGTAAGTATAAAACATATAAATTAAAAACCAAACTAAGTTTAGTTAAACTAGATTATTTAAAACTTTATTGTTTTTGTTTTTATTTTGCGTAGGTAGCTATATATGGAGTATGGAGTTTCCAAAAATATAATAAGTATGGTAAAATGGGGTATGATCTGAAACTGAAAATATATAACTAACTAAGTTAGCGTCAACGTACCGGCTCTCTTAGAGCCGAACGGTCTCGTACGTGACGATGGCAAGCGTCCCGATGGAATGACGTTGATTCCCTGGAGTCGTGGCAAACCGTTGGTGTGGGATGCTACTTGTGTTGACACACTGGCGGCTTCACATCTTAGCTCCACCTCCAGGGAGGCGGGCTCTGCGGCTGCAGCGGCGGAACTGACGAAGCGACGGAAATATGCTTCTATCGGTGATGGATACATATTTCTGCCGTTTGCAACGGAGACACTTGGTCCTTGGGGTCCAGACGCCTTAAAATTTTATAAAGAAGTTTCAAAGTTACTAGTTTTAGCTTCGGGTGACCAAAGGGCTGGCTCGTACCTCGGACAACGGATAAGCATCGCCATCCAACGTGGTAACGCTGCCAGCCTTTTGGGCACACTTCCTAGGGATCCCCATTTGGACTTTTAATTTAGTGTAAGTAAAGTAGGTAGTTTATTTAATTAATTTAAGTTTTCGTTATTTAATTGTTACTAAGTATTCCATTGTACTTAATTAGATGACTGCTATGGGTTCTACAAGAAAAATAATAAGTTTTTTATAATTAAAATATTTTGTTTTAAATAACGTCGAACTTAATCTAGTCTTGACTAAAGCTAACGGCTAAATTCTCGGTTTATTCACTAACGATGACTAAGCAAGAGTAAACATAAGTATCTAACACTCATATTTCTAAAAATATACTGCACTAATTGTACTGACAGTCTTTCAGTAGATAAAGTCATGAAAATAACATATGGGGATCATTATTAGTCATGAAAATTAATCATAAACGATGATGTTGTGTAGGTAACTAAGTTAAACAGGGTTATTGATATTTAAGCCATAAAACTAGTTAAGGACTACTAATGTAGGTAATCTAAACTTTTGTTCTAAGACTTTTGGAAATTCGAATTTAAAAAATCTGAAATAGCTATGTTCATTCGAAAATAAATAGGTTTTTTAATAAATACGAAAAAATCCATTGTTTTGACTGAAAATCAGTTGCTACTTACCTACGCGGAGAGGCTCAAAGAATAATCTTTTAACTTCTTTTTATGAATGACTAGCTGCGCCCCGCGGTTTCACCCGCGTAAGTCCCGATCCCGTGGGAATATCGGGATAAAAAGTAGCCTATGTGTTAATCCAGGTCTCCAGCTATCTAGATACCGAGTTTCATCGCAATCGGTACTGTAGTTTTTGCGTGAAGGAGTAACAAACATACATACACACACACAAACTTTCACATTTATAATATTAGTAGGATTTTATCCTAATGACTTGAGAAATAAGTAAGTCAAATTAACAGATCATTGACCGTGTAACTAACAGCTGATTTTCGAGTGAAATTTTTTGTTGGAATCTCTTCACTATCACTACATAGTATAAAACAAAGTCGCTTCCCGCTGTCCGTCCCTATGTATGCTTAGATCTTGAAAACTACGCAACGGATTTTGATTTGTTTTTTTTTAAATAGATTGAGTGATTCAAGAGGAAGGTTTAAGTATATAAAACAAACTACCAAGCGTACGAACTCGCCAGCAACAGCTAGTTTCTAATAAAAGTCGTAGAACAAAAGTTGTTTGTTATGATTAGGTTAGGTTTTGATATACCTAGCTTTCACCCGCGATCTGTAAGTATGTCTTTTAGCTCGATCCGTTCAATGGCTTGAGCTGTACGTTAATATATTATTCAACATGGACTTTGAATTATATATTTATAGACCAGCGTTTGCCCTGACTTCGTCCGCGTAGAATTGGTAGATTGGACCAAATATCACGTTGTCCCATACAGACTTTGCCCCCCTTTTTCACCTCCTAATTGGTAGAATTTCGGAAAATTCTTATCGGATGCCTACGTCATACAAAGAGCACACCCTCCAAGTTTCAGCTCTCTACGATCAGCGATTTAGGCTATGCGTTGATCCGTCAGTAAGTCAGGACAAAGAATTTTGAATAAATCTATAGATTGTGTCAATAACCCTGTATAGTAGAGTGTTACCTGATTCAAGTGTTTTGTTGTTTAACACGAGTTAAATAATAGACAATAGATAATATTTATAATAATGTGTTTCTATGTAGGATAATATCTATCACCTATCAGCTATCTAACTGGTGACTTCTGTAAAGGTAGCTTTTATTATACTTTCACTTTCAGCAAAATAAAAAAAAGTAGATAAAGTAGGTAGTATTAATTAATTAGGTGCTTATAAGTACCATTTTTCTTCTTAATATTTAGTTGGGAAGTACTAATTTAATTAAGTAATACATACCTATTGTATTCTGTCCTTTGACTCACATGGATTTTCTAAAAGGCACCGCCATCTTGTTGTCTCTTTAAAATAAAGTATTTATATTAACATCACTACATAGTATAAAACAAAGTCGCTTTTTCCGTCCCTATTTCCCTTTGTACGCTTAGATCTTTAAAACTACGCAACGGATTTTGATGCGGTTTTTTTAATAGATAGAGTGATTCAAGAGGAATGTTTATATGTATAATACATGCATAATATAGCCGTGCGAAGCCGGAGCGAGTCGCTAGTTCACAATAAATTAATGTGTTCTCAAGTTTTACCAAAATCGATCCAGTATTTTCGGAGCCTATTCAATGCAAACAAACAAACAATCAGATCTTTTTATAATATTAAGATTAAAGTTTAAATAACGGTACGTGGTTCATTCTGTCGCAGTGGCTTCATGACACTTGAACCTCTTAGCCGTCCCCCAATTTATTTCTGTTTACTACTAGTTTGAATATAAAGTGTAAGTAGATTAGGTATAGTGCAGGAAAATAATCATGATCGGTATTTTTAAGATGCGCTGATAGTAGGTAAATGCCCTTATTCTCAAACCTAGGTTCATTTTTAGCTAGAGATAAAGTAAGTACAATAAGTCAAGTCATTTTTATTTATTTATTAAGATTCATGCAATACATTACAATTACATCACTTTGAAGCGTCTTAAAAATTTAGTTAGCATATTGTGTGCCTTTGGAACGTGCCCACCAATGAGAAGAAGGCACAAGAAACTCATGGGTTTTTTTTCTTTAAATATAAAAGTAAAAGTAGTTAATAAAAATAGTTAAATATAAATAAATATTGGAGGACATTCTATACTTCGCCATCTAGACCCAAGCTTAGTACTAGACTTGTGTTATACCTAGGTGCTAGACAACGGATATACTACTTATGTACTTTTCTTTTGTACTTAAATATTTACTTATAATACATAGAAACATCCAGACCATAGACAAATATCTAAGCATAAATACTTGTCTGAGGCGGGAATCGAACCCGCAGCCCTGTGTTTGGCAGTCCGGCATGGTGACCAATAGTGACCAATTTGAGAGCCATGTTGCCAATTGGGTCGTCGTTGACGTTAACAATCGATTTTTAGGCCGTCAGCGTGGGTATAACTTACCAATCTTAATAGTGTTTATCATACGGGTCAGGCAATTAGAAGCACCTACACTATACAGCTGATAACGAACAATCCGGGGGACATAATTATTATTGTACGTACTTACATATTTATCTCTGTAATGAACAACAACAATGTCATTGCTGGCGCAGTTCATATTTAATAACTTGGCTGGTTTTATTGTGTGGTAAAATATTTCATTTGGGTTAAAGTGGGTATACAGCTTTACAGCTTACATGACGACATACCTATAGACCAGAGAGAGCTCTTAGTAGGATTAACCATATGGAAACGATGATCGTATCCGTATTATAAAACTTAAACTAAGGGCTCAGTTCTTTCCTATAGTAATTGGGCAGTACAGGGATAGTACCTACCTATAGCTGCTGTGAGCAAGCTTACTAACATCCACACGCAAAAAGGACCCAACTGAAAGAGGTGTACCTATTTGCGGAAAAAATGTGTAGTCGTATACAAAATACAATACGTATAGGTAGGTATACAGTAGATCTTAAAATAATAATGCCTTAGTATTTTTCTTGTCTTATAATGCAACTATACCTACTTACCTGAAGGTTTTTCTTTACAAAATAGGCTTGCATTTGACGTCATCTCACCTGATGGGAAGCGATGACGAGGTGCGAATGTAGCATGCTCGCCTAAAAAGAAAATAGAATGCCTGGACAATATGATGGAATGCGACGAATCACTTGGCACCATCACTTTGTCCAGAGGGTGGTGTTAGAAGCCGCCGGCCAAGACTACCCCTTGATTATCTGCTCCTATAACGCCACCTGTAGGACTTCAAGGGCTAAATCCTATCCTGAACCATGTATGGGCCTGCCAGCATGCACAATCATAAAGGCCGTAAAGGATTACGCTGATAAGAAACACACGCAAGAGTGGAAAATCACTCAAGGGTTGCTACATTCGAGGAAATTCATAGGTAGCAGCACCAGAGGGGCTTCTAAATTTATATTGAACAACAGTAGAAGCAAAGCAGGACATTACGAAACCAATGACATGCTTTTAAAAATGAAGTTAACTTCAAATAATGACTGCAGAGCCTGCGGTGATGTCAGGGAAACTATGGAGCACGTACTGTGTGAATGCGACGTCTTAGCAGCGAAGCGTATGACCCTCCTTGGGAATGCGTATCCCAAACCGGAGGAATATAGGTTTCTTCCTCTCAGTGGGATCACCGCTTTAATCGACCACTTCTTCAAAGAGTAAGAAACATCAAGGTAGGGGTAAACACAAAAGATCCCATTGGGTCGAAGTGTTGCTGGCAATTTGTCAGCCCCCATTATATATAAGATAAGAAACCTCAACCCCTAACATATGTCAATAAATATGTAACTTAACTCAAAAGTGATTGTGACTTAAATCATACTTAATTTAAAAATAGCAATTTGACGTTAATAGGTAGTATATTTGTGTAAGGTTTTATTTTAACAATCAGTAATTTAAAAGAAAAATATTAATTTGTTACAGTCAGTATTTATCGTTGTTTGCAAATGTCCGTTGTAAAGTATAATTGTAGTCAAGGTTTCAGGGCTTAGACGTCATTGGATGTTATGGTATTAATGGTCTAACAATAGCATGGTAATGAATTTATTTTTAGTTTAAAGTTTACATTTGGTTGCGCGTGAGTTCCGTCATTGATTTGGTTAAAATCTCTTCCGTCCTTAAATAAGATAAATATTAGAATTTCCGTGAAAAATTTTTCTTCACGCATGATTTAATTTTCTGTTTCTTTTCTATGTTTACTTTTATTGAAATATTTATCTTTTATAAATAAATCTAATTAAAGTCGGGTGAAGTTGTTCACCTCTGCAGGAACTGCCACGATTCCGCTAAAAGAACAAAAACCTTTGGCTGCTGTACCTACTGTCTTATTAAATGATCTAACAGCCTCCGGTCGATCAACCTACTCGAAATGTCTCATTGTGCGTGCATATAAACACTCTCCTAAGACCCAATAAAGCATGGAATTATAATATTTATCGACTGTATAAACCACACGATTTAATAAAAAATGAATTAAACATCATTAATACATATAGATTTTCGAAACACAAGAGCTTTTTAGATATTATAGTCTTTGGTTTTAGTAGTACAAACGTATTTAATCGTAGGTAATATTTTCTTTCCTAACAGTTTAAAAGTTGTATGCTAATACTAAAGCCACAAAATGTAAATAACACTTAATGTTAGGATTTCAAATGTTTCATAAGTTTTCTCATAAAACAAACAACTTATCTATCTTTTTATCAATCTACTAGCGACCCGCCCCGGCTTCGCACGGCTGTATTATTGCATGTATTATACTTATAAACCTTCCTCTTTAGTCACTCTATCCCCTCGACCTCTGTGGCGCGTCGGGCGAACACCCGACTGCGACGCAGAAGGTTGCGGGTTCGATTCCCGCCGGGAACAAGTATTTATGCTGACCATAAATTCTTGTTCTGGTTCTGGGTGTTTCCTATATGTATAATATGTATATATTTACAAAAAAAAAAGTATATAAGTAGTTTATCCGTTATCTGGCACCCATAACACAAGCATTAAGTTGCTTAGCTTGGGGCTGGATGGCGATGTGTAATATGTCCTGAAATATTTATTTATTTATCTAGGTATTAAAAAAACCGCATCAAAATCCGTTGCGTAGTTTTAAAGATTTAAGCATACATAGGGATATAGGGACAGAGAAAGCGACTTTGTTTTATACTATGTAGTGATTAACTAAACCATAGATTGAATTACATCCAGACGATCATCGATTATATTAGTCCAGGATGACGCACGGCGCGTGTCACACGATCAAGTCATCAATATAAAAAAAAAAACGTATTCGAGAAAGCACGTGAGAACCGTATACGAGAAGAATACTAATGGAGTAGTTAAATTGAATAGAGTTAAGTAAAGGATCTACTATCTTAGTAACCTACAGTTGTCGCTAACGGAACTTAATTTCATATGATAGATAAAACATGGCCAAGTGCGAGTCTGACTCGCGCCGTAGGATCTCGTGCCTTTATGTTCTGTTTTTAATAATAAATAAATAAATAGTCATTTATTGCAGGCATACAATTGTAGTGTATGTACCATAGAGGTACCTGGAGTCGTTTACTTGGTCCTCACCTTATACAATGTCCCATACTGAAGAAATATTACTAATAGTCAAATTAAAATTCAGCTTAAAAATGTAGGTAAATACAATTAGTAAAAATAAAATAAAATACGTAAGTGATAAACATCTTTAAAACATGAAGCAATAATTGCTTCATTTATTGTCATTTCGTCGCTTTAGTACTGTTTTTTTAAGATGAACAGCAGTCCAGTGTTTGAGAGTGTTGACAGTGTTTAGTCTTTGTTGTTATAGCGGCAACAGAAATACATAATCTGTGAAAATTTCAACAGTCTAGCTATCACGGTTCATGGTGAGATACAACCTGACACACAGCGGAATCTTAGTAATACGGTTCCGTTTTTACCCTTTGGGTACGAAACCCTAAAAAAGTACACGACAAACAAACACAAGGTTTATCTCTCTGAAATTGTAAAAACTTCAGGTAATAAATTTGAATATTTGCTGAAGCCTTGAGCTTCCTGCAGTCCTTGTATCACTATCACTTCACTACATAGTATAAAACAAAATCGCTTTCTCTGTCCCTATATATGTATGCTATGTATGCATAAATCTTTAATACTACGCAACGGATTTTGATGCGGTTTTTTTAAATAGATAAAGTGATTCAAGAGGAAGGTTTATATTATTATGTATAATACATGCATAATATAGCCGTGCGAAGCCGGAGCGGGGCGCTAGTTTTTGATAAAAAGCTGAATTCGAGTTTTAAGAGGAAAGGGTACCGGGGGCGTTTTCCATACAAACTATTACAAACGTAGTCGACTGTTTTCTCCCTGGATAATGACACTAGAGCAAATATTTTTGGTGCTTAAAACTTATAACTGCCATGACCATGCCCCGATTTTTTGTTTTTTATTATTTTTTAATTTTTTTAATTTTAATTTCTTTGATAATTAGAAAATGAAAAAAACCAAAACATAGGGGCATAGTCATGGCAGTTATAGGTTTAATGGCACAAAAATATTTGTGCTAGTGTCATTATCCAGGGAGGAAACAGTCGACTACGTTTGTATGGAGAGAGCGCAGGTACCCTTTCACCTTAATTCTGTCATAGTATGGATAAATCTTTTCTATATTATAAAGAGGAAAGATTTTTATTATTTGTTTGTTTGCATTGAATAGGCTCCGAAACTACTTAACCGATTTAGATGAAACTTGGTATAAGGATACATTGATTCATTAAGATTATATTAAGTTATTTTTTATCCCGATATTTACGCGGGATAGAGAGTTACCCGGGTACAAAATTTAACAAAACCAGGATTTGAGTATAATTAATTACCTATAATTAAATAAGTCTTTACTTGAGATTATCAACTAAAGGTGGACGCAGATTGATACGCGCCGAACGCATCGAATTTTTGCCGTTCACGGAAAAAGGTACCTTATAATAATAGAGATAAGGTATCTACATTTATATTTCCGATGACGTCATCAGAGTCGTCCGCATCGTCAGACGCGGCCGACTCTGAAATAAATAAATGTATAAATGTACCTTATCTTTATTATTATAAGGTACCTTTTTCCGTGGACGGCAAAAATTCGATTCGTTCGGCGCGTATCAATGTGCGACCACCATTAATTGAAGAATTGAAGATTAAATACTTACCAAGTCACTACGTCAGTGTTTTGTTTTCTGTATTTTTATTCCTATCCTTGAAATGAATTTGTTTTCATTTGGTTATATTAAGGGATGTTGAAATCAATGGCTTCCATGCCACTAGAGAAGATAGAGACATGACCCCATTACGTATATATTATGTGATACTTATTTTTACTCCCGACGCAAAAACGACGGGGTGTTATGTGTGTGTGTCTGTCTGTGGCATTGTAGCTCCAGAACGGATTAACCGATTTTGATTTTGTTTCCTTTTTTTGAAAGGTGAATTAGTCGGGATTGCTCTTAGCTATGTTTGATCTAAATTGGTTTAGCCGTTCAAAAGTTATGAGGGATAAAAGTTGGGGTTTTTAGAAGTTTTTATTTAATTTGCAATGTATGTATAAATTAAATAAGTAAATAAATATTGCAGGAAATTCCACACATCGCCATCTAGCCCCAAGCTAAGTAACTAGACTTGTGTTATGGGTGCTAGACAACGGATATACTACTTACATACTTTTATTTTGTAAATATATTGACGACCCAGTTGGCACAATAGTTACCATGCCGGACTGCCAAACACAGGGTTGCGGGTTCGATTCCCGCCACATACAAGTATTTATGTTTAGATATTTGTCTGTGGTCTGGTTGTCTCTATGTATTATAAGTATATATTTACAAAAGAAAAAGTAATATAAGTAGTATATCCGTAGTCTAGCACCCATAACACAAGTCTAGTTACTTATATTGGGGCTAGATGGCGATGTGTGGAATGTCCTGCAATATTTATATTTATATTCTTAATATACATACAGACACCCAGACCACAGACAAATATCTAAGCATAAATAATTGTCTGAGGCGGGAATCGAACCCGCAACCCTGATGTGTTTGGCAGTCCGGCATGGTGACCATTGTGCCAACTGGGTCGTCCAATCATCCACGTCCATCGTGTATGTATTATATGTTTGTTTGGGTGGAATCTTACAACTTAACTTTGATCCACTTCCCGGTTAGCAATTTTTAAGCTATTGCATAGCTTTTATCGCGGGCTTTGAGCGCGGCGACCTAATCAAGAAATTGCGTAAAGAAAGAAAGAAAGAAAGAAAGAAAGAAATCATTTATTTGGACAAGCACACGACACAAGGCAATCAGAAAAGTAGTAACAAACATAAAAGCACTAAAACAAAAGTTTAAAATAAAATAAAAATAATAATAAAAACAAAAAAATTAATAGGAAAAAGAAATATACCTACAAAGAAGAAATAAGATCTAAGGAGCCGTGTGCCTCCAAAAAGGTTCTGCCTCAGCAATGATAGCTGCACCAACATTTAGCTGACACAGCCGCTGGTCTTCCGGCAGGACCCTTTACGGAAACGAAAATAAAACCTAACACCCCCCCACTCCGCCTACCATGTAGCTCAGCCGAGCGCTGTACGAAGCTCGCACGATGCAATAGCTTTACCGCGGCAGTCCCCGAGTGCCATTTATTTATTTCGTAATGTCGTAATAGGCTTAGGTCGTAGGTTTGAATCTCGGCCGGCCGTGCACCAATGGCTTTTCTTACGAAAAAATATATGTGGTAATTAAAATTACTCTTATGGTGAAGGGAAACATTGTGAATAATCGGTTTAGTTGTGTATTGACGAGTTTTTTCCTCTGGACCCGGTCGACTAAGCTGAGAGAGAAAGAAAGGAAAGGTAAGTATGGCACGTGTAATAACTGAAAGTAGCACCTAGTAGCTCTATAAATATAAAATTCAAAGTTCTGACTGATATCTACATACTAATATTATAAAGCTAAAGAGTTGTTTGTTTAAACGCGCTAATCTTAGGAACTGCTGGTTTTAATTTATAAATACTTATTTTTATGTTGGAAAGTCCATTTATCGAGGAAGCTTATAGGCTACTTTTTATTTTGATATTTCCTCGGGATCGAGAATCACCAATGGACCAATAGACGGGATTGGCCTATTTTTTTTTGAAAAATCAAACTCAATATGGTCAGATGACTTCATTGAAGGTCGCTGGAAGCCGTTGGAGCCAGAGTGCTTACGACCAAACGATCTTTTCTAATTTCCAATTTCGCGTACAAAGCGTCACGCATCTTACGCGTATTATTTGAAAGTCACGTCCATTTGTTCTTATCATAAAGGTTTACGACGAAGTATCACAGTATTACTGCACATTTTATGCTTTGTAAAAATTTTGAACCTGTAAATGGACATGAAATCCTATCCGGACGAAGTCGCGGGCCAAAGCTAGCTCCAACGTATGCAACGTGTAACGATGTAGGTAGTTATACCGAATCGAATTGATTATGAATTACGATGAATGAAATCGATTATCCACTATCAGGCCATTACAGCATGGCTGTCCACTTCCAGTTCTATCATAGATTAATAATGGTAATAGATGGGACAATATTTTATACCTACGCGACGAATTGATAACTTCCTCATACAATCAACCCCTTATTTGCGAGCGAGCGCACAGCCATAACTTCAAAGAAAATAGAAAACCTTATTTTCCAACATAAATAATGTTCAGCACATTAAAAAAACATATATTAAAAGTAAACTTTTAATTTGAAATTAAGAATAAATAGCATCAAACTAATATTTTTTTTAAACTACTCTCATTATTTATTACAATTGCCCTATCTTGTGCTAGTAATTTTATTTTTGTAGGTTTCATAGGATTTGTAACTGATAAATACTCGATTGCTCGTACGCTATTTTGCACGGGCGGTTTTTATCTATATACAATCGTTAATCTATGATATGTGAATAAAAATATTAATGGCGTATTTCTTTGACATAGCTACACAATAGTAGTTAAAGTGCGTCATTGTTAACCATCAGATTTGCGTAACTATACGTTATTTTTCTTCATACTAAATCATGAAAATTAACTGAAAATGACGGAGAACAATAGAAGAATGACGTTGTTTTGATAAGACTGCTAGTTTTATCTGATTTACAGATAATTTTTAAGATTGAAATTAATTTCTTAATTTTCACAATCTGTTTTTAATTGGTAGGTACAGTTTCATTAGTTGATAGCTGTTGCCCGCGACTTTGTTCGAGTAGGATTTGAATTATTCAAAATACTTTGGTATGCCTTTGAGCAAAATCTGTCCAAATGGTTCGAGCTGTATGAAAGGTTTATCAGTCAGTCAGTCAGGACTTTGAATTTTATATTTATAGATTTATTAAACACTAGGTAGCTGCAACCCGCGGTTTCACCTGCGTAAGTTCCGATCCCGTGGGAATATCGGGATAAAAAGTAGCCTATGTTATTCCCAATGACTCGATGTATCCTCATACCTAGTTTTATCAAAATCGGTCCAGTAGATTCGGAGCTAATCCGTTAAAAAAATATTAATTAGCTGCGCGCCACGGTTTCACCTGCATTCAATTTTTTTTAAATTATTTTTACAAACCTATTGAACACAAAAAATATTTGATTTGGTGCAGTCGTTCGGAAGTTATTCGCGTACATCGTTTCGGCGATTCAATTTATATTAGATACTAGCGACCCGCCCCGGCTTCGCACGGCTGTATTAGACATGTATTATGTCTAAAAACCTTCCTCTTTAATCACTCTATCTATTAAAAAAACCGCAACAAAATCGGTTGCGTAGTTTTAAAGATCTAAGCATACATAGGGACATAGGGACGGCAAAAAGTGACTTTATTTTATACTATGTAGTGATAGTGATAGTGATGATACAGGATGTCCGGTAACGAATGGATAAGCGGGCATCTAGGAATAGAGGACAGTGTACCTGTTCAGAAAAATGAAAGTTATGTTCTATAAACGTTATTTTACGTTCATTTTTCTGAACCGGCACAGTGTCCTAAATCCGTAAGTGCCAGCTTATCCATTCATTGCCGGGCACCCTGTATACATATGTAGATAACACAACGGTTTTTACGTATTATTAATATTTAATTGAATTACGATTATTGACATGATTCATTCATATGTTTTTGATAAATAATAACTATGTCTCTGATAACGCCGACTGATTATCTAAAAGCGTGATAAATAGAGAAAACACAAATATTTGTGTGAAGTAAATAATGAAATATCTACATTGGGTGACACTGACATATTATCTAAGTACTTACTTTTGTAACCAGTTTTTTAAACAACAAAAATGTAGTGTTTTTTGTCATGAGGTCAGCGTTTGACCACTATCTCACATAATGTAATGCGCACATGTAAGTGATAGTGCGGTCTTAGAGTAGCACGATTTTTTAGAAGTTACCCATACCTACAGTCGTTACTAAAATACACCCAACTAGGGCTTGAGCTCCAGAATTCCGGTTTTAACAAAATTCGGGAATTCCGACTTATTTCAGTATCATTTGTAATACTTATATTATTGGTGAGAGCTAAACCGGAATTTCGATATCGTTTGTTAAGAGTCGAAAAGGTAGTTTTCTAAGACGGAGGCGATAGAGGACAATGCTTCAGGTTTTTAAAAACAATACCGCCTACCAGTTTCGAGGCTGAACGCGACTTTTCACCAGTTTCGTACATTTGTAATCGTGTAATAAATTCTATAACAGACAACAGCTCGAATGCAGTCCTTTAAAAAAAACAAAATATAAATATAATCTATAATCTTGATAGATTCCTTAATTTTTAATTATAATTCTGTAATTATAATTAAAAATTAAGGAATCTATCAAGATTTCTGAACAGCTATTTTAATGGATTTATTGTTATTCCTACCTAAAATACCCCTACAGTAATACATTTCGATAACATCAGTTTTTAAATAAATAGTACGCATTTTATTTTTCTATTATGTTTAAAGGAAGCATCGAATTTCGAAATTCCGGAACTGAATAGATCAATATTGAAACTGAATCCGGAATTGAAAAATGGACCGATATTCAAGCCCTACACCCAACTGCAGTGGAAAATCTTTTGACATAATATGATTTGGCATAAGTTAGATAAACTCTTTATTGTACCACACACAATAAACCTTAATTCTAACATAAAGTCCTACTACAAAAACAATATTAAACCAAACAATATGGCACAATGGGCGGCCTTATCGCTAAAAGCGAGAGACCGAGCCGACCGAGTTAATTTTGTAAACTGTGGCAAGCTCTAAGTTTCAGTAGGCATTTCTTAGTGGTATAAAATCTTTTTTGCATAATATGATTAGACATAACAATAAAAAAGTGGTGCTCCCCTTTTGCGTCCAAGGACTTCCCGCGCCCTTAATAAAGTCGTCCTCTGCGTTATTTTATGTATAGTTAGCAGTAAAAATATGTATATCTTTTATATTTAATACTAACTAGCGACCCGCCCCGGCTTCGCACGGCTGTATTATGCATGTTTTTTACATATAAACATTCCTCTTGAATCACTCTATCTATTAAAAAAACTGCATCAAAATCCATTGCGTAGTTTTAAGCATGCAAAGAGAAATAGGGACAGAAAAAGCGACTTTATTTTATACTATGTAGTGATTAGTTAGGTTGCTTCGATTACAGTCAAGTACTGTTTTGTATAGAGGACGTCCCGTGGCCTTTAACCCATACAACGACGTAGCAAGCAACAGCGGAAAAAAACGCAGTTCGTATTTAATTTAATTAGTAGGTAGTTAGGTACTAATTATAGAGTTAACAACGTTACGGCTCTTAGTATCTGGGTTTAGGTATACCTAGATGAAATATATATTGTAAGACATAAAACGTAGCGCCATTTAGTCCCGAGTTAAGCAACTAGGCTTGTGTCATGGTGACCAAACAACGGATAGAATGCTTATATTGCTTTACTAGCGACCCGCCCCGGCTTCGCACGGCTATATTATGCATGTATTATACATATAAACCTTCCTCTTGAATCACTCTATCTAATAAAAAAACCGCATCAAAATCCGTTGCGTAGTTTTAAAGATCTAAGCATACAAAGGCATACTATGTAGTGATAGTGATAATCAAAATAAATACAAATATCCTATATACATAAATAAATGTTCCCATTTATCTTCTAAACGGCTGGACCGATTTAGGTACGGTTTTCTGTAAAATTCTTATTTGAAGGGGGACAAGAACGTAACAAGTTAAAAAAATCTACCCTTAATTAATGTATGAGCAAAAATCTTGTATTTTTAAACCTCGACGCAAAACGACGAGGTGTTATTAAGTTTGATGTGTCTCTCTCTGTGTGTGTGTGTGTGTGTGTGAGTGTCTGTGGCAGGCGATTTTGATTTTATTCTTTTGTTTGAAAGGTGAATTATGTTCTAATTTATAATGACAAGACTAAAATAAGTATAACAACTTGTAGATGCGTCACAGGTAGATAGGGATTTACACACTTACACATTTCTGGACTATTGCCAAATTATATGTGGGGTTCTACTCTGAAATTAAAAGCACAACAAAACATCACACACTTGTGGCGAAGATACATCGCGCATAGCATAATAAAATGGTTTATTTGAGAAGAACAATAATAAAAAAACTACTGGTCGTCTGTAAAGACGGTTTACGTGACAACGTCATACGTAAATTGCCGTGTCAATAACGGAACCTAAGTGATGACATCACACTTTTTCACATCTTCACGTCGTTTTCACGTCGATAATTATCAAAATCAGACTATATATACTCTGTAAAAAGTTATGCGTAGTCGTAGGTAAGTACATTAAAATATATATAGTACTAACAGCGCTCCGCGGTTTCACCCGCGTAACTCCCGATCCCGTGGAACTATCGGGATAAAAAGTAACTTATAGCCTTCCGCGATAAATTGACTATCCAACACAAAAATAATTTTTCAATTCAAACCAGTATTTCCTGAGATAAGCGCGTTCAAACAAACAAACTCTTCTGCTTTATAATATTAGTAGTAGGTATAGATGAACGCGGCGACTTGACGAACCTCCTCCGTTTTTACGTTGGCTAAAAATAGCATATATTTCTTTTTTAATTTTTATTTGTTCTGAAAATACTGCGTCGATTTTGATAAAACTTATTATAAAGAACCATTGAATTGAAAAATAATACGTTTTATATTCCAACGGAAACGGAACCCGCAGGGCGCCATTACATACACAAGCAAAAACAATATTTTATCCAAAAATAAACGATATTTTCCTTCTTTGAAATTGGTTAAAAGTATTAAGGTGAAAGGGTACCTGCGCTCTCTCCATACAAACGTAGTCGACTGTTTCCTCCCTGGATAATGACACTAGCACAAAAATATTTGTGCCATACAAAAAACCGCTAATTCGACCGGCAAAACTGTAACATGTCGAAGACCGGAAGATGGCCGCCATTGTCCCCGAATACACACCTCTAACTGAACACTGACCCCCTTATTCTAAAACGAGGTTTAAGGATAGTCCGAGATGTGGATTTAAACCTTAGATTTAGATACAGATTTACTCGTTAACAATAGTCTAAACACTATCCATAAATAATCTTTATGGATAGTGTTTAGACTAAAGTTCCATATATAATCTATAGGGGTAGTGTTTAGACTATAGGTCACGAGTAAATCTGTGTCTAAATCTAAGGTTTAAATCCACATCTCGGACTATCCTTAAACCCCGTTTTGGAATAAGGGGGAGAAGGTCCATGACCTGTGTCCATGTGACCGACCTTTCATGGCATCAAATACCTGTTCGTTCACTCACTCACTTTTGATACAATCGTAAAGTTCCATAACACTGCTCAAACATACATAGGTACTCTTATACCTATACTTTAGGCTAGTAAAAATCAATTGTAACATAGAGTTTTAATAAGTTGCATAAAAGAATTTAAAAAAAGCCAGGGTCCGAGTAGAATAAAGCGCGCAACAGTACGGGTTAGGGTAGTACATCTTGCCCACGAAAAAACTAGTCTGTGGGCCAAATCACGGGTTCATTATGTATCTATTTATTTGACGACTCAGTTGGCACAATCAACGGTCACCATGCCGGACTGCCAAACACAGGGTTGCGGTTTCGATTCCCGCCTCAGACAAGTATTTATACTTAGATATTTAATTTGTCTGTGGTCTGGTTGTTTCTATGTATTATAAGTGTATATTCAGAAAATAAAAGTATATAAGTAGTATATCCGTTGTCTAGCACCCATAACACCAGTCTAGTTATTTAGCTTGGGGCTTGATGGCGATGTGTGGAATGTCCTGCAATATTTATTATTTATTTATTTCATTTGTCGTTATTTTGTCACTAATCATTGTTTAGTTAGGTTTTAAAAAAGCCTTTTAGTATCCCCTATTAGCTGCAGGTACTAATATAGAGTTTGCAAGAGTATAAAAATTTCAAGACCTGATAAAACAAAAAGCGCGCAAAAGTGCTCGGAATAATTACAAACATACAAAGATAGAAGCGAAAAACATAACCCTAGCAGTCGGGTAAGGGTATACTTAAAAAAGGAAGAGGGGATAAAAAGTCTGTACCTACCACTTGGAAGAAAATTAATATTAAATATTATTCTTAGAATTTTTTTTTTTAAAAATAAAATAATAAAGTACTCATATTTCAAAGTCTTCCTTGAAATTTGGATACAAACGAAGCAAATTAATTCATTGGAGAGTCGCGCTGTAATAGGTATCTACCTACCTACCATATACTTAGGTACCTATAAAATATGTAAAAGCGGTTACTACATGTGAGCATTAAAAGTGTTTTTCACGGTAGCTCTTCAGCGAGCTTTACACAGAATCATGTTTTCCTTAAAACAAACGTTTTCCAAGTAAATCTGACACGGTTGATTGAAGCTATTTCTTGTACTGCTTCTGATTTATATCGTTTTAAAACATTTTTCGAATTGAGATTTTTGGGTGAATGATGTTTATTTAGATGACTACTGAGAACTTTTTAAAGAGAATTGGATTAAAAATGTGTATGGGATTTACCCGTGTTTTGTTATTGACCTTTTGAAAGGTTATTCACGGAAACGAAGCTGTTCTGGGATTTTTTTGAGACGATTGAGGACAGATTGTAAGAATGTAAAGAAGTAGGTGACATACTAGAACAATTTTAACATGTTTTTTTTGTAGAAATATATTACTCGGTAACAAACTCATACATACACTTGTATCCAAGCTCTCCTCTCTACTTACTACCCAAAAAACGCACTACTTCCTAACTATTATCTTTATTAATAAGAGCCTACACTTTCCCACTGCAGGGCAAAGGTGTCTCTACCTTTCTTCCATTGATCGCGATCTGTTGCACACAATCACACAAGTCATTCTTATAGAAGTCAAAATCATTCCGTCATCGTCGTCGCCTTGCTAACACATCACTAAGTAATTATACAAATTCAGAATTTGAACCTATAGTGATTTGTAATACAGGCTCACCTTTATCTCAGAAATCTTGCTTTGTTTAAAAAATATTTTGTGGGAAGAAATAAACAATTATTTCGTTCCATTCATTACATAGAAGTAATTTAATTTGATTTCTAATCAAATATATGCTTCAAATTTTATAAAGCTGAAGAGTTTGTTTGTTTGGCTGAACACGCTTTTCTCTGGAACTACCTACTACTGGTTCGAATTTAAAAAAAAAAAAATTTTGTTTTGTAGTCTATTCATTGAGGTAGGCTTATAGGCTACTTTTTATTTTGATATTTAAACGGGATCGTCACTTACGCAGGTAAAACGCAGGGCGCAGCTATAGAAATATGAAAATACTGCTGCGCTCCGCGGTTTCACCCGCGTAACTCCCGATCCCGTGGGAATATCGGGATAAAAAGTAGCCTATAACCTTCCTCGATAAATGGACTATCCAACACAAAAATAATTTTTCAATTCGAACCACCAGTTCCTGAGATAAGCGCGTTCAAACAAACAAACAAACGAACTCTTCAGCTTTATAATATTAGTATAGATACCTACTCTTCAAAGATCTTATACTTACAATCGTCAACAAATATATTTCGAAAAAGATAATTACAGGATTTTTTGTTGATAAAAAACTCTATGACCCATAACTCATTAATAGGTACCAACTCATCTTACACACGTGATATCACGACCTATAGTGACTCTTCAGCTTTATAATATTAGTATAGATTTGGAAAATTGTCATTTAATCGGTCAGTGGATTTTCAATTTGTAGTAATTCATTTATGAATTGGAAAAACCGATCGCTTACCTACTTAGATACGATAACTTCATTCAAAAAATAATAGCCAAGATATGACTAGAAAACAACAATAAATTAATTAATTTATCGCAATAATTTCGCTTGTAATTTTCCATCGGTAAATAATCATTATTAGATACCTAAACAACTTATTGATAACAATTACTTGGTATCCGGTAAAACTTGTTATAAACAATTCATTCGTAAACATGTTGTCTCCATTTAAAAGTTAAATAAAAACTGCTATTTTTAACGGTCGTTATCTCAATGTTTTTTTTTGTGCAATGACGTTTCTGTGTTATTATAAAAACATGAATTAAGTTATTAGGTATTTAGGTTACCAACCTATCTGTTGTATTATATTTTTGAGGATATAAATATATATGTATTTTATTTATATCTACGCTATGAAAAGGACTTTTTTGTTTTAACGCAAAATAAGCTTGAATTAAAAAAAAATGGTTGCCTATAAAATCCGTTTACGGACGATAATTTTATGTGATAACGCCCGCCCTAAGAACTCTTTTGTTTCGTTGTCTTTACCATTTTGCATACTTCAAATGTTGCTATGGTTACCTTGTCAATAACATGACGTTGCTATGGAACGGTCCTTATCAATAACGTGACGTTGCTATGGAACACGATGACGTCATCTTTTTTGTGAATGCAGGTGTTCCATCAATTTGTTAGATGTATCACGTCAAAAGCTAAAGTTGTTTTTTTTTAATTTAAATGCAATCGGAATGATATTGTAATGCAATTTGAACGAAAATAAATAAATAAAAATAATCAAATAATAATATCTAAATATTTTTATCTTCATACCTAATGACTTGTTGTAAGGATAACTTTTTTTTTGTTTTTGTCCAATGTTTCACTTTATATAAGTATTATGAATTAGTGAAAACTTTGTTGGATTAAGGGTTTTTTATATCTTAATATATATAAATCTCGTGTCACAATGTTTGTCCTCAATGGACTCCTAAACCACTCAACCGATTATAATAAAATTCGCACACCATGTGCAGTTCGATCCAACTTGAGAGATAGGATAGCTTACATCCCGATATTCCCACGGGATCGGGAGTTACGCGGGTGAAACCGCGGAGGGCAGCTAGTATTGTTATAAATATTTCTATCATAGTTCTGTATGTTTCCCAAATAAACGAAAATAAAAAAATAAAATTGGCCTATGTTAAGATCAATCTTAGTATACTTACCAACATTTGAGTTGAAACTCGTGACTCAATTGTTTGTTCTATTCTGTTTCTATCGTCTAGCCTACAGACCTGATTCACTCATTATCAAACCTTATCACTGTCTTTGTGATAATGTTATCATTAAAGAACAAAGATTCTTCGATAGTGGGCTATTTTTGGATTTTCAGGAAGAGCTTAGGCTTACATATCGATATTTTTATATATTTTATTTGTATTTTGTGGCGCAGAAAAAAAATGTCGCTATTATTCTTTGATAAAGACTAGGTATTATAAAGATATAACTATAATCAATCTTTTGGTAATAAATAAGAATTTAATACGGATACGCTTTATTTTGGAAAAACCCTGAAATATTGGTTGTCAGAATGAAAATCAAGTTTAAATGATAATCTCTGAGATAAAATGATCTTAGACTGTCTCCTTTAATCTATTTCGCAACATTTCAACAAATCTCTCAATTGGATTACAATCGAGAAGTTAATTTTGAAATGTCATTGTGACTAGATGGTTAATGAATAAGTTATTTAGGTATTACGGTGATGTCCATCATGTGATGTCAGAGTAATGGCCCGCCAGTATTTGATCGTCTTTTGTTTCCATGTCGATCGTCTTTAGTTTTCGTTTCCAAACTGGTTACGTACAAAGAGGATTTTTCTTCTTTAGTAACTGGTTACGAATCTCCAGCTTAGTGTGCGGCCGGAAGGTAATTTTCATAATTTTTCCAGTTTTTCGTAAAAATGGCGATTTTCTGTTACAAATCGCGATCTGTCACAATTTTGCGAAACGCGCTTTTATAATAATTTTTCAATTACGAAAACCTTTTTAGGGCGTCTTTTAGGAATTAATCGTCAATTTTTTTAAATTAGGTAGGTACACTGTAATTTTTTATTGAACTAGTACTATAAGTACTAGTTTAGTATTATCATTATCTCGGTTGAATTTTCAAGAAAAATTTTCTTTTTTTTTTTCCAGTTTCATAATCCCTTACTAAATTAGCTCTAGGTACCTACATAGGTATGTGTACTTGTGACACCTATTGTTGCCTGCTATATGGCAAAATTACACGACCAAAAGACATACGTAGCTAGCTTTTCTACGTCAGCATTCTTGGAAATGAGATTTTCCCGTAGATTAGTCGTTAGCAGATCTATTTCCTTTTTGTTTCACCAGTTCAAGAGGCAGACGTCATGTTGGGTGGCAGCTGGGGAAAATTAGATGAATCGATTGGTACTTGGTTTAGTAGGTAGAAGGTATACTTAATTATATTAAAGATACGTACTGGTAGCACATGAGTAGTGGTAGTTCTACCAACTATACTCTATGTAGTCCAGAACATAAATATAAAAAAATACAAAAAAAATGTATTGCATTTTTTTAAGTTCGTGAAAATTATCCTCATTTATTTAGATAGGTACTAACCTACTGAAAATTTAAGGCACCAATAATATTAAATTGACAGTAGACCCAGGCCAAACTAAGGGTCAAAATTATTTTATTCGCTATTTTTCAATTTTCACTATACATACCTAAATTGATACTTAGTATAATTTATACATAAGGTACATGGGCTCTGAGTAAAATGGAGTAAATTTTGCCTAACTCATAATGATTTTTCACCATTTTTCAATTTTTAATTACGTAAATCAAGAGAATTGGTACTAATTACAACTTCCAGACCACCTACGTAGGTGTAAATAATATTGTTTTCATAACAGATTAATGTCGTTAATCTACTCAGGTTTGTTTAATCTTATCGAATAATTGATTAATCACATAATTACAATTGTTATAATATAATTAACAAGATATCTAGTTGTTATGTGTGGGAATTTGCGTCTCTATTCATTATGTTTTTGTGATATCATAATTAATAATGAAGAATATATTTTTAATTAAAGGAGAAATGTGTCTTCAAAAATTGCAACTGAGACTCGAACTCTTTGCAGGGTGCCCTGCAGGCATATATTATTATTACTGTTACTCGTGTCAGTTCGATTCATTTGATAAGAAAACGCATAGAAAACGTGATATAATATTTCAGTTTATGTTTTAGTATTATTGGTATTATGTTGATTTTAAATTCAATTTATGATGACTTTTCTTATACCCATGTTACAAGGTAGATTACCTATATAATTTACATAAGTCGCTATACTTACGACTACATTATGTTGGTTTTTTATTAGAATTTCTTGAAACAAGTAAGAGACGTTACGTAATAATTCAATTGTAAATTACAATATTCAGAAAGAAAGAAATACGTGCTATTTTTAGAATGTTTTCAACTCAAGCAAGATTAGGGTCTTTGCTCGAGTTCAAGTTTGAAGTAAGTATTTCAACTTATGAATTTACTAGCGTCCCGCTGGCTTCGCACGGCTATATTATGCATGTATTATACTATAAACCTTCCTCTTGAATCACTCTATCTATTAAAAAACCGCATCAAAATCCGTTGCGTAGTTTTAAAGATCTAAGCATACAAAGAGACATAGGGACATAGGGACGGCGAAAAGTGACTTTATTTTATACTATGTAGTGATTAGAAAAATGTTATTGGAATAAATATATTCCAATAATAGTAATTTTAGATCTCTACGGTAAGTCTGCAATTCTGACTCTGACCCTACAGTGTTTATGCCGGATTGTATATAAATACTACTTAGGGGAGAGTCCCCTAGCGCCGAACGGCAGGTAGTACCGAACGAATGCTGTAACTGTAACTAATACACGAACAAGTACGATGCTTTGTCGTGCAACGGAAAGAGAAAAAGGTAGTTAGGCAGCGGGTGGCGCGCGAGCTCGATGTTACACTCGCGGCGTGAGTGAGAACGGTCGCAGTGGATTTTACAAGGGAAATCAGCGTCGCCTACAAACTTCACTTGTCAGTTGTGACTTAAATATAAGTGTGGGATCATTTTGGTACGAGTTTTGATTGCCATTGGTAAGTAGTTTTTACGTTTTAGTGCCTTAAACATGCAATAGATAGTATTTTATTGGTTTATTCGAATATCAATTATCTCTAGTGAATCCCTGGTACCGAACAGTTTTTTTCCCCCTATGACCGAACATAAATCTTTCGACGATTACGCTGTTATTCTAAGTGTTACAGGTAAAATATGTATTTAATTTTTTCAGGAACAAGTATATCTTACAACATCGAAAAAATCAAGAAGGGTCGTTGAGAATCGTAAAACTTATGGATCGCAATTAAAAAAGTTACCACGAAAAAAAAATATTAAAGAGAAGTACCTACCTTCAAGATATGGGATTGATGAGGAGGACTGGATTCAATGCAATTCATGCAAAGAATGGGCGCACGAGGCATGTGCTGTGCTCTGAATTATATATTTGTGACCGATGTTACCTTTTTTTAGGATTGTTCGGCCATATGTGCCTTTTAATATATATGTTCGGTACTAGGTGCCACTGTATGGTTATCCAAAAATGTATACCCATGAGGAACTTGTGTTTTAACATATAATTTTAGTATTTTTGTTCATGTATACGAGTATGCATGATTGTTAGGTACCAAATAATTTTCATTAAATGTTTAATAAAACATTCGTTTTTTTTAATGCCACTTAGGCTTAAGTGTTCGGTACTGTGGGACTCTCCCCTATTCTTTTTTTCTTACTGTACCTACATAGAGACGTTTTGCTAATAAATAATTTTGATCTTATGTTATCCCAATAAGACGTTTTGCTACTAGGCTATTTTGATCTTGTGTCGTTTTAACTCGTAGGTCATTTTGCTTTTAATACGTAAGGAAAGGGTCGTTCTCAGAATTATTCTAGAGTAAGCAGCCCCAGCGCTGATTTTTAATACGAACCTTATTTCATTCATAAATGTTAAAATCACAAGAATATCCACAAACTAAAACAATCTGACCTAATTTCCATCGAAAAGCCACAAAGTCTCTTCGGTTCCAATTGATCACTACATAGTCACTACATAGTATAAAACAAAGTCGCTTTTTCTGTCCCTATTTCCCTTTGACTGCTTAAATCTTTAAAACTACGCAACGGATTTTGATGGGGTTTTTTTTATTGGATAGAGTGATTCAAGAGGAAGGTTTATATGTATAATACATGCATAATATAGCCGTGCGAAGCCGGGGCGGGTCGCTAGTAGTTCATAAAACAAAGTCGCTTTTTCTGTCCCTATTTCCCTTTGACCGCTTACATCTTTAGAACTACGCAAAGGATTTTGATGCGGTTTTTTTTAATAGATAGAGTGATTCAAGAGGGAGGTTTATATGTATAATACATGCATAATATAGCCGTGCGAAGCCAGGGCGGGTCGCTAGTTTAGGTAATATTCAACGAATTTACGTAAACATGGTTCGTGTAAACATTCTATAAAAAGGATATCCCTGATCTTAATACTTGTGACTACAACAAAATAAGGTTTGCTCTTGAATAATGCAATGTTTACATTTCTCCGAGTGCCATGCGCGTGCGCCACAAGGCTTCGGAGTTCTGATTTTAAACACCTAATACATATTTAAATCAGTGAATACTTTGACTAGAATAACAACAAATTATAAGGACCTACTAACTAACCAAGTAATGTAAGGTTTACTGAAAAGGTAAAGTAAGTTAGGTACTTACCTACAATTGGGTTTAGGTAAACTGAATCTTTCAGAAAAGTATAAGTAGGTACTTATCTATTCATGTAAAACTTACTGAAAAAGTCAGGTAACTTAAAAAAAAAAATTGGCAACGCATTTGAACGGTATTCAAGGGATGCGAGTTCGAGTCTCGTCTTAGTCGCAATTTTTGAAGATGCATTTTTCCTTAAAAAATATTTTCAGATAGCCCAGTGCAGGCTTAGCACTTTAAAAAATAAAAAATCAGGTAACTTACCTACGAAACTGAATTTTTCAGAAAAGTATAACTTACTAAAGTTACTTACCTACTTATGTAAAACTTAAGTATTAAAAAATTCGGGTGGGTTACCTAAAAAACTGAAAGGATTTTAATCCGATAATGACTTGAATCTGAATCATACTATACTTCATAATTCGACTTATTAGCTCAGTCGGCTTTGTTAGAATCAAAAATCCCCACAAGAATCAATTTTTTTTTTTTTTTTTTTTTTTTTTTTTTTTTTTTTTTTTTTTTTTTTTTTTTTTTTTTTTTTTTTTTTTTTTTTTGCCATTTATTTATTCATATATATTATTCATATATATCATTCAGTACTTAACCTAGCACAGCGAAACCACTAAGGTTTCTAAGTATACCTAGATTTATCTACCTTTAAATGGCTATCCAACCTTATTACCCGTGTGTAGTGAGTTATTCGCAGCGAAGGTCTAGAAGCCAACATAATGATATTTATTCTTACTATACAGTCAGTTATGAAGCTTCAAACTTTGCAATCCTAATAGGGTTAAACATTGCAATCCTAATAGGTAAGTACTCTGTAAGGCAGGTAATAAGTACTCTTTCCCACTGGGCCAATAAGTAAGTACTCTTTCCCAGGGCCCCCTAGTCCTGGCAGATCACTTTTTTGAAGGAGTTATTAATGATTTTCCCGATCTCAAATATAGAAAGGTTCCTCTTCAATCAACATAGACTGTTTATAAGTAAGTACAGTCGGCAAAGGACTAAGGGTAACAGGTGCATATTATAAAGTTTTAATTTTTAAAATAACGATTCAGTAATTGTTAATTATTCTGCTTGATATCACTAAAGCTTTCGAAGTGTTAGTTATTTCACTCAGTATAACCGAAATTATTGAACCGTCATTAAAAAAAACTAAACTTTAAATTACCTATGTTGACTACTTACCTGTGAATACTAAAAGAGTAACTTTTGTTCTCTCAAAGTCTTATTGGTCCAATTCATGAGTCAGATTATCCCAATATGCCCAGAGCCTCCAATAGGTTAAATACGTATTAATTATGCAGCCATAAATGACGATTATTATAATAAGAAAAAATCTACGTGAAAATGAACTAAATATAAAATACAAAGATATGACTGAATGATTGATTCACAACGCACAACTAAACCGCTCTAGTTCTAGAGATATGAAATTGGGAGGGTGTGTTCTTTGTGAGGTAGGTATCAACTAAGAAAAGGTTTTTTTTCATTCGTAAGTAGATGAATTGGCGGGTGAAGAGAAGAAACTGAGTAATGAGAAGAAACCGCAAGAAAATCATTGGGTTTTTATGCCATCATGTTCACAAACGCCGGGGTTTCGATAGATAGCATAAAAACATTGCAGGTAAGTAAGTCTTGTTTAATTGAATCATTAAGCCTAAACCCAATAATTTACAAGTTAGAACTATGGGTTAGAATTTTAAAAACAATAGTTACGAAGGTTAATTGCTTATTTCAAAAAAAGCAAGGTTGTAAAAGTGGAATGATCATGATGGCCATGATTAAAGTGAAATGTGCGTGACTGTTGTCTTGAGACAATAGACATTTTCCCACCAATTCACTTTAAAAGTAACAGTTTTCTCCAAAAACCAGGTCGAAAACCTTCAAAATTAGTCGAAACTGTAGCTGATCTTTGTTAGGGTAAAGTTTTAGTTTACTCTGTTTTATTGTTAATTACTGCGTGCTTATCTAGGAAAACCAATAATATTATCTACTAGGAATCTCTCGGGGAAAACGTTTATCGCACCTACACAACCGAGCGTCGCCGTGACGACCCTATAACGAACACATACACAGTTTGTGACGCCAGTCTCGCTGCACACTAACTGAATTATCGCAGTACGTGAGACTATAAATACGAGCTGGAGCGCCGCCTCCCCGCACTCTGCTCGCAGATATCGTAGAGAGCGCACGTACCAAACAATTTAACAAGAATCCAATATGGTTGTGAAACTAGAGAACATGTCCACCTTGTACACCGATGTGTACCCGAGCCTGCAGAAGTCTCGTCGCGAGATGGATACCATCGTGAGGGACTGTCCGCGGCGCCAGAAGCAGCGGCAGCAGATCTCACTGCCCGCCCTCGTCGAGGATGACTCCGAGGAAGTGTTCGAGACCGAGAAGAGATCGTACTTGCTGCACACCGAGCATCTGAGGAGGCAGAAGTCGATCTCCCCGCAGCGACGGGAGAAGATGCGCCGCCAGCTCGCCCTGCCTTCCCTCTCCGAGGACGAGGAGCCTTGATCGGGTTCCGAAACCTGCCAGGAGTGAAGTTGTGATGTGGCCGGCCGTTCGCTTCATCTTCCAGAGTCGTGAAAGTCTCTGCAAGTGTAATAGTGAAGTCGGAACAGCCTGCGGGGGTTCAACCCTGACCCGCGCCCAATGCTGCTATTGGACACAGTGACTAACAATCAATGTAATGCTTATCAAGAATCGTTGAAGCAAGAACAATAGTGATGTGAAACCAAAAAGGATGTAAAGCCAAAGCATTATGCCAATATAGGTGTTAAGTTAATTGTAAGAAAGAAATTAATGTATATGTCTGTGGAATAAAATGTGTTAAAATTACTTCATTTTTCTTATTTCTATATGGTACGTACCTTTGACCTTACTTTGAATGCTCAAGTAAATACAATATTGCATTGAAAATTGCAAATTAGGTAAAGTCATACGTTTAGCCTTCATTTAGCATTGCATTACACACGAGATACAAGTGTTGAATACAGTAGGAACAATAGCAGAATCGTGCAAACAATTTCATAATATTTTGTAATTTGAAACAAACATCGTTTAACAGATAGAGGATTTCATAACAATCGTAAATTCCTTGTTATTATGCCGTATCTTGTGTGGTTCCAAGTTTTATTACATTTCGAATGCGACTCAAAGGAATACCCTAGCCGTCTCGCTCGTAAATAAGGGTTGCAGGCTTAGAGGGGTGAATGAGAGAGGGATGGAGGCAGGGGTGATCCCTGCTCAGACGACCAATATAGGTACTTATACCTTCAGCTAGGTGCACGACCGAAAGCCGGTTTAGCGTTCAATATTTTGGCAACACGACGGTTAGGTCAAAGACTTCTAGGGACACACGTGTAACTTGTAGATACAGTATGGAATTGATGTTTTTGTTGCATAGAACACGTACCTATCTAAGTAACACACATATACTATCATGATAATTCATCCACTTTGTTGTTCTGTCTTAGCATCTTTTTAAGGTTGAGAATTTACCTCATCTATACTTATTATAAACGAGATAAATTTAAAAGCTACTGAACGGATTTTCATACGGTTTTCACCAATGGACGGAGTGATTAATGGGGAATGTTTTGGTGGATAATTTTTTAAGTTTGTTTTTAAAGTATGACAAAAAATGATATTGGCGTATATGCTTTGCAACCCTTGCGAATCCAGGGCAGGGCGTTACTTTAAAATAAATTGTAGAGAATTGTTAGTAGGTAAATCAATTATCATACGATCCATGTTTTTCTATAAATATCGTGATATATTGATAATTCTTTAGATTATTAGTTAGACACGTGGTTGTAGCATGTTTATATAGAGACATTGATAAGAAAAATTTCATAACTGTACGATTCCATTCCCTTGTAAAAATGCCATAAATAACTAGATAACGTAGTTTTGTTTTATTTTTTGTGTTCTAGGTCCCTTTTAGGTATAATGAGAATAGGCCTTGCCATTCAAAATGGCTACGTAGCTCCAACGCAAAGCCTCTTTGGGAACCCATATGGAAACTTATTTAGAAGACTGTTAAAAAGTCTTAAAAAAAGGAGGTTTTGTATTCGGTTGTATGTTTTTTTTTGTTCTCCCATTTCTTTTTTGTTAATCAACCGATTTTTTTTTTTTTTGCCTGTTATGGCTTCGCACAGTTTGTGCATATAGCCAGTATCAAGTAATATTTTGCATCAAGTTATGGCCCGATTTACAGAAATCGGACTCAAAGTGTTTCAAGATGGTCAAGTCGTCAAGTCACAGTTTGTCAAGTCCGGGGTCATAGTAAAGCGGTGGCTACTTTACTATAACCTTGTAGGAGATTTTGGAGGCAACGAGAAAAGTCCATGTTTGACACTGATTTTTACTTTCACTACACTTGTGCACTTTCACGGAACTAAATTAGATAACTTTCCACCAGAATTATACAATTTAACTCGGTTTACAACTAAGTTTCGTGTAAATAAAACTGCAGCACGACATGTTGTTGGCTCGTTCCCGCCAAAACTTCAACCGATTTTGATGAATCTTTTTAATATATATATATATATATATATTTTTTTTGCATTCTTTCAGCAATATTCCTTTGAATATCGGAACTGGATGTTGTCTTTATGAATTCAAAAATTTCTTGATTTCTTGAACCAATTTGGTATGTGTACATATCAAATTGGTTCACGATTAACGGGAGTCCAACGGTCAACGGTCCCCCTTTCAAGAACTAGCTTCCGATTAAGGGACATGGACTGGGGGAGCCGATAAGCGCGAATTTAAAATAAATTTGGCCAACCATCTATAACCTACAGCAATATTTAGAGACTGTTTATATTTCGTAATTCAATAATATTCGTTTTTCTAACATAAAGATAAACAGTGCCTTGGGAGTTATGGTTATCAAAATAACATGAAACGCTTTTACTATTCGTCATAAAAATTTATAGACCATCCCTCATTTAAAAATTTTTTTTTTACAAAAAACTAAAATTTGAAAAAATACAAATAAAAACAAAAGCAAATAAAACTAAAAGAAAATCACAATCATTAAAAAAAATAAAAATAAACAAATACTTAAATCGATACATAAAAAAAAAAATAAAAAAAAAAAAAAAAAAAACATCCTAAAATTAAAAAAAACTACAAATAAATAACGTATATCTAATCAAATAACCCGCCCCGCGACAATTTCGTAATAATTTAAAATAAATCTATATAATAACTGATTTGATGATAAACCGGTTTCGTCATTATGATATTTAAGTATTACGTATATAAACAAACACGGCTTAGATAATTGAAATACCTACAACGGTATAACCCAGTAACAAAGATTAGTATTGTAGAATTAAATTATCTTTTGTAAAAACCTAAAATTTGCATTACTATATAATAGGGATATCCCTATCCTATTGCGATAAAGGAAACCACAAGGAAAACGGAAAAATTATCTACTTTTCAAAATTCCCTGTTTTTTTTCATATTTGAATAAATTTAAAATTTGGTCCCATTGTGTGTTACATGCGATATTTGTGGGATTTTGTCGATTTTTTTTTCTAATGTTATTACGATAAAGGAAACCACAAGCAAAACGACAAAAGTAATAGGTAATTTTAGAAATTCCCTAATGCTTTTGAATTATTTTAAATTCTGCGCCCACTGTATGTTGCATGCGAAATTTGTGGGAAATAGTCGATTTTCTTTTTTCTTTCTTTTATGACTTCTGTGTGTTAATTTCGCTAAAGTCACGTAGTCGAGAAATTACACGTTGTCGCTGAATACCGGGAATAACTTTCTTTGGCACTTTTGACGTGACAACGTTTTATAAATTGGTTTGCCGGGTGACACTTCAAGAAACTGCGTTACGCTCCGCTGACGTTATGCGCTCACAATGAGAGCGAGTGAGAGGCACGCGGGCATGGTTAGCCCGCCTAAGAGCGAGAGAGACAGACATAAAAAGTGAAAGGCACGCGTCCCTTCCACTCGAGCACAGTTGTTGTCACGTAAAACTTTCGCCCGTATACCGACTTTACAGGCAACCAGTTTTTTTTTAATAAGAACTTAGTTTTTCTTTTTTAATGATTGTGTGCTGTGCAAAGACCTTAGAAACTCCTGTGCTGTGCTTAACAGGTGTGACTCTGACCAGAAAACGTTTCTATCAGCGTTAGCCGTATTTTATTTATTTATAAACTAGCTGTGTGACATGGTTTTACTCGCGTAGTGTCTCTTTTAAAGCGATATTGAATTCCTAATATTTAATATGAACTACTAATTTTATCACTTTTTTTTACTCGACTACGGCGAAGCCAAAAGGGAGGGTTATGTTTTTGACCTGTATGTATGTAAGTATGTATGTATGTATGTTCATCTGTTCCCACCTAACTTCAAAACTACTCATTATAATTTAACAAATGAGGTATCGTTAGAAGCGTCTCAATGGTCCGCTGGTTATAGGCTGTGACGTCACAGTAAATTAAATATGGCGCCCTCTCTAGAGGACATAGAGTCGTGAATAAAAAAATAAAAATAATTAAAATGTACCGTGAGGTATCAAATGAAAGGGCTTAATTAGCACATTTCAAAAATATATATATTGTACTAGCTGTTGCTCACTGATTTGCTTGCATTCACTCGATAATGGTGTTAGTATGTTTGTTCTTCACGCAAGAACTACTGACCGGATAGCAATAAAACTCGGTAAGTCAATAGCTGAGAACCTGGATTAGTACATAGAATACGTTTTATCCCGATATTCCCACGGGATCCTGACTTCCCTTGTTCCGGGTTCGGGTCTTCAAGGTGAAACAACTCAGCCGATAGACAAATTTTAATGTGTAGTACCTATGGGTATTTGAGGGCTTAAAAAGTAACATTGGCTACTCAGGTAGCCAATGTTGTGTTGAGTAATCGTGTGGGTTAAGCAACGCGTATTAGCGCGGTCGTCGCCACCAAGTTCAACCGAATTAAATGAAAGCTTGTACTATTGGGATAGTTTTTTAAAGCGTAAAGATTCAAAATGTCCCTTCCCCAAAGTGTCCCTTGGTTATTAGGTAGGTACCTACTAAAAATAATTTAAATAAAAAAATAAGTTAAAAAACTAAAACCCGACTACGTAAAAAAAAAATAGTTAAAAAAACAAACTAGCCTAGTTAAATATCGCACTCTAAAAAGTATCAAACAAGAAAAATACAGAGAGCTAATTCTATAGGCAATCTCAAAATGTCGTGTCTCGTGTCGTTCAGTGGATAGCTGTCGTCGGATGCCACCTTGCCCTATAAGAATCCCTTAGTACTGTTGCATTGCAAGGTGTATTTTTCTTGTTTGATACTTTTTAGAGTGCGATTTTTATGTAGATACCTAGTTTGTTTTTTTATTAACCCTTTAGAGGTCGATTTTCCAAAAAATCCTTTCATAGTGCCCCTACGACTTAAAAGGAACTCCGTACTCAGACTCACAGCTATTCTAGTTTTAGATATTTCATGATGAGTCTTTTTCTCTTTTATTTAAATATAGGTAAGCGGTAAATATAGAAATCGCATGTCCTGTCCTGCGGTGAATTAGTTAGTCAACGCTTTGACTTGTTTTTGTGAATTTCTACGTCAGTGAAAGCGTAATTAACTATTAAATAACGCACCGGGTTAATTTTTGAATCATCATTGACATGCAGTTTTGACCGAACAAAACTAATTTTGTTCTTACCATATTAGGTAAGTATTACAATTTTACCTTCAAGCATGCAAAGTGGTTTGTTTTTATTACAAACGTGACTTACTTAGACTTAGTCGAAGATGTTGTTTTGAAGTAACATAACGTGGAATTAGATAAAATGATTCGAGGTCGTACCTTACTTTGGCTTTATTTATATTTTTTACATTTATACGCGCAACAATGTGAAATGTCTCCGAGTCGGACAAGATGGTAGGCGAGCGAATAGCAAATCAAATCAAATCAAAATTTTTTATTTCTTTGGATGTATAATACCTTAAAAGTATAATAGACCACTTGAAAACGTCTTAAAAAAAAACTAAGTTAGGATGTGTGCCTTCGGAACGCGCCCACCAATGAGAAGAAGGCACAAGAAACTCATGGGGTTTTTTTTTTTTCATGTGATCACGCTCACAATGGTCAATATTACAAATATTTGAAAGTATTATTTGAAATGGAGCAACTAAAGTCACGTCCATGGGTTCTTATCATTAAGGTAAGACGAAGTATCATAGTACGCCTTACTGCACAATCTATGCTTTATAAAAGTTTTGAACCTGTTAATGGACATGTCATATACCTCTTTAGGTAATTTATTATAATAGAGCACACATGTACTATTAAACGACCTGTTTATTTTCCGGAGCCTACTACCGGGCACGGTCAGTTCATCCTTATTTCTTAAGTTGAAATTATGAATATCGCTGTTTTTACGGAAAATATCAGGATTTTTGTGAACGTAGAGCAAGTTTTCGTAGATATATTGGCAATAGAGCGTTAATATGTTTAACTCTTTAAATTTTTCTCTAAGTGATTCCCTGGGGCCCATTTTGTAGATAGCTCGAACAGCTCTCTTTTGCAATATGAAAATAGCATCAATATCTGCAGCACACCCCCACAGTAGGATGCCGTACGACATGACACTGTGGAAGTAGCCGAAATAGACTAGGCGAGCAGTCTCAATGTCCGTGTATTCGCGAATTTTCTTAACGGCGTAAGCGGCAGAACTAAGTCTATTGGACAATGCTTCCACATGCGGGCCCCACTGAAGCTTAGGATCTAAAGTTATACCTAGAAAGACAGCCTTACTGACTAATTCAACTTCCTCATCATTAATTTTTACAACAGTTTTTACTTGTTTTACATTTGGAAGTGAAAACCGAATTAATTTAGTTTTGGATCCATTCAGTAATAAATTATTGGAATTGAACCAATCAACTATTCTAGAGAGAGCATTGTTCACATCGTCAACGTTGGACTGACGCCTTTTAACCTTGAACACCAAGGAGGTGTCATCTGCGAACAACACTATCCCATGGTTGTCCCTTACAAGGTAAGGTAAGTCATTTATATAAACTAAAAACAGGAAAGGTCCTAATATGGATCCTTGAGGAACCCCCATTGCTATCGCAGATCCGGGGGATCGTTTCCCGTTAACATCAACACTCTGGACCCTACCGCTCAAATAAGAAGAGATAAGATCCAGGGCGCCGTCCCTAATACCGTAGTGGTGTAGTTTCATGATCAATGTATTATGTTGAACGCAATCAAATGCCTTGGATAAGTCACAGAATATGCCATACGCATCATGTGACTCCTCCCAAGCATCAAATATGTTTTTAATTAACGCTATACCCGCATCAGTAGTCGAGCGCCCCTTACTAAAACCGAACTGTTTATTATGTAAGATATTATTATCATGGAAATGTTTCAGTAGTTGCTTTAAAATAAGTTTTTCAAAAATTTTACTTAACGTGGGTAGTACTGATATTGGTCTAAAATTGGAGGGGTCTGAGGTACTACCAGATTTAAACAGTGGAACTACTTTACTCAATTTCATTAAATCAGGAAACACACCACAATCTATACATCGATTAAATATAATGACTAGTTCTGGTATAATCAGTTCAATAATTGATTTAACAATCGGGACAGACATCCCCCATAGATCTTTAGTTTTCTTGAGATTTATTTGCTTAAGCACTACAATAATGTCATGAGTTTTAACATATTGGAATTTAAATGTTTTATTACAATTTGGTACATTCGTTTTTAGCAATGCTTCTGCAATGGGGGTAGAAGAATTTAAAGCCTTCGTCAAAGTAATAGCTACATTACTGAAAAAAATCTCAAATTCGTTTGCGATATCTTGATCATTATTAGTTATATTTCCATTAATACTTAATTTAAACTCGGTGTTTTTGGCTGCGACTCTCCCTGTTTCAGCGTTAATTACTTTCCATGTAGCTTTTATTTTATTATCACTAGATTTAATCACAGATTTAATGAAGAGAGATTTTGCCAAAATACATACTCTTTTAAATATCCTTGAATAGTTTTTAACGTAGGCTCCAAACTCCCCTGATGTATTACTCTGTCTTTCCGCGTATAACTCATATAGTTTATGTCTACTGCGGTGAATACCGACCGTTGCCCAGTCACTAAATTCGCGTTTGTCGGAGACTACCATAGATCTGGACGTAAATATAGACTGAAATTGGTTATTTAGAACCGAAAAAAAGTTATTGTATAATACATTTGGATCCGTATCACAAGGTAGAAACGGTAAAACGTTAGCTAAATTCAATCTAAGTTCCTCCAGACGAGCAGCAGTCACCGGTACGTACTTTATTTTCCTTTTTGGTATCGATTTTATGACAATAGCAAATTTGACAAACTGACCACTATGGTCTGATTCTAATTTATTAATGATAGATTTGCTAATTGTGGATATATTATCAGTAACATAAACATTATCAATACATGTAGCAGTAGTGTCAGTGGTTCTAGTAGGCTCCAGAAACACGTTAGATAAATTGTGTGATTTATACAAATTTAGAAGTTTCGTGGAAAAGGTGCTTATTTTCAGTAAATCTACGTTAAAATCACCACAAACAAGTAATTGTTTTTTTGATTTAGTTAATTTTGTCAGCATTTCATCCAATATCTCAATAAATTTTTTAAAATTTTCAAAAACAGGTCGTCTATATACACATACTACTATTAATTGCTCCAGTTCTACACAAGATATTTCCGTTACACATTCCACAGACATAGACACGACATCTTTTCTTTCTTTATAGTTTAATTTCTTGTTCAGTATTATAAGAGACCCCCCCTTTGCCGTGTTTACCCTGCAGAATGCGCTGCCAACCCGGTGGTTGCTGAAATTGAACATGAGCTGGTGAGCCCGGAGATGGTGTTCGGTTATGCATACAATGTCAATATCCTCAGCGTTCATGTACAATTCCAGTGTTAGTATTTTGCCCTCTGTCATCCCTCTGATATTTTGATGCACAAGGTTTATATTTTTTACATAATTTTTCTGTACTTTATTTATTTTAGGGCATTTATTCCAGCAATCGTTATTATTTGACTTGTTTGATAATGAGATTAATAATTGACTAATATTGTTATCTAAATTTATTTTTTTATTATTATTACTTTGTAAAGTGCTAGAGGTCTCTATTGTCTCAAAACTACTGCAAGAGCGTCCCTCTTTTGTCTTAATAATTAATTTAAATTAATCGGATAAAGATGACTATCCGTAGTCTGAATATTATGTATGTCATTTAACTGCGCAAAAGGCGCAGTGTATGTAGCCAAGTTCTTGGCTGTAAAGTTAAAAAAATAACATAGCGAAGATGCTATCTGTCTTTTGATGGAATCCGGAAGCTTGTGCTTTCCCTTCGTCAAATAATAATCATTACTAACAATAGGGTTAGAGTCAATCACATTGAACTTCTTATTATAACATGATATAGTGTTCAATGTTAAATTTAAATTATATCTAAGTTTATTTTCCGCAGCTGGCAAGTTTTTACAGTAGGGTAGTGTAAACATTACAATTTTATCTATGTTTAGAGAGCACAAAGTATTACAATATTTTAACAAGTCTTGTTTGTAAACACTTCCCCTATTTCCAATAAATATAACCAAACTATCATTTTTGTTAAATTTATAACTACTTATTCTTTTCATAATTTGAAGATAAGATGCAGAAGGCATGCAATAATTTATAAAGGACTGTCCCTTTGAGCAATAATTTAATTTTGAGCCCATATCGATTCCAATTTCATCGCTGAACATTATTATTTTATTTTTAAATTTTTTATTTATTTGAGAACTTAAATAAGGTGAGGAATATAATGGCTGTGAGACATCACACAGCCGTTCACTCGACAAGGCAGGTGTATCCGTTGGGTCTGGCTGGCTGCAGCGGTCACAAACAAAAGTTGTTTTGTCCGATAATGAATCAAAACGGTCAGCGTAGTGAGATGTTGAGTTTATAAGTTTCCCCATTGCCATCGAATATTCCTCAATAATTTGTTTCGATTTATCGTACATGATATTCACTGATTCAAGCGAATCTTGTAATTGTTTAAGCCTAATTTGGAATTTTTGAGTGTCGGCTGCATGTTGCCTTTGATTATTTTCTAACTCTAAGGTGCATTGACTTAATTTATCTAATAATTCTAATCTATTTTTGCCGTTATTAATATTTTTTGAGAAATTTTTATGATTTTTAATTAAATTTTTATTTTTTCTAATAAATTTACTAATTTTTATGTATTTTTTTAGTTTCTTGCTGCTGCAATAATTCATACACATCTTAGTCGACACTGAATGGTGTTTAGGAGTATCATTAGTAAGATCTATAATGTCTGTGTGTCTGGATCTTGGAGCAGCAACCAACTGCGGGGACCTCCCTACAAGCTCGTCGAACAAAGATTGGTTTTGTTGAGTAGTGATTTCCTGTGAGGCTGCTTCGAGGTGTGTGATATGCCGATGGGCCTCACGGAGCTCCTGCTCAAGGTCGGATATGCGCCGTAAAGCCTGCTCGTACTCTGCACTACAACTATCAAACCTATCTATTAATATTTTGAGGTTATCCCGCTCCGCAGTAATATCTTCTAATTTTAAATTTAATTGAGACAATTTATTTTTTAATTTCCCGTTTTGTTCTATTGTACTTATTAGTTCCTTTTCATTATCGTCCCGTTCGCTGTTCAATAGAACAACCTGCTCATTTGCGGTCTTTAGTTGTTGTAAAGTAAGTTGCAGTTTGGTCGTTTCCTGACGAGAAGCGACAGCGAAAGCCTTTCTAGTCTGCATTTTTAAAAGAATGATAGGTAAAAACGACTGGGAAAATGAGCAGGCAGATCCTCAAGCAACTAAGTAGGTAGGTTATACCGGTATGTCAATTTATTGTACTTACATGGAATTTGTAGAAATTAAGTACCTGGCTGTTATCAGCGTAGGATATACTGTAACATATATTCACGAGAACAATCGGTAAACAAACCCACAAACACTAAATCACTTTGAATATCTTTCAAATATATTCAAAAGAACACAGAACAATAATTGACAAGCCGTTAGACCGACCGTCACAAATTTCACGACTTATTTACTTAATTTTCACTAATTAACAATCAGATATTGATAATACTATGGTTAGAGGTGCGATGAAATTGTAATTGGGCTATTTATACACAAAATAACTAATAAAATAATTAAATATTTGGGACAAATTAAAAAAAAACAGACTTTTCGGTCGCATGACCGTTTTGAAGGCAAATTAAAAATAAGCTGCCTTCAAATCAGGGACACTCATGGATCTCATACGAAAAAACCTAAAAAAATAATTACAGGATCCTTACCATTAATTTTGGAAGTTTATGAAATGTTGATTTTAACAACATTTTTTTAGTTTTATTAAATCTTTCTCTTTACGTTAACTCAGAAGCTTTTTACAAGAGCCTATAGATTTTAATTACCACAATCATATCCGGAGTCTGAGCATTGAGGTGGACCCAAATATCTTCGTCTGGATAGTCTGCGTTTGCCCTTTAAATGTCAAGGTTTCTATGTTTTCCAAGTTTATGTAAGTAACTATGTTTTTGACATTTAGTTTTTCGCAATACGTGTAACAAATAAAATTCAAAAGAGAAAAAATGAAGACACCCACACATTCTAGATCCTAGACCAATGTATTATTTTAATGAATTACTCTATTCTCATATACTTTTAAAATGTTGAATCGTAAGCCTAATTCGGTTGTTCTTCTAATGGTAACGATATAATATGAAATATGTTGAAAATGATAACACAATTGTCAGATATAAAACGAAAACGACTGAAGGAAGTCAACAATATAGTGCTTCATTTGATGTATACATCAGGGCGCCGCCATCTTGACTACTGTTTTGTGTCTATAGGAATAAAATGACGGAACGTGGGTCATTCTGTCGCAGTAGCTTCATGATGCCTGAACCTTTTCATGGTCGCACAATTTATTTGGGTTAATTACTTTAATACCTTTTAGTGACTAGATTAGGCGTTGTAGTAAAATAACACTGATGGGTATGTAATTTATATTATGCTTAAAATATGTTCTGATGATAAGTGCCTTTATATTTACGTAACCTACACTCAGATTTGGTTAAAATAGCTAGTCCTTTACAATACAATATTGTTTTGCATTAAAATATGATGCAAATATTTTGTACTAGCAGCGTTCCGCGGTTTCACCCGCTTAACTACCGATCCCGTGGGAATATCGGGATACAAATTAGCCAGTTTGATTAAAATCTATTCAATAGTTTCGAAGCCTATTCGTTACAAACAAAAAGGTAAAGATGAGTATAGAGATTTGTAAAACCTTCATGGAGTAAGCTTTCAAAGAAAACTGTAACGTCAACGACTGTTTTTAAAAACTGTTCAAAAAGAACAGTACTTATTGTAAAAATTCGATGGGGAAAATGTACACAAATTGGGTTCCTCCTTTTTTAAGTCGGTTAATTATAACAACCACATTAAGTTAGGTACCTACTCGATTACAATAACATTTATTGTTATTCACGTTATTTGTATTGTAGTTAGGTACTTGTTGTTATCGTTCGATGTTTCGTGCGTATACTCGATGGAAAAATATCACTTGTTTACGATGTTGTTGCATTTTATACCTATTATTGTTTTTAATAACATAATAGTGACAATGAATCTTTAAATTTCGAACGCACCTATTAAAACTTGTTCTTACTTAATTAACTTACTGTTAAAATTAAATAAAGCCTACTTCATCTTATATGCCCCAGGCATAGCTACCATTAACCATTAAGGTGGTCATATATGCGGCCGTGCCTGGGTTGGAGCGTGCGCCTACATACGAAAAAAGGCTGAATCATATAACCCGTATGTTTGCTCTTAAGATTACTAGAGCTCATCGAACCCTTATGTCCAGCGTGCTGATTGCTAGAGTTCTACCCCTGGACCTGCGAGTACGCGAACATGCTATGTTGCATGATATAAAGAGGGGTAAGCCCATAGCGGAGCTTTCAGGAAAATCAATTGAAAAGCGTATCAGTCCCTACGTACTTCCCCATCCAGCCGAAAGAGATGGAATAACGTGTCGAAGAGGAATGTGATCGCATCGATAACAACTGGCCTAAAGTCTATACTGCTGTATACATCATGTAGATCAGATATTACATGTTAGGGGCCAAATAATTGTAAAAGTTGGGTCATTTAGGTATACATTGTGTACCAAAAATCCTGTAATCACTCATAGGTTTAGAAAAACAAAAAAAGTAATTTTAATTTAAAGTTTGGGAAAATTACCTTAATTTACTGGAAAATTTATGGCGTTGCCGAGAAATGGTAAATGAGGAAATTATACTACACTTAAAATTAACTAAGTAAAAGGTGACAATTGGAATCGCTTTTAAGGACTTTGCTATATCATTTAGATTACAAATAACATCCTCAAAGTAGCTCAAAATATCCTCAGCTTTTGGTATTATCAAGAATATTTTTTGTAATCGAAATGCAATAGGAATGATATTGCAATGTAATTTAATCAATTTCATTTACGAGAATTGGCCTTCTGGGTGCTTATTTTCTCAGGTACTCAAATCAAAGGACACTAAGGTGTCGCCTGTAAGCACCTGAGTGATATCATTCAAGTCCATAAAGTGGCATAAACCAAACATTTTGCGTTAGATTGGCGACTTCATTCGCCTATGTGGGATATCCGGTGAGAAACGGTCATATTTGACGAGAAGAAAGTATAAAAAAAGTAAGAGAAATTCCGGGGTCAAAGTAATAAACATTTAAAATTAAAAGCTTGTGATTGAACGTACAAGTTTTTATATACTTAAGTACATACGAAACGGTAATGACCCGAATGTTGGACGAATGAACGACCTGTGCTTTGCCAAGTCATATTCTCGGATAAAATATTACCTACTTTAAGTATAGTGAAATCTTTGAAGCGTATTTTCAAAAATCTTTGTAGTTTTAGGATAGGTGCGATTCAAAAATTCCGCCCTGTATTTAATCAATAAAAAAATAAAAGGCTGACATATTCATGTCTGTGAGGCAGACCGACCCACCGTGGAGCTCCAAAATTGTTATTAGAATGTTTTCAACTCGAGCAAGATTATTTTTGTTTGAGTTGAAATTAAGTTAATTCTTTAATAATTAGATAAACATTATAAGACTGAAAACATTCTAATATAATAGTATTTTAGAATTCTAAGGTTGGTCTGCAATCTTGTTGCCGACTGTAAATACGACTGTACTTTTCTTTTGTATATATTTACAAAAGAAAAGTATATAAGTAGTAGGTACCAGCGACCCGTCCCGGCTTCGCACGGCTATATTATGCATGTATTATTCATATAAACCTCCTTTTGAATCACTCTATCTATTTAAAAAAACCGCATCAAAATCCGTTGCGTAGTTTTAAAGATCTAAGCATACATAGGGACAGAAAGCGGGAAGCGACTTTGTTTTATACTATGTAATGATATCCGTTGTCTAGCACTCATAACACAAGTCTAGTTACTCAGCTTGGGGCTAGATGGCGATGTCTCGAATCGCTTGCAATATTAATTTATTAGGTACTTTAATTTTTGCAAGAATCGTGACTATCGGCAAAGTCCGATGTGTTAGTGATCAATTATGTTACAGTAATTGATCCGTCTACTCGATGTCTGAAAAAAGTCTTTATTACATAAAGATACTCCATTGTGCATTGTTCTTGTCTGTCTGTCTACCTACCTATTCAGAGGCGGATCTAGGGTATTGATTAAAGGGGGCTTGCCAAGATTGCTTTAGTTGCTTGCAGGCGATATAAAGATGTCACCCAATCGACCAGTCACAGTGGGCAACTCAACAATGCTATTTTGTATTAATTACTTTTTCACCCGTTTCACCCGCGTAAGTTCTGATCGTATGGGAATATCGTGATAAAAGTAGTTCTATGTTACTCCTATTGAATCAATGTAACTATCCCCATATCATGTTTTATTAGAAAAGGTCCAGTAGTTTTAGAAGCTCATTCGTTACAAACACACAAAAATTTCCTTCTTTTAATTTATAGGTAGGTTAGATAATGAATTGCCACTTGAAAACTTTAACAAACAAGAAAATAAAATAAACGAAAGAGCCTCGGAAAACATCTTGTTCCGCTCTATAGTTTCCTTACTATACCTATATATATATATCTATATTATATCTACGTCATGGACAGTTCGGCTTGATCTAAAGTCAAAAAATATAGTGAATGGACCACTGAGCGCCTGTTCTCAGGCGTGGACTCTGATAATTGTGTGGCTGAAACCCTTAGCCCTTCCACCTAAATCCGTCACTGTACCTAGCAATGTCGGATACAATTTCTACATCATAACAGCTAACGTAACAAGATATTATAAGAGACATCTAATGTGGTTAAGGTAAAACATAATCAGATATTATTTAACTTACAGATGATAATATTTTCGTTTGAATTTTCTTTCCTCAAACATTTGGGACTGAGTCACAATGTAACTGAGTATAGCAAGTTAACATTCACTCCAGGTCTCCAGCTATCTAGTTATATTGAGATTTTTCGCAATCGGTCTAGTAATTTTTGCGAAGGAGTTACAAAAAAAGATAAACTAGAAAATAACCTAAAATTCTTAAAAACATACCTACTCATAAAATATTAACTTTTTTTCTGTTTTTAGTCCTTAAGTATTTGTTGTTATAAGTAGCGGCAATAGGAATACATACTTTGTGGAAATTTCAATTCTCTAGCTATCATGGTTCATGAGATAGAGCCTGGTAACATGTACGTACAGATGAGCGGACAATGAAGTCTAAAGCTGGGGACATATTGCTCGGACGCGTCCGCGGACGAATCCAACAGCCGTGACTGATAATTATTGTGCACGGTCGTTTGGCATCCAGCGGCCCAGGGGCTCTATTTTTGAATCACTCGTGTGACCATATCTTCGTCGTATACGCCTACAAGTCACGCTCAATTTCCAAGTCGCATGACAACAATTTTCTGTATTTTTGAATAGTTCGTCGTCGAAATTTAAAATGACAATTTTTGGTTGTTTTCTGCAGAAAATTGAAAACCAGTAATTACCGATGAACATTCGAAATAATACCAAAAGATATAAATATTTTTCAAAGATCGTTTCCGAATGTTTGACTATGATTGTTTAACGTTTATTCTAACACTCGCCTGTCGGCGACGAGTGGTGGAGACCACTCGTTACGATCGAGCGATTCAAAAAAAGCGAATTTCCAATGTCGAACGAATATCAGTAGAAATCGACGCTCGACGCGGGGCGAAAATAGGGCTCCAGATCGCTCTAGGACGTCCGAACGCTCAAGGGCGGCCCAAGGTTACGTCCGCGACTTAAGTCCGATAGTGTGCACAGTTACATACATTAACATTAGACATATGCCTTTGAGTCGCGGCTGTCGGACGCGTCCGTAAGCCGCGTCTGATAATATGTTCCCAGCTTAAGTAATGGCACGTAATTGGGTCCCGTTTTTATCCTTTGGGTACGGACTCTAAAAATATAAAAACACACTTATATACAGAAACTTTCTCATTTTTAATATTAGTTGGGTTAACTACTTATGCTGTATTTTTTGTTCAGTCAGGTTCAATAACTTACAAGAGATAAAAATAACATGTTTGCTATCAATGAAATTCAAATACGTGTTTTCTAAACTGAAATAAGTTGGTATTCGTGAATAAATGTAACTTAAGTAATAAATATATCTGCGTATTATTTCAGTGTTGGCCTAGAGGTAGGTACCTCGAATTTCATTCTGAAGGTCGTGGTTTCGAATCCCGGCGGTGCACTAATATTTCTTACGAATTTGTGCGCGCTAATTAACATTGGTCTAGGTGAAGGAAAACATCGTGATGAAACCCATATGGCTTAAGGCCCAGAACACACGGTGAAACGAAACTGCAACGAAACCCTTTTGAAATTATTGATTTGAAACCAGTTTCAACCATTTTCCACACACGCTGCAATCACAATCATTTCGGTTTTCTTTGAGAACTGCAAAATGAGTTCTTCGAGTGACGAATAAATTGTGGTTATGTATTTGTATCTTCGACAAAGCAGAAGGCGCAAAAGGAGAACTATGTGGTTACATCCCTACATCGAGAAGAATATCAACTGTCGTATGTTTGTGGCTGCCAAAGAATTACAAGAAAGTGTGAAAGAAAGTGTGGTATTATACAAGCAAGGATACTTTTCCACTTCTAACACAAATGTAATGTTTTTTTCATTACTCATACTCCGAAAGTAGGTCTAAAGATGCCTGAAGAGCGTGTAGAAAATAAAACTTTCAGCCCTAGGGAAAATCGCTTTCACTGACAGCTGTCATGTCAAATTATGGCTTCGCACGGCTTGTGCAATGTGCATGTAGCCAGTATCAGTATCATTACGCATTAGAAACTTCAAAAACCTAACCTCCTTGCTTCAAGTAACACCAAAGAATAACACTACATGTATATAACCTCTTTGGTCCCAACCTTGGAAGAGGATCAGGTAGTATGGAGTATTTCATTCACTCTCATTGTTAGGAAGAATTTTATGTATTATTCGTAATGAAAAGCACAGTGTTTACCTCGGGTGAAAGACTCATTATGTCCCTCGAACTATTAGCGCCCTCGCTACGCTCGGGCGCCAAACTCCGTCTCGGGACTTGTAATGAGTGACTTTCACACCTAGGATAACAATGTACTATTTGTTCGTCGTCAGCCATTTTGTACAAAAGAAGCCAAACTCGATGAATGAAACGCAACGCGAGTTTCCTGCACGACGGTTTCAATGCGACTGATTTGCAACGCGTTTCAAACCGGTTTCAGACTGGTCGCGTCATGTGTGGTCTCTCTACGGAATCTATGGCAGAAACTTAGATGCAACTCAAAAGTAACTAGAAGTTGCAGTTTCGTTGCAGTTGCGTTTCACCGTGTGTTCTGGGCCTTAATTGTCTCGTATTGACGAGTTCTTTAATCTAGACATGGTCGACTAAGATATGAGGGTGGTATAGGTACTGGACATGGTTTATTCCATCTAATAAGTTACCTACGGATATTAAGGGTTCTTAAAAACCTTGATTTTAGTGACAAAATAACAACAAAATAAACAAATCTATAAAGCTGAAGAGTTTGTTTGAACGCGCTAATCTCAGGAACTACTGGTTTGAATTGAAATAGTACATTGTTATCCTAGGTGTGAAAGTCACTCATTACAAGTCCCGAGACGGAGTTTGGCGCCCGAGCGTAGCGAGGGCGCTAATAGTTCGAGAGACTTAATGAGTCTTTCACCCGAGGTAAACACTGTGCTTTTCATTACGAATAATACATAAAATTCTTCCTAACAACGAGAGTGAATGAGAGACTCCATACTACCTGATCCTCTTACAAGGTTGGGACCAAAGAGGTTTTATACATGTAGTGTTATTCTTTGGTGTTACTTAAAGCAAGGAGGTTAGGTTTTTAAAGTTCCTTATGCGTAATGTTACTGATACTGGCTACATGCACATTGCACAAGTCGTGCGAAGCCATAATTTGACATGACAGCTGTCAGTGAAAGAGAAAAGCCCTAGGGCTGGAAATTTTATTTTCTACACGCTCTTCATGCATCTTTAGACCTACTTTCGGAGTATGAGTAATGAAAAAATATTTTTGTGTTGAATAGTCCATTTATCGAGGAAGGCTATATAGGCTCATTTTCATTTTGATATTCCCACGAGATCGGGACTTACGCGGATGAAACTACAGGGTGTAGCTAGTGAACAATATTTATTTGCCTTACATGTCCTAAGTATGGATTGAAGTTGCTGGTGCTCTATAAATCATCTCGCTTAGATGTAAACGCGTATTATTTAAACTTATCAACTCCATTATAAGACGGTACGGAAGGTTGGTGACTTATTTTAAGCAACGGAAGCTAATTTGTTATTCAATACATTATTTATTGTTATTCTTAATACATTGTCTCATTTCCTTAAGCGATTCCTTTTGGAGTTGTAATGATATTGCGTTCAAATACAGATACAGATATCACTACATAGTATAAAACAAAGTCGGTTTCTCTGTCCCTATATCCCTTTGTATGCTTAAATCTTTAAATCTACGCAACGGATTTTGATGCGGTTTTTTTTAATAGATAGAGTGATTCAAGAGAAAGGTTCATACATGCATAATAGCCGTGCGAAGCCGGGGCGGGTCACTAGTTTATAGATAAAGCATAATGGGAACATTTATAGGTAAATAGGTAGGTATCTTCTAGGAAAGCGTGCTAAGTACATCTTAGACAGCATCGTCGTCATCAGGCAGGTGACAATGACCGATTTCGGAATGCAAGCCCAAAAAGATTGAAAGTGCAAGACTTATTGTTAAAAATAAGTATAAGTTTAGTACACCTACCTACTGATCATCTACTGATATACAGTATGTCCCGTAATTAATGGATAAGCGGGCACCTACGGATAGAGGGCATTGTGCCGGTTCAGAAAAATGAAAGGTATGTTCTATGAAATTATCTCGGTTTCCGAGATATCCGCCATTTTAAAATTTTGAAAATGTCATTCTAGACCAGTGTCGATAACTTTTGAAACCAAAAAAAATCACAGTAGGATGAAACCCATTAGAAAAGGAGGTGAATATGATAAAAATGAAAGGAAAAATAAATGACGGTCGATCCAAGTTCGGGAAGTGGGGGGGAAGGGGGGTTTAAGGGTAAAAAATGGTTTATCTTGATTTCCGGCAAAACTACAAGTCCTATGGAAAAAAGTTGAATGGCAAAGTTGTAGGTAATAAAAAGATCTACAACTTTTGCTTTACAATTTTTTCACATAGCCTCAAAATAAAAAGATCTACAACAAAAGTTGTAAATCTTTTTATTACCTATATGGGTTTCATCCTACTGTGATTTTTTTTCATTTTTTATTATTTTTGAAGGCTTCGGCCCTGGTCTATTCGTTTCTCCATGTTTTTTAGTATCCAAGAACAGATTAGAATAATTCCATCATTTGCAGTTTTGGCATCAAAAACATAGAGAAAGAAATGAAAATTATAAATTTTATTTTTTTTAAATTGGCGAATATCTTGGAAACGGAGATACTCTTATATGGAACATAACTTTTATTTTTCTGAACCGGCATAGTGTCATCTATTTGTAGGTGCCTTATCCATTCATTACCGGACACCCTGTATATTCTGTAACCTTAAAATCAATAGAAGGAGACAGTCTCGCTTAACTCCGAGCACGTGTTTTCATATTATTCTCGTCGAAAATGCACAATAGAGTGGCGATGGCGGTTCCTTTGCTTATTGATTGTGATATTAAGTTATGTTGGATAAAATCATCTAATAACTTAAAGTTACTCAACGAATTTTCTCGTTAACGCAAAAAAACGTAGCTACCACAGTTAAACTAGTAGTTAGAAGAACAAAAACATAGTTCAACGAACTAATTCGATATTAACCAACTAGGTATAGGTACCAAGCTATCGTTAATTGATAACCATTTGCATTTTTTGTTTATAATTAAGACTTTTTGTTCTACTCTAGTGCTAATGGCAGAAATAACGACCTTTGGATAAAGAATTTTGAGAGGTTTTATTTAGCCTTCGGAATAAAATAAAAACTATAAATAAAATATAACAGACTAGCAGCGCTCCGTTTCACCCGCGTAACTCCCGATCCCGTAAGAATATCGGAATAAAAAGTAGCGTATGTTACTGTCAATAAATCAATGTATACTCATACCAAGTTTCATCTAAATGGGTACAGTAGTTTTGGAGCAAATTGTGCCGAACTAAAACACAAAAAAAATCTAACAAAAGAAATAGGACAGCAGGAGACCTCAACAATATTGTCTTACTGCTGAGTATAATAATATGCTTCCTAATAATCTTCCAAGCAGTTCGGTCTTGGTGTAGATTTAGCCAGTCTCTGTCAAACCTCATCAGTAGTAAAAAAACGGCCAAGTGCGAGTCGGACTCGCGTATGAAGGGTTCCGTACTTCCATATTTTGTTTTTAGTATTTTTTGTTATAGCGGCAATATAAATACATCATCTGTATAAGTTTCAACTGCCTAGCTATCACGGTTCATGAGATACAGCCTGGTGACAGACAGACAGTAGGACAGTGTAGTCTTTGGAAAACGGTCCCGGTTTTACCATTTGGGTACGGAACCCTAAAAACTATGAGTAGGTATAGGTTTACTATAAATAGAGTTGCGCATACGCATATGGCAAATGTCCTCTATGTTCAGGTCAGTAGACCATGTAACGAGCAATAATTCATACGTTGAAAGCCTACCTACTGACTATTACATTAATATACGGCTTGCTTGTTGTTCGCAAGAGACGGTAAGGTCATGAGAACACGCTTTACTTATTAACTATTAGCTAATCTGTGTCACACGGCGCCGGCGCAGAACATTGAATGTCATTCACATTAAATTTCACTAAAAATTCAGCTTTATTATTTGAAGTGAAACACATTAGCATTTTTATATATTTTAATTAGTTGGTCTAATGAAATTGACGCAACTAAGCGTGGGTTTTTTTTAAGATTTTTATTTTGGAGTACTTGTCACAAAAACGTGGTTAATTAGGCAGAGGCAGGCAGGTATAGATATCTGAGTTATATTTATTTAGAAAACAAACAGTGATAAATATTCTGCTCACAAAACTAAACACGGACAGACAAACAGACGATCAAGAAAGTGATCCTATAACTCTCTCTCTCTCTGGTCGATCCTTCATGACTGAAGATCGCGACCACCACTCTTCTTCACCCAGCGGTTTGTAAAGGTCCTCCACTTAATCCGGTCTGCGGCCATTCGAACCACTTCCTCAAACCTGGACGAGCTCTCCTGTTTCAGCTGATCTGACCATCTCATCGGGGATCTACCACGTGACCGTTTGCCCTCTACATTTGCACAGATGATCAGTTTCTCCAGGTTCTCGTCTTGACGTCTGATAATGTGGCCGAAATAGCTGAGGATACGTCGCTGGCATATCGTGGAAAGACGGTCTTTAATCCCGAGTTCTTTTAGTATAGACACATTAGTGCGGAACGCGGTCCAAGGTATCCGGAGCATGCGTCGCCAGCACCACATCTCAAATGCGTCTATTTTCTTCCTTTCAGCTTCTCGGATTGTCCACGTTTCCGCACCGTACAAAAATATTGGGAGAACCAGCGCACGAACCAAACGGATCTTCGTATTTTTGGTCGATTGATCCTATAACAGTTCCTTTTTATCTTTTAAAAACTAATTAGATGCCTGCCAAGCAGATTGGCAGATAAGTAAAAATAATAAGATAAGAATATAATTTATTTCCATAACTGTAAAAAAACGTCTAAAAAATTTGAAGTAAAAAGCTAGAGATAGTAAGATTTAGGTCGCAACGTCATACTCAAATGCATAAATGTAAGTTAAGAGCGAATGTTCCGAATTTTTAAAAACAACTTAGATGCCTACTGCAGTCTCGTGGCTTCATCCGGATACTAACATAAAAACGTGACACTATGTAAATTAATCCGGAAAAGCCCATACCTAATTGTAGAGACAAAGACAATCACGCATACTCTATACAGTCGCCCAAAGTTCCGTCACTGTTGAGTAGACATAACTACCTATTTATCTACAGGATTTAGTCGCAATTAGATCTAACATAAAGGAATCTTAATTCATCCCAAGTTTTTAATTTAGCCCGAAGTTGCAAAATTGTTTTTCATTACTCATACTCTGAAAGTAGGTCTAAATATGCCTGAAGAGCGTGTAGAAAATAAAACTTCCAGCCCTAGGGCTTTTCGCTTTCACTGACAGCTGTCATGTCAAATTATGGCTTCGCACGACTTGTGCAATGTGCATATAGCCAGTATCAGTATCATTATACGAAACTTCAAAATCTAACCTCCTTGCTTTAGGTAGCACCAAAGAATAACACTACATGTATATAACCTCTTTGGTCCCAACCTTGTAAGAGGATCAGGTAGTATGGAGTCTCTCATCCAATCTCGTTGTTAGGAAGATTTTTATGTATTATTCGTAATGAAAAGCACAGTGTTTACCTCGGGTGAAAGACTCATTAAGTCCCTCGAACTATTAGCGCCCTCGCTACGCTCGGGCGCCAAACTCCGTCTCGGGACTTGTATTGAGTGACTTTCACACCTAGGATAACTCTGAAAGTAGGTCTAAATATGCCTGAAGAGCGTGTAGAAAATAAAACTTCCAGCCCTAGGGCTTTTCGCTTTCAATGACAGCTGTCATGTCAAACTATGGCTTCGCACGACTTGTGCAATCTGCATGTAGCCAGTATCAGTATCATTACGCATTAGGAACTTCAAGAACCTAACCTCCTTGCTTTTTTTTTACACCAAAGAATAATAATTATGGCTTGGCATGGCTCATGCATACTGCCAGAGTTTAGTACTTAGTAACTTTTTTCTCAGTAATCAAATTCAAGCAGGTATATTTAGTTCAAGATATCTTATTTAATAAAATAAATGTAAAGACGAAAATGGTCAAAGCGACCTATGACCATGCGTGACCACGTGGCACATTTTTTGTTATTTTATTATGTTTTAGTGTTAAGTTTAATCTGGTTTTTATTTATGATTGTGTATTTTGTGTAAATAACATTTTCTAGACAAACCGTGTTACAAAAACTGTAAGTTAAATCTACGGACTTCGCGTCATTTCCCAGTGTTGGATTAACTCATTAATAAAAATTTCTTCGGTAAGTACCGCCGTATTTAAGTATTGAATACAAATAGCAGAAACCTAAAAAAAAAACACTACATAATGTATAACCTCTTTGGTCCCAACCTTGTAAGAGGATCAGGTAGTATGGACACATGAGTACCTACTCATGTGGTATGGAGTCTCATAGTCTCATTCACTCTCGTTGTTAGGAAGAATTTTATGTATTATTCGTAATGAAAAGCACAGTGTTTACCTCGGGTGAAAGACTCATTAAGTCCCTCGAACTATTAGCGCCCTCGCTACGCTCGGGCGCCAAACTCCGTCTCGGGACTTGTAATGAGTGACTTTCACACCTAGGATAACAATGTACTATTACCTTCTACCTACAAGACGAATAAATAACTTGCACTAAGTCTTTTGCTTCCTTATTCATAGAGCAAGGGAATGGATTCTGTTCCTTGCGTCTGTCTTTCCTGACATGTAGTCAGAAAAGGACTAAGGGTAGCAGGTGCATATTTTAAGGTTTAATTTTTTAAATCACAGTTCAGTAATTGTAAATTATTCTGCTTGATATCACTAAAGCTTCCGAAGTGTTAGTTATTTCACGCAGAATAACCAAAAATCATTGAACCGTCATTAAAATAATTAGAACTTTAAAATATGCACCTGCTACCCTCAGTCCTTTTCTGACTACACTTGGGGGTCTTCAAGTCGCGAGTGCATAGACGTCTTCCAGGCAAGCGACTACATCTTAGACCGTATCCTTACCTACCATAAGGCAGGTGACCATGACAGATTTTGTTATGCAATCAAAAGTAGATGGAAAGTGCCAGACTATGTTAATACAAGTCTGGTACCTACTGATAACTATTCTGTAACCTTAAAATCAATAGAGCCAGACACAGTCTCGCATAACTCCGAGCACGTGTTTCTTTTACGAAAAAGTACAATAGATTGACGGTTTCTTTGCTCATTGATTCATTTTACGAATTTCATTGAAGATAACTCCAATTTTACAAAGGCGGGTAACGTCTCAGTCCAGGTGCAGATTTTTTTGTTTGCCGTTTGTATAAAAGTTCTCACGATTTTGACGGGTGTTAGTGGCCAGGTGCGCAGTAAGATGAAAAACTTTTTTCGAATGTTGTACAATCTGTTTTTTTTTAATTGAGTATTCAGCGATACCATCCTGATTCCTGCGTCTGTGTCGGCACTGTCGACTCCTGGCCTTCATATATTACGCTACTAGGGATTGTCTGTCTACATTAATCTTCTTCTTATATATAAAAATGAATCGCAAAATGTGTTGGTAAGCGCATAACTCAATAACGCCTGGACCAATTTGGCCAATTCTTTTTTTGTTGTGTTTGTTATTGTCAGGAGAAGGTTCTTATGAAAGAAAAAAATAAGGAAATTTCGTAGAAAATTATTACGCGGGTGAAACCGCGGGGCTCAGCTAGTAGGTACTATAAAGAGGAAAGTTTTTTTTTTGCAACCAATAGACTCCGGAACTACTGGACCGATTTTGATTATCAATAAAATGCTTCCTTATGATTTTCTCCATAATAAAACTATGTGCAACAATCGACTTTAGTTAATCATTTTTTTATCTAAAAGCTGTGCTATTGTTAGGTGTGTTTCTACAAGCTCTCAAAATGTTAACGATTCTTATAAGAGTTCAATGTTTTTAAACTAACTTTATAAAATTCAAATGAATTGTTTTCGCCAGTTTCTAAGTTCAAAACCCTGGAACTACGTACAAAATTCGAAATTATTCCGCTTCAGAAGTCAACACGTCACGCGTCGAGACCGAAAATGACGCGATATTTGCAAGATTTAACTTCTGTTTACACGACGAATTACGTAAGGTAATATTTTGTGATGATCATCATAACAAAATGAAAGCTGAAGGCTTCTGTCAACAAACTGAAGTAAGCTGTCACGGAAATTACGTCCGACCGAGTCTGGGCCGGGAAAATATTGACAATTTCGTGAAAATTGTTTGCTAAACCATTTAGGGGAACGAAATTATTTAGGTAGGTTATTTTCAGACAAAGGAAACTGCTCATTTTAGACAAGTATTGTTTAATATTGGCAATTAAATCATATGGAAGGGAAATAGAATTTTTAACATTGATATAAAACCAAAATCTTAACAAATGCTATCAAACTGAAGGTCGAGAATTTTTCATTTTTTGTATGTTCAATTCAGTCTCAAGCTACGGTCGGGGGCATGATTTTAAAGTTGAAAAATTAACCTTTTCGTCAAGTCTTTTTACGAAGTAAAACATGTAAATACCTTTGATTTTTAATTACGTTTCAAGGAACTTTTGTTTTACTACAAAACAATCAGTTAATTAACAAGTTTATTACCCTTATCTACGTATACATCGTGTTGTAAAATCACGAATCACTTTGAATATTAAAATGTGATATCACGATAAGTAAATGTGATATCTCCGACTAGGCATCTGCTGATGGAGTCCATCTTATCACACCGTGATCACAATTTAAACAATCGTAGTCATTGATGCGACATCTTTACAAGCCATTCACCATACGGCACATAAAGACAATTAATATACAGCGGATAGAGACCTATCCAGTCAAAAGCAGGTGGGGTGGCTGGCTGAGATGTGCGAACTTAAAGTCAATAATTGGCAAGAAATAGCAGCGCAGGACAGAGTGATGGAAGACTCGTTTCGGAGGCCAAGATCCACTTTAGGTTGCAGAGCCAGCAGAGAGAGGTATAGAGACAACGACTTTGATGCCTGTCGTCTGCTACAAGGTAGACAATGGTCCAGAAGCCACTTTTTGAATCCGCAATTGAATGGAATCAGTTGCATGCGTCTGCATTTTTTGACGTGTTTTGGGGATGGAAGTCGCAAGTGAATTGGTATCTTCTTGGAAAGCATGCTACATCTTAGGCCGCATCGTCACCTCCCATCAGGCAGGTGTGAAAGTGGTCAAACGCTAACCTACCATAGAGAACCTCAACATTACGTAGTTAGGTATTTTTAAGTCCTAATAGCAAGCATCCTCCTGTATGGCACTTATACTTCTACGGTATGTAACTTATACTTTCTAGCTATTACTTTACTTTGTGTTTATCGTGTTCTGTTTCTTCCTGTGTAGTATAAATAAATTTATCTATAGCTATGGCTCACATTTGAAACTCTATCACACTGTAATTTAAATTCATTGGTACACGACACACTCATGAACATCTTATCATGCCGTGATCATGGTTGGAACAATCACAGCCATTGTCGCTCTACAGTTTACTGTCCACGTGATTGGAAATAAGATGTTACTCTTACATCATTTCAGGCAATTGATTCAAGATGATTTAGATTCATAGTTCCTAACCTAATGGTTAAACTGTTCTTCTGCGGGGGTAATAAGTTGATAATATAGCAAAGATTTCATGATTTGCGGTTGCAACGCGGGAAAAGTTGATTGAAAAACACTTCACTACATAGTAAGTATAAAGCAAAGTCGCTTTCTCTGTTCCGATATGTGTGTATGTATGCTTAAATCTTTGAAACTACGCAACGGATTTAGATGCGGTTTGTTTAAATAGATAGAGTGATTCAAGAGGAAGGTTTATATGTATAATACATGCATAATATAGCCGTGCGAATGTGACTATATTTAAGGTATTTCCTACTCATGTTTTTAGAGTTCAAATATTTTATTTATTCGGTTACAAAAGTGGATGCTTAAAGAGTTATTTAATTGATCTTATCAGAAAAGTATAACTTTCCTAAAAGCTTTTCTAATAAGAGCAATTTAAAAACTACAGCGGGCATCCACCTTTGTTGCTTTGTTTTTTTTTGTTTTTCAGTCGTTTATTAGTTTCTCTCTTTTCCGTCATACATAGGGGTGTGATAGGGGTGACAAGTTTCAAAATGTTAGGAACCACTGATTTACGTAGATATTAGTAACATTACAAAACATTGCATTGAGTTAATGGCGCGGTCGGTGAACCTTGTATCAGTCCAAGAAGGCGAATTCATCAAATATTTTATTAATGTAATAAAATTGAGATGGTTGGTATGCTTGTTGAGGCGGAGGTAGCCGCCAACAGTCTTGGGCCAGTCGGCCATGACTAAAATTGTATTATAAACTTTAAATTAATTCATATTTTCTAAAAATATTTTCCAAGTAAAATGCATTTCAAAAATTGCTTAGGGACAAGATTTTTGTTATAGGCTTCAAAACGACAAGGAAGTTGACTTTTAATTTTAGTAAAAAAAATGCAAAAACAATTAACTTTTAACAATTATTTTAGACTAGCGACCCGCCCTGGCTTCGCACGGCTGTATTATGTATGTATTATATTTAAAAACCTTCCTCTTTAATCACTCTATCTATTAAAAAAAACAGCATCAAAATCCGTTGCGTAGTTTTAAAGATCTAAGCATACATAGGGACATAGGGACGGCAAAAAGTGACTTTATTTTATACTATGCAGTGATAGGCCATCGGGGCCAAGACCGTTGGCGGCTACCCCCGCCGAAGGAATTCAGTCATGAGTGATTTGCCTTCAATTAATTGTGTAGCTAATAGACTGTAGATATAGGTACCTATCATATCTGTATAGAGAGGCGAACAAGTAAGTATACTTTATCCACTACGCTGAACGACCTGGACAAAGGCGTGGCCTAAAAATGAATTTATGTGAAATGGAAAAGACCAGAATGATACCAGTTAAGTAAGTACTTACATTTTCAGGTCAACACAAAACTCAACACAAATGCTACCCGTTCAATTCAAGTGGTTATTACCAACAAGAAATTGAAGAACTTCCCAAGAACAACAAAAAACAAGCGGAGGGGTGATATTTCTTTACAGATTAGCGGTTAGCCGATACAATACCAATAGCAACAAAAATGATTTTTAGTACTTTTGTAGAACCCTAAATCCGTAAGGTACGGGTTGTATGAACCATGGAGCTAGGACTGAGGTATGAACCCTCCCTATTGATAGGTAGGTACTCGCTTTAACAGTAAGTAGGTATTTATAAATATAACTAGCGACCCGCTCCGGCTTCGCACTGCTATATTATGCATGTATTATACATATAACCCTTCCTCTTGAATCACTCTATCTATTTAAAAAAACGCATCAAAATCCGTTGCGTAGTTTTTAAGCTCTAAGCATACAAAAGGACATAGGGACATAGCGATATAAAGGGACGGCGAAAAGTGACTTTATTTTATATTATGTAGTGATAGTGATAGTGATTATCTCTTCAAAAAAAGTGAAACTTAGGCTATGTGTAAAGTACACAAACTTTTTTTATGAAATGGACCCGAATTAAATCACCCGTAGTTATATGTCTAGACAAGTAAATAATTTCCGATTCAGTTTCTAGCTTTATATAATAAATAAATAAATAAATAAATATTTCAGGACATATTACACATCGCCATCCAGCCCCAAGCTAAGCAACTTAATGCTTGTGTTATGGGTGCCAGATAACGGATAAACTACTTATATACTTTTTTTTTTTTTTTTTTTGTAAATATATACATATTATACATATAGGAAACACCCAGAACCAGAAACAAGAATTTATGGTCAGCATAAATACTTGTTCCCGGCGGGAATCGAACCCGCAACCTTCTGCGTCGCAGTCGGGTGTTCGCCCGACGCGCCACAGAGGTCGCCACATATGTTTACATAATATTAATAAAATCACTTCCTGTTTATCTTTCTAGATTTATCTTAATTTAAATAACAGAATTTGAATAATTCCATCTATAAATATAAAATTCAAAGTCCTGAATGACTGACTGACTGATATTATATCAACGCATAGTTGAGCAACGCACAGGTTTCATAATTTAGGATTAGTCAGGGTCGCCGTTATGGCCGACAAGGAGGACTAATACATAGTTCAAACCAATAGTATACAAATAGTCAGAAGACCATATTAATAATATTAGTTTTAACATTTAAATTAGATGATTTAAATTTATACAGCGCCTTTTACTGTTATGCCTATTATGACGCTGAAGTATCATCAAAGACCCACCCAGCCCCTTTAATTCTTGTCCATCCAAAGGTTGCCTGGAAGAGATCGCTTTTAGCGATAACGCCGCCCATTGTGCCATATTGTGTGGTTTGTTATTGTTTTTGTACCAGGTGTTTATGTTAGAATTAACCATGGAATTAAGGTTTAATGTGGTACAATAAGAAGTTTATCTATCTAAGAAGGGGTTATGTAATATTCAATTCATTTGGGATGAAGTCGCGAGTAAATTGCTAATTTTGTATTATAAAATATTCATTCATAGCAGTTTTGTGCTGGTTTGATCAACATAATAAACTCTAGACGAAATAGGTATTTCAATTCTTTTAGAATTTTCTCTTAGTTTGCGTGAAGGTTTTTGAGTCAGTTTTTTCGATTAGCTTTATGACTGAATTCCATTGCTTCCCGTCTGCCGTCGTGTGGTTCAAATCTTTTTTCTTTTTTTTAGAAACAATTTTATTTTAAGTCGTCATTTGTCGATTTGTAGAAAGTGTTAACCTCAGAGACGGGTCGCTCGGAGATCGGGTCGTGGCTCCGCCACTAACCCAAATAAAAAACCTCAATATTTAGGTCGAAACAAACAAAAGATGATCAAAATGGAAACCCTTTCCTCTTAAAGGTCCTTCGAGACATTGTCCAAGGACATATCGGTCTATGCTAATAAAAGTCAGCAGACATAAACTTTGTTGACTTGAGTTCCCTTACTGCCTACAATATCGAACCGACAGGGTAATTCTTATTCAAATATGACTAGACTTGGCGTCTAGAAGGCTCTTATACGATTGTTATTTTTAATAATGTTTTGTTTGTACTTGTTAGTTGTTTCCTTTGGATTTTCTTATATGAATCTTGATTTTAGAAGGTGGAAACGTGACAATGTTCCAGTATTATGAGCAAAATTAGTTAGTAGCTTCGAAGCTAGGCTTGTTATATGGATGCTAGATAAAAGGTAGAATACATAGATATACCTGAATAACTTTTAACCGACTTCAAAAATGATGAGGTTCTCAATTCGTAGCGAATAATTTTTATCACTACATAGTATAAAATGAAATCACCTTTCGCCGTCCCTATGTATCCCTATGTATGTGTCCCTTTGTATGCTTAGATCTTTAAAACTACGCAACGGATTTTGATGCGGTTTTGTTTAATAGATAGAGTGATTCAAGAGGAAGGTTTATATGTATAATACATGCATAATATAGCCGTGTGAAGCCGGAGCAGGTCGCTAGTTAATAATAATTTATAAGTATGTTTACCGATTACTTAAAGACGGCTCAACCGATTAAGATGATTCTTTTTGTGTTACAAACCTCTGATGTTTCCCGAAGGGGTGGTCCCATTATATGTTTTCTAAAGAACAAAGATTTTTTCTTCTTTAAAACTATCAGACCGATTTTGAGGAAACTTTGTTTTGAAGATACATTGGTTCATTGAGAGTAGCATACGCTACTAACCCCGATATTCCCACAGGATCAGGAGTTACACGGGTGAATCTGCAGAGCGCTACGCTACTAAATATAAAAGCACCCAGACCACATGAGTAGAGAAGGACTCCTACTCATATGCCCGACTAGTTACAAAATTTCCGTTGATCATACAAATATTGATTCCACGGGTGTGTCTCCTAATGGTGGAGTCAAACAACTTAACATTTATTACGTTTTATTAGTATGGATATCGTAGACTGGAAGACTCTGGCAAGATTCCAATATTGTAGGAACACTGTCTATGTGGTTTTGGGACGTCTTTTGATCTCCTTCAAGTTGTTGATATGTATAAATACACCTGAAGAAAACTACATACGTTAACTCCTTGTAACGGCACTCGATTTAACGACATACTCCCTAAAGCGTCGAAATCGTTTGGTTTGGTTGGTTTAGCTTGTTTCCCACTCTCAATAACCTAGACCGTAATAAACTCGACTGTTGGCATCATACATGCTGAGAGCTTCTTTCTAAGAAATTCTTTCTTTTTTCACAAATTGGGATTGCTTGCACGTGTAGACTGTTGTTATTAGTAATAATGTTATCTTATTAAATATTGTTATAATATTGTTAATAATGTTATCTCTATTAAATATGTTAATAACGTTCTTCTCTCCGTTTAACGACAACTCTCTATAACGTAAAAATATTCACAGTCCCTTGAGTGTCGTTATGTAGAATTTACACTGTAATTTGACTTACACTTTTATTTATAAGGTACTTACATGCGGGTAGGGTAATAGGGCCACTAAAAGATTTTTTAAAAACCTTTATATTAGTGACAGAATAACAGGAAAAAAACAAATTAATTGTTTTTTCAGATTGACAACAAAGCAAATATTTGACCTGTTTTTAAGTAATTTTTCCCTATTTTTACGAAACAATTAGTTTTTCACAGATAGAGCTTATTTACCCGTAGGTACGGCAAGTAGAACCTACGTACTTTTATCGACTTTTGATTAAAACCATGGCATATCGTTTTAAAGGTTTTCCGTTCCAACTTCTACTTCAGATAGTTTTTTTAATTAGGATGTTATCTAATTATTAGCTTTTTAATTTATTATGAATTAGTCAATTACTTACTTATTTCTTTTATTTATTATTCTAGTCCCCTTTTTTAAATTTGCTTCCAAGTAGGTACAGATTTTTGTCCTTTCTTCCTATAGTATAAGTAATTTTTTAATTAATAAATTTAAAAAACGTGTGGCACTCGAGGACTGCCGCGGTAAAGCTATTGCATAAAAATGTTTCTTGAAGCAAGAAGTAATCCCTCTTCCTATAGTTCCTTTAAACGCTCGAGAATAATTTCTTGTCTTAGTAAATGTTCTTATAAAATAATAATAATTAAAAAAATAAAAAAAGTCGTCCGACATTTGTCGTCCGCCATTTGTCGTCCGACATTTGTCGTCCGTCAATAGTCGTCCGTTAATAATCGTCCGTCATTTGTCGGGGGTGTTAGGTGTTTTCGTTACGGAATTTCTTGATTCGCCCCCCAAGGCCCGCGATAAAATCTATGCAATAGCTTAATAAATATACTCTACTGGACTTATAATTTAGTAGATATTTAACGTGTTTTAGCGTTTTTGTTTGAATGGCTTTATTTAAACCCACACTATAAACACTCAAGTTTGTATGTCAATGTCTAATGCCATGTTTTTACAGGTGTTCTTTGATATTTACTTTTTGGTAAAGGTGACTTTAAAATAAGGTGAACGGTCACATTCTTCATCTTCAATGGAAAATATTGGAAACAAAAATAAGGTTGTTTTATTGACGTATTCTTATAAAAATTTAGAAAAACAAGTTTTTCTGTGTGTAGTTGTGTGAGAAAACCCCTGAAATTTGAAGGACAAAACTTACGTATTTGTAAAAATAAATATATAAAAAAATGAATAAATTTATTTGTATTTATATTTGTATTTTGTATTTGTAGGACATAGCCCAAAAGATAATTTATCACTTTAAGTTCGGGGAAATCCCCCTAATTTTCCGAAGAAATGAATTTTCAAGATAACAATATGGTAATACCAATTTGGGCGGCAGGTCCTTAGAAACCGATAGACAGCCGAACAACTGAGTGCTTCCATACCATAGGGTCCCGTTTTTCCTCTTGAGGACGAAACCCCAAACATGGTATGATCTTATTGAAAACTCTGGATAAATTAGGGCAAATTTTCCTTAACATTTTTATTTTATTTTTATTTTTTGGTAAGGGCTGGGGGTACCAATCAACATAGGTACGTGTCTCTAAGAGAAATCACAAAGTATTTATTTACATTACACACAGTATAGAAAATTTTGTATAATTTGTTAAAATTCTAATTTAAATACCTACTGTCTGCTGGAAAATTTATCGGTTATTTATCTTTAAATAAATTAGAAATCCCAGACTAAATATTATGGCATTAATTAATTAAATTAAATGCATAGATTTAGAAGGCTTTTATTCGAAGGTAGGCTAGACACTAGACAGGCCTAGTTAGTTTATTCGAAGGTAGGCTAGACACTAGACAGGCCTAGTTAGTTTATTCGAAGGTAGGCTAGACACTAGACAGGCCTAGTTAGTTTATTCGAAGGTAGGCTAGACACTAGACAGGCCTAGTTAGTTTATTCGAAGGTAGGCTAGACACTAGACAGGCCTAGTTAGTTTAAATGACTTTATTTTTTTAAGGTCTTGAATATATAAATCAGTGACATTAATTTAATATTAATAAGGTCAGAATTTGTGTTTGTTGTTTCTGTATGCTAAAACAGTTTGCGAAATATTTATTAGTTTTGAAGCCTTAAGTTTAAAGATATTTTAAAGCACGTTTTACAAAATATTTTTTAGGAAAAAAAAAATGTTCGGTGGCGCTTTACTTCGACATAATAATATTTTTATAGTGCAGACAGGGATAATCGCCGGTTTAGTATCCACATCATACTTTTTGTTTTTGGTCTTTCGCGTTTTTGGTCTTATGCGTCGAAACCACTGATATTTAATTTGTTATTATAAAGGACCTCTGCGTGTTGGCTTCGGCTTAATGCACGCCTGCCCGGGACTTCGTATCCCCGTGATATGGGATATATTATGTACTAGCTGCACCCAATCCCGTGGGAATATCTTACTACTTAATAGGCTACTTTTTATAATGGCTATTTTTTATAATTATAGGCTACTTTGTATAATAAAAATAAAAATATATAAATCCTCGATAAATGGACTAACCAACACAAAAAGTATTTTTCAATTCAAACCAGTAGTTCCTGAGATTAGCGCGTTCAAAAAAACAAACAAACTCTCCAGATTTATAATATTAGTATAGATAAAGTAAGTACTTTTCTATAAATATCAAATTTAAAGTCCTGACTGTCTGATCAACGTACAGCTCGAACTAATTAACGAATCACCCAGTTGGCACAATGGTCACCGTGCCGGACTTCCAAACACAGGGTTGCGGGTTCGATTCCCGCCTCAGACATGTATTTATGCTTAGATATTTGTCTCTGGTCTGGTTGTTTCTATGTACTATAAATATTTATTTACAAAAGAAAAATATATAAGTAGTATATCCGTTGTCTAGCACCCATAACACAAGTCTAGTTACTTAGCTTGGGGCTTGATTGCGATGTGTGTAATGTCCTGCAAATACATATGTATATTATATATATGTATGTAATCTAGCTGAAAAAGCATACAGATAGGTAGCTGTCACGACGAAGCCTCTACGAAAGAAAAATTCTGGTCCGACGCGAACGAAGTCGCAGATAAAAGCTAGTTTCATCAACGGATTAACCACATTTTTTTCATAGGAAACCATAATCCGATTGTATGTACAGTATGACGTGATCGATAGCTTACGTCACTCCCATGAAATCAACGTTAATATGGTCCCCAGTTTGTCTACGCTCTGACGTTAGTTTGCACGGTAACGTAGCCCGATTTACCTAGTGATGTTGTAGGCGGATTATGTCGGCACATGGAGATTTGTATCTTAGATAAATAATGGTTACCTAAACTTAGGCCCGTATTAATAAATCGCTCTCAATATCGATCTTGAGTGCGTATCAATCGAGTGAGTCTTGAGATGTGGTCACTATCTTAAGTTAGGCGTTAATTAATAGATAAAACTCAGGCTGATATCGCTCTTGAGATTTGAGACTGATCTTGAGAGCGACCTTGAATGACAGTAACGCTTTGTTCTTACCTTGAATGATATGTTCTTACCCTATGGTAGGTAGTGTCGTCATATTTTGCTGTCAACTTGTTTTAATGTGAAAATATTTTACTAAATGTAACATTTGTACTCAGATTTGTATGACCTGCAATCAGACTTGAGTTCACGAAACTACATCTTGAGACATATCTTGAGAGCTGAGTTTGATTTATTAATACAGTATGACTCAAGTGATACGTCGCTCTTTAATCGCGTCTTAAGATAGGTTTATTAATCAGCGCAACAACTCAAGAGCAAACTCAAGATTGAAATCGATATTGAGTTCGGTTTATTAATACGGACTAGCCTGTCAACATGGTGATTTTATTTATCACGTAATCATTACTACATAGTTGAATCCGATAAAGATGAAAGTGAAGAAGAAGTGTGCGCGGCTCAGCACGGCGGCGGGTAGCGCGCCTCGCTCGAGACTGCTGCGTTTTTAAACAGAACGTAGCCTCACACAGCGCAGCACAGCATGGTTTGTTTGTATCCTTATTAAAATATAAGACGAGCGAGTTGACCAAACCTAGCACAGCGCAGTACAGCGCAGCATAGCTCGATGTTGATTTGTCATATTAGGGTGATTTGCGAGAGATTGGACTTATTCATCTAAACTTAGCCTGGCAACATTATGTGTACCTTGCAAGAGATTGGGCTTATTACCATTATCCAAATCTGGTGTTCTCAAAACATAATCTAATTCCCAAGATCTTCAAAATGTTAAAATACTAACGTTAGCAAAAAAACTTGTTTTCAATTATTTTGTGATAAAATATTATGTTTTCGTTATATAATTGTTATTTAGTATAATTATAGTTACTTGTTCATTTATAATATTCATTAAATTTTGAATTTTATTGAGCTAAATGCAGATTGATATTATACAATCAGTTCGACACTTTGACAGTGCGTATTTATGTTTTGTCTTGACCTATTTTATGTAGTTTTCCCTATTTTTATGAAATAAGTATTTAGTTTTTAAAATTAAGGTGCCAGTACCCCAGCGGGTAAAGGTGCCAGGAGTTTTTTTTTTTTTTTTTAATAAAATAAAACTCCTGGCACCTTAACCCGCTGGCAATAAATAAATAAAAAAAGTGGCTGTGACATACGGCAGACAGACAGACATGACGAATCTATAAGGGTTCCGTTTTTTGCCATTTGGCTACGGAACCCTAACAATCAAAAAAGTACAAAATATGTCAGTAGTAGTACCTAACTGGTAACTAATAGATTGGTTATTTCGACCATTAATGGTTGCTAAGTACCTACCTAAATCTAATTTATTATCCAGACTTGGCCCACGCTTATTCTGACGCGATACTTATCGTGCCAATCAGACAACAATACAATTATTTGTGTTACCAAGTCTTTTCAATTGTTAAATACTAGGTGTACTTACGTAGTTTATTTGTTATAGCATTATATATTAATTCACAGCTAAGTAAGTACAAATATATTCGTTTAAAACTAGTTTGTGAGGTGTTAATTGTTATTTGATCGACAGTGTTACTATTGACTCCACGGTATCGTTTTCAGAACGATTCGAACGACTGCGTCATTGATCATCAATTTTGCGCGTGCAAATTGCCATCGTAACCCTTTCAAACAGTTTTTAAAACGTAAACTTTTAAACTCACACGATTTTTATTTGTAGAATTATTTTCTCGGGGGTTAATCGTGTATTTTTTTTGAAGTGAAAACTTCTTATGGCGCGTTGTGTACTTTTGTGGGTAAGCATTTTCAGCCGTTCTCGCGACAGACGACAGATTTTCTCGCGACAGATGAGATTTTACACAGATATACAGTTTTTTAATTTGGCTGTGAGTGTATTAAGACGTACATATGGTATTTTTTAACGGACGACTATTGACGGACGACAAATAAATGTCGGACGACTATTTGTCGGACGACTATTGACGGACGACAAATGTCGGACGACTATTTTTTTTTTCATCTAAAACTCTTTTTGCGTATGTTCTCGCGACAGATGAGATTTTACACAGATATACAGTTTTCACTTCTGCCTGCACTCCCGGAGTGCGCTGTTTTTTTTTATTTCTCTTACCTCGACGTTTTGACTATGTGACAATAGTCATGGTCGTGAGAAGACTAAACAATATAAAAGAGAGAAAATAAAAAATATAAATCTGACGGGAAAATAATAACTAGGTATGAGAAGATGGTTACAAATTCGCTTAAAAGAAAGCCCCCAACCTAATCTATGTAAAAATGAATAATGGAGTTAAGTAGTGCATTAGAATAGAATAGAAAAAAATATATTTTAGTATACACTGTACCCCTTTGAAATAATTTGATAAGAAAAAAAATATTTAAGTACCAGTTTGTTAGTTTGTTTGAATGCGTTAATCTCCGAAATTACCGAACTAGTTTTCGCCATTGAGTAGGTAAATGCAACTTTTTTAGGACACTATGTTGTGTTATTTATAACCTAAAATCTAATCAGACAATACGTATTACGTGCTAGCGCCTTTAAACTGCGTCTTCTCAACTGAATTACCTTTATAACTTGGTTCAAGATTGGTTGCGGAAATGAAATGTCGACAATGCGCTCCATTATTCAATTTTTCCATTATATATTGTAGGTAAAACATTATAGGGTTGACAAATATCGTTTTTTTTTTACTTTTACCCCCTTATTCCAAAACGAGTTTTAAGGATAGTCCGAGATGTGGATTTAAACCTTAGATTTAGACACAGATTTACTCGTGAACTATATAGTCTAAACACTATCCCTATAGATTATAAAGGGAACTATAGTCTAAACACTATCCTTAGAGATTATATAGGGATAATGTTTAGACAATAGTTCACGAGTAAATCTGTATCTAAATCTAAGGTTTAAATCTACATCTCGGACTATCCTTAAACCTCGTTTTGGAATAATGGGGTTAGTGGCTTAATCTCACCTGGCTATAAGTTTTTAGATCAAAATAGTCCAATTCAATACCCTATTCATCGGCAACCGGGGGAGTGATCAATGTCTATTTTCTGATCTTCTTCTCTCTTCTTAAACTCATTTTTGACGCGATAGTGATCATTTTTTTAATTTTATAATTCTTATTTTTTTCCGTTTTTCCAACACCATGGTCGGTGCAACCCGATCAGAAAGTACTGCTCAATATTTTCAAGAACATTTAGGTAAGTACTCAAAACAAGAAAATATACTCTAGCGTCCAACATTACAGGGAGAGGATTATTTCTTGCCTTTTTTTCTGTATACTTTGGTATAATAATGTAGATGTACCTATCTTACTATCACTACATAGTATAAAACAAAGTCGCTTTTTCTGTCCCTATTTCCCTTTGTACGCTTAGATCTTTAAAACTACGCAACGGATTTTGATGCGGTTTTTTTAATAAATAGAGTGATTCAAGAGGAAGGTTTATATGTATAATACATGCATAATATAGCCGTGCGAAGCCGGAGCGGGTCGCTAGTAATATTATAAAGCTGAAGAGTTTGTTTGTTTGAACGCATTAATCTCAGAAAGTACTGGTTCGAATGGAAATAAATATGTTGGATAGTCCATTTATCGAGGTAGGCTATAGGCTACTTTTCATTTTGATATTCCCACGAGATCGGACCTACGCGGGTGAAACCGCGGAGTGCAGCTAGTAGATAATAATTGACATAGATACATTGTAATAATTTAACCCTGATAAAAATTATATATAGTTGTGTGTTATAAAGATATATCTAATACGACAATCATATTTTGGTGGTTACATGGACGAAATAATATATACCTACTAGGTGGTTCCCACGTTCATTGCGATATGACATTATTTTAGTTCAATCTTTTACTTAGGCAATCATGTGAGGTTTTGTAATGTGCGTTCTAAAACTCAAGATGAAATGAATGACCATGCTTTGTAGAATACTTAATCTAGACAAATGCAAGTATTCGAAAGTTCATTGTTCATTTTACGACTAGAAAACGTATCTGCCTTTATTGTGTTTTACAAAGATAAACTCAAGCTCAAACTCAATTTTTTTTATTCAATAGGTGTCATGCAGTTCATTACATCACTTAGAAGCATCTTAATAATCAAACTTATAACACCCCGTCGTTTTTGCGTCGGGGGTTAAAAAGATAGACTACCAAATTCAATTTTTATTTCAGTTTTTCGGAAAAATTACGGCTTAACCCACTAACTCTGCGAATTTTTGTTACTTTGGACTCCGTAAGTAGTCTAATTAAAATCATCCATACATTGATTCCCAGACGCTCCAACAACTTTTTAATTTTAAAAATTAATAATAAACGACTATTTGGTTCCTATTATACTGAAAGAATTTGTGTTAATACGAGAATGAGTGAAAGCAATTGACCAATTTACAAATCGAAACCGAATAGAACGAGTTTTAATTGATCCGAAATACCCGCAACAGCACTAAGTAATTAGACATGGTACTTCTTCAAAACCTTTAGATGACATTTTCAAAATTACTAGGAAAGCGTGCTACATTGTAGACCGCGTCTTCATCTACCATCAGGTAGGTATGATAGTGGTCAAACTATCAAGTGTAAAAAAGTAAAAATAACTATCGCCGAAAAGCAAACACTTTCGCAATAACCTTTAGCACTCCAACAACTACGTATATATCATGGAACTGAGAACGTCATCGAAGTAAGTTGCTAAGAAAAATGTCTTAGCAACAAACAACGGGTCAGACAAAACGGTGTGATAGTGTCAATTGACATACATTATGTTAGCAATCATACGTGTGTTATTGTGTAACTTACTATAAAACTGAAAGGTGCCGAAAACACGACATTTAAAGTGTATATATCATTTACCTACCCAAATTTTAAAGTACTACGTAGAAAAAATATTACAACGTTCATAGGATTTTTATTTTTAACTAAGTACTATGGCACTACCACAGAATATGGCACTACAAAAGTTATCATGGTTTTTATTTTTATTTTTTCTCGTGAAAATGAAGGTTGAAACAGCATTCAAATATTAACCTCCACACAATTTAATGGGACCACCCTTTCAAAAAAAAAAAAAAAAAAATCATATAAACAACGAAGTAATGCCCGAACAACCATAGATAAAGAAATTATACCTATCCTTTCCTAAAGTCTGTTTAAAATAAAAAAATAACATGGAAAATATCTTTTTAAATTACTTTACCTATTAGAACTTTTGTATGTGTTTGTACCTAAAACTACAAAAGCTCTTGCCATCTTATCAAAATCACGAATTCTATTATTCCGAAGGACTCAGCCCTGCTATCATTTATATCCTGAGCTATTCTGGTATCGACAATGACCCAACAATTTACAGCGAGGGTGTGACAATGTATCTGATTTACGATCATATTTACAGCTATTTATAGCTACAGGACTAGAATTAACTATCGCAAAATCCATCCTGACTTTGGTCAGGGTCAAAATGCTGCGTTTTAGAATACACTTAGTAAAAGATCTATGAAATTAGAAATAACAAAATCTTTAAACAAAAAATAGGACGAAGTTTTTGAACTATTTTCTAATTTAGGGTGCCACAAGGGTCGATTTTAGGACCTTTTCTGTTCCTGATTTATTGATAAGATTTTATATATTATTTAATACTAATGATATAGTAATAAGAACAATGTTGATACTTATATTTGATTAAAAAGTTAAAAAAGTAGGTATTCTATTCACAAGCCTAGTCGCTAAACTTGGACATAACACAAGCTAAATAAATAAATTTAGGACAGGACATTTCCTGGAATATGTATTTATTTACAGAAAGAAAGAAAATACCTACAGGATTTTTTAGAGAGCAACAAGACATATTATACCTACAAAAAACAAAAAAAATAACTGTAGGTAAAATTAAAAGCAAAAAAAACCATAATAACACAAGTGAGAAACAAAAACGAAAGAATAGATATGTAAAGAAAGTAAGCTTATTTAATTATGAAGTGAAAGTTTGTGGAATTGAATAATTAACTTAGTTAAGTACTTTAGCTTGTACTTAGTTGAGTACCACTTGAGTATGTTATCGTATTCGACCACCTTGGCCACTTACTTTGATATTTAGGTAACTAGGCCATGTACAGTTGGCAACAAAGTCAAATTTCTGTATTCATTTGGAACTAGATACACCCCGCGGTTTCACCCGCGTACTATTGTTTATTTTGTAATTTCGCGTTTGCTGGGTCGCGTTCGCGTCGTCACGGGTGGCCGGGGTTTTCTCGAGCGGCTGCAGTTTTTCGTTAATTACTCGGGCTCTACTGATTGGATTTCGGTGTAAAGTATACGACTACCTTCCTCGAAAACAGAGCTACTTATCTAATAGAGATTGGTTTAGCCGTTTTAATTGTATAAGTAACAAACAAACATACAGACATACATGTTTACATGTCACAAATTTAAAAAACTACTTATATATTTCTTTCTACTACTTCTTCTAAGTCTCTTAAACTGGTTTTTTTTATTATTTTTTTTCCAAGTACATACTTTTTGTCCTCTCTTCCTGTGTTCCTGTGTTTCTTCTTTATATAAGTATAGTATAGATTATTGTACAAATGTCAAATCAATTATAATTACTAAAAATTATAAACGTATTAACAAAGTTCGTAATGTTAATAAATATCCGTAAGACAAAAGGTTAGATGTTTGAAATGTCAGGTGTCGGGTTATTCTGTTATTTAACAAGTTTGTTTTTTTATTGCATTTTTATTGCGATAGATGTTGCAAGGAAGGTGGTAAACAAGTTACCTATTTGTTAGATAAATACACCGGAGTTACGCCCGAATATAAGGGGCTACTTATCATAAGTTGCGATTAAATTTACATTTAAGTGTATGCTTCAATATAGGATAGGGGCTTCTTAAATATTAAGGGGACCTTTAAATATTTGAGATTCGTTTAAGTATTCAGGCATTAGGAACTCAAGTTTAAAGAGGGTTAGGTTTGGAATGAAAATAATTATTTTGTTACTATTCCTAACCTAACCCGCTACCACGTTACGTTTTTGGGTCAGATTAGGAATAATTCGAAAAAAACTACTTAGTTCGGTTGACCGAACTACTGTAATTTTTTTTAGTGTTAATGGACAAAAACAAAAGACAATAAAAAAAACTAAAGACAACTGGTAAGTAAAAAGTATTTTTTTATTCTCAATGAAAAATAAAAGGAATCAGCTGATTCTCATTAATTATCACTCGCGCAACTCACGCTATCATCATCATGTAACATTCAATTGGTTTTTTAACCGACTTCAAAAAAGGAGGAGGTTCTCAATTCGTCTGTATGTTTTTTTTTTGTGTGTATGTTACGCGATTATTCGAAGACGGCTCAACCGATTGAGATGATTCTTTTTATGTTCGAAAAGTGATACCTCAGGGGTGGTCCCATAAAAATTTGGTGAGGATCTGATGAGAATCTTCGGAGTGATGAACAGAATTGCACCTCGAGAGTGCAGCAAATTGCTCAGTTTTCGATTTCCACCAGTACCTAGATTTGGCCCATAAACGAATAGTTACCGATAAATGGAATATCTGAAACCACCTTCTCATCAGAAAACTCTTCAATCGGTTACGATTACAGGTTACAATTTGAATAAAATATTCGCTTTTGCCTCGCCGGACTGGGATTGAATGAATTTTGATAGAAATCCCTATCCTAAATGAAGATCTGATGAGGATCTTAGGAGTGATGAACAGATCTGCACAGTGAGATTCAACAAATTGCTCAGTTTTCCATTTCCACTAATAGAAGTGGCCCATACACAAACAGGTACCGATGAATGGATCATCTGAAAACACCTTCTTATCACCAAACTCTTCAATGGGTTACGATTAGGTATACAGGTTGCAATTTGAAGAAACAGTCGCTTTCGCCTCATGGAGTAGAATTTTCGGTGACAGTGGCACTAAAAATGGTTAAATAAAAAAAAAAATTAAAATTAAAAAAACCGACTTCAAAAAAACCTAAAACAAAAACTAAAAAAACCTGAAAAGAAAAACCAAAAAGTGAAAAATAATCCATTTCGGGTCACTAAGACAGCACATAACTTAAACATAAGTAAGTACTTACTTGGAAGTCGGACTGGGCGACACCATGTTTTCTTTATACCTCTCAACATTCAATCTAACCCAGTCCGACTTCCAAGTAAGTACTTACTTATGTTTAAGTTATGTGCTGTCTTAGTGACCCGAAATGGATTATTTTTCACTTTTTGGTTTTTGACGTGACAACGTTTTATAAATTGGTTTGCCGGGTAACACTTCAAGAAACTGCGTTACGCTCCGCTGACGTTATGCGCTCACAATGAGAGCGAGTGAGAGGCACGCGTCCCTTCCACTCGGGCATGGTTAGCCCGCCTAAGAGCGAGAGAGACAGACATAAAAAGTGAAAGGCACGCGTCCCTTCCACTCGAGCACAGTTGTTGTCACGTAAAACTTTCGCCCGTATACCGACTTTACAGGCAACCAGTTTTTCTTTTCAGGTTTTTTTAGTTTTTGTTTCAGGTTTTTTTGAAGTCGGTTTTTTAAATTTTAATTTATTTTTTTTGTTATTAACCGACTTTAACGAACATCCAAAAAAAAAATAATACATACAACCGAATTGCCTTCTTTTTTTGAAGTCGGTTAAAACAAAAGGAGGAGGATCTCAATTAGTCACGTAATATATATTTTTATGTACTTTCACCAAAAGTTTAGGCCCAATGTAGAGTTCTAATAAAATTACTTTAAAACTCAGACCAAAAACAATTATCTGTACAGTATTTGTTTAAGATGAGAATCGAACCCGCAGCCTTATGCTTCCCAAGCGGGAGTTCACCCGCTACGCTAAAGAGGCTGTCAAAATAAAATAATCTTTAAAAGGTAACAATAACAACAAACAACATAGAAATAGACAGATCCATGTCATTGCGTGAGTCAGCATGCAAAGGTTAACTTTACGTAATATTTTAATGAAAACAAGATATTCAACATTGCACTAAAATAGAGATAACATCTGAAACTAAACCAGAAGGAATGGAAATGTAATTATAAGCTTTTAATTCTATACACACTTGAATATAATTTCTGTTATAATAATAAATAATAATAATAAATAGTTTATTTCATTACCAAAAAGTTTTTTGATATTGAGGTTGGGACTACCTTTTAGGTATAAAAATACCTGTGCCAGGTAGACCCGCTCTTCTTTAATAACATTGCTAAATAAACCAAGTGAAATTACAATAGAATAGTGCTAAATAAAAAATAAAAAATAAACTAATTCCTAATACATCGCAAACATCATTCAACAAAATAAAAAACAATGAAAATAATTAGGGTAGTTTTGTTTAACAATAAAATTGCAAAGTGCAGTTAAAGGTACAAGTCGGCCGATCGGCAGGCCGGCGAAACAAGTTTAGAAATGGTGTATGGTCCAATGTTATGGGTGTCTCTATTCTTAGTATAAGTGTGTTTTACTGTTGGTGTACCTAATGAACAAAATGCAGTCTGTCAATTTCTGTCTGCGTTATGCCGAAATGTAATTTAAACTAATGCGTTTAGACTAAGTGTACCGAAATTTGAACTTGTTATCTTTTAAACGCAAAATGAAACTTAATTCGTAAAATAAACTTATTTGAACATAGCCAAAATTTCACGGTAAGCTAAAAGTGGCAGAAGATCGCATGGTTAAACTTCGTCACGGGGCAATTTTTCTTGGTGAACATTTCTAGGAATTTACCATTATTTGTTGTCTTCGATTTACAACAAATAATAGTGAATTCCTAGAAATATTGTTCAAGACACACTTCCTAACATAGTTGTAAGGACAATTCAATGTGATCTCATGCGAATGATTCTAACTAAATATTTTTTCTACTGTTGACCTTTCGCAGTCTAATCAAGATCAAACTTTTGATACGGAAAGAGTTCAATCAGGTGTTCTCTCTACTGGGTTAAAATTTAAATCTTTTCTAAAGCAACACTACGATAGTAACTTACAAAAAACATCTTTAATGGCGCTAGTGTCTACGTAAGTACTTAGTAAAATTGTAGTTCCGGAAAATTCCGTATGAAAAGTTATGTTGGTAGTTTCAATTGATGGACAAATCTGTTTGACGAAGAGTTAGTAATGAGGTCATACAGAATTTGTAAGGTTTTTCCTAATTGTTTCTCTATTTGATTCGTCATTGATTCTATTTATAATCGATTGATTGTGTAATAATTACGTGGTTTTTAAAATACTTAGTTTAAACATTGTTAGAATCTAGTCACAATTTGTCGAATTTGTATTTTTACAAATTTGATTAACGTATAAGTACGAAACACCTATTAGGTAATTAATTCACGAAAACCTGATCTTTTAAATATAATAAATATTAGATTTTTCCCATTTATATAACATATTAGATAGATCCCTTATTTCATAAGGTTAAAAGTGACAGTTTTCCGAATTTGAATAGTTGACATTTCTTGACTGCGAGGACCACAGAACGTGACAGAACTATAATATTAAAGGACTTTGGCATGATAGACCAAGATACCGCATTCCACCAGACCTTCCTGATTTTATAAAAGCTGCGAGAACTATGCCTCCAACACAGTTATGAACAATGTGCAATTATGAAGTTCAGACCATAGTGGCTTAGAGAGTTATCAGGTAGCAAAGCCAAGAAACGATTCTGTTAATCTTCCAAAAAACAGAATTGACTATATTTTTGTACTAAACGATAATGTTACTAATAGCGGTTACCCAAACATTCTCATTTGATTTAAGAACTATATAATCAGCAAAACACAAAAATTTCATGCTCCCCGATGGGGTTTGAAGCCACGACTCCCGCTAAACCGTAGATATGCTATGACCAATTGAGCTACGGTAACCTATATTTCGCCACTTTGTGGTTCAACGGACCAAGACGTGAACCAAAAAAATAAATTAAAATTTAAAAAAACCGACTTCAAAAAAACCTGAAAACAAAAATTAAAAAACCTGAAAAGAAAAACAAAAAAGTGAAAAATAATCCATTTCGGGTCACTAAGACAGCTGATAACTTAAACATAAGTACTTACTTGGAAGTCGGACTGGGTTACATTGAATGTTGAGAGGTATAAAGAAAACATGGTGTCACCCAGTCCGACTTCCAAGTAAGTACTTATGTTTAAGTTATCAGCTGTCTTAGTGACCCGAAATGGATTATTTTTCACTTTTTTGTTTTTCTTTTCAGGTTTTTTAATTTTTGTTTTCAGGTTTTTTTGAAGTCGGTTTTTTTAAATTTTAATTTATTTTTTATTTAACCATTTTTAGTGCCACTGTCACTGAAAATTCTACTCCATGAGGCGAAAGCGACTGTTTCTTCAAATTGCAACCTGTACCTAATCGTAACCCATTGAAGAGCTTGGTGATAAGAAGGTGTTTTCAGATGCTCCATTCATCGGTACCTATTTGTGTATGGGCCACTTCTATTAGTGGAAATGGAAAACTGAGCAATTTGTTGAATCTCGCTGTGCAGATCTGTTTATCACTCCGGAGATCCTCATCAGATCTTCATTTAGGATAGGGCTCTCTATCAAAATTCATTCAAACCCAGTCCGGCGAGGCAAAAGCGAATATTTTATTCAAATTGTAACCTGTAATCGTAACCGATTGAAGAGTTTTCTGATGAGAAGGTAGTTTCAGATATTCCATTTATCGGGAACTATTCGTTTATGGGCCAATTGTACTGGTTAAAATTGAAAACTGAGCAATTTGCTGCACTCTCGAGGTGCCATTCTGTTCATCACTTCGAAGATCCTCATCAGAACTTCATTTAAGATAGGGTTCTCTATCAACATTCATTCAAACCCAGTCCGGTGACTAAATTCGACTAAATTCTTTAAATTGTAACCTGTAATCGTAACTGATAAAAGAGTTTTCTGATGAGAAGGTGGTTTCAGATATTCCATTTATCGGTAACTATTCGTTTATGGGCCAATTGTACTGGTGGAAATCGAAAACTGAGCAATTTGCTGCACTCTCGAGGTGCAATTCTGTTCATCACTCCGAAGATTCTCATCAGATCCTCACCAAAATTTTATGGGACCACTCCTGAGGTGTCACCTTTCGAACACAAAAAGAATCATCTCAATCGGTTGAGCCGTTTTTGAATGATCGCGTAACATACACACAAAAAAAAAAAAAAACAACAACATACAGACGAATTGAGAACCTCCTCCTTTTTTGAAGTCGGTTAAAAAAAAGACAAACAATATTTGTCGAGAAAATCACTGAAACAAGTCCAAGGCGAGTGCTATCAAAAATATTTTGACAGGAACTTGGCAGATTACCTGTGCCAACTTATCTTTGCAGTTGACAGTTGAATTAATAAGCGTTATGTCAATGGAGTAAGGTCGTTTTCTACGCATTGTTTTGGTCGGTTAACTGTTTGTTTAACGTTGTATTCTTTTGTTTACAAGTTCGCCATGTGACTGGTGGAGTTTTGCTAACTGCGAATGAGGTAGTGATTGGTAATTACTTATTCGCGGTTACAGTTGGGTAGTTTTGCTGAAAACCTTGAATTAAATTAGGTAACGATGTAAATACTACGCAGTGCTTTTGCTTATTAAATTGAAGCTCGCAAAAACTCCGCGGCAAGGTTTAGACCGTCACGGTTTAAGCGATATATACCTAAAGAATTTTATATAATAAAAGGTGAGCGTATGACCACTATTTATTACCACTATTCACTTTTTATTTTATTTTTGGTATTAATTTAAATAATTGTGACTTTTTATTTTATTTTTGGATTTCATTGCATATTTATATGAATGAATTACATACTTACATCTTTTTCTATTTAATTTAATTTAATGAATTTTTAATATTGACGTTGTTAATTTTGATTTGAATTGTTAATTTTTATTACTACATTTATTAATTTTTATATGTTTTGAAGTTTTTGACGTGACTGTAAGAAGATATTTATTTTTAAACATTTAATCTTTATTATTTTCATTATTTTTAATTTGATTGTTATTATGGATTTTAATATCTGAAAAATAAATGTATTGATTGATTGATTGACTATCTCACAAGATGGTGTGACAATACGGTCTAAGATATAGCACGTCTTCCTAGAAGATACCTATACGCTCGAGACTCAAAGACCCCTAAATAAACGGGGCTCTTCGAGAGACACAAGTGAAAAATTCAAAAATTTATCTTCACCATTCTTCACTAATGCTCTAGCGCTAAAATGGTGAAAATCAAATGGAAGCATTAAATTGATGACAATCACCTGCTGAACGTACTCGGACTATGGATGTCAGTTTATAGATGGATACTCAATCTCTTACAATTTAGTAATCTTCTTGGTCTGTTTAACTTTGGTTTAATTATTTCCTGATAAGCTTGCGTCATTCATTAGTTAACTGTATTGCAAGGAAATGTTTATTTTGTTGACCGTGGTTAGTGCCAGACGACGCGACACTTTTGGCAAGATAATTTATATGTTAATTTAGTTTTAAACGTCTATATTTATTTCGCAAAAGTTATTCACAATAATAGCTATCACTAATGCAAAAGTTATGAATATTAAAAATCTGAATAAGTTACCTTAGGTAGGGTGGCCAAGAAGCTGACTGCATGCATGCCGACCCGTTGGCCAAAGTAGCAGCCAGCCCTTTGGTCACCTGAAGCGAATACTAATAACTTTGCAATAGGTACATAGTTAATTTAATTGATTTCAATACTGAATTGTAAAGTGTCTACGACAACCACGGTAAGAAGCAAGCTCTATCAGTGTCCTCTTCTGGTCCTGTGTTGTACCTACAAATAAAGTTATTTATCTATCTATAGAATGCTTTTTCCTGACTGATGTGTTTTTTTGATGTGAAACATCTATAGCCGCACGTAAAACCGATTTCTGCCGTGGCGACGCACAGTGGGTCGAAACTGCAAATGATGAACATAGGGCTGTTTTTCGATGCAGATCGTTAGAGCTCACTATAGCCGCACGTAAAACCGATATCTGACGTGGCGACGCATGCCGTGGCGACGCACAGTGGGTCGAAACTGCAAATGATGGACATAGGGCTGTTTTTCGATGCAGATCGTTAGAGCTCACTATAGCCGCACGTAAAACCGATTTCTGGCGTGGCGACGCATGCCGTGGCGACGCACAGTGGGTCGAAACTGCAAATGATGGACGTAGGGCTGTTTTTCGATGCAGATCGTTAGAGCTCACTATAGCCGCACGTAAAACCGATTTCTGGCGTGGCGACGCATGCCGTGGCACGCACGCGTCGCCCCGCTATATGATGGTATATATATATACAGTCTATATGCAGTAGTGTGTACGGTGTGCATGCGCAATCGACTGTGCGATTCTATCACAATCTGTTCTTTTCTGCATATTACTTTTACAAAATAATGTCGATGTTTCACATCTGCTAGGCGTCCCGTGACGGCTCACATTTTTATGACAGAGGCCTCCGATAAGAAAGGATTTTCCTAAATTCTACTCTTTAAGGGGTGAAAAAGGGGGCAAAGTTTGTATGGGACAACGTGATTCCTTGGTCCATTTTCACCTTTTACTCGGACGAAGTCGCGGGTTTTAGCTAGTCTATCTTTAAAATAATTTTAACAAATAACATTGTCGTTACGTATACAAAGCAGTCCCGTGATTTGTAAACGATTCATCAGTACCTATGTTATCTGCGTCGACGTGTGCCAAGAACGTTCGACATTTCTTGTATCAAAGCAATTTAGCTGTGAAATAGATAGATCTTCAGAACACTTTCAAACAGTTCCATCAATAATTGACCGAACGAGCGAAGCGAGAGAGGTCTAGTGTTGAGACGGGTCGGTCGCTCGTATGTTTGTATGTTTGTTCGACGATAACTTGAGTACCGTTGCTCTGATCTTCATGATTTTTGGTATACAAGTAGTATACATGTAGATACATAAGGAATGAGGTCGATAGAATTTTTAAGTTCGAACATGAGCAGGATCGGTCAGGGGGTTACGGAGATAGGGGGTCCAAAAGGGGATCTACCTATATGGCACACAAACTATAGGGCAAATATATCCGAGTGGGGTATCAAATGAAAGGGCGTAACTTTGGTGACAATAATATGGTACCATGGAACTGATCTGATGATGATGATAGAGCTGGATGGAATCTGCAAGAGTTATCTCATCCATACTTCATAGTTCATTCATTCAAACTACTCGTCAAGAATCGCCTTGACGAGTAGTTTGTCTTTCAATGGTAACCAGGGTCTGATCTAACATATTTTGTTATCAAAGACCAAAAAGTAAGTATAAAATAAATAAATAGTTTAAACAAATTAAAAAAAACACGCTTTAATAAAAAAATCCAACTAAAATATAGAAAATAAAATAAAATTTTAAAATATTATTTTTTAGATCGTATATACTCATTATTATCAGAGAGGAAAAAAATATGATTCTCAGAAATTCTTTAAAACCATACCTACTTACATGAATAATAAAGTAAAAGTGTTCCGTGCTTTAACATATCTTTGTGTTATTAAGATTAAAAATGGATTATCGATTTTATAATTATTAGTCATCAGAAAGACATGCACCTTCCGCAATTTTACTTCTCTAATCCACCAGAAATTCTACTCCCGTGTTCGTTCCCCATAGCCTTAGAAGAAGCTGCTGGAACCAGCTATTGATCAGCTGAACGGAAACCAAGAAGATAACTTTATATCTAAAATGGTTGACGTTTTTGTACCACTGACTGAGGCCCTTGTGTTGTGGTTGTGGTTTATAAAGTGTATATTCTACTTTACCCTAAATCGTTCGAACTCTCTCTGCTTCATTTCCTATAATTATTTATTTCATAATCATGGGCTGTTTTACAATAAGAGTGGTTGATAGTATTAAATAGTAGGAATGTTCGGTTCTAGCCGATCTAGAGACTCTCATTATTATTAAATTTGTGACATTTTTTTTATAATTTTTGTTTACATGTTATATTTCAGTTTAGGGACTTATTACAGGACATATTGGTCTTAAAGTTCTCTAATATATTCTCGTTCTCGAGCTTGTCTTCTCGTTTCCTCTCATCTGTTTCATTCTGATAAGTAGATACATAAGGAAGGAAGGAAAGGAATTACTATCTTCTGGATATTATGTTGGACACATTAAAAATGTCTTGAGTAAAAATAAAGAGTCAACAGATGTCCAGGGTGTGATGATTGAGCTGGACCTCTGCTTTTAGAACTTAACAACAACAAGTTAACAACAGCAACAAGTTATGCCTATTATCGTGTTTGGATTCTCTAAATCATCCAATGTCGGATAATAGCGATACTAGGCACACATCATTCAAATAAGATAGACCTGTCGTATTTGGAGTCTTTTGTCGTTATATTATACATTTTAGTACTTTACGCTGAAATATAATAATCGCTGAAAAAAACTCGTGAGGGCTCAGTTCGGGGCGAACTACTAGTATCAAATCAGTTTACCACCGACCGTGTGACTTTAGAGTCAAAGTACTGAGACGTAACTACATCTTGTAATCCTACCACGAGTTGTGACAATAAGATGATCTAAGATATTGAATCCGGCGTTACTTTTCGAAACTCCATAACTGTAATAGACGTATTCATATATATAAATATATTTATCTCAATGATTCATATTTAGTTTTTAGTTCCGAGCCTAGTGCCAAAACACAAAATGCAATGTGCACAGCCCTCCCGCCCACTTGGAGAGGCATGCAATAAGGTCAAATAAAAATTAGTATTAGTGACATTTCAGGACATCATCAGGATTGGACCCCGACCGCACTTTTTGAGCGACAAACAGCAAAACAACATCTCGGGGAGCGACGTCGTATCTCACGTTTGTAACTCATCTTATCTCTGTGGTTAATGTGATATAATTACAACTTGGGGTAGGGGTATTGAAGGAGGGAAAAATATTTCTTTTCTACTCTATATGTATAACATATCTTGATAAAAATAAAATGATATAGTTTTGATATTTTAAATAATATATATCTTATTTTATCAAATCAAAGCGTTTAATGATAATAAATGACATGATGAATTGGAGACGTAACTCGAGTTGAGATGGGAAAACCTGATTATGTATTGTTCTAGTTACATGTAGGTAGCAACTAGACTGGTGTTAGTCATTGTAATGTAGATACCAGTAGCGAGGGGTACATACAACCCGAATTCTGTCGGCTTACCTTTACAGGGATTGGTTCATCGTATTTTTTTTGGGTTGCCTAATATTATGATGAAGCTAAATTAGTTCCACATTATTATAATTTTTTAACTAATGTTAAATTTTGTTACTTATCATCATTAGTTCCATTTATTTTCTGATAATTTTAAAATGGAACTAGTAATGAAACTAACATCAGTAATTACATCATGGAAATGTTGATTGTACTAGTGGCAACGAAGCGGTTCCTGTGCCTGGTTGTTACAAAACGTGTCAACTAGGCGTAAAAATCACTTCACAGCGTCTAAACTATAAGTCCGATCTACATACTACCAAGGTAAATGTTGTAGTGAATTTGATGAAAATTATATTGCTCACTAACAGTTTTGTTGTAGCTTTAACAGTTTTCATACAAAATGTAAAAAAACTCTAATTTGGCACACAAGTGCGGGAAAGGGGGGGAAACAATCGCCATACGACTTGTTTCTGATTCTATATCTTAATATGTATGTAAAAGCTACCTGCATGCCAAGTTTCATGCTTTCCGCCAGATGGGACCGTAAAAACTGACTAATGGTTTTTCGCTTATAACTTTTTATTTCTGGTTCTACGACTAAAATTTACTTGATAAAAGTTGTAGATAATCTTATTTGCTACAAAAAATGTTGACTATTTTTTTTGTGAGACCTATAGTTCGTCAGATAAACTATAAAAACCATTTTACCCCTTATCCAAGATGGCGGCCGAGGGACATAGGCTACAATCCCTCAAACTTGGATTTAACTTTAAACTGTTAAACCCCTTGACATCTAAAAAATAAAATTGCGTCCTCTGACAATTGCAACCCCAAATGTAACCTTACAATGGACTAGTACTAATAATCGTGTTTTTTGCTATGTATTGGCTTACGATTAAACAAATATTACCCCTTCGAGGTGAGGTGGTAGCGTTATAAACCTCTTATAAACAGTGGCGTAGCGTGTCTTGTCGGGGCCCCGTATAAAAAATTTGCTTGGAGGCCCTTATATGGGGGTAAAGACTTTTCACAAAAGAAAAAAAATATTGTGAAAAGAAGCACTTTTTTTTAAACTTTTTTTCACTTTTTTTTTTAACTTTTTTTTCACTTTTTTTTAAACTTTTTGTTTCACTTTTTTTTTAAACTTTTTTTAAAAACTTTTTTAGAAGCACTTTTTTTATAACCTCTTCCCTTTTCTGTTTACTTTTCCTTTTCTCAGCGCAGCATAAATCAGAAAGATTTTATTTTTTTTCCTTACACACTTTGGGGGCCCCTGTGGCCCGGAGGCCCCGTATAATTGATACGGCAGATACGGCGGTAGCTACGCCTTTGCTTATAAACCTAACCAGAAAATTAATAAATTGCCGTGGAAACTAAAGGAAAATTTTCGGTCTTATTATCTCATTCTAATTGGCACAACAAGCTTGCGAAACCAATTATTATTTTACACTTATTAAATTGTTTACCGTACAAACGTCGTCATTATAATTAGAAGCCGCGGTCTATTTTCTCCCACGCATGACATTTTCCAAAAGATCAACCGTCTAAATTGAACAATCGTTTTATTTATGTTCCTATAAACTGGGTCAGTTCAGGGCAGGCTTCAAATTGTTAGGTTTAGGTTTAAAGATCTTTATTCTCAACTAGCTGCGCCCCGCGGTTTCACCCGCGTAGTTCCCGTTCCCGTGGGAGTATTGGGATATAATATAGCCTATGTTACTCGTGGATAATGTAGCTTTCGAATGGTGAAAGAATTTTTAAAATCGGTCCAGTAGTTTTTGAGCCTATTCATTACAACCAAACAAACAAACAAACAAAGTTTTCCTCTTTATAATATTAGTGTAGAAAAAAGACACGCATGTCACTTACATGAAAACTTAACTAAACCAAAAATATTTAAAACGTTCGTCTAGTCGCAGAACAAACAAAGATAATATAAATCTAAGTCCAAGTATACCCACAGCAGTGTTAATTAAAAAATCACTACATAGTATAAAACAAAGTCGCTTTCTCTGTCCCTATGTCCCTATATCCATTTGTATGATTTTTTTAATAGATAAAGTGATTTAAGAGGAAGGTTTATATGTATAATACATGCATACTATAGCCGTGCGAAGCCGGGGCGGGTCGCTAGCGCTAGTATTGAATATATTAATACAAAGTTAGTAAACTACTATGTTGTATACATTCTAACTGTTAACTGTTTAAATAGTATCTTTAGTCTTGATTCGCAAAAACAGTAAACTAAACATTAGACGACCTCTTGGGCTCTGTTCCTACTCTATCCGATCCCATCCCTACCCGATTTAAAATTATTTAATAAAATCCCAACTCGATATAATTCTTGCATATTATTGTCAACTGGCAGATTAAAGAAAAAGTTGATAATTATGAAAAATTAAAAAAAAAAGTTTTCGAAAAAAAAAAAAACCATGGCGTGTCCGGCGAACACCCGCCTGCGAGACAGAAGGTTGCGGTTTCAATTCCCGCCTCAAACAAGTATCTTCTTAAGGTGAAAGGGTACCTGCGCGCTCTCCATACAAACGTAGTCGACTGTTTCCTCCCTGGATAATGACACTAGCACAAATATTTTTGTGCCACAAAATCTATAACTGCCATGACCATGCCCCTATGTTTTGGTTTTTGTCATTTTCTAATTATCATAGAAATTAAAATTTAAAAAATTTAAAAATTTTAAAAATCAAAAAGAGGGGCATAGTCATGGCAATTATAAGTTTTATGCACCAAAAATATTTGCTCTAGTGTCATTATCCAGGGAGAAAACAGTCGACTACGTTTGTAATAGTTTGTATGGAAAGAGCCTCCGGTACCCTTTCCTCTTAAAGAGTGATCCTTTGATAAATAAATAAATATTGCAAGACATTCCACACATCGCCATCTATATAAGTAACTAGACTTGTGTTATGGGTGCTAGACAACGGATATACTACTTATATACTTTTCTTTTGTAAGTATATACTTATAATACATAGACACAACCAGCCTACAGACAAAATAAATATCTAAGCATAAATACTTGTCTGCGGCGGGAATCGAACCCTCAACCCTGTGTTTGGCAGTCCGGCATGTTGACCATTGTGCCAACTGGCTTATCTCGATGGAGCCGACCCTATACTCAAAATATTTGTGTTTATAAAAGTGGATGGTTTGAAGACGTTTTAAATTTTATAAAGGTTGTATTAAAGATTAATAACTAGCCTGGTTTACATTTTTATCTAATTCCACAACACTTTTCCACATTATCATTGTTTACCACCTAAAAACACAGTTTCCCAAAATAGCTTTCTATATTTAGAGCTGGCGAGAATGTGTCATTGTGTTAAAGATAGTGCCAATCACTGTCAGTTTGAAACATCCGACTTTTGGTACCTAGGGAAAAGTTTCGGAAATTGAAACGAAGGGTCCGGTTTTTCACGCCAAAGTGTTACAGGGTTCCGGAATTTCAAGCTCTGTGTAGATAGTGGAAACTAAAATGATGTAAAAAATTGTTTTGTTATTTTTTATCTAAAGAAATTACTTATATACAGGGTTATTGTTAATTATACTAGCAAGCCGTTGAGGACTGCTTCTGTGTACCTAAACAAACAACTTTTTACGACATAAGTAGAACTTTTTACGTTCTACGACTGTTAGAAATTCGATTTTTGAATTTTTGAGGTTAGGTTTACCTGAAAATCTGTTGTTTCTTACACGGAGATGTCATTAACCTTAAAATTTTGCTTAAGTACTTTTTAAGTTTTATCTACTATACCTACTTAGTCTGAATTAAATTCCGTTATTCGAATTAATAAACGTCAAAATTTACATTTTTTTTATTTCAAAACTCGTAGAACTAAAAAAGTTGTTTTTTAAAGTGCACAGAAGTAGCCCTCAACGGCTTGCTAGTATAATTAGCAATAACCCTGTATATTTTTTTTACTATCATTTAAAAAGGTTGTAGATTGGGGGAGAGGCTACGATTTCTTTTATATTTTTATATAACTTTTTTGTTTGTTTGTAACGAATAGGCTCCGAAACTACTGATTACTATACTAACTAACTAACTGATTGTTATTAAACTTGGTAAGAAAATACATTGATTCATTGGGAATATAGGGCTACTTTTATCCCAATATACCAACGGGAGTTACGCGAGTGAAACCGCGGAGCGCTGCTAGTTTTGTTTCGTCGAAAAAGCCAACTCTTGGTTTTTTCTTCTTTGTGGGCTGTTTTCCGCAACAAGACCTCTTTCGTTGAATCCTCTTTGCATAAGGATGGAGTAGGCTTGCCAGTACCTTAAATCTTTTAGATTATTTTGTTGAATATTTGTATATCTTACCTCGTTTTATAAAGTTGGTTAAAATAGCGTAGCAACAGTTTGCAGGAGGTAAAAATTAAATTAAATTTTCTAATCTTATTAAACGTGCGGAGTTTCAATGACGTCGCTACGGCAACTTTAATTAACGGTTTTAACCACAAACGATAATTAAAGTACTCGGATGTTAGTTGTTATTAATAATTGCTAAAATAATTAATTTATAATTTAACTTGTTTTCCTTAGTGTGCATTTGATTGGAGAGAGATTTTTTTAACGCCTTGCGCTGTGTCATTTATAGGCACTGAATTTTATGGATTATAATTAGAACCACCGGGTTTGAAGAATAAATGAAAGGAGAACGGGTTGGAAAAGTTGTGTTCCACTTTCCTACTTTCAAGTTTATTTGGGGGTCTTGAGGCACTAGTGTCACTGACCATCGCGTAGGTAATACAATCAAACGTTGACCTATCTATACTAATCTTATATACCTACACTAGCGACCCGCTCCGGCTTCGCACGGCTATATATATTATTCATGTATTATACATATTCATGAACCTTCCTCTTGAATCACTCTATCTAATAAAAAAACCGCAACAAAATCCGTTGCGTAGTTTTAAAGATTTAAGCATACAAAAGGATATAGGGACATAGGGACAGAGAAAGCGACTTTGTTTTATACTATGTAGTGATAGTGAAGTGATATAAAATGCTTTGTCCTGAATGACTGACTAAACGGATGAATGCACAGTCTAAACCGCTGAGATACCTGAAAGTTGAAGGGGGTGTGTTCTTTGTATGACGTAAGCATCCGATAAGAAAGGATTTTCCGAAATTCTACCCCTAAGGGGGTCAAGTTTGTATGAGACAACTGGGATTCCTTGGTCCAATCTACTTCAAATTTTGCATAAACATTATTTCGACTTAAATGCGGACGAAATCGCGGGGAATAGCTAGTAGTTATTATAAAGAGGAAGATTTGATTGTTTGTTTGTATTGAATAGACTCCGAAACTACCGGACCGATTTTGATGAAACTTGGTATGAGGATACATTGATTCATTGGGAGTAACATAGGCTACTTTTTATTCCGATATTCTCACGGGATCGGGAGTTACGCGTATAAAATCGCGGGTTGAAGCTAGTATATCACTATCACTACATAGTATAAAATAAAGTCACTTTTCGCCGTCCCTATGTCCCTATTTCCCTTTGTATGCTTAGATCTTTAAAACTATGCAACGGATTTTGATGCGGTTTTTAATAGATAGAGTGATTCAAGAGGAAGGTTTATATGTATAATATATGCATAATATAGCCGTGCGAAGCCGGAGCGGGTCGCAAGTTAAAAATAAATAACACGTTCAGACGAGATAGTATGGAATAAAAATTCTTTGCCTTCCTCTTCGCCAAGTTGCATGACGCATTACACGAATTTTATCTACCTGTACCCTATGGCGCCGACATTCGTAAGTAAATAGGTAAATAAAGTTCAATTAGCAACCGGTTTAATATTACATAACAAATTGGACAGCAAGTGAATCAGCAGGTGATCTACAAATTAGTGGAAATCAATTTGTGCGATCTCGTATTACTAAAACACGTGTATTTTTGCAATGCTGTTATAATTAATTTGGGGCGTTTATTGAGTAGGTATTTGTAGGTATTTTTACAACTTAGAGAAAATATATTTCTAACTACTTTAGGTACACTTGAAAACCTGATTAATGAAATTTGATTTAAGAAAACTTGATAGATAACAATCCTAACCATTAAAATGATTAACAGAATATTATATTAAATTCACTAAAATAGAAATAATCCTTTCTTGAAGTCGCGTAAAAATAATAAGCACTGCGTCTTTCTTCTTGTGGCTATGGTACTCCTTGGCGCTAGGAACGCAGCCGAAGGCAATCTACTGTCGACTTGTTTTGTTTTAATTTTTAATTTTCAGCAGAAATACAGGAAAAGTATTTTTGTAGTGCACAAATTTCGGTATGTTTTAAGCACATTAAAATAAAAAATACTGTTTTTTTTATTTTGGAGCTAACTCAAAAACTCTCAGAGCTATAACCATTTAAGTGTTTCTAACAAAACGACGAAGTCCATGGACACAATACTAGCGCCAGCGAGTTTAATAGCGCGCACTAAATGAAGGTAGGTACCAACGTGTCACTGTGTGTATCAATACTGAGATACCCATTAATTTAGAAATTGCAGGAAGTTTTACACATTAAGTTTTGGTTTTTTTTTATTTTATTTTTTGCGTGGAGTACATATATAGCCGACATATATTCAGCAGAAAAAAATTGTGCACTACAAAAATACTTTTCCTGTATAGGTACTAAACTAGCTGCGCCCAGCGGTTTCTGCCGCGTAAAACTTTCTGAGCAGCTTCCTTAATTTTTTTACCCGACTTCGGCGAAGCCAAAAGGGAGGGTTATGTGTTTGACCTGTATGTATGTATGTTCATCTGTTCCCACGTAACTTCAATACTACAATTCAACAAATGAGGTATCGTTAGAAGCGTCTCAATGGTCCGCTGGTTATAGGCTATGTGACGTCACAATAAATTTAATGTGGCGCCCTCTAGAGGACATAGAGTCATGAATTAAAAAATAAAAATAATTAAAATGTATCGTGTGGGGTATCAAATGAAAGGACTTAATTAGCACATTTCAAAAATATATATATTGCACTAGCTGTTGCTCACTGATTTGCTTGCATTCACTCGATAATGGTGTTATTACTTCTTCATGCAAGAACTACTGGCCGGATAACAATAAAACTCGGTAAGTCAATATCTGAGAACCTGGATTAGTACATAGATTAGGTTTTATCCCGATATTCCCACGGGATCGTGATTTCCTTTGTTCCGGGTTAGGGTCTTCAAGGTGAAACAACTCAGCTGATAGACGAGTTTTAATGGGTAGTACCTATTGTTCATATGAACCTTCTCCTGTCAATAACAAACACAACAAAAAAATAATCAGCAAAATTGGTCTAGCCGTTCACTCGTGATGCCGTGACCAAGGGAAATAGGGATTCGTTTTTATAAGACGATAATAAATTTTGTAATATGTACTATTACAATATTTATTATCGTCTTATAATTAAAAGTAGAATATTATGTAAGCAATAACATTTCAATAGTAACCACCTAACTGTAGATATTGTGGCGTCTAATAACGTTGTCTAACGGTTATTTTACCGCTACCCCCTGAAACTGAATCAGGTCGATGTATTATTTATTATGTACACAATACAATAACATTCATGTATGTATGCTATTTGAAATTTTGATCTATTGGGTACTCGGTTAGACAAAAACTTGATAGTTGAAGGCTTGCTAGCTTTTAGAGTGTTTTATTTTCTTTTGGTGTATAGTATCAATCGGCTCCTCCTTTTCTTACTATTATCAGCCCGGTTTGACTGACTGTGACCCTTTATGCCCTTTAGGTGACCCTGTAGGACAACAATCATCTGCAAGGTCTAACCAAATTAATATTTGTTGTTATAGCGGCAACAGAAATACATAACCTGCAAAAATTTCAACTCTCTAGCTATCATGGTTCATGAGATAGAGCCTGCTGACAGACAGACAGACAGACGGATGGACAGTGAAGTCTAAGTAATAAGGTCCCGTTTTTACCCTTTGGATATGGAACCCTAAAAAAACGGTGTACGCAATAATCTAGTTACATTCGACGTTGAGTGGCCAGAAAAAGCAAAAAATCGGCACACATATAGATAAACACAAGAAAAACGTCACACCTGGCTAATTGAAAAATGAAAAAGTATATTTATTTGCAATATGTACTTTCGAAGATTTGCGACTGTTAAAGCATAGTACAGGTTAAACTGTGGTCAAAGTTGTATTAAGACACTAGCTGAGCCCCGCAGTTTTACCCGCGTAAGTCCCGATCCCGTGGCAATATTGTGATAAAAAGTAGCCTATGTTACTCCCATTGAATCAATGTATCATACTAAGTTTCATCAAAATCGGTCCAGTAGTTTCGGAGCGTATTCGTTACAAACAAACAAAAAATATTTCCTCTTTATAATATTACTAGCGACCCGCTCCGGCTTCGCACGGCTATATTATGCATGTATTATACATATCTTTCTCTTGAATCACTCTATCTATTAAAAAAACCGCATTAAAATCCGTTGCGTAGTTTTAAAGATCTAAGCGGTCAAAGGGAAATAGGGACAGAAAAAGCGACTTTGTTTTATACTATGTAGTGAAGTATGGATTGAAAATATATGATATTTCTTTCTATTCAAACGCCCTTTGAATGCTTAATCGAAAACAGTATTTGGACCGTTTTGAAACGGTTTTCAAAATATGTGTGATGTTTTCAAAGTAGGGCATTGTGATTCAGAATTTTGAGAACAAAAATAGCTTTGTAACAGCATGGTTTGTTGAATAACAGTTTTGTCTTCCTAACGTTGTTTTTACTCAAAAATTGATCATAATATTTATTGTTTTGATCATGAACACGTTATTTATGTTTTAAAATCAAAGACAGTTTTTGTTTTGATTACAGACTTCGAGTTTTGTTTTTACTGAAAGTTGAGCCGTGGGTTGCCTGCAGAGTAAAATTTCCAGTCAAAATATACTTACGTTTTTAAATAATCACTACATAGTATAAAACAAAGTCGTTTAATATAAGCGGTTTAAAACATTAAAAAAATAAGTACTGCTTTCAAAGTAAAGACTGTCACACTAAATTTTTCGTTAGAACGGTTTAATTCTCTTTGTATTCGATTTGTGCAAAAGTAATGATAATCAAAATACTTAGATAGGTACATTTTATTATTAACAAAAATGCTAAATCTTTTCTTTTGATTTCGTGGAAAATCCTGAAACACTACTTACTCGGAATTTCACAAAAAAACTGGCTTTTAATACTTCAGCGGATCAATTATTTTTGGATCTTCCTGGAACGCAAATGTTATGTGACCTTAAACACTTATTTTATGTCGAAGATTCGCCGAAATGTCTGCTGTTGTGATGACATAATTTTGTGTTATAAAAATCCGTGAATCAGACAATGTATGAATCACTGTTTGGACATACCCAACATACTTTAAATGGATAAGTATATCTTTTATTATAGTATTCATACGAATTCAGAACGATTTATATGCGTCTGACAGTACCAAATATGTTTTTGTTAGTAGAATGGGGAAAAAATAATCATTTTTATTTATTTTTAATGTCTTAAAGTCGTCCCACGTGGGTGGGCCTGATATGAGATATGTAGGACGAACCTAAGGTGCATTTAAATAGGCACACAAAGTCGCGGCTTATACTAAAGATAGTTGGTAGCTGGAAGAATCAAAATCACATTATCGGGTTCATAATTCATTAGATATCTCAATTATTTAGGTAAAGTATTTGTTTCTAGTCTGGGTAACATATTTACAAAAGCAAGGTAATATATCCGTTATATTACCGTTATACAGGAAAAGTATTTTTGTAGTGCACATTTTTTTTCTGCTGAGTATATATCGGCAGTGGAGTACATTTACGCAAAAAAAAAACTGGTTGCCTGTAAAGTCGGTATGTCTGTCTCTCTCGCTCTTAGGCGGGCTAACCATGCCCGCGTGCCTCTCACTCGCTCTCATTGTGAGCGCATAACGTCAGCGGAGCGTAACGCAGTTTCTTGAAGTGTCACCCGGCAAACCAATTTATAAAACGTTGTCACGTCAATAAATAAAAAAATAACCAAAACTGTGAAAAACTTCCTGCAATTTCTAAATTATTGGGTATCTCAGTATTGATACACACAGTGACACGTAGGTACCTACCTTCATTTAGAGCGCGCTATTAAACTCGCTGGCGCTAGTATTGTGTCCATGGACTTCATCGTTTTGTTAGAAACACTTAAATGGTTATAGCTCTGAGAGTTTTTGAGTTAGCTCCAAAATAAAAAAACCATATTTTTTATTTGAATGTGCTTAAAACATACCGAAATTTGTGCACTACAAAAATACTTTTCCTGTATATAGGTATATAATATAACACAGACAAGTTGCTAAGCTTGAAGCTAGAAGGTGCGTTTGGATTGTCCTACAAAATTTATTTTATTTATTTATTTCAGGGATGTTGGTTATGTGGGTATGTATGACAAGGCAATATAAAAATATATAGATCTTATCGTTAATTATCTACATTATAGATAAGCAGATTAAACAATAAAACTCCTTGACTCTTCCCTTCACCTAAATTTCTGTACCTGCCCATTGACGAAACAATTAAAGTTTCAAATGTACCCCAGGGTTTTAACCGCGTAATTCCCGATCCCGTAACAATATTATGGTAAAAAGTAGCTCATGTTAGTTTATGATTTACGCTATCTACAAATCCAATTTCATTGAAGTCGGTTTAGTACGTCTTGTGTAAGAATTTTACTAACTTCACACACACAAATTTTTGAGTGTATTAATGATATAAGTGGGATTATTTTAAACGATACAGACTCCTACACGCCAGAAAACTTTCAAATCACCCCAACCCTCTCGCCTCTGAGCTCCTAAGTTGTAAGGGCAAGCATAGACTGAAACGAAAGCAAGTGCTATAAACAAGGAAGACGAGGAAGCGGTCACGTCCTTCTTCATGACATCGACTCTCACAACATCAGCTTACGGTCTCTCGACCGATCGGAAGATTGAAGGAAGATTGAAGAAAAAAAAATAAAGAAAAAAAGTGGGATTTATTATTATCGAATCAAGGTATTGTTATTCAGGCTGTTAATAACGTGTTACCAAGAATTAATAGTTAAAATTATCAATTTTAAGTTAGATAATAACACCTCAAAATTTTCTAACAAGCGCTTCCTAAGTCAGTTAATCTACACTAAGGCCCGTATTAATAAATCGCTCTCAATATCGATCTTGAGTGCGTATCAATCGAGTGAGTCTTGAGTTGTGGTCACTATCTTAAGTTAGGCGTTAATTAATAGATAAAACTCAGGCTGATATCGCTCTTGAGATTTGAGACTGATCTTGAGAGCGACCTTGAATGACAGTAACGCTTTGTTCTTACCTTGAATGATATGTTCTTACCCTATGGTAGGTAGTGTCGTCATATTTTGCTGTCAACTTGTTTTAATGTGAAAATATTTTACAAAATGTAACATTTGTATGACCCGCAATCAGACTTGAGTTCGCGAAACTACATCTTGAGACATATCTTGAGAGCTGAGTTTGATTTATTAATACAGTATGACTCAAGTGATACGTCGCTCTTTAATCGCGTCTTAAGATAGATTTATTAATCAGAGCAAACTCAAGATTGAAATCGATATTGAGTTCGGTTTATTAATACGGATCTAAGCAACAGTATCGATTAGTAGGTACAAAAATATTGGTGATTTTTTTGCAAAAATCACAGGTTCAATTCTCGGCTTTGCTACCTGATAACTCTCCAAGCCACTATGGTCTGAACTTCATAATTGCACATGTATGCGCTGAGTAATTCTCAGCTTTTATAAAATCACGAAGGTCTGGCGGTAGACGGGATCTTACTCTAGTAAAAAAAAAAATAGTCGGACGACAAATAGTCGTCCGACATTTGTCGTGAAACAAATAGTCGTCCGACATTTGTCGTCCGACATTTGTCGTCCAACAAATTGTCGTCCGACATTTGTCGTCCGACAAATAGTCGTCCGACATTTGTCGTCCGTCAATAGTCGTCCGACAATTTGTCGTCCGACATTTGTCGTCCGATATTTGTCGTCCGACATTTGTCGTCCGTCAATAGTCGTCCGACAAATAGTCGTCCGACATTTGTCGTCCGTCAATAGTCGTCCGACAAATAGTCGTCCGACATTTGTCGTCCGACATTTGTCGTCCGTCAATAGTCGTCCGTTAAAAAATACCATATGTACGTCTTAAACACTCACAGCCAAATTAAAAACAGTAGGCCCATACATTTTCGCCGCGCGCCGTAGAGAGGGGATAGCTGTCTACTCTCCATCCGTCTTACGCTTTTTCGATCAGGGGCCTTAAGTAGCTATAGTATGTATGCTTTGGACCAAAACAAACCAGTATAACTAGCGCTAGATGGCGCTGTATACAATGTCTAGAACAAGTTCAAGTTATACTGGTGGTCGATGTTTTGTTCCCACGGTGCGATGTTAATGTGACGTCATAATATACAGTGTATGTTCTCGATCAGTCAAACTTTGACAGCTCTCTGACATTGACAGCTGTTTGACACTGACAGCTCTCTGACATTGACAGCTGTCTGTTTTTTTTTTTTTTTTTTTTTTTTTTGGCATAGGTCGTCGTTACGCGTAGGCGTCACCGGAAGTGGTGTAGGGACCTTGCAGAATAGCGCGGGAGCGCTATGAATGTATCTACCTATTTATATTATAGCGTTAGCTTATTCAGGGTTTACTTAACTCTTGGAATAAAACACCTTAATTCAATTAAACATTTTATTTGTATTTATATAAACTACCTACCTAGATACCTACCTACCTATATAGCTTTTTTTAGCTTGTTCAGGGTTTTTTACTTAACTCTTGGAATAAAACACCTCAATTCAATAAAACATCAATTTAATCACATTTTACATACATTAATGTTTATTTCTAAACTTTCGCCAGAGTACCAAAAGCCTGAAAAACCAAGGTAACTCATTCATATACGTTACACAATCACAATGACAGAAACTGAAAGCGTCACAAATACGGCAAGCTCTACCGTCGACAACATCATATCCAGTCATGTCAATACACTTCTTTGGACAGCAATACACTTCCACCTCCTCCATTTTATTTTATAATCGTGGTTTTTCTGTTGACTAACCAGCACAAAATTCAATATAATACTAGCACTTATCACTATGGTAGATAAAAATGAAATCAACACCAACCCACGCCCGAGGTGACGACACAGGTCACGACATGAGGAGTGACAGATAAGCGATTTGTGAGCAAAATTAGTTCTTTATATAATGAAATAAAACATAATTAAATTTTATAATGTCCCCAAGCCAATGTGTTTATTCCGTTCTCAGCAATACATCTCTTATCATCATTACCACAGAGTACTTTTTTTCTTTTAACCTGCGTGTAAACACTATGCTTATCACTAGTGAATGTATACATGTTATCATATTTTACATAGTTACAATCAAGCGTTTTTCTATAATTTTCAAAAGTTAACTTTCTTACAATAGCGGCAGAGGTGCCTTTATTTTTCTTTATAGTCAAATCACTTTGTAAAACATAACTATACATTTTGGAACGTAAACCTACAAACTCTTTGATAATACAACCATTGCTTTCGTCTTTCATGAGACCGATTACCTTTTTGTTGACTAAAGGGAGATTATAAACGTTGTTCTCGGGAAAATCAGAGGTGTCAAATCTAGTCGCTAAATCACATCTAATATCTTCATAAAAATTTTCCGTTTCGATTTGATAAATGAATGAATCGGTATCTGTGTAGAGTAATTGCATGTTATCTTTATATTTGGGTAGCATATATGAATAGTGAAAATCGTACATAACCTGTTTGGAAAGTTCGAGAACGGTGAAACCAACATAAATTGGTTTATTGTACAATATTTTCGTTTTATTCATTTGTACAGCTACAAAGTCTTCAGCAAAAATCTTACAACTATGAAAATTAGGGCGAGCTATGTATCTTTCAGCACCGTATTTACACTTTGTTTTTGTTTTCTTATCGTTCCACATGTTACACAATTTCACATCTACCCGTTTACCTACATTCTCTATGGTTTTACCGAAAATTGAGTTGTTCATGAGTTTGTAAAAATCTTTTTCAAACGAGGTTTCTGCTAATGTCCTTTTCTCAGTGTTTAAATCTATATATGGTTTTAACCACGGAGATTGATTGAAAGATAAGATTCTATGAATTTTTTTACAAATTAATCCATGTTCCACACATTGTTTCAAGTTTATATAGTGAATGACATAATTTTGTTTGTTATCTAGAGTGAGTAAAAGCTTTTTAGTTTTACCACCAGGTGGTTTTTTTGTTTCAGCACAAAATGGATAGTCATTGTGCAAATTGTGCAGAGACTGTGGATACTCCAAGTCCACTTCTAAAATATAACCTACATTCGAATCCGGGTGTTGAGCTAATACATCAAATGAATTTATTTCATCGTTATCTAACCAACAAAAGTTGCCGCACGGTAGGTATTGACTCATAGCATGACCGTATAAATTATTAACATCCAAATAGATAAGGAAGTTGTTGCCATGTGTGGGATTGTATGTGGTCGGATCCATAAAGCTATTATTAGCTTTTGCATGTCTTTTAGAAACTTGACTAATTCCACCTCGAATACCGGATTGTAAAAATTGAATGATTTCATAGTCGGTGAGAAGTTCGAGTTTTACCTGCGTCTGTCTCAACATAGCGTCCCATGAAAGAGAAGGTGCTGTTAGATATCGACAAGGATCAAGTTTATAAGCATTCAAACAAACACTACGAAAGTTTTCAAAAACTTGAGCTAGCAATAAAACATCGGTTTTAAGATATAAATCACAGTATTCACCCAAAGTTTTTATATTAAATTTATTCCATACTGTTTGTGCATGTATGTAGTCACTTTCAGAAATACCTGATTGTGTTAATTCGCTGTAAAATGACTGTTTGTCTGGTAATGAAACTTCCTCGAGTTTCTCCGCACAATCCACATATTCATAGGGGAAAATACCCTTCCGTGTCAAAAGTTTTAATTGCTCATGATCTGAATAGTATTTGGATAAAATATGAAATTGATTTGACGATGATGATGATGATGATGATAGATTTTTCACTAGTTTATCTAAACTTGTAGACATAAATTTATACGAATCAACAAAACGTATGAAAATCTTTTTTTCATCAAATTGTAACATTCGACTGAATGTAATATACTTTTCTTTATTTTGAGGTATGCATTCAATTTTACATCCATCCCTTTTAGCCAACTCTTTAATGAATAAGTGGCTATCGTATCCACTTAAATTATGAAAGAATATAGGAATGTAATTGGGTAAAGAATATTGTAAGTTACATTGTTGATGTGCAACACCTCTGATTTTTCCGGTAAGATGACAATGATCGATTACCTTTAGATCGGTTGATAAGAATGGTTGTTCACAAATATGACAGTGCGTGTTTTTTAAAATTTCATTTTCATCATCACAATAAAACTTTTTTATTTTGTTTGAATAAATATCAGCAATGTGACCGGCATCTGAATAAATATTATCAACAAACTTTTCAACACAATCTTCACCGCGATATGTAACAAATTTTGATAACGAGTCATTGTAATTACAATGTATATAATAAGCAAAACCGCAAGGGGTGTGCTCATGGGTATAATATGTGTTTTTCTTTTCACTCATATTAAGAGGGGTTAGAATTGATTCAAAATCAGCATAAATAACAAATGGTACAGGTAATTGATGACTGTAATTTTTAAAACTTAAATACTTATTATCGATAGAAGGTACTTCTATTAAAGCCTTTTGACATCCTAAAATCCTATGACGTTCAAGTTTTCTCTCACTCGTGAAATATTGTAAGCAACCAGAACAGAAAATAATGGCACTCGTATGACGTGTAATTTGAGAGCGTATTAGACGAGACATATTTTTTATCCAACAGTAATGAGTTTTACGATCACCACCATTATGTTTTAAAGTTTCAAAAAATAATAGATTAATATGCTTCTGTTGTTGACTATCGTCGTTGTTGATTTCTGTTGACACGATCTTTGATATGTACATGGGTACAATGGTATTTTTTTCTTCAATACCATACACGTTAATATTGATATGGTTCAATACTTCGAAACGTTTAATACCTTTAATAGATACAGGTAAATCAATTCCTTCCGTTTTCAATACTGTCTCATAGTGGGGGTAAGATGTTAAACGGTCTGAGTGAGAATCGACTGGATAAATAGCACTTACTACCGCCCAAAAAAAGCATGCGTTGTCCTCGTTCTTTACATTCACACATGCATGTTTACGTTTTACCCAATCCGGAAGCGGTATATAGGAATTAGCCTTTATAGGTGTGTATTTATTGACGTTAATCTCTAGAAATTCAATTTTTTCCAACGCCCATCCGCTGTCTCGTTCTTGAAATTCTTCACATTTCTTCATGATTTTAGCAGAGGTTTCATCATAGTAAGACGATAAATCCGATGAAGCTTGCAAGTGTACATTCATGGTATTGAATGATTTCAAATCTTTAATTGCTTCAACATCTCCTTTTGCTATGACAAATGTACTAAAAAGTTCCAAATTCACCTTGATATGTGTATTCGATTCAATTTCTATTTTAATTAACTCCTTCACTCTGCTCTCAATATTTTTCAAATATAATTCTATATTTATTATATTTGATGCTCCATTAATTCTATAACTTACAATTCGACATTTAAATGATGACTGTACAACATATGTGAAATAGTCTTCGCCATTATCTTGTTTACACAGCAATTTATGTCGTTTTGTCCTTGAATGACTAATTAATTGATTGTTAGGAACTTTAACACTACAAAACGGACACTCATACATTGTTTTATACACTATAATATAATATGTTGTTGATACTACTGATATGCCACAACTGAACCAAACTATATTCGAATTATCTATTTAAATGAAAAAATTATGGACGGGGAATTGATAAGAATAATCATAAGTAGAGATGGGACGAGTAGTTGTCGATTAACCGACAAAATATATCGATAGAAAACTTGTTTTTTATTTTATTAATATTTTAATAGTCTCCTGCTAATACCTACATTGTTTTTTTCACTTGAAAACTAAATTGATCCTACTAATAATCATATAATAAAAGAAAAAATTACTTAAAACTTTTTTATTCAAAAAACATAATGTTGAGACATAATATTCGATAAGTTCATTAGATAAGTTTAAACATCACCAATATATCTTCTTCTTCTTCTTCTTCATCCTCTTCGTTTGTTTCAATTTCCTTTATCATTTCATCTACATTATCTTTGTATTTATTTTCAAAAACCATAACTTGTAAGAACTGACCTAAAATCCCGTCTTCATCGTAGCCCATAAATATGCAGATTTTTAAAAAAAGCCGCATGTTATCATTGTACACTTGTTCTTTCAAACAATGAAATCCATTTAATTTCATGTTATCGATAATATCGTCTAATAGTAAAAGACCATCTAACATTTGATCTAAATTGTAATCTGAATCGTACATAGATATATAATAAACTGTTTTTGCTCTTAACAAATTATTAAGTTCTTTTAACATATTCATAATTATTATTATTATTATTGTTCATAGGTCCGTAGTGTGACACAGTCAAAAATGTACTGAAAATAAGATGGTAAAAAAAAAACACACATTGTTATTAAATAATACATTTTATTTTTATAATAAGGATAAATAAAATAGATATTCTATTGCATAACATTTGATTTCATTATCCACAATTGACATTTTATCATAAATATTATCAGCAATCGTATAAGCTTCTAATAAGGTTTTTATTTGACAGAGCATGAAACGTCTTCTAAAGAAATTCATCCGGTTCTCATAGTAACTCTTTACCATTTGCAGTTGATTTAAACGAGAATTGATACAATTCAAAAAATGACTCAAGTACTGCCACTCTTCATAAGAAATACACATTGATTTTATTCCCAAATTAATTATGATGAATTTCTTGTTTTTTTCCATATTTTCATGTTCAGACGAGTTTAGATAAGTTATCACTTGTTGTTGCTTCGGTAAAAAAATTGCATCGCATTTGAAGAATTCTGATATATCAGAGGCGTTTTCCATAAAAACCATTTCCCATTCTTCTTTAGACATCACTATTCGATTAGCGATATCAACATGTACTTCCAGTAGTAATCCATTCATTTGATTTGACGGTTTCAAAAATGTTGTAATAAATGGAATCGTGGCACTGTCTACTTTATATACATTTTTACAGAGTTCAAAATGTAGGGGTGGAATCGATGATGCATATGATGGTCGTGTAAACGTATACATGTTGTTGCTTTCAACGTTAATGAGTAACTAACTTGGTCAACTATTGTAACAGAGCTTAAGAAGTTATTTTTCGAACACTTTTGGTGAGAATACTGTATTCAAAGAGAGAGTCATTTATAATTAGACAATAAGCCGTAGTATTATTCGGCACAGACTTTTTAAACTCTAACTCCAGTTTGATATCTATACTTCCGGCGACGCTTGAACGAAGTGTATCAGTTTGTCTGGAACAATCGATAACAATCAGAGGGTATTTCGTTTTGAAATGCGATGGATTTATTTGTGTATCGGAGCTTTTCGACCCATAATACGTTCTTTTAAAGTTAGTGAATGCATTATACAAAACTGAATATACTCCCTTTTCAAAGTCATTAGAGAATGAGTCATATGGATAGTATTGAGAATTGAGATATAAACGTGCATTATACAGGTTACTGTGATCGAAATAACTCTTATCTTTGGTAGCTTCATTATTACGTAAATGTTGAAATCCGATAATAACATAGCGAGGCTTCTCCAACTGAGTACTTGTTTTCACAGTCCAAACGTGTTTCTGGGATGTCGGTAACACTGGGTACTCGTATAGATCCCATGAGCGAAATGCAATAGGAATGGGTATGTTGTTTTCTACATAATTCAACAAACGTAGTTTTTCTTTATCAGATACCTTGATAATGGGCATACGCCATACAATACGAGTTATCTGAATATCCATTTCTTTCGTTGTATCTTTGAGAACCGCACAGTTGAGATCAGAAGAGCTTCGGTTTAATATCAGTTCATGTTTCGCATTAATTATCACTTTATTATAATCCTCAGCGAAGCCTAGTAAGTGTCGAAGTGGAATAGTGAAACAAAAGTCACTTTCAACCTCTTTAAAACCATTTATATTCCAACCACTAATTTCCAAACTGTTACTTTGTTCTTCTCCATAGGATATCACTCCTTTCATTGTGGTAGTGATACCGCAGTTTTTTGTTCTATCAATCTCTACACCATTCAACTCATAGCGGATGTCTTGAAACAGGTGAGCAGGTGCGTTGTTGACAAAAGCAGAGGATTTTGTAGCACTACACTCAATTATCAATTGGCTTTCGCAAGGTAGCACTATTGCATCTTGATCGTTGATACGGATCCGGATCTCATCATTATTCTTATATGATTCACTGTAGGGTAGATATGAGTGATATTCAATTCCCTCTATACTATCATCAAATAAGACGCTATCTTCTATATTAAGAATCGATGATGATGATAACATCATTATAATTAAGTTTTTAACTGTAATCCGAGTGATTGAAGAAACAACACGTTATTTTTTGTTATCTTTGTTGTTCTTACTTCTCTTTTCGGTAGCTGCGACTCACAATGGTGAAGATATTTATTAGTATTTAATAAGAGAGGTGCTCTCTCCAATCGAGAGTTGGAAAGACTGTGGTATTGTATTGGCTCACCATTCATTTTATAGATAATCATGATTATTATGATATTTTCTTTATATGTAGACGAAGTGAAATTTTCTCGTTTCTAAAGTTCACAAGATTCCCTTGCTCGTTAACTATACGCACTTGAAGATTTTGAATTGTATTCGTCTTCAACGGTAAATAGATGAGATTTGGAGGACACTCTATAATTTGATATCCTGGAGGTACGGATGGAGAAAATTCATGTAGCACATGGGATGATTTATTATTCATGAATGAACCTTGAATAATATTGCATTCTACTCTTATAGTGTTTGTGATTAGAATATTTATCGCTTGATCAGATTCATGCGGTTTATTTTTGGGAAGCATTTTTCGAGAGAAACCAAAAAGACTTCCGATACTGTTCGCCTTCTCAAAATGTATATCGTAAAATGGAGAAAAAAAGGAACACTTCATAGTGTTTGTGTTAGCTATTATATCAATCAATTTAAAGGGATCATCACCTGCAATACTAAGGATTTTTTCTTCCAAATAGTGAATAATATTATCTAGCTCATAAGAGCCTTCGGGAATTGTAATGATTTTGTTTCCATAATGAAAAAGATTGTTGCTGCTATCCACATTAGGTATAGAATTAAATGATTTAAAATAAATCAAAGCACACTCGTAATCGCCTTCACCCAGTTCTATAGATGGTAAAAAATCCACGTTTAATATAGAATCGGTACCGCTTACTGATAATGTAAGAGACATTGTTACAATATAACCGAAGAATGAGGAATGAAACAACTAGTTGTATGATATAGCATATATTATATTTTTTTAAACAAATCATTACAAGCATTTAACAGAAAACGTAAACATAAATGACCACAATTATATGTCTTATCTTTCTGTATATAATTATAATTATAGTTAATGTTGATGACGTCATTTGACATGTATTTTAGAAATTCTTGTGGTGGTTTCAAATTTCCATAACTGTCAAAGTACTCGCAGTGTTGGTTTTTCTTCACGTAAGCCACCCAGTGTGTTCCTGGCCCATTTGAATCGTCTAAATTAATTACCCCCGTTTCGAACCTCCATGGTCCCGATTTTCGTTTTTGTAGTGCATCTCGCATGACAACACCTCGGAAATGTGGGATTTCTAGCTGCTTAACATAGCGCACAAGCTCATAATCAAAGAGGGCACGATTCGGTAGGGCCATGTTTAGTTTTTTTGATATGGTGTAAGATAGAGACCCATGCCTGTTTTGTAAGGTGCCATATACATGCCCTTTCCCACGGCTACTGGTACTACCGCACTTTTTTTGTTTGAATCTTTATTTTTAACCATTTCATAAATGTTCTTAGCAGCCGTTGTGACACCGCCAGCTAAAGATCCGGCAGCTGCTAATGCCCCCAGTATCGGTATTAACGGTAGGAAACCACCACTTTTCGGTAGTGGAATAACCCTTGGCTTTTTTACATTCTTCTCCTTTTTGTTATCTTTGATGATTTTTCTAGCAGCTTTTATAGCTGTGCTTATCAATTTTCTGGTGGATTTATGTTTTTTTATCCCTTTTCCACGTATACGATTCTCATGGTTTACAGCTTTACGCGCGGCAGTTATAACCTTTGCGAGGGGCATTATACCTAAACCTCTTTTCACTTTTTGTTTCATTATTTTATTCACACCGAGCGCCACCAATCGTTCAGATAAACTTTTGGATTCTAGCCAACGTTTCTTCGCTGTTGATGCTAATTCCAAATCAGCTCTATGTCGATGATCTAAGGATGAATTTTGAGCGTATGCAATATCATGTAATTTACAAGCCTCATCTAAAGGATTAACACCAATATCACCTCTCTTTAAACGTTTTTCCAATTTTGTTCCGGGTCCACAGTAATTGTATCCGGGTACGTGTAACTCGAAAGGTAAGTTATTAATGAGTGTATTGACTAAACCGTCACCACCTTTCGCATTAGAAGCTTTACGAAGACTAACCGTTTTTTTCTGATGCATAATCATTTTTACCCAATTCTTGAATAGTTGTTGCTGCTACTGCTGCTGCTGCTGCTGCTGCTGCTGCTGCTTATGTTGATGACGTATTAATAAGGTATATAAAACATGAGCAGATGATTAAATAACTTATTGAAATAGAAATGAAGTTCCAGAAACAACCCACGTGTTTATCGGTTAAAGGTTGGGATATTAAATATAATAATGGTGATAATAATACACAGTACAGACATGGTATACTTCTACCTAACAATATTAGATGTCTAATATGTGGTCCATCTGGTTGTGGTAAAACTAACCTATTACTCACCTTACTACTCGAGCCTAAAGGTTTAATATTTGAAAATATCTATTTGTACTCCAAATCGTTAAATCAACCAAAGTATGTGTTTTTGGATAAAGTATTCAGTCAAGTGCCAGAAGTGAATTTTTATACTTTTTCAGATAAAAGTGAGGTGGTATCACCGGAAGAGGCTCAGAGCAATAGCATTATAATTTTCGATGATGTATCGATGGAAGATCAAGAACCTATCCGTTTACATTTCTCAATGGGCAGACACAAGGGGTTAGATTGTTTTTATCTATGTCAAACATACAGCAAAATACCTAAACAGCTGGTTCGGGATAATGCAAACTTTATTATACTCTTTAAACAGGATGAAATGAATCTGAAACATGCGTATGATGATCATGTAAATACAGACATAACATGGGATACTTTCCTGGAAATTTGTAAAGCTTGTTGGAATAAGAATAAATATGGATTTTTAGTGATTAATAAAGATGTTGAAATGAATAAGGGTCGATATCGGAGAGGCTTCGATGACTTTATCATATTATAGAGTAGGTATAAGAATATATGTTGTAATTAAACTGTTTTCATTTCATCATGGATTCTTCTACAACACAGATCTTTGGAGATAAGGAGCTTAAACGTAAACTTGTTCAGTCTGTGAGTTCGGTAAAAAAGAAAATCAAAGCTTTAAATGAGGGTAAAGCTGAATTGACATCAACTTTACAAGAAACATTTCAACCAATCACACAACCCTTAAACAATTTATTAAATCAGATCAGTTTAAATAATAACAATGAGGTTATAAAACATGAAATCGATAAGAAACCATTCCAGAAAAAAAAGAAAAAGAGAAAGTTAAAAAATATCAAACAAGAAATTAAAAATGTTGCTAATGAACTACTACAAAAAAATAAAGACCTTGAAGAGGGAGAAGAGGAAGAAGAAGAGTTTGAAGATGCTGATGATTCATATGATGAGAATAACAGCACTCTAAATACAACAACTCAATCTGATGAAGCGGTGGAAGAAAATTTACCTTCATTAGTACGTGCATACACGGATATGCTTATCGTAAATCAAATAAATAAAGTACCTTATGGTGTTTACACAACTCCAGAGGGGGAGTATTACATAGGTGATAGCGTTATTCAATTTGATAAAAACAATATAATAATAAAAAAACAAAAGTTTAAAAATACACCAGGTCTAATGGAACTACTGTTCAAACGAGAACCTAACAATTCTTTAATTACTTCGCTAGATGGTGATATCTACTATAAAATAATAACAATGACTAATGCACATAGACGTAATTATACGCCAGAAGGTCAGATACAGGGTGATAAGAGTCTCAAGTATACTCAATATATAAAGCAATCATCAAGTCGTTCACATTCTACACCAATCAAAAAAACTGGTGGATGTATTACCAGTTCAGTTGAAACAACAGCTGATAACAGATCAGATAAACAATCAGCTGATGGATCATCAGGTCTGTTAGTAACTGGAAGAGGGTTGACAACCGCCTCCCGTTCAAACACTGATTCATCTCTAATAATGAAAAAATACTATCCAAATACAGATTATATATATTGGGACAACCCTAATGAACTAATAGACCGATTACGATTGCTTATCGCTTCGCGAAATGCTGGTAATAATGGAAACGATAATGAAATTATTGCAATATTAGAAGAATTGATAGAAGCTAATATAATCGAATCCCCATATCGACTTTCAGACATACTGAAACATATACTTAAGTAAAAAAACTGAAACATATTAGACTCAAGTAAAAAAAAAACTTGCATTGTAATTATGACTGTTGATAAGTTTGGACGTTACCTACACCACAATCATCAGCAGCAACGACGGCAACAACACACATTGCAATCGCTCAAAATAATGAAAAATCAGGTGGATTGTGGAAATCGTTTATTAAGAAATGTTAATAGAGGTATTCTAAAAAAAGATGTGGTTATAAAAGAACAGCTTGATGAGGTTCTTATTCAATGTTTGCAGAAAATTAAAAAACTATCTCAAGAAAAGATTTCGGGAAAAGAAATACCTCCACTTCCCATTACCACCAAAAAACTACCTCAAAGTATAGAAAAGATTTCAGGAAAAAAAGAAGAAATACCTCCACCTCCACCTCCCATTACCACCAAAAAACTACCTCAAAGTATAGAAAAAATTTCAGGAAAAAAAGAAGAAATACCTCCACCTCCACCTCCCATTACCACCAGTACTGCTGTACCACAAGCATCTTTGTCAGCGGTAGTGTCAAATAAAAGAAAAAAACCCATAGAAAAAAAGAAAGCTAGTTTATTAAATAAAATTAAAAAAAATGAGTAAATGGACAGTAGTTCAGGAAATTCATAAGAATGTACGTAAAAACTTTCCTCGAAGACGTTTCATTCAAAAAGGATTTGATGACACCTGGCAGATAGATTTAATCGATATGCAAAAATATTCCAAATATAATAGTGGATTTAAGTATATTTTAGCATGTATCGATACTTTTTCAAAGTATGCATGGCTTCAACCAATAAAGAGTAAATCAGCCGATAATGTAACACAAGGAATGCTCAAACTGTTAAACAACAAAAACAACCTGGATCGTAGACCGAAAAACATACAATCAGACGATGGACGAGAGTTTTTCAATGAAAAGTTCAAAGCTCTCATGCAAAAGTTTAATATAAACCATTACTCAACCTACAGTATAATGAAGGCTTCCATTGTAGAGAGATTTATTAGAACCATCAAAAATTGGCTTTGGCAACGATTTGCTTACAACGGATCATATAAATGGATTGGAAAAGAACTCTCTGACGTAATACATAAATATAATAATAAAGTACATCGCACTATCGGGGTTGCCCCAGTGACTGTGAATCGTAATAACGCTAATGAACTCTTATCTACTGTTTACAACCATATCAAGGTTCGAGCTAAAAATAAACTTATGTTTGGTGATTACGTCAGAATAAGCAAATATAAATCTACTTTTTCCAAGGGCTACACCGGAAACTGGAGTGCGGAAATATTTCAAGTGGTAAAAGTTAATAATACTAATCCAGTGACCTATCAGTTGCAAGATGAAAGGAAACAGCCAATCTTAGGTGCTTTTTATGAACAAGAACTGCAAAAAGTTAAATATCCCGATGTCTACCTAGTGGAAAAAGTGTTGAAAAGAAAAGGTGATAAAGTTCTAGTAAAATGGTTTGGTATGGAATAAAGAAAACAAAATTGATTAAATAAATGCTTTATTCAGCTAGAATATGAGGTGCAATAAGACTTAAGTTAATTAATGTTATGTTTTTAAATAAGTACTTAATAGGTAATAAACAATGGATTAAAATAATGTTTTTTTATTTTTATTTTTTTAAGTAAGGTGCAATAGATTAATCATCCCAATTCTCATCGTCTTCGGCTACTGGTCGAGAAGGATAATCATTAGGAGAATTATTATGAGTCGCTCACAGTTTTCAAAAACATTGACTAAATTTAAATCTACAATTATTTTTTCTAAGTTTGGACATTTATAAACTTCCAGGTTAATCGATTGAAATCCAAGTGTTTGCAATAAATCTTTTTCTACATTCCCCCCTTTGTAACCCCAAATACAGTTTTTATTCAGATCAAGATGCCTTATTTTCATTAAAAACTCTGAGTAATCAATGTCGGTGGGATAATTTTTTAATAACATTTCATGAATATTCCTTGTTACAAAATATACCGTTTGGTTAGATATTTCATTTTTTATTAACGCGCTTGAGAGTTTAATGTGAAATAAATAAAGGGTCTTTTCCTGAATATCATATATACCTACTTCTTTATAATACATTTTTTTTTAATCATAAAACCATCTATATCAATTATGTATTTAATATTACGTGGATCCATTGTTAATATAATTAATTAAAGTAAAAAAATAAAGTAAAAGCTATAAGTACCTATGTACCAATAATACACTTTAAAATACCTCTATACCACAATCGCTAACGGCGGCAATAACACAGTCTACTAGTTCATTACCCAGCTTGACGGTAAATAATGCATGTGCGAAGCACTCGGCTGGTGTATTAGAGAGTAACTGCAACCACTCTTCTACTTCCACATTCGTATCACCTACTGTGTCCTCTAAATGGTTCGCGATGTCACCCCAGATCTCAATCAGGGTATAGGTATTTGAATCGTTGAAGTCACTATTTTGGTAAAGACACTTTAAAAATACTCTTACATCACAGCTTAACTTTGCGATTGGTATGGGTCTCGTCCACAGTCGTAATATCTTGTTTGTTGATATATGGTGTAACCAATTATTTTTACACTCTAAGAATGCAACTTCAACTAGCTCCATATTCATGTACTTAGGTATTTGGTAACGGTAGTCTCTGTAACATAGAAAAAACAATCATTAAATTAAATTACAACCAAAAATTAAAAAATCACACTAAAAAAATTTAAAATTAAAAAAAAGACCTACTACATACTAACCTACTATCTATTATTCTCCCTGAGAATTGGCCACTACAAAGTTAACAACCCATGTATTTCCACTTGGCCCTTTACTAACGAGTTGAACATCACCGCTATTAAGTACAGACAGTAGGCTTTGTTCCATATCATTAAATCTTGATGGTAGGGTGACCATATACCCGTTCTCCAGATGTATTACAGTCTGCATAGTGTTCGGTTGATACTTTGAAGCTATGCTACTAGCTTCTATTATTGTATAGGGTTTATCTACTTCTAAATCAACCATTTTACGCCAAGTTTTGTTGCCTCGATTATTTAATTTAGTTAGAGCAGAATTATTATGCGATTGATTTGAAGCCATTTTTTTTTAGATTTACAGAATTAAAACTTACAGAATTTAAAAAAGTAATGTGAGAGAGAGTCACTGTTGCTTACACTTGTTATGTTACTAGCTGAATGAGCTTTAAATTGTAAAAGCATCTATTTTATAACAAATTCTTATCATTGTTTAACAATGTAATTTAACTACTATTGAACTACTATTGAACTTTCCTTATCACTAGCTTTAAAGTTGAAAAAAAAAGGTCTATTTCATAACAAATTCTTATCACTATTTTGGTAAACGTTCATAAATACGGATGTAATTAAATTTATAATTAATGTTCCTTATCACTATTCAAAAATAATGATGTAGGTACCTGATTAAATTATTACATAACGTTTAAAAAAATAACTATGTAATGAAATTAATACTTACTGATTACTTATCGCTTGTTGAAATGTTGGTAATAATTTACTTCATCGGTATACTAGCCATACATTCGACATCAGTCATCTCGCCTTTTGTTATTTTTTTCAATTGATTTTCTACCCTAATTTGTATATTTTGAAGTACAAGTAAATATTTCTTACATGATTCACTTGAGGGTATATATTTTATTGTTGTTGTTGTGGCTGGTGTTGTTGTTGTAGTAGTGTTCTCTTTCACTTCTAATTTATCTATTAGTAGTTTGTCATAAATACCATTCATGGTGTTGCTACCTCTGGGTAATGTTACTTTAATTTCCAAACCCTTTTCGTCTGTAAATATCTGGTGATACATATCAGATGACCAAGATTGTTTCATATTATTTTCCAGATCTGGATTGCTTCGTCTCGAACGGCCTGTCATAAATTTTACGATTTCCACTCGATATATCGATAATGTATTATCATCTCTACATAAACGTAATAATTTTGCCGTTTTCTTACCGCTAGTCATAATCATGTATGGATGACGATTTCCACTAATTTTCTCTTTATAATCATTAACGTAAAACTTAATTAACCATTTCTTTATAGAATTTCCTTTATCATTATACAATTCTACGTTCTTAAGGTTCCATAATCCATCATTACATAGATCTCGCAAGCCGTTATTAATGGAATTTGTAACATTTTTTGTCACCACTTCTGTACTGTTATCACGTTGTAAGTAAAACACTATCACCCACGGTAATAAACTTGTAAAAAGCATTGTGACTGCAATGCTTTCAAACTGTATGCAACAAACTGTATGCAAATAACGAGAGAGATACCTCTATTTAAACCCTACACAATCAATACATAGGTACCGTCAATACATATCTATACCTACTAATATTATAAAGCTGAAGAGTTTGTTTGTTTGTTTGAACGCGCTAATCTCAGGAACTGCCGCCGGTTCGAATGAGGATGGTTATAAGCTACTTTTTATCCCAGTATTCCCACGGGATCGGGAGTTACGCGGGTGAAATCGCGGAGCGCAGCTAGTCTATTATAGACGAATCGTATTGGAGGTTGTTTTATCGTAAAAATACCTACATTCCAGTTTCTAATTAGGTCATAACTTCCTAACAATAATTGATTTATATTTCTTGCAGCTGGCCCACCCACGCAATACGATATGAGGCCCACCCACGCAATACGATATGATATCAGCATTGTTTACATTGTAATAATTAGATACCTACCTACTGGCCGAGAACATACACTGTATATTATGACGTCACATTAACATCGCACCGTGGGAACAAAACATCGACCACCAGTATAACTTGAACTTGTTCTAGACATTGTATACAGCGCCATCTAGCGCTAGTTATACTGGTTTGTTTTGGTCCAAAGCATACATACTATAGCTACTGCCTTATTCTGCTATTTGGCCAACCATTGTCATTATATCGAGACTCTATTGATATTATATCGAGATTGTGACTTTATTTGGTATTCTGCTAAAGTTTTAATAACATCGCAATATAATCACTATGGAGTCTCAATGGTATGGTAATATTTACCTTGCAGGTGTTGCCTAGCAACATGGTATATGTTGCTAAGCAATATACCGTTTTGACAACTATCGAGATTCCATTAAGCTACGATTGTAGAGCAGAATACAAAAGTGAGTCAGTGGTGTGTCAGTGGTGTCTCGATAGAATAGTCAACGTTAGGAGAATACCAATTTGACATGTAATGTCATATTTTTGACATTAAATTTCTATTACGATTATATCGACACACTATTGTAACACAATTGTGTTAGCAGACTTAGGCCCCTGGTCACGTGTCCTGACGCGAGTTTAAGATTTTATACCCATTACAGAAAAAGTGCTCAACGCCGCTAAAGAAGTTTTCACTTCAAAAATAAAAAAATCTTTATTGTTTTTACAGTCTCAGTAGGTGGAACTCTGACTCTACCTATCTCTCTCTTTATGCCTATCACTATCATCACTACATAGTATAAAACAAAGTCGCTTTCTCTGTCCCTATATCCCTATGTATGCTTAAATCTTTAAAACTACGCAACAGATTTCGATGCGGGTTTTTAAAATGAATATAGTTATTCAAGAGGAAGGTTTATATGTATAATACATGTGTAAACGCACCTGGTAACCGGTACTTTACCCTACGCGAGGCGTGTACGCGGGCGTGCAGTCACCAGATACATTCACCGAAAGGGGAATAAACCTACCCCTAACACCTACCCCTACAATAACCTATCCCTAGTTTCCTAATCGTATGTATCTGTACCTGGACCCCTTGTGCGTGTATCCTAGTTAGTGCGTGTGTGTATGTGTGTGTACCTAGCTTTATGTGTACCTACTGGCCCTACCCTACCTGACGTGTCCCTACTGCCCTAGCCCTAACCATAGGGTTCGAACAATATATAAATATATAGATAAGTACGGGATTGTCTGTCACCAGGCGACCTGGGGTGACGGACGGACGGTGGGTAGGAAGGGTGGTGTGTGTACGTCGTGCAATGTACACGGGATGGATTTTCTCACTGCTGGTCAAGCGGACTCACAAGACCAATCGACTGACGGCTAAGGGTTTCCTGGCCGCAGTGAGAGGATGCTAAAGAGCATGGAGTAGCTGCAATAGCTCTTCTAGCGGTTGCTAGGGACTGCTCGTATCTTGCAGCTGCAATAGCTCTTCTAGCGGTTGCTAGGTACTGCTCGTTTCTTCCAGCTGCAATAGCTCTTCTAGCGGTTGCTAGGCACTGCTCGATCTTCTTGGGAGGAGGAGTGATACTCGACTCAGTTCTTGATTCCAATTAATTTATTCACAAATTTCTTACATTATATACATTTTAGTTTTGATGACTTATCAATAATTATTATAATAGTGTGCTGTCGATGTGCAGCCGTGTGTTACCTACCTATTGCCAAAATAATATTAATCATCAAAAATTGTGTTTACTTTGTGACCTAGATTTAATTTAAAACATACAGTTTGTCATGCGACTTGGCTTGTTTACATTTATTATTTTAATATAAGTATTTAGTTAAGAAATTATTATTTTTACATATTACAAATTATTATTAATCTTTAAATTTATCCTAGTGTATATTGTATAGTTTATATTAAAGTAAAATTATTGTTCAATGAGTTGAACATTCTGGCGTCTCTCCAGGGCAGGACTCCAGTTGGTACAGTTCTATTCCGTCAGTGTTCGAGGGATCTTGTTGTCTTCTGGCTGGTTTTCTGGGTGCTACCTGGCTGTAGACTGGGTCGTGATGTTGGCTGGCTGGCTCGTCAGCTGCAGGTCTGTTGTCGTGGTGCTGTAGCTGTACCAGTGACCTTATGCCCCTCGTGATCTGAGGAACACAAAATAATATTAATAAAATTATAGTAACTACTACTATACCTCCTACTGTAGTAGTTATGTAAGTGTGAGAAGTAACTTGGGTCCAGATTGTATTGTCTAGTTTAGTTTGTAAGTTATTTTCGGATTTGACTACATTGTCGAGAATATCTTGTGAACTCTCTATAACTTCGTCTTTGGTTACATTAAATATGGTGCCAGTGCTATTATAGGTGGATATAGAGAAGTCGATTGGTTTTGAAAATGACGCTACGGTTTGAACTGAGATTGTTCTTTTTGCAGCTAATATGTTATTAGTTGTCTTTATAATACAGTTGTCGGCAATCCGTATTACTCCAACATCCCGCAGTTCAATTTCCTCTCTTTGTCCGTCACATATGATCGATGTCAAACTACGGTCTTTAGCTATGAATAACCATGTATTTTGCATATGCAGTTGTTTCCATAACAGTTTGTTAGTTATGTCGAACGTTTTTGATTGACACCTCGTTTGTGTTTGGTTTTTGAAGAGCTGGTTAACAATGCAATTATCATTTGATTGCATGTTCTTCACGGCACTAGGAAAGCAGACGTATGTACTCATACTTTGTAGGCAACTTGTAAATTCTTCATGATCTAAGTCAAAATACTGTTCGTTGTTATAGTCTACGCCAATGTATGATTTTTGTATTTCGACGGTTTGGAATAGCTGGTCCCGTGTTTTTTCAGGAACCGCTGTGACATAGATCATTGTGTATTTTGTTGTGTCCTGTATCGGAAGGTAGGCGTACACTTGGATGTGTGTTTCGTTTTCCGCCATTTTTGTTTCTAGCAGTTGTCGTTGTACTATCTTTAAGTTACTAGGAAGTTTGTTATTTGCCGTATAAATTAGGTTACTGACGTTCTTTGGAGTCAAAATGCTGTATACACTTGATTTCGATAGGTATACATCTAATAATCCAGCGTAATGTTCTGTTATTTCAGTTATGTAATCATTTGCTAACTGATACGTTTCTATTATATGTATATTTACACTGTTTCTGATGACTGCTTGGTACCAATAATCTGTTTCATGTATAAATTGTATGACCTGGTTTAGTTTTGTTTGAAATTTTTGTAGTTTTTTCGTGATTCTATTTTCTGTCTCATTAACTTGTGATACCGTTGATATCATAAACTTCGTTTGTTGATTTGCAGCTTCGATTAGTTGTTGTTGGTTTTTGTTCAGGCTATCTATGTCCCTGTAGACCTCGTCATTTACGCCAAAAACTGATGTTAATATCTGTCCTAATATACCTCTCTTCTTTCTTTTGGTTTGGTTTGCTTCCATTAGGTATTCTTTTGTTCTTTCGTACTTTGACTCGGATTCTTTTAAGTAGTGGTGGAATTGTTCACAATGTGTCGCATTTTTGGTTGTATTTTTTGCTATTTCACAAAGGTCGTCGAACTGTGTCACTGCTTTCTTTATTTGTCTAAGGTTTTGTTCAATCTGTTCTTTTTCGAAGTTTGTCTCTATTCTAAAGACTCCTCTGTCAATGCATGCAGTCCCGATCTGTTCTACATAAAATCCTGGTTTTATTTTAATCATTGTATAGGTTGATGTTACGTTGGCAAATAGTTGTAGGCATATAATCAGGAACGTGAACCATTGCCATTCCTTTTTATATGTATGACTCCTGGTTTGTCGTTTATTCTGTTTTACGATAACATTTGATTGTACTGTTGTACTCGTATTACTTGGTTTAGTGCCGCTGTCGTTTTCATTGATTGGTAGAGGAACAAGTTTATGTATTGCACGTTTTTGAGTTGAACCAGAGGACTTCTGTAGGGTTACAACTCTTGTGAGGTCATCATTGCCCGGATGTATTTCTTTTACTTTTGCCAGTGGCCATTTGCTGGGACTTATGTTTTCATCTTTCACTAGTACTAATGTTCCGATCGTTAAGTTTTCGTTGTTTGTTTTCCACTTGTATCTCTGTTGTAATTGATGTAAATAATCGTGTGTCCAGCTTTTCCAAAAGTCTCTCTTCATCTTTTGAATCTGTTTCCACCTGAGTAGTAGATCAGTGCTAATATTTGCCAGGGGATCTGGTATTCCTACTGCCTCTCGTCCTATTAGGAAATGACTTGGTGTGATCACTACGTTGTCATTTATATCTTCGCTTTGTGCGCATAACGGCCTCGAGTTAAGGCATGCTTCGATCTGGTACAGGAATGTTATCAATTCTTCGTAGGTTAATGTTTGTTCTCCTATCACTCTGCGTAAGTGGTGCTTCATGGATTTTACTCCCGCTTCCCAAATTCCGCCAAAGTGAGGAGACGAAGGTGGTATGAAATGCCATTGTGTTCCTATCGTAGTTATTGTCTGTTGGAATTCATTTGACTGAGTTATTTCCAGTATTTCTTTGTAAAGGTGGTTGGCAGCTCCCACAAAATTAGTTGCATTATCGCTGTACATGTGTGAAACTGGACCTCTTCTTGATGTGAACCTTTGCATTGCGGCTATGTAGGACTCGGTTGATAAATCACCTACTAGTTCCAAGTGTATTGCTTTCGTTGTTAGGCAAACAAATACTGCAATGTATCCTTTGTACGACTTGTGTCCTCTTCCTTTCATTGCTCTTACTTGTACAGGACCAGCAAAATCAACACCTGTGTGACTAAATGGGTATGATTCGGTTACTCTGGCTTTTGGTAATGTGCCCATTTTTTGATGTAGGGTTGTTGCTTTGTATCGTATGCATTTTACACATTTGGATATGTAACTCTTTATTCTTTTCTTTCCTCCTAATATCCAATATCTTTGTCGTATGTAGGCTAAAGTTAACATGTTTCCTCCATGTAAGGTTTTCATGTGAGCATCGTGAATTATTATCCATGTGACGTGGTGATCGCTTGGTAGTAGTATAGGATGTTTTTGGTTATATGGAAGGTTTGAATTATGAAGTCTTCCTCCGACTCTCATTATCTTGTCTTCTTGATTTATAAATGGATCTAAGCTTGTTAGTCTATTATTTTTTTCTAGTGATATCCCTTTTGTTAATGTTTTGTACTCTTTTTGAAAAACTTGTTGTTGTACTAGTGCTATTATTTTGTTTGTTGTAATAGCTAATTCATCACAACGTAAGGGTTCTGTGCTTTTTTCCATATTCTTAAATCTGAAGCAGTATGACAGTATTCGTACCATTCTTTGGAAACTTGAAAATCTCTCCCATATTTCATTCTGTGGTTCGGTAGTTGTTGCTAAGTTAATGTGAACGGTTTTTTTTATCTCTTCACATATTTCAGGGATAGTTTTAGTTATTGGCAGATTTTTGGTTTTTAACCATGTTGGGCCATTCCACCATAGTGTAAAGTTGTGAAATTTATTTGGTTCTATTCCTCTCGAAATTACGTCCGCCGGGTTATTTGACGTTATGACGTGATTCCATTTTGCTTGTGGTAATAATTTTTGTATCTCAGCTACCCTGTTGGCTACAAACGTTTTCCATCTTGTAGCTTCACCTTTGACCCAGCCTAATGTAATCATTGAGTCCGTCCAACAATAAACTTCTGTGTTTGTAAATTTCATTGTTGTTATGACCTTCTCCATAAGTTGGGCGAGTAACAGTGCAGCACATAGTTCTAGTTTTGGTAGTGTTGTCTTTTGTTTCAGCGGTGCCACTTTTGATTTTGCTTGTAATAGTGTAACTTCGTACGAGTTTTCATTGATTTGCACTCGACAGTATACCACGGCCCCGTATGCTTTTTCCGATGCATCACAAAAGCCGTGTAACTCAACTTTAGTTTCATCTGTGGTATGACACCATCTTGGTATTGAAATTGCTTCTAACATTTTCATCTGGTCTTGTAATCCAATCCATCTGTCTTTGGTTACGTTATCTACAATCTGATCCCAGTCTAGGCCTTTAGTCCATAGTTCTTGCATTATCAGTTTCATGGTTATTATAACTGGTGCAAGCCAGCCCAGTGGATCAAAAAGCTTTGCGATTTCTGACAGGATGAATCTTTTTGTTGGATTCTCTTTTTTGTTTATCGTAATTTGGAATTGGAAACTGTCTTCTTTTGGTGACCATAGAACTCCTAACGACTTTCTTGTTTCGTCCAGTGGAATTTTTAACATCTTATCCTCTTGTTTTTCTTTTGGTATGTTATTTAATAATTCTTCACTGTTTGATGACCATTTCCTTAGGTTAAATCCACCTCTTCTTAACAACTGTATCAATTCGTTTTGTAACTTCTTTGTTGCTTCTACAGACCTGGCCCCCGAGAGAACATCGTCGACGTAGAAATCTTGTAACGTTATTTCGCTTGCATTAGGATACTTCTGTTGTTCATCTATAGCCAGTTGTTGCAAAGTTTTGACTGCTAAGTATGGTGCCGATGCAGTTCCGTATGTAACGGTGGTTAGTTCATATTCATCGATTTGATGTTTTGGAGACTCTCTCCATAGGATTCGTTGATATGGCAGGTCTTCTTCATTTACGTTTATAAAACGATACATTTTCTCAATGTCTGCCATAAAAACAATTTTATGTCTTCTCCATCGTAGTAGTATTGTAGTTAAGTCTGATTGTAGTCTTGGTCCTGTCAACATATTCTCATTTAAGCTAATATTTGTGCTTGATTTACTCGAAGCATCAAATACCACTCTTAGTTTTGTAGTTAATGACTCTTCTTTAATCACTGGTTGATGAGGAATGTAGTACTTTCCTTGGTAATAGTCTACTTTAGGTACTTTCCTCATGTGACCCATTTCTAAGTATTCGTTTAGAAACTCTTGGTATCTTTCTTGTAGTGTTTTGTCTTTGGCAAACCTTCTTTCTAATTGTAGTAATCTAGCCGCCGCTTTCTTTCGTGAGTCTCCATAATCTACGTCTGGATTTTTGAATGGAAGTCTCACAGTGTAGGACCCATCTATATTTCTGGTAGTTGTTGTCTTGTAAAAGTCTTCACATTGTCGGTCATCGCTAGATAGTTCGTAATTGGCTGGAATTTCTTCTAATTCCCAGAATTTGGTTAATTGTTCTATTTCGTTCGTTCTTGATGTCATAGTAGTAACTTTCATTCTATCTGTAGTGTGGCTACTGACGAACCCGGATAGAATCCATCCAAAATGTGTGTCTTGGGCTATTATGTCGTCATTAATCTTGTATAGCCCTTGTAGTAGTAGTTTGCTATAGTCTTGAGCTCCCAATATTACGTCGATTGGGCCTCTTTTATTGTAAGTTGGATCGGCTATCATTTTGTTTTCTAACTGCCTTTCCTCTAATTGTGGTATATTGGTACTCGGTATGGCACCAGTTAGTTTTGGAAGTATTATTAGTGTAGTTATTAGCTTGAATTCACTCGGAAATCTTGGTTGTAATTTCACTTCAATGGAGTAATTCGCTATTTTGGGTTTTTCGTCAGCTATCCCCGTTACTTCAACGTGTGTTCTGTTCCTCGGGTAAGCTAGTAGTTGAGCTACTGTTTCCGTGCAAAAGGACGCTTCTGAGCCTTGATCACACAGTACTCTTAGTAATTGGGTTGTACCATCGATTGACTTGACATTTACTAGCGCTGTAGCTAGTAGCGTAGTTTTTGGTAGTGTCGTTGTCGTATTTGTATGCATATTGTTTGTTCTAGTTGTAGTTGTATTCTTAGATGTATTGGTTTTTTCGTTCTTCGTATATCTAGTTGGCTTATGGTTTTCTTGGTGTAGGTAGGAATGGTGTCCTAACCTTCCACAGTGTTGGCAAGTCTTTGTACTCATACATTCTTCTGATTGGCTGTGCGCCAAGCAATTCCTGCATATTCCTTTCTCTTTAACTGCCTTGTATCGTTCTTCTACTGATAGTTGTTTAAATTGTATGCATTGGTATATGGTATGGTATGGTTTTTTGTTACAATACCAACAATGATTGTTGTCTGACCTCTTGTATGGGCCTGGTGTGTCGTATCTTGTCTTGTAATTTGTTTTTGTTTGTTTGCTTATCGTAGTTGTTGTCTGTAAGCATTGGAATCGTTTCTCCAGGAATTCCATCATCTCATCAAACTTTTGTGGCTTGTTAGGTTCGGTTAATTGTTGTTCATACTTTTCGTTTGTTTCAGAGTCCCACACTCTACTGAGAATTCTCCCCAGGATGGGGTCCCATGTAGTTGTGTCTATGTTTTGACGTCGAAGTGCTTCTATGTTTTGGTTTATCGTATCATGTAGACTTTTTAAGTTGGCTGCAGTGGCGTGATTTATCTTTGCTATATTGAGAATGTTATCTACGTGCTTCGCTATTATAATTCTTTCGTTTCTATATCTTCTGTTAAGTAGCGTCCAGGCTGCATCGTAGTTCGCGTCACAAACTGTCAAGTGCTTGATGAGCATTAAGGCCTCGCCTCGTACGTGTGTCTTAAGGTACTGCATTTTTTCTGTCGCTGATAATGACTTATCTTCATGTATGATTTTTAGAAACAAGTCGTAGAATGAATCCCATGACTCATAGTTGCCGTCGAAAACTGGAATAATTATTCTTGGCAGGTTACTTTTGTGCTCACTGTTCCCCACTCTTTTTGTGTTACTTGCTTTAGCCGTAATACGCTCAATGATTACATCGTAATCTGTTTGCGTTTTTTCAAACAAGTTATCTCGAAAGTAGCTGTGGTCTAAGGTGCTGTCTTCCATTAGAATGAGTAGGTGAGTTTCCTCTATGTCTTGCCATTGCTTCTCTATATTTTTCGCCAGTGATTCCCAGTACCATACGGGTTTATCTTCTGTTAACGCTTGTGTAGCTGTTTGTAGTTTCTTCTGCATTTGTGTGATACGATAGAGTTGAATGAAGATTTTAGGTGAGTTTGCATCTTGACATTCATTTTCTTCGATGTCTTGTGGTTCATATAGTTTGCCTAGCAACTGTAGTCGCTTCTCGCATTTTGCTAAGTACTCCATAGTTTGATTGACGAGTGACTTGATGGATTCGTAGTAACTTGTAGTAATGTACTTATGATCAACTAGTACTTGTTGATTTCTAAGTAACTCGTGATTGGTAGTAGTTCTGTTGAGTATTCCTGTGAGTCGAGCCCTCCGTTCGTTAATGTACTTGTCAGTTTTTCTTGTGTTTGGGTCTTTTTTAAGATTTGTAAGTATTCGTTTGATTTCGTTGTAGTCCGCCTCTTGGCTTCTGATAATACGATTGATTTCTTCAATGTCCATATTTTCCATAGTGTTTTGTTTTGTTGCTTCCTTTTGCTGTAGGTATATTCAATCTGTTGAACGTTCCGTAGCTGCTTGGTTGAGAAAATCGCAGCGCGGTAGTTGGTGGTAATACGTCTTTGTATGTCAGTCAACCTACGGGGACAAGAGGAGCGCGATTTTTACTGGTTCGATTTCCCAACGGGGCGCGATTGATGTCCCGTCGCGAAACCAAAAAAAACTCGAAGGACCAAATGTAAACGCACCTGGTAACCGGTACTTTACCCTACGCGAGGCGTGTACGCGGGCGTGCAGTCACCAGATACATTCACCGAAAGGGGAATAAACCTACCCCTAACACCTACCCCTACAATAACCTATCCCTAGTTTCCTAATCGTATGTATCTGTACCTGGACCCCTTGTGCGTGTATCCTAGTTAGTGCGTGTGTGTATGTGTGTGTACCTAGCTTTATGTGTACCTACTGGCCCTACCCTACCTGACGTGTCCCTACTGCCCTAGCCCTAACCATAGGGTTCGAACAATATATAAATATATAGATAAGTACGGGATTGTCTGTCACCAGGCGACCTGGGGTGACGGACGGACGGTGGGTAGGAAGGGTGGTGTGTGTACGTCGTGCAATGTACACGGGATGGATTTTCTCACTGCTGGTCAAGCGGACTCACAAGACCAATCGACTGACGGCTAAGGGTTTCCTGGCCGCAGTGAGAGGATGCTAAAGAGCATGGAGTAGCTGCAATAGCTCTTCTAGCGGTTGCTAGGGACTGCTCGTATCTTGCAGCTGCAATAGCTCTTCTAGCGGTTGCTAGGTACTGCTCGTTTCTTCCAGCTGCAATAGCTCTTCTAGCGGTTGCTAGGCACAGCTCGATCTTCTTGGGAGGAGGAGTGATACTCGACTCAGTTCTTGATTCCAATTAATTTATTCACAAATTTCTTACATTATATACATTTTAGTTTTGATGACTTATCAATAATTATTATAATAGTGTGCTGTCGATGTGCAGCCGTGTGTTACCTACCTATTGCCAAAATAATATTAATCATCAAAAATTGTGTTTACTTTGTGACCTAGATTTAATTTAAAACATACAGTTTGTCATGCGACTTGGCTTGTTTACATTTATTATTTTAATATAAGTATTTAGTTAAGAAATTATTATTTTTACATATTACAAATTATTATTAATCTTTAAATTTATCCTAGTGTATATTGTATAGTTTATATTAAAGTAAAATTATTGTTCAATGAGTTGAACAACATGCATAATATAGCCGTGCGAAGCCGGGGCGGGTCGCTAGAAAATAATATTTACAAATGTTAACCTGAAGTAACGCTTATCTGTAGATCGAAATAGATAGATACATTCTAAGTGTATTTTAAACTGAAGTTATTATTGCAACAGTCGTCAGCATTGAACTGAATCGGGACCACCGACCGATTGATAAATGTCCCCACCTACAGGAATTACCTGCGTCACTGGGAAATGTAGGTACTTTATGTTTTTGACAACAACGTCAACATCTTTAGTCCTCGTGGCTTTGGTTTTTTTATTTATTAATAACTAGCTGTTTCTCGCGACTTCGTACGCGTGGTAGTTTTAATTTAAATCACTACATAGTATAAAATAAAGTCACCTTTCGCCGTCCCTATGTCCCCATGTATGCTTAGATCTTTAAAACTATACGCAACGGATTTTGATGCGGTTTTTTTAATAGATAGAGTGATTAAAGAGGAAGGTTTTTAGATATAATACATGCATAATACAGCCGTGCGAAGCCGGGGCGGGTCGCTAGTTGATTTATATACTGAAACCTTTAGCATGAAAATCGGTGCAGTAGTTTTAAAGATCTTAGCATACATATTGAGGGCCAGATAGCGGAAAGCGATTTTGTTTTATACTATGTAGATATGCGGATTTCAGAACAGATGAATTCATCGACTTTCAATTCTCGAAACAGCCAATCATTCAACTAAACTATAACACTCAATTTTATTTGAATACTTAAACAATAGACGATAGGTAAATCAGCTACTCATTAACATAAATTTTATACTTGTTTTATTCTTTTAAGCTCATTTTTCTAAAATTAGTTATTTATTTACTCTGAAAGTGTCACAGTATAGTTGCAAATTGGTTCGAGTTTTGCTCTTGAGGGTTGAGATTCAGATCTTTTTATTTTTCCCTTTAATGTTGGCCACATAGGATCTTATAATCTGTAGGTAGGTACAGTTTCTGTCAATAATCATTGCTATATTATTTGAGTCTAAAACAAGAGCCTATCCAAATTTAGGTAAAAACACACTTTATGTTCTTTTTGAACTTAGGTTTGGTTAACTCAAAAAAAAAATTTTTTTCCTTTTTTTTTTGTCTTTTGATTTAGTTACCAAAATGTAGAGAAATGTTTCCATGCACTGACTAACCATTTTTAGTTAGGTATAGTTAGACGAAAGGCGTTTTGGTTTTGGCTCATAAATAACATCTTAACATTCGTAATATCTATCTAATATCTCCCAATATACAAACAGTCAAACATTATTACCGTTATATCGGAAGAAACGTCTTTCTAAAATAAATTGAAAGGTCAGACGGCCGCCGAGCAGTCTCCGCCTCGACAATTTTATTTCAATCCGATATTTTCCAAGAAACAGGTTTTAAATCTTCAGTGAGGTGACATAAATTACCGGGATTATGAGCATTACAGTGTGTCGCTACGGTTTTAAAGGCCGTTAGACTAGAAAATGTTTTTGAAAATTGGACGTTTATCAAAATACGAGATAAAAGATAAAATACTTGAGATACTGCAGTAGAAAGCACATCAAAACTTTTTAGAATAGAATAGAATAGAATATCATTTATTGTTCTATCTGTGTACATAAAGATCTTACAAATAATATGGTTCCAACAGATTACTCATTTCGAGCATACAATATTAAAAACATAGATGCTTAAAACTTAAATCACAAATTATACTAAATTGGTACAGGTACATAATACTAATAGTTAATCTATTATTTTTCGTCATTATCGAAAAATTCCGATATGCTATAAAAAACCTTAGATATTAACCAGGATTTTAGTTTTTTATGGAAAAAGACACCATTGAGTTCTTTCAAGTGCAACGGTAGATGATTGTAAATTTTAATAGCTGTATAGTATGAACTCTTATAAAATAAACTGTTATTGACTTGAGGTATAAATATATTATATTTGTGTTTATTGCGTTGACTTTGAGACCTGGATGAAATTATGCTAAAGAAATATTCTTTGTTGTTTTTCACGAACAGACATATTTCTAAAATATAAATACAAGTTAATGTTAAGAAATTTTCGGTTTTAAAAATATGACGTAAAGTATCTGTTTCTTGTAAATTGTACATAGTTCGAAGACATCTTTTTTGTAACCTAAATGTTGACTGCACTTCGGTAGAATTGCCCCAAAAGATAATACCGTAGCTTAAATGAGGATAAACATAACCATAGTACGCAGTTTTTGCTATGTTCCTGGAAGAAATATTAATTATAACTGATAAACTGTAACAATATTTAGACAAAATGTTATTTACTTTTTTAATTTGTGATTTCCAATTTAAATGACAGTCAATAATAACTCCAAGGAATTTGGTTTCGGCAACTTCGACAACATTTGAGTTATTATGCTGAACATTAATTTTCTGAGGTTTTGCTCTGTAACTTTTGAATTGCATGAACATAGTTTTATCTATATTTACTTTTAAATTTAGATTGTTTAACCAATTTATTAACAAATTTAAAGTTTTATTAACTTCTTTTTCAAATTCTGTGTGGGTCATATTATTTTTGGAAATGAACACAGTTGCATCGTCTGCAAACATAACAGTTAGATGATTAGTAACAGATGGTAATTCGTTAATATATATGAGGAATAAGAGTGGCCCGACAATACTTCCCTGTGGTACACCCAATACTATATTTTTAGAGTTTGAAGAGATCTTTTCAATAGTCTTGGTTTCTTTATTATATACATCAAGTTGAGTAAATTGAGATCTATCTTTTAAGTAAGACTTTATTAAGGCAAGAGCGTTACCACGTATACCTACTTGTTCCAGTTTATCAAGCAGTACATTGTGAACAACACAATCGAACGCCTTGGATAAATCTAAGAATAATGCTATTCCAGTTTTTTTCCTATTAATATCATCCCAAGCTTGTTTTAGCATTTTAAAGATAGCCAGAGACGTATTTTTACCCTTTTGGAAACCAAACTGTAAATTATTTATTTTATTATTTGCCATAAAAAAATCCATAAGTCTATTAAGTATTACTTTTTCAAATAATTTGGAAAAATTAGATAACAAAGCAATCGGTCTATAATTTTTCATATCTGATTTGGAACCTTTCTTAAAGAGTGGTTTAACAATAGCAATTTTTAGGTCATCGGGAAAAATACCTGACGATAAGCATAAATTTATGATATAGACTAAAGGTTCAACAATATAGTTTATTGAGTGTTTTATGACTTGAATTGGTATTAGATCATGTCCCGTACTTTTTTTATTTTTTAATTTATTAACGATATTAATCAATTCGGAATTCGAAACTGGCTTCATAAATATACTGTTACAACTTTTATTATTAATGGGATTTTGTGATTTTACATTACCGGTACAATTGTTATCTAAGAAATAGGTGTTTAATTTTTCAGAGATAATTACAGGATCTTTTATTTCGATATTATTATGTTTTAGTTTGTCAATTGTTGTATGTATATAATTTGCAGGGGTAGTGTGATGTTTTATTACACCCCACGTAGCCTTCGTTTTGTTTGTACTTTTGTTTATATATCTTATATTCGAAATTTTTTTTGAGTGTTTAATTATTTTTTTCATTAACCGACAATAATTGTGATATTTATTTTTATCATCTATATTTTTAGTTTTTTTACTTTTTATATATAATCTACGTTTTTCTTTACTAGCTTTAACTATACCTTTGGTTTTCCAATTTGGCTTTTTACTATAGGTAATTTTACATCTTTCAATTGGAAAACATAAATCAAATAATAATTTATACAAATGTATGAAATCAGAATAGGCCTTATTTGGGTCGTCCTGGTTGTAAACAGTAGAAAAATTAATTTTTCCTAAATAAGAGAGAAATAGTTCGATATGAGCATCAATATTACGTTTCTTCACAAACCAGTATTTTTCAAAAAAACTTCTATTAGCTGCAATACTTATAATTTGGGCTGTATGGTCTGAAATTCCTAAATCTAGTATCTGTGAATTATATCGGTGTATGTTTGTTATAATGTTGTCTATACAAGTCTGAGAATTATTTGTAACTCTAGTAGGAACATTGATTGTTAGAGTCATGCCAAACGTAGTTAATGTATTAGTAAAAATTTCACTATTTCTAGTTTTTTCTAAAGTATTTATATTAAAATCTCCGACTAAGAATACTTTTTTTTTGTTGTGTCTACTTCTCAGTGCAAGTTTGTTAAGAATATTTTCTAGAGTTTGAATAAACAAGTTAAAATTGCTATTTGGAATTCTATACACACAAATAATAATATAATTAAGATCAGGTAGTAAGACTCCACAACATTCAAAATGCCTTTCAACTGATATTTCAGTTAACCAGTCTAACTTTCTATGGTTTACGGAATGTTTAGTATAAATGCACACACCCCCTCTTGCTCTCTTTTTTCTTGAAAAATGAGCGGCCTTTTTATAACCATCAAATTGCAGAACATCAGCGTGTTCGTCACGAAGGAAGGTTTCACTTAAACAACAAACGTCTATCTTATTTTGACTAGTGAAAATTTCTAGTTGGTCTTGTTTAGCTTTTAGACTTTGTATGTTAAGGTGCATTATGTTTATACAATTTTTATTTTTATTGTTCAAGAAAAAACTTACCCGTAACAGCGGGATCTTCAGCTTGAAATGAGATTTTTGATTGGTTTTGAGTAATTTTCTGAAAATAAAAAGGGATGGTACCTGGTTTGGGACCTAAGGTCAATGTTTTCTTGCTTGGTGGAATGGTTAATGGTGTACTTACTGGGGTAAATAAAATGTTTATGGGTGAATTTAAATGCTGATTCTTTTTTTCAGTATACTTTTTGAACAAATCTGGAATAGTACTGTATCTTTTTTGTTTAATCGGCTGATTTCTAATAGTTTGTTGATTAATGCTAAGTTTATGATTCCGAGTTGCTTTTGAAACGTTAATTCCTAAATAGCAATTTTTATAATCTTCTGTATTTATGTTGTCGTTTAATAATTTGACTAGCTTGTAAGTAGAATGAAATGTTGGTGGAAGGAACTTGCAATTTAAAAAATTATTTGTTAAAAACTTCAAGGACTGGTTTAGTTTATCCTCATTTAGAAACGAATTTTTTGTAACACCTACTAGTATAACATTAGTACACTTTAAGGCCTTAAGAAAACTAGTTAATTCAATATTAAACTTAAAGGGATTTTTATCATTAGATCCTACACTAACAATCATCCAATCGTTTTTATTAAGTGTCTTGCATTCTGTTTTAATTTTAGATAATATGTATTCAGTAGGAGCATCCGGGTAACAATAATTAATGACATTATAATTTCGTGAATTACGATATTTTGTACGCTGTTGTATCAGTAAAGAAGCAAGATTTTTAGTACTTTGATCGCCAATAACTAGAATTCTATTTTCTTTTTTTTCAGGGTATGTAGTTATTAGAGCGTTTGAGTACAACTTAGGTGTAGTAGTCTCTGTAGACTGCGTTGGCGATCTGGACACATATATAGACTGCGGAGGCGTTCTGGAAATATTAGTAGACTGCGGTGGCACTCTGGAAGCATCAGTAGATTGCGTTGAGATTCTGAAGCTATCTGTAGACTGCAGTGGTGATTGAGCAACATGAGCATACTGCAGTGACGTTCTCGGAACATTTGTTGACTCAGGTGGCGTTCTCGAGTCACCTATAGGCTTATCTGATGAATTGAGGGATTTTCGGCAATTTTTGAGAAACGTTATCTGTCCTTTTAAGTGATTGTTTTCAAGATAGAGATCATTTATCTGTTTTCTGGCTTCAATTAATTGTTTTGTCATATCTTCAAGTTCAATCTTTAGGCTATTACAGGAATCTTCTTCATTTTCTGTCTCAATTGTACTTCCATTCAAAGTGGCCGACAAATTTAAGTTTTCAAGAGATAGTTGTCTGTTAACCCTTGGTTTCCTTATTGTAATGTTATCGATATCACTTTGTGACAAGTCGATCTGCTGGGTTTTGTCGATGTTTATGGGTACATCAGGGACTTGTGCAGGCATGTTAGTATTTGTGTCTATTTGAGGAATTTTGAAGCGGCAATTTGGACATTTCCATTGCAATCTGTGATCCTCTGTCATTAAGTAGAATCTTCTATCCGATAAATTTGCACACATTGTGTCGTAAGTCAGTTTACAATCACAACACGTAAGATAAAGTCTATCAAAAATCTGTCGCATACATCTGCTACAATTTAATACTTTGTTGTTCATGTTGACTTTTATTACAGGAAGCGACATCTTTGATCCTTGATATTAAAACGAACTTTACTTTCTAGGTACTCGTAGCGCTATCTAGTGTCGGACGGGCGAACCAAGCTGACCGTACATTATAGTTGTGTGTGTAAGGTTCAAAAGTTCAAGGTCAAGCGATTTGAGCAGTTGCGGGCGGGCAGCGTTGGCGGTTTAGAATTCAAATTTTGAAACAAGCGTCTATTTTTAATAATTATATTTTAGTTTAGCAATTTAATGAAATAATCACACCATGCAGTAAAGTTAGTCTGTTAATATTGTTAGTAGTTCGATTATGCAATGTTTTAGTTACGAAAAGCACTGATAGTTGTTTTTAACACTTCGATTTACACACAATCACAGTTTCAAAGAAAAGTCAATTTTTCCTGCAACCACGTAGAAATTCACTTCACCAACACCAGTCTTAATTAATTGCATACTGTTCTTTCCATTTTAAACCTTTTTATTACTCAAAACCACGAATTTATAATTTTATTTAATTATTTAACACAGAGCCGACCTTTATTGACGGCCAGCGCCATCTTGAAACTCAAGTTATGCGTCTTGGCCTTCTGTTGTGATAGGATAAATTTTCTTGCATTTGACACACAGGAAAACAAACATGGAGAAATTAATTAATCATAAATTATTTTTCCAATATTAATTCCAATTAATCATAAATAATTACCTTAGGTAATAATTTGCATTGAAGGTAAGTAATTATAATTCATCAAAGTTAACTTGTGTTTAGTCGTTTGATGACATCCATCCAATTTAGCTATTCAGAGTATTCGTTTGATGTCATATTTGCACAGTACCTACTACACTGCGAAAACAGACGGACAGACGAAAAATTTAAGAGAGTTATCATAAAAGGCTTCCTTTTGAGGTACGGATCCTTATAAAGAAGTGTTTGTTGATTCTTGAACATAAAGATTTATTTAATGGGTGCAATGGTTTCGTTATAGATAAAATTATTGAAATAGTACCGGGCAAAGCACTTGGGTCTCCTGCGAGTTAAGTTTGGCAGAATATAAGTCAAATTTTACAGTATTTCAAGTAACTAACGCCTAAATGGGGATCAATATTTTGTGGAAAATGTATTATTTTTGCTTTATAAGTATTTTTATCTCTATACGAGGTAATATAAAAAAAGGTGTTGTATATTTTTAATAACTAAGTCTTAATTTTTTAGTTTCACTTTGTACGATCGCAATATGAAAAATGATGTCAACATATCAAAAAACTAACGAGCATATAAATTATCTACACAAATCTGTCACTTCCCCCGTATCGATTTGATTTAACGGCTGTAAACTTCTGGAAATTATCCTAAAATAATATTATTTATATGTTTTAGAATAATATTACAAATTTCTTAGAATCTTGTTATTTTGGAGGAAAAGCGTCAGTATGTCTGAGCAGTTTTGATAGTTTTAAAATAGGTCATAATAAGTGGAAAAAAATAGGCAACCATTTTTTTAATTCCGCGCTATTATAAATTCCCATTCGGGCCAGAGGTATTTGGGAAGAATCTAAGGTCACTCGCAATTACCGTCATCATCATCATCCGAGCGATGTTCCCGGTTGCATCCCTCTCGGGAGCCCGGGGTCTGCTTTCCTACTTTTACGCCTCCACTTCGCACGATCTTCGGCATCCTGGTTAGTAAGGCCATTTGCACGCATATCACCCTTTACGACGTCAAGCCAGCACTTCTTGGGTCTACCCAGTCTGCCACGGCCCGGCGGAGGCGCCATGGCAAGACATTTGTTCCCCACGTAACTAGCCGGTTTTCGCAAGACGTGACCGTATCAGCGTATAGGCGACATTCTTGCAATTTATCTGCAATGTCTCGGACATGAAGGCTGCCCCCTGCCCCGGATGCGGGAGTTCCTGACGCGATCCTTTCGCGTCACTCCACACATCCAGCGCAACATCTTCATCTCCGTGACACGCAGCTTCTGCTTATGTCGCTCAAGCACCGGCCACGCCTCACTACCATACAAAAGGACAGGTCTAATTATGGTTTTATAGACCTGTCCCTTTAGTTTAACCGGCATTTTGGGGTCGCAAATGACACCAGTCACCTCACGCCACTTGGCCCAAGCCGCTGAAATACGTGACTTGACGTCGCGCAATCGATGTCGCCGGACGCGTGAAGCACAGACCCCAAGTACTTAAACTGGTCTGTCCGCTCGACCATATGACCATATCACTCGCAATTACCGTATTTGACACTTATTACGTTTAATAAGAAAAAAAACACACTTTAATAAATAGGTAATCAAACTAAACAATAGAAAATCGTGTTACATTGTGATTGCAAAAGAAAAATAATGAAGGTGTAGCATCACAATGTAACACGCTTACTATGTGTTTTTTTAGTTTTTTTAAACTATTAATTTATTTTATACTTTTTGGTATTTGATAACGAAATATGTTAGATCAGACCCTGGTTACCATTGAAAGACAAACTACTCGTCAAGACGATTCTAAAGAGCCCCAACTCGATGGGGTTGTGTCGTTTCATTGTGAAGTTCCTATGACCACCTTCCAGTTCCATCATCAGACACTGGTTACCATTGAAAGACAAACTACTCGTCAAGACAATTCTAACGAGCCCAAACTCGATGAGGTTGTGTCGTTTCATTGCGAAGTTCCTATGACCACCTTCCAATTCCATCATCAGAACAGCACCATGTTATCATAATATTGCATTGTCATTGGTCTTTGACAAGTGTGCAAAGTTTGAATGAAATCTGATCGTTCTAAGTAGGGCAAAATCGAGTCCAAAAGAGTCGGTTACATACATGCAAGCAAACATACAGGTGAAACTAATAGAAAAGCGTGTTAATAATAAATTCGTTACAAGAAATAAATAATCATGTTTTCATAGTTTTAAAATAGGTCATAGTAGGTAAGTGGGAAAATATAGGCAAGCATTTTGATTCCGCGCTATCACAGATAGTCCCAATTCTGTCGTTGGTATTCGAGACGAATCTTAGGTCACTCGCAATTACTCTATTTGACGCTAATTAGGTTTAAGAATAATTCGTTATAAGAAATAAATAATCATGTTTTCATAGTTTTAAAATAGGTTATAGTAAGTGGAAAAAATAGGCAAGCATACGTCTTTAATTCAGCGCTATCATAAATTCGTTCAATTTAGGCCATAGGTAGGTATTTGGGACAATTCTAATTTATCCTCTCAATTATCTTATTTGACTGTTTTAAAATTTAATATGGAAAATTAGTAACAAGAAATTAATAATATCCAGATTAAGTAAGTAGCTGAGCTGTCTAAAAACCTAGCTACCTATACCTTAATCGATTTGATAACATCGATAAGATATAGATGAATAGAACAGTTCTAGGTGTAAAACTGCGTAATTACTATATTAATGTTTTTCCCTGTATTGATTGAATACTTCCAGTTCAAACAAGCTTAATTTCATTATCGATTTTTATAATGATTTTGATATAATTTTGATCATGACTTGTTGATTGATACTTATTTTTTAATCCTTACTAACTTATATTATAAATCCGAAAGATTGTTCGTTTTTAGGGTTCCGTATCCAAAGGGTAAAACGGGACCCAATTTCTAAGACTTCACTGTCCGTTCGTCCGTCTGTCTGTCACCAGGCTGTATCTCATGAACGGTGATAGCTAGACAGATGTTTTTAATTCTTCTTAACTTAAATTATAAATCCGATAGTTTCCTAAGTTACTATGACGCGTCTGGTCGTATTACCATGACGCATGACGTCACACAATATTACCGTGACACTTTTTTGTGAATGCAGGTGTTCCATCAATTTATTAGACGTTATCACGTCAAATAGAAGGATTAAATATTTTACAAACCCTTTTTCCTTTTCATAGTTATCCCGTATTTGGTACTACTGCGGGAAAACTTTAGAATAAATAAATAATAAATATTTCAGGACATATTACACATCGCCATCCAGCCTCAAGCTAGTTATGGGTGCCAGATAACGGATAAACTACTTATATACTTTTTTTTTTTTGTAAATATATACATATTATACATATAGGAAACACCCAGAACCAGAAACAAGAATTTATGGCCAGCATAAATACTTGTTCCCGGCGGGAATCGAACCCGCAACCTTCTGCGTCGCAGTCGGGTGTTCGCCCGACGCGCCACAGAGGTCGTCAATAATAATAGAGGAGGAGGAGGAGGTAATTCGACGACCCAGTTGGCACAATGGTCACCATGCCGGACTGCCAAACACAGGGTCGCGGGTTCGATTCCCGCCTCAGACAAGTATTTATGCTTAGATATTTGTCTGTGGTCTGGTTGTTTCTATGTATTATAAGTATATATTTACAAAAGAAAAGTATTTGAGTAGTATATCCGTTGTCTAGCACCCATAACACAAGTCTAGTTACTTAGCTTGGGGCTAGATGGCGATGTGTGGAATGTCCTGCAATATTTATTTAATTATTTTATATTTATAGGTAATAGAGATAATAGTAATGGAAACTTTTTCTAATTTATGGAATTTCCTGTTAATTTTAAGTGGTTAGGTACTTTTATTTATTTCCTCAACCATGTTGTTTCCTGGTGGAGATAAATAATAATATTCAAATATTTTACTGTTTTATGAACCATAAAATTGTGTGCTAATTATTTTCATTACTCACAAAAAAAAGTTTTTATTTTAGATTTTTGTTAGAAAAAGAAAAGCCTGTGTCTTTTATTTAGATTTAGCAATATTAGAATTTTTTTTCGCTGTGCACTTTGAGACCCATATCTGAAAAGGGTATTATGGTTTTTAATACCTACCAAATAACGTCTTCAACTCTTCACACCAAACTTCTAAACTCTAAAAGCATCTCGGGGACGAATATTTGTTGAAACATGGAAAGCATCTAGTTTCTTTGAGTATTATTACGTTTCCGAGTCGCTGTATAGAGGTTTGGTATGAAGGCATTATTTGTTGACTGTAATGCCCTCTGTCGATAGGTGTGGGTGTCAAAGTGTAAAGCTGGGAACAAATTATCGGACGCGTCCGATAGCCCGTGACCGACAGCCGCGACTGATTAGTGTGCACGGATGATTCGGACGTTATCCGCGGACTCTTCCGAGCGCCTTCCGCCACCAGTATTGCCAGATTTTTCTATACTTTTTTTAGTAGATTTAAGGCAAAGAAAACGATCAGTAGTCAGATAATTTAGTAGGTACTTTCAGTAGAAAATCGATTTGTAATTTCGTAGGAAATCTATTATGTAATGTAGTATATTCGTCAAAAAATTCAGTTTTTTAGACAATTCAGAAAATGGTTTTCCAAAATGAATATGGAACAGCGCTTGGTAGATTCTGGTAGATTTTATTGCACGCACAGGCAAACTTCTGTTCTTCGGACGCGCGGACGCATCCCGCACCATGTGCACACCATCCGCGGACGTCCGCGGACGTTTTCAGCTGATAGAAACATCCGGCTGGCCAGATCGCTGTAGGACGTCCGAACGCTCAAGGGCAGCCCAAGGTCACGTCCGCGACTTACGTCCGATAGTGTGCACAGTTAGGTACTTACATTTACATTACAAAGATGCCTATAAGTCGCGACTGACGGACGCGTCCGAAAGCCGCGTCTGATAATTTGTTCCCAGCTTAAGGAAGCATTTAAAGTTTCCGTAGTCCCCAAAGTTATCTGTAGTGCCCAAAGACCTTTTTGTTGTGCTCGATTTTCGATAAAATTGAATTAAAATAACGTGAACTTTTACAAATTTACAAAATCATTTTCAATTACTTACTAATTTAATACAAATATTATTTAAATTAACAAACACGCAAAAATAAAATAACAATACATCCTAAAAACTAAACAAAAAAAGCACTCAAAATGAACTTTTATTTTCATCGAAATTCAAGCACAAAAAAGGCCTTTGTACTTTTAAGTATCTATCTTTCTTTCAGTTCGTGTTGTTATGGTCACGTGGTTCGATCAATCGAAACACCATCACTACATAGTATAAAACAAAGTCGCTTTCTCTGTCCCTATGTATGCTTAAATCTTTGAAACCACGCTTCGGATTTTGATGTGTTTTTTTTTAATAGATAGAGTGATTCAAGAGGAAGGTTTAAAGTATAATACATGCATAATATAGCCGTGCAAAGCCGAGGCGGGTCGCTAGTAGTAAGATATAGGTAAGAGAGAGTTGGCATCATTTTATCACTTCAGTGCCGTGACATCCTACTTAACCCTAATAAACGAGTTAACACAAACCAGACGAACTAAACTATACTATTTATTGGACGCAAATGTAGACCCGCTTTGATCTTGAATCGTGAAATTAATCTGATACGTCGTCGGTCGGCAGCCGCGTCAAATATTACGCTTATAGAGACTGCTCTAATACGAAAATTGTTGATAGGTATGTTTCTAGGAAAAATAGAAGTTTACATGAAGAAAAGTTCATTGACTTTTTTGTATTCAACTAGCGACCCGCTCCGGCTTCGCACGGCTATATTATGCATGTATTATACATATAAACCTTCCTCTTGAATCACTCTATCTATTAAAAAAAACCGCATCAAAATCCGTTGCATAGTCAAAAGTCAAAAGTCAAAAATCTTTATTTCTTTCGATGCATAATACCTTAAAAGTATAACAGACCACATAAAAACGTCTTAAAAACTAAGTTAGGATGTGTGCCTTCGGAACGCGCCCACCAATGAGAAGAAGGCACAAGAAACTCATGGGGTTTTTTTTTCATGTGATCACGCTCACAAAGGTCAATATTACAAATATTTGAAGGTATTATTTGAAATGGAGCAACTAAAGTCACGTCCATGGGTTCTTATCATTAAGGTAAGACGAAGTAGTTTTATAGTAGTGTTAAAGATCTAAGCGGTCAAAGGGAAATAGGGACAGAAAAAGCGACTTTGTTTTATACTATGTAGTGGTGATTTTTTAAGATCTCCGTGACATTAATTGTTGCTAAACTCCTAAATTTCTAATTAAAATCTGGCAGTTTGTTTGTTTGTTGCCTCTTCACGGTCAAACGACTGGACTGATTGATGGAGAAAAACATAGGATACTTTTAATCCGGAAATCCGGATTGGGACTTACAAGGGAAACCGCTGGGTGCAACTAGTAATAAATAAATATTCATTAAGGAAGAGGTAAAAGCTATTTTTATTATGGAGGAAATTCGCTAACCATAAACTATAAAAAACCTAAAATACCTAACTAAAATATTTTATACTAGCTGTCCCGGCAAACGTTGTTTTGCTATTTACAAAAAAAAAAAAAAAATAGATGTTGGCCGATTCTCAGACCTACTGAATATGCTCACAAAATTTCATGAGAATCGGTCGAGCCGTTTCGGAGGAGTTCAAGTTCGAACCCCGTGACACGAGAATTTTATATATATAGGGATAGAGAAGAAGATATAAACTAGAATATTAAGTTTTGTTACTGAGATTTATGGTTTTCCAAATTCCAATGGATTTTTTTACGAAAAACTTATGTGTGGTGATTGAACATCGTGATAAAACTCGCGGCTTATAATTTGTCTCCAGACGTTTTGACGAGTTTTTCCACTGGACACGGTCGGCTAAGCTGAGAGGGTAGTATAGGTACTGGGCAAGCCTACTCTATCTAACACGTGTCCCAGACACAACAGCCCACTAAAAAAAATTCTAGATTATAATTACCTATGTAAAGTACTGCTAGTCTTTATATATCATCTACTAATTTATTTGAAAAAATTTCAGTTTTGGTTGGAGTGAGAATTGCAGACTCACACCGTATAGTTCTAAAATAAGTACCTATTGGTATGTTTTTATTCCAATAATATTTAATGCCTAAATTCATCAGTTGAATGACTTTAAACTTGAACTCGCGCAAAAAAACTCAAACACCGAGACAGAATAAAATGTAATAATTAAAATTATTTTTAAGTGTTTGTGGTCGGTACTTATACAGGGTTATTGGAAATAATATTAGCAAGCCGTTGAGGGCTACTTCTGTGCACCTTAACAATCATCTTTTGTTCTACGACTTTTGGAAATTCGAACATTTTTTCGAAAATTTTGAGGTTAGGTTTACCTGAAAATCAGCTGTTCTTTACACGGAGAGGTCATTAACCTTAAAATTTTACTTATTTTTTAAGTTTTATCTACTGTTCTTGGTCGGAATGACCTTTGTTTTAAAAAATCAGCTGTTTTTAGAATTTACATAACCTCAAAATTTTCATATTTTTTTTTAAATTTCCAAAAGTCGTAGAACAAAAGTTGTTTGTTAAGGTGCACAGAAGTAGCCCTCAACGGCTTGCTAGTATAATTTCCAATAACCCTGTATATAGAAAAAAAAAACTTGCTTTGTCTGCAATTTTCACCCAGACTGTACCTAGAGGTCTATGAAATAATAACAGACAGTTGCATTTAATTATAATTCCGAGCTATCAAGAAGAAGCTAACTAACACAATACAGTCCCCAATGACGAAGGCCAGCGGAAGCCACTAAATATAATAAATTATATAGTCAGGGAGCTCCCTATATTTGAGTGACTGTGTCGGTACCACCTGTGTGGCATGAAATAACATTGTTAATAGCGCCCCAAGTCGCATGGTTATAGTTTTTAAGCTATTGCATAGCTTTTATCGTGGGCTTTGAGCGCGGCGACCGAATCAAGAAATTCCATAACGATAATAAAACCTAACACCCCCCACTTCGCCTACCATGTAGCTCGGCCGAGCGTTCGCTTAACGTGTATGTATATGGTACGACTGTACGAAGCTCGCACGATGCAATAGCTTTACCGCGGCAGTCGAGTGCTACATGTTTTTTTTTATTTCTACAGGTGGGGTGGGGTGGGGTGCGAGGTATATAAAAACGGTTTTTTTACTGGTCTGAAAATCGTTCTGATCTTTTAGTTTATTGGTAGATAATATGATTCTGGTTAAACTCTGAGCGAAGATTGAACTATGCAAATAGTTAAGTCCCTCTGGATATTGTAACTTTTTACAAAATTATGATTTTTATGAAAGAAAGAATGAACATTTCTTTGCGACAGCACACAACATACCTACACAAAAAGAAATAAGAAGAAAAAAAACTGGTTGCCTGTAAAGTCGGTATACGGGCGAAAGTTTTACGTGACAACAACTGTGCTCGAGTGGAAGGGACGCGTGCCTTTCACTTTTTATGTCTGTCTCTCTCGCTCTTAGGCGGGCTAACCATGCCCGCGTGCCTCTCACTCGCTCTCATTGTGAGCGCATAACGTCAGCGGAGCGTAACGCAGTTTCTTGAAGTGTCACCCGGCAAACCAATTTATAAAACGTTGTCACGTCAAAACAAATTAGGTAGGTTTTAATTTAAAAAAAAAACATAAAATAAAGAAACAAAAAAATATTTTACTCATATCTCTAGATCTTTATAACTTGCGTGTCGGTCTAACTTTGTAGAAGGTATTCTCCGGGATCATTATTTATAACGATATAGGTACTTACCTAATAAAATTGTTTCCGATCTATTTTTATCAGACTGTTTTAGCGCCATGACATTAACCTGAATAAATTCGAATTAGATAATAAAAACAATTCATGCCAAGCAAACGTTACCAACACAGTCACTCAAATCATACGATGAGCTCCCTACCTAGCACTACCTACATTAAATCATTATACAGTTTATTGGCATTGTATAACGGATCGACGATTCCTTTAGGCGTAACTAAACTAGATAGTTAAGTTGCTTAAGTACCTACCTACAAGTAACTAGTTATTTAATAAGATTTATGTAATCTGTGTTTGTTTTTAAAACGTTTTTTTCACTCTCATCGTCCCCCCTGGACTCTTAAGATTTGTTCAAGCTCATCGGGTTAGTCTCCGAGTACCACGATCTCCGAGGAACCCGTCTCCGAGGTACACACTTTCTGAATTCTTGACAAATGACGACTAAGAATAGATTTTGAATAAAATCGTATCTAAGTAGTTCAAGGAAAACAAAAACAAAAGACGATTGAAAACAAAAACAAAAGACCATCGAAATCCAAACTAAAGACGATCGAAAAAAAAAAACAAAAGACGATCGAAGTGATCCTTCCTGTATTACCTTCTTACCTTACCTTACATAATTCATCTTATACCTACCTATCTACAGGTACAGTCGGAGCCAGAATTGCAGAACCAACGCAGAGTTCTAAAATGACTCTTATTGGAATGTTTTTGTTCTAATAATAATCACTACATAGTATAAAACAAAGTCGCTTTTTCTGTCCCTATATCCCTATGTGTGCTTAAATCTTTAAAACTACGCAACGGATTTTGATGCGGTTTTTTTAATAGATAGAGTGATTCAAGACGAAGGTTTATATGTATAATACATGCATAATATAGCCGTGCGAAGCCGGAGCGGGTCGCTAGTATCTAATAAATGATGAGTTGAAACACTTTAAACTTGAACTCGAGCAAGGCCTTAGAATCTCGCTTGAGTTGAAAACATTTAAATATTACAGTCACATTACCAATTAGCTGAACCCCACGTGACCTAGAGCTCTCACGCAAATCTGTAACGTTGTAAAGTAATGTTACCTGATTCTGTTTTATTTTAAACAATCACTATCATCATTATCATTACATAGTATAAAATAAATTCACTTTTCGCCGTCCCTATGTCCCTTTGTATGCTTAGATCTTTAAAACTACGAAACGGATTTTGATGCAGTTTTTTGTAATAGATAGAGTGATTCAAGAGGAAGGTTTATATGTATAATAGATGCATAATATAGCCGTGCGAAGCCGGAGCGGGTCGCTAGTATATTATACAATACAATATACAATATAGAAAAATTACAAAATAGGTAAATACTATATTTTTTACGATTTTTTTGTTATTTTTTTTTATGATATGCGAATGAGCTCTGCTAGCCTAGCATGACGACCAAAACACGATACGATAAAGCTATATCACGCGATATAACTACATCAACTCTCAAAATATGATAGATAAAGCCGCCATGTTGAATTTATCATAATTTTTGTCGCAATTTATAATAAAAATTTAACATGGCGGCTTTATGTATCATATTTTGAGAGTTGATGTAGTTATATCGCGTGATATAGCTTTATCGTATCGTGTTTTGGTCGTCATGCTAGGCAGGCTGGGTCACGTGGGGTTCAGCTAATTGGTAATGTGACTGTACCTAACAGTTTCGGAGCTCTACGGTGGATCTGCAATTCTGACTCCGACCGTACATAAATAAGTAAATACAAAGCATAACAGTTTATAAGGTCAAACAACAATGAAATAAGGAACACTCCTCTCTCCTATTTATTCCGAGAAGGCGTACCATGGAGTGTTTCTGGATATTGTGTAAATATTATTCTTGGACCAACACAGGATGAAACAACAAAAAACAAAAATCTCTCAGAATTTTTTGCTTACTTCTCCAAGAATAACAGAATATTACGACGTTAAAGGCGCCGCGTTAGATTGAGACTTGCAATTTGAAGATAACACTAAAATTAGTCAAAGCAGTTGTTGTAAGTTAAAAGGAAAGGTATCCAGTCGCTTCTCCATACAGACGTAGTCGACTGTTTCCTTCTTGGATAATGACACTAGACCAAATATTTTTGTGCTATAAAACCTATATCTGCCATGACCATGCCCCTAAGCCTTCTATCAACCTGACTAATCCAGATCTTTCTTTCATCGAACGTTTCTTCGATGTTTTTTAAAATTGTTTTTGTCAGAATTTTCCTGTTTGATCATCTTGACCCAGAAATATTTGGGTAGGTATTAATTCCATCAATGACAGATTAAAACAAGAGTTATGTTTATAAACAAATTTACAGGAAAATCTGAATAATTTAAAATTACATGCGGCTTGACGACCACTGTGGCGCGATGGGCAAACACCCGCCAGCAATATAGACGGTTGCTGGTTCGATTCCCGCATCAAACAAATATTTATCTAACAAAATTAGTTTTTGGTCCAGGTGTTTCTGTTTAAAATATATTTACAAAATAAACAGAGTAGGTAAGTACTAGGTGGTAAGTAAGTATTCTATCCGTTGTCTGGTTACCATAACACAAGCCTAGTTGCTTAGCTTATATGGCTAAATGACACTGTATACATTGTACAATGTCCTTCAATATTTATTTATTTACAATTTATTTTATTTATGTTTAGTGCATCATCCAATAATGATACTTATTATATCTATCAACTTTGATCATATTGGGCTTGTCCGTAAATAAACAGACTGTAATGACAGACAGACACACACAACCTTGGTAGTATAGTATAGTAGAGCTTGGACTATAGCCAAGATGAGTCGTAAAATAAAAACTATCGATGTCTGTTCCTGCTGATTAGCCGCGAAGGTGAACGACTCATTTTACTATTTTATTTTATGTATTTTCCCTTGGAAGCATAACGTAGTAAATTTAATTTAATAATTATTAAGCATGAAAAACTCTATACTAGGTTTAAAGGAATAACAATAGTAAACATATCGCTCAGCCAAAACAAACATGACGTAATCACGTTAATGCAGTTATTCAGGAGCAGAGATTTGACGTTTCAAAAAGACCTCAAGCAAAAATTCTCAAACATAAATCGATACATCAACAAAGGCCTCATCGTCACCTACCATCAGGCAGGTGTGATAGTCGTCGAACGCTGACCTGTCATATGTCAAAAAGATAAAATTATAGGTTGAAATTAAATTTTATTAGCTAGGAATTTTTAACTTTATCGTTAGAATATCAGGATTTTTTCACCTATCAATAATGTAGACATATTGATACGTTATTTAATAATACAGGAAGAGGTTTGTCAATTAAAACGGTTTTATTACAATAGTCATGTGTCTATGGACCATAAAGTTACAAATTACACACAAATCAAACGTTATAGTCTAAACATAATGAGGTAAACAAGGTCGCAGTGTTTTCTGAAGAATACGAACATAAATTTTGATCTAACAACGAAAATAAAGTTTCGTTTCCAATCATTGTTTTTGTTTAAACCAAAAAGTTGTGTGGACGTGACATATAAGGTACAACCAAACCACAAAAGTGGACGCTTTTGTACAGAGGAGTTTTGAAATTATTTTTTAATCATTATTTTAGCTAAGTATATCATTTCTGTTTTAAGTTATTCAACTCAAGAAGAACTTTAAAGTCCTACTTGAGTTGAAAACATTTTAATATTGGCAATGTTAAAACTGTACAATGGACCTCAGCTTTTGTTGCCTACTAACTGTAAATTATTGTGATAACATATTTTATTTGAATGGTTATGAAAAATTGTCAGTTCATGACGGCTTATAAGAGAGTAATGTTTTGTGCATGAGTATTAATTATGTGCGATCGGAAGAACTTTCCGCAGAGTTTTGGAAATACAAATAAATAAGTCAAGGAAATGTATACCTACGTACCTTCGCAAACAACACAACAAGTAAACCTACATTTACTAACCTAAACAAAAGACCGATAACACCGATTGCCTGTAGGTACTATAATAAAACGTTTTATCAAATACTGTTCCTTATTATAATAGTTCAATAATTAACAACGAATAGGTACCTATACGCACGCAGCGTAGTGCGTAGTTCTTTGACACGCAACGGTTACATGTACCTATTGTTTTATTTACGCAGTTGGCGTTTCAAAGTTCAATTTTACATTTATGGTAAGAAAATAACGCAAGAAAAATTTGGGGTCAAGCTGCTGGTTATTCATGCCAATTTCTAAATTTATTTCGAGCCGGCGGCGTATTATTTTCGTTTTCTATTTTACACACAATTTTCGTTTAAAACAGATGATATTTTTTAAAAGGACTTTAAAAACCTAATAGTGAAAATACTACTTAACCCTAGTAATGGAATTATTAACCTAAAACCAGTGAAATTTTTTTAATGAACTGCTGTGAATTCATGGAAAATTGGTCAGGGACTGATTCAACAACAGCCAAATTAGTTGGAAACTAGGTTTACTAAAGCTGCGTAGGTTAAACTACCAAGGGAGTTTTATAGTCAATTTAGTAATGAATTTTTCCACGCAATTCTCGCGTTATCAACCGATCTAACTAGTCCAAGGGCGGGCGTGTAGACATGTCTACATCGCTACATCACTCTACACTTTTCCAGAATTATGTTTTCACGGTATCGCTAATTGTTTATTAAGGATGGAAATATACAACAGGTTTGGTACATTTTTTTTTCTGCTTATGACTATGATTGAATACCTACTATTTATTTTCTCGTATTAGTAACAAAGGATTAAAATATTCTGCATGAAAATTAAAAAATAAAACCCTAAATTAATTAAATAACCTACCTAGGTACTTACATTTCACATCAAACTCAAAAATTAAAAGTCCAGGGTCCTTAGGAAAAGTGCCCAAAAGGCTGGCTGCGTTCCCTCGTTGGAAGGCGATGCTTATCCACTGTCCGAGGCCTAGAGCTAAAGGCCCTTTGGTCAAACTAAATTATTAGGCATTGTGATATTCTGATTTAAAAATTTCATTAAATTGCTATAGATCCGATATCTACCTACATATTATTTTCCCTATTTTTCTACTTGTAGAGGACTTTTACAGCATATTTACATTTCGCATTGCACAATCAAGTTGCACAACACGTAGTTGTGACACGAATTATTGTAGATTGCCTTTAGAAAACATAGAGCAAGCGTCATTGTAATGTTATCTTTGCGATTTTTTATTTTATCGTTTATAGATTAAGTACGGTCCATTGATACTCGTATCAGATTTTAGAATTATGTTTTGGTCTACTGAAATATGATAAAAAGGAATATCGGAACGGACGTTTATTGCAAGCCTAACCGGGGTGGAACCGGGCGTGTCGTTCATTCATAGTTAATTCATTCATTCAATACCAAGGTTTACGGAGAATTTGGCGGACAAGCCCTCTTAATTATAAGCTTTCGGGGAATATGACACGATAATTAAGTTGGCCTGTGCGTCGGTGTTTAGGGATTTGGTACTTTTTCAATTCAAAGTATTTTTACTTGGAATATCATGATTAAACATAAAAAATCATGACGAATCAAAAACCTAACCCTTTTTTAAAGTCAGTTAAAAGAAAACTTAATGTGTCTGATCATAATTAATAGTAAAATCTTTATGAATAATTTTATCGAATTTAATAACTTAACTTTTTCAGCGATGTATAGTAACTAATATTGTTATATTGTTTTACTAGCGACCCACCCCGGCTTCGCAGGGCTGTATTATACATGTATTATATCTGAAAACCTTCCTCTTTAATCACTCTATTAAAAAAACCGCATCAAAATCCGTTGCGTAGTTTTAAAGATCTAAGCATACATAGGGACATAGGGACGGCGAAAATTGACTTTATTCTATACTATGTAATGATTTTCAATCAATATAGTAATATTATTAATAATGTAATTAAAGTTTTCTATTGTTCTATGAAAATCTTAATTACATTATAATTATAATAATAATGTTAGTGTTAAATAATTAACCTTGCAAGACTTGACCTAAACAAACTAACACACATAATGAAATAAAAGATTTAAAAAAACTAATTCCAGACTATACAGAAAGTAGACCGTCACCTATTTGAAACAGCTATAGCCTTAGAATGCTTTTAAAGTCGATATTTTAACAAAGAAACTTCGAAAGTAATTGAAGTGTGTGCCGTTTGTTTTCATTATAATTATTAAAATTTGTAAGGATACCGTTACTTTCACTCTAGTGAACTTTTTAGTGCGTCATTCGTTGTTGATCCTTAAAAACCTCTGAAAGGTATTTGGAAAGGCTGAAATATACCAAGGTTAAGACTTTTGATGTTTTTGTGAAATTGAAAGCAATTAATTATTTATGTCTTTTTACAAAATTTGATTGATTGTTTTAATGTGATTTCTGTTGAATGACTTAATTTTACTGATTAGAAACTTTGATCCTTCAATCTACGATTGATTATAATTTATAACAGTAATTACGTCATAGCAAAAACAACTTTTTAATTAATTAGCTTTGACGGAACTCGATGTGATTAAACTTGGCCGATTTTATCGTCACTGATAAAATCACTGCACATAAACTCTAATTTTAGTTATTTCCGGTCATATGACAGCTATTGATTAAGAAGGCGGACTAGATAGAAATAATAGATTTCGTAGTTACGTCATGTTGTCAACCCGTTGTCGACATGTCATTGTTATTCAGGATGTTTAGGTAGCCTACAATAATTTAAATACTACAACACTTAAAGTATCTAATGGCAGAATATTAGGCACGAATTTCCTCCTCAGTGTACATGGTGATGCATTTCAAACATGCCTAACAGCGACCTTGTTCGGCTGTCAAATGATTCATAAGAAGTCGTGGAACATCCTTGTAAGGTATTGTTTTGTTATGTTGACCACGTTTTTGCAATGCATCACCAAGATATTGATGCCAAAACAATGTTAGAACTTTGTTTGACTTTAAATTTTGTAGTGTTTAAGTGCCGCCTGAAAAAAGGTTTTCCTGGTGTAGTAAACTATGTAGGTCAGACTAACTGTAACATCTCACGGGGTAGGACTTGTAAGATTACTTATTTTCATATTTAAAACAGGTTGATAATTATCTATCTGTTTTAAAGCAGCAGCTGCAAGAGTCAAACAAAGTTTAAACATTGTTTTGGCATCAATATCTTGTTGAAGCATTACAAAAACGTTGTCGACCTACCAAGGGTATCTAGAGTATCTACCTATAAACTACTTGTGATTTCCTAAGTTTGCTCAAAAACAAACCATGATGTCGAAAATAAACCAAAATTGGCCAAAGTCACGGTGCCCAGTGTCTTGTCGCGTTCCATCGTGTGAGATGAGTGCAAAAAGTTTATTTTGTGTAAAAAACAAATTTTTGTCTGTAAAGTCGGTTTACGGACGATAATTTTACGTCATAAGAAAACATTGATGGAAACCATAGCAACGATAATACGTTGCTATGGCTACCTTATCAATAACGCTCACTCACGTTCCCGTAACATGACACTTTTTTGTGAGTGCAGTATGGAGTTCATCGATTTATAAGATGACTAGCGACCCGCCCCGGCTTCGCACGGCTATATTACTTACTTACTTACGCTGGCTCAGCGACCCGAAGTGGATCTTGGCCTCCGACACCAAAAGCCGCCATTGCACCCTATTCTGCGCCACTTGTTGCCAATCGGCTGCACGGCTATATTATGCATGTATTATACATATAAACCTTCCTCTTGAATCACTCTGTGTATTAAAAAAAACCGCATCAAAATCCGTTGCGTAGTTTTAAAGATCTAAGCATACAAAGGGATATAGGGACATAGGGACGGCGAAAAGTGACTTTATTTTATACTAATGTATAGTGATAGTAAAGTGATATCATGTCAAAAAAGACTTTCGCAAACTAATATGTGTCCCACTCAATAGAGAAATTGGTCTAATGTTAGGCCCTACTAGCATTTTTCACCGTAAGTAGATACTTTCTCGATCGTTTTCCATCGTTTGGCAGCTGATCAACGTGCTATGTTCCGGTGCTGTAGTAGCGAAAACGTTAATTATCGAATACCACGGTTGACAAACTGCCACGAGTATGGGAAGTCACGTGAGTTTGCAAATAGACACCACGTGCCGACCACTGCCTCCACACTCGATAAACCGTTTATTAATCTCCGATATTTTATGAGGTTCAACGTGATTGGTAGGTAAAGTAAACTTTGGTGATTTATTAGCAAAGTTTGAAACAAATACGCTCGAAGTCGAATGAGTTTTGACACAATCTCTTTAGGTACGGCTTATTGGAGAAATATCTACAGATACACAATAAATCTTTTAATAATGTATAGTTGCTATAAATTCTAAACTTTTATGCTTAAAAAAGAATAGTGATAAAAACGTACGTTGTAATCCAGATTTTTATTGAATATGCATAGCCCGTAAAGATATAAATTCATAAAGGACCACTGCATACCATAGTAATTATTTTAATCATTATAAAATATTGACTGTAGAATACCACTTGGCGAAGCGGTAGGCTCTTTACGCCTCCCTTTTTAATTAGAACATGGCAGTAATAAGTAGATACTAACATGTTCGTAGTACTTAAAACGTCCATGAATTAGACCATGCCTCGGCGGCGACGGCTCATTCGTTGCCAAACGACGAAACGTCACCATTCATCAGCAAAATAGTCCTCCATGATTGCCTTTAATTAGAAAGGCAATAAACTCTACAAATATCCAGTTTCTACAAGGCACGTCTAGGTGAATCGAGCTGTATGTATTTGCTAGATATTACGTATATATTATACTAGCGACCCGCCCCGGCTTCGCACGGCTGTATTATGCATGTATTATATCTAAAAACCTTCCTCTATAATCACTCTATCTATTAAAAAAAACCGCATCAAAATCCGTTGCGTAGTTTTAAAGATCTAAGCATACAAAGGGACATAGGGACATAGGGATATAGGGACGGCGAAAAGTGACTTTCTTTTATACTATGTAGTGATGATATAATATACTCATGTATAAGCGGTTTATACCTGAATGTAATATTATTTATAGGTAATAAAAGCTGAACAATCCAGAACTTCTCTAAAACGTTTATTAAAATACAAGAGAAGAAAAACACTTCAAAAGTTTAAATAAACAAGGCTTCAAATGGAAGAGCTCTATTTCAGAATTGTATTTTTATCCATAAAGTCTACGCCCACAGTACTGCGAAACAAATTAATATGCATAAAAACGTCGCGACGCGACGTGCTACTCACAATACTACAATGTACAGTATGCGTCATAAGTCCACTATCAGTTTGGTACAATAATACTTTATACAAGTATTGGACTTACGACCTTTTTCTAATAGACGTTACACACAAACATACATACTTGCATTAAAAGTACTCAGTATCATTATTATTTTCAACATGTTAGCTATGTCTTTTTTAGTTGGCCGAGTGATAAAAGCCGCCACCCGCTACACCAATAGACGTGGTTTCGATCCACACACAGGTTACGAGGTTATAATGTTTTGGAGTCCTGAAATACAGGTCTCTGACCTAGCTTAGGCTCCAGGCCACCTAGATTAATTAGTCCTAAGTTTATTATTATACCTTCTTTGTTTGTTTTGGTGGTGAATAAATGTATTTTTATTTCTTATTTTTATTTTATTTTAATGTTCAAATAGTGCTGCACAGGATTGTAAACGTTATGGTGGCGGTGACTTTTGAGCGTCGATTGTACATGATCCCTCAAATATGTTTTGATATAGTGGGCGTCAGTGCTTCTGAACTTTGACCTAAACCGACCCCATTGGGAAGACTTGACGTTGGAGATATATCTCGAGATAATAAATGCTACACCCACGTTCTTTATACGTTATTTATAGAGTTTTATATTGTAGTCAATTGTACCTATAGTAAGTACCTATAGTAGTAGTAGTATTGGAAGTATAATATTGCACTTCAGAAATCCCTCTGAAGGATGTTATATGATGATACTTTACAGGTGATTCTTATTAAAATAGGCAACTGTATACACATTGAATTCAAGTGACAGTCAGAATGGCCAGATATTTGCACTAAACTATGTCCAATATTAAAATGGGTGGGGGCTGGACATGTGTGTCGAAGGGTAGATGGAAGGAGACCGAAAATCGGACAGAGAAGTGTGAACACCATCCGGATGGGCCGTCGACATATTGAGCTCATGCCGGGGCAGCGTGGTCCAAGACTGGTGATAGAACGTTGGAGAGGCATATGCCATGCTGTGGGCTAATACATGCTGCTGAAGAAGAAGCAGATAGGAGATATTATGTCCAATATTTAGTACAATATGTCCAATATTTGATTTCGTTTATTTAAACTCAAATGCAATTTTTTATTCATTTAGAATCAGGACAGTGCATATTGTCTGTTCACTTTGAAGAATAGTCTTAAAAACTAAGTTAGGCTGTGTGCCTTCGGAGGAGCTCAGATGCCAGTAGTTCTGTTAACAGAACTTCAGTAAGACCACAAAGTATATAACAGTACAATGTAAGAAGCTGATTTCAGCTGTGAATAAATTTGTGATGACTTATTAAATGTTTATCGGGTTGATTAAGCACTGGCCCCTTATCTACATTATTACGCCTTCTAACTATCATTCCATCTACTTAATCCAATCCGTAAACAAAAAAACTAGGTCTCAGCACAAACAAAAGAGTATTAATAAAATAGGTGGTTACACAGCTATAACCCAGTTTTGTGCTAAAATCGAACTAAATCTGGGTTATGGGTATTACGGGAACAAGTATTGACGTAAGAGATTATCGGAACAATATAAACAGACAGACAGAATTGCTTTTGAAGATAAAACTGAACTGAATAAGTAACGTATGCGCACACACGATTTTAATAAGGCGTCAAATACTGTGGCTGCCGTTCTTTAATTTGGGTTCAAATGACAGGTCTTTTGATTCACTGTTCACGGGGAAGAAGATATTAAAGCTACTTAGTTAACTTTATAAAGAGATTATGGAACTGGTGACAATAGAGACAAAACCCTCAAACATGAAGCTATGGCTTTTAGCTTAGGACAACCCATTTAGGCAAGGTTCAAACTACAACATTCAAAAGGACGGCTCCTTTTGAACTGTATCTTCGATTTTGCGTTTATTTGAATTCAATATTGTGTTTATTTTTATTTTGTTCCTGTCTCGTGCTTATTAGCAAACAAAGGTTTATCTTTTTTCTTTCTATTTGTTTTGGTTGATACCTACTGAATAGAAAGGTTCGCTAAAAAATATCTTTCATATTATCGAAATTGTCATGGCGATTACGTTAGCTAAAATATTGTTTGGTTATTCTATAACTGATTTATTTATCAAAAAAAAATTATAAAAATATTAATACATGTAAGTATTGTTTATTAATAAAGTAAGACCTCATTTTTCCGTGAAGCTCACCTGTGGAATTACCAAGTTCCAAGAAAAAAAGATAAGTGATAGTTATCTTTATCGATTACCTTTTAATCGGTTAATTTATTATATTAAATAATGAATCACAAGTATTGTAACTAATATGATAAACAAACATGATCCGAAGATACCTATACTTTTGATCTATTCCTTTCTAATACCAAAAAGTAATACCAATGGTATTTGTTTATCATCGTTGTGATTTTTCTATTACTAACGAATACCAAAACATAACTTTTGGTACAGTCAGGGAAAAAAATAATTAAGTTTACTAATAATTTAATATTATGATCATACCTAATACAAATCTTAATCCAATTTTTTTACCTGCTAAAAAGGTTGAGTTTGCTCTATTGTTTTCAAATCTTAGGTAGCCAATCAGAGTTGTGTTGGCATAAACGCCAAGTCAATGCAATAATTTTTATTTTGGTCTGGCATATATATTTTTGAAGTGAAAACTTCTTTAGCGGCGTTGAGCACTTTTTCTGTAATGGGTATAAAATCTTAAACTCGCGTCAGGACACGTGACCTGATCGAAAAAGCGTAAGACGGATGGAGAGTAGACAGCTATCCCCTCTCTACGGCGCGGCGAAAATGTATGCCTGGGCCTACTGTTTTTAATTTTTTAACGGACGACTATTGACGGACGACAAATGTCGGACGACAATTTGTTGGACGACAAATGTCGGACGACAATTTGTTGGACGACAAATGTCGGACGACTATTTGTTGGACGACAAATGTCGGACGACTATTTGTTGGACGACAAATGTCGGACGACTATTTTTTTTTTTTCATCTAAAACTCTTTTTTTTTCTATTAACTGGTCTGACTCGAGGGATATACAGGATGAATTTTTTACATAGGCCTTCAGGGCTATATCTTAAACTATAAGAGATAGCTAAAAATGCTAAAAGAGTTGCGTGCCCTATTTTGACAAAAACTAAAACTGCATAATTAGATTTTTGAAAAAGTTACCCCGTTAAGAAAATTCGCGAATACACGGACATTGAGACTGCTCGCCTAGTCTATTTCGGCTACTTCCACAGTGTCATGTCGTATGGTATCCTACTGTGGGGGTGTGCTGCAGATAATGATGATATTTTCGTATTGCAAAAGAGAGCTGTCCGAGCTATCTACAAAATGGGCCCCAGGGAATCACTTAGAGAAAAATTTAAAGATATAAATATATTAACGCTCTATTCACAATATATCTACGAAAACATGCTCTACGTTCACAAAAATCCTGATATTTTTCGTGAAAATAGCGATATTCATAAATTCAACTTAAGAAATAAGGATGAGCTGACCGTGCCCGGTAGTAGACTCCGGAAAATAAACAGGTCGTTTAATAGTACATGTGTGCTCTATTATAATAAATTACCTAAAGATGTATATTATGACATGTCTATTAACAGGTTCAACACTTTTATAAAGCATAAATTGTGCAGTAAGGCGTATTATTTCGTCTTACCCCATAAGGACGTAACTTTAGTTGCTCCATTTCAAATAATACTTTCAAATATTTGTAATACTGACCATTGTGAGCGTGATCACATGAAAAAAAAACCCCATGAGTTTCTTGTGCCTTCTTCTCATTGCTGGGCGCGTTCCGAAGGCACACATCCTAACTTAGTTTTTAAGACGATTTTAAGTGGTCTATATACAAATTTAAATGTATTAAGCATCCAACGAAATAAAAATTTTATACTTTTAGACTTTTTTAGACCTTAGCCAGGAATCCAACAATTTAATTTTGAAAAAAATATCACCTATATTTTTATACCAATCGATAGTGTTGCCAATAGAGATATAAATATTGCAGGACATTCCACACATCGCCATCTAGCCCCAAGCTAAGTAACTAGACTTGTGTTATGGGTGCTAGACAACGGATATACTACTTATATACTTTTCTTTTGTAAATATATACTTATAACACATAGAAACCACCAGACCACAGACAAATATCTAAGCATAAATACTTGTCTGTGGCGGGAATCGAACCCGCAACCCTGTGTTTGGCATTCCGGCATGGTAACCATTGTGCCAACTGGGTCGTCAAGTAGGAGATGAATTCTTGGAAACAAACATAGTATGGCAAATCAAAGGAAATAGCTTCTAATAGGATTTAGTTTCTATATATTAGTGTGACCGACTTGACTATATCATTATTGAAATGTTTCTGTTTTTTTTATATTTGTTTTATTTATATTTTAATTTATTTGTTTGTCTGTTTTTTATATGATAGGTCAGCGTTTGACCACTATCACACCTGCCTGATGGTAGGTGACAATGCGGCCTAATATATAACTCTCCTTCCTAGCAAATACCTATTCATTCGAGACTTGAATTGTACTTGAATAAATAACTCAAATAATTTAAAACTATTTTCACTGACAGTACCTCATATCATTCTACTTGTTTTGGTATTCGTTTTTACTTGGTACTCGTTCGGAATAGAATATTTATTACGATAATAAACAATACCATTGGTATTGGTTTTTGGTACTGCAAAGTAATAGATCATACTTTTTGTCAATATCTAGAGAAGAAAAAGATCAGTTGATAAACAACGAAGTTATGCCCGAACTTCCATAAAACTAAACCTATACAATTAAATTAAGAACCTCCTCTTTTTTTGAAGGTTGGTTATAAATTACGATCGCATTCAAAACTCATTTTTTGGCAAATAAGCATGAACGTCTGTAATGCTCCAAGCTATCGATATGCATAAAATAACCCCGTTTAATATTACTAATGAAGTTTACTAATTATCATTTTATGTTTGATTCTATGTCCCCTAAACTCATTTTTTAGTAGGTACAGACTTTTTGTCCTCTCTTCCTATATAGAATGAATTTATTTGAAGTAGTTTATTGAAAATTTAATTTTATGATTTATTTTAAAGTATAGTTGCCTAATTGAAATAAATAAATTAGGTACTCAATTTCGTATTGTTTCCCCCTAAGGCCTAAGTACACCTTGAGCGTAAACTTATCAATAAATTATTACTAATTACGTAATAAATAATTCAATTATGACTTTATAGGCCAGTAAAGTAGGACATTAGATCGATACATTCAAGGATATAAAGTGACCATGTACAGAATATTTAATTGCGTGTACATTTTAATGAGTTACTGTTGTTCATTCTCTACATTCTGTAAGTATACACGGTGTAACAAGGGGGTTGGATCATCGGTTGCTGGGGGGTGGGGGACCTCAGTACCAATAGATTTAACGCGCGAGTATGTTCTGCGATATTGAATGGTTCAAAATTTTATTTGAACTTTGGTAAAATTTTAGTCTAAATCAAATTTCAGCCTGAACTTAGCCTGAACTTTCTGCAATTTAGTTGTAATTGCGAAGTAAACTATCAGGTCTGCAATTCTGCTTTTTTTAAACAAGTTCAATAGCCGGCCAGCAGGGCCTTTTGTATTCCTTTCCCTACACACCAATCAGAGTCTAAAATTTATAAAACTCTAAATTTTTTTCAAAATCTGTTGTAATTATTTTAGTATCGTCCTAAAAAAATATTTCACATACTTTTTTTTTCTGCAACCTATCTTAAAAACTATTGGCTTTCAACTAGGGCATCATGTTGAAAACTTAATAGTTCAAAAAGTGCAAAATGTTTTCCATAGAGAGAAGGGGTAAACTTTTCCTAGGTAAGTCATAGGGGTGCCAAGTATAAAATATTTCACCAGCGTAACTCCCGATCCCGTGGGAATATCGGGATAAAAGTAGCCTCCCAATGAATCAATGTATCCTCATACCAAGTTTCATCAAAATCGGTCCAGTAGTTTCGGAGCCCATTCGTTACAAACAAACAAACACCAACAAAAAAATATTTCCTCTTTATAATATTTTTGGAATCAATGTTCTGGTAGATTACCAATTAGCTGAACCCCACGTGACCTAGAGCTCACTCGCAAATCTGGAAGGTTGTAAAGTAATGTTACCTGATTCTGTTTTTTTTTAACATTATAGGTACAATACAATATAACAAAAAAGGTAAATATTATATTTTGTGACTGTACCTACCATTATCTTGCGATACCAATTCCTAAAAGCGACTTTAAACCAAATTGTTTCCAACAAAAAATGACATCATTTTAAAGTGATTGTAAAAAAATGACGTGTTCTTAATTTTCAGGACTTCGGTCATGAAAAATGGCGGCTGTAATCCAGTTTCGACCACTTTGACAATTAACAGCAAGTAGATATTATGTATGAGTCAACTTTTTCTAGTGATATTTAAAGATCATCATGGAGTTATCATGATAAATCCATTATTAAAAAAAATCCAATTGGCCAACTTCACATTGCTTTATTTTTTGGAATTTTGGCATTTTTTAAATTTTGTTTTAATTATTTTTAATAAATAAAATAAATAAATAAATATTTCAGGACATATTACACATCGCCATCCAGCCCCAAGCTAAGCAACTTAATGCTTGTGTTATGGGTGCCAGATAACGGATAAACTACTTAATCTATTGTAATTAATGTTTTTTTTTCTTAAATTGGCCCAACGGATAGGTAAATTGCGTTTGTTAATTACAACTTTTACAACATAGTAATAATTAATACTCTATTTTAATATAGATAAGATTAATTAAAGCTTCTAAAAGGAATATTAAAATTTATTGTATTTTCAAAAACAATTTATCTCGACAAATTACAAGTCTTGATAAATATGATGTTGTAATTGTGTAAACCGGATTTTTTAATCTGTTTTGATATTTTCGGACTCAATTCGTTCTAGGAGTAACTTCCTTGCTGGTTTAACGAACACTTAAACCTAAAGACTTACGGTTGTTAAATAATTTTACCAACAAAATATAATCGCGTATTTTTATTTTATTTTTCATACCGCGACGCGATTACGCGAAATAAGGGATTATGACCCGGGAAAATAATTACTATGAAAACAAATCGTATGATGAGTTTAATCACTACATAGTATAAAATAAAGTCACTTTTCGCCGTCCGCGTCCCTATGTCCCTATATCCCTATGTATGCTTAAATCTTTAAAACTACGCAACGGATTTTGATGCGGTTTTTTTAATAGATAGAGTGATTCGAGAGGAAGGTTTTTAGATATAATACATGCATAATACAGCAGTGCGAAGCCGGGGCGGGTCGCTAGTAACATAATATAACTCTTTTAAACAAAATATATTGGTGTCCATAAACTTTTAAAAGCGAATATTTATTGTATTTTCAAGAACACTCTTGCTGTTCGACAAATTACAAGTCTTTGATGACGTAAGGCCGGATTTTGTAGGCGTAGATAATGCAATTTTACGATTGAATGATATTTACATATCAAATTAAAATTAACAAATTTAATATCAATTTACAAGTTCATTGCCTTGCTTTGCCATTCTAATATCCTTTTCGTAATCAATCGATAATTACGAAATATATGTGAAAATATACCTATATTATGAATTTGAAAAAGTTAAATACTTATTGAAATTTCTATTTTTCCCGTCGTTCCCAGTAGTTTTACCGAGTAGTTACCAGTTTTAAGTAGGTACTGACCCCCTTATTCCAAAACGAGGTTTAAGGATAGTCCGAGACGTGGATTTAAACCTTAGATTTACTCGTGAACTATAGTCTTATTATACATAGAAACAACCAGACCACAAAGTAATATCTAAGCATAAATACTTACATGTCTGAGGCGGGAATCCCACCCGCAACCCCGTGTTAGTACGAGGGTACATTTATTCATTGGGTGTATCATATCTATGTGCACGTCTGAACCGATTTCGATAATTCTTTTTTTAGAATATTCCATAAGGTACGAGGATGGTTCTTACGGAGAAAAAAAATCAAAAAAGGCCTGAAAAATGTCTAAAAACAACACTTTTCTAAAGAAAAATTATGAATGGGAATTGGGAGTAAACTCCCAATTCTCATACAAACGATCCGTAATAATACAAGTCAATTTGGCTTTCATACCATGTCATAAAGTTCAAGTTTTAGTTGACAGGTTCCGGGAAGGCAAAACAATTTAGTGACGTTAGTATCGTGTCACGATGTTATTTGCCAAACTCCACCTAAACGGCTGAACCGATTTGTATGAATTTTTTTGTGTAAGTATATATATTTTTTTATATGGCAAAACAACGTTTGCCGGGACTGCTAGTTTAGAATAAAATAAACAGTGGCTTACAGACTACACAAAAACGCACACTATTTCAAGTTCCTATTAAGGTACAATCTAAGATTCCTTGCAACTAAGTATAATTTATCGTAAAATATTTTTTGTAAAATATGAAAATCTTGTAAAAACTCATTGAACAAAGTAAGTGATCTAACCGTCCGTCCGTCCGTCGGCGTATTATTAGCGTAGCGGCTACGTTGTGCCCGATTAGCGAACAACTGGCGGGTGAAGCAAGAACAAGCTTAGTTATAAGTACAAGGCACTTACCAAAGCCATGTCCTTTACTCCATATGTCCGGCTTCCTTGTTCAGAGTATGGTCCTCAAACTACCCTACGGTTGATACGGCACTTATACAATTTGTACTCGACAGCCAATCATTCAGCTGGAGATGGACGCGGTGGCACAATTATTAAGTACACAATAATGAAGAGTCCTTGGTTTTCTGCCAGATATTCCCGGAGTTAAGTATCTCCCACGGGAATCCACGATCGCAAGTTTGGACACCTCGCGCCATCCAAAACTTAATGGCGTCTAGATGTTAATGCATTCACTTGAACGGACCAATAGCAGGACGTTTACGGTTGAGATTAGAATGAATGAAATGACAGCGCGCTTTAGATTCGAAATTTGAATAATCTTTACCTACGTAGTTTAAAACAAAGTCGCTTCTTGCTGTCTATCTCTATGTATGTTTAGATCTTTAAAACTACGAAATGGATTTTGATGCGGTTTTTCTAAATAGGTAGAGTGAGAATTCAAGAGGAAGGTTTATATGTATAATCACTACATAGTATAAAACAAAGTCGCTTTCTCTGTCCCTATATCCCTATGTATGCTGAAATCTTTATAACTATGCAACGGATTTTGGTGCGGTTTTTTCAATAGATAGAGTGATTCAAGAGGAAGGTTTATATGTATAATACATGCATAATATAGCCGTGAGAAGCCGGGGGGATCGCTAGTATAGTTAAAACTAGACGATACATTGGGAGTAATTTTGGCTACTTTTCCAACCAACCAAGGTGCCGAAAAACGGTCAATATTTGTATATTTATAATAATAGGTATAAGGTTCTGAGGTTCTAAGGTTGCCTGCAAGAAATCGCTTTAAGCGATAACGTCGCCTGTTTGTACAATTTAATAAGCTTTCTCGTCGTTTTCGATATTTATCAATGTTTTGTGTGTTGTACAAATAAAGTGTATATTTTATCTATCTATAATTTGTATTATTATGTGCCACATAAAAACATTTAAATTTTATATATAAGTAGTTGCAAATTAATGAAGTTGTTATGGATACTAGAAATTTTCCAATGTAAGTAATAAAAATAAATACTTAAACTAGTTTAATACGTAACCATTTTAAAAATATTACTGTTTTATTATACCTAGCATTATAAATTCTGCCGAGGAACAATAAAATAAACGATTTGATACTAAGAACGGTGTTGGTCTAGTGGTAGATGTCTTGACTTTCATTCCGAAGGTCGTTGGTTCGAATCCCGACCAATGAATTTTTCTGACGAATTTTTGTGTGCTAATTGACATTGCTTTTACTGTGAAGGTTCTTTCCTCTGGACAGGTCGACTAAGCTGAGAGGGTGGTAAAGGTTCTGGGCAAACCTAGTCTATCCTCACCCAAAAAGGATCCAACTAAAAGGTTAAGTTGCGATTAAAGAGGTTAATTCGATACTAAGTATATTCATTTGGTTTCTACTTCCACGAAACGAACGGATAAAAAAAGACACTAAAAGCTCTGATAAGATTATTTCTCGTATGTTTTTCATGACGTCTTCAATACAAATCGAAATCTATTGTTTATGGACTGATTATGTGTTCGACATGGATCATAGTCTAAAGATCTACGATCAATGTACATAATAATTATAATCCCTTCCGGCCATTTAAACTAAAATTTGTTTTGTTTTTGACGTTATAACGTCTAATATTGATGAACACCTGCATTCACAAAAAACATGACGTCATGCGTCATGTTCCGGGAACGCGTCATGTTACTATCAATGTTTTCTTATGATGTTATCACGTAAAATTATCTGTAAACCGACTTTACAGACAAACAGTTTTTTAAATATAATAAATCTATGTCAACATTTGATCACCTTTAACACATGATAGAGAGATAAAGATATAGACTAGACTAGTCAGAGTTTCAGTAGCAATTAATGTGCAGCATAACATCCTGAAGGCCAATTCTCGTAAATAACATTGTTTAAATTTTAAATTACATTTCAATATCATCCCGATTGTATTTCGATTGCAAAAGATACCTTCAAGGCAGTTTTTTTTACAAAAAGCTAACTTTGAGGGTGTTTTTAGCTACTTTGAGGGTATTATTTGTGATCGAAATGCAATCGAAATGATATTGAAATGTAATTTAAACAATGTTATTTACGAGAAATGGCCTTCTGAAAGTAAGTAGGTAAGTAAGTACCTAAGTTTTCCTACACCATCGTTTAAAAACATCGTGATGAAACCCGCGGCTTAGTTGGCTCCAGAAGTATTGACAAGTTCTCTCCTCTGGACATTGTCCACTAAGTTGCGAGGGTATAATATGCTGGGAGCAAGCCTACTCATCCTTACGCAAAAAAAGACTCAATTCAAAAAGAGTTTATTATGCGGAAAACAGCCCGTATACCTAAGTAGGTACATTTAGCTACCATATTTGAGTGCACATGCACTGCTGAAAGGTGTGGCTGCCGATAGTAACAAACACGTGACATATTTCATCTTTTATATCGCAGAGATGACGGATGCAATGCGATAACAAATTATTTTGCTTATCTTCGTCAATATCTGTGGAGCCCACTAAAGCCGAGGGTTTTAACAAGATGCATTCCTAGTACAGGATCCCTAGAACTAGGTACCTACACCGAGCTGGCTAGGGGCTGTCCATAACAAATCAGGTGAGGCTCGAAAGGGGGGGGGGTTAAAAATCACGAAATATCACAAGGGGAGGGGGGTGTAGTAATATATCACGTGTATTTTTCGGCAAACGCCTGTTTTTATAAATATAAAAAAATAAGGTTCTTTAAAGGTAAGTATCTAGGTACTAAAAAATACACGTGATATGGGGGGGTGGGGGTAGTCTTAAACACGAATCACCAAAGGGTAGGGGGGGGGTTAAAAAATGCCAAAAAAAAAAAACATCACGTGATTAATGGACGGCCCCATAATGGATGAAAAGTATTTTATATTAAACTAGCGACCCGCCCCGGCTTCGCACGGCTGTATTATGCATGTATTATATCTAAAAACCTTCCTCGTTAATCACTCTATCTATTAAAAAAACCGCATCAAAATCCGTTGCGAAGTTTTAAAGATCTAAGCATACAAAGGGACATAGGGACGGCGAAAAGTGACTTTATTTTATACTATGTAGTGATCGTGATGAAATAGGTCAGTAAATATACCTATTGCAAATTGGTTGACTAAAAATTTTCAGTCCAGAATATAATTAATTAACAATTATTAAAGACAACTTTACCAATCCAAAGTGTGTAGATTTCATTCATTAACAGCTCGGTGAAGGTCGGTTTTAAATAGATCTTAGACTATTTTATTTCTTACTGCTCTATCTATACCCACTCGTTAGAATCACATACATTACATAACAACTCCATGATGCGTAAGACTGACATAAAACAGTGTGAAAACTCGCACGGGTTCAATATGTATTTATGTAAGTCGGATGCACAATTTCACGCATCTCTGCAACGTAATTTACAAAACATTATGTTATGTTATTGCTTTACAAGAAACTGCGTAGTTATGGCTGGCGATGTTTTGCGGTTTCACCCGCATAAGTCTTGATCTTGTGGGAATATCGGGATAAAAAGTTACCTATGCGTTAATCCAGGTCTTCAGCTAAGTACAGTACATAGCGTTACATACATACCACCATTAAAAAAAAATACAGTCTGCTGCATAACTGCAACCCCCGGTAGAGTTCTAAAATAACTATTATTGGAATGTTTTCATTCTAATAACTTTTGTTTGATAAATTCATGAGTTAGAAGACTTTAAACTGCAACTAAAGCAGGTGTCTAGAATCTTGCTTGTGTTGAAAACATTCTTATAACATCCGTTTTGGAGCTCTACGGTGGGTCTACAATTATGCAGCCGGCCGTACATACCGATACAAGGGTAGGTAGATGTAGGTGCAAAATACGTTAGTTGAGAAGTAGATAGTTAATGAAGTGGTGGGGTTTGCATTTTCAGACTGAAAGATCTCTACGTCATCGTTGGTGATAAACTGAATTCACGCAACTTTTTTGCACCTGATTAGCCGGGTACCCACCTAGCGCACAGGCTCGCGCGGCAGCCTCGGTGTCCAGATCGCGAGCGATGGCTCCCGAGGCAGCCTCAGTAGTTTTGTCCAATTTACACGAGGAAGCCTCGCGAGGCAGGCTGAGCCATCATAAGTCCGCGAGTATTCGTTGTTCCCACCTAACGCACAGCGCTCACTGAGGCGCTTTTGAGCGCGTCAAGTTTACCGACAACAGATGGCTCGGGGCCGAGCCGTGCTCGGGTGAGCGAACGCGCGCCCGTGGCCGGCCGAGGCACGTCCACATCAGCCGAGGCTTTGGCTCGCGAGGCTGCCGCGCGAGCCTGTGCGCTAGGTGGGTACCCGGCTATTCTCTAAGAAACAACTTTAAAATAAATCTAAGTTCCTATGTGTTTCAAACAAATAGAGCTAGACTTCTCCAATATCAACAATCATCAATCAAACATTCGATTTAAATATGTCTACGAAAACATTGTTCTAACTCGTCAAACAACATTTTCTTTGAATTCTAAACATAAAATCGCTTTTCGAGTGTTACTGGAAATCTAATTGCAAACTTTAGGTAATCAATTCGTGTTGTCAGTACTTGTCAGTTATTAGAAACTGGTTTATATCTATTTGTTAGTAGTATTATTAAGGCTGCTTATGCTGCTAAACGCAACGCGCCAGAAATACCCGTCGCTTAGAACTAATATTGTTGATTGTAACGAATGTGTTTTGTTTTTCTCAAAAGTGCTGAGATGGAATTGTAGGTGTAATTTTTACCGATATTTTGCGGTAATTTCGAGGCGAAAATTCTTTGTCATTTCAACGCTAGACTAGTTTTAATTCTTAATTTTAGGATAGTTTCAAAACTATAGGAAATATTTGGCTCAAAATCACACCAAAATGTCGGTAAAAATCTCACCTACAATTCCATCTCAGCATTTTTGGGAAAAACAAAACACACTCGTAAAAATCAACAATTTTCACCATCGAAGGCGACCGGTACCAATAGTAACTATTTAGTAGGCTGTGTATCAAGGTCGTTGGCGTATGGACCCCCCTTAAGAATGGAACCAGCAACATCTTGAATGGATCTGCAGACTAGACTAGAGTTATTGAAGTTTATTAATACAATTTCCTTTTATTATTCATAGTGTAGAATAGTTTATTTGAAACGGGATACATGACAAACATAGTAACAGTAGGAAAAAATAACAAGGATAAAGGAAAAAAACAATAAAAATTATAATTAGCAAAGAATAGAATAGTTTATTTAAAACGAGACACATCATAAACATAGTTACCGTGGAAAAAGACACAAAAATTAACAAGCATAAAGGAAAAAAACATTAAAATTTATAAGGAAACCAAGAGAAGGTCCGAAAAGGGTCAACCACAGCTATATGGACCATAGTAACTTAGGCGCTAATCTTCCAGCCAGACTCAAGGTAGCTACTTACCTACATACCTACTTACTTTTCATTCACCTTTCTTTCCCTACATTCGGGGACTTTCATGAAAGGTATATGTTTAAAGCAAAGACCCTCGAAACTGCTTACGGAAACACGTACTTTTCAAATTTGTATATCAATAAAATGGCGGCTTTTAATAATGTTGCGCTTTTATTTTTCATGGCATGAAAACTTGTGTGAACTAAAAGTCAAAATATGGGAATGGGCCTCCATGGTAACCATCTTAAATGATTTAAAGTTAACACAAAGTAAAGTAATAAGTAGCTAGAAAGTACCTATCTGCATAATTTCTTGTCTTAGTAAATGTTCTTATAACATAATTAAAAAAAAAATATATATCTTAATATATATAAATCTCGTGTCACAATGTTTGTCCTCAATGGACTCCTAAACCACTTAACCGATTATAATAAAATTCGCACACCATGTGCAGTTCGATCCAACTTGAGAGATAGGATAGCTTACATCCCGATATTCCCACGGGATCGGCCCCCAAGGCCCGCGATAAAATCTATGCAATAGCTTAATAAGAGTAAGTAGTTATCTGAAACTTTTATAGCTAGATTTGATATGGTACTCTGGCGTGCTGGCGCCACTCGCGAAATCAGCAATCCCAATCCCTGCTGGCCATTCTCTTCCGATAACAAAGTAAACATGGTTCGGTTAAACAAGGCCATGTAAATAAAACACTAATCAAAGATATCTGATATTACAGTGAAATAGACAGAACATATTTCTAAACCTTTTCAAATGGTTCACGCCCGTTGGCTAACGGGTTCCCCACTCCCGACAGTCCCGAGACCCCGCCTCGCGAACTTTTTCATGCTCGTCGGACCTGTGTATTTAAAATTAAATTCGAACGCCTCGCGGATCTCCAGGGGATTCGTCGGGAGTTGAACATGTAATGATTTTTCAAATCTCGTCGGAGCCCCAGTCCAAGGAAAAGAAAAAGAAAAGACGATCGAAAAAACAATAGGCGATCGAACTAAATTACGCTGCTAAGTAAAAACTGGCTTTGAAAGACATGATAGTGTGATTCTCAAAGTGTCGAAATATTACCGTATTTTGATTAATAATCAGTAACGAAAGTTTTTGACAACTTTCGTTTGAATTTTTTAAATTTATTTCATTATTATTCCTTAATAAACACAACACCCGCATTTGAATGTGATCCTTATACCAATGTATTAAGCATCCAAATGAATAAACATTTTTGATTTTAATTTGAATTTGAGTTAGGCAGTCAGGTAAATACGACGTAGTAACTATTTACAAATCCAAAATCGAAGTATTTTACTAAGTAGGTACTGCTGTTAATTTATGGTCCAGAGGTCGATTTGGAGACGGAACTAACTTTTCAGGCACATTCATATAAATGGACACTTGATTGATGTCCCCAAAATATATTGGCGTCTTGCGAGCCAAACAGGAAGCGTGATGATGTAACACGCTACTAAGTGAACTTGAGACCTAAGTTCAATGCGCTGTTTACTGAACGAAGTCTCAAGTTAATTTCGGGAGGGATAGATAGATAGATAGATAAACTCTTTATTGTACCACATTAAACCTTAAATTCTAACATAAACTCCTGCTATAAAAACAATAATAAACAAACAATATGGCACAATGGGCGGCCTTATCGCTAAAAGCGATCTCTTCCAGGCAACCTTTGGATGGATAAGAATTAAAGAAGGGGATGGGTGGGTTGTATATAACGTGATAGGAATACAAGGAGGAATATAAAATAAATTTTACAAAAAAAAAAAAAAAATTAGAAAAAAAAAAAAAAATTATAATAATAATTATTAATTATTAGGGAGGTACTTTCGTTCCCAAAAATTTCCTCAAAAAAAAAGTTCACTCTATTACATTGTTATTTAGGTACATATCTTTGACACAAACCCATTTAATATCCGCGAAACGTTCCAATTCACGCAGTGACGCGGATACGTTCTCAGAACTGGGTGGCGAATTGCGTGGGCGCGTTTCGTTTCACGCTATTTTATAGCCGAATTATGTCCGTTATCATGACAAACTGTCGAATTAACGAGAAACGTTACATTAATTAGGTGTACCTAATAAATCTATAAACTGTACTATAAAACAGGTACAAAAGGTAGGTAAATACAGATCTATACATTGTTTTAAAAGCTGTAACTAGACAAAACTAGGTAGACCACTCGCTAATGTTTATTATTAATTAGTCATTATTTTTTGCTGAACCGGTAATAATAATTAATAAATTCTTACATAACACATTCTTAATAACTTTTTATTAAATTACGTACCTACACTTATCATTATCCCAAAAATCTAGCGAGTTTCGCACAAGAACGATTTAAAATGATAGAGAATGCATATTCTTTATTATAAAGTATTTAGTATTTTTTTTACTTCGTTTATTTACTATTTTTATTTATTTTAATTCGATTCAGTAAGTATAAACCACTTATATTAATAGATACAGTTTGAAACACTACATGAATTTCTTTCACAGAAAACCAGAAACCAAAAGCCGCATCCAAGAGAATTAGATCTAATTGTCACTCATGCAGTTTTAATGATTGTTTATAGGAATCAATCAATAATATCTATTAATTAATAAATACCTAGCTAACTGCATCGTTTATGATAAAGGCATAATATAAGCATTGAATCGTGGTCAATGAATCTAGTAAACAAGAGTTTTGTTATGACTGTTTTTCTAGAGATATGCATAATAGAGTTGGAGATTACGGCCCTTATTCAAATGTAATTTTCCTATAGTAGCAAAACATTAAAAGAGGTTGGGTTTTTTGAGTTCCTATATGTGTAATGGCGTCAGATGCTGATGAATAAAATTAAACAACACGTGACTTTAAAATCTTTAAATGCTTATATATATCTTTTTTTCCACATCTCTTCACGAAATACTATGAATTTCATTGTACACTAGAATACCGGAGAATTTTATCATATTTTTTTCTATTTGTGTACCTTTATTCTCAAGTATTTCCTTGCCATCATTATTAATGTCTTTATGGTGAAAGGGTACCGGCGCTCTCTCCATACAAACGTAGTCGACTGTTTCCACCTTGGATAATGACACTAGCACAAATATTTATGTGCCATAAAACCTATAACTGCCATGACTATGCCCCCTATGTTTTGGTTTTTTTCATTTTCTAATTATCATAGAAATAACGATTAAAAAACAAAAAAAAAACAAAACATAGGGGCATGGTCATGGCAGTTATAAGTTTTATGCAACAAAAACAAGTGTCATTATCCAGGGAGAAAACATTCGACTACGTTTGTATGGAGACAGCCTCCGGTACCCTTTCCTCTTATAGCATCTTTAAAGTTTATTGTGCCTTCTCATTGGGCGGCGCGTTCCGAAGGCACACATCCTAACTTAGTTTTTAAGACTTAATCCCCCCTAATCCAAAACGAAGTTTAAGGATAGTCCGAGATGTGGATTTAAACCTTAGATTTAAACACAGATTTACTCGTGAACTAGGTATAGTCTAAACACTATCCTTATATAGGGATAGTGTTTAGACTATAGTTCACGAGTAAATCCACATCTCGTACTATTCTTAAACCTCGTTTTGGAATAAGTAGGAATGTGTTTAAATGTTACTTATTTATGTAAGAATTAAGTAACGTTTTTAGATAACGAAACATCGTGACAAATGTAAGTAAATATACTACTTGCTTAGGTAGGTAGACTACCTACATGCCAAGTGGCTCAGTAGGTCAATAGCAAGATATGAAGGACGGATAAAGCAATTGACATAATAGCGTTTATTTAGACGTAGCTGGGTCCACTCTAGAACTTCTAGAAAGGCTCAATGGGACTCTAGACTTTTTAAACCTTAGAAAGTTCTAGAATTTTATTGAAAACTTGGTTGTTTAGTAGCAATTGTCTAGATCTTAGGTCTTTATATTTTTCTTTTAGAAAGGCTTTGAGTCTAGACTTTTAAAACGTTATAAGGTTCTGGAATTTTATTGATAACTTTGTTGTTCAGCTATGACTATACTAGAGGAGCCTGGAGTCTTTATAGTTTTCTTTTAGAAAGACTTAGTCGAACTCTTAGAAAATTGTAGAATATTATTGTTATTCACTTAACATGAGACGAACCTAGTAGTTCTCCTGCCCTTGTATGTAAGAGTTGAGTAAACAGAAACTATGCCAGTTCAGCCGTTTGGTACAAGCTAAATCTTACTACGAGTACCGATCCAATTATATTATTACTAGCGACCCGTTCCGGCTTCGCACGGCTATATTATGCATGTATTACACATATAAACCTTCCTCTTGAATCTCTCTATCTAATAAAAAAACCGCATCAAAATCCGTTGCGTAGTTTTGAAGATCTAAGCATACAAAGGGAAATAGGGACAGAAAAAGCGACTTTGTTTTATACTATGTAGTGACTAACGACCCGTCCCGGCTTCGCACGGCTATATTATGCATTTATTATACATATAAACCTTCCTCTTGAATCACTCTATCTATTAAAAAAAACCTCATCAAAATCCGTTGCGAAGTTTTAAAGATCTAAGCATACAAAGGGAAATAGGGACAGAAAAAGCGACTTTGTTTTATACTATGTAGTGACTAACGACCCGTCCCGGCTTCGCACGGCTATATTATGCATTTATTATACATATAAACCTTCCTCTTGAATCACTCTATCTATTAAAAAAAACCGCATCAAAATCCGTTGCGAAGTTTTAAAGATCTAAGCATACAAAGGGAAATAGGGACAGACCGACTTTGTTTTATACTAAGTAGTGATACAATATTGAGGAGAAATATTGTAAAAAATAAGGACTTTACAATGTAATTAGAAAAGAACTAGGTCAAATTGTATAACCTACGACAACAGAAGCGTGTTATTGATCCTCTAACAGGAAACGATACGGTCTATTACCGGTGGTGTTCCGATAAATATAACATTAATATTCAATGCAGAAACAAGGAACAATACACTTTGGACTTTCTACTTTTAATTGATGATAACATTACTTTGTTGGATTTAAAACATTTAATTATTTGAGACGGATAACGGCATTACAAGATAAGTGCTCAAAATGTTTAATAAGTTACTTATCAGAAGGGCGAAAGCACCAGAAAGGAATGCCTTCTCCATATACAATTTACGCGGTTTCACCCGCGTAACTCCCAATCCCATGGGGATATATAAAGTAGCCTATTCTATTCCCAATGAATCAATTTATCCTCATACCAAATTTCATCAAAATCAGTCTAATTTATTTTAGAGCCTATTTAATAAATATTGCTGGACATTCCACACGTCGCCATCTAGCCCCAAGCTAAGTAACTAGACTTGTATTATCGGTGCTATGACAACGTATATACTTTTCTTTTGTAAATATATATTTATAATACATAGAAACAACCAAACCAAAGCATAGATACTTGTCTAAAGTGAGAATCGAACCCGCAACCTTGTGTTTGGCAGTCCGGCGAACTTATCAGATAGGCGAAATTACCAGAAAGGTGTGCCTTCTCCAACATAAATACAAGCACCGCTCCGCGGTTTCACTAACGTAACTCCTGATCCCGTGGGAATATCGGGGTAAAAAGTAGCCTACGTTATTCCCAATGAATCAATGTATCTTCATACTAAGTTTTATCAAAATCGGTTCTGTAGTTTCGGGGCCTATTCATTACAAACAATAACAAAAAATTCTCATTATTAGATTAGTGTAGACTAGCGACCCGCTCCGGCTTCGCACGGCTATATTATGCATGTATTATACATATAAACCTTCCTCTTGAATCATTCTATCTACTAAAAAAAACCGCATCAAAATCCGTTGCGTAGTTTTAAAGATCTAAGCATACAAAGGGACATAGGGATATAGGGACGGCGAAAAGTGACTTTATTTTATACTTTGCAGAGAAAACAACAAGTATTAATTGCACCAAAGATATTATATTTTGTTATAAATACAAAGGCAGGTTTACGTTTATAATTACAGTCTAGTAATATTTTACAGTGTTTATAAATCTAAACATTCACTCACTAGGGACATACATTATATCACAGATTCAATTTATATAATCTAATCTTATATACTACTTATTATGATTAACAACAATCGTGAATTTATCTGTATTAATTAACTAATAAAACATTTATTTTTTAACTACCTGCGCCCTGCGGTTTCACCCGCGTAAGTCTCGATCTCGTGGGAATATCAAAATTAAAAGTAGCCTATAGCCTTCCTCGATAAATGGACTATCCAACACAAAAATAATTTTTCAATTCGAACCAGTAGTTCCTGACGCGTTAGATAAGCGCGTTCAAACAAACAAACAAACTCTTCAGCTTTAAAATATTAGTATAATTAAGTGAAGTAAAATTACGCAGATCCCGTGGGATAAAAGTGGTTACAAAATTTTCAGGATCCAAGTTTCAAAATTGGTCTACTTACCACGATTCATAAAAACCGGTTTACTGATTTTCAACTTTATCTCTATAAAGTACAGATATTTATAAGATGTCTATTTATAAATAAATCTTATATAATTTAAATAATCTTATAACAGTATAATGTTTAGATATGGTGGGTAAGTATTATATAAATGTGTATTACATAATATAAATAGCTCTACTATTTATTAGTCGGAAAATAGATCGCTTTATCATTCATATTATTCTAGAGCTATAAAAAAAGGAACTACAGATTAAAATAACCCTAAAAACAGTTATTACTTATTACACAGTGATATTCGTAATAGTTTGCAAAAGTTTGAAAGTGTACCACATTTTTATTAGTCTATTCTTTTACAAACCGTTTAAAGTAATATGTAAAAACATAATTGTTTGTCTATAAAATTAAACTGAAACAACTTTGGCTTATGCAAAGGTCAAAATATCTAAGAAAATGGTTATGCTCCTTTACTTTTGACAATCAGTGTAGGCAGCTAAAATGATAACAATAGTGAATGATGAAATTCAGTAAACATTTTGTGGGTGTGTTCTTTTTTTGTGCTGGCATCGTTCTTATTGCGTATTTTGCCAATTCACAATTGACTATTGTGTACCAATTTCATTGTTAATTCAGGTTTTTCATTGATATTTACAAATAGAGTATCAGCTTAAACTATTTTCTTGCTTCATAATATCGGGAAAATCTTACCGGTGAAATCGGTACCTATTAAATGTGTCACACTTAAAATCAATCGGTAACTTACTTTATCTTCAAATGAAAAAAATTGGATTAAATTGATAGCGATGCAGTGTTAATCGGCTAAAGGGAAAAACATTGATAATAAATGTTATTTTATCGTTACGTGACTAGGTTTTCAATTCAATTATCAATCAATTTGAAAATAATCAAGACACTTATCCTTAACTTGCTCCCTATCAGCTTTCATAGTTCTTACTACGCACTATATGGGGTACCTCATTAGGTAACATCTTACTATTATTACATCAAAAATGCTTAAAATAAACACACAGCTGTCATTTCCATCTTGATATTCAAGCAAGAAACGCACTTCCAAACACTTCTCAGAAGAAAACTCTTTACCAAAAAGAGAACTTCGGAAAATTCAACACCCAAACAGACTGTTTCGAATTCAACATTCGTCGTGTTCAGGCAGGGCGGGTAGTTTGAGACACTGTTTCCTGTACTTTCGTCGTCTTGGCACAGTTTTGTCTGCTTTCTTTAACTCTGTGTTGCTGCATTCTTTATCCTCTGGTAGAGGTGGGAGACATCTCTTCGGTCTCCTAGGTAGGACGCACTCCGTCGCGAAGTTATTAGCTTCTTTAGACCTTAGCATGTCGACGTCAGGGTATTCACTGCCAAGGCAAGGGAACGCGAGTTTCACCAACATTTTAGTAGATAGTAAACAATTGAGACGCGCGTACAGTACGACTACGGTCAACTGACTGGCACGACACGAAACTAAGCGACGCGCTTTGCACGCTCTGTTACGATATAATATTTTTGGCCGGCGACCGAGTGCATGAAAACAACTTATTTGCCGATAGAGCGATGTAAATATTGTGCCAAATATACGATACGTTGTTGCGTATTTGCATCGATCGATAAGCGAACATGTAACAGCATTCATTTTAAATGTAAAATATAAATATTATTTTAACTCGATTACAAAGGCAGGTTTAGCAAAGACTATTTGAACCTGTTTTTGAGTTAAACCAGCCTACTTAGACAAGATTACTTTCTATTATACAATCGACAGATTTTTATTTGTTTTGTATGAATTTGACATAGGTAGCCAACTAGCCAACGAAAAGTCACGTGGCCATGCGTTAAAAAAATGGTAGACAAGTTTCATCAGTCAATTTCATACAAAAAAATCTGTCGGTTGACGATGTCGTTATTAGAAAGTAATTTTGTAATAAGGGGGCTGATGTATTAACTTAATTATCTAGTTGATAGTACGCTTGAACATTGTGTAATAGCTGTAAGATATTAGGCAAATGACGCGCCTCTAAAGGCTATGTAAGACTAGTTGTTTATTCTATCATATGTTTTATTAAAATATTCAGAGAAAGAGTTATAGGTTATATGATTTTTTTAAAGGTCCTGCCTGAAGACCTGTAAAACTAAAACTGTAAAAAAAAACTAAAACTGTAAAAAGTCATTAGGCAGGAATCAAACCCGTTAGTTTTCCAAAAACAGCCTAAATTTTTTAACTAATCGATAAAGTGGATAATAGAGGATGTTACAATTCCTGTAAATAATACATATTACATACAGTATGGCAAATCAAAGGAAATAGCTTATTTTGTAGTTGTTTAAAACTTAGTAACCTCAACGAATTTATTTTTGGTTGACGACTCCGCAAAAATTTATTATTACAGATTTTACCGGATCCAAATAACCTAATAAGATATGAGACACAAAACTCATAAAATCAACAAAATTATTTAAATAAAATAGATAAAATTATAAAACGACGTAAAAATATTAAACAACCAGCTGACATTGAAAGTATTATTTTTCCATTCTATTCAAGACGGTTTTGTTTCGATAAAACACGTGATAAAACGTCATATCGTTCGTTATCAATTACATTTTGATAACGATAAATAACTAAGATTGTTATAAAAAAAGTTAGTTTAGTTTTGGCGCCGTCGCATTTAATTTTTTTATGGGATTTGTCATTTTTGCTGTAGGTATGGTGAGGTATTGATAAAAATGATTAAACGAACAAAGGAAATCTGTCTGCCTTTCCTGACGTGTACAATTTGGAGGTCTTTAAGTTACGGGTGAACAGGCATCTTCTAGGAAAGCGTGCTACATCTTAGGCCACATCGTCACCTACCATCAGGCAGGTGTGATAGTGGTCAAACGCCAACCTACCATTTGTTAAAAAACTTTATAATAGAAATCGAATCAAGGTAAACAAACGAAAATAAAATAGGTAGGTAGCTGCAGAACATAATATTTTCATATACTTGATACTAAATTAAATTAAAATGTATCTATTCATCTAAAATGCTTTGGCCTGACCTGACCGCAGATCGCATAGAGACCTGAAACTTCTTTGTATGACGTAGGCATCCGATAAGAAAGGATTTTGGAAAATTCAAACCCTACTCGGACGAAGTCGCGGGCAACAACTATTTAGGTATAAACAACGTAATTTATAAAACAATTTTGTTTTGTAACGAATAAATTGTTTTAGTTCGTAAGCTGGAAAGGTCGCGAAGTCTCGTCTCAAAAAAAAAACAAATAACCTACTACTTACTAACATGTGTCATTTTTAATTCGTTAGAGTAGGTACAAAGTAATATAATCTGAATTCATGTGATAGATGAATGACAAGTGAATCATCAATGGTGACACTAAAATTAACCAATCCACTTTCACATCCAACCGTGTACCTAAACACAATATGTACGTACATACAGTATGCGTCATAAGTCCACTATCAGTTTGTCACCATAATACTAAAACAAGTATTGGACTTACGGCCTTCTTCTAATAGACGTTACACACAAACATAAATACTTGAATTAAAAGTACTCAGTGTGATTATTATTATCAACATGTTAGCTATGTCTTTAGTTGTGTGAGTGGTATAAGCCGCCACCCGCTACACCAACCGACGTGGGTTCGATCCACAGGTTACGTAGTTATAATGTTCAAATAGTGCTGCACAGGATTGTAAACGTTACGATGGGCAGAGACTTTTGACCGTTGATTGTACCTACTCTACTCTACAAGCTATAAACAACGTATGATTCACATACACACACGTGATCAACACCCATACAATGCATGTTTTGTTCAAATATCCGTCATTTGCGAGCGATATCAAAACGGAAGCTTTGCTTTATAAATTCTACAAGGATTTTGTTTTTACAATCATTTTTAGGGTTCCCTAAAGGGTAAAAAACTGGACTCTATTACTAGATTTCACTGTCCATTCGTCTATCTGTCCGTCTGTCTGTCTGTCAACAGTTCTACTTAATATATGTACTTATCTACTATATTTTTTTAGGGTTTTTTTTGCAGAACAATCCACACATCGCCATCTAGCTCTAAGCTAAGTAACTAGACTTGTATTATGGATGCTAGACAACGGATATACTACTTATACAATTTTCTTTTGTAAATATATACTTATGCATAGAAACAACCAGAAGGCCAATTCTCGTAAATAACATTGTTCAAATTACATTTCAATATCATTTCGATCACAAATAACACCCTCAAAGTAGCTCAAAATACCCTTAAAGTTAGCTTTTAGTAAAAAAAAACTGACTTTGAAGGTATCTTTTGCAATCGAAATGCAATCGGGATGATATTGAAATGTAATTTAAACAATATTATTTACGAGAATTGGCCTTCAGACCACAGACAAATATCTAAGCATAAATACTTGCCTGAGGCGGGAATCGAAACCGCAACCCTGTGTTTGGCAGTCCGGCATGGTGACTATTGTGCCAACTGGGTCGTCAAATATAAATAACTAGCTGCGCTCCGCGGTTTCACTCGCGTAACTCCCGATCCCGTTGGAATATCGGGATAAAAAGTAGCCTATAGCCTTCCTCGATAAATGGACTATCCAACACAAAAATAATTTTTCAATTCGAACCAGTAGTTCCTGAGATTAGCGCGTTCAAACAAACAAACTCTTCAGCTTTATAATATTAGTATAGATAAATTATTCTGTTCTGTTTTTACCCTTTGGGTCCCTTTCTGTACCCAAAGGGTATAATAAACGGGACCCTATTGGGATGATTTACATTACCCGGGCCGTTTTCTGGCCGGGTCGTGTAATTGGCCCGGACTCGGCCCAACCCGGACACGGCCCGTCCTAATGTAAATCATCCCTAAGACTTCACTGTCCGTCCGTTCGTCTGTCTGTCACCAGACTGTAGGTATCTCATGAACCGTAATAGCTAGACAGTTGAAGTTTCACAGATGATGTATTTCTGTTGCCGCTATAACAACAAATATTAAAAAGAAGAATATAATGTTACGGAATCCTTCGTGCGCGAGTCCGACTCGCACTTGGCCGGTTTTTTATTAATATTTTCCGAGATATGGGAGATGAATCATGTCCTGCCGCAATACAGCATCTGATGATGATATTGCTGTTTGTTATCAGTAGGTTTTATAAATGTGGAAAAAATGGGTTTGAATTGCTTCACTACATAGTATAAAACAAATCCCTATGTATGCTTATCACTACATAGTATAAAACAAAGTCGCTTTTTCTGTCCCTATTTCCCTTTGTATGCTTAGATCTTTAAAAATACGCAACGGATTTAGATGCGGTTTTTTTTAATAGATAGAGTGATTCAAGTTTATATGTATAAATGCATAATTAAGCCGTGCGAAGCCGGAGCGGGTCGCTAGTTAGTTAACGAGAGCGGGGTTATAGTAGATAAAGGGCTGATGTACTCCGATAGTGAATTTATATCGCCTCTAACTTGTTGCCCATGCAAAGGTTGCCTGCATGAGATCGCTTTGAGCGATAAGGCCGCTTTGTGCAACACTTTGACTTAAGCTTTATTTTTTTGATTTAATTTAAAATGGTGTTTACATTAAAGAATTTATCTGTCTTTCTAACTGTGAAAATCTACCCGTAAACGAGTATCGTTAATCCAAAATATCAAGCACCACAAAATAAAAACAAAAACATAGACCATATCCAGTTTAAAATAAATTTTGTAGTGAATTAACCATGTCACTTTAAAATTCAATATTGAATTGCTTTTGTTCAATGTTAAGGATTAAAATTTTGATTTTGCGATCTCTAGATTCTCCCAACATCAATCAAGATAAAAATATGTTAGATGATTCATATCTTGCCGGAATACAGATGTTTAGTTTCATAATGGGTTTTTTTCAGCGTTGCTCATTGATAGATTTTCGTATCTGATAACGGAGTTTTACGTTACGTAATAGCCTTATTTATGTTGTCACTTGTCAATCAGGAGCCATATATTAAAAAAAAATTATATAAAACTAGTAGCACTCCGTTGTTTTACCCGCGTAGCTCCCGATCCCGTGGGAATATCGGGACAAAAAGTAGCCCGTGTATTCAGGGCGATGTAGTGCCTGGGACAGTAGATGGAGGAGTAGCCTGGCCGTCAGCTTAGTCGACCGTGTCCAGAGGATTAAGCCGCAGGGTTCCTCACGATGTTTTCCTTTCGTGTTAGGAACAATGTTAATTAACGCCCATTTTTTGTAAGAAAAATCCATTAAGTCGGGTTTCGAACCCACAACCTTTCGAATTAAAGTAAAAGTAAGAAGCCAATACCGCTCTATGTCTATGAACATAAGCAATAAATACTTTTTGAAAATAAAGTTAATTTTGTAATTTAAATTATTATCTGCAATAGGTACAATCAACGGTCAAAAGTTATCTGCCCACCGTAACGTTTACAATCCAGTGCAGCACTATTTAAACAATATCACAACGTAACCTAATGATCGAACCCACGTCGTCGTCGGTTGGTGTAGCGGGTGGCGGCTTATCCGCTCGGCCAACTAAAGACATAGCTAACATGTTGAAAATAATAATCATACTGATACTCAGTTTGTTACTGCTGTTTGTGTGTAACGTCTATTAGAAGAAGGTCGTAACTCCAATACTTGTTTATAGTATAATTGTAGCAAACTGATCATTTACTTATGACCCATACTGTAGGTATACATACATACCGACTAAATTCACAGGTCGTTGATCGAGTTCGCTCTTTGCTAATAAAAAGGTACGTGACCAGAATAAATGCTTCATTTACCTTTTAATGACCTTTTATACGTTGCATAAAAACAAGATAGGTCGTCATCGAACCGTGACAGAACCGGCGCGGTGCTATCGGCCAAAATAACAACGTTATAACTACGACAAATGTCACGTGGTCAAACAGAGCAAAGGGTACCGGGGGCTCTTTCCATACAAACTATTACAAACGTAGTCGACTGTTTACTCCCTGGATAATGACACTAGTGCAAATATTTTTGGTGCATAAAACTTATAACTGCCCTGACCATGCCCTATTTTTTGTTCTTTTTTGACGTGATAACGTTTTATAAATTGGTGAACACCTGCAATCTCAAAAAAGTGTGACGTCACGCGTCGTTACTGGAACGCCTCATGTTATTGACAAGGTAACTATAGCAACGTTTTATCGTTGCCATGGTTACCATCAATGTTTTCTTATGACGTTATCACGTAAAATTATCGTCCGGAAACAGACTTTACAGACAACCATTTTTTTATTTTTTTAATCTTAATTTCTATGATAACTAGTTAGAAAATGAAAAAAAAACCAAAACATTGGGGCATAGTCATGGCAGTTATAGGTTTTATGGCATAAAAATATTTGTGCTAGTGTCATTATCCAGGGAGGAAACAGTCGACTACGTTTGTATGGAGAGAGCGCAGGTACCTTTCCAGGTACCTAAATAAATATTGCAGGACATTCCACACATCTAGCCCCAAGCTAAGTAATTTGACTTGTGTTATGAGTGCTAGACAACGGATATACTACTTAGGTATATACTTTTCTTTTGTAAATATATACTTATAATACATAGAAACAACCAGACCACAGACAAATATCTAAGCATAAATACTTGTCTGAGGCGGGAATCGAACCCGCAACCCTGTGTTTGGCATCATTGGAATTTTGTATGCCTCACTTATTTTTTTTTCTTTCTGTTCTTAGTAATTTGTTGTTATAGCGGCAACGGAAATTATAATCTGTGAAAATTTCAATTGTCTAGCTATCACAGTTCATAAAATACAGACTGGTGACATACAGACGGACAGTGACGTCTTAGTAATGAGGTCCCGTTTTTACCCTTTGTGTACGGAACCCTTTGAAGCATGAAATAATCCCTCTCCTTACGCTAGAGAACAATTTCTTACTTTTAAGTGCAATTTGTTGTTTAAATATTCTTAAATTAAGAATAATGTAAGTAGGTATTATTATTTTTAAAAACATTGACTAAAAATAAGAAACAAGACTTTAGATATCTAAGTCTGTTCGTATTATTTTGTGTGTTTAATTTTTGTTTTGTTTCCAAGGCTTATCATAAAGTTGGTACCTACTTAGGTAATTACTTAGAAGTAGTATCTAATCTACGTATTCTAGGCATCTAAGAGAAAGCGAGTAATTAGGATAGGTTGCGTCCACGTACCTCTTGACATTTAACAAGTTAATTTTAAATTACGAATTAAGTACTATACTTAATTTACACTTCAAAATGCACATTTGAACATAGGCATTATTAGATGCCAACTATCGCTTTCCTCTGCATATAGAGCTCGAAGTTCCTTTGTGATGCTATGTCGCGTTGTGAAGTTCTGCAAGAGTATAGGAAAAGTAAATCAAAACGTCGCGCCTAAATGGCTCAGTATAATAGGTAAGTAAGTATTTCTGTTCTCTAAAAAGTTTTAGGAAAACTAAAATCTTGCAATTTGTTGCATATTGCATTTGTTGAGCCAACCACAGTATAATTGGTATAATGGAGATGTAATGGAGCACCTTTGTTAGTGGGTAGACCTACCAACCCCAAAAAACTCATATTAGTTGACCTACGCACACCAAATAAATACCAATTATATCACCGCCATAATGCCGCCATATTTGATTTTCCGTTTTTTTTTGTATTATACAACCAAAGAAGCAGGCAAAAGGTATTTAGCCGATACAGGCCCGTCTGATGTTGATTTTAAATGACCATTGACCACTTTCGGCCACATACAGATAAAAAATTACAATCCGCAGAAAATATGATGGGTTTACACGATGGGCCAACCAAACATGTAAGGTTTGCTTGTTTCGATTGACTGGACCGTCATCGTCAGTCCAATCAAACATTTTTAGATTCTCTGTGGCACACAAGTGAGTGAATGATAAAAAATGGCGTCTTCTTTCTTCGTGTGATTTCGATATTTATTTTGTGAAAAATTCTATCAAAAAGGCAAAGAACACGCGTCTCTTTAACTTCAGAATTGTATTTTGTGATCCTATTTACCTTCTCATTGAAATTTCTGTTCGGCAAGTGTTTTTTAAATAGGTAAGTCAACATTTTATGGCTCGTTGGTCCCTCAGCGTTTTGAAACCGGTAAAAACAGCGTCGTGGTCTTCAAAACAATCTATTTGCGTTGTACCTGAGTTAAATTAACTTTATAGCGTTTATTACAACTGCTTGAAGTATAATTAGGTTAGTAATAATAAGTGTAAAATCCAAACAAACTAACCTTGTCACTTTCTTTGTGGTAAATTTTTTCAGAAGCCCTGGCGTCCCCAAGCACAATGGCTACTCCAAATAGCTATAAACAGAACACGTCCATGACAATGCCGAGCCCACAGAACAATCCGCGTTTGTATTCCTTTTAAACCTGTATTTTTAGACTGTTTACCTAAATAGATCCTCAACCAAATTCGATTCTATGTGAACTTATCATAAACCAAAATATAATCAGATTGACTATCAGCCAGATGTTGAAACTAGGTTGGTAGATACCTACTAGAGTTACCTTTGGTTTTTGAATCAATACTCTGACATCTGAATCGAATTTGGTACAAATATACCTAATTAGTTTGTTTATACGTATGGTTTGTCCAAGTCTGAATATTTCTTCGCTAAATGGTATTTTTAACAAACTCTAAAGAAGTGGTGTACAATTATTATTATTCATTGTGTATATCTGTAAAATACTTCTTGATGTATGTTTACCAATAACTCAAAGATGGCTCAACTAATTTAGTTCAGTTTAGTTTCGAGAACTTTGCAGTTCCCATGGTCACAGGCAGACTAAGTTGACAAATTCGTCTTATTAAAAATATATGGAATGCTGTCAAACAACCGTCTAATTAGTAACATTTTACTTGCCGTTCCTAGAATGCTCGCCCAACTATAATCGAGATGATTCAAGACGTGTTAAACTCACACTTAGAAATTGAAATACTGGCAGAAACATTCTCTATAGTAAGACTTGAATTCATAAGCCTCTATTTTACGATAGCAGTGCTTTTAACCTGACGAGGACCACATACAACAGAATTGATTTATAGACAAACTAGCGACCCGCCCCGGCTTCGCACGGCTATATTATGCATGTATTATACATATAAACCTTCCTCTTGAATCACTATCTATTAAACAAAAACTGCATCAAAATCCGTGCGTAGTTTTAAAGATTTAAGCATACTTAGGGATATAGGGACAGAGAAAGCGACTTTGTTTTATACTATGTAGTTTACCATTGAGGCTCCTTACGCCTTCTACTGGAGAACTTTAAAAGACATCATCATCATCATTTTACATTGAAAAATAGTATTTATTTCTAAGAAAAAATTTGCTAAAAGCTAGTAAGTTCGAACGCCAGTGTATTAAGAAAAATATACAAAAACTATTTTACAGACTGATGATTTTGACTCCTATAAAAATGATGTGCAAAAGCTACAGATCGCGATCAATACAAAAAAAATGTAATGAGGCCTTTGCCCTACAGTGGGAAAGTGTAGGCTCTTAATCACTACATAGTATAAAAAGAAAGTCGCTGTCCGGATGTATGCTTAGATCTTAAAAAGTACGGAACGGATTTAGATGCGGTTTTGAAGTTATTGAAGTTATACTTCTTTAGGCGCGTTATGAAAAAATGATGAGAGTGAAATTTTACAAAAGCGAGACACAAAATTCTCACGTCACACAAAATTCTCACGGGAGAAGTTGTTTAAATCTAAATTGAACTTTATTGATTGTGTTGACAATCCTTTTCCAGTCCAGAGTTTTTTGTCGGACGAATATTTTGCCCGACGAGTTTTTTGTCGGACGAGTTTTTTGTCGGACGAGTTTTTTGTCGGACGAGTTTTTTGTCGGACGAGTTTTTTGCCGGACGAGTTTTTTGTCGGACGAGTTTTTTTTTTTTTTTTTGTCGGACGAGTTTTTTTTATTTTTTTTTTTTATTTTATTTTTTTTTTATTTTTTTTTTTGTCGGACGAGTTTTTTGCCGGACGAGTTTTTTGTCGGACGAGTTTTTTTTTTTTTTTTAAATGCCAAAGAAGTATAACTTCTCACACGCACCCTTTTTTTTTAATAGATAGAGTGATTCAAGAGGAAGGTTCATATGTATAATACATGCATAATATGGCCGTGCGGAGCTGGGGCGAGTCGCTATTAATATAAATAATAATATGTTACAGACTATTTTTACCTATGAGTTGCCAAGAAATAGTTCAAGAATTGGACAAACCATATAATAATTAAGTACCTAGTATTTTATCCATGTAACGCCCGCTCCAATATATAACTTTGGAATGGAGATAGCACTTAGTTTGGTCATTGTATGCCCTAGAATGTTGTTAGTTACTAACTGAAGCTAACCTGCAAGTATCCAGTTGCCGGCTTAGCATTGCAGGGCTGACAGTACCAACTGCTGGTATTTATATTGCCAAATTTGATTTCTAAAATGTTGTAAACAATTTTTTGTTCTGTAAAGGATTTGTGCCACAAATATTCATGAAAAGTTCACTTGTAAAATGCAAGTATTACTGCAATTTGCTTAAAACCATATGTGATTGTTAACATATTTTCTCCTTTACCATATTGTGAAATTATACTGAAATAATAATATTTCATACTGAGGAAGGGGTTTGATTTGATCTTCAAAGGGGTAGTAACATTAAGGTGTGAAGCCTGAGATTGAATCGCTTTAACTATTTTTTAGCAGTACCACCTTACTAATCTCTGAATATTACAAAATAACCTACGTTATATCAATCTGCATATTATTATAGATGCAAGAGATGATAGATATATCACTAAATTGATGTGACGAAAGCAATAATTATATAAGATTTTTACTGCAACATAACAGGAAAACCTGGCAATACAAGATTTTATTAAGTTTTGCATTTGTTGTTGTATTAGCCCCATAAGTTTGAAAGGTGGCCACACAACAAAATAAAAAAAAATGAGAAAAAAAAACGAAAAAATATAACCAATACCAACCACCGTATCACCCACAATACCCGGACTGACTTATTCATGTCATATAATCTGACTAATTTGGGCCATCGACACAAAGGAGATCTATGCCAGAATGTTACAATCCCTTTAGAGAAAACTTCTGATTTTTTGCATTTTGATGTTTTATTATAAATTGTTTACAACAAATTATAAATCAAAATTGGCACTTCATATAACTGCTGTAATCTCAGCATGACTCCAACTCTGCGCTTTCTCATCTAAAGTACCTCGCAATAACATTATTATTTTATGTTTTTTATTTTTTTATTTCTTGTGCATATGTTTACTTACATTACTGTTATGTTGGTTTTGTTTCATGTTATATTATGTTGAAACAGACTACATGATTGCGGGGCCCCCAATGAGTTACGGTATGATGAAAGGTAATGACACTATTTTTTTTTCAAAATTGGTTCTCACTCCACCCAGTTTCGGATTTAGGTACTCTATGGGGTATTGTAACGTCTAAATTGCACCGATTCCAATTTCTACACACACACCGACACACTTTTGATTTTATTTTTTATTGTTGTTTTTTATTTTTAGTAGTATCTGTATTCTGTCCGCTGAATTAATAAAGCCTAATACTCGCCTGCTAACTTCCTTGCATTAGTGCATATTTGATTTGATTATAGTTGTTTTTTTATATTTAGTGGCCGTGTCCTGTCCCGTTCCTTTCCCTTATGCTTCGTTTTTTTTCTTTTCATTGTATTGCCGTCGCTGCTTGGCTTGAAGGCGGTATGAATGCACCGCCGGCGCACCATAACCAATACCAACCACCGTATCACCCACAATACCCGGGCCCGGGCGCTGGGTACGGGTGGGGTGCGCACTCTCCCCAGCCACCGCCGCGTTTCGCTGCAGAGGCCGCTCGACGCGTCGCTCCGCCCCCGGTGCAGGGCTCCAACATCAACAAGGATGACAAGACCAGCCCGTTCCTCTCCACTGTACATTCACATCCCGGTTTTCAGCCGCAGAAGATTGGAAAAGGTGCTGGAGCGGTAAGTTTCTATTTACAACGCAGTTAAAATTTAGCCCTTTCATTCTTCACCTACCTACCTATGGATAGGTAAACCAGCCAAAAACTCAATTCCTCCATTGATATGAACTTTTGACACATCAGTAAAACCCCACCCGTCAATAACTCTTACAAAATAGTTGATTGAATCCGGCGTTACTTTTCGGAACTCCATAATATCTGTAATGGAAGTATTCATATTTAGATTTAAATACTAAATATTTATACTTCCATTCCTACAAAATAGGTTTGCATTTGACTTCATCTCACATGATAGGAAGCGATGGTGAGGTAGAGATTGTAGCATACTTGCCTAGAAAGAACCTTGAACAGGTTCTTTAAGACTTGAAGACTCCAAGGTTTTGAGGGAACAGCGACGCGGGCAAAGTTCCATTTAGCAATGCGCATGAGTAGGTGGATCTTCTGAAAATAAATCGTATCTATACTAAAATTATAAGGCTGAAGAGTTTGTTTGTTTCAACGCGCTAATCTCAGGAACTCTCTGGTTCGAATTGAAAAAATATTTTTGTGATAGTCCATTTATCGAGGAAGGTTTTAGGCTATATAACATCAGGCTGAGACTAATCAGTGGGAAATGTGAAAAAAACGGGGAAAATTATTCATCTTTGATGGCTTCCGTTGTTTGTTTGAAAGCGCATATCTCAGGAACTACTGGTTCGAATTGAAAAGGTTTTTGTGTTGGAAAGTCCATTTATCGAGGACGGCTACTTTTTATTTTGATATTCCCACGGGATCGGGATTTACGCTAGTTGTTACATAACATGTGTGTTCCAGGGTGCCGGTCTCCCCAAACCCCCGAAGCCTCCAGAGAAGCCACTGATGCCGTACATGCGCTACTCGCGCCGCGTGTGGGACAGCGTGAAGTCAGCCCACCCGGACCTCAAGCTGTGGGAGATAGGACGCATCATAGGCGGCATGTGGAGGGATCTACCCGAGTCTGAGAAGGCAGGGTTCGTCGATGAATATGAAGCTGAAAAGGTAATATTTAGGCAGTACTTAGTATGTTTAATGACAAAAATATTGATAGAGTAGGGCTACACGCGCCTAAGTCATCGAATGTTGTTCTCACGCAGTTAACGCACTGAACGAACAGTGCTGTTGGAATATTATCCGCTTTAGTTACTCAAAAAGGACCCCCTTTTGAGCGAGGTTCTACTAGTCAGGGAGAGAACGTGACATTTTAGGACATCACGTGACAGAATATCGCGAACTATTTAAGGGGAGTAGAGAGGCCTTTGCCCTGCAGTGTGACAACTCTACAAGCTCTAATATAATAGTAATAATGAGACTTTTGCGATGAAAAATTAAAATCTAAGTCATTTTATTTCTGGGGTCAGGCGCAGTACACAGAAATGTTGAAATCTTACCAAACGTCGCCCGCATACATTCAATGGCTCGCACACAAGAGCAGAGGTACTTTAAACAACCCTGTAAACATGGGTCCATCTTGCATCACCTCACTGCTTTTAACACTGGGAGATATTGTAACATTAATGTGGTACCATATATTGTGATTAATTCAAGTATTGTTTAATAAATAGCACTCCTGTAGGTGCTAAATTGTTATGTTTATCCTGTGTTTTGCTATGGACATAAAAATGATTATTTTAATTGTTAGTTTTTTAAGATGACGGGCTTTATAGTCACCGTGGCCATACAGCCACGTCGCGACGCTTGTAAACAACGCGTCGTCGTTACAAACTTCATCGATTGTTACTGGTCATAAACATTTTTTTACCTGCCTTGATGTAAAAATGTTTCTGCCGTGTATCTAAGCATCTGGAAGTAGGCCTAATAAATTAATCAATATCTTTTTAACAGTAAAATGTAAACGTACCTACCTTATCTATCTTTCTACTTCATTATTAAAGCTAAATCAGTTCTTTTCCATCCAAAGGTTGCCTGGAATAAATCGCACCTTATAGGTGCCGCCCATTTTTGCAACGTAAACTTTCTAGATATTACTTTGCTTTGTGTATATCGTGCTCTAGTTCCTTTCTGTGTTGTCAAATAAAGTTAAGCATCTATCTATTCTTTAGAAAAACAAACTATTTAGATAGACGCCCCATAGCACAAATAACAATGCAATGTTTATAATAAGCACAAACTTAAATCTAAGTTGGTGGCGTTGTCGCTCTCTTCCAGGCAACCGTTTAATGGACAAGATGTCAAGAAGTGACCTTTAGAATCTAGAGTCTAGATGACGTTTTACAATTTAACCTTTCGTTGGTCAGAAATGAAGCATTTTTATAATAAACTAATAACATTTATTTATTACTTTAATTCATTATCAAAAACAGTAAAGTTAGGGCTATTTATAGTTGCATTAAAACGTTCCCAAGTAGGAAACGTCAAATTTTCGAACTGCATGATCACCAACAAATAGTTTGCGATCAACATGGCCACGCTCTGCAAGTACTGTGCGTCCATTTCGTATAACTTGCATATTGTTATTTTGTTGTATTCGTTTTTCGCGACTCTGCGTATGTTTTTACATATCTTTTTGACGTGATCTGAAAAAGATAGAAAAATTATTTGACAGGTAAAAAATAATGCTTGACAGACGCTCAATAAAGTTTTCCTATAGGAGTTCCTGAGGGAGTTGCTATAGAAAGCCCCCCAGGCGCGCAGTCATAGCGCTTTATAGATAAAATATACTTGGCGTCACAGGCGCCATATCATTTTTTATAGTCCTTAATAATTAGCTATATAAATAATAGCATAAAAAATCATCTTTAGAATTAAAAATAACACTTTCAATCTGTTAACCTATCTGTAGCCACGTACATAAACAGTCAAACATTTACATAAAGAATTTAAAAAAAAGTCCGCGAAAAATTTCCTCGGGCGCCGCGATATTTGATTGCTTCGGTTTTTCCCCGTACAGTCATCATAAAAGTCGTAGATTCGAATCCATCCTAAACATTCTTTAAATGTATTCCGTCGGATCTAAAAGTATAATTAAGTGTAAGTGTTATAAGTATATAATTACAAAAGAAAAGTATATAAGTAGTATATCCGTATCGTATACCCGTCTAGCACCCATAACACAAGTCCAGTTACTTAGCTTGGGGCTAGATGGCGATGTGTGGAAAGTAATACAATATTTATTTTATTTATTTATCTTACCTGAATCTGTATGTTTTAATAGAACATCGCATTCTTTCATTGCATTGTCATGAGCCGCATAGAATCTTTCACATTGGTAGACAAGTAACGTTTCTATTACACAACCGTTTACAGTTTTCGTAATTAGTAATAGTATAAAAACAATCGTCTGGAAAAAATAGGTTATAAATATAAAAGACAAATCCAAAATATTTATTAATTCAGATCCATTTACATGCGATCAAATTGAAACGTCTTAAATATTAAGTTTGCATGTGTGCCTTCGCAACGCGCCCACCAATACGAAGGCACAAGAAACTCATGGGTTTTATTATGATAATCATAATAAAACCCATATATCAACAAATATTATTGAAGGTTTATTTTATACTAGCGACCCGCTCCGGCTTCGCACGGCTATATTATGCATGTATTATGCATATAAACCTTCCTCTTGAATCACTCTATCTATTAAAAAAAACCCATCAAAATCTGTTGCTTATTTTTAAAGATTTAAACAGTCAAAGGGAAATAGGGACGGAAAAAGTGACTTTGTTTTGTAGTGATGGAGCATTTAAGTTCCAGTCAAAAGCAACTTAAAATCATTGTCATTTTTATAAACAAAATAATGTTTAATATTACTTGAATGAACCCTTTAGTTTATTAGGAATTAATATTCTAGAACTATTTCAAAAACCAAATTTGAAAAATGTACTTACAAACATTTCAACTGGTATATTGTTATGAGCGAAAAGCTCTACAAATATGCCCATGTACAGCAGTTGGTGAATAATAAAGTCGAAATTGTGAAACAGTATCTGAAAAAATTAACTTTTATGTCCAATATTCGGAATGTGACATCTTAGGGGTTAAAATAAACACGTCATTAAGTTTGAGCAATACAAATCACATTTCAACTGGTATATTGTTATGAGCGAAAAGCTCTACAAATATGCCCATGTACAGCAGTTGGTGAATAATAAAGTCGAAATTGTGAAACAGTATCTGAAAAAATTAACTTTTATGTCCAATATTCGGAATGTGACATCTTAGGGGTTAAAATAAACACGTCATTAAGTTTGAGCAATACAAATCTGAAGAAATCGACATGTTTAAAGCGCACACTTAAGTAAGTTTGAATTAGCACACGTCTTGTGTGTGCTCTAGATAAATATGCTAGCTGCAACCCGCTGTTCTACCCGCTTCAGTGTCTTTTTAAAAGTGGTATTGATTTCCGACAAACAAACAGAAAACTTTTGTTACTATAAACTCCAAAGATGAACAGCCATTTTTACTCCGTTAAAGGTCGAATCTCCAAAAAAATCCTTTCTTATTCTTCGCTTACGTCCTTAAAAAACCCCCCAAGAAAAGTTTCAGATTCGTAGCTTGTGTAGTTTCAAAGATTTTTTGACGAGTCCTTTTCTATTACAACCGCGTTTGGTTTTTTTTTTTTTAATTTTCTTCTTTAAGTAGGTACTAAACTAACCTTGTTCTGACAATAACGAACCAAAAAAAAAAAGAATTATCCAATTTAGTAAAATCGCTCGGAAGAGACACGCGTACATTTCGGCGATTTATTTTTTAGCAATTTGTATCGTACAGATAAATCAAGTTTTTTCTTACCATATTTTGTAATAAATCGTTATAAGTTTTATACAAATCCATAACGCTGACATAATGATCGTAAAGATAATCAACATCGGCTTCTTTATATTCCTTAATTTTACTCATCCAAGTCTCTATTAATACTTTCAACAATTTCATAATACAAATAGCAAAAATAATATTAAAATCAAACGTTGTCAATAATAATAAAGAACAGTAATTCACATATTTCTCTTCATATTTCATGAAATATTTTTTATTATAAATGTTTGCACGATTCTCACCACCAAAGTAAGTTATTAAATAAATTATCATCCCAAAAATCGAATAAAATTTGAATTTCTTTTTAACATTCAAAGCTTTGTAGAGCTTGTTTAATTTAATAATAAAACTAGCGCTTTTTTCTCGTGAACTGATCAGCGTTGCCGCATTAAAAATATAACCAAATGTATAGAAAAATATATCGAAAAACATTGCAAAATTTACCACAGAATTATACCAAGAAAGTTTGTTTCTATAACTCAGTACATAGAATTCGTAACCCTTTACGCAGATTAGAATTACTGTACCAAATATAGTTAAAACTATAGATATATTATCTTTAATTGTAATACGATTTTCAATTATGTGGTGCCACGAATTGAAAGTTAAAAAATTAATTAATTGAAAAGGGGCTAAAACTTTACGTAAATGTTTTTCTATTCTATCATCTTCGCCGTCGGAGTCATTATTTTCAATATTTATTGAGTTCTCTTTTACAATCATTTCTACTTAAGTTTTTTTCCCGAAGAAAATAAATTGACCTATCCAATAGCAATGCCAAGACGGAACTGATGGATTTTTAATGAATGTAATATCATTATTAAAATAATATTTGTTTGTGAAAGAATAAAGGACTTTACGTTCAATAAAATCTATTAGTAGATTAATTTGTTAACTAAATATTTATTTACTTGGGTATTTTCGGTTCCTTTTAGGTTCAAATTATCTATACATATAATAAGAGGAAGAAAGATCGAAATGTCTGTACTTGCGAATGAAAAAAACGCGTCTAGGAATCTTAACGTAGGGTTATGCCGAAGATGCTTCGCACATCACACATCGATATCATCTACATACGTAAAACAAATGTATAGAAATAGAGGTGCACGCACACGTCAAAAGATGCACCACTGCGATACATCGATGAAGTTTATTTACGTTCTCTGGCTCGTGATTGGTCAAATCAAGTGCACCGCGCTCCGTCTCGCTCGCGCCGCGCGGCTTCGTATCTTCTTGTGCTATGTCGAAGTGCAATGCTTCTTCCATATAGCTGTACCTTTAGAACATTAATTCAATAAGACAAGTATAGTACTCCGCGCGGCGAATGATGACCTCTACGGTAAGTGGAAGGGGTATGCGCAGAACTCAATATTTATATGAAAACTAGCAGCTCTCCGCGGTTTCACCCGCGTAACTCCCAATCCCGTGGGAATATCGGGATAAAAAGTAGCCTATACCTAGCCTTCCTCGATAAATGTACTATCCAACATCCAACACTAAAAGAATTTTTCAATTCGAACCAGTAGTTCCTGAGATTAGTGCGTTCAAACAAACAAACAAACAAACAAACTCATCAGCTTTATAATACATATTAGTATAGATTGAGTTCTGCGCATACCCCTTCTACTTTCCACCAGATGTCATCATGCGCCGCGTGGACCATACTTTTGAACAAAATAAAAGTGAAGCAAACCTAACTGGGTGTTAACAGTAGTAGAATCAACGGGGTTCATCAAATATGTTAAGCGGACTGTATACAATAAACTCTTGTCACTAATTGAAAGCATTTCAAGGTTATACGGTAGGTTTAATGATAGTATTGATCGCTAGAAACTAAACATTTCACATAATTATTTTTGTTAATAAAAATGTTGTATTTTTAAAAACAAATATTTATGTAAAGATATTTGTTTTTAGGTTTCTGAATGTATATTAAGTACTTATACGTTGTCTGGCCATAACACAAGTCTATGTACTTGGGTTAAGATGGCACTCTATGAAATGTCCTACAATATTTATTACACATTAATTAGATATTATACAAAGTAAGCTAAATTACAATACCGAAATCATTTTTGTGTCCATAGTAAATAAACATAACTAAATTCGATTTATATAGACATTAAAAAAAAAAATAGTCTAAGGAGCTTAGGTCTTACTTGCAGCAAAATTGTAGAATTTCGATTTCATTAAATCTTAGAATAGAATAGAATATTATTTATTTGCAACAAAATCTTCAAGTCTTAGGATCTTCGTCTGAGGAAAACTTTTTGATGAAGATGAAATTTTTGGCTAGTATACTTTATGGGATAGTGTGAATTTTGAGAAAATGTACATTATGGGAAAGTATGTGTTTTGGAAATGTGTACTTTTTGGGAACATGCACTTACGGGGAAAGTACTTCCACGTAAGTGCATGTTCCCCTCAATGGGCAATTGTACATTTTGGGATTTTGGGTGCACATTTCAGAAAACTGACTTTTGATGAGCCTCAGACATCTTAACTTGTCAAAAATGATTGAATGTTTAAGAGGAAAGGGTACCGGAGGCTCTCTCCATACAAACGTAGTCGACTGTTTCCTCCCTCGATAATGACACTAGAGCAAATATTTTTTATAACTGCCATGACCATGCCCCTATGTTTTTTTTATTTTTTGTTAATTTAAATCTTAATTTCTATGATAATTAGAAAATGAAAAAAACCAAAACATAGGGGCATAGTCATGACAGTTGTAGGTTTTATGGCACAATAATATTTGTGCTAGCGTGATTATCCAGGGTGGAAACAGTCGACTACGTTAGGATGGAGAGAGCTCCGGTACCCCTTTCACCTTAATAAACACGAGATTTTGCAATTATGCTGCAGTGGCCCTCAGAAAAGTGTATTTTCCTAACTTCTTACAAAAATGTTTACTTACTTCAATTTTTGTTTTTGCACAAATATATAAATCGAATTAAGTAAAAGATACAAAAATTGTGACTAATCCTTCACATTGATACGGTCTGTTTGTCCCCATGCACTCACCACATGTAAATAACGCACGCAATGGGTACCCCTCATCGTACACAATTGTAGTCGGAATATGAGAAAACATTGAAGACATACCACAATTCGCCCGCTTACCTCGCATATATCGCAGCAAAGAATAAGGCTGTAGGTAAGGATACACACCGGTGATTATTTATGGGTGTAAAACGTATGAACGTACCCTTTGATTGGTGGAACAATTTTAGAGGAAAAGTACCCGGTACAAACGTAGTCGACCGTAGTCCTCTCTGGACACTAGAGCAAATATTTTTGTGCCATAAAACCTATAACTATCATAATCATGCCCCTATTATTAAATCATTTATTTCAACCAATTAAAATAGGTCATATAAAATTTGTTAGTATACAACATAACCTAGTGTTAGTAATCATCAAATCACTATCACTACATAGTATAAAACAGAGTCGCTTTCTCTGTCCCTATTCCCTTTGTATGCTTAAATCTTTAAAACTACGCAACGGATTTCGATGCGGTTTTTTTTAATAGATGGAGTGATTCAAGAGGAAGGTTTATATTATGTATAATACATGCATAATATAGCCGTGCGAAGCCGGAGCGGGTTGCTAGTTCATTATAAATTATAATCATAATCCAATTCATATTAAAAATGACAAATAATACAATAAATGTCAGTTAACAATAACAAAACAGTCCCTATTTCTAAGAGCCTGCACCATACAACAGTGGTTCAGGTAGTGGCAGTCAAACCTCAACGCAAATGTCCTATGTCTTGGTTTTTTTTAAATATTCTAATTATTATAAGAAGTAAGAGTCTTAAAAACAAAAAATATAAAAACAAGTCTTAGGGGCTTGTTATGGCAGTTTTAGGTTTAATGGCACAAATATATTTGCTCTAGTGTCATTATCCAGAGAGGACAGTCGACTACAGGGATGATTTCATTAGACCAAGGCGGGCCGTGTAAGTGGCCTGGACGGGGCACGGATTTGAACCATTACATACCTTTTGTATGAAGCAATTTATATCTAGAAAAAATATTTAGAAAAATAAAATGAAAATGTTCCTGTAATGCGTCCGTTCTTACTTTTTACACCCAGTATTAGTTACTATAAATGTAATGAAATATGTATTCATAACATTTATGTGCTATTTGATATTATATATTTAAACAAATCGATGCGTTTATGGCTATTTTAAATTTATAATTTTTTAACTGCTTAAGTTTAATTTCTTACACTATCTTGTTTTTTTTTAAAATATGATATTGAAATCAAATGCTTTATCAAACAGTTCCAAAAAAGCTAAGTATTTATGTTCATGGAAAACTCATTCTTATATTACAATACAGCTTTATTATAGATATTTCTAGTTATGTTGGCACACGCATCTATATGTGTGTGAGTCTTATGCATGCAGCTTTGATTTCTGTAACCAAAGAAGTAGATGAAAAATAGTATTTGTTGTCATAGCGGCAACTGAATCCGTGAAAATTTCAACTGTCTAACTATCACGGTTCATGAGATTCATACATCCTGGGGCCTAAGTCTGCTAACACAATTGTGTTTCAATAGAGTGTCGATAGATTTGGGATTGGTATTCTGCTCTAGAATCGTGGCTCATGGCATCTCGATAGTTGTCAAAACGGTATATTGCTTAGCAACATATACCATGTTGCTAGGCAACACCAGCGACGTATTTATTATCATTTTATTGAGACTCCATAGTGATTGTATTGCGATGTTACTCAAACTTTAGCAGAATACCAAATAAAGTCACAATCTTGATGTAATATCAATAGAGTCTCAATATAATGACAATGGTAAATCCAATAATGCAAAATAGCAGAATAAGGCAACTGGTGACAGACAGACGGAAAGACTGTCAGTGAAGTCTTAGTAATAGGGTCCCGTTGTTATCCTTTGAGTACGGAACCCTAAAAAGGTTGGTAAAAGAGAAAAAACCAAAAGATAAAAAAAACAAATTTCCCATTTTTGCAACTTAAACTTTCTAGTTATTACTTAACGTTGTGTATATCGTGTTCTACGTTTCTTCCTGTGTTGTACAAATAAAGTTATCTATCTATCTTTACACACTCACGCACATATAACTGCACGCCAACATGCTTGAAATATCTGCAGGCTAATTCACAAACCGTCGGAAGGCAAACGAAATGAAAAATAAAAATTGCTGCTCTTTCACTCCTGCGACTTTTGACGTGTTGCCATCCTTGTCTTTTCAGTTTTATTAGTTTCGTTAGCCTTCAGATGGTTTGTGAATTAACCTTCTGTATGTTTGTCTTATACAGTGTTATTGGCAACTATACTAGTAAGCCGTTGAGGGCTACTTCTGTGCATCTTACCGATCAACTTTTGTTCTACGACTTTTGGAAATATAAAAAAACTCCATACAAAAATAATAAATTAAATCCATCAGTTCAAATAATACTATACTCGCTATAGTACACAGAATCAATCATAGTACGTATGGTAAAGCACCTCGCGCGCTCTTTGCCGCATAGACATAGAAAATGGCCAGATAGTACTAAAAATACTTTAAAAAAAAAATTAATTTGGGAAATGTATTAGGTTCTGACAAAAGTTGATCGCTGAGGTTCACAAAAGTAGCCCTCAACGGCTTGCTAGTATAATTACTAATAACTATGTATAGTTTACTCGGTTGAAATAATAATAAAGTTTGTTGTATAAGTAGTAGGTAACCTCGAAGACGAGAGTTCGGGCAAGAAGGGAGGCTCGCAGAAGGAACAGCAGCAAGATAGAAGAATTGACATACAACCTGCTGAGGATGAAGAAGGTAAAATATTTATACACACATATCACATTTGTAGACTAACACAAATTATTTTACTAATAAAAAAACAATAAGAAGGCAAATTCTCGTTAATGTAATTGTTTAAATTACATTGCAATATCATAGCGATAGCATTTCGATTATTCACACACATATTTCACATTTGATGACAAACACAAATAATTTTATTCATCAAAAAACAATAAGAAAACAAATTCTCTTAAATGAAATTGTTCAAATTACATTGCAATATCATATCGATTGTATTTAAATTATTCACACACATATTTCACATTTGATGACAAACACAATTAATTTTATTCATCAAAAAACAATAAGAAGACAAATTCTCGTAAATGAAATTGTTTAAATTACATTGCAATATCATACCGATTGCATTTCGATTATTCACACACATATTTCACATTTAATGACAAACAAAAATAATTTTATTCATCAAAAAACAATAAGAAGGCAAATTCTCGTAAATGAATTAGTTCAAATTACATTGCAATATTATATCGATTGCATTTCGATTACAAAAAATATTTTTTTAATTACCAAAAGGTGTCTTTGAGCGTATTTTGAGCTACTTGGGTATCTTTTATAATCGAAATGATATTGCAATTTAATTTCAACAATTTAATTTACGAGAATGGCCTTATGGATGTTGCAGTAACAATAAATAAGTATGATTAACACATGGTTTGCAAATGATACGCCCACTAAGTATAAAACTTATGTTGTAGTTTGGGTCACCAATAGCTACAATGACTACAAAGATTTGAATGACCTCTGTTAGCGACACCATCGAAATAAATAAAATTAAATGTAATCTATACATATAAAATGCTTGGTCCTGAATTACTGACTAACTGACGGATCAACGCATAGCCTAAACCGCTAATCGTAGAGACCTGAAACTTGGAGGTTGTGTTCTTTGTATGACGTAGACATTCGATAAGAAAGGATTTTCCAAAATTCTACCTCTTAGGGGGTGAAAAAAGAGTCAAAGTTTGTATGCAACAATGTGATTCCTTGGTCCAATCTACTAATTCTATGCGGACAAAGTCAAAAGCTAGTTATATAGAGAAAATAATTGTTGATATGTTTGCAGATCAAGACGAAGGTCTGTCCGTGAAACACGTTGCGTACGCGCGCTACCTCCGCAACCATCGTCTCATTAACGAGATCTTCTCGGACACGGTCGTTCCTGATGTACGCTCCGTCGTCACTACTGCCAGAATGCAGGTCAGTCACTTCTAGAGTGAAGTACAGACAATTTTACTTGACAGATATACAATACTTAAGGTGTTACAATTTGATCGGCCCGATCTAGGGTACCGTTCCTCAGGGGGAAAACGGGAGCCTATTAGTAACACTTCACTGTGAGTCCATCAGTCCGTCCGTCCGTCTGTCCGTCTGTCATCCGGTTGTATCTCATAAATCGTGATAGCTAGAGAGGAAATTTTTCACATATTATTATTATGTATATCTTTTGTCGCTATAATAACTAAAAACAGAAAAAAATTTGAGTGGGGCTCAAATACACCCTTCGTCGTGCGGTAGTACGACTCGCACTTGTTCGAAATTGGAAGTCTGACCCGATCAAATCGGGACGTGTGTTGTAACACTATTATGATACTAGTCCGACTAATTTATTGATTGGTTTGTGACAAATTCTACCATCCACAAATACCTAGAAAATGACTACCCAGTTGGCACAATGGTCACCATGCCTGACTGCCAAACACAGGGTTGCGGGTTCGGTACCCGGCTCAGATAACTATTTATGCTTAGATATTTGTCTGTGGGCTCTAAGTATTCTATGTATTATATTTACAATAAGAAAAGTATATAAGTAGTATAACCGTTGTCTAGCACCCATAACACAAGTCTAGTTACTTAGCTTGGGGCTAGATGGCGATGTGTGGAATGTCCTGCAAAATTAATTGATTTATTTAAACCCACTAATTTAGGCTAGCTACATTTCAGATCTTGGCGCTCATTGCACTTTCGCGTTTTCTATTTATATTTTTCTTTTCTAACCTAAAATAGCCCACTTTTTTTTGGACAATAAACTGAAGTAATTTTTTTATCCAGATATTGAAGAAACAAGTACAATCACTGACGATGCACCAGAAGAAGCTAGAGGATGAACTGCAGCAGATTGAAGAGAAGTTCGAAGCAAAGAAGAGGAAGTTCATTGAAAGCAGCGAGTCCTTCCAGGAGGAATTGAAGAAGGTACCAGACATCAGTCAGACTAGCCTTTTTTGTAAAAAAATATTTAAATATAAATCGTTCGATAAATGGCGCTATCTCTGACCACAAGGCCGTGCAAAGGGTCTTTGATTATGACTTTTTTAACCCCCGACGCAAAACGAGGGGTGGAATGTCTTGCAATATTTGCAATATCAATTGGTTTGACGTGTCTGTGTGTTGTCTGTCTGTGGCATCGTAACTCCCGAACGGATGAACCGATTTTGATTTTGTTTGAGAGGTGAATTAGTCAGTGTTCTTAGCTATGTTTTTTGTAATATCTGAATTCTAAATCGTTTGATAAATGGCGCTACCTAAGTCTGAAATTCTCTAAGCCGTGGAAAGGCCTAAGAAAGTGCTCAGTTAGTGATTTGATATTGGCAAGGTCTATATTTATTTCCCACATTAAAAAAAGTTATAAAATCAAAACAAATTCTCTGACTTCCTTGTTTGTACGACCGTCTTGTGTGCGATAATTTCGTTTCTTTTGACTAGTTTACCTAATGCGTAGAGGGACTAAGTAGCATTATGACGAAATGTCATATTTTGAATTTCTGTAATCGATTATTAGTATACCTTCGCCAACCTAACGAACTTTCTCAATTTTTTATATGCATATTCAGTAGGTCTGAGAATGAGCTACTATCTATTTTTTATTTTGTTTCCTTAATTTTTTTTTTTTTTTTTGTAAATGGCCGGTACACTTAGTAGAACTATAATATCGCAGAACGGACAAACGTCACCACCGGACTCGAGTTGACTCAACAGAGTAATTTCGTGCTACGCTATGAGTCTAATATAATATCCCTGTATATTCTAGCATTGCAAGCCTGCAGTAGACGAGGAGACGTTCCAGCGCATGGTGGAGAGAGCTCTCGATCAGATGCGACGCGGCGTCAACCCCGCTACCGTCGGCGGCGGCGGTACACCCGCGGTCGGAGCCACGCCCGCCGCCGGGGTACCCACTGTTGATAAGAAAGAGGTAAAACACAAGTTCGATTCCCACCGTTGAAAAAATATAGATATATAGGGACTTAAGCGGAAAGGGTACCGTGGGCTTTCTCCATACAAACTATCACAAACGTAGTCGACTTTTTTCTCCCTGGATAATGACACTAGAGCAAATATTTTTGGTGCATAAATAACTGCCATGACCATAATCTTTATTTTTTTTATTTTTTAAAGCTATTGCATAGCTTTTATCGCGGGCTTTGAGCGCGGCGACCGAATCAAGAAATTCCGTACCATGTATTTTTTAATTTTAATTTCTAAAATGAAAAAAAATAACAAATCATAGGGACATAGTCATGGCAGTAATAGGTTTTAAGGCACAAAAATATTTGTGCTAGTGTCATTATCCAGTACCATTATTCACTAAGGTTCAAGTCGTTGGGCGCGCGTGATTAGGGGCGGAGGGGGAGAGGTTTTTGTATGGCAATCTCGCCCTAATCACGCGCGCCCAACGACTTGAAGCTTAGTGAATAATGGCCCAGGAAGGAAACAGTCGACTACGTTTATATGGAGAGAGCGCATGTACCCTTTCACCCTAAGTGAGTAAGTTGGTGAAAAAGCCCAGTGCAAGTAACCAACGTATCTCCCGAAATCGGCCCTTAAGACCTAAGATGTCGGTAAGGCCATGGGAGGAGGGTGGGATTCTTGAAAAAATATTTTAAGAATACTGATATTTGACTTGCGAACGAAGGGCCGTACCATGTAGTATGTACATATACATATAAACCTTCCTCTTGAATCACTCTGTCCATTAAATAAAACCGCATCAAAATCCGTTGCGTAGTTTTAAAGATTTAAGCATACATAGGGATATACGGACATAGGGACAGAGAAAGCGACTTTGTTTTATACTATGTAGTGATAGTGATACCCAAGTAGCTCAAAATACGCTCAAAGTCACCTTTTGATATTTAAAAAAATATTTTTTGTAATCGAAATGCAATCGATATGATATTGCAATGTAATTTGAACAATTTCATTTACGAGAATTTGCCTTCTTATTGTTTTTTGATGAATAAAATTATTTTTGTTTGTCATTAAATGTGAAATATGTGTGTGAGTAATCGAAATACAATCGATATGATATAGGCATGGAAATGAATGCTATTTTTAAATCATTGCTAATGTGACAAATGATTTTATTTTTCACAGTATGAATGCTAATACTATTTTTCACATCTGAGTGAAAAATAGCTTTCACACGGGTGACACTTATTTTTCGCAATTTGTCATGATCTGCTATTTGTGCTAATGTAAATGATTTTTCACTCTGTAATTATTAGCGATTTCAATGAACTTTCCCTCATACTTTAACAGGCTTGGGACTGTCAATGTATGTAGTCACTATCACACTAACTACTATATTTAACTTCATTTCTCGCAGCCAATGGAGACAGACCAACCTAAACCGGAGAGCAACGGACCCAACCCTCCAACACAAGTTGACAAGGTGTCCACGACTGAGGTGAAGAACGAACCTAATTCCAACGCTGAACTAACTAAGGAACCGGAGAAAGATGAACATAATCATCAGGACGGAGATGGTAAATAACAAATTGAAAAATAATATTCAGACCCAGTTGGCACAATGGTCACCATGCCGGACTGCCAAACACAGGGTTCGATTCCCGCCTCAGACAAGTATTTAGGGTGACAAGTCAACATCTTGTGTTTCTTAAGCTACGTTTTTTTAACAACAAATATATTATACATGTATTATACATATAAACCTTCCTTTTGAATCACTTTATCTATAAAAAAAAACCGTATCAAAATCCGTTACGTAGTTTTAAAGATTTAAGCATACAAAGGTATATAGGGACAGAGAAAGCGACTTTGTTTTATACTATGTAGTGATGATAGTGATATTTACAATAGAAAAGTATATAAGTAGTATATCCGTTGTCTAGCACCCATAACACAAGTCTAATTACTTAGCTTGGGCTACATGGCAATGTGTAGAATGTCCTGCAATATTGATTTAATTTAAAAAAAAATTAAAATACTAGCTGCGCCCCGCGGTTTCACCTGCGTAAGTCTCGATCCCGTAGGAATATCGGGATAAAAAGTAGACTATAATGTTGATCCAGGTCTCTAGCTATCAAGATACCAAGTTTCATTGCAATCAGTTTAGTAGTTTTTTGTGAAGGAGTAACAAACACACACAAATACACAAAGTAACACACAAACTTTTACATTTTAGGATTTCTAAACTATTTTTTTTTTCTTTTGTTTGTTACGAGTGAACTCGGAAACTACTGCACCGATTTATTAGGGATATGTTTTATACAGGGTTATTGGAAATTATACTAGCAAGCCGTTGAGGGCTACTTCTGTGCACCTAAACAAACAACTTTTGTTCTATGACTTTTGGAAATTCGAAAAAAAAATGAAAATTTTAAGGTTATGTAAATTCGAAAAACAGCTGATTTTTAAAAACAAAGGTCATCCAGAATAAGAACAGTAGATAAAACTTAAAAAATAAGTAAAATTTTAAGGTTAATGACCTCTCCGTGTAAGGAACAGCTGATTTTCAGGTAAACCTAACCTCAAAATTTTCGAAAAAATGTTCGAATTTCCAAAAGTCGTAGAACAAAAGTTGTTTGTTTAGGTGCACAGAAGTAGCCCTCAACGGCTTGCTAGTATAATTTCCAATAACCCTGTATAATGCTTAGCTTTTAAGCGCGACGACCGAATCAAGAAATTCCGTAACGAAAATAAAACCAAACACCACCCACTCCGCTTACCATGAAGCTAGGTCGAGCGTTCGCTTAACGTGTATGTATATGGTACGACTGTAGGAAGCTCGCACGATGCAATAGCTTTACTGTTTTTTAACCGACTTCAAAAAAAGGAGGAGGTTCTCAATTCGGTTGTATGTATGTTTTTTTTTTCTCTTTCACTAGCTGACAAACAAAAAAACCTTGTTCACATAATAGTATTAGAAGAAATTCTAAATATGTTTTTTGAAATATCTCGAGATAATAAATTTGTTATTCTAGTAAACATAAAGGAAGAGAAACCAGTTGTGAAAGTAGAAAAGGAACCAGCTCCAGTGCCGCACCAGCCCGGGCAGCCGCCTGCCCAGCCCGCCCCAGCTCACGCGGCCCCAGCCTCCGCCCAGGGCAACGCGCCGCCCGCCCAGCTCGCCCCGGGCCCGGCGCCGCCCTCGCATCCCCCACACATGACCTCACCGCCGCACCATCGTGAGTTTAAACACTATTGTATGTTGACTTCAAACACAAACTGTTCAACATTATTTGGGTTTTTTGCATGATGCTGAAATCGGATTTATGTTCGCCGATTACTCGAAAACGCCTGGACTGATTTGGAAAATTCTTTTTTTGTTTGAAAGGGGATAACTCACAGGTGGTCCCATAAAAATTGAATGAAGATCTGATGAGAATCTTCGGAGTGATGAACAGAATTGCACCTCGAGAGTGCAGCAAATTTTTAATTTGTCCTTTTTGCGTGAGAATGGAGTAGGCTTGCCCAGCACCTACTACCCTCTCAGCTTAGCCGACCATGTCCAGAAGAGAGAACTTGTCAATACTACTGGAGCCAACTAAGCCGCGGGTTTCATCACGATGTTTTACTTCACCGTATGACCAATGTCAATTAGTGCACATACATTTTTGCTTAACAAAAATTCGTCGATGCACGGCCAGCCGGGATTTAAACCCACGACCTTCAGAATGAATGTCGAAGTATCTATCACTAAGCCAACACCTCTCTGTGTTGTAAAAATAAAGTTATATATCTCAAATCTCAATAAAGTCTTATATGTCTCTGAGCTCTCCTCTCATCTAATTTAATAACAAATAATTTGTTCCAGCAATGATGATGCCACCGAATCCGAACGCACCCCCCAGCCACGGTCCCCCTGGACCCCCCGGGCCCCCTGGACCGCCCGGACCCCCGGGACCACAGCACGCTGGACCACCACCGCCACCAGGTAACCATAACAATTAAACATTGGTACGAGTGTCGCAAGGAATCTGTAAAAGAACTCGAAGTTTCGTGTTTGCCTTGGATTATCATCTATTTTTCTGCGATATTGATTACTAAGGTCCGTATTAGACATGGGGCGGGTAGTGATTTTGCCGGGTACTCGCTGAACGGGTACCCGACACATTCTGCGCCGGGTACATATCGGCGAAAAATCTATGCACACCATCTAGTTCTGTATACAGCGAACGCCTGTTCTCAGAAGCAGGGCTAATTTATGACAAGAAACGCAGTCGCCTAAATGCTAACCGCGCAGAAAAATTGGCGTTTTTACATCACAACTGTCCCATCTTAAATTACCAATATTAAAATAAAATATATATTTAGTTTTTTTAGTTCTTCCTGATAAATTAGTGAGCAAAACACAATTATAATGATTACCGTTTGTGTTCAGCATAATAAATAATTTAAAAAGTGTAATATGTTTCATTATTTTTGGTCTATCAAATTACCCGGCAGAGCCGGATACCCGGCACCATTACCCGGTACCCGGCCGGATAATAAAAAAAGTGCCGGATCCGCCGGGTACCGGATCCAAACCGGGTACCCGCCCCATGTCTAGTCCGTATTAATAAACCGAACTCAATATCGATTTCAATCTTGAGTTTGCTCTTGAGTTGTTGCGCTGATTAATAAACCTATCTTAAGACGCGATTAAAGAGCGACGTATCACTTGAGTCATACCGTATTAATAAATCAAACTCAGCTCTCAAGATATGTCTCAAGATGTAGTTTCATGAACTCAAGTCTAATTGCGGTTTATACAAATAACTAAATATATTAAGTTTGTATGTTTTCACATTAAAAACAAGTTGACAGCAAAATATGACGACACTACCTACCATAGGGTAAGAACATATCATTCAAGGCAAGAACAAAGCGTTACTGTCATTCAAGATCAGTCTCAAATCTCAAGAGCGATATCAGCCTGGTTAAAACTTGAGATTTATCTATTAATTAACGCCTAACTTAAGATAGTGACCACATCTCAAGACTCACTCGATTGATACGCACTCAAGATCGATATTGAGAGCGATTTATTAATACGGGCCTTAGTACTTTAGTAGGGTAACGGCATAAATTTTACATTTATTAACTTTTTTATTTACGTCAAGACTAAAGGTGGCATGCGTGAGATTGTGCTTAAGCGTATTTGCCTATATTTTTCTATACCTACATATAAAATGCTTTGTCTGGAATGGCTGTCGGATCAACGCATAACCTAAACCGCTGATCGTAGAGAACTGAAACTTGGAGGGTGTGTTCTTTGTATGACGTAGGCATCCTATAAGAAAGGATTTTACAAAATTCTACTCCTTAGAGGGTGAAAAAGGGGGGCAAAGTTTGTATGTATCCTGGTAGAACCATTTTCGACTTCTATGCTGACGAAGTCGCGGGAAAAAGCTCGTGAATAGCTAAATGCATTTAAAGGGTAATCAAATATTAAATTCTATTTTAATAACAAGGTTGATGTTATTTAATCAGTTTGACACTTTGACAGTTGATTACTTATGTTTCATCATAATCATCATATCAGCCAATACACGTCCACTGCTGGACATAGGCCTTCCCCATACGACGCCACAAACAGCGGTCCTGAGCCGCCTCCATCCACCGACTTATGTTTAAGTTCTTAAATATATTTAGTTATTATATTTATCGGCGCAATTATGATTATTGACCTAAACTTTGATTGGTAAAACTAACTTTCATCTAGAATTCATGAAATTATTGATTATTCAAAACAATATTGTTGTTTTGAAAAAACATGTTTTAATTTCGTTGTAATAATTCTTGAAACTAACGGTTAATTTAAACTACAATAATAAACAGTTAAGAATTTAATTGATAGATCGATTTACATTGAATTTAACTATTAAAAACAAGATTCTAGTGTTTGAAAAACATTCAATTGACTTAAACACAAAATCACTATAAATACAGCCGCAAAACAGTAGGAAGCCATTCCAGCGCCAGACTTCAGACCGAGCGGACCTCCCTACAACCTGCGGTTTCTACTCAGCACCATTGAAGCTACTATTTGAAGACGAAGCTGCTAATCGAAGATTGGTCTACCTGATGACGTCGGCTTCACTGACGTCATAATAATTCTAACCAAAAACCACTTACAAAAACTACTAACCGAAGAGTCGTCAAGTGGACGATGAGATTGGTGACGTCAGCAAAGCTGACGTCACCGATATTCTTTAAGTCCATGGAACACCTCCTCCGTCATCAGAAGTGGGATCGGAACGGAATCCGATCCTAAACCACTTCCTCATCAGCTCGTATACCACCTGATATCAACCAACAAACTCTGTAACCACTGGGGCATCTGTTGCATCCAAGGTAACCATGCTGCTGCTATCGCCTGGGTTCTGCTTCATAACCTACGGCACCAATAACTTCCAGCATCACCATCGGCATCGGTAGTTGATCTATTTATGGATGGGCTTTCACCACAATCATCAGTAATAATGAAAGTGGTACAGGAAATGTTAAACCATTGTTGTTTCACCAGCTGAATTCAATAATAAGAACGTCAAGCTACAATCATCCAATCCTGATCCACATTGACCATTTTATCTGTTACAGATAGAAAGCTCCGATTCTTCTTACTTAGAGGGTCTTATATCAACACTTTCATCATCATCGATTGTCACTTCAGTCAACCAGCTCCTACCGGAAGTAAGCTCGCAGAAGGAGGTCGACCCGGTATGCAGCTACGTTCTAGTTTTGCTCAACGAATCGCCGAGAATTATAAGTTTCAGCCGAGTTACATCAGCAGTAATCCCAACTTGAGAAGCGAACGTTGTTCTTCGTTGATTAGGAATAGGATAACGCACTTCAATGCAAATGCTTCACTAACCTCGAATCCAGACTTTACTCGTTTTAGAGAAGCCTCCACCGTCGTGTGTGTGAGACTTCCACAGCAAGCCGTGGGACAAGGTGATGAAAATGTTCCAAGATTCACGATATCTATGTTGATATTGAAAACTACCCGCAAATGTTAATATGCCTGTCGCAGAGTTAGAAGCGCCATCTGTTATCGTGCATGGAAACTTCGTAAATTCAGTGTTGCTGATGTACGAAATAATATTGTCGTTTCGATACTTGGGTTTGATTTAAACAAAGGGCAATCTTGTGTTAAAAAACAAGTTAGCAACAGCTTCACTTTTTGTTCGACCACAGACAGAAATGTTCACATTCCGCTTCCACTGTATTATTGAGATTTAAATCTAATTAAATCACGCGGATCCTTTGAGATTTTGTGAGTCAGATTATTGATTAGACTGGATTAAATATCGAGAAGACTATCTGCGTCCTTATTTTGCTTCTAAATAATGAGTGACGTGGAGTCAGGTTCTGAGTCATATGCCAACACTCACCCCACTGCGTCATGCCAATGAAGTTGACAGAAATAACTAAGCAATGTCCACTCTACGGAACAATGGGTAAAGAGTTGTTAAGACACGTCACAAACAACTTTAGAATGAAGGTTAAATGAAAGTTTAAACCTCTTTTTCGTTAAAATTGCTGTTTATTCATTTCACCCGCTTCGCATACAATTCGTGAGTAAAAATTCCTGTCATCTACTAAATGATTCTTATGCAAACAACTTTCTTCGGTCGTTTTGTCCCAGTATAGTTAAATGACTAGTTATCACGGGTTTTTAAATCTGCGATTCTTGACAGCTGCTAGGTTCCTTAATAGCGTTCGTTCGTTTCATCTGTTCACAGAGCTACCGTAGATAAATTACATTTTATATACGCCACGCCACGCCGGTACACTGATAGTGAATGGTGCACTCCAACGTTCCTATCTATTATTCTACTTTTGTTTTCTAGAATTGTTGTTTTCCTAACATGGACCTAATCTTACTTTGATACTTAGGGGTCATAAAACTTGAGTGGTCATGTCAATGTACCTGTCGCTGTACGTAGGTCACGCCTTTTTAGACAGTGTAGCATTCGGCTTGGTTTACAAGTAAGGCTTTGCTTAATTGTCTACAACTTTCATCGTTTGTTTATCAAATTGCGCGGCCATAGCTATGCCATTACCCGCAGAAGGGAATAATGTCATCATCACCCCATCACCATCATCCTCCTAGTGGATTTCGACTTCGGTGACTGGTATTTGTTAGAAGAAAAAAAAAACACCCTTGTGGTTCGAATGTTCCGTCCTTAGGTAACTTTTGTAACTTATTTTGTTTACAAAGGTTCATCCGCAGCAAGCACACGTCAGAACTCCGTTTACATAGTTGTAATCAATGGCAGAAGGTGGCTTACTCTTCAGCTGATCACGCTTGTCGTCTAAAGCACACCTTTGCGCGTCCTCAAACTTAGACATGAGTCTGCACTCACCGCCTCCATTCCGGACGCTTAGAAGCAAATGACTCCCAAGCACAGGGTCTATGTCGTAATTCTTCATAACTAAGTATTTTCTGAACATCTTTATAGCAAAGGAACTGGCCACTGCGCATCCGCTTACCATGTTCAAGCTCAGAAAATATTATGCGGAATAGTGGTAATATTGGGCGAGTCATGTAGGCATGGTGCTCGATTTCCTTCTAGTGAATTCATCGGTGACGTCATCGATTGGATCCGCTATGCCCTTTATCTACGGTTATCTCACCTTATTTGTTTGAGAAAGTTTAGGGTACCTACTTAGTTAAAAAAAAAAACCGTAAATTATAGAAGCAGTCCAAGGTCGTTGAATGTGCTCGTGCCTTCATACAGCTGCGCCGACCGAGAGTATATTCTAAATTTCATCGAACAATCTCATCGCCACATTCAAATCTGAGAATAGATATCCTCGTGAGTCATGATAATGTAAAGATATTTAGAAAAGACGTCTGTTACTCATCTACGAATATTGCTGAGTATTTTCCACATGACTAGGTTTTATAAAAAATAAAAATATGCACCAAGGACAGCTTGGATAATAAGGATGAACTCGAGACCATGAAAAACATGCGTCATCAGTTCGAATAAAGCATACCCACTTAAATACGAATTCTACAATATCTAAACGCTAACGGTATTTATTTCAGAGCAAGTCATCTACACCTAGGTATCATATTACCACAGAAGAACCCCTTATGGTTTAAACCTACAGAAACTAAAAAGACTCTAAAAGTCACTATTACTTGCAGAAAATTTGAAACCAGCACACATTCAATGTACTTTTTAGAAGGCAACGTTCACTAATTTCAAATTGAATTACAGAAACCTCAAAATTGCATAATATCAGGAATAAGCCGAGCGAATGCGCAGACTGAAAAACTTCATCCATCTCACTGTATCAGCCTTTCCTTGTTTAATCTGGGACGTAGGTCTCCATCATCTTTTTCCACTACCAACCGTCTTGAACCATTGACGTTTAATCATAGCCTGCAGTCTTTTAGTATCTTCATTTTATCTCATTTATGACCGCGGCGAGATTTGAATTCATTACCTCCTGCTTACAGTGTGGGTGTAATAACCACTACGCTACGCGGCCAAGTAACGCTACAGACCAAAATTCAGGATATCCAATTATCTTGCTTGTTATAAAAATCAAGGTTTGTTAGAGTCTTTTAAAGTCATTGGTGGTCTATCCCAATATGTGCTCGTGGAGCCACTTAAGCAGTCTTAGCGTCCACCTTTCGTAGCTCATTGTGCAATATCTACTTACGCTTAACAATCACGTTAACTATGTCCCTAACTGTGATATTTGATCTGAAGTATTCTTCTTACTTGAAAATCTCGAGCATAGCTTTTTCCATACGAAATCAAGATGTGGCATATCACACTTGATGTAATGAACTACAACTTGCAATACGTATAGTTGCACAGTTCATCAAATCACTGGCAGTTTCACGACTACTAACTTCGTTTTGCGTTTCATTTTACTTTATAATGATTAAGAACTATACGAAATCAAGCTGTGGCATAACACACTTGATGTAATGAACTACAACTTGCAATACTTATAGTTGCACAGTTCATCGAATCACTGGCATTTTCCCGACCACTAACATTGTTTTGCTTCACAATTTGGTAATTAGGAAACCGTATCGGCAGATGTTAGACAAACTCCACAACTCCAAGAATCTACGAGGAACTACTTAAATTTTTCAGACTCTTCAAGCATACTGCGATAACCCAATAGAACTGTTCAGACTCAGTGAGCATGAACAACAACTCAGTACTAAAACTTTAGACTCGCCGAGAACCTGCATAAATCTTCGAGAACCTGCATTAATCTTCGAGAACCTAAAAAAAAATCTTCGAGAACCTACAAAAATCTTCGAGAACCTAATAAACATTTCTTTCAGAACCTATGAAACCCTTCGAAGACACAATAACAATTTTTGCTAAAATAACTTTCGGAAACAACAACTTTTCTTACCAGGCTGGTGCAGAGCGCGCACCGCCTGTCAGAATGGCCGTATCGGCGCAATTATGATTATTGACCTAAACTTTGATTGGTAAAACTAACTTTCATCTAGAATTCATGAAATTATTGATTATTCAAAACAATATTGTTGTTTTGAAAAAACATGTTTTAATTTCGTTGTAATAATTCTTGAAACTAACGGTTAATTTAAACTACAATAATAAACAGTTAAGAATTTAATTGATAGATCGATTTACATTGAATTTAACTATTAAAAACAAGATTCTAGTGTTTGAAAAACATTCAATTGACTTAAACACAAAATCACTATAAATACAGCCGCAAAACAGTAGGAAGCCATTCCAGCGCCAGACTTCAGACCGAGCGGACCTCCCTACAACCTGCGGTTTCTACTCAGCACCATTGAAGCTACTATTTGAAGACGAAGCTGCTAATCGAAGATTGGTCTACCTGATGACGTCGGCTTCACTGACGTCATAATAATTCTAACCAAAAACCACTTACAAAAACTACTAACCGAAGAGTCGTCAAGTGGACGATGAGATTGGTGACGTCAGCAAAGCTGACGTCACCGATATTCTTTAAGTCCATGGAACACCTCCTCCGTCATATTTTATATATAGTTTGTGAAGGGCGACCTTCCGATGTCACTTAAACGCAAGCTCGTCGATATGTGTATCTTGCCCGTCCTAACCTACGGTGCTCAGACCTGGTCTTTGAAGGTTTGCCAAAGAGCTATGGAGCGCAGCATGCTCGGTTAAAACGCATCGACCGAGTTCGAAACACCACTCTTCGCTCGAAAACGGGGATAGCCGATGTAGGGAGTAAAACTACCAATCTCAAATGGGATTAGGCGGGTACGTGAGTCGAATGAATCCCGACCGGTGGGCTAGGGTCGTCACGCATTGGGTGCCGGAGGACGGACGTCGGAATTGAGGCAGACGTCGTAAACGATTGCGTGACGACCTTGATGCATTTGACACAGACTGAATAAACCTTGCCCAGGACCGAAATGGTTGGAAAGATGTTAGGCAGGCCTTTGCCCAGCTGTGAGACGATAACGGCTAACAAAAAAAAACTGGGCAAATAAACCAAATTCGAATAGATAACCAAATGAGTATAGCTGACTACGACAGTGCATGTGACAAAAGCACAGTGCAAGACATTCTGTAGCCCAAGATCCATGTTATCAATGTCCCCAGGCGCATACCCCGGCGGATACGGCGGTCGTTACTACGGGGGCTACGGCGGCGGGTTCCCGGGCTACCCCCCGCACCCGTACTACCCTCCCCCCGCGGGCTCCGGGCCCCATCCCGCCCCGCCTGCATCCGCCCCGGGCGCACAGGAACACTACGGCCACCATGGCCCGCCGCATCACGACGTCAAGCGTGAGTATAATGTATTGTATAAACAACCAATTTCATTTAAAGTTTAAAAATTTAACAATCTTATTTATACATTATCGCAATAATGCGTAAGCGCTGTGCATCTTTAATGCGGAGAGTGCGCGCCAATCGGAACAGCATTCTGCAGACGGTCGTCGATAGTTGGGACAGCCCTTTATTACGTCGTTGGGTACAATTGCACATGACATAACCCATGATGCCTACGTATTCGACCTATACCTATGCTTCTTTTGTAAATCTTAGATCAAAAATGTAAACAATGGTGTTATCAGAGTAAAAAATACATCAAGCTTTAGTAGTTTTTTTAAAGAAGTGGAAATTAGGTAATAAAACAACAATGACCTCAATTTCTAAAAAATACGATTGCAAATAAAATCATTATGAAATATGATTGTTTATTTTATATAAAATATTTTTTGACGTGACAACGTTTTATAAATTGGTTTGCCGGGTGACACTTCAAGAAACTGCGTTACGCTCCGCTGACGTTATGCGCTCACAATGAGAGCGAGTGAGAGGCACGCGGGCATGGTTAGCCCGCCTAAGAGCGAGAGAGACAGACATAAAAAGTGAAAGGCACGCGTCCCTTCCACTCGAGCACAGTTGTTGTCACGTAAAACTTTCGCCCGTATACCTGTGAGGGTAGGTAGCTACATGTTTGTATTAGGTGGGTAAACAAGAATAAAGTCAGTCTCGATTGCACGGCAAATGTTGTTTTCATTCTCCGTATAAAATATAAGTTTCACATGGCGCAGTCGGGTTTAAATATCAAAAAAGCGATAAAAACAAGCAGATATAGCGATTGTTCACGCGTGTATGGTGGAGAACATTGGAAATAAATAACGAAAGTGAAGGAAAAATCGCAAAATATGGAGACACTGTTACAACCACCTCGTCCATTTTGTTTCGAGAAAGACTTGTCTAACATTACAACCGGTAATCTAAGTGCACAATGGAGAAATTGGAGAAAAGCTTTCACAATATTCCAGAAAGCTTGCCAATTAGAACTAAAGGATAAAGAAGTACAAATAAGCATATTGCTACACGTAATTGGAGAACAATGTCGCGAAGTTTACGATCAGTTTTCGGAAATCGTCAAACTGACCACAGTTGAAGAAGTCCTAGATAAATTTGATGCCTTCTTCACTCCAAAAAAGAACATCACAATTGAGCGACATAAATTCTTTACACGTAAACAAATGGAACATGAAACTGTGGCGCAATATGTGTTTGAATTAAATAAGATGGCGTTGCAGTGTGAATTCAGAGATCTGAAGGATGAATTAATCAAAGATCGGCTAATATGTGGCATTAGAGAAGACTTGTTACGCGAAAGATTACTACGAGAGTGTGATTTATCCCTGAAAAAAGCACTAGATATATGCAATATAGCCGAAATGTCGCGCGCACAAGCAAGTACAGTTAAGTTAGAGCAGGACAGTGCTATGTGCGTGCATGAATTGCGAGAACGAGACGACAATTGTGGAGATATACATTGGGTGCAGCGAAATAATCGAATGACATATGGATTCAAAAGCAACCAGCGCGGGCCGATCGGCAATACTGGAGCCCGTGGGATGAACGGCGGCAACAACGGAGTACGCGGCGGCGTCGGCGCGGGCGCCGGCCGCTACGTCGGCGGCGGCGGCACATTTTCAAGTACACTTGCTGCACGTCACAACAACGGGTCCCGCCGCCAGCAGGATGATAAGCTGAGTAACTCTCCCTCCGCTTCTCATAATAATGTGCGTTATGGTCGTGTAAATATAAGTGCTAGTGTTTGTGCCTACTGTGGATTACAACATGAAAAATTCGCGTGTCCCGCGTACGGACAGCGTTGCGCTAAGTGTCAAAAAATGAATCATTATGCAAGGGTGTGCCGCCAGGTGTTTACGGTGCAGGATATAACCTCGGAACAGGTACGTGGCAAAAGTATTAGAGTCGTTAGTGATGAGTGGTTTGCCGATTTACAAATAGGAAAAAACAGTGTTCGTTTTAAGCTCGACACTGGGGCTGACGTGAACGTATTGCCATATAGATTCTTGTCGCAAACAGGTATCACTGAAAGTAACTTATTACCTACAAGTATGACATTAGCGAGTTATTCAGGTGAAAGTTTGAAGGTACTAGGAACATGTACTACAAAGGTAATTTGCAAAAATCAGCCGCACATTGTCAAGTTCACAATTGTAGATGTAAACTCACCTCCGGTTTTAGGCAAAGATACATGTGCAGAATTAAATCTAGTAAAACGTATTTACACAATAACACAAATACAAGACAGCCATTCAGGAAAAATTCTAAACGAATATCCTGAAGTATTCGAGGGAATGGGCTGTCTGCCCGGCGAGTATACAATTAGGTTGCATAATGACTCAATACCTGTGGTACATGCGCCTCGCAAGCTGCCCATAGCTCTCAGAGACGAAGTAAAGCAAAAATTAGATGAAATGCTTAAGTTAGGAGTCATAGCAAAGGTAGAAGGGCCCACGGACTGGGTAAACAGCATGACAGTGGTGAAGAAACCAAATGGTGATATTAGGATATGCTTGGATCCACGGGATCTTAATAAATATATAAGAAGAGAACATTTCAAGCTCCCCACTCTAGATGAGATAACTTCAAAATTAAATGGCTCTAAATATTTCAGTACATTAGATTGTAAGCAATCATTTTGGCAAACAAAGCTAAATTCACAATCGACCGACTTATGTACATTTAACACAGTGTTTGGTAGGTATAAGTTCTTGAGAATGCCGTTCGGGATTTCTTCAGCCTCTGAGGTGTTCCATAAAAAATTATATGAGTGTTTTGATGATATACAGGGTGTCGAACTATTTGTCGATGATCTATTAGTGCACGGAAAAAGTCAGAATGAACATGATGAGCGGCTTAGGCAAGTTTTAAACAGATGTAAACAGATAAATGTAAAGTTAAACAGAGAAAAATGCAAAATAGGTTTAACTGAGATTAAATATTTAGGGCATATTATCTCACAACATGGAATAAAGCCAGATAGATCGCACATACTACCAATTCTCGATATGCCAAAACCATTAAATGCAAAAGATGTCGAGAGATTTTTAGGTCTAGTTACTTATGTAGGTAATTTTATTCCCAATTTATCGGATAGGACGAGTAAATTAAGAGAACTCTTGAAAAAAGAGACTGCATGGCACTGGGACGAAACACATGAGACATGTTTCAATGAACTAAAACAATCTATCACTAATCCACCGGTTTTACAATATTATAGTTTAGAAAAGCCAATAACCATTTCCGTAGATGCCAGTAAAAACGGGTTAGGCGCGTGTCTAATGCAAGATAATTTGCCCGTGTGTTTTGCTTCTAAATCGCTAACAAAAACGGAGCAAGCATATGCACAGATAGAGAAGGAGTTATACGCATGTGTCTTCGCGTGCGAAAAATTCTATGCATACATATATGGTAGAAGTGATATAACAATTGAAACCGATCATAAACCTCTAATATCAATAATAAAAAGACCAATAGCGGGAGCACCCAGTCGATTACAAAGAATGTTGATAAGATTGCAACCATACACATTTAAATTAGTCTATAAGCCAGGTAAATACCTATACATCGCGGACACCCTCTCTCGAGCGGTAGCTCCGAGCAGTGACGTCACAACTGAGCCACGTGACGAGCTAGACATGCAGGCACAAGTATGCGCGTTGGCACTATCGAATCCACTAACTGATTCCCATTTTCAACTATTACAGCGGCACACAAATCAAGATGATGAATTACAAGCTTTAATTAAACAAATAAAGGATGGCTGGCCGGCAAACAAAAAAGAATTGAAAAATGAACTGAGACAATACTGGGAAGGAAGGGATGAATTAACAGTGGCATATGATTTAGCGTGGAGGGGACAAAAAATTATTATACCTAGATGCATGAGACGTGAGATGCTTAAAAATGTGCACGTAGGGCATTTAGGAGCGGCAAAAACAAAGCTACGTGCACGGGAGATAATGTACTGGCCTAACATGAACTCTCAAATAGACGATATGATATCTAACTGTCAGGCATGTTTAATGCACCGTAGGCAGAATGTAAAAGAACCGCTAATATCACATGAAATACCGTCTCGTGCATGGTCAAAAATAGGTATAGATCTATTTCATTACAACGGCAATGCATACCTATTAGTGGTAGATTATTTTAGTAAATACACCGAGGTAGAACAGTTACAGAATTTAACATCAAATACTGTAATTAGGAAACTAAAAGTAATATTCAGTAGGCAGGGTATCCCAGACATAATCATATCAGACAATGGACCAGAATTTTCGAGTATTAACTTCTTAGAATTCAGTAAAAACTACAACTTTAAGCATATAACTACATCACCTAGATATCCACAATCTAACGGCCAGGTAGAAAGAACAATACAAACAATAAAACAAATGTTAAGGAAAACTACTTACAACAAAACCGACTTTAGGCTGGCGTTATTAGAATATTTAAATACACCACTAAGCGAAACAATACCATCACCAGCTGAACTAATGCTAAGTAGAAAACTACGCAGCATTGTTCCATGTTATCCAAAACTGCTCGAACCGAGTCTAATTAATAACAAAAAAGTCCACGAAAACCTTTTACAGAGACAAACAAATCAGAAAAAATACTATGATAGGGGTAGTAAAGAACTAAAAACATTATTAATAGGCAGTAAAGTAAAGGTAAGCATAGATAACAGATGGGTAAATGGCACAGTAATTGACATAATAGGTTCCAGGTCGTATGTAGTGAAAATGAGCACAGGTAGTATTATACGACGCAATCGTAGGCACATAATACTCGATAGCGGTTTGCGACAAGAAACGAATAGGCCAACAACAAATAACTATGACGACATACAACCACAGCCAACAAGTTCAGAGCGCCCTCCGTGCTCGTCTCCGGCACGAGACGAGACGGGCACGAGCGCGAGTGCGGGCGCGGCCAGCCCTGGTGCTCCGAGTAACTCATTATCACCACAGTCAGCCACAATCGCGACCGCTCCCTATACGACCACAACTACAACAAGTACTTACAATGTATCTTCATTTGGCAGGATATTGAAACCAACTAACCGATGGAAATATCCCTGAACCGAAGAAACACCATGGCAACACACCAAATAAAAATGCACGTAGAAACGTATATAAATAACAATTAACAATAATTATCAAAAATACATACAATAGTTAAGACAATAAAAAGCAATAAGTAATACCTAAAGAAAATGAACCATCATGAATCAATGTAAACAGATGTAAATAGGTATACATAGAGATAAGAAACACAAACACACCAGGTAATTACTAAAATAAAAAAAAAAAATAAAAAAAAAAAAATAAAATAAAAAAAAATAAAAAAAAAAAAAAAAAAAAAAAAAACAAATGAGTGTACATATTATCTATTAAGTGTATGCATGTGGTTAAATTAAATTTAGATTGGGTCTCTTATTTCTCTTATAATAAGAAGAGAAGAAAAGATGAACAATACTATTAAATATTAAATTAAATGAAATACCTACTAACGAAATTATTCAAATGTATAACAGTAAACGAATGATTATAAAGACAAATGTACTTTTATAAATACCTACTCGGCACCTATTGTATTCATTATGATTACATAACTACATTGTGTAGAAACTTATCCGTTATCACTTTAAGAACCTAGGAGTTAAGTATTTACTTTCGTTTAATTTTGTAACTAGAATAATAATTTCAAATTTACTTTTATTTTTAAGAAAGGGGTTGTGAGGGTAGGTAGCTACATGTTTGTATTAGGTGGGTAAACAAGAATAAAGTCAGTCTCGATTGCACGGCAAATGTTGTTTTCATTCTCCGTATAAAATATAAGTTTCACAATACCGACTTTACAGGCAACCAGTTTTTTTTTTAAGTTATTACAATATTCAAATTTGAATGTCAGTTTTTTTTTACACACTAGCAACAATTACAGTTTCAACCTTTATGATATGGCGTTTCTGTCAATATTTGACATTTCTTTGTTTACATTTTTGATCTAAGTTTTACAAATAGAGATTAATTATAAACACCTACCAGCTTAAGTACTAACCCTAAAATTTAAGTTTTACTAACAAAATTATGGACTTTGTCTGAAATAAATAAATTATTATTATATTATTTGCTAAAGTGGTTAGTAATATCAAATGACTAAACGATTTTATCAAAGAAACCACTGTTTTAAAATAGAGAAACACTACTTTCGAAATTGTTTATTCGTTTAGTTTACGATGTGGCTAGGGTTACCATTTAGAAGTTTGAAAAGTCCTGACAAAAAGCTGGACATTTCGATAAAAGGCCGGACATTTTAGTCTCAAAATGCAATCACTAACTTAGTTACAGTGTATGATTCGGACTTATACTTGGCGGTTGCAACGCAACATATGTTGCAAGACGTGCTTGTATTGCAAGATATGCAAGGAGGACGTCGCACAAGAAGTAGGTACCGAAAACTTGCAAGTTAATTTTTGTAATACTTTTTATTTGTTTTGAAGAAAATATTTGGTTGTTTGCAATAGTAGGATTTTTTATTTGATGTTGTTGTTAATTATTCAAGATTTATGTTTTGTTTTAAATTTATGAGAAGTTAATAAAGATTATTGGAACAAAGTTCCTTATCGCAGGTTTACGACTGGACCTATTTCATAAAAAATCCAGTTTAATCCAATTTGAGCGTTACGTAAAATGAAACGGATAACCCTAAGATAAACTAATTTCTCACATATACAGGGTGATTTTTTTACGTGGGCGTTCAGCCTGCCTAGCATGAAGACCAAAACACGATACGATAAAGCGATATCACGCGATATAACTACATCAACTCTCAAAATATGATAGATAAAGCCGCCATGTTGAATTTTTATCATAATTTTTAATTTATAATAAAAATTTAACACGGCGGCTTTATCTATCATATTTTGAGAGTTGATGTAGTTATATCGCGTGATATCGCTTTATCGTATCATGTTTTGGTCTTCATGCTAGGCAGGCTGGGCTATATCCTAAACCAGGGCTGTCCAAACAAAGGCCCGCGGGCCGCATGCGGCCCGCGGCTTGTTTTCATGCGGCCCGCGACACACATTTTATTCTAAAAATAGTTTTGGACACAAATACTTTGGATAATATTATTCGTTGTCAAAACATGTACTCAATACTTGGTATAATTATTTATCTTCAGTCTTGCAACATTCCATTCGCATGATCACTTAAAAGTGAAGCTACTTTTACTATTATTGGGGGACTTCCCGGAAAGTATTTTGTTTTTGTCGAGTGAGGATTTGCTGATCTTGCATTTTTAACAGATATGACACAACATTTGAACGAATTAAATTTAAAATTATTCGGATTATTCAAAACATCACTGGAACAAAATGATTTTTCTTTTTTTCCATGTTGCAAAGAACTTTATAGCGAAATAGAAGGATGCAATTTTTCGGACCACCTCCAGTATATCGACGAGGTAATATTTGAATTTGAGCGGCGTTTTGCTGATTTCAAAGGATTAGAGAGCGATTTATCTCTTTTTATTTTACGAATCCATTAACAGTTGAAATAACAAGCGTAAAGACTGAATACCAGTTAGAATTATGTGACGTTCAGTCAGATCCTTTTTCAAGGGTAGAAAAGAGACAGGAATGGATTTTTTTAAGAACCTTGGCCACCGTTTCCCCAAGCTAAAAATTTTTGGCTTGAAAATGGGATCGATGATGGGCAGCACTTATTTATGTGAAAGTGCATATTCAACAATGAATTTTATAAAATCCAAGTATAGATCTTCACTGTCAGATAAATCGCTTCTTCATACAATGCGCCTGGCAACAACGAATGTTGACGTGGATATCGATACTATTGTTAAAGATAAATTAACGAAAAATCAATAAACATAGAAAGACAAAATTACCCTGTATTTTATTTACTTGACAACTGAAAATATTTTTCTGGCCCTCCAGCTTTTGTATGAAATTTAATTAGCCCGCGAAGGTGTATAGTTTGGACAGCCCTGTCCTAAACTATAAGAGTTAGCGAAAAATGCTAAAAGGAGTTGCGTGCCCGATTTTGGCAAAAACTAAAACTGCATCATTGACTACCAATCGATAGTGTTGTCGATAGAGATTAATTCCTGGAAACAAACATAGTATGGCAAATCAAAGGAAATAGCTTCTTTTTGTAGTTTTCTACAATTTTCATGTTTCCGTCTCTGGCAAAATAATAGCGTATGAAGCATAGAAGCGAAGTAATACAGGAAAAGTATTTTTGTAGTGCACAAATTTCGGTATGTTTTAAGCACATTAAAATAAAAAATACTGTTTTTTTTATTTTGGAGCTAACTCAAAAACTCTCAGAGATATAACCATTTAAGTGTTTCTAACAAAACAACGAAGTCCATGGACACAATACTAGCGCCAGCGAGTTTAATAGCGCGCTCTAAATGAAGGTAGGTACCTACGTGTCACTGTGTGTATCAATACTGAGATACCCAATAATTTAGAAATTGCAGGAAGTTTTTCACATTAAGTTTTGGTTTTTTTTTTATTTATTTTTTTGCGTAAATGTACTCCACTGCCGACATATATTCAGCAGAAAAAAAATGTGCACTACAAAAATACTTTTCCTGTATATTTCTAACTTTTTTAATTAAAAATGTTCTAAATTCTTCATGATGTATCACCATCGATCATAACCGAATAGATACAACATCGCTTCGTTTTTGTTCAGGACGTAGTTCACCAAATCATGAGGTAGCAGGGGGCGTAACTGCCGATGTCATAGTGTTGGTAATAAGTAATTACTAAATATCGATACCATAGATTTTATCGATGTTTGCATTATAAAATTATAGAAAAAAAAAACTGCAACGAATGTATTATTTTTAAATAAATATAAATAATTAACCACTGAGCCGACTTACATCGTTTAATTTTATTCATGAACCCACCTTATCTTCAAGCTGTCATCGAGTAATCGACGAATAAATATACGCAAACCCTTTCTTTTTTAAGTCAGTTAAAATACTTTTTGACAAATAAATTCATTAATGTAAAATACAAAACATGTCAGTTCTAAGTTTTATCGAATCGATATTATTTTTTTCATTTATACCCCACCACTACTGACACGTGCTTAATATTTTTGATAAAATAGCACAATTAGTTTTTCATTGAGTGAGGGCGCTGTATCGATATTTCAAACAAATTTGTTCCTTACCAATTAGTTTGCCTGTATACCGCATCAAAAAAATAAAATTGTTTTAAAACCAACTTATTTGTGCAGTTGAGTGAAGGCGCTAGTGTCTGTACTAAAACCGAATTTTCGCACCGAAATTTGGTTAGTTTTTGTTTTGTTACACGCAAAAAATTCTTGGTTTTACTGCAAAAAGACTTCAACGCGAGCCTGTATTTTTAGACGAACAAATTCTACCAAGATATCTTTTGCAGTTGGGACAGTCAAAATGAAAGTTTTGTCAAAATGAAATCACTTGCTGATGGAAAGTTATCCCATCTTTCTGGTAGCTGGATGTTTTATTATTTTTCCCATACCATTTTATTGAACATGACACCATTTATAAACCGATTCTCACGACGACAACAGCAAAAAAAAATAAAAAACTGCGAGTAACGGACTGCACCACTCCTTGGTTCCCACTAAAGTTGTATTCGAAAGGGTCCTTTGAGATAGAGTCCAAATCTACTATGTGTGGTGAACAATAGAGACCCTTCATTAGGAGTCTATTGGTAGTGGTCGATGTGTATCACCATCATAAAAATTGTTAAAAAAGTTTTGTTTTTTGTGCAGCAGTTTGTCATCAGCCATACCTCCTCACTACATTTTTTCAGGGACAGTGAGTAGTATGAGAATTACAGAAGACTACAAAAATTAGCTATTTCCTTTGATTAGCTATACTATGTTTGTTTCCAAGAATTTATCTCTATCAGCAAGACTATCCATTGGTATAAAAATATAGTATGATTTTTTTTTTTTCAAATCATCCAATAGTATGAAAATTACAGAAGACTACAAAAATTTGCTATTTACTTTGATTAGTTATACTATGTATGTTTCCAAGAATTGATCTCTATCAGCCAGACTATCCATTGGTATAAAAATATAGTATGATTTTTTTTTTCCAAATCAGCCAATAGTATGAAAATTACAAAAGACTACAAAAATTAACTATTTCCTTTGATTAGTTATACTATGTATGTTTCCAAGAATTTATCTCTATCAGCAAGACTATCCATTGGTATAAAAATATAGTAAGTTTTTTTTTTTAATCAACAGCTTCGATTCCTGACTAAAATAACGTAATGACTTTTTCAAAAATCGAATAAGGCAGTTTTAGTTATTGTCAAAATCGGTCACGCAACTCCTTTCAGCATTTTTCGCTATCTCTTATAGTTTATGATATAGCCCTGAAGGCCCACGTAAAAAAATCTCCCTGTATTAGATATGTATGTCTGTCTGCCTGCCTATCTGTCTGTCTGCCTGTATGTCTGTCTGTCTGTTGTCGGCGCCCGCCTGTCCTGCGACACGTTTTTTTTTAATTTATTTGACATTTTACTTAGATTATTAATAATTGTTTACATTTTGTTTTCAATTAATGAGAAGTTTATAAAGATTATTTGATTTATTTGACATAACTCAGATTATTAAAGATTGTTTAATTTCTTTGACATAACTCAGATTATTAAAGATTGTTTAATTTCTTTGACATAACTCAGATTATTAGAGATTGTTTAATTTATTTGACATAACTCAGATTATTAAGGATTGTTTAATTTCTTTGACATAACTCAGATTATTAATAATTGTTTAGATTTTGTTTTAAATTTATGAGAAGATAATAAAGATTATTTGATTTATTTGACATTACTTAGATTATTACAGATGGTTTATATTTTAACTTAATTTATATATCCGGACAAATTACAAAGCCGGACAAAAGGAAAAAGTCTGGACATGTCCGATGTCCGGATAAATCCGGACGCATGGTAACCCTAAATGTGGCATCAAGCTTTATTATATTTGCTTTATATTCTAAACTAAACTGATGATTTTTCTTACCATTCATAAAGGGGCTGTTTATTATTCACGTGAGGCTCGAAGGGGGGGAGGGGTCCATAAAAATCACGAAATATCAAAAGGGGGGGGGGATATATGTATATCACGTGTATTTATATTTACAGCAAAAGCGCGATACTAAACCGAAAAGCGGCGAAAAATGTGCTACAATAAAATTAGTTGATTGCGTTTATGACGAGTTGCTACTAATCCACCTAAACCTGTATTTTTGAAAATATTTAAAAAAAGTGTCTTCGTAGGTATTAAAAGATACATGTGATATAGGTGGGGGTGGGGTTAGTTATAAACCTCACCATGTATAACCAATGGGGTAAAAAAATGTTTTAAAAAAAACACGTGATTAATGGACCGCCCCAAAAGTAAATTAGTAAAAAGTACCTTCAAACCATCGAGAGTTCTTGGGCATGCTGTCGATGTTTTCTTTTACAAGTTAAAACAGCAATAAAATAAAATTATCGTTTCAATTTTAGCGGAGGAGCCACAAGTGAAGAAAGAGAATGAATGATCGTCACCAAAACGCGTCGTCAAGCGACGGCGCAAGTCCGCGTCTAAGGAGGCGCATTGACTTATTACAAAGCAGTGATAGTGTTTGTAAGATAAAGTGACTATTGGACACTACTCCATGACTCTTAAAGACTATATTTATGTCGGACTTAGGTATAAGGAAATTGTGTGCATTCCACAGCCAATACAATTTGACGTTATTTTAACGATGGTTAGATTGATAGAACTGCGGACAGTTTGATTTGCCCGTGGTTCGATGGATAGAACTCCGGCGATCGGACCACGACCAATAAACGTAAAAAAGCTGTTTAGTCGTGATTTTTGGGATAATTAGACTTCCATCTTTCCCTCATTATTCTAGTTTAGGGAAACTCCAATTTCCCCCATTCAGGTCAAGCATTCATGTACAATAATATAAATTTTACCTCTCATCCTCTCAAAATTTTTCCAGTTAAGGGGGAAAGACAGTTTTCATTTTTCTACAATTAGGGGCAAGCATTTAAGATTACTAATGAAACCTTACCTACATCAATCCTCCCCTGATTATTCCAGTTCAGGGGAAAGACAGTTTCCGTTTTTCTACATTCAGGGGCAAGCATTTAATATAAAAAGTATTTCGAGGGTAAATCAAACTTTAACCTCCCATTTTATAAGGTTTTGGGGAAGATTTTCATTTTTACTATAGTCAAAGTTGTTTTCGAATGTGATGGTGAAATTGACGAATTATTTACATAGCGTTTTTTTGAAAATGGCTTTTGGTATTTATCTTACATAATAAAAATACAATAACTTAGTAGATAAAAATTTATTTTGTCACTCAAATTTAATACATACACAATGTAAATAAGAACATTCATAAATTAGTTTACACGCTATCAAATACTTTTAGAGATGTCAAATCATACTTTAATTAATACTTATAATCTTAATAATGTCGCTTAGCGAATGGAATGACTAGATAATTATGTAAGTTATACTGTCCGCTAAAAAAATTGACCCAACACCTTCGGTTTGTTTTTAAATTCATATTCGATGATATAATTGTTTTAATGATTTTTATGTGGGCTATGAACCCTATGGACCTTTGGTAGGCGTGCGTGGAGTTGAAGCGAACACGTAGAGGCCCTTTACAATAACATGTTTAATTGGAAAATATGATGTGGACACCAAACCGGAGATTATCCCTGTCTGCACTATAAACTGCAGCCAAGGACATAAGCTTGTTAACAAGAATTTGAGATAATCGTGGGTCACCTACAGAGTGAGGCTCTTACAAAACCACAGGTGGGACGATTTTTTTGGCGGAATGTATATAATTAATTGTTAAGGATCTAAATACATAAAAATCTATATAAGAATTAAGTGGTGTGCTAAAACAATCTTTAATGTTTATCCACATAGATCTTTCATACTTTTAAGTAATATTTTTAAATATAAACTTAAGTACTTATGTATGGTAAGCTTATACTATAAAATTAATGTTCAGAGATTAATTATAAGAATTATAAAACAAGTTAGTGAATAATCTCTCTCACTATTAACAAATCCGCGTACTTTATACCATAGAAACGACAAGCGATATGAAGTTTGCAAATATCCCTTAAAGTGCTTGTCAACCTGTATTACTTATAAGAATTAATAAGCAGTTTCTGATTGTCTGTAGCATTGTTAAAATACAGGTTAACAAGCTATTTAAACGGTATTAGAACGAAAATTGTATATAATAAAAATAAAATCTTATACAGTTTAAGGTCTTAAATGTATTAATTTTTTGTCGTGCCCGCAATCTTAAAACTCGTACATTAGAAGTTAAGCTAAATAAGTGTTAATTGTACATTTACCTATGATCTATGTTTCTTCCCTTGAAATATGCGACAATCGGCCGGCCCGATACAATAGTGCCGTTTGTCTCCTCCAAGGCTTGTATAGCTGTCGCTTCATCTGGAATAAATTGTTTTTGTATCGTATGATAGTGTTTTATTTATATACCAGCAGCACTCCGCGTAACTCCCGATCATGTGGGAATGTCGGGATAAAAAGTAGCCTATGTTACTCACAATGAAACAATGTATCTTCATACCAAGATTTATCAAAATCGATCCAAAAGTTACAGAGCCTATTCAATGCAAACAATCAAATCTTTTAAAAATATTAGAATAGATGAATTTTCCTTTGTCATCGCATCACGCGTTAACGGATTTCGCTAATTCTCTTTTTGTTGAGTTTAGAAAAGGATATTACAATTTTTTTTTAATCGGATGCGGTTAAAACCTCATGGCGCAGCTAGTAATAAATAAATCTCTGCGGCTACATCCTTGGTCAGTGCTAGTTTTTTTTTTAGATTTTAACTTACTCTGAAAGTATACTAAAGCTGTGCATGTGTCTTGACCTGGCTCCAGCTGAACTCTCACCGGCCCTCCGTTTCCAAGGACAAACTGGTTAAACAGGAGCTTCAACTGCTCCTCTGATACTGATGCTGATATGTTCTTTAATTCTAGGATCTGGCAAATAAATATAGCATTTTAGCGCACGGTTGGTAAGTCCGTGAGAAATATCTACTGTTGCAATAGCCCAAACATTGTAAAAAATACGGACTCTGGTTTACTAATATTATGAATCTACAGGTCATATTAGACAAATTGAAAACTGATAACGAAAATTGCATATTATAACTTTTGAACGGCAAAACCGATTCACCTTTCAAACAAAATCAAAATCGGTTCATCCGTTCGGGAGCTATGATGCCTATCTTTTTGCGTCGGAGGTTAAAAAGACAAAGACTAACAATTATTGCCTTCTTACCATACTTCTAAACAAGAATGAAGTTATTTAAGATCAGACATTTGTAACTGTCCCCGAGGATTTAATAAATGGCCCTGTATCGAATTGCATCGAGTTAAGTATTTACCTGACAAGGTATTCCTGGTTCGTAGTCTTTATAACCCTCAATCTTTTTAATATCATCAACTGACATTTTTGTGCCTTCAAGTAATGTGTTGTCTTGCTCAGGAGGTTCGATTTGCTGGACAGGCAGGATATTTTGAGGTTGAACTCTGACAATTTTGTTGTCTCTAATTGTGTATATTGGTTTATTTGCTGATGGGCGATCACTGGGTGATGGATCGTTTGCTGACAGTCGATCACTAGGTGATGGCTCATTTGCTGACAGATGATCAATATTCGAAGGCTGATTTAATTCTCCTTTAGGTTTTTCTACTGGCATTTCTTGTAAGTCCCATTTAGAACCCGGCCTTTTTCTTGTATCTTTATCTGTGTTTATATCGAAGTGTCGTTTCATAGGATCGTGTGCAAGTATTCGTTCCTTCCGTCGTTCAAATCTTCTTAGTATCTTCCTCCTTTTGTTTAGGGAAGGTATATCGTTTTGTAGGTGGCTGAAGAGATTCTGCTCCATTTCCTTAATACTGTTCATTGGATGACCTTCGGGGTAAGTTGGAAAGTTGGTTGGTTTGATATTGTCTGATGTTCCAGGTTCATCTTTGGATGAATCTTCTACTCTGTAAAATAAAGAATAAAATGACGACCCAGTTGGCACAATGCCGGACTGCCAAACATAGGGTTGTGGGTTCGATTCCCTTAACCTCAAACAAGTATTCATGCTTAGATATTTATCTGGGGTCTGGCTGTTTCTATATATTATTTATTTTATTTATTTATTTGTTCCCAGTTTCGCACAGGTAGCATATTTCTAGTCTTAGATTATCATGCTCTGAGTGATGTGATCAGACTTGGTCTGAGTCATAACAGTCTCATTAAGATTTCCTAAATAAATAATAGGCAACTTACTTATCATTTTGTTCATCAATCATCTTTATCTTATTATAAATAGCATCCAATTTATCTCCCAATACATTAGACTCGATCTTCTTCTGATCAAGGGTTCCATTTTCATTTTCTTGGTACAATTTGATCTCCAAATCAGTTAGGCCGGCCCGTTTTAACTTTTCTATGTGTTGAAGATCTGATTCTTCTTTTTTGAACTCTTCCATGCTTGATAGTCCATATCTAGAGAACGGGAGGACTTCGGTGGTCTTCTCGAATTCTTTTGGCATTGATTCTGAGCTAAAAAAATAGATGTTTTTGTTTTTTGGAACACTGCGCGCTGGTTGTACAAGCAAGGCTAATTTTACAAAGTGCAAATAGGAACCTATTTATAAATGCTTACCACATTTTGAACAGTTCGTTAAATGGAGATGAAGAAAAGCATTCCAAATCAAAATTTAATTAATGGCACCAAACCAACGTACAGGTAAATATTTATTTTTGATTTATTTGATAGATTGAATGCTATACAATTTCCACGGAAAAATACACAAACTTTTTTATAATTGAATGAATGAAAAACTAATTCCACAGATAAAAACTATTATGGTGGGTCCACATGGGCCATCGATAGGCCACTTTGTAGGAAAAGTGAATGAATGATCGTCTTCGCAACTAGATTGATCGCTTGGGTTTGCATGAATGAATGAATGGTGAAGATCAAATTAAAAAACAGCCTATCGAAGCACGGAACAAACAAAACTTTTGTATGGAATTGACATGGCTTTTAATGGCGGATACTGCTATCACCCTCCCACAGTACAGTTTCTCTTTCATTTCTTAATCCTGATAGATTACTGTCAGTGGTATGATTACTGTTTGTTTATTTTTTGGTTAGCTCATTTGTAAAAAATATTTTAGCTTGATTTCTTTTAAAATAAGTAGAAATTATAAATGAAAAGTGTTTTATTTTTGTTGGCACGTGGTGGTAAATACGTTTTAGTGACATGCCACCAAAAAAACGTATGTAAAATTGTGGCAATCCAATCGAACAAATTACGAAAGCAGGATGTTTATGGCGAAATTTCCTTCAGATGAGGCCCGGTAAGCATTGAATTAAATGTATTTAGATATCATGTAAATATAGGAGCTTCGGAATAATCATTATTCACATTTTCTTAACCTTTAATTTGTTACTAGTGATGTGTCTTAATAACTATCGATAACTGCTTATATTTATTGATGTACTAGCTGCGCCCCGTGGTTTCACTAGCGTAATTAAGATAAAAGTAGCATAAGTGTTAATTCACTCCTATTATTTACATTTGTAACGGACTTCAAAAAAACCTTTTTTTTATGTTTGTTAGGTAGGTACTTTAGAACACTGTCATTTATCAACCGATTTCGAAAATTGATTTTTTTTATTGATATGACTTACCTACTTACCTACATTTAGATTGGTCCAACATAAATTTTATAAAAATCGGTTCAATTCAAAAACCGAACCCAACTTGAGAATAAGGCATGTAAACCAGCTAGACTTCAGATTATGTAGGTTATTTTTACTTTTTATATAATTATCGATCGGGTTTTATAATAAAAAAAATTATAAAATATTTTCAGATGCAGGAAGTGGGTTCAGGTTGAGGGCAAAGAAGATTTAATATATGTTTCCATAGAAAAGCTGCATAGTATAAAATATGTGTGTGGCTCTCACGTCGACGACAGAGCTTTTATTAAGAAACGCGAGAACGGCTGAAAATGCTCACCCACAAAAGTGCCCAACGCGCCATAAGAAGTTTTCACTTCAAAAAATTGCCTAAGAAAGTCAGCCATACCATCAAAAAATTTAAAAGCTGTTCCACTTCCAGATGAAGCGTTGCTTGAATTTCCGTGTCATGTTGCTTCAAACACCGACTTCATCAATCTTAGTATCTCTCAAGGAATATGCGATATGGAAGTTTCACTACCCCATGTTGAACCAATTGCGGGACCTAGTAATTCAGGTATGATTTATTTATTCATACCTGAATTATTATGAATAAGTCAGTATTGAATCATTCAATATTAAATTGGTACCCACCATACCACTACAAAATGTAATGCTATTAGAAATACATGTGTAAAGGGACTCTCGGTACGCTAGTCCTACTCGTACTTTTTTCCATCAAACTATTTTTGTAATTTTATGTGTATTTTTAGAGCTGTAATTTTTACTTCCAGGTGTTTCCAGATGAAAATTAAATGTTGCTTGTTTTCCCGTGTCATGTTGCTTCAAACACCGACTTCACCAATCTTAGTATCTCTCAAGGAATGTGCGATATGGAAGTTTTTCTTTTTCCTTTTCCTTTATAGATATTTTCCTTTATTTTCTTAATATAGAATCTTGTATTCGTCACCATAACATAAGCCTAGTCACTCACACACGCGCGCGCGTCAAGCTTGTAGTAGTGTACTTATCACAGAGAGTTGTATGAAACCTTACAATCTGGTCCTTGTTTAATCATGTGTCAACGTTGCTGTGGTTACCTTGTCAATAATATGGCGCGTTCCCGGAACATGCAATGACAGTTTTTTAAGACTTAAAAATGTAAGATGCGTGCACTCGTTCAGGAATATGTGACTTCGTTGTCATCCGTATCACTAGCTTTCACCGAAAAAACATTGACCGACAAAGATTGACCGAAAAAATTTGACCGAAAAAAACATTGACCGACAAATCATTGACCGACAAAACATTGACCGAAAAAAAGATTGAAAAAAACATTGACCGACAAAACATTGACCGACAAAACATTGACCGACGAAACATTGACCGACAAAACATTCACCGACAAAACTTTGACCGACAAAACATTCACCGACAAAACATTGACCGACAAAACATTGACCGACAAATCTTTCACCGACAAAACATTCACCGACAAAATATTGACCGACAAAACTTTGACCGACAAAACATTCACCGACAAATCTTTCACCGACAAAACATTCATCGACAAAAGCTTTGAGATGGTGGTCGAATATTTGGTGTGTTCTAAATTCAAACTCCAAAATAGTGGACGCAGCTGCAGTGGAGCTATGATTCGATGATGGAAGTAAAATCAAACGTGGGTTTGAATTTAGAACACACCAAATATTCGACCACCATCTCAATGCTTTTGTCGGTCAATGTTTTGTCGGTGAATGTTTTGTCGGTGAAAGATTTGTCGGTCAATGTTTGTCGGTGAATGTTTTGTCGGTGAAAGTTCTGTCGGTCAATGTTTGTCGGTGAATGTTTTGTCGGTGAAAGTTTTGTCGGTCAATGTTTTGTCGGTGAATGTTTTGTCGGTGAATGTTTTGTCGGTCAAAGTTTTGTCGGTGAATGTTTTGTCGGTCAATGTTTCGTCGGTCAATATTTTTTTCGGTCAATGTTTTGTCGGTCAATGTTTTTTCGGTCAATGTTTAGTCGGTCAATCTTTGTCGGTCAATGTTTTTTCGGTCAATAATACCCTAACCGTTGTCATCGTTAGAAGATATTACATATTACAAAATATTAGATATTATTACATCTAACATATTCCACAATTAATCTGTGCAAGGTAGTAGACAACTGCTCTCTCAAAAAAGTGTGTCGTCATGCGTTATTGACAAGTAACCATAGACACGTTATTGACAATTGACCATAGCAACGTTGCCGGGACAGCTAGTTAAATATATATCTACACTGTTGAACACTTCACACAGCGTCATCTAGCCCCAAGCTAAGCCACTGGGCTTGTGTTATGATGGCCAGTTATATACTAATTGTCTTTTGTAAATTTTTACAAATATTTATGTACAAATATCTGTACGTATAATTTATGTACAAATATCTGTACGTATATGTATAAATATTTGTTTAAGGCAGACCTTCACATTATTAATAAAATTACTATTCAAGTATATAAGAAAGTCTTTATTTATTTCGAGTCCCCATTTAAGTCCAAGCTTGTAATTAAAGTGCTCAAATTTTAATAAACAAGGTTGGATTCATAATGTGGACTCGAAAGTACCTACCTAATGTGTATTATAAAAAAGTAGCATTGGAGGGGCTAGCGATTCCTGTCCTGTTTTTATCGATATCGATATCGATAAAATCGCGGGCAGCACTGATTTGATAGTTTGTTAGGTTGGTAGTATTGTTATATGACGTCATATATTTCTGTTATGTTGGTATTGCATTGCCATGTAAATCGATCCTATTGCAATCTATGGTTGTCCCGTCTCTTCTTACGTAGTATTTAAATTCTCTTTGTTAAAAAAAACGGTTTTTGTTTACGTTACTGACGTATTTTGTGGAAGTCTTTTAAATTTTCTATTATTGTGTGTTTAGGCCTTGAAATCGTAAAATAAACATAAATCTCCATCATGAATACGTGGCCAAACGACCAGCAGTATATGATGCCCCAAATGATGGGTATTCCTAATCCAATGATGCCTGCCAACCAAATGCCACCGATGCCAGCAGGACCTATGCCCAGTATGCCCAATGACTGGAACCAAATGATGCATGCTCAAAACCCTGGGAACTTTATTGGACCAATCCCCCCGGAACTACCAAAAGAAGGAAATCAGAACGAAAACAAAAATGGTCCCGGGAACAAGAATAGCGGCGATTCTCGAAGAGATAAAGGTAGATATGTTATCATTTTACTGCTGAACTTTGCCCCACTTGTTTAATTCTTGTCACAATTTGGTACTTATAATTATACACACAACACAGCTTAGTAGACCATGTCCAGAGGAGAGAACTTGTCAATACTTCTGGAGCCAACTAAGCCGCGGGATTCATCACGATGTTTTCCTTCACCGTAAGAGCAATGTCAATTAGCGCACATAAATTTTTCTTAAGAAAAATACATTGGTGCACGTCCGGCCGAGATTTGAACCCACAACCTTCAGAATGAAAGACGAGGTATCTACCACTAAGCCAACACCGCTCTTAACCACTCTATAACTGTAACATTTCAATATATAATAATAATAATATAGCCTTTATTACTGAAGATAATTTTGCAGTTTAAGCTTAAAAATTGACACTATGTCTCTTATTTCGGTGTGCCTTACGGCATAGGCCTCTTCCAACTCCTACTCCTAACTCCTATCTGTAGCCACTCTTGCCACGAAGGGCCCAGAGTCATTTTGATGTCATCCTCCCATCTTCTCATCTGACAACCTCAACTCCTAGTACCATCTCTTGGGTACCAAACCGTCACCTGTTTGCTACATTTTTCTAAACTGCACCTCAGCATATGCCCAGTCCACCTCCATTTCAGTTGATCGATATGTGTCAGGATGTCTGTTATTTTGGTTTTATGCCTTATATCATTCCTCTGACCCAGTCTTTTAGTTTCAAACTTAGCATGCTCCTTTCCATTCCCCTCTGACATCTTGCAAGTTTTTCCCTATGGTGTTCGTCAGGGCTCAGGTTTCACAGCCATATGTTATGCAGGGTAGGATGCATGTGTCGAAAGTCTTTTTCTTGATCCTGATACTTAGTTGTTTGCTTTTCATGATTTCTTTTAGTGCCCAGTTTTTTTTCCACCCAGTCGCAATTCTTTTATCTATTTCTTTAGACATTTGGTCTTTAGGTGATATTATCTGGCTTAGTAAACATATTCCTACCACATCTCACTACTATATACCAACTAAAGGAGATCATTCATGTTTCTAACAAAAAATACCCACAAAAAAAAATGCCGGCCAGTAATAAAAAATGTTTCTATCTTGTAAAGGATAACATTTTAAACAATGTTTATTAAGGCAACAAAGAGCTACAATCAACCATCGTTATTTTTACATTGAAAACCCAAAAAAAGGCTATTTATAGAGATTGGTTTGACCACTTTTAGGATATTAATACAGAAAAAATATAAAAATAAGTTGTAAATGGATAAGCTTTGTCTGTTTTTATTATATTTATATACATAGGTTTATCCAATAACCCTTTCAGAAGTTTTAGTGGGATTAGCGGTTTATAATTAGTACCTACCTACTATGATATTAAAGTACACCTACCATAAACAATAAAATTGGATATACCTACCTATGTATATAAATATAATAAACACAGACAAAGCTTATCCATTTAAGTACTACCTACTTATTTTTATATTATTTCTATCTTAAAAGTGATCAAACGGATCTCTATAAAATGCATTTTTTTGGGTTTTCAATGTAAAATAACTCAACAATGCTCTTTGTTGGCTTAGTAAACATTGTTTAAAATGTTATTCTCTACAAGATAGAAACATTTTTTATTACTGGCCAGCACCGTAATTTTTGGGTACAATTTGAATGATGTCCTTTACCTTTCCTCTTGTCCAGATCGTCGCGCCAGATCCCCCGATCGCAGGGACCGTGATCGTGGCGACAACAGGAGTCGCAGCGACCGTCGCGATCGCAAGTCCAAGTGGAGTGACAATCAGCAGAACATGCCTAACAACAATATGATGAATCATCATCATATGCCTCAAGGTTAGAATACATTACTATTTAAGGATTCCCAAAAGGTAAAAAGGGGACCCTATTACTAAGACTTCACTGTCTGTCTGTCAGCAGTCTGTAACTCAGGAACCATGGTAGCTAGAGAGTTGAAATTTTAACACATTTTGTATTTCTGTTGCTGCAAAATAAAAATAAAATATTAAGGCCTTCCATACAACATGGTACGGAACTCTTCGTGCGCAAGTCCCACTCGCACTTGGCCAGGTTTTTTATTAAATTGGTTGGGGGTTTGATTAGCACTATCAAACTAATATTTGTTTAGCTACATACGTAGCTATTTGTTTCTGTAAACAAATGTTTTTGAGGACAGAAGGCCAATTCTCAAACATTGTTCAAAAAGTCGGTACATCCGTTCGGGAGCTATGATGCCACAGACAGACACACATCAGACACGTCAAACTTAAAACAAACAAAGTTTGAAATAAATCTGATCATTCTAAGTAGGGCAAAATCGTGCCCAATGGAGTCGGTTACATACATACATACAAACATACAGGTGAAACTAATAAAAGCGTGTTAAAATTGACAAAAAATACTCTGAAAGTAGTAGTTTTTTAAACGAAATGCAATCGAAACAATATTGAAATGTAATTTGAACAATGTTATTTACGAGAATCGGCCTTCTGGGTGTTTCTATAAATATAGGTAAGTACTTTACAAAACCAAATACCTATATTCTGTTATCTGTTGACCATAACACAAGCTTGATTGACGCCTTGACGCTGTGTGTAATGTCCAGCAATATTGGCACAATGGTCACCATGCCAGACTGCCAAACACAGGGTTGCGGGTTCGATTTCCGCCTCAGACAAGTATTTATGCTTAGATATTTGTCTGTGGTCTGGTCGTTTCTATGTATTTTATGTATATACATATTTACAAAAGAACAATTTATATATCACTACATCACTATCACTACATAGTATAAAACAAAGTCGCTTTTTCTGTCCCTATATCCCTATGTATGCTTAAATCTTTAAAACTACGCAACGGATTTTGATGCGTTTTTTTTTAATAGATAGAGTGATTCAAGAGGAAGGTTTATATGTATAATACATGCATAATATAGCCGTGCGAAGCCGGGGCGGGTCGCTAGTAAGTAATATATCCGTTGTCTAGCACCCATAACACAAGTCTAAGTAACAAGACTTGTGTTATGGGTGCTAGACAACGGATATATTACTTATATATAAATTGTAAGTTGTTGTTGTAATTGTAGCTTGGGGCTAGATGGCGATGTGTGGAATGTCCTGTTATATTTATTTATTTATAAAATTAATAATATTTCCAATAGGTACCATGATGCCTTATCCAAACAATATGATGGACATGTCCATGCACGGGAACAATATGGGCCCCATGTCCATGATGCCCAACATGTCTATGATGCCCAACATGATGGACCCCAACCAGATGATGATGGCCCAAATGCAGATGCAGATGGGTCAACAAAGCCAGCCTGTGGGCCAGCAGCCTATTTACATATCTAACGGAGTTCTATTACCGCCTGTTCCTGGGGTTTCGACACCGGCTCGTCGGGAAAAACCACCAGGTGAATATTTTGCTAGATGATTGCAAATTATACAACAACTGTTAGGCGCTGTGCACACTTTTCCGAAAAAGCATTTAAAAAAATGACATTTTTCTTTATTAATTTCAATTATCCAAACATGCCAAACATAGTCCAGGATTGACAGGCTTGGAAACAGATGAGGGAGACATTTGCGACGACCTCTGTGGCGCGTCGGGCGAACACCCGACTGCGACGCAGAAGGTTGCGGGTTCGATTCCCGCCGGGAACAAGTATTTATGCTGACCATAAATTCTTGTTTCTGGTTCTGGGTGTTTCCTATATGTATAATATGTATATATTTACAAAAAAAAAAGTATATAAGTAGTTTATCCGTTATCTGGCACCCATAACACAAGCATTAAGTTGCTTAGCTTGGGGCTGGATGGCGATGTGTAATATGTCCTAAAATATTTATTTTATTTTATTTATTTATTTGCACTGCAGTGGGACAATGTAGGTATAAAAAAATATTTATAGGTCAAAAACAGATGATGTCACAGCTCATCTTCGAAGACTCACTCCATGATGGTTTTATATGTTTTTTGGTAGAATATTCTGTAGGTAAACGCTGTGACGTCACCAGCCTGGCTTGTACAACGAACATATCGCGACTTCGTCCGCGTAAAAGTCGAAAGAATGTTTATGCTTTGAAGTAGAGTGGACCAAGGAATCACGTTGTCCCATACAAACTTGTTTCACCCCCTAAGGGGTTGAATTTCGGACAATTCATTCTTGTCACATGCCTACGTCATAGAAAGAACACATCCTCCAAGTTTCAGGTCTGATCAGCTGTTTAGGCTGTGTTTTGATCCGTCAGTCAATCAGTCACTGGACAAAGCATTCTATATTATTCGATTGATCGCGATCTTGTGCGATAAAGTCGATATCGTCTCGCCACCTTCGACGGGGTCTGCCGGGTAATCTTTTTCTGTTGGTGGGTGTCCAAAAAGTTGTTGATTTGGCCCAAAGTTCTTCCGGCATACGGCAGATATGGCCGGCCCAATTCCACTTCAGTGTGGCAGCTTTTTGGGTGACATCGAGATTTTATATGTATAGAAGATTTTATCATTACAAAGATTAAGTACCAAATTGTTTTTTTTTAAAGGTTGCCGTACAATATTCATCGGAGGACTTCCGCCTATTACAAAAGACATTGTAATCGAAATATTCCAAAGATTCGGTGACATAAAAGATGTTAAACTACACAAACAAGGCGTATGCCACGTTCGATTTGAGAAGCCGGAGATCGTGGAGCAATCATTCTTCATATCTGGGTATCGGTATAAATTACATGATCAAATGGAAAATGAAGCTACCACGTTGTTCATTGATTATGCTTTGGTAAGTACAAAAAAAATCTTACAGTTTTTTTATAAAAAAACTATGATTTTTTATATAAAAGAAATGGTTCTTAGTTCTTAAAATTAATCATTTTTAGGGTTCTGTATCCAAAGGGTAACGGGAAAAACGGGATACCCTATTTATAAGATTCTACGGTCTGTCTGTCCGTATGTGCGTCTACAGATTATGTATGTATAAACAGAATATTATGGTACGGAACCCTTCGTGCGGGTTTTTTTTGTTTATTTGTGTTTATAATTTAATTATTTTTAATTTTATTTAATGTTAAATTTGTTTAATTCATAATCTATTATTTTTATTAGAAAATAAAACCTTTGCTTTAAAGTCGATAAGTACAATAAAATACATATTAGGCGGAGTGGGGGGTGTTAGGTTTTATTTTCGTTACGGAATTTCTTGATTCGGTCGCCGCGCTCTAAGCCCGCGATAAAAGCTATGCAATAGCTTAAAAATTGAAAGGTTTAATTATTGAATCTTATAAAACACTTTGGGGCAAAAACTTTCAGTTTCCTTTAATAAATACCTACCTTGAAAACATTTGATTGGGTACAGAATCGTGAAGATCAAGAAGAATATGAGAGAAACAAGAAGCGACGTGAACCAACCCCTCCGAAGGTAGAACCCTTCACTCCTGCAAACCTCACCGCTATTACAGAGAAGATAAAGAGCGATACTGACTTTGCTGAGGCTGCGCCGGTAAGTGACCACAATCGATAGACTTTCCTACTGTAATAAGTCACTTATAATAATTAATTCAAAAAAAACCAATCGTACTACCCTAGCTAAAACTTGTGGGGGTTCTGCTTCGATGTTGAATAAAACACCACGTTCCTCGTAAAAATGGACCCTATTTCTTCTTATAGTAGGTAAATCAAATGACGTCATTAAAATGTGGTTTTTTTTTTACAATAGCGAAGCGTTGATACCTCAGTCGATACTTCAGTGCACGAGTTGGCCAGTTTTTAGAATTATATTTTATGCCTATTTACAGACTTTAGCTGGTTGGTTAGAACGCGGTGAATGTAACAAGAAAAACGCAAATACATTCTACTCTCTCATACAAGCAACTAACAGTCAAATACGTCGGCTCTACAACGATAAGATGCAAGTTGATGAGGAATACCAGAACCTGAAGACGTCATTGAGGGACAAGTTCGCCTCTGTTATCACGCAGTGTAAGTTTTAGCCAAAATAAGTTGCATTAATTGTATATTTACTGTAGATTCAAGATGGATACTGGTGAGTCAGAATCAATGCACGGACTTGTCTGGGTTGGAGTTGGTGATCATTGGTAAAGTATGCGTCATAAGTACACTATCAGTGTGCTACAATAATAATATAAACAAGTATTGGACTTACACACACATCTATACATATAAAATGCTTTAATCTGACTGACTGATGGATCAACGCACAGCCTAAACCGCTGATCATAGAGACCTGAAACATGGATGGTGTGTTCTTTGTATGACGTAGGCATCCGATAAGAAAGGATTTTCCGAAATTCTACCTTAGGGGGTGAAAAAGGGGGGCAAAGTTTGTATGGGACAACGTGATTCCTTGGTTCATTATCAACTTCTACGCGGACTAAGTCGCGGGCATAAGCTAGTAAGTACATATATTTATGAGTACTCAGTGTGATTATTATTTTCAACATGTTAGCTATGTCTTTAGTTGGCCGAGTGGTATAAGCTGTCACCCGCTACGCCAACCAAGGTGAGGATTGTAAACGTTACGCTATTAGTGGACTTTTGAGCGTTGATTGTACATGCTTCAGTATGTTGAGTATATTTTCATGGAGATGGCTGTGAAAAGGTGCAATATAGAGCAACACTGGGGACAAGCCGCTGCGTTGGGGCTATAATAGCCAGTCAACTTGGGCAGTTAAAGCAATTAACTATATTCAAGTTTTAATTCAATAGTCCCATCCCACCATACTGTAAACATTACAGTAATTGTAAGTACCTTTACTTATAGATGTTAGGACCTCCAGTTCCTGAAATCTAAGTGCTACTGATATAAAACTCAGCAGAAAAATTAGAGAACTGAAAATTAGGAAGTTTTTCTCTATAGATTTTGTAGCTGGTGCTAGTCAAGCGCGCAGGGCGTTGGAATGAATCAATCTGATTCCAACATCATCAAGCAAAAACATCATATTTTTTTGGTAATTATTTAGGTTCCAAAACAGGTCATACAGAACGGTGTGCCGTTAGCGATGTGCTGGTCAAGATAGATTCAGTGGAGGAAGTTGCTGATACTGCTGTACTTAGGCGACTCAAGCTGAGGACATATTGCTGCCGCCGCGACTTATAGGCATCTGTGTAATGTAACTGTGCACACTATCGGACGTAAGTCGCGGACGTAACCTTGGGCCGCCCTTGAGCGTCCGCGGACGTCCTAGAGCGATCTGGGCCGCTGGATGTCAAAGCACATTAAAAGCAATTCACAAACAGTTCTTAAGTTGCTTTTGGATAAGTGAACGCACTGCGCTAAATGCGGCCTTATGATTAGCCAATTTTGTGCTGCTCTCTTCACTCTAGTATATTATTTGCAGCTCTATGCATTCGCGCGCACTATGCAATCTCATATGGTTGATTGTGAAACACCTAAAGCTAAAGCAAGCTAAAGTAGGTGATCTTACTTTAGGTTTAGACTAAGTCTTCGTGCAACGGTCGCAGCTGCCTGAATTAAGGATAGAGATACTGTTTGCGGCTGACTCATTGATCGTTTAACGTTACTTTTAGCTTTTAGTTTTAAAAATCTTTAGTACTGGTTAATGCTGGCAAAAGCTTGGTGTAATGGTAACGAACGTGATTCATAACAGTGGGAGCTGCTAGATGGATTTCCAGAAGGTAGAGTTCTTGCGATGGTGACAGCTTCAGAAGTGTTGGCTACCTTTTAATGAGGCTGCCCTGTACTGCGTGACTCTATGCATTTTTATATAGGAATCTTCACCCGCGTAACTCCCGATCCCGTGAGAATATCAGGATAAAAATCCTATGACACTCCCAATGAATCAATATATATTCATACCAAATTTCATCAAAATCGGTCCAGTAGTTTTGAAACTTATTCAACGCAAACAAACAATCAAATCTTTCCTCTTTATAATATTAGTAAGTATAGAAAAGTAAAATGAGATCTGCGTTCAGTTTTCTGTTTCTGGTCCCAGCTGTTCAGACTGAGCGTTTTCTGTCAGTCAACAAAATTATACTGTTTGCTTCCGTAAGTATAAGAAAGAGTAAGTATTGAGATTATGAAGACCATGTATTGAGACATGTCTAGCAGTGATTTTTGCAGCTGGCCGTTATATGAGATGTATACTTGTATACGGGCTGTTTTCAGAAATTAGACCCTTTTTAATTGGGTCAGTTTTGCGTCAGGATGGTGTATGCTTGCCCAGCTGAGGGCTTCAGCTTACTCGACCACGTCCAGAGGAGAGAACTAGTCAATACTTCTAGAGCCAACTAAGCCACGGGTGTCATCACGATGTTCTCCTTTACCGTAAGAGCTATGTCAATTAGCGCACATACATTTTTCTTAAGAAAAATTCATCGGTGCATCGGCTAGCCGGGACCTTCAGAATGAGGTATCTACATGAGGTTATATGAGATAAACTGAGATTTCACCAAGATAGAAGCAGTAGTGTCTGCGGTTAATAAAGCAGCGTTTCTCATGTGATGGTTACAATTAATCAGGTGACTCTGATAATGCTGATAAGAAACCCACTATTTCGTCACATGGCCAGGCTTGCCTGCTTGTTCACTCACGACTTGAAGACCTTCAAATTGTGCATATAAGAAACACGCAATGGCCACATTTTGTCGTTGTCTTCATAATACCATTTTGTCACTAACAGTTGAGCAGGTTGCGAAGATTCTTTCGATAGCGAAACACCAGCGGGTCTCGGATCATTTTAGTAAGCAGCAGCGGAGGAACATCGAGATGTGGCTTAAGATGACTGAGGTACGTATTTTGCAACTTGATCCCACAAAACAAGGTTACTGGTTGGGTATCGAGCCATAAGCACTAAAATTCCTCGATAATAAGATCGATAATATGTAGTTTGGGTGGTTTAATTAGCGTGATGGAGAAATTCAAGCTGATAATGCAGTGTAGGGGAATTTAAGCAGTTCTACACAGTGAAGAATGGCGCAAGCAGAATCCAGTCCATCTTGTCAAAAATCTTATATTTAGCTTATTGTAAGTTATATGAAATCTTCTGGAAAGCGGGAATCACTTTCGGTATTGGTAAATGGTAAGATTGCCAAGAGCCAAAGTACGTCCAAGGCTTGAAGAATGGTCCAACTGAATCCAGTGTCATCTCATCCTGTCAAGTATCTTATATTTAGCTTAATGTAAGTTATATGTAATCTTCTGGATAGTGGAAATCACTTTCGGTATTGGTAAATGGTAAGATTGCCAAGTGTCTCCAACGATCAAAGTACGTCCAACGCTTGAAGAATGGTCCAGCAGAATCCAGTGGCATCTCAGCATGTCAAGAGTCTTATACTTAGCTTAATGTAAGTTATATGTAATCTTCTGGATAGCGGAAATCACTTTCGGTATTGGTAAATGGTAAGATTGCCAAGTGTCTCCAACGATCAAAGTACGTCCAAGGCTTGAAGAATGGTCCAGCAGAATCCAGTGGCATCTCAGCATGTCAAGAGTCTTATACTTAGCTTAATGTAAGTTATATGTAATCTTCTGGATAGCGGAAATCACTTTCGGTATTGGTAAATGGTAAGATTGCCAAGTGTCTCCAACGATCAAAGTACGTCCAAGGCTTGAAGAATGGTCCAGCAGAATCCAGTGGCATCTCAGCATGTCAAGAGTCTTATACTTAGCTTAATGTAAGTTATATGTAATCTTCTGGATAGCGGAAATCACTTTCGGTATTGGTAAATGGTAAGATTGCTAAGTGTCTCCAACGATCAAAGTACGTCGTTGGCTTCCATCATTGGGGATTGTGGTTCCAAAAACATCATGAAAATCAACCGTCTACGGTTAGCGTCTGAAGAATTGAGGAGGATGAAGGACAAGGTGTAACCTCGGCGACTCTCGAGGATGTGTTGTCTCCGTGTGTCAGACAGGTACAGTGGAAGATCGTGGGGGGAAAGCTCATTGGCACACTCTAGCATACCTGCTGCAACATCATTCACCACAACTTAAGGCCGGCAAAAAAGTAGTTTAATAAAAATAAGCGATTAAGGCTGCCTGTCCACAAAAGCGGAGCGGCGCGGGCGTCTCCACCAATAGCGCTCTGCAAAAACTCCTTTTATGCAATTCTATTGGTAGAAACGCTTCGCTCCGGTGGACAAAGACCCGAGAAAATAAACTATGAATACAAATCGTGTGCGTTTAAAAAGTTTATTAGCGTAGAGTCTGTTCGGAAAGTAAATACCTGTCGTGATAAAAAGGGAACTAAACAGTTTTGTTATTTTTAAGTACCTATAGCATATCCAAAACGGTAAAGATGCACAAAGAAAATAAGCACATCAGCGCCTTCAAATCAAGCCACGGTTCTCTTTCTGAAACTCTACCTTAGTTATTAAATTAAATGTCATTTATTTCGGATCAATTACAATTCCATTTGTTAGCAAAACTTAGACATAATGTTAGTAGCTATTACAATGTCAATTCAATATACATTTCATTCAATAGTGTATATTTTAAGTTCTAAAAAACTGTTTTAAGTTGTTATACTTTGTTCTTTAGTTGAATTGTAATTATTTTAGGACTTGGAAAACATGAGAGAGGAATTCAACACTATATTCGATGAAGACGACACTGAAGTTGCTGATACCAAGAATATGGTTCCATTGAAGAAGTATGAAGAACTTAGGGTAAATAAGAATCCTATATCCAAATATACACGGGTTACAAGGGGGGTAGATCATCGGTTGCTGAAGGGTGTGGGAACTTAGTACCTATCGATTTAACCCCCCTGTATGTTTTGCAATATTCAGTAGTTCAAAAGTTATTTGGACTTTAGTGAAATTTTAGTCAAAATCAGATTTCAGCCTGAACTTCGCAATTACAGCCAAACTATCAGGTCTGCGATTCAGGGGATTCAGATGACCTTTTGCACCCCTACACCAATCAGAGTCTTAGATTTATAAAACCAAATAAAACCATTAAATTTTTTTTTTTTTTTTCAAAATCTAATAATTTCATTCTCTTTGTATGGTTCTAAAAAACATTTACCACAGATTATTTCTTCTGCATTCTATTTTCAAAACTACTGGCTTTCATGAAGAATAAACCCTGAAAGTTTCATTCAGCTAGAACTTGGGCATTATGTTGAAAAATGTAAAATCGAGAGTCACTTTTTCCATCCATAGATGTAAAGATTCAGACTACATATAGATTTCTTTTTTAGAATGAAAACGAGAACCTGGTCTTCGAATTAGAAGGGTACAGGAACGAGGCTCACTTGGCTAAAGACGAAGCCGAGAGAAAGTTCGAGAAGTTCAAGGCACAATATATTGCGCAACAAGCATTACAACACAACCCGGCCCTTGGGCAGGTGAGACAAATGCACATAAGGAACTTAGGAGTTAAAATATTTAAGGGCCAGTAAATCTTTTAAGCATTATTCGATATCTTTCAAATGTCTAAATAAAGCTTTAGACATTTCTTAAAGTTGGAGACTTCAAAACTAGAGTGAATAGACTTTTTCCCTTTGCATCAGTTGAGATGAAATCAAATCAATGATTAATTCGACGATCTTCGGATTAAGTCACGACTGAACAGATTAAACTAGAATTGCGTGCTACATCTTAGACCGCAGTGTCACCTACCATCAGGCAGGTGTGACAGTGGCCAAACGCTGACTTGTCATTAGTAAAAGAAAAGCTATGTATGTAGGGAACCCAGTGAAAACACAAATAATATTTATCTACGTTTATTGAAAACACTTTTCTTTGAAATTTTACAAATAGTCGCCCGGCACATCGTTCGCCATTTTCTTTAATAATCTAATTTAATTTAGTTCCTTATTTAAATTGACTAAATCCCTAACTAAATCTACACCTGTTATACTCGTAGGTACCTCGCGCAGTGAATGGTGACCTCTGCGGTAAGTGGAAGGGGTATGCGCAGAACTCGATATTTATATGTAAATTGAGTTCTGCGCATACCCCTTCTACTTTTCATCAGAGGTCACCATTCGCTGCGCTACGTATACCTGGCGCTCGCTACTCTCGTACTCTCCTATTGGTTAAAACAATCCTACTCGTTCAAGGTTAACATTCGAATACCTTTATAAAATTCATTATGGTGAACGAATGATGATGTTTGGAAATTTCGTCATGTATTCTATGTCCAAAAAACCTTTTTACAAGATTTTGTCTTTTTCCCAGGTTTACCCGCCTCTCCCCCCGCCGCCGATGCCAAACATCCCCCCTCTACCACAGGAGAGGAACAAAAAGCAACAGGACCTCAAACCGTCCATACCACAAATAGAAGCCAAGCTCATCAGCGTACTAACTGCCTATTTACTAGCTCAACCACTCGGCTCCACCCTTGACAACCTTGTTGACTATGTCAAAAGTATCATTCCACATGCAACACAAGCGGCGGTACATAATGTTTTAAGGAAGTACGGGGATTTGTTCAAGGAACAAGGCGCTCGCGCTGCTTCGAGATGGATGTTTGTCACTTTTGATATTATTAAGAAAGAGAAGATATAGTTGGTGTTAGTTTTAAGCGTGTTTTACCATTTAGATTACATGAATATAATATATATCAAATAAATAGATTTTTTGTCTACTATGTTTGTTTAATTTGTGTAAGTTCGACTGCATAATTGCAGCCCCCGGAGGAATATATTCATAGGAATATTTTCATTCTAATAATTTTTGTTTGATAAATTGATGAGTTAGAAGGCTTTAAACTTTAACTAAAGCAGGTGCCTAGAATCTTGCTTATGTTGAAAACATTCTTATAACAGCCGTTTTGGAGCTCTACGGTGGGTCTGCAATTATGCAGCCAACCGTACCTATATTTATTCTATACTAGCAGGCTTCGCTGTTTCATCTGCCTAACTCCCGATCCCGTAGGAATATCGGGATGATCTATAGCCTTTCTCGATAAATGTGAGTAGGTATCAAACACAAAAATATTTTTTCAATTCGTTCAAACAAACAAACTCTTCAGCTTTATAATATTAGTAGGTAAGAGAAGATAGCTAACTTTATTTGTACAACACAGGAAGAAACATACAATACAAAGTAAAGTAAGCAAACTTGTCAAATAGGCGGTCTTATCGCTGAAAGCGATTTCACTGTAGTACGGTCGGAATACCAATTAGCTGAACCCTACGTGACCAAGAGCTCACTCGCACATCTATAAGGTTGTAAAGTAATGTTACTTACCTGATTCTGTTTTTGTAAACAATACAATTTACAATATAAAAAATAACAAAATAGGTAAATACTACATTTTTGCAGTGAGCTCTGGGTCACGTGGGGTTCAGCTAATTGATAATCCGACTGTACTATGGAGCTTGGTGAATAATATTCCTAAATAAAAATACTTTGACCCAAAAATAACCTTTACAAGGTTTCTAAAGAATGTCCCTGTTCCCTGGTTTTATAGAACATAAAAGATGGTAGAGGTGAAACAAAACTTGATGCAAATTTTACTTGACACTGGCTATATGTACAAACGGGCAAAGCCATTCCTGATAAAAAAACTTATCTGTCAAAGTCACTCTGATTTCAGTGTTACAACTATCAAGAAATACCCTAATATTAAGGAAAAACGGTCGACAATAGTAAAAGTAGTTTGCTGTTTTAAAGTTCTTGTCAAATGAATTATGGGTTATATCAAATCGGCAGAAACACAGAACAGAAAAAATAGTTGTCTCTAAAGTGGGTTTACAGATTATAATTTTACGTGAAAATTCTTAGGAAAACATTGATGGTAACCATAGCAACGATAATACGTTGTTGTGGTTAACTTGTCAATAACTTGAAACGTTCTCGGAACATGACTCATGACGTCATGTCTTTGTGAACGCGGGTTTTCATCAATTTAGTAAAACGTTATCACGTCAATAAAGGTTCACTTCCTTTTTCCGTGGGCAGAAATAAAAAAGTTATAGTTTTGTTCGGCAACTTTTATAAAAGGATGCTGGCAACACAACAACAAAGTTTTGAAAAGAATTCGGAGGCGGGAGGACGCGTCGTGTTTTGGATCAAAAAATAATTCTACTAAATTAATTAAAAATGCAGAAATGGTGGAATTGGGTACTTGGAGTCGCTCTGTTTTGTTTACTGTTCGTTTTTGTGCCTTTAGCGTTAAACCAGCATCCGACACATGCCGATCTAAAACCCATGTTCGATGATTACTTGAAACAATTTAATAAAACTTACAAAAGTCCGGCTGAATACGAAACAAGACTGAAACATTTCGTTGTAAGTATAAAATATGTTCATCTTCCTTTAAAAAGGTAATAATAGCTCAAAGAACGGATGTGCTTTTTGAAAAAACAATTTTGTTTGGTATGGAATGGAAGGTATTTTATATTCAATCGTAAACAAGTTTTGTAGCCTGCGACTCGGACTTCGGGTCATTTACATTTTCAATATCACATAATTATTAGTTTTGTTATTATCTAAACTACTTAACTAGTTGATTACTTATTCTTGTGTAATTTGAGTTACTAATTTATTCAATAATAGGTAGATTTTTGTATCCCTACTAAAAGGGGAAAGATTTTTCTGTTTGTTTGTAACAATTAGGATCCGAAACTACTGGACCGATTTTGATAAAACTTGGTACCTATGAGGATACATTATCACTACATAGTATAAAACATTGCCCTCCCTTTTGGCTTCGCCGTAGTCGGGTAAAAACAAAGTCGCTTTCTCTGTCCCTATATCCCTTTGTATGCTTCAATCTTTAAAACTACGCAACGGATTTTGATGCGGTTTTTTTTAATAGATATACTCATATACTTAATACATGCATAATATAGCTGTGCGAAGCCGGGGCAGGTCACTAGTAATTTAATATAATTAACAAGATTGACTGGTTATATCAAAAAGACACTGAGAAACCCTAATTATTTTTTGTACAATAATTATCTGTAGGAATTTAACCAATTCTAGTATTAATAAAAAGATATGTTTTGTTATTTGATACAATACCCATCTTTTGTATCCACATTAATGGGTTTAAGTTTTTAGGGTTCTGTAGCTAAAGAGTAAAAATGAGATCCTATTACCAGAATTAACTTGATTGATTGATTTTAAAATTCTTTATTTAACATAATCTACAAATAGGTTTACAAAAGATTTTATTCATTTTGTATACACTTAGATATGCTTAGTATGAATATTAGACTAAACGTCTTTAAAACATATATTTTCCTGAATATAAACACAGTTGAGTTACCATACAAACCTAAAAAAAACAAGTAATATTTAAACATGTAAACAATGGAATGTGCACGTCTTATGATGGACTTGCATTATATTTGATAGGTATTATGTAAAACGTTGGTACCTACTTACTTACAAGTATTGTACCTACTTACTAATAAAAAATAATAATAATAAAAAATGAATGAATAAAACTTTAGTTTTTATATAATAATTGTGTTGACAATGTGGGTAGACGAATGACAAAAATCAAGCGGCTCGAACGAAACCGCATCTTGTGAAAAGAGAGCTGACGTCACTTCACTGTTGACAGACAGGCAGTCAGGCATCTCGGGAACCGTGATAGCTAGCTTTTATGAATGTTACTATTTTTCTGATTGTAATGTGTTGTGTGCTTGTCCAATCGAATGTTTTCTTTCTTTTTTCTTTCTCTCTAAAAGTAAATTTTTTAAGCTATTGCATAGATTTTATCGCGGGCCTTGGGGGGCGAATCAAGAAATTCCGTAACGAAAACACCTAACACCCCCGACAAATGACGGACGATTATTAACGGACGACTATAATTGACGGACGACAAATGTCGGACGACAAATGGCGGACGACAAATGTCGGACGACTATTTTTTATTTTTTTTATTTTTTAAAAATAAAATTGCCCTGTTTTCTATATAAATGTTTTCTTTCTTTTTTCTTTCTTCCCAAACATTAAATTTTTTTTAAAAATAAAATTGCCTTATTACCAAACTATTTAACTGCTAGACAACAGTATCCTATCATTCCTTTAACAACAATTCTCACTCTCCAGGCTTCAGTGCAAGAAATAGAAACCCTAAATGCAGCCTCGCACGGTCCGGAGGCCTATCGAGCCCATTACGGCCTCACTCACCTATCAGACATGTCCAAAGCAGAGTTCCGAGACATCCATCTCTCAGATGAAAGGCTACAGAAGCCCCCACGGTTGTATGGAAAGAGCTGGAATAAATTTAACACAATAGGACTTGATTCAAAGGAAAATTTAGAGGTAAGTAGGTTTACTTTGGTTATTTTCTGCAACTAAGTAATTTTTACGTGAAGGTGGAATAGGCTTGCTCAGCACTTATACTACCCTCTCAGCTTAGTCGACCAGAGGAGAGAACTTGTCAATACTTCTGGAGCCAACTAAGCTGTGGGTCTCATCACGATGTTTTCCTTCACCGTAAGAGCATTGTCAATTAGCGCACATAAACTTTTCTTAAGAAAAATACATAGGTGCACGGCCGGCCTGGATTCGAACCCACGACCTTCAGGATGAAAGTCGAGGACTCTACCACTAAGCCAACATCGCTCTTAAGTTGGACCAATTTCTTGTTCCAATAGATTCTATTTCGTTTTTCTACCTTGCTTTTGGTCGAGCTCTGCCTCTGTGAAAAAAAACTTTCGTCTTTATAATATTAGTATAGATAGTGTCCCATTGCACGGCAAAGGTCTCTCTTACTTTCATTCCAATCCCCACGATTCTGTGCCAAGTCCGACCAATCATCTCAAAATACCTACTTATATTAACCTATGTTGTACTTATAGGTACCAACTGATGCCGAAGCTTACGACGTGGACTCACCCCACGCAAGCCACCAGCGGAACAGATCCTGCGGCAACGAGCCCCATGATAACATATACATTATTATAAGAAAGAGAAGGGATACTCTACCTATGAAAGTTGATTGGTAAGTATTTGTCTTATCTAAACTTGGCGATGTCTGTGGCAAAGATGATTGCAGGTTTACTATTTAAATTCAGATATTTCTGGTCTGTGTGTTTTAAAGTATTTTTTAGTTAATATTAAGTATTAGCATAAAGCCTATGTTACTGTCAATGAATCAATGTATCCTCATACCAATTTTCATTAGTTTCTTTTTCAGTATTTTTGTAGCCTTTTCAATTTAAACAAAAAATCAAATCTTTCCTCTTTATAATATTAGTATAGCTACAGATGTATAAGTACCTATATATATATGTAGGTAGATGTATTTTTGCAAAAGAAAAGTCATCATCTTCCTGCCCTTATCCCAATTTATTTGGGGTCGGCAAATAAAAGTATCTACTTATCTTATGTATTCTCTTTAAGCCTAGTTGCTTGGCTTTGGGCTAGATGGCGCTTTGTGCAATGTCCTGCGAATCATCTTAAAAACTATGTCAGGATGTGTGTCTTTGAAACACTCAGAAGAATAAGCTCTTTTTTCTGTGGTTATGCTAACAAAAGTCAGAATTCCAATAATTTTAAAGTCATGTCCATGGGTTCTTATCACTAAGGTCAGACGAGGTATCACACCTAAACCGTTGATCCAATTATAATGAGTTTCTAAAACAATCTTCTCTATCTAAGTATCTATAATATAAAAACGAATCTCAAAATGTGTTGGTAAGCGCATAACTCAACAACGCCTGGACCAATTTGGACAATTCTTTTTTTGTTGTGTTTGTTATTGTCAGTAGAAGGTTCTTATGAAATAAAGTATTAAGAAAATTGCGTAGAAAACTATTACGCGGGTGAAACCGCGGGGCGCAGCTAGTATAAATATAAAAATCAATACCACTTTTCGTTGTAATTTTATAACTCAAGAACGGGCTCACCTATCCAAACCAAATGTTTAAAAGCTTTGTTCGGACTATTTAGTAGATGGTTTATGTGAAGTTTGCACGAAATCGGTCGAGCGGTTCTTCATTTATCACATTTTTTGTAACAAATGAATTCAATAAATGGCGGATCATTTTGTAAATGAGGATTTTGCTTGTTATGATGTAAATCGTGTCGCTGTGTTATTAGTTGCCAAACTCCACGTAAACGGCTGAATCGATTTGTATGTTTTTTTTAATATGGCAAAACAACGTTTGCCGGGACGGCTAGTTTGATATTATATGTTTTTTATGGCTATTCAGCATTAAATAAATAAATAAATATTACAGGTGGCGATGTGTGGAATGTCCACACATCGTCATCTAGCCCCAAGCTAAGTAAGTAACTAGACTTGTGTTATGGGTGCTAGACAACGGATATACTACCTGTATAATTTTCTTGTGTAAATATATACTTAGAATACATAGAAACAACCAGACCACAGACAAATATCTAAGCATAAATACTTGTCTGAGGCGGGAATCGGACCCGCAACCCAGTGTTTGGCAGTCTGGCAAGGTGACCATTGTGCCAACTGGGTCGTCACTTCTTTGTATATGAACTAATTTTGTTGAATCTTTTTTTATATTGAAATCACCAGGGCCAGATGACACTGGGCAATGTCCTGCAATATTTATTTAATCTTGTATAATAGTAGGTATTTAGGTAACTGAGTCATATAAACATTACTTTCATACATGTTATGTCTGATATAAAGTAATAATTATCACTGAGTCAATGTAGACTTGCATTTCAATGCATTATAGTTATAACATACAAATGTATTGGAACAATCATTGTTGTTACATAGTATTCTAGCCATCGATCGTCTGCTCACGATATTACAAGCCTAGTTGCTTGGTTTGGGGCTAAATGGCGCCGTGTCAAATGTCCTATATTTATTTCTTTATATATTTTTGGTTTGTTATACATCTGTCTCTATAATTAAATTTTTAGGGTTCCGTAGCCAAATGGCAAAAAACGGAACCCTTATAGATTCGTCATGTCTGTCTGTCTGCCGTATGTCACAGCCTATACTATAAGAACTATACTGTTGAAACTTGGTATGTAGATGTATTCTGTGAACCGCATTTATATTTTCACACAAAAATAGAAAAAAAACAATAAAAATTAGGGTTCCCCATACTTAGAACTGAAACTAAATGGTACCCCCCACGTATACGTGTGGGGTATCTATGGATAGGTCTTTAAAAATGATATTGAAGTTTCTAATATCTTTTTTTTTACTGAATAGTTTATGCGAGAGACACTTCGAAAGTGGTAAAAAGAGTGCCCCCCCTGTACTTCTAAAATAAGAGAATGATGAAACTAAAAAAAATATATGATATACATTACCATGCAATGTTCCACCAATGTAAGTAGTTTTTTTAATAGGTACGTCATATTAAACCGTAAACCGCCATTTACTTACCCTTCATTCATGTATTTTTACCACTAGCGCCATCTATTTGTTTGCGTCGGGTTTAAAAACAGTGGTACGGAACCCTTCGTGCGCGAGTCCGACTCGCACTTGGCCAGTTTATTTTTATTTTAGAGTGTCATATTTCTTAAAGTAAATTCTTGTTAGAAAAAAAGACATTACAGCAAACCTAGATAGACTCTCAGAGTCTAGATCGATCTTTTTTCCTGAATAATAACTCTAGAGGAAACAGAGGAACACATTACCTTCGTAAAATCCTCTCAATCCTAAAGCTGCATGGAAGAGAACGCTTTCAGCAATAAGGCCGTTTATTGTGCTACTGATTTTAAAAGTTTTATTTTTTTAGATATTTTTTATTTTGGGCGTGTACAATAAGCCGTTCTATCTATTTCAAATACTCCTTATTAAGATCATTAAAAAAACAAAATAAAAATTTATCTCAATTCAAATCTCATATGCAAATATCTTATCTAATAAATGCATCTATACTATCGTGACATTCAAAGCCAGTAGGCGTCCGCGTCGTCATGTGAATTAATTTATACATCAGCACGATCAACCGACATTGGCTAGTTTTATATGTTTTTCCAATAAAAATTTAATAGCTTTAGTAGGTTTGGTAAAGCCTTAAAGTGAGTATAAACTAGAGGGCTGTCCAAACAAAGGCCCGCGGGCCGCATGCGGCTCGCGGCTTGTTTTCATGCGGCCCGCGACACACATTTTAATCTAAAAATAGTTTTGGACACAAATAGTTTGGATAATATTATTCGTTGTCAAAACATGTACTCAATACTTGGTATAATTATTTGTCTTCAGTCTTGCAACATTCCATTCGCATGATCACTTAAAAGTGAAGCTACTTCTACGATTATTGGGGAATTCCCAGAAAGTATTTTGTTTTTGTCGAGTGAGGATTTGCTGATCTTGCATTTTTAACTGATATGACACAAGACACAACATTTGAACGAATTAAATTTAAAATTACAAGTAGTCCGGTCAATTTAGACATTCGAAGTTACATAAAGTCCCAACAAGCTGAATTTCTGTGAAGTTGTTCAAAACATAATTATAAACAATGTCTAGAAGTTCCCCTGTAAGGAAAAAATTTAATTCAAGGTCAAAGTTAAAAAAAATGAGTTTTTCGCGATTTTCAGCAAAACGGTAAGTTTTATCATAAAAGTACCTCAGACAAAAATTGTAGATCATAAAATTATCTATAAAAAATGTATCAATACTTTTTTTCTTACGAGCCACCGTTTCTGAGATATAACGATTCAAAAAGTTATAAAAGTTGTTATCTTCATAATATGCACACGTTTCCACGCCACCTATGAGGTAGTGTACTTAGCGCGTTTTTTTTAATGTGGTTTCCCCAGTAGGCCTACTCCACGGGTCAGTTGTGATCCTGTTTAATTTAAAACTATTGCAAAATAACGGAAATTTTCAAAGATTGGGAAAGATAAAAGCGATGTAAATGAAAAAAAAGTGTTGAAGTTTATTCGTCTTATTCGTAAGTTTCAAATTCTTGTTCTTCTTCTTGATCTTCTTCTCCTGCTTCTTCTTCATCTTCATTTTGGATGCAAGTAAATTGCGTCAATAGCGATGTATCGCATGATACTTCGTCGGAGTCAAACGAATCCTCCATTGTTTGTGATTCAATATTAGAGCACGACCGGCCTTGACAATTTGTGCATGCCAAAGAACAAGACAGTCCGACTTTTTTTGCAACCACATTTAGCACTGCATCCCTTTTTGCAGTTGCAAAAAATAGTGTTCAGCAGTTTTTCCGGCGCAGGTGGAAGTAAAGTTTGAACTGGCTCTAATATATTGTTGACCAACTTCCAACCCCAGTCTGTAGGGTCTTGTTGACAGCAAAATATGACGACACTACCTACCATAGGGTAAAAACATACCATTCAAGGTAAGAACAAAGCGTTACTGTCATTCAATGTCGCTCTCAAGATCAGTTTCAAATCTCAAGAGCGATATCAGCCTGGTTAAAACTTGAGTTTTATCTATTAATTAACGCCTAACTTAAGATAGTGACCGCATCTCAAGACTCACTCGATTGATACGCACTCAAGATCGATATTGAGAGCGATTTATTAATACGGGCCTAAGTCTCCTATTCTCCGCAGCATCAACGCTATTAACGCTCTCCTGGATGCAAGTGCTGAAACTGATCTGTTTGCGGACGAATGGAGATTGATATTGTCAGTGTGTTTGGATTTTTGCGAGAGAAATGTATGAATGATTTGTCCTAATTAGTCAATTGCTGTAATTGGTTTTATAATCGTGATAATTGACTTTAAAAAAATAAATAAATACTTACCAAGTTTTATCAAAATTAGTCCACTAGTTTCATTCCAAAATCAACAAATAATTTATCATTATACTATAAATGCGGACGATCTAGCAACATTAAATAGGCCTCTAAGCAACCACAAAATATCTATTTTTACCAACAAAATACCTTCTATTAAAACTAGTTTTCGTAGTTTGACATTTTGATGTAAAAAAATAAAAAGACGGGCCTAATTATTACATTAAAATTCGCTTAAATATAACTGGACAAAGTATTTAGTGGTGACAATGTTAATTAAGTTATGTTGTTTGACTTGTTTTTTCCTATTCAGCTCAATGAATTAAATATCGATAAAAAATCTAATGATAAGATGTAGTGTGGTACAGTAGGGAATTTATCTATCTACTATAATCTGGAATGCCTGGAATAGATAGCCCCTAGGCGATAAGGCCGCCCTTTGTGGCACGCTTGAATCTTTATTCTCACTAACTCTGCAGTGGGTCTCCATTTTTATCGCCGTCTGTACGTATTATAGCCCAGGCGGGTTTTAGGCCGCCCATTTGTGCAACTTATACTTTCTAGCTATTACTTTACTTTGTGTATATCGTGTTCTGTTTACTCTTGTGTTGTACAAATAAAGTTATCTATCTATCTATCTATTATACATTTTTTTTAAATATTGCATGACATTCCACACACCGCTATCTAGCCTAGTAACTAGACTTGTGTTATGGGTTCGACAACGGATATATACTATTTATATACTTTTCTTTTGTAAATCATCACTGTCACTATCCCTACATAGTATAAAACAAAGTCGCTTTCTCTGTCCCTATATCCCTATGTATGCTTAAATCTTTAAGACTACGCAACGGATTTTGATTGATGCGGTTTTTTTTAATAGATAGAGTAATTCAAGAGGAAGGTTTATATGTATAATACATGCATAATATAACCGTGCGAAGCCGGGGCGGGTCGCTAGTATATACATATAATACATAGAAACAACCAGACCATAGACAAATATCTAAGCATAAATACTTGTCTGAGGCGGGAATCGAACCCACATCCCAGTGTTTTTCAGTCCGGCATGGTGACCATTGTGCCAACTGAGTCGTTCTACAGAAAGCCTTTAAAAAATATCTGTTAACAAAATATTTGTTCCACGGCAAGGATTGAACTTGCAACCTGCGTTGCAGGCGGGTCACGCCACAATGGCCGTCAAATTATGTAATAAACTAGCTGCGCTCCGCGGTTTCACCCGCGTAACTCCCGATCCCGTGGGAATATCGGGATAAAAAGTAGCCTATAACCTTCCTTGATAAATGGACTATCCAACACAAAAAGATTTTTTCAATTCGAACCAGCAGAGCAAGCAGAGCGAGCAGCAATTCCTGAGATTAGCGCGTTCAAACAAACAAACAAACAAACTCTTCAGCTTTATAATATTAGTATAGATTATTCTAATATGTAAAATGGAAGAAAATCAAGTATCGCTACTCTTCAAAGTGAACGCTGCATTTGGTCGCTACCTATTATCGTTTTATAACTGGTTTCCAAGGTCGCGACGAATAAGTTATAGTTCCCTAACTTATTAGTATATAGAATAGTATATTGAATGTTAAGTATACAAGATGTAGATGCTTTTAAAGACTTGATTTTATTCAATAAGTTAAAAAATAATCTTAATTTAAACTCATGTTAAACTGCTCATAGCGTTTAAACGGTTTATGAATTTCGGCTTTCGATCAAACCATGCGTAGCCATCATAACACCGTCCCAGAAGATTTTGCTCCAAGTTTCAAAAACCTCGCTCTTCAGACACAGAACATATATGCCACTATCGATTATAATCAGTGGCATAAAGATGCCACTGATTATAATCGATATTCCTTCCATAGGCGAGATAAAGGCGCGGTCGGTCTGATCAGGGACCAGGGTCTGTGTGGAGCGTGCTGGGCGTTCAGCACCATCGCCACCATGGAGTCTATGGCTGCTATCAAAACTGGCAAGTTGGATACACTCAGTGTTCAGGTAACTTACCATAAACACTCTATAAACTCACACTCACTCACTCATATCATCACGCCATAGCTACTATTCACACACACAGGGTTCGGCCGGAAGACCAGCGCTTCAGATGTGCGTGCGTATCTGCAGCACATGCTGAGGCTTTACCCATTCGGGCAACACACGACTTCTCAGATACTTATTATTTATTCTCTGTCTTTTGTATTTACTAATCTCTGTAACTACCTCTTATTGTTTCTTATTTGTGTGAATACTATGTCGTGTGTTTGTTTGAATAAACTATATTCTATTCTATTCTATTTCAAAGGTTTGCCTTGATTTTTACCAATAAGAACTACTGAAGTCATCTGGTTGGAAGAAAGATGGCAATGCAATACTTTAGCACATACACAAATAGAAAGAATATGATATTTTTCTCCGTTTTCTAGATTACAATATACAGTCTACAAAAATTCGTGAACTAGATGTGGAAAAAATATACTTATGTAAGCATTTAAGGTGAAAGGGTACTGGCGCTCTCTCCATACAAACGTAGTCGACTGTTTCCTCCCTGGATAATTAAACTAGAGCAAATATTTTTGTTGCATAAAACCTATAACTGCCATGACTATGCATCTATGTCTTGGTTTTTTTTTCATTTTCTAATTATCATAGAAATTAAGACTTAAAAAGCAAAAAAAATAGGGGCATGGTCATGGCAGTTATAAGTTTTATGCAACAAAAATATTTGCTCTAGTTTAATTATCCAGGGACCATACAAACGTAATCTACTGTTTCCACAGTAGATTACGTTTGTATGGAGAGAGCGCCCGGTACCCTTTCCTCTTAAAGTCAGGTGTTTTTAATTTTATTCATTAGCATCTGACGCCATCACACATATAGGAACTTCAAGAACTTCACCTCCTTGGTCTTATTCTTTAGGAGAGTCTAAAGGTGATCTGATCTTTTTCTTCCCCAGGAAGTAATCGACTGCGCCGGCCTTGGTAACAGTGGGTGCGCAGGCGGCGACATCTGCCTGCTGCTGGACTGGCTGTACCTCACCAACACTGTAGTAGAACAAGAGAAGCAGTACCCATTGAGGAACACAGATGGCGCTTGTAGAGCTACGAAGAATGCTACCGGTGTCAGTGTTAAGAGTTTTACTTGTGATGAGTGAGTATATTTATTACATCCTTCTTGTCATGGTGGGTTTACTTTTGATTTAGGTACCAGCTACGCCCCGCGGTTTTGCCTGCGTAAGTCCCTATCCTGTGGTAATTTCGGGATTAAAATTCCAAAGTCCTTCCCCATCTCTTAAACTATGACTACGCCGATTTTCAACCAAAACGGTCCAGTCGTTTGACAGTGAAGAGAGATAAACAAACAAATAATCTAGCGAGCCGCCCATATACGCCTAACTTCCTTATGAATCATTCCGTCCATTGGTGGGAACCGTATGAAAATCCGTTCAGTAGTTTTCAATTTATCGCGTTTAGACAGATGGACAGAATCGGTGACTTTAGCTTTATAAGGGGAAAAGACGGAACTCGACCAATATCACTATTACTACGTAGTATAAAAACAAAGTCACTTCCCGCTGTATGCTTAGATCTTTAAAACTACACAACGGATTTTGATGCGGTTTTTTTTAATAGATAGAGTCCACTCAAGAGGAAGTTTTAAGTATATAAAACAAAACTACCAGGCGTACGAACTCGCGGACAACAGTTTTTATTATATAACCTTACTAGCGACCCGTCCCGGCTTCGCACGGCTATATTATGCATGTATTATACATATAAACCTTCCTCTTGAATCACTCCATCAAAATCCGTTGCGTAGTTTTAAAGATTTAAGCATACAAAGGGATATAGGGACATAAGGACATAGGGACAGAGAAAGCGACTTTGTTTTATACTATGCAGTGATGATAGTGATAATTATGTAAAATTTAAATTTTTCTTTATAATGTTTTCAGTTTTGTTGGTAACGAAGAGAAAATACTGGAAGCGATCGCGAACCACGGCCCGGTCGCTGTGGCTGTGAACGCTCTCACTTGGCAGAACTACTTGGGTGGTGTCATACAGTACCATTGCAGGTAAATTTAACCTTAAGGTGAAAGGGTACCAGTGCTCTCTCCATACAAATGTAGTCGACTATTTCCTCCCTGAATAATGACACTAGCACAAATCTGATCTGATTCTGGTCTGGGTATTTCTTTTATGTATTTACAAGATAAAGGCCTATTCGCACAGCTCAGTGACGACACAGTGACGCCACAGTGATTTTTAGTACTCTATCGCAAGGGTTACCATAACTTTCATGCGCGAGTCCAACTCGCACTTGGTCAGTTTTTTTAATTATATTATGTAAAAAACAAGAGCGAGCAAAGATAACGACCGCAACATTTCCGATATTTTGACTGCGGTTATAAGGAAAATAAATGTACCTAGGGGTCGATCGTCAAAAAAAAACGTGAATGTATGTTTGTTCTACAACTTTTGGAAATTCGAACATTTCATTCGAATTTTTTGTATGAAACAGCTGATTTTCAAGTGAAAAATCCCTTCAGAATTATCGAAAAAAAAGTTCGAATTTCAAAAAGTCGTAGAACAAAAGTTGTTCGCTTAGACGTCTAGAACAACCCCCTTTCGTATTAAAACCACTTCGCTGAAACAAATTGTATATAAGTCTAATATCCGCTGTCTAGCTACCATAAACACAAGCCTAGTTGCTTGGCTCGGGGCTAGATGGCGCTGTGTAGATTATCCTGCAATGTATGTATATTAATAATATTTATCATTAAATTTCCAGCGGATCAGTGGTAAACCTAAACCATGCCGTCCAACTGGTAGGCTACGATCTAACAGCAGACGTTCCCTACTACATCGCCAAGAACTCCTGGGGTCCTGAGTTTGGTAACGCCGGGTACCTGAAGCTGGCTATCGGTAACAACGTCTGTGGGGTCGCTAATGAAGTCGCTACTATTGACGTTAATTAAGGTATGTCTGTCTGTCTGTTAGGGTTTACCACGATTCGAATATTTCCCATGACAATTTAAGATTAGGTTAGGTTTGGACACCTTCCTCAACTTCTTGTCACCAAAGGTTCCCCTGGAAGAGATCGCTTTGAGCGATAAGGCCGCCCTTTGTAACACTTAGACTTAAGGTTTTTATATTTAAAGCAATTTTAAACAAATAGGTAGGTACTAGGTACGTATATAATATTTTTTTTTTTTTTAACGAAACTTTATTACTAATACTTCACTGCCCGTCTGTCTGTCTGTCACCGAACTGTATCCCATAAACCGTGATAGCTAGACCGTTAAAATTTTCACAGATTATGTATTTCTGTTGCCGCTATAACAACACTAAAACCAGAAAAAAAACAGGTAAAAATAAAAATACTTAAGTATTTTTATTTTTATACTTGCGTATTTTTATTTTAAAATAAATAACCGGTCAAGTGCGAGTCGTACTCGAGCGCAAAGGGTTCCGTACCATGTAGTATGGGAGACCTAAGAGACCTAGACCTGCTTTTTTTTCTGGTTTTAGTGTTGTTGTTATAGCGGCAACAGAAATACATCATCTGTGAAAATTTTAACAGTCTAGCTATCACGGTTTATGGGATACAGTCTGGTGACAGACAGACAGACGGACGGACGGACAGCGAAGTCTTAGTAATAGAGTCCCGTTTCTACCCTCTGAGTACGGATCCCTGAAAATAGTGTTTAAAATATAGAATTTATCTATCGAAAGATAGTAAGTACTGCAATCGGTTTATATGCCGAAATAGATAGCTTAGAAAAGTATATCTGTCTCTGTCGCACCGTTTATCTTCACTACATAGTATAAAACAAAGTCGCTTTCTCTGTCCCTATATCCCTATGTATGCTTAGATCTTTAAAACTACGCAACGGATTTTGATGCGGTTTTTTTAAATAGATAGAGTGATTCAAGAGGAAGGTTTATATGTATAATACATGCATAATATAGCCGTGCGAAGCCGGGGCGGGTCACTAGTTTACATAGATACTGTTTTAAGCTTTCTCGGCTCGCGAGTTGATTGATTATAGTCTTTAAGTATCATGGGAAATATTCAAAACGGTACGTTTGAGAGTGCGTTTACAATTTGTGGTAAAGCCTCTAGTCTATACAATGTGTTTCAGCGAAGGGGTTCTAATTCGAACATTTAGTTCGAAGTTTTTGTATGAAACAGCTGATTTTCAAGTAAAAATTCCCTCGGAATTATCGAAGAAAAAGTTCGAATTTCCAAAAGTCGTAGAACAAAAGTTGTTCGCCTAGACGTCTAGAACAACCCCCTTTCCCATTAAAACCCCTTCGCTGAAACACATGGTATATAATATGTAGTGTGAGTTTTTTTTTCGAATAACTGCCATGTTGTGACGTCACATCTCAGGCTGTCACTTTGAGTAGAATTGTGCAATACTTTGTTGTATTTACGCTGACGCTGAAGTTGGTTGTCACATACGTAAGACTAAAGTTTCACTTAGAAACGTATATGAGTATTTGACAGAGTAAACTTATAATAAGTACAAATTAAAAATTTAATTGCGAATTCAGTGCAATTATTCAGTAACAGTAATTTTTGATAAAAATGCCTTATTAACTAGCTGTTCCCCGCGGTTTCACCCGACCCTATCTTGTTTTTAACCTTTTCCAAATCTTCATAGTTATTTGACCCTGAAGAGAGACAAACAAACTGTCATATTCATAATATTAGTAGAGTTAGAGAGATATAGTATATTATGTACATTTGCTCATTGATTTATTTGTAATATTGTTGGTAGCTGTTTTATTTTTATTTATTTAGAAGTTACTTATTTATAAGGTAATTACTTATTACTTGAAAAAATATAAGGTAGCTATAGTAAGAGCCAGAATTCGCGTCACGCGAAGTAACAAAAATCGCAAGGTGTAAGTAAGATGCCACGATATATTGCCTCTTGTGGTTTTTAAAACCTTTTTTAACGCGACTTAAATGCATTACTACACTTCCACTGCCCCGGGGAAAATGGTAGAATTTGCAAGGGGGCGGGAGGTCTACGGTCGGCTGCATAATTGCAGACCCACCGTAGAGCTCCAAAGCGGCTGTTATAAGAATATTTGCAACACGAGCAAGATTCTAGACACCTGCTTTAGGTGAAGTTTAAAGTCTTCTAACTCATCAATTAATCAAACAAAAATGATTAGAATGCGAACATTCCAATAATAGTAATTTTCGAGGGCTGCAATCATGCAGCTGACTACCTAAGGGCTTTTTTGGTTAAACCCCAGAGCCTCACGAAAAAAAGGCCCCCAGCCTCCATTGAAAACAATTGATGATAAAGTGAACATAATACTGACTAAGTATGTGTTATTCAGACTGTCTTATTAAGACTAGGTTAGTGTAATAAGTGGTAGCATTAGCCCAGGGCCCAAAAATTCACAATCCGCCCTTGGAGTAAATGAGTAACCGGTATTTTAGGCACACGATTTATGAACTAAGAATATAATGAACTGTAGAATAAGTGACACAAAATCTAAACATACCTAAGGAACCGTGTGCCGCTGACTAGGATCTGTTCTCAGTCAGCCAGCTTTAGCTGTCATGCAGCTACAGCGCTGGCGATACGATGTTTTATTGCCTTGCGTGACGCGAGTCATGGCCCTTACTATAATTGAAGGGGTTTGATACATCTGGTACCATTTGTATTTTGTCCCACCCAAAACAAAACACAATCGTATTTGGTCCTATTCGCATTTAGTCCCAATTGCATTCAGTCACACTCATATCGAAAATTTAGGTTCTAGAAGTTTTTATTTACCTACTTTCAAACCTTCCTTTTCGATCTAAGGAACAAATGCGATTCGGACCAAAAACTAATGGCATCTAATGCGAATCGGACCATTTTTAAAAGTGGAACCAAATGCATGAAACCCTATTAAAGTAAGCAATAATATTACAGTCTTAATGAACCGACTTCAAAAGTTTGAGGTACTGTTTTACATATATTTTTGTAGAAATATTTAAGTCGCATTTAAATAAAGAACCTCCGTCTTTTAAAGTTGGTTAAAGAGCCATGACAAACGTAGATAAATAATATATATTTTGTTAGTATTTTAGAATTTATGTCCATAAGTGCCATGTTGAATATTAATAATACTCTGAAACCGAATTTAAAACAATTATGAATATGTAAGAATCAATCTATTTTTACAAATGTAGTAAACACTAAACATTTTACAATTAAAACCCGAAGCACGGTTAAATCTAGGTTTCACCGGTTAAACTTAGTTATAGCCACTTTGCAATCGGTTGAATCTAAGTATAACCTATATTTTGACGCTAGGACGTTATATGGTTAAACTCAAATGTTACTGGTTAAACTTATTTTTACCCAACTTTGTATGGCTCATGTTGACATTCGAATCAAAGTTCTTACTTAGCGTAACCAAAATACCTTTCCGAAAATTACTTTTAACCCTGAAAAAGTAGGTAAGGTTAAGCTAGAAATTATGATCTATCACGCTTGAGTGGATGCTAATACGGCCATACGAAGACGGCTAAACCTAGATTTGATCCAATGCAGTTTGGCCACTTACAGCTAGAGGTTAGCACTTAAGCTAAGGTTAGCACTTAAGCTAATTTGCAGGATTATTTTCATTTAAATATAGTAACTTTTTAGTTTAAATCTGCCAAAAATGTATGGATTAAATCTTAAACTAGAAAGTCATCATATAAGGGTTCCTTTTTTACCCTTTTGAAGTAAGTAAGGAACCCTAAAAAGGTGTTTTTGTTTTTCAATTTAGATGCAAGTGATTTAAGGTTTTTTTTTGAGCGATGTTGGCTTTCATTTGACTTTCATTCTGAAGGTCGTGGGTTCGAATCCAGGCCGGCCGTGCACCAATGTATTTTTCTTAAGAAAAATTTATGTGCGCTAATTGACATTGCTCTTACGGTGAAGGAAAACATCGTGATGAAACCCGCGGCTTAGTTGGCTCCAGAAGTATTGACAAGTTCTCTCCTCTGGACATGGTTGCCTAAGCTGAGAGGGTAGTAGGTGCTGGGCAAGCCTACTCCATCTTCACGCAAAAAGGACTCAATTAAAAAGGTCTCATCGCGGAAAACAGCCTGGATACAAGTAAGATTTTAGGTTTAACCTGTTAAAGTGAAGTATCGTACTTCGGGCTTTATTATAAACATTTAACATTCCTCATTAGATTAAGGATAAATAAATAGAATACGTATATTACTGTTTTAGAACAAAATGTGTGATTTATATTTGTACTTTTGAAGCAATAAAATATATTTGTAATATTTGACGTTTTTTTGCTTTGCTTACCAAATAAGTTAGTCTTCTAAAAGACTTTTGCTCTGTACCAATCAATATCCAATCATTTTCATTCAATAACATTTTTTTTATTATAGGTATAGTGAAAATATTTGTAATTTAAAAGTGTAAGTATATTTTAGACCTGCTGATCCACCTTCTCATCACCAAACTCCTCAATGGGTTACGATTAGGTCAGGGTTCGAGGATATATATCAATGGATATATATCATGATATATATCCGATATATATCAAATGGTTTTTTGTAATATATATCTATACAAAAATTGTTTAAAAATTTGATGAAAATAAGTCATGTTTTGCAGTTTTCTACTGTAGTTCTCCATCCTAAATATAGATGGCGTTGGAGTAAAATTAAAACATACTCCCTAATAGTAAGTTTAGATATTAACGTTTAAAGTTTAGGTATTTAAAGTATTAGTTTAGGTATTAATGTAGAAAATTAATGAAGCCATTGAATGATTGGAATTTATAAGATTTTAGCTTTTGAGTTGATTTTACTTGATGTAGTTTATAATTTTAATTGATTTTTCTGATTTATAAGAAGTTTTTATGTTTTGAGTTGATTTTTCTTTTATATGTTTTTTTTTAAATAATTTATTATATTTATAAAACATAGGTATGCAAACAGTATACATAAATAATACAATAAAATAACAATATGGCTGTCATACAAAATGGATAAATATCATGTAAATATCACATTTTTGATATAACTATATCGGATATATATAAAAAAAATCCGATATTTTGATATCTTAATATATATAAATCTCGTGTCACAATGTTTGTCCTCAATGGACTCCTAAACCACTTAACCGATTATAATAAAATTCGCACACCATGTGCAGTTCGATCCAACTTGAGAGATAGGATAGCTTACATCCCGATATTCCCACGGGATCGGGAGTTACGCGGGTGAAACCGCGGAGGGCAGCTAGTTTATTATAAATATCGGATATTTTCGAACCCTGGATTAGGTATAGGTTGCAATTTGAAGAAATACTCGCTTTCGGCTCATAGAATAAAATGATTCAATTCGTCGAAAGTAGCTATATTATGCCCACGGGAGTTACGGGTGAAATCGCCGAGCACTGATTAACATACCATAACTAGGTTAATTACAGTAGAAATTACATTAGGAAAAAAGTTAATATCAACAGGAAAATATAATATAATAATTATATCCTTAATCCCTAATGAATCACAGTTCAAAATATTTTGTTATACGATGCAGTACATAAAATATCTCAGTAAAAACTAGTTATTTGAAAAAAATCGACATAAAATATTAAAAAAAAAATTTAAAAGAAAAAGATATGGATTCATTTTATTTACACTATATAGTTCTAGTTTTTCTTATATTAGGGACAATAGGTATAGTTTGGTTGAATCTATCGAACCAAAATTTTGAGAAAGAATGTAAAAAAATTGTGGATATACCGGATAATCAAATTAAATTCAACGCTTATTTGAAAAAGTTTAATAAAAGTTATTTCGGAGACGAGTATTTGAAGAGATTTGGACATTTTAAGGTAAGTACCTAATTCAGTTAATAAATAAATAAATAAATATTTCAGGACATATTACACATCGCCATCCAGCCCCAAGCTAAGCAACTTAATGCTTGTGTTATGGGTGCCAGATAACGGATAAACTACTTATATACTTTTTTTTTTGTAAATATATACATATTATACATATAGGAAACACCCAGAACCAGAAACAAGAATTTATGGTCAGCATAAATACTTGTTCCCGGCGGGAATCGAACGAATAAAAGAAAACATAGATGGTAACCATGGTAACCATGGCAACGATAAAACGTTGCTATAGTTACCTTGTCAATAACATGAGGCGTTCCAGTAACGACGCGTGACGTCACACTTTTTTGAGATTGCAGGTGTTCACCAATTTATAAAACGTTATCACGTCAATAATTTATTTTGAGACGACCTCGAACGCCTCATAGCCTTTCTTGTATCTATGCAATGTGATCTATCTTTATACATATAAAATGCTTTGTACTGACTGACTGACTGACTGACAGATCAACGCACAGCCTAAACTGCTGATCGTAGAGACCTGAAACTTGGAGTGTGTTCTTTGTATGACGTAGGCATCCGATAGGATATGATTTTCAGAAATTCTACCTCTTTCTTAGGGGGTGAAAAAGGGGGGCAAAGTTTGTATGTCCAATCCGCTAAGAACCTTTTTCGACTTCTACGCAGACGAAGTTGCGGGCAAAAGCTAATAAATAAATATGTCTAAACTGGAAAATGTCTAAATGACCATAATAAAAAACCGGCCAAGTGCGAGACGGATTCGCGCACGAAGGGTTCCGTATATGTATATTGTTTTTAGTAGGTCATTTTTATTTTAGAAAGTGTTTGTTGTTATTATGGCAACAGAAATACTTACATCATCTGTGAAATTTTTTTACTACAGTGTAGGACAGTTGAGTCTTAATAAAAGGGTTTTTTTACCCTTCGGATACGGTTACCCTAAAAATGACTAATAACTTTTGAAGCCTAGTAGAATACTTCATTTTATATAACAGGAAGATATTACAGTTTTAAATTTACAGTAGGTTGATTTATTAATAATTATAAAAACGTTGTTTTATCCTGTTTGTTATTTAAATATTAAGTTACATACCGCTTTTATCCATCCACACAAAAATAAATAGCTCTTTTCTCCCATTAGCCTTGTCCGGTTTCGGTGTCATTTAAGGGTTCCGTCCGTACCTCAAAAGGAAAAAAGGAACCCTTATAAGATCACCCTCTTGTCCGTTCTTCTGTCTGTTCGTGTGGCACCACCGACTTTCTCAGGAATGGGTGAACCTAGCAAGTTGAAATTTATACCAGACTAGCGACCCGCCCCGGCTTTGCACGGCTGTATTATGCATCATCACTACATAGTATAAAACAAAGTCGGTTTCTCTGTCCCTATATCCCTTTGTATGCTTAAATCTTTAAAACTACGCAACGGATTTTGATGCGGTTTTTTTAATAGATAGAGTGATTCAAAAAGAAGGTTTATTCATGCATAATATAGCCGTGCGAAGCCGGGGCGGGTCGCTAGTGTATTATATCTAAAAACCTCCCTCTTTAATCACTCTATCTAAGTATTAAAATAAACCGCATCAAAATCCGTTGCGTAGTTTTAAAGATACATACAAATACAAACATACAAAGGGACATAGGGACGGCGAAAAGTGACTTTATTTGATACTATGTAGTGAAGTGATAGTGATGATACTGAGGTATAAAGTCCCTATTATTTTGACTATCACACCTGCCTGATGAAAGGTGACGATGTGGCCGTGCTACATCTCAATGTAGCACGGTTTTTTTAAATAAATATGTAGGTAAGCGTAAAAGAAATTTAAGGAATATCCATAACTAGCGCCCCGCCCCGGCTTCGCACGGCTATATTATGCATGTATTATACATATAAACCTTCCTCTTGAATCACTCTATCTATTAAAAAAAACCGCATCGAAATCCGTTGCGTAGTTTTAAAGATCTAAGCATACAAAGGGATATAGGGACAGAGAAAGCGACTTTGTTTTATACTATGTAGTGATGATTAGGTATTAGATATGCTTAGATATTTGTCTGTGGTCTGGTTGTTTCTCTGTATTTTATTTAGTAGTATATCCGTTGTCTAACACCCATAACACAAGTCTAGTTACTTAGTTTGTGGCTAGATGGCGATGCGTCAAATGTCTTGCAATATTTATATTTTATTTAACCTATTGCGTTTTCCAGAAATCTTTAGAAGAAATATCGCGTCTAAATGACTATGAAGAAACTGGAGCCAAGCATGGTTTGACGAAATACTCTGATTTGTCTGAAGAAGAATTTTCCGTGATGATGCATAACCCAGCATACGAAGGCAGTGGAGGTTACAAATTCTCTAAGTCGTGCGACAAATCGCCATATCACATATTTCTAAATTCAAGAAGTTACTCTAATTATTTTCATGATATGTTTTATATGTATGATGATGACATTAAGGATGCATTTGATTGGTGAGTTTTAACAGAGTTTAATAAGGCCATTTTTTTAACTTTAAGAGATAGGAAGGAGAATGCGGAACAAAGTTACATGCCCGATTTTGACAAAAACTGAAACTGAATTATCATATTTTTGGAAAAGCCATTACAAGGAACCGAATTTGTTATTTTTGCATATAAAATATTGACTATATTTAAGTATTCATTAATGGGGCTAGAAGGCACTGTGTAAAGTATCCTACAATATTTATTTATTATTATAGAATCGAATAAAATGCAATCAAGGACAACCTCCATTTTGGATAGAATTATTATTATTTGACGACCGAGTTGGCACAATGGTCACCATGCCGGACTGCCAAACACATGGTTGCTGGTTCGATTCCCGCCTCAGACAAGTATTTATGCTTAGGTCTGGTTGTTTCTATGTATTATAAGTATATATTTATTATATATAAATATAAAATATTATATAAAAGTATATACTTAGGTAGTATATCCGTTGTCTAGCACCCATAACACAAGTCTAGTTCCTTAGCTTGGGGTTAGATGATGATGTGTGCAAAGTCCTACAATAATTATTTTATTATTTACTAGCGACCCGCCCCGGCTTCGAACGGCTATATTATGCATTTATTATACGTATAAACATTCCTCTTGAATCACTCTATCTATTAAAAAACCGCAACAAAATCCGTTGCGTAGTTTTAAAGATCTAAGCATACATAGTTACTACCACACCACACACGTACTAACACTACTAAACTACACTAATAAGAAATAAGAAAAAACTTACCTACATAATATTACATACCTTTTTAAGTATCTTCATATACCTCAAGTTACTTACCTTAAATACCAAAACATTTTTTTTCTTTTTAATTTTAGAATAATACCTTTTATAAGTTTCTAAGCAAACGTTTCCTTTTATAAGTTAGATGTCTTAGCTAAACATTTCTTTTTTTAATATGTTTAATAACCCTAATGTAATGAGTAAGGAAAAATAAAGCTATTTTTATTTTTTATTTATTTATTTAAGCATACATAGGGACAGACAGCGGAAAGTGACTTTGTTTTATACTATGTAATGATTTATTATTTGTTGTAGGCGTGAACGCCAGATAATCGGCAAAGTGTTAGATCAGAAGATGTGCCAGGCATGTTGGGCGTTTAGCATCGTCGGCCTCATGGAGTCAATGGAGGCTAAACAGAAGTTGCGACCATACACAGAGCGTAGCATACAGGTACCTTTCCTTCGAAGGCCACTGTTTATTTGAGAGTCTTTGAGTTACTAGCGTGTACAATCCACGGTCAAAAGTCTCTGCCCACCGTAACGTTTACGATCCTGTGCAGCACTATTAGAACATTATAACAACGTATATAACCTGTGGATCGAACCAACGTCGGTTGGTGTAGCGGGTGCCGGCTATACCACTCACACAACTAAAGACATAGCTAACATGTTGAAAATAATAATCACACTGAGTACTTTTAATTCAAGTATTAAGTTTGTGTGTAACGTCTATTGGAAGAAGGTCGTAACTCCAATACTTGTTGAAAGTATTATTGTAGCAAACTTCATTTACTTATGACTGATTTATACTGTTCGGATCTTTTAGGAAAGTTTGCTACATCTTTGACAGCTTCGTCACTTACAGGTTGCGTGACTTATCATGACCACAAGCGGAAATTGGTGGGGATGCTTTGTACACAGAATTATTACAGCCATATCGTCAAATCTTGCCCAGTTTATTATTTTTTATCATAGTTGCTTATAAAGTGGATCTTATTAAACAAAAACAAATGGAAAAAAACCCTAAACAATATTGTATGTCAGACGAGGCTGTATAGGTTAAAAGTCTTTTGCCTGCCATTTCAGGAGTTTATCAATTAAAATATTGATATATAAATATTGCCTATAAAACCCTCCCTTCACTCCTGTACCCCCGCCAAACGAACCTAAATATTGAGTCTTGCGCATACCCCTTCCACTTTCCACTAAAGTTCATCAATTGGCGCTCAAACTGTACAATCGGCTACATAATTGCAGACCCACCGTAGAGCTCCAAAAATAATATTTTCAACACAAGCCAGATTCTAGATACCTGCTTTATTTGAAGTTTAAAGTCTTATAACTCATCAATTTATCAAACAAAAATTATTGGAATGAAAACTTTCCAATACCCAATAGTAATTTTCGAACTCTACCGGGGGCTGCAATTATGCAGTCGACTGTACCATCGTGTGAGACGCAGTTGGGACAATGGTCACTTTGCTGGACTGCCAAACAAAGGGTTGCTGGTTCGATTCATGCCTCAGACAAGTATTAATGTTTAGATATTTGTCTGTGGTCTGGTATATTTACAAAAGAAAAGTATATAAGTAGTATATCCGTTGTCTAGCATCGATAGCACAAGTCTAGTTACTTAGCTTGGGGCTAGATGGCGACGTGTGGAATGTCCAGCAATAATTATTTATTACGGCACGGCCTTATTTATCATGAACTTTGTTCTAGGAATTGATTGATTGTTTGACCGTTTGTGACGGTTGCAAAGGGGGCAACGTCGAAGCAGCATTACGGTCCATCCGTAGGAGGCATCTGGCAGTAATAACAGAGAACGAGTATCCTTTGAAGTTGATAAAGAGTCCTTGTAAAAATTCTACCATAAAGCACTTCAAGTTCGACGGTCGGACGTTGAACTGGTTTCAAATTATAAAGTGAGTCTACTTTAATACATTTTTTGGTTAGCGAGGGCTATGGGTCTCGAAATGCATCGCGCATTTTTGGAAAATCATAGGACAACACGTTTTGTTAGATATCCCATTTCCGAGACGCTTTAGAGGTTCGGTGTGAAGACAACATTTGTTCACTGTAACGCCCTCTATCGATTGGCATGGGTCTCGAAATGAACCGCGCAAAAAAAATAGTGTGTGTGTCAGCTCCGATGCACGATTGGAGTTTACTTCAGACCGATTGTCTGAACAGACACAAAAATTTTGCGGAAAGGAATACAATTTTTTTTCGAGTTACTGAGGATTTTGACTTAACAAGGTTGGAGTTACCGAGAATCCACTGTAAAATGTATATATTTTTTTTATTTACTTAATTTTTTTTTAAATATTTTTTTTTTAATTTTTTTTTTAAAGAAAATATTTGAGAGACAGAGACAGACAGAGAAACATGCGCACGCCGCACGGCTTACAATAGCTTACTATAGCAAAAAGTGTCGTTACAACTTTTCGTGAGAATTTTTTCCGTCTAGCCCCCTTTCACAACGCGCGATAAGGAACTATCGTTTCAATTAAATATCTAATAAATACAAAGCACACATGTTCATATAAACAATACATACAATATGTCGGTTAAACACAAGACGTATACAAGCTAGTCACACACACATTGAAAAGTGAAAGGTGCTCAGAATAGGTTGCGCACCAAAAACGTAACGAGGTCATTCATCAGTAGATTTTACTGCCCACATTTTTCTCATACCGGGCGCCTTATATATGAAAATCGATTTTTAAGGAGGTAAACTCCAAAAAAATAAATAAAAATTTAAAAAACCGACTTCAAAAAAACCTGAAAAGAAAAACTAACAAAACCTGAAAAAAAAACCAAAAAGTGAAAAATAATCCATTTCGGGTCACTAAGACAGCAGATAACTTAAATATAAGTACTTACTTGGAAGTCTGACTGGGTTAGATTGAATGTTGAGAGGTATAAAGAAAACATGGTGTCACCCAGTTCGACTTCCAAGTAAGTACTTATGTTTAAGTTATCTGCTGTCTTAGTGACCCGAAATGGATTATTTTTCACTTTTTGGTTTTTTTTTTTCAGGTTTTGTTAGTTTTTCTTTTCAGGTTTTTTTGAAGTCGGTTTTTTAAATTTTTTTTTTTTTTATTTAACCATTTTTAGTGCCACTGTCACTGAAAATTCTACTCCATGAGGCGAAAGCGACTGTTTCTTCAAATTGCAACCTGTACCTAATCGTAACCCATTGAAGAGTTTGGTAATAAGGTGTTTTCGGATGCCCCATTCATCCTTTTTGTGTATGGGCCACTTCTATTAGTGGAAATGGAAACCTGAGCAATTTGTTGAATCTCGCTGTGCAGATCTGTTCATCACTCCGAAGATCCTCATCAGATCTTCATTTAGGATAGGGTTTTCTATCAAAATTCATTCAAACCCAGTCCGGCGAGGCAAAAGCGAATATTTTATTCAAATTGTAACCTGTAATCGTAACCGATTGAAGAGTTTTCTGATGAGAAGGTGGTTTCAGATATTCCATTTATCGGTAACTATTAGTTTATGGGCCAATTCTACTGGTGGAAATCGAAAAATGAGCAATTTGCTGCACTCTCGAGGTGCAATTCTGTTCATCACTTCGAAGATCCTCATCAGAACTTCATTTAAGATAGGGTTCTCTATCAACATTAATTCAAACCCAGTCCCGCGACTAAATTCGACTAAATTCGACTAAATTCTCAAATTGTAACCTGTAATCGTAACCGATTGAAGAGTTTTCTGATGAGAAGGTGGTTTCAGATATTCCATTTATCGGTAACTATTCGTTTATGGGCCAATTCTACTAATGGAAGTCGAAAAATGAGCAATTTGCTGCACTCTCGAGGTGCATTTCTGTTCATCACTTCGAAGATCCTCATCAGAACTTCATTTAAGATAGGGTTCTCTATTAACATTCATTCAAACCCAGTCCGGCGACTAAATTCGACTAAAATCTTCAAATTGTAACCTGTAATCGTAACTGATTGAAGAGTTTTCTGATGAGAAGGTGGTTTCAGATATTCCATTTATCGGTAACTATTCGTTTATGGGCCAAATCTACTGGTGGAAATCGAAAACTGAGCAATTTGCTGCACTCTCGAGGTGCAATTCTGTTTATCACTCCGAAGATTCTCATCAGATCCTCACCAAATTTTTATGGGACCACCCCTGAGGTATCACTTTTCGAACACAAAAAGAATCATCTCAATCGGTTGAGCCGTCTTCGAATGATCGCGTAACATACACACAAAAAAAAAACATACAGACGAATTGAGAACCTCCTCCTTTTTTGAAGTCGGTTAAAAAAAAGAACACTATGCAAAGCTCCCATATGCTAAATGTATGGACCTTTTAGTTCATTGATTGCATTTTTCAGAGGACGCAATGTTATTTTTTAGATATCAGATGGGGGTAATATCAGTTTATAGTTAAATCCAAGTTTGAGGGATTGTAGCTCTTGTCCCATGGCCGCCATCTTGGAAAAAGGGACTTAAACGGTTTTTATGGTTTATCTGACAAACTTTAGGTCTCACAAAAAATATTACTTAACATTTTTTGTTGCAAACAAGATTATCTACAACTTTTGTTGAGTAGTCGTAGAACAAAAATATAAAGTTATATCCAAAATTGCGTCCTCTGACAAATGCAACCCCAAATGTAACTTTTCAATGGACTATTTCGGATTAATAATTAGAAGTTATGATATATCAATTTTTTTTAATTTTTTTTTTACCATTCTATCCATTTATTTTCCATAACACAACACATATACATAAATAGATTACAATACATAAGTCATTAAACACCACAGGCACAAACAAATAAAAAAAAAAATAGTAAAAATAAATAAATGATAACAATAATAATCCAAAACATACAAAATTTAAAAACAAAAAACCCCGTCCAAGGCGTCTACCCTACCCCAAGTCCCCAGCAAGCTGGCAGCGTTCCCCCTCTGGATCGTTAAGCTAATACGTGTAATAAGCTAATAAGTAATTTGTTTATTGATTTCAGGAATATGCCCGAAATGGATATGATACGTTTAATATTCCACCACGGTCCTATAATAGCGGTTGTCAACGCTAAGCCCTGGCAACACTACACGAGCGGGGTTATAGGTCGTCATTGCCCGTAAGTTGTCACTTTTATGCTTTAAGGTCGCTGCATACGTGACGGTATTTTTCGGAACGTGATCCTATCCTAGTTGACCCGACGACCCAGGTGGCACAATGGTCACCATGCCGGACTGTCAAACACAGGGTTGCGGGTTCGATTCCCGCCTCAGACAAGTATTTATGCTTAGATATTTGTCTGTGGTCTGGATGTTTCTATATATTAAATTAATCATCCTATATTTTTATACCAATCGATAGTGTTGCTGATAGATATCAATTCCTGGAAACAAACATAGTATGGCAAAACAAAGGAAATGGCTGAATTTTGTAGTTTTCTGTAATTTTCATCTTTCTGTCTCTGGCCAAATTAACAATAAAGTGAGACAGAGGACAAGTGATATTATTCTAAATATTATAAAATAAGTTCTAAATGAAATTCTTTACATAACTTTGTAAAACAGTTCATATTTTTAGTGCAACAGTTTGTTACCTTATTTGGCCATACCTCCTCACTGCATTTTTTTCAGGGATGGTTGTATGAAAATTACAAAAGATAACTAATATGAGCTATTTCCTTTAATTTGCCAATTTGCCAAGATACTATGTTTGTTTCCAGGTATTAATCTCTATTAGCAACACTGTCGATTGGTACAAAAATATAGGATGATTATTATTTTGGAAAATGAACAGGTTCGATTCCCGGCTAGGGTAATGACTTTTTCAAAAATCTAATGATGCAGTTTTAGTTTTTGTCAAAATCGGGCACGCAACTCCTTTCAGCATTTTTCGCTATCTATCATAGTTTGGGATATAGCCCTGAAGGCCCACATAAAAAATCCTGTATAAGTAGTATATCCGTTGTATAGCACCCGTAACACAAGTGTAGTTACTTAGCTTGGGGCTAGATGGCGATGTGTGGAATGTCCTGCAATATTTATTTATTTATCCTACTAGGATTATAAATGTGAAAGTTTGTGTGTACGTATGTTTGTGACTCCTTCATGCAAAAACTACTGGACCGACTGCGATGAAACTCGGTATGTAGATAGCTGGAGCCCTGGATTAACACATAGGCCACTTTTTATCCCGATATTCCCACGGAACGTACGCGGGTGAAACCGCGGAACACTGCTAGTATTCTTATATGAAACGCTGTCAATAAATTGTCACGTTCCGTCCGGCACGATAAAGATCACTTTACGTTATGTTTAAGGTCCACGAACACTTTATGAACAATACACGTCACGTCTCCGTCCCGTCCGAGGTTTTATTCCGTTAGGTATGCAGCGACCTTTAGACTTTCTTAAATAAGTACTTGTATAGGACGGGAATAAGACCTGGGGGCCTACCGCGGTAAGTGCGTCGGCTTCAAACCAACGCGTCGGTTTACGCCGACCCGCGCCCCACACTGGGCGAAATTTTGAGCCTGTCTTTCATAGGAGTTTTGAAAAATTAAGTGGTTTTTGTCATGTGTTTTAAGTACGCAGGATTGTTGAGGACATCAAAACATTTAAAAATAAGTTATTCTGGTTTTGTTATTTCTAAAAAACACTACAAAATATGACTTGTTTTTTTTTTAAGTAATAACACCATAATTACTTATTTTTGAATGTTTTGATGTCCCCGACAATCCTGCATACTTAAAACACACGAAAACAGTACTTAATTATTCAAAATTTCTAAGAAAAGCAAGCTCAAATTTCTGCCCATTGTGAGACGCGGTTTGGGATATCGACGTCGGCTTGAAGCCGACGCATTACCGCGGTAGGGCCCCTGCAAGCTTCGACGAAGTGTTCCCTACCATTATATTCGGTTTTTAAGCTATTGCATAGCTTTTATCGCGGGCTTTGAGCGCAGCGACCGAATCAAGAAATTCAGTAACGAAAATAAAACCTAACACCCCCCCACTCCGCCTACCATGTAGCTATAGTAGCTAGGCCGAGCGTTCGCTTAACGTGTATGTATATGGTACGAAGCTCGTACGATGCAATAGCTTTACCGCGGCAGTCCCCGAGTGACACACGTTTTTCTTTTAGTAGTTGTTATAGCAGCAACAGAAATACTCACATCATCTGTGAACATTTCAACTGTCTAGCTATCACGGATCAAGAGTTCCCTACAGCTTGGTGACATACAGACAGTGAAATCGTAGTAATAGAGTCCCGTTTTTATCCTTTGGGTACAAAACCTGTATTTTTTGCATCGCAGGTGGGTGTTCAATATTTTATATTATATCGTCTATTAAATCGATGAACACCACACTGCACTCACATAAAAGTATCACGTTACCGCTCACGTTCCGTTATTGACAAGGTAATTCACAGACAACCACTTGTCAAGTTTTAAGTCCCAAGTCTCAAGTCTTCAGTCTTCAGTCTCAATTATTTCATCAATGTTCTCTTAAGACGTTATCACGTAAAATTATCATCGGTAGACTTTACAGACAACCATTTTGTTTTTCAGTCGCTTTACAAATGCCAACGAAAGCATCGCCCATGTCGTTCAAATAATCGGGTATGATCGTAAAGCTGAAGTGCCATACTTCACTATAAAGAATTCTTGGGGTGAAGACTTCGGTGAGAATGGATATGTGAAACTCGCTATACATGGGAACGTTTGCGGTGTATCCGATGAGATCGCTTATTTAAATGTTATTTAAATATTACTTACTATTATTTGAAACTAGCGACCCGCTCCGGCTTCGCACGGCTATATTGTGCATGTATTATACATAAAAACCTTCCTCTTGAACCACTCTATCAATTAAAAAAACCGCATCAAAATCCGTTGTGTAGTTTTAAAGATTTAAGCATACATATGGATATAGGGACAGAGAAAGCGACTTCACTATCGTCTACGGAAAATTCGTCTAAAACAATTCGTCTAAAACAATTCGACTAAAACAATTCGTCTAAAAAACAATTCGACTAATAACAATTCGTCTAAAACAATTCGTCTAAAACAATTCATCTACTCACTATCACTACATAGTATTAAATAAAGTCACTTTTCGCCGTCGCTATGTCCCTATTTCCCTTTGTATGCTTAGATCTTTAAAACTATGCAACGGATTTTGATGCGGTTTTTTTTAATAGATAGTGATTCAAGAGGAAGGTTTATATGTAGGTATAATACATGCATAATATAGCCGTGCGAAGCCGGAGCGGGTCGCGAGTTGTTTTATACTATGTAGTGATAAGTAAAATTATAATAAGGTACGGTCGGCTGCATAATTGCAGACCGACCGTAGAGCTCCAAAACGGCTGTTATAGGAATATTTTCAACAGAAACAAGATTCTAGGCACCTGCTTTAATTGAAGTTTAAAGCCTTCTAACTCATCAATTTATCAAACTAAAATAATTAGAATGAAAACATGCCAATAATAGTTGAACTCGAACTCTGCCGGGGGCTGCAATTATGCAGCCGACTGTACCTGCGGGTTATAAGGGCTGCCAGCTACCACCTTAAGGCTGTGCTTAAGGCTCTAACGAATGTGTTTTGTTTTTCTCAAGAGTGCGGACATGGAATTGTAGGTGAAATTTTTACCGATATTTTGGGGTTATTTTGAGGTGAAAATTCTTTGTCGTTTCAAAGCTAGACTAGTTTTAATTCTTAATTTAAGGATAGCTTCAAAACTATAGGAAATGTTTGGCTCAAAATCATACCAAAATGTCGGTATAAAATTTCACCTACAATTCCATCTCAGCACTTTTGAGATAAACAAAACACATTCGTAACAATTAACAATTTTCACAAACGAAGGCGAGCAGTGCCAGTAGTAACTATTTAGTAGACTGTGTACCAAGGTCGTTGGCGTATGGACCCCCTTAATTGAAAACTAAATGTTTGGAAAACTACTCGATAAATATTTGCTTTATTGTCAATCTGAAAAACAATTTATTTGTTTATTTTCTTGTTATTTTGTTACTAATATTAAGGTTTAAAAAAAAATTTAGAGGCCCTTATTACTCGCCGATTGTGGTAGGTACTTAAAAAAGTTATAAATAACAAGCAGACAGACATGAAATTTAAAAACTATAGTAAGTACTTATATAATATTTTTATATTTTACTTTTTTTAAGTCCCTTACTCTATTTTTTTTTATTTGCTTTTTATCATAAGTACCTATAGATAAAATAGTTAATATACGGTTCCAACAGATTAATCATTTCGATAATATTTAAAACATAGGTGCTTAAAATTAGATCTATACATATAAAATGCTTTGTCCTGAATGACTGACTGACGGATCAACGCACAGCCTAAACCGCTGATCGTAGAGACCTGAAACTTGGAGGGTGTGTTCTTTGTATGACATAGGCATCCGATAAGAAAGGGTTTTCCGAAATTCTACCCCTTAGGGGGTGAAAAAGTGGGGCAAAGTTTGTATGGAACAACGTGATTACTTGGTGTATTTTCGATTTCTACGCGGACGAAGTCGCGGGCAAAAGCTAGTCACTAAATAAATAAACATAACCAGCAGCGCTCCGCGGTTTCACCCGCGTAACTCCCGATCCCGTGCGAATATCGGGACAAAAAGTAGCCTATTACACTCCTAATGAATCAATGTATCCTCATACCAAGTGTCATCAAAATCAGTCCAATAGTTTCGAAGCATATTCGTTACAAAAAATATTTAAAAAAATCTTAATTATATTAGTGTAGAATAATAAAGGTACATAAGTACATATATAATAGGTATCTTAATCTATTATTAAAAAGTTGTCAAATTCAAACGTCTGCAATGCCCGGTGGTAGGGGGTCGCTTGCGCATGCGCACGTTTGGATCCAGGCGAAGCTCACTTTGCGTCGAGCGCTCGCCCGAGAAGGTTGTAATGCTTTTGATTATAATTTATCTTTATAGACCAGGGTCGATAATTTTTGAAACCAAATAAAATCACAGTAGGATGAAACCCATTAGAAAAGGAGGGGAATATGATAAAAATGAAAGGAAAAAAAATTACGGTCGATCCGAGTTCGGGAAGTGGGAGGGGGGTTTTTAAGGGTAAAATATGGTTTATCTTGATTTTTCGGCAAAACTACAAGTCCTATGGAAAAAAGTTGAATGGCAAAGTTGTAGGTAATAAAAAGATCTACAACTTTTGTTTTAACATTTTCTTCACATAACCTCAAAATTTAGGTGAAAAATTCAAATAACCCATCTTTTGGTTTTTTATTTTTATCTTTTTCAAAAATGTTTTTTTTTCTACGAAATTTGGTGAAAACTTACCTAATTATGTCCCAAATACACTGTAATTTATTTGATTAAAAATATTTATTTTTTCGCCTTCGGGAAGTGGGAGGGGGGGTTAAAAACCCCCCCTCCCACTTCCCGAACTCGGATCGACCGTAATTTATTTTTCCTTTCATTTTTATCATATTCTATGCATCCTTTTCTAATGGGTTTCATCCTACTTTGATTTTTTTTTCATTTTTTTATCATTTTGGAAGGCTTCGGCCCTGTGCTATTATACTTTTAAAATTAAAATTATTTGCATATAAAAAAATAAAATATTCCTTGATTAATTTAACGTTTTATTTAAAGGTTTCTATTCTAAATAAAGAAGAGGGGTAATGACTGACCAAAAATCTGATGATGCAGTTTTTGTCGAAATCGGGCACGCAACTCCTTTCAGCATTTCTCGCTATCTCTTATAGTTTAGGATATAGGTAGCCCTGAAGGCCCATGTAATGTAAAAAAACACATCCTGTATCAAGAACACGAGACATTTATTGCAAAGTTATGTACACAAGGATCATAAAATAGGCTTAATTATTTAACAATAACTTACCCATTACAGGCATGCAATATGATAAATTTAGGTATATACTAAACTAGCGACCCGCCCCGGCTTCGCACGGCTATAATATGTATGTATTATACATATAAACCTCCCTCTTGAATCACTCTAGGTATCTATTTAAAAAAACCGCATCAAAATCCGTTGCGTAGTTTTAAAGATTTAAGCATACATAGGGATATAGGGACAGAGAAAGCGACTTTGTTATAAACTATGTACCTTGTGAAGAATATTTTCATAATAATTATAGGTAGGTGAGTTGGGTAAACGGGGTGTATGTTAAAATGTATAAACTCAAAATACATAACGTTATAATTCATAAAGTTAAAATACCGAAAATCAAAATACATAATGATCAAAATACATAAAATCGAAATAAATTAAGTTTGTTTCAAATAATATACGAAATACATAATGACAAAACGTATAAATTTAAAATACATTAATTTAAATAACATATATCTAAAACAAATAAAGATTTAAATGAATAATTGACTTTACTTATAAAAACCCTACGCACGAAGCAAACTATTATAGCAAAAAGTTTAAAATATCGATAGTCATAATACCCATGTTCAAAATGTTAACATTTATTACACATAATATGTTCAATATATCTACGTAAAAATGCCCATAATATATAAAATACACGTTGCCCTAATCAAGTAAAATAGGTAGAATTCGGCACTCGCCGGTCGCTGCCGCGGCACATGAGTAGGTAACTAGTAAGTATATATAGTAACTAGATTTTCGGTATTTTAACTTTATGAATTATAACGTTATGTATTTTGAGTTTATACATTTTAACATACACCCAACTGTGGTTGTTACGGTCAGTGTTTATAGATACCTACTGCCATGCTATCTAATCTCAATGGGAACCTTGCAGTTCGTTTTAGGTACCTACTTGGGAACTTCAACTGATAATATTGTTTTGTTTGAAGGGTTCATTGACATTAAGGGGCTGTATTTGTACTTGTAAACAGGCTGTTTTTCCGCTACTAGATCTCTTTATGAATGGAAAAGGCTTACCCAGCACCCTATACTACCCTTAGCTTAATAGACAGTGTCTAGACAAAATAAACCAATACTTCTAGAGTCAACTAAGCTGCGGGTTTCATCACGATGTTTTTCCTTCACCGTAAGATTGCGGCAGATCATTTTTTTTGGTTTGCCCGGCCTTACTTGCATATTTATTCTTAAAAGAACGGGTGCGTGTACTTATGTACGCGCGTAAGAAGTTATACGTCCATCTGTCTGTCTGTCCGTCCGTCCGTCCGATATTTATTTTGCGGGCAGCTTCAATCTGTTATTTTTGTGTTACGCAGCTTCAATCTGTTACTTTTGTGTTACATTGATGCGCGCGCATCTTAAAATTTTACTCTCATAATTTTTTCATAACGCGCCTAAAGGTGGTCGCAGATCGCAGAGCCGAACGAATCGAATTTTTGCCGTCCACGGGAAAAGTTCTTACCTTATAAGTAAGTTTACCGAAGTATTGGTTTGGTTGTGTGTACCTATAATATGTCGTGTGTTGGTTTGAATTAATTATATTCTATTCTATTCTTATTGTAATAGAGATAAGGTATACGTAGCGCAGCGAATGGTGACCTCTGATGGAAAGTAGAAGGGGTATGCGCAGAACTCAATTTTCATATAAATATCGAGTTCTGCGCATACCCCTTCCACTTACCGCAGAGGTCACCATTCGCTGCGCTACGTATACCTACATTTATATTTCCGATGACGTCATTAGAGTCGACCGCATCGTCAGAGGCGGCCGACTCTGAAATATAGATGTACGTTATCTCTATTAATTTAAGGTACCTTTTCCCGTGGACGGCAAAAATTCGATTCGTCCGGCTCTGATCAATCTGCGTCCACCTTTAAGATGCAAGTAGGTATAACTTCCAATAGGTACGTACTTAGTTCAACCAATAGACGGAAAATTTAAAGTCCTGACTGATTTAGGTAGATACCTATATCAAAGCACAGCTCAATCCAATGGACGGATCGGGTTATTTGACATACAGAAAGAAAGAAAGAAAACATGTATTTGGACAAGCACACGACACAAGGCAATCAGAAAAGTCGTAACAAACTCAGCACTAACATAAAACAAAAGTTTAAAATAAATACCTACTTAGGTGAGAGAATACAAAAGAAATAAATAAAAATAAACACGGGACGCCTGGCAGATGTGAAACATCGACATTATTTTGTAAAAGTAATACTTATGCAGAAAAGAACAGATTGTGATAGAATCGCACAGTCGATTACGGTGTGCACACTGTACACACTACTGCATATAGACTGTATATATATACCATCATATAGCGTGGCGACGCGTGCGTGCCACGGCATGCGTCGCCACGCCATAAATCGGTTTTACGTGCGGCTATAGATGTTTCACATCAAAAATTTACATAATAGTTTAGCTTCGTTTTAATGAGCTCTAACGATCTGCATCGAAAAACAGCCCTATGTTCATCATTTGCAGTTTCGACCCACTGTGCGTCGCCACGGCAGAAATCGGTTTTACGTGCGGCTATAGATGTTTCACATCAAAAATAAAAATAAGATTTAAAGAGCCGTGTGCCTCCAAAGAGGTTCTGCCTCAGCAATGATAGCTGCACCAACATTATGCTGACACAGCCGCTGGTCTTCCGGCATGACCCTATAAGGATGACGCTTAGCAAATGTCACAAAAAATTGTTCTATTAATAACGTAGGCTGCTAGAAAAGAATTTGGAAAAATTCAGACCCTACGCGGACGAATACGCGGGCAAAATCTAGTTGTTTAGTAAAGTACAAAATCTACAAACAAACCAAGTAAGTATTTTTTATTAGCTACCTAAACCAATATTATGATATCAGTTATCAGTCGCTTCATACCTAACTTCAGCCCGTTTATTTATAAACAAAACTCGCTGATAACTTCAAGGCATTCCAATACCGGCATCGAGCAAGAGAAGACGTCACTGTGAGTACAATAAAGATAAATACTGTTTTTATCATTATTTAACTTTTAAAAATGATATAGCTTGATCGTAGCCTATATTCTTTGCATATTAATCAAGCATAGCAAATCTTTAAAGTAAAACAGAGGTTATTCGAGTACGTTAAGTAATTCATATCAATTGTTCTGAAGTGTTTGATTGTTGTCTTTTGTTTATGGTTTAAACGGTAGGTATTTCCATTCTATGAAACGTTAAAAATTGTAATTTCAAGCATAAAATATTAAAATTTGCATGTAGGTATTTTCTTAGCTTAAGTAAATAGGTAAGCTTAAGTAGCTAGTACCTACTTACACAGAATAAAAGGTGTCTTGAAGCAAGAAACAATCTTCTCCATAAAGACTACTAGAGAATAATTTCTCGGTTTTAGCACAGAATAAATAATAGTAAGTACCTACCTACCTACTAACAGGTAAAAAAAAATAGCGTTCTTAATTTAAAAGTAATTTTTTTATAATTAAAAATAACTGCTTATTTTTTTTTTTCAAGAATTTTTTTTTAAATTCTCTATCGTCTACAGAAAGAGGATTATTTCCCACTTCAAGAAACCATTTTTTCAGTTATTAAGTATCATAAAATACATTCAAAAAGTTTCAATTTTGTTTTCAGTTTCTGTAAACATGGTGAATCTTAAAGTCGAAGATTTCGGTACGTTTAAAGGAGAAACAGTCAAGAAATACACATGGAAGACGGATAGTGGATTCTCTCTAAGTGCCATATCGTATGGCGCCATCATTCAGGCTATCAAGGTATTTAAAGCAAACTCAATTCTTGTTTTATACTGCTTTTCCTAGAATCTATTTAAAGAAATCTGATGGAATTTTCAAAATTTGGCAACACCATTTTTTTTGCTAATTAGTGTTGCCACATCTTGAAAATTCGCCAAACTTTGAGTAAATTAGGATAACTTCCCCGGGTTAGTACTGGGGAGACCCATCCCCGAGAGACCAGTCCCCGAGGCTCCCAAATCTCGTGACAAATGACGATCAAGAATTTTGAAAAAAAGTACCTACCATCACCAAATGTTTAATTTATTATTCTTTGAAGCCTTTTGTTTTCCCAAACTTATCAACTTTTTTTAGTTTAATTCCAATTATTATTTTGGGTAACATCCGGGGGTAGGAAAAATTTGATAACATAATGCATTAAAATTCAATTATTATTATTTTTTAGTTCCGGTGCAATAAGTACATTGCCTAATTTTCTAGTTTGTTGGGTTGGGGAAAATATGAAACGGGGGTAATGTATGACGATTTGGCTGTAGTAATTCTGTCCGCGATAGTACTAGCGCAAACCATCCCCACCAATTTCCGCCGGGGGCCAGGATTCGCTGTTCGACCTATACATGGGTTCAGTAGCAACTGGACAGATTCGCAACTGGACTGAGTACAAGGGGCCCTCTAACCTAACTTTGAAAAGAGAGAAAAAATAAAACAATATTTTTTTCGCCGTAATGCCCTCACGTATGGGTCTCAAAAACACCGCGCATTTTGGAAAAATCATAAGACAATATGTTTTGTTAAATATTCCGTTTCCGAGACGCTTGAATATTTCGCAGTGAAGGCATTATTTGTTAAGGTTTAAGATTCTTTATTTCTCATAAGATTACATAAATCGCTTACTGAGAAATATGTTTGGTTAAGTAATTATTTACAAATTTGTATGAGTGAGCGTATAGGTAGGTACACATGCAAAACATCGATATTGAATAAACAATTACATCAATCACATTGGTTCTATGGTTATAGGTAGGTATTAGGTACTTACCTATTTCATTTTAATTTTAATACATTTTGATAGACCTAGTTATTTACAATTCCATATAAATAAATTATCAAGGAAGGATTATAAATTATCATAACTCATTAATGAACCGTAGTGGGTATATTTAAAAAACTATCTACTAGTAAAAGTCGAACCACAACTCATCACCGGTCGGACCGATCATAGCCGAAGTTCAACGAGCGACATCAAAACATTGCAGAACGGGACCAGTTTCACCGCGGTAATTTGTTTCCTTCGCTTAACAACCAGTTAATTCGAAGACTATTTGATTATTTATATTTTTGTGTTTATTCTATTGTTTTTTTATTATTATCATTATTATTTTTTATTTATATATGTATTATATTTTTTTTATATAGCATTATTATTAACTTTTCAATTTCATAGTTTAAGCATGCACAGTAAATAAATTAACAAATATACAATTAATTAAGTAAAAAATATTATAAAATAAGTCGGAGAGTGCAACCTACATGAAAAGACTAGCGTTATATATTTATTTACTAATATATTTTATCAAGAATATATCGTTTTAGAATTTTCTTGAACACTATCATTGATTTAACCTCTTTAATGTCTTTTGGAAGTTTGTTGTATAAGAGCGCTCCACCGAATAAAATGCTAGTTCTACCGTAGGAAGTCCGTGGACCTCGCAGGATTATATTATTCGCTTGTCTTGTTATTCTTTTTTGTATTTGGGATTTCTTCGTGAACGTGATTTTGCAGTGAAGATCTTTTGTTAAGAGTTTTCTGACAAGTATACATGTATTGTAGGTATGATTTTGTTTCAGGTTAAATAGTTTTGTGTCTTTATACAGTTTATTTGTGCTCGTTAAGAAATTATAACAGAACAAAACTTTTATTATTTTATTCTGTGCTCTTTGTAGTGATTCTAGGTTTGTTTTTGGGGCCGAGCCCCAGATTTCTGATAGGTAGTCTAAATGTGGTTTTACAAGGGAGTTATATATTGTATAGCGTATCCTGACGGGTAGGCAGCGGACTATGTTTTTTTATTTAACTTAACTCGTATTTTTTCTAGGTGATGTTTCCAAGTTAGTTTCTCATCCAAAGTTAGGCCAAGGTATTTTTCTTTCTCTGATTTCTCGATTGAGACATTATTAATTTTCAGGGGCGAGTATTCTTTTATTTTTTTATTGATTGCAGAGAAAATCATATATTTGGTTTTAGACTCATTGATTGTTAACAGATTACTAAGAAACCAGTTTTGTAATATATCTAAATCGCTCTGAGCATCTCGAACCATGACTTCAATATGTTTGCCAAAATAAAATAAACAGGTATCATCTGCATATAAAGTAATATGTCCCTTTAGGTCCAGGTTATGCATGTCATTAATATAGACTAGAAAAAGGATTGGTCCTAAGATTGAGCCCTGGGGGACCCCATAGGTTACTAATTTACTACTACTCTTGTGCTCACCTATTTTAACTATCTGATATCGATTTGCTAAATACGATTCGAGTACACCTAATGCTGTTCCTGTTAATCCTACAAGTCTCCTTAGTTTATCAATCAGCAGTTCATGACTCACGGTATCAAAAGCTTTCTTCAAGTCAATAAAGATACCTAGGGCAATCTCTTTTTTGTCAATACTAACTTTGATATCTGTAACTAAATCCAAAGTAGCTGTAAGTGTGTTAGATTTAGATATAAACCCATATTGACCTTGATATAAGAATTTTGTGGAGTTTAGATGATGAACGAGTCTACTATATAAAACCTTTTCGAAAATTTTCGATATTACTGGTAGTACAGATATTGGTCGATAGTTGCTAGGATCTAGCTTATCACCAGATTTATAGATAGGAGTTACTTTTGCTACTTTCAGAGAGTCTGGAAAAATACCTGTTTCTAGACATTTGTTTATACATTTACTTAGAGAATTTGCGATGGTATTATTGAGTCTTTGTATTAGTTTGGTACCTATACCGTCTATACCTGCACTTGTATTAGATTTAAGAGTTTTTATAATTTTAGATATTTCGTCAGTTGTCGTTAATGAAAAATCAGTTAATATATTGTTTGTATCTTTGGAAAGTCTAACACAATTCGTATGATATTCAGCCGGAATTTTGTTAGCAAGTTGGGACCCAATACTAGAAAAGAAGTTATTGAAGCATTCGCAAATGCTTAATTCATCGGTAATGAGTGATGATTCGACTCTGAGTTTAGATGGCAGACATTTATCTTTTGTTTTGTTGCAGGAAAGTTCGTTTATAAAGGTCCACATCTTTTTTGGTTTGCCCTTGAAATCATTGAAAGCTTTATGGTAGTAACTATTTTTTGCGGACTGTATAGCGTTAAAGGTTTCTTTTCGCTTTTTCTTATATTCTTCTATGTTTTCCTCATTATCAGGTTCGTTGATGGTTTTCATCCATGTAGCGTTTCTTTTGTTGATAGAAATGATAATGTCTTTATTAATCCAATTTTTTTTAGGCTTGTTCAACGTTTTGACCTTTGTCTGTCTGTTTCTTGCTATAGCATTCTTCAAAATTTCTTCAAACTTATTGTACTCAATTTCCATATCGTTGATGCTTGATGAAGCAATGGAACTGTAAAGGGTATCATAATTCACCGTATCATATTCAACTTTTTGGTTTGAAATTGGAGGAACTTTTTGTACCTCAAGATATATAGGTTTATGATCAGACATTGAGTTTTGGAGGAGAGCTAGGTGAAATGGATGATCTTTTAAGTTAGTAACTACATGATCTAATATTGTTGCGGTATTTGATGTCTCTCTAGTGCAGTAGCTCTTATTTATTTTGTTCAAAATTTTGTATCCATTTTCACGAAGTGTGTTTTTATATTGTTTTATATCGCTGTTTCTCTTCAAGAGATCAAAATTGAAGTCACCCAGTATTATTGCTCGTTTTCGTCGTTCAATCTGTTCCGAGAAGGTTTCTAAGAAATTCTTAGTATTTGTTCGTCCTGGTTTGTAGACTGCACCAACATCTAAACAAAACTTCTCAACGTGTATCCATAGGTAGTGGTTATCGTCTTTGCATTTTTCGTCCAATAGATAATGTTTAAGATCGTTGTGGATGTATATGGATACTCCTCCTCCTCCAATGTCTGTTCGATAGTTATGGTAGCTGGTGTAATTTGGCATATTGAACTTATTTGCATCGGATTCTGATTTTATCCATGTCTCACTTAGTGCTACAATATGAATTTTATTTAGAGCATGTAGTAGACATTTCAGTTCGTCAAATCTTCCTTTTGAAGCTATACTTCGGATGTTAATGTAGAGAAAGCTTAAGGATTTCTTATCTTTCAGTATTTCATCAACGTTTGTAGCAACTTGATATGATATTACAGCTTTCGTTTCGTGTTCGTAGTTACTGTTTTTCTTCTTAATGTTTATTAGTTTTTTGACTGTTGTTTCACTATTTTTGGCACTCCTTTTATATATTTAATAAAAATATTCTCTTCTCCTTTTTCTTTACGAGAGTTAAATTCTTCTTTGATTAGGTTTAGATATTTTTGTTGCTGTGGTGTGTTATCGGAGAACATTTTTACGTTATCTATTTTTAGTTTTGAGGTTCTGTTCCGAAGAGCATTTTTTACAGTTTCTGGGGATGAAAATATTGCTTTGTGTATCATATCTGGCCTAGGTGGCTTCGAGTTGCTAATACATATGGGAAAATAACGATATACGATTTTGGTCGGTTCAGTTGTGAAGCAAGAACAAGCTAGATATACGAGGGAACTCACCAGCTAGTCCTTTACTCCCGATGTCCGGCTTCCTTGTCGAGGGTGTGGTCCACAAACTACCCCGCGCGCGGTTTGATACGGCACTTAGACAATAGTACTCGACAGCCGATAATTCAGCTGGAGATGGACGCAGTGGCACAATAATTACACGATAATGAATAGTCCTTGGTTTTCTGCCAGATATTCCCGGAGCTATCTCCCACGGGAATCCACGATCGCAATTAGGTTCGTACACCTCGTGCCAACCAAAGCTTAGTGGCGACTAGCTGTCAAAGCATTCACTTGAACGGACCAATAGTAGGACGTTTACGATTGAGATTAGAACGAATGAATGACAGCGCGGTTAAAATTCGAAATTTGAATATTAAAGTTACGTTATGGACGAAACATCCCGCCCACCAAAATACCTATGGTATTTTCTGGTAAGAATAAAAGAATTAACTACGAATGAATCAATATTAACCTATCGATAGAGCTAAGTAGAGTAAAGTTAATATTACTACCTAAACTAAAATTAGAATAAGAAAAGATTTAAGCTAGTCCTCAATTGGTAGAGGGCATAACTTAACCAAAGGTCGTTGAATACGGTTGTTGGTTTTAGTTTGAACTATTGCAATCCGAGCTACACCATCTGCACCAGATATAAGCTCCACTACTCGGCCTACAGGCCAATGTAAAGGCGCGCGCATATCATCTTTGATAATGACCATGGAACCTATCAATAACGGTTTAGAATGCTTTGTCCATTTGGCTCGCTGGGTAAGTGTGTTTAAGTATTCCGATTTCCATCGAGACCAAAAGTGTTGATGAAAGGCTTGTAACAATTGCCACCGATGAAGCCGATTAATTTTGACTTGAGAGAGATCCTCATCGGGAACAGAAGTTAAAGGTTCCAAGGTTAAAAAATGACCTGGTGTCAATACTGAAAAGTCGTTGGGATCCGAACTAATAGGAGAAAGTGGTCTTGAATTCAAAGTGGCCTCGATTTGAATAAATAGAGTAGTAAGCTCCTCGAAAGTCAAGACCTGATCACCAACTACGCGGTATAGAAGTGATTTCGCTGCCTTTATCTGACTCTCGGTGTGTGTGTGTGAGTTGAATCAGCAACATTACGTAGAAAGTATCTACCAGTTTATACGGAAATATTAGCAAAATAATTGTTTTCAAGTGCTGAAATGGTGTGAAAAGAGACGACCAAAGAATACTCACTGGATTAAGGTATTGTGTATTCCTAAGAACATGGCACGACGAAAAATATAGCCAAAAAATGAAATCACTGGCCGTTTCAAAACTAGAAATTGCACACACACATTGAAATTATCAATTTGAACGGACCAATAATGTGCACGACCCCTATAATTATCAAAATACCTCATTGTTAAAATAAAAGTAAATAAACAAAACTTATTTGGGGATGTTACGAGGATTGACTGACAACTAACGACAATAAACTTGACAGTGACGTTTTTTCAAAGTGAACGATTGATGGGAGTGACGGCTCAATTTGGTGTTGCCAACGTAGAAATTTGAATGGTACCAAAAATTGTAATTTTTTTGCAACTTTTTGTAACTTTTGGATGCAAGAAGGGCTCATCACTGCAATATTACAATTTAAAATCGACTGTAAAAATTACCTTGGAAAATTAATGTTAAATCATGGATGAATATGATAACGTTACACTACGCAGAAAATTGCAACGAACGACGTCTTTGGAGGATATGAATGTCAGTCATCTTTCATTGAACTCAGCTATATCATCGAAAAGCTTGGATTTGACAACTGCAGCTTATTTGGAAGAAATGAAAGAAGAGATAAAACTGGTAAAATTGAACTTAGAAAGTACACAAAACGAACTTGAAAATGTAATTTTAGAAAATAATACCTTGAAGAAACAAGTTACTAGTTTAAATCAGGAAATCGGTGTTTTGAAACAACTGTGTACTAGCCCAAAATCAAGTATCAATATGTATAATATAAACTCAAGTAGTAGAAAACAATTGCGACGCCGAATAAGTAACAGTTTTAAGAACTCCCCGTTAAACGATGACGCGACAACACAAGAAGGAAGACCAATGATAGACAAGAACAATGGCGAACATGGGACAATACTGGATGAAAAAAATAGCGAACATATACAAATAATGGACGAAAACGATAGCGAACATAAAGATGAAGAAATAAATACGGATAATAAAGTTACCATAATCGAGAAAGAGGACACTCAATGCGTTGATGATAATTACGCTCCGAGCTCTTCAAACAATGACCTGAATACAGTAAACAAAGAAGAAGAAGTAAAAGAAAGAAGAGAAACACAACGCATATTACCCAAGAAGGACAGGAAGGCGATTATACTTGGTGGACAACAATGCAGAGGACTATTTACTAGATTAATTAAGTCAAGAAACCATAATCCTTATAACCAATATCAATTTATGTCTTTTGTTAAACCGAATGCTTCAACTGAAGAGATTTTAAAAACTTTTCAATTGTTTGATATCACAAAGGATGATAAACTAATTGTATGTGTAGGGGAACATGACCGCAGCCCTCTAAATATTACTTTGGAATTGTCTAACTTGCTAAAGAAAGTAAAATGCCCAGTTATGGTAATTAATGTAAATAAAAACATATACTTAAATGAAATCAAACTGAATAATATGCTCAAACATACATGTAAGCAATACGGCATTAAATGTACATTCATTGAAAACTTTGACAATATGTTTGACCTATGTAATAGACTAAACTTTACCATTGACCAAATAGATTATAACGAAACATACCTAAACTTTGGACAAAAGGAACATCATAAATATAAGAAACGGTTACATTACCCAAATCAAAACAAAACAGAATTCAAAACATATTCAGACCAATACACTCAGACAGTTGACATTAACGAACCTATTACCTTACACGATGTTGAGACTCAGGTGAATGATGATGACATGTTTTTTCTTGTCAAATCCCCTTAATCGTTTTGGGATTATACACCAAAACATAAGATCGGCTCTGACAAAACAGGAGATACTGTATAGCTCGATTCAAGAATTGCTCGATAATGGTAGTTCTGTAGAGGCTATATGTCTCACAGAAACCTATATTACTCAAGGTAACGAAAAAAACCTAATAATAAAAGGTTACAGTGTAGCTACTTCGTTCTGTAGGAAAAAGGTTAAGAGGGATGCAGGTGGATCATTAATTTTAGTTAAAAATGGAATTGATTACAAGGTTTTTAATGACATACCAATGAATGAAAAAAATATTTTTGAATGTTGTGGCATTGATGTCCCAAAATATAATTTACTTTTGCTGTGTGTTTACAGGGTTCCTATGTCTAAATACACAAAACCATTTTTAAATAAATTAGAAGCATTATTAACGACAGTATGTCGCAATACCAGAAAAAAAATAATATTGTGCGGTGATTTTAATATAAACTTACTTAAGGATACGGGGGACAAACAAGCATTGCTAAACCTACTAAGAGCATTTAATCTTAAACCGGTAATAACCCAACCCACTAGAACAACTGACACAACAAAAACCTGTATAGACTTAATAATTACTAACATTGACAAAGGACGAGCACGCATACATGATCTGGGACTATCTGATCATACGGCCCAATCATATGAATTTGTATCCAAACAATTAAAAAAAGTACCTTTGAAATGGTGGTATGAATATCGGAGAGAATATAATGATGAGAACTGTGATAAATTCCTTAAGTATCTCTCTTGCTTGTCTTTTAATGAGGTATGGGAAGAAAATGACGCTAATAAAGCATTTCAGAACTTTTTTGAGTTATTTTCCTTATTTTACAAACTATGCTTCCCTCGAATGAGGATAAAAATAGTAACTAATATTAATAATAAATCTAAATGGCTCACGAAAGGAATAAGAAATAGCTGTAAAAATAAACGTCATCTTTATAATAAATATAAATATAGCAACAAAACCAACCCAACTCACAAAAACAAATATTTGAATTATTCGCTTATTCTTAAAAAATGTATAGCGTATTCACAAAAACATATAAATTCAAATTTCATTTCCCGTGCTAAAAATAAGTGTAGAGCTGCGTGGCAAATTATTAAAAAATATGCGATTAATAACCCGATTCGTAATTCTGTCGAGAAAATTACTCTTGACAACAATTACATTGAAAATCCTGTAGAAATAGCAAATAATTTTAATGACTTCTTTATAAATATGACAAATAGGCAAACTGACGCAGTAAATAATAATTTTAATATGGAGGCTAACCTAAATAGCATGTTTCTTGCACCAACAACTGTTGACGAAATAATTAAAATCATTAAAAATCTAAATAATTCAAATTCGGTAGGGTATGACGAAATCAGAACAGACATTTTAAAAAAATGCTGCCTCATCATAGCCCCAATTTTAACGCATATAATAAACCTTACTTTGGAACAGGGAGTATTTCCAGAAGGGTTAAAAAAATCTATAGTGAAACCACTGCATAAAAAAGGTGACCGTACAAAGATGGACAACTATAGACCGGTGACTCTTATTCCTATATTTTCTAAAATAGTCGAAAAGGTGATGCACACTAGATTAAATAATTTTGCTGAAAAAAATAATATCTTTAAAGACGAACAAAATGGTTTTAGAAAAAATAAAAGTACTACTCTTGCCGCTTACCAGTTGGTTAAATACATTACGGAATGTATTGATGAGAAGGTTCCGGTTACTGTGCTATTTATGGATATGAGTAAAGCCTTTGACTTTGTTTGCCATAAGACACTGCTCAGGAAATTATATAGTTACGGAATAAGAGGTCCCACCTATAAGTGGATAAAATCCTATTTAATTAAAAGAACTCAATGCGTACAAATAACAAAATACGATGAAAACGCAAAAACCGTAGAACATTATCAATCGGAGTTTAAAGATAACAATTATGGCGTCCCCCAAGGGAGTATTCTAGGGCCACTCCTCTTTTTATATTATATAAATGACTTACCAAATGAGATTGACCAGAAGTGTATTTTATTTGCAGATGACACAACCATAGCCATTAAATGTCAAGACCTTAATACTTACGAAACAGACATAAACGTTGCTCTAAGTAGTTCCATAGAATGGCTGACAGCTAATAACCTTAAGATAAATATAGATAAAACTAAATTCATGCAATTTCATACATTACAAGGCGGGCCAAAACAGCTGAATAACATTGAATATATGGGACATAAAATAGAAGAGACTGCTGTAATTAAGTTTCTTGGTATCACAATTGACAGCACACTATCATGGAAACAACAGGTCGAACTTGTTTGCAGTAAAGTGAATAGTTTTGTGTATCCATTGCGACGTTTGGCTCAAGTGGTCTCCATAGATGCGGCGATTTTAGCGTATCATGGATATGTTGACTCTTCATTGCGATATGGGCTACTAATATGGGGTAAATCGGTAGATATAGATAAAGCTTTCATTAAACAAAAGCGTTGTATTAGAGCTATATTTTCCTTAAAACAAAGAGACTCCTGTAGACCTTACTTTAGAAAATACAAGTTATTGACAGTTACATGTTTGTACATCTTAGAGGCATGTTTATTTGTATTTAAACACAAAAATATGTTTGAAATTGTTGGGTGTGAATACAGGGGCCGGAGGATCAGACCACATCGTCAAAATGAAATACGAAGGCCTGCGTGCAATCTCGTATTGACTACAAATAACTGTTTTGTAATGAGTGTTAAAATTTTTAATAAAATACCTAATGAATTTAAGAATCTGACATTTGTGAAATTTAAATCAAAACTGACGATGTGGCTCACTGAGAAATGTTTTTATAGTATTAATGAATTTTTTGAATATAAATTATAACTGACTGACAATTGGGAAAAAATTTAAATGAAATTATATTGATGAATTAAATGTTTCAAATTAATAAAAGTATTGGCTGAGTATGCTTGACAGTTAGATATATGATTATCTGCAATTTTTTAATTTCAGTCGACTTATATAAAATATGTTTGATTTCATACGCCTTTACAGGCAGGTGGCGGCTGGACTATACTGTATATGCAATATAATTATTAATTGTAACAACACCTTGATGTACCCAAAATCTATGAAATAAATTTTCTTATTCTTATTCTTATTCTTATTCTCCCATACGCCTCCCCAATGAGGACTTGCAGCGGGATTAAATTTGAAATCGATTTTCTCGGCATTAGAAGCGTGTTGCATGAGTGACGATAATTGATTTCTAGCGCCGACAAAATTCGTACCACAATCCGCATGAATTTCGTTGCAACGTCCGCGACGCCCTACGAATCGTCTTAAAGCCGCGATGAAACCGTCAGTAGAGAGGGTAGAGACTACTTCGAGGTGAACCGCCTTGGTAGCGAGACAGATAAACAGACATAGGTACGCCTTGTCCAGTTTAGCACCGCGATGCGGGCCGAGCTTAATGCGGAACGGACCTCCGAAGTCTACCCCTACGTTAGAGAAAGGTTTTATTTGATTCACACGGTACGCGGGAAGATCACTCATAAAAGGTTGCAAAGGTTGCGGATTGAGTCGATAACAGGAAATGCATTTAGAAAGGCAGCGACGAATTGTACGTTTTGCGGATACAATCCAGAATTGTTGTAGAAGTAAAAAGTGAGTAGTATTAATACCCGGATGGCAATAGGTACGATGAATATTGTCGATAATTAAAAATGTTAGTTGATGATTGGACGGTAGCAATGCAGGGTGCTTATGTTCAAACTCTAAGCCTGAACGAGATATTCTACCGCCCACCCTGAGTATACCTCGCGTGTCAATGAAAGGATTGAGTTTAGAAAATGCCTTCGATAACGATTGTTTATTTTGAATGCGGTTTATTACCTCGGAGAATGAATTACTCTGTACGTGCTTAACGAGTTGCATTATTGCGTTATGTCTTTCGATATTGTTATGAAATTTATTATGATTACGTTTAGTTGGGTTACGCACATTATCAACGAAGCGAAATACGTATGATACCACATTAATAAGTTTTGATAAAGATGAGAAACGATTTATTAATGTGTCGAAAACTGAATGTTCGTTCGAGGTAAAATTGTTAGGCTGTTCGGACACTAAAGCTACGGTCTTACGCGACTCTGTTTCGATTATTACCTTCTCGTCAGGTGATGAATTTTCACTGTCTAAAGGCCAAGCGCTACGATTTTGTGTTAACCAACATGGCCCCGCCCACCATAAGGAATTTTGAACAATTTCATTAGGAAATTGGCCGCGTGAGCAGATGTCGGCGGGGTTGTCGCCAGACGGTACGTGATGCCAGCATTCGGTAGATGTGATTTCTTGGATGTGACTAACACGATTTGCTACGAAGGTGACCCAACGTGACGAGTGGGAACGCAACCACGACAGAACAATAGTGGAATCTGACCATAAGTGAACAGCATCAAGAGGAATGCGAGAAAGGTACGTGTCACGAATAAACTTATATAGATCCGATAGAAGCACTGCAGCACAGAGCTCTAGCCGAGGCAATGAAATACGTTTTAGAGGAGCTACACGGGCCTTCGAACATATTAATTTAGTTTGAATTTCTTGAGTGTTAAGGCTAACACGAAGATAAATGATAGCACCGTAAGCTATCTCCGAACTATCACAGAAACCGTGTAATTCATAAGAATTAACGTTTTTATTCGTTATTTGGCGAGGTATTCGTACTTGAGAAAGTAATGATAATTGGTTACGATATGTGTTCCATGTACTAATGATTTCGTCAGGCGGAGTTTGATCCCAGGTCACGCCGAGAATCCAAAGCCTTTGGATTAAGCATTTCGCTTGAATAGTGACGGGTGATAAAAATCCTAACGGATCGAATATTCTACCGAGCTCACTCAGGATAGAACGTTTAGTACACGGCCGAGATGATGCTTTTATTTCGAAAAAGAAAGCATCCGATTTCTGGTCCCACTTCAGACCCAGAACCTTATGAATTTGATGTTCAGAGTTATCTAAATTCACAGAACCCGTTAAACAATCTTCCGGGGGAAGATCGGAAAGAAGTTGCGGCTTGTTACTAACCCATTTTCTAAGATGAAAACATCCACGTTTGGAAAGTTCGATAATTTGGGTTTTCGCTTGTTGCGCTTCGTCATATGATGAAAATCCGGTTATGACGTCATCGATAAAACAGTCTGTAAGGAGGATTTGCTTAGCGATCGGATACGAGTCTCCCTCATCCTCGGCCAACTGTCGTACAGTACGACAGGCGAGAAAAGGAGATGATGAGACGCCGTATGTCACGGTGTTAAGGCGATACTCGTGGAGTGGTTCCGTGGGGGAAGCTCTCCAGAGCACGCGCTGGTAGTCACGATGCTCAGGGGAAATTAACAATTGCCTGAACATAGCTTGGACGTCGGCCATGAAAACGACACTATGCTCACGAAAGCGTAATAATATTTGTATCATATTTGGTTGCAACTTCGGTCCGGTGAGTTGTGTATCGTTCAGGGAACGCGACTGATAGTCCTTAGCAGACGCGTCGAATACGACGCGAAGACGGGTAGTAACTGCCTCAGGTCGTAACACACAATGGTGACTCAGGTAATACTTCCCTAATCCGAGCTCTTCGGGGGGAACGAGCGACATATGACCGGAATCGAGGTAGTCTGACATGAATTCAGCGTATTGTGAATGTAATTCACGATCGCGACCAAGTCGTTTCTCGATTGCATGAAAACGCCGTAACGCAACATCACGTGACCCTATAAAGGTCGGTTCTGTGTCTTTAAACGGTAAACGCAAAATGTACCTACCGGATGAATCGCGAGAATGTTCAGTTACGTATTTTTGTTCACAAAGAATTTCATCCGGAGTTAAAACAGAAGCGTTAGGTATGGAGTCTAACTCCCAGAACTTTTGCACTAAAGTATTTAGTTCATTATCACAATCGAGCGATGTATGTAATAATGTATTAGATAACAAGCGAGTTTTGCCTAGGAGAAGCCAACCGAAAATTGAATTAAAAGCGGTAGGTTGATTTGGCTTTCCTTTAATTGTTTCATTCAGTAAGGAATCCGCGAAGACATCGGCTCCGAACAGAATGTCGATCGGGCCGGGTATATCATAACCCGGGTCCGCCAGAGGTAACGCTTCGATATGTGACCAACCGGTATTGTTTAGTTTCGCGATAGGTTGATCGCCACAGATCGATGAGATCACGTGCATGTCTAGATTGAAAAGTATTTGATCGTTAGTACCTACATCGCACATAACCTCACCCACGATCGAAGCAACAGCTTCGCCGAGACCGCTAATATTATTTACATTATTATTAGACGGTTGCAAATTTAAACGATGGACAGCCGATACGGTAATAAAATTGCTTTGGCTGCCTGTGTCGAACAAAGCACGAAACGTTTGCATTATACCGAATGCGTCACGAACTTGCACGAGCGCAGTCGCGAGCAGAACAGTAGTATTAGACGGTGCGCGAGACACCAACGATGATGCTACCGCGGTCGTATTAGGTACGTTCGAATTGTCGCGATGCAACAAAGTGTGGTGTTTACGTTTGCAGTGCCGACAGGAAAAAATCGATTTACACGATTTTAGTTGATGCGAGGGTTTAAGACAATTAAAACACCACTTCCTGTCGCTTGCTACGTTAATTCGATCATCTATTGATTTTTTAAGAAACTCAGAACACGAAAAAATAGAATGTGAATCGTTACAATACGAACATTTAGTTATATTATTCGTAATGATGTTATTACCGCTCGAGCTAGGCTTAGGCGCAGCTGGCGCCGCCGCCGTCTGGTCTGCCGCGACCAACGCGTGAGAGTAGGTACGGTTAGGGTGCGCGAACGCGGGCGTCTTAGACGCGGCGGTAGCAGCGGGCACGACTTTGTTAAACGGTTTGTTTTGTTTAGATTCAGAAGTAAAATGTGTGTCACGCACGACAGCTTCGCACTTCGATTGTAAAAACTCGATTAATAAATTAAAAGACGGTAATTCGATTTTAGAATACTTTTCCTCAAAACTCTGGCGTAAATCTTTATTAAGTTTAGATAAAACATGATACACTAAAACGAAATCCCATTGTTGAACTGGTAAATCAATTGATTTTAAAATCCTTAAGTTTTCTTGAATTAAGTTAAGCGACTTACTAAACTCGTTAGTATTACCAAACTTTAAGTCAACATTTAAAATGTCCCGCCAACATAAAAAAGCTAAATCGCGTTTATTGTTGTATCGTTTAATTAACGCCTCGTACGCGGAACAATAATATTCTTTAGTGACCGGGTACATACTTATTACTGATAACGCATCACCGCTCAACGATGCAGTTAGATAATGGAATTTCTCGGTGTCGCTAAGTACATTCGAATTATGAATTAATGAGTTAAAGGTATCATAGTACTTAGGCCACGATTGTATATTGCCAGAGAAAGACGGAAGTGTAATCTGTGGAAACCTAATGTTAGAATGATTGGTATTCGAATTATTATTGATCGATTCATTCTGCTCACACGTTTTCGTTTCGTTTTCGGTAAGAGAGAGATAGATAGATGTAATTTGAAAGTACATCTCATCAATGCGATCTTGAATTTCATAATCTTCATCGTCAGGATCGTTTAATATATCCAAAATAGCAAGATGTGCTTGTTCGAACGAGTATGCGATTTGTTTACTTTCCTGATAATACGATAGAAATAGGTTAACTTGTGTAGAATCACTTAATGCTAGATTACCTATTTCTAAGGATTTTTTCATACGATTAAAAGCAATAGTTCGTTTTCTACGTAATGTCGGTAAATCTTTTACTGTGAATTCGAGATCTATCGATTTCGACGTAGGTTTTTTAAGGCTTGCTTTACGCTTAGATTGCCTGAGTAGCAACGACATGTTGTGCTAATTAAGTTTGTAGTAAACAAATAGTCAAACGGTAGGTAGGTAAACTTACAACTTTAGAATAGAACGTAGTAGGTAAATTGCAAGTAGCTTCGCCGCGCAAACACCTATCGATAGAACGGTATAAGTAGGTACGTAGCGTAGCGGGTTTACGTGGTCGGCTAAGCTTACCCTCAAAATATAAAGTTAACTAGATTTATGAAATATCGATGATAATTGCTCGAAATTAATAGATTTTGTCACAAATTGGTATGAATTCGATAGATTACGTGAATATACGATGTTAGAATACTGGTTCTTGGGGTTTTGAATAGATTGAATTAGCGCAAGCCGACAAGAAAAATTATGCACCGATGTGATAAATGAGATTGCACAATTTGATCTTACACTAAGTTAATCTCGATGGAACCCAGATTCTTTCGATCAGAAAACTTAGGACCGTGATTGATAGGTTTGTGGACGATGAGATACTTCAAAAATAAACGTTTTTGGAGCGAATCTGATACACGATAGGTAACTTAAAATCCGATAGGCGCCATCTTGGTGATAGCAGAGAAATGATTTTAAGTCGAAGAAATTACCAGAAATACCACACGTAAATTGATGAAGCGGATTAAGAAAGCCTTCCCTGGTTTCGGCACCATAAAATATGTATCATATCTGGCCTAGGTGGCTTCGAGTTGCTAATACATATGGGAAAATAACGATATACGATTTTGGTCGGTTCAGTTGTGAAGCAAGAACAAGCTAGATATACGAGGGAACTCACCAGCTAGTCCTTTACTCCCGATGTCCGGCTTCCTTGTCGAGGGTGTGGTCCACAAACTACCCCGCGCGCGGTTTGATACGGCACTTAGACAATAGTACTCGACAGCCGATAATTCAGCTGGAGATGGACGCAGTGGCACAATAATTACACGATAATGAATAGTCCTTGGTTTTCTGCCAGATATTCCCGGAGCTATCTCCCACGGGAATCCACGATCGCAATTAGGTTCGTACACCTCGTGCCAACCAAAGCTTAGTGGCGACTAGCTGTCAAAGCATTCACTTGAACGGACCAATAGTAGGACGTTTACGATTGAGATTAGAACGAATGAATGACAGCGCGGTTAAAATTCGAAATTTGAATATTAAAGTTACGTTATGGACGAAACACTTTGATAGGCCTTGATTTATCTGGATGATATTTTCCTAAGCGTATACAAGTTGTAGGGTTAGGGTCGTCTACCTCAGTAATCGCTACAATTTTCTTCACTTCATCCATGTCATGTCTTAATCTTTCTTCTCTATCAGTAGACATTAGTTCGGGTATGCCAGTTATTATAAGGTTTCGATCTCTGATTGTACGTTCTCTGAATTCAGACATTATATTTTCACAGCTAGATATTATGTTGTTGCTGGTGTGTGCATTGGCTTGGGATATCTTTAGACCCTTTACATCATTTTCTAGGGAAGTAATTTTTAGTTCAGTATTTTTATTCCATGTTTTTAATTCTGACATTTCCATTTTCAGTTTGTTTTGTTCTATTATTATTTGGTCAGTTTTCTGTTCAATGTTATCCATTTGTGTTTTCATGGCAGTTATATCTTTTGATATTCCATTCAAACTATTGTTTTGTGTTGTAGTAAAGTTTTGTAGGATAGTAAGTACCTCTTTTTTGAAATCTTCTATCTCTCTATTTATGCTGCTGTCCTCTTCTGGTAACTTCCTTTTGTTGGTACTCATTTTGGGGTCCACTAATCTTACGTTAAAATTTTGGTGGAACTGGGCTTCTTTGCGTACTGGTTATCCGAGCGAGAACTTCACCCACGTCGCGGAGCAAATTTGCGTGTAATTAAAATCCTTGCTTATCACTATTAGTTTAAGGTTGATTATCGATTAATACTTTTTGAAAAATTATGATTTAAATTGTCGACACGTCTACTCAATACGCTCACAGCCGGACGAACTGTTGTTTGTTCACTGTAATACCATCTATCGATTGGCATGGGTCTCGACATGCATAGCGCAAAAAAAAACCTATGCCAAGCTCCCATACTAAATGTCCGGACCCCTTTGAAGACCAATATAAGTTCAAGCTACGCGGAAAGGGGATGGGGGCCCGATTCTTTCCTTATGCACCGGGGTCCTTGTCCACCTAGCTATGCTACTGAGTAGTCGAGAAATCACTACATAGCACATGAGTAAATAATACAACCAGAGACTAATGTGTCATACAAGGCTCTCTGACAAGTCCACTACTACAAGCTTGACGCGCGTGTGTGCGTGAGCACTGGCGGCACGTCACGTACGGAGAGAAACCGGTCTATACTGGCTCGGCCAGTGCCCAAGTTCAGGGCTGTCACACTCGCATGCGAGCGGTAAACATCACGCGTCGCATGTTTGTTTCATATTGTTTAATAAAATATAGTGTTATTAATTTGATCTTAAGGTGACGAGTGACGAAATAGAAGACTTAAATAATTTTCTTTCTTTCGAAGGAAGGGTGGGAACGATTGAGTGAGTGAGTGAGCGTGTGCTCCAGTGTAGGCAACTAGGCTTGTGTTATAGTGACTAGACGCGACGGATATAATAGTTATAAATATGTACCTTTACTGGGTGGGAATTGAGTGTGTGAGTGCCCCAACCTAAGCAGCTAGGCTTGTGCTATCGTGACCAGACCACGGATAGAAGATTTTCTTTTATAGAGAGGGAGGGAGGAAGAATGGAAACGATTTAGTGAGTGAGTGCTCCAGTCTAAGCAACTAGGCTTGTGTTATAGTGACTAGACACGACGGAAAGCATAGTTATATGTATGTATAACATACTACTTGTGAATTCTAGTATGTCAACGTTTATCTATTTAACGTTCGATTCTGTGACATCAAAGTTTCCCGGAAAGCCATAAAAAATCTGATTTATACCTAAATCAGATTTTTTTATGTTCATCATTCATTTATTTACCTACTAGCTGCACCCCGCGGTTTTGCTCGCGTAAGTCTCGATCCCGTAGAAATATCAAAATAAAAAGTAGCCTTCTAGAAAAATGGACTAACCAACACAAAAACATTTTTTCAATTAGAACTAGTAGTTCCTGAGTTCAAACAAACAAACAAACTCTTCAGCTTCATAATATTAGTATAGATTAATCATCAATTCAGATTACATTGTTACCGCGTTAAAATAAACGCCCATAATAAAAGACACTGATACTTACACATTTTTTTTGGAGCGAAGTTCCTTATCTTGCGTTGCGAAAAAAGAGACGGAAAAAGTTAAGACCAAAAGATGTAACGACACGTTTTGCATAGAAAGAAAGCCAGTTATTTTCGTTTCGTCTTTCTATTTCGCATTGAACAGTGTGGTGTCGCGACGATTATTTACAAAAAAAAAGTAGATATAAAAAAATATATAAAACGAAAAACATTAATTTATTACAACTCCTTAACTAATTAATCGAAAGGAACTTCGTTCTATCCGGGTGTGCCTTGACACCTCTCAAGTTTTTTTATTTAATATAATCCACCTGTGCCAACCCTACATGATTACGTCACAATTACGTATTCATTTTGACAGCTCCGAACAACCTTAGCCTCTGGTCATCTCTACTCATGTGCTACATAGTCTCTATATATAAAAATCAATTGCTGTTCCTTAGTCTCGCTAAAACTCGAGAACGGCTGAACCGATTTAGATGATTTTGGTTTTGAAATGTTTGTCGTAGTCCAGGGAAGGTTTAAACGGTGAAAAAGATCGGACTTATGCGGGTGAAACCGCGGGGCGCAGCTAGTATAAAATAAAGTCACTTTTCGCCGTCCCTATTTCCCTTTGTATGCTTAGATCTTTAAAACTACGCAACGGATTTTGATGCGGTTTTTTTTAATAGATAGATTAATTCAAAAGGAAGGTTTATATGTATAATACATGTATAATATAGCCGTGTGAACCCAGGGCGGGTCGCTAGTTTAAAATAATATAAACTTTGAAACGTGTTTTTTACACACCATTTTTAATCTTAAGTTTCCACATTAAAAAGTTGGCTTCTTACAGGTCCCCGACAAAAATGGCCTAATCAAAGACGTAGTGCTAGGTTTCGACGATTTACAAAGCTACCTAACCCGGAACACTCCATACCTTGGGGCTGCTGTGGGAAGGTGCGCTAACAGGATAGGAAGCGCCAGCTTCGAGATAGATGGCGTCAAGTATCAGGTAGCCAAGAATATTGGGGATGACCATTTACATGGCGGTCTTGTTGGATTTGATAAGGTAAGGGATATGGGGCTTAGGGTCGTAGCACACATATCTGTCAGTGACAAAACGAAAACGATTGAAGGAAGTCAACAATACAGTGCTTCATTTGATGTATACCTACGTCAGGGCATCTTGACTACTGTTTTGTTTCTATAAATAGGAATAAAATGACGGAACGTGGTTCATTCTGTCGCAGTAGCTTCATGATGCACAATTTATTTAAGGTAATTCGTTTTTTATCACAGTTGCTCATAAAGTGGATCTTATTATACCGCTTTTAGGCTCATAATGCAACGTATTATACACGCGTGCGATATAAAAATATCCAACTAGTGCTAAAATAAATGTTATCCCGATAAGTTAAATACGTATTCTACTGCTAATTACATGTTAGGTAGATGAAAAATTCTTAATTTATCTGGGTTATACTGTTTTGATGTATAGAAAAAAGGTACCAACAAAGAGTTTTTAACCTAGTAAAAATAGTTGTATCTAAAGTCGGTTTATGAACGAAAATTTTACGTGATAACGTCAGAAAATAATTAAAAATTGAATTTTGTTTTTACTTTACATAAATATATTTTTTCCTTACCATTATATTCTGTTTTTGACCCCCGACGCAAAAACAAATGGAAAGACCATAAAAAATATTGTATGTCAGACGAGGCTGTATAGGTTAAAAGTCGTTTGCCTGGCCTTTCGAGAGTATAAAAAACAAAAAAATTGTAAACATAGACTTATCACAAATAATATGTTGATAATTATTATTTTATTTTCTTTTCAAGTAATTTCTTTTATTCGCAACTGTGATAAAAAACGTCGTACGATACGCGTGTGGAATTGATCTTTGTATCTCGGCTTTGTAAACGCACTCGCGTACCGCTCGCGCGTGTTAAACCGCCTCTATGCGATGATCAAAATACCTTTTAGTGAGTGGATTAGGCGTTGTATCTACATTCAGATTTGGTTAAAATAGCTGGTCTTTTTTATATCAACTCGTAAACGGAACGTACAGCAGTTAAGTATTCTTTGTATGAAACTCCCTACTGCAACGCACACTAATAATCGTAACGTAATCGCCTCGCCTCGGGACAAGCTCACGAACGAACGACGGAGAGGCGATATGTTAACGTTCCGTTTACGAGTTGATATGTGTGCTACGACCTTCATTCATTTCGTATTAATAAATAAAAATATATGTTGTATGGAAACCCCACTTGCATTTTTAGTTTTAGTATTTGTTATAGCGGCAATAAAAATACATATTATTCTGTGAAAATTTCAACTGTCTAGCTATTACGTTTCATGAAATACAACCTGGTGACAGACAGTGAAGTATTAGTAATAGGGTCCCGTTTTTACCCTTTGGATATAGAACCCTAGAAAAGTAAGCTTCCTCGTTCTGTTCTTCCATTCCGACCAACTGGTTCTGACGAATGGAACGAATCGAGGGACTTTTCCAATCGAACCAACTGCCTAATCAGATAAAAACAAAGAAGATCGAAAAAACACGGAAACTATTATCATTTATCAGCATTCTACGGGCTGTTTTAGTTGGGTGCTTTTTGTGTTAGGATTGAGTAGACTTGCCCAGGACCGTCTCAGCTTAGTCAGCAATGATACACAGCCGACCGGGATTCCATCCCACGACCTTCGGAATAGAAGTCGAGATATTAACCAGTAGGGCAACACCACTCTCATCGAAGTTTATAATATTTATAGAGCCGGCCATCTATCAAGCGCCAAAACTTTCTATCATTGCAGGTGAACTGGAAATCAACAATCGAAGGTACCAAAGTAACCTTTAGCTACCTATCCAAAGACGGCGAAGAGGGTTACCCCGGTGACGTACTAACCAACGTCACGTATGACGTCACCGATGACGGCACACTACTAATGACGTTCATTGCTACCACCAGTAAGAAGACAGTGGTCAATTTAACCAATCATTCGTATTTCAACTTGGCCGGCCATGATGGTGGCGCTGAAGAATTATATGACCATGTGATTGTTGTAAATGCTGATAAGTGAGTATTTTGGACTATTCCCTGAGTCCCCATTGTGGGTGGAGTCAGTGGGGACGTTTGGAATTTTAAAAGGGACATTGGGTAATACAGCTCCGTGCATTGCTGACGTCATACCACTTAGACAGGGTCAATATGGTCATTTACTAACCAAAATTGCCTATAATGTCACTACTAATTTTAAAAGGGACGTTGGTAAAAATACAGCGCGTGCATTGCCTGGAATACGTGCTATTCCATATGAGGTGTGGCAACTTAAACTTATATATTTTACTAGCTGTTCCCCGCGGTTTTAAAAAGTGATGTTAAGTTCCTACAAACTCAGAATACATATAAACTACAAACTTTAACAGCCCTATTTCTTGTAGCAACGGATAACGTGATCAGTGAGTAAAATATTTGTTTTACTTTGGAAACTGATTACGCCATCAGTAGATACAACTTGGTATAATCAGTGGTTAATCACGATATCCGTGGATACTACCCCTCTTTACTCCTCTAGATGATGAATTTTCAAAAATCCAAGAGCTCGCCTATCGCCTAATCTTCATGAGTATTTTCTTTTTATATATTTTATTGTCTTGCAGAATTACGGAAACGTCATCAGCTTCGATACCAACAGGGAAGTTGTTAAAGGTGGGAGGTACTCCGTTTGACCTCCGAATACCGACGAGGCTCGGTACGGCTATGGAGAAAGGAGACAAACTATTCGATGATAACTTCTGCGTTAACCAGTACGGAAATAAGGTAACTCCTTTATTAGACACTTTGTATAACTTTCGTATAATTTTCTGTGAAAATTGGGTAAGAGTCACCAAAGAGCCCACCATAGACGAGGTGATTATTATCGAAACTCGTCATCGTCTTGTGCATAGGTAGCCAGAAATAGTCAATGTGGCCGAAATCGGTCAATGAGACATCATCATCATAACCTTCGAGGCCGATTTTCCAAAATCCCGGATGCCTACGTAATAACTATCTACATGTAGGTATGCCTTTGAGCCCGATCTATCCATTGGAGTTGTGCGTTGATATATCAGTGAAGACTTAATTTTTTATAATTATAAATTAATTATATTTGACTTATCCAGGGTGTGACGTTTGTATCGCGCGTGACCCATCCATCATCAGGTCGAACCCTCGAGGTGTACAGCAATCAGCCCGGAGTCCAGCTTTACACATCTAACTTCCTGCCTTCACCATCTGAACCAGCTTTAGTTGGGAAGAATGGAATTGGGTATGTTCTTTATTTTAGGTGTTGGAGTTTTTAAAATCTGGGATAAATTCGTTTATAAGTTGTTGCATTTTGAATTAGTAAAGTGTATTTGGATCAACTAGGTTTGATTGGTTAAATAAAACCGAGTAGGTTGATTAACCTTATTAATGAATAATTTAAAATAAAATAAGTTAATATCCTTAAGAAAATTTACAGTTATCCTATCAGTATAGTCAATTTGATTATTGAATTGATCATAGAAAGAACCGATATTCCGAAATTCAGATATGATTGGCCTAATAAAATAAAGGCCTGCTGTAGGTGGGTTTCCATTTTTTAGCGTTGTCCTAATTAGTTTTAGGTAGTGCGTCCAACGACTTCCCGCGACGTTAATTATCTTTTATTTGAAATATTAATAACAGGTTAATTGAAGGTTACTGAATTGAAATATTATTTATTTCACGCCTAGGTACAGAAAACATGGAGCATTCTGTTTGGAAACCCAGAACTACCCGGATGCGGTACATCATGAGAATTTCCCGAAGGTGGTGTTGAGTCCTGGTGAAGTTTATGAGCATGTTGTGGAGTATAGGTTTGGAGTTGATGATAAAGAGGTACCGAAGGCTGTTATTAACCTGGGTTGAGAGGTAACATTTACAATTTACTTGAATTATAAATATTGTAAATGTAATTGATAAATATAACATTAAGACACATTGTCAGTTTACTTCTTAATAAACGGAGTTTTACGTGATAATAAATATTCATTAACATCACAGATCACAATATTTGTTTGTTACATTTTTTATATTTATTTTCATGTGAATCAAAAATAAATTATTCGATTTTAATTCATTTTTTTATTGTTATTATGTACTTATCTAAGTAAAGTTACCATATATTTTCGTTGGAAATCGAACCTGCGACCTTTTGATTCGCAAACGGGAGTCTACTACGATATAACATGCTTATGCATGTATCTAACTGTTAGTAACGAAAGGAAAGAGATATTAAGATAAAAAACAATAATTAAATTATTAAAATTTTATTGCATAAAAACACGAAAAAAAATATTCTCCTAAAACACTGGATATTCGAGTTTTATCTTAGAATACTAGAAATTGACTTTGTGTAACTGATTTCATTTCAATCATTCATGGTGGGAGTAACTGATCATTTCTTTTCAGCTAGATTCTGATTCGTTGTCAAAGTTTCGAAAAGAAAAGACTTCATCAATTTTTTAAGTTTTTTTTTTCAAACAATGGTAAAGTTTTCCATTGACTTTTATAATATTTTTATGTCATTGTCTTAAAAATATTTAAAAAACGGTGCTTTGATTTCTGTCCAATGACATTGACTAACATAAAATTATGGAAATCTTTTGGAAAACTCCTCACTGTGGTTTGTTATTTTTTTGTAATTATAAATTAACTAGCTGCCCTCCGCGGTTTCACCCGCGTAACTCCCGATCCCGTGGGAATATCGGGATGTAAGCTATCCTATCTCTCAAGTTGGATCGAACTGCACATGGTGTGCGAATTTTATTATAATCGGTTAAGTGGTTTAGGAGTCCATTGAGCACAAACATTGTGACACGAGATTTATATATATTAAGATTTAACTATTAAGTATATACCTACACTAACTAAAATAAATTTCAGTAGTTAGTGACTGTAGTATATTGTTAAGAAACTGTATCAAAATCGATTCAGTAGTTCTAATAATTGTTAAACTTAACACTTTGGAACTTATTTAGCTTTATGTTTAGGTATTTACTTACATAATATTTAGATAGATTTTTATCCTACTGTAATCTTATTCTAACTTAAACTCAACTTTTCGATACTATTTTCAATATTATTCCCATTTGCTCCACTGCTCCCATTTGCCCCACTGTTCCCGTTGTCCCCATTTTCCCTGATATGCTCACCCCATGTTAAATTAAGGCTTTTCTTCATGTTTTCGTCTAACGGCGGTATTAGAGCACGTGGTAACAAGAATGTTGATAAGTTGAATAAATCCAGGAATACTTTGTATCGATCGCTGAAAAAAAAGAAAAAATGTCTATGTAGGTAAAGGTAAATATTATAAAAAAGGAGGATTAATGAGGTTTTGTCATCCTTACTAGAAAATGAATCAGTATCAACCCAAGGAAAAGGAGCACTTTTGGGCCAGTGTACTTGTCTCTACCAGCGTATCCCCCCTGGTGGGGAGGAATGGATTTTTTTCCACCCATCTCTACCATTCCGGTCTAGGGTGAAAAAGTACAATTTTCGGCCTACCGAAGGACGTTTCTGATTGGTTAACAAAATGGCCAATCATTAACGAATCTTTCGTCTCTATTAATTAAATTACTAAGGTGCAAAGTGCATTTTACCTGAGCGTAGATCGTAGGTATTGATACCCGGACGATCCTCCAGTACCAAGTTGTTGTGAACCGATCATACGTTGCACCATTATGACGTGGTTGTAACGCCACTTGGTTATAAGGCTGTCCATATCCATGAGCAAAACCAGCAGTTGATGTGGCTGAGAGAAGCGAGGCTCGTCGCGGTAGAACGTTATCATAATAGCGCCTTGGAGCGCTCGGTGGGATAACCTCCTTTAAAATAGAATAGAAAAACATTTATTTGGACGAGCACACAATAAAAATTATACGTCCGTCTGTCTTTCTTTCCGTCCGTCCGTCCGTTTGATATTTATTTTGCGGGCAGCTTCAACCTGTTACTTTAGTGTTACAGTGATCTTAAAATTTCACTCTCATTATTTTTTCATAATGCGCCTAAAGAAGTATAACCTCAATAAATGGACCAGTTGAGAAATGTTGACAAACAAAAATAAAAACACTGACATGTAAAATAAAAAATCCGTCCGTCTGTCTGTCCGTCCGTCCGTCATATTTATATTGCTGGCATCTTCAACCTATTTCTTTAGTGTTACAGTGATGCGCGCGCATCTTAAAATTTTACTTTCGCAGCTTCGCCCTGTTTTACTTTTGGGTTACGCAGCTGCAACATGTTACTTTAGTGTTACAGATTCGCGCGCATCTTCAAATTCACTCTTATCATTTTTATAACGCGCCTAAATAAATATAACTTCAAAAAATAATAAAATAATATCGATTCTACCTCACCTTTCACCCCTAGACCTCAACGCATCATGGACACTAGGGTCAAAGATCGAGCGGTAGATTTCCCGTCGGTTCTCGGCGTCTTGCAGCCGATGACGACGTATATGCTCTTGCGGTTCCTTCATAGCGTTATCTACGTCTTCTTTAATCATCTTGTCGACTGTTGCCTGGAATTTACCCCAGAAGTTGAACCCGTGAGTGTTGAGACCTGGAGTGCGTTCCAACCATCGCTCGATTAACGCTAGAAGAGCTGGTTCTTGTTCAGATCTGAAAAAAAATTAATTTATATTTAGGGCAGACCGTAACGCAATGGATGCCGCAAACGTAGTCGGGACAGAGTCTATAAAAGATGGCGTCATAATCAGAAGGCCAAATTCTCATAAAGAAAACATTTTTTTCTTCAAATACTGACTTTGAGGGTACTTTGAGGGTATCGGAATGATATTGCAATGTCATTTGAACAATGTTGTTTACGAAAATAGGCCTTATCTTGATGCATTCGATGAAGGGTGGCAAAACATACCCCAGGACCGATAAGGTAAGGATAACTGATGAGGGAGATCATTGCCCTGCAGTGGGAATTTCATTTAAAAAAAATTGTACCTATCGCAAGACGATTGGGTTATGAGCTTTTCAGTTTAAGTATCTTGACGTAAGTATATCTAGCCCTTACAAAGGTAGACGGCATTAATCTATGGTATACACCTATTAGGCGTAAAAACAATAGTTAATAGTACGTTTGTGTGATTGTACCATGATCGAAGACGGGCGGATGCATTATGTAAATAGCGCTTTATTGTTTTTTTATATCCAAAGCAAGGAAATAGTATCAAAAAAGTTATTTACAATTCATACTAAATCAAGCGTAAACTACCTACTTCCTTAATTTTTTCTTTCATTAAAATGTCTTTAATGAAATGTCCTTGGCTTTTGTCATACCTACCTACTTAAAAACTAATTGCTCATTATCATTATTGTTTCATTCACTTGCCAATCATCTATTTAGCCTCGCTTGGCAATTTTGTCTTTTACAAAATCATCATGAGTTTTTCCCATTTAAAATCTTTTTTTCGTCGTTGTGTCGATGACCGACAGTATGTTAACTATATTTTTGTATCACATCTCATACTTTAAATCTAAGACTTGTTTGCGCCACCACATTGAATTAATCAATCTATTGATTTAGGTAATTACATATTTGATGTGAAAAAAAAAATGGGTGCGCGTACTTATGTAGGCGCGTGAGTTATACTTCGTTGGCATCATTATAAAATAGTTTTTAATTGCATTCAAATAATTAATTACAATGAAATTATAAAAGGACTGGAAAAGGATAGTCAATAAAGTTCAGTGTTACTCATGTGTTACAGTGATGCGCGCGCATCTTAAAATTTCACTCACATCATTTTTTCATAACGCGCCGAAAGAAGTAGGTATAACTTCAATAAGTTCCTTAAAATTAAAGTACAAAACAGGACTTAGAAAAAGTATTAACTAAATGTAACAAAGATAAATTTCAAAATCCTGACTGACTAGTATATCAACGGCCAGCTTAAATCAATGGAGGGCTAAACTTTGGCATACAGATAGTTGATATGCCACGCTGGCAAAAGCTAGTAATAAATAAATTAAATTTTAACTTATTATTATGTACCTTTGTAAAGCCGCCATTGCCTCCGGGTCATCTCCAAATACAGTTTGATAATTTTGGTTGTATTTCACTCGAAGTGCTTGTTTTAAGCCTAGCTGAAAATTTTGTTAAAAAATATTAATTTCTTTAGCTTTTTGCAAGGTTAATCTCTTTAGCTTGTTGTTGGTTCGAATCTTGCCAAAGGCAGTTTTTTCGTAAAAGTCTCTGAATAAATTTAGTCCTACCTTGTTTTCTAAGAGCCGGAACTGTAAGCTCTGGAAGCCTGACGCTGGACGCAGGTAGTTCCTGAAGTCCATGAAATCGAGTGGTGTCATCGTTTCTAATATCATCACTTGGTCTACAAGGAGCTGGAAAATAAAAATAAATAAATAAAATAAATAAATATTGCAGGACATTCCACACATCGCCATCTAGCCCCAAGCTAAGTAACTAGACTTGTGTTATGGGTGCTAGACAACGGATATACTACTTATATAATTTTCTTTTGTAAATATATACTTATAATACATAGAAACAACCAGACCACAGACAAATATTTAAATACATGTCTGAGGCGGGAATCGAACCCGCGACCCTGTGTTTGGCAGTCCGGCATGGTGACCATTGTGCCAACTGGGTCGTCCCAAATAATTGACATCTATAAAATATTCACATAGGCCGGGCACATACGTACGTTTTCCGCATGCGGGTATTGCATTCGGGTTCGCGATACTTCAAATCAGCCAATCAGAGCGCAAGGGCTGGCATTCGAAACGTTTTCCGAAATATTTTCCGACCAGGGGCCCTATTTTTGAATCGCTCGTGTGGCATAGCTTCGTCGTATACGCCTACAAGTCATACTCGACTTCCAAGTCGCATGACACCAATTTTCTGTATTTTATAATCGTTCGTCTTCGAAATTTAAAATGTCAATTATATGCAGTTTTATGCAGTAAATTGAAAACCGGTGATACCGACGAACATCCGAAATAATAACAAAAATAAATAAATATTTTTTAAAGGTCGTTTCCGAATGTTTGACTATGATTGTTTGACGTTTATTCTACCACTCGCCTGTCGGCGACGAGTGGTGGAGACCACTCGTTACGATCGAGCGATTCAAAAATAGCGAATTTCCGATGTCGAACGAAAATCAGTAGAAATCAGTAGAAATCGAGCGCACGACGCGGGGCGAACGATTCAAAAATAGGGCTCCTGTATTCAGAGCATTTCGTATTGTTTTTAAGTAGGTATTCGAGAACTCGAATGTGTTAAGCGAGTGAGATAAAGGCACGCAGAAAAATTATATTTTTTTTCCTTTGATTTGCCACACTATGTTTGTTTCCAAGAATTGACCTCTATCAGCAACACTATCGATTAGTATAAAAGTATAGTAGGTATATGATTATTTTTTCGCAAAAATAGGTTCGATTACTGGCTACTTTTCAAAAACCTAATGATGCAGTTTAAGTTTTTGTCAATATCGGGCACGCAACTCCTTTCAGAATTTTTAGCTATCTCTTATAGTTTAGGATATAGCCCTGAAGGTCCATGTAAAAAAGGTATAATAATATATAGAAAACTTTACTTCTTTACCATCTGTATGAATTCTTTGAAAAGGCCTATATAATTATAAAAAAACCGGTACAAACGAGACTTGTACTCCAATACTTAATCGGTTAGTTCAAATGTCACGGCCTATCTATCTGGTATTCAACGTCATTTTAATTTATTATGATATTGATAGGAAATACGTAATTTGTTGATTTCGGTGTTAGCCTCCATTTTAAACAATGTGAGAGGCTTTTTATCAATGAATTGAAAACATCATCGTGTGTTTGTAACACGCTAATGAGTGATGACACTTGTTGTTTAGAATTTCTTATTATATTGGGGCCTCTTGTATAAAATATTGGGACCTCCATTTTTATTAACTTTATCGGTAACGTTATTGCATGGGCGTCCATACGGATCCTTTTTTTGAATCTACGTGGATTTCGAAAAGTTTAGTCATAGTTTCTTTCAGAAAGCGTTACCTAACTTTTACGAGTTTTGATACAGCTGAAGCAGGATTTTAATACAACAGGTCCTGAGTTTTTTTTTTGTTAAATTTAATTAGTCAAAAACTCAAACGTTGTGATTTTGTCTTATTATTACCCCACCTGACTAGCGCATTCATAAAATAATGCTATTAAAATAAAGGTGCACTGGAGTGCATCTTTATGGTTGCATCGTAAAATCTAATAACTCGTAAAAATAAATGAAAATAACGTAATTCTCTGGAAGAGCGACAACTTTATTATAACGATATTCATTTTAAATCTCCATATATCATAATTAAGTATCATATTGGTTTCATAACTGCTCCACATGGTGGGTTCTAAGAGGGATCAGGGGGGATTGTTAATTTGTGGGGTCCTGGCCTAATACTCCTTTGGGCAGGGCCTATCAAATCACATAACTAAATTGTGATTTTGCAAAATAACGATTTTCTATATTTTTTTATAAGCGTTTACCTTGACACTTAGCCTTGACACTACGCTAGTCTTAGTAAGACAGTCTGATTATCATGTAGTGTAATAGGCCTTTCTTATTTTTTTCTATTGAGTTTTTCTTTTTCAATGGAGTCTTTTGTATCCACTGGGCCCTGGCCTGTAATCCAAAAAGCCCTTAGATCCGCTCCTGGGAGGGACAATAGGAATAAATAAAGTACCTACCTTCAAAATAAGTACGACTCTATTCAATCGCTTCAGTATCTCCATGGTGTGGCTCTCGTCTAGGCCCTCGACATCCAATAACGCCCTTACTGAGTCCACTTCGAAGATTATCTGCTTGAACCATAACTCGTATGCTGTAAACAGGAAAAAATATATTACTTAGATAAATATGTGTTACAACAAACCTAATCGGTACCTACTTGTAGGTCATTACTAAATAAAAATATAAGCTTATAAATATATTTTTGCCTGAAGATAAAAAAGTAAATTTTTAATTTAAAGTTCGGGAAAATCATCCTATTTTACTAAAAAAATTATAATGCTATTGGCAGCGATTCGGAGCCCTTATATAAGATACATTAAGGTGAAAGGGTACCGGGCGCTCTCTCCATACAAACGTAGTCGACTGTTTCCTCCCTGGATAATGACACTAGAGCAAATATTTTTGTGCTATAAAACTTATAACTGCCATGACCATGCCCCTATTTTATTTTTTTTATTTTTTAATCTTAATTTCTATGCCGCCGGGCGGTCAGCTCTAGCAGCTGAGAGGTTAATAATTAGAAAATGAAAAAAAAAACAGTCGAATACGTTTGTAATAGTTTGTATGGGAAGAGCCCCCGGTACCCTGTCCTCATATAAGCTCGAAGCCAAACTAGTAAATAAGGGTAATTAATTTTTCTTTATTTTTATAGGTACATATTTTGCTTAGGTATTTGCGTGTTTGTATATGTACCTTCATGTACCTATCTAAGAGGGTTTTCTAATCACTTACAGACTACTTTTAAAAAAACGGGGCGCTGCTATTAACTATTAACTTTATACAATAAATAACTAGTAAATAGTGATCTTATTACCCTGATGTGTAACAATGAAGAGATGTTCATCATGGACGGGTCGAGGCGACTCCGCGCTCAACATCCGCTGCGCAGTGAGCAGTTTGTCCAGCATCAAGTACTCTCCGTACAGCATACCGGCTTCGTTGCCGAGCTGCTCGCCATCTTGTGCTTGCGATTCGTCTATTATTGACCTGGTTAAATGTTTAAGTTCCGTAAGTAGGTAATTTTGTCAAACACTCATGGCAGGGCGAGGTTATGAAACGTATACTTATTTTGACGAAATTCTACTTTGGCCAGACGTGCACTTTGACCAACCGCCCCAAACTCAAATTAACTACTCGTTTATGAAACCGGAACATACTGTCCGCGGTAGGCCTTAATATTATTGAATAAGGATTTGACTTTCCTATTTGCCATCGTCCATCGAAAAGAGTGACAATGGGAAAGTAAAGTTCCTATTATCTCCATCAACGAAAAGAGACAATGGGAATGTCAAATCCTATTACCCTATCAACGAAAAGAGAGACAATAGAAAAGTCAAATTCCTATTATCCCCATCAACGAAATGAGACAATGGGCAAGTTATATTCCTATTATCCCCGTCAATGAAAGTAGAGACAATGGGATAATTAAATTCCCATTATTTTCACCAACGAAAAAAGAGATAATTGTAAAGTCAAATTCCTATTTGAAAATAGAGACAGTAGCATTTTTTTACATTTCACTTTATTGGAAGCGGCGATATAATGACAAAAGTCAAATTCCTATTATCCCCATCAATGAAAGTAGCGACAACGAGAAAGCCAATAACATTTAACTCATGTGCTTGGTGTATTTAAAATGATCTGACATTTTACCGCTGTCCATAATTAAACCAGTTGGGAGGGAGAATGTTATTTTACGTACAGTCGGGATCAAAAGTGGAGGGTTATTCTGTATCTAGGTCTCCGTTGATATTTATGTACCTACCTATGTAGGATTTTATGCCATGCCATGGTTATTTTCACTAAGTTGAGTTATTCAAATCGGGCTCCACAAAATAAACAAAAAAGCTGGTAGGTAAATATCCCGTTTTTTAATTTAGTTATTTGTTTGTTTTTATTAATTGACTAGCGACCCGCTCCGGCTTCGCACGGCTATATTATGCATGTATTATACATATAAACCTTCCTCTTGAATCACTCTATCTATTAAAAAAAACCGCATCAAAATCCGTTGCGCAGTTTTAAAGATCTAAGCGTACAAAGGGAAATAGGGACAGCGAAAATTGACTTTATTTTATACTATGTATGTAGTGATGTGTTTTTAATAACTTTAGTAGGTAGGTAGCTATTTATTGTTTAAGTTTTTGGCTTTATTTATTTTAAGATATATTTTATTTATTTACCGAACAGTAGGTAGGCAGAGTTCTAAAATTGCTATTAGGTATTAGATTTTTTTCAATTTCAGCATGGCTTTAAAATGTGTGATTTTGGCTTAAGGACTTCAATTTGAATAGCGTAAATAATAAATTGAATAGGTAGGTACTTCATTAATATCTAACTTTTACCATTGGGACTTTATTTATTTTTGTTTGTTTACATACCTACCTACTTCTTTATTTTATGTTGTAAATTAAACTTACTTAGGTACCTACTTAACTAAAATAATATTTTTTACCTGATTGTACCAAAGTACATAATAATTATTAAAGATTCAATGAACTCAGATGTTCATAAAAACTAGAGTTGTAGAATTTACCCTGTAGGTACCTACTAGTCATTACCAAGTCCACTTATATTTATGTAAAAAGTAAGTAATTAGGGTTCCGCACCCAAAGGTTAAAAAAACGGGACCCTATTACAAAGAGTCCACTGTATGTCTGTCGGCTGTATCTCATGAACCGTGAAAGCCAGACAGTTGAAATTTTCACTGATGATGTAGGTATTTCTGTTGCACTATAACGACAAATACTGAAGATTATCTAATTCTTCTTTAGATGAATTTTGCTAAAGGTTACGAATAATACGTTTTTCTAGATGAATTTCAAAGAATTTTAATCCAAAACTATTTAGATGTAGTTTACAAGATGCAGAAATTATTGTATCGTAACATGATGGATAAGATGAGATGACAAGGTTTTTGAAGATGAATGAATGAATCACTTTTATATCAAAAATGTCACAGATCAGTCTTTTTGTTTTTTCTTTTTTCGCGGCGCGGGCGGCGGCATCGGCCGGCTTTGTTACTCGCGTCGCGTGGCGCGAAGTTTAAATTTATTATAGGCCGATTGTGCGGCGTATTCAAATACTAAAAACAGAATATAATGGTAGGTACGTACTGAACCCTTCGTGCGCGAACTGCACTTGATCGCTTTTTCATTATATTTGTTTTGACTTGGTCATGGTCGTAGGTAACGCTACCTAGCTACCTAATAAATGTCAAAACAATAAATTAATGTTATTTGCGATAATGTTGTTTACGATTATATATCTACCTACCTACCTTTCTGACTAGTTAGTAGGTACGTAGGTGTGCTAAATAAATATATAAACTAACTAATAAAATAAATAAAAATAATATAAATAAGTAACTAACTTAATAACTAGTTGACGACCTCTGTGGCGCGTCGGGCGAACACCCGACTGCGACGCAGAAGGTTGCGGGTTCGATTCCCGCCGGGAACAAGTATTTATGTTGACCATAAATTCTTGTTTCTGGTTCTGGGTGTTTCCTATATGTATAATATGTATATATTTACAAAAAAAAAAAAGTATATAAGTAGTTTATCCGTTATCTGGCACCCATAACACAAGCATTAAGTTGCTTAGCTTGGGGCTGGATGGCGATGTGTAATATGTCCTGAAATATATAGAAATATATAGTTGCGCTCTCCGGTTTCACTGGCAAGTCCGTCTACGCGGAAATATCGGGATAAAACTAGACTATGTGTTAATCTAGGTCTACCGGTAATTTAGGTACAGTCACATTACCAATTAGCTGAACCCCACGTGACCCAGAGCTCATTCACATATCTGTAAAAATAAAGTTTTTACCTATTTTGTAAAAAAAATATGTTGAATATTGTATTGTATACCTACTTAGTAATATTGTTTAAAAAAATAGAATCAGGAAACATTTTTACTTTACAACCTTACGGATTTGCGAGTGAGCTCTAGGTCACGTGGGGTTCAGATAATTGATAATGTGACTGTACATACCGAGTTTCATCGCAATCGTTAAAGTACTTAGTTTTTGCGTGAAGGAGTAAGTAACAAACATACTTACATACAAACACATAATAACTTTCACATTTACATAATTATAGAAACACACAGACCAGAAACAAATATCTGAACATAAATATTTGTAGGTGGGAATCGAACCCGCAACCTGTTTGCGTCGCAGGCGGGTGTTCGCCCGACACGCGCCACAGACGCCGTCTATCGAAATTCCACATCGAAAATACCCATAATATTGCATTAATCATGCACTAAACAGATAGTACCTAATTACTACAAGCCAAGCAATCGATAGGGTAGAATAATTTGATTTTCGATGTAGGTACCTAGGCTAACTATGATAGTTTGGCAACACTAAATTATGGACCTAAATGCAACCGCATGTGAATAAAATCACAAAGAATTAAAGATTTATATCTAATTTTAAGTCTAATTTGACTGTATCGAATTAATTTCACATCATTGTAAATTATTTTGCATACGTAGGTACCTACCTACCAAAATTATTTTGATTAAAAAACAGACGATAATTAAGAAACTAATTTTATTAATAAAAAACAAAAACTCACCGCATAGGACACGCCATTTTTATTTCTTTAAAAATTCACTGATTTTTTAAACAATTCGGCACAGTGCTGTTATTACATAAAACCGCACTTTCAATCACGTGTTCATCGGTGAATGGATACCGCGATACTGGCTGTAAATTCTCATGTCCATTACTTCGAGACTGGCTGAGCGCAGAGAGTATTCGATTTCGTCACTCTCTCCCCTTGATATAGGTAATTTAATGCCTAACGATAGTTGAGACGTATTTGTTAAGTAAAATGAGTAGGTACCTACTTACTTGGTAACTTCCTACATACCTATTTATGCAAAAAAAACCGGCCAAGTGGGAGTCGGACTCCCGCACGAAGGGTGTTTTTTGGGAGCCCCACTTAAATAGGTTTTTTTCTTTTTAAAGTCTCTCTCTCTAGCTATCACGGTTTATGAGCTACACCCTGGTGACAGACAGACAGACGAACGGACAGACAGTGAAGTCTAGTAATAGGGTCCCGTTTTTACACTTTGTGTACGGATTTACGGAACCCTAACAACCATAAAAATTACTTGCGCAGGAAAATGCGAAAATTAATAGATAATAACTTGCGTATGACATTCTTTATTATTATGAATTATGAGAGGTCAGCAGTGCTTAGAACCGTCAGATTGCTTGTGCATAAATCTGCGAAAATGTAGTACTACATAATTAATTACCTACGTATTTAATTTACTATTAGCGTAAGTTGCGATCCCGCGGGAATATCAAAATAAAAAGTAAGTAGCTTATAAATGGACTGTCCAACACAAAAATAACTTTTTAATTCGAACCAGTAGTTCCTGAGATTAGCGCGTTCAAACAAACTCTTCAGCTTTATACCTACATTAGTATAGATTTTGTCTAGATGCCCTAACTCTTCTGACCTGCCGATTCTAAAGGCGTATATTATTACATCTAAAATCTAATGTAAATAAATAACGAATTGCCTCAGCCAGCTTTAAAATGCTGATGTGATTACAAAATTAAATCAGGTTTTAATTTTCATAAATTAATAGGTAGGTAGGTAAGTACTAGATTTTAAATGTGACTTCGTTTGCGTAGGGTTTGTTTTCCAATATCCTTTATTATCGGATGCCTCCATTAGAAATACTTACTAGCAGCGCTCCGCGGTTTCACCCGCATAACTCCGGATGCTCATAACAACCTTCATCAAAATCGGTCCAGTAGTTTCGGAGCCTATTCGTTACAAATACACCAATAAAAAAATATATTTACTTTATAATATTAGTGTAGATAACGGCTGTCTGACCCTGTATGTATTGTATAGTATAGTAGGTAGGTACAGCTATTGGCGATCCGTTCATTTTTAGTTAGGTATAAGTTTTAGATTTTTTTATAGAAAATGAGAACATAAGTGCGAACAAGTGTCCACCAAGATATTAGGTATACCTACGGGCTACGGCGTTGTAAGGTACGAACTCAAATTCTATTAACACTATCACTATCACTACATAGTATAAAACAAAGTCGCTTTTTCTGTCCCTATTTCCCTTTGACTGCTTAAATCTTTAAAACTACGCAACGGATTTTGATGGGTTTTTTTTTTCATAGATAGAGTGATTCAAGAGGAAGGTTTATATGTATAATACATGCATAATATAGCCGTGCGAAGCCAACGGCACACCTACGGGTTCCGTTGGCACCATCAACGTTGGCACAAATATTCGCGCAATTTTTTTTTCTTTTAATTTTGGTTTCGCACGTTTTTTACATATAGCCAGTGTCAAGTATAGATAGTTCAATCACGGTATTACCTATTTTAAAATTTTATTTTTATAATTTAATTCTTCTAACTTTCAAAAAATATATTTTTCCTTCTTCTTCTTCGCGATAAGATTATGATTAATCATAGACCTAGAAAAAAGTCTGTTAGTTTATGTGATTAATTATCTCCTTGGTTAATAGGATAATGACCTATTTTTAATTACCTACCTTTGCTTTCTGAAGTTAAAATGACATGACAGCTTTATTTTATTAAAATTGTGTGTTTCTATCACAATCTTATTTTGAGATTATTTTTATTAATTTCTAAACTCTTCGTTGGTTTATTCTATACTGGTGTAATACTGTTGGTGCTGTAATATTTGTGGAATAATGTTTACTGGGTCAAAACTTATAAGGTTAGTTCGAGGGATAGTTAGTAACAGGCAACCATCATCAAACAGTGAGATGAACTTCGCATTACTTAACAATAATTAGAATGCGTGTCTTCGTGTATGCATATCCACCCGAGAGATTAAGAGTTAATTGCCTTAGGGACGTGTGGTCAAGTTTATTTCGCAAAGACCTCGGTTTGTCATACATCACTACCCTAAAAAGGGTTGTGGTCACTGCCACGAAATTTGTACAATGTAGGTAGGTACTTATTGGTTCACGTGGGCAAAGCTATGGGCGATTATTGGTAATAATAAACCTGTAAAAAGTTAGTTTGTTTGCTCACAAACATGACATAACTAAGTAAATTGAGTGATCCTTGAACTCGTCCTCCTTAAATACCATGGGACGAATTTGAGTGATCAATTTCAGCCATCGATCTCAAGCATTATGTGACATTTTATGATTAGCACAAAAATATCTACGGCTGCATTTCTTTTGAATTTCGATAAAGATTGTCATCTCATCGGCTTTAGCCATTTATGGGGAAACGAGTTATTAGGAAAAGAAAAACGCAAAGTTATCTTTGCACTGGCTAAATGCACAAAATGTACGAACCCAAGCTTTAAAAAAGTGCAGTGCAACTTGCATTGTTGTCAATGTCACATGACACTGACATTGACAGTGACCTGTGAGACAATTGGGTGACATTTGGTTCAGAGTTGCCAAACGCAACAACTTCCAATTTGTTTGTAACTTTTGATCCTCTTGTGGACCATGTACTTGTACGTATTTAACTCTATTTAAAAAACACATAAGAAACAATTGGTTATAATTTTCATACAATAATTTGAAAAAAAAAGATCCTTTTAGGGTTGCGTACCGAAAGGGTAAATACGGAACCCTATTACTAAGACTCTATTGTCCGTCTGTTACCTGTATTTCATGAACCGTGATAGCTAGCCAGTTGAAATTTTCATAGATGTAGGTATTTCTGTTGCCGTTATAACAATAAATATTAAAACGGAATATAAAGTTACGGAACACTTCGTGCGCGAGTCCGATTCGCACTCTTGCACTCATGCATATCGCATTTTGACTTTAGCAAAACTAATGAAAAATAACTTATTGATTTAAACGATATGGCAACACTGAATTAGTAGGTCTTCTATTTACGCTACGCATTTTCGTAAAATTGAATTAAATTCCTATTTGTATCTCAATTTGATAAAATAACTTGGTCAACAACAATCTGACATCATCAACCATCAAAGTAGTCGTAAGTAAACAATCTTTGCTTTTATTTCATAGTGTTTTGTCAATTTTTGTAAACATGTAACGTTCGCTGTCTTATCTTCATGTTTTTGTTGTATTTCTGCTTTATAATTTTTCCATTACTGTATTTGTAAAGATTGCGTTGCATCGAACGATGTTGAGTAAACTTTGTATTATGTCTAAGGGGTGAGATAAGCGTGCTATTGCGCTGGATGATATAAAAGTGTGACATCAGAATTAGTCATATCTTCTTCTTTTACTTGACGACTTATATTTTTCTACGCTTGGCCAGTAGGTTTATGAGTTTTTGATAATAAACATCCCGTGTGTTGGTAAACTTTAGTAGGTAATCTGGTTTTGTGACCTAAATGTCGTATGATTTCATAGTTTTAACTCAATATTAAAGCAGCAAACATCTTCTTGTTTTTGAAAGGGAGGGTTATTCTTGAAATCCGTTTAATATTCTTGTTTGAAAGATATTGGTAACATTACAGCCACATAATGTTCATCTTTATCATTTATGTCTCACATAATATTCATCTATAAGTCTCAAAGTAAGACAATCTAAAATGCTCTCAGTCAAAGTTTTCTCCTGTCTGTGCATCTGATGGAACGACAGACAGCCGTATACATAGATGGTTAGATAGACATACATACATACATATAAACTTAAATTGCAATAAATTATGATAAGTATAATGATATGAGGAGCTTCTCCCCTCTGCTCTGGTCGGTTAGGGAATTACCTGAACAGTTTCTATTGACAATTTACCTTTTTCTGGACAATCCTGAAAATCTTGGGGTCCCAGAACTGTATTATCTATAATTCTGACATAAGTAAAATTATAGGCTGCAGCTAGTAAAACAATTAATACCTACCAAATTAAAAAACTTCAGAATTAATTTTATACAGTTTTCACCAATGGATAAAGTAATTCAAAAGGAAGGTTGAATAAATAAGACAGAAAAAGAATCTCTCTCGTATAGTGGTGTAACTCACCTATTGTTAGTCGCATAGTAGTTGGTCGCATAGTGGAGATCAGGAGACGACCAGCCTAATGGAGTATTTAAGTGAGGCCGCGGATGCCGCTCAACAGAAATACCCGTCAGCCCAACTAATGCTTCTGGGGGATTTTAATGCCCATCATAAGGAGTGGCTTTTCCCTCATGAACGTACTGACCACGCTGGGAGAGAGACGCGAAACCTCGCTCTAGCGTTAGATCTCACTCAGCTGGTCCAAGTGGCGACGCGGGTTCCTGATGTTGTCGGCGAAACAGCCAATTGCCTGGACCTTCTGCTGACGACTGATCCAGACCGCTATTCAGTGTCAGTGTCATCACCACTGGGTAGCTCTGACCACTGTCTGGTGAAGTCGGTGTCTGTCTACTCCTCGTTGGACCATAGCCCTAAAGGCGCAAGGCGAGTATGGCGATACAAGTCGGCAGATTGGGATGGGATGCGTTCGTTCTTTGCGTCTTATCCTTGGCGGTAGGTATGTTTTTCTTCTGGAGATCCCTCCAGTTGCGCGTACGCTGTGACGGATGTGCTGCGTCAGGGGATGGAATACTTCATTCCTTTCTCTGAAGTAGCACTGTCTAGCAAAGCTCAGCCTTGGTTTGGGGCCGAGTGCAGACGTGCTGAAGCACTTAAGCACGCGGCATACCTTGCCTGGGTTGACGCTCGTATCCGCAAAGCTATGGACGTTACCGTGAAGAAGAAAGCATACAACAAGGCCGCCAAGTCCTGCAAGAAAGCTCTACAGAAGGCTCGGTTCGACCACATAAGCCGTATAGGGAGCAAACTGGCCTCATACCCTGCAGGTAGTAAGGCGTTTTGGTCTCTGGCTAAGGCGGTCGAGTCGAACTTCTGCCGCTCCTCACTTCCTCCTCTGCTGAAGACCGACGGATCACTGGCCCACACTGCTGCGGAGAAAGCAAATTTATTCGCTTCTCTATTTGCGGAATCTTCGCGTCTAGACTCTGCTGGCGAGTCACCTCCTAGTCTACCGGAATGCGGGATATTTATGTCGGAAATACGCATCCGTCAGACTGAGGTCCTTAAAACGCTGCGGAAGCTGGACGTGAACAAAGCCAGTGGTCCTGATGTGATTCCAGCGATAGTGCTTAAGACCTGCGCGCCTGAGCTCGCTCCTGTCCTGACACGCCTCTTTCGCCTCTCAATGGCAGCTGGTTTGGTCCCGAAATCGTGGAAGCATGCCAACGTGCAGCCAGTGCCCAAAAAAGACAGTCGTGCCGACCCAACCAATTACAGACCGATTTCAGTCACTTCCATACTCTGTAAGACTATGGAACGTGTTCTGAACAATAAGCTCCTGGCATACCTAGAAGAGAACGACCTCCTTAGTGACCGACAATACGGGTTTCGCCGAAATCGGTCCACTGGGGACCTTCTAGCGTATGCCACATACATCTGGGTTGAGGCCATCGAGAGACACGGGGAAGCCCTTGCCGTTTCTCTAGATATCTCGAAGGCCTTTGATAGGGTTTGGCACGATAGCCTTTTAGGCAAGCTTCCATCATACGGTCTGCCGCCTGGTCTATGTGGCTGGATTTCGGATTTCCTGAGGGACCGGTCACTGCGAGTAGTCATTGATGGCTGCGCGTCTGACCAAATGGCTATTAATGCCGGGGTTCCTCAGGGATCCGTGCTCTCTGCAACCTTATTTTTGTTGCATATCAACGATCTGTTGAAGCCTGGTATATATGGGTACGCAGACGATAGCACAGTTGTAGAGAGGTACACGACCAGTGCACGGACTAGTGTGGCGGAGACCCGATGTCATAGGGAGGCGATGGTCGAGCGCATGAACTTGGCCTTGAAGGCAGTCTCTAATTGGGGTGACGCTAATCTGGTCAAGTTCAACGCGTCTAAGACCCAGGCGTGTCTATTCTCCGCTAAGAGGAGTCCATTCCACCTGACTCCCAGTTTCCGAGATGTGTCCGTGCCGATAGCTGGCCATCTTGAGCTTCTTGACATCTCTTTAACACCAACTCTTAACTTTGGCACCTACATTGAGTCCAAAGCCCAACTAGCCTCAAAAAAGCTTGGTGTTCTGGCGAAGGTGAGAGGTTACTTCACGTCGGGACAGTTGCTCAACTTGTACCAAGCACAAGTCCGCTCGTGTATGGAGTACTGTTCTCACCTCTGGGACGGTTCGGCGAAATATCAGCTGGGGGCGTTGGAGTCAATTGAGAGGAGAGCCAGGAAACTCATCGGTGACGATAAGCTTGCCAACAAAAGGCTTCAGAGCCTGGAACATCGTCGCAAGGTGGCAAGCTTGTCGGTCTTTTATCGGATACATTTCGAGGAGTGCGCAACAGAACTCCACGACCTAATCTTGTCATCTCCATTCTTTCGTCATACAACCAGGCAGACTGGTGTGCGGCACCGATTCATGGTGGACATACCAGACGTTCGCACTAAGCGCTTTGCTTCGTTATTCCTTATTCGTACTGCAAGGGAATGGAATCAGTTGCCTGCGTCTGTCTTACCTGACGTGTAAAATTTGGGGGTCTTCAAGTCGCGAGTGAATAGGTATCTTCTAGGAAGGCGTGTTACATCTTAGGCCGCATCGTCACCTACCGGGCAGGTGTGATAGTGGTCAAACGCTGACCTATCATATGTAAAAAAAAAAAAAGTTTTCAGATCGCCTTAAGGCTCCTGCTATTAGAGGTAGAAACTGGGACCAACGGCTTAATGTGCCTGAATTAAGGCATACAAAGCTCTCCGTGCGGAGCTGGGGTGGGTCTCTAGTTAATTGATACTAAAATCTTTCCCTTCAGAGTAATGGGACAGACTCTATCAGAGCCTATAACTGAGAAACAGTCGGCGACATGTCAGGACAGCCGCTACCTGGTGGGTTCCTCCTGCATGCAGGGTTGGCGCGTGTCCATGGACGACTCACACACCCACATTCTCTCCCTGCCTGATGACCCTGGAACAGCTTTCTTTGCTGTATACGATGGACATGGCGGTATGTAATTTTATCACTATCACTACATAGTATAAAACAAAGTCGCTTTCTCTATTTCCCTTTGTATGCTTAAATCTTTAAAACTACGCAACGGATTTTGATGCGGTTTTTTTTAATAGATAGAGTGATTGAAGAGGAAGGTTTATATGTATAATACATGCATAATATAGCCGTGTGAAGTCGGGGCGGGTCGCTAGTAATTTTATATTTTGACGACCGTTTTGTGATGCAGAAGGTTGTGAGCTAATCTAGACATGTCAAAATTAATAATTGGTGTAAATAAAGTGTTTTTCAGTGTTCTTTGTGTTTGTGACGATAAGGACCTACATTTTAAGCAAATAAAGTATACTTGACTTGCTTACTTGATTTACTTGTAGTGCGTAGCGCAACTATATTATCAAAGCAACAACTTTTGGAAAAATTAGATGATACTTTATATCACCTAAAACAAGAGACAAAGGCTGAGAAATGTGGGGCGATGAATCTCTCTCCAGATTATGACATAACCCCCCAGAAAAATACTTTTTTTTGACTTAACAGTAGTGTGTGATAATGAAAGATTTTTTATTTGGTATAATTTCCAGGGGCAAATATAGCTGAGTATGCAGGGAAGCACCTACATAAGTTCATCATTGCCAGACCTGAGTACCATCTTGGCAACATTGAAGAAGCAATGAAACAGGTACCTACCTTTATTTTTGACAACCTAGGTCAACAATAATTTTATATCTCGTCGTTTTGCTAATCTAGGTCATTTTGGTCTTGTGTCGTTTTGATATGTAGGACTTTTAGGTCCTTCTGATAAAAATAAATATAAATAAATAAATAAATATTGCAGGTCATTCCACACATCGCCATCATAAGTAAGATATTATATAGATTTTATATGTACAACACAGGAAGAAACAAAATCACGATATACCTACTTATACAAAGTTAAACTAACTAGAAAGTAAGGTTGATTTAAAGCAGGGGTGTCAAACTGGATTTTCCAAAGGGCCATTTCGGAAATTGCAGAGGTGTTAGCGGGCCAGACATAAAATAATTAAACACGTACATTTATAGGGTTCCGTACCACAGAAGGTAAAAAAGGAACCCTTATTTATAAGATCACTTTCTTGTCCGTTTGTCTGTCTGTGTGTTTGTCACCACCGATTTTCTCAGGAACAGGTGGACCTAGCAAGTTGAAATTCATACCAGATACTGAGGTCTATAGTACCTATTAGGTGTACCTATAAAAATCAAGGTCCTGAGTCAACATGATAAAAAGATATGGGCAAATTTACATTTTCACGAAAACTTGTAACTACCTACCTACCAAAATTTACTTTAATTTTAAACTTTTTAATCTTTTGAAATTTTCCCTTTATTAAGTTTATTTGGTGAGGTATTATTATATATATATATTTATTTGCCACTTTTTCAATAGGTAGGTAACACTAACAATATTTATTAAGTTTTTCTAACTGTAGGTAGGTACTAGGTACTGCAAAAATAATAAAAAGAAGGGAAGTTTTATCTGTAGGATCCGGAAACTTGACTTCTTTTGTTTTTTATAATATCATTTATGTCAGGTGTCATATTCGTGGTATTTATTTTAAGAATATACTAAAGATGTTCATCACTTAGTCTTGAGCGACATGTGTTCTTATTCATTTTCATAATCGAAAACATTTATTCCCATAAATACTTACGAACTACGAAAAAGGATAGATTTCGAATACTCAAAGTCAAGGGTGCCTCACAGATTGGTCACTGCAAGTACTGCAGAAATGAAGATTAAATATGACAGCTGTCATCTTGCGGTTTGCGGACAACTTCAACATGTGAATTTTCGGTGTCACGGTGCGCGCGCATCATAAAAATTCACTCTCATCATTTTTTCATAACGCGACTAAAGAAGTATAACTTCAAAAATGCCCGTTTTTGAGATCTAGATTTCGATTGCGGGCCGCATCATTATGATTCGCGGGCCGCATGCGGCCCGCGGGCCGTATGTTTGACATGACTGATTTAAAGCATATCAAATTATTTTTTTGTTTGTAATGAATAGACACCGAAACTTCTAAACCGATTTTGATGAAACTTGGTATGAGGATACATTGATTCATTGGGAATAACATAGGCTTTTAACTTAACTTTTTTATCCCGATATTCCCACGGAAGCGGGAGCTACACGGGTGAAACCACAGAGCGCTGGTTGTCACATCTATTAAAATTAAATTCAAAGACCTGTATCAACGCACAGCTTAAGAGGAATGGGTACCAAGGGCTTTCTCCATACAAACTATTACAAACGTAGTCGACTGTTTTCTTCCTGGATAATGACACTAGAGCAAATATTTTTGGTGCATAAAACTTATAACTGCCATGACCATGCCCTTATTTTCTGTTTTTTTATTTTATTTTAAATTTTTAACCGACTTCAAAAAAAGGAGTGGTTCTCAATTCGGTTGTATGTATATATATTTTTTAATTTCTATGATAATTAGAAAATGAAAAAACCAAAACATAGGGGCATAGTCATGGCAGTTATAGGTTTTATGGCACAAAAAAATTCGTGCTAGTGTCATTATCCAGGGAGGAAACAGTCGACTACGTTTGTATGGAGAGAGCGCAGGTTCACCTTAAACCAATGGACGGATCTTACTTTGATATGATATTTAACATGCAACCCTTACGGCAATAAAGTTGCGGGTTGGTTATAAATATGTATAAGTATTTCACCATATCTTGATCTAAACTACGCGCCTTTTGCGTGACTCTAATATATACTCTCTAATCTTGAAAGTAGTTTTTTTATATATTGTTGACCTTTTAGAATACGGAAAAAATCGATACTATAACATTGCTTAAGAAAGTTTATAATTATTTGACGACCTTTTTGGTGCAATAGCTTAAAAAACTTGAGAGGTCCCACCTCTCAAGTTTTTTAAGCTATTGGGGACACCCGGATGGAACGAAGATTAATTAGTGAAGGAATTATAATTTTTTTCTTAAGCTATTGTATAGCATTTATCGATGGCTTTGAGCGCGGCGACCGAATCAAGAAATTCCGTAACGAAAATAAAACCTAACACCCCCCCACTCCGCCTACCATGTAGCTCGGCCGAGCGTTCGCTTAACGTTTATGTATATGGTACGACTGTACGAAGCTCGCACGATGTTTTTTTTTGTAAATAATCGTCGCGACACCACTTTCAATGCGAAATAGAAAGACGAAACGAAAATAACTGGCTTGATTTCTATGCAAAAAGTGTCGTTACAACTTTTGGTCTTAATTTTTTCCGCCCCCTTTCGCAATGCGCGATAAGGAACTTTCGTTCAAAAAAATCTTTAAAATGTTAGTGTGGAATTACCTAATTTCCAGGGTTTCCTCGACCTAGACCAGGCTATGCTGGAAGAAGATATGCTTCAAGAGAAAGTTGCCGGGAGTACCGCGGTTGTTGTACTTGTCAAGGAGAACACGCTGTACTGCGCTAACGTGGGCGATTCCAGGGCTATCGCTAGTGTTAGAGGATCGGTAAGGACCAACGATGAGCTTGCCAGCAAAAGGCTTCAGAGCCTTGAACATTGTTGCGATGTGGCAAACTTGTCAGTATTTTATCGGAAACATTTTGGAGTGTGTGCAGTTTAGTTTTACTGACCGGTACGCCTCTTAATTTGGGCCATTGTGCGTGTGATAAGTGGAAGTGAGGAGTGTGCAACAACACGATTGTATTTTGTTATCTCCATTCTTTCGTCATACAACCAGGCAAACAAATATGGGACACCGGTCCGTGGTAGATATCTCAGAAACCCGCACCAAGTGTTTTGCCCCGTCAGTCCTTATTCGTATTGGAAGGGAATTTAATTAGTTGCCTGTGTCTGTCTTTCATGACGTACAATTTGGAGATCTTCAAGTCACTACATCTTAGAGCGTATTGTCACCTACCATCAGGCAGGTGTGATAGTGGTTAAGCGCTAATCTATCATTTGTAAATAAAAAAAAACATTTTAACCATCTGGGATAGTGACTTTTTGTTGATTATTAAGTTTCTGCTTCATGTTATGAGGAAAGGGTACCGGGGGCTCTCCACACAAACTATTATAAACGTAGTTGACTGTTTTCTCCCTGGATAATGACACTAGAGCAAATATTTTTGCTGCATAAAACTTATAACTGCCATGACCATGCCCCTATTTTTTGTTTTTATTTTATTTTAATAATCTTAATTTCCATGATAATTAGAAAATGAGAAAAAAAACTAAAAATAGGGGCATAGTCATGGCAATTATAAGTTTTATGCAACAACAATATTTGCTCTAGTGTCATTATCCAGGGAGGAAACAGTCGACTACGTTTGTATGGAGAGAGCGCAGGTACCCTTTCACCTCAAGACCTTACTAGAAAATAGAGATATCAATAGGTTCAGTAATTTTTAATTGCATAGGCAAAAAACTTACACCCAGACATGAGAAGTAGGTACCCACTAACAAGTCGGTTGGATTAGCTACATTTTGCCTACTTTATGTTTTTTATAACCCTGTCAACAGGTAGAAGTACTATCATACGATCACAAGCCGAACAACGAAGAGGAGCTCCGCCGCATCACAGCTGGCGGTGGCTGGGTCCAACTGAACCGGGTCAACGGTAACCTCGCTCTGTCTCGGGCCTTCGGGGACTATGTCTTCAAACGGAACTACAGGCTCACACCGCAACAGCAGATCGTTACGGGTAATTCAACACAATCTATACATATAAAATGCTTTGTCCTGAACAGCTGACTGACGGATCAACGCACAGCCTAAACCGCTGATCGAAGAGACCTGAAATTTGGAGGGTGTGTTCTTTGTATGACGTAGGCATCCGAAAAGAAAGGATTTTCCAAAATTCTACTCCTAAGGGGGTGAAAAAGGGGGGCAAAGTTTGTATGGGTCAGCGTGATTTCTTGGACCATTTTCGACTTAGTAATCTATATAATACTAGCTATCCCGGCAAACATTGTTTTGCCATTTACAAAAAAAAAGGAAAATAATAAAAAAAATGATGTTCGATTCTCAGACCTAACGAATATGCAAAAAATCATACAAATCGGTTAAGCCATTTAGGAGGAGTTTGGTAACTAACACCACGATATGAGAATTTTATATACAGGGTGAATTTTTTATCTGGGCCTTCAGGGCTAAACTATACTAAACTATAAAGCGATAGCGAAAAATGCTGAAAGGAGTTGCGTGCCCGATTTTGACAAAAAAGAAGAAATATTGGCAGTATGCTTTGTATAACGTCTAATAGCTAGTATTCATTAAGTGCTTTTGATTCTGTAAGAAACAAATAAAAAAATATGTTCTCTTGTTGGGGTTCGGTACGGGACCCTATTACAAAGACTCCACTGTCTGTCTGTCACCAGGCTGTATCTCATAAACCGTGATAGCTAGACAGTTGAAATTTTCACAGATTATGTATATCTGTTGCAAAACAGAATATAATGGTACGGAACCTTTTGTGTGCTAGTCTGACTCTTACTTGGCCGGTATTTTTTAACTGTTTTGTTTATTGTTGTAGCATTTCCGGATGTCCAAGTGCGACAATTGAACGACGACTGGGAGTTTATTGTGATCGCTTGCGATGGCATTTGGGAGGTCTTATCGAACGAGGTATGTTTTCATAACAAAACTTTGTTATAAGTATATAATTATTGTGCCAATAAATCAGTGGTGCTGAGATCGGTGAGTCTCCACTTTTATTGCCTGAAAGGGAAATGTCTTGACACCACCCTCTGGACAAAGTCATGGTGCTAAGTGACTCGTCGTCTTCCATCATCATGTTGTCCAGGCAAGCCGTTCTCCTTCTAGGCGAGCATGCTACTTCCTCGACCACATCGTCGCTTCCCATCAGGTGAAATGAGGTCCAATGCAAGCCTATTTTGTGTTAAAAAAAATCATCATCAAGTTTTAGTCAACTGGCAAGCGACACGTATGAGGCCGCGGCCTCATACGTGTCGCTGACGTTCCCGTGTTCAATGTCATCCAGTTCAATGTCAAATATCTCGTAACTCATTCGAACTTATGTTGATGTGTACATGACAGAAAAAGGCAGCAAACAAAAACATACTACTTCAACTTTTTTGTATGGCTGATTGCTGACAAAAACATACCTACTACTTATTAGACTACTTATTTTGGTATGGAAGGATAAATGCCTTCAATGTCAATGTCCGTCGTCCCTTCCGTCAGTCCGCAATTATTGTGTCAAAGATGCTTCGAGCAGTGCGCGTTTATAATTTAGAAAGGTATCAATGTTATGAATGAGTTAAACCAAATTTAGGATACATGGGACTATAGAGCCTGCCCCCTTTAGTCGGGCATGTTTTTTTGCGAATTCACCAGTGCAGGGTATATGACGAAAAAAATCCTACCAGCAGAAAAAGTATATGTGTTTGTTCCTTCTTCACGTAAAACTACTGTTCCAATTACGATGAAATTCGGTATGTAGATAGTTGGAAGTCCTTGATTAACACAGGTTAATTTTATCCCGATATTCCCAAGGGATTGGAACTTACTTGGGTAAAACCTAGACCAGCTAGTTGTAAAATATTTATTTATCGCTTGATATTTCCAGGAAGTGATATCATTCTGCCGTAGTAGATTACTAAGCGGTTGGGAGCCGGCGGCTGTATGTGAGGCTCTGATGCACCGTTGCCTGGCGCCCAACTGTGCCACGGGTGGCTTAGGGTGTGACAACATGACTGTACTTATCATTTGTCTCGAACCTTTCCCTAGGAACCTGGCTCCGGTAAGTCATCACTACATAGTATAAAACAAAGTCGCTTTCTCTGTCCCTATTTCCCTTTGTATGCTTAAATCTTTAAAACTACGCAACGGATTTTGATGCGGTTTTTTTTAATAGATAGAGTGATTCAAGAGGAAGGTTTATACATGTATAATATAGCCGTGCGAAGCCGGGGCGGGTCGCTAGTCTATACATATAAAATTCTTTGTTCTGACTGATGGATCAACCCACAGCCTAAACCGCTGATCGTAGAGAACAGGAAGCACATGCGACATATCGCTTTGGAAGTGTTTGGGGGAGGCCTATGTTCAGCAGTTGACGTGTTGTGGCTGATATAATGATGCACTATTAGACCGTGACAACTGGCTTAAGGTTGTTGCTGAAGCAGTTGTTACTCATCATCGACAACCCACTTGGCACAATGGTCACCATTCCGGACAGCCAAACACAGGGTTGCGGGCAGTGTTGCCAACTCTACGTCTTCTTACGTAGACCTACGTACTTTAGGCCTCTGCTGCAAACCTATCAGCTTGCCTTGTAGAAAAACTTAACCTAAAAATATTTCGATTCGACGTAGTTACTATTGTTTTGTAATTGTGATATTAATCAAATTTTTATTTAATTGAACGCAACTGAGGAAATTAACATAAGAAAGAAATAAGTACGGTCCGCGCGTGGGTCTACGAACTTTTCTAATGGGGTCTACGCATTTTTCGAAATCCGAGTTGGCAACACTGGTTGCGGGTTCGATTCCCGTCTCAGACAAGTATATTTATGCTTAGATATTTTGTCTGTGGTCTGGTTGTTTCTATGTATTATAATATATATATATATTTAGTACAAAAGAAAAATATATAGGTAGTATATCCGTTGTCTACCACCCATGAAACAAGTCTAGTAAGCTTGGGGCTAGATAGCGATGTGTAGAATGTCCTGCAATATTTATTTATTTAAATAGCCTTGAATCAGGGCGCAGAAAACCTCTCCCACTTTCTAGTACCACCATTCCTCTCTCTCGTATGACCTCAACTTATACAGCATGTTGTCAACAGTGTTCGTTCCTCGACATGTCACGTCCGAGCAAGTACTGGACTTTGAGTCCGTCTCGTCGGTTCTCTTAACTCGCTTTGCCCGCCAAAATTCCGCACTGTTTCCATACTTAACCTATAATCTATGTGTGCATTTACTGTGATGTCTTTATATATCTATATATCAAACTTGGTTGTTAAATTTCCAAAACCAATCAGCTTTCAGAATTCGGGTTATATGTTAGAATACTGAACGCTGATTGGTCGATAAAAGTTGTAACATCTGATTTATTTGTCTTGCATGATCGCATGTCTTTTTGCAACCAATCAGCATGTAGCATTTAGTTATTATGTTAGAATAATAAATGCTGATTGATCTTTAATAGTATGTGACTTTGTTTTGCATGATTGAGTGTCTTTTTGCAACCAATCAGCTTTCAGGATTTGATTTTTGTGTTAGACTACTGAAAGCTGATTGGTCGTTAGAAGATTCAACTATCAATCCAATTGTCTTGCTTTGCATGATTGCTTAATTGTTTCCGTCAAAAACTCTTTATCTTTTGAAATTCCACAGCTAAATTAATAGAAATAGTATTTTTTACGAAATTAAGTTTAACAGCCAAGTTCTACTTAAAATAATATCTCTGTGATTGTTATAATTTTTATAAGAAATCTACAATTTACAAATAATTATGGATTTTATACACAGAAATTACTACAAAGACTGATATGTGCCATTGATCTTAAAATAAAATAAAAACTATACAAAAATGACGTTGAAAATACGCCATGATTAAAATAAAAAAACTTGTTGTCTTTTAAATACTCAAGGAAAATAAAAGATTGATTTTTTAAATATGTTTCTTACGTATAAATTGTCATTTGTGGTCGTCGAAGAAATCATAGACCATGGTCATTAAAAATTGTTGTTCCAAGTCACTAAGTTTAGTTTTATATGGCCCTGCGCCATCGTGGCCACAAAATGAGCCAATCAGAGCCATTGAAATGACCGTTAAAATTGTAGTGATTGGCGCATTTTATGATTAAAGTACAAAGTATCCAATAATGTGCTATCAATCTATAACTTTAGTTACAGGACGTAAGAATTTTGCTTGCATGATTTGTTCAAAGTTATTTTAAGCATGTTGGGTAATTGTTGATTGACTATTTGTTTGTGTAAAATTTTGTTCAATTTACGTACCTGTCAAATATTTTACGGTCCCGGTTGCATGCACGTTATCTTTGAACGTAATACCAAATAAAGTAGGTTTCTTCTGCGTTCAAAATCATTTTGTGATAGTTATATCTCCAATAGGCAAGTAAATTGGGGGTCTACAAGTCGCGAGCGAACAGGTATCTTCTAGGAAAGCGTGCTATATCTTAGGCCGCATCTTCCCCTATCATCAGGCAGATAGTGATCAGACGCTAACCTATCATTTAAAAAAAAAGTAGAGACGCACGCAATTGTGACCGAATCGCTTTTTTCGTTTCTACTTAAATGATGTCTCTCAACACTTACATAAATCATTATTTGTTGTTTTTGTTGTTACAAAAAAATCGGTAAACAAATATAATTGACCTGAAATTCGAAAAACATTTATGTCATAATAATCTTACTGTGATTTTGATTCTTGAATATTTTGCTTAAAGTTTAGCTGTCATTAAATGCATGTTTCTTTGTTGCTTTCCATGAATAATTGTTATATTTTACATTGAAATGTTAACAGACCAATTAATTGTTAAGTAATACGAAAACTAAATACTTATGTTCAACTACGCCTACGTGCTAAAGTTAATAAGTACTATCCCACTAACTTATTTTAAGCACATGAAAGACAATAGCCCTGGCTTGGCTACTTCTAAAACCAATTTAGGCCAATGATATTTTTGGTCTAAAATATTGCTTTAACCATTGATTGGTCTGCCAAGTGTATCGCTTATGCATGTCATTTTTTTACTTTATCAATCCATCCAGTGCTTATTATAGTTCATGCCAATGCATCCCGGAGTAATTACTTATGTGAGAATCGGCATTGAATTAAAATTTCCTACAATTTGTCGATTTCTTTGTTAATTTACATCTAAAATGCGCGAAGCTTGCCTCTGTGCACGCAGCTGTGGTCTTTCTAATTAATTAATCTTATTTTTATGATAAAACTAAGAGCATAATATGCACTGGAAATGATTTTTACCTAAAGTTTATAGCTCATTTTACTATAAGGCCTGTCGTACAAAAGTGTACTTTATACCAATAGAAATATATATCATAATCGCTTGCTAACATCAATGTCATAAAATTTAACACTCGCTTTGGGTTTGTCTCACTGTTTTGCTTAATAAAATACTATCAAAAAGAATTGTTGTTTTATTTTATTATGTGGATTATTTTCTTTTGCATGGTTAATGTCATTGCATGTGTTAATGTCATGTCTGCTTTCAAGGTAAGCTTGGTTTTGCTTTATTTAATATTAAATAATAATAAAATATCTAGGCTAATAACAAATATAGGTACAAGTGTTACAGCGGCCTCTGTACTAAGCAATGCTTGTGTCGCAGAAAACCTATAGCGGAATTATAAATTAAGTGACTTTTAGGTTAGGTATAAATTAAGGTACGCGACCTTGGTTGGTCTGTTAGGTTATATTTAACTTTTTCCTAATTATAAAATAGCCATTAGGTGGATGGACTGTGACTAATGGCCAATAGTGTAGCCTGGCCAATGTTCTATTACAGAATAATATTAGTTTAACTTTGTTAATGACGAGCAGAACTTGCTGTCACTGTGGTTAGGTTAGGTTTGAAATGAATCGAACAAAGTGAGCGAATCGAGCGAATGAAAAGAATCGAGCAAAGTGAGCGAATCAAGCTACAACTTACGTATGAAATGAATTGAGCAAAGTGATCGAATCAAGCGATAACTTAGGTTTGAAATTAATTGAGCAAAGCTAGTAAATCAAGCGATAACTTACTCTATGCGTATTTTTCAGGACACCCCTCAACCAGTAGAAGACCAGCTAGACAGCAAGTTTATGACCAAAATGGAAGACTTATTATACGTTGAAGACGAAGAAGAAGATCTCAAGTGAATACTAAACGGAACATTGTAAATGTGTACATAGAAATATTGACCGTATACGGTGGAGTTAAGGTTGAAATTGCGTCCGGGATTAGTTGACAGTTGTGCAATTTTTTTGTTTTAGTGTAGATTAAATTTTATAGGACCAATTATTGAGAATGTTATGTTAGCTTTTGAATTCTGGATAAACGAGATGGGTCGAGATGGTATCTCGAGGTATTCCATAAGTGGTCCATTGATCGCTAGTACGAAAATATTGTTTGACGAATTATTCCGATCTATCCCAATGCTTTGTTCCATCAAGGGGACAGATCGAACAAAAAAGTTTGATTTGTCCCATTGTTAGCAACGAAGGGACAGATCAAACCGTTAAGTGGTTACAATGGTTTGATCTGTCCCTCTGTCAGTGATAGTGGGACAAATCGAACCGTTAAAGGGTGAATAAAGTTCGATCTGTCCCTTCGTTACTAACAATGCTACAAATCAAACTTTTTTGTTCGATCTGTCCCCCAAAGCATTGGGACAGATCGGAATAATTCTGTTTGACGATCAAAAAGCATTTTGTTATTTTTTTGTATGCCTGAAACGTTAAATATTATATTTATTTTTGACTAAGGCTTGTTATGACTTGCCATATCAATTATATTTCTAATGAATTAAAAATTCGTTAAATGTATTATTTCTTTGACTGTAAAAATGAAATGTTTTGATAAAATCGGTGATATTAATTCGATATTTATTGAGTATTTTTCACGTTAATGAATATCTGAAGATATTTAAGCATTTATGTTTTGATTTTAAATCATTTGATTTCTTAGTTAGGTAGGTGGTTGTGTTATATAGTGTTTTAATAATTATTTTTATTTAATTTTAATTTTATGTGACGACGCTTAATGTGGAAATGATAGAACAAATCTTATTGAAAATATATTTCAGATTATTCTTCCTAGCAGGATAATGAACCTGCGTCCTTTGCTACGAATTCTTACCACAATTATCAAAAAATGAATTTTCTGAACAAATCTTATGGAAATCGCGGAGCGCAGCTAGTTATGTATATACCATTGATATATTTCGTAGAACAACAAAGAGCAATAAATTATATCCAAATAAGTATTAAGTACAGGGTGATTTTTTTTAAGTCTAAGATTCTTGAAAATGAAATATGAGAGTTGTTGGAAAATGCATAAAAGAGTCAGGGCGATTTTAATGTCAGTAAAACAGCATTTTTGAGATTTCCAATCTTTTTTTTTTAATTAGTTTCGAATCTAAGTAATGTGTCAAAGTCATCATCTTTTGGCCAGAGGAAATGGGCAGTGAACATTTGAGTATGGAGACTGGCATAGTATAGTCGTCTTAATCGTTTTTAGAGTTCCGTACCTCAATCAATCAATCAATCATTTATTTGCGAATAAAGGTACATAGTTTGATGTTATTACAAATTAATTTATAGTTCTCTTTACTCTGCCCAAGAGGCGTGCAATCTTACAGTTTATTTTTATAAGATTATTATCATAATAAATGATTAGAAAAATAGCAATTTGATTATAGTTAGGTATATTAAAATTATTATAGATAGGTATTACAATGTCAATTTGTAAAGGTAAAAAAGGAACCCTAATAAGATCACTTTCTTGTCCGTCTGTCCGTGTGTCACCATCGATTTTCTCAGGAACGGGTGGACTTAGTATTTTTATTTTAAACCTATAGCAACGTATAAAGTACAATGTTTTTAACATCAAATAACAGGTAAACCCATAGATATTCTATAATAAAAAAGAAACTTTACAAGATTTCGTTATATGGCATTTGTTGTTCGGATTAATATCATCTATCTATACATCGCCACAAGTATAAAAAGTGCCGCAATTAAAACTAAAAAAAAAAATTACTGACCATTTATGCTTAAATGATACAACCTTTTTGGCCGGTCCTTGGCCAGAAGTAATTTTAGACTTAGATATTAGAGCATCATCTATCGAAACTTAAAAAAAATGGAGATTGAAAACTTCTCTTCGAGATTAAATCATTAAACTCTCATCGAATGTGTTGATTTTTCCTAAAAATGAATCACCCTGAATAGATTATAATTTTTTTAGGGTGTTAATGTACATTTATAGATAAAAAATATAGTTTATTATCATAATCGGAGAAAACATTCTTTAAATGTAGAATTATTTCTTTGATTGTAAACTAATTATTGTATAATAGTAGATAGTTTTATACTGTTTGTTTCACCATTTTATAAATACTTACTAATTATGTCATGTTGCATCTTGTATCACGAGTTGTTTTGTTTACGCACTCCATCAAACGTATCGATAAGTATTTACGCTATCTAATCACTACATGTATAAAATAAAGTCACTTTTCGCCGTCCCTATTTCCCTTTGTATGCTTAGATCTTTAAAACGGATTTTGATGCGGTTTTTTTAATAGATAGAGTGATTCAAGAGGAAGGTTTATATGTATAATACATGCATAATATAGCCGTGCGAAGCCGGAGCGGGTCGCTAGTATTATATAGAAGAAATATTTAATTGTTTGTTTGAAGTGAATAGGCTCCGAAACTACTGGACGGTTTTTAATGTAACTTGGTATGAGGATACATTATTGATTCATTGAGAGTGACATAGGCGTTTTATCCCGATATTCACACGGGATCGGGAGCTACGCAGATGAAACCGCGGAGCGCTACTAGTTTTTAATAAAACGGGTCGCGAGTTCATAAATATTTTTCTCTCTATTGGCTGTCGTATTGGCCGATTTCATTTTTGTGGGTAATACTATTTTTTTTTTGATCGAGTGCGTTAACAACTCATGATAATGGTTCAGACTGCAGTAACTTTTTGTTGAGCAACGTTTCCGGGCAACATCCCGCAGTGAAATGTAATTAGTTCTTCACTACATAGTATAAAACAAAGTCGCTTTTTCTGTCCCTATATCCCTATGTATGCTTAAATCTTTAAAACTATGCAACGGATTTTGATGCGGTTTTTTTAATAGATAGAGTGATTCAAGAGGAAGGTTTATATGTATAATACATGCATAATATAGCCGTGCGAAGCCGGGGCGGGTCGCTAGTATTATATATTGCCGAATTTATTACTAAGTATCTGTAGTAGAATATTGCCATAACACGGCAACATATAAACGTAAAACATGTGTAATGCTACATAATTTTATTTATATTACTGACGGTATGGACGACTTTTTATGGTTTTATTTAGAAGTAATTAAATATGATGCTTTGTTCAAAAAGTTGCAGATGTTATAAAATGTTACCATGCTGAAAAATGTTGCTCAACGATAAACAACTTTGATGTGCAGTGCATGCATTATGCATATCTCGCCAAAACCTCGGAAGAGTAAAATTATATAATTTTATACTGTTCTAGTCATTCTTACTATCTGTGAACAAATAGTGCAATATTTACTTATGTTTAAATGTTTTAAAATAATTAACAATATCTTATGGTGCTATAAGAGATAGCGGATCGGCTAAATGCAGCAATCAGAAGGTCCATTCTCGTAATTATAGCAAAATGTAACCGTAAATTGATTGAAGTGAAATCATATTGGAATTGAACTGGGTATTCTGCAAAGCATTTTGATATCATTTGATTTTAGAGAATACCGTTTTGCGGACATTTTAAGAGCCATTTACCAGCCAGATACCATTTCATGTTGACATTTTAGTTTATGAGAATGCCAAAAGCTGATGTTTAGTGTATTTTTTTGCAATCGAAATGCAATCCGAATGATATTGCAATGTAATTTGTAGGTACTTTATTTATTTATTTAATTTTATTTACGAGAATTGGCATTCTGTGTGCAGCGCTTTGTCCCATCGTTGTCTAAAATAGCACACAATGAGGTTAATGGTGGGCCTTTACAATCTATAGTTTGCTACCATTCGCCAGAGTGACGTAATTATTAAAAAAAAACATTTTTATTTCAAATGGTGAAACAAACAGCACCCTACTACGAGTTGTGATTGTATAAATCAAACGTTAACCTATTCTTTAATTAAACACTGGTGGCGATCGCTACTACTAGTTATTTTAATCTTCCCATGATAAAAAATAGTTCAAGAAGTATGTTAACACCTACCTATCATCTTATTTTATTTGACAAGTTTGGATAAGCTTAGAAACGCCAAGGAATTTTTCGTCGTTAAATTACATCTAAAAAATATATTAAATGTAGGTTTATATTAAATGTGTGTTTACATACGGTTCACAACAATAATTAATTTTAGTTATAGGCGAAAGGCATTTTGCCTCCCTTTGCGTCTTATAGGTATGAGCCTGTCAGCGATGACGACGCTGCTCCAGGGGCCCTACCGCGGTAAGTGCGTCGGCTTCAAGCCGACGTCGATATCCCAAACCGCGTCTCACAATGGGCAAAAATTTGAGCTTGCTTTTCATAGAAATTTTAAATAATTAAGTAGTGTTTTCGTGTGTTTTAAGTATGCAGGATTGTCGGGGACATCAAAACATTCAAAAATATGTGATTATGGTGTTATTATTTAAAAAAAAAACAAAGTTATATTTTGTAGTGTTTTTAGAAATAAAAAAACCAGAATAACTTATTTTTAAATGTTTTGATGTCCTCAACAATCCTGCATACTTAAAACACATGACAAAAACCACTTAATTTTTCAAAACTCCTATGAAAGACAGGCTCAAAATTTCGCCCAGTGTGGGGCGCGGGTCGGCGTAAACCGACGCGTTGGTTTGAAGCCGACGCACTTACCGCGGTAGGCCCCCAGGGCCGTTCAGTTCAAAACAGACTCATACTTTGATTGTAACGTTAACATTTATTGAATACAATCCCAACTCATGGTAGGTGCACAATAACGTTTAATGTGAAACATATAAATGTGACGTATTGATGTGACATATCCGGAATTGCACTAGTCAATATTGTATAGTTTGGTGTGTACATGACCTTACCTTGTGTAGTGCATATGTGGTAATAAATATTTTACATTTTTAACATTTATTTTTTTACCAGCTTCGCCCCTCGATTTCATCCGCAAGGCTATGTCCTGGGAATATCCAGTTGTGTTTTTTTTGCCAGGGTAACAGATGTTTTTTTAGCAAGTTTTGTGGCAATCGATGCAGTAGATTTTTGCTAATTCCGAATAGAAATAGCGGAATACAAAAAAAACGTATCCGTGGTTTCAGTATAGTCGTTCCAGGAGTTGTCCTGCAGTGAAACATTTTTAAAACTTCACAAATTATGGTTTATTTAGTCCTATGGACAGTTGCTCAACTTATTGTACCAAGCACAATTCTGATCATGCATGGAGTAGGTACTGTTGTCAACTCTCTTTGTCAACTCTCTGGGTTCAGCGAAATGCCAGCTGTAGGCGTTCGGGTCCATTGAGACTTCAGAGCCTTGCACATCGTCACAAGGCAAGCTTGTCAGTTTTTATCGAAAACATTTCGTGCAGTGTTCAACAGAACTGCATGACAACAACAGTAAACATTTTGCTCCGTCATTCCTTATTAGCAGCACGCTAACCTAGAAGATGCCTGTTCATTCGTGACTTGAAGACCCCTAAATTGTACGTCAAGAAAGACAGACACAGGCAACTGATTTAATTCCCTCACAGTTAACTGTGAGGGAATTAAATCAATCAATTTAGGGGTCTTCAAGTCACGAATGAACAGGTATCTTCTAGGTTAGCGTGCTGCATCTTAGACCGCATCATCACTTCCACAAGAAGGAGCCACAGTGGCCAAACGTTAACGATTAAGGTGAAAGGGTACCTGCGATCTCTCCATACAAACGTAGTCGACTGTTTCCTCCCTGGATAATGACACTAGAGCAAATATTGTTGTGCCATAAAACCTATTACTGCCATGACTATTATTGACTATGCCCCTATGTTTTGGTTTCTTTTATTTTCTAAATATCATAGAACTTAAGTATAACAAAAAAAAAATTGGTGCATGGTCATGGCAGTTATAAGTTCATGCACCAAAAATATTTGCTCTTGTGTCATTATCCAGGGAGAAAACAGTCGACTACGTTTGTAATAGTTTGTATGGAAACAGGGGCGGTACTCTTTCCTCTTAAATATTTAGAAAAACATCGAATGAACTGCATTTTCGAAAAAAAAGAGCAAAGTGTTGAGTCGGTTGATATTCAAACAATTTTAATTTGATTTATCGACGACCTCTATAATTATGTAAAACAGGTTCTATGTTAATTTACCAATAAATCAAGCATTACAATAGGCTTCATAGCCGTACTAATCTAAATTAATAAGTCCAGACAATTGTATGAATGTTCAGTTCTAACTAGGTCCCCCCTTATAATTGGATATAGGGGGTGTTAGGGGTGGGTATTTAAGCAAGAGGGGTGGGGTGACGCGCAGGAGTGGTGGCACGCCAGCCTCGGCGAGCGTTTGTGTAAGTTATTTTTTTTTAATTTTTATAAAAAGTGCGGTTCGGATTCGCGCACAAAAATCTAGATGACTATATTGCAAGTCCTAGAAATCTTAGTTTTTACACGACTACGGCAAAAATAATGTTATGATGTTTATGTATGTTTTTGACCGCGATGTATATTTGTATGTATTATGTTATTGATATTAATTTCGACTAGCAATTACGTGTTCATATAGGTCTTGACAGACAGACTGACATTCAAGTGATTTTTAAGGGTTTCTTTTTGTCTCCTTAAAGTACGGAACCATATAAACTAAAATTTGGTAAGTAGAGTATATACCTACTTATTAAAAAAAACAGCCAAGTGCGAGTCAAACTCACACACGAAGGGTTCCGAACCATGTTTTATTGGAGCTCCACTCATTTTTTTATGTTTTTAGTATTTGTTGTTATAGCGGCAACAGAAATTTATAATCTGTTACAACTGTCTAGCTATCACGGTTCTGAGATACAGCTTGGTGACAGACAGACATACGAACGGATGGCCAGTGTGGTCTTAGTAATAGGGCCCCGATTTTATCCTTTGGGTACCAAAAGGCTAATATTATGTAGATGTTGCTAAGAAACAAAAATGGCCGTGTTTCTAAAATACCTACTTTTATTATTGGTGAGTAAAAATCTTTTTTAATATATTTCGTATCTGTTGCTTTAATTTATCATTTTGTCATTATTTTCCTCATTTTTCCAGTAGTTTCGTTACCCAACTGTTGCAACTTTTTTGTCCCAGTAGCACAAATGAGTATATAGGAGTTGTATTCCTACTCATGTGCCAGTAGTTCGGTTAGGGGACACAACTAAACTTTTGAGACTATTTTGTCGCAGTGTTGTTTGTTTATTTACTTATGAGTGACTGAAACTGTAGTTGATCTACTGCTTAGATATTATTTTTAGGCAATTTCAGTCTTATGCTCCGAATACTCAACCGAATCTCAAATGTCCCCTAAATATTATTGTATTCAAGCCTACACTAAAATGTCAATTTAATCGCCACCTAAAATAAGTACCTAGCCTATCGGTATTCGGGCGTTAGACTTTTAGAATTTTAGGCAGAGTTTGATCATAGTTTTTTTGCTTTTACGCTTACTGCATTTTAGACATTGTGCTTCTTAAACAGTGTGCTTACAATTCGTTTTGCAAGTTAGGAGTTCTGAGTAGAAGGGCGTCAATATCTTTAGACAACCATTTTGTCTTTGAAAGCAAATAACAAACTTCTGTTGTTAATTGATAAAGGTGAAATGTTAATTCGTTTTGAAGTTTGGGAAAGTTCAAACAAGTTAAGAGATTTGAAACTTAAAATCCAATTTTCGAAAATCTTAACTAATTCTTTCTTTTGCGATTCGGTGACAGTAGCAGAATAATCACATTATAATAATATCATTTCTCCATTTATTTTATGATCAAAATTACATAAATATTAGCCAATTAATGGCCCTTTATTGGCCATCGAAGCATACTCTAGTTCGCAGTAAAATCGTTTCGATATAACGTTACGTCGCAGTAACAATACGTCGATTTATAAGGCGTCGTAATTTAGAAAAAAGATTTTTGAAGAAATACAATTCGATGATTGTACTTGTATACTTTTGGATTGGGTCCTTTTTGCGTGAAGATGGAGTAGGCTTGCCCAGCACCTACCACCCTCTCAGCTTAGTCGACCATGTCCAGAGGAGAGAACTTGTCAATACTTCTGGAGCCAACTAAGCCGCGAGTTTCATCACGATGTTTTCACAAATAAACGGAAAAAATCATCAAACACATTGCTTAATATCACGCTTTGTGTCCACTGTACAGTTTCAAATTATTTTCAGCATTTTAGTTGCTCTATTTAGGCTACAAACAATAGGTTTAAAAAGTTATCTGTATTGTTGTTTACTATAGAGGATTTAGCTTCATTTCACTCTGATTTCATGCAACATTTTGTAGTAGATTAAAATATTTGTCTCAGCTTTAGATAAGCTTTAGTTTTGAGCTTCTCTGTTTTGTCGTGATATGGAGCTTCTAAGTTGCTCATAATGTAACTTGACACTGAAATGAATAATATGTGGATATTTTATTTTTAAATTCTGTTATTAAGAGGAAAGGGTACCGGGGACTCTTTTCATACAAACTATTACAAACGCGTAGTCGACTGTTTCCTCCCTGCATAATGACACTAGAGCAAATATTTTTGTTGCATAAAACTTATAACTGCCACGACCATGCCCCTATGTTTTGTTTTTCTTTTCTTTTTTGTTTTTTAAATCTTAATTTTTATACTTACTTAGAAAATGAAAAAAACCAAGAAATAGGGGCATAGTCATGGCAGTTATAGGTTTTATGCAACACAAATATTTGTGCTAGTGTCATTATCCAGGGAGGAAACAGTCGACTACGTTTGTATGGAGACAGCGCCGTTGGTTTGGTTCATTTATCATAACTTTTTTTCTCCGCTGATAAAATAGGTCTCGGGCATACAAAAGCCAATTGTATTATTCGCATTGTAAGGTTATGTCAGCATGTAGGTGACGGCCGTAATCATCATGTCAAAACGGATTAGGTACTGGGGCAGTAGTGTAGTGTATGGCTTCTTTCTTATACCTACTTAGAATAGAGGTATTTATGAACGAGTTGTCAAGCTGCAATGTAGAGTGCGTTCCATTAAATAGTTCCTTATGCTGTTTTGTTGGCAGCAATGTAAATAAGCTTTGCATTAATCATAGGCTTTGTTCGAACCTTATACACTTTTTTTACTTGAGGGTAGAAATATTACGCTTGGTCAATTGCATAGAATTGGTCGAGCACTCGCTTCATCGACGTCAGATGAGACATACGCTTACGTGTCTTGTCGCCGGGAGTCTCACCGGATATTTGTGAATATTATCGCGATATACGTCGTAGAATCCGTGTCATCTCAAGGAGTGTTGATTGTTTACTTCGGAGGGCAGCGCATCGTATGTGCTGTGTTTCCACCGGACTACTTACCCGGAAGCGTGTGACGCATTAGGACTTATAGTGTGCATACAGCTAGTGACAATTCATATCACCGTTCATCTTAAATAATACGTGCAGAGGATCCTGAAACTACCATCCACAGGAAAGGCGGTGCCGACTGAACTAGGTAAGTGGCCATCGTTTTGTTTCTTCCTCATAAAGTGTGTAAAGGTTCCTTCAGTGCGTACTTCAGTTACTCAAAATCTTATTCTGGCAGAAGCCAGTGGTCCTTCTTAATATCTTAAAAATTCCAACGACCTATCGATCTACAAAAAACCCCACATTGTTTTTTGATCCTTCGGAGCCGGATCACCTTACGATCCCTCAAAATCTTACTAAAATCTTAATATTTTCTTATAAGCAGTGCTTGTAAACCTCTTATCTTATTAAAATACGTAATAGAAAGTTAATTTTATACATATATAATTTCATATTGCGTAGTTACTTTGTCCACGTTTACAAAATGGCGACTGACAAAGTACCATCTAAAAAAGATATAGATGCCATTCGAACAGTTAACAAATGTATAGCTCAAAAACAAATTGTTTTCAGTAAAATGCAGGAGGTATATAATTTGTCTAAAAAACTAGATTCTCAGCCAGATCTTGTGGATATGTTTATGATGCGTGCCTCAGAGATTACGTCGTTACGTGCAAAGTTCGAAAGTCTTTGTTCAGAAACTTATGCGGCTCAACTAGTTATGGAGCCCGAGTTACAGTATTCTATAAGTGAAATAAAAAGTTTTGAAGATTTATTTTTTCACGTTCAACTTATAGCGTCGAAATATCCGTCATCTACCGTCAATCTAAGTTCAGTTAAAAATTCTGACTCGACCGCCGCACGCGCTACGAGTGCGAGCGAGACAAACAATCGACCACATCTTAGGCCGATTGAATTGTTTACATTTGACGGAAACATCGAGAATTTCAATACTTTTTATGAGACATTTTGCTCTTTGGTACACGACCAATCTAGTATACCTAAAATAGACAAATTTCATTACTTATTATCTTGTACTAAAGGTTCCGCGCTAAATATTGTAAAAAGTGTGCCAATTACGGCAAGTAATTATGACGTAGTATGGCAAGCATTATTAGAAAAATATCATGACAACAGAACGCTTGTAGGCAACTACTTAGATAAAATGCTTGATTTTCCCGCTTTGAAATCCGAGTCGCCTACTAACTTAAATATGTTTATCGAAACATTTAATCATTCTTATAAGGCAATTTCAATGTTAAAACTTGAAAACTTATCGAGTTTTGTCTTTTGTCACATTGCATTACGGGCCCTCGATCTTAACACTCGAAAATCGTTTGAACAAAGCATTAATCAGAATAACATACCTACTTATGAAGAATTAATTACGCACATTCAAAATCAGATAAAAATATTAAATCATTCGCAGTCTTACACTAATAAACATTCGATTACATCTAATATACAAAATAAAACTAATTCTAACAATAATAAAAAATCGAATGAAACCTACCCACGTAAATCTTACTATTCCCATACATCTCAAACAAAACAAGATTCTTTTAAAGTTAAATGTGTGCATTGTGGCCGAGATCATTTGATATATCGTTGTAATCAATTCCGTGAATTGAGCCAAAAGCAGCGAGTCAGCCGTGCTGACCAATTGAAATTGTGTCATAATTGCCTCAAAGCTAATCACTCGACAGCTGACTGTAAAAGTGATTTTAAATGTTTTGTTTGTGACGAGCGACACCATGCCTTATTGCATGTCACCTCCAATGACATACCGAGCTCACCCACACCGATTGCTCGATCTGCTCGCCAAGACACTCATAATAACTCGTCTCATACAAATGATGTAGGTGATAAAGCGCAGGTAGTTTTATTAAGTACTGCAATTGTAAACATTACGGATTCGTTCGGAAATCAACAACAGTGCCGCGTATTGATAGATAGCGGGGCACAGTCGAACTTTATCACGTCAGCATGTTTACAACGGCTAGGGTTGTCACGAAGAAAATGTTCTTTTGAGATTTTTGGTTTGTCAGGAAATAATGTTAAAACATTAGGGATGACGTCATGCACTGTCAAACCGAGACATTGTGATAATCCTACCTTCGAAATTGATGCGATTGTTCTTTCCAAAATAACTTCTGATTTACCTACAACGGAAATACCTGAAAGCGTTTCTAAAAAATATAAAAACTTAGTACTAGCGGATCCTTACTTTTACAAAAAATCTCCTGTAGATATTATCTTAGCTGGGGATGTTTTCCCTCACGTTTTCGATGGCGATAAACTTAATTTTGGTCCCACATGGCCCACTGCACTCAATAGTGTCTTTGGGTACATTTTATGTGGTAAAATTGAAGTACCGTGTACTTCCATAAATCATTCTAATAATAATATTGCATCGTGTTGCAACCTGGTGTCGTACACCATTGATAATGATCCCCTCAGCACTCAACTTAGATCCTTTTGGGAAATAGAGGAGACACCGTGTGCCAACCCTATTAGCCCAAAGGACAAACTTGCTGAGGAGATATTTTCTAAACGTCACTATCGCACTTCTAGCGGTAGGTATGTTTCGCCTATCTTATTAGACCCGAACGGTGCAGCCCTGGGTGAATCTTATAATACAGCATTGCGTAGGTACTTATACTTAGAGCGACGCTTATCGCAATCACCTGATTTAAAAGATGCATACCATAATTTTATGCTTGAATACGAACAGTTAGGTCACATGCGTCCTTATACTGGTTCAGAACAAAGTAGGTATATAATACCACATCAAATTGTAGTACGTAATTCTTCAACTACCCCAGTACGTGTTGTTTTTGACGGGAGTTGTGCTACATCTAATGGTAAATCATTAAATGACATTCTTCTAACGGGACAAAAATTACATCCTGACATTTTAAAAATACTTTTAAATTTCAGACTTTATGATGTTTGTTTTACTGCCGACATTGCCAAAATGTATCGTCAGACGGTCATTGACCCTTCCGAATGTTGTTATCAACATATCTTATGGAGAAAGTCTGAAAATGAGCCCATTAAAGTTTATGAATTACTTACAAATACCTACGGTTTACGTAGCGCACCATTTATTGCTGTTCGTACCTTACATCAACTCGCGATGGACGAACGCGAGAAATACCCGCGCGCTGCACATGTTTTACTTAACGGATTCTGGGTCGATGACCTGTTATGGTCAATTCCAGACATAACAGAAGCCTGCACGTTGCAGGAGGAGCTCGTAGCTCTGCTAAAACTAGGTGGTTTCGACCTACGAAAGTGGGCAAGCAACTCACCCGAGTTGCTTCGTAATGTCGAACCCGGTCAAGCTATTGACATTGATTTTAATAATAATGATGAATCTTCATCCTCACTAAAGGTCTTAGGTTTACATTTTTTACCTACTAACGACTATTTTTATTTTAAATACAGTTTTAAAGATGACACACTCACAAAGCGATCTGTTTTAAAATTATTAGCTAGTATTTACGATCCGATTGGCTTTTTATCTCCCTGTACATTCCTAGCTAAATGTATTATGCAAGACTTATGGAAACTAAACCTAGGCTGGGATGAACAACTTCCTAGCGAGTTGCGTGATAGGTGGGTATCTTTTATTTCTTCCTTGTCTTGTTTGTCTTCACTTCATATAGATAGACATATACTTATTTCGCATTTTCGTGACGTTCACGTAATTGCATTTTGTGACGCGTCAACCCGTGGTTACGCATCGAGTGTCTACTTGCGTAGTGTGAGTTCGGACGGGCAGGTGAAGACGAGACTGCTCGCTAGTAAGACTAAAGTCGCGCCAATTAAACCATTATCTATTCCTAGGCTGGAACTTATGGCTGCTGTGTTGTTATCTAAGATTATTATTTTCATAAAACAAAACTTAGAAAATATAAATTTCAAATTAATTGCTTTAACTGATTCGAGTGTCGTACTCGCATGGTTACAAACATCACCTTATAAACTTAAAACGTACGTGTCGAGTCGCGTTGCACAAATAGTCGAGATAGTCCCACCAAACTGTTGGTATCACGTGAGGAGCGAAGATAACGCCGCCGACATCTGCTCGCGCGGCGTGATGCCCACTCAGCTTTTAGCTGAATCAGAACGCTGGTTCTGTGGCCCCGATTGGCTAAATGATGACGTTCATCAATGGCCAATTAGTACCTTTTATGTCAAAAATGACAAAGAAATCTTAGAATTAAAATCTAATATAGATACTTATGCTTATCATACTCAAAGTGTTGAGTTAAATGATTTTGAAATTATACTTTCGCAATTTTCATCATTTCGTAAATTGCAGCGAACTATCGCTTGGTGTTTACGTTTCATAATTAACTGTAAACAACCTAAAAACACTCGTTTAGTCGGCTCACTTACGACTAACGAGCTTAAAAAGTCGCATGACGTGATAATTAAATATTACCAACAAAAATACTTCATAAATGAAATAAATCTTATAAAAAATAATAAATTAGTTTTGTCACTTCGTAAATTAACACCCTTTGTGGATTCACAAGGATTCCTCAGGGTGGGGGGTAGACTTACACAGACAAATCTACCCTACGATACAAAACATCCGTTGTTATTACCTAAAAAATGTCATGTGACAAATATACTTATAGAATATTATCATAAATTATACCTACATGTAGGACCGCGTACCTTACAAGGAATTTTATGTAAAACTTATTGGATAGTTAATGCCCGTGGCATCATTAGATCCGTCTTATCTAAATGCGTTACATGTTTCAAATGCAACCCTGTTACGTCACAGCCTATTATGGGTACGTTACCTGCACCGCGATTATTACCTAACAAGGTGTTCGATCACGTCGGCTGTGATTTGGGCGGACCGTTTTACATAAAAGACAGTTTGTTGAGAAATGCAAAAATTAAGAAATGTTATATGTGCCTATTCATATGTTTTTCAACTAAAGCGGTTCACATAGAAATTCTTAGTAGTTTATCTTCGGATTGTTTTTTAGCTACCTTAGACAGGTTCGTAGCTCGACGCGGCTTATGTTCTGTTTTATATTCTGATTGCGGAACTAATTTTATTGCTGCTGCAAAACACTTAAAGGAAGTTTGTAAGTTTTTTAATGATAACAATACATCTATTGCTGACGGTTGTGCTAATAGAAACATTAATTGGCGATTTAACGCAGCTAGTGCAGCGAATATGGGCGGCCTATGGGAAGCGGGAATAAAGCAATCTAAGCGACTTTTGCTTCGAGCTGTAGGTGAAAAGGCGCTAACTTTTGAAGAACTTGCGACTGTGTTTTGTAAAATAGAGGCTATTCTTAATTCGCGTCCGCTATGTCCTCTTTCGAACAATCCGAATGATAATGAAGTCTTAACGGCAGGACATTTTTTAATTGGTCGAAGTCTGCTAGCTGTTCCTGAGTATGACCTCGGTGATGTGCCTGTAGGTAGGTTGTCACGTTGGCAATTCTTGCAAAAGGTTTCTCAGACGTTCTGGAAACTTTGGTCACAAGACTACCTGCACACCTTGCAGCAGAGAGCAAAATGGTTTACTTCTTCGTCCTCTAACTTGAAAGAAGGCGATCTAGTCATGATTAAAACTGAACTTAGTCGACCACTTCAATGGCCTGTGGCTCGAGTAGAGCGTCTCTACCCGGGTCCAGATAATGTTGTGCGTGTCGTATCTCTGAGGACGCGGAATGGCATACTTAAAAGACCTTTCAATAAAATCTGCCCTTTACCTTACTCTAATTAGACTAATCTTATATATCTACCTACATTATACTTAAGTAATCCTTAATTAGTTAACTATATCTTATAATATCTTATATTCCATTTTAGTTAGCTTAAAATTTATTAATTCTTATAAAACTCTACCTTCTCTTGTAAGACTCTACCCTTTCTAAAAGACTCTATGAGACTCTACCGTCTCTACCTTATGTAGAGCATCCTTAAATTTTACTGGAAATCATCATAATTGATTTCGGTGGGGGGTATGTTCGAACCTTATACACTTTTTTTACTTGAGGGTAGAAATATTACGCTTGGTCAATTGCATAGAATTGGTCGAGCACTCGCTTCATCGACGTCAGATGAGACATACGCTTACGTGTCTTGTCGCCGGGAGTCTCACCGGATATTTGTGAATATTATCGCGATATACGTCGTAGAATCCGTGTCATCTCAAGGAGTGTTGATTGTTTACTTCGGAGGGCAGCGCATCGTATGTGCTGTGTTTCCACCGGACTACTTACCCGGAAGCGTGTGACGCATTAGGACTTATAGTGTGCATACAGCTAGTGACAATTCATATCACCGTTCATCTTAAATAATACGTGCAGAGGATCCTGAAACTACCATCCACAGGAAAGGCGGTGCCGACTGAACTAGGTAAGTGGCCATCGTTTTGTTTCTTCCTCATAAAGTGTGTAAAGGTTCCTTCAGTGCGTACTTCAGTTACTCAAAATCTTATTCTGGCAGAAGCCAGTGGTCCTTCTTAATATCTTAAAAATTCCAACGACCTATCGATCTACAAAAAACCCCACAGGCTTTTTTCCGTTTCGACCGCCTTTTGTCAACCACTTAATTGAGTAGTTCGACTACGAGGAAATTTATTCCTTTTGGACAAACTAATTTGACCAGAAAGTTTGATCACCAGGAACGTGTGAGCATGATCACAAAAAAATCCCATGAGTTTCTTGTGCCTTCTTCTCATTGGTGGGCCGAAGGTACGTTGTTCCGAAGGCACACATCCTAACTTTTTAAGACGCTTCAAAGTAGTGCAATGACTCCTATTGACTAAAATTTATTGACTTTGATTTGACTTTACTTTAATACGTTGAATACATAAAGACAGGGAGCCAACATGACGGAATAACTATTTGATAAAACGCACGAATGGGTACCGGGGGCTCTCTCCATACAAACGTAGTCGACTGTTTCCTCCCTGGATAACGACATTTGCACAAATATTTTTGTGCCATAAAACCTATATAATTGCCATGACTATGCCCTTATGTTTTGTTTTTTAAATCCGAATTTCTTTGATAGTTAGAAAATGAAAAAAACTGAAACATAGGGGTATAGTCAAAGTCATGGCAGTTATAGGTTTTATGGCACAAAAATAATTGTGCTAGTGTCGTTATCCAGGGAGGAAACAGTCGACTACGTTTGTATGAAGAGAGCCCCCGGTACCCTTTCCTCTTAAGGACCTGTGTTATGTCATCCAGGTGCTTACAGGCTACACTTAAGTGTCCTTTGTGCACCTGAGAAAATAAGCACCCTTAAAAGCGACTCGAAAGCGACGAAGATTAAAAGATTCCCAAAATAATAATATTTTGGGAATCTTTTAATATTCTATGAATTTTTATATGCTTCGTTTTAGAGTTAGAAATTTTCTCAAATAGGGCTTAATTTTTATTTAATAGGTACGTTTTAATATCCTACGATAGATGGAAAAACTGAAAGATTGAACTAGGTAAGTATACCTAATACCTAGTTGTGTTTTTCTTGTATTTTTATACGGGATATTTTCCGCTACTAGACTTTTTAATTAAGTCTTTTTTGATGTCTAAAGATATTGTCTAAGACCTGTAAAAATCCATTTTGAATTAAGAATTCTCTTGACCAGAGATTTTGGTGGTTATATAGCGCGCCATCTATCAAGCGATTTAAAACTTATTTCTAATTTTAATCATTTCCATAAATAAGCACTTAGTCTGATTTTTGCTCACATTTTTTAAGATCCTCCTTGTCTATTAGAATGTGAATGTATTAATTCAAGTTTTCGTCAAATTGTACCCTAATCTATTTATCAGGCTTAACAAAAGAAGTTCGCGAGCGGGGGCGTGCCCTACTCCAATATCTGGGTAAACCATCACCATGGCCGAGAAAAAGGATTTAGAGAGCGTAAGTACTGAACTGTCTATCGAGAAAGTTTTGGAAGGTCATTGGTTGCGAAGTTTCAAATATAACTCAATTACGAACGACAAGGATTGAGTTTCTTGTAATATATTCTTATAAAATACACAAGAAAAAAGGAGTGAAGAAATAGTGATATTTTTAAACGTTGTGTTCTTTTTAGAGTCTGTTGAAAATGTGTTTTCATTACTCATACTCCGAAAGTAGGTCTAAAGATGCCTGAAGAGCGTGTAGAAAATAAAACTTTCAGCCCTAGGGAAAATCGCTTTCACTGACAGCTGTCTTGTCAAATTATGACTTCGCACGGCTTGTGCAATGTGCATGTAGCCAGTATCAGTATCATTACGCATTAGGAACTTCATAACCTAACCTCCTTGCTTTAAGTAACACCAAAGAATAACACTACATGTATACAACCTCTTTGATCCCAACCTTGTAAGAGGATCTGGTAGTATGGAGTCTCTCATTCACTCTCATTGTTAGGAAGAATTTTATGTATTATTCGTAATGAAAAGCACAGTATTTACCTCGGGTGAAAGACTCATTAAGTCCCTCGAACTATTAGCGCCCTCGCTACGCTCGGGCGCCAATCTCCGTCTCGGGACTTTTAATGAGTGACTTTCACACCTAGGGTAACAATGTACTATTTTTTACCCGACTAACGGCGAAGTGAAAAGGGAGGGTTTTATTTCTGACGCGTATGTATGAAGTACTAAGTACTTATCATAATTTAAAAAATCCATTATAGCAAGGCCGGGATTCGAACCCACGACTTACGGAAATACAAGGTATCTTCCACTAGGCCAACACTGCTCTCAACTTCTGGCTTTGGTTAAGTTTAAACTGTAAACTTTAATATGTATTTATTTTAAAGGGTGACGCTGAATTAGATTTTGTCCGTAAGCCGATGGAGTTGCCGACGTTACCTAAAGCGCTCACCCTTGAAGAGAAGAAATATCTTCTGGCTGTTGAGAGAGGAGACATGGCCAATGTTAAAAGGTAACAATTTTGCCAAATATTTTGGGTATTCTTGTTGTTATGTCAATGTTATATAAAAAAAGGTATACCTACCTATTACCTACCTAAATTTTGTGCAGTGAATATTTTGATATAGATTTTCCAGTAGAGATTCCTAAACTGATGTGGAATCTGGTAACACCCTCCCTTTTCAGAAGTCGGCTAATATATGCAGTTACCTTATGTCCGACAATAATATTCTAAATAGTTAATAACAAGCAGTTTAAATAACTAGAAGTCTCGTTTCCGTGAAATATGGGAATAAAAAGTAGCCTATGTTGTTCTTGTATACGGGCTGTTTTCCGCGATTAGACCCTTTTTAATTGGGTCCTTTTTGCGTGAAGACGGAGTAGGCTTGCCCAGCACCTACTACCCTCTCAGCTTCTCTTCTCTCGACCATGTCCAGAGGAGAGAACTTGTCAATACATCTGAAGCCAACTAAGCCTAAGCCGCTTCCCAGGGATGAACAACATTATGTAACTAGGACATACCGACATACTGAGTTTCATCAAAATCGGTACGGTAGTTTTGGAGCTTATATTCGTTACAAACAAAATATTTCATCCGTATAATGAGCGTGTACATAAATATCTCTCAAAATATATAAAATTGACTGAAATACTTATTAAACTCTATTCGTTATTTTCCACTTATTACGTAGCTTAGATACTTACCTCATAGACAGGGGTAATTGAATTACGCTTCAAAGCAATAATCGGATTGAGCGACAAATGCCTACATTAGTTAGTCAATTCTTTTTGGATTATTTTTCAGCAGTTATTTTCGAGCATAACTTTGAATTTTATTCTTGTGCTGTTGTAATTAAGTTTGTCTTTTCGGCACGTTTACCAAATCATTTAGTGTCGACTTAAGTGTGTCGTTATCCTAATAGACAGATTTCTAATTGAGTTCTTCTTTCGTTTTTAAATTACTTAGAATAGAATAGAATACAAAATCATTTATTTGGACGAGCACACGACAAAACATATTTAGAACAGTTGGAGAGTAGTTGACAAAAAAAACATTAGAATGTATATAAATAAGAAACAATAAAATAAGATAAAAAAAAACAGGAAATAAAAAGAATAAAAGGTACAAAAAGTATATGATAGAATGACAATAACTGACTTAGACTAAAATGTAGTAAATAATTTGGTTAACAAAACTGTAGATATAGGTAGGTACACTAAAATACTCTCACCGATAAAGCATTTATTTATTCACTCAAAAACAATTTTCCATGCATTAATTAAGGTGAAAGGGTACCTACGCTCTCTCCATACAAACGTAGTCGACTGTTTTCTATCTGGATAATGACACTAAAGCAAATATTTTTAATTATCATAGAAACTAAGTTTTAAAAAATAAATAAAAAATAGGGGCATGGTCATGGCAGTTATAAGTTTTATGCACCAAAATTATTTGCTCTAGTGTCATTATCCAGGCAGAAAACAGTCTACTACGTTTGTAATAGTTCGTATGGAAAGAGCCCCCGGTACTCTTTCCTCTTAACAATAGGCGAAAACCTTTTTCTTTTGATTATGTTTTGTATTATGTTTGAACTTTAATTGTTCTTTTTTGCTTATACTAAAGTTGCTGTCGTCGAAATTAGCTAAGAGAAATTTGATAATTGAACTGTCTCCCCAGAATTCTTCAGAAAGCTCACCGCCAGAAGCACATAGACATAAACTGCGTCGACTCACTCGGACGTGGTGCTTTGACCCTGTCTATCGATGGTGAAAACCTTGAGATGGTTGAACTGCTGGTCATCATGGGGGTAGACACGAAGGATGCCTTGCTTCAGTCTATCAATGCTGAGTTCGTGGAGGCTGTGGAACTGTTGCTGGAGCACGAAGAGATCATTCATAAAGATGGAGAGCCTTATGTGAGGACTGCTGTTTTTTATTGTTTACTCGTTCATTCTCCATTGTTTTTGATTAAACTTCACGTGGCAGAATTATTGCTTGACTCAAGCTAACAGCAGCTATAATTCAAAATTGAATTTTGGTAACGTTCATAATTTAAGAATATCGCTTAAGTTAAATCTAGATTTTGTCCATACATTTTTGACAGATTAAAGCTAAAATAAGGGTTTTTAAATCTAGATTCCCTTCTTGCAAGCTTCATAATATTTTCCAAAAATCTTTGAAACAGTTTCTTCAGAAATATTTTCTAAGAAAATCTGAATAAGAAGACCCTTACCGATAAATTTTTGATCTTTGAGTGGTAGATACTGAGTTTTTTTTAATGTTCCAAGGTTACAGGTGGGACATTTAAAAAAAATGCTTTCTTGATACCTTACTTAAAAACTCAAGTGTAAGTATAATGATGTCATCTTCGACTAAAACGCTAAAAGCAATTTATTTGTCTATACTTTTTTTATTTTCTTTTCTTTGAAACAGAGTTGGCAAAAAGTAGACCCGAACACTGCCATGTTCACTCCGGACGTGACTCCACTGATGTTAGCTGCACATAAGAACAACTATGAAATTATCAAGATATTGCTGGATCGTGGGGCTGCTATACCTAATCCTCATGATGTAAGGTAAGGTCCTAATGTCTCCAGTTAGGTCTATTTCACTTTATCAATTGACCTAGGATTGTTTGTTCCAATATTTTCACTAATTTGTGAAGAGCACCGCTACGTTGAACTCGAAGTAGTGGTAGAGGGTCCAAAACCCACCAGTTTTTTTTGGAAATGTGTTTAAATTCCTGAAGGGAGTAAAGTAAGGGATGAAAGTTTTGGATAAAAAAGAGGGTGGGTTGTCATTTTTAAGTTTCTTTTTGGGGTGGCATGAATCGACACATTCGCGAACACCCCGAGCTTTCGATTCAATGAAAACTTTTAGTTTGACATGTCACCTCCAGTGTTTAAAAATAATAATTACCTCCAGATGCGGTTGTGAGGAATGCATACGTGAATCGTCAGAGGATTCCCTCCGGCACTCCCTCGCCCGTCTCAACGAGTACAGAGCGCTGGCTTCACCCTCGCTCATTGCACTCTCATCAACGGACCCTATACTCACTGCCTTTCAACTCTCTTGGGAACTAAGGAACTTGGCTTTTGCAGAACAGGTAACTCGAACACGAAATGTGCAAGGCTTTGATAGGCAGAACCATAGAATAACTAAGTACTAGAAAGGCACAAATCGCTTCTTTGTGTGCGACCATTGTATGCTCAATTAATTCAATTCTATTCCAAAATGCCATCTTGTGCAGTTATTACCATCGCCGTATCTGTGGGCACAACTAATGCTTCCCGAAATTACTGCTGTTTTGAGCAAAGGCTACAGTTAGATATTTCTATTCATCTTGGTTCGCGGTTCTGTGAATGTGTCTGTAAGCAGTTTTGATTTGTCTGGCAGCCATCATCCCAGCAACACAAATAAAAGCTTCATTTAACACCTTTTTTACCAGGAAAGTAAAGCCGAGTACCTAGAACTGCGGCGTCAAGCCCAGAAGTTCGCAGTAGACCTACTGGACCAGTCGCGAAGCTCGCAGGAGCTGGCCATTATCCTGAACCATGACCCCGAGGAGCCAGCCTTCGTTGAGGGAGAGCATATGAAGCTTGCCAGGCTGGAGCTGGCTATAGACTTCAAGCAGAAAAAGGTAAGATTTTAATCAAATTCTGTTCCTAAGAGTACTTAGGATAAACACCAGACTTTATTATATCTGCGGAATCCCTGCTGGTGCCAACTTTGCCAACCTGGAAATCTCTTAATCCCATGATGGCTGTTGCAAGGAAATTAAGGTTAAGTGGAGTTTCTCTGGATGGCTTACGATGTGAAGCAGCCCAAACGAAGTCACATCTGACAGCTAGCTGTTAGATGTGACTCAGATAAATAATAAATAAATATTGCAGAACACTACACACATCGCCATCTAGCCGCAAACTAAGTAACTAGACTTGTGTTATGGGTGCTAGACAACGGATATACTACTTATATACTAATTTTTTGTGTCAATATATACTTTTATTACATAGAAACAACCAGATCAGAGACATATATCTAAGCATAAATACTTGTTTGAGGCGGGAATCAAACCTGCAACCCTGCATTTCGGCATGGTGACCATTGTGCCAACTGGGTACATAACCTCTACAAGTACCTCAGTTTTAGGTCAAGGTTCTGTGATATTACATTATTTTGACGTCGACACAAAGTCTCAGAGCTCTAAAATCTTATTTCCTTCCAGTTCGTAGCCCACCCGAACATCCAACAACTCCTAGCTTCCATCTGGTACGAAGGCGTCCCAGGGTTCCGTCGGAAGACGGCCATGGAGAAGATCATGATCATCTGCCGAGTGGCGCTACTGTTCCCCTTCTACTGCACTTTGTATATGATAGCTCCGAACTGTGCAACGGGGAAGCTTATGAGGAAGCCATTTATGAAGTTTTTGATACACGCATCCAGTTATTTGTTCTTTTTGTGTAAGTAAACATAAAAGTAAAAAAAAATGGTTGTCTTTAAAGTCGGTTTACGGACGATAATTTTTCGTGATAACGTCTTAAGAAAACGATGAACAATTGAGATTTTTTTGTTAATCCTTTTATTTCTTATACAGGGTTATTGGAAATTAATTGACACGGCGTTAAGGGCTTCTTCTGTGCACCTTAACGATCAACTTTTGTCCTACGACTTTTGAAAATTCATTATAAAAATATTCCATACAAAAATAAAAAATTAAATCCAACAGTTCAAATAATACTTAACTCTACGTCTACGTCACAGAATCAATCATAGTAGGTATGGTACAACCCGATCGGGTCGCACGCAGTGCGCCCCGTGCCGATCGCGCGCGCGCACTTGCCGCATAGACATAGAAAATTACCAGACAGTACGAGAAACACTTAAATATTTTTTTTGGGATATGTATTAAGTTTCGACAAAAGTCGTAGAACAAAAGTTGTTTGTTAAGGTGCACAGAAGATGCCCTTAACGCCGTGTCAATTAATTTCCAATAACCCTGTATAAGTCTTCTATTCGTCACTCGTCACACTATAACACAAGCCCAGATGGGGGATATTATTATTAAATACTCTGTTTCCTAAGTTACCATAGTGTGTCTGGTCATATTGCCATGACCCATGACACAATATTACCATGACACTTTTGTGTGAAGGTGTTCCACCAATTTATTAGACGTTATCTCGTCAAAAATATATTGGGTTTTATGAAAAAGTGCTGAAGCTATTTCATCATTGTTGGCTTTTATCATCTTCGAAAGTTTTTACCAGTGTCGTTGGTGGCGGATATCTACACTAATATTATAAAGAAGAAAGATTTCTTTTGTTTTTTTTTTTGTTTGTAACGAATAGGCTTCGAAACTACTGGACCGATTTTGATGAAATTTGGTATGAGGATACATTGATTCATTGGGAATAACAAAGGCTACTTTTTATCTCGATATTCCACAGGATCGGGAGTTACACGGGTGAAAAGTCGGAGCGCTGCTAGTTATTCATAAAGTGAATAGGAGAACACATTTCTAAGAAGAAACCGTAAATGTTTTACTTGGCACTCAAAATAATCAGTCTTTTTATAGTGTTCCGTTTTCTTGATGATTAGGTATTTGATATTAATTTAAAAGTTTAATAATTGTTGTTTTTATTTTTAATATGGCAACATTTTTCCAGTGATTTTAATTCTGGTATCACAAAGAGCGGAAGTTCAAGCGATACAACTTTTCGGCCCAGAATGGATGGTGAAGGAGTTGGAGAAAGAACTGCTAAAACAGAGAGGGAATGGACCTACTTATTTGGAGATAGTTGTCGTCGTTTATGTTATGGGTAAGTTTGCGTTCCATCATTTTGTCCAGGCATCCTTTCATTCTCTTTTTAGGCGAGCATGCTACATCCTTGACCTCATCTTCGCTTCCCATCAGGTTAAATGAGGTAAAATGCAAGCCTATTGTGTAAAAAAAATGGTTGTCTGTAAAGTCGGTTTACGGACGATAATTTTACGTGATAACGTCATAAGAAAACATTGATGGTAACCATGGCAACGATAAAACGTTGCTATAGTTACCTTGTCAATAACATGAGGCGTTCCAGTAACGACGCGTGACGTCACACTTTTTTGAGATTGCAGGTGTTCACCAATTTATAAAACGTTATCACGTCGAAATATCTTATTTTTGGATTTGTTTCAGTAGTTTCAGGATACACTTTGAAACTATTGGATCGATTTTGTTGAAATTAGAATAATTAAATCTTTGGGAGGATTTTAGGTTATTTTTTTATGCCATTATACGGGATCGGTACTTACGACAATGAACCCGCGGGAGTAACTTGTACTTGCAACTAACACTTGTTCAAATGTGAAAGTTTAAGTGTTACATAGCTTTTACGCAAAAACTGCTGAATGAATTGCGATGAAACTTTGTGTAATACTTAAGGCGCTTTTTATGCCGAAATTTTCATCTATGCGGGTGCAACCACGGGGCGCAACTAGTACATAAATGAAGGATTGAAATGGAACATTTTAAATAGCGACATCATCCACTTAGCAAACAATAATATGTTTATTGTAAAAGCAGTTGTTTCTTTTGTAAATAGAGGAGAAGGCAAAACTCTATAAATAAGCAAAATCTTAAGTTTCTGACCTCCAAGAAAAAAAACACCCTCGCTGTCTCTGGTTTAGGACTAGTTTCTGGTAATGTAAAAGTAATGTTTTTTTCCTGCAAAATGACCAAGTATTTCTTACATTTGTGCTTAGGTTTCATCTGGGAAGAGACCCAAGAGATCTACATCGAGGGCATCCGCTCCTACCTCCGCAACATGTGGAATTTCATAGACTTCACTCGCAACTTCCTCTACTGCATGGTGACTCTACTGCGGTTCGCCGCGTACTTGCAACAGGCTGCGGAAATACGACGCGATCCGCAGACCAAGTTCATAGCTAGGGAGAACTGGGATGCTTTCGATCCTCAATTAATTGCTGAAGGGTTGTTCGCTGCTGCTAATATATTTAGGTAAGAAGAACTTCTATCATCAAGATATTCTTTTGTTTTAATTTTTTTTTACCTCTTATACTCGTCTTGTTCTGTAAGTCCATAAGCTTTGATACCCCAAGGCAGATCGGGTCGTCAACAAAAAAAATAAAGGTGATTAAGAGGATCAACGGGGGAGGACAACTTTTTTCATCCCTTAAATTGCAACAAAATATCAAATTGTTATTGATTTCAATTTCTTGGATAGTTTGTATTATAATATAAAAATAATATTAAATTCTTTATTGTCAGGCACAAATAACCCTAATAGATCTACAACTAAAAATACAAATTTCTAGTCTTATATGTTTTAATACTTCAGTTAGAACATAAAGTGATTTAATTAAAACAATTAAAAACAAGAAAAACTGTAAAGTTAGTTTATAATGACACAATTAAAATTACACAAAAAAGAAGGATTTTTTAAAAAATAAGGTTGCCCTTGGCGACATTTGAGGTTGTCCTTGGTGACAAAAATTATTAAGGGAAAAACGATTTTTTTTTGTATGAATAGGTATGTAAGTAATCCTTTTATAAAAATTATAATATTAATACAAATGTGTGCGTTTTAAAGTATGTAATATGTTGTTTTAGTGCGTTGAAACTGGTGCACCTGTTCTCAATCAACCCTCACCTCGGTCCGCTGCAGATATCTCTCGGTCGCATGGTCATTGATATCGTCAAGTTCTTTTTCATCTACAGTTTGGTGCTTTTCGCTTTTGCGTGCGGTAAGTAGGTACTAAGATATCTATCTATAAACTAGCTGTCCCGGCAAACGTTGATTTGAAATTTACAAAAAAATAAATAAAGGAAACAACATAAAAAATATATAGTAGCCGAATCTCAGACCTACTAAATATAAATAAATAAATAATAAATAAATATTGCAGGACATTCCACACATCGCCATCTAGCCCCAAGCTAAGAACTAGACTTGTTTTATGGGTGCATATTCAGTAGGTCTGAGAATCGGAAAAAATAAAATTTCATAAAAATCGGCAAAGCCGTTTCGGAGGAGTATGGTATCTAACATTGTGACACGGGAATTTTATATCTATACATATAAAAAGCTTTGTCCTGAACGACTGACTGACGCATCAAGGCACAGCCTAAACCGCTGATCGTAGAGACCTGAAAGAACGTGTGTTTTTTGTATCACGTAGGCATCCGATAAGAAAGGATTTGCCAAAATTCTACCCCTTACGGGGTGAAAAAGGGTTAAAGTTTGTATGGTTCGTAAAAAACCAATTAAAAATCCTGTTAGAACCATTTTCGATTGCTACGCAGACGAAGTCGCGTGGGTAGTTAACAATAAAATAAGCGGTAGTTCAAAATGAGGTTGTCCTTGGCGACATACGAGGGTGCCGTTGGCGACATTTGAGGTTGTTCTTAATTACATTTGAGGTTGTCTTTAACTAAGTACATTTCAGGTTGTCCTTGGTGACAGTCCTTGGTCAGAGGAAGTTTAATTTACACTGGTGAAGGGGTGTAGCTCTTTTGTTTTGCTGTCTAGCTGTTTTGTTACTTATTCCATAGAGTGTTCTCGAAAATCTAGGTCTAAATCAGCTTCTCTGGTACTTCGCGGACTTGGAAAAGCGTAAGTGCTACGTTTTACCTGGCGGTCTACCTGACTGGGACAATGCAGGGGACTCTTGCATGAAATGGAGGAGTTTTGGGAAGTGAGTGCGATTTGGTCCTTGGCTCATGTCTTGTGTGGTGTAGAATATGCTAGAAGAAATCAGTAAGGGACATTTAGTAGGGGAGCTTGGCATAGTGTTTTTTTTGCGCGGTACATTTTGAGGCCCATGCCAATCGATAGAGGGCATTACGGTGAAGAAATAACGCCTTTACGCAGGTCCACTAAAGCGTCTCCGAAACAGGTTATTTAACCAATAGTGTTGTCCTATGATTACACAAAAATTTGCGGTGCATTTCGAGACCTATACTTATCGATAGCAGGCATTACGGTGAAGAAATAACGCCTTCTCACCAAACCCGACTCCGAGACGCTTTAGCGGTTCGGTGTAAAGGCATTATTCGTTCACCGTAGTGCCCTTTATCGATAGATATGGGTCTGGAAGTGCACCGTGGCATTTTAAGTTACAATGCCTGTTTTGTCAAATGGCCTTTGGGGGATTCCCTTCTGCGTCCCGAATGGGGAAAAAATGTTTTTTTTTCTAGCTTTTTTTTGGCTCCCTTTCATCATGGTAAGAAGAAGGGAGGCAAAAGTTTAATTTGTCCCCGATGAAGCAATATTGTAAGCTTAAATAAACGAAACAATGTAATATTTGTAGGCCGTTGCTAGAGTTATGTTTATTATTTCATTCGGTTTTATTTAAGTATTTTAAGAGAGCTAGTAAAGATTAGTAGTATCTGTAGTATCTTGAACCGGAAGAAACATTTATACCGAAGTTTTATGAAAGCATCGTGCGTGTTTTGTTTGCGTGATCGATAATAATAAGGAAGATATCAAACCTCATTTTGCACAACGCAAGGACCTTCATGCACGCTACGCCGTTACCATGGCAACCAAAAGTTTTATTAATAAACGCCAGTCAGTTCCTGTCAGCTATCGTAATGTTTAGCCTCAAAACAAACACACTTTAATTATTTTTTTAAGTATTTTACTCTAAAATCAAAATGACTGATGAACAATTTGGAGTGCGTCACGTTATCGGGGCGCCGATTGCTACGACCAGGCTTTCGGAGCAGGCTATAGTTTGTATACCTCCAAGAGCAGCCAAGTTTACCATCCACGAATGGAAGACCAGCAACGATCAAAGATGCAGGAATACGGAAGATCAGCAGCAGCTCGCGGACCGGGTCCTGGCGGAGAGCCAGCGCATCCGAGACGAGACCAAAGAACGAGCCGAAATCATGAAAGCAACATCCGACAGACGTATAGAAGAACGCATCGGAGACGTTGAGTTCAACAAAAAGGAACTCGAAATCCAAAGAAAAGAAATATGCTTGGAACTAGAAGCTCTGGGAATGTATAAAACTCGATTGCAAGATTGCTTAGCTTCATTGCAATGTAACGCTTTGAATGTCGTTAGAAAATGTCTCATGTTGAGGGATGGGAGAGTTGGCATCGATCTGGTGGTAGACGGGGTAGAACAAGCTCTTCAAACGGAGATAACAACCATACTTGGAGGGCAGAGTCTTCTGAGACGAGTCCTGGAACAACTACAGGAACAGATGAGACGTTTGCGATCTACTAGATACCTTCTCGATCGAGATTTGCAATACAAGCAAGGGGCTATAGATTTAGACAAAGGCTCTTTGTCTATGAAGCCGACAGATTTATGTCTTTCGATTTATGAAGGATATGCCAATCTTGATCCAGCCAACATCTCAGCTGACGAATATAACGCTTATTCAGCTAAAAATATACAATTGGCTGCTCGAGAAGTAACTAGCGCCAGACCGATTCGAATGTTTGTCGATACTCTTCTGAAGCAAGTTATAAACGATCTTTGGGAGACTTATAATAAGTGCAACCATGAATTCAGCGAGCGAATTAAAGAGACTAAACTTGCGAAGGGGAAGTTGGAAGACATGCATAAAGAGACGACACAGAAAATATTTGACATGCAAGAGAACATTTTGCAGTTGCAGAAGGCTTTGGCTGATAAAGAAGGGAATACAGCTCTGGCTCATACGAGACTTGGAAGGCGAGCGCAGAGGATTGGAGCCGAGTTGGTTAGAGATGCTCCTGGTCAAGCGTTGTATTACGAGTGCGAAATGCTAAGACACAGCACTGAGCAGTTACAGCAGATGCTTCAAGAAGCTTCGTCTTCGTTACGATACTTGCTTCAGACTCAAATACAATTGGAAGAGGATATAAACGTTAAAATGAATAGTTTAAAGATCGATGAAGTCGATTGTATGACATTGAGGGCAACTATGGACTACCACGCTTATTAATACACCTCGATTTTAGATTATGAAATTTTCACGTATTGTTTTAGTCGTGATTTTTGTTTGCTAAGAGCTTTAATTATTTGGGTTTTAAATAAATTAGATTTTGATGAAATCTTCTTTTATTTTCAATCGAATTAATTTGCGTAGATAAACATTTTTCATCAGCTAAATGACTTTTTCATAATCATAATAATCGTATTTCTTATTTTTGTGCTTGAAATAGAGATACCTACGTGGATAAAATTGTTAAAAATAAGACTGAAGGTCATACCATAGGGTCATACTCATATATAACGCCACAGCTGTGCGTCAGTATTGATTTTTTTAATGAAATTAGTGGTATCTATGCTGGAGTCCAATTCACAAAATGAATTCCGGGACAGTTACACGATCTAATTTTTAGGGTTCCGTACCCTAAGGGTAAAAACGGGACCCTATTACTAAGACTTCACTGTCTGTCTGTCACCAGACTGTATCTAATGAACCGTGATAGCTAGACTGTTGAAACTTTTACAGATTATAAACTTTTTAAACTCACACGATTTGTATTCATAGTAATTATTTTCCCGGGTCTTAATCGCGTATTTTTTGTTTTTTATTTCTCTTACCTCGACGTTTCGACTATGTTACAATAGTCATGGTCGCGAGGAGACTCAACAAAAAATACGCGATTAAGACCCGGGAAAATAATTACTTTTACAGATTATGTATTTCTGTTGCGAACAACAATACTAAAAACAGAATATAATGTAGGTATATATGTGTATGTATGTGTATGTATATAAAACAGAATATAATGTATACAGAACCCTTCGTGCTTGAGTCTGACTTGCACTTGCCGGTTTTATTTTAGATTGCCAGTGCTACATCTGCGTGATTCCTATAAAATGGGCTTTTATAGGCGCTGTCAGCCTGATAAAGTAATGTTGATGCTATGTTTGGAACAAGCTTTAGTTTATTGGGTATTGTTTGTAACAATTATATATTTTATTGTCAATAAAGAACTTTTAAAATTAAAAAATGGTTGTCTGTAAAGTCGGTTTACGGACGATAATTTTACGTGATAACGTCATAAGAAAACATTGATGGTAACCATGGCAACGATAAGACGTTGCTATAGTTACCTTGTCAATAACATGAGGCGTTCCAGTAACGACGCGTGACGTCACACTTTTTTGAGATTGCAGGTGTTCACCAATTTATAAAACGTTATCACGTCAAAAAATGATTGTCTGTAAAGTCTGTTTCCGGACGATAATTTAACGTGATAACGTCATAAGAAAACATTGATGGTAACCATGGCAACGATAAAACGTTGCTATAGTTACCTTGTCAATAACATGAGGCGTTCCAGTAACGACGCGTGACGTCACAATTTTTTGAGATTGCAGGTGTTCACCAATTTATAAAACGTTATCACGTCAAAAAATGATTGTCTGTAAAGTTTGTTTCCGGACGATTATTTTACGTGATAACGTCATAAGAAAACATTGATGGTAACCATGGCAACGATAAAACGTTGCTATAGTTACCTTGTCAATAACATGAGGCATGAGGCGTTCCAGTAACAACGCGTGACGTCACACTTTTTTGAGATTGCAGGTGTTCACCAATTTATAAAACGTTATCACGTCAAAAAAATAATTAAAATTTTAAAATGGGCCATAGGTACGCTATTTATCAAGTGACTTTTACCTGGTTTTTGATTGACGTAATTCTTTTTAAACAGTGTATTCGAAGCTTCTCAATCTCTCTTCTGGGCGTCCTTCGGCATGGTCGGCTTAGAGAACTTCGAGTTGGCCGGCATCAAGAGTTACACACGGTTCTGGGGTCTACTAATGTTCGGGTCATATTCAGTGATCAACGTTATCGTCTTGTTGAATCTACTCATCGCTATGATGTCCAACTCTTACGCTATGATTGATGTAAGTTTTATTATTTGAAGTTCCTTTAGTTTATTATTTGAAACTGTCTTCACTATCACTATCACTACATAGTATAAAATAAAGTCACTTTTCGGCGTCCCTATATCCCTTTGTATGCTTAGATATTTTAAAATACGCATCGGATTTTGATGCGGTGCGTAGTTGAGTGCGTGATTTTTTAATAGATAGAGTCATTCAAGAGTAAGGTTTTTATGTATAATACATGCATAATATAGCCGTGCGAAGCCGGGACGGGTCGCTAATTGTAAATAAAGATACTTTTTAGGGTTCCGTAGCAAAATGGCAAAAAACGGAACCCTTATAGATTCGTCATCTCTGTCTGTCTGTCTGCCGTATGTCACAGTCACTTTTTTCCGAAACTATAAGAACTATACTGTTGAAACTTGGTAAGTAGATGTATTCTGTGAACAGCATTAAGATTTTCACACAAAAATAGAAAAAAAAAACAATAAATTTTAGGGTTTCCCAAATTTTAGGGTTCCTGGAACAAAATTTTTTTTTTAATTTTTTTTAACATGATTTGTCTTCATAGTAATTATTTACCCAGGTGTTAATCGCGTATTTTTTATTTTTATTTCTCTTACCGCAAGGAAACCACCAACCACCTCCTCGGGACCATAAGTATTGTAACAGTCGAAACGTCAAGTTAAGAGAAATAAATAAATAATAATAAATAAATATTGCAGGACATACCACACATTGCCATCTAGCCCCAAGCTAAGAACTAGACTTGTGTTATGGGTGCTAGACAACGGATATACTACTTATATATCCTGAGACGACCTCTGTGGCGCGTCGGGCGAACACCCGACTGCGACGCAGAAGGTTGCGGGTTCGATTCCCGCCGGGAACAAGTATTTATGCTGACCATAAATTCTTGTTTCTGGTTCTGGGTGTTTCCTATATGTATAATATGTATATATTTACAAAAAAAAAGTATATAAGTAGTTTATCCGTTATCTGGCACCCATAACACAAGCATTAAGTTGCTTAGCTTGGGGCTGGATGGCGATGTGTAATATGTCCTGAAATATTTATTTATTTATTATTTATTTATTATTTATATACTTTTCTTTTGTAAATATATACTTAATATACCAACATATAGAAAAACCAAGACCAGAAACAAATAATTTTCACAAATACTTTTTCTGAGGCGAAAATCGAACCTGCAACCTTCTGAGCTACATGCGGGGGTTGGTCCGACGCGCTACAAAGGTCGTCAAATGAAACTTACCATATATGTTAAACTAGCGACCCGCCCTGGCTTCGCACGGCTGTATTATGCATGTAATTTATCTAAAAACCTTTCTCTTGAATCACTCTATCTAATAAAAAAAACCGCATCAAAATCCGTTGCGTAGTTTTAAAGATCTAAGCATACAAAGGGAAATAGGGACATAGGGACGGCGAAAAGTGACTTTATTTTATACTATGTAGTGATTAAAATAAGTATAGTTAAGAAGATAGCCAAAACCATAACATGAAATGGTGTAAGTAGGCTTGCTCAGAATCATACCCTCTCAGCTTAGTCGACCGCATCCAGAGAAAAAACCTTGCCAATACGTCTGGCTGGAGCTAACTAAGCTTCAGCTTTATCACAATATTTTCCTTCACCGTAAGAGCAATGTCAATTAGCGCACATTTACTTTTCTTAAGCAAAATCCATTAGAGCACGGCCGGCCGGGGTTCGAACCCACGACCTTTGGAATGAGTTATCTACCACTAGGCCAACGTTCTGAGAGTGAGAACATAACCAACCAAGGTAAATAGGTAAACCTACAGATACTGAGAAGCCTTAGCAATCTAGGCATTAAGCCCAGATAGGTACTTATACCTAAAGAATTGTGTAACCACTGTGTAACCTTTTGAATAACTAGCGACCCGCCCCGGCTTCGCACGGCTATATTATGCATGTATAATACGTATAAACCTTCCTCTTGACCTATCTATTAAAAAAAAACCGCATCAAAATCCGTTGCGTAGTTTTAAAGATTAAAGCATACATAGGGATATAGGGACATAGGGACAGAGAAAGCGACTTTGTTTTACACTATGTAGTGATAGTGATACACCGCATGTGAAGGACACGCGGCTTTGCTCATAGTTTTTTTTGTTTGTCATGAGTATTCTCTGAGACTACTGAACCGATTTACATGAAACTTGGAGAAAACTTCTAAGTATGAAGGTAATATGAGCTGTTTAACTCGATGTTCCGATACTACTTTCAAAATATCTTCAAATATTATTATTTACTAGCTGCGCCCCGCGGTTTCACCCGCGCAAGTCCGAGTCTCGTAGGAATATCGGAATAAGAAGTAGCTTATTTGTTAGGGTCTCTAGCTACCTGCTACAGACTTTCATTACAATTCGTATAGTAGTTTTTGTGTTTAGCAATGCCAGTATTAAGGGAAAGCGGTGTTATAGGAAAGCGAGACGTTAAGGGAAGGAACGTCAGATCAAGGTAACGTGAGGTCTTAGATTTTTAGGAGTCCAGACAGACCCAGAATGCTTTTCTGACACGGAACCGTCGCGGATGTAGTAGGTAACGTTAGTTATTGTGACCAAACACGTGCAAGCGAAGCGAGCGGTTATATTTTAAGGAGTCCAGACAGACCCAAAATGCTTTTCTGACACGAAACCGTCGCGGATGGAGTAGCAAACACGTGCGAGCGAAGCGAGCGGTTAGATTTTTAGGAGTCCAGACAGACCCAGAATGCTTTTCTCACACGAAACCGTCGCGAACGGAGTAGCAAACACGTGCGAGCGAAGCGAGCGGTTATATTTTAAGGAGTCCAGACAGACCCAGAATGCTTTTCTGACACGAAACCGTCGCGGAATGAGTAGCAAACACGTGCGAGCGAAGCAAGCGGTTATATTTTAAGGAGTCCAGACAGACCCACAATGCTTTACTGACACGAAATCGTCGCGGAATGAGTAGCAAACACATGCGAGCGAAGCGAGCGGTTAGATTTTTAGGAGTCTAGACAGACCCAGAATGCTTTTCTGACACGGAACCGTCGCGGATGGAGTAGGTAACGTTAGTTATTGTGACCAAACACGTGCGAGCGAAGCGAGCGGTTATATTTTTAGGAGTCCAGACAGACCCAGAATGCTTTTCTGACACGAAACCGTCGCGGATGGAGTAGCAAACACGTGCGAGCGAAGCGAGCGGTTATATTTTAAGGAGTCCAGACAGACCCAGAATGCTTTTCTGACACGAAACCGTCGCGGAATGAGTAGCAAACACGTGCGAGCGAAGCGAGCGGTTAGATTTTTAGGAGTCCAGACAGACCCAGAATGCTTTTCTGACATGGAACCGTCGCGGATGGAGTAGGTAACGTTAGTTATTGTGACCAATTATTAACTATTTAGAATATTATTGTCGGACATAAGGTAACTGCATATATTAGCCGACTTCTGAAAAGGGAGGGTGTTACCAGATTCCACATCAGTTTAGGAATCTCTACTGGAAAATCTATATCAAAATATTCACTGCACAAAATTTAGGTAGGTAATAGGTAGGTATACCTTTTTTTATATAACATTGACATAACAACAAGAATACCCAAAATATTTGGCAAAATTGTTACCTTTTAACATTGGCCATGTCTCCTCTCTCAACAGCCAGAAGATATTTCTTCTCTTCAAGGGTGAGCGCTTTAGGTAACGTCGGCAACTCCATCGGCTTACGGACAAAATCTAATTCAGCGTCACCCTTTAAAATAAATACATATTAAAGTTTACAGTTTAAACTTAACCAAAGCCAGAAGTTGAGAGCAGTGTTGGCCTAGTGGAAGATACCTTGTATTTCCGTAAGTCGTGGGTTCGAATCCCGGCCTTGCTATAATGGATTTTTTAAATTATGATAAGTACTTAGTACTTCATACATACGCGTCAGAAATAAAACCCTCCCTTTTCACTTCGCCGTTAGTCGGGTAAAAAATAGTACATTGTTACCCTAGGTGTGAAAGTCACTCATTAAAAGTCCCGAGACGGAGATTGGCGCCCGAGCGTAGCGAGGGCGCTAATAGTTCGAGGGACTTAATGAGTCTTTCACCCGAGGTAAATACTGTGCTTTTCATTACGAATAATACATAAAATTCTTCCTAACAATGAGAGTGAATGAGAGACTCCATACTACCAGATCCTCTTACAAGGTTGGGATCAAAGAGGTTGTATACATGTAGTGTTATTCTTTGGTGTTACTTAAAGCAAGGAGGTTAGGTTATGAAGTTCCTAATGCGTAATGATACTGATACTGGCTACATGCACATTGCACAAGCCGTGCGAAGTCATAATTTGACAAGACAGCTGTCAGTGAAAGCGATTTTCCCTAGGGCTGAAAGTTTTATTTTCTACACGCTCTTCAGGCATCTTTAGACCTACTTTCGGAGTATGAGTAATGAAAACACATTTTCAACAGACTCTAAAAAGAACACAACGTTTAAAAATATCACTATTTCTTCACTCCTTTTTTCTTGTGTATTTTATAAGAATATATTACAAGAAACTCAATCCTTGTCGTTCGTAATTGAGTTATATTTGAAACTTCGCAACCAATGACCTTCCAAAACTTTCTCGATAGACAGTTCAGTACTTACGCTCTCTAAATCCTTTTTCTCGGCCATGGTGATGGTTTACCCAGATATTGGAGTAGGGCACGCCCCCGCTCGCGAACTTCTTTTGTTAAGCCTGATAAATAGATTAGGGTACAATTTGACGAAAACTTGAATTAATACATTCACATTCTAATAGACAAGGAGGATCTTAAAAAATGTGAGCAAAAATCAGACTAAGTGCTTATTTATGGAAATGATTAAAATTAGAAATAAGTTTTAAATCGCTTGATAGATGGCGCGCTATATAACACGTGCGAGCGAAGCGAGCGGTTATATTTTAAGGAGTCCAGACAGACCCAGAATGCTTTTCTGACACGAAACCGTCGCGGATGGAGTAGCAAACACGTGCGAGCGACGCGAGCGAAGCGAGCGGTTATATTTTAAGGAGTCCAGACAGACCCAGAATGCTTTTCTGACACGAAACCGTCGCGGATGGAATAGCAAACACGTGCGAGCGAAGCGAGCGGTTAGATTTTTAGGAGTCCAGACAGACCCAGAATGCTTTTCTGACACGAAACCGTCGCGGATGGAGTAGCAAACACGTGCGAGCGAAGCGAGCGGTTATATTTTAAGGAGTCCAGACAGACCCAGAATGCTTTTCTGACACGAAACCGTCGCGGAATGAGTAGCAAACACATGCGAGCGAAGCGAGCGGTTAGATTTTTAGGAGTCTAGACAGACCCAGAATGCTTTTCTGACACGGAACCGTCGCGGATGGAGTAGGTAACGTTAGTTATTATGACCAAACACGTGCGAGCGAAGCGAGCGGTTATATTTTAAGTAGTCCAGACAGACCCAGAATGCTTTTCTGACACGAAACCGTCGCGGATGGAGTAGCAAACACGTGCGAGCGACGCGAGCGAAGCGAGCGGTTATATTTTAAGGAGTCCAGACAGACCCAGAATGCTTTTCTGACACGAAACCGTCGCGGATGGAATAGCAAACACGTGCGAGCGAAGCGAGCGGTTATATTTTTAGGAGTCCAGACAGACCCAGAATGCTTTTCTGACACGAAACCGTCGCGGATGGAGTAGCAAACACGTGCGAGCGACGCGAGCGAAGCGAGCGGTTATATTTTAAGGAGTCCAGACAGACCCAGAATGCTTTTCTGACACGAAACCGTCGCGGATGGAATAGCAAACACGTGCGAGCGAAGTGAGCGGTTATATTTTAAGGAGTTCAGACAGACCCAGAATGCTTTTCTGACACGAAACAGTCGCGGATGGAGTAACAAACACGTGCGAGCGCAGTGAGCGGTTATAATCTATGGAGTCCAGACAGACCCAGAATGCTTTTCTGACACGAAACCGTCGCGGATGGAGTAGCAAACACGTTCGAGTGAAGTGAGCGGTTATATTTTAAGGAGTTCAGACAGACCCAGAATGCTTTTCTGACACGAAACAGTCGCGGATGGAGTAACAAACACGTGCGAGCGCAGTGAGCGGTTATAATCTATGGAGTCCAGACAGACCCAGAATGCTTTTCTGACACGAAACCGTCGCGGATGGAATAGCAAACACGTGCGAGCGAAGTGAGCGGTTATATTTTAAGGAGTTCAGACAGACCCAGAATGCTTTTCTGACACGAAACAGTCGCGGATGGAGTAACAAACACGTGCGAGCGCAGTGAGCGGTTATAATCTATGGAGTCCAGACAGACCCAGAATGCTTTTCTGACACGAAACCGTCGCGGATGGAGTAGCAAACACGTGCGAGCGAAGCGAGCGCTTACATTTCTAGGAGTCCAGATAGGCTCGAAATGTTTTTTTGACAAATTACCGTCACGGATGCAGAAGGTTAGGTTAGGTCCCCTCCCCCTTTCCTCTCCTCCGCTTTTCCTCTCCTCCCCCTTTCCTTTCCTCCTCCTTTCCTCTTCTCCCCATTTCGTCCCCTCCCTCTTTCATACCCTTTCTCTTTCCTGTCTTCCCCTTTCCTCTCCTCCCCCTTTCCTGTGCTCCCCCTTTTTATTTTTCTTACCCTTCTCCCCTTCATCACTCTCTCCGCCTCCGCCCAACTACAACCTTTTAAAATATGTTTTGAGTCCTGATCCCGTAAGTCCAGATCCCGTGGGAATATCGGGAAAAAAGTAGCCTTTGTGTTAATTCAGGTCTCCAGCTATCTACTTACTGATTTTCACCGCAATCTGTTCGGTAGTTTTTGCGTAAAGGAGTAATCCCGTAAGTCCCGATCCCGTAGGAATATCGGGATTAAGAATAGCCTATGTGTTAATCCAGGTCTCTGGCTATCTACATACCGAGTTTCAACGCATTCGGTCCAGAAGTTTTTTGTGTGAAAGAATAATCCCGTAAGTCCCGATCCGGTGGGAATATCGGGATAAAAAGTAGCCTATGTGTTAATCCAGGTACTCAGCTATCTAAATACCGAGTTTCAACGCAATCGGTCCAGTAGTTTTTGCGTGAAGGAGTAACAAACATACACACACACATACACACATACACACAAACTTTCACATTTATAATATTAGTAGGAGTAGGATTACCAAAATTATTACCATTTTAAAGATTTCGTACCTAAAGGGCAAAACGGGACATTTTTACTAAGATTCCACTGTCCGTCTGTCTGTCTGTCACCAGGTTCTATCTCATAAACCGTGATAGCTAGACAGTTGAAATTTTCACAGATGATGCATTTCTGTTGCCGCTATAACAACAAATCAATACATAGTACAAAACAAGCTCGCTTCCCGCTGTCTGTCCCTATGTATGCTTAGATCTTTAAAACTTCGCAACGGATTTTGATGCGAAATAGTGAATAGTGATTCAAGAGAAAAGTTTTAGTAAGTAAGTATTAACAAAACTACCATTTGTACGAAGTCGCGAACAACAGCTAGTAGGTACTAAAAACAGAAAATAGTGGTACAGAACCCTTCGTGCTCGAGTCCGACTCGCACTTGGCCGGTTTTTTTAAATAAGTTACGCGTGGAAACGTAACAGACAGACATAGTTTAGTGGTGAATGATTTTCGATGTTATTTACATATGAGCTTGATATGGCAGCTCAATATATTGTTTTGTATTTAGTATAAATTAAGTTACTTAGGTACCTAACTCATTATTGTATGTCCGGGATGGACAAACTGTTGATACCTACGTACTATAATTTGTCATCTTATGTACAGTCACATTACCAATTAGCTGAACCGCACGTGACCTAGAGCTCATTCGCATACCTAACTGTAAAATTATAGTAAGTATTTTCCTCTTTTGTTATTTTTTTTATATTGTATAGACTATAGTGTATTTTATAGTTTACTAGCTGCGTTCCGCGGTTTCATCCGCGTAACTCCCGATCCCGTGGGAATATCTAGATAAATTATGATGTAAGCTATCCTATCTTTTAAGTTGAATTAAACTGCACACGGTGTGCAAATTTGATTAAAATCGGTTAAGTAGTTAAGGAGTCCGCACAAACAACGTGACACGTAATTTATATATATTAGACTAGCGACCCGCTTCGGCTTCGCACGGCTATATTATGAATGTACTATACATATAAACCTTGAATCACTCTATCTTTTTAAAAAACCGCATCAAAATCCGTTGCGTAGTTTTAAAGATCTAATCGTACAAAGGGAAATAGGGACGGCGAAAAGTGACTTTATTTTATACTATGTAGTGATTGTTTAAAAAACAGAATCAGGTAACATTACTTTACAACCTTACAGATTTGCGAGTGAGCCCTAGGTCACTTGGCGTTCAGTTAATTGGTAATATGTCAGACTGTACACAGTTTTTCAATAAATAGTCTTGATTCTTGCATTTATTGTAGGAACACTCAGACGTAGAATGGAAGTTTGCCCGGACCCGTCTCTGGATGAGCTACTTTGAAGAGAGCGCTACTCTACCTCCACCTTTCAACATACTGCCCACACCTAAACTACTGCTCAAAATGCTGGGACTAAGGAAGAAGGATAAAATTAGAAAGGAAAAAGGAAAGGTTAGTTATATCGGAAACTGTACTAAACTTTTATATAGTCATCGAATCATTGATGGCTATGATAAAAGCATTAGCCTAGTACAGTAGTCGGTAACCTGCGGCTTGCGAGCCACATGCGGCTCTTTGGATGTGAGGCTGCAGCCTGCAGCTCTTTAGTTCCATACGCTGTCGCATATATGACTTATTTTATATGATAAAAAAACATTTAAAAACCGTGTTGCCACTGTCGGCAGTCATGTTTGAACCTTTTAAAACAACAAGTTAAAAGCCAAATTCAACCAATCTTTCTAAAACCATGCAAAGCAAATTGCTCCCATTGAAGATAAATATTAATATAGGTTAATTTTTTTTTTATCAAATAACTTTATTACGCAAGTTCTATTTATTATTGGCAAAAAAATGTAGCTCTTTAAAAACTTTGAAATTTTGTAATTTGTTACTTTTGACTCTGCCGAATCAAAAGGTTGCCGGGTCCCTGGCCTAGTAATAGTATATGGCCATGCCGAAGATACATCTTACATCATACTTAGCACGTCATACATCTGTGTCACCACCATGTAAAACAAATAAAAAGAAAGATATTTAACATAGTAAACTAAGAACTTAACGTACAAGAAAACAATAAAAACACATTATGCCTGAACTTTGAGATTCCTGTATCTCAGGCGAATAAGGACTTATTTTAACTTGTAAAATAGTTTAAATTACTAATTACTAGCAAAATATTTGTATTACCTTCATAATAATTAGAAACAATGATCATGTAAAATGTGTGTTATGGAAAAATCAAAAATTTCTTAATACTTATGTATAGCTTGCTGAAATTATGTTTATTAAATGCGTCATGCAAGTATCCGCGTCGTCATCAGAAAAAAACTGTTTCAAAGTCTGTATTAATCTTGTTGTTGTTGAAAAGTTGAAAAGATGAAAAGAAATGAAAAGAAAAAGAGTAGAGAAATGTATGGAGTCGAAATGTAATGAAACCAGGCAAACTGGTGTGCGGCACCGATTCATGGTGGACATACCAGACGTTCGCACGAAGCGCGACGTCATTCGTCATTCCTTATTCGTACTGAAAGGGAATGGAATCGGTTGCCTGCATCTGTCTTTCCTGACGTGTACAATTTGGGGGTCTTCAAGTCGCGAGTGAATAGGTATCTTCTAGGAAGGCGTGTTAAATCTTAGACCGCATCGTCACCTACCATCAGGCAGGTGTGATAAAAAAAATAAATAGAGGCACATGTTGAAAGATGCATCACTGCGATACATCGATACAAGTTCATCTCTGCCTCGTGATTGGTCGAATTAAGGTCACCGCACCCCGTCTCGCTCGCGCCGCGCTGCTTTGTACGATCTCGATGCAATGCATCTTTGGCATAGTCGTACTCTTAGGTTATTATGGTAACTTCCACCTGCATGACTATTGCCATCTATAACTTGAGTATATAAGTAAGTATCTATAAGTAGTCCTCTATAAGTAGTTGAGGTTGAGTCTATAAGTTTTCATATGTTAAAATATATTCAGGCTCACCAAGAACAAAAAGATCGCGACCATGACGTGCGCTACACGGCCGTGATGCGTGCCGTAGTGTGGCGCTACGTGTCCGCCATGCATCGCAAGATGGACGACGAAGCTGTCACTGAAGACGATATTAACGAACTTAAAGGAGATATATCGGCTATGAGATATGAGTTGTTGGAGGTCTTCGAGAAGAACGGCATGGATGTCTCCTTTACTGACCGCAAGGAGAAGAGTAAGTTGATCTTTTGAGCTGACTGTAGCTTGAGGGCTGCATAACCATTTGTAGTGACTCTTGATCATCATCGTCTTCCTGCCCTTATCCCTATTTATTTGGGGTCGGCGCAGTACGTTTTCTTCTTCCATTCACTCCTATTGTCGTCATCTCATCGCTGACATTCATTCATGTATGTTGATATTTTCAAATTTTTTTTAACTTGTAGCCTGTGTTTCACTGTTATTCAATGGCGTCTTCCCTTTTTTTCTAAGTGTCCTGATTTCCAGCTATTTCTAGCCACTCTGCGTCAAATACATACAGATAATCGCGCCTTCGTGGTTTCTTTGGCAAAATCTGATCTTTCCGATCCGATCTACCCATCTCTCTATTCGAATTTGGCACTCGTCATCAGCTCACTCCCACAAATCTCTCCTCCAAATCTTTACTTTATTTATTTTTCCTAGTGGTTCTTGGCAAACGAATGAAGGTATGGGAGCGTCGGCTGATGAAGGACTTCCACGTGGCTCCTGTGTCGCTTGAAGATGAGAAGCCTGTGGATGAGGATGGTCTGGCCCGGTTCCGGAGGATCGCTAAGCTGGCAGCAGCTTCTACTAGTAACGCCAAGTGGGATCAGACTCTGCAGCAGACTGGAATCTCGTGAGTAGAAATAAAATAATGCGTATTACGAGATGGTGATTTAAAATTTATATAAAAAAAATGAATTTTACTTTAACACTAGAACACACTAGAATTCGGAATACGTTTAAAAATCTGTAACTTAATTTATTTTCTTTTAGCAGATAGTTAGGTATTCAATTCACATAAGTTAGAATTTATTTTGAGTTATATTTTTTTTATGTAATCATTTTTATTTTTCTTTTTATGGTGCAATAAAGTGTCTATCTATCTATCTAACTGAACCTTGTAATAAGAAATAAAGCTTTCTTTTGCTTCCCTGAAAAGAAAAAGTTCTAAATGATGTATTTCTCAAATTCTTTCATTTAAACTGCTATGTTCTGGGTAACATGACTAACATTATTAGCTAAGTTTTTGCGATCAAGGGTTATTCAATATAACTTGTAGTAGATTTTTCTTCTATACACAGCTTTTAAGGAAACGGGAGGTTTAAGGTGGACGCAGATTGATACGCGCCGAACGCAGATTGATACGCGCCGAACGCATCGAATTTTTGCCGTCCACGGAAAAAGGTACCTTATAATAATAGAGATAAGGTATCTACATTCATATTTCCGATGACATAGGTATGACCGACGTCATCAAAGTCGTCCGCATCGTCAGAGGCGGCCGACTCTGAAATAAATAAATGTACCATAACTCTATTATTATAAAATATCTTTTTTATTCGTTCGGTGCGTATCAATGTGCGACCACCAAAAATGTTGCAGTTGCATTCCCAATTTTATTTTATTTTGAGACCCGATTACCTAATTAATTCGTGTCTTTTAGGTCTCAAATAGGTCGATGCCGTAGCCGTGAATCGTTCAAGAACCAGCAGAATCTGCAGCGGGCCATGGCAGAGGCCAGGAAACTGGTGCTACGGTCACCACTACCTGGTAAATATTTCAATCAATCATTTATTTGCGAATAAAGGTACATACTTTGATGTTATTACAAATTAATTTATAGCTATATTATGCATGTATTATATATACAGGGTGTCCCGTAATGAATGGCCAAGCGGGCCCCTACGGATAGAGGACACTGTGCCGGATCAGAAAAACGAAAGTTATGTTCTATGAAAGTCTCTTAGGCCCGTATTCTGGGTCCTGACTCAGTTAGTAATCTCTGACTTAGTTTCCGAGATATCCGCCATTTTAATTTTTTTTTAAATTCACGCCTTTCTCCATGTTTTGTTATGCCAAAACTGCAAATAAAGGAATTATCCCAATCTGTTTTTTGGATAGTGTTCCATGATAAATGTGCTACATATCGAATGCAAACAATATTTTTTATGACACATTGAAAGTTTTTTTTTCAAATTTCAGGGTTTTTTAATTTTTTAACCTGATCTTTAACCTTTCCTGGTGCCAAAATTAAAAAAAAGTTGCCTATTTAATATCGCAAATAACAGTGAAGTGAAGAAAGCTGCACAAAATTGCCCCACTTAGCGCAGTGCGTTCACTTATCCAAGAGGAATGCAGGCGTGACTCTAATTCCGGACAAAATTAGACATATACTTAGATATTACCTAGTTTCCTTTTCAAAAGGGAACTTCATGACTACTTGATCCATAAAGCATATTACACGATTCAGCAGTTTTTGAATGACCCCGAGAATGGTGATTGGTAGTATTTTTCATAAAGAGATGGGTATATTGTGCTCCTTGAAATTATGTAAATAGAAGAAATATTGTATTGACGCTTAATTATATCAATATCCACTTGACTTAGTTGTAATACCTGCTTATTTACCTATTATTAAGACCTCTGTAACCAACAAAAGCAAATAAATACATTGAATTGAATTATTACTGATGATTATTATCCGCTATAAGGGTCCCGCGTGGCTTCTCCAATCGAGATGCCAGTGAGTCCGGGTCACACGTTGCTGAACCTCATCAAGGACATCTCCACTGATGTAGAGAACTCCGTCACGCCAGTACCCAAGTCTCCTTGGAAATCTGGTAGGTTTACACGTATTCTTTTTCTTTTTCGAGGATGTAGCATGCTCGTCTAGAAGGAGAACGGCATCTCTGGACAACATGATGGAACTTGTTCACAAAAAAACACTCCCCAAAAGTTTCTTGTGCCTTATTTCTTCTTTTTTTAAGACTATTCAAAGTGAACTATACTGCACATTTTTATTTTAAATAAAAAAATAAAAAAATGAGTTTGAATTTGAACGCGACGAATCACTTGGCACCATGACTTTGTCCAGGGCGGTGTTAGAAGCCCCCACTACTTTACTTACTTCCTTCATACTTTAGATAAATTATTTTGATGTAATTAGGTGAGCAACCAGCGAGCGTGCCCACTAGTGGGCTACTGACGGCAGCGACGGCGCGTAGTCGTCCAGCGACGCCTAGCCAAGCTGCTGTTAAGGTAACTTTTTTATAGTTTTGGCTTCGTACATCATCATCGAATCAGCCCATACACGTCCACTGCTGGAAACAGGCCTCCCCATACGACGCCACAAACAGCGGTCCTGAGCCGCCTCCATCCACCGACTACCCACGACCGCCACAATGTCGTCGGTCCACCGGGCAGCTGGTCTCCCAACTCTCCGTTTCGCGTTGCATCGCGGCCGCCACTCGAGAACCTTTACTCCCCAGCGGTTGTCAGTTCTGCGAGCTATATGACCTGCCCATTGCCACTTCAGCTTACTAATCCTGGCTTCGTACGATTTCTTTTAATTAACTAATTTTTTCTATCTAGTTTCGCTAAAGTTATCGACTACAATTTTTCCGGCGAATCGAATATCAAAATGTGTATATTTCTTCAATGTTATCGTATAAATTTAGATGCCATCGAGAGGTCCTTCACCGGCTGCGTCTCGTAGCGCCAGTCCTCTGCCGAAGACACCTTCCAAACCTTCGTCACCTACAGGGGAAGAAACGACTCAACCAGGTAATATTACAAATTAATGAAAACTAAACTTAGTTTTACTAAACTTAGTTCATTAGATATTCTGAACTTCTGAAATTCCGAAATTCTAAACTTAGTTCATTAGATATTCATTAGATATAGATAATGAAAGGAACTATAAGAAACTTATGAGATGGCTTTTTTGGGTATAAAAGAAATAAGCCATTTGAACAGGAGCAATCATATCCTATGGATAACAAAATAACCCATGGATAAACCATATCCATTATCCATGGGTTGTTGTCATGTTATATTTTATGGCTTTTGGCCACTACTTTAAGCGTGAGTAGAGCCAGGAGGACCTTAACTTAAATAAAGTATTGAAATCCCATTCACCCCACCAATGGGACCAAAATAGTGGTAGTAACGGGCCAAGTTTGTTTTTGTTACCTTGTTTAAAACCGAAGTTTTGATCCTTGGTTTGATTTTGTATTTCGGCAATGAGGCAAGGTTTCATTACGAGTATGATTGTTTACTTTATCTTAATCTTTAGAACCGAGTCCGTTGAAAGCGAAGCGTGTTCCTGGAGAATCACCTCCGAAGGTCATCAAGAGGAAGCCTCAAGCACCAACGCAGACATCAGAAGACCAGGTAATGAGGGAATATCGAGGCTAAGCTAAGATGGGTGGTACTGGTTCTGGGCAAGCCTATCTCCATAATGCATGTCTAAGGCACTACAACAGCCTGACTAGCATAGATTGAAGTTGCTGACGTTGGATCATCTAATACCAATTAATTTATTTGTTTGTGTAGCGTTCAGGGCCAAAAATATTTAAACATCTTTTTCAGCATCCATATTTTATGCTAGAAATGTAGGGTTTTTCACAATATGCAACCAATCCACAAAACCAACGACGCGGCGACGTTCACATTCTGCCGTTCCATTAGTGAAAAGCTGATAAGTTGAAAACCTGCCAGCATAAAAGGAAATAGGTTCTTCTGGCACAATGAAGTTCATATTGAAAGTTGCTTTAGTTGGTAGTTGGTCGTAAAACTTCGTGACGGCTTAGTCCCGGCGTTGCGCTTGATCAGGTTTAGCTACATCTTCAACTGTAATTCGCGTTCAAAAATAAGCAAGAGTAACATTTGCTTTAATTTTCTTAGGCTTTAGTTCAGACGAATCAAACCTAGATTTACGCTTCTAGCTTCCTGTCATAAATGTATAGACTAAATCTAGGTTTAGTAAAACCAAGTGCAAATTTATTACAAGTACTACTTTCCATTTATTTTTTCATATAATTAGATGAGTGAAAAGCCAGTTGAAGAATCAAAGCCACCTGAAGACATAGCAGTCGCTCGGCCTGTAGCTCCCGACATCAAGCCGACAGAGGGCGCCATTCCACCTCCTCCGCCGCCGCCTGCTAAACCCAAGGTTCAGTATTAGGGTTCCGTAACCTCAAGACGTCTTCCCGTCTGTCTGTCACAACACAATTGAATATCACAGTACATCCCAATAGTTTCTATAGACCACTTGTTGAAAAAAGTAATTTCTTTTTACACTATGATTTAATTTCATTGACTTTTAAATTTATATTTGAATATTGCAAGTCATTCCATCTAGATCAAAACTAAGGAACTAGGCTTGTGTTATGGTAACCAGACTACGAAGGTACTTATTTTTATTAATAAATACTTAATATGCACGCAGAAACATCTAGACCACAACGAATATATTATTGTATCGTCTATAGTTTTCTAATTTTGTCTGTTTTTTTTTTTTTTGTAATATAAATAAAAAAAAATATATTGCAGGACACATCGCCATCTAGCCCCAAACTAAGTAACTAGACTTGTATTATGGGTGCTAAACAACGGATATACTACTTATATACTTTTCTTTTTGTAAATATATACTTATAATACATAGAAACAACCAGACCACAGACAAATATCTAAGCATAAATACTTGTCTGAGGCGGGAATCGAACCCGCAACCCTGTGTTTGGCAGTCCGGCATGGTGACCATTGTGCCAACTGGGTCGTCAATATGTACTTATTTTATTTAATTTTCTTGCCCGTGTACTCTTCTAATAAATTTCATTTAGTCCATTGAAAAGTTACATTTGGGGTTGTAGTATTTGTCAGAGGACGCAATTTTTTTTTTTTAAATATGCTAAGCCCAAAAAAATGCAACATTTCAATGGACTAATTCTATTCTTCATATTATCTGTTGAGAGAAATAGATATTTGAACACAAATATTTGTTCAAAAGCGGGCCGCGTCGTCGTTTTAAATAAATAAATAAATAAATATTTCAGGACATATTACACATCGCCATCCAGCCCCAAGCTAAGCAACTTAATGCTTGTGTTATGGGTGCCAGATAACGGATAAACTACTTATATACTTTTTTTTTTTTTATAAACATATTATACATATAGGAAACACCCAGAACCAGAAACAAGAATTTATGGTCAGCATAAATACTTGTTCCCGGCGGGAATCGAACCCGCAACCTTCTGCGTCGCAGTCGGGTGTTCGCCCGACGCGCCACAGAGGTCGTCGCAGAGGTGTTTTGCGTCGCAGTTTATCGCACTGAGCCACAGAGGTCGACAAAAAGTATACTTACACTTGTAATTAAATACCACAGGCTCCTCCAGCTCCATCAATGGAGGTAACCCCGAGTACTCCGCCCGCGAAGCCCACCTCTCCACCGAAGGCTCCATCTCGCGTCGCCTCACCACAACCCTCTACGTCGTCCGCAACCACTCCGGTAACTATCCGTAGATGTTCTTTGTAACAGCTATAACAAGTTCTTGGAAAGTTGTACCCAGCGTATGGCTAAACCAATTAACATTTAATTTAGCTAAGATCATTCAAATCATGCAATTGGTAGCAAGTCATGCTCGATTTCAATAAAATTAGGCGATATATATAAAAATAATAATAATCTATATTTGTCTAGACAGTTTTGACACAATTTCAACCTATATCGTTAGCTTTCTGTCAAATATGAATGGACTACTTGTACTTGTATACGGGCTGTTTTCCGCAATTCGACTCTTTTTTATTGGGTCCTTTTTTCGTGAGGATGGAGTAGGCTTGCCCAGCACCTACTTCCCTCTCAGCTTAGTCGACCATGTCCAGAGGAGAGAACTTGTCAATACTTCTGGAGCCAACTAAGCCGCGGGGATCATCACGATGTTTTCCTTCACCTTTAGAACAATGTCAATTAGCGCTAATACATTTTTCTTAAGAAAAATACATTGGTGGACGGCCGGCGCAGATTCGAACCCACGACCTTCAGAATGAAAGTCGAGGTATCTACCACTAAGCAAACATCGCTCTTCTCCGGTAACTATTCGTAGATGTTCTTTGATAGATAACGGTAACAGCTATAACAAGTTCTTGGAAAGTTGTACCCAGCGTATGGCTAAACCGATTAACATTTAATTTAGCTAAGATCATTCAAGTCATGCAATTGGTATCAAGTCATGCTCGATTTCAATTAAATTAGACGATAAGTATTTAAATGTTATTTAAATTAATGTAATCTTGTTATGTAATCTACACAAGTTTTTGTATGAAACAGCTGATTTTCAAGAAAAAATTGCCTCAGAATTATCGGAAAAAAAGTCCGAATTTCCAAAAGTCGTAGAACAAAAGTTGTTCTCCTAGACGTCTAGCACAACCCCCTTTCGTATTAAAACCCCCTTCGCTGTAAAACACTTTGTGTACAGTCCTCCGTCCCATCGCGGGTAAAAAGAAACTAAGAAAGCACTAAATGCGATATTTTTATCTTCCCTCAAAAACTCGGTGGTTCAATCAAACAAATCCACTGCCAGTCAAAATAATTAATACTGTTTTTTTCTTCCCCAGCGCCCCATAACGCCCCCAGCGTCTCCAGCGCCCCCATCACCCCCTAAACGTCTCTCATCAACATCAAGCACGGAACAACTGATCCCTCCTGCTTCGCCAGGACCTCTACGTCCAATACAGAAGATAGAAGAAGTTAAAACCATTAAGAGACAACAGAAAACCGGCTGGTTGTAAGAAATTAGGTGGATTAATTTCCTGAATCGCTAAAACCTGCTGGTTGTAAGAAATTAGGTTGATTTCCTTCCAAAAAAAGCTAAATACCTGCTGGTTTTAAGAAATTAGGTTGATTTCTTTCCAAAAAAAAGCTGAATACCTGCTGGTTTTAAGAAAAATAGTTTATGTATTTTATAAGACACAGATGAAAACCGGCTGATTGTAAGAAATTAAGCTGATTTTATAAGTGTTGGAAGAAAACTGGCTGGTTATAAGAAGTTTGGTTAGTTTATTTACAAGAAACAGCAGAGAAAGCGTCTGGTTGTAAAAGTAAGCTTGATTTATTAACAAGAGATAGAAGAAAACCGGCTGGTTGTTCAAAAAAGAGGTTTGCTTTAAATACAAGATATGACAGGCTGGTTGTAAGAAATTTGGTAAATCCACTTAATTTGTTCACAAAAGACAGAAGAAACCGGCTGATTTTAGGATAATGAGGTATTTTTTGTTCTTTTCATTTTATGGTTTTGTAAGCATGATTTGCGCAATGTGCATATCAGTAAAGTTTGTAACGTTTGCATGAAGTTCAGACCGGTGGCCTGCTCCAATATTTTTAAGCCGTCAAAAGCTAAATTTTTATTTAAAAAAAGGTAACTTTGCCCAGATGTAAACGGAAAATAGTAATTTCCTTTTTAGAAATTTAATTTTTTAAGACAAATTGGGTCACGTGCCGGTCAAAAAACTTATCTCCGATCTGAGATTACACAGTTTATTTCTTAACAAGCGACTCGCCCCGGCTTCGCACGGCTATATTATGCATGCATTATACATATAAATCTTCCTCTTGAAACATTATCTATTAAAAAAAAACCGCAAAAAATTGCGTAGTTTTAAAGATTTAAGCAGTCAAAGGGAAATAGGGACAGAAAAAGCGACTTTGTTTTATACTATGTAGTGATAGTATAAAACAAAGGGGCGGGTCGCTAGTTTGCTAATAAATTGGCCCTAAATAGCATGAAGGAAATTTTCTGGCGTTGTAATCATCTTGATTAAACGTAAAGCCCAATATTATTATTATTTGAAGACCCAGTTGGCACAATGGTCACCATGCCGGACTGCCAAACACAAGATGCGGGTTCGATTCCCACCTCAGACAAGTATTTATGCTTAGATATTAGTCTGTGGTCTGGTTATGTCTATGTATTACAAGTATATTTTTAGAAAAGAAAAGTATATAAGTAGTATATCCGTTGTCTAGCACCCATAACACAAGTCTAGTTACTTAGCTTGGGGCTAGATGGCGATGTGTGGAATGTCCTGCAATATTTATTTGTGAAATTACCCAATAAACTGAACTGGCTAAAGACGAGCGAGTGTGTAGTGACAGAGCGTCAAATTCATGGCTAGTATGAATGTCTGTTAGACCACTGACGTTGTCTATGTAGCCGCGGTCTCTTTGGTAACTTCATACTGTACTTTTAATTTATAAATTGAATTATTTATTTATAAATTGAATTATTTATTTATAAATTGAATTATTTATTTATAAATTGAATTATTTATTTATAAATTGAATTATTTATTTATAAATTGAATTATTTATTTATAAATTGAATTATTTATTTATAAATTGAATTATTTATTTATAAATTGAATTATTTATTTATAAATTGAATTATTTTTTTATAAATTGAATTATTTATTTATAAATTGAATTATTTTATTTATAAATTGACTTATTTCACTCGTGATTGGTCTATTTCACCTATAAATTAATTTATTTAACTTATAAATTAACCTTTTGAATTGTAAATTACTAATATTCACCTATAAATTGATTTATTTATAAATGGAATTATTTTATTTATAAATTGACTTTTACTTTTAAATAAGTCTATTTGACTTGGTTAAATTATTAATTTAAAACATTTATTTATTTAACTTAAACCTAAATAAGCCTAAAATGTAATTTTGGTAATTCTGAGGAAATCGCTATGAATGAATCTGTAAATGTAAATCTATTTGTTTTAATTTTATATGTTTAACTTTTAATTTGGCTTATTTTAATGACTTACGAGTATAAGTTGGGTTATTTTATTAGCTTATTTTAACTTATGAATTGGCTTATTTGTTAATTTTGCTTACATAAATAATTTTGTTTGTGGCTTTTTAATCACGCATGATTGAACCTACTTTTTAACTTTTGCTTAATATGTCACTTTTTTATTGCTGTTTAATTAAAAAAATCTACCTGAATGTCCTAGTCTGCCCTAATAAATGCTCATGAGAATCCACCCTCGTGTTTTAATGAAATCCCTTAATGATTAAAGTTGTACAGGGTTATTGGTAACTATACTAGCAAGCCGTTAAGGGCTATTTCTGTACACCGTAACGATTGATTCTGTGGCCTGTCGACTGGAGTATTATTTGAACTGATGGATTTAATTTATCAATTTTTTTATAATGAATTTCCAAAAGTCGTACAACAAATGTTGATCGTTAATATGCTTAATTAGATTAGAGATTAACTCTAGAAATTTCGACATTGACATCTTCAATGACTCAATTGCTGGTTACAGAAGTAAAGTACTGAAAAGCTTTGGTTAGTCCTAGTCTTCAACTTAATTTAATTTATTCCCTAACTTAAGCCTTTAGAATTTGTTTTTTTTTAACCAGAAACTTGAATCTGTTAAGGCAAAGTTGTGATACCTATTATTGGTAAACACTTGAATATTATTTCGGTAATGTTTTTTTTATTATTCTTAGAATTAAGTGTGTGTTACTGTTGGTGTGCCTAATAAATAAATGTACACAGAAATAGCCCTCAATGCAACGGCTCGCTAGTATATTTGCCAATAACCCTGTAGGTATATTTTAATAAATTGTAATTGATTGATATTTCTTGATACAATAACTATATAACTTAATAATGTGTAATTTCATGTAAATAAAAATGCAGCCTGACATGTTGTTGGCTCGTTCCTACCAAAACCCCCTGGGGGCTGGGTTTGACCATTATTTATTAATATTTTTTTATTAGTTAATCTTAAATTTTTAATTTTTAAGTTTTTTAAAAGGCCGAGCACCAGGATAATAAATAAAAAGGCGCTTCGGGCTCCTAAAAAGGCGCTTCGGGCTCCTAATAAGCACGAGGAACATTATGTCCTCGGAGAACGAGGGCAACAGGAAACGGCCATATTTACACCTAAATATCCCTTATCAATGGAATAAAACTGCAAGACAATTTATAAATAAGTTTATTTCAAAACAAACGTATTTATTCACTACAGTTTTGGCTTAGGCACTTCATATTCTATTCCCCTTAGTAAATATTTAAAAAGCTTTCATAATGTAAAATATGCTTTGTCTCTTTGCTTTTTCACACTTTTGCAGGTGACAGATGTGAAACTGGCACAGAAATATTTTTAATTACCTATTCAAACGCATGTTAAGGCGAAAAGGTGCCTGTGCTCTCTCCATACAAACGTAGTCGACTGTTTCCTCCCTGGGTAATGACACTGCGCACTGTAGCAAATATTTTGTTGCTTAAAACCTACAATAAAAAAATAATAAAAAAATAAAAACAAAACAGGAGGAGCATGGTCAATATGGTCATGGCAGTTATAAGTTGTATGCAACAAAAATATTTGCTATAGTGTCATTATCCAGGGAGGAAACAGTCGACTACGTTTGTATGGACAGAGCGTTGATACCCTTTCCTCAAGGGTTTATCATTATTCTAATGATATATCTTTATAAATGCATGCATTACTCTTGGTTGTTGTTACTTAATTACTACACTATACTATAGGTAGGTACAGAAGAAGTTTTTTTTAGAGCTTAATCATTTTGCACATAAAAATAGAATATGTTTTAATTTTTGGCTTATTTAGAAACTCTCAGAGCCTCGGAGCACTCGGGCCTGTTATATTTTCTAACGTGATGCGCCACGATCATTATTGATTTGAACTCGTGGTCGATTGTCGCCGCGACTTCATTGACCAGCGCAGAGATATTATAAAAAAAAACACGCGTGCGCATACCTACTGGTCGAGCGCTGCACAATAATTGTAAAATTTTGAAATAAGTACTTACTTATTATTTTTCAGAAGAAATATTGGGTTATAAAATGTATGTTTTTTTCGAAAAATGAACTCCACTGCTGACATAAGTATGTTCATCAGAAAAAATATGTGCAATCTAAAAAAAACTTTTCCTGTACCTACTAATATCTATTTACTTTGGTGCTTATTTGGTGTAAAACTTGATGTAAAAATACTTACAAAACTATTATGTTATCCTATTATAATATTACAAATGTGAAAGTTTGTGTGTTAGTTTGTTAACTTGCCACGCAAAAACTATTGAACCAATTGCGATGATACTTGATACGAAGATAACTGGAATCTTGGGGCCTAATTCTGCCATTTTGCATTAATGGATCTACCTTTGTATATAGAATAGAATAGAATATAGTTCATTCAAACCAACACACGACATATGATACACACAAATAAACAAAACAATAAGGGATAGTTACAGAGAATAGTGAAACAATTAGGAAACAATAGGACATAGTTACAGAAAATAGTAAATACAAATAAAAGACAGAATAAATAATAAGTATCTGAGAAGTCGTGTGTTGCCCGAATGGGTAAAGCCTCAGCATGTGTTGCAGATACGCACGCACATCTGCAGCGCTGGTCTTCCGGCCGCACCCTGTGTGTGACTTATATCGAATATCGATATTATATCGAGATTGTGACTATATTTGATATTCTGCTCAAGTTTTTATAACATCGCTATCAATGGTCAATCAATGAGTCTCAATGGAATGGTAATAGATACGTCGTCGCGTCGTTGGTGTCGCCTAGCAACATGGTATTATGTTGCTAAGCAATATACCGTTTTAATTTTTTTTGTAAACTCTGTAAACTCGTGGCAAGTGTACAGAATACCAAAGTGAGTCAGCGGTGCGTCAGTGGTGTTTCGATAGAATAGTTAACATTAGGAGAATACCAATAGACATATTTTTGACATTAAATATCTATTACAATTCTATAGACACTCTATTGAAACACAATTGTGTTAGGAGGCTTAGGCCCTTGGAATAACACATATGCTACTTTATAAACTCATTTTCCCACGATATCTAGACTTACGCAGGTGAAACAGCGGGGTACTGTTAGTATTATAAATATAAATGACTAGAAAAATATGTAATTTGTGTCAAAGAAACCATTTTCTTTGTTTTCTGCTTCTTTGAAGATATTGAGATTCATAATTTTCTGCTCAATTAGTTCGAGAAAATTGCGTTTGTAGTTATGCTATTTCGAAAATGCTTGTATAATCTTTAAGATATTTTGGAAAAAAATCTCACTTAGAATTTATTAAGAGGAATGTGATCCTCTTAATAAATACTAATTTTTTCCAATTATGAAATATTTTTTCCCAATTATAAATTATTTTCGAGGCATACCTACCTATTTTCATCCATTAAAAAAATTATGCGTGATCATACTTAAAAAAATAAAATAAAATAATAAGTACCTATAGGTACCTACTTTTTACGTTTTTTTTTGGTCGTCGGTTAATAACAAAATGTTATGTTATTGATGTTAATAGCTTGAATAGTTTGTATTCTGAGGCACATGTTCTATTATTTCCAAAACCTTTCGCATTTGGGTGATGACAAAATTAAAATAAAAAGAAATAAGTACAAGCCTCTTTATAATGACACAAAAAAAAGAAACACCGTAATCAGGCAATATTAAAGAGAAAACAGCTGTTTATTTGTTTATGGAAAAGTTCGCGATACGTTAGTTAAGTCATGTAACCCTCTTAAGTACCTATTTGTAATAAAAAAAAAAATAGGTTTATTTGTAGATAAGTACTTATTTATTGTTATATTGACTTGAACTTTATGGTGGGTCTTCACTTTGGTTGCGGATTGTACTTATGAAAATAAAACCTTAAGGTTGAATGTTTCGTATCGCTAAGCAAAGTATTCCGCTAGATGGCGCTTGTTTTCCCCGAAAGTATTGTTTTATTTTATTTTGCTATAATTGACGTGGAATTAAAGTATTTGTATATATATTGCCTGTTTTCTAGTTTGCTCTGAACATATTTCAAACATAATTTAATTTTTTGGAAGTCACATTTTAATGTATTTCCAAAGTACAATTTTTAACTCTTGTCACGATATAAATGACACGCACACATACAAAACAATAAACTGTAGCAACTATAGACTATATTTGACGTAGTCCTACAGATACCGATTGGTGTAGTCATTTAGAGCGGCGGGGTAGTGTTCTGAAGAGCCCCAGTTCAAATCTCGATACAAATAGAATTTTTTTTTGAAAATATATTTTTGAATAAATTTTCTAAAACAGGATCAATTTTATGGTAGGTACTGTTAGTAATCTTTTTTTTTAAACTAGGACGAATTCTGAACGATGCAAATTGTACTAGGTCTGAATGGAAAGAGAAAAATAAAGACAAAGTAATGTACAAAAAGGTTTATTTATTTAAAATTAGTTCTATCTTATCATCTTATATCGGGGACTGACATAGCCAGCAACACTTCGACCCCTTGGGATCGATTAACGCAGTGATCCCACTAAGAGGAAAAATCCTATGTTTTTCGGTTTGGGATATAGTTTCTCTGACATCACCGCAGGTTCTGCAGTCAATATTAGAAGTTATCTTCATTTTTAAAAGCATGGTTTTGTAAAGCCATGTCAAGGCACCAATCACAGCTCGTGCTTTGCTTTTTCCGTTATTCAATATAAATTTAGAAGCCCCTCTGGGCCTGCTACCTATGAATTTCTTCGAATGTAGTAGCCCTTCACTGATTTCCCACTCTTGCGTGTGTTTCTTATCAACGTAATCCTTTACGGCCTTTGTGATTGTGCATGCTGGCAGGCCCGTACATGGTTCTGGTCCAAGCATAGCACTTGCCGATCCTGTTCTTGCAGCTCATCAGTCTTCTCATTTCCTGCTATTCCTTCATGGCCTGGGACCCAGAGTAGTCGTAGTTTGTTCCTACGGCCCAACTTGTGTGGATAGGTTACCCACCTTGAGGGGTATACTTGTGAAATAATTCAATCACTTACAAGACACTAAAATTCCCTCAAGGTTTATTTTCAGTTGGTGCTCAGATGGATGATACTTTAAACACAATAGTAGGAATATATTAAATGATTATAATATTTTATTTTTGGTTTTTCTATTTACTGACTACTTGACATCTCTGTTGACTCTCCGTTGCCTAGGTAACAAGCGCGCATCTAGTGCGAGGCAAAGTATCGACTGGGTGTATGTTACCAGTGTGTACAACAAACAGTATCAAAAAAACAACAAGACTGCTTGGTTTGTTTCTCACGAATTACTATACTTCATTTATATTTTATTATATTTTTATACTATTAATTAAATGCAAACAAGTACAAATGTTTATTTATTTATTATATACGTAAAGTGATAATTTGATAAGTCTATCAAAATAATGTATAATTCAAGTATCAAAAGTGACGCGACAGTGCCAAAAGTTACATAAAATCTTGCAGGTGTAGGTCTGGCAGCACTGAGTTGAATATCATGCAATTGAAATTATTTTGATTTTTTATTAGACAGATTAGACGGAGAGGCAACGTCGCCCTTATCCAGCAAACTGTATTGCGGCTCTGCTCTAGCGTAATTGCGTGTTCCTGCTTCCACACACAACGCGACAACGTCGCGTGTTTCCACACATCTATGCGTCACCTCACACTATGACCATACGTCAATATAACCATGCACTACCACATACGTAAAATTGGTCTCTTTTTTCACGCTGAAACAGAGTACTTCCTGGATGTTAAACAGTGATATTTTTGGTCTGCCCCTACAATAGCTTAAATTAGGCCTACTTTAAGTCATAATAAGTTAAATATCTCAGTATAAAACGTAGGAATCTCTAAAACATTTAGTAGGGAAAACGTACCACCTTAATTACTAGTATTTAAATACTTAATGGACGTTTTTCAGATAAGTAATACACAAGTGCGTAAAGTCAAAGCCAAAAGTGCATTACCTCCCCTCTATCTTGCGTAGTTAATATACACCCGTATTCACAATTAACCCTATGAGGTTGCATAGTGCGCGCGAACGCATAGAGCCGTAAATAATATACTAGAGTTGAAGCACAAAATTTACCAATCATAGGTCCGCATTAAGGTGAGCGCACACCTAGCCCCATCGTACGCGCCGCAGCGAAGGAAATCCCCAAGGCCGATGCTGATGACGTCACCGGCGCTGCGCGCATACAAACGGGGACTGCGGCGCGTGCGGTGCGGCTAGGTGTGTGCTCACCATTAAGCGCAGTGCGTTCACTTATCCAAGAGTAACTTAAGTACTGTTTATGAATACGGGCGCTAAAGTTCTAGTTTATTGATAATGCACTTTTGACTCCTGATTGTACATACATTTACAAAATAGTCTATAGAATACCAAAAACTGTCGTTAAAAAATGCGAATTTAAACCTAATTATTGCTATTTACGTTTTTAAGAGATTACCTTTAAAGCCAACCGGAAACAAACTTTCCAGTTACTTTTGATTTGCCTTTGGCAGATGGGGTAGGTGAGGAGGGAGGTTCCCTAGGTTTAGGGGTAGCAAGGGATGATTTGGATGAAGATGGTTTAGGGGAGGGTAAAGGAGTCACTGGTTTTGAAGGGGGTTTAGGAGATGAGGTTACTGTGGGGGTTTCTGGCTTAAGAGGCGAAGCTTCTGACTTTAGAGAACGAGTTTTTGGCTTAAGAGGAGTTTCTGGCTTATGGGACGGTGTAGTAGTTTCTGGTTTAGGAGTTGAAGTTGACGGTTTATGTGTTTCTTGTTTTGACGAAGTAGACGTCATTTGTTTGTACTGAGTTTCCAATGATGCGGCTGATAGGATCTGTTCTTGTGGCGGACTTTCCGAACGGACACTCGGAGTTGGTGTTAATGGTTTCTGCAATTGTAAATCTTCTTCTTTTGTGATGTAGAGCGTTTTGGTCGGTGTTTCTGGTTCTGGTTCTTCGATCTGCGGAATACAATTCGTTATTTAAAATTTGGTAAACGTATGTAGGTGATGAGCTCAGAAGATGAGAATAAGGGTAGAAGCAGAGGGTTAAAGAAGAGCATAAAGGTGGAAGATAATGGTAGAAGAAGAGCATAAGTGTAGAAGAAAAGGGTAGAAAAGGAGCATTTATTTGAATAAGAACATGATAAAATAACACTCATTAGACAACTAGTACTTACCTACTAGTTGGAGTTTCAAAGAAATTGAAAAAGAAAGTGGAAACCCACACCGTAGAGTTAAAAAAGCAGGGCTTTAAAATAATAGCAATTAAAGTAAAATAAAATATAGGGACCTAGATCAGAAAAGTAGACCAACTAATAAAATGAAATTGCGACTTAGGTCTATCAGAAACAATGACTAGGTATAAAAATGAATAACGTTATATTGTCAAGAAAGAAAATAGGAGAAATGTTTTATACTTGTATTATGTGTTCGGAACGGAATTCCGAAGGTGGAGAAACGCGTCGGTCACTGATAGTCCCAGGAGTGCTGGGTTCTGATGGCTCTTGGGATGACGATTTTAATGGTCGTGTTTGCTCGGAACCTCCTTCAGAACCTGAGGTAACGAAGCATATGATAAGTACTGATAACATATTGTGTGTATTATAATATAATTACGAGTATAACTTATTACTTACCTTTGTCTTCAATATCCGCTTCGACTTGTATCTCGTTGTCTTTTAACCCTTCATCGTCTGAAGTTTCAGGAATTGGAGTACGAGATCGGAATGATCGAGCTGTAATAAAGGTAGGTTTATTTATTCAATACTTCAACATTTGTACCCGGATGAACGGGACCTATATTATTAACACAAAGCGTGTTTAGTAGTCATCTTCATCGCCTTTTCGACCGTGTGTATATTATGTTCTATGTTCTTTACTCATCATCATGATCATCCGAGCGATGTTCCCGGTTACATCCCTCTCGGGAGCTCGGGGTCCGCTAAACTATCTTGTAATAAAATTATCTATCTATCAATCTTCGAACTTGGTACCGGTAGTGTGCTTACCTGTTGACTGTTTTGTGTCCTGTCGCCTCGGTGTCTCAAAGACCTCATCTTCAAGACTGAACTCGCCGACGGACTGTCTTTTTTTCTCTCTCTCAGCGAAGTCTGACTTGATCTTACTTCGCATAAATTTGGCGTAAGCCACGCGTGTGGTTGGAGTTACTGATGACAGCTTGGGATTGTATTCTGTGAACGTAAAAAATATGTTGACTTAAGTTTGATAAACTTGTGCTCGATATGAAATTTTGCATATACAGTCATCATTTTCAAGTGAATTTTATACAGTTATGCTGAATCCTGTAGGTACTGATTGTGAATTGTGCAGGAGTCGACGATCCATGCTTTATCAAAGAAGCCCCACCATTTACCTACTTTGGGAGATAAATTTCATCCAGTTCCTTCTTCAGAAATGATGTCTTTAGTAGATAATGGTTGTTTCAACTTACCCAACAATTTCTGTGGATCGATCGTCCTATCAGATACATTATCCAGTATGTGTTGTCTTAGCGACTGGCGACTGCGACGCGTTTCGGCTTCAGCCGTCGTTCCTATAGGGTCACGTCGGACTGTGTTCGTGCGTACTAGGGCGTTCCAGTCACGTTTCTTACTATAAAAGCAAAGGACTTTGAGAAATTAGAAAGCACATAGATATACGTACCTAGTACTGATCTGGAAAAACTCATCGTGGCTAAGAACACAAACGGAAAATGCTTTCGAGTTCGATTCCTAACCAGATGGATAGATCAGATTAAAGACCCATCAGCCATCAAGTACCACAACATTGGGACGAAAACTAACGGAGACAGATCATGCAATCTCACAATACACACAGAGAGGACTAACATACATATTAATAGTATTATGTAAATTGCTATTGTTATTTTAGCCATAATTAATAGTAATTCTCCAAAATGTTTTCGGAAATAGAATATGCTCTGGTTTGTTTTATATACTTACCACAAAATATTTAAATTCTTAGATTAGTATGTATAAATAGGTATTATAAATATAGTGATTATAATGTCTGTGGGGTTTTGGCGCTGGATGCCGAAACACAAGTTCACGCTTAGTTCGGCAACAGTGGCTACAATATTTCTTGAATGTATGTAACTAGTTATAGTACCTACAATGGTGTTTTTGGAAATAAACTATTATTATAAAATTATATTATAAAAAAAAAATCTAAGTGCAGCTTACGATCCTCATGATTGAGAATCTTAGTCATCATTGAGCCAACTACAGATAGAGATATTTACAAAAGTATTTTTCTATTTTTATCTTACCCATCAATGCTTCCTTTTCTACCAATGGCTTTTGCAATTTGACTAAACACATCCTTTGGTTGCCTCTCTGTAGAAATTACGTCTTTTATAATCCCTTCAACGATTCCTATTTGGAAGTCTTTAAGAATTCTCCTCTCCATTACTTTGCCTTTCTTTCCAGCCACTAGAACAAAAAAAACCTCATAAATTATACCCTATCTTTGAACGTTTGTATCTATCCTTCACTTGCTTATGTATGCTTAACTTCTTTATAAACTCCCTTACCTTTCCCTGGTGCTTCTTGCAGGTTAATCCTCGGTGTCTTCATACCATTATTATGAAGTATATCTATAAGTTCGTATCGTAACGTCGATATGTCTTGTCGTATCTCCATGACATCATCTTCTGTAACTCCGACTTCATCTCGAGCTCTCTGTTCGGCGGTAACGTATCGACGGACCAGAACTCGCATGATGGCTTCGTGTTCTTGACGGGCCTTCTCTCGTGATTTGTTCTAAGTAATAAGATATTTAATTATTTATACCGTTCACTACCACTATTGTTTTGCGGGTCATCAAAGCCTTCCTCGAAGTCATACGTGAAATTAAAGATGGTCTCTCGAACCTCCTAAACATACATACTATCAGTCACCAGTAGCGAGGAGTGAAATTTATTTGAAGTAAGGCCGATGTTATTATTTGATTTAGAATGCATCCGTCAGACTCCGATTTCGTCAGTAAGTGTTTATCCTTCAATCTCGTCAGAAATGACTTGAGTGGAAAACTGAACACACAAGTCACATTCCGCTTTCGTCAGTAATTTTTTTATTTACTACTAGCGACCCGCCCCGGCTTCGCACGGCTGTATTATATCTAAAAACATTCCTCTTTAATCATTCTATCTATTAAAAAAACCGCATAAAAATCCGTTGCGTAGTTTTAAAGATCTAAGTATACATAGGGAATCGTCGTTTGTTTCCGTTACGACCGTCTTTTGTTTATTATTTTCGATCGTCTTTTGTTTTTAACCCCCGACGCAAAAACGACGGGGTGTTATAAGTTTGACGTGTCTGTGTGTGTGTGTGTGTGTGTGTGTGTGTGTGTGTATGTGTGTGTGTGTGTGTGTGTCTGTCTGTGGCATCGTAGCTCCCAAACGGATGAACCGATTTTGATTTAGTTTTTTTTGTTTGAAAGATAAGTTAGTCGGGAGTGTTCTTAGCTATGTTTGATCAAAATCGGTTCAGCTGTCTTAAAGTTATGGGGGATGAAAGTCAGGATCAAAAACCGAATGTAAGTAGATATACTCGAGTGGGGTATCAAATGAAAGGGCATGACTCGTACATTACAAATATCTATGTTTGATCAAAATCGGTCCAGCCGTCTAAAAGTTATGGGGGATAATACTCAGGATTAACAACCGAATGTTAGTAGATATGCCCGAGTATCAAGTTAATTTGAGTTTTTTGGCTTCGTTTGGATCTTTTTTACTTTTCTTTCCATTTTTTTATTATATTAGTAGCTGTGCTCCGCGGTTTCACCCGCATAACTCCCGATCCCGTTGGAATATCGGAATAAATTAAGATGTAAGCTATCCTATCTTTCAAGTTAGATCAAACTGCACACGGTGTGCAAATTTCATTAAAATCGGTTAAGTACCTAGTTTAGGAGTCCATCGCGCACAAACAACGTGACACGTAATTTATATATATTAGAGAAGATGTATAGATAACCTAGATCTAGACGTCTTCTTCTATGTATACTTAGGTAGTTCTAATATTTAATAGCTATGAAATACCTACTTGTAGTTGTAAAAGTTGAATATCTAAAGGAAAAAATTGAAAAAGAATACCTTTAATAAAAAAAACTGTTTAGGGTTAAAAATAATCTTCACTACATAGTATAAAACAAAGTCGCTTTCTCTGTCCCTATATCCATTTGTATGCTTTAATCTTTAAATCTACGCAACGGATTTTGATGCGGTTTTTTTAAATAGATAGAGTGATTCAAGAGGAAGGTTTATATGTATAATACATGCATAATATAGCCGTGCGAAGCCGGAGCGGGTCGCTAGTTAACTATAAATTAATAATAGTTATTGTTTACACCAAATTATCTGAATCATAAATCGCAAGAAAATAAAGAAATAAAATAAAAAAAATTAAAAAGTCCCTCCCTACAAAAAGGATGAAATAAAAAATTAAATTAAAAATTTAAAAAACCCCCGACACAAAATAATAAAAATAGTATGAACGTAAAAAGCCTAAAACAAGCAAAAAAAATGTATAAAAAGAAAAAGCCACAAAAAGAACAAAAAAGGTATAAACGTGAAACCCTACAAAAAGAAAAAAATAACCTCGAAATTATGATTCTACTACGTAAGTACATGTGAATTTTTTTGATTAAATATTGTCGCGTCGGGGGACCGCTCTTTACCTATAGAAACACCTTCCTAAGTAAAATGATATTAAAATTTCAACGAAAATGTTAAAGTATTAAGAATTACTAGTGATAAAATGCTAAAATAAAAATGTTAACATTATATTAAATTGACTCGAAAAAGAGCGGTCCCCCGACGCGACAATATTTAATCAAAAAAATTCACATGTACTTACGTAGTAGAATCATAATTTCGAGGTTATTTTTTTCTTTTTGTAGGGTTTCACGTTTATACCTTTTTTGTTCTTTTTGTGGCTTTTTCTTTTTATACATTTTTTTTGCTTGTTTTAGGCTTTTTACGTTCATACTATTTTTATTATTTTGTGTCGGGGGTTTTTTAAATTTTTATCCTTGGAAATTCTATTCTAGTTTACTAAATAATTAAAAGTGGTTGAAAATAATTATCTTGGTCCTACTCTTCCAGTAGAACTATTACCAATACAAGTTGATATTATTTACAGGATAGTCCGATTGATAGAACCACTGCCAATAGAATTTAATATTATTAAAACGATGGTTCGATTGATAGAACCACGGACAGTTTTATTTGCCCGTGGTTCGATTGATAGAACTCCGGCAGTCGGACCACGACCAATAAACGGAAATAGGGACATAGGGGAAGTGAATTTATTTTATACTATGTAGTGATAGTGATAGTGATTTTGGTTTTGACAATATTTTGTTTATTGTAAATTAAGCCGGAAATCGGGTTGTATGGACCCTTTGCTACTGCCAGCCACCACCAGACTACCAGTAGTGTAGTAGTGTCCATCGTGCTAAACAATCTTTAGATTTATAAAGAAGTCATTTTGTTGTAAGTAACTTACAATAATAGAGCCTCTATCATTTTTAATGAAACAGTGTTTGATCCATCCAACGAAGTGCTTTGGCGTGGGAATGATATTGAAAGGAGGCGGGACCGTGTCGCCATCTTCGAAGTACGACATCCAGAGGTTGCTGCGGGCGAACTTCCATTCGGTGTCTGCTCTTTCCTAAGTAAACAGGCAAGAGGTTATGCGCAATTCTTGTTTTAATGAGGCTATGAACTAAAAAATGGTTGTCTGCAAAGTCAGTTTACGGACGATAATTTTACGTGATAACGTCATAAGAAAAAAAATTTATGGTAACCATAGCAACGATAATACGTTGCTATAGTTACTTGTCAATAACATGACGCATGACGTAACACTTTTTTGTAAGTGCAGGTGTTTATCGATTTATAAGACGTTATCACCTCAAAAATCATTCAAAAGCTGATATGGATAAAATAATTAAAAAATCTGGTTTTGATAATCTTACTATCTAAAAACCGTTAGTATCTAAACCTAATAAGATAGCTAAACAGTTGTCTTACCGAAATAATCTGGTAAGAGTTAGACATCATCGCAATAAGCATGTTCAATAGCACGATGATGTTGATAACGGAGTATGAACCGAAGGTGAGAAGCGCCCAGAACCGAGTGAAACTCTTGATGCCGGTCAGCTCGAAGGTGGTCAGGTCCACAAGCCCAAATGAGGCCCAGAAGAGAGACTGAGAGGTTTCAAATAAGCTGGAAAGAAGATAAGGAATTAGAGTGGTAACTAATAACAGTTAATAACCTAAAAAATACTTTGGAGAATTCAATATAACTAGTAGTTCGCCCCGAACTGAGACCTCACGAGTTTTTTTTTTTCGATCACTACTTAAATGATATAACGTCGAAAGATTCAAAATACGATAGGTCTATCTAATTTAAATCATCTCATATATCATCTCAATCGCGTATTTTTTTATTTCACGTTTTTAACGGGATAATAACAACTTGAAATACAAATTGTGTGAGTTTAAAAAGCTCCTATGCCTCTTTCTGGCTATATCGCCAGATTATCAGTACCTATATTACCTACTCATCAAGACGATTTTAACGAGTCCATACGCGATAGGCCTATCTTGCTTATAGACTTATCACATCTAGGAACTGTCGCATGCCGTTTCGTCGGAATTTATGCTGTCGACACAAATAACTGACGGAACGAAAATCTGTCGAAACGGAAATAACCCACATCTTGCGTAGAATACGAGTTCCTATAGCTCTATCACCAGAAACCAAATATCAGCTGATTCTTCAGTAGATACCTAGAGTACCTAATCCTCAAGACGACTTTAATGAGTCCAAACGCAATAGGCCTATCTTGTCTAGGACATAAGTTACTATAGCCTTCTTCCGACTCTATCACCAGACCAAAGAAGCTTATTTTTCAGTACCTAGAGCTAGGTACTCTAGATACAAGAGTACTCACTTACTCGGAACTCTAGCGCGATGGCGTCCTGGCGATGGCGTAAAATGTATATTTTACCGACCTAGGGTTAATAGAGGTAGCCATGAATACGTAGCCAACGACACGTCGCCACGCGGCGTCCCGGTGAGGTAAGGCCCTTACTCCGGTTCTGTATTCTATCACCTAATTCCAGATATCAGATGATTCTTCAGTACCAAGCATGTACCAAGAGTATCTACTTTTTAATTTGATTTAAACGAGTTCAACATGATTTTAATATCTTGCTCGGTAGATAAGTTCATAATAATAATATGGTTATTGGTTACCTTTCTCATCAGGGTTTTTATCATCAGACTAAACACTCAATTATTTAATACCTAGGTACTCATCGTGATCTTAAAACGAAACAGAAAAAAAGGAGACACGCTTCAATACAAATATATTAGAGAAGTTTGAGACTTATGTCCTGTTATAAGTAAATAAAAATAATAAAAAGACAAGCTTATTATTTAAAGTCTTTGTGTTGGCTAGCACTGAAGCAAACAGAGGTCGAATTTAGGAGAAAGTAGAATAGAAACTTTATAAAAATCACAGTCTTCAGCATGTCTTCACACAAGGTACATCCCGTAGTACATTACGATCGTTGGATGATCGTTGATACCTACAACTTGAGTGGCCCAGACGACGTCAACCATAGTAGGGTTGCCCAGTTATCGCCTTGGTTTCCTTTCAGCTGATCAATAGCTGGTTCCAGCATTAGCTTCTTTATAGGCCATCGGGAACAAACATGGCAGTAGAATTGGTTTATGGATTATAGAAGTAAAATTACACCTTCCGTGCATAACTTTACACTATCAACTTTTACGCGAATATTTGAATTTATTTGGGATGACCAAATATAATATGGATCATCTATTTCAATTAAAATATCACGAAGATATTGAATATTTTTTGAGAAGGTTTCTATGGTTCTGAGAATCATATTCTTTTCAATAATGACAGAATACAAAGAGAATTTAAATACTACGTACAGAATAAAAACCTGACATTGTCATTTCTTACGTAGTTTTATCAGAGAGTTTTATCTATGTTTTATATTCTCTTTGTTGTCATTTTTGAAGTTAAAATTCAAAAGAAGTTTTTAATTATTTGCCTTTTATAAAGGTAGATCCCCTTTTGCACCCCCTATCTCCGTAGCCCCCTAACCGATCCCTCTCATGTTCGAACTTAAAAATTCTATGGGCCTCAACTACTCTTATACCAAAAATCATGAAGATCAGAGCCACGGTACTCAAGTTATCGTCGAACAAACATACATAGATACATAGGTACAGCCGACCGACCGTCTCGCCACTAGACCTCTCTCGCTTCGCTCGTTCGGTCAACTATTAAACGTCCATCAAGCAGAAATTCAACTTTGAACCTCATAGATCACACATAATGTAATTCTAAAAGAGATCATAAAAACATTAGAATTCATGCCCCTTTGATTTCAAGCTTGCATACTGAAATGATTTGGATTGTGGCGGAATTTCTAAAAGTGATTCGGTTTTTACTTAGCGTATCGTCTCCATATCGTGCAAGCCCGTTCTTCCTTATCAAAATCTGGTATTTCCGAACGATGATAGCATTTATTCTTTTCCAGTTCAGCATAGTACCACATCAGTTGATTTAACCCTGAAAACAACACAAGAAATGAAACAATCTAGCCTAAGAATTAAAAGAATAATGTTTAAAAGTAGAAAGAAATATTTACCACAGCCAAAAGCGAACAGCACCAACATGTAAACGAAGAAAAATTTCAATATGTCCAAAATCATTCTTCCCAAAGACACTTGCAAAGGTCCAAGGTAAGGATTGATAGAGAAGACGTGCACCAGTTTTAGGAATGAGAATATCATGCCGGCAGCGAATGCACCTTCAGAGAGTAACATGGGGTCGTAGGAGTCCCATCGCTCTCTAGGATACCAGGGATCTATACCGCTTTTGAAGTCACGCTAAAAATATTAAAAGTTTAAAAGACCTAATAAATGTAGAGCGGAAGAAAAAGATTCAAGAAAATATGAATTCAACTATACCTATGATAGATAAGAACTCTGATCATAGGTAAACCAAGATTTAGTAAGGTAACTGTACCTGAACAATGTACCAAGCAGCTATCCTCAGACTGATCCAGGCGATATAGAACATGTTAGTGATAAAGTCTACGATATTCCACAAGTCGCTGATATAGTCCATCACACCACCGGTCCATAGTGCTCTAATTTCTGCCCAAATTAAACCTGAAAATGCAGTAAATATGATTAAATCTAGCCCTGTCACGGTTAGAATTTTTTTTTGCTTCAAAATAAAGTAAAGCTTTATATTATTTATGTCTCAAATGGAAAGCAAAATGTATAGAAGAAAAATTGTTTTTGATAGGTAGTCGTTGAAAAGTTACATTTGTGGTTGCATTTGTCAGAGGACGCAATTTTATTTTAAAAAATTGTATTTATTTGTTAAATGGTCCATTAAAAAGTTTCATTTGGGGTTGCATTTGTCAAAATTGTATTTGCTAGGTAACAAATAAAATAGGTAGGTATAATTTTGTACCAGTGCAGAGGAAACCAATATGAACTAAAATTAACAACAGACAAAGCCAAAATATTTATAGCTAAAGCTACAAACCATGCCAACAATTTAAAATTTACTTGCTATGTAGACAATAACTCCAAATTCTATGAAACTTGGCAGCGACCCTCGTTCCCGTTCCTTCCAGTATTCAACCAGCTCCTTCAGCCAGGATATGTCTGACCATTCGCAGACCACATACTCTGCACGTTGTGAAGCCAAGGATAGTAGAGCTGGGTGGTACAAAAAGGAGGATTACACAAGGCGGTCTTTCAATGTATCCTTTTGGATAATATATGTGCTGGCTAGAACTGGTTTCCTTGCTTTTGGATTTTTTCCATCTAGGTCAAAGGTTTGAATTGATTTTAAAATGGATTTGGAGTTCCATAAAAAATGAACTACAGTCCTAAGAACATTATTCGTTCAAATTAATCGTGGCACTTTTAAATCAAAGCAGAATCATAAAAGATTTTGATTGTCAAACTGATTTTCATCTAGAAAACTTTAAACTTACTTAGAAACAGCATATAAGAAGAACTATGGCATATGAACTTGACGAATGGTTTCTTCATAAATCGTCCGTACTCAGAGTTTGGGGCTAGCATGTAGATTGTGCAATAGACTGGGAACATCACGCCTAATTTTGCTACCTGAAAAATAATATAGGTTTATGATCTAAAGCGACAATCTAGCAAATTTTAATAGTCCTATTAAAGTATGAAACTGGGCTTGTGTCATGATGTTTTGCCACATCGTTGAGACTTGTCTCAGGCACCTTTTTTATAGTATCTTTGATTAAATATTCTTCACTGGATCAAGCACTCACATCAGTGGTTTCAGGCATACACAGGTATCACGAATGTGATTTAGGTTTGAATTTTAGATGGAGGTTGATCTAATGTTACCTACTTGTATACATTGTCCTACGATGTTTTTTCTCTTGAATCCTGGCAGACCTTCGTACCATATGGCCCCTAATAACTGCTGTACATTTGGATGGGCAACAAACTGTAATCAAATGAATATATTATTGTTTAATGTCATCTTTGCCCTTGCTTTTAAAATGAACCAGTTTATGTTTCTATGATCTCATTAACTAATAATGACGACCTCAAATTATTCAAGATTGCGGGTGTAATTCTCTTACAATAATTTGAATGATCTACAGATATTTTTGAGTAATACTTCTGGTCTTGCATGGTGTTAGACTTTATCGCATACATTAAAAACATAGAGAAAAATCTAAAATAAACTTAAAGTAGCACAATAGGCGCCCCTACCGGTGTTTCTGTGTTTACCTGAGAAAAGATAGGTACATTATAATATTAGGTATATTCTAACCGTTGTCTATAGCGGCCTTAAATTTAAGGCCTAATTTGCTTATTTGGAGCTTAATGGCGCTGTGTTTAATATTTATTTATTTTATTTCTTCTAGTATATTTTTGGCATAGTCATCAAAAATGTGATTGGACGTAATAATAATGGAATTTTACGATCCGAATAGTCACAAAGTTAACAAATAATATAAACACCCACGCTAAAATAGTAATCTTCTCAATAAGACACTTTAGTTCCACTGTTAAGTAAAACTTGGCACACAGATCGACATTATTTATCTTCACAATCGTATGCCCTTTTAGTCTTTCAACGATCATCAAACGGTTCTTAATGCTCATAATTCAATCGTCTTTATAGAGATAAGAGCAGTAGCGTTGCGAGGGAGGGGGGCGGAGGGGCGGACCGCCAAGGGCGCCAACATTAGGAGGGCGGCAAAATTGGGAAAAATATTTTGTGCGGTCACTGGCGTCTATCAGACAATTAATTTTTTTAGAAATTAGCTCTTACCCACTGCCACATATTGAATGTCCCTCCCGCCCAATACAGTTGTTGTAAATCACGAGTCGCCGCGCATCCTTATATGGTTGTGAAATAATTTTATTTTTATGACGTCAAAAGGGCGGCAAACTACCAATATGATTATTTTTATGACGTCAAAAGGGGCGCTAAATTTCCAGAATTATTATTATTATGGCGTCAAAAGGGCGGCACATTCTGACTCCGCCCCGGGCGACAGTGACCCACACCACGTCACTGGATAAGAGGCTGTCAATTTAATTCTTTCATATCGTTACGTTTTTTCTCACAAACACCCAGGGCCGGATTAACCATCTCGGGGCCCCTAGGCACAGCTCGTTTCAGCCCCCCCCCTTTTTTATACCACTACAACGCAATTTGGAAATGTATACTGTCTACATTACGAAATAGAATGAAGGTACCATCATCATCAACAACAGACTTCAGTCATCACATTGCAAAGGTATACGCCTTTCTTCAAGTGAAAATACTTTCGCCACAATCTACAGGACGAAGTATCGGAGTCATTTAAAAATGCCATTTAAATTTATTTAAGGCTGCTTATGCTGCCAAACGCAACGCGCCAGAAATACCCGTCGCTTAAAACTAATATTGTTGATTGTAACGAATGTGTTTTGTTTTTCTCAAAAGTGCTGAGATGGAATTGTAGGTGAAATTTGTACCGATATTTTGGGGTAATTTCGAGGCGAAAATTCTTTGTCATTTTAAAGCTATACTAGTTTTAGTTCTTAATTTTAGGATAGTTTCAAAACTATAGGAAATGTTTGGCTCAAAATCACACCAAAATGTCAGTAAAAATTTCACCTACAATTCCATCTCAGCACTTTTGAGAAAAACAAAACACACTAGTAACAATAAATAAATTTCACCAACGAAGGCGACCGGCGCCAAAAACCACACAATCCCCTTTTTTTTTTCATTTTTTTATCGGCAATGCTGGGCCCCTGGTCATAGTGGGCCCCTGGTCATAGTGGGCCCCTAGGCACTGGCCTAAAGTGCCTTAGGGATAATACGGCACTGCAAACACCAACATGATTATTTTTATGACTTCAAAAGGGCGACACATTCCGTCTTCGCCCCGGGCGAAAGTGGTCCACGCTACGCCACTGGATAAGAGGCTATCAATATATTCTAACATTGTATCTCAGTAGATACGTAAACAATAGAATCTAGACCTAACGATATACTTTGATACAAAACAGTTACTTGTTCATATAAAGTGATAGTTTATTTGTGTTAAAGATCAGTCCAGAATATTCTGATGCAAGGGTAAATATATAAATAAATAGATCTTATATATTTTACTTATTGACTTTTTACTAAATTTCACATTTTTTATTTAATTTACATAAGTAGGTATATTTATTTTTAGTTTGAAAATTATGATATTCTGATTTGCTTATTTTGATATCTTTTAATATTAATTTTCTGTAAATGGGTGTGATTTGCCTGAATAAAGAGTTTTTTTTAAATATCTTGTTGATTTACAATAATTATATCAAAAGGAAAGGTATGACGTTGAATTAGATAAGGTATTTTTATTTGAAGGACAATTATTCTCGTAATTAACATTATTTTAATTACATTGTAATATCATTGCCAATTGCATTTCGATTACAAAAAATACCCTCAAAGTCAGCTTTTTGAAAAAAAAAAAAAAACAGACATACAGACAGATGGACAAGAAAGTGATCTTCTATGGGTACCTTTTTTTACCTTTGAGGTACAGAATTCTAAAACTGACTTTGAGGGTATTAGCATTGCATTTGTAATCGAAATGCAATCGGAATGATATAGCATTTTTTTTTTTTTTTTATTTTTTTTTTTATTTTTTTTATTTTTTAAAAACCCTTTTACGGATTGTAGAATATTCAAAAATCAAATACCAAGTTTCATCAAAATCTTTGGTCCAGTAGTGGATCCAAGATTCCAGTTAATTCCATAGCAATGTAATTTGAATAATTTTATTCACGAGAATTGACCTTAAGGAGGCTTCTGCTAAGTCGTATCGTCAAGCGGACTTGTCCGTGTTTCTGGTCTGAATAGTGAATTATCTGAAGTTATCTTACCATTTTCTGCTTATACTTAATAGCGAGCTTCAGCCTGCCCAATGTCTGCCTCTCTCCCGGCTCCCAACAGTCCATGTCGAAGGGGTTGTAGTTGAGCATGATCTCCAACTCCTTGGAGGTTCGAGTGTGGTCCAACAATGAGGTCGCGAACTCTTGACATTGTTGCCTTAGAGCCTGGTTTTATTAATTAGTGTTAATTATCAGAAAATTACATTGAGAAACAGACTTCAAAATAAGAAGAGATTCTCCATTTAATTACTAACCGATATAAGTGATTCTTTAATACCTACTAGAAAGAGGATACCAGAATTATTTCGAATTCGAAATTATTTCTGATTATTTAAATTATTATGAATGAAAATAAAATGTTTATATAAATTAATGTACGTACTACTTGACCATTATCGGGTGTATTTTGAATTCATCACAATTTTTTTTACAAAAGTTTAGCTACTAAATCTACTTTTGTAAAAAAAATACGTTTTGTTAATTTTTTGCTTAGCTCCGTTATAAAGTGTGTTAATATGTTGCTTCTCCATCGATTTACGTAAATATTTGCATACATCAGGGGGTAAATATGCGAACAAAACCGCGTCCAAATCCAGTAATAATCAAAATATAATGGTTATTATAATACCTTATACTCGACTCTAAATTCCGTCTCCATCCTGCTGAGCCTGCCCAGTTCCCAAGACAGTTGGAAGGCAGTAAGTAGAGGATCGGCAGACGAGAGAGCGATGAGAGATGGAGAGGAAAGAGCTCGATATGCGTTGATACGAGCTTGGGAGTGCCTCAAGGAGTCTTCCTGGGATGTCTTCACGCATTCGTCACAACCGCATCTGTGAAAAATGATTATACGATTAATGCAGATTTTTGTAAGACCTAAGACTAATTACAATGGGCGTGGTATGTTCTTGGTCAACTAAAGAGCATTATTAGTATGGTTATCTTGTGTTATCAGTGTGAATGCGACGTCTTAGCAGCGAAGTGTATGAGCCTCCTTGGGAATGCGTATTCCAAACCGGAGGAATATAGGTTTCTTCCTCTTAGTGGTATCACCGCGTTAATTGACCACTTCTTCAAAGAGTAAGAAACAATAAGGTAGGGGTAAACACAAAAGATCCCACTAGGTCGAAGTGTTGCTGGCTTTATCAGCCCCCGATGTAAGATAAGGATAAGGACTGTTATCATTATTTCTTGCCTTCATTAAACTGAAGCTAATGATCCAAACGGCCTGTACCTACTTGACGTCGTGAGGCACCGGAAGCGTTGCTCCTCTATCCAGTAGGATCTTGAGGATCTCGTAGTGGTTCCTATGCGCAGCCAGGATGAGCGGCGTGATATCCGGCGTGAAGGTAGCTGCTGATGCATCTACTGACTCCCAACTCTAAGTACAATAAATAAAATAAATAAATAAATATTGCAGGACATTTCACACATCGCCATCTAGCCCCAAGCTAAGTAACTAGACTTGTGTTATGGGTGATAGACAACGGATATACTACTTATATACTTTTCTTTTGTAAATATATACTTATTATACATAGAGAAACAACCAGACCACAGACAAATATTTAAGCATAAATACTTGTCTGAGGCGGGAATCGAACCCGCAACCCTGTGTTTGGCAGTCCGGTATGGTGACCATTGTGCCAACTAGGTCGTCAAACAATGGTCTTATACTTGTACTTGTATACGGGCTGTTTTCCGCAATTAGACCCTTTTTATGATTGGGTTTGTTTTGCGTTAGGATGGTGTAGGTTTGCCCAGCCCCTACTACCCTCTCAGCTGAGTCGACCATGTCCAGAGGAGAGAACTTGTGGCTTGTGGAGCCAACTAAGCAGCGGATTTCATCACGATGGTTAAATATCCCGTTTCCGAGATGCTTTAGCGGTCCGGTGTGAAGGCATTATTTGTTCGCCGAATTGCCCTCTATCGATTGGCATGGGTCTCCAAAAGCACAGCGCATTTTAGGAAAATCATACGACAACACGTTTCGTTAAATATTCCGTTTCCGAGACGATTTAGCGGTCCGGTGTGAATTTAAGTCTGTCATGCCCTCTATCGATTGGCATGGGTCTCAAAATGCACCGCGCAAAAATAATCACTATGACAAACTCCCATGTGTCAGTGACAAAACGAAAACGACTGAAGGAAGTCAAAAATACAGTGCTTCATTTGATGTATACGTCAGGGCGCCGCCATCTTGACTTTTGTGTCTATAAATAGGAATAAAATGACGGAACGTGGTTCATTCTGTCGCAGTAGCTTCATGATGCCTGAACCTTTTCATGGTCGCACAATTTATTTGAGTTAATTAGTTTACCTAATACCTTTTAGTGAGTGGATTAGGCGTTGTAGTAAAATAACGCTGATGGGTATGGGTGTAATTTATATGATTAAAATATGTTCTGATGATAAGTGCCTTTATATTTACGTAACCTACACTCAGATTTTGGTTAAAATAGTTGGTCCTTTATACATGTCCGGACCTCTTACAAAATCTCCGATAAAAATGTAATTAAAACTAAAGTTGAGTTACTATTGTGTCAATAATTGTATGGACAAGTTTAACTTTAATAAAATAAAGGTTTTGCCATTTATTCTGCAAGAGGGTAGCCCTAATTGTAGGTACCAAAAAAAAATTATAAACTGTTTTAAGGTGAAAGGGTACCTGCGCGCTCTCCATACAAACGTAGTCGACTGTTTCCTCCCTGGATAATGACACTAGCACAAATATTTTTATGCCATAAAACCTATTACTGCCATGACTATGCCCCTATGTTTTGGTTTTTTTCATTTTCTAATTATCACAGAAATTAAAATTTAAAAAAAATTAAAATTAAAAAAAACGATAAATAGGGGCATGGTCATGGCTGTTATAAGTTGTATGCACCAAAAATATTTGCTCTAGTGTCATTATCCAGGGAGGAAACAGTCGACTACGTTTGTACTAGTTTGTATGGAGAAAGCCCCCGGTACCCTTTCCTCTTAAAATGGCGTTAAAATACACTAATACCTAACTACATACATACTGCGTTTGACAAAATTTAGTGTTTTTCAATTTAGCTGCAATTGCATTCGTTTTTGAAAAATTATGACTGTTGATTGCAATTTTCCGTTTAGACAGATCAACAGATGCGGCAGGGACTCTGTTTTATCTATACTTAATATTATAAAGCTGAAGAGTTTGTTTGTTTGTTTCTCAAGAACTACTGGTTCAAATTGAAAAGTTCTTTGTGTGGTGGATAGTCCATTTATCGAGGAAGACTATATAGGTACCTACTACTTTTTATTTTGATATTCCTACGGGATCGGGACTTACGCGGTTGAAACCGCGGGGCGCAGCTAGTAATAAATATTGATTTTATCGTCACGAAAATCGGAATTATGAAGCCCTTTAGTAGAAAAACAAAGCTTATCATTGGTTCCTATTTCTACGCAATATGTTTGTTACACGCGACCATAGCAATGACTTATTCATTTTGTTATTTGTCCAGAAGATTTAGTCCATTAGTGAGAGACAATAATGACTTGTACTTGCAGACTAAAGATAATAAATAGGCAGCGGATAGCCGCGAAAAACAATTTGTTTTAGTTTTCCGTAATATGTCCAAGTCATGGTACAGTGTTATTGTTTAATTTGCGTGTGAGACCTTCTTAATATATATAAATCTCGTGTCACAATGTTTGTCCTCAATGGACTCCTAAACCACTTAACCGATTATAATAAAATTCGCACACCATGTGCAGTTCGATCCAACTTGAGAGATAGGATAGCTTACATCCCGATATTCCCACGGGATCGGGAGTTACGCGGGTGAAACCGCGTAGGGCAGCTAGTAGACGATAATTTTCTAACCACGAACATTCAGCAAAGGACTGAGGGTAACAGGTGCATATTATAAAGTTTTAATCATTACATCACTATCACTACATAGTATAAAACAAAGTCGGTTTCTCTGTCACTATGTCCCTATATCCCTTTGTATGCTTAAATCTTTTAAACTACGCAACGGATTTTGATGCGGTTTTTTTAATAGATAAAGTGATTCAAGAGGAAGGTTTATACATGCATATATCACTACATAGTATAAAACAAAGTCGCTTTCTCTGTCCCTATATCCCTATGTATGCTTAAATCTTTAAAACTCCGCAACGGATTTTGATGCGGTTTTTTTAATAGATAGAGTGATTCAAAAGGAAGGTTTTTAAGTATAATACATGCATAACATAGCCGTACGAGCTTCGTACGTAGCCTGTACGAAGCTCGGACGATGCAATAGCTTTACCGCGGTAGTCCCCGAGTGCCACACGTTTTTAGATATAATACATGCATAATATAGCCGTGCGAATCCGGAGCGGGTCGCTAGTTTACTTATAATACGAAGAAACAACCGGACAGGTAAATATCTAAGCGTAAATACTTGTATGCGGCGGGAAACGAACCCGCAACCCTGTGTTGGCAGTCCGGCATGGTGACCATTGTACCAATTAGGTCGTCAAAATAGGTTCAGTGGTTTGACCGTGAAGATGGAAAAAACACACGAATAAACAAACTTATGCATTTACCTTTATCTCCATACAAACGTAGTCGACTGTTTCCTCTCAGGATAATGACACTATAGCAAATATTTTTGTTGCATAAAACTTAAAACTGCCATGACCATGCCCCTATGTTTCTTTTTTTCTTTTTTAAATCTTAATTTCTATGATAATTAGAAAATGAAAACATACACGTCGACCTAATAAAAGCGTGTTAAAAAAACAAGACATAGTCATGGCAGTTATAGGTTTTATGCAACAAAAATATTTGTGCTAATGTCATTATCCAGGGAGGAAACAGTCGACTACGTTTGTATGGAGAGAGCGCCGGTACCCTTTCACCTTAAGATGTTTACGGTTGGTATGACATCAACTTTGTCATGAATATAGTGCTGTATCATTTGTTATGCTTTTTACTGTAATGGAATGCATCAACATCCGACGCTTTCCTTTTAGTTTAAATTGAATATTCTGGATGTGTCCGGAGCCAAAACTTGAAGTAGGTAGGTAATTAGTAGGTACTTACCTACTCATTTAATTTTGTGAATTGATTGTGTTTTTATTTGGATTTGTGGTGCAGTAGGGTAATTACACCTGAATAGTTATGTAAAAAATAACACAATGCAATCTAGTCCAAAACTAAGCAACAAGGCTTGTTTTATGGTTGCTGGACAATAGAACATTCAGACCAGTAACAAATATCTAAACATAAATAGGTAGGTATTTGTTTAGAAGGGAATCGAACCCGCAACCATCTGTGTCGTGTAGAGTTTACCTACGGGTCTTTCATTCTGGTTCGAATCCAGGCCGGCCGTGCACCAATGTATTTTTCTTAAGAAAAATTTATGTGCGCTAATTGACATTGCTCTTACGGTGAAGGAAAACATCGTGATGAAACCCGCGGCTTAGTTGGCTCCAGAAGTATTGACAAGTTCTCTCCTCTGGACATGGTCGACTAAGCTGAGAGGGTAGTAGGTGCTGGGCAAGCCTACTCCATCTTCACGCAAAAAGGACCCAATTAAAAAGGGTCTAATCGCGGAAAAACAGCCTGTATACAAGTACAAGTACCTACGGGTTTTCGTCCCACCGTTTTATTTCAAAAAACCACGTATGGGTGATTTTTTGTTTTTGAGGCATCGATATATTGTAAACTGTTTTTTAACGACTCTGTCCCATGGACTTCCTTATTATTGATCTCATTTTTGCATACATTATTTTCGAAAGCTCCGAAGAGTTTTATGTAACTATAGGTATAAATAAATACAGCATTTAGTAACGTTTTGTTTACTCGTTTTTTAACTACTATAGCACCTTCGTTCCTTTCGTGTGTTGTGCAAATAAAGTTATCTATCCACAATCGTAATTAAGTCTGAAATAGTAAAATGGTTTCGTGCTAGAATGTAAATACGTATTCTTTAACATGAGAATACACGAAATACTATTAGTTATTCCGTTTTTGTTGTATTTTATTTTACGGTTTTCTTTATTGTTCGTAAACAGGATGAATTTTTCACGTGACTCTTCAGGGCTATATCCTAAACTAAAAGAGATAGCGAAAAATGCTGAAAGGATTTGCGTGCCCGATTTTGACAAAAACTAAAACTGCATCTTTAGATTTTCGATAAAGTCATTACCCTAGCCAGGAATCTAACCTGTTGATTTTGCAAAAAAAATAATCATCCTATATTTTTTTACTAATGCCTTGTCGATAGTCTTGCTGATAAATAAATAAATATTGCAGGACATTCTACACGTCGCCGTCTAGCCCCAAGCTAAGTAACTAGACTTGTGTTATGGGTGCTAGACAACGGATATACTACTTATATACTTTTCTTTTGTAAATATATACTTATAATACATAGAGACAACCAGACCACAGACAAATATCTAAGCATAATACATGTCTGAGGCGGGAATCGAACCCACAACCCTGTGTTTTGCAGTCCGGCATGGTGACCATTGTGCCAACTGGGTCGATCAATTCTTGGAAACAAACTTATTATGGCAAATTAACGGAAATAGGTAATTTTATACATTAATAAAATAACATTGGCGTTTACGTCTTATCTATCTATTTGAGCACTGAAAGTGCCAGGGACATGTGTTTTGAGTAGGCTTGCCTAGCACCTATACCACCCTCTCAGCTTAGTCGACCATGTCCAGAGGAAAGAAGTTGTCAATAGGTCTGTAGCCAACTAACTAAGTTTCATCAGGATGTTTTCCTTCACCGTAAGAGCAATATATATTCACCTACTTACATTTTTTGTAAGAAACTAAGGGTGTTTTCATGTCATTCTTCTGAAGCTGTTTTTCAGTGAAATGGTAATTCTGATAGTGACCCAAAAATCCATTAGTGCACGGCCAGCCTGGATTCGAACCCACGATCTACGAAATAAAATTTGAGACATCTACCACTATGCCAACACTGTGTAATTATAATTAGTTAATACTTCTTACATTATCAAATTACAAACTGTTCCACTAACACACTTTTTTAAAACTTTTATCTGTGCTGTATGGCTTCTTAAGAAAGTAAGTGGGTTTTTTCACGGATTAGTGTAGTGATGTGGAAAAAATCCTGCAGACATTGTAATATCTGTATGGTCGATAAAGTGTAGGTATACGTCGGGCTAGTGGTAGATATAGTAGCGAATTTTATCTCAGAGGTCCTAGGTTCGAATCCAGGCTGGCCCATTTACTTTATAATTTTGATTATTGAAATGGATGGAGGCGGCTCAGGACCCGCTGCTTGTAGCGTCGTTTGGGGGAGTGTAGTGTAGTATCATCTTACACATTCCTCAGTATTGTAACTAGTAACCAAAAGAGACATTAAACAGACATCGAACCGAACACACGTAATAACGTTTCATTTAATATATTTACGATATTACATGGCGACCCTGCCAGTGCTGTCCAGCAGCATGCTGGGTGGTGCTGGCTGCACCGAAACAATAATGTAAGAAGAAAGGAAAAATGAAGACGAAGCTTTTAGAAGATAGTTAAAATAATTTTAAGAAGATTTGGCACACATTAAAATGAAGAACGAAAATTGGCAAGTCATTAAGAAACTGAAGAAAAACACATAGAAGAAAAAGAAGTTTTATTATAGAAGATTACAAAAAAGAAGATCTTACGAAATTAAAGTAAAGAAAGAAGAAGACACATTAAGAAGAAAATAAAATTGAAAACTTTAGAAGAACCTATATTTGAAGAAAGAAGAATTGTATTTGACGGAGGAGTCAGGGATAGACCCGGCTCGATGACCGACGACACCAGGACCAGGAGGATGGAGCAGGCAGGCAGCCAGTGACAGTGGAAGTGTGACAGTGTGCCAGATTTATAATTATAGTTTTTTTTGTACATTTAGTAATTAGGTAAGTGAATATCGATGCATAGTACATTAGAAAGAAATTTTCATATGCTTAGTACATTAGAAAGAAATTTTTCGTTTTTACATTAGAAAGAAACTATATTTTTTTTTGGAAACAAATTAGACGCGATATCATATTTCATTCATTTGTTTTACAAAGATTCATAACTTATAGCACCTTGACTCATCGAACTTGACACCACACGAAGTACCTTTATGAAAACTATTTGCAGTGTTAGCAGTCTCATGCGACTACTGAGATAATGTTTGGTACTAATGTAGGTAAAATTTTGTTTTAAATCAAAATTACATTGTTATGTTTTAAACTTTAAAATGATGTACCTAAATGAAATAAGTTCATCTAGAAATAAATGTAATTTTAACTCGGATTTGACATAGTTATAATAATCACGGACTTGACTTATGGACTGAGAATTTTAGTTCTATGTAGACAAAAAGGAATTGTTGAGAGAGATACGTTGTATTGTATTGTTTTCCAAAATAACTGGATTGATCACCCAGGTATTCGGATTACTTTATTACCAGAGACAGAATATGCAAGAGTTTCTATTCAAGTATTAGGAATATCGCTAAGAGTAAATAAATGTTGATATGAATAATCTTCCTTTATTTGACCATGGACGAAACGAGATTTTCCCCGTGGGAATAGTTGGAAAGAATAATTAGTATTGACAATAAGAGTAAAAGACAATCGATGAATTAAAATAAAGATTAAATAAAGTGAGTGAAGAGTATAATAATCTTCCTTTATTCGACCATAGACGAAACGAGATTTTCCCTGTGGGAATAGTAGGAATTAATATATATATAAAAAAAAAGATAAAATGAAGTAGGAGGAGTAGAAAACAGAAGACAAATAAATAAATTGATATTATTCAATTATAAAATGTTAATTATCTATGACAAAATAGTCGTGATATGACTATAGTATAATCAGAATGAGGTAGGAGAAAAATTAAGTATAAGATCATGATATGACAAAAAAAAATGTGACTTTATAATAATTTATGTAAGCAACTAAAATTGAATTAAAGCATAGAGAATTAAAGCGATTGCGATTGAAATATTAAATATGCATCGATATATCACTCATAGTAATCAGCTAGATAATAAATATTTCTTTTATATTTTATACATAATAATACAAAAAAAAATGGATTCTTGTTCTCGTTACACCCTACTTATGTTTGTTTAAATTAATAGGACAAAATATGTTTTCCTCATTGTAAAAAACAAAAATAATATATTGTATTTTTTTATTTTTTTAAGGAAAGGGGGAAGGTGTAGTGTAGTATCATCTTACACATTCCTCAGTATTGTAACTAGTAACCAAAAGAGACATTAAACAGACATCGAACCGAACACACGTAATAACCTTTTCATTTAATATATTTACAATATTACAGGAGACCTATGCCCAGCAGTGGACGTGTATGGGCTGATGATGATGATGAAGATGAAAATGGCACTTATTTATGGATAAAATTATTAGTAGGTATTGACATTTTTTAACAGAAATGTCGGGCGTATCGGGCAAGTTGATACTTTAGAAATGAATATGTTCTGGCGTAAGTACTATTATGACACTAAGTATGTCGTTTACGACACAAAAACTAAAAATATCAGTTTTACTTTCTTCAAAAAATGGGGTCGTAAACGCCATTATTTGGGGATTTGGAAGATTTTAAATTTATACAGATCGATAGAGGAAGAAAAAAAAGTAGAGCTGCATTAAAAAGTCAATTTCGCCAAAATGGCCCTTTGAGCCCCGAGGTATCGATATTTTCAATATAAAGTTAACAGGTTTTGATCCAACTTTAACGCGCTGGTAGCGGTGCGTTGCTCTTTCTAACTGAGCTACTTACGGGGTATTTATTTACTCACATAAGGTTCTCCGGGCACGTAGTGTTCTTCTTCCCATTTCAGCAGCAGTTCCACTGCTTCTACGTATTCTTCTTTAATGGCGTGCAGAAGAGCATCCTGCGAGAAGAAGGAAGAAATCAAATTATGGACATTACCATTTTTGACGTGACAACGTCTTATAAATTGGTTTGCCGGGTGACACTTCAAGAAACTGCTTTACGCTCCGCTGACGTTATGCGCTCACAATGAGAGCGAGTGAGAGGCACGCGGGCATGGTTAGCCCGCATAAGAGCGAGAGAGACAGACATAAAAAGTGAAAGGCACGCGTCCCTTCCACTCGAGCACAGTTGTTGTCACGTAAAACTTTCGCCCGTATACCGACTTTACAGGCAACCAGTTTTTTTTTCTAACTACCTACGCCTCGTGGTTTCACCCGAGTCCGATTCCAACAATTTTTCCACATTTTCTCAATACTTGCCCTGAATTCTCACAAATATTTCACAATCAACATTAACCAAATCGGTCCAACGGCTGCTTATCTAACCTTAAGAAGAAGCCACATCCGTTACCAATTATGACGTTCTTATGACGTAGGTATTTGTGACGTCACATCCGTCATTTATTATTTGCAAGTGGCCGCCGATGGTTTCATTAATAAAAGTTCTAAATTCACTTGTTTGTCTCAAAATAGGTAGGTTAATGTTGATGCAAATAAAATAACCACAAACGTTTCATTTTCATGACGCTTCACTGAAATATATAGCGATAACACATTTTTGAACCGTAAAACTGTCTGTGAAACTCATAAACCAAAGACAATTACATTACAGGTATAGAGAGAGAATATCAAGCATTATGAGTTCTTTACGTATTCGATCAAAAGTATCTGCTTTAGTTTCATTTTGATAATAAACAAAGGTACCTATAAAACATTCTTCATAACAAAATTAAAAATAATTAAATAAATTATTTTTTTAATTAAGAATAGTGCAAATGGAACCTAAGAAGTGTGCCCAAAAGGCTGGCAGCGTTTCCTCGTTGGATGGTGATGCTTATCTGCTGTCTGAGGTAGGAGCCAGCTCTTTGGTCACCCGAAGCTAAAACTAGCAAGTAAGTAATTTTAAAAGTACCTACTTAATAGAGTAAAACCTTAAAACTAGAATCGGTCAATACTCAAACTGAAATAGTTGTTTTTTTCTTTATAATAAACTAGCGACCCGCCCCGGCTTCGCACGGCTATATTATGCATGTATTATACATATAAACCTTCCTCTTGAATCACTCTATCTATTAAAAAAAATCAAAATCCGTTGCGTAGTTTTAAAGATTTAAGCATACAAAGGGATATAGGGACAGAGAAAGCGACTTTGTTTTATACTTTGTAGTGATGATGATAGGTCAGCGTTTAACCATTATTGTACACGATGGTAAGTGACGATGCGGTCTAAGGGGTAGCACGCTTGTCTAAGAGACATAATATCTATACACTCGTGATTCAAGGACCCTCAAATAAACGAGGGCCTTCGAGGAACGTAAGTTTAGGGAGGAAGACAGCAGTGCGCCAAAAACTTTTCCGACCCGTTTGCATTGTTCCTTTTGCTCAAACAGCATTATATCTGTTTCAGATCAGCATTTGACCACAATCACACCTGGGGCTCTATTTTTGAATCGCTCGTGTGACATATCTTCGTCATATACGCTTACAAGTCACGCTCGACTTCCAAGTCTCATGACACCATTTGTCTGTATTTTTGAATCGTTCGTCGTCGAAATATAAAATTCCAATTTTTATTCGTTTTATGCAGAAAATTGAACAACCGGTAATTACCGATGAACATTGGAAATAATCCTAAAAGATAAATATTTTCCATGATCGTTTCCGAATGTTTGACAATGATTGTTCAACGTTTATTCTACCACTCGCCTGTCAGCGACGACTGGTGGAGACTACTCGTTATACTCGAGCGATTCAAAAATAGCGAATTTCCAATGTCGAACGAATATCAGTAGAAATCGAGCTCTCGACGTGGGACGAACGATTCAAAAATAGGGCTCCTGCCTGATAGTAGGTGAAGATGGGGTCTAAGATGTAGCATGCTTCTCTAGAAGATACCAAACCAATTCACTCGCGACTAGAAGTCCCCCAAATTGATGCGCAGGCAACTGAATTCATTCCCTTGTTGTCCGAATAAGTAATATATACTAATGTCTAATTAATTCCAATGTAAATAATATAAAAAATATATATTATATTTCTATAGGTACACTAAATTAAAAAGAAAGAAATAAAACAAAATTATTTCGTAATTTCGATTGAATCTTATAAGTTAAATTTTTTTTTAGACATTTATTACAATCAAATATCAGTTTTAAATCGGAAAACTTAAACCCCCTTATTCCAAAACGAGGTTTAAGGATAGTCCGAGATGTGAATTTAAACCTACGATTTAGACACGGATTTACGCGTGAACTATAGTCTTAACACTATCCCTATAGATTATTATATGGATAGTATTTAGACTATAGTTCGCGAGTAAATCTGTATCTAAATCGTAGGTTTAAATTCACATCTCGGAGATTTACTCGCGAACTATAGTCTAAATACTATCCATATAATAATCTATAGGGATAGTGTTAAGACTATAGTTCACGCGTAAATCCGTGTCTAAATCTAAGGTATAAATCCACATCTCGGACTATCCTTAAACCTCGTTTTGGAATAAGGGGGAAAGTGTTTAGGTACTCTATTTATTATAATTTTAAATTTCTTTTCATAAACCTATTCATAATGCGTTTTCCTTCTCTTTAAACTATAAGTTATTTGTACGAGTGAAAAAGATTTAGTACCCAAAGAATAGCTTTGTTTGAATGATGATCTAAAAACTATTTATAGTTTTTTGAGGTTTCTCTTCACCGCGGGCGACATGGGCGTAAATATAGAGAGATCACGTAGCCACAGAAGAAAGTATTTTCGATATTTATTTATAAAATATTTTTTCCCAGAAGCTAATAGCAATAATTGTATTCTGATTCTTCTATTGCCTATTTACAAGTCAAAGTAAAAAATATTTTATTCAATAGAATAAATTTGTGTTAGATCACTTTGACATAATATCTTAAAAACGAAGTTAGGGTTTAGGGCCCTCGCCCACGGCGACTTTTTGTAGCGATGCAAACGCGCGTTTCATAAACGCGCGACAGCATCACTACTAACGCGCGTTAGTCGCATTTGCAACGCGCTACATACGCAATGCCAACGCGCTACAGCATCGCGACTGTATCGACGCAAACGCGCGACCGTGTCGGCAAAACGTCGAATAAGTCATACAAACCGTACTGAATCGCGTTTGCATCGCGACAGAAGCGCAACGGTATCGCGTTTGCATCGCGACTGAATCGTGGTTATGTGGGCGAGGGCACACAGCTAGCGATCGCATCGCGACTGTATCGATGCGAACGCGCGACAGCATCGCTACTGCATCGCTACAAAAAGTCGCCGTGGGCGAGGGGCCTTAAGGTTTCGGAACGCGCGCCATTGAGGAGAAACAACAAGAAACTCGTCTTAGATAAAGTCTAACATGGAATTTGTTGGGGACAAATGTGTTTTTTTAGTATATATCATTAGTTTTTACTTTCAAACCTAAAGAGTATGCAGACTACGGACCATTCATTGGTCGATAGCTAAACAAAAAAACATACCGTGTCGTATGGGAGCCACACTTCATTTTTAAGCTATTGCATAGCTTTTCTCGCGGTCTTTGAGCGCGGCGACCGAATCAAGAAATTCCGTAACGAAAATAAAACCTAACATCCCCCACTCCGCCTACCATGTAGCTCGGCCGAGCGTTCGCTTAACGTGTATGTTTTTAAGCTATTGCATAGCTTTTATCGCGGGCTTTGAGCGCGGCGACCGAATCAAGTAATTCCGTAACGAAAATAAAACCTAACACCCCCACTCCGCCTACCATGTAGCTCGGCCGAGCGTTCGCTTAACGTGTATGTTTTTTGTTTGAAGTATTTGTTGGTAAAGCGGCAACAGAAATAAGTACATAATTTGTGAAAATTTCAAATGTCTAGCTAGCACGCTTCATGAGATGGACGGACAGTAAAGTCTAGTAATAGATTCTCGTTTTAACCCTTATGCTTTGGGTAGGGAACTCTAAAAAGTGAAAGCGAGCTATCTGTCGATCGTTTAGACTGTAGTCAGCGGTCATCGGTGCTTCCTAACCTTTTCAAACTTGTCACCCCTAAGACTTTACAAGGAAAACTGATGTAATATTGTAAATATAATAAATGAAACGTTATTACGTGTGTTCGGTTCGATGTCTGTTTAATGTCTCTTTTATAATAATGGTAACAATACTTAGGAATGTGTAAGATGATACCACACTACACTGATTTACATTTTTTACGTAACCCCGCTTGAGTTGAAAATATTCCATTACTTTAAAAACAAAACTTAAAGAACATGGGCAGTTTTCCATACATGGTTTTCTTTTATATAAAACTTTGGCGTCTTGATGTAAAAAAAATACTAAAACAATCTACACAAGTCCTAGAATACATATAACAACCTAAATTCTCCGTAGGAACCGCCGTTAAAAAGATAATAAAGAAACAAAATCGCAATGAAACACAAACAACCTCAGCAAACAACACGCTCGGCGGCGCCGGAGTCGCATGTCATTCGTCCGTCACTTGAGTTTAGTGTTGCCATAATTTCAATTTATTTTCTACTGCTAAAATATCTTAGTTCATTATTTTGTATTTTCATTATCTTTCATTCATTATAATTAGTTATTATAAGTACATAATGCACAATAATTAAAAATATGAATACATATCCATAGAGAAAAAAATGTGTCATTAAATATTTATAACTTCTTAAATAGAAGTAATGCTCTAGCACTGGTATTACCGAAATGCAAATTGAGTGGAACGGAAGTACCAAGTAATCGTGTTTATACTAATCAATATGATTTTATAAACGGTGGTTACATATATAGAATAAATAATTAGCGCCAAAAAACATTATATAATTAATTAAACACCATGGTTGTACTCAAATTTTAAGACGCCAAAAGTTTTGAGACAATAATTCGCCCTTGTTCTTTAGAATTAAAAAAAAACCCTACTTTTGTCCTGCATAACTTTCAGATGGCTGAACCGATTTCGGTCAAACATAGATAAGAACACTCCCGACTAATTCGCCTTTCAAAAGAAAGAACAATATCAAAATCGGTTCATCCGTTCTGGAGCTATGATGCCATAGACAGACACACATACAGATATGTCAAACTTATAACACCCCGTCGTTTTTGTGTCGGTTTGTGGATTGTAGTCGACTATATAGACTTTTTGAACATAACAAATTGTGTAGGTAAATTCTTATAATCACTTAAAGTTATCTGTACAAAAATCAAATAGTTGTCCTGTCATATTGATTGAATATCAAGATAAGTCCGTAGAATTAGGCTGTCTGTACACAGAAGCGAAGCGAGGTGGCGGAGCAGCGTTTCCACATAGTTACCTACATTGTACGGTCAGCTGCATAATGGCAGAGACCCACCGTAGAGCTACCAAACCGGCTGTTATAAGAATGTTTTCAACATAAACAAGATTCTAGGCACATGCTTTAGTTGAAGTTTAAAGTTTTTAACTCATGAATTTATCAAACAAAAATAATTATAGTGAAAACTATTATTGGAAAATAGTAATTTTAGAACTCTACGGTGTGTCTGCAATTATGCTGTTGACCGTACAGCATGCTGACTCCGCGTGCGGAGGTTTTACGCTCCGCTACTGTGGACGCTCCTGTGGCGGCCTCTGAGTAAGTGCCTAAAGATATATATTTGTGACATTTACTGTAAACAACAGACTGAGATCGAATATATGACCCAGTGACCCAAGTACGATTTGCTGTGATTCGGTAAGTCCGAACTGCTTCGGTACATTCTCGAAGAGATTGATGACGAAAACTTTGTTTAGACTACCCCCTATTTAGATGAAATTGAAGTTTAGACCACCTGTATTTATGATGACAATAGCTTTAGACTATCCGCTGCTTAGACGAGTAGCTTCCTTAATCATGTGCACATATTATATCAACTCGGAAAACGATCGTCACCCTATCGCCTCGCCGCGCCGTCAACCTAACGTAAGCGCGATACCAAGGGATCGGCAGCTCCGAATCAAGTCTACCACGCACCGTACCACGGTTCGTGAGCTTGTCCCGAAGCGAGGCAATTAATAAAAACTAATAGTGTGCGTTGCAGTAGGGAATTTCATACAAAGAATACTGAACTGCTCGAATTGATACGTTTACGAGTTGAAATGTGAGTTTGCGAAGATTAGATACTAACTCGTAAATGTATGTAACTTACGGGCAATATTCAGTCTCAAAAAGAGGAAAAACATCGGCCAAGTGCGAGTCAGACTCACGCACGAAGATTTCCGTTCCATACCATGGGAGCCTCACTATTTTTTTTCTGTTTTTAGTATTTGTTGTTAGAGCGGCAACAGAAACACATTAAATCTGTGAAAATTAAAACTCTCTAGCTATCACGACACCGAATTTACCGACACAAATTCTATGCGTAGATTTTATTTCTAAAAATCTGTTTTATGTGGTGGGAAAATATTTTCTTAGCGAATATACGACAAATAATGAGGAAAGGTCAATGTCTGTCGGTCAAAATTGTTTTTTTTTTCACTGCAGTCTTACCTTCACTCACGTCCTTCGAAAGCCCCCGTGTATTTGGGGGTTTTGAGTCACGAGCGTAAAGGTATCTTCTAGGAAAGCGTGCTACATCATAGAGCCCGCATCTTCACTTACCACCGTGTGAGATAGTGGTTGTATGATGACTAATTTATCACTATCACTACATAGTATAAAACAAAGTCGCTTTCTCTGTCCCTATATCCCTTTGTATGCTTAAATCTTTAAAACTACGCAACGGATTTTGATGCGATTTTGATCTTTAAAACTACGCAACGGATTTTGATCGAGTGATTCAAGAGGAAGGTTTATATGTATAATACATGCATAATATAGCCGTGCGAAGCCGGAGCTGGTCGCTAGGTACTTAATAAAATAACAAAACCGGCCAAGTGCGAGTACGACTTGCGCACGAAGGGTTTCGTATCATTATTATATTCTGTTTTAGTATTTACCTATCTGTTTTTATAGCGGCAACAGAAATAAATCATCTGTGAAAATCTCAACTGTGTAGCTATCACAGTTCATGAGATACAGCCTGCTGAGAGACCGACAGACAGACAGACGGACGAACAGTCAGGTCTTAGTAAAGGGTCTCGTTTTAACTTTTAGGCATGGAACCCTAAAAATAGTCTTTAATGTCAATTCTTACCTTAACTTTAATCCCAGAAGCGAGAAGCAATTTAATAAGTTCAATATTTTCGTTTTCTATAGCGGCTATGAGGGCTGATCTGTTGAGGGGATCCACGCAGTTGATGTCCAAAACGTCCGGCTTCGTTATGTAGTTTTCGATCAATCTAGAAAGAAATTGAATACTATAAATTGTTGCAATTGCAATTGAAACAATAAATGCGCTAAGCGGTTTCACCCGCGTAACTCCCGATCCCGTGGAAATATCGCGATAAATTAAGATGTAAGCTATCCTATCTTTCAAGTTGGATCAAACTGCACACGGTGTGCAAATTTGATAGAAATCGGTTAAGTAGTTTAGGAGTCCATCGCGCACAAACAACGTGACACGTAATTTATATATTTAAAAAAATATGGTAGGAATCACAAGTTTTCATCTTCAGTGCTGGTTGTGGGTTCGAGTACGGCAGTAAAATTATAAAACAGTTAAGTATCGAGTCCGTGTTAATTTTGTACAGAATTCTTCTTCTTATCGTGCCAGAAGTTCAGGTATAAATTTTTTTTCTGTTTAGGTATCGCTGGATTGATCAAGTCCTGCAAGCCCTTTAGACAGCTGACTGGGCAGAGAACAGGGTGCAACGGCGTCTTTTGGTGCCGGAGGCCAAGATTCACTTCGGGTCGCTGAGCCAGTGTAATTAGGTAATAGTTTGCAACAGCTATAGCTTTGTCAAGATCTTCCAACGAGGAGGTGTTAGGATTAAACATTGGATATCTACTTTGTATCTATACTCCTAGTGTCGCGCCACAATTTGTACTACCCTTCCAAGCAGCGCCATCTATTGACACAGTTGATGAATTATATATCTTTTTTGTTACATCTGCAACATTTCATGTGTCATAGACCAGATGAGAACTTTTTCCGTTTTTTAAGTCGGCTTAAACACCCTAAACTTGTTGATATCAATCTTATATTACCATTTCTACCAATTCTATGATGAATCTGCCTGCACACAATGAATTCCACGTCTCAAGTCTCACTGAAGTAGGCAATAGGCAATTCAATTGCGTATCATACGCGTTCTATTCGAAATGTTCGAACGATTTTCGATTTGCCTCAGTGCGAGTTATCCTATAATTTGTCGAGGACTTTGCTTAAATAGAAATAACTACTGAATACCAACTGGAGATGAACTGATCTGAACAGAGATATAGCTGGAAGTAGATATTGAAAAAGCCCAAAACCCGGTGTTTGGCAGTCCGGTATGGTGACCAATGTGATAACTGGGTCGTCATATGGGCTGTTTTACGAAACTAGTTCTTTTTAGTTGGGTCCTTCTTGCGTTAAGATAGACTTAAGACGTTAAGAGGTTTCTTCCTCTCAGTGGGATCACCGCGTTAATCGACCACTTCTTCAAAGAGTAAGAAACATTAAGGTAGGGGTAAACACAAAAGATCCCATTGGGTCGAAGTGTTGCTGGCTATTTGTCAGCCCCCAACATATAAAATAAGATAAGATAGGAAGATGGAGTAGGCTTGCCCAAAATCTATACTACCATCGCAGCTTACACAACCTTATTCAGAGGAAAGAGCTTATCAAAACGTTTAGAGCCAATTAAGCCGCAGGCTTTATCACGATGTGTTCCTTCACCGTAAGAGCAATGTTGAAAAGCGCAGATACATTTTTCGTAAAAAAAATCCATTGGCCGGGATTCGAACCCAGACATTCGGAATGAAAATTTCGCTTCTAACTAAGACATTTAATATATTATTTAAAAGCCATTAACGACTATCAAACTAACGAACTCTTACTTTACTTTAAAAGTTTCTAAATCTGAAACTTTCCGTGCATCGATCATTCAGTAAATTAAAAATAGAGTTACTCAGTCACTACAAATTTTAATTTATATCGTATAAACAAAACGGAAGCTAACAAACAAAAATATAAGATTTATTTTAGTACTAATGCACAAATGTAAAAAGTGAACGCAGAACTTTTCTAAAAGTTGCCAACTTTCAAATTAGCTTTTTTTTTTTTTTTTTTTTTAAACAATATCTTTATTTGAAGGAATACATCAGTTTTAGCGCACTCCTTTTCTGTACAAAAATTAAGGTAAAGCTAGTACAAGTTTTGGCTAAAATATAAATTCACCCATATCATTTTATCGTGTCAACTCAGGACTTTGACTTATATATACACCTAAAATGGATTATAGACCTCAGTGTCCAGTATTAAATTCAATTTGCTAGGTCCACCCGTTCCTGAGAAACAACTGAACAAGAGAGTGATCTTTTAAAGGTTCCTTTTTTTTACCTTTTGTGGTACGGAACCCTAAAAAGTGATATATTTCCATATGTACAGTCGAAATAGCAATTAGCTGAACCCCACGTGACCTAGAGCTCACTCACACATCTGTAAAAATATACTATTTACCTATTTTGTTATTTTTATGTATTGTAAACTAGCGACCCGTCCCGGCTGCGCACGGCTATATTTTGCATGTATTATACATATAAACCTTTATACATCTTGAATCACTCTATCTATTAAAAAAACCGCATCAAAATCCGTTGCGTAGCTTTAAAGATTTAAGCATACATAGGGATATATGGACAGAGAAAGCGACTTTGTTTTATACTATGTAGTGATGATTGTGGTGATGATTGTGTAAAAAGAACAGAATAGGTAACATTACTTTACAACCTTACAGATGCGCTAGTGACCTCTGGGTCACGTGGGGTTCAGCTTATTGGTATTCCGACTGTACGGTCTTTGGATCAAAACCTTGATCGAGATTTGCCGCTCCTTGTCATATTCTACGTAGATATTCGTTTTCGTATCGCATATGCCGGACGTTCGGTGAACCAGTTTATTTTATAATCATCATAATATTGCGGTAACCCACTCAGTACATCGTCGACAGCTTCAGTTTGTTTCTCTTGGCACCGACCACTCGATATTAAAGTGAATTTAAAGGACAAACTGGATTTCATGTTTTATAATTAGATTGAAATTTATTGAATTCAAACATTTACGACATGTTATAACTGAATCAAAATCTTTTAGGTTTTTTATACAAGCTTTTATTTAACACTAGCGACCCGCCCCGGCTTCGCACGGCTATATTATGCATGTATTATATCTATAAACCATCCTCTTGAATCACTTTCTCTATTAAAAAAAACCGCATCAAAATCCGTTGCGTAGTTTTAAAGATTTAAGCATACATAGGAATATAGGGACAGAGAAAGCGACTTTGTTTTATACCTATGTGATTTGTATTACATCGCAATTTAAACAATTTTAACGAATATAATAGACAATTGCATATTTTGAATTACTTACATATATTGAAATTATTATGCCTATGTTGTTTTTTTTTGCAGTTATTATCAGATTTTTTTATGAATAAAAAAGTCGCGAAAACTAAAAAAAAATACAATTTTAAGTTCAAATTTTGTATGATTCCATCCAGAACACGCGTTGCAAAAGCAAAAATAGAGCCAAATAACCAAGGCAAGGTTTTCAACTGAGGCTATCAATCATAGAACCTTGAATCCAAGTTTGACCGGACTGGACCTAGACCTGGTTAAACCTAGCTTTAACTGGGAAGATATAGGTCAAACGTAAAGTTCGACCAGAAAGTCCTTGGTCCACCCTTCGGGCTTCGCCCTCGACATACCCTTAGTTTCACCCTTAGGAATATAGGTCAACTTGTACTTATGTATGTAAGAATTACTTATACATAATACAAGTAACATTATTAAGTAATTTAACTTACTTTACCTACTTATTTGTCAGGGAATCACTACAAGAGCTCTATTATGTAGTAATCCTATTTATTAACCTAAATCCTATATATTTGTGTGTTTATAACATTCGGAACTTTGTATTTTTGTTACGATAATTTTGGTTGTTTTTATACGCAGACATAGGCGAACGTTTAAATGCGCCGTTGGATTTTTCTTTTGATTTTTGTGCGCTAATTAACAGTGGCTCACCTATTGTTAGAGTTTTCAGATCGCCTTAAGGCCTCTAACTTGACCTAACGACTGCTACTAGAGGTAGCAACCGGGACCAACGGCTTAACGTGCCTTCCGAAGCACGGAGGGACTCACGAAAACACATTTTTGCCACACTACTAATTGGCCACCCATCGAAGTAATGACCGCGCCAGGCGTCGCTTAACCCGCACGACCGTAAACGATCAGCGAGCGTCGCTTAGCTGTGAGCCGCCTCAAACTAAGTGGCGACTAAGATGAGAGGGTATTATTAGTTCTGATCAAGCCTTTTCTAACTAAAATATTTACGAGGAACTACCGCAGCGATTAAAGTTGCTGTTTTAATCAACTTAGATTAGATGTAAAGGCCAATATAGGCCAGCGTTTGACAACTATCTAAATTAATGCGGTTAATAAATAATGCGGTCTAAAATATAGACAGCACAATTGCCTGAAAAGTTTCTACTATCAAAAAATATACATGATCATTATTTAACGTAGCAATTAAGAATCAATTGTTTTTACATTGACTGTAGCATACTCGAATAAAGGATACCTTCACTCTAGACTTGTACTTGTCCTTGTATACGGGCTGTTTTTCGCAATCAGACCTCTTTAGTTGGGTCCCTTTTGCTTGAGGTTCCACTTGTCAGGGGGAGAACCAGCCTTCCATAAATTTTGCCACTAGATGTGGTTTCTCAAAAATTTTTGGAAGGCTTTCCGTTAGTACCGTGCAGTCTAGCAGCACATGCGCGGTTGTTTCTTCAGCCTCCATACATACTCTGCACAGTGGGCTGTCAGTTATGTATCTAGACTTAAAGACTCCAAGGTTGAAGTTTTGGGGGAACAGCGACGCGGGCAAGAGAGTTCTACCATCCAAGGTGGATGCGTGTCGCTTCATCAAACTTGCTGCAAGTTCACATGTTGTCAAATCTTTCTTACCTCTTAACAGTAACAAAATCTCCTCTATCAGCATGCAGGAGGAAGGTCTTCTCCTCCTGAGTGAGAGGTCTCTCGAACACGTGCCGGATGTCATGCTGGCTGTTCCGCAGAGCCTCCTGCGAGCTGCCCAGGAGCTCCTCCCTGGACCCTCGGTTCATCGCGGTCTGGTGACAAGGAATTTGGTTAATTTTGACCTGTTAATAATAATTAATTTTAATAACTGATGAAGTTAAAGTCAAAGTTAGAATTCTTTATCAATTTGGAATCATTTGTATGAAATCACATTGGAACGTCTTAAAAATTAACGCAGGATGTGTGCCTTCCGTACGCGCACAGTAATGAGAAGAATTTAAGGCACGTTTTTTTACATAAGATAGGTCAGCGTTTAACCACTATCACACCTGCCTGATGGTAGGTGACGATGCGGCCTATAAGATGTAACACGCCTTCCTAGAAGATACCTATTCACTCGCGACTTGAAGACCCCCAAAAATTTGTCAGGAAAGACAGACGCAGGCAATTGATTCCATTGCCTTGCAGTACGAATAAGGAATGACGAAGCAAAGCGCTTAGTGCGAACGTCTGGTATGTCCACCATGAATCGGCGCCGCACTCCAGTCTACCTTGGTGTATGACGAAAGAATGGAGATGACAAGATTAGGTCGTGGAGTTCTGCTGCACACTCCCCGAAATGTATCCGGTAAAAGGCCGACAAGCTCGCCACCTTGCGACGATTTCCAAGCTCTTAAGTACGTTAAGAATTAAACATGTATCTGGCAACACTGAACAATACGATATTCCTTCACTTTTCTAAACATTAAATTAGAACTTACCATCTGTAATTGCATTGTTACTACTTAAAATATAAAAGCCTACATTTAAATATAGTATTTTTATGAATAATAATAAAGACGGACTCGGTCGACCCTCTGAAGGGTGTATTCTAACTGAAATAAAGTTTCGGACTGAGGTGGACGGTAAACAAACAGATAAAATAAACGATATACAAACAGTACTACTCACTTATTATACTTAGCTATCAATGTGCTGTACTTAGATAGAGGGTGTTCTGAATTGGGAGTTTCGAAATAGCCTATAGTAATAAAAAAACAATGAATAGAAGAAACAGAATTCGATTAGGTCTTACTTTAAACGAAATTAAACGGCATGCTATTTTTGAATAGATCTTGGGTAATTTTCATTTTTTAATAATAATATTTTTTTTGCCCGCGACTTCATCCGCGGAAACGTCACGTTGTCTCATACAAACTTTGCCCTCCTTTTTCACCCCCTTAGGGGTAGAATTTCGGAAAATCCTTTCTTATCGGATGCCTACGTTATACAAAGAACACACCCCCAAGTTTCAGGTCTTTACGATCAGTGGTTTAGGCTGTGCGTTGATCCGTCAGTCAGTCAGTCAGGACAAAGCACTTTATATGTATTGGTAAGTGACGATGCGATGTAAGATGTAACACGGTTTTCTAGAAGATACTTATACGCTCATGACTCAAGGAGTCCTAAATAAACGGGGGCCTTCGAGGGACACGAGTGAAGGTAGGAAAGACGGCAGTGGAAGAAACACTTTTCCAACCCGTCCTACTTTTGTGGCTGCACCGGAACACAGACAAGTCTTGTTGTGTATTTTTACAATTTTTAGTTAAAAAGCTTTTCGTTTTGTGATGTTTCCAGTGCGTTGTACAAATATAGTGTTTCTATCTTATCGTAGACGACCCAGTTGGCACAATGGTCACCATGCCGGACTGCCAATCACAGGGCTGCGGGTTCGATTCCTGCCTCAGACATATATTTATGCTTAGATATTTGTCTGTGGTCTGGTTGTTTCTATGTATTAAAAGTATATTATTATATTTACAAAATAAAAGTATATAAGTAGTATATCCGTTGTCTAGCACCCATAACACAAGTGTAGTTACTTAGCTTGGGGCTAGATGGCGATGTGTAGAATGTCCTGCAATATTTATTTATTTATTTATATTTATTTTATCTTGAATATTTTGTAATAATTTGTGTTTGTAATTTGTACTTTGTGTGTGTGTTTGTAGTTTTGGGTCACCCTTGTAGATACGAAATGGCGTCTGTTAAACGAATAGGTAGTTGTTATATAGCTTGATTTAGGGCGTTTACATTGTATAGCCCTATAAATAACTTTTGTAAAAAAATGACTTAATAGGGTAATTGATTGTTGGCCGGCCGGTGAACACTCGCTTGAGACTTAGACGGTTGCGGGTTCGATTCCCGGTGTGGAATTACATTTTTAGGTATGGTCTACAGGTCGAGTTCGGCCGCGTGGGCTAGTGCACTAGTCCCTATCAATATGGGATACGTTGGTAGGTAAGAATGGATTTTTTTCCACCTATCTCTACCGTTGAGTCACTAGTAGGGATAGGTGGAATAAAGGTCCACTTTTACGAACTGGTATGTTTAGGTGGTACTGTCAGTTACCGTCGTAGGGGTTTTTTTTTCGAAATCCTTTCCTTTCGTCGTAATTATGTACGCTTAATATTCAGATTCGTTCTTTGGTTTGAGTTGTGCGTTAGTAGATTTTGTTTTTCGTTTATTTGTCGAGCTCAGTCGACTCACTTAGAATCAAACATTCCCCGCCTGAATCTTTTTAAGGTCACTTTGCTGTTCTCTATCTGGGCGAACAATCAAACATGCCACATCCTCGACCTCATCGTCGTTTCCCATCAGGTGAGATGAAATAAAATGCAAGCAAAAAAAAATGCTGCATGTTTAAAAAAACTTGCAGCAGTCTCAATTTTACTAAATCATACATTTTTAGACAGCAACGTATTTTACTTTAATCAAAGGACAGAATAGTACATTGCGATACAAGTGTGGAAAGTTGATCATTCCATAGAGGCGGTTTATGACGCGCGAGCGGAATGCTAGCGAGGCAAAAGCCGAGATGGAATGATCAATCCACACGTGTATCGTACGACGTTTTTTATCACAGTTACGAATAAAAAAAAAAGACTTGTTAAAATAATAAAAAGTTTTTAAGAATTTTAGGTTATTTTTACTATTTTTTGTTAATTACACTCCTGAAAGGCTAGGCAAAAGACTTTTAACCTATACAGCCTCGTCCGACATACAATATTTTTTTTAGGGTTTTTGTCATTTGTTTTTGCGTCGGCGGTTAAAAACAGAATATAATGGTAAGGAAAAAATATATTTATGTACCTAAAGAAAAAACAAAACTCAATTTTTAATTGTTTTCAAAGACGTTATCACGTAAAATTATCGTTCGTTATCAGACTTTAGAGACAACCTTTTGAAAAGAAGAAAAAAGGTACCAACAAAGAGTTTTAAGCCAGCAAGGCTAAAAACTCTTTGTTGGTACCTTTTTTCTATACATCAAAACAGTATAACCCAGATAAATTAAGAATGTTTCATCTACCTAATATGTAATTAGCAGTAAGATACGTATCTAACTTATCGGGATAACGTATTATTTTAGCACTAGTTGGATTTTTTTTTATCGCACGCGTGTATAATACGTTGCATTATGAGCCTAAAAGCGGTTTAATAAGATCCACTTTATGAGCAACTGTAATAAAAAGTTATAATCGAGTTTCAGATTGTGCCAAAAATGTATGGAAACATCTAGATTTAATACTGGATTAACAATAAAAAAAATAGTTTTCAAAAAACCTACCACATTTGTAACATTGAACCGGACTCGCACTTTGCTACCCTTTCTTTGCCGCTTCATTTTAACTTTTGTCATTTAACCCATCACAAATACATTTACATCACATCATTTTATATCACTATCACTTAACATATTATGGAAAAATTATCACTTAACATAAATTTATCACTCTCATGATCGAATAATTTTGAATCGATGTTTATTTTTATTATTAATTCGATTTCATCGATTAATCTAGTACCTACTAATCACATAATAAACTATCACTGGGAAAAAACTATTTTAAGTGATTTAAATAAATCGATAGTGATTTCGATTAATCGAAAATTCGTTTTTAAAATTTTACAGAATTTCTAACTTTTGCTAATTTAAATCGCGGCCCGTTTTCATCGTTCTTTAAGCGTCACTGACATAAAAACTCTGTTTATGTAAACACAGTTAAATTGACTTTTAAAGACGTAAAGAGTATGTCGTAACGTTGCTAGGAGCATGGTGCCGTGAACCGTCGCTTGCGCATCGCACACTGATGTATTTTTAGCAGAACTTAAAGCTCGAGTGTTTATTCGTCTCATTCCTGAATTAAGCTACACACAGATCTGTATGAAAAGTATGTATCTGAAAAGATAGTCGATCATCGGAAAAAAAAGTTAAGCATCGAAAAAAATACAGTTAGACATCGGAAAAAACATTTGAGCATTGAAAAAAAAGTTTAGCATAAAAAGCAGTTGAGAATCGAAAAAAAATATTACATCGAAAAAAAAAACGCTATACAGGTCATAAGTACCTAAATGATCAGCCGCCCAATTGCCGTATTCTTATGCAGCGCGTCTTGACTGCGTTTGCGTCATAACCATAGATTTCGTATTGCTAAGACGCACTCGTCACGCAGTTACTCATGTGGTTTAGGTTTGCGTAACGTGTGCGTGACGAGTGCGTGACGAGTGCGTAACGTGTGCGTGACGAGTGCGTCTTAGCAATACGAAATCTATGGTTATGACGCAAACGCCGTCAAGACGCGCTGCATAAGAATACGGCAATTGGGCGGCAGAGTTTGCTACAATAATACTATCAACAAGTATTGAACTTACGACCTTCTTCTAATAGACGTTACACACAAACATAAATACCTGAATCAAAAGTACTCAGTGTGATTATTATTTTCAACATGTTAGCTATGTCTTTAGTTGGCCGAGTGGTAGGTATAAGCCGCCACCAGCTACACCAACCGACGTGGGTTCGATCCACAGGTTACGTTGTTATAATGTTCAAATAGTGCTGCACAAGATTGTAAACGTTACGGTGGGCAGAGACTTTTGACCGTTGAGTGTACAGTCGGTTGCATAATTGCAGCCCCTGGTAGAGTTTGAAAATTACTATTATTGGAATGTTTTTATTCTAATAATTTTTGTTTGATAATTCTGAATTTTTGGGTGGGTATGCAGTTATGGAGCCGACCGTACATATAATAGTCATTTAAATCTACAGCGTTTTAGCAACGTTCATCTATGCTATTCTTGAAGATGCTTGTAATAAAGTCTGGGACATACCTACCTACTTGCACTATATTCCCTAAACAGAATAGGCTTGCCTACAAATCCCTAGTGCTTTGTTAATTGACGCGTTGCGTTGCATAGGTCGCACGATCACTCGTGCATGTTTGTTCAAAGCATTATTCATCCATTTTCTTCGGAAAACAAATTTTTAAATCAATATTGTTTGCTTGAAACGTTAAAAGCAAAGTCTCGTAAATTGATTGAGTTTTACTCAGTCGCAGACGTTTTGTTTGTTTGATAGTTTGCTGATTGAATTGATTTAACATTATTCTGATGGTTTTGAAATTATGTTTTTAATAAACAAATAACATAGAATCAATATTTAACTCTCTCTTAAAATATGAATAAATTGTTGCTTGGAAAAAATAATTCAAAACAGAATTCTATGAATTCATATCCAGCATGAATATGATATCTAAAAAAAACAATGGAAGATATTTTTTATTGTAAACAAATATTTATTGTGGTGGTTTTGAGTGTTAGGTAATTGGTACCTATATTATTCAGTATGCATGTATGCTACAAAAAAGTAGTTATAAGTTTTATATCCGTTGCCTGGTCACCATAACCCAAGCCCAACTGGGCTTGGGTTATGGTAAGCTAAGCAACTAAGCAACTGCTTAGCTTGGGGCTGGATGGCGCTGAGGGAAATGTCCTGTAATATTTATTAAATACAAAATACGTTACATTCTAACTGAGTCGTGTTTATGAAACCCACGACTGGTCATCCCTGTTTGGACTGAGCTTAATTTTCTAAAGCAATGAGGTCACAATGTTGCAACCAAAATTTTTTAAATCTATCAAAAATAAGTTATTTAAAACAGGACATTTAGTTCTATTGTTAATCCATGTGTCATTGTTGAGTCATATTTTATTTCATTTATTATATAAATGGTTATAATATAATACATGTTATAATGCTCTTTATAATTATTTAAATTCAGATTCTCCACATTCGACCATAAAGGCATGCTTTAATTTTTTTTCTAATCAAACTAAACAATAGTGACATTAACGATGGTAGTTTAAAATAACATCAGAAATAAGTGGAGGAATTGTGTCTTCAAGGGACGTTCTAGGAATGATTGGGCATGATTCAACACCCTGGCTGCGAAGAGTCGTAAGAGATATACTGGCAGAGCGTGTAAGTTGAGACATAAATCGTCTGAAATACAAGAAAATAATGTAGTAAAAAAAACTGGTTGCCTGTAAAGTCGGTATACGGGCGAAAGTTTTACGTGACAACAACTGTGCTCGAGTGGAAGGGACGCGTGCCTTTCACTTTTTATGTCTGTTTCTCTCGCTCTTAGGCGGGCTAACCATGCCCGCGTGCCTCTCACTCGCTCTCATTGTGAGCGCATAACGTCAGCGGAGCGTAACGCAGTTTCTTGAAGTGTCACCCGGCAAACCAATTTATAAAACGTTGTCACGTCAAAAATAAGAGTGCTACTTTAGCACCAAAACTAAATTGTCATTACTGTTTTATTTGTTAAGTTAACGGTACAAGTTGAAAACATTAGAAAATACACTGATTGACACATAAACTGCATCATAGACGAGACTCATCATAGAAATAATATAATATTAATTAAAATAAATAAAAAAATAATAAATCTTGCGGGACATTCCACACTTCGCCACCTAGCCCCAAGCTAAGTAGCTAGACTTGTGTTATGGGTGCTAGACAATACAAATACAAATACAAAAACATTTATTTGCTTAAAAACCTGTGTACATAGGTGTTCTTAAAATTAGGTATAGCATCCACAGGTTGCCCATTGCGAGCATGCAATTTAAGAAAAAGTTATGTAGGTAACTCTCTAAATACTATCTACTTAATGTAAAACTAAACATTCTTCATTCATAAAATATTTAGTATAATATTGTGTTGTTATCTGCATAGAATTCTTTTACATCATAATAGGCTTTACAAATTAGCCATTTCTTTAGTTTACATTTAAATATTCTATTAATTTGGATTGATTTAAGTTCTGTAGGTAATGTGTTATAAATTTTAATGGCACTGTAATATGGACTTTTATAGTAAAGTGCGTTATTAACTTGAGGTACAAAGATATTTTGTTTATACTTATTTCTTATACTTTCTAAACGATTGGATTTTTGAGCAAAAAAGTATTTTTCATTATTCTTAACAAAATTACATATTTCGTATATATAAATACAACATAAGGTTAAGAATTCTTCTTTTCTGAAGATATCTCTGAGAGTATCTGTACTAACAAGGTTATAAATGATTCTAATACATTTCTTTTGTAGTAGGAAAGTTGATTCTATATCTACCGAGTTACCCCAAAATATTATGCCATAGCTTAAAATGGAGTAAGCGTAACCATAGTATGCGCTTTTTGCTATATTTCTGGATGAAATATTAATAAGAATGGATAGCATATAGCAGCAGGATGACAGTTTACTATTTATACTTTGAATGTGAATTTTCCAGTTTAAGTTAAAGTCTATATGAACACCTAAAAATTTTGTATGTTTCACTTCTTTTATTTGAGTATTTTGATTTACAATATTTAGTTTTGGAGGGTTAGTTCTATAATTTCTAAAATGAATATACATTGTTTTACTAACATTTACTTTGAGGTTGATGTTCTCAAACCATATTGTTACTTTATCTATAGTAGAATTAATCGTTTTTTCAAATTCTGAGGATGTTAGATTTGTAGTAGGAATGAATATAGTGGCATCATCCGCAAACATGACTGTTAAATGTTCTATGGTTTTAGGAAATTCATTAACATATATTAAGAATAAGAGGGGGCCCAGGATGCTCCCTTGTGGTACTCCTAGGATTGTCTTTTCAGGCCTGGAATGTATTTTATCAATAGTTTTGGTACACTTATTGTAGACATCGAGTACGGTTTCTTGGTATCGATTTTCTAAATAAGATTGAATTAATTTGAGCGCTAAGCCTCTTATGCCTACATGTTCAAGTTTTTGTAGCAGAATATGATGTAATACACAATCAAAAGCTTTACTAAGATCTAATAATATGGCAACACCTGTGTTCTTATTATTAATTGCTTCATATGACTCTTTGAGCATTTTAAATACAGCTAAAGTGGTATTTTTTTGTTTTTGGAAACCATATTGGTTGTTGCTTATTATTTTATTGAAATCAAAAAAGGAAATTAATCTATTGTATATAACTCGTTCAAATATCTTAGAAAAACAAGGAAGTAACGCTATGGGCCTATAGTTGTTGATGTCATTTTTATGTCCTTTTTTGAATAATGGTTTAAGCAATGATTTTTTAAGGTAGTCTGGAAATATACCGGATTCTAAACTTAAATTTATTATGTGAACTAGTGGACCAATAATTGAATTTAAACTTGCTTTAATCAATGGGATAGGAATATAATCAAAACCTGTGCTTTTTTGTTTTTTAGACTATGAATAATATTTATTACTTCATTAGTGCTAACAGGTGTTAAAAAAATACTTTTGTGGTATGGTTCAGTAATTTGTTTATATGTAGTATTTTTATGAGAGTTACTATTGTTTAAGTTAATGAAATGATTATTTATTTTTTCTGTTAAGATGGAAGGGTCAGTTATTTTTTTATTGTCTATAAGTAGCGTATCTAACGTTGATTGAATGTAGTTAGCTGGTGAAGTGTTTTGTTTTATAACAGTCCAAGTTGCTTTACTTTTGTTTGAATTTTTATTTATGTATTTAATATTTGAGAGTTTTTTGGAACATCGGATTACTTTTTTCATGACTTTACAATATCTCTTATACGTTTCTAAATTATCACTGTTGAACTTGTGTTTTATGTGCAATTTTCTTTTATTTTTACTGGCTATGATAATACCTTTGGTTTTCCAGTTTTGCTTTCTACGATATGTAATCCTAACTCTTTCAGTAGGAATGCATAAGTTAAATAATAATGTGAAAAGTTCTATAAATTCCATAAAAGCAATGTTTGGATCATTATAATTGTAAATGTGAGCAAAATTTATCTGACTTAAGTAGTGAAGAAAAATTTCTAAATGTTTATCAATATTTCTTCTTTCTACATACCAGTATTTTTCATTAAAACTATAATTAGTAGGAACTTTCAACAATTGAGCTGAATGATCTGAAAGTCCTACATCTATTACATCAGATACTAGCTTTTTATCATTGGTAAAAATATTATCGATACAAGTACTAGTTTTTTTAGTTGTTCGAGTAGGTTTCAAAGTACTAGGTTGCATATTGAATGTCTTGACAGTATTGAGAAGAGTTTCTTTTCTCTTATTATCATTCAGTAAATTCGTATTAAAATCTCCTAGTAAAAATATTTTCTTCCTAATATTTCTAGCTCTAGGAACTGCTTTAAACATTATGCCTTCAATAGTATGAATAAATAACTTAAAGTTACCACTAGGTGGTCTATACGAGCATAATACAATCATATCAAGGTCCGACAGTAGTATACCACAGCATTCGCAGTGACGTTCAATTGACATATCAGAAACCCAGTCAAGCTTATTAAATTTTAAATAATTTTTAACAAAAATACTAACTCCGCCATGAGAACTTTTTTTCCTCGAAAAATGTGCTGCTTTTGTAAAACCATCAATTTGGATGATATCTACAGCCTCTTCCCTAAGAAGTGTTTCACTGAAACAAAATATATCTACTTTTTCTTCGCTTGCTAGGATTTCTAATTCTCCAATTTTTTTCCTAATACCTCGGATATTTAAGTGAACAATATTTAAACTCTTTTTATCCCTTGGTTGCTCAAAAAAATTGTGACTTATCTTCTATATTGTTAATGACAGAGGTATCCGTTGGAATTGATGATTTTTCTAGCTTACTAAAATAATATGGTATTGTACCTGGCTTATGAGTTACATTGTTTGACTTATATATAAATTTTTTTGTAAATATATACTTATAATATATGGAAACAACCAGAAAATTAAATGTCTAAGCATAAGACATAAACACTTGTCTGAGGCGGGAATTGAACCCGCAACCCTGTGTTTGGCAGTTCGCCATGGTTACCATTGATTGTGTCAACTGGGTCGTCAAAAAATAATATAATATTTATTTCAAAATCGTCTTGTACTATGATTTTTAAACTCAACAAGAATTTCGGTACAATAATATGTACTTATTCAATTTTTTGTAAGAAAAGTTTGCATACTTATTAAAATATTTATTTAAAAGTAAACCTAAACTTTGATGCAGTTTATGTATCCGTCAGTTTATAATAAAACAAAATGTAATCAAAGTGTAATACACGGGGACGGGTCCCTACTAACACGTCGAAAAGGCCATAGAGAGTTAAAAATCCTTCAACAAAAATATTAAATCATTTCCATGACCCAATATTATTTTTATAGAGTGGTCGTGGAGTTGTTTTAAACTGCTTTGAACATAAGTTTACAACTACAATAACATCGCTTTACGTCTTTATTCTACAAAAGATTTTATGGGACCATTTCGGTTGCATATATGCAAATCCGATGTTTTGATGTGCAATAAAATGTACGGTCAAAGGCAGAATTGCAGACCCAGAGAGATCTAAAATAACTATTATTAGAATGTTTTTATTCTAATAATATCCCTATATATTTAAAACTAGCTGCGCCCCGCGGTTTCACCCGCGTAAGTCCTGATCCCGTGGAAATGTCTAAATAAAAAGTAGCCTAGCCGTCCTCGATAAATGGACTATCCAACTCAAAAATATTTTTTCAATTCGAACCAGTAGTTCCTGAGATTAGCGCGTTCAAACAAACAAACGCTTCAGCTTTATAACATTAGTATAGGTCCTCGTGTCGCGTTGTTAGTTACCAATCTCCACCTAAACAGCTGAACAGATTTGTATGATTTTTTTGTGAAGGTAAATATATTCTTTAGGTCAGAGAATCGAACAATATCTTCTTTTCGTTTTTTTTCAATGGCAAAACAATATTTGCCGGGATAGTTAGTTTGCCTAATAAATTTATGAGTTGAAATACTTCAAACTTGAACTCGAGCAAGACCTCGCTTGAGTTGAAAACAATAATAGCAAATTTGGAGTTCTACGGTGGGTCTGCAATTCTGATTCCCACCGTACATATTTATTGCGAATCGGTTGGAGCTTTAAGGTGGATGCAGATTGATTGAACGCATCGAATTTTTGCCGTCCACGGAAAAAAGTACCTTATAATAATAGAGTTAAGGTATCTACAGTTATATTTCCGATGACGTCATCAGAGGCGGCTGACTCTGAAATAAATAAATGAATAAATGTACCTTATCGCTATTATTAATAGGTACATTTTTCCGTGGACGGCAAAAATTCGATTCGTTCGGCGCGTATCAATGTGCGACCACCATTAGAATGTGCTTTAGGTCCCGAATTTACCTACTACCACCGAGTTCATACCCAGTTGGAGAGAAAATGTATTTTGTTTTATTTGGGCGACGATCGCTACGTTCCCAAAAAATATCCAAAGTTTTTTTTACATTTAACATAATATGTATTATGGATACCGAATAAAATATGGATTTAATATTAAAGTATTTATTTCAAATTGCAACCACATTAAAGTTTATTTTTCGAGTGCAAATGCAACTAGGGAATAATGCAACTAACCCGATTGATCGATCTCTTCCGGCTACATTGGCAACCGAGATTCAGAACCAGTTGCTAAAGAAGAACTAACATTTTAGTACTGAACCAGTTTCCAACAACAATTCCGATTGTCAACGTGGCATTAATCAAATAAAAAAAATGGTTGTCTGTAAAGTCTGTTTCCGGACGATAATTTTACGTGATAACGTCATAAGAAAACATTGATGGTAACCATAGCAACGATAAAACGTTGCTATAGTTACCTTGTCAATAACATGAGGCGTTCCAGTAACGACCCGTGACGTCACACTTTTTTGAGATTGCAGATTTTATCGTTATCACGTCAAAATGTAGGCCTTGATATAATAAAATAGATCAGCGTTTAACCACTACCTCATAAAACGGTAAGTGACGATGCAGCGTAAAAGATGCAGCACGCTTTCCTACTCGTAGAAGTCACCTATACGCTCGTGACTCAAAAAAAGATCCCTAAATAAACAGGGGTTTTCAAAGACCTATGACATTTTTTTGTAAATTAAATCAAGTAAATAATAAATAGTATAAACAGGTGACAAAAACAATCTAAAAATTAAACATTGCCGCAAATAACTACATGTAAGTGATTGGCACTTCTTTGTTAATTTGCTGAAATCCTCGTGGACACAATAAAAGAGTAATTACTCTATTATAGTATCTACTTACTTTCCTACATTTAGTGTTACGATGGTTTTTACTACAGAGACACTAATGTTAAACTACATTGATTATGTAATGATTAGATTCGCACAAATTAGCACGTGTATACATACAAATATGACAAAAATAGTAATTTTAGAATATTCTAATAGTGCAAACTGCGCACCCAGGTTGTGTTGCGTGTTGCGATGGTTTTAACTACAGAGACACTAATTGTAAAACTACATTGATCTATGTAATGATTAGATTCGCACAAATTACCACGTGTATACAAAAATATAACAAAAATAGTAATTTTAGAATATTCTAATAGTGCAAACTGCTCACCCCGGTTGTATTCCATCTCATGTGCCCATACTCTTTAAAAATGACAGTGATGACAGTGATTTCATACAATGCAAAGATAGAATTTATAAGGGCGTGTTCAGATGACACGCGTCGACCACGCGCCCACCACGCGCATCACACGCGTTGAAATGTGTTCTATATATAATTTGAGTCTTATGACATACTAGCGACCCACTCCGGCTTCGCACGGCTGTATTATGCATGTATTATATCTAAAAACCTTCCTCTTGAATCACTCTATCTATTTAAAAAAACCGCATCAAAATCCGTTTGCGTAGTTTTAAAGATCTAAGCATACATAGAGACATAGGGACGGCGAAAAGCGACTTTATTTTATGCTATGTAGTGATCAATAGATCTCTAATTGCATTGCGGCAAGCGGGCGCGGGGCGTGCGCTGGGCGGGCGCGTGGCGTGAGCGGGTGCACTTGTACAAATGCAATTTGAGATCTATTGATGTGTCATAAGACTCAAATTATATATAGAACAAATGTCAAAGCTTGTTCAACGCATGTTTAACGCGTGTGATGCGCGTGGTGGGAGCGTAGTCGACGCGTGTCTTCTGAACACGCCCTAATAGTTACAACGATTAGGTACATTTAAAAAAATCCGTCCTAAAAGAAACCTCCATGGGAAGTTTTAGACTACTCTTTGAGTTTGAGAGATTTGTTGATGAGTATTTTTGTCTTTTATAGATTCTTTTTATTTTTATTACATAAGAGGAAAGGGTACCGGGCGCTCTCTCCATACAAACGTAGTCGACTGTTTCCTCCCTGGATAATGACACTAGAGCAAATATTTTTTTTAACACAAAACTTATAACTGCCATGACCATGCCCCTATGTTTTGTTTTTTGTTTTTTAATTCTTAATTTCTATGATAATTAGAAAATGAAAAAAAAAACCAAGACATAGGGGCATACCTAGTCATGGCAGTTATAGGTTTTATGCAACAAAAATATTTAAGCTAGTGTCATTATCTAGGGAGGAAACAGACGACTATGTTTGTATGGAGAGAGCGCCCGCGCCGGTACCCTTTCAGCTTAAGTTTTTTTTTTCTATTTCCAACTTTAATACTAATATTATATTTTACTAACTGGGTCGTTATTACGAAAATTTAATTTTAGCAGGCAAGTAGGTAATTTACCACGTATTTTCATACCATTTTCCGTATTAAACTTTAATTTTCTAAAAGATACTTTACTTAAGTACAACGATGATGAATTGAAAACAAAGATACATATGTGTGGGTAAGTATAACGTGCTAGTGTGTGTAATAGCTACGTAAAACACTTGCAAATATTTACATTTGTTCCCTACCTTGAAACGTAAACGATATTAACTTTTAAACTCTATCAAAATGAATGATAAAATATGCAGAGCTATAGTTAACGTTGGAGGTAACTATAGCTGCCTCCAATATTATTGATGTTGGTGGTGGTTGGATATACATCATTACCTATACAGGTAATGGTCGAAATTAAGCTATTTTTCGGCCTACCGGGGGGTTAAAATTACATTTTTCTTAGTACATCTTTTTCAGAAAAATACTTTCAAATAGTTTTAGTTTTTATTCTTGGTTACTGTTAGTAGTAACTTCTGTTCCGCTGATTAAAGCTAAACTCTTTTCTTCTCGTAGTAATTTGACGCGAATTAACACTACTTTAGCGAAATTGCATTAGTTTTGGAAATATAACTACCAACAATAGATCAATTTCACTTATTTTTATTCAACTTGAGGTAAACGTCTTCTACGGGAAGAAAAAAAGTTCAAAAATGGCATTCAAATTGAAAACACAAAAAAATATTTACTTAGTTACAAAAAAAAATGTAATTCCAAAATAACCAAATTTTGCAAAAGCAGTGCAATAAAAACTTAGGTACCACTAATTATTTCATATCCACGTTCCAGTTAGGTACATATCCAAAATGTCTTACTTCTTACACATATAAAAAACCGGGTGGCGGGTATGTGTATGAGAAACTGTGGATGTATGCCAAAAAATGCAATTCATTGCAAAAATTAGCAAAAAAAATGCAATAAAAGCACTACCATTAATTATTTCATATCCACGTTCCAGGCACATATCGAAAAAAATCTTAAAATATAGATAGTGCCAAAAAATGCAATTAATAACAAAAATTAGCAAAATAAATGCAATAAAAGCACTTACCATTAATTATTTCATATCCAAGTTCCATATAACAGACGTTGTGAAGTATGGTGTGCTGTTTGGTCTGTCCTACGGGACACTACGGTACACCACGTTAATCGAATTTTCAAACAGGGCTCGCTCGAGGCCGGGGTTAATTTTTATCGACATTTACTTATTAAGTTATTACCTTATCTATGGGTATCGATATCGATATTTTGATCGTAAATAATGTGTGTATCGGTAATTAAAAAGCAATTATTACCTGTGTGATAATTTTATGTTTTGTGTAGCTGTTGATATGATGCGTTAATTAATTACCAACTAGTGATGATGGAAAGTAATTGATAAGTTGTAGCGTGGAATTGAAAAAGGTTAGATAGATATTTACACTTACAACACAAAACAATATTATAAGAAAGAAACGTAAAAAACGAAATCTTTATGGTTCTAAAGGTAGTTAAAGCATAACCATATATTTAGTTAAAGAAACCTTTCTAGATTATTCGATAAGTACTATTTAAAAAAAAGTAAAAATATTTAAATAAATATAGATACAACTTAATTAATTTGTTCTTGTAAAGTTTATTCAACTATTAATCGACATCTCGACACTCGAAGGCGATCATCTTGTTCGTCAAAATCGGTTCAGTAGTATTAAATACTGAACTGTTGGACTTTTGTACCTTCCTGTGTTGTACAAATAAACTCTCTATCTATCAATGTCATGTCACTTTTGCTCTTTCATTAATTTCAAAATTGTGTTAACTTGAACGAAAAAAGGTACAGTATATAAAATACTAAAACACGGAATTAAATATAGAAACCGATCCTAGAGTAGCCTAAAATGCACCCTTATCGCCTAAGGGCGATCTCTTCCAGGCATTTATGAACGCACTACGCACTAGTGCCTATGACACACTTGCTAGCACGCACAAGCCGTCTCTACACGTATTCCACTCTGCGGCCGCGATACGCGAGTTTATCGATAGTTAAGTTTTATCGACACATCCCATCCCTAGTAAGTTAATGTCATTAATGTAAGTCCATCGTCCGTCGATACGTCGATATGTTTAAGTTATACGAATCACTATTATCGTGGATAAATATTGTATTAAATTGTGCGACCTTCTGTATATTTTCATACACGACATACGCAACCTCTACTTAAAGATATTGCTTTTATTTTTAAAGATATTGTCGTTTTATTTATGTACAGAAATAAAAAATGTGTTTAGTATTTATTAAAGTACTGACTTGGAAGTGGGAACTCGTTTCTAAGATCCGACAATGGGTAGTTATAGACGAAAAATGTTTGCTCTACGACTTTTGGAATACATTTTCGAAAATTTTGTGGTTATTTTCACTCAAAAATCATCTGTTTTTTTAAAGTTGTGTCTGCATTTTATTTTTTGATTGAGTTTCGACTACTGAGTATTTTAAACGTGAATGGTTTTTTATTGTCCAAAACAGATGATTTTTCAGATACAAAACACGGAATTGGGCTTACATACATTGAGTTAATATGTATTAGCGTAGTACATATTATAACTCTTACCTACATATACTTAACAAGCATATTGCGAGTAGCATGCTTAGGTATAACAAAAATGTAATTAAAATTTTAACATTAAATAAAGCATGCTCCAGAGTGGACGAAGACGTTAAGTCATATCATAAATGTATTTCTCAAAATGCCTAATTAGCAATGAAAACATCATAAACTGGTTATTAACATTGTGTGGTAAGCCAGTTTCCTTCCGGTGCAATGAGAGACGATGCCAAATTAATTTTCATTAACAACCAAAACAGTGTTATTAGAAATCAATATTCTTGAACTATTTCAAATTTTATTGAATGGAATTAACCTCCAAAGAATATTGGCAAATCATCGAATAAAAATTACTTGTTTGCAAGGAGACTAAGTACTTGAAGTTCATGTGTAATTGCGTTAGAGATGAAGAAAATGAAAAAAAAAAAATTACTTTAAATGCTCTTTGTCCCACATCTAGTTTACGAAATACTATCCATTTCGTTCCATTCGTCAAAAAAAATAGAAAACAAAAAAAGGTTAAAAAATTAAAACAAGTTCTTTGTGTTGTTGTTTGTTTATGTGTGTGTATGTATGACATTTTTATTCAGTATTTAGATTTTAGTTTTAGCATTTTGGATTCATGTATAATAAAGTTATAAGGTTATTTTATAGTAGGCTTAAGCGCTACATCAGCGACAGTAGCAGTAATTTTAATTTACTTAATTAATTTACTTAATATATAAAAAAAAAAACCATTTCGTTGTAATTAATCTAAAAAACGGACAATTTCATCATATTTTTTCTATTTGTGTATGCTCAAGAATTGCATTGCCATTTTTTTTTAAACCAGCTAAGACACTACCTGTTTCCACTGTTCCACGAGTCCAATTGGTCTTGCCATTTTGCCCACAAATTAAGACATGCGGCTACGGGTTAGGGTACATCTCGCCCATAGAAAAACTGGTCTGCGGACCAAACGTCCACTTTTAAATCAGTTCAGAGTAGCGGGCCAGATGTCTCCTATTAAAAACTCAGAGGGATATTTCGGCACAATTATTTATTTTTAATGCTACGAGTCTCACCTCCGAAAAATGAAAGGCTACTTAATCTTAAGCGGCGTTTAAATTGAAATTTAATTGTAGGCTTCAATAGAAAGCATACACTTAACGTAGCTTTTCAGTATTCGGGGGTCCGCTGTAAAACAAACAAAGTTTTGCCATTATAATTTAGGCTTTTTTTTTTTTTTTTTTTTTTTTTTTTTATGTAAGTAACCTAAAATTACCGCTACTGTCGCTGATGTAGCGCTTAAGCCTACTATAAAATAACATTATAACTAAACTAACTAACTAAAATCTAAATACAGAAAAAAAATGGTTGTCTGTAAAGTCGGTTTACGGACGATAATTTTACGTGATAACGTCATAAGAAAACATTGATGGTAACCATGGCAACGATAAAACGTTGCTATAGTTACCTTGTCAATAACATGAGGCGTTCCAGTAACGACGCATGACGTCACACTTTTTTGAGATTGCAGGTGTTCACCAATTTATAAAACGTTATCACGTCAAAAAATGTCATACATACACACACACACATAAACAAACAACAACACAAAGAACTTGTTTTAATTTTTAACCTTTTTTTTTGTATTCTATTTTTTAACCTTATTTTTTTTTCCAGTCTCTTATTATTATACTACCTAATGCAAAAAATTTAAATAATTATTTTTGTGTTGTTGTCTCAAAAAAGTCTCAAAACCTACGTACGTATGGTTCCTACTTCTATGTGTCCTCTATTAATTTCCATAGGGTATAAAACATGGCCGTTCAAAAATGATTTGATTTGAAAAATGATTAGGCAACTACTGTGTCAGTCTTTATATTCATACTCCTTACATACCTACTCGTATTTAATTATTACAAATACAATATTTATTAAAACTCATTTTACATAATTATTATGCTATAATAACTTCGCTGTTATCGCTATTTTACTGACCCCCCTCGATGTCGCGGGGTTTCCCACGGGATGGCCCAAACAGAGCCCGGTAAATTGCACAGGACACAGGAGGGGTTATTTGAAAACAAATTGCAATTTTAAACTCTATTGTGAAATGTGTTTTTATGGTTCACAATTGACTGTCCCCCTAACGGTCCCCCCTGCAGAAACGGTCCCCCTATCAAGATTTATTTTACGATTGACGGTCCCCCTATGCTAACACAGGGGGACCATCAATCGTTGCACAGTGTTAGATTTTTTCAAGCTTATTCGTCCCCCCTAATCCAAGCTGTGGTCCAAGTAAAAAACGATCTATAGATCTCATCAAGATCTTCATTTCAGGTGACAGCTGTCAAACTTAAAACGGCTATATCTCAGAAACTATTGATTCTAGACTACACACTAGAGTAGCTATAGTTTGTATGCTTTGGACCAAAACAAACCAGTATAACTAGCGCTAGATGGCGCTGTATACAATGTCTAGAACAAGTTCAAGTTATACTGGTGGTCGATGTTTTGTTCCCACGGTGCGATGTTAATGTGACGTCATAATATACAGTGTATGTTCTCGATCAGTCAAACTTTGACAGCTGTTTGACAGCTCTCTGACATTGACAGCTGTTTGACACTGACAGCTCTCTGACATTGACAGCTGTCTTTTTTTTTTTTTTTTTTTTTGGCATAGGTCGTAGTTACGCGTAGGCGTCACCGGAAGGTGCGATGTTAATGTGACGTCATAATATACAGTGTATGTTCTCGACCAGTCAAACTTTGACAGCTGTTTGACAGCTCTCTGACATTGACAGCTGTTTGACACTGACAGCTCTCTAACATTGATAAGTAATTTTTTTTTTGGCATAGGTCGTAGTTACGCGTAGGCGTCACCGGAAGTGGTGTAGGGACCTCGCAGAATAGCGCGGGAGCGCTATGAATGTATCTACCTATTTATATTATAGCGTTAGCTTATTCAGGGTTTACTTAACTCTTGGAATAAAACACCTTAATTCAATTAAACATTTTATTTGTATTTATATAAACTACCTACCTAGATACCTACCTACCTACCTATATAGCTTTTTTTAGCTTGTTCAGGGTTTTTTACTTAACTCTTGGAATAAAACACCTCAATTCAATAAAACATCAATTTAATCACATTTTACATACATTAATGTTTATTTCTAAACTTTCGCCAGAGTACCAAAAGCCTCAAAACCCAAGGTAACTCATTCATATACGTCACACAATCACAATGACAGAAACTGAAAGCGCCACAAATACGGCAAGCTCTACCGTCGACAACATCATTTCCAGTCTGGTCAATACACTTCTTTGGACAGCAAAACACTCCACCTCCCACCTCCATTTTATTTTATAATCGTGGTTTTTCTGTTGACTAACCAGCACAAAATTCAATATAATACTAGCACTTATCACTATGGTAGATAAAAATGAAATCAACACCAACCCACGCCCGAGGTGACGACACAGGTCACGACATGAGGAGTGATAGATAAGCGATTTGTGAGCAAAATTAGTTCTATAAATAATGAAATAAAACATAATTAAATTTTATAATGTCCCCAAGCCAATGTGTTTATTCCGTTCTCAGCAATACATCTCTTATCATCATTACCACAGAGTACTTTTTTTCTTTTAACCTGCGTGTAAACACTATGCTTATCACTAGTGAATGTATACATGTTATCATATTTTACATAGTTACAATCAAGCGTTTTTCTATAATTTTCAAAAGTTAACTTTCTTACAATAGCAGCAGAGGTGCCTTTATTTTTCTTTATAGTCAAATCACTTTGTAAAACATAACTATACATTTTGGAACGTAAACCTACAAACTCTTTGATAATACAACCATTGCTTTCGTCTTTCATGAGACCGATTACCTTTTTGTTGACTAAAGGGAGATTATAAACGTTGTTCTCGGGAAAATCAGAGGTGTCAAATCTAGCCGCTAAATCACATCTAATATCTTCATAAAAATTTTCCGTTTCGATTTGATAAATGAATGAATCGGTATCTGTGTAGAGTAATTGCATGTTATCTTTATATTTGGGTAGCATATATGAATAGTGAAAATCGTACATAACCTGTTTGGAAAGTTCGAGAACGGTGAAACCAACATAAATTGGTTTATTGTACAATATTTTCGTTTTATTCATTTGTACAGCTACAAAGTCTTCAGCAAAAATCTTACAACTATGAAAATTAGGGCGAGCTATGTATCTTTCAGCACCGTATTTACACTTTGTTTTTGTTTTCTCATCGTTCCACATGTTACACAATTTCACATCTACCCGTTTACCTACATTCTCTATGGTTTTTCCGAAAATTGAGTTGTTCATGAGTTTGTAAAAATCTTTTTCAAACGAGGTTTCTGCTAATGTCCTTTTCTCAGTGTTGAAATCTATATATGGTTTTAACCATGGAGATTGATTGAAAGATAAGATTCTATGAATTTTTTTACAAATTAATCCATGTTCCACACATTGTTTCAAGTTTATATAGTGAATGACATAATTTTGTTTGTTATCTAGAGTGAGTAAAAGCTTTTTAGTTTTACCACCAGGTGGTTTTTTTGTTTCAGCATATGTAGTGATAGTGACTAGCGACCCGCCCCGGCTTCGCACGGCTATATTATGCATGTAATATACATATATAAACCCTTCCTTTTGAATTACTCTATCTATTTAAAAAAATCCGCATCAAAATCCGTTGCGTAGTTTTTAAGATCTAAGCATACATATTAGAAAAAATAATTGTAGATTTAAATTTAGTCAATGTTTTTGAAAACTGTGAGCGACACACAGCGTTTAACCCCTTTAACCGAAAATTTCGTCACGCGTCCTGCTGTCATTGTAGTGGGGTGGAAGTCCAAATATTTGCAATATGGTTAAAAAATTATATAAATAATAATGATGTACCTACTCGTAATAATTATTCTCCTAATGATTATCCTTCTCGACCAGTAGCCGAAGACGGTGAGAATTGGGATGATGATGATGATATACCTACTCATAATTATTCTCCTAATGATTATCCTTCTCGACCAGTAGTCGAAGACGATGAGAATTGGGATGATTAATCTATTGCACCTTACTTAAAAAAATAAAAATAAAAAACATTATTTTAATCCATTGTTTATTACCTATTAAGTACTTATTTAAAAACATAACATTAATTAACTTAAGTCTTATTGCACCTAATATTCTAGCTGAATAAAGCATTTATTTAATCAATTTTGTTTTCTTTATTTATCCAACTTGTTGAATCCATACCAAACCATTTTACTAGAACTTTATCACCTTTTCTTTTTAACACTTTTTCCACTAGGTAGACATCGGGATATTTAACTTTTTGCAGTTCTTGTTCATAAAAAGCACCTAAGATTGGCTGTTTCCTTTCATCTTGCAACTGATAGGTCACTGGATTAGTATTATTAACTTTTACCACTTGAAATATTTCCGCACTCCAGTTTCCGGTGTAGCCCTTGGAAAAAGTAGATTTATATTTGCTTATTCTGACGTAATCACCAAACATAAGTTTATTTTTAGCTCGAACCTTGATATGGTTGTAAACAGTAGATAAGAGTTCATTAGCGTTATTACGATTCACAGTCACTGGGGCAACCCTGATAGTGCGATGTACTTTATTATTATATTTATGTATTACGTCAGAGAGTTCTTTTCCAATCCATTTATATGATCCGTTGTAAGCAAATCGTTGCCAAAGCCAATTTTTGATGGTTCTAATAAATCTCTCTACAATGGAAGCCTTCATTATACTGTAGGTTGAGTAATGGTTTATATTAAACTTTTGCATGAGAGCTTTGAACTTTTCATTGAAAAACTCTCGTCCATCGTCTGATTGTATGTTTTTCGGTCTACGATCCAGGTTGTTTTTGTTGTTTAACAGTTTGAGCATTCCTTGTGTTACATTATCGGCTGATTTACTCTTTATTGGTTGAAGCCATGCATACTTTGAAAAAGTATCGATACATGCTAAAATATACTTAAATCCACTATTATATTTGGAATATTTTTGCATATCGATTAAATCTATCTGCCAGGTGTCATCAAATCCTTTTTGAATGAAACGTCTTCGAGGAAAGTTTTTACGTACATTCTTATGAATTTCCTGAACTACTGTCCATTTACTCATTTTTTTTAATTTTATTTAATAAACTAGCTTTCTTTTTTTCTATGGGTTTTTTTCTTTTATTTGACACTACCGCTGACAAAGATGCTTGTGGTACAGCAGTACTGGTGGTAATGGGAGGTGGAGGTGGAGGTATTTCTTCTTTTTTTCCTGAAATTTTTTCTATACTTTGAGGTAGTTTTTTGGTGGTAATGGGAGGTGGAGGTGGAGGTATTTCTTCTTTTTTTCCTGAAATCTTTTCTATACTTTGAGGTAGTTTTTTGGTGGTAATGGGAGGTGGAGGTATTTCTTCTTTTTTTCCTGAAATCTTTTCTATACTTTGAGGTAGTTTTTTGGTGGTAATGGGAAGTGGAGGTATTTCTTTTCCCGAAATCTTTTCTTGAGATAGTTTTTTAATTTTCTGCAAACATTGAATAAGAACCTCATCAAGCTGTTCTTTTATAACCACATCTTTTTTTAGAATACCTCTATTAACATTTCTTAATAAACGATTTCCACAATCCACCTGATTTTTCATTATTTTGAGCGATTGCAATGTGTGTTGTTGCCGTCGTTGCTGCTGATGATTGTGGTGTAGGTAACGTCCAAACTTATCAACAGTCATAATTACAATGCAAGTTTTTTTTTTACTTGAGTCTAATATGTTTCAGTTTTTTTACTTAAGTATATGTTTCAGTATGTCTGAAAGTCGATATGGGGATTCGATTATATTAGCTTCTATCAATTCTTCTAATATTGCAATAATTTCATTATCGTTTCCATTATTACCAGCATTTCGCGAAGCGATAAGCAATCGTAATCGGTCTATTAGTTCATTAGGGTTGTCCCAATATATATAATCTGTATTTGGATAGTATTTTTTCATTATTAGAGATGAATCAGTGTTTGAACGGGAGGCGGTTGTCAACCCTCTTCCAGTTACTAACAGACCTGATGATCCATCAGCTGATTGTTTATCTGATCTGTTATCAGCTGTTGTTTCAACTGAACTGGTAATACATCCACCAGTTTTTTTGATTGGTGTAGAATGTGAACGACTTGATGATTGCTTTATATATTGAGTATACTTGAGACTCTTATCACCCTGTATCTGACCTTCTGGCGTATAATTACGTCTATGTGCATTAGTCATTGTTATTATTTTATAGTAGATATCACCATCTAGCGAAGTAATTAAAGAATTGTTAGGTTCTCGTTTGAACAGTAGTTCCATTAGACCTGGTGTATTTTTAAACTTTTGTTTTTTTATTATTATATTGTTTTTATCAAATTGAATAACGCTATCACCTATGTAATACTCCCCCTCTGGAGTTGTGTAAACACCATAAGGTACTTTATTTATTTGATTTACGATAAGCATATCCGTGTATGCACGTACTAATGAAGGTAAATTTTCTTCCACCGCTTCATCAGATTGAGTTGTTGTATTTAGAGTGCTGTTATTCTCATCATATGAATCATCAGCATCTTCAAACTCTTCTTCTTCCTCTTCTCCCTCTTCAAGGTCTTTATTTTTTTGTAGTAGTTCATTAGCAACATTTTTAATTTCTTGTTTGATATTTTTTAACTTTCTCTTTTTCTTTTTTTTCTGGAATGGTTTCTTATCGATTTCATGTTTTATAACCTCATTGTTATTATTTAAACTGATCTGATTTAATAAATTGTTTAAGGGTTGTGTGATTGGTTGAAATGTTTCTTGTAAAGTTGATGTCAATTCAGCTTTACCCTCATTTAAAGCTTTGATTTTCTTTTTTACCGAACTCACAGACTGAACGAGTTTACGTTTAAGCTCCTTATCTCCAAAGATCTGTGTTGTAGAAGAATCCATGATGAAATGAAAACAGTTTAATTACAACATATATTCTTATACCTACTCTATAATATGATAAAGTCATCGAAGCCTCTCCGATATCGACCCTTATTCATTTCAACATCTTTATTAATCACTAAAAATCCATATTTATTCTTATTCCAACAAGCTTTACAAATTTCCAGGAAAGTATCCCATGTTATGTCTGTATTTACATGATCATCATACGCATGTTTCAGATTCATTTCATCCTGTTTAAAGAGTATAATAAAGTTTGCATTATCCCGAACCAGCTGTTTAGGTATTTTGCTGTATGTTTGACATAGATAAAAACAATCTAACCCCTTGTGTCTGCCCATTGAGAAATGTAAACGGATAGGTTCTTGATCTTCCATCGATACATCATCGAAAATTATAATGCTATTGCTCTGAGCCTCTTCCGGTGATACCACCTCACTTTTATCTGAAAAAGTATAAAAATTCACTTCTGGCACTTGACTGAATACTTTATCCAAAAACACATACTTTGGTTGATTTAACGATTTGGAGTACAAATAGATATTTTCAAATATTAAACCTTTAGGCTCGAGTAGTAAGGTGAGTAATAGGTTAGTTTTACCACAACCAGATGGACCACATATTAGACATCTAATATTGTTAGGTAGAAGTATACCATGTCTGTACTGTGTATTATTATCACCATTATTATATTTAATATCCCAACCTTTAACCGATAAACACGTGGGTTGTTTCTGGAACTTCATTTCTATTTCAATAAGTTATTTAATCATCTGCTCATGTTTTATATACCTTATTAATACGTCATCAACATAAGCAGCAGCAGCAGCAGCAGCAGCAGCAGTAGCAGCAACAACTATTCAAGAATTGGGTAAAAATGATTATGCATCAGAAAAAAACGGTTAGTCTTCGTAAAGCTTCTAATGCGAAAGGTGGTGACGGTTTAGTCAATACACTCATTAATAACTTACCTTTCGAGTTACACGTACCCGGATACAATTACTGTGGACCCGGAACAAAATTGGAAAAACGTTTAAAGAGAGGTGATATTGGTGTTAATCCTTTAGATGAGGCTTGTAAATTACATGATATTGCATACGCTCAAAATTCATCCTTAGATCATCGACATAGAGCTGATTTGGAATTAGCATCAACAGCGAAGAAACGTTGGCTAGAATCCAAAAGTTTATCTGAACGATTGGTGGCGCTCGGTGTGAATAAAATAATGAAACAAAAAGTGAAAAGAGGTTTAGGTATAATGCCCCTCGCAAAGGTTATAACTGCCGCGCGTAAAGCTGTAAACCATGAGAATCGTATACGTGGAAAAGGGATAAAAAAACATAAATCCACCAGAAAATTGATAAGCACAGCTATAAAAGCTGCTAGAAAAATCATCAAAGATAACAAAAAGGAGAAGAATGTAAAAAAGCCAAGGGTTATTCCACTACCGAAAAGTGGTGGTTTCCTACCGTTAATACCGATACTGGGGGCATTAGCAGCTGCCGGATCTTTAGCTGGCGGTGTCACAACGGCTGCTAAGAACATTTATGAAATGGTTAAAAATAAAGATTCAAACAAAAAAAGTGCGGTAGTACCAGTAGCCGTGGGAAAGGGCATGTATATGGCACCTTACAAAACAGGCATGGGTCTCTATCTTACACCATATCAAAAAAACTAAACATGGCCCTACCGAATCGTGCCCTCTTTGATTATGAGCTTGTGCGCTATGTTAAGCAGCTAGAAATCCCACATTTCCGAGGTGTTGTCATGCGAGATGCACTACAAAAACGAAAATCGGGACCATGGAGGTTCGAAACGGGGGTAATTAATTTAGACGATTCAAATGGGCCAGGAACACACTGGGTGGCTTACGTGAAGAAAAACCAACACTGCGAGTACTTTGACAGTTATGGAAATTTGAAACCACCACAAGAATTTCTAAAATACATGTCAAATGACGTCATCAACATTAACTATAATTATAATTATATACAGAAAGATAAGACATATAATTGTGGTCATTTATGTTTACGTTTTCTGTTAAATGCTTGTAATGATTTGTTTAAAAAAATATAATATATGCTATATCATACAACTAGTTGTTTCATTCCTCATTCTTCGGTTATATTGTAACAATGTCTCTTACATTATCAGTAAGCGGTACCGATTCTATATTAAACGTGGATTTTTTACCATCTATAGAACTGGGCGAAGGCGATTACGAGTGTGCTTTGATTTATTTTAAATCATTTAATTCTATACCTAATGTGGATAGCAGCAACAATCTTTTTCATTATGGAAACAAAATCATTACAATTCCCGAAGGCTCTTATGAGCTAGATAATATTATTCACTATTTGGAAGAAAAAATCCTTAGTATTGCAGGTGATGATCCCTTTAAATTGATTGATATAATAGCTAACACAAACACCATGAAGTGTTCCTTTTTTTCTCCATTTTACGATATACATTTTGAGAAGGCGAACAGTATCGGAAGTCTTTTTGGTTTCTCTCGAAAAATGCTTCCCAAAAATAAACCGCATGAATCTGATCAAGCGATAAATATTCTAATCACAAACACTATAAGAGTAGAATGCAATATTATTCAAGGTTCATTCATGAATAATAAATCATCCCATGTGCTACATGAATTTTCTCCATCCGTACCTCCAGGATATCAAATTATAGAGTGTCCTCCAAATCTCATCTATTTACCGTTGAAGACGAATACAATTCAAAATCTTCAAGTGCGTATAGTTAACGAGCAAGGGAATCTTGTGAACTTTAGAAACGAGAAAATTTCACTTCGTCTACATATAAAGAAAATATCATAATAATCATGATTATCTATAAAATGAATGGTGAGCCAATACAATACCACAGTCTTTCCAACTCTCGATTGGAGAGAGCACCTCTCTTATTAAATACTAATAAATATCTTCACCATTGTGAGTCGCAGCTACCGAAAAGAGAAGTAAGAACAACAAAGATAACAAAAAATAACGTGTTGTTTCTTCAATCACTCGGATTACAGTTAAAAACTTAATTATAATGATGTTATCATCATCATCGATTCTTAATATAGAAGATAGCGTCTTATTTGATGATAGTATAGAGGGAATTGAATATCACTCATATCTACCCTACAGTGAATCATATAAGAATAATGATGAGATCCGGATCCGTATCAACGATCAAGATGCAATAGTGCTACCTTGCGAAAGCCAATTGATAATTGAGTGTAGTGCTACAAAATCCTCTGCTTTTGTCAACAACGCACCTGCTCACCTGTTTCAAGACATCCGCTATGAGTTGAATGGTGTAGAGATTGATAGAACAAAAAACTGCGGTATCACTACCACAATGAAAGGAGTGATATCCTATGGAGAAGAACAAAGTAACAGTTTGGAAATTAGTGGTTGGAATATAAATGGTTTTAAAGAGGTTGAAAGTGACTTTTGTTTCACTATTCCACTTCGACACTTACTAGGCTTCGCTGAGGATTATAATAAAGTGATAGTTAATGCGAAACATGAACTGATATTAAACCGAAGCTCTTCTGATCTCAACTGTGCGGTTCTCAAAGATACAACGAAAGAAATGGATATTCAGATAACTCGTATTGTATGGCGTATGCCCATTATCAAGGTATCTGATAAAGAAAAACTACGTTTGTTGAATTATGTAGAAAACAACATACCCATTCCTATTGCATTTCGCTCATGGGATCTATACGAGTACCCAGTGTTACCGACTTCCCAGAAACATGTTTGGACTGTGAAAACAAGTACTCAGTTGGAGAAGCCTCGCTATGTTATTATCGGATTTCAACATTCACGTAATAATGAAGCTACCAAAGATAAGAGTTATTTCGATCACATTAACCTTTATAATGCACGTTTATATCTCAATTCTCAATACTATCCATATGACTCATTCTCTAATGACTTTGAAAAGGGAGTATATTCAGTTTTGTATAATGCATTCACTAACTTTAAAAGAACGTATTATGGGTCGAAAAGCTCCGATACACAAATAAATCCATCGCATTTCAAAACGAAATACCCTCTGATTGTTATCGATTGTTCCAGACAAACTGATACACTTCGTTCAAGCGTCGCCGGAAGTATAGATATCAAACTGGAGTTAGAGTTTAAAAAGTCTGTGCCGAATAATACTACGGCTTATTGTCTAATTATAAATGACTCTCTCTTTGAATACAGTATTCTCACCAAAAGTGTTCGAAAAATAACTTCTTAAGCTCTGTTACAATAGTTGACCAAGTTAGTTACTCATTAACGTTGAAAGCAACAACATGTATACGTTTACACGATCATCATATGCATCATCGATTCCACCCCTACATTTTGAACTCTGTAAAAATGTATTTAAAGTAGACAGTGCCACGATTCCATTTATAACAACATTTTTGAAACCGTCAAATCAAATGAATGGATTACTACTGGAAGTACATGTTGATATCGCTAATCGAATAGTGATGTCTAAAGAAGAATGGGAAATGGTTTTTATGGAAAACGCCTCTGATATATCAGAATTCTTCAAATGTGATGCAATTTTTTTACCGAAGCAACAACAAGTGATAACTTATCTAAACTCGTCTGAACATGAAAATATGGAAAAAAACAAGAAATTCATCATAATTAATTTGGGAATAAAATCAATGTGTATTTCTTATGAAGAGTGGCAGTACTTGAGTCATTTTTTGAATTGTATCAATTCCCGTTTAAATCAACTGCAAATGGTAAAGAGTTACTATGAGAACCGGATGAATTTCTTTAGAAGACGTTTCATGCTCTGTCAAATAAAAACCTTATTAGAAGCTTATACGATTGCTGATAATATTTATGATAAAATGTCAATTGTGGATAATGAAATCAAATGTTATGCAATAGAATATCTATTTTATTTATCCTTATTATAAAAATAAAATGTATTATTTAATAACAATGTGTGTTTTTTTTTTACCATCTTATTTTTAGTACATTTTTGACTGTGTCACACTACGGACCTATGAACAATAATAATAATAATAATTATGAATATGTTAAAAGAACTTAATAATTTGTTAAGAGCAAAAACAGTTTATTATATATCTATGTACGATTCAGATTACAATTTAGATCAAATGTTAGATGGTCTTTTACTATTAGACGATATTATCGATGACATGAAATTAAATGGATTTCATTGTTTGAAAGAACAAGTGTATAATGATAACATGCGGCTTTTTTTAAAAATCTGCATATTTATGGGCTACGATGAAGACGGGATTTTAGGTCAGTTCTTACAAGTTATGGTTTTTGAAAATAAATACAAAGATAATGTAGATGAAATGATAAAGGAAATTGAAACAAACGAAGAGGATGAAGAAGAAGAAGAAGAAGAAGAAGATATATTGGTGATGTTTAAACTTATCTAATGAACTTATCGAATATTATGTCTCAACATTATGTTTTTTGAATAAAAAAGTTTTAAGTAATTTTTTCTTTTATTATATGATTATTAGTAGGATCAATTTAGTTTTCAAGTGAAAAAAACAATGTAGGTATTAGCAGGAGACTATTAAAATATTAATAAAATAAAAAACAAGTTTTCTATCGATATATTTTGTTGGTTAATCGACAACTACTCGTCCCATCTCTACTTATGATTATTCTTATCAATTCCCCGTCCATAATTTTTTCATTTAAATAGATAATTCGAATATAGTTTGGTTCAGTTGCGGCATACCAGTAGTATCAACAACATATTATATTATAGTGTATAAAACAATGTATGAGTGTCCGTTTTGTAGTGTTAAAGTTCCTAACAATCAATTAATTAGTCATTCAAGGACAAAACGACATAAATTGCTGTGTAAACAAGATAATGGCGAAGACTATTTCACATATGTTGTACAGTCATCATTTAAATGTCGAATTGTAAGTTATAGAATTAATGGAGCATCAAATATAATAAATATAGAATTATATTTGAAAAATATTGAGAGCAGAGTGAAGGAGTTAATTAAAATAGAAATTGAATCGAATACACATATCAAGGTGAATTTGGAACTTTTTAGTACATTTGTCATAGCAAAAGGAGATGTTGAAGCAATTAAAGATTTGAAATCATTCAATACCATGAATGTACACTTGCAAGCTTCATCGGATTTATCGTCTTACTATGATGAAACCTCTGCTAAAATCATGAAGAAATGTGAAGAATTTCAAGAACGAGACAGCGGATGGGCGTTGGAAAAAATTGAATTTCTAGAGATTAACGTCAATAAATACGTACCTATAAAGGCTAATTCCTATATACCGCTTCCGGATTGGGTAAAACGTAAACATGCATGTGTGAATGTAAAGAACGAGGACAACGCATGCTTTTTTTGGGCGGTAGTAAGTGCTATTTATCCAGTCGATTCTCACTCAGACCGTTTAACATCTTACCCCCACTATGAGACAGTATTGAAAACGGAAGGAATTGATTTACCTGTATCTATTAAAGGTATTAAACGTTTCGAAGTATTGAACCATATCAATATTAACGTGTATGGTATTGAAGAAAAAAATACCATTGTACCCATGTACATATCAAAGATTGTGTCAACAGAAATCAACAACGACGATAGTCAACAACAGAAGCATATTAATCTATTATTTTTTGAAACTTTAAAACATAATGGTGGTGATCGTAAAACTCATTACTGTTGGATAAAAAATATGTCTCGTCTAATACGCTCTCAAATTACACGTCATACGAGTGCCATTATTTTCTGTTCTGGTTGCTTACAATATTTCACGAGTGAGAGAAAACTTGAACGTCATAGGATTTTAGGATGTCAAAAGGCTTTAATAGAAGTACCTTCTATCGATAATAAGTATTTAAGTTTTAAAAATTACAGTCATCAATTACCTGTACCATTTGTTATTTATGCTGATTTTGAATCAATTCTAACCCCTCTTAATATGAGTGAAAAGAAAAACACATATTATACCCATGAGCACACCCCTTGCGGTTTTGCTTATTATATACATTGTAATTACAATGACTCGTTATCAAAATTTGTTACATATCGCGGTGAAGATTGTGTTGAAAAGTTTGTTGATAATATTTATTCAGATGCCGGTCACATTGCTGATATTTATTCAAACAAAATAAAAAAGTTTTATTGTGATGATGAAAATGAAATTTTAAAAAACACGCACTGTCATATTTGTGAACAACCATTCTTATCAACCGATCTAAAGGTAATCGATCATTGTCATCTTACCGGAAAAATCAGAGGTGTTGCACATCAACAATGTAACTTACAATATTCTTTACCCAATTACATTCCTATATTCTTTCATAATTTAAGTGGATACGATGGCCACTTATTCATTAAAGAGTTGGCTAAAAGGGATGGATGTAAAATTGAATGCATACCTCAAAATAAAGAAAAGTATATTACATTCAGTCGAATGTTACAATTTGATGAAAAAAAGATTTTCATACGTTTTGTTGATTCGTTTAAATTTATGTCTACAAGTTTAGATAAACTAGTGAAAAATCTATCATCATCATCATCATCGTCAAATCAATTTCATATTTTATCCAAATACTATTCAGATCATGAGCAATTAAAACTTTTGACACGGAAGGGTATTTTCCCCTATGAATATGTGGATTGTGCGGAGAAACTCGAGGAAGTTTCATTACCAGACAAACAGTCATTTTACAGCGAATTAACACAATCAGGTATTTCTGAAAGTGACTACATACATGCACAAACAGTATGGAATAAATTTAATATAAAAACTTTGGGTGAATACTGTGATTTATATCTTAAAACCGATGTTTTATTGCTAGCTCAAGTTTTTGAAAACTTTCGTAGTGTTTGTTTGAATGGTTATAAACTTGATCCTTGTCGATATCTAACAGCGCCTTCTCTTTCATGGGACGCTATGTTGAGACAGACGCAGGTAAAACTCGAACTTCTCACCGACTACGAAATCATTCAATTTTTACAATCCGGTATTCGAGGTGGGATTAGTCAAGTTTCTAAAAGACATGCAAAAGCTAATAATAGCTTTATGGATCCGACCACATACAATCCCACACATGGCAACAACTTCCTTATCTATTTGGATGTTAATAATTTATACGGTCATGCTATGAGTCAATACCTACCGTGCGGCAACTTTTGTTGGTTAGATAACGATGAAATAAATTCATTTGATGTATTAGCTCAACACCCGGATTCGAATGTAGGTTATATTTTAGAAGTGGACTTGGAGTATCCACAGTCTCTGCACAATTTGCACAATGACTATCCATTTTGTGCTGAAACAAAAAAACCACCTGGTGGTAAAACTAAAAAGCTTTTACTCACTCTAGATAACAAACAAAATTATGTCATTCACTATATAAACTTGAAACAATGTGTGGAACATGGATTAATTTGTAAAAAAATTCATAGAATCTTATCTTTCAATCAATCTCCATGGTTAAAACCATATATAGATTTCAACACTGAGAAAAGGACATTAGCAGAAACCTCGTTTGAAAAAGATTTTTACAAACTCATGAACAACTCAATTTTCGGAAAAACCATAGAGAATGTAGGTAAACGGGTAGATGTGAAATTGTGTAACATGTGGAACGATGAGAAAACAAAAACAAAGTGTAAATACGGTGCTGAAAGATACATAGCTCGCCCTAATTTTCATAGTTGTAAGATTTTTGCTGAAGACTTTGTAGCTGTACAAATGAATAAAACGAAAATATTGTACAATAAACCAATTTATGTTGGTTTCACCGTTCTCGAACTTTCCAAACAGGTTATGTACGATTTTCACTATTCATATATGCTACCCAAATATAAAGATAACATGCAATTACTCTACACAGATACCGATTCATTCATTTATCAAATCGAAACGGAAAATTTTTATGAAGATATTAGATGTGATTTAGCGGCTAGATTTGACACCTCTGATTTTCCCGAGAACAACGTTTATAATCTCCCTTTAGTCAACAAAAAGGTAATCGGTCTCATGAAAGACGAAAGCAATGGTTGTATTATCAAAGAGTTTGTAGGTTTACGTTCCAAAATGTATAGTTATGTTTTACAAAGTGATTTGACTATAAAGAAAAATAAAGGCACCTCTGCTGCTATTGTAAGAAAGTTAACTTTTGAAAATTATAGAAAAACGCTTGATTGTAACTATGTAAAATATGATAACATGTATACATTCACTAGTGATAAGCATAGTGTTTACACGCAGGTTAAAAGAAAAAAAGTACTCTGTGGTAATGATGATAAGAGATGTATTGCTGAGAACGGAATAAACACATTGGCTTGGGGACATTATAAAATTTAATTATGTTTTATTTCATTATTTATAGAACTAATTTTGCTCACAAATCGCTTATCTATCACTCCTCATGTCGTGACCTGTGTCGTCACCTCGGGCGTGGGTTGGTGTTGATTTCATTTTTATCTACCATAGTGATAAGTGCTAGTATTATATTGAATTTTGTGCTGGTTAGTCAACAGAAAAACCACGATTATAAAATAAAATGGAGGTGGGAGGTGGAGTGTTTTGCTGTCCAAAGAAGTGTATTGACCAGACTGGAAATGATGTTGTCGACGGTAGAGCTTGCCGTATTTGTGGCGCTTTCAGTTTCTGTCATTGTGATTGTGTGACGTATATGAATGAGTTACCTTGGGTTTTGAGGCTTTTGGTACTCTGGCGAAAGTTTAGAAATAAACATTAATGTATGTAAAATGTGATTAAATTGATGTTTTATTGAATTGAGGTGTTTTATTCCAAGAGTTAAGTAAAAAACCCTGAACAAGCTAAAAAAAGCTATATAGGTAGGTAGGTATCTAGGTAGGTAGTTTATATAAATACAAATAAAATGTTTAATTGAATTAAGGTGTTTTATTCCAAGAGTTAAGTAAACCCTGAATAAGCTAACGCTATAATATAAATAGGTAGATACATTCATAGCGCTCCCGCGCTATTCTGCGAGGTCCCTACACCACTTCCGGTGACGCCTACGCGTAACTACGACCTATGCCAAAAAAAAAATTACTTATCAATGTTAGAGAGCTGTCAGTGTCAAACAGCTGTCAATGTCAGAGAGCTGTCAAACAGCTGTCAAAGTTTGACTGGTCGAGAACATACACTGTATATTATGACGTCACATTAACATCTTACCTTCCGGTGACGCCTACGCGTAACTACGACCTATGCAAAAAAAAAAAAAAAAAAAAAAGACAGCTGTCAATGTCAGAGAGCTGTCAGTGTCAAACAGCTGTCAATGTCAGAGAGCTGTCAAAGTTTGACTGATCGAGAACATACACTGTATATTATGACGTCACATTAACATCGCACCGTGGGAACAAAACATCGACCACCAGTATAACTTGAACTTGTTCTAGACATTGTATACAGCGCCATCTAGCGCTAGTTATACTGGTTTGTTTTGGTCCAAAGCATACAAACTATAGCTACTCACTAGTATTCACAATCAACCATATGAGATTGCATAGTGCGCGCGAACACATTAGAGTCGCAAATAAGATGCTAATTCGCTAGAGTGAAGAGAAAAGCACAAAATTGACCAATCATACGACCGCATTTAGCGCAGTGCGTTCACTTATCCAAGAGCAACTTAAGTACTGATTGTGACTACAGGCGTAATTCTTTTTAGGTGAAAGGGTACCGGGCGCTCTCTCCATACAAACATAGTCGACTGTTTCCTCCCTGGATAATGACACTAGCACAAATATTTTTGTGCCATAAAACCTTTAACTGCCACGACTATGCCCCCCTATTTTTTGTTTATTTTTCATTTTATAATTATCATAGAAATTAGATAGATAGATAGATAAACACTTTATTTGTACAACACACAAAATGTTGAAAAAAAAAATCAAAGAGGACAAGAAAGCTAAACAAAAAGAAATTAAGATTTAAAAAATAAAAAAACATAAAAAAACAAAAAGTAGGGACATGGTCATGGCAGTTATACCTAAGTTTTATACACCAAAAATATTTGCTCTTGTGTCATTATCCAGGGAGAAAACAGTCGACTACGTTTGCAATAGTTTGTATGAAGAAAGCCCCCGGTACCCTTTCCTCTTAACAAATTGTTCCTAAGTACGAGTGCCTACCTAAAACCCCAAAATAAATGATAAAGTTTACGACACGTAAATCTGTCTCCATTCGTACTCGTTAAATTTAACGTATCTCTGTATCGTCGTAAATGAGGATCAAGTTGCTACCCTACTTTTATGTGTGAAAAGGTGGAATTCACGGTCAAGATCGGTATCATAAAATAACAATGATATTGGTCAATTGAGATGGCGGAAATTGGTGGAAAATTTGAGATAAAAAATTGTGAGAACTCCTTCTTCTACATGCCCTTGTCTCTTTCAAAAACTTTACTTTACTTCCATTATATAAAACTAGCTGCTGTTACCTGACTTCGTCTGCGTAAAATTACTACATTGAGTAGACTTTTTTTTTAAATTAAATAACTTCACCCCCGAAAACGTAACTCTAAAATAAAAGTGGCATTTGACAGATGTCAACTCTGATCTGAAAATGGATCCCGGATTCCAAATCAGCACCCCCGAAAACGCATTGAACGACACCCCACTCCAAAATCAGACTGACATTCTGAAAATCGAACATTGTTCAATATTTTTTTCTTTTTTTTGTATAAAGGAAAACAACGTTTTCCGGGACAGCTTTTAAAATCCATCATGAAATCATCATATTTTATTAACTAGCTGATAGAGCGTCAGTAATTTTGATCAGGGTGCTGTTATGTACTTTGACGGGCGACAAATGTCGGACGACAAATGTCGGACGACTATTGACGGACGACAAATGTCGGACGACTATTGACGGACGACTATTGACGGACGACAAATGTCGGACGACAAATGTCGGACGACAAATGTCGGACGACAATTTGTTGGACGACAAATGTCGGACGACTATTTGTTGGACGACAAATGTCGGACGACTATTTTTTTTTTTTTCATCTAAAACTCTTTTTGCGTATGTTCTCGCGACATATGAGATTTTACACAGATATACAGTTTTCACTTCTGCCTGCACTCCCGGAGTGCGCTGTTTTTTACACACTTATTTAGATCAATTTAGGGTTAGACAGTGGACAATAGTGGACATATCTAGGTATTAATAGAAATAAAATATTCCAATCTACTAGAAATTATGTAGTTATCTACCTACCTGTATTTATTAACAAACCGGATGTTTGACTCGTCATAGGCTCGGAAATACTATAAGTTAATCCAATATACGGACAGACATTGTAGTCGCGAGTGCAAGGCTGCTAGGTACATGCTAGGCAGTCTGAGGTTCTAGTTCACTGACATATTATAACACTGCTTATTATGTGTAGAATAATATATTATAGTACGGGATCCCTTCAAAGACGACCTTCATCGATCTGTTTAATGGATGAAAAGTATTTTATATCAAATTAAATATTCCATTAAATATATTGCAAATGGGTTGCCTAAATAGTTCAGTCCAGAATATGATTAATTAACATTTTAAATTTTGACGTGACAACGTTTTATAAATTGGTTTGCCGGGTGACACTTCAAGAAACTGCGTTACGCTCCGCTGACGTTATGCGCTCACAATGAGAGCGAGTGAGAGGCACGCGGGCATGGTTAGCCCGCCTAAGAGCGAGAGAGACAGACATAAAAAGTGAAAGGCACGCGTCCCTTCCACTCGAGCACAGTTGTTGTCACGTAAAACTTTTATTTATTTATTTATTTATTTATTTGCTAGCTAAGTGTTACAGAGTTCTTAAACTAATTTAGCACTTAATAACTTAGCGCCTTTTCCAGGCATTGCAAAAACTTAGGTAGGTAGGTACTAATAAACTAAATACATGCATGTGTTATCATTATTTATCTTCTAAGAAATCTTTGACTGAATAGAAACATTTCTCAGTTAAATAAGCTCGAAGTTTCTTGCTAAAAGTCCCAAAAATCTTATCATCTGTTATGTATTGCGGTAGTTTATTAAATATTTGAATCGCCATATTATGCGGACTATGTGACAACATTTTTAACCTGGATGGTGACTTATATAATTTACCTTTGTGTCTGGTATTTACTTTATGTATATCTTCCCTTTTTATAAATTTACTGTAATTCTTAAATACAAATACACTAATATCATAAATATATATACAGGGCAATGTTAGTAGTTTTAATTTCTTAAAGTAGGGCTGACAACTTACAGTATTATCTATTTCGACAATTATTCTTATACACTTTTTTTGTAAAATAAAGAGTTGATCTGCATTTACACTATTGCCCCATAATATTACACCATATCTTAATCTAGAGTAGGCATATTGCATAGTATGCCGATATTGCTGTCTTTGTATCTGTATTTTGCTTTATTTGGAACAAGGCGTATGTAAATTGTGATAATTTTAATCTAACTTCTTCGATGTGGGATTTCCAATTTATATTTGTATCAATGTTTAGCCCAAGAAGATTAAATGTCTCAACGTTTTCTAATTCTTTGTTTTGTAGCGTAATATTTAACTTTAAAGGACCGGTTTGATATGTTCTAAATTGAATTAATTTAGTCTTGATTATATTTATTTCTAAATTATGATCCTCTAGCCATGACATAATAGTTTGGAGAGTCTCTTCTACTAATAAATGAGGGTCTTCTGTTTTCTCACACTTCACAAGTACTGAGATATCATCAGCAAAACTTTCGCCCGTATACCGACTTTACAGGCAACCAGTTTTTTTTTATTTTATTTTTAAAACATTTGTTTGATTCATAGACAAATTCCATACCAATAGAAAGTATGAAGTCTATAAAATATGCAAACGATAGGTTGCCTACTTTTTTTCAGTATCTCCGATTATAGGTACAAATATTTTAAAACCAAAATTATTCAAATAGACACCCAGCCGTTGTCAAGTTATACCGTGACTAATAGATTTTGTAACAGATCAGTGCAACATATTGAGACTTAAGAGGAAAGGTAACCGGCGCTCTCTCCACACAAACATAGTCGATTGTTTCCTCCCCGGATAATTACAGTATAGCACAAATATTTTTGTTGCATAAAACCTATAACTGCCATGACTATGCCCCATGTTTTTTTTTCATTATCTAGCTATCATAGATAATAAGATTTAAAAAAAAAACAAGACATATTTGCATGGTCATGGCAGTTATAAGTTATATGCAACAAAATTATTTGTGCTAGTGTCATTCTCCAGGGAGGAAACAGTCGACTACGTTTGTATAGAGAGAGCGTCGGTACCCTTTCTTCTTAATTGAGTTATTTGCAAATGTTGTATCAACATTGCAGCCTAGAGGAACGAGACAGTAATCCTATTAGACCTTTACCCCTTCCGTTTATGCCGATACTCCCACTCAATATACCTAATGCATCTACATTTAGTTTGTAAGTGAATAACTTTAGATTTTACCTCATCGCACCAATATGGACTAGACTAGCTGCGCCCCATGGTTTCACCCGCGTTCCCGTGAAAATATATGACGAAAATTAAGTAGCTTTTAATCAGCATAAATGTGAAAACAGAAGTCAAAGTGTAAATTTTTCGACACCTTTCGTTATATTTTGGACAATTCACACAATATCTTTATAAATTATAGCATAATATGTTCTATTCTGATGTATAAGCTATATTGTTGTAAAGTTTCATTAAAATCTATTCAGTAGTTTTTGCGGTAAAGAGTAACAAACATCCATACATACAAACTTTCACATTTATAATATAAGTAGGATGGTTTATACGGCGCCAGGAACTAGACGAAATGCTTATAATGACGAATTCTCAGTTGCGTTTAAGACCAATTGCTACATTAGACTATCTGAAAGTTAGACGGAAAGTTTATAGCACATGAATATAGAACAGATGTGCTTATATTTATGGACTTTTATGCTGGACTATAAGCATTCCAGTTGTGTTTTAGACGAGTTGCTACTTTAGACTACCTGAGAGTTAGACGAAATGCTTTTAAGACGAGTTTCCAGTTGCGTTTTAGACGAGTTGCTACCATAGACGACCTGAGTTTCTGACGATTCGATACTAAATTCTATTTTTCCATTCTATTCAGGGCGCTGCGCTTTAGGCTAGGAGATATTGCTCACGCTCTCAGCTTAGACCAACGTCCAGAGAAAATAATATTGACAATACTTCTGGACGTAACTAAGCTGCAGGTTTTATCATAATATGTTTCCCTTCACCGTGCAATGTCAATTAGCGCACATATTTTTTCTTAATAAAATATCGATTGGTGCACGGCTGGCTGGGATTTGAACCCACGACCTTTGGAATGAAAGTCGAGGATTACGCCATCACCGCTTTTTTCCCTCCAGCTATTTAATTACTAGCTGCACCTTGCGGTTTCACCCGCGTAACTCCCGATTCCGTAGGAATATCAAAATAAAAGTAGCCTATATCCTTCCTCGATAAATGGATTATCTAACACAAAAAGAATTTTTCAATTCGAACCAATAGTTCCTGAGATTAGCGCGTTCAAACAAACAAACAAACAAACTCTTCAGCTTTATAATATTATATATAGTATAGATATAGATTACTAGCTGCGCTCCGCGGTTTCACCCGCGTAACTCCCGATCCCGTGGGAATATCGGGATAAAAAGTAGCCTAGAACCTTCCTCGATAAATGGACTATCCAACACAAAAATAATTTTTCAATTCGAACCAGCAGTTCCTGAGATTAACGCATTTAAACAAACAAACTCTTCAGCTTTATAATCACTACATAGTATAAAACAAAGTCGCTTTCTCTGTCCCTATTTCCCTTTGACCGCTTAGATCTTTAAAACTGCGCAACGGATTTTGATGCGGTTTTTTTTAATAGATAGAGTGATTCAAAAGGAAGGTTTATATGTATAATACATGCATAATATAGCCGTGCGAAGCCGGGGCGGGTCGCTAGTAGGTATATAGATTACAAGTAGATTACAAGACTTTCGCGTCGGTACTTTTAAATTTTTCGTTTATTCTAAAACCTAGTTTACTTTTACAATACAAGTAAAACCTATCTATTAAGGATCTAAGTAGATTTCTTATGTTCAATTTTTCAAGGTGTGCTTAAGAGGAAAGGGTACCGGGGGCTCTCTCCATACAAACTATTACAAACGTAGTCGACTGTTTTCTCCCTGGATAATGACACTAGAGCAAATATTTTTGGTGCATAAAACTTTTAACTGCCATGACCATGACCATATTTTTTGTTTAACTGCCATGACCATGACCACAAAAATATTTGTGCTAGTGTCATTATCCAGGGAGGAAACAGTCGACTACGTTTGTATGGAGAGAGCGCAGGTACCCTTTCACCTTAAGAGGTAACCAAAAATCTTTTTATACTTTTTCCTTTCAATTTTTTATTAATATTTGAAATGTAGGTGAATAGGATTTCACTTTCCTTTCCTTTTACATTTGAAGTAAGCCACAGCTAAAAGAATAGTCTGAAGACAATAGGCACCTACTTCTATTCCCATTTGCAGTAAAGGCGCTAATGACACGGCATTTTGTGTTTAAAGCATATTTAAGAGACGTTTATAGCTCAAGTAGCTGTGCCCCGAGGTTTATCTCGTGTAAATCCCGATCCCGCGGGAATTTCGGGATTAAAATGAATACCCAGTTCTACCCCTTAAATACTACTATGACAATTTTCATCCAAATCGATTCAGTCGTTTCACAGTGAAAAGGGAACAAATATAGAAACAAACAAACTTTCAGATTTACAATATTAAATAAATAAATATTGCACAACATTCCACACATCGCCATCTAGCCCCAAGCTAAGTAACTAGACTTGTGTTATGGGTGCTACTACTTATATACTTTTCTTTTGTAAATATATACATGGAAACAACCAGACCACAGATCAAATCAAATCATTTATTGTTTATAATAAGTCTATTTAATAACATAGTTCTTATAGTTGTTGAAAGTCCGCTAGACCTCGCCTTAATAAGCACACAAACCTCAGAAAAAGGAAATAGATATATTTCTATGACACAAACATTTCCTTATAATAGAGTATAAATTACGAATAGTAAAAAAAAAAAAATCTTATAGGTGTACCTACATTAAAAACATTGTCTGTAGTTTTGTCTGTAGATGTCAACTTGATTATAAAGTAGATAAGTAACAGTAATAAGTCAAATCAAATAATGTGTCAATAATCAATACCACAGAATACATATTTCTTGTGATATACAAAATTTAAGATAAGCTATAAAATATCATTTAAAATTCATCAATGCTATAATAAGTCCATTCGCCTAATAGTTTCTCACTGCATTTTAAATTCATCATAATTATCGATAGCTCTAATTGATATCTAAGCACACATGTCTGAGGCGGGAATCGACCTCGCAACCCTGTGTTTGGCAGGCCGGCATGGTGACCATTGTGCCAACAGGGTCGTCAAATAACACCTAAGTAAAACAATTACGATGCCTAACAACTTTCAGGCAGTTTCAGGCTTAGTCCACTAACTTTTGGGACAAACGTAATGAAACTTCGTACAACTGATAGCTAACAATGTCCCATATTAACCGAAATTGATATTCCTACTACGAAGTAAATCAGATTTTGTAAGTAAATCCAACTCATGTGATTTGATAAAAGATATCTTGAATTCAATAGAATATACTCAGATATTTAGGTACCATTCATTTATAAGTTTGTGAATAATATAGGTAAGTCAAAGTAAAAATCTTTATTCATTTGCAATCACTCAATTTGCATGAGATCATATTAAAATGTCTTAATAATTAGGTTAGCGCGCACCATTGAGAAGAAGGTACTCAAGGGTTTTTTTTGTGTACATGCTCAAAAAGGAATATTACAAATTTGTGGGTGGTGATTTGAAATGGAAGTGATTTGAATTAAAGTCACGTCCGTGGGTTTTTACATTCGTTGTTGAGTAGTTTGTTTTACCACATTTTTACTACGAGGAAATGTATTACTTTTAAATAAACTAGTTTGACCAGAAAGTTTGTTCAGCAGGAAAGTACACGATGAAGTATGTAAGCCTTACCGCACAGTTTAGGATTTACTAGCCCTTCCCGGCTTCGCACGGCTATATTATGCATGTATTATACACATTAACCTTCCTCTTGAATCACTCTATCTATTTAAAAAACCAAATCAAAATCCGTTGCGTAGTTTTAAAGATTTAATTATACATAGTAGGGATGGGCCGAATGTGATTTGAATCGAATACGAACTTCGGCCGAATGTTCGGTGAAAATAAAATGTTCGGCTTCCGAACTTCGGTTATTTCTTGAAAACAGAAAACAGGTCGAATCTTGTTTACGCGTTCATTCTGAACGACTTTTCTCAGAGGCAGGAAATGTGTATGAAGAAAAACGCAACAGACTCCTGCCTGATAAAGCCGAATCCTCAGTGTTTTTGCACCATAACCTTCCGTTGGTAAATTTTAAATAAGGTTTCAATCAACAAACCACTTTAAGAAAAATTAAAAGTTCCTATGTAGTGATTTATGGCGATAATTATTTAAATATTTCGATCAAAATTAAGATATTTTATTTAGAAATTAGAATTTAGATTTATTTGTTATATAAGTGACCAAAAATAAATAAACGCTTATGATTCTCATTTAGTGGTTTTGTTTTATTATTTTACTAGCTGCGCCCCGGGGTTTCACCCGCGTAAGTCCCGATCCCGGAACAAAAATCAGGATAAAAAGTAGCCTATGTGTTATTCCAGGTCTCTAGTTATCTACATACCAAGGTTCATGGTAATCGGTTTAGCGATTTATACGTGATTGAGTAACAAACATACATACATACTTACAAACTTTTAGCTTTATAATGTTAGTAGGATAGTAGGATTTAAAACAGCTAAGTTGTTAATTTTTTTCTGGATATGATCAAATACCGAATGTTCGGCATTTTAGCAGCATTTCGTCCGAATGCCGAAGTTCTGTTTAAACTGCCGAAGTTCGGTTAAACCGAATGTGAAACGAATTTCGGCCCATCCCTAATACATAGGGATATAGGGACAGAGAAAGCGACTTTGTTTCATACTATGTAGTGATAGTGAAGTGAAGTGATTAAAATTTAGAACTTGATAATAAATAAATGTTGCAGGACATTCCACACATTGCCGTCTCAACCACCAAGCTAAGTAACTAGACGTGTGTTACGGGTGCTAGATAACGGATATTTATTTTGTTTTCGTTTCGATCTGCTTCTGTTTCAATTTCGATCGCTTACTGGAAAAATTGCAAAAAGCAAAAATTACAAGGACAAAAAATAGTAATAGCAGTTCGGTTGTCTCCCCCAACAACAAAACACAGGGACAAAGAAGAGAGTAGAATTGCTCATATGGCAACAATACGCTCCTACATTTTCACCACGAACTTCGCATAAAAAGTGAAAACATTATGTTTTCCGGGACGAAATTATTTTTTTATTAACTTTCCTCGCACACGGTCGGCTTGTTTATTCTACTATATTTGATTGGCATATTCGTACTTACCGTTTGGCTTAGACCTGTTTGTTATTTTATTTTTGGTAAATGTGAAATGATAATGGAAATACTATCTTTTAATATAAAATGTCAACATACAGGGTTTATTAATATATAAGAAAGCGGCTGAAGTTTATTTCCGTGCAACTATACAATCAATTATTTTTCTACGACTTTTGGAAAGTCAAAAGTTAAAAAAGTCAAAAGAAAAAAATTGTAAGAGGAATGCAGAGAATGAATAAAATCACTTTTTCATTACTCATACTCCGAAAGTAGGTCTAAAGGTGCCTGAGGAGCGTGTAGAAAGAAAAACTTTCAGCCTTAGGGAAAATCACTTTCACTGACAGCTGTCATGTCAAATTATGGCTTCGCACGGCTTGTGCAATGTGCATGTAGTCAGTATCAGTATCATTACGCATTAGGAACTTCAAAAACCTAACCTCCTTGCTTTAGGTAACACCAAACAATAACAATTATGACTTCGCACGGGTCATGCATACTGCCAGAGTTTAGTAGTTAGTAGGTTTTTTCTCAGTATAATAATCAAATTCAATTAGATATATTTAGTTTTGTGTAAATAACATTTTCCAGACAAACCGCCACGTGTTACAAAAACTGTTATTTAAATCTACGGACTTCGCGTCGTTTCCCAGTGTTGGATTAACTAATTAATAAAAATCTCTTCGTTTGAGTATTGAATATAAATAGCAAAAAACCTAAAAAAACACTACATAATGTATAACCTCTTTGATCCCAACCTTGTAAGAGGATCAAGTAGTGTGGAGTCTCTTATTCACTCTCGTTATTAGAAAGGATTTTATGTATTATTCGTAATGAAAAGCACAATGTTTACCTCGGGTAAAAGACTCATTTAGTCCCTCGAACTATTAGCGCCCTCGCTACGCTCGGGCGCCAAACTCCGTCTCGTGACTGAATGAGGGAGGGGAATGTACTATTATACCTAATATGTATAAAAATAACTTTATTTCACACTGTATTATACCATCCAATGACTGTTCAGTGTCTGTCTGTCGTAAAGATATTTTTGTGCAATTTACCTAGAATTTCTGTGACCGTGTATTAATTGTTTGTTTACTGCGAACGTACAAAATTACATTCTTGGAAGAGCGACAATAACAAAAACAACTAAACTGAAGTCCGTTGTATAGACAAAATACGAACTGAGCAGTGTTGGTTTATTGGTAGATGCCTAGGTTTTGAGGTGCAAGGTCGTGGGATCGAATTCCAACCGGCACCAAGATAAATAAATAATCAAATAAATAAATATTGCAGGACATTCCACACATCGCCATCAAGTAACTAGACATGTGTTATGGGTGCTAGACAACGGATATACTACTTATACTTTTCTTTTGTAAATATATACTTATATTAGATACTTATTTATACTTACACTAGCTGTGCCGGCAAACGTTGTTTTGCCATTTCAAAAAAAACTAGGCTGATCTGTTAATAAAAACCATCCAGGTCGCCACCCAAACGCAAACAAAAAAATCATTTAAATCGGTGCAGCCGTTTAGGAGGATTTTAGTGGCATACACACGTACAGTAGAATTATTTATATTACTAGCGACGCACCGCAATATTATGCATGTACCTATTATACATAATTATAAACCTTCCTCTTGAATCACTCTATCTATTAAAAAAAACGCATCAAAATCCGTTGCGTAATTTTAAAGATCTAAGCATACATAGGGACAGACAGCGGAAAGTGACTTTGTTTTATACTATGTTGTAACTAGCGACCCGCCCCGGCATCGCACGGCTTTATTATGCATGTATTATATCTAAAAACCTTCCTCTTTAATCACTATATCTATTAAAAAAACCGCATCAAAATCCGTTGCGTAGTTTTAAAGATCTAAGCATACAAAGGGACATAGGGATATAGGGACGGAGAAAAGTGACTTTATTTTATACTATGTAGGGATAGTGATAATGATAGCGAAGATAAGATTTATGAGGAAAGGGTACCGGGGGCTTTCTCCATACAAACTATCACAAACGTAGTCGACTGTTTTCTCCCTGGATAATGACACTAGAGCAAATATTTTTGGTGCATAACACTTATAACTGCCATGACTATGCCCTTATTTATTTTTTATAGGCTTTATGCTACAAAAATATTTGTGCTAGTGTCATTATCCAGTGAGGAAACAGTCGACTATGTTTGTATGCAGAGAGCGCAAGTACCCTTTCACCTTAAAGGCCAACTTTTTTTTAATTTACCAAACCGGATGTAATTTTCCTTAACAAAATCGCTTTCTCCTATCACAGCAAACGTTGTTATTCGTTCAACAAACAGTAAACTCTCCCATTCAGATAGTTTGCGTGACGATCGCATATTGCACGATGATTAATGTACCCGTTCAAACAATGATGTGGCTTGATTATGATAATGATCTGTCATCAAATCGTAGGTATTGTGTGATTCTGATGACTGTGTGCTCTCTCATTTGTGTTTGGAATTGAAATTGTTTGGTGTGGATTGAAATGTTATGCATTTGTGATGATTTTTATTGTGGTTTTAGGTATTTGTTTAGTGTTTGGCAAGCATTTATCTAATGACGGCCCAGTTGGCACCATGGTCACCATGCCGGACTGCCATATATAGGGTTGCGGGTTCGATTTTCGCCTCAAAAACAAATATTTATAAATATTTTTAAGGAAAAATGCATCTTCAAAAATTGCGACTAAGACGAGACTCGCATTTGAACGGTATTCAAAGGATGCGAGTTCGAGTCTCGTCTTAGTCGCAATTTTTGAAGATGCATTTTTCCTTAAAAATATTTTCAGATAGCCCAGTGCAGGCTTAGCACTTAAAAAAAAAAACACAAATATTTATGCTTTTTTGAAGTGAAAACTTCTTATGGCGCGTTGGGCACTTTTGTGGGTGAGCATTTTCAGCCGTTCTCGCGACAGATTTTGACGCGACAGATGAGATTTTATTTGTGTTAGCCTTTTTGTTTAACTTATACTGCCATCTATTACACAAATTGTGAAACTTAGTTTCTAGAAAGACCGCTATTCGAATGTAGATGGCGCTGATTTAAATTTTTTACTGCCATCTAGCGAATAAAAAATAAACTATATTTGTTTAAGTGAGTGCTAATAGATGGCAGTAGCAGATCGTTTCAAGAAATATTCTATGAGAAATAACAAGTTTATTGTTTTCACTTCTGCCTGCACTCCCGGAGTGCGCTGTTTTTTTTAAACAAAATAGGCTTCCACTTGACCTCATATCACCTGATGGGAAGCGAAGATGAGGTCGAAGATGTAGCATGCTCGCCTAGAAGGTACCTATTCACTCTAGACTTGAAGACTCCAAGGTTATAGTTTTGTGGGAACAGCGACGCGGGTAGAGAGTTCCATTTCTTAGCAGTGCGTACGAGAAAGGTGGATGCGTGACGCGGGCTTAGATATTTGTCTGTGGTCTGGTTGTTTCTATGTCTTATAAGATGTATTTACAAAAGAAAAGTATATAAGTAGTATATCTGTTGTCTTGCACCCATAGTTACATAGCTTGGGGCTAGATAGCGATCGCGATGTGTGGAATATTCTGCAATATTTATTTTATTTATTTTTAATACAGGTCCGTAGTACATAACAGCACCCTGATCAAAGTTACTGACGCTCTATCAGCTAGTTAATAAAATATGATGATTTCATGATGGATTTTAAAAGCTGTCCCGGAAAACGTTGTTTTCCTTTATACAAAAAAAAGAAAAAAAATATTGAACAGTGTTCGATTCTCAGAATGTCAGTCTGATTTTGGAGTGGGGTGTCGTTCAATGCGTTTTCGGGGGTGCTGATTTGGAATCCGGGATCCATTTTCAGATCAGAGTTGACATCTGTCAAATGCCACTTTTATTTTGGAGTTACGTTTTCGGGGGTGAAAGTTATTTAATTAAAAAAAAAAGTCTACTCAATGTAGTAATTTTACGCAGACGAAGTCAGGTAACAGCAGCTAGTTTTATATAATGGAAGTAAAGTAAAGTTTTTGAAAGAGACAAGGGCATGTAGAAGAAGAAGTTCTCACGATTTTTTATCTCAAATTTTCCACCAATTTCCGCCATCTCAATTGACCAATATCATTGTTATTTTATGATACCGATCTTGACCGTGAATTCCACCTTTTCACACATAAAAGTAGGGTAGCAACTTGATCCTCATTTACGACGATACAGAGATACGTTAAATTTAACGAGTACGAATGGAGACAGATTTACGTGTCGTAAACTTTATCATTTATTTTGGGGTTTTAGGTAGGCACTCGTACTTAGGAACAATTTGTTAAGAGGAAAGGGTACCGGGGGCTTTCTTCATACAAACTATTGCAAACGTAGTCGACTGTTTTCTCCCTGGATAATGACACAAGAGCAAATATTTTTGGTGTATAAAACTTAGGTATAACTGCCATGACCATGTCCCTACTTTTTGTTTTTTTATATTTTTTTATTTTTTAAATCTTAATTTCTTTTTGTTTAGTTTTCTTGTCCTCTTAGATTTTTTTTTTCAACATTTTGTGTGTTGTACAAATAAAGTGTTTATCTATCTATCTATCTAATTTCTATGATAATTATAAAACGAAAAATAAACAAAAATTAGGGGGGCATAGTCGTGGCAGTTAAAGGTTTTATGGCACAAAAATATTTGTGCTAGTGTCATTATCCAGGGAGGAAACAGTCGACTACGTTTGTATGGAGAGAGCGCAAGACCCTTTCACCTAAAAAGAATTACGCCTGTAGTCACAATCAGTACTTAAGTTGCTATTGGATAAGTGAACGCACTGCGCTAAATGCGGTCGTATGATTGGTCAATTTTGTGCTTTTCTCTTCACTCTAGCGAATTAGCATCTTATTTGCGACTCTAATGTGTTCGCGCGCACTATGCAATCTCATATGGTTGATTGTGAATACTAGTGTGTAGTCTAGAATCAATAGTTTCTGAGATATAGCCGTTTTAAGTTTGACAGCTGTCACCTGAAATGAAGATCTTGATGAGATCTATAGATCGTTTTTTACTTGGACCACAGCTTGGATTAGGGGGGACGAATAAGCTTGAAAAAATCTAACACTGTGCAACGATTGACGGTCCCCCTGTGTTAGCATAGGGGGACCGTCAATCGTAAAATAAATCTTGATAGGGGGACCGTTTCTGCAGGGGGGACCGTTAGGGGGACAGTCAATTGTGAACCATAAAAACACATTTCACAATAGAGTTTAAAATTGCAATTTGTTTTCAAATAACCCCTCCTGTGTCCTGTGCAATTTACCGGGCTCTGTTTGGGCCATCCCGTGGGAAACCCCGCGACATCGAGGGGGGTCAGTAAAATAGCGATAACAGCGAAGTTATTATAGCATAATAATTATGTAAAATGAGTTTTAATAAATATTGTATTTGTAATAATTAAATACGAGTAGGTATGTAAGGAGTATGAATATAAAGACTGACACAGTAGTTGCCTAATCATTTTTCAAATCAAATCATTTTTGAACGGCCATGTTTTATACCCTATGGAAATTAATAGAGGACACATAGAAGTAGGAACCATACGTACGTAGGTTTTGAGACTTTTTTGAGACAACAACACAAAAATAATTATTTAAATTTTTTGCATTAGGTAGTAGAGCAAAATTCACAGTAGACGGTGGAAATGCAATGTTGCCGACTGTACCTACATCTAGAAACTGCATAATTAAGAGGAAAGGGTAACGGCCGCTCTCTCCATACAAACGTAGTCGACTGTTTCCTCCCTGGAAAATGACAATATAGCAAATATTTTTGTTGCATAGAACTTATAACTGCCATCACCATGCCCCTATGTTTTGTTTTTTTGTTTTTTAAATCTTAACTTCTATGATAATTAGAAAATGAAATGTAAAAAAAACCAAGTCTCGCCACCCAGTTTTTCTACCGTAAAAAGTTGTAAGATTTTTTTATTATTTGTGCTAGTGTCATTATCCATGGAGGAAACCCTTTCACCTTAACCTACATGCCTCTAGTGCGTAGAATGGAATGCCTTCGTAGCACTTGAGTTCGTAGCACACTTGTAGCACCTCGTAGCATGTCCGTAGCGTAGTCCGTACGTAGCTATTAGCTAATGACTGGCGATTTAGAAGAAGTTAAAATCGCTAGCTAGTTTTAGGAACTGTGGATTTTTGTCTTATCTATCTATCTCTTATCTTCTTTATAAAAAAACCGGCTAAGTGCGAGTCGGACTCGCGCACGAACGGTTCCGTAACTTAATATTTTGTTTTTAGTATTTGTTGTTAAAGCGGTTTTTTTGTGTTCGTTATTGCCAGGTTTGTATAAAATATATTTTTATACTAGCTGTGCTCCACGGTTTCACCCACGTAAGTCCCGATCCCGTGGGAATATCAAAATGAAAAGTAGCCTATAGCCTTCCTCGATAAATGGACTATCCAACACAAAAATATTTTTTTGATTCGACCCAGTAGTTTCTGAAATTAGCGCGTTCAAACAAACAAACAAACTCTTCAGCTTTATAATATTATAAGTATCGATAATCGAACGCGGGTGAAGCCTCGGGGCGCAGCTAGTAAAAAATAACTTCAATTATTCTTTGATTTCGACTTTCCTAAACTTAAATTACATAATACTTACCTACCTAGAGCGGTGTAGGCCTAGTGGTAAATACCTTGACTTTTACATCGAAGATCGTGGGTTGGAACCCCGGCCATGGCGATTTTTCTTACGAAATATTTATGTGCTCTAATTGACATTGATCTTACGGTGAAGGAAAATATCATAATGAAACCCGCAGCTTAGTTAACTCCAGAAGTATTGACAAGTTCTCTCCTCTGGACATGGTCGACTAAGCTGAGAGGGTAGTAGCAAGCCTACTCCATTCTTAAGCAAAAAGAACTCAATTTAAGAGGTTTAGTTGCAGAAAAACAGCCCGTATACAAATACCTACAAAATATAGTTTTTAACTGAACAATAACAATCCCGTAATAAAACCTCCAATACGTCTTGCATCCTTTTCTATATCCGTTTCCTGTATTCCGCCATAATGGAGGTTTCTTGTTTTCTAATGCTTGTTTGTAGACAATCGTTTAAAACTTTGGTACTAAGTAATTTTACTTTGAATAATTCAACATAATATTATTTTGATGTTTGTTTGAGTGCAAAGTTGATAAAGTCGCTATGTGTTAGTTAGTTACTTAGTTAATTAAATAAATAAATATTGCAGGACATTTCACACATCGCCATCTAGCCCCAAACGAAGTAACTAGACTTGTGTTATGGGTGCTAGACAACGGATATACAACTTATATACTTTTCTTTTGTAAATATATACTTATTATACATAGAAACAACCAGACCACAGTCAAATATCTAATCATAAATACTTGTCTGAGGCGGGAATCGAACCCGCAACCTTGTGTTTGGCAGCCCGGCATGGTGACCAATGGTCACCATGCCAACTGGGTCGTCAAATCGATATTAATGATATTAATGAATTAAAATAGATTAATTTGTAGTGTTGGGAGACCAGCTGCCCGGTGGACCGACGACATTGTGACGGTCGCGGGTAGTCGGTGGATGGAGGCGGCTCAGGACCGCTGTTTGTGGCGTCGCGACGCCACAAACAGCGGCAAACAAACCCCCATACGACGCGTCGTATGGGGGAGGCCTATGTCCAGTAGTGGACGTGTAAGGGCTGATATGATATCATTCTTATGTATGCTTATAAATGCTTGGATTTATCACTACATAGTATAAAACAAAGTCGCTTTCTCTGTTCCTATGTCCCTTTATCCCTATGTATGCTTAAATCATTAAAACTACGCAACGGATTTTGATGCGGTGTTTTTAAATAGATAGAGTGATTCAAGAGGAAGGTTTATTATGTATACCTAATACATGCATAATATAGCCGTGCGAAGCCGGGACGAGTCGCTAGTTTCAAATATACCTTTAAAAACATGTAATCTTGACCTTCGTAGGCATGATCACTAAAAATAATGGCACGGAACCCTTCGCGTGAGTCCGACTTTTTTTAATTTTTTGATATTTATTTTTTTATTTTTTTATTTCCACTGCATTGGACCCACAGATGAAACTGCGGGATGCTGTTAGCATTTACATAGATAGATAAGTACTTAGATTAATATTAAATTACGAACTCTCATTTCAATAACAAAATTAATTAAAATGCAATATATAGCCAAAAAAGTAGTACCTACCCTTCTTCATCATGTTTCTTAGATGTATAAACCTCTTTATTAAATGTTAGCTCTTTGTAAAGCCTTTTCGTTATATCTTATTTTAATTTAAAATCAATTTAGAGGGTTAATATGAATTTAGGTAACTCAAGTGTTAGGCCGCATTCATATACATATTAATACAAGGAGGTAAATGGCGCTAACTTACCGGCGCGTAACGGCGCTGTACGGGGTTTGGGGCGGTTGTTCAAGGGTGTGTTTGGTCTGTGTTCGTCGCCAGAACATAGGCCCGAGATGGCGGCGGCGTGTCCTGCGCCTCCTCTCGAGACGGTTTTTTTCCTGTGAAGGGTTTTTCGCGGAAGGGTCTTTCGAGACCAGTCAGCCCAGGAGGCAGTAGTTGTATGTGCAAACAGTTCCTACTTCCTCCTGGATTACGGTAAAGAGAGTGACACCGAGGAGTTTTAGTGGGTAAACCTCTGGCCAGCAGGGAGCCCCACACATCATCATCACAAAAAAAATAGTGTTTGATCAAAGTGCACTTTTGCAAGGAGTATTTCGTCAAAATATTCGTTTCGTCAAAACCTCGTTCCGTCATGGGTGTATTTAGTCAAACTACACGTTTAGCAAAAGGAGTGTTTGGGAACAACTTGCATCGACTACCGGCGACTACCAGCGCTTGTCATTACCTAAACTTTGGAACTCTGAGACGGTCGGACAATAGCAACAAAAGTGGATGCTCGCATCGTAGAGTTTTTAAAATGTTATTATTTCAGTTAGTTTCTACTTTTTCTTTCCTTTTTCCCACTATTATTTTAGTTACTTGTATCTACTTACTGTACTTGTACGGGGTTTTCTTTCGTAACTGGACCTCTTTAGTTGGGCCCATTTTGCGTGAAGATGGATTAGTCTTGCCCGGAAAACGGCCCATATACAAGTACGAAAAAAATCAGATAACTGGTGGCCTAAAATGATTTCAAGACTATCCTCTTATATATTTTATTTAAAAACAGAAATACTTAGTTTATTTAATACTTTATAATTTTATTATGCGCTTTATTACATTTAAATATTCAAACTAAAAATATAATTACATTTAAACTTTGTTTACAGCTAAGGGCGAACGGACACTACAAACTTTTTAGATAGTTCCGGGTTTGATTCCCGCAATGGAATAAATATTTTTATGACCAGCTGCTTTTTGTTTTGGTTCTGGATGTTTCAGATTATATAACATGCAAACAAGTGTTCTTTACGTCACCATAACAGTAGCCTAGTTGCTTAACTCGGAGCTAGATGGCGGTGTGTGCAGTATCGTATCATAATTTATTATTTAAAGGCAGACTTTTTATACGCATAAAAGGTTTAAAAAAAGTCATGCAGTGTGTGTTCACCCTTGACAATACAAATAAATTCTATTTTTGAGAGCATCTTAAACCGAAGTCCCAGCCTTAAAACGCCGTGGACACGATCAAGCATCAAGTTCAAGCCTGAAGCATGAAAATGCGGACGCGTGAAGCCTCTGTCACTAAGCTTCAGGATTGTTGCAAGCAAGTACTTCAAGCCATCACCACATAATACACATTTTTCAAGTCATGTTAACGCGTCAAGCTGATGTTTACAGATTCCCACACATGCAGCCACGTCATTGGTTGAAATATCCATACTGTATTCTTAGTAGTCCGTCGTCCAACAGCCGATTTTCAGACGGACGTTATTTTTCAAGCAGATAGTAAATTCATATGGGCACTTGATTGGTGACCCCAAATAGAAAGCCGCTTGATACGCAAGCACCAACAGCGGTTTGTTACAGCAGTTGTTTCAACCATTCATAACACTCGGTTAACCTTTGTAGTTTGGCTTGATGCTTGGGACTTGATAGGATTTGATCGTACCGGGGGCGTTTAAGGTTTAAGATGCTAAACTAAAACTTTATTCTACATTTTTCTATCCAGTAAATTGTATTGGAAATGGTTTAATATCTATTTATGGAAGAGGCCAATGCGTGAAATGATTTGGTACTAAATATTTAGGAATCTGATTTTGAAGTCTACGCCCACTGTACTCATAAATACTTTATATCTCTTCTCTTTAGCACTTTTCGATCTTTTTCTTGTTGTTTATACAATAAATATTCCAGCATCAACATTTGTACGAAACCTTAATATTCCTAGTATGAGACAGTAAGCGTGTACCGTTAGTTATCTAGGAAAATACATTACGTATAACTTTAATTAAACTTTATTTTAGTACATGTAGGTTCACTAAGAAAGGGTTTTTTGAAATTCCAGCGATAATAGGGTGAAATGGGGGGTTGCATTTGTAGCTAATTAATAATAATAGTTACAGTAAATAATGTAAATCTGACCTCGGTTATCCAATTTATAAATTGAATAGCCGAGGTAAATACCAAGATAAATCTTGTGCCATAGACACGACAAAGAATATTGTGTTAAGAAGAATAATCAACATAATAAGCGTATAATGCTTTAATTATATTAACATAGTAAATAAGTCAAGTCAAATACATCTAAAAGCTCGGTCCAAACTAACACGACTTAAAAATGACGTAAGCATGCGCGAATCAACAACAAAGTATAAGAAAATTATCTGTTCATTGACGCAGGGAATAACACTCAAAATTCAGGTAAATTTGGTTGTAAACATCGAAAAGTAACAGTTTAGATGTCAATGAAATCTGTGTCAATTTAACTGTAACGTACTTTGGTCGTGAAAGTTTGTCTAAAGCCTTAAATTCAATAATATTTTTTATAATATAACATTCTATAATTTACAGTTTTAACATGAAATGCACCGCTTATTTAGCCCCATCGAAAATATTATATCTATCAGTAGCCGTAGAATAACGTTCCAGAATATTCTGATAAGTCTTCGCACATTAAATTGTAGAAACTTAATTTTTATCTATTTATTTGTTTTATTTATAATACAGTTACTCATTGCACTCAAAGTATACACCAAAACATATACAAAGAGTCATTATGTAGGTCAATTATTGAATAAAATTTATGTGACAAATAAACATAATAAGTATAACAATTTTGGCACTTAAACTCAGTTTTTTTTATAGATTATCTACGAATCACTGGACAAACTGCTATGGATTGTCGGGCGATTCCGCCTCAAAAAAGAAAAAAATATTATATTTGTTAAAAATTTGACGATATCTAAATTAAAAAAAAAAACAAAAAAAAAACATTGATATCTAAATTGTTTTTTTTTGTTTGTTTCAGATTTATACCTATTAAAGTATTTCTTTTGATCAACAATTATCATTCCAGGTCGTTCCTCGCATACGTTCTTTCGTCTTTTTTTTTGCCTGAAGCATCGCGAAAGGGGATCTATTTAACTTGATTTTTTTTTTAATGTTAGGTGTTTTAATGTTTTTAGAGTTATTATCAAAGTTATGTAATAATTTAAATTCAACCTGCCTTTTGGTCACCCTTTTTCCCAATTTTCACAAATACACGAGTATTTGTGAAAATTAGATTTATAATTATTTAATGCTTGTGTTATTTTCTTGTGAGTAAATAAAAAACTTTTGTGATTTTTTATTAATATTCAAATAATGTGTTTAATATGAACATTTTCATACCGACTATAAACCTGCAGCCTGCAACGGTTATAAAAGTTACGGCTTATTATAAACCAATACGTTAAACCTTTTACGATACGAATCTAATGTACGAAGATCATAACATTAATTTTAATAGTTCAATCAAGTTATCTGCAGAGACGGATTTTTGTTGAAATAAACAACTACGTAGACAAATAAGTAGGACCTAATAACTTGCGTAGAAACTATACTGTGTTCCAACACTCGTGGCACGCGAGATTCAGTAACACGATTTTTTTTTGAATATTTTACGGGGCACTACGTCATAGACGTTGTGACTACAGTGTCTGCTCTGGATCAAAAATCGTAAGGTTTTGTAGTAAATTAAATTATATTACACAAGTTAAACTCCGTAAAATACAAAAACTGTGGAAGTAGCAAACTTAACTTGTTTTTCTCTTGCTATCGCTACACTTGTTATTGAATAGTATTAGCCTACGTTCACGCCATTTTTATTGTTATTTTGTGGTGTGAACATAGGTAAATACCATTTGTGGAAAGCTGAGATAGACTCGCTTATTGCCATTATAGGGGATCAGGTGGCGAGATTACTCTTCAGCCAGATTCGTAACCAGCTATGAAAGAAGACCGGTTATGAGCGGGTCATCTTAAACGATTTTGCCTTCGTAGCAAAATCTTTTAAACGAATGTCTAACACGTAATATGCCTGATAATTTACATGCATTAATCTCATATAGCCTAAGATTTAAAACACCTAAGATGTGTTACTGTTTTGTGACTAGATATTTACGAAGAATTCGGCATACTTTTATTTACTATTACGATGATTTACGACTTAGCGTGCCAAGAATGTTGGAGTCAACTCTAGCGCCGTCAATAACTGAATGATAACTTGGTCGGACTTCTTTAAGTACCACATTATGACTGACAGTCTTGACAGGTTTCCGCGGACCTTTTCGTTCTCTCTTCTTCCTCAGCAGTATCATTGACTTCCTCACTGTCTCTTCCAAGCCGGATGAAATGGTCTCGGGCTCTGCTCTTCCTTTGGGGGAATCCGTTGACGAAGAGATCGGATGTTTGTTCGTAACTGGGTTTTTCTTCATCAGGAGATCTTCCGAAGCGGACAAAGCTGGGAGCTCGACCGAAGCGGACGAAACTGCCTGCTTTTTTTGCTGGCGTTTCATATTCATCTGTAATGGATATTATTTATTGTTGAACTGTTTTATGTGAGATTCCTCAAATTGGAGAATTAATATTAAATGGAAACATTGGTTACGACCTTTTCTCACGTTTTTAAGAATCGATACTTTAAAATTGTAGTGTTCGGTTCGTAGCAATGCTACGGTCGTAGCCATGTCTACGGAGTTTGTTTTCCAGCCTTTGTAGTGCAAAAGGTTGATCCCCACCAGCTACATTGAGGCAAACAAGAACTGATGCCACGGGATGTGCGTTTTGTGTTTTTAAGGTCAAGATGTCAATAGGTAAAATATTCTCAATGTCAAAATGTACTCTTTATGTATAAAGTGTTTATTTATGTACTTTATGTATACAGGGATTATATTGTTAAATATACCAGCAAGCCGTTGAGGGCTACTTCTGGGCACCTAAACAAACAACTATTGTTCTATGACCTATGGAAATTCGAACATTTTATTGAAAATTTTGAGGTTAGGTTTACCTGAAAATCAGCTGTTCCATACACGGAGAGGTTAATTACTGTTATTAGTCTGGATGACCTTTGTTTTACAAAATCATCTGTTTTTTCGAATTTACATAACCTCAAATTTTCATATTTTTTTCGAACTTCCGAAAGTCGTAGAACAAAAGTTATTTGGTAAGGTGCCACAAAGAAGCGCTCAACGGCTTGCAAGTATAATTACCAATAACCCTGAATTAATAAATAAATAAGATAAATAAATAAAATTTATTAAAATACCATTTTACAATGTAAACTATGAACTAAAAATACAAAAACACAATAAAACTCAATTAAAATATATTAAATAAGCATGTGTTAATAAATACAAAATACATTTTTTTTAAAGTGCTATCCCTGCACTGGGCTATCTAAAAATATTTTATATCGTCTTAGTCGCAATTTTTGAAGAAGCATTTTTCCTTAAAAATATTTTTTACAAAATACATGTCATTATTGTGACATCATGCACCAGCTAGCCTAGCATGACGACCAAAACACGATACGATAAAGCTATGTCACGCGATATAACTACATCAACTCTCAAAATATGATAGATAAAGCCGCCATGTTGAATTTTTATCATAATTTCGCAATTTATAATAAAAATTCAACATGGCGGCTTTATGTATCATATTTTGAGAGATGATGTAGTTATATCGCGTGATATAGCTTTATCGTATCGTGTTTTGGTCGTCATGCTAGGCAGGCTGGGTCTGAATGTTCCAGCGTCAAAATTCACAAAATATAAAACATCTTTGTATCCTGCAATAGGGGGTCAATATAAAATGCCATTTTTCCAGCAGTTACAAAATTACCTTCATATGCCTTGAGAAGGGCTACTAAATCATCAGAGGTGAGGGATATAGGTTGTGATCTCCCGAAGCGGAGGAAACTGTTCCCTCGTCTGACTGGACGAGCGATAGTGTCTCGAAGGTCTGCTGCTGAAGGCTCTGGTGGGTAGGATCTGCCGAATCTGTGGACAAAGGATTTTTAATTAGAACAAAATATCAAACTAGCAATCCCAAGGTAGGTGGGTTTGACGACCCAGTTGGCACAATGATCACCATGCCAAACTGCCAAACATAGGGTTGCGGGTTCGATTCCCGCGTCAGATAAGTATTTATGCTTAGATGTTTGTCTGAGGTCTGGTTGTTTCTATGTCTAAGTATATATTTACAAAAGTATATAAGTAGCATATCCGTTGTCTAGCACCCATAACACATGTCTAGTTTCTTTGGAGGCTAGATGGCGATGTGTGAATTTAAGCTAAAGCATAAATACTTGTCTGAGGCGGGAATCGAACCCGCAACCCTGTGTTTGGCAGACTGGCATGGTGACCATTGTCCCAACTGAGTCATCACAATGGTCGTATTGGTTCGTTGCTGAGTCTCAAATAAAGATGCAGAAAAAAATCGATCCAAAATTCAGGAGTCTTATAAGTTACCTGATCATGCTTCTATCTATAGCACTCCGCCTCCTTGCCTCAAGGTCTGGAGATCTTCTGACAGGAGTGGCAACAGCACCTACCACCAGCACCACTGCCGCCATCACCACCATTGTTCGAGAACAGTTCATCATGACGTGGACCTGGGGGAAAGAAGCCATTTACATATTTGGTAAGTCATTAAAAAACAATAAATAAAATAACGGGTATTTACTACCAAATATACAAAGAGATCTCATTATTATCGGTGACCTGGAGCTACATTTAGGTTAGAACTGTATTTCAGGCATCAGAAGGCCAATTCTCGTAAATAACATTGTTCAAATTACATTGCAATATCATTCCGATTGGATTTCGATTACAAAAAATACGGGTAGCTCAAATTACTCTCAAAGTCAGCTTTTGCTATTCTCAAGTATATATTTTTATAGTATATAGTTCAAATATATAAGTATATACTTTATATATTTGAACAATATTATTTACGAGAAAATCAAATCATTTATTGTTTATAAGTCTAGGATAATTTAATAACATAGTTCTTATAGTTGTTGAAAGCGCTAGACCTCGCCTTAATAAGCACACAAACATTTCCTTATAATAGAGTGTAAATTACGAATAGTCAAAAAATAAAGAAAAACTCATAGGTACATTAAAAAATCTTTGTCTGTAGTTTTGTCTGTAGATGTCAAATTGATTATAAATTAGATAAGTATAACAGTAATAAGTAAAATCAAATTATAATACATCTTAACAATAATAATGTGTCAATAATCAATACCACTGAATACATATTTATTTTGTTAAATAAAAATAAATTTTTATCATTTAAAAACTGAATGTAAAACGATACGAACGACTTCATTTTAGACAATCGAATGAGACTTCTACATCATTCCCGCTTGTGATGCAGAAAATTGCTGTTTCCCACCTCAAACAAATATTTATATTGTTTACTATGTATGCATGCATTTACAATAAAAAGTAGGTAAGCATATTAGGTGTTCTATTCGTTGTCTGGTCACCATAATACAAGTTTAGTTGATAAGCTTCCTGCTAGATGGCGGTGTGTGCAATGTCTTGCAATATTTATTTATTTAGTTGGCAAGAAAAATTCCGAACACAAAGATAGGTATCTATTTCGTTTCTCATGGGAGATAAAGATAAAATTATTAGACATATTATTTCAATGTTTTTGCTTGTTATTTCTTATTAGGAGGGAAAATTGGTAAAACCTATACATAATTCAAACGTGAAGAAGTGCCTACTACTGGGTTTTGAAGGATACTGATAAAGAAAATATTTTTTTCCCAAAAATTATAAATTACCTCGAAAAGAAGCCGACATAAAGTGTACTTAGAATAAGAAATAATTAGTATAAATTAGTTGAGACCAGATTTCACATAATTATTTTTTTTAAACAATGTTATATGAACCCTGAAGATGGAAAACAGGAGAAAGGTGATAGGGGTTTTTAGCGGAAACGAGCAGTACCTAAAGATGACGTGCTCTTATCTTTAATTACGCTAAATTAATGTAAATTCGCGTTAAATCTATACTAATACTAGCTGCCCTCCGCGGTTTCACCCGCGTAACTCCCGATCCCGTGGGAATATCGGGATGTAAGCTATCCTATCTCTCAAGTTGGATCGAACTGCACATGGTGTGCGAATTTTATTATAATCGGTTAAGTGGTTTAGGAGTCCATTGAGGACAAACATTGTGACACGAGATTTATATATATTAAGATAAGTTTAAGAGTTTGTTTGTTTGTTTAAACGCGCTAACCTCAGGAAATACTAGTGCGAATTGAAAAAATATTTTTGTTTTGGATAGTCCATTTATCGAGGAAGGCTATAGGCTACTTTTCATATTCATATTTTGATATTCCCGGGGACTAACGCGGTTGAAACCGCGGAGCGCAGCTAGTTGCATATATTTGTGTGAGGGGGTGTAACTTCTTGGGATAGTAAAAAAATATTTTAATGCCACATAACAGGAAAACAAGTCTATTTACAGGATTTTGTTCATAACTCTATTTGTCACAGGTGTGGTAGGTGCCCGAGCCAAAAAAATCGATGTGTCAAACTATGCCGGTCCCAATATAGATATGCTGCAAGCCTTTTTCAATTTAAGTCGTGAAGGTGCACGAATTTTAAGCAATAATTCTTAGGTGTACCTACCAATGTAAAATTAGTTAGTTAGTGTTCAATGTTTTGTCTCAGAACTAGGCTGAGCCGTTGTAAAAATACTTTCCACGGTGGCAAAAAACCGAGCTGAAATAATTATAATAATATGGTGATTTTGGTATGTAATGTAATTTCACAATAATACACAATAATATATTTGACACATTTTTAGCACATTTGGGCTAAATGTACACCATTTATATTAACTTCAAAATTCGCAGACGTTTGGAGCCATTTTTTGAAAAAAGGGTACTTATTTAAAAGTTGCTTCAATATAGTAAAACATTTAAATTGACAATAGCACCACCATTGCATGAGAGCTAATATCCTGCAACATATCACGCACATGTATCGACAGACATACAGACAATGCTACCCGTCTTCCTTATTATAATGCTTGAATAACGTTGAATGTCACTTTACTTGTGGCGACTAGAACAGTTCATAATTCTTGCTTATTTTAAAAATTGTTTTTAATAACTAAGTGAAAAATACACAAAGAAAATACGCAAGAAACAAACAAATAAAGACACACATTATGAAATTATTACTAAGGTATGTCTAACCTTGTGAAGAGTTTTCTGTCGACAGTTATTATAAGACAATTATTTCAATTCCCTTACCAAAACATTCGAAATATTCTATCTGAATGATAAAAACGTCTATCTAAATGCAAATTCCTCATGTTTTTTTGCGGAAGACAACTTCGAATTGAAAAAATAAAAACGTTAGCTTGAAAACTAGAGACACAGTGTTGACCTTAAAATAAATTTGCATCAGAGCCGAAAGAAGAATAAGCTATACCCATAGCTACACATGAATTTAGTCATTTCTAGGACCGATAAGGTTTTACGGACCTAAAACCTATATAAGTACTTTCCTTTGGTCTGCGTGTTTACTGCTAGATTATTTTAATAGTGGCCATAGACATATATATTGAGTGATAGAGACAGTAGTGGGTTTTTTGGGTAATGGTTGGGCTCATGTATTTAGCGTGGTAGAATTTCGAAAGTATACAGATTCGCACCTGCCGCCCGCAAGCTGGCTAAAAAGTTAAAGAAAGCTTAATAAAGGAAGCTTTAGAAATTTGATCCATGCAGAATGAACACCATACGCAACAATGAGCGCTGATTAAACTCTTGAGGCGGTGCCGGGAGAGGCTTCCTTCGCTTTACCTGAACCCATCTCTACACGATAAAAAATGTGAGCCGTCACGGGACGCCTGGCAGATGTGAAACATCGACATTATTTTGTAAAAGTAATATGCAGAAAAGAACAGATTGTGATAGAATCGGAGTCGATTACGGTGTACACACTACTGCATGCATATAGACTGTATATATATACCATCATATAGCGTGCGCGGCATGCGTCGCCACGCCAGAAATCGATTTTACGTGCGGCTATAGATGTTTCACATCAAAATACTTACCTAACAAAAAACTTAACTCTACCCTGAGACTCTACCCGATTTCAGTTGACATACAGTTGACATGAAAAATTATTTTATTTTTTAGTTAGGTATTGAAAAAATTAGTAAATCGTTATTATTTATTATGATTGGGATGACGATGTAATACTTGCACTTAAAGTTTTTTTACATAGAACATTAAATACATGCGTAGGTACCTACTTGTAAAATTCGGGAGTGAACTGATTTGACGAGTATCTTTTAGGAAAGCATGATATAACTTAGACTGCGTCATCACCTACCATCAGGCCGGTGTGACAGTGGTCAAACACTGAAATATTATTCGTGAAAAAAATTACAATTTCCGCTCCCGGAACGCTTCTTGTACCGCCTCAGTGTGCACAGCGTTTTACATAAATCCTCATTGTTTAAAACGTATTTTAAGTACGTAATCGTAAGAAAGGAACCCTTAAAAAATATCACTTTTTGTCCATCTGTCCGTGTGTCACCGATTTTCCCAGGAACGGGTGGACCTAGCAAGTTGTAAATACCAGATACTAAGGTCCGTAGTCCCTATTATTTTATCTTCAACCATAAATAATAGTACAAGTATCTACTTGAACATTTACTGTAGTTTTACAACCAAAATAAGTTAGTAGTAAAGATATAAAGAATATGAACAAAGTTATCTTTAAAACAAATCTGTAAAACTAGTCACGCAAAGTTTTAAGTAATTGGATAGTGGATACTCACTTACAACTTTGAGTTCCTTACTTACTTGCGTTACGTTTTACGTAGTCTAGATTCTGGACTTTGTGTGACTAATAGTCGAAATCAATAACTTATTCTATCACGTGGGGAACAAATGTCTTGCCATGGCGCCTCCGCCGGGTCGTGGCAGACTGGGTAGACCCAAGAAGTGCTTGACGTCATAAAGGGTGATATGCGTGCAAATGGCCTTACAACCCAGGATGCCGAAGATCGTGCGAAGTGGAGGCGTAAAAGTAGGAAAGCGGACCCCGGGCTCCCGAGAGGTATGCAACCGAGAACATCGCTCAGATGATGATGAATAACTTATTTTATCAGCTATCAACGGTTAAAGTCACTGTTTTACTATAGGACTTGTACTTATCTAATAAGTGCCATAGGAAGGATGTCAGAAAAATTAACTTTTAGAATAAACTTACTTATGGTCTCCGGTTAGTAATTGCCTTTAAGAGGCAAGGGTACCGGGGGCCCTCTCCATACAAACTATTACAAACGTAGTCGACTGTTTTCTCCTTGGATAATGAACTAGAGCAAATAACATGCAACAAAAAAATTGCTCTAGTACGACTACGTGTGTATTTAGAGTAACTTCGATCGTAGGTAGGCACTATAAAGATAATTCAAGTTTTTAGTTTTAATTATATCACAGAATATTATAATAAGTACGACTCTTGAAGTCATGATTCATTGGCTGTCAGAGGACCCCTGAAATAAATGAAAGTATACTTGTTGTCTGTAAGGACGATTGAGAGTAACATGTCACTTTGTATTAAAATTTTGTAAAACGGTATTTTCACTTCAAATTTGTTTTCGACTAACAGGGATTTTTATAGTAGGTATACTATAAAGGACTAGCTAATTTAGACAAAATCTGAGTGTAGGTTACGTAAATATAAAGGCACTTAATATCGTCAGAACATATTTTAATCATATAAATTACATACCCATCGGCATTATTTTACCACAACGCTTAATATTCCACTCACTAAAAGGTAATAAACTAATTAACTCAAATAAATGGTACGACCATGAAAAGGTTCAGGCATCATGAAGCTACTGCGACAGAATGAACCACGTTCCGTCATTTTATTCCTATTTATAGACACAAAACAGTAGTCAAGATGGCGGCGCCCTGACGTATACATCAAATGAAGTACTGTATTGTTGACTTCCTTCAGTCGTTTTCGTGTTGTTACTGACAATACTTTGAATTAAATTGGCGCGGTGGGCGAAGGTTGGCGGGATTCCGCCTTAAATATATATTTTATACATTATTTGTTTTTGGTCAGGTATTTCTCTATAAATATTTTGTATGTATTTATAAAAGTACATTAGTATTTATTGTCCGAACACCATAACACAAGCCTAATTGCTTAGGTGGAGGCTTGATGGCGCTGAGTAAAAAAGAGCTCATATTATAATATGATTAATTAACTGCACGACAATAATTTAAATTTACAAACTCACTTTAAACTTTTAAAACAATAAAAAGATAAAGTATGTACTTAGAATCACATAAATTTCTTTAAAAACTTCCTTGAAATGTAAGTTGGAATACGTTTTTCATTTTCCTCGATTTATCTGCAGTATAGAAGTGAAACGTCCACGCAAAGCGGCGCCAACTCGTCTGCTACTCCAACCTTGTCTCTAGTGATTAATATTTTATGTTGTTACTTTACCTACTGCTTCTGTATTTTCAATTTAATATCTTTCAAATGATACTGTTTCATGGTAAGATGAAATGAGTTAAATGACATTACACTACAGTTTGTGTTGTGGCAATATCTTTAATCAAAACATAATGAAGTCAATTTCATCTCATTCTTTAGGGTTCCGTATCTCAAAAGGCAAAAATAGGAACCCTTATAAGATCCTTCTTTTGTGTGTCCGTCTGTCCATGTGTCACCAGTAGTCACCACCGATTTTCTTAGCAACGGGTGGACCTAGCAAGTTGAAATTTATACCAGATACTGAGGTCTGTAGTCCCTATTTTTGTAATATGAATCTACCATGTAATATATTAAGTTATCTATCTATTTTATTTTTATGTTATTTTATTTAAATAATAAATAAATATGGCAGGACATTCCACACATAGCAATCTAGCCCCAAGCTAAGTACCTAACTAGACTTGGATGTTAGACAACGGATATACTACTTATATACTTTTCTTTTGTAAATTTATACTTAAAACACATAAAAACAACCAGACCACAGACAAATATCTCAGCACAAATACTCGTCTAAGGCGGGAATCGAACCTGCAACCCTGTGTATCCATAGTCCGGCATGGTGACCATTGTGCCAACTGGGTCTTCAACCCAGTTGTTTTATTTGTCTGTGTGCTTTTCTAACGAACGTTATTCTATTCAAAATGTGTATTTTTTGGAAAAATTGACTAAAGTTCTAGATTGATTTATATCGAGCATTTTCTAATCGTGTTTCGGTTACAAGAATAAGAACACCAAAACTACCGTATAGCTGTTCACTGAAATAGGTAGGTTAAGATCATTCTAAATGTGAGAAGATCAAAGTTAACTTAAGACGAAAGGGTACCTGGGGCTTTCTCCATACAAACTATTACAAACGTAGTCGGCTGTTTTCTCCCTGGATAATGACACTAGAGCAAATATTTTTGGTGCATAAAACTTATAACAGCCATGACCATGCCCCTATTTTTTGTTATTTTTTATTCTTTTATTTTTTTAATTTTAATTTCTATAATAATTAGAAAATTAAAAAACCAAAACATAGGGGCATAGTCATGGCAGTTATAGGTGTTATGGCACAAAAATATTTGTGCTAGTGTCATTATCCAGGGAGGAAACAGTCGACTACGTTTGTATGGAGAGCGCGCAGGTACCCTTTCACCTTAACAGAATCGAGTTACTAAATAATTTTAATATTTATTAATGCTATTTAACTTTGAATAATGATCATTTTGATTATGGTAATAATATTTAATGAGGTTTTAAATTAGATACACTACCACGCATAAAATTATTAAAATTATTATTTTGTAAGACGAATGAGGCGTAGTAACATATGAATACAGGAAAAGTATTTATGTAGTGCACAAATTTCGGTATGTTTTAAGCACATTAAAATAAAAAATATAGTTTTTTTTATTTTGGAGCTAACTCAAAAACTCTCATTCTAACAAAACGACGAAGTCCATGGACACAATACTAGCGTCAGCGAGTTTAATAGCGCGCTCTAAATGAAGGTACCTAGGTACCTACGTGTCACTGTGTGTATCAATATTGAGATACCCAATAATTTAGAAATTGCAGGAAGTTTTTCACATTAAGTTTTGGTTTTTTTTTTTTGCGTAAATGTAATCCACTGCCGACATACTTAAATTCAGCAGAAAAAAATGTGCACTACAAAAATACTTTTCCTGTATAAAGACTGGCGTAGTACTCATCTCAATCTTTTGTTTTTTAGGGTTCCGTACCCAAATGGTAAAAACGGGACCGTATTACTAAGACTTCACTACTTCACTACTACACTACTTCACTGTCCTTCCGTCCGTCTGCCTGTCAGCAGGCTGTATCTCATGAACCAAGAACATCCATGCTTTCCAAGAACATTTGTGACTCATTCCCAAAATAAACTGGGGCCTTTTTATTTATATTATCTTATAAAGTGGATCTTCTGTACATGTACATGATTATACAAAGTCTAGGGAACACGGGTAAAATAGTGTTTTTTGAAGTTTTTTTTTTAATTTTTTGGGTTTTTTGTTTTGAGTGTCTTACGTCGATAGAAGCGGAATTTTATACTCTTTTTAAATGCTGTCTGTGTGCTGTTTAATTAAAGGCCATTGTTTGGCGAGTTCCTGGTCACCAGAGTTGACTTCAAAATCTACAGGAAGTTCATCCGTACCAAACCGGAATAATCATGTTGTAGGCTAAAATGCGTCTGGGTAAAAGATCTCGTTTTGGCACTAGACACTTAAAATGCAGAGCAATATCGTGATGAGGTTTTGTACTCTATGGTGATACCCCACCAACAGCAGCTCGACCAAGATTTCATGTTCATGCAAGATAATGAACGTATTCACACCGTAAGGCTGGTTGTTAACAAGTTCAGAGAAATTAGTTTTCATACTTTTATTTTTCATACCAAAAACAAAAAAAAAAATCCCCAAAAAACACTATATTACTCGTGTTCCCTAGGCTTTGTTGATGTGTGTATACTCTGTGGTCAAACAAAAACTTTTCAGACCCGTTCTCCTTTTGTGACTACACCGGCCAACTATCGGAACACGGACAAGTCCGCTTAGCGAAAAGACTTAAACCGGCCGACTCACTCCTCGTCGGTGACTTGTTTATGTTTAAATACATTGATTTACGCATTCCAAGTACGTCATTACGTATATTTTACTGTTCGCTTATCGGAGACAGCTTGACGCATCGTTACCCCAGTTTTAGAACGAAATATGTCGGTTTTAACTTCTTCTTCTTCATCTTCTACTGGGTCTCTGGTTTTTAACGTCTGTTCTATAAGTAAAATAGATAGATAAACACTTTATTTCATCATAAAAATAAAATAAAAACAAAATACAAAACTCTAGAAGCATGTTCTAACAGTCAAAGTTAGGTATGTTGGTTATTAATTGAAAAATTAACGAATCCTTCTTATTGATGTTGCCAAATCTAGAAAATTCCTAAAATTTTCAGTTAATTAGGGTTATTTTTCCGACTTTTTTTATTTTCTTGCAATAAATTATTATTTCTTCTTTTTATTGGTAACTACCGCGGTTTCACCAGCGTAATTCCCGATCCCGTGTTAAAATTGGGATAAAAAGCCTATGTTATCAATGAATGAATGAATCAATGTATCCTCATAATAAGTTTCATCAAAATCGGTCCAGTAGTTTCGGAGCCTGTTACAAACAAAAAAAAAACAAAAATACCTACAACTGCCATGACTATGCCCCTATGTCTTGTTTTTTTTTCATTTTCTAATTATCATAGAAATTAAGATTAAAAAAAAAAGTGTACGGGCATGGTCAATATGGTCATGGCAGTTATAAGTTTTATGCAACAAAAATATTTGCTATAGTGTCATTATCCAGGGAGGAAACAGTCGACTACGTTTGTATGGAGAGAGCGCCCGGTACCCTTTCCTCTTCACTATCACTACATAGTCATCACTACATCACTACATAGTATAAAATAAAGTCACTTTTCGCCGTCCCTATTTCCCTTTGTATGCTTAGATCTTTAAAACTACGCAACGGATTTTGATGCAGTATTTTTTACTAGATAGAGTGATTAACGAGGAAGGTTTTTAGATATAATGCATGTATAATACAGCCGTGCGAAGCCGGGCGGGTCGCTAGTATAAAATAAAGTCACTTTTCGCCGTCCCTATGTCCCTATGCACGCTTAGATCTTTAAAACTACGCAACGGATTTTCATGCGGTTTTTTTTAATAGATAAAATGATTAAAGAGGAAGGTTTTAGATATAATAAATGCATAATACAGCCGTGCGAAGCCGGGGCGGGTTGCTAGTATAAGATAAGATAATAAGTATAAACTTCGAGCATTCAACTATAGATATCCAGGGGTGAATACTAAGAGGAATCACAGGGTCTTGTCTACACACTGTATTATTAACGAACTGATTAAGTTTGTATAATGATTAAAATGCTATCAAGATGAGAATACACTCTCGGCTATAAATTCTCTTTGTGGTGAGATTCTCTAACAAAATTTAAATAAGCATGATGAAAACTGAAACCCAAACGCAATCAAGGTGGTTCACAGCCACCTCAGCCAGCTCTCACACATGATAGGCTACTTTAATAATATATTTTTTTATAAGCCTCTTAAAGTTTTTTTTCAAAACCTTGTAACAAATAGAAAATAAACAAATGAATTATTTTTCAGATTGACAATAAAGCAAATATTTACTCGTATCAGAATGGTATAAAACGGAGATATTGACCACAAAACGTTTATGTATTGATTATCCCCTAGTTTTCCTTTACCTTCCCTCTGACCTCCCATTGACGTAAAAAAGGAGAAAACCGATTTGACGTCAAAATTTATCGTCCTACCGTCAGTGGCGTAGCTATCGTAGGGCAAGGTGGTGCAGTGCACTAGGGCCCTCTAACCTCAGCTTTGAAAAGAGAAGATCTTATAAGAAAAATACCAACAAAAAAACTTGTGAGCAGGCTCGATCCTGTCTCAAAACGCATCGCGCATTTTTGAAAGATTATAAGACAATACGTTTTGTTAAGTATCCCGTTTCCGACACGCTTTAGTAGCCGTCTCTCGATTGGCATGGGTTTGTAAATGCATAGCGCAAAAAAAAACACTATGTCAAGCTCCCATACTAAATGTCCGGACCCGTTCAAAAGCCAATTTATGTTCAAGCAACGCGGAAAGGGGAATAGGACCCGATTCTTTCCTTATGCACCTAGCTACGTTACTGCATACCGTTGTAGTGCGATACAAAAGACGCGTACTTGAAGTTCAATATCGAACCCACGACCTTCGTAATGAAAGTCGAGGTATGGGCCAACAGCTCTTCAACTGTCAACAGATTTTGAATTTGTTATCTGCGTTCTCCCTTTGACAGAATCAAACTAAAATAAGTAGGTACCTAAATATAATCCTTCTTACAAAAAATACAAGTCTACGCGCCCTTGGCTCAATTTTTCCTCCATCTTTATTCAGACATATGGCTTAATATCGTAAATAAAAGGATAAGTAATGTTGTTCCATTCGTAAAGGAATATTTCAAAGATACACGAAAATTCTCATTGATATATCCTTCGGGCGATCTGTGAAATAGGTATTTTTTTCAAAGATATATTATCATTGACAATCAGTCTTAAAATACTTAGAAATATAAAAGAGAAAAAAAATACTCGCAAAATATCTGAAACTACAAGAGCTTTGGGTCTGAAACTTCGCATGTTTGTGATGAGTGTTTTTAGGACAATCAAAAATTATGGTACGGTCGGCTGCATACCTAATTGCAGACCCACAGCAGAGCTCTAAAATAGCTGTTAAAAGAATGTTTTCAACACAAGCAAGATTCTAGGCACCTGCTTTAGTTGAAGTTTAAAGTCTTCTAACTCATAAATTTATCAAACAAAAAATATTAGAATGGAAACATGCAAATAATAGTAATTTTTGAACTCTACCGGGGGCTGCAATTATGCAGCCGACGTACCTGCGTAATGAGAGCAATATTTAAATATTGTTCTTATTAGAAAGCAATATTTAAACAATAGCAATATTTGTTAAACAAAAGAAATCAATATTTAAATATTTCGTAAAAATGAAACCGTTTTTAAGTAGTTTTACACTACTTAAAAACGGTTTCATTAGTTAAATATTTGCTTTATGGCGGATGGGCTCAAATAACAACAGAATGGTCCCCCATAGGGATATGACCACGCGGCAGACCAAGGCGACGATGGCGAGATGATTTTGACTCCTATAGGAATGATTGGTGTACAATGGCGACAGATCGTGATCAATGGAAGAATGGTAGAGAGGCCTTTGCCCTGCAGTGGGACAGTGTCGGCTCTTAATAATAATAATGATGAAAATTAATTCGTTTGTTTTCTTGTTATATTGTCACTAATATCTAGGTTTTAAAAAAGCTTTATCCGCGGGTAGCACTTTTCTTAAATTTCATCCCGAGTTTTTACTACGTAGCGTGCTCCAGACTACCTTACTTAACTATATTTCATTGTGGTGAACCGTATACATACATGCAGAACTTAAACACTTTCTTAGTGATTCACTAACCACCATTTCTCAACTGTCTTCATGTTCGAAGCTATTGTTTCAAAACAAAAGGTGTTAAGATGCTAAGGAGACACTATCGATGTAGAATGCACTTCCTGACATCTTCTAAGACAGACGAAGTTACAATGAGGTGGTGCATTTGTGCACTATCAGAGTTAACGCCCATTATCATGCTGAGATATTACATTTTATTCGAGATATTATTTTATTCTACTACTATGTGTTAGTCCAGGTCTCCAGCTATCTAGATACCGAATTTCATCGCAATCGGTCTAGTAGTTTTTGCGTGAAGGAGTAGGTAACAAACATACATACAACTTTCACATATATATTACTAGCTGCGCCCCACGGTTTCACCCGCGTAAGTCCCGATCCCGTGGGAATTACGGGATAAAATAAGATGTAAGCTATCCTATCTTTCAGTTGGATCAAACTGCACACGGTGTGCAAATTTGATTAAAATCAGTTAAGTAGTTTAGGAGTTCATCGCGCACAAAGAACGTGACACGTAATTTATATACACGGTGTAACAGGGGGGGTGGATCATCGGTTGTTGGAGGGTAGAGGACCTCAGTACCTATCGATTTAACCCCCATGTATGTTCTGCAATATTCACTGGTTCAAAACTTATTTGAGATTTAGTGAAATTTTAGTTAAAATCGTACATTTATTTATTTTATTTACATTTATTTAACAAATACGGATCAAATTAATAACCTTTAATAAAATCGGTTAGATTACAAGCCCGAGCCACAAAGAGAACATTCAAAACCCCTAAATTAAAGGGAAACCTTCTTAATAACTTCCCATCTAAACTCATACCGAAGCAATATCATTTTTATCTATGAAGCAATGATTTTAATCTGATTTGACAGATTTTTTATCTCGTCTTATGTTTGAACAATCTTTTAAATAACGTTTTTCGTTTTCTTTTATATTTTTCTCTGTATTTCATATTTGGTAAGCTATATTTATTATTCACTAGCGACCCGCCCCGGCTTCGCACGGCTATATTATGCATGTATTCTAAATATAAACCTTCCTCTTGAATCACTCTATCTATTTAAAAAAACCGCATCAAAATCCGTTGCGTAGTTTTAAAGATCTAAGCATACAAAGGGACATAGGGACATAGGGACGGCGAAAAGTGACTTTATTTTATACTATGTAGTGATAGTGAAGTGATAGTGATTTGCTTAACCTTCAGAGAAATACAAAATTTATGTACTTATTCAATTATAAGTACTTATTCCAAGACAAACATTAAACTAAAATATTATGCCTTCCTAATAAAAAAATTCAGTAAATTCTCACAAGATTATAAGATTTTAAATATATATCTAAGCTTGCTCCGTTGCATCCGTTGCGTAGTTTTAAAGATTTAAGCATACATATAGGGATATAGGGACAGAGAAAGCGACTTTGTTTTATACTATGTAGTGATAGTGATGATGATGATGATGTTTAACTGGCTATTGCCCGCGATTTCGTACGCGTGGTAGTTATGTTCAATATACTAAAACCTTCCTCTTGAATTATTATTCTTCCACCTATTATAAAATACCGCATCAAAATCCGTTGCGTAGTTTTTAAGACCTAAGCATAATATATAGGGACAGACAGACAGCGGGAAACGACTTTGTTCTATACTATGTGATGATTAAAACAAGTAGGTAAGTTATACAAAAATACAAATGTCAAAATTACAATTACAAGTACAAAACTAGTACGTAAAAAAATAAAATGTTAAATGACCAAATGCTCCTAGTACATTTTTTCTAGTACATTCAAAAACCCACTTTCAATACAAAACATAAGTAATTTGCATGAAAATTATACTTCTCGGACGAACTTGATTGTTTGAAATGTTTTTGATTGCAATCAGGAAGTCTGCTTCCGGTTGGAAGTAGGTAGCAAATCAAGTTTTTATTGTCCTGTTTTATACACAGATACGTATGTTTTTTTCTACTTATATCACAGAATACTATTACATGGATTTCTAAACTTTTTTAAGATTTCTCTGCGATTTAACAGACTTTACAAGCAAGTTAAACTACCATAAAAACACTTTATATTTTTAAAAATTAATAAAACTGTTTTACCGCTAAATTGATTTTCTTAAACCTATAGTAATATACTTAACTAGCGACCCCCTCCGGCTTCGCACGGCTATAATATGCATGTATTATTATACATATAAACCTTCCTCTTGAATCACTCTATCTATTAAAAAAACCGCATCAAAATCCGTTGCGTAGTTTTAAAGATCTAAGCATACAAAGGGACATAGGGACGGCGAAAAGTGACTTTATTTTATACTATGTAGTTCAATTATAAGTACTTATTCCAAGACAAACATTAAACTAAAATATTATGCCTTCCTAATAAAAAAATTCAGTAAATTCTCACAAGATTATAAGATTTTAAATATATATCTAAGCTTGTTTCCTGCGGCAGATTTATTCCCCCAAGACAATTACTGAACAAAATATATGCCTACTTACTTCTTTATGATTCCACAAAAAAAGATCCCGTTTTAAATAATTTTATGAAAATAACCATGTTAGTTTTTAATCCAAAGGTGACTTAGTTCGGTGGCTAGTTCAATCAACGGACTGCTTAAACTTTTTAGTAGACAGTAGTTTGTTTGCTAGTAAGTCCGATACATCTGTATTTGTTCAGTAAGGGGTCGTTCGGGCGACACGCGCCCGCCACGCGCATCCTTAGACCATTTAACTACCTCCATGCGCGCATCACACGCATTGAAATTTGTTCTATATATAAGTATTATAATTTGAGTATTATGACATATCAATAGATCTCAAATTGCATTTATGCAAGTCCACCCGCTCAGGCCACGCGCCCACCCCGCGCACGTCCCGCGCCCGCTTGCAGAAATGCAATTTAAGCGCTATTGATGTGTCATAACACTCAAATTATATATAGAACAAATTTCAAAGCGTGTTCAACGCGTGTGAGGCGCGTGGTGGGCGCGTGGTCGACGCGTGTCATCTGAACACGCCCCGTACTTGGATTACCTCTTAGTAAATCTTAAGCTAATTTTATTTACAAAGTTATAAAATAAAAGAACTTATTAAGGAAAATATCCCAAAAAATTAGGCTATAATAAGAAATATTTCAGCTTTATTTAACCAAGGTGTTTTAATAAAGCCGTGGTAGAGATTACCTGATGTTTACTAACTAAATATTGTGTTAATATGGCCGACACTTTGTGATAAATTTAAAGATAAAACAACGTTTATGTACAAAGGTAATTGTGAAAAAGGATCGCGTCTTGTGGTCTTCTTATTCGAAAAAAATGGCAACACTGTGATGGAGTGCGTACCTATTTGTTATAAATATCGTTTTTGGTAAATAAAAGACTATAAAACTACATAAACGATACATAAAATGATTAATAAAGCTACAAAAACAGTGTACTATCGTTATCTTTACATAAAATTGTGTCAATAAGTGATTTTCAACTACCAAACTTTCAGTGAACATTTTGCAAAAAAACTTTCATAATTCGAACCCAAAACACAATCAATCATGTGAACTTATTGAAAACTCTTGTGTACTACGTAATTCAGTGTATTATAAAGTGTAATAAACAAATTACGAGTGTCGAAAAATCTACAATAACCTAACCTAAAATACCTGACTTTTAACTTCAACTTGCTGGGATCTTACATCTAAAAAAGCGTGTTAAAAAACAAAATGATTCGAAACACACACGTCATTCGTAACTGTGGTGGATGTGCACATAAAATTAATAACCGAGAATATTTGACGTGCTCGTTATGTAAAACGACATATGACCTATTGTGCGCCAAAGTCAATGAAAAAATATTCAACATCATGGATCCAGAGAGAAAAACAGCATGGAAATGCCAAGTCTGTAAATTCAGAACCAAAAAGAACTGTGATAATTCGAATACGCCGGTAGGCACTCATTACGTCGCCACGCCATGTCGCCAGTACTACAAAGATCCCTCACATTCTACCGAGGATGTCACGCCATGTCGACAGCACTACAAAGAACCCTTACACTCCACCGAAAATGTCACCTTCAGAAAAAAGAGGTCTATAAAACAAATTGACTTAGACTTAGAGATAGAATCTTCGGACGAGACCCTTATTGAAGAAGAAATTGATGAAAAAGTTCATGATGTTATGTCCTTGCAGCAGTTAAGGAACGAGTTACAGGAACTAACGGATAAACTAATTTCTGTGAAAAAAGAAATAAACTTATTATATACAGAAAACGCAACACTAAAAAATTGTTTAAAACTACATGAAAATTGTAAGGCTGTTACTTCTGAAATGTCCATCCTTACTACAAACATTAACAAGACTGAAAAATCAATACCAAGACAAGCTAATTTCAATAATAGTGAAGAACAGAACTTATTGATCGCTCAACATCCTGACCCTATAAAAAGTTTGTCCAAACAGCTGCTGCTCACTAAACCCGATGAATATACAGGGAACCCGTGGATGCCCACCAATACTGATAAACCTTCATCGATGTCAACGATCACTGAACTCGCTTCTACACCTAATAAGAAAGCTAAGAGTCTAGCAAAATCACCGCTCACTGACCCCTATATGCCCACAAAGAGTTTGAATTTATCGAAGTCCCTGTTCACTGAACCCGATAAGCCTACAAAAAGTTCATCGAGGTCACTGCCTACAACGAAACATACAAAAACTACAAAAATGGCAAAGATAATAATAATTGGTGATGAGACAACAAAGAACTTAGCATCTGCATTGCTATCATTGCGATCCCAAGGAAAATCTGTCATTAATTATTCTGTACTCAACTTTTGCTATCCGGAAGCTCCTGCAGAATACATCTCAAAAAGAAAACATAATAAGCTTCAAGATCTTCATGAAGATGATTGGGTGATTCTATCGATGGGTTCAAATGATTGTAATCCCTTAAAACTGTCTGTGGCCTTTTCCTCCATATTAGAAAGTATTGATAAAGCAAAAATAATTATCATGGGTGTACACATCAATCCATATTTAAATGTAAACGAAATTAACCATTTATTAAGAATGCTCTCAAATAATTATAAAAATTGTAATTACCTACCAGTCAATAATATAAAGTCCTATAACTTTGCAAGTTGCATAAATCATTGCATTAATACTTTTGACTATGAGAACAATTTTATAGGTAAAAATATCTCTAAAACTTTTACTAAGCCTCCTATATCACTGAAACCTGGGACTATTCCGTACTATTTTTCTAAGTTTGCCAATAAAAAGTCAGCTACAAGTTTAAGTAAGAATTTTTCAAATAATTTAAGCATTAATGTTTTAACTCCTATAACTAAACCTGTGGGCAAACCAGGCACCATTCCTTATTATTTTAAGCCAAAATCTCCAACACCGTCGACAATTGTTAATGAAACTCTGAATTTATTTCGAACACCCTGAAGATACTTCTCAATCAAAAAAGTTTAAAGATAAATATGTGTTAAACATCATGCATTTAAACATTAATAGTCTGAAAAATAAAGTTGAACCCCTAGAAATTATATTACATGAAGGTAGTATTGATGTTTGTTGTCTGTCTGAAACATTTATAAAAGACTGCAATGCTGAAGTTTTACAGGTAGACGGTTATAAAAAAGCGTCTCATTTTTGTCGGAAAAATAGGTCACGTGGTGGTGTAGGTATCTTTTTAAGAAATTCAATTAGCTTTAAGAAGCTTGACTGGATAACAGACATAGCAATAGAAAGACACTTTGAGTGTTGTGGTATTGTTATACCAGAACTTCAATATACTGTTATATGCATTTATCGTACTCCAGATAGTAGCTTTGATCTGTTTATTCAATGTTTGGAATACTTACTACATAAATTAACTATTCGTCTTAGGAATAATCGTAAGAAAATTTTACTATTAGGCGATTTTAATATTGATATACTAGAAAAAGGTAAACGTACAGAGATATTTTTAACTACTTTAAATTGCTTTAATTTACATGCAACTATCAATGAGCCAACACGAATTTCCTCGACTTCAGAAACCTGTATCGATAATATTCTAACTAATATAAAAAAATATGATACAAAAGTAGTAAATTCTGGGATTTCTGATCACACACTTCAAATCATAAAAGTGCCTTCTAGTTTAAGTTTCAATGAACAACATTGGTTTGTTAGAAGGAGAAATATTGATCTCAACCTACCTATATTTTATAAGTACTTGTCTCAAATTAATTTTTCTTTTTTATATGAGTATACTAATGGTAATGAAGCATTCTCTGCTTTTTTTGATGTATTCAAATTAATATTTGATTTATGTATTCCTATAGAGAAAACTAAGATTTATTTTAAAAGAAAACCAAAGTGGAAAACATGTGGTATTATAAAAAGTAGTAAATTTAAAAGATATTTATATATACAGTCGATAAAAAATAACAATGAAGAAAATGTTAATAAATATAAAAAATTTAATCGCATTTATAAAAGAGTTGTTAAAACTTCAAAAAAAATCTCGAATATAAACTACATAAATAAGAGCTCAAATAAGTCGAAAGCAACATGGGGTGTCATTAAACAGAATACATGTTCCATAAATAATATACGCACACAAATAGAGCGTATCAAGGTCAATAATAGTGATATTAAAAATCCCCACCAAATTGCAGAATTATTTAATGATAACTTTCTATCTATAAATGATAATATAACTAACATCTCACATAAACATAACAATAAACCCATTACACAAAAAAACTCAAATAGCATTTTTATGTCACCAGTTGATCCAACAGAACTAAAAAGTATAGTAAAAAAACTTAAAAATAAAAGAAGCACAGGACACGATGACATTCCAATACTTGTAATTAAGAGTTGCATAAATTTAATAATTGCTCCTTTAGTTTTTATCATAAATTTATGCATCGAAACAGGATGCTTTCCTGATGTGCTGAAAAAAGCTATAATCAAACCTCTTCATAAGAAAGGCTTAAAAAGTGAACTAAACAACTACAGGCCTGTAGCTCTTCTCACAAGTTTTTCTAAGATATTTGAAAAAATAATTTATGTTAGATTGTTTTCCTTTTTAGATACTAATAAAATATTACATAATAATCAGTTTGGATTTCGGAAAAATAAAAATACTTCTTTAGCTATTTTTAAGATGCTCAAAGAAGTTTGGAACGGCATAAATACTAAAAATAGAGGTATAGCACTTTTTATTGACTTATCGAAAGCATTCGACTGTGTAAGACATGATTTATTACTAGATAAACTAGAAAATATAGGCGTAAGAGGGGTCGCATTAAAACTATTTGAATCATATTTACAAAATAGACAGCAATCAGTATTAATAGAGGTATATAATAAAAACAGTAAACACATTGAAAAAACATTTTCAGATTTTAAATTAATTGGTTTAGGTGTGCCGCAAGGATCTATTCTTGGTCCTATTCTTTTTCTAATTTACATTAATCAGTTACCAGATGTTGCCAAACACTTAACAGTAATGTTTGCAGATGATGCAACAATATTTATTCCAAAAAACAAATTATCTAATTATGAGTTTAAACTAGAAATTGAAAATACAATAGAAACTGTAATTAATTGGCTAAATCAAGCAGGGCTCAAAGTGAATTTGGACAAAACTAAATATATCCAATTTAGAAATAATAAAACACCTCCTCTAGGTTTAAAAATTTCGAGTAATGAAGTTGAAGTTAAAGAAGAAATAAAAACGAACTTTTTAGGAGTTATAATAGATAGTCATCTTAATTGGAAGGAACATATAAACAAAGTAAACGGTAAGATTTCCAAATATTGTTTTGCATTGTCTGTTTTGTCAAATATTTCTTCAAAAAAGATAGCTATTAGTGCCTACTATGGATATGTCTACTCTCAGTTAAGTTATGGCATTATTTTCTGGGGGAATTCCGTAGAAATTAACTCTACATTCCGTCTACAGAAAAAATGTCTCAGGGCCATTTTTAATTTAAAAAAATCTGATTCTCTACGCTCTATATTCAAAACGCATAATTTTCTAACTTTAACTAGTATTTATATATTTGAAATTTGCTTATTTATAAAAAATAATACAGACTACTTTTTCGCTAGTGTATCTTGTAGAACCGAAAGTCTTCGCCTTAAACATAAATACAATATATGTCAACCACAAGTTAATAATGCTTTATATCAGAAAAGTTCATTTGTAAATGCGATTAAAATCTATAATGCACTACCTTTGAAATTTAAATTACCCCAAAGGTTATCTGAATTTAAAACTAATTTAAAGTCCTGGCTTATCAGTAGATCTTTTTACAATCTGAATGAGTACTTTGATAGTGATAGGGATAAATAAGTGAAAGGGCATTATTTTATAAAGATTAGCTTGAAGCTTTAACTAGGTACATAGTACCTACCTCTATTGTAATAAAATTTTAAAAATAGAATATTATCAAACACTAATTTAATTAATAATTAAGTATAAGATGTTATTCTTCTGAAATTTTATTTTAGTACTTTTAATAAGTACTTATTGCATGCCCGCAATGGGTAAATTGTTGTTACTTAATTTTAAAACTACCTACCATCCATTGTACACAATTTATGCAATAAAAATTCTTATTCTTATTCTTATTCTTATTAAAATAGGTGTAGGTGTATAAAGTTGGGTAGGATATATAGGCACAGAGAGGTTAATTTGACTGATTTAAAAAAAAAAAAATTTACATCGATGTAGTTTTGATTATGAAACAAATCACTCTCAGACAATCAGATAATCAAAACAATGACAAGTTTTATTTTTCAATTATTTAACGCTTTTAAAAAAAATGTAATAGTAAGAGGTGGTAGGTATTAAACACTAGCAGCGATCCCGTGGGAATATCAAAATGTTTTTTTTTTATAATACTATAGATTTTTATGTACTTTTAAAATACGTACTGGAAAACAGTCAAGAAGTCAATTGAATCTTAATTACGAGTCTACCTACTTATTAGAGACATTTAGAACTGATAGAATATTCAATGAAGACTTTCTGTTTTTGCAAGACCTCCATAAATAACAGTTTTATTTTTATTTTTAGGGTTCCGTACTTCAAAAGGTAAAAAAAGGAACCTAAATAAATAAATAAATAATAAATAAATAAATAAATATTTCAGGACATATTACACATCGCCATCCAGCCCCAAGCTAAGCAACTTAATGCTTGTGTTATGGGTGCCAGATAACGGATAAACTACTTATATACTTTTTTTTTTTTTTGTAAATATATACATATTATACATATAGGAAACACCCAGAACCAGAAACAAGAATTTATGGTCAGCATAAATACTTGTTCCCGGCGGGAATCGAACCCGCAACCTTCTGCGTCGCAGTCGGGTGTTCGCCCGACGCGCCACAGAGGTCGTCAAAATAAAGGAACCTAAATAAAGAAACCTAAATATAAGCTTAACTTTTCTTTGCGTTGACCATAAAATAAGTTCTTAATATTTAATATGGACCATTGATCGTCTGTATTTGAAGCTAAGAGCTTGACGACCTCTGTGGCGCGTCGGGCGAACACCCGACTGCGACGCAGAAGGTTGCGGGTTCGATTCCCGCCGGGAACAAGTATTTATGCTGACCATAAATTCTTGTTTCTGGTTCTGGGTGTTTCCTATATGTATAATATGTATATATTTACAAAAAAAAAAAAAGTATATAAGTAGTTTATCCGTTATCTGGCACCCATAACACAAGCATTAAGTTGCTTAGCTTGGGGCTGGATGGCGATGTGTAATATGTCCTGAAATATTTATTTATTTATTATTTATTTAATTTAAAATAGCTTGGACCCGTTTCTGAGAAAAAAAAACACCAAGTTCCTTTTTCAGACAGACAAGACTTTTCTAGATGCTTAGCTTGGGGCTAGATGGCTTTGTACGCCATGTACTATAATATTTATTCATTTTTATGTTACTTGCGGATAATAGGGCGCAAAACTACTAAAACATAATAAATATTTGATCTATTGTCAATCTGCAAAATAATTCTTGTTTTTTTGTCATTAATGTCAAAGGTACCTTATTATAAAGGTCCTGTTTTTAACCGACTTCAAAAAAGGAGGAGGTTCTCAATTCGTCTGTATGTTGTTGTATGGAAGAGATCGTTTTAAGCGATAAGGCCGCCTTTTGGAACACTTAGACTTAAGCTTTGTTTTTAAGCTATTGCATAGCTTTTATCGCGGGCTTTGAGCGCGGCGACCGAATTAAGAAATTCCGTAACGAAAATAAAACCTAACACCCCCCACCATCCATGCCGTTCGCTTAACGTCTATGTATATACGACTGTACGAAGCTCGCACGATGCAATAGCTTTACCGCGGCAGTCCCCGAGTGCCACACGTTTTTATAATATTTAATGTAATTTGGGGGAGGCCTATGTCCAGCAGTGGACGTGTATGGGCTTATATGATGATGATGATGTAAATGTAATTTAAAAATGGTGTTTACAATAAAAAAAAATATTATTATCTATCTATCTACAAAACCCCCAAAATCAATAGGCGTTGCAGAATACGTGTAAAGGTCCATAAATGTAGAAATAAAGGTGACAAACGCCCTGTAACTCGTAACTGGAACCTTATTAGGCGATTCACCTCTACGCCTCTTATTAGGATCGGATTTCTAACTACGGTATCTCACAGGACACAATAACGGTATGAACTCGTTTTTATAACAAAAGGTTACTGCCCACAGCAGTATATTGTTACATAGTTTTTTACAATGGATAGGTCAGTGACGAGCGATGTTGGCCTATAGTGGTAGATTCCTCGACTTTCAGTCTAATGGTCGTGGGTTTGATTCCTGGCCGTACACCAATACGTTTTTCTTAAAGCCTAGTTCACATTTAGCTAGTATTTTAGTCGACTAGCGAGTAATTTAGTAGCTAAACTAGTCTAAACACCAAAAATGTAGTCGAGTAGGTTAGTAAAGTAATTTAGTCGAGTCGATATATTTTTATTAGTCGAGCTTATTAGTTGCCGCCTCATCGTTGCATTGTTTTGTAGGTTGTTCATCTTGCACTGACTTGTAAACTGTACTCGATTAAAGTGCGAACGTTTTTTGGGCAGAAGCGAGTATTTTAGCTACTAAATTACTTACTAAAACTAAAATACTAGCTTAATGCGAACTAGGCTCTACGGTAGAGGAAACATCGTTATGAAACCCGCGGCTTAGTTGGATCCAAAATTATTGACAAGTTCTTTTCTCTGGACACAATCTATACTAAGTTATCCCATCGTCACGCACAAACTTCCATATTATACAGGAAAAGTATTTATGTAGTGCACAAATTTCGGTATGTTTTAAGCACATTAAAATAAAAAATACTGTTTCTTTTATTTTGGAGCTATCTCAAAAACTCTCAGAGCTATAATCATTTAAGTGTTTCTAACAAAACGACGAAGTCCATGGACACAATACTAGCGCCAGCGAGTTTAATAGCGTGCTCTAAATGAAGGTAGGTACCTACGTGTCACTGTGTGTATCAATACTGAGATACCCAATAATTTAGAAATTGCAGGAAGTTTTTCACATTTTTTTATTTATTTTTTTGCGTAAATGTACTCCACTGCCGACATATATTCAGCAGAAAAAAAATGTGCACTACAAAAATACTTTTCCTGTATTATGGTCGAAGCGCAAAAAGGACCTGTCGAAAGAAGTCTAGTTGCAAAAAACCAGCCTTTAGATAAGTAGGTCAGCGTTTGACCAATATCACACCTGCCTGCATGGAAGCTGCGGTCTAAGAGTAAATTAAAAAACAGCGAATGTTTGTTGTTCTGGTTCTGCTACATGTGCTGTTACTAGTAAATGCTCTAGTCTATACCCACCTTAAGAGAAAAGCGTACCGGCACTCTCTCCATACAAACGTAGTCGACTGTTTCCTCCCTGGATAATGACACTAGAGCAAATATTTTGTTGCGTAAAACTTATAACTGCCATGACCATGCACTATACCTATTTTTTTGTTTTTTAACTCTTACTTTCTATGATAATTATTAAATGAAAAAAAAAAAAACCAAGACATAGGGGCATAGTCATGGCAGTTATAGGTTGTATGAAACAAAATATTTGTGCTAGTGTCATTATCCAGAGAAGAAACAGTCGACTACGTTTGTATGGAGAAAGCGCCGGCACCCTTTCCCCTTGAGAACTAGCACGCTTTTGTAGAAGATACCCGTTCGCTCGCTTCTTAAAGACCCTCAAATTGTACAAGTCAGGAAAGACATACGCAGGTAACTAATTTCAATACCTTGCTGTAAGAATACCTAATGAATGACGAAGTAAAACGGTTAGCGCGGGAATTTCCAGAAGGAATTGTAAGGCCAATTATTATTGTCATAAATAACATTGTTCAAATTACATTGCTATAAGTATCTAATCCCGATTGCATATCGATTACAAAAACACTTTCAAGATAGCTCAAAATGCCCTCAAAGTCACCTTTTAGTATTCTCAAGAATATTTTTTGTAATCGAAATGTGGAGGGAATGATATTGCAATGTAATTTGAACAATTTTATTTACGAGAATTGGCCTTCTTTATGAATCATAGTCGCAAAGGTACAGGCGATATCTTAGGTTGTAGAAATATGAAACTTTGCAAAAGATAAGTAAAAAAGCTGTGAAAAAGGATTTTTGTCAAGTAACTTCCCACGGGAGGTGTTCGACACTCAAATGACATGTTTTCAAGACGAAGGATGACAGATTACTCTTCTTGTAACACTATATGCATAATATGTAATTTTAGACGTGTATTGAGTTCTTCCACTAAACATGGTTATGTACAGTCGGCTGCATAATTGCAGACCCACCGTAGAGCTCCAAAACGACTGTTAAAAGAAGGTTTTCATCACAAGCAAGATTCTAGGCACCTGAAGTCTTTTAACTCATCAATATTTATCAAACAAAAATTATTAGAATTAAAACATTCCAATAATAGTAATTTTAGAACTCTACGGTGGGTCTGGAATTATGCTGCCGACCGTACATGTCCAAGGCACACAGTGTCCTAAATACCGTGCCTGAATAGCGTAGATTAAAGTTACTTTTTGTAAAGTTTGATGACCCAGTTGGCCCAATGGTCACCATGCTCGAATACCGAACACAGGGTTGCGGGATCGATTCCCGCCTCAGGCAAGTATTTATGCTAAGATATTTGTCTTGTTGGTTGTATATATTTACAAAAGATAGTATAGGTATATAAGTCTATCCGTTGTCTAGAACCCATAAAAACAAGTCTAGTTACTTAGCTTGAGGCTAGATGGCGATGTGTAATTGACATAGGACAACGAAAAGTCACGTCGTCTTGCGTTAAAGAAAAAGAAAATGGTAGACAAGTTTCATTTTATGTCAATTTCATACAAATATATCTCTCGATTGGCGATGTCGCTAATGAAAAGTAATCTTGTCTAAGGGGGCAATGGGTGCATTTGCTCTTGAAGTATTATGATTATAGATATACGTCGTTTTAAAGCGATGACATGCTAAATTATGAAAACTTCTAGAATTACTGCAGAGCCTGCGGTGATGTCAGGGAAACTATGGAGCACATACTGTGTGAGTGCAACGTCGTAACAGCGAAGCGTATAAGCCTCCTTGGGAATGCATATCCCAAACCGGAGGAATATAGGTTTCTTCCTCTTAGTGGGATCACCGCGTTAATCGACCACTTCTTCAAGGAGTAAGAAATATTAAGGAGGGGTAAACACAAAAGATCCCATTGGGTCGAAGTGTTGCTGGCTATTTGTCAGCCCTCGATATACAAGATAAGATAAGGGGGCAGTCACTTTTAGCAGAAAGCGAGTTGGCGCTGTTTTTGACAGTTTTCCTATGTATATATGACAACCATAGCGGCTGGTTTCCGAAGGCAGTCGGCGCTGGTTCTCCGCTTTATTTATTAATGGCACTATACATACAGTGGGCGCAAACGATAGAAAAATGTAAATTTAAAATACTCGTAGGTAGTAATAGATTTGCGAAATAAAGTAACGGGCAAACAATCGACTAAAGTTACCTTTGTACGCAAAGGTAATCTGAGTCGATTCTGCTGCACGCTAGTGTAGTTCAAGCTTAAAGATGGGTGACGAAATCGCTTTTCTGCGCTTTTCGCCTTTCGCTTTTCAAATGCTCGCTTTTCAAAATGAAAAATTAAGCATCTTCCACTACAAATACAACACTATTTTTTATTTAGAATGTATCTTCAGATGTTTAAGTAGATTTTCCTGTGGTGAAAACATGATAGCAATAATTTAATTTTAAGAACACTGTATTTTCTAAAATTATTTTAAGGTAGCCCAATATTTTTAAGCTCTTGCATAGCTTTTATCGCGGGCTTTGAGCGCGGCGACCGAGTCAAGAAATCGTGTTTTTCGTGTTTTGTAATTAGATATTACTATATCCTTGTAATTTGTAATTTTAACATTTAATTTTGATTTTGTGTTTTAAATTGCAACACGAAATTTTCTTGTTATGATATTAATGATAGTATTCTAGTTTCTGATACGGTATTTTGTCAATCATTTATGTTTTTCATGCATGAATAATCAATCTTCTATAATATAAAAATGAATCGCAAAATGTGTTGGTAAGCGCATAACTCAACAACGCCTGGACCAATTTGGCCAATTCTTTTTTTGTTGTGTTTGTTTTTGTCAGGAGAAGGTTCTTATGAAAGAAAAAAATTAGAAAGTTGCGCAGAAAATTATTACGCGGGTGAAACCGCGGGGCGCAGCTAGTCTATAATATAAAAATGAATCGCAAAATGTGTTGGTAAGCGCATAACTCAACAACGCCTGGACCAATTTGGCCAATTCTTTTTTTGTTGTGTTTGTTTTTGTCAGGAGAAGGTTCTTATGAAAGAAAAAAATTAGAAAGTTGCGCAGAAAATTATTACGCGGGTGAAACCGCGGGGCGCAGCTAGTTTTATTTAAAAAAAAAACTACTGGTTGTTTTTAAAGTCGGCTTACGGACGATAATTTTACGTACTAACTTCAAAAGAAATCATTGATGGTAACCAAAGCCACGATAATTCGTTGCTATGGTTACCTTGTCAATGACGGACGTGAGCGATGACGTCACACTTTTTTGTGAATGCTGGTGCTCATCGATTTATAAGACGTTATCAGGTAAAAAAAACGGGAAAGGGTAGCGCTACGTACAGTATGGGTCATAAGTAAATGATCAGTTTGCTACAATAATACTATCAACAAGTATTGGACTTACGACGTTCTTCTAAATAGACGTTACACACAAACATAAATATTTGAATTAAAAGTACTCAGTGTGATTATTATTTTCTACATGTTAGCTATATGTTTAGTTGTGTGAGTGTTTAGCCGCCACCCGCTACATCAACCGACGTGGGTTCGATACACAGGTTACTTTGTTATAATGTTCAAATAGTGCTGCATAGGATTGTAAACGTTACGGTGGGCAGAGACTTTTGACCGTAGATTGTACCTATTGAATATACAAGCCTTAAAAGATAGTCCTTGGAATGATGCCAAATAGAAGGAAAATAGTCATATAGTAAGGTAGGTATAGATATTAGACTTCTAGGTAATTTTTGCGTAGGACGATATGAATCAGATTTAAGATAAATATCTTCGATGTAGTGGGGTATCACCCATCTATGACTCAGAAGGTCGCGGGGTCAATTCTTGCCATGGATAAACAATTAATATTAACATTGAATAAATTAAAAGAAAAAATGGATAAATCTATAGATAGGTGAAAAAGCTTGCTTACGCCTGGTATCCGTTTTATATTGGTTCTAATTTATGTATTTTAATTAGTTGTCTTTATTAACATTTTTTATTTTCTTAAGTATTTATGGACATTGTATTTTTTCTCTTTTTAAATTAATATTTTATTTAAATTTCTATCTATTTTATTAATGTAAATAAATTAGTTTGATTAAAAAAAAGGAAAATATTAAGGAGAAGTATGTTATTTAATCGATAGAAAATAAAGATATACTTATCTTGTAAATATGCCCTATGGAACCTAAGCCCGTAATATTCTGGCATGTTAGATGAGTTAATGCCGATTTAAACTGTTTGATAATTTAATTTTGATAAACTTATTTTCAATTTGTTAAGGGTTTAAATACTTTAAAATACTTAATGGTGTTTTATTGTCTATTTTTCTGATAAAAAAAATTTTGCATATCAAAATGTCTTTAAAATTATAAATTTGTTAAGTATAAAATTATTTTTATTTGGAAATTAATAGAAATTAAAAATGCTTGGTAAAATATTTTTTAGTAAGTAAGTAAGTACTCAATTTTAAATTTTGATGTTATTTTAACTTTAATTTAAATATTATGTACCTACAATAAAAAAATCTGTATTTTAGTACCTACATACATAGATGGATAGATACATACCCAAAGACGAAAACCTAAAAACTAAAAAAAAACACTAAAAAATCACTACGTACCGTATCGGTCTAAGTTAGTCGCGGTCCGTAGCGCGTCTACGCCGTAGCCTCGGTTCTACGGTTTTGACCGCCGTAGCGGTCTCGTAGCGGTTATATGGGGACTACCCCGTGACGTCACTTTGGCTATGGATCAAGTTATGGGGCGTGGGAAGTACTGTTAGGGATAAAAGTGAATTGTTAAATAAATATTGAAATTGAAGATTATTAATTAATTATTAATTCAAAATATCTTTGGATGCCTTAATGATGTTTTAACCTAATGAAATAATTTTAAATTCGTTATTTAGTAAATTATTAATGGCCACCTTAATTAAAAGCTAAATATTTCGTAAAAATAAGGAAATCTACATAGAAACATACAAAATAAATATTTACTTTATTGTCAATCTAAAAAAACTGGTTGCCTGTAAAGTCGGTATACGGGCGAAAGTTTTACGTGACAACAACTGTGCTCGAGTGGAAGGGACGCGTGCCTTTCACTTTTTATGTCTGTCTCTCTCGCTCTTAGGCGGGCTAACCATGCCCGCGTTCCTCTCACTCGCTCTCATTGTGAGCGCATAACGTCAGCGGAGCGTAACGCAGTTTCTTGAAGTGTCACCCGGCAAACCAATTTATAAGACGTTGTCACGTCAAAAACAATTTCTTTGTTTATTTTCTTGTTATTTTGCCACCAAAATTAAGGTTTCTAAAAAATTTTTAGTGGCTCTTATTTTCCGCTTATAATGTTTGTCATTTAATGCACTAGCTATTATTAGATGCCTCTGTAAGTTATATGTGTGCCAAATTTAAGCCCGGTAAAGTAAAGTCAAATGGACTGTGCGTTGAAATATATTAGTCAATCAGTCAGTCAGTCAGCACAGTTTAGTCGACTCTTTCCAGAGGAAATACCTCGTTAATACGTCTGGATCCAACTGAGCCGCGGGTTCCATCACAATGAGAGCGGTTTTGGCCTAGTGGTAGATTCCTCGACTTTCATTTCGAAGGTAGGTACAATCGATTTTTCTTACAAAAAATACTTACCCCTCTTTCCACTGTTCCCTGTCTAGTGCCAGCCGGGTCCAGTATAGGTATAATACAATATATATAGTACTAGCGACCCACCCCGGCTTCGCACGGCTATATTATGCATGTATTATATCGTAAACCCTTCCTCTTTAATCACTTTATCTATTAAAAAAACCGAATCAAAATCCGTTGCGTAGTTTTAAAGATCTAAGCATACATAGGGACATAGGGACGGCGAAAAGTGACTTTATTTTATACTATGTAGTGATTTTCTGCCCACCTGTACATAAGTCTCAACAATCCCAGCATTATGCGTTATGCCCTTGACAGTACACAGGTTTTGACGCCCGCGCCGCCCGCCTTACAAAAGACATCAACGAACAACTATTAATATCAAAAAAGTACCATCAATTTGGTTTAGTCAGACATGTTCTGTCAACATACTAACCTACATAGATATAGTTGAGAGCTGTGTTGGCTTAGTGGTACATACCTCGACTTTCATTCTGAAGGTCGTGGGTTCGAATCCCGGCCGGCCGTGCACCAATGTATTTTTCTTAATAGTTTTTTTTGTGCGCTAATTGACATTGCTCTTACGGTGAAGGAAAACATCGTGATGAAACCCGCGGCTTAGTTGGCTCCAGAAGTATTGACAAGTTCTCTCCTCTGGACATGGTCGAGTAAGCTGAGAGGGTAGTAGGTGCTGGGTAAGCCTACTCCATCCTCACGCAAAAAGGACCAAAATTAAAAAGGGTGTAATTACGGAAAACAGCCCGTATGTAGGTACAAGTTGTCGATATTTTATTGACCGAGTAAGCGAAATGAAATCTGATGCAAAAACACCTAACAATTTATTTAGTTTTTTTAATAAGTAGGTATCTAGTAATTAATTACTACTTATTTAGTTACTAGTAAGTAATTAAATATACTTATATTTAATAAGATAATTAGCACAAATCGCAAAAAGTTATTTTTATAGAAAAGTAAGTAATAGTACATTGCGATACAAGTGTGGAAAGTTGATCATTCCATAGAGGCGGTTTATGACGCGCGAGCGGAACGCGAGCGTGGCAAAAGCCGACATGGAATGATCAATCCACACCTGTATCGTACGACGTTTTTTATCACAGTTGCGAATAAAAAAAAGACTTGTTAAAATAGTAAAAAGTTTTAAAGAATTTTAGGTTATGTTTACTATTTTTTGTTAATTACACTCCCGAAAGGCTAGGCTAAAGACTTTTAACCAATACATCCTCGTCTGACATACAATATTTTTTAAGGGTTTTTTTCATTTGTTTTTGCGTCGGCGGTTAAAAACAATATAATGGTAAGGAAAAATATATTTTTCATACCTACAGAAAACGGAAAAGTACAAACTTAATAAATAAAACTTTTTCCCTATCAAGCTTGTTTCCTTTTAATTGAATTTCATTTGTATTGTCTTCAAGACTGTCGGGTTTCAATAACAAAAGATTAAGAGGGAAAATTACAATTGTCTTGAAGTCGTAGCGAGGGGTCCATAGAACCCGATTCCAGTCAGTTTACATTTACGGATAATTATAGAAGTAGAAATAGAATAAAAAAAGAAATTAAAAATTTTAAAAAACCGACTTAAAAAAAACTAAACCTAAAAAAATCTGAAAACAAAAACTAAAAAAATCTGAAAACAAAAACTAAAAAGTGAAATTTCGGGTCACTAAGACAGCAGATAACTTAAAAATAAGTACTTACTTGGAAGTTGGACTATACAGGTTGAATTTTTTATGTTTGAAAAAGTCCTGGCTAAGGTAATAAACTTTTCAAAAATCGAATGATGCAGTTTTAGTTTTTACAAAATCGGGTATTCAACTCCTTTCAGTATTTTTCGCTATCTCTTATAGTTTAGGATATAGCCCTGTGGGCCCATATAAAAAATTCACCCTGTATACGCGACGAATTGAGAACCTCCTCCTTTTTTGAAGTCGGTTAAAAACATTTATTTGGACTAGCTCAATGTATTATAAGTATATATTTAGAAAAGAAAAGTAAGTAGTATATCCGTTGTCTAGCATCCATAAAACAAGTCTAGTTACTTAGCTTTGGGCTAGATGGCGATGTGTGGAATGTCCTGCAATATTTACTACTAGCTGCACCTTGTGGTTTCACCCGCATAAGTTCCGATCCCGTGGGAATATCAAAATAAAAAGCAGCCAACCTTCCTCGATAAATGGACCATCCAACACAAAAATATTTTTTTTTTTCAATTTGAACCAGTAGTTCTTTAGATAGAGCGTTCAAACAAACAAACAAACCCTTCAGCTTTATAATATTAGTATAGATTTACTTTTTTACTTAATCATAGTTTAAAAGTTAATCCCCGTCAGTGCAACAGGGCCCTAAAAAAGTAAGTTTATCACAACAAATGACTATAGTTATCCCGTCACCCGAGCGCGGTGTCCATTGCCGACGGTCTGGCACCTATAACCACTATAACTTATGGTAAATTGTTAGTTTAAATGATAGCTTGATCATCTGTTATATTAAATGGTGAAAGTGACCTTATAGAAATTGAGATGACTGGAAAATTCTAAAGATTTTGTGAATTATTATGCAGTATAAGCAGTAGTTTCGAAGCCAATTCGTTGCAAACAAAAGAAAATTTCTTCTTTATAATATTAAGTTTATTATATAGATAGATCAAAGTGGCGTCGAAAATGAACTTTTTGGAAATACCTGAGGTATTTTTTTTTTCTAAAATTGTTCCAAATAGCCTTGGACAAAAAAATACTATTGTATCAGATTATTTTCTTGCAAATGCAAAACCTAGCTAAAAAATTATACTTAACTTAATCTAATGTATATATCTAAAAATGAAGACAGATATCTAAAAATCTATATATCTAAATATTAAATTAAAAGTCCAGACTGACTAATTGATAACACACAATTTGAAGCAAAGGACGTATTTTGCCATTTTTCATCGTTCCCTCAATGCTGAGGATCGTGACTCTGCTGGTGCAGTCGATTTACTGTCTTCCTCCAATGGACTCTGTCCGACGCCCGGTGTAGAGCTGTGCTGAGCGGTATATCCAGCTGTTGGGATACTTGGTCGGTCCACCGTTTGGGGCTTCACCCTCGTGGTCTTTTGCCCTCAACCTTCCCCGTCACCATTAGGCGCTCGAGATTGTCGAGTATTGTAGCACACGCTGTAAGCATAATATAGTGGAGAGCCTCGGAGCCTGTGCTAGCTGCAGCTCCTCCAAAATGGAGACGTTTCCATTGCCATTTTCCATTTAAAAAGCTGTTATAGAAAGATTCTAAAAAAAAACTCTTACACAGACAAAGAGGTGGGTAAAAGTTAGTCTCGTCATAATAATTAGAACTGTTATTGGAATGTTTGCATTTAAAAAAAAATTGTTTGAATAATTGATAAGTTAGAAGACTTTAAACTTTAACTAAAGCAGGTGTCTAGAATCTTGCTCGTGTTGAAAACATTCTTAAAACAGCCGTTTTGGAGCTCTATGGTGGGTTTGCTATTATGCTGCCGACCGTACCTATACTTTTATAGCGAATAGATAATTGTAATTCAGTTAATCCTTCCCACATTTTACCTAGTTACCAGTTTAAAATTTCCGACCGCCCATCACACACATAATAACCTATCTCAATTTCAACCCTACACAAAGACGAAGGCCTTCTCAACTATAATCCTATAATTATACGCACAGACAATGGTGTTGGATTAACATGTCATCTATTGTTGATGTTTGAGGTCCATTTCAAGATGGATTAGGTGAACAGGGTCCAGTTAAGGGTTGGAATGCTTGGATGTTTTTGAGGCAGTTTAGGAGGTGTCTCCTTTCACCATGGCTTTTATATTTAAATAAAATGTCAGATGAATAAAAATTCATTTATTCTCGCGTCAAAGCGCGTCGCGCGTTAGGAAGGAGCACGCCCGCTTCGTATCCAACCCGCAGCACCCGCAGGCCGATTCACAAACCGTCAGAAAGTAACCGAATCAAAAAAAAATGTTTGCTAATAGATATTAGAATAAAGACTTTTTGGAAAATCGCCCTCTTAGGGATAAAAGGTATTGTTAAAGTTTGAAATTTGACCTCTTTAGGGATAAAAGGTATTGTTAATGTTTGTATCATAGTAACTATTATTCTGTTTTTGTAGTAGTTGCCTCACTTTAAGAGACACTAACGCGGATATAAAACCGTGGGGTGTAGCCAGTTACCAATAGGTAAGCGACAAGCTAAAATCATAGACTTTCTTAATAAGGTCTGAAGCTGGTAATAAATAAATAGGTAACAAAGTAACGGTATAATGCCTATGTTTAAGTCAGTCCAGACCTAAGTGTAAATAATGATCAAATTTCAGGGCGATGTGTATTCAGATTTCTGGAAAATTTTATCTACCCGATCCCTTGGCGAATGCCCGGAAAGTTTTTCACAGAGCGAATTTAAATTAAATCGGAAGCACGATCTAGAAAGGAAACAAAAAATGATCCAATAAAAAAACGAAACGGGTAGGTACTGTCTTTTCCAAAAATCAAATGATACTGATATTTTTTTTATTAAATTCGGATTTTTTTAGCATTTTGGACCGACGAAAGAAAAAAACTGAGGAACATAGTCGAAATGTCGAGGTAAGAGAAATAAAAATACGACGATGATCCGTAAAAATATTTACTAAGTATAGGCACCTACAATCTACATTGCATAGTGTAGTAAATTCTTAGTAAATTAATAAAAAAGTATTTAGACCCGCCCCGGCTTCGCACGGCTGTAGGTACTATATCTAAAAACCTTCCTCTTTATTCACTCTATCTATTAAAAAAACCGCATCAAAATCCGTGGCGTAGTTTTAAAGATCTAAGCATACATATGGACATAGGGACGGCGAAAAGTGACTTTATTTTATACAATGTAGTGATAGTGATATTCTAGTATTCTAGATATAATAATAAATTGATATTTAAGTACATAAGTATATGACGGCGGCAGCACCAATATGAGTTTGCGGTAGACAGTTACGACAGGCAACCAACAGATGGCGTTACTAGTACGTTTTTCAAGCGTTAACGCCTAAAGGAGGGGCAAGGGCGTGGCGAGTCTCCCCACTTCGGAATTGCTATAAAACGAGCTGCAACGTTGGACCGGCACGCATTTCTCATGATTGCGTCCTGGCGAACGGACCTTTACGGATCGTTGCCTGTTGTGACTGACTGTCGCTGCTCTCGTCACTTCCTTTATCCAAGTGTTATTCTGATTAATTATTAATTGATTTCTAAATTATTTATTTGTTAATAATAAAAGGTGAAATGTGGTTCGCTTCACCGTCCACGTCTGTGGTTCATGTGGGAACCGTTTTATCTGGCTACCCGTTATTTGTTACCCGTTACCCGCTTCCTTCATTTTGTAGGTTTGGCTTCTGATTCTCAAATTGTGTTATGAATAATATTTGATCAAACTCGGCTTTTACTTCTGATGTCTGACTATACGCCGACATCAGAAGTGGGATCTGATCATCAGCCCACTTCTGGAGATTCAGCTGCAGTGATCATGTAAATTAAAATTTCAATGTTAAGGGTTTGTGTTCCCTAAATTGGTCGAAAGATTGGTGGCCTGACTTGGTACGCCAAGTTCCGTGTTCTTGGTTTCTTTTGACCCTGATAACCCGGATTCGGGCATAGAAGGCTGGTGTCACCTGTCTGGAACAGTTGTAGCGAGGCAGCAGCTGAAATAAATTGACTTGGTTGTGACCTTGACCCACAGTCTTAAGGGACGTGCAGTTACTTTACTTGCAGGTTCACTCGGAGCAGGTTAGATGGCCTACAAATGGGAGAACTTTTGAAGGCGTGGTTTTCTCGACCGATGCTGGTGCAGGATCATTTTCAATCAGATTCTCCAGTTTCAGGTTGATACTGGAGAGGCACCGGTTCAAGTTGCCTGCTGAATCTGCGGTGAGCTCGGCGGGAATTGTTGTCGTGAGTCAGCAGCGTTGGTTAAGAGAGGGGTCAACGTGTGCTGCAGGGCTGTCAATGTCTGTGTGATGATGGACCTTTTCTTTTGCTTTTGACCCAGGTTCTGAATGTAGCCTAATTGGAAAAGGTATTTCCAATCTGTTTAGTAGTGAAGGATCGTTTGACCTGGCGAATATGACAGGAACAGTTAATGGCGCGGAGCAGATAACTTGTGATACCAGAGTCTAGAAGATCTCGCTTTTAATGACTTTTTACGTCCTTCCGGATGATTGCCTTGAATACAGTGTCTTACTGGGTCGAAATAACGTTTCGAAGGAATCAATAAGGATCGGTTACTTCCTTTTTTAGCCGACGTGCTTTCGATTTCGTAGTCAGGTACCGTGGAGGAGAGACTCGAGCGTTTGGACAAATTGTCGAGAATTTTATCTGCCATGGATTTTCTTTCAATATTAGGAAGTGTAGTTTTATGGTCTGCAGGAGATACGTAAACCTAAACGTGTTGAAGTTAAATAGAGGATTTTAGTAGAGATAGCATTCAGCTTCACCTAATAGATGCAGGTGCTGGCAGAACTGATGAACAAGTGGAAAGGATCATGCGAACTTGCTAGTTCTTTATACAACAGCTCTAGCCTACTACTACTCCTTAAATTTGGCTAGAGATTCTGTTTTCAGTAAGTTTTAGTGATTGTTCCGTGTGGTGTGGTGAATTTGTGTTCAGGAGTGTGTACAGCAATACTTACGTTGATTTTGGTAAATTGTGTTGTGGTGAATAGCCGCGACCGGCCTGACAGTGGATATCGCGAACAATCGAAACTAATTAAATTACAAGCTTGAGATAAAGGCAGCGATGGTTCGCAAGAGGACGTTGGAGGAAGAATCTAAGGCTTCATCCGTTTCAGTGTGTTTAAGTTATCATGCAGTATTATTGCCGGAAGATGTCAGTTGTAATAAGTCGTCATCGAAACATCAGCGAACAACGTCGTAGCTAAGCCGCAGTGCGTTGCGATCAACGAATCGCGTAGCGTGCATCGTTAATCGCCGTCGAAGCGAATGTATGGGTTAGTGTCCCGGTAAGCGTACAGCGTCGCGGTCGTGAAACCGGTCGTCGACTTGTGATTGTAGTCAGCAGTTGCGGTCTCCGTCTAGATTGCTAGATTGATAGAAATTGTCTACCACGAGATTCAGAACGCGTAGGGAAACGCCCCATCGACGCTGGAATATTCCCCGGTCACCGACTGTATTGTTGACGATATTCGTTCGATTAAATTATGCGGGTAGGTCGAACCAACACTTTTATATTTTGAATTTCAATCCCGATCTACACAATATTAACGATTGGTGTGCGGAGGTAGATCGTGCAAAGGTGTTCAATAGTTGGAGCAATTAAGAGTGTTTTTCGCGTATCGGTGATCGCTAAAAGGTTTAATGAGTAGGTATCGAGTGATCGTACCTGGAGTAAGATATCGTGTGTGTTTTCGCTGTTGTTATTAGTGCGAATTCCGATAGATGCCCTACGTATGCGGATTGCGCGCGTCGTTCATTTCTTTGTCTACGTAGAGTGTAGGGACTTTTGCCAATCAGTTTGGTCAAATGTGTCTCGATCTATGTTAAACCGGTTAGTGCTCTGAGGAATATTGCATCGGGTGAACAAGTTGCGGATGTATCGCGAAAGCGTGGTGGTAGTGACGTCAAATGTTTTTCGTATGGTCAGTGATGTCAAGTGTTTTTCGTGTGATAGTGGCGTCAAGAGTTTTTCGTGTGGTAAGTTGGGACATGGGCAGACTTCGTGGACTAAGGGACCTCGAATCGATCAGGGATCGAGTAGTTCATGGATACGTGGAGTGCCACGACTTCCAAGCTTGTTTTTGTGCCGACTAGGTCTGAACCTTGTTCGTTCTGTGACAGGCTGGGCCATAAAGACGAAACTTCTTTTGCCGAGGAAAGATATGAAGCGGTGAACAAAAAAAAACTGTTAATTTTTATTACGTTTTAGTAACTTCCACCAATAGTGAGTAGCCATTGTTCAGGATATAACTACTTTGATCGATAGCGGTTCAACTATATCCCTCATCTCGTTATCTTTAGCACATTGTAGCTGTACGTACAAACCAGATATAAGAATGTTGAAGGTATCAGGGCCTTATACTACTTAACTCAACTTGAAAAAGTGTTCATTCTTAGTGACTGAGATTGAATAGGGGACTAGTGAAAATCAGGTTAGGCCGAGTCGTGAAAAATTGAGTTTTGTCAAGCAGGTTCGATTCTTGCTGTCGTCAGAGCCCTTCAGTATTTTAGCCATTACCTTGAGGGGGTACGCTTAGCGTATACAGTACGTATAGCGGCGGATATCACGTGTACTCTGTACGCGTGGTGGCCATTTCCCCGGTTTACATGTTCTCTAAATGCGTAACAGCCAGTGATATTACTAATGCTTTTCAATTCTGTTCTCAGTTTTGCTATGGTGCACGCGTGCTGCGGGTGTTTACCGCTACGGACTGTCGTTGTGGGGCCCACGGGTGCCTCATCATGGCTACAAATTAGAGCTGCGGGGTCTACGGGTGTTTGGAATAAAAGGACATTTTGGAAATGTCACCGTTTTGGATAGTCATTGGTATGAATGGAACAAACAAGTAGCGCTATGGAATCTGTAAATACGAGCACGAAAATCTGCGAAAAGTATCTGGTGAGACTTATCTTAAGATTTCCCAAAAAAAATTGTAGCGATGAAGGTGACGAGGACGATGGGACCGTGACGGCGGATGCAAACCTCAGTAACATACTGGTCGTAATAATGTTAGTGCAGACAGGGTCGGTGATACTGAAGCTGAACTTTCCTTTAATGTCGTAACCGGTGTTGTTGTACACCAAGCTGACCAAATTAATAAAAAAAAACAGTAAAAAAAAAGTGTAAAAAAAAGTGTAAAGAAAAAAAAAATTAAGAGTAAAAAAAAGAGAATAAGTAAAAAAAAAGTAAAGAAAAAAAAAAAGGAAAAAGAATAAGTAAAAAAAAAAAAGGTAAAAAAAAAAGAGTAAAAAAAAAAGAGGAAAAAAAAAAGTAAAATGAGAGAGTCATTGAAGGGAAAATCCGGTCCAATGACTCAGCTAAAGGGATTATTATCCGGTCTAGCATGTTTGGCTACAGGGACATTAATGTCCGGTCTAGTCAGCTAAAGGGATGTCAATCCGGTCTAGCAGTCAGCTAAAGGGATGTCAATCCGGTCTAGCACAGTCAGCTAAAGGGATGTCAATCCGGTCTAGCACAATCCGGTCCAGTGTTCAGACTGAAGGGATGAAGTAGTAGTCAGCTGAAGGGTTTTTACTACCGGACCAGCGAATTATTTAATGAAAAAAAAAGAAGCAGTGGTTGTGCTGTAAGGATCTTTCCCTTAAAGTGGGAGACGATCTAGACCAGCAGTAGTTAGGCTGTAGGGGTCATTGTTCAGCGATGATCTAGACCAGCAGTAGTTAGGATGAAGGGATCACCGTTTAGTAATGAGTTAGACTATCAATAGTCTAACTGAAGGGATACTTCCTATTAGAAAGGATGTGATTGAGACCAGAACTCAGTAATAATGATAATCATTTTGTGTTGTCATAAGCTATAGAGATCTAGCTTTTATGAACTACGATCTAGTCTAGATCAAGTAATTCAATTGTGTTTGCTTATTTCAGATAAGAGAAATTAGACGCTCGAGGACGAGCGACTTGTCAGAATGGCCGTGACGGCGGCAGCACCAATATGAGTTTGCGGTAGACAGTTACGACAGGCAACCAACAGATGGCGTTACTAGTACGTTTTTCAAGCGTTAACGCCTAAAGGAGGGGCAAGGGCGTGGCGAGTCTCCCCACTTCGGAATTGCTATAAAACGAGCTGCAACGTTGGACCGGCACGCATTTCTCATGATTGCGTCCTGGCGAACGGACCTTTACGGATCGTTGCCTGTTGTGACTGACTGTCGCTGCTCTCGTCACTTCCTTTATTCAAGTGTTATTCTGATTAATTATTAATTGATTTCTAAATTATTTATTTGTTAATAATAAAAGGTGAAATGTGGTTCGCTTCACCGTCCACGTCTGTGGTTCATGTGGGAACCGTTTTATCTGGCTACCCGTTATTTGTTACCCGTTACCCGCTTCCTTCATTTTGTAGGTTTGGCTTCTGATTCTCAAATTGTGTTATGAATAATATTTGATCAAACTCGGCTTTTACTTCTGATGTCTGACTATACGCCGACATATACTTACTTTTAAAATTGTTAAATCAAAACACCGCTTCCTTGTAAAAGCAGTGTTATGACTATACTACGTATTTGTTCCGACCAATCGGAGCCGGCTCCACTGTCGTCTTTGATTGGGGAGTGGAGCGTAGCTCCCAGTTATTTTTAAAGTTAGTTAATAGTTGTGTGTTATTCCTCAAACAGTAAGGTTGTCTTAAAAAATACTAAAATACTTTGTTGGGACACTTTGGCATAGTAACTTAAAATGCTGCGGTACACCCATACCAATCGATAGATGGTATTATGGTGAACAAATAATGCTCTCGAAAACGGGATATATAACCAAACGTGGTGTCCTATGATACGAGTCGCTTTAAGGTGAGCGCACACTTAGCCGCACCGCACGCGCCGCAGTCGACGCAACGAAGGAAATCCCCAAGGCTGATGCTGATGACGTCACCAACCCGGTGGCGCTGCGCGCATACTAACGGAGACTGCGGCGCGTGCGGTGCGGCTAGGTGTGCGCTCACTATTAGCAGTTCGTTATATTTTGTTCTCCTTAGTCCTTTATCGATAGGTATGAGTCTCGAAATGCACCGCGCATTTTTTTTTAAATCATATTACAACACGTTTTGTTAAAATTCCGTTTCCGAGACGCTTTAGAGGTTCGATGTGAAGACTATATTTGTTCACTGTAATGCCCTCTATCGATTGGCATGAGTCTCGAAATGCACCGTTAAAAAAACACTAAGTATGCCAATCTTCCATACTAAATGTCCGGAGCCCTTTGTGAAAGTGTCAAGCAAGAGTGATAAATATAATCAATACTAATAATAAAAAGCTGAAGAGTTTGTTTGTTTAGAGGTGCTAATCTTAGGAACTACTGGTTTGAATTGAAAAAATATTTTGTGTTGGATATTCCATTATTCATATTATATTCCCACGGGATCGGGACTTACGCGGGCGAAACCGCGGAGCGCAGCTAGTATTATCTAAACCGTAAGTATTCGTTTCTATTTTCTCCCATTTTATAAAATTACTAGCGACCGGCATTGAGAGTATTCTAGATCGATGGCGACCCGCCCCTACTTCGCACGGCTTTATTATGCATGTATTATACATTAAACCTTCCTCTTGAATCACTCTATCTATTAAAAACCGCATCAAAATCCGTTGCGTAGTTTTAAAGATTTAAGCATACAAAGGGATATAGGGTCATAGGGACAGAGAAAGCGACTTTGTTTTATACTATGTAGTGATGAAGCTCTGAACCTATAGAAGTTGTGCAAATAAACTAAGTAGGTAGGTACCTACTACCTACCTACCTACTGTTAGCAAAATCAATTAAGGCTAACAATAATGTAAAAAAAAATGTCGAACCAAAATCAGTAACATTTCCTCAGACAAAAATTCCGATAATGAGCTCGTCGATATTCCAAGAAAGTGCTTTATTTATTCACTTTACCGTAACAATTTGTTCGTTTTATTACAAACAAGCGAAGCAAAAGAGTTACTTTGTTTGCTGATTGATTGATCATCAACTTCCAGATGTTTTGTTCTAGCATCGTCTTTGTTACATACCTATACTATGTTAAAATACCTTCTACTTATCAATCAAGTCAGAATGCGATAGGAAACTATAATATTATTAGCTCTACGACCCGCGGTTTGGCCCGCGTAGTTTTAGAGGCTTAGATTGGGATAAAAAGTTACCCAGGTACAGGTAAGTCCTTTTCCTAGGTCCCAATTTGATGACTAGCTGCGCTTTGCGATTTCACTGGTTTTAAATTTTAGATTGGAATAAAAAAAATATGTAGTGTTCTTCCTTCCTCTATCATCTTTAGTACAAATATTGGTCTATCAAATCAGATTTCATACTTGGAAAATGTACCTACCTTACAGACAAACATCATTACCAATTTTCGCATTTATTAGGCTGAGATGATGTTCCTCAGAACAATAACTAAAGCAGGATGTTATATCGGACAAAAAAATCAAAAAACCAAGGAACTTTTTAATAACTGGCGGTTAGTTTCAATAAGCGAATTTGGACCTCATTTGTTGACAACACAAACTAAGTAACTGGCTGATTATAAATTAATATCTTGATTTAAATAAAAAAATTAAATAAAAAGTACCTACACCAAAAATTTTTTTCTTGGTGGCCAATTAGTTTTAAAAAGCAGGTTCATGTCAGTGTGGATGTACAATCACATCACAAATTAGCTGAGCGCCACGTGACTCAGAGCTCATTCGCATATCTGTAAAAAATATAGTATTTACCTATTTTGTTATTTTTTTATATTGTATAAGTAGTATATATTGTGTAAAAAAACAGAATCAGGTAACATTATTTACAACCTTATAGATTTGCGAGTGAGCTCTAGGTCACGTGGGGTTCAGCTAATTTGTAATGTGACTGTACCTATTTGTGAATTTTGGTTAGACCAAAGTATACCTACCACTTTTCCCATCTTTTAGTTAGACGTTGCATAAATAGCACATGAGTAAAATTAACGAAAACTGCGTCTTCAAAATTTACAACTAAGGCGAGACTCGAACTCATACCCCCTGAATACCGTTCAGGTGCACTTTACCAATCACATAGCCCAGTGCAGACCACTAAAAAAAACAACTGAGGACAGATTCGATTGTTTGTTTGTTTGAATTGAATAGGCTCCCAAACTAGGTACTGGATCGATTTTGATGAAACTTGGTATGAGGCTACTTTTTATCTCGATATTCCCACGGGATCGGGAGTTATGCGGGTGAAACCGCGTAGCGCTGCTAGTGAAGGTAGAAAACTACATTTTATTTATCATTCAGAAACCGTAGTGGTCGCACAATACCACAATAGAGTCTGGATTTACGTCAACTCGCTCGTTTTTCAGGATATTTCAGATTTACTAGCTGACATGAGCTGTATCATTTTGAGATTTGGGGGTAGTTAGGAACTTTACTGTAAATATTTATGTAGGGTAAAAAATATATACTTATACTTATAACTACAGACATTGAATCAACGCGATGCTAAGGGTGAGCGCACACTTAGCCGCACCGCACGCGCCGCAGTCGCCGCAGCGAAGGAAATCCCCAAGGCCGATGCAGATGACGTCATCAGCCGGAGCCGCGCGCATACAAACGGTGACTCGTCAAAAAAGAAGTTTTCATTTATTTTTATTTGGACACTATCAACCCCCATGGAGTGGAAGAATAAGTAAAAGCGTTTACTAGCTGTTTTTCCATCCTTTCCAGTATTACATTAGTTTTTGGGTATCTGCCTACCTACATAACGAAACAAGGTCCTCTAAATGTAACCCAAATAATAATGCACATTATAATAGTAATACGAACTTGCCTTCAGCCCGTGTTAAATTTACCTCTTAAAAGAGAGAAGAAAACTTTCAAGATCGCATTATTATTATTATGCGATCACATTATTATGCGATCTTTAAAGTTTTCTTCTCTCATATTAGTTTTCTTCTCTCTTTTAGTTTTCTTCTCTCACAAACTCACAAAGCATGCGTACTCGCGAACGCATCAGGAGGCTGATTCACAATTCAACCCTGTATTTTCGTTTAATTCAAACAATATTTGAAGCAATAATAACAAAGATTGGTAGAAAATATCCTGGACATGATATTTTGACTATTGCTGATCTATAAGAACATCATGAGGTTCGTGTGACAAGTTGCGAAAATGACGAGTTGAGAAAATGACGAGTCGCGAAAATGACGAGTTGCGAAAACGACGAGTCGCGAAAATGACGAGTTGCGCATGAGTGACGAGTTGCTACTAATCCTGCAGCGCGTGCGATGCGGGTAGGTGTGCGCTCACCATAAAGCAATTAGCCTTGTAAAAAAAGTAGCCAGGGCCGTAATTCTGTGAGGCAACTTGACGTGTCTCACGTGTGACATGGTCAAATATTTTCATGAATATCTCAGAACCATCTTAGAACATGTCATTGTAATAAGTTTAAAATAAAAGGGCCTGTTGTGTTAATTTAGTATCTCTCTAATTAAATTCATTGTCTCGTTTCTTAGTACCAATTTTGATTTTCAATAAAACAATGAAACGTTAAGGTAATTAAATTAAATTAATCAAAATTATGTTTTTAAAATATTTTTGCAAGATTCATTTTCAAGGTGTGCGAGCATCCTTAACCCGTAAATACTTTATGATGTTTTTACCCTAGTTTGTCATCGTGCCTGACTGACGAAAACCGCGTTAAATCCATCAGACTATTGTCCTGTCACTGTCATTAGGTAGTTGTCAATTTTGGAGAGTCATCGTGCGGCTTTTTCGTGTTCATACCGATTTAATAGTGATTTTTAACTTGTTTTTCGTGTTATTTTACTTCTAAAACACAGCTTTAAACATGGTAAGTTACTGTAATATTCGTCTATAATCAAAATACCATTCGTTTTCTTCTGTCTTATTGTTAGAATCGTCAAAAACGCCATGTCATTATTATCCATCTCTCGCTGCGCTCTTCCTATTTTCGGATTTCTGGGTTGTTTTGTGTGAAATATAGATGTTTGATCCATGTTATAACCATGGTAAGCTGTTGAGTCGCTCACAAATAATCCTAAATATGTTTCTTTTGTTATATATAGCCTACGAAAATAAACAGGTTGTTTCTACTTACGTTTGCTTGTCATTTTACAGTTCCGCAACCAATACGACAGCGACGTGACAGTATGGAGCCCCCAAGGCCGCCTGCACCAAGTAGAATACGCCATGGAAGCCGTCAAGCTGGGTTCAGCCACTGTAGCACTAAAGAACAAGCAGTATGCTGTGCTTATAGCCCTAAAACGAGCTGTTAGCGAGCTGTCGGCTTATCAGAAGAAGATTATACCTATTGATGAGCATATTGGTATCTCTATCTCTGGGTTGACTGCTGACGCTAGGATGTTGAGGTGAGATTTTTAGGGTATTCCATACCCAAAGAATAAAAACGGGACCCTCTTACTAAGACTTTTAGTTTGAAACTAAAAGTCTTGACAGTTGAAATTTTCACAGATTATGTATTTCTGTTGTCGCTATAACAACAAATACTATAAACAGAAAATAAATGATTTGAGTAGGGCTCCATGGCTTCATGGTATGGAACCCTTTGTGCATGAGTCGGACTCGATAGGCTCGCATTTTTCCTTATCTCGTCTTGTAATGAATAGTCTCTAAAAACTACTGAATTGATTTTGATGAAACTAAGTATCCATTACATTGAATTCTTGAGAGTAACATAGGCTACTTTTTATCATGGCACTAGTGACCCGCCCCGGCTTCTCACGGCTATATTATGCATGTATTATATCTAGAAACCTTCCTCTTTAATCACTATCTATTAAAAAAACTGCATCAAAATCCATTGCGTAGTTTTAAAGATCTAAGCATACAAAGGGATGGCGAAAAGTGACTTTATTTTATGCTATGTAATGATTCCCATGTGTTTGCAATGTTTTTGCATCTTAGTCGAAATGTGAAGATTCTAAAAATGATTTTGCAACACTCCTGTGTGTGAAAGTTAGTTTTTAAACCCAGTTTTGGCTCTGCATTGTCTGCCAGTTATAGAATTTTCTCTTGGGTTGGCACAAGTAACTTTCATGTGGATGCAAAATAGGCGTTCAGTGGTCAAGTTGTGGTAACTAACTCGACAACAAATGCAATAGTATTATTTTGTTTGCAGTCGTTTCATGCGTACGGAATGCCTGAACCACCGTTACGCTCATGATGCCCCGATGCCTGTTGGTCGGCTGATCGCGTTGGTCGGTAACAAGATGCAGATCTGTACGCAGCGGTATGACAAAAGACCGCTTGGCGTTGGTCTGCTGGTTGCTGGATATGATGTAAGATTCTACTACAGATATTTCAAAGGGGCATGATTCTAAGTGTATGTGTGTGTGTAAACATATTGCTTCAATTTGTGAGGTGCTTGAATCACTAAGCATTTGTGTGCAATGTAAATTTACAAATCCGAAAATACATCAATGAGTAACGCTACTATTATTTAAAATGTCAAAGTAACTGTCTGTCTGTAACATTTTATACGTAAACTGCAATTTTAATGAAAGATAACACCTTTAAATAAAATTCTTTTTATCAACATCTGTCCTAGACTTTAAGGATTTCTAAATTCTTTCATACAATTGAAACAACATTTAAGTTAATTTAATTAATAAATGGATCATTATTCCTCATGGATCTATAGCTCGCTGCACCCTTAGCCACCACTAGCTTCTGGATAAAAAAACCATAAAAACTAAAAACCCATTTTGTAATAAAACATTTTTAGTAAGTAAGCATAGCATACTGAAAGTATTTATTAAAAGTACTAAAATAAAATTAGAGAAGAATTATTTTTCTTGCCTGCATTCTCTCAATAGTGGTTAAAGAACTCTCAATCTATCAAGTAGTTTAGAAAAAAGAATTTCTCATAAAATAAATTCCACATTACAGGACCAAGGCCCTCACATCTACCAGACCTGCCCATCGGCCAACTTCTTTGATTGCCGAGCGATGGCTATCGGTGCTCGGTCTCAATCAGCTCGCACGTACCTAGAGAAGCATTTAACCACCTTCGCTGACTGCAACCTGCAGGAACTTGTGGCTCATGGGCTTCGGGCTTTGAGGGATACATTGCCCAATGAAGTTGATCTTAATACTAAGGTAAAATAATAATAAATAAATATTGCAGGACATTCCACACATTGCTATCTAGGCCCAAGTTGAGTAACTAGATTTGTGTTATGGGTGCTAGACAACGGATATACTACTTATATCCTTTTCTTGTGTGAATATATACTTAAAATACATAGAAACAACCACACAGACAAATATCTAAGCATAAATACTTGTCTGAGATGGGAATCGAACCCGCAACCCTGTGTTTGGCAGTCCGGCATGGTGGCCATTGTGCCACTGGGTCATCTGGTGACTATGGCTTTTACACTATTTGGCATTTGAAGTCAATCGCCGGCATCTCTTCCGGAAGCCTGCAGCAGCCTGAAAAGGTTGCTAGCCTTCTGGAAGGACCTGGGATGGTTAGTGACAAGTACCTTGTGAATAACGCTCTCGTTCCTGTAACATGAGTGTGACGTCCCACTTTTTTGTGAGTGCAGTACGGTGTTCATCGATTTAAATAAAACAATATCACGTCAAAAAAAAAATTATAGTTTATTTATTTATTGACAGTTCATAACCAAATCAATGTTCTAAGTACATGTACTTATTATTAATTTATTTATTTAATTTTTTATTATGCCTTTCAGAACGTATCAATAGCTATAGTCGGTCCGAAGACTCCGCTGCGAGTAAGTGATGAGGATGAGCTGGCTCGGTTCCTCTCGCTGGTGGAAGGTGAAGAGAGACGCGGCGGGACCGGCACGGCTACCGGTGACGCGGCCGACCCGGGGGACGACAGGGAGCCACCGAGGGACCCACAACCAGCGGTATAATACATATTTATTTATTTCAGGGTTCGAAAAATAGTAGAGAATTTAAAACATTTTAAAAAAAGTTTGAAAAATAATTCTATGCCTCACGCTATTATTTTGCCAGAAATGGAAAGATGAAAATTGTAGAAAACTACAAAAAGGAGCTATTTCCTTTGATTTGCCATACTATGTTTGTTTGCAAAAATTGATCTCTATCAGCAAGACTATCGATTGGTATAAAAATATAGGATTATTTTTTTTGCAAAATCAACAGGTTCGATTCCTGGCTAGAGTAATGACTTTTCCAAAAATCTAACGATGCAGTTTAAGTTTTTGTCAAAATCGGGCATGCGACTTAGTCCATTGAAATGTTAAATTTTTTTGGGCTTAGCGTGCATTTGTCAGAGGACGCAATTTTATTTTTTAGATATCAAGAGGGGGTTAGTCTAAGCTTAAATCCAAGTTTGAGGGATTGTAGCTCTTGTCCCACGGCCGCCATCTTGGAAAAAGGGATTTAAATGGTTTTTATGGTTTATCTGACAAACTATAGGTCTCACAAAAATATTACTTAACATGTTTTATTGCAAATTCGATTATCTAAAACTTTTATTAAGTAACTTTTAGTTGTAGAACAAAAAAACAAAAAGTTATAAGCGAAAATCGATGAACATTTGAGTTTTTATTTTTACTAAGAATACTGATTTCGTAGCACCATGGGAGTAGCCCAGGGTTTTCAAGGATGTAAACTAAGGTATAGACTACTCTCGGAGGGTCTAAAAACGTATAACAATGATTACATGCGCTTTTTCGATGTTTACCTTTTTGTGTTAATTTTCAGTAGAAGAAAAGTAAGCTTATTAATTTTGAAAATTATAAGTCCTATCAACATACTTCCAAGACAATTATTATAGAAAATTTAATGAAAAACAAATTAGTCAATAACAGTTTTGTAACAATAACAGTTAATCGTTTTTATAATAAAATAAAAAAACTGTAAGGGTTAATACAAAACAGGGGCGGTGGCGAGGTGGCGTTAAAATCACTTTACAGCTTTTAAACTATAAGTCCAATCTACATACTTCTGAGGTCAATGTTGTAGTGAATTTGATGAAGATCATATTGCACATTGTCAATTTGGTTATAGCTTTAACCGTTTTCACGACGAAACCTTTTTTTCTAGGCGCTGTTCTACTTTTTTTTTCTTGTGATTTTTTTACGTGTCTATTTTTTTTGTGTTAAGAAAATAAAGTTTTATTTCTTTCTTTCTTTCTTTCTTTCTTTCATAAAAAATGCAAAAAACTCTAAATTGGCACACAAAAGGGGGGAACCAATCGCCAATCGACTTGTTTCTACTTCTATATCTTATTATCTATGTAAAAGCTACCTGCATGCCAAGTTTCATGCTTTCAGCCAGATGGGACCGTAATAAGAGCTAGGGATCTGAGTAATGGATTTTCGCTTATAACTTTTTTATTTTTGTTTTACGACTAAAAGTTACTTAATAAAAGTTTTAGATAATCGTATTTGCAACAAAAAATGTTAAGTAATATTTTTTGTGAGACCTATAGTTTGTCAGATAAATCATAAAAACCATTTAAATCCCTTTTTCCAAGATGGCGGCCGTGGGACAAGAGCTACAATCCCTCAAACTTGGATTTAAGCTTAGACGAACCCCCTCTTGATATCTAAAAAATAAAATAGCGTCCTTTGACAAATGCAACCCCAAATGTAACTTTTCAATGGACTCCTTTAAGCATTTTTCGCTATCTCTTAGAATATAGCCCTGAAGGCCCATGTAAAAAAATCACACTGTATATGTCTCGGCGGAAATGACAATTGCCTGTCTCGTATTAGCGAAGTGCTGCTAGGCCTTCACATTCATACTCGACCTCAATTTTTTTCTTTGTCATGTTCAATTTTTTTCATTTCTTTCTTACTGTGTTTGTCCTCAATAAATCCTTTTCTTTCTTTCTTTCAAATGCCTATTTCACAGCCTTTGCAATAATGTTATACCATGTTATGGACCAAGTGATTAAATAGGGCATTATACATAATGCCTGGGCATTATTAATAATGACAAGCTACTTTGGGCAAAGTGATTAATTATCATCCAAACTCATAAATAAATTATCATTCATCTCTTTGTCTGGGCATTATAAATATTGTGATCGTTTCGTGATCGTTTGGAAATGTGATAATAGTAATAGATTGGAAGGGGTAGGTGAAGAGCTCCTTTAAAGACTATTTTTAAGGTGAAAGGGTACCGGCGCTCAATACAAACGTAGTCTACTGTTTCCGCCCTGAATAATGACACTAGCACAAATATTTTTGATGGGTACCCTTTCCTCTTAACAGTCTGAACCTAAGTGCTTCCGTGACCTAACCTAAGCTACCTTTCTGGCACCCAATTATATTTAATACCATTTCAATTTTTTTATTTGAGTTTATGGGAAAAGTAGTGTGCCCTTTCACTACACAGTGGTCGTTTTTAGGGTGTCCGTCTGTCTGTGTGTGTGTCACCACCGATTTTCTCAGGAGGTTGGACCTAGCAAGTTTAACTATTAAGTTACTATACTATAGACCTGAGTATCTGGTATTAACCAGATACTCAGGTCTATAGTCCCTATAAGGTGTATAAAAATCAAGGTCCAGAGTTAACACGATAAAAAGATATGGGCAAGTTTAAATTTCCGCGAAAACTTGTAAGTACCAAAATTTACCTACCTTAAAACTCTTTTCATACAAAAAATAGGTAATTTTAATTGATTAATTTTTAATCATCATTAATTAATGTTCATAAATTTTTATTACTCTACCCAATAGGTGACAGACATTATGTATAATGCCCAGGCAATATAATTATTTCATAATTATATCGTCATATTTTTAATGCCCGGGCTTAATGTGTACTGTCCAATTAATCACTTCGTCCTATAGATAAAATATAGGTAATTACGATTAATTGTTTTATGTTTTGAATGTTTCACCTACTCTTAAATGTTTTTACATATTTCTTGAATGATGTAAAAAATATTATCATCCTGCTTCTTTACTGTGTTGTGTTATCATTAGGTACAGGTCAAAGACCATAATTATTGGTACAATCCACGGTCAAAAGTCTCTGCCACCGTAACGTTCACAATCCTGTGCAGCACTATTTGAACATTATATTAACAACGTTACCTGTGGATCGAACCCACGTCGGTTGGTGTAGCGGATGGCGGCTTATACCACTCACACAACTAAACACATAGCTAACATGTTGAAAATAATAATCACACTGAGTACTTTTAATTCAAGTATTTATAAGTTTGTGTGTAACGTCTATTAGAAGAACGTCGTAAGTCCAATACTTGTTGATAGTATTATTGTAGCAAACTGATCATTTACTTATGACCCATACTGTACAACGATAATACAATATAGTACATCGCGATACAATTATGGTAAATTGATCATTGCATAGAGGTGGTTTATGACACGCCAGCGGAACGCAAGCGCGTCAAAAAGCCGAGATGCAATGATCGATAATCCACACGCGTATCGTACGACGTTTTTTTTATCACAGTTGTGAGTAAAAGAAAGACAAGCAAATACTTGTTAAAATAATAAAAAGTTAACAAAATATTTGTGTTTAAGGCGGTAATCATTTTTTTTTAATTATTTCATATTTTGTTTCCAGTCTTTTTAAAATTCGAACTGTTTTTGCTGGCTTCGTTGGAATCAACCTTTTTTTATACATCAAAGCAGTATAATCCAGTTAAATTAAAAATATTTCATCTTTAAAACATGTTATTAGCAGTAAAATACGAATTTAAGTTATCGGTATAACTTTACAGCACTTGTGGTAAAGTAAATCGCACGCGTGCGTAATAGGTTGGATTATGAGAGATCCACTTTATGAGCAACTGTGATAAAATAGTACATTACGATATAAGTGTGGTAAATTGATTGTTGCATAGAGGCAGTTTATGACGCGCCAGCGGAACGCGAGCGCGTTCAAAATGCCGAGATGCAATGATCAATATCCACACACATCACAGTTGCGAATAAAAGAAAAGACTTGTTAACTTTTTATCTCTCTCTATATCCCTATATATATAAAATTCTCGTGTCACGGGGTTCGAAGTTGAACTCCTCCGAAACGGCTCGACCGATTCTCATGAAATTTTGTGAGCATATTCAGTAGGTCTGAGAATCGGCCAACATCTATTTTTTATTTTGTTTCTTTCAGTTTTTTTTTGTAAATGGCAAAACAACGTTTGCCGGGACAGCTAGTTATTTTATAATAAAAAGTTAACAAAATATTTGTGATAAGTTATGTTTACTATTTTTTTTAGGCAATATGTTTTTGTTAATAATAATTATACCTATAGGACAGGCAAAAGACTTCTAACCTATACTGACATACAATATTTTTTAAGGTTTTTTCATTTGTCGTCGGGGGTCAAAAACAGAATATAATGGTACGGAAATAAAATATTAATAAAAAACTCAATTTTTAATCGTTTTCTAAGACGTTATCACGTAAAATTATCGTTTGTAAACCAACTTCACAGACAACCATTTTTGCTGTCTTAAAAACTCTATGTTGGTACCTACCTTTTTTATACCTACATCAAAACAGTAAAACCCAGATAAATTAAGAATGCTTCATCTACCTAACATGTCATTATCAGTAAGATACGTATTAACTTATCGGGATAACATTTTAGCACTAGTTGGTTATTATATTACTCACGCGTGCATAATAAGTTGCATTATGAGCCTAAAAGCGGTTGAATAAATCCACTTTATCAGCAACTGTGATAAAAACTATATTTCAATACAGATCATTAAGTAATGCCCGGGCATTATGTATAAGGTCCAATTAATCCCTTAGTTTTTTTTTTCTGAAAATATTAAATTATTTATAACTAACTACTCATATAACAAACACACAATGAAGTTAAATTATTGTATCCCTTAGTTTATAAAATATAGATAAAACATAGGTAATTACGATTAATTGTTATTATATTTTGGTTTCACATACTCTTACATGTTTTTACATATTTCTTGAATGATGTCAATTTAAATATTATCATAAATGCTGCTCCTTCACTGTGTTGTGGTATCTAGGTACAGGTCAAAGGCCATCTTTATTGATACAACGAGAATACAATAACTAGGTATATATTCCAATACAGTCCATTAAGCAATTTAGTTGGAAATTGTAGCGCGATGCAGCTGTACGTGTTTATGTCGTTTCTGTGCGGTGCACTAGCTTTAAATCTCGACTACTTGGATCCTACAAAACTACAAACTATTACAAGCCCAGATGTCCAACAAAGAACAGCTCAAAATATAATCGGAAGATACTCTAGCCAAGTGAGAGTTACTGTGAATCCATTACTATTCAGTGAAAACAAAGATGCGTTTTCGTTACGGACATCCCAAGGTCTGCTTATCATCAGGGCTAGTTCTGGAGTCGCCGCTCTTTGGGGTTTCCATCATTACCTAAAGAAATATTGTAAAAGTCACATCTCTTGGCAAGTGCAGCGGGTTGCTATACCTGCCATACTGCCGGAAGTCGACGAAGTGGTTGTGGCTAACGATAGGTTTAGGTACTATCAAAACGTGTGCACTGTATCTTATAGTTTCGTATGGTGGAATACAAACCAATGGACGAGTCATGTTGAGTGGATGGCGTTTAATGGTATTAATCTGGTCCTCGCACCGATCGCTCAAGAATCCGCTTGGGCCAAAGTGTACCAACAAATCGGAATGACGCAAGACGAGATTGACAACCATTTCACTGGACCAGCTTTCTTATCATGGCTCAGAATGGGTAATGTTCACGGATGGGGTGGACCTCTATTGAAGTCATGGCACGATAAGCAGTTGCTAATCCAAGACAACGTTGTTCAGTTTATGTACAATTTGGGAATGATACCAGTGTTGCCGGCTTTCAACGGCCATGTACCTAAAGCTTTCAGTCGTATTTATCCTAATACAACATTCCATGCAGTACAAAAATGGAATAAATTCGGCGAGGATTATTGCTGTGGACTATTTATGGACCCTAGCAGTCCCGATTTCAAAGCTATTGGGAAGGAATTTCTGAGAATAATGAGTGCTGGTGTCGCCCCAGGACATATCTACACAACTGATCCTTTCAACGAAGTCCAGACACAGCTATGGTCGACAGGTTTCGTTCAAGAAACGGCGAAAGCAATATATGATACAATTACAGAATTCGACAATAAGGGAGTTTGGTTAATTCAGAATTGGATGTTTTTCAAGAATCCTATACTCTGGCCTGAAGCAAGAGTGGAGGCATTTTTAACTTCAGTACCTAATGGCAGAATGCTTGTCCTAGATTTACAGTCTGAACAGTGGCCTCAGTATGATTTCTATAAGATGTATTACGGTCAGCCATTCATTTGGTGTATGCTCCATAATTTTGGAGGCACTCTGGGTATGTTTGGTAACTTAATCACGATCAGTAAAGACGTATACCAAACGAGATCGAAACCGAATAGTACTATGATAGGCATCGGCCTCACTCCAGAAGGTATCAATCAGAATTACGTGGTATACGACTTGATGCTTGAATCTGCTTGGCGAAAGGAACCAATTGATGATCTGGAGATTTGGGCTGGGGAATACGCAGAAAGACGTTACGGATGCAACGCAACGACAGACGCATGGACATATTTACTTAAAAGCGTGTACAGTTTCAATGGCCTCAACATGATGCGTGGTAAATACGTAATCACAAGACGACCTAGTTTCAAAATTAAACCATGGGCATGGTACAAAAGCCACGATTTATTCCAAGCTTTAAACAAATTTGTATTCGTCACAGATCCACAATGTTTCACAGATAGTTTTTACTATGATCTGGTAGATGTTACAAGACAGGCTCTGCAATACAGAGCTGAACAACTTTACATAAACATTATCGAGAATAGAATGAATAATATATGGATTTTTAATGCGACAATATCGCAGTTCCTAGACGCTATGACTGATATGCAAGATATTCTCGGTACAAATGACTATTTCTCAGCAATGACATGGTTAGACAGTGCTAAATCTTTCTCCATAGTTCCATCAGAACGTTACATCTACGAATTAAACTCTAGAAATCAGATAACATTGTGGGGTCCGAACGGTGAGATATCAGACTATGCTTGTAAGCAATGGGCTGAAATGTTCCGGTATTATTACATACCAAGATGGATGACTTTCCTTAACGCCGCTTTAGATGCTAAAGTTAGGGGTGAAATATTCGATGAGAAGAAAACACAAAGCATCGTTCGGGCTACTGTCGAAGAGAAGTTCCTATCAGTGTATATTGCTAGATATAACCCTGGGGTAGATCCATTGGAGTTTGCCAGACGGTTGTACGAAAAGTGGGCTTTTGTACCTGATCTTGTAGACTTACCAATGAATATTATTAAAACGAAAAGTACAAGAACTACTTTGGCTGGTGTTGATTTTAGTAGTGAAGACCATTTCCAACCTTCTGTACAGATTATTTCTACCGCGCCTACTTTTTAATGGTACCTACTTACCTATTACTAAGGGAGCACCCCCTATGATTTCATGACTGAGCTATTTTAAAACGACTTCCTCTCTGACCTACCCCCTTAGACAAGATTGCTTTCTATTAGCGATATCGCCAATCAATAGATTTAATTGTATGAAATTGACATAAATCATTGTATAAAATTGGTATAAAATGCTACTTTTTTTGTATCTATTTTTTTCTCCAACGCAAGACTACGTGACTTTTCGTTGACTTATGTCAATTTCATACAAAAATATTTAAAAAAACAGTCTGTCGGTGGTGAAAGCAATCTTGTCTAAGGGGGCTGAAGAAACTTGAAAAACCATAACGAGGCACTTTGGGGCACTGTAAAATCACCAGTCTCTAAATCATATAGGGACCTCCCTAAATACATATATTTTTTTAATTTTTTAACTATATATTTTTATCAACCCTTACAAAATTTCCTATTTATAATATTGTAGCATAAGTATTGTTAGATTAGATGTCCGGTTAAATTGATAGTTGTTCTTGGCTATATTTGTATTAAGTTTAATTAATTAATATCGCAGGACCTTGTCGCCCCAAACTAACTTACTTTACCTGGGTCACCATAAACATATCTAGGTTTCTGTATTCAGAACACACGGCACAGTCTTCCAAAATCTTTTGAATTTAAACCCTTTAGAATCGATGTTATTTCATTTACAGTATAAAAAAGGCACAATTTTTTACTATGTTTTTTCTCTTTCTTTCCAGGTGGCAATGGACACAGAGTAAACAACCGCATACCTGACGTCACAGACATAATTAAAACTGATGATTGGGGTTCAAACTGTGCCTCCAGCACTTCCGATCGTAATGTCTGTACGTCATTAACAATTTTTGTCTACCTTTTTGCTTTGAAAACTTCTAAAGAAATGCCTTGGCCAGTGTTTGGTTTGATTTGAAGAACTGATGTTTTATACGATTGCTGGATATGCCATGCGGTTTCACTCATCCTAGTTCTCAAGAATATTTTTGATCTGTAGTTAATTATGTACTTTTGCTACTAGATCACGCCTTTTTTATACAAATGATAGGTAAGCGTTTGACCAATATCACACCTGCTTGATGTTAGTTGTCGTGGCTTGAGGCCCTAGAATTGTACACATCAGCCCCTTTAGATTGCTTTCTATTAGCGATATCGCCAATCAACAGACTCTTTTTTAGATTTTTTTGTATGAAATTGACATAAGCCAAAGAAAAGTCACGTGGTCTTGCGTAGAAATAAAAAAGTAGATAAGTTTTATTTTATTCCAATTTTATTCACTGCTAATTTCATATAATTAAATCTATGGATTAGCGATATCGCTAATAGAAATTAATCTTGTCTAAAGGGTGTACGAAAGACAGACGTAGGCAACTGAATTTCATCTTATAAATATCATCAGCTACTAAATTCAGTCTGAGCACTGGCCAAGGCATAAAAGAAAAGAATGAAAGTGTTGACTTCTAAAATTGTATTAATTTTGTCTTATAATTCAATAAAATTAAATAAAACGATATGTTTTGTATGATTCGTTGTATAATTTTCTTATTTACATAGCTTAGGTATAAGTTTTTAATATAAAAGTGCATATTGCGGGACAAATATGAATGATTTTTGCTATTTTATTGTCATGTATTGCCTTAGAGTCTAATAACGTTTTTTGGGATATTTACTAGGGTAGGTTAAAAAGTTCGCGACCTCATCTGACCTCAACACTGGTGGCTAGGTGAATGCCCAGACGCAGATGGTTAGATAGATTAATTATTCATTGTTAACACCATTTTTAAATTACATTAATTGTAACAACAGAAATACATCATCTGTGAAAATTTCAACTCTCTAGCTATCATGGTTCATGAGATACAGCCAGGTGACAAACACACGGACAGCGAAGTCTTAGTAATAGGGTCCAGTTTTTAACCTGTGGGTACGGAGCCTTAAAAACAAAGTTCTAGCGCAGTATATTCGTATGTATCTAAGTAAAGACATATTTTTCTGTAAGAATAAAGTGTGTAAAAACCCCTAAATCCCTCCTAAGTACTGATAGGTACCTACATTACACAAAAGTAATTTTTTGCATTGTAAATTGCATGAAAGTAGAATTACTATTTTCATTTAAACAGCAATATAACCCGAAACCACCAAAAGAAAGGCGTATAATTATTCTTTCAATTACCCGGCCACCATAACAATCCTAGTTGCCTGGCTTGGGGCTTATTATTGTTGGAATTTAGTAGTTAAAACTATTGTCACTAGATCCAGTTATTCTATTTTTTTTACTTTAAACCAAGTACCTAACTGAAAAAGAAAGTGTCTATATGAGGCCATGAACTTTTTGAACTACCCTCGTATTTATATCAAACTCTATATCTTAATATTAATTGATAGAATAAACAAAATTTATTGATTTATTTGTCTTTTATTGGAATCTGTTAGACGGAAAACTAACTTGATCTGATTTGATGCAATTATGTTCAATATATCTAGCCTTAACTAAATAATCTTATAATATACACTGCAATTGGTGGTTTTAAACTCATTTTTGGTATTGAATATTAATATTTTTACTTATTGTTATCATGGACTTTAAAACGTTTCTAAAACTAGGTATTTTAGGTAGGTAATAAAATGACAAATAGACATACCGACAGTCAAGTTTTCTTCTAACTGTACCCTTTTTTTCCTCTTGAGGTACGGAACCAAAAGCTATCAAACAAGCTTTTGATTGATTAAAATTGAAGGTAAGTAAAGTCCATTATAACATGAAAAAAATGGTGTTTTTTAAATTTAAATAAAACTAAGTAGCTACTTACAAATCTTTTGGTTTTACAGCAGTTTTATTTCCAAACAAAATACTGGTTTTGAAGGACCTCTACAAATAAAAAAAATTGTCCTTTAAAATACCAAGTTCTAAACTATGATTAGTATTCAGCAAAATCTTAGCACCGAATATTGCCATGTTTTATGATACAAATATAAACTTATAAATATGGATACATAATAATTATTAGATTGCAACTTAATGGTAATTTTAATGCATCTTTGGGTGTCGGGAGAGAATTTTTAACTTAATTATTTATGAACACAAGTCTTGATCCGCTGAATTTAATCATTACAAAGTTATGCGGCTCATTCGTTTCATAGTGCTTACTTGAAACGAACTGCACCAATAATTTTGTTTTTACCGAATATCAATTATTTCAGTTTACTGAATATTTCATTAAAATGCTTCAATAACGTGAACCATAGTTATTATGGGAAAATGGAATGACGTCACGACCCGTGTTAAGAAATAATGAATTTAAATTGTGTGAGTTTAAGTATTTTAACCGTATGTCATACGAGGGTATCTAACACATAACTTGGGCTTTCATACGCGATATTTCCTTGGTCGAGTACTGGAACGTATGTCTCTTGGAGTAAAATTGGTTGTCGACTCGAAGTTTCGTTTAATTGTCTTTCTAATACAGCATTTTGGTACTCTTCTTCTTCTAATTCTAAGGTTAATTCGTCGATAAGTTTCATCCTTTCTTGGATTTCTTGTTCCGTTTTTGATAATTCGACTGCGTTATCTTGCATCTCTTTCGTTGAGCCCGCTAACTCCTCATCAATCTTATCAATTAACATTGTTACTTGTGATACATTTTCGCAGCTATTCGCTTTATTTTCGTCAATGTATCGCTTCACTTTAGCTGTGAGGCGGACGACTAATTCCTCTTCTCGATGTAGTCTCTTATTAATAATTGCCAGTTTTTCTAGAAGTTCGATTTCGTCTCGTATCCTTGTAAGTTCGTCTGTAGATCCTTCGGAGTCTGTGTCGTTGTGTGTTTGAATCAGTCTTTCAGAATTGACCTGACATATGTCTGTGAGTTCTTTTGTGAAGTAGTGTTCTCGCATAAGATGTCTTTCTCTTCTGGATTTGTGTTTGGTATGTCTTCTTGGTGGTGTACCACTGCCTACACCGACTCCACTGTCGCTGTTTCCAGCTTGGCTGTCGTTGTTTACTTCGCTGCAACGTCCTAGGTCTCGAAGGTAGGATTCTAGAAGGTAGTTCGTTCCGTGTTTCTCCATTCGACTCTTGTGTGTTTGGTCTTCCAATTGGTCGATCAGTTTCTCTTGTTCTCTGGAAATTAAAGGAAAACGTGAAGGATCAACAGAGCTTATGAAATTATGATGATCATCCTTAAGGGGACATCAGACCAGTATTTTAAACCCAGCACTTTATTTTAGGACTATTATCCTCGCTTATAGCTGAACAATAAAATGTTTGCTGTCAACACAGATATTGCTACTGGATTGACCTGATACTCCTGATATTTGTCCTAGTTTTGTATACTGTCTTAATGTTGCACGACTCTGTTTCCATGGATTCCTTACCTCAGTTTATCCAACTGCTGATGAATAGTTCTGGTCTGATGCTGTATAACAGACACCAGTCTCGCAGCAGGATCTTCGGGTTTTTCCCTCTCTTTTGGTGGAGGAGTCACAGGTCTGGTGCCTTTCTTCCGTCTCCTTCTGGCAGCACGGCTACCGCCATCGCTGTCTCGACCAGAATCTTCTTCGCCACCACTTGATAATCTTCGGAGAGATAGGCGAACCTGGTGAAACATAAAATAATAGGTAGCAATTGCTGTAAGCATAAAAATGTCGTTTTTGGATAAAGAAAATTTGTCTGGTTTTTTGACCAAAAAAATTAATTTGCGCAATTCAGGGTTGTTTGAAGTCTTACCTCGTGTCTCGCATCACCCCATGCAGCCAGGACGTGGAGCACAGGAACGTCTGGAGGTAAAGGTCGTTCTACACCACGCCATCGTTCTGCTAGCACCCATTCATCTGGATCTGTTAATCCTTCAGCTGCAAATAGGAAATAGACCTATGTTTCAAAATGAATTTAAACAGATAATGACTTCTTCTAAAGAGTAGAGGGGACATGTCGTCGTCAACTCACGCTCACCTAACAAGACCAGTGAGGGCAAGCAAAGGTAAGTGTCGTCCTCTGACATTTCTCCATTTAATTTTTTGAGATCATTTTAAATGAGATAAAGTCAAAAGGAATATAGTTTTGGCTATTAATACGTGGGGTAGCCTACATTCTGGAGCATCCTGCAGAGCCCGCACGATGTCCGCACAAGTGGTATGAGCTCGGACGCCACGCACCCACAGCCGCTGCCCCCGGGCTATCACGCCTACCTCCTCGTCGCTATAAGTCCATGATGACAAGTATACCCAGTAGTACGTACCTTCCGGAGCGTCCTGCAGAGCCCGCACGATGTCCGCACAAGTGGTATTAGATCGGACGCCACGCACCCACAGCCGCTGGCCCCGGGCTATCACGCCTACCTCCTCGTCGCTGTAGTCTGATGATGACGCTTCCATCGCCTGCTGGAACAATGGGTGAGGTTTTTATACAAAAATACTTTATGATAGGCAAGTACCATTATTGTCAATGTTAACTCGAGTTATTGACTATACGTTCCGTGAAGGAAAAGGAAAAGTTCTATTTCCACTGCTGTCTTTTACCTTCCCTTGAGTCCCTCGAATGTCCTCGTTTATTTGAGGGTTTAAGGGTCTTCATTTCACGAGTGTAGGTATAGGTATCTTCTGTATGCATGTTACATCTTAGACCGCATCGTCACTAACCATTAGGTGACCTAATAGTCGAAAGCTGACTTATCAATTGTTAAGTACTAAGTAGTCCTTTATTTCTGTCTAGTTTCAAATCATAAGTATCCCATTATAATTTAATATCTAGAATAATATCGCCTCCCCTCGGAGAAGGAGTGAGCAGTAGGGCGTCACGGCAGCCTATTCAGGATTGTCGAATGTCCCATGATTTCCACCCGTGGTTACTTCTAATACGTTCTAGAGTACCTACTCTAGAACGTACCTACGTTTGTGCTTCACAATGGATTCCCTTGACAATAAAAGTTCCTACCTATGTTTATAAAAATTATAACCCCGTAACCTCCGGACAGACCCTTTCCATCCTAAGGTGGCCTGGAAGAAATCGCTTTAAGCGATAAGGTCGTATGTTTGTAAGTTTTTCGTTTTATGTTTCTTTTGTGTTAGATAATAATATGTGTAGTGTTTCTATCTATCTATCTATGTATTTAAAATCTCGTATCTAATAAGTCAAGACTGCTATTAAAAAGTGCTACATTTTGTACCTATAAGGCAAAATATGTAAGATTTTTAATTCAAACCAAACCGCATATTAAACACTAAAGTGATCTCATATACTCCATCCACCAAAGCATCAAAATCCATTTAAGTTTTTATATTCAACCGTATCTTTATACCTTATTCTTAAACAGTTAATAAACTCCGAGACATAAAAAGATGAAGAAATCCCATTTAACATAAAAACTAAAAACCAACTTGTCTTAAGGCTAAATTATCTTAAACTCAGGTAGCTTGATCGGAACTGATTATACGGTTACTGTTTTTGATTAAAACCTTAAATTAAAAGTTAATGATTTCATATTGTTGAGTCTCTGATGGATAAAGTTTATATTACAGCTTCCACTAACAATACCCCATGGTTTCACTCGCGTAAGTCTCGATGGCAATTTGAGGATTGTTATCCTATGTTACCTATGTTATCTTCATACAAAGCTTTATTAGAATCTTTGCAATATTTTCGGAAACTAGGTATTCGTAACAAACAAAATTATTTTTTCCTCTTAATAATATTATTTATGCAGACTACTAACAATGGTACCTAATGGTTAAAACACTGACTAAGATTGTACCTACTTAGTTGAATAAAAGTAAAATCTAAATAAATGTTCTCTTTATAGCATGACAAGAGAGTCCCGCGTTTACCCTTTTAATTCTAGATCCCGTGGGAATATCGGGATAAAAAGTAGCCTATGTCACTTCCAATCAATCAACGTATCCAACGTATACGTTGGAATGGATTGATTTTAATGAAACTTGGTATACCAAGTTTCATCAAAATCCAATACCAAGTTTCATCAAAATCAATCCATTCGTTTTAGAACCTTTTAATTAACAACCAAATATTCATCTCTTTTCTCTTTATAAATTTATACTATGTAGTAATAGCAACGCCCTGCGGTTTCACAAGCGTAAGTCCCAATCCCGTGAAATAGGTACCTACTTATCGGAATTAAAGCTTAAGTCACTCCCGATAACTAATAATTAAGTATACCTACCTATTCTAAAAATTGAAATAAGTAGGTATAATTAAGTATAGATTTCCTAATAATCCGTCAACTTTCTGACAAATGCGAAGCCAAAACTAAACCTGTGTAGGTACTAGGTAAACTTGTTAGGTAAGTAGTCTATTTTATAACATAACTAGCGACCCGCTCCGGCTTCACACGGCTATATTATGCATGTATTATACATAAACCTTCCTCTTGAATCACTCTATCTATTAAAAAACCCGCTTCAAAATCCGTTGCTGACTTTTAAAGATCTAAGCATACAAAGGGAAATATGTATTATACATATAAACCTTCCTCTTGAATCACTCTATCTATTAAAAAACCGCATCAAAATCCATTGCGTAGTTTTAAAGAGTTAAGCATACAAAGGGAAATAAGGACAGAGAAAGCGACTTTATTTTATACTATGTAGTGATAATTAAAACTTCTTGTAGTTCTATAAACCAACACACTTTAATTTCGTTCAAACAAATACTATAAAATCCTCCCCCTATTTTCTATCTATCCATGTTCTCGAACTAAAACCATTCCCATAAAATGTTAACAAAGTTTCGCCGTCAATTTTCCTTAGGCATTGCATAAGTTTGCACATTTCGGGGCTAGGCAATGCCTGGTACGTCCTACGGACCGGTTTTATCCAGAAAATACGGGTTTTCACTGGAAAATACCGGCTGCAAATTGTAATACCTAGGGGAGTGCATTTGCACGAAATCGGGTGGTAAATTGTGTAGTATTTTTACGACTAAAACCTTTACTAAGTAATAATATGTTATGAGACCGTGCTATACTTTTCAAGCATAAAAAAATCGGTGGTGACTCACGGACAGACGGAAGGATGAGAGAGTGATCTTATAAGGGTTCCTTTTTTACGTTTTAAGGTACGGAACCAAAAAAATTAAAGTAGGTAAAGTTGTGTTTAGTAGGTACCTACCTATATTATTGGTGTTTTTCTATTATTTTAGTATTGGTGTGTATTCGTAATAAAAAACAAACATTATTTTGTCGATTAAGTATTTGGGATAATTCTGTAACTCATCCTACGAGCAAATGGCCGGGACCAGTGGTACAAAATCAAAATTAAAATATTAACAAGCAATAGGAATCCATCCCGCATCATTTTCGAACCACATTTTTTCCTATACTTATCAAAAAAGAACTTGTAAAATATTTATGATAAAAAAGCAGCAAATGTTAGGTACCTACTGTCAATGAGTAAATGTATCTTCATACCAAATTTCATCAAAATCGTTCCTGCAGTTTCGGAGTCTATTCAATTAAAACAAATAAATAATGAAATAGGTACCTATTTCCTTTTTACTAAGCTTTTTTCCCATGTCTATAGATTCCCAATTTTTCAGATTTCCAATACTACAGATTCCTGTATTAACAGATTCTCATGCCCTACACAGTATCCTATTTGTACAGATTCCCATTTCTACAGATTCCCATTGTTACAGATTTCCATGTCAACAGATTACCTACGATGTTATATTACTGTACTAGCGACCCGCTCCGGCTTCGCACGGCTATATTATGCATGTATTATATATATAAACCTTCCTCTTGAATCCCTCTATCTATTAAAAAAACCGCATCAAAATCCGTTGCGTAGTTTTAAAGATTTAAGCATACAAAGGGATATATTGACAGAGAAAGCGACTTTGTTTTATACTATGTAGTGAAGAGAAAAATTTATACCTATTAGCAAGAGTAAGATAAGTTAATGAGGTAGGAAAAAAATTGTCTTCGAGTAATCGATGAACATACTTCATAAAAATATAGGTAACTATACCTACCTACATGCCACGAATTGAAACCCTTTTTTAAAGTCGGTTAAAAATAGTAAATCAAACCCTTCTAAACATAGAATGTAAAAAAATAGCCCTACTACCTGCGCTCCGCGGTTTTACTCGCGTAACTCCCGATCCCGTGGGAATATCGGGATAAATTAAGATGTAAGCTATCCTATCTTTCAAGTTGGATCAAACTGCACACGGTGTGCAAATTTGATTAAAATCGGTTAAGTAGTTTAGGAGTCCTTGCGCACAAACAACGTGACACGTAATATATATAATTACTAGCGACCCGCTCCGGCTGCGCACGGCTATATCATGCATGTATTCGTTGCGTAGTTTTAAAGATCTAAGCTTACAAAGGGACATATGGACGGCGAAAACTGACTTTATTTTATACTATGTAGTGATATTCCCTCTATATAACCGACTGCAATTTTCATTTGTGCACTTAATGGAGTTTGATATTGCGTGCAACTAACATAGGGGTAGGTATTAGGGGGTGCTTTTTGCCCTAGGCTTTGTGTAAAATCACAGGTCCGTGTACTTAGTGAGTAAGTATTAGTAATTTGGTACCTGAGTAACGACACGCAATTTTTAACACGCGTTAGGGGTTGAAATAGGCTAATTATTATAAAGCTGATCAGTTTGTTTGAACGCGCTAATTATTTATTTATTTATTTATTCCGAGATCCAACAGCTATTACATACTTACAAAACATAGTGTAACAACAGAAAGCCAATCTCAGTAACTACTGGTTCAAATTGAAATATTCTTTTTGTGTTGGATAGTCCATTTATCGAGGAAGGCTTTAGGCTATATAACAACACGCTGCGACCAACAGAATCGGTGGGAATGCTAATTCTTATAGTTTTATGTTGGATAGTCCATTTATCACGGAAGGCTATAGGCAACTTTTTATCCCGATATTCCCACGGGATCGAGAGTTACGCAGGTGAAACCGCGGGTCAATTTGAACCAGTAGTTTCTGAGATTAGCGCGTTCAAACGAACAAACTCTTCAGCTTTATAACATTAAGTATACCTAGACAATTAAGCACATCAGTACCTACAATTAAGTTGACTAGCTATTTAACTTGCATATTTTTCTAAGCATCAAAAGATTTTGTGAAAATGTCTGAAAATTAATAATAATAAATATTGCAGGACATTCCACACATCGCCATCTAGCCCCAAGCTAAGTAACTAGACTTGTGTTATGGGTGCTAGACAACGGATATTACTACTTATAAGGATACTTTTATTTTGTAAATATATACTTATAATACATAGAGACAACCAGACCACAGACAAATATCTAAGCATAAACACTTGTCTAAGAAGGGTATCGAACCCGCAACCCTATGTTTGGCAGTCCGGCATGGTGACCATTGTGCCAACTGGGTCGTTACCATTATATCTGTCCTAAAGTTGACTTCAGACGTATTAGCGCGTTCAAACGTTTGTTTGAACGCGCTAATACGTCTAAACACAAATACAAAAAACGAAGTCAAATACGTCTACGAGTTTGTTTAAACTCTTCAGCATTATCACATTAAGTAAAGATAATTAAGCACATCAGTACCTAAAATTAATTTGACTAGCTATTTAACTTGCATATTTTTCTAAGCGTCAAAAGATTTTGTGAAAATGTCTGAAAATTGTTAAGACATTATTGCTCAGTTAACATTAAAAAAAAACTATAAACCTATATTATACCTACTTAAAACAACTTTATTTGTCATACGCCATAAACATAAAGAAAATTGATTGCCCCGAAAGAAAGTAAAAAAGGAGACCATACAAAAAGGTGGCACTTAAGTAAAGCCATTTGCTTATCAGCGACTATATTTCATAACTTATTCACGTTGGCTCGTTATAAAAAATAAATACAAACTCCATTATTCCAGGGGCTCTATTTTTGAATCGCTCGTGTGACATATCATTGTCGTATACGCCTACAAGTCACGCTCGACTTCCAAGCCGCATGAAACCAATTTTCAGTATTTTTGAATCGTTCGTCGTCGAAATTTAAGATGACAATTTTTGTTCGTTTTACGCAGAAAATTGAAAACCGGTAATTACCGATGAACATTCAAAAACATACCAAAAGATATAAATATTTTTCAAAGATCGTTTCCGAATGTTTGACTATGATTGTTTAACGTTTATTCTACCACTCGCCTGTCGGCGACGAGTGGTGGAGACCACTCGTTACGATCGAGCGATTCAAAAATAGCGAATTACCAATGTCGAACGAATATCAATAGAAATCGAGCGCTCGACGCGGGGCGAACGATTCAAAAATAGGGCTCCAGCTAAATCGAGGATAGCGTGTTATTCTACCGATTTAAATCTATATAAATCTCTGGAAAAATCCATACGGACTTTCCATGGTAATTTGAATGTTCGTGACTGTATGCCATTATAGCAACCCGCACCCTTTTGCAACCCGAGGGGGGGACCACCTCACCTCATTTCACCTTTTAACCCCCGGGTTTTTACACCCTTTCCCCCTAGCATTTAGGGTGAGACCGCACCTCGAATAGTTTAGTGTTACGTGGATAAACATTTTTGTTAGAACTGAATTTTAATGGCTTAGGCAGGTTAACAGTGGGTACCTTGCTTATGCTGCCAAACGCAAAGTGCCAGAAATACCCGTCGCTTACAACTAATATTGTTGATTGTAACGAATGTGTTGTTTGTTTTTCTCAAAAGTGCTGAGATGGAATTGTAGGTGAGATTTTTACCAATATTTTGGGGTATATAATTGTATATAATTGAAGTACCTATATATTTTACAAAAGAAAAGTAGGTACATAACTATCCGTTATCTGGCCACCATAACACAAGCCTTGTTGCTTAGCTTGGGGCTAGATGGCGCCGTGTAAAGTGTCCTACAATAATTATTTAAATTTAAATATCTTCAATTCACGCAGGACTTTAATAGCGGCTTAAGAGGAAAGGGTACCGGGGGCTCATTCCATACAAACTATTACAAACGTAGTCGACTGTTTTCTCCCTGGATAATGACACTAGAGCAAATATGTTTGGTGCATAAAACTTACAACTGCCCTATTCCCCTATTTCCCTATTTTTTGTTTATTTTTTTAATCTTAATTTCTAGATAATTGGTAATGAAAAAAACCAAAACATAGGGGCATAGTCATGGCAGTTATAGGTTTTATGGCACAAACATATTTGTGCTAATGTCAATATTCAGGGAGGAATCAGTTGACTACGTTTGTAGGGAGAGAGCGCAGGTACCCTTCCACCTTAAGTTCTAATAATACCTATTGTTGAACTCAGTTGTGTTCCTCCACTTTTGTTGCAGTACATGTTAGCCCCATTATATCCTGCAACTGTAATTACACAGTAGCTATGTAGCCAGGTGTCTGAAATATAATGCATTCGTGTAGTGGCTATAGTGTGGGTGGCTAGTGATTGAAATGTTCGATAAAATGTTATTGATAGTCCTTTTTTACAACCCATATCGATACCGGAAGTATCACTTAACGTAAGGGACAAAACACGACTTTTTAGGAGAGCCAAAAAACCATTTTTTTTGTAGAAAAAGATGTCTAGCACAAAGTTTCTTATATTTCTTGCCTCTTTTATACTAAATATTCAAATTGTGTAATTGTGAATTGTGTGATTGTGAACTGTGTAATTACACAGTAGCTATGTAGCCAGGTTAGTGCATTCGTGTAGTGGCTATAGTGTGGTTAGTGATTGAAATGTTCGATAAAATGTTATCGATAGTCCTTTTTACGACCCATATTTGTTCAGGTTTTTACGATTTTTTAGTTCAGGCATAGGTAGGTATGTGTTTTTATTGTTTTCTTGGATGTTTAGTTTTTAGTTTACTAACTGATGGTTGTGGTAAGGTACGGTCAGCAGCATGATTGCAGACCCATAGTAGAGTTCTAAAATGACTACTTATTATTGGAATGTTTTCATTCTAATAATTTTGTTTTATAAATTCACTAGCGACCCGCCCCGGCTTCGCACGGCTATATTATGCATGTATTATACATATAAACCTTCCTCTTGAATCACGCTATCTATTAAAAAAAACCCCATCAAAATCCGTTGCGTAGTTTTAAAGATTTAAGCAGTCAAAGGGAAAAAGGGACAGAAAAAGTGACTTTGTTTTATACTATGTAGTGATGAGTTAAAAGACTTTAAACTTGAAATAAAGCAGGTGCCTAGAATCTTGCTTGTGTTAAAAACATTCTTATAACAGCCGTTTTGGAGTACGGTGGGTCTGCAATTATTCAGGCGACCGTACCTTGGGCAATAAGGTCCACCTTGCACCTTAAGTGAACATAAAAAAAAGTTCATTAGCTAAATATTTGCTTATCAATCTGAAAAACAATTCATTTGTTTATTTTCTTGTTATTTCGTTACTTATATCAAGGTTTTTTTTAAAGTTCTATAGTTGCCTTTATTGCCCGCAAATACCTTATTACTAGCTGCGCTACACGGTTTCACTCGTGTAAGCCGGGATCCCGTGGGAAAACTGGGATAATAAGTAGCCTGTGTTATTCCAGCTATCAAAATGCTAAGTTTCATCGCAGTCGGTTCAGGCAATTTTGCGTAATTTATTTATATAGACAAATTTAGGTATATAGAAATTTCACATTTTTATAATATTACTAGCTGCCCGGTAAACGTTTTCTGGCCATTTACAAAAAAAATTTTTTAAAAATCGATTCTCAGACCTAACGAAAATACATAGTTAGGTACTTACACAAAAAATTTCAGACAAATCGGTTAAGCCGTTTAGGTGGACATAGGTAACTATAACACCGCGACACGAGAATTTTATGTGTATGGGTATTAGTAGGATTTAACTTAGTTTTAACTAAATTAACTTCTTTCTCTAAATAATTTTAGAGCTGAAAGATGGGACAAGAAAATTGGAATGAAAGACTGAAAAAATAGTCTTGATGTTTGCGAGGCGCAGCCGGTTTTATCTAATTGTCGATAAAGAATGATTATTGTAAAGCACTAAGAGAGTTAAAGGCAAATTATCGGTAGTCCTCGCCCGAGAACATAATAATAGACGCGGTGCCGGCAGCCGGCAGCAGGCGCGGGCGCACGCAAGGACGTGCGAAATTACCTACTTTTATACACACAGACGGGGGATTTGGACAATTATAAATTCGGGTATACAATATACAGGGTTATTGGTAATTATACAAGCAAGCCGTTGAGGGCTACTTCCGTGCACCTAAACAAAAAACTTTTGTTCTACGACTTTTGGAAATTCGATCATTTTTTAAATAGGTAGGTATGTTGAGGTTAGGTTTACATGAAAATCACCTGTTCCTTACACGGAGAGGTCATTAACCTTTAAATTTTACTTATTTTTTAAGTTGTATTTACTTTTCTTAGTCTGAATGACTTTTGTTTTAAAAAATCATTTTTTTTTTCGAATTTATATAACCTCAATATTTACACGTTTTTTTTTCGAATTTCCAAAAGTCGTAGTACAAAAGTTGTTTGTTTAGGTGCACAGAAGTAGGTACTATTATAAATCTGAAGAGTTTGTTTGTTTGTTTGAACGCGCTTTAATCTCAGGAATTACCTACTGGTTCGAATAGAATAGAAAAAATATTTTTGTGTTGTATAAGTAGTCCATTTATCGAGGGCTGGCTACTTTTTATATTGATACTAGCTGCGCCCCGCGGTTTCACCCGCGTAAGTCCCGATCCCGTGGGAATATCGAGATAAAAAGTAGCCTATATGTTAATCCAGTCTCTAGCTATCTACTTACCGAGTTTCATTGCAATCGGCCCAGTAGTTTTTGCGTGACAAACACACACACACAAACTTCCACATTTATAATATTAGTAGGATTCCCACGGGATCGGGACTTACGCGGGTGAAACCGCAGGGCGCAGCGAGTCTAGATTATAGATGTAAAAGGCTGATACAAACCTACCTATTATTCTAATAAGTACTAAGACTTTTTTGAGCATTATCATCGGCTTTATGTACTACACAGTTTAACAATATCAACATATCACATAACAACAATATCAGCACGCCAGTCAAATCACTGCGATTTTGGGCATGCATTATGTTTTTTTAAGATTATTTTTGTTTATAAAAAAAAAAAAAAAAACAATTAACGAATTCTATAAGTATTATTTTATCACTATTGTTCGCCGAATGTCTCGCCCGTAAATATCCAAAAGAAAAATAAATAAAGACTTGTAAAACAAAGTTATACAGTATTATAATCTCCGCGAATAACCTACTACGGAGGTATCGGACTCAACATCCGTTCATTTGGCTCAATTATGTATAGTACCAAGGTACAACAGATGCAGGAAAACTTTAACTGCATCGTATTAATCTTTTCAAGAGATGTGGTTTTAGGGAAACAATTATTAGTTTAAATTTTACTAGCAAACAATTGTTTATATTTTACTAGCAAGCCCATATTATTCGTTACAAATAAAAACTAAAAATCTTTCCTTTTTATAATATTATAGCGACCTGCTTCGGCTTCGCACGGCTATAACTTCGCACGACCTTCCTCTTGAATCACTCTATCTATTAAAAAAAACCGCATCAAAATCCGTTGCGTAGTTTTAAAGATCTAAGCATACAAAGGGACATAGGGATATAGGGACCGCGAAAAGTGACTTTATTTTGTACTATGTAGTGATAGTGAAGTTGGTACCTGTAGATGATGATGATGATGTCCAATTTTATTGTGCGCACCGTAAAGTTATGGAACTCCTTGCCTGACTCCCTGTTCCCCACGAACTACAATCTAGCGATCTTCAAAGCGAGAGTGAATCGGTTCCTACTGGGTAAGCACGCTCCATCGTAGGCCATAATGATGCTTACCATCAGGCATATTATGGTCAAGTGCAAACCCATTATTAATAAAAAATAAAAAAAATGATACTTTGTTTCGTAATTTAGGGTTAGATGATGCAATGTGCATTGTTCTGAAATATTTATTTAGGTATTATTCAATCGATAAAAGTAGAGCTTTATAGAAATTCTGAACGTTTGTTTCTGATAGTAAAAAATAGTGTCAATATTATATAAATAAATATAAATAAATAAATATAGGACATTCCACACATCGCCATCTAGCCCCAAGCTAAGTAACTAGACTTGTGTTATGGGTGCTAGACTACGGATATACTACTTATATACTTTTCTTTTGTAAATATATGTATAAGTACTTATAAAATATAGAAACAACCAGACCACAGACAAATATCTATGCATAAATACTTGTCTGAGGCGGGAATCGAACCCGCAACCCTATGTTTGGCAGTCCGGCATGGTGACCGACCACTGGGTCGTCAAATGTGATAATTAGAAATGTATGTTAGATATGTATGTATAATAAGAAATATGGGACGACGAGTTCAAGGACAAAAATAATATCTAAACTCTGAAATATGCTCGCAAAGTACGCAGCACGTAAGCCTCTTAAGTAAGCTTCCAATAGTAATACAGAATTCTCAAAAATAACTTAACAAAATTGCATAATTTAGGTTGGCACGAGCCAAATTACCTTAAGCTATTAACTTATTCTACGAAACCAATCAATTTAGTACCTAACGACTTTGGAAATTGTTCTGTTTTTGTTTTGTATTTTAGAGCTTTCGCAGAATACCTACAGACGTTACGTCGGCTGACATTTTTGTGTCAGTAATGCGGAATTGTATTAGACGTAAGTATATAAAAAATAATCTTTAAAATCGGTTTATTAACAACTAAGATATGCCCTAACAACTATAAAAATATATCGAATTAGAACCTCCTTCTTTTTTTAGGAAAATCAGGCGGTTTATAGGGGATAAAACGACTCTTTTTTTGATGCCTCATACTTGTCTTACATGGGTCTATTTAGGACGAATTCTAGGTTTATTCATATTACGAAGATCAGTCTGACTATATGCATGAATCGCTCGAAGTAAAAAATCATAAAAAACAGCTATCGGCTGACAAAAAGTCTCCACGCTGCGTTATCTGAATCGTTAAACTTTTAATTTTCCGTTTAAATCATTCACAAAATTACAACTGATATTTTGACTTCTTTTTTACGTGTTCGAACACGTTGTAAATTTTGTAAATGGGGCGTAAAATTTACAGTTTTTGTTAGGTACTTACATTTTTCGAGTTTATGTTTAAAATTATTTTTATGTTTTTATTAGTTTTTGCAAACCGTTTGAGAAATTTGGTCCACAAAAATTAAAATATATAGCATAGTTAAGGTGAAAGGGTACCGACGCTCTCTCAATACAAACGTAGTCGACTGTTTCCTCCCTGGATAATGACACTAGCACAAATATTTTTGTGCCATATAACCTATAACTGCCATGACTATGCTCCTATGTTTTGGTTTTTTTCATTCTCTAATTATCATAGAAATTAATATTAAAAAAAAAAACAAAAAAAAAAAAAACATACGGGCATGGTCATGGCAGTTACAAGTTTTATGCAATTTGCTCTAGTGTCATTATTTATTATTATCTATAAGTATTATATGGAGAGAGCCCCCGGGACCTTTTTCTCCTTTGTATATCTTCTTCATTCTTCTTCTTCCTGCCCCAATCTATTAAGGGTCGGCGCAGTACGTCTTGTTCTTCCACTCTCCTTTATTATCTCGGTTATCTTATAGTTTACATTTCTCTCATATCTATCCTTTTTACAATTTAGCTAACTTTTCTAAGTCTTGCGATTTCACCCGCGTAACTTCTGATCCCGTGGGAATATCGGGATAAAAAGTAGCCTATGTTATTTCAAATTAATCAATGTATCATTATACCAAGTTTCATCTAAATCGATTTAGTGGTTTTGGAGCTTATTCAATGCAAACAAACAATGAAATCTTTTTTCTTTTTAATATTAGTATAGATATAGTTTCACCCGCGTAGCACCCGATCCCCTGGGAATATCGGGACAAAAATTAACCTATATTACTGTAATTAAATCAGTGTATTCTGATACCAAGTTTCATCAAAATCGATCCAGTAGTTTCGGAGCCTAATTGTTACAAAGAAAAACCAAAAAAAATCTTATTTTATAGTGTAGATTAAACATTGTATCAAAACCAACAATGTTACCAACGATGATATCAGTTGAGATATTCCCAAGAAGCAACAGTTATCTGCATTGTATGATTTACTGTATATAATCAATGGTTAAGCTCATAATCCATATGTAATAGATCACGCGCATGCTCTTGCGCAGCTCGTAACGGGACTTTATTGTTTGGCTTTTTAACAACGGAAGTGTTTGGTTAATCTGTTTTTAATTTGTGTTTGTGATAGCAGTTGATTTTAAATATTTTGGAGTTTTGTTAGTAGCTTGACTTGAACTGTGCGTTGAAATATCAATCAGTCAAGCAATCGTGGCTTATATTTTAATATTTTTAGAAATAACGCTACACGTACACAAACGTAATTTGACGAACTCTGTGGCCGTAAGATCATGTGGTAAGACTGCCTTATATATCCAGAACTAAATCGGACAAAAAGTCGCGATATGAAATAACGGCTTGTAATATGGAAGCCAGACAACGGATAGAATATTTATATACTTTTATGTAAATAAATAATACATAGAGAAACACCGAGACCACAACAAATATTAAATGACGACCCAGTTGGCACAATGGTCACCATGCCGGACTGCCAAACACAGGGTCGCGGGTTCGATTCCCGCCTCAGACATGTATTTATGCTTAGATATTTGTCTGTGGTCTGGTTGTTTCTATGTATTATAAGTATATATTTACAAAAGAAAAGTATATAAGTAGTATATCCGTTGTCTAGCACCCATAACACAAGTCTAGTTACTTAGCTTGGGGCTAGATGGCGATGTGTGGATTGTCCTGCAATATTTATTTAATTGTATTAGACGTCTGGGTCCCAATAAGCGAGTTCTTCCACCACGCTCCAGAACTCGTCAAAAAACCGGCCAAGTACGAGTCGGAGTAACGCACGAAGGGTTCCATAATATTTTATTCTGTTTTTAGAATTTGTTGTTATAGCGGCAACAAGTACAGTCGCCTGCATAATTGCAGCCTCCGGTAGAGTTCGAAAATTACTATTTTTGGAATGTTTTCATTCTAATAATTTTTGTTTGATAAATTGATGAGTTAGAAGACTTTAAACTTCGACTAAAACAGGTGCCTAGAATCATAACAGCCGTTTTAGAGTTCTACGGTGGGTCTGCAATTATGCAGCCGACCGTACATATTTGTGAAAATTTCAACTGTCTACTCTCACGATTCATGAGATACAGCCTGGTGACAGACAGATAGACAGTGGAGTTTTTAGAAAAAAGGTTCCCGTTTTTGCCCTTCGGATACGGAAAACTAGTGATGTGACAAGGAAGTAAGTAATATGTATCGATGTTTAGAATGTGACGCGATACAAAACGTTAAGTTTTTACGTCTCGGAGACGCATGGGAGTGATGAGAGACAATCGTGTGACTTCCTATATAATTATCTACTTTATTAGGAGAACGATAACACGTAATTACATGGTTTATGTTTTGATTGCACTATTATATCGTCGTGTAGTTAGTTTACTTAGTTGTTCTTAAATAAGAGAGAATTTTCGAATTGTGTGCTAATAGACCAAGATCCCACCTACCCTGTGGTAGGTGGGATCTTGGTCTATTAGCACACGAAACGAAAGTACTGTTACTTTCGTGGTTTTATAAAAGCTGTGAATTTCTCAGCGTATACCTCAACACAGCTATGAACGATGTGCAATTATGAAGTTCAGACCATAGTGGCTTGGAGAGTTATCAACTGGCAATGCCAAGAATCGAACTTGTTAATTTTGCAAAAAAGAAATCGCCTTAATTTTTTGTACCAATCGATTATTTTGCTAACTAATAGTAGTTATCTCTCAATATAAAATTTTTTAATTTATAGTTAATATTTAGTTACGCTTTTTAATTTTTCATTTGATAACAGTTATTATATTTAAATCTTTTTGCTGTTTAGTTTTTGTCACTGTGTTTTCTTAAGAAAATAAATAAATAAAATCTAATAGGTATGTCAATGATAAAATGTGTAAAAATAAAATTTAATAGGTAGTATTATCTTATTGGAAGTTTTCACTAGGAAGAGCCTAGTTGTCTATAATTTTCACTTGCAGAGTAAACCATAGGTACTTGCTAAGTGCAAGAATGGTGCCAATTACGTTGACAACAATGCTTATAGATGTTATCTTCATTAGGATTATAATTAACTTTTTTTAACGAGACTCGTCACGCAAATCTTGTACGGATAATTAATTATAAAATTCTATGCACTGTAAAATTCTTGTGGTTTTCAGAATTAAAAAAATAACTGCTGTAACCCACATAAAACACGAAAAGTTAAAACACTTCCCTGAAAGAAATTGTTTTTAGTGATAAAAAGCTAATTTGTGCAACTTTTAATTCTAGTTTTCCTGACGTGTACAATTAGGGGGTCTTCAAGTCGCGAGTGAACAGGTATCTTCTAGGAAGGCGTGTTACCATCTTATGCCGCATTGTCACCTATATGTAAAAAAACAGTATTTTTACTATTTGTATTTTTTATTTTTTTATACAAATGATAGGTCAACGTTTGACCCCTATCACACCAGATAGTAAGTAATGATGCGATCTTAGATGTAACACGCTTACTTAGAAGATACAATATGTTCACTCGTAACTTGAAGACCCCCAAATAATTGTCAGTAAAGACATAGGTAGTACCTACGCAGGCAACGAATTAATTCCTTTCCCTAGCTGTACCTACGAATAAGGAATGACAAAACTTTTTATGCGTAAGGATTTCCACCATGAATCGGTGCCGCATATCAGTTTGCCTGGTTGCTAGACGGAAGAATGGAGATGGCAAAATCAATTCTGTTTTGTTTAAAGTGCAAATAAAGCGTTTATCCATCCATCTATCTAATTTTTAAAATCTTGGTTAAGAAATGGCGTACAGTCGTAATACCAATTACCAATTCGCTGATCGCATTCGCACAACTGTATAAATGTAGTATTTACCTATTTTGTTATTTTTTTATTGTATGGTATAGTTTATTGTTTAAAAACTGAATCAGGTAACATTACTTTGCAACCTTACAGATGTGCAAGTCAGCTCTGGGTCACGCGGGGTTCAGCTAATTGGTATTCCAACTGTGCCTATCCGCAACATCCCAAACAAAACAAATTTTTTTAATTGTTATTAATCATATTCTGGACTGATATTTTTTAGGCAACCCATTTGCAATATATTTATTGACCTATTTAATTTGATATAAAATACTTTAAACAGCTCTATGAAGGTCGTTCTTAGAGGGATCCCGTACTATAAATAAGTCGAAGTCTTCTTCTCATCTTCATTTGTAGAAACAACATCTTCATTTGTAGTACCAACATCTTCATTTGTAGTACCAACATCTTCATTTGTAGTACCAACATCTTCATTTGTAGTACCAACATCACTAAGCTGAGGCATCAGGACATTCACGGGTATACATTCGAACTCCTGTGAATTCTCCCAGTGCCAAGGCTCAGCGATGTTTTCAATCTTCCTTCTTCTTTCTTCTACGACCTCTAGGCCTAAACTAAACAATGCTTATACTATTGCAAATTAGAACTAGAGTCAGTGGCGTAACTACAGTGTAGCAATTCGGCAAAATGCCACGGACCCCCAGCCGGAGGGGCCCCCGGTCAGAGGAGAATCCTAACTTCCAACATTTATTATTACACATTTAGTAAAGAAGTACTTAGTTGCATAAAGTTTTTTGAGCCAACATTTTTGACGTGACAACGTCTTATAAATTGGTTTGCCGGGTGACACTTCAAGAAACTGCGTTACGCTCCGCTGACGTTATGCGCTCACAATGAGAGCGAGTGAGAGGCACGCGGGCATGGTTAGCCCGCCTAAGAGCGAGAGAGACAGACATAAAAAGTGAAAGGCACGCGTCCCTTCCACTCGAGCACAGTTGTTGTCACGTAAAACTTTCGCCCGTATACCGACTTTACAGGCAACCAGTTTTGATCAAAAACATTTTTTTAGACAAGTTTGTCACAAAAAAAACTATTGTTGATTCAGCTTCTTTATATGAGGGGGAGGGGGGAATTCAATGAATTTGCCACAGGCCACAAATGGTATAGTTACGCCATTGACTAGAGTGCGTTGTGCGACTACTTAGTCGATCGGGTTTGCACACCTAAATCAGTGTTATTTTCTAGGTAAGTGAATTTAGACCAACAATATTATTGATTGGTACAAAAATATAAGCAAATTTTATGCAATATTATGCATTTTTTGTAGTTTATTTTTTTTAGGCTTTGCTACCTGATAAATTTCCAAGCTACTATGGTCGTCTGAACTTCTCGTTCATCGTTCATAACTGTGTTGGAGGCATGCGCTGAGTAATTCTCAGCTTTTATAAAATCAAAAAGGTCTGGCGGTAGGCGGGATCTTACTCTAAAATTGGTTTTTTGGAATTATTTTTGCTCTTAGTTAAGGTATATTTCCGAATTGCTTGTCAATTGTCTATGTGTAAGGACCGACCTAATGATAAGTAGTCTGAAATATGTGAGATTTTGGTAGTCTGACTCTGGGACATCTTCTCTAGATTTTCCCCTAAAATTTTTTTCACGATATCTTTCGATTTTTTTATGTCTGTTACATATGAAATAGATCGTTAAAAATAAAATCACGCAAAAACGGTCAACCGTTTCTCTAGATCTGTTAATTTTTTACCATAACAATTCGTAGTAATGCTTCAAGTTCTATTGTATTTTAAAACGATTGACTTGCCGTTTCAGTATTTAGTCACGCAAACTATCGTAGGTATTTTTTTGTGAAGTTCAGACATTTTTCAAATACTGTTAAAGTGATATCGGAGTCAAACGCTAAATTATTATTTTTTTTATAAGTTTTTAAATGAAACACAACACGGTGTCTACAATCTCATCATCATTATCTACCATCATCATCATTTCATTTCATCATTTCTGATGCCTAAGTGCGAAAATCGGAGCCTTCAACCTACCATCATCAATTATTGTTTATTTATTTTTCAGATTTTCCTAAAGAAGATCAAGTTATTACTTAATTGAAATCTTACAATATTTTGTAAACCTCGCCATTGGAGCATAATTTTTCAACTATTCAAACCTTTATTTGGCTTTGAATTGAAATCACTTCAAATTAAACGAAAGTGGCCTTGTTTAATGACTCGTTATTACCAGTGCTATTATTTAAATTTAGGATCTATTTATAGGTTTTAATAGTAGGTAAATTATGTTCTAATGGCGTGGTAGAAATAGTGTTACATTTTATGAACTCTAACAAAACAGGATAATTTTTTGAAAAAACAAACTACATTTTTACAAGTTTGTCCGGATTTTGGTAAGTACAAAAGTTAAGGGCATTAAATGAACTCACCTCATACGTGATTTTCCATTTAGATCTGAAACAAACAAGAACTGTTTTGAATTTCTTGTTAAATTAATCTAGACAATTATAATTATGATAAACCTCATTTTTTTTTTTAAATATTGTAATTTCCAAAAGTAGAACAAAAATTGTTTGTTTAGGTGCACAGAAATGGCGGTCAACTGCTTGCTAATATGATTCCCAATTACCCATAAAGGCAGTGGCATAATACCGTTTAAGACCCTTGGCAAATTCATTGAATGCCCCCTCCCCTCTCCGCAATATTAAGAAGCTGAATCAACTATAGTTTATTTTGTGACTTAAATACAAACTTGTCTAAAAAATGGGCTCAAAAAGCTCTATGCAACTAAGTATTTTCTTTACTAAATGTGTAATAATAAATATTGGGAGTTGGGATTCTCCTCTGACCGGGGGCCCCTTCCGGCTGGGGGCCCGTGGCATTTTGCGGACTTATTACCACCCTGTAGTTACGCCACTGCGTAAAGGTACCAATTTCTTTATTCAAAAGCTTATACAAACATCTATTATTTAATATTTTCAATAGGTATTCTATGTTGGTTACAAAACCCATTGTAATATTACAATTCGTTCGATATTTCGAAGTTAATTCAATCAAATGGATCGACAGACAGAATGTACACGTCATTGCTTTTATATTAATGACTTGTTTGGAATGAAAACAGTACCTAGGCACCTATTGTTATGAGTTGTTACACATATTAAATTTAAATTGATTTTCAGGACTTGGATATACAGGGTAATTGGTAATTATACTAGCAAGCCATTGAGGGCTACTTCTGTGCACCTAAACAAACAAATTTTGTTCTACGACTTTTTAAAATTCGAAAAAAAAAATGAAAATTTTGAGGTTATGTAAATTCGAAAAACAGCTGATTTTTTAAAACAAAGGTCATTTAGTTTCCAATAACCCTGTATAGGTTCCTAAACCTAATATATTTCTGTGAGGTACACCCTTTGTACCTACCATAAAAAATAAAAAAACCCGCCAAATGCCCGAAGGGTATCATGCTAAGTATATGGTTTTTTTTCTGTTTTTATTTATTTGGGAATCCAACAGCTATTATAAGAATTTAACAACAGTGAAACAAAAGAAAGCCAATTACAGGAGCTCACGAACAAAAAAATAGACTAATCTAGTAAGATAAGGAGTGAGCGTTCTCCTTCAATTATACCTCCCACAAGTCATAAAAAATAACGTAATTCGAACGGAGATTAAACAAAAATCACTACATAGTATAAAACAAAGTCGCTTTCTCTGTCCCTATGTCCCTATATCCCTTTATATGCTTAAATCTTTAAAACTACGCAACGGATGTGGTTTTTTTTAATAGATAGAGTGATTCAAGAGGAAGGTTTTTGTGTATAATACATGCGTAATATAGCCGTGCGAAGCCGGGGCGGGTCGCTAGTAAAATAATATATTAAACATCATTCACCAGCAAAGAAATGCTTAGCTAACCGCCGCGGCCGCCTCACCGTCTCAGCACTAGTACTGAACAGGTCCAAATCTTAGTCAATGTTATCCAAGCATTTTGACTATAATTGGTACCTATTTTTTCCACTTTGCGTACGAAAATTAAAGTATTTTGACTAAATACCTACCTATAAACTTTGGTAAAGATAGTTGGAAAATAATTTGGTCATCGGAATTGTTTTATTTATCGGTTCCGTTGCCTAAAGTTTATAAAAAGTTAAACCAACCCCAAACTTACCACATTCATGCTAGCTGAGTTACACCACTTGACCCAATACAGGGTTATTGATAAATATATAAGAAAACACTTGAAAATAGCCCATTTTTGGATGAATGAACTTTTTTTGGAAATTGTATGTATTTGTATGGAAATTCGTAACCTTAAAAAAAATGTTTTTATTAGAAAAAGAATAGAAAATTAACACAATAAAAATAAAATCAAACAAACTTTGAGGGTATGTTTATCCGAAAATCAGCTGATAGGCACTTACACGGAGAGGTCATTACCCTAAACATTATACTTATTTTTCAAGTTTTATCGACTGTTCTAAGTCTAAATGATATTTATTAAAAACAGCTGATATTTGAATTTAAATTAACCACGACCAAAAACAATCGAGTTTTGTTCTACGTCCAAAATCGTAGAACAAAACTCGATTGTTAAAATGAATAGAAATACCACCACTTTCTTATTATAATTACCAATAGCCCCGTATACGTAAACTGTTTCATTTATTATTCCTTTAATCATTTCATACCTAAGTTCCTTCCGTTGTTATCGCATAATAATCACCTATTAACATAATAAATTATTATAAAAACCTCTCTAACTCAACTGGATAAGGTAGAAAGTTAAGTAACACTGTTTGTTGTTATCCAGGTTGCTATGACAACGAATACCTTTGAAAAATAGAAGGCATTAGTAATCACAAAAGCTTTGAAATGTTGATGTTTTGTTATTGTAGGAAATACATTTACCATAGGTAAGTCTGTGATTTTAAGTGGTAATAAGTACTTTAATAAGACGACCCAGTTGGCACAATGGTCACCATGCCGGACTGTCAAACACAGGGTCGCGGGTTCGATTCCCGCCTCAGGCAAGTTTTTATGCTTAAATATTTGTCTGTGGTCTGGTTGTTTCTATGTATTATAAGTATAAGTATATATTTACAAAAGAAAAGTAATAGGTATAAGTAGTATATCCGTTGTCTAGCACCCATAACACAAGTCTAGTTACTTAACTTGGGGCTAGATGGCGATGTGTGGAGTGTCCTGCAATATTTAATTTAATTAATTTAATTAACTTTGAGAGGTTTAGAAAACAGATTGGGTAAAGGTTTAAGCTTATAACTGTCTTACATTCAGTCAAAATAAAGGTTGTCTGTAAAGTCGGTTTACGGAAGATAATTTTACGTGATTACGAAAAATTGAGATTTTTTGTTTTCTTTTTTAAATTTGTTTTCTCTTTTTTCTATTTTTTTTTTCTTCTTTTCCTTTATATTTTTTTCCTTTATATACTTACTAGCGACCCGCCCCGGCTTCGCACGGCTATATTATGCATGTATTATACATATAAATCTTCCTCTTGAATCACTCTATCTATTAAAAAAAACCGCATCAAAATCCGTTGCGTAGTTTGAAAGATTTAAGCATACATACCTAGGGATATAGGGACAGAAAAAGCGACTTAGTTTTATACTATGTAGTGATAGTGAAGTGAAGTGATAGTGAAGCCTTCTATTCGTCACTCGTCACCATAACATAAGCCCAGATGAGTGATATTATTATTAAATACTCTTGTTTCCTAACGGATACGGACGCGTAACATGACACTTTTGTGTGAATGCAGGTCTTCCATCAATTTATTTGCACAACTGTTTTCCATTTTGGCGCGGAGTTTGAGTTGCATCTGTTATTAAGAGTAAAATAAATACAGTTCTGTTTTTAGTTAGATCATTATCTAACATGTATAGTGAATTTCATAATGCACAAAACCATCGGGCAAAAAGTTTGTCTTTTTTGCATCGCCAATGAAATTTCGTAGTTCGGAGTTACTGAAAATGAAATCAAAAACACATGGCATGCTTATGAGTGGTACAAAGCTTTCAAAGTATTACGGGGCTATGGAGCCCCGGACTTTTGGAAAATAAATAAATAAATAAATAAATATTTCAGGACATATTACACATCGCCATCCAGCCCCAAGCTAAGCAACTTAATGCTTGTGTTATGGGTGCCAGATAACGGATAAACTACTTATATACTTTTTTTTTTGTAAATATATACATATTATACATATAAGAAACACCCAGAACCAGAAACAAGAATTTATGGTCAGCATAAATACTTGTTCCCGGCGGGAATCGAACCCGCAACCATCTGCGTCGCAGTCGGGTGTTCGCCCGACGCGCCACAGAGGTCGTCAATGTGCGTCGTATTTCATACAAAATTAAATGGCTACGTATACCTTAAACCTTAAGGTGAAAGGGTACCGGCGCTCTCTCCATACAAACGTAGTCGACAGTTTCCTCCCTGGATAATGACACTATGGCAAATATTTTTTTTGCATAAAACTTATAACTGCCATGACCAATACCCTATGTATTTTTTTTTTAATCTTAATTTCTATCCCAGCGACAAAACTCTTTAAATCAAATTTAAAAAAAAAAAAAAAACTTAATTTCTATGATAATTAGAATATGAAAAAAATCAAGACATAGGGGCAAAGTTTGTATGGAGAGAGCGCTGGTACCCTTTCCTCTTAAGCCGGATTCGATAAAAAATCAATCAAGAACCTATAATTAAATAAAATAGGTTAAACTAAAACAGATCAGTATCAAGTAAAGTTCCAGTTAACTGAGATATCCTGTGTAAATAATCAACTAATTTAACTATAAACGGTTAATGGTACTTCCTTTAGTAACTTGAGATTATTTAGCGGATGTCGTTCGCAATTATTTTAAGTTGTCCTTATTGGTAAACGTAGGGTCGACATTCACTAAGTATCATTAGAGGGCCTTTTGCGTGTGACATGGTAAAATGTTTTCATACTAAAAAACGGCCAAGTGCGAGTCGGACTCTCGCATGAAGAGTTCCGTATCATTATGTTTTTAGTAGGAAGGTACTTATTTGTTGTTTCATAGCGGCAATTGAAATACATCATTTATGAAAATTTCAACTGTCCAGCTATCATGGTTCATGAGATACAGCCTGGTGATAGACAGACGGACACTGGAGTCTTAGTAGTAAAAGTGAGTATGCTATTTAACTTGTATTACAATACAATATACAATACAATATTTTATTAATAACTCCCTAGTTACATGTCATATATTATAAGTACTTATCTAAAGATAAGGAACACTCATGATTTCATTTAAATACATTAATAAAAAAATTCATTCGTTTTGTTGTCATCACTACATAGTATAAAATAAAGTCACTTTTCGCCGTCCCTATGTCCCTTTGTATGCTTAGATCTTTCAAACTACGCAACGGATTTTGATGCGGTTTTTTTTAATAGATAGAGTGATTCAAGAGGAAGGTTTATATGTATAACACATGCATAATATAGCCGTGCGAAGCCGGAGCGGGTCGCTAGTTTTATAATATACTAGCGACCCGCGTAGTTTTAAAGATCTAAGCGTATAAAGGGAAATAGGGACGGCGAAAAGTGACTTTATTTTATACTATGTAGTGAAGTCTGTATTAATAAAAATTAACACTAATTATTTAAATGACAATACCTACCTACGCTATTTTTTTGCAATTCTGTCAAAAATATCAACATCACTTTACGTAGAGTCGGTTAAAAAGGGTCTCCAATATAAAATAAGGTGACGTAATATTAGTGACTAACCCAAATTCCCAAACTATGTAGGTTAAATGTCTAAAAGGGTCGGGTCATTTTATGGGCTTGACCTGGGTTATCTCTTTTATTTCTTTTTCTAAAACAAAGTATTTGGGTTTTGATTTGGACGCCCATGAGAAACACTTGTATATTGTTTGAGGAGTCAAAAGCGAAATGCCTTTCGCCTATGACTAAATTTTTAATGACTTATTAAAAACCTACATTAATCATTTGTTTTATTGTTGTTAACTCACATGATATGATGATAAACAAAAAACCAAGACTAGCAGCGCTCCGCGGTTTCACCCGCGTAGGTCCCGATCCCGTGGAAATATCGGGATAAATAGCCTATATTATTCCCAATGAATCAATGTATTCTCATACCAATTTTCATCAAAATCGGTTCAGAAGTTTCGGGGCCTAGGTATATTGTTACAAACAAAAAAAAACAAAAAAACTTTTCACTTTATTATATCAGTGTAGATTTTTTTTGCCATAAGTTTAAAATGCCAAAATTTTACTACCCCTTCAAAAATCAAGTGTTTTTACTTGACTGTAGGATTATTTCTCAATATTATTTATTTTTATTTATTTATTCCAATACAAAAAACTTAATCTAGTACAAAATTAAGGTGCAACAAAAACTCTTTCAAGTTTGTCCGTGCACCAGTGAGTCGTTGGTAAACAAAGAAGTTAAAAAATTAATACACTACAAAAATAAAAAAGAACAATAACATAACAGAAACGACCTCTGTGGCGCGTCGGGCGAACACCCGACTGCGACGCAGAAGGTTGCGGGTTCGATTCCCGCCGGGAACAAGTATTTATGCTGACCATAAATTCTTGTTTCTGGTTCTGGCTGTTTCCTATATGTATAATAAGTATATATTTACAAAAAAAAAAAAAAAGTATATAAGTAGTTTATCCGTTATCTGGCACCCATAACACAAGCATTAAGTTGCTTAGCTTGGGGCTGGATGGCGATGTGTAATATGTCCTGAAATATTTATTTATTTATTATTAGATATTATTATTATATGTATGATATGACGAAATTGACGAAGAACTTAAATTATTTTTAACTTAATAAACTAATTGATTCAATTTCATTAAATACGCTTGAAGAATTCGAAACTTGCATTAATTACGTTTACGTACAACATCATCTGTCGTATTTAACATTTAGTAAAACTGTTTTCTTATAATTGGAATGGAAGGTCACATTTTGATGCGACTCTCGCGCAGGTGTCATATAAACTGGGTCGACTTGGTATGGCTTATTACAAAGTTGTTGTCTACGACTAATTATAAATAAATAAATAAATATTTCAGGACATATTACACATCGCCATCCAGCCCCAAGCTAAGCAACTTAATGCTTGTGTTATGGGTGCCAGATAACGGATAAACTACTTATATACTTTTTTTTTTTGTAAATATATACATATTATACATATAGGAAACACCCAGAACCAGAAACAAGAATTTATGGTCAGCATAAATACTTGTTCCCGGCGGGAATCGAACCCGCAACCTCTCGTCGCAGTCGGGTGTTCGCCCGACGCGCCACAGAGGACGTCAAATAAATTAAATAAATATTACAAGACATTATAAACAGCGCCATCTAATCGCAAGCTAGATGTCACTACGTCAGGTGTGGGATAAACAACCTTAGAAATTAGGGATGTCAAAGGTGTGGGATGTGATTTTTATTTGTGTTTTTAATTTAAATATTTTGGATTTATTTCTATGTGTACTTATATTATGTGTGTAGAAAATAAATGATATTAATCATAAGGTGTGGGATAAACAACCTTAGAAATTTGGGATGTCAAAAGTGTGGGATGTGATTTTTATTTGTGTTTTTAATTTTAATATTTTGGATTTATTTCTATGTGTACTTATATTATGTGTGTAGAAAATAAATGATATTAATCATAAGGTGTGGGATAAACAACCTTAGAAATTTGGGATGTCAAAAGTGTGGGATGTGATTTTTATTTGTGTTTTTAATTTTAATATTTTGGATTTATTTCTATGTGTACTTATATTATGTGTGTAGAAAATAAATGATATTAATCATAAGGTGTGGGATAAACAACCTTAGAAATTTGGGATGTCAAAAGTGTGGGATGTGATTTTTATTTGTGTTTTTAATTTTAATATTTTGGATTTATTTCTATGTGTACTTATATTATGTGTGTAGAAAATAAATGATATTAATCATAAGGTGTGGGATAAACAACCTTAGAAATTTTGGACGTCAAAGTTAAAATTCTTTATTGAAATACCATTGAGAAGAAGGCACAAGAAACTCGTGGGGGTAATCGTGCTCACAAAGTTTATGATTAATTTTTTTTTCTGATTTTGAATAAAATGTTAGGTACTAAAGTCCAAATAACTTTTGAACCTGTGAATATTGCAGAACATACATGGGGGTTAAATCGATAGGCACTGACCCCTAACAACTGATGATCCACTTGTGTATATTTTATATTTATACTAGCTGCCCTCCGCGGTTTCACCCGCGTAACTCCCGATCCCGTGGGAATATCGGGATGTAAGCTATCCTATCTCTCAAGTTGGATCGAACTGCACATGGTGTGCAAATTTTATTATAATCGGTTAAGTGGTTTAGGAGTCCATTGAGGACAAACATTGTGACACGAGATTTATATATATTAAGATTGGAATGGATAATTGTAATCATACATCCAAGAGTCCATGGGGTTTCATTCGTCATGCCATGTCCATGGAAATGGGTAACTTTTGAAATGGTACAAATCAAGAAAATGAGATGTACAATCCACGGTCAAAAGTCTCTGCCCACCGTTACGTTTACAATCCCGTGCAGCACTATTTGAACATTATATCAACGTAACCTGTGGATCGAACCCATGTCGGTTGGTGTAGCAGGTTGCGGTTAATACCACTCGGCCAACTAAAGACTTAGCTAACATGTTGAAAATAATAATCACACTGAGTACTTTTAATTCAAGTATTTAGGTTTGTGTGTAACGTCTATTAGAAGAAGGTCGTAACTCCAATACTTGTTGATAGTATTATTGTAGCAAACTGATCATTTACTTATGACCCTTACTGTACTTATTTTATGGCTCAGGACTAAATCTAAGTTGTCGTGTGCCTGTACCAAATAACTGCTTTTCTTTCTTTCTTTCTAAATCCTACAGAAAATTTTGCTAAGCCAATTTGAAGGCGAACAAACATTCTTTTTTACTTTCAAATACAATAAACTCAAATGCTTACAAATCGTTCGATTTCCAAATACATATTCATCTTAATATATATAAATCTCGTGTCACAATGTTTGTCCTCAATGGACTCCTAAACCACTTAACCGATTATAATAAAATTCGCACACCATGTGCAGTTCAATCCAACTTGAGAGATAGGATAGCTTACATCCCGATATTCCCACGGGATCGGGAGTTACGCGGGTGAAACCGCGTAGGGCAGCTAGTATTATTATAAATAGGTACTATAATAGGTATTGGCCACAAGGCCAATAGCCCGTCCTATAGGGGTGCATATCTGAAAGACTTCACTTATAAAAGTGGAGGCAAAGTTTTCGAACAAGGTGGGTGAATGGGGTGGGTGGGGTAGTGTTCTGAGAATAGAACGATCAATTTTGGATAAAATGGTACGACTAGTCATGCAGGTAGGGTGGCCCATGTCGACATGGTGGGCCAGGATGACTCGTATACTGAAGGAAGGCTTATCAGACCCCGATAACCCAGGATAACGAGTTTAAATAAATAAATATTGCGGGATATCCGTCTAGCTCCAAGCTAAGTTACTAGACTTGTGTTATGGGTGCTAGACAACGGATATACCACTTATATACCACTTTTCTTTTGTAAATATATACTTATAATACATAGAAACAACCAGACCACAGACAAATATCTAAGCATAAATACTTGCTAGAGGCGGGAATCGAACCCGCAACCCTGTGTTTGGCAGTCCGGCATGGTGACCATTGTGCCAACTGGGTCGTCAAAACGCCTTCCTTCCAAACGCTGAACGACCATAAAAAAGGGTGGCCTAAAAATTTCGCTTTGCACGTGTCTATAATGTTTTTTTCAGTTTTATTTCATTCTTCTGATAGACAACTATAGTTATATGTACTTGTAGGTATTAAAAGCTCCTTTCCAAACATCTATCTTAGAACAAATTATAAGTAAATTAATATCTTGACTGATGACCCAGTTGGCACAATGGTCACCATGCCGGACTGCGAAACACAGGGTTGCGGGTTCGATTCCCACCTCAGACAAGTATGTATGCTTAGATATTTGTCTGTGGTCTGGCTATGTATTATAAGTATAATATATTTGCAAAAGAAAGGTATATAAGTAGTATATCCGTTGTCTAGCACCCATAGCACAAGTCTAGTTACTTAGCTTAGGGCTGGAAGGCAATGTGTGGATTGTCCTGCAATATTTGTGTTGCAAATAATTCGGGTTATTAAGGAAAAAGGTTAGGTTTACTGTACGTCCGTCTCGCGTCTCTCATACAGTGTACACTTTTTTTTGTTTTATTACTAAATTCTACTTTGCGTTTTGTTCGTCGTCGTATGCCCTTTGTCTGAATAAAACTGATCTATTTATCTACATGATCAGTATAACAGACCAGTTTAACAAACTTATATGGTAAAATAGCCGTTGGCCTGTGATTTCACGTTACGTTTAATCTGTGAACCATAGAAAATCGTAGATCGATACCCTAAATCTCTACTGATACGGTATTTTAAATGCCAAAGTTTAATATTTCCTCTTTACGATTAAACGGGATTAACAGATTTTTAGCGTAGTTATGAAGAAGAACATGGGTATTTTCGTTTATTTTAAAGGCAAATAAAGAAATAGTTTGTCAGCATTTGACTACTGTCACATCTACCTGATGGTAGGTAACGAAGCGGTCTAAAAGATGTAGCTTCCTTTCTTAGATCGTATGACCTACCATCACGCAGGTAAATGTGCTGGAAAAGCCTCCTCCGACATAATATAAGTCAGCGTTTGACCACTATCACACCTGCCTGACGGTAGGTGACGATGCGGCCTAAGATGAAGCACGTTTCAATGTGACTTCATGTAAATTGTATAATTCCAAATGAATAAAAAAAATACTTTTACTTCTTATTTCTCCTTTTCCTTTTTATTTTATCTTTATACAACAAACTTATTTATCAATTATCGATAAACGCGTGCGGAGCTTGAGGCGGACGTCTACGATTCATCGATAAAGCTATCGACAATTCGAGTTCCCATCCCTAGGGCTAAGTAAGTAACATTTATATCTAGATATTAATTATATTATACAAGACCGTTATGTACAGATTGTTGCCTTATTAATAACCGATAGAGGAAATAACTTCCTGTGGTTTAAAGCGGCGGCGTGGGTTGATTTGATACTTAGTAGTTCTGCGAACAGTGGATCTCGCGAGCACAAACTTGAGGAGTTTTGTGTAAGAAAGTGCTCCATCAATCTCTATTCCTAGTAGTTATAGCGCCGATTCCACTGGTAGAAATCTAAAAGTGAGCAGTTAACTGCAGAGGCTATTTTGCTAATCACTCAGAAGATAAGAATCATCAAATTATGAGACCAACTTAAGTTACAACATTTAAAATAAGTAAAAAAATACATGAGCTTTTCTTGCATTTTAAATTATTACCAAAGCATTATTATCTGAACCTTTTAGTTTATCTTACGGTTTTTCGTTTCACATTTTTTTCAGTAACGCGTAACAATTTTTTTTGGCTAATAGCCTAAAAAAGTCCCCTCGCCAACCCGCGAAGCTGCGTTTCCACCAGAGATGTGCGATGGAAATGTGTCGTGCGAGGATGTCTAGCTGTGCTGTGAAAATGTGTGGGGGTTTCCACCAAAGCTGTGCGATGAAAATGTGCCTACGAGGATGTGTAGCGGAGTTATGAAAATGCGCATTAATGTGTGGTGCGAGGATGCTGACCGAGGCGAGGTAAATGAAGTGATTCTATTGGTTCTTTACAAACACATCCCTCGCTACGCATCCTCGCACATCTCTGGTGGAAACGCAGCCTTAAGAGCTTCGTACCACAAAGAAATATCGAAATCTCATAATAACATAAGGCGGCTCTTATTGGCTGTTACATCTAATATAGATGATTTATACACCGCCAGTTAACAAAGTCCAACAGAAAGAACTCGCCAATAGGCCTGGATGGATACAACTGAACCACAAGTTTCATCACGATGTTTTCCTTCACCGTAAGAGCAATGTTAATTAGATTTTGTAACAAATGGAAGTATTGATATTTAGTTTTTTTAGTTCCGAGCCCAGTGCCTAAACACAAAATGTAATGTGCACCGCCATCCCGCCCACTTGAAGAGGCATGCAATGAGAAACACGTGTAGTGGTTTATGAATGGTGTCACTAATACTAATTTTTGCTTGTCCTCATTGCATGCCTCTTCAAGTGGGCGGGGTAGCGGTGCACATTGCATTTTGTGTTTTGGCACTAGGCTCGGAACTAAAAACTAAATATTAATACTGCCATTACAGATATGGAGTTCCGAAAAGTAACGCCGGATTCAATCAACTATTTTGTAACGAGCCAAAAACTCTCTCGAAAATCTATATTCGTTGTAAAATCTAGATTGGTAAAATCTCGACTTTTTTTTTTACTTTTATAACTAAAAACCTTTACCTATATTTAGGTAAGTACATATTAATATTTGAAAAATCTTAATAAGTAATTTCTTTTTGACTTGTAATTTTATTTCCTCTAAAGATTGTTACCTAAATAAATTTTATACCCAATATGGAATTTTACGAATCAAGTTTACGCAGTTTTGGAAGTATTTTAACACCTTTTTAATACAATTTTGCTAATAAGGTTGGTACATGAATATTAAAAATATACTGTACCTGTAGTGCGAGTTTTTTCGTGCAGCAAACGCTATTATAACGTTTACGTAAACACGGAAATTGTACCTATAGAAACTTGAAGCTTTACCGCACGTTTTTTTGAAGACCGTTATGGTAGGGGCGACTTTTAATTTTTCATCCAATTCTCCCATAGGTGTTAGTAAAAAAAACTCACACTACGAGTTTTGGACGTAATTTAAAATCTGAGTTACCCATTGGACTCAAAAAACCGAAGAGACTAGCTATACGGTTCATGAGATACAGCCTGGTAACAGACAGATAGACAGACGGACATTGGAGTCTTTTTACCCTTTGGGTACGGAATTCACGCGATCATTATGTGCTTTAGGCAACGCCGGACGCGATCGTTTCTTTGATGGGTAACTCAACCCTATTCCAAGCACCCGTTGATGTCTTTTCTTAGCAAAATAATAAGATTGACTTGATGACGTTTTAGTTGGTTTCGACGACGGAGTGTTTGTGTAATTAAGTAATAAAATATTTTTGACGATATTGCAGACAGCACCCTCTAGCTTCAAACTATGCAACTAGGCTAGTACTATGGGTACCAGACAATACAATTTTATTGCAAGTGATGAAAACAAGTATGCTGCGGAATGGAAATTCCTTTAAAAAATGTCATTCGTAGTCGCGGCTACATAAAGCTAGCAATGATCGGCGACAGCAAAAAAAGCTTTAAAGCGGTGTCTCAGCGAGCTTTTTCTATACTCTCATACCTATTAATTACTTATATTTAATTCTGTATCTATTAACTGCGACATCAATTAAAAGTTTTTACTATAAACAGTGGTATTGAACCGCACAACTACTGCACATCATGATTCACTAATTAGTACCATAAGTACGCGCGGTAATTTTATTTAATTGCTTTCATTGATACATACTTAGCTAGGTATCTGCCGAGTTTGAATTTTAGTTTACATTTGAGTTCAATTAATTGGAGTTCTTCGTGCGCGAGTCCGCCTCGCACTTGATGAACGAACGAAAATATTATTTAACGATTGTAAACAATATTGACGAAGGGGTGTTACAGAGCGGGAGTAACTTTTATGCGGTAATATTTTTATGTTACGCTCAGCTTGAGTGAGTGTGTTACCCTAGGTGTGAAAGTCACTCATTTAGTCCCGAGACGGAGTTATGAGTAATGGTTCGAGGGACTAAATGAGTCTTTCACCCGAGGTAAACACTGTGCTTTTCATTACGAATATCACATAAAATTCTTCCTAACAACGAGAGTGAATGAGAGACTCCATACTACCTGATCCTCTTACAAGGTTGAGACCAAAGAGGTTATATACATTATGTAGTGTTATTCTTTGGTGTTACTTAAAGCAAGGAGGTTAGATTTTTGAAGTTCCTAATGCGTAATGATACTGATACTGGCTACATGCACATTGCACAAGCCGTGCGAAGCCATAATTTGACATGACAGCTGTCAGTGAAAGCGAAAGTCTCCCTAGGGCTGAAAGTTTTATTTTCTACACGCTCTTCAGGCATCTTTAGACCTACTTTCGGAGTAATGAAAAAGAATTTGATAGGTATAATTATATTTATTTTAACGGATATATTTGCGTTTTTTAAGTTTGTTTTAAACCTGACGTTTCGGGAACTTTGCAGATCCCATCCCAGTTCAAGTCGCGAAAACCTTTGAAAATACTATGTTGATAGGAAAACTATGCTGATAGGGGTATGTTAGGTACTTAAAATATTACTGGCTTGTCAAAAAAATATGTATAATAATATTTAAAGCGTAGGTTTATGCTTGGCTGCAGCTGAATACCGAGGTCGACCCTTTTGGGTCAGCACACGACTTCTCTTATATATTTTTTTCATTTTTATGTCACTTTTTGTTTTTTAAGTAATTTTTTTCCTTGTCATGTTAATTTGTTTCTTCCTGTGTTTTTCGTGTGTTTGGACTCAATAAATGCTTTCTTTCTTCTTTCTTTACCTAGGACACAAATCTATTGCTCTTGATTGTACAAGAGGTAGTAGGGAATTAGAGGTAGTGGGGAGGTAGCATGAATGTAAAATCAAAGGTTTGTATGAAGAAGCAAACGACATTGTACCCAAATTGTTTTTATTTACCGAAAATTTTAAAAAAGAGGAAGAGGAGAAGTGATTACAGATGGGCTAGTACTTATTGTGTTAGATTTTCTCTCAAAAGACTGACATAATGATTAGACAAATATGTTTTTACGTCATCCGACTTGTTACCTTCTTTTGGTCAGGCCTTAATTCCAAAAAGAGTCATAAAATTGGCATTTAGAAAAGTGATTTCAATTTATCCAAAAAAATCATATCAACAATATCGCTACCTGGGCCCTAATTTGAATAAATTGACGCAAAATGAGTTCATTTTTTACAATATTTGGTCAAAGACAAGCAGATCGGGTTGAATGTCCATGTATGAGATCATAACCAATAAGATCTTTGCAACATTTTGTAAATTACACTTGTGGATAAAGAAATTAGATCACAAAATCACACTAAAACGGAGAGGGTCTTGCTCTAGCCGATCTGGCTGATCGTTTGCAACGCCTGCCACGGTCATTACTTCAATCATAACTCATTACGTAAAGTTCTTCTCTTAAAGTCGTGTCACAGTCGTGTGGATCCGTCACCTACAATTCCATCTCAGCACTTTTGAGAAAAACAAAACACATTCGTAACGATTAACAATTTTCACCAATAAAAGCGACCGGTGCCGGTAGAAACTATTTATTAACCTGTGTAGATAAGTCGTTGGCGTATGGACCCACCTTCAATTCTTAATCGGGGGAATACATAACAATCATTTATTTACGTTATCTTATTGAAGTTATACTTTAGGTGCGTTATGAAAAAATGATAAGAATAAAATTTTAAAATGCGTACGCATTTGTAATACAAGAATAACATGTTGCAGCTGCGTAACCCAAAAGTAAAACGGGTCGAAGCTGCGAGAGTGAAATGTTAAAATGCGCGCGCATCACTGTAACACTAAATAAAAATAAATAAATATTGCAGGACACTCCACACATCGCCATCTAGCCCCAAGTTAAGTAACTAGACTTGTGTTATGGGTGCTAGACGGATATACTACTAATATACTTTTCTTTTGTAAATATATACTTATAATACATAGAAACAACCAGACCACAGACAAATATCTAAGCATAAATACTTGTCTGTGGCGGGAATCGAACCCGCAACCCTGTGGTTGGCAGTCCGGCATGGTGACCATTGTGCCAACTGGGTCGTCAAAACAACAGCAGCAGCAGTAATATAACAGGTCTAAGCTGCCCGAAAAATAAATATCAGACGGACGGACGGACAGACAGACAGACGGAAGTATAAATTCTCACGCGCGTACATAAGTAGGTACACGCACCCATTTGTTCAATTCTTACTTTTTACTTATTGACCCCAATTTAGTGAATGTAGGTGTAAGAACTTTATTATTTGAAATGTTTAAACTGTTTTGTTCTCTTTATTTACAAGACATTTTGCTTTGATCATATAAGTACCTACTTTAGTTGTTTTGAAGTTTAAAGGAAGTTATGGCAAATAAACTGCTAAAAAAAAAAAAAAAAAACAAAAAAAAAAAAAAAAAACATTGAGATTAGTAAAAGCGCCATCTCTTGTCGAATACGTTAACTAGATGGTTACCTTTCGAGTTATATGTAATGTAAATTCATACTAACAGATGTCGCTAACGAAACTTAATTCGAAAAGAGGTTAATGCGATTCATAAATTCGACTATGACGGTACTTGACTAAGTGGCGGAATTGGTAACGCATTTGAACGGTATTCAAAGGATGCGAGTTCGAGTCTCGTCTTAGTCGCAATTTTTGAAGATGCATTTTTCCTTAAAAATATTTTCAGATAGCCCGGTGCAGGCTTAGCACTTTAAAAAAAAATAAACTGCTTTTTTCAGATACTTTTCAAATTAAATAATTTAATAAATAATAATTTGACCTTTGATATATTGAAAAAAACATAACTAAGTCACAACCGTGACTTAGTTATGTTTTTTCAATATATTTTAATTTTATATTAAATAAAAATCTTGAATAAATTTGATGATCACTGAAGGTTAGGTACAGGTTCAATTTTTTTTAAATATTTTAATTTTAAATTGCCTAATAAAAATATAAAAAATACTGTTGAATTATCAATTTGATGACCTCTGAAGGTTAAAGGTTCTTCTGTTCGTTCTGAAATATTTGTATGATCTATGGACATCTGCGTTTGACTACTTATAATTTAAAAAGGTGTTTTTATGATAAAGTGTCGATTTGTACAAAGACTTACCTTTTTAATACTGCCTTTATGTTTCAGCCATATTTTCTGTAGTAATTATCTGTGGACAAGAATTATTATTTATTAAAAAATCTGACACAATAGGTGGTATTTATCAAGTGTTAAGTAATTATAGAAATTGAAAGTTTCAATTTTTTGAAGTTATACTTCTTTAGGCGCGTTATGAAAAAATGATGAGAGTGAAATTTTACAAAAGCGTCACACAAAATTCTCACGTCACACAAAATTCTCACGTCACACAAAATTCTCACGTCGGACGAGTTTTTTGCCGGACGAGTTTTTTGTCGGACGAGTTTTTTGTCGGACGAGTATTTTGTCGGACGAGTTTTTTTTTTTTTTTTTTTTTTTTTTTTTTTTTTTTTTTTTTTTTTTTTTTTTTTTTTTTAAATAATGCCAAAGAAGTATAACTTCTCATGCGCGTACATAAGTACACGCACCCATTTTTTTTTTTAACAGTATTATTTTAAGCTTGCTTCACAGTAGGCACTGTTGCCACTAAGCCATAGGAAAGCATAAGAAAGCTTAGGATTAGCGCTGCAGCGTCAAAACTATAGATACGAATCGCAAATTTCGGAAAGTTATTGAATTTATAAAATCTAAAACACATAAGGTCATAACTTCTGCGTAAAATTCCCGTTTTAAACTATTATTACTAGTCCCATTTATATTCAAGACCCATTTCATACAATAATTTCGTTTTCATATTGTTCCCGTTTCACTCAAATTCAGTGTAATACAAACGTTTTATCATACTCTCGTTGAATAGGTACTTAAAAATACCTCTTTGCTGCTCTAAATAAATCTAAGCACACGAATTAGACGCAATGGTACTCTTAACTGCGAATCCCATAGAAATTCATGTTCGTCTTTCTAAGTTTCTTGACGAACCGGCTATACCATAGAATAGAAGTACTGCATTTATTTAGTCATTAATTAAAACGTTTTTTTTCACATTAAAACAATTACAAAATAAGGTACATAAAACAATAACAAAATAAAAAATAAAAAAATTGAAACTAAACCTAATCGAACAAACCCCTCCCCAACGTTCCCGGTGCAAAGCTGAACAATATGCAGGCAGCGTTACCCCGCTGAACCGCTATCGACAGCCTCTGCACCAGGAACGCCGCCTGTCCCGGAGGCGACAGCCAATCTCTCTCACAAATGCCAAACCCTCGGCCCCCAACTCCCAGACGTCTCGACCGCCACAGGCTTAAAAATATAACTCTACTAAATGTCAAAAACAGATTTTTTAAATAAATCATTTTAATTATAAGTAGACCACAGATGTGTACTAGCTGTGAATGAGTATTGACGCAATATCCTCGAAGCGTCTCGTGTCGTGCACAAGCGTTACCCTACTCTAGGTAAGGGCATAACCTACATAACAGTGCCTTATTGATTACTGTAACGACAGAAAAACAAATGGTTGTCTGTCGGTTTAAGAACGATAATTTTACATGATAACGTCATAAAAACTCTTTTGTATCGTTCACATTACCATTTTGCGTACTTGAATACGTTGCTATGGTTACCTTGCTATGGTTAACGTGACATGACGTCACACTTGCTATGGTTAACGTGACATGACGTCACACTTGCTATGGTTACCTTGATATGGTTAACGTGACATGACGTCACACTTTTTTGTGAGTGCTGGTGTTCATTGAAGACGTTATCATGTCAAAAAACGGGTAGAGACGCATTTATTCGTGAACCGTCACAACTCTTGTCTTTTGGCAAGACAACGGATTTCTGACGGAGGTACCTAATCCAACCTTATTGTTAGATTAGCAACATTTTTTCCTTAAATCCGTTAAAAATTATGACGACATACACAAGTTTTTCTTGACATTTTTAAAGAAAAGCTTCCTGTGTAGTTTGGCTGATTGTTAAAATACATTTATTATTAAACATATTTAAATCATCATCCATATTATCATTTCATCTTTTTATAATTTTTTTAATCATATTTTTATGCTACCATTACATTATGATCGCGAATCCGCCGAGCCATCTAGAGCAATCAAGATTACAGCAATATTAAAGTTAAATGTACTTACATTTTCTTCTCGATACTCTTAATTAATATCGATTAAGAAACAAAGTCGATATCTCGATTAAAAGTGCGATAAATCGACGAGTGTTTTTGCGTCATCGATATAGTGAAATACTAATTTTAAAAAAAGGTTTATAAATAAAAACAAATTATGTACAAACGGTTAGTCAGAGAGCGGTGTTGGCTTAGTGGTAGATACCTCGACTTTAATTCTGAAGGTCGTGGGTTCGAATCCTGGCCGGCCGTGCACCAATGTATTTTTCTTAAGAAAAAATTATGTGCGCTAAATAACATTGCTCTTACGGTGAAGGAAAACATCGTGATGAAACCCGCGGCTTAGTTGGCTCCAGAAGTATTAACAAGTTCTCTCCTCTGGACATGGTCGACTAAGCTGAAAGGGTAGTAGGTGCTGGGCAAACCTACTCCATCTTCACGCAAAAAGGACCCAATTAAAAAAAGGTTCTAATCGCGGAAAACAGCCCTTATACAAGTACAAGTAACGGTTAGTTGCTTTTTAGGGTTCCGTAGCCAAAGGGTAAAAACGGGACCCTATTACTAAAACTTTACTGTCCGTCCGTCCTTCCGTCTATCCGTCTGTCTGTCACCAGGCTGTATATCATGAACCGTGATAGCTAGGCAGTTGATTTTTCACTGATTTTATATTTCTGCTGCAACAACAAATTAAAACAAAGCATAATGGCACGGGGCCCTTCTTATCATTTTCTTTACAGACAGTTTTTAATTATTACCTTACTAGCGACCCGCCCCGGCTTCGCACGGCTGTATTATACATGTATTATATTTAAAAACCTGCCTCTTTAATCACTCTATCTATTAAAAAAAACCGCATCAAAATCCGTTGCGTAGTTTTAAAGATCTAAGTATGCATAGGGACATAGGGAAATAGGGACGGCGAAAAGTGACTTTATTTTATACTATGTAGTCATAAATACAACTTCTTTAAAAGTTACGTTTCGCAACTTTAAAGACAAATTGCTTGTAAAAAAAAGTTAAATCACGAGTTCAAATCCCGAAAACCTAAGAAATGACAACCGATCAAAGTCCGCAATCTGCGTTTGCGACTATTCTTACAGGTGTATGCAGAGCTTTACCCATAATTAAATATATAGTTACTTACTTGATACATAAATCAATGTCAACAATATTTTGTCACCTCTAATATAGAACAGCAAGATCTTTAATCTTTGACCTAAAAATGTCAAAATAATTCAAAATGTCCACTCTATTCAGACCTATTATTGCATACTCTATGTTTTTAAATGGATGTCTATTAAAATTGGTCGATTACAAGATCGCATAATGTTTTGATACTTGATTGTGTTTAGTATAATTGTTAGGGTTTACGCCTATATTATTTACTGGATATAGAAGTTACGCTTAAATTATTGTTTGTACAAAAAAAACTTCACGGAAAAAAACTATTTTTTAAAGAGTTGTACCGTCTCAAGAAAAAATGACGTGTTCCCTTATGCTTTTTATTTTATTGAATACCTACTCAGTTAAAATTATTCAACTGCGCTAGAGTTTTTCAGTGATACGAGAAAATGGCATGATAACTTTATTAAATTAAAAACAAATCTTATTTAAAAAATTGTTTAATTGAGCCGTTCGTTGCTTCGATTGCCTGATTATTTATTTTTCGGAGCCACACAATATTTTTATAAAAATCCGTTGTTTCTAGTACAGTTTGCATAAAAATCGTTAAATTATATACATAGTATTAATATTTTTATTAAAATATGTAACAATAAGATGGAATAAAAAAGATAACATCAAAACCCGAAAGAAAATAAAACAACGTCAAGATAAAATCGTCAAAATTCCATTACAATGGGCTAAGACTTTAAGGTAAGTAAAGTAAGTACTTAGAGAATGTAAAATAATAGAAAGTAAGTCCTATGTCGTAACGTAACTCCGTCAGGTCTATAGTGATTGATTGGTTGACTTAATCTGTTAATTAAAATTGTAATCTATTTACTTATCTTTAACTTAATTATTACTTGCATACTTAAGTTAGTACATAATCGGTATTAACTTCTTAACTCAAGTTAAGATTCTTAGCTTATTGTTAGTCGATAATCACTACATAGATAAAACAAAGTCGCTTTCTCTGTCCCTATATCCCTATGTATGCTTAAATCTTTAAAACTACGCAACGGATTTTGATGCGGTTTTTTTTCAATAGATAAAGTGATTCAAGAGGAAGGTTTATATGTATAATACATGCATAATATAGCCGTGCGAAGCCGGGACGGGTCGCTAGTAGTATTATAAAGAGGAAAGATTATTTGACTCCGAAACTACTGGACGGATTTTAATGAAACTTGGAATGAGGATACATTGATTCATTGAGAAAAACATATGCTACTTTTTATCCCAATATTACCACGGGATCGGGATAATTTCTAAAAAGAAAGGACAAAATTCTCAGGCAAGGTGAAGAAATAAGCGTTAACCTGCCCCTTTGGAGGTTTTAAGAGGAAAGGGTATCGGGGGCTCTCTCCATACAAACTATTACAAACGTAGTCGACTGTTTTCTCCCTGGATAATCACACTAGAGAAATATTTTTGGTGCATAAAACTTATAACTGCCATGACCATGCCCCTATTTTTTTAATTTTTTTTTTATTTCTTTGATAATTAGAAAAGGAAAAAAATACAAAAAATAGGGACATAGTCATGGCAGTTATAGGTTTTATGGCACAAAAATATTTGTGCTAGAAGCATTATCCAGGGAGGAAACAGGCGACTACGTTTGTATGGAGAGACCGCAGGTAGGTACCCTTTCACCTTAAAAACAAAAACTTAACTTAATATAAAACTAATTGACACTAACGCTTGCCACTTCAATATTACTATCTTTACCTACCTTACTAGAACCACTATTACGCAAACAAAGCTGCCAACTTACAAAAAGCCATTAAAATTAAGATTTTCTTTACAACCTACAAAATATTCTAACCGTCATAAATCAATACGGCTATAAAAGCAGCACGCGAGTCCCGTATATAACGCGGCCTTTTGTCCACGATACCTGTTCACGTTTCGGTGTATCTGCGCCTATCGGCACATACCGATAGGTAGATACATATCTACACCGATAGAATAGAGGACATTGTTCGGAGTGACAAGTGCGTGGTATGTATTAAATGACAAATTGCGTTTCTATTTTTACGATATCGACCAGCTTGGGATCTTCAAGGTCTATAGTTTTACTCTAATAAATCGGAGAAAGGTTTATTGTTTGTAAATTATATATGCTTTGAAACTACTGGACCGATTCCGTTGAAACTTACAACATACATTAAGTCCTGGGAGTAACATAAGTTACCTTACCGACTTAAAAAAAAATCGTTCAGAAGTACATACTAGATCGATTTTGATGTTTTTTTACAGATATAATAAAGCTTCATTATCGTTTAGATATCGAGTACTATTTATCATAATATTTTTACAGAATCGGGACGTATGCGGGTGAAACATTCGCATCGTTGCAATGTTTACATCTACAAGTAGGTACGTAGGTATCTGATGTAGTTGTTCATAGCCGAACGGTGAGCCTACTCTGCCGCAACACGGTTATTAAACTAGTGCGGAGGGTAGTTATCACTTTTCGCTGTTACTTTAGAGAATTTAGATATTTCACCAAAACACTTGTAACAAACCTGAGCTATAATGAGTAACAGCTGCTAAAAATGTAATTTCTGGACAAATAAAGATTTTATTTTTTTTTAAACAAAGGGGCGTTGCTACTTACAAAAATAATGTATATTTTAGGAATTTACTTTCTTCGTAAAATCCTATCGTCTTTTTGCGTCGGAACTTTCTACCTTGTCGGTCTTTTTGTACCGTAAAAGTGAACATGAGCCCTAAGAACTAAATAATAAATTATTTGTCAATATTTATGTTTTTTTGTCAAATTGAAAGCGTTACCAAAGTGACCAATAAAATGAACTGTTAGCTTGTTATTACGAGGGTTTATTACGAAATGGGAAACGCTATTTAATAAAATATAATAAAAGATTAACTGTGAACGTAGGCAAAAGATTTTTTGATTGTCCCATAACTCCACCGTACCTCGCAATTTGTAGGCAAACAATTACAAAACCCAACTATGACTGTAGTCCTCAAGATAATCTTCTTTGTCGATACCTTATCCCTTTATGTGGGTTATCCTCACTTTATTGCACAAGGACACTCTGTCCTAGCTTATCTGCTCTGGCAATTGGGCTCTCTTTATTTTTGACCACTATGTCAGTAGCGAGCGGCCTTTTCATCTCTTTTTCTCGCAGGTAGGTTCAAGGCGATGTTCACGATATGATCGACAAGAAGTTACGCGGTAGATCTATGTGTTCATGTGGGATTTGTTTCTCTATTTTTCGTTTCACGTTTTCATAACGGGTAGCATTACTTCTCGGCTAGATTACTCGTCAACCTGCGATAAGGAATTTCGTTCCAACAAGCTTAGGTATGTAAGTACTAAGCCTAAGAAAATACTTTAACCAATTATAAATTAAAAAGTTGGTTTAACACTTTCTTGCTGACGGTACTTTTATTCAAAAGTTACTGTCAGAGATGGGTGCCTCGAATATCGGGGTCCTCTGGTATTAACAGAATTTATACAGGCAGGCGCGTGAGTAAATTTTAGCAGTACAACAATTCCTACCTATTTTCTGCATATCGGCCGCTTGCATTAAACGTTCTAAAGGAAAATAATTTGGGAAGAGACACATCCGCAGGTCGTGTCATCTACAAATCGGATGTAACTAATCCAACCTCTTTGATGAAAAGTACTCAAGAAGTGAATCGAAACGGAGCTACTTGCTTAAATTATCTTCATCCCTACAATTCGTTACAAAAATTATGACGTTTATATTTTTCGTAACATAATCCTTCCGCAGTCTGCCTTTTAATTTAATTGTCGTCCCAAGAAGCTATCTGACGATAGAATAGTTTATAGTCTGCGGTTACATAGATATTTTTATGTGAGAATTTATAATATAACTGCTATTTTTTAATGTCATAAAGTTAAGTTAAAAAAGCGCAATCCCCGGCGTAGAAAAGGGCTACCCCATTTTCTCACGTGTTGGGTGTGGTAGAATGTGTTTTGGGAACTTAATGCTGATCATCACAGCTTGGCTGAGGTTAACCATCCCCAACAATTAGTAAGATTGGTAAAATTATGACGATTCAGATCAAAAAGGCGCTCTCTTCCAGGCAACCATAACCTCATGCAAAACACTATGTATAAAAAAGTCATAGTACCGACACGGGAAATTATGATTTATAAAAATTAAAGTAGGTGTCTTACAATTATTAAAGTAAGTTTAAGTAAAAATAAATCATTTTTGTTGTTTTTTCGTACCTTAAAAGGTAAAAAAAAGGAACCCTTATAAGATCACTTTCTTGTCCGCCTGTCCGTCACCATCGATTTTTTGAAGTGAAAACTTCTTATGGCGCGTTGGGCACTTTGGTGGGTGAGCATTTTCAGCCGTTCTCGCGACAGACGACAGATTTTCTCGCGACAGATGAGATTTTACACAGATATACAGTTTTTTAATTTGGCTGTGAGTGTATTAAGACGTACATATGGTATTTTTTAACGGACGACATATGTCGGACGACTATTTGTCGGACGACTATTGACGGACGACAAATGTCGGACGACAAACGTCGGACGACTTTTTGTTGGACGACAATTTGTCGGACGACTATTTTTTTTTTCATCTAAAACTCTTTTTGCGTATGTTCTCGCGACAGATGAGATTTTACACAGATATACAGTTTTCACTTCTGCCTGCACTCCCGGAGTGCGTTTTTTTGATAATTTTCTAATTTTATTTTATGCTTCGCTAAATTACAAAATCGAATCATATAAAAGTCAAAATAATTAATTACTATTAATATATAATATTCGTTAGATAATGAAATAACTATTAAAAAGTAAGTATATTTATTTTACTTTTTGAGTGATATTTATGATAACCAAATAACTAATTTGTTAATTGTTAACAAGAGGCTTCCAAAAATAATAAATTAAAGAGTTTGTTTAACACTTTCTTGCTTACGGTAGATACTTTTATTCAAATTTGGACTCTAAGCCCCTATTCGTCGAAAAATTTAAAAATTGGGAGTCTCAGGAACGGATGCCTCGGGGATCGGGGTCCTCCGGTACTAATCGCTAGCATAGGTCTATTAAACCCGACCATATGAGGGTATTGATTTAACACATTTGTTTAATAAGATGGAAAAAGGGGGGGGGGGGCTTTTCGCCCCTTAATGTCAATCGTATAACCTTTTAATAAAAGTAAAACAACAGAGGGTAAGAGTGTCAAAAGGGGTGCCGTCATTCTATACACCCACTCACAGTGGTTCGCAGTTTTAGTATTTTATATACAGGATGTTCCGTAATGAATTGGTAAACGGGTTTTTACGGGTAGAGGCTAGAAGATACTCTGCCGCTTCAGAAAAATAAAAGTCAAATAATAGACATTTTATACTTATACTTTGACATCTAATTCTTATTTTATTTTTAATTTGCTTATATTAATGTATTTCTTTATCTTTATGTAACAACATTTTCTCGTAATTTATAAGGCCGCCCTTTGTAACATTTAGAGTAAAGCTTTGTTTTTTATTTATTGTAATTTACAAATGCTGTTTGTAATAAAGAATTTATCTATTTATCTATCTATGGATGAAGTTATCTGAAATTAATGAATTTTATTTAAATTAATTCGTTTTAAATTCACTGAAGAAATAAAACGAGATAATGACATTTTAATAATATTAGTGACAGACAAGTTAATATTAAGTGGCCCTCATTAATCGAAAATCATACTTTATGGTATGTTATGTTATGTTATACCTTTTTAAAATAGATTTTCCTATTTTTTTTTATGGTTTATTCCTCTTGAATCACTATTAAAAGAAACCGTATCAAAATCCGTTGCGTATTTTTAAAGATCTAAACATACATAGGGACAGACAGCGGGAAGCTACTTTGTTTTATAATATGTATTGATTTATCCTCTCAAACGGGTAAAGCCACTGGGTGCAGCTAGTGTGGTATAATATTGGATCGAAAGCGGAGCGTGGTGGCGCCTCGTTTCGCCTCGATCGATAAACCCACAGCAACACGATATTACGCAATTATATCAAAAACAACCCCTATGTATAAAAAAACTGTACGAAATCACTAGTCATTGTGTAAAAACACTTGAAAAAACTTTATTTTATTGAAATATTTAAAAAAGAAGAAAAGAAAATTCAAACATTTGTTCAGAAATCGATTTTTTTTTAATTCAAAAAACTTATTATTTTTAATAATTTTGTACTGCGCGTTTACTAAGAATAATTGAAATGGGTATTTGAAACTCTGATGGGTTTTTTTTGTCCGTAATTTTTCAAAATGTAGGTATTTAACGTTCTAAATTTAAAAATAACGATCCCGTATGACGTCATCGATTACCCAAATGTACTTACATGTTTGCTGATAAGATGCCCCAGGAAGCAAGCACCACCAGTCCGCCATCTTTGAAAGGTGTGGTCGGAACCGCTCGCTGAACAAGAATGACTTCAGTGGTAGTACCACGAGCTACGGTTCCCATGGGGCTGGGGCATCACCACCAAACAGAGGGCACCACGCATGCGTTAGGGTGGGGCAGAAAAATATTGATTGTAGTACCACTGATGGCCTGATAAGGGCACTATTCACGGTAGGTCACAGATATCAGAACATGTAGATCTGTCAAATTGGCTGGATTATTGCAGGTTTAACGAAACGAGCAATACAGATACCACAGACTATATAAACTGTCGATCGAGTGATTTGAAGACAAACAAATAGCATCTTTTTTAAAATATTAAATAGGTCAGCGTTTGACTACTATCTCGCACGATGGTACCTAAGTGATTATAGGGTCTAAGATGTATGTAGCACGCTTTCAAAAGATACGAATACGCTCGTGACTCAAAAACCCCAAATAATTGTTGAAATCACCTATTTGTCAACTACTGGGGTTAAAATGACATTTTTCTGACATCTTTGCAATAGCAAAACTATCAGAATAACGTCAGGTTAACCCTTGGCAGCTAGGTAATGGACAGTATTGGACAGGTTATTGATTTTAACCATATGAGACATAATAATATTGGCCTTTTGCGTCTCATCTAGAGGATTTTTACAGATTTAATTCATGCTATTCAGAGCACTGGAGATTGAAGTAGTGAATACAACGATGTTTATTTATACTGTAAACTAGCGACCCGCCCCGGCTTTTCACGGCTATAATATGCATGTATCATACATATAAACCTTCCTCTTGAATCTCTCTATCTATTAAAAAAACCGCATCAAAATCCGTTGCGTAGTTTTAAAGATTTAAGCATACATAGGGATATAGGGACAGAGAAAGCGACTTTGTTTTATACTATGTAGTAATAGTGATTAACAAAAACAAGTTTGATGTGTTAATTAATTATATACCTACTTTCTTGATGACTTGTTTTTTGTGGTAGTTTATTTTAATCAAAATTTACTTATGTGTTAGCGTTTGATTATTGTAATATTTTGATCTCTGCAATTATATAAAGTTTATATATTTCACGAAATATGAATATGTACATTAACTACCAATTTCACGTAAAATTATATAAAGCAGTATTTAATATCTATAACTTATTTATATTTACTTTGGAATGTGCTTTGATTTTAATTTAATTTAATTTTTGACATTACTGAATTTATTTTGACATTTAAGTATTTTTTTGTTTATTTTATTTTATTGATTTTATTCTTGTGATTTGTGTATTGTATGGATTTTAATTATCTGAAATAAAAGTGTTGAATTGAATTGAATTGATAACATCTATTGTGGTATCAGACCACATAACGGACTGTCCCCTCTCCAATATTCCATAATCTGTTGAACAGACAAATTACGGCAAGGGTGGTGATTCTACCTAAGGTATTAATTATTTAGCCTTAGAATGATTGATTGGGATTGTCCCGATCGAACCATGCTTTCTACCGGAATGACTTTTACAAGTTGAAAGCGGGTTCTATTGTCAAAGGGAACCTTTATTTCGTGTTAATGACATGGGTATGACTTGGTTTTTAATCGACTGCAGAAAAGGAAAGTAAAGTGCTGTAATGCTTTGGTTAGTCCTAGTATTCAACCTAATTCTTTAAGTTTAAGCGTTAAGGTGAAGTAGGTCCTGAAAACCACTACTTATCTCTTTCCCACGCGCGCGCCACGCGATTATTCCATCCCATTCCCCCGCGATATGGCTGTTTTAACTGCTTTATGTAAATAAAAGACTCACATCTATTTTAGTGAAAAATCATCTGTACTATCTTACGGGATTTGATGTAAAGTTTATGTAAATATAAATTTTGAACTTGTTTTTTCTTTAAAATCGGCGTAAAATTGAAAAGTTTACGATTTTTTTAGGATTTTCACGATTTTTTTCTATTCAAAATCATTTTAATCGTTTTTCGAAGTGTATGACAATACAAAGCATTTCTTCACCTTTACGACAGTAGGAATATCATTCTATGGATATTAGTGGTTGATGCCCAAAAACTGTTTCTAAGACACCTCTATCGCGCTTCTGGTCATACCACTTCAGCTTAAGAAATGTGTATTTTAAGCGGAAACTGGGACGCTAAACTAAATATTTCGTAAAAAACTACTTAAAAACAGGTCCTTACTTTTGTTCTTGTATAGGTTAAACGGTAAATAATGTATTTTTTTTAAATACCAAAAATAATTAGGTTGTAACTTTTTAACGAAAACTGTAATCATCCCAAAACAAAAAAATGGTTTTCCTTCCAATTTTTTATATTATTTTTCTTATTACGATTAATACTTAGTAGCATCTCGGGGTTCATCATAATTCCTACCGCGTACGGTCGGCTGCATAATTGCAGACCCATCGTAGAGCTCCGAAGCGGCTGTTATAAGAATGTTTTCAACACAAGCAAAAGACTATTTTAGTTAAAGTTTAAAGTCTTCTAACTCATCAATTTATCAAACAAAAATTATTAGAATGAAAACATTCCAATAATAGTAATTTTCGAACTCTACCGGGGGCTGCAATTATGCAGCCGACTGTACATTTAAGGATTCACATACAGGAACAGGAGAAACAGGAACATGGTTAGGATCAGGAATCAGGATTCAGGTGGGTTCTTCACACGATCCAAAAAATAATTTATCATCATCATTGTTTTTGTTATTTTTAAGGATTGTACATTTAAGGATTCACATACAGGAACAGGAGAAACAGGAACATGGTTAGGATCAGGAATCAGGATTCAGGTGGGTTCTTCACACGATCCAAAAAATAATTTATCATCATCATTGTTTTTGTTATTTTTAAGTTTGATTGTGGAAGAAAATTAATAAAATATTTTATTATTATTTATCATGTTTTGTCGGCTTACCTGTAAATAAATTTCACTCCTCGCTACTGGTTCATACACTTTCATTTCTGCCATACATCAATAACCATAGGAACTATTATCTATTCTGTGGTAAAACTCGCAACTCATTTATCTTAGTTTTCAAAGTACAAAAGGTATTAGTCGTGTACATAAATCATAATTATTATGACTTGTTATTTTGTACCAATTAGAAATTATCGGTTTGCGTGTTTTCTTTAACAGATTTCAAATGGACATAAATAAAAATATATAATAAATATGTACTGGCAAACGTTGTTTTGCCATTTAAAAAACCATACTGATTTGTGAATCTAAGCCGTCCAGGGCGCCACTCAAACGCATACAAAAAAAATCATTCAAATCGGTCCAGCCGTTTAGGAGGAGCTCAGTGACATACACACGTACAGCAGAATTATATAATATACATATTATATAGAAGATAAGTGTATGTATATTTTACATGGGCCTTCCTTCCTTCAGGGCTATATCCTAAACTAAGTATAGAAAATAGCGAAAAATGCTTAAAGAATTTAATTAAAATTGCATTATAAGATTTTTGTGAAAATCATTACCCTACTAAGAATCTAACCTGTTAGTTTTCCAAAGAAATAATCATCCTATATTTTTGTACTAATCGACGCGACAAATTGAGAACCTACTCTTTCTTTTGAAGTCGGGTAAAAGACGAGGAAGTTCTCGATTTATTTGTTTATTTTTTGTTCTAAAACTACTGAACATAATATTTTGATAAAATTGTCTAAGTGATTGCTGAGCTTAAGCTTATGGGCTGGACATATTGTATAGGTAGCGGCACGTAAGTTTAGCGCTGAGCGAAATGTAGAGGGGATAGCTGCGCATGGGTACAGTCACGAACATTAAGTATAACTTTAATTAGTACCTATAACTAAAAAAAATTACGAACATATTTAAATAAATATAGTAGGTACTTAAGTCTATCACTAACCAAACCGTGGAAGATATATTAGGTACTGTCGCGCGCGCAAACATTAAAGAATAGTTAATGTTAAAGTTTTGTATAGCTTGTAATAGGTTGTTTTACTATTCAAGATTAACCTCTTTTTTATTTAAATCAGGAAATGAAATAAACGACTTCCATACAAAGTTGATCATGTGACAAAGTGGATATGTTTATAGGGGGTAGGAAATAATAATACATTCGAAATAATATTGTAATCGAATTTGTCAATTTTTGTTTAATACATGAACGGCAATAACAATACACTTTAGAACGCGACTGTACAGTCAGAAGTCCGTCAGCGTCGTATCGGTGCGGGGGACGGAATACGACAGGCTACCAACCGGCGCAACGCACACGCACCCTTCGTCCCTCTAGCACCCCTGTGACACCTAATTTTTTACTTCTGCGCAATAACGGTCAGCGCTAAACTTACGTGCCGCTACTTGTACTAAGCAATAAAAGGTGGACTCGAAGGTTTAAGAGTGGCGCCAGCGAGCACATACCCTAATTCTGCTAACACAATTGTGTTTCAATAGAGTGTCGATAGAATCGTAATAGAATGTCAAAAATATGACATTACATGTCAAATTGGTATGCTCCTAATGTTAACTATTCTATCGAAACACCACTGACACACCACTAACTCACTTTGGTTTTCTACTCTAGAATCGTGGCTAAATGGAATCTCGATAGTTGTTAACGGTATATCGCTCAACACCAGCGACGTATCTATTATCATTCCTTGAGACTCCATAGCGATTCTATTGCGATGTTATTGAAACTTTAGCAGAATACCAAATAAAGTCACAATCTCGATATAATATCAATAGAGTCTCAATATAATATTATGACAAAGGTTTTACCATTAATGCAAAATAGCAGAATAAGGCACCAGGTCGCGCGGTAGACCACCATTAAGATGGAAGGACGATATAAAACGACATCCAGGGGCCCTACCGCGGTAAGTGCGTAGGCTTCAAGCCAACGTCGATATCCCAAACCGCGTCTCACAATGGGCGGAAAATTGAGCTTGCCTTTCATAGAAATTTTGAAAAATTAAGTAGTGTTTTCGTGTGTTTTAAGTATGCAGGATTGTCGGGGACATCAAAACATTCAAAAATAAGTGATTATGGTTATATTATTTAAAAAAAAAACAGTCATATTTTGTAGTGTTATTTAAAAATAACATAACCAGAATCACTTATTTTTAAATGTTTTGATGTCCCCAACAATCCTGCATACTTAAAACACACGAAATAAACCACTTAATTTTTCAAAACTCCTATGAAAGGCAGGTTCAAAATTTCGCCCAGTGTGGAACACGGGTCGGCGCAAGGCGACGCGTTGGCTCGAAGCCGACGCACTTACCGCGGTAGGGCCCCAGGTCATGATTGGATGACAACGGCTCTAGACGGAAGAGGATGGAGGAGGCCTACGTCCTTCTTCCACTCCCGCCGAGACGGTCTAAAAGCAAAGGATAAATAGATAGATAGAATCCTTGGAACGACAGCTGCTTTTCTCAATATAAAGTTCGGAACTAACGAGGATGAAACCGCGGGGCGCAGCTAGTAGCCCGTAAACACTGTAAATTGCATGATTTCGATTATATCCGATTCGGGTAAGCCATTTCGTGACACATTTCTATGTAAAAACAAACAATGTTCGTGTCAAAAAGCGCAATGCGGCAACACGATAACAATTACAGTTACATTTTCAGAATTATGTATTTTTAATACCTACCTTTTTTTTCTAAAATAGCTGTGTAAAATGCAATATCTATTCATAAATTAAGTTAAAATCATTAAATTAAGCTTACGCCATTACGTCTTTTCTAGGGTTCCGTAGCCAAAAGATAACAATTCATTAAAATTTATACAATTTAATTTAGCATTGAACACTAAAACCCCGTATTTTATCCCCCATAACTTTCAGACGGCTGAACCGATTTCGATCAACCATAACTAAGAATACTCCCGACTAATTCACCTATCAAACAAAAGAAACAAAATCAAAATCTATAACACCCCGTCGTTTTTGCGTCGGGGGTTAAAAACGGGACCCTATTGAGTACTAAGACTTAACTGTCGATCTGTTTCACCGCTCGTCTGTCTGTTAGTCACCAGAAGGCCAATTCTCGTAAATAACATTGTTCAAATTACATTTCAATATCATTTCAATTGCATTTCGATCACAAATAATACCCTCAAAGTAGCTCAAAATACCCTCAAAGTTAGCTTTTTGTTAAATAAAACTGACTTTAAGAGTATCTTATGCAGTCGAAATGCAATCGGAATGATATTGAAATGTAATTTAAACAATTTTATTTCGGAGAATTGGCCTTCTGGCTGTATCTCATGAGCCGTGATAGCTAGACAGTTGAAATTTTCACAGATTATGTATTTCTTGCCGCTTTAACAAAAAATACTAAAAACAGGATATAATGGTACGGAACCCTTCGTTCGTGAGTCCGACTCGCACTTGACCGGTATTTTTGTTAATTCTGCCGGCAACTTTGATGTATCCAGAGTTTAATAAAAACTTGCACTATGAGGCAGTTAAACTGCTTTGTTAAATACGTACCTTATTGAATTTACTTACAAATTAGGTACTATGCAATTAAATTAAAAGGTTTTTCATTAAATTCCATTTATAATTAATGTGTTGTATTAATTAATTTGTAGTTTAAATTCACAGTATCATGCCAAAAGCAAAGTTGTGTATACTAATCACAAAAATCACAAGTGCATCACTGTTCCAATTCACTAATACTAACAAAATCAACAATATTTGTGCTAGTGTATAATGACACTACAAACATACAAATATAGTCGACTGTTTCCTACCTGGATAATCCAGGTAGGAAACAGTCGACTATATTTGTATGGAGAGACAGCCGGTACCCTTTCCTCTTAACACACTTCCAAAGTGATCAGGTTTTGTGCGAGTAAAACCGAGAAACGCAACCAGTAAACAGATACAAAATGAAACGTTTTAACACCCAGCCACTTACGAAATATGACACGAAATAGCCTACTATCATTCTGTACACTTGAGAGCAACGAATCTAGCTCGCACAAAAATAAACAAAATAACGAATAAAACATAATTCAATAAATAAATAATGTATAAGTATTCTAAAACCTTATTCTAAGCAACTACTACTACTAAATACTAAGAACTAACAAAAAAATTCAAAGTTTTGATTGACTTACATTATCAACACAATTCAAGTCAATGAACGGATAGGGTTATTTGACATACAAATTTTATAAAGTTAGCATTTGCTAAGGACTTTGAAAAATTCAAATCCTACGTGGAGGAAGTCGAGAGCAAAAGCTAGTTATGATTTAGGTGTAATTTCCGTGAAAAATAGCTGAACAATCATTACATGTACAGAATAATTTTAATTTTAAAAGCCATATAAATTGTACCAATATGATATACGAAGCATCTTACCTCACATTTCTTACCTACGAATTGATAATATTAATATTGTACAAAATTTTGAACGAACTGCTAACAAATCACTAATTGTACAAATTCTGAACAATACAAATTGTGTCCTTACACTACATGATATTTTTAACTTATTTCTACTGTCACAATTTCATTGCTCTTGAGTGTAAATATCTCGATAAACATGATCCGAGCCCATACACAGCGCTAACTGTTTTGATATGAAAATTTTATCACTTTGTCTAATTAATTCATACTTCAGTTGGTATTAATTAAGATAAATTGATATTACGTTTGTAGGTATAAGAGTAGGTATCGAGTAGGTATGTAACTATTGCAGGTTTTGATATAATATTAATGAATTACTTGAATTGCCTCGTTTATAAAAGTCTGTGCGCACATAGGAGGCTGTGTTCTTGAATATAATGAGCTTTATTTTGTCTACACTTATATATCTACCAATATCTATTATTTAAAATCTATTAAGAGGAAAGGGTACCGGGGGCTCTCTCCATACAAACTATTACAAACGTAGTCGACTGTTTTCTCCCTGAATAATGACACTAGAGCAAATATTTTTGGTGCATAAAACTTATAACTGCCATGACCATGTCCCTATTTTTATTATGTCTTAAATAAATTTTAATTTGAGTTAAAAACTTGAAACTTGAACTCGACCAATGCCTTAGAATCTTGCTTGAATTGAAAACAGTCACATAATAGCAGTTTTGAAGCTCTACGATGGGTCTGCAATTCTGACTCCGAACGTACATACATTTACTAGCAAAGTAAGCACGTGAAGGTGGACGCAGATTGATACGCGCCGAACACGTCGAATTTTTGCCGTCCACGGAAAAAGGTACCTTATAATAATAGAGATAAGGTATCTACATTTATATTTCCGATGACGTCATCAGAGTCGTCCGCATCGTCAGAGGCGGCCGACTCTGAAATAAATAAATATACCTTATCTCTATTATTATAAGGTACCTTTTTCCGTGGACGGCAAAAATTCGGCGCGCTCGGCGCGTATCAATGTGCGGGCACCATTATACGCCTTTAGTTTTCTTTGAAACCCAACCCAACATCGCAACAAGTTCCATACTAAACAACTGACCCAGTATTGATCTAATGAATATCAATACCTGACAAACAGACAACATTAATGATCTAATGAGAAATACTGCACATATTCATTACTTCCTCCAAGCTAAGGAGCTAAGCAGTAACGTAATCGTTGTCAGTATAAATCAATCTATTGAAATGTATTCGACTCGTAAAGGGAGCTAATATATAGAATTATTGGTAATTTTACTACCAAGCGGTTAAAGGCACTTCTGTGCACCTAAACAAATAATTTTTGATATAAGACTTTTGGAAATTTAGACTTTTTTTTGAAAATTTTGACGCCATGTTTACCTGAAAGTTTGATCAGCAGGAAGGTACCGAAAATCAGCTGTTACTGTACACGGAGAGATCATAATATTAAGATTTATGTTTTTTTTTAAGTTTTATTTATTTTTATAAGTCTGAATGGGCTGAACGACCTATTTTAAAAAAACTAGCTGATTTTCTATTTTACATTCAAAATTAAAAAAAATATCATTGAATTTCCATTATTAACTTTAAAATATTGCGTTGAATATAAGTATACTGCTTATCTTTTTAATTTTTTAAATAAAACTAAATAAATGTTCTCTATAAAGTGCGATAAAAATTATGAGACAAATTCAACATGGCGGCTTTATCCATCATATTTTGTGAGTTAAGTTATATCGCTTTATCGTATCGTGGTTTGGTCTTCATGCTAGGCATACAGAAAGGAATTTCTTGCTTCAAAAAACATTTTTTTTCTGTGTACGCAGTTAAGGATTTTTACCTTTTTTTGATTTTGACTTTAAAAAATACGCCGGATTTGTAAAATATGTATTACGAACGGAAGCGTTCATATTGATAAATTAAATATTTTATCAAAGTTTTAAATCTACATTCATAATTAGCTATTCAGTTATACCTACCTGCCTCTGTATTTCCAATTTGATTCGAAATGTAATTCGATTAATATAAATGTCTTTAGGTATTTGTATAAACAACTCAATTAACGCCATGTTTTGATAGGTGGTACCGTATTTCAATAAATAATTAATCGATTAATTTTATTAGTTTACCAAAAGCTAGATAAATAATTTCGTTGGTGTGATTTTTGGTTGCTAACAGGTGTTAATCACACGTAAGCGTGGGTATGTTTCTTCAAAAATAAAAACTATAATAAGTTGATAAAATATGTTGAAAATCTGCAGATCTAACACCACGCGCAACCATCAAAGGCATTGAAAATGTAATTTAGAAAAGCAAACGATAAAATTTGACAAAAAAAGAGACTGCAGACTGACCACGCGCGTTAGAAACCCCCACAGCCTACAGTTTTTGTCCGGCCGCATCCTTTAACTTAAACTGTAGTTTATTTTAATCCCGAGATTCTGTTTTTTTTTCGTTTCTTGAATAGCGAGCTCAAAAAAAAGTTATTGGGAAATTCTATATCCAAGTTGGCGAAATTTTTATATGGCGTAGTTTCGCGTAGTACGTACGAAACTACAGGCAAACGTCTCAATTTCATAAATCTGGGCACTAAAGGTACTTTATCACGAAAACAAACATTTTCAATGTAAACAGAACTAGTACTTGTATTAGTATAGGATCGGGCTGTTTTTCCGTCACTAATGTGATTAGACTTCATTAGTTGGGTCCTTTTTGCGTGATGGAGTATTATAGGCTTGCTCAGCATATCACTACATAGTATAAAACAAAGTCGCTTTCTCTGTCCCTATATCCCTTTGTATGCTTAAATCTTTAAAACTACGCAACGGATTTAAGTGCGGTTTTTGTAATAGATAGAGTGATTCAAGAGGAAGGTTTATATATATAATACATGCATAATATAGCCGTGCGAAGCCGGAGCGGGTCGCTAGTACTAACTAAAATACTACCAGACAGACCTAACAGTACTAACCTAACTCAACTACTGTCGTTACGTAAGACAACTATGACCCAACATGTGTGGGCTTGGCCTACTCCAAAGTGCCTGCCCACGGTATTAGCCCAAAAAGAAAACACAACAAAAAATCTTGCTTTTTATTATTTTTAGAACTGCGCCTAATGGACTTTTATACTGAAGGTCGTGTATTCGAATCCCGACCGTGCATCAATGGATTTAACTTAGGAAAAATGGTTGAGATTAGCGCGTTAAATAAACAAACTCTTCAGCTTTATAATAATTAGTAGGTAGGATATAGATATAGATATTTCGTAAAAGTTGAGAAATCTACTTTAAAACCGAAATATTTTATTTATTGTCAATCTGTAAAACAATTGATTTGTTTATTTTGTCACTAAAATCAAGGTTTAAAAAACCTTTAGTGGTCCTAGGTACTATTAGTATTTTTTAAACTTCGTTAGGTATTTTCTATCCACATATCATTGCAATACCTACCTACGTATATTGAGACATGCCGGCATGGTCTAAATACGTTCCACCATTGTCTTCAACGTAATAGGATTGTGAAAGAAGCCTGGCTTATAAACAATGGCTATTTTGTTCTTTACGTTTAACACCATCTCATGAGGTATGTAACTTAGGGCTAGAGTGTTCAGTATTATTTACTCTGTAGTGAAAGTGTAATAGACCGCTGCAGCAGCTATCCAGAGTAAAGCGGATGCTTAAAAGTTTGGTATGAAGACTTCGAAAAACCTTCATAAGTATGTATCCTCTTTTGTTTTGGTTTCGACCGTCTTTTATTTTGGTTTCAATCGTGTTTTACTTTGGTTTCGATCATCTGCTGATTCGGTCAGCATCTTTGGTCTTCTACCGGGGAACCAATGGGCACATAATTATATAGGGGCTGAATCTAAAAACATTATTCCTGAGAACGAATATTAAGGAGACCAGTGGGTTCTAGTTCCTCTGGACTAGGGGATAAGATTTTAAAAAGTTTAACGGTCGCCAGGGGGAGCCGTAATCGGAGATGATTTTGTAAAATAAATAATCGGAGCAGCTGGAAAAAATATTCCCAGTCCTACCAATCGGATGTTCAATGTTGGCTGACACGGAACGGAAGAATATTTCTTAAAATTTCAAGTGAAACTTAAGCACTTAAGCCAAAGTTAAGCGAAACAGTAAGTATAACTTAACAGGAAACTCTCGTTATCGCGAGCGATGTAAGTAAGGGTTCTCGCTGACGGCAGACTTTCAATCGGGCGATTGTTGCCCAATAGTTGTAGGCAATCGTTGTTATTTGTCTATACCGGTGGATTAAAGACACTAAAATGTTACTTAGAGTGGAAATTTCTTGTAACTTGGAATAAATCGATTCGACAGTTAACAGATTTGAAATTGTTAAGAAATAATTGATGGCCAGGTCATTAGGTATGATCTTCGTCAATCTTCGTCCACCATTCTGGAGCGTTAGCTTCGAAAGAGGACATTTTCGCAGTACCTACCAATTCAATTCATTTATTCATAAACACGGGTAACATGGAGGTCTTAAATTGAACTTTTAAGCATAACCTCGCTTCACCCTTTTTTTAAACAATTTGGTGAAATGATTCTACTTTTTATTAATGTTTTTTTTAAATAGGTACTGAATATGGTTATACTTTCATCAACGACGTCAGATCCATCCACGTTACATCGTAACACCTACTACCTACCTATAAAGTGTAAGGGCCAATCACAGTGCTCGAAATATCCATTGCGTATCAGTGGAAATAGTTGATTGGGCAATTGACGGTCCGCTCCTCACCAGTTTGCCCAGCTCTGCGTCAGTGAAACGCACCCGAAGTGCCTCTTCGTCTATCGCGTTTTATAATTAACAGATGATGTTATCACTTAAGTAAGTGTCGAAAGAATCATATTAGCGAAGATCTCTAGTCTGCATTCGTCCTTATCGGCCGGAAAAATAGTATTTAGTCTACCAGAGCCCTCAGGAGGGAAATACTTAAAACTGGGTTTACTACCGACATGTTTCAAAGAACAACTCATTTACAAATCCGTGTAGTAACTTGGCTTGAAGCAGTTAACATTTTTTAACGGGTTTGTTACCAGTGCAATGCGAAGTACTTACAACTTAACATGGGTCTTAGTTATGAGGCTCTCCTGGCTTGCCTTTACTGGCAGGCCAGATTAAAGACTTCTATTCTGAGAGCTGTCGAAGGTAAGTCAACCCATTGACGACCCAGTTGGCACAATGGTCAGTTTAAGCTAGTTTAGCGTTTCGGCGAAAAACCGCTCGGGGGTTTGTAGGCCAGTTGAGAAGTTATCTATCTATCTATGTTTTCAGTAGATATGTTTGAAGACATAAAGTCCAATACGTCTCTCACATATACTTACAGACAGACATTAAGGCGTACCTAATAACTATCTAGTATTACTATTTGTAAGCCCAATTATTTATAGTGGTTTTTACTTACGAAGTTTTCAACGTCTAATATTGTACCAAACAAGGCGTGTAATGTAGGTAGAAGAAAATAAATCACTTCTGATTGCCGAGTTGAAATATTCATGTGTGTTTACAAAGGTTACTGTGCCTACCATGTATCGATCGAACGTTGAATTTGATAACTAAGACTTATATTTAACTATCTATACATATCTATACATAATATCTATGCTTCTTTATCTTTACATAGTATAAACAAAGTCGCTTTTTTGTCAGTCAGGATTTTGATGCGGTATTTTTTTAAATAGATAGAGTGATTCAAGATAAAGGTTTATATGTATAATACATGCATAATATAGCCGTCCAAAGCCGAAGCGGGTCGCTAGTATATAATATTATAAAGCTGAAGAGTTTGTTCGTTTGTTTGAACGCGCTAATCTCAGAAACTACTGGTTTGAATTTAAAAAATCTTTTTGTGTTGGATAGTCCATTTGTCGAGGATGGATAAAGGCTATTTTATATTTCGATATTCCTACGGGATCGGGAGTTGCGTGAGTAAATCTTTAAAATGGACCATCTATTATTAACGAACCTGGCGAATTAAAAAAAACTTACTATTTAAAACATTTTATGGAATTGACAAATAAGGAAACTGGCGAGTTAATATAACTGGCTAATTAGGGAAACTGACGAGAAAAAACCCAAACCATTTTGAAAGAGACCGAAAGATGTAAATTGCAGAAAACTACAAAAATAAGCTGTTTCCTTTGATTTGCAATACTATGTTTGCTTCCAGGAATAAATATATATATATGTATTAGCAATACTATCGATTGGTACAAAAATATAGGGTGATTATTTTTTGGAAATTGAACAGGGGCCTAAGTCTGCTAACACAATTGTGTTTCAATAGTGTGTCGATATAATCGTAATAGAGATTTAATGTCAAAAATATGACATTACATGTCAAATTGGTATTCTCCTAACGTTGACTATTCTATCGAGACACCACTGACTCACTTTTGTATTCTGCTCTACAATCGTGGCTTAATGGAATCTCGATAGTTGTCAAAACGGTATATTGCTTAGCAACATATACCATGTTGCTAGGCAACACCTGCAAGGTAAATATTACCATACCATTGAGACTCCATAGTGATTATATTGCGATGTTATTAAAACTTTAGCAAAATACCAAATAAAGTCACAATCTCGATATAATATCAATAGAGTCTCGATATAATGACAATGGTTGGCCAAATAGCAGAATAAGGCCCCTGGTTTGATTCCTGGTTACGGTAATGACTTTTCCAAAAATCTAATGAATCAGTTTCAGTTTTTATTATCTTTTTATTACTATTTATTACCCGTTTATTATCTTTGAGCCACGAGCGTAGGTATCTTCTAGAAAAGCGTGCTACATCATAGACTGCATCGTCAAAATTACCATAGTGTGAGATAGTGGTCATATGACTTATTTATTTAAAAATAAGTTTGCCCAACAGTGGGACAAAAAAGCTTGATTATTTTTAGTGTTCTCCATACAGCCTCGTTTTGCCACACTTTGTTTCACATTATAAATAATTTAATTATTTAAATCCTGTATGTAACCGACTCCTTTGGGCACGATTTTGCCCTACTTAGAATTATCAGATTTAATTCAAACTTTGCACACTTGTCAAAGACCGATGACAATGCAATATTATGATAACATGGTGCTAATCTGATGATGGAGCTGGAAGGTGGTCATAGGAACTCTGTAATGAAACGACGAAACCCTATCGAGTTTGGGCTCGTTAGAATCGTCATGACGAGTAGTTTGTCTTTCAATGGTAACCAGGGTCTGATCTAACATATTTCGGTAAAAAATACCAAAAAGTATAAAATAAAAAAAACTAAAAAAACACGCTTTAATAAAAAATCCAACTAAAAAAATTGAAAATAAAATTTAATAAATTTGGATTAAGAATATTGTAAATAGTAAGCGTGTTACATTGTGATTGCAAAAGAAAAATAATGAAGGTGTAGCATTACAATGTAACACACTTATACTGTGCTTATACTATTTACAATATTCTTAATCCAAATTTAGTAAATTTTATTTTTAATTTTTTTAGTTGGATTTTTTATTTTGTGTTATTTCACAAAAAATATTGCAATCACATACCGCCAAAGTCAAAGTTTCGTCCCAAGATACAATCATAATAAAATTTACATAAAGCAAATATAAAAAAACACACTTTTTATTCTAAACAAGTAGGGCTACTACCGAAATAAGTGCAATAATTCTTGGAAGTTGGACAATTGACGAGTGTATGGGAAAGATAGGTAATTTAAATATTGTAGTCTCATACGTAATGGTGTGTGTGAGATCATCGCACTTTGATTTGTATGGGAAAAGATAGTTGGTATGGATTTATATTCGTGTTTTGAGACGTTTATAACTAGTAGTTCTGCGAATATAGTAGACCTTGGGACTTTGAATTTTGTATGTGAAAGTGGTTTCAAATGCTCCATCAATCCTTAGAGAAAGATCCGATTCCACTGGTAGAAATCTAGAAAAATAGCAATTTACTGCATTTAAAAGAACTATTCTGCTCTTCACTAACAAAATTACCTTCACTACATAGTATAAAATCAAGTCACTTTTCGCCATCCCTATATCCCTATGTCCCCATTTCCCTTTGTATGCTTAGATCTTTAAAACTATACGCAACGGATTTTGATGCAGTTTTTTTAATAGATAGAGTGATTCAAGAGGAAGGTTTTTAATCATCACTACATAGTATATCAACAAATTATTAGTGTTTATATAGAGACTGATTTTTATGAGAGATGCTATCACTTTTTTATTGGTGAATTCTAACCGATGCCAATTTGAAAAAAAAAACAAAGTATTTTAAAAATGAAGCAGTGTTATCAGCAGTTTTCATTACTTTACGTTTAGGTGCAATAAGCAATCATTTTAATTGTGAATTCGCACGCAATACCTCAATACCCAACTAGGTAACCTAACCCTAATAAACATAGCTTCGTGATAGAGTAAAATGTAGTTTTTGATTTATAATTAAGTTACTTTATACCTAGAAAGGGGAATGCTGCCTAGATACGCGCGGAATTCAAGTCTTTACTTCTTGTCCATCCAAAGTTGGTGGTGAAAAAATACAAATAAGAATAAATAAAAATCGGTGGTGACACGCGGACAGACGGACAAGAAAGTGATCTTATAAGGGTTTCTTTTTATCTTTTGAGGTACGGAACCCTAAAAATGAATCGATATTAGGGACCGACCTACCTATTTTCGAAGTGTTTTTAGTAAAATTATTAATGGTCCACGGGCAATAGGTACATTCTACAAAGTTGCTAATAAATAAAAACCCCTGGTTAAGATATTTTGAGATGTGGATAGAAGAAAACCATTCCTTAGTAGCCCACTATGTTGGTGGACCACAGGCTACAGGCTACGAAAAAGAAATGAAATTCGCGCGCATCCGGGTAGAATTCATCGTAATGCAGTTATCGTGAAATATCGGGATTCTGTTTTACTTTCACTAACCTTATGTGTTTAATCTTGTGCTATTAATAATCTTATGCAGTTAAGCATTTATTCAAAACTAGCGACCCGCCCCTGCTTCGCACGGCTAAATTGTGCATCTATTATACATAAACCTTCCTCTTGAATCACTCTATCTATTAAAAAAACCGCATCAAAATCCGTTGCGTAGTTTTTAAACATTTAAGCATACATAGAGATATAAGGACAGAGAAAGCGACTTTGTTTTATACTATGTACCTTATAGTGAACAGCAGAAGACCAATTCTCGTAAATAACATTGTTTAAATTACATTTCAATATCATCCCGATTGCATTTCGATTGCAAAAGATACACTTAAAGTCAGTTTATTTTTACAAAAAGCTAACTTTGAGGGTGTTTTGAGCTACTTTGAGGGTATTATTTGTGATCGAAATGTAATCGAAATGATATTGAAATGTAATTTGAACAATGTTATTTACGAGAATTGGCCTTCAGAGCTAGTTTCACGGTAGCGATGGTGATGGTCTACTCTAGTTCACAACTAGCTACTTAATAAAAAAATCAAAAGATGTTAGAATAATAAATATAAATATAAATAAATATTGCAGGACATTCCACACATCGCCATCTAGCCCCAAGCTAAGTAACTAGACTTGTGTTATGGGTGCTAGACAACGGATATACTACTTATATACTTTTCTTTTGTAAATATATACTTATAATACATAGAAACAACCAGACCACAGACAAATATCTAAGCATAAATACTTGTCTGTGGCGGGAATCGAACCCGGCACCCTGTGTTTGGCAGTCCGGCATGGTGACCATTGTGCCAACTGGGTCGTCAAATAATCATAATAATATTATGTGTTTCGTTGAAATTAATCAATTTAATTTTAATCTGAATTGTTGGCATTTGCAACCCATTTTTCCTAGAAATTCCACAACGATTTGGGTAAAACCAAAGGAAATTCCATAGAAAAATCAATAAACTGATAATTGGTTTAACTGATTGTTTTCGATCGATATAAAGATTGAAACACATTCTCACAGCAGTTCTCTAGCAAATTTTTCTGTTTAATCTAACTTCTGTTCATTGTGTTTATTTATTTTTTGTAATTTTAAGACACGTAGATTGATTTAAGTGTATACTTTCCTTTCGCAAAATGTCCCAAATGTTTACAAATAAATTCATAGAATCATTGATGTCTACGACACAGGTATTAGCCTAGTGTAGGTATCATATATAAGCTTGTTCTATTATTGTGGTATTTTATGTTTTATGTTTATGTTTATAAAGATACTAGCGACCCGCCCCGGCTTCGCACGGCTATATTATGCATGTATTATACATATAAACCTTCCTCTTGAATCACTCTATCTATTAAAAAAACCCCCATCAAAATCCGTTGCGTAGTTTTAAAGATTTAAGCAGTCAAAAGGAAATAGGGACAGAAAAAGCGACTTTGTTTTATACTATGTAGTGATAAGATTATTGTGGCGGTGGACTTTTGAGCGTCGATTGTAATTTAGACCTTGTAAGCATAAAATAACAACATTAGATTAAAATGGCTTTATAAAATCGATTCTATTGAAATGTCACTCATGTACAGTAAAGCAATTAATAAAATGGTTGTTTAATAAAAGTGAAAACTTGTGTGAATCATTGTTCTCGCAAACGGAATATCATTCATAATGAATGAAAAATGAATGCCGTCATTTAATTTTATTATCAGGTAAATTGAATTTTTTTTTAAATAATGATTGTTCAGAACAATGTTTAAATCATTTACCAAAATTCAATTTTAAATAGTATTAAACTATTTCTTTGTTTCTGAGAAAACTGCCAATCCTAGCAGCACCTCTTTGGAATCAAATTAAAGGTAATTGTATTATCCACAAATATATTTTCTATCCTTTTCCTTTAGGACCATTACTTCTGCCAGTACATGCCTTGGAAAATGATCCCACCAATAATTTCGTGGCACCGCGAGAGTAGCCCAGGGTTTTCAAGGATACAAACTCAGGTATAAACTACTATCGGAGGGTCTAAAAAAATAAAAAAGCGCTTGTTCAATTTTCACATACAATTTGTTTCTACAAAACTTCGACATCTTATTATCTTATGTAAAAGCTACCTGCATGCCAAGTTTCAAGCTTCCCGCCAGATGGAACCAAAATCGTCGACTTGGCGAGCTTACGCCCCGTACTATAACTGGTTTGATTGACTGATAGAATGACATGACATAAAATGACATTGATGCCAAACAATTCGTTCCAATTTACGAAATAGGTTTTTATTAACAATCGGAAATAGTAATGCAATATTAATTATTTTTTTAAAGCTTACAACAAAATGATGTCTAATTTTAAATAATTTATGCATTTTTATTTAAATTCGTCATTTTTTTCACTTTTCTGATTTGTTTTGTGTCTAATACATATTTATATTTTATTTTTATTTTCTACGTAAAATGGAGTAGTTTTATCAAACACAATAAAACCTTAAATTAAACAGACTTGAACCATAGACGAACTTAAGACACGTCTAGGATGAATTCGACCATAGTTCGACTCAAGACGCGTTTTGGAATAAGACGACGACTTAGTTCACAATCTGAACTTAAAACTCGATTTACGTAAATCTAGTTTTAAGTCATGTTCTAGAATACGGGCCTTAGTTTCAGAGTTCTTTCATTTAAAAATATAGGTACTAACAAAACTCCGTGGTTTCACCCGCATTACTCCCGATCCCGTAGGAATATCGGGATAAAAAGTAGCCTATGTTACTCCCAATGAATAAATGTATCCTCATACCTTAGTTTCATCAAAATCGGTCCTGTAGTTTCGGACCTTATTCGTTACAATATTACAATATTAGTATAGAAGTAGGTATAGATAAAGGTTTTGTGTAAATTAGCTGAAATTTGACAGAAATATGGCAGACAGACAGACATGACGAATCTATTAAGGGTTCCGTTTTTTACCATTTTGGCTACGGAACCCGAAAAAGGTAGACTCAGGTCGCCACATGAACCAAACCAAATCACTTTTGTAATCAGTTCTAAATTACAGGCAATCGAGCTACTTTTTAATTAAAATACAATCAACCAAAACATATCGCTCTCTAGTCACGAGTGTTGCTACTACAAACTACCATCACCAGTGATGCCAACTCACAGTTTTGGTGCTAAATTTGGCACTTTTTATACCAGTTTTGCAGTTTTATTTCTCGTTTAGAACCCAGAACTTTTCTCCGCACTTGAAGTTTCGATTGCTTGGAAAAAGTGTTATTAACGCAATTATTAAACATTAAACGAATAGAAATTTGTGCTAAAAGTATTTATTAGAAGCATTTTTTAAATTCTATTCAATCGCGACTTATCATGAACCTTAGATTTTTATCAATAACAATAAATGATGGCCAGATAGATAAATAAATTCTTTATTGTAAACACCATTTTTAAATTACATTAGGTAAATAAAATAAAAACCAACCTTATGTCTGAATGTTACAAAGGCAGCCTTATCAGCCTTATCGCTCAAAGCGATCTATTCCAGGCAACCTTTAGATGGCCTAGTTACATAATAAAAAATGGTTGATGAGAGAGAAGTTTGGCCAGCAAATTTTGAACTTTTGGCACTTTTTAGTAATTTTTTAGCACTTTATTTGACAGTAATTTGGCTCCTTTACGTAGTTTTACGTTGGCAACATTGTCTAACAGCCAACAGCTACCTATTGGTAACTTATACATATTCATGGTGGCCATCAATAAACCATTGTCTACCATGACTAATGGGCCCTGATTCCCACTGTGTATTCTCTGACTAGATAATGTGTAATTTGTCTATGTAGGCTCGAGGTCAGTTTAACACTTGGTTAAGAAATTTTTAGGATTTTGTTTGGTAAAAATACAAAAAAATGTATTGCACAAAAAACCCGTTTTTATGCATAACTAGCCGGGCCCTGCGGTTCCACCCGCGTAAGTCCCGATCCCGTGGGAATATCGGGATGAAAAGTAGCCTATGTGTTAATCCAGGTCTCCAGCTATCTACATACCGAGTTTCAATGCAATCGGTCCAGTAGTTTTTGCGTGAAGGAGTAACAAACATATACATATACACACACACACAAACGTTCACATTTATAATATTAGTAGGACCGCCCTGGCTTCGCACGGCTGTATTATGCATGTATTATATCTAAAAACCTTCCTCTTTAATCACTTTATCTAATAAAAAAACCACATCAAAATCCGTTGCGTAGTTTTAAAGATCTAAGCATACATAGGGACATAGGGACGGCGAAAAGTGACTTTCTTTTATACTATGTAGTGAAGTAGTATTTACTTTAAGTTTGTACTTTAAAGTAGAGTTGGCGAGCCGAGAAAAAAATGTTACGCGTTATGAAAACGTGAAACGAAAAACCTAAAGAGAAGAAGAGAATGAAGGAGACCGTTAACTAATCTTTCACATAAAAACATTAAGAAAGAAAAAAAATACCATTTTTTTCTTAACAATTGCAATTTTTTTCATTTTTTTTCTTAATGTGGGCCTCCACTTTCGTCACCTGATTGTAAGTATAATAATCCCTTAAATCCCCTTATGATTTACACTTTGTACGAGTTCCACAAACACACATTACACCCTGTAAGGGATAGCTAGTTTTTTTACTAAGTCTATTTTTACTATTCATAATTTAGAACTTGGTCAACTAGTCTGTCATACACCTGTTTGGTGAGAAAGGGACAAACGGACGGACAATTGTGTTGTTTTTTACATAATTAGCTACTACACTTACAAACAAAAACGTTTGCCTTCGGTCTATTTTTAAGTAATTACACCTAACAGGTTTTAATGAGTTTTAAATAAAGCTTTGTCTTCGAATTTAGAAAGAAACCTATAGGAAAACCTTAAAGAGTTTTATTACAAGAAGTTTATCTACCTATTAGGATGCTCTAGCTAGGGTAACATCAAAATGTCACTTATTATACAAATACAATATCTAGCTAATCTAACCTCTTTGTTAAATTTTATGATTAAAGCAAGGAGCGTCTTTGCGTTGGATTACCTACATCGTTCAGAATTGTATCTACTTGGCTTGATTTATTTATAATTTAGTAAGCTATAAACGTCACGAAAAAAAGTAGATATTGTAAAACGTATATTAAGAAATGCAAATAACATCCATTTAGGACCTACGCGTACAAATTACGGTAGGAAAAACATAAGTTCTGAAGGAGCTCAAATTTACAACAGACTCCCAAACGACATTAAAGATATTAAAACACTAGCTCTCTTCAAAAAAACTCTTAGGAATCACATAATTAAAAAAGTGGTTGCCTGTAAAGTCGGTATACGGGCGAAAGTTTTACGTGACAACAACTGTGCTCGAGTGGAAGGGACGCGTGCCTTTCACTTTTTATGTCTGTCTCTCTCGCTCTTAGGCGGGCTAACCATGCCCGAGTGGAAGGGACGCGTGCCTCTCACTCGCTCTCATTGTGAGCGCATAACGTGAGCGGAGCGTAACGCAGTTTCTTGAAGTGTCACCCGGCAAACCAATTTATAAGACGTTGTCACGTCAAAATATCCTATAAACTAAAAAAAAATAATTATACAAAAAAAAAGAAAATAATAATAAAAAATAAAATTAATTAAAAATATATATTGGTAATTAGTAATTATGTACATCTCCTAAACACACAAAAAACTATAAAACCTAAAATGAAAGCTAACTCTTATTTATCGATAGCCATCGCTATCATGTTATACGTGATTGCCCCATACTTGTTTGTCGGATTAGTTTCGCTAACTACCGCCGAGTACTATAGTGCAAAATCAAAAATGAAATTGTTTCGTTTTATCGAGATTTAAGTGTAGTGTTTAAATGTTTTAAATTTAATAATGTACATAGTGGCAACAAGTAATAATAGTTGAATTAATATTACGGAATATAGCTGTGTTTCTACTCAATATTGTAAGTTTATATTTACCTACCTTAAGTATGCCAGTACCTCTTTTTATTTAAATTTAATTAGTCTGTATTTCTCTGGCAAATGAATTTATGTAATTCTTATTAGAGAAATAAAGTTTCTTTAACCTTAAAACTACTGGACTAATTTAGATATTTTTAATGAAACTGATAGTATACATTCCGTCTTTGGTCCTTATGCGTCCTTTGACATACTTACTTACTCTACTTTTTATTCCGACACTAGCGACCCGCTCCGGCTTCGCACGGCTATATTATGCATGTATTATACATAAAAAATTTCCTCTTGAATCACTCTATCTATTAAAAAAACCGCATCAAAATCCGTTGCGTTGTTTTAAAGATTTAAGCATACAAAGGGAAATAGGGACAGAAAAAGCGACTTTATTTTATACTAGCTGCGCCCCGCGGTTTCACCCGCGTAGTTCCCGTTCCCGTGGGAGTATTGGGATATAATATAGCCTATGTTACTCGTGGATAATGTAGCTTTCGAATGGTGAAAGAATTTTTAAAATCGGTCCAGTAGTTTTTGAGCTTATTCATTACAACCAAACAAACAAACAAACAAAGTTTTCCTCTTTATAATATTAGTGTAGACTATGTAGTGATACGTGATCGAGTCTTTCGAGTGAAACCGCGGGCTTTGCCAAATTATTAGCAAACTTATTTTGATTTTTTTTCAATGTAAAAATATAAATATATCTAAAAAAATTATAGGCTCCAAGTCAAAGAGATTGAGATTCCATGTTCTTTCTATTTCTAGATAATTTGAAAATCTTTGCTCTAAATATAGCTAGGTCCTCTATCAATTTAAAAAATATAACATATCTATAAAAAAATGGTTGTCAGTTTACGGACGATAAATATATGTGATATCGTCATAAGAACTCTTATGTATCAATGACATTATCATTTTACATACTTCAATAATACGTTGCTATGGTTACTTGTCAATAACACATGACGTCACACTTTTTTTGTAAGCTGCACTCACCAATTTATAAGACGTTTTATTACGTCAAAAAATTAAGACTCCAAGTCAGAGAAATTGTGATTCCATGTAATAGTTTATTCTATTTATAAATAATTTCTGGTAATTTGAAAGTCTTTGCTCTAAATATAGTGACGTTCTGAGTAAGTTTAAAAACATACTAAACTCAACATCAACTTGACAAACAAGCTTATGATTCTGGTTAGTACAATCAACAAAAAAAAACAGCTACTGTTGTTACTTAGAGCCAGTATTAATTCAAACAAGTTGACGTACTAAAACGTGTGTTGGAATATAACGGGTCGGACAGTGGATCTGCAGACTGGAGACTTTTTGTTGCCAGATAATTCTTAACGATGTACCTACTACGTACTAGATTTCACTTTCGCAACACGACAATTAGGTACTAAAGTGTACTGCATACCGAACACTACGTCGATAGACATGCGTAAATGCCATTAAATTACTGGCGCTTACGACGATTTGGTCGTGAGAAAACTATACTCTATAGGCTGTGAAATGTAACACGGTTTTAAGGCACCTGTATCTCATGAACCGTGATAACTAGACAGTTGAGATTTTGTATTTTTTTTAGATAATTAGATTATTGTATTTCTGTTGCCGCTATAACAAAAATAACTAACTAAAAACAATAAACCCTAAATTTGACATAATGAATAGGATTTTTTTATCAAGTTTTTTTTACTTTTATTAATAATAAGTAATTATGAATAGAATTAGTTTTTGTGTCAATTTTTTGGTATTTTAAGAATTAATATTTAAGAAAATATTCGTCTTACGTAAGACACGTTCAGTCGCCGAATAATCTGCAGTCTGCGGAGCAATAAGTATCACTAGATGGATGTAATTGGACTTTTTTTGCAAAGCTTTGTTTGAAGTTACGAGCTTTTATTTAAGGCGATTCTGTGTGGCCTTGTAAAAGAAAAAAAATATACTATTTCAGGGAGGCAGGTTATAGTTGTGAAACGTCTCAACTCAACTCTCATCCTACGTCGAGGCTGACAGATGAATCTTACGCGATAAACATAGCTTTACGGTGAAGGAAAATATCGTGATGCAGCTTAGGTGGCTCCAGATGTATTTACGGGTTCTTTGCTCTGGACGTGGTCGACTAAGCTGAGAGGATGGTTTAGGGGCTGCGCATGCCTACTCCATCTAATGATTCCTAGGTACTACAGAGCCTTGAATTAAAGTTACTGACGCTATATAAATCATCAGACAATCCAAATCTTTGGCGGTATTCAAAAATAACGTCTATAATCACTTTTTAGCTATTGCCGAAAAAGATCAGAAGGTCATTTCTCGTTAAATCATTGTTTATCTTCTTAATCTTCTTAATATATATAAATCTCGTGTCACAATGTTTGTCCTCAATGGACTCCTAAACCACTTAACCGATTATAATAAAATTCGCACACCATGTGCAGTTCGATCTAATTTGAGAGATAGGATAGCTTACAGGATAGGATATTCCCACGGGATCTGGAGTTACGCGGGTGAAACCGCGGAGGGCAGCTTGTATGTTATAAAATATGTAAGTAGGTACTGTTAAAATGGTATTGTATAAATTATATACATATTTTATTTATTTATTTATTTATTTATAAATTTGTATGTAATTATATTTACATATTTATGTAAAGATATAATGTATATATTTATAGGTATATATATGTGTATTAAGTAATTATTATTAGTACGTAGGTATGTTATTACTATGTTTTTGCTGTTTGCATCTTACTTAATTTTCTAAGTTTGAACACCCTACCCTTCACCTTCCTCAACTTCTTGTCCATCCAAAGGTTGCCTGGAAGAGATCGCTTTGAGCGATAAGGCCGCCCTTTGTAACACTTAGACTTAAGCTTTGTATTTTATTATTAATATTATTTGAAATTGAAAGTGTTGAAAATAAAGAATTTATCTATCTATCTACATTCATCATGTTCCTGCCCTTATACCAATTTATTTGGGGTCGGCGCAGTATGTCATCTTCTTCCATTCACTCCTATTAGTCATAATCTCATCGTTCACATGCATCTCTCTTATGTCTTGTTTCACGCAGTTCATCCATTTTTTCTTAGGTCCTCTCTTCCTCTCCATCCCATTACATTCATACTCATCACTCTTCTAGTTATACATGCATCTCTTTTCTTCTCATTACATGTTCATACCAACTCAAACGGTTCCCTTTTACTTTTTCAGTAACCGCGGTGCTACTTTCAGGCTTCCTCTAATATCTAATAATACCTACCTACCTACTCATTCCTTATTTTATCTATCCTCGTTACACCTTCCTCAACCACACATCAATCTCAATATTCTCATCTCCGCTGCATGCAATCTTCTCTTATCCTTATTCTTCACGGCTCAGCATTCCGATCCATACATGACGATATATCACTGTTTTATAGATTTTAACCTTCAAAAAGGAACATACGCTAGTTAGCTCCGCTGCTCATCCAATTTAGACCGCATCCTTCGCTTTGCCGTGAAAATGACAGAGAAATATATCCGCGACTAACTTGAGCAAGTTTACGTAAAAAACAGACAGACGGACAAGAAAATAAGTGATCTTATAAGGGTTCCTTTTTTACGTTTTGAGGTACCCTAATCAAAAATTACGAATTGCATCCATTTTTCTTCAACATGAATCGGAAATATTAAAAAATATGTTTTTTTTTCCTAGCAAAAATTACAATTTCTGCTCATAAATTTCTAAAAATATAACTGATAAGATGAAATCTCTTACAATTCTCCTACATTGTGTGTTTTATCATCTAATTACGAGTGTTAATGACCTCTAATTAATTTATAACCGTTTTTCATTGTTCATACGTACAAAACCTTTTTGCAATGAATGAAGTTTTCAACAAAATTCTCACATTAATAATTTGAATGTGCGGTTTATGACGAATACAATGTTTTTATCAAACTTTGCAGTAAGGTTAGTGAATAGGAACTTAAGACAATGGTTTTTGTTATAGACAAAGGGACAGTAAAATACTTGAAGGAGACTTTGACTTTTGCAAGCCTTTTGTGTCCCAATGGGCAAAGGCAAAGGCCTCCCTCATTTCCTTCCATACGTCTCGATCTCCAGATAAATGTGAAATGCAACCAGATACTTAGTCGCGCAATCATTTCTTAGGCCTACCTCGAAGACGTTTGCCGTCTTGCTGACGTGGACTAGGACCCATGAACCATGGGTCCTATTCCATGGCTCTATTTACAGATCGTTAGCAAGAAGGTGAATGAACTCACGATTTAGAATGCGCGGGCACTACTCTATGAGTCATAAAAATCATAAACACTCATAATGGAGTAAAGTTCATCCTCGAAGGTTATGTTACTCACTTTTAAATGTTAAGTAATAAGATTATGCTCTGCGCAAACCGATCAACAATAAAAGAAGAAAAAAAAATTGTAGCCAAAAAGACATCTTAACAGGAAAGGGTACCTGGGGCTGTATCCATACAAACTATTACAAACGTAGTCGACTGTTTTCTCCCTGGATAATGACACTAGCTAGAGCAAATATTTTTGGTGCATAAAACTTATAACTGACCATGCCTCTATTTTTTTGGTTTTTTATTATTTTTTCTTAATTTCTATGATAATTAGAAAATGAAAAAAACAACAAAACATAAGGGCATAGTCATGGCAGGTTTTATGGCACAAAAATATTTGTGCTAGTGTCATTTTATCCAGGGAGGAAACAGTCGACTACGTTTTTAAGGAGAGAGCGCAGGTACCCTTAACTAAATAGTTTTAGAAAGTTAAAATGAAGTTTCGTAATATTACCGTAAGTATTTCACCTACAGTTTGAGGAATTTTCAAAATGTGACCACTATTTACCGAAAGGTGTTAACAATCTTGAAAATTCCTTAAAAAAAATCACCAAATGTAACTTTCCCGAACTTCAAATCAAAATAATGCCATTGAAAAAGTACGGCAAAATATGGTTTTGGTTTGGTTCTGGAAAATTTTAATAGAAGCTTTTACTCGTTTTTTTACTTCGCCAGTCGTGAAAGAAGGAAATAAAAACAAAAAAGATATGTAAAATACAGGGGGAGCGGTCATTTTCAATTCTCACAAATCAAACCCAGAGTCGAATTAAAACAAAAAATATACATTCGATTAAGTTTTGCAGGTCTATAGACTTCTAACTGATAATAAAATGTATGTAGCAGCTGTTAACTATTAAATTTAAATTAATAGTTATTAATTAATTAATAATTAATAGTAGCTCTATAAATATTAAATTTAAAGCAGACTATAGAGTCTGCAGCCCGCGACTTAGTCTGCGTATAGGGCTTAAAATATTTTAAGCCCTATACGCAGACTAAGTCGCGGGCAAAAGCTAGATGTAGGCACTTGTGTTTAAGTATACTATATAGAAGACTTGGTATCGATCGATTTTATTAGTAGGTATTTATAGGTATTATGAAACAGTCTAGGAACTTCCACGATGTGTTTCAACGAAGGTACTTTAAGACGAAAGGGTTGTTTCAGTTTTGTTCTACAACTATTTAAAGTTTTTTAAAATTTTAGGTATAGTCTACTTAGTTCGAGTTGCACGCACCCATTATGAGTACCTATCTTAAGATATATTTTAGCAAATGTGACGATGCCGATGCCGATTACATAAGAAAATTGTCCTTTCTAGAAGTAGTCATTTTTAGAAGTGATCATTTCTAGAAGTAGTCATTTTTAGAAGTGGTCATTTCTAGAAGAAGTCATTTTTAGAAGTGGTAGTTACGAGAGATGGTTGTTCCAAGAAGAGGTCATTTTAAATTGTGGTCAATTTCAATTGTGGACATTAAACGCCGAAACGTATTTATCATTGCTGCGCGCCGCGGTTTCCTGCGTAAGTCCCGATCCTGAGGAAATTTCATGATTAAAAGTATATCCTATGTCCTTCTCCATTCCATACCATTTTTATCCAAATTGGTTTGGTCGTTTGACAAACAAACAAATAAATAAACAAACTTTCGGATTTATAATATTAGTTAAAATAGAATAATATTACTTAGTTAGGATTACGAAAATGTTGTGTATGTTATATTAAAGAATATATAAATATTTTTTTTATAAAATATAAGTACCTAGATAAAATTTATTTCGCAGGCCAAGAACATTCTTGGTACCTCCCTAAGTATACAAAACCCAACGAATTGAAACAGATATTATTTTAATACCGTTCCTCGGTTTTAAACATTACAAAAACTGAATATCTCTCATCTCCACGGTCGGTGAGCACAATGATTGTCAACGAGCAATATGGACTGTCAGCTACCTCACCACAGATACGGTAAAATAAACCTTAACCCATTGAAATAAGGACTAGGTACAGGTATAAATAGGTTGACCATGAAATTTTCGCATGAGAAATGTTAGCCGCTAGCTTCTTCCGTTCTTTTGTGGCTTCCAATTGTGGATTTCCTTTATTGCTTTTGACATTACTTACAGTTTTTTTTATAATTTTGTTTAACTCTCTGTCAGTTAGGCACAATTAGTCGTGCGACCAAAGCATCGCCCGCCGCCGTTACGAAGCTCCCTCCGAAGTTGTTAAATAAAAAATAAAATGAGAATTACAACAGATGATTATTACAAGGTGGAATTATTATTTTATTATTTGGACAATAAACATACCTATTTTTAAACTTTTTTCAATGTGGCCCCGTCCATATCTTCAGACTGCTCATCCCTCCCAAGCCTCGTCGAGTGGTCGCCTGATTCAAGCCTAATTCTAATTTGTCAAAAAGAAACGTTTGTGATGTTAGCTGGTACTCAAAGCATGATATGGAGCCACCATTATGAAGCACTGCTTTTCATTCAGTCAGTCATTACTAAAAATATATTAGTTTTTAAAGGTTTTCGTTATAGTACACAATGATGAGTATAGGCCCAAGCATATAGCCTTGAGGTACACCGAGGACCCTTTGGGTGAAATAAGCAATCATGGACTTCTTACTGAGTTATCTATCCATATATCTATCTATATAAATTTAGTTACATTAACTTGCCCATTACAAGTTTGCAATAGTATTTGTTATGCATTCTAAAAATCTTGAAATACCTCCTAAAAATGTTCATAAAATTATAACAATGTGCCTTTTACGGGTAAAAACGACCAATTTAATTTGATTTGGACACCGTTAGCTATAAAAAATATGAATGTGATGTTATTAATTGTGCAATTCGATGTCTATGTTGATGTTATTAAAATATTTAGGTGCCTACCGTTACCAAATACCTAGTTATGATGTTATGTTACAATATGTGGGTTTACTTTACCTAGTAAACAAAACGTTTTATTTTGTAGTTTGGCTGCCCGACTTTAAATTTTGATGGTGTTGTTATTTCCCCCTTTTTTGGAGTCATTTTTTAAATTTATTTTTTCATTTTAGTCATTTTTAGTTTTTATTTCTACTGTCTATGAAAATTCCACTGGATATCAGGCAAAAGGTACTAAATTCTTCAAATTTTGACGCGTAACCGTCAAAATTAATTAGTTTTGTAATGAGAAGGTGGTTCTAGATGCATCATCAATCTTTGCTGAGCAATTTGCTGCACGCTCGAGGTACAAATCTGTTCATCACTCTTAAGATCATAATCAGATCTTCACCAAATTTTTATGAGGCCACCCCTGAAGTATCCCCTTTCTAACACAAAAATAATCATCTCAATCGGGTGAGCCTTCTTCGAATGATCGCGTTACATATAGGTATACAAAAAAATATTCATACAGTCGAATTTTGAAAACCTCCTCTATATATGCTTATACATAATGGTAATGTACGATCAGCTGTATTATTGCAGACCCACCGGTAGAGCTCCAAAACGGCTGTTATAAGAATGCTTTCAACACAAGTAAGATTCAAGGCACCTGCTTTAGTTGAAGTTTAAAGTCTTTTAACTTATGAATTTATCAAAAAAAAATTATTAAAATGAAAAAATCTAATAATTGTAATTTTACAACTCTACGGTGGGTCTCCAATTATGCTGCCGACCGTACATGATGTTTATTTCTGATCTTTCATATACTTGCCACAAAGTATAGCTAAGGTAGGGATCTAACCTTAATTACCTACAACATTATTCTTCAACATTACGAATAAAGGTTCGTCTTGCAATGGTGACCATCAACAATAGAGTTGGCAATCAAATTGGGTTTCACTCCAGTGACCACTTGGAACAAGTTTTCTGTATAATAGAACACACATAGAAATAATTTAGAAGTTTTTTAAAGAAAAATCTTTGTTTACTAAAGCCGAATTTACAAAATGAGTGGCAAGTATATTTCACAGCAGAAATCCCGCGGCTGTTCATTTGGCACTAATATATCAAAGATTCACCAGAGCTGCGTCTTCGAGAGTTTTGAAGCTGACCATGACTATCTATGCAATAAACTTAGTAATTTAAATTCTATTTTATTTTTATTTTTAAAGTTTCTTTGCACAATTCATAATATTTTAGTAGTGTACCCACTATTTTTGAATTTTTGTTTGTATTGAAAAGACTCTGAAACTTCTTTACCAATTTGGATGTAACTTTATAAAGAAACATTAGATTCTTGAGGATTATTCTTGAGGAACATTAAATTATCATTCTGTGGAAGTAACTTATGTTGAAATCGTCCCAAATAAAAACGGCTGTTTGACAGTTCGCGCATCCTGATATTCTCTGATATAGATATAGGATCGGACCAACACGAGTAGAAACACTGGCCACTACTACTATTCAAATAAAGTGATAAATAAAACTGAATGATTCCCACAAAGGCCCAAGTTTGTGATAAATTTTAATAACAATAATTATGTTGTCACTATCAGATGTCATTACCATGGCATTCATAAACAAATTAAACGAAGATAGATAATCAACTAGAGATCTTCACACAGAAAAAGCCCTTTCTGGCCTATAGAGGTCGACTATTCAGACGAGAATACTTTCAATTTCAGTACACTAGTACTGAAATTGAAAATAAAATACTAATTTTATCCGTTGTCTTGTCTTCATAACATAAGCCTAATAGTTGCTTAGCTTTGGAAACTATACAAAATACGATTAAAGACGATCAAAATGGAAACAAAAGAAGTCAAAAACAAATTCTAATTTTTTTATTTCTTTGGATGCTTTTGCAAAATTTTGTATAAAGACACATAGAATCGTCTTAAAAACTAAGTTAGGACGCGCCCACCAATAATAATATAATAAATCATTTATTTACCAATGAGGAGAAGGAACAAGAAACTCATGGGGGTTTTTTTTAATGTGATCACGCTCACAAAGGTTAATATTAGAAATATTTGAAAGTATTATTTGAAATGGAGCAACTAAAGTCACGTCCATGGGTTCTTAAGACAGTAAAAACTAAAGATACAATCGAAACAGAAACAACACGATTGAAACTATAACAGTAGACGATCAAAATGAAAGCAAAACACGATCAAAACTAAAAGAAAGGACGATCAGCAAAAGACGATCGAAAAGATAACAAAAAACGATCAAAATTATAATAAAAGTAGAAAAACAGTTTGACTTAGAGATCAATGAAAATAGTTGAAGTTAAGATACTATGAGCATCTCGTAGTAGAACTTTATATGGTTATCATACATGATAGAGCCGTAGAGTCTTTAAATCCAGCTGTCATTTCCAAGACAGACAGAAACATCGGAAATAATTCAGGAAATTTCCAAAAGCGAAACGGTTGTGAATCAAATCAATTGTCTTACATAAATGTCTTCATTAACCTCGTTATAAATATGAATGCCACATTGAACTATCACGCAATAACTGTCAATAGATACTTACACTTTCGTTATACCAAGAGTTATAGTTTTGAAACGGTGGTGTGAGGTATAGCGGGACCGATTCACGCATTGATCGAATTAAAGAGGAATTTTTAGGTTTTTGTAACAGATTATTCATTTTAAAAGTCACTTCTTACTGTACGTACAACTAAAACCTATCCCCTTTTGTTTCTATTTCGATCGTCTTTTGTTTTCACTTTGAATTAGGATCACCATTTCGGGCAAGTTAAAAAAAGAGGTTATGTTCGGAACATTATAATTATTTTTATTTTTTTGATGTTCCTACCCTAATCCGCCACAGGGTAATGTTTTTGGGTCAGGTTAGAAATAATCCTCGTATTCTATTCAGTCTCTCCTCTAGTGGCGTTCTCTTTCTCTAATTTAATTTTGTTTCTTTTATGTTCTTGTCAATTTTTGTGTAGTTTGTTTTATAACCTGTTTAGAGGAGTATTTCGTCTCAAATAAACTCATTTTTGAAGTGAAAATTTCTTATGACGCGTTGGGCACTTTTGTGGGTTAGCATTTTCAGCCGTTCTCGCGACAGACGACAGATTTTCTCGCGACAGATGAGATTTTACACAGATATACAGTTTTTTAATTTGGCTGTGAGTGAATTAAGACGTACATATGGTATTTTTTAACGGACGACTATTGACGGACGACAAATGTCGGACGACAATTTGTCGGACGACTATTGACGGACGACAAATGTCGGACGACTATTTGTTGGACGACAAATAGTCGTCCGACTTTTTTTTTTTTTCATCTAAAACTCTTTTTGCGTTCTCGTGACAGATGAGATTTTACACAGATATACAGTTTTCACTTCTGCCTGCACTCCCGGAGTGCGCTGTTTTTTTTTTCTTTCTACTTAGCACCACATCATACTTACTTATCTTTTTTTTTTAATATGTACAGCACATTGCTAAAGCAGCCCCTCAAAAGCTAAATTCAAAGCTTTCTCACGGATACTAGTCTTCATACAAAAATATTATAAAAACATTCCATAACCACTTTAATTAGTATGCAATGTAAACCTGATGGTGACGAATGCCCATAATGGCGGACGGAAGTAGCGCTGCCGGATGTGACGTCACGCGTCAGCTCGCTCGCCCGTGAAGCCCCCAGTCTGCCAACCTGATGGCGTTTTATCAGTTTATCATATAACGGTTTATTTTAAGGATTGTGTGGGTTTTATTGCATAATATTTTGCATAATAGTGTTATGGGATAACTGTGAATTTGTCTAGACTGGGTTTTGTATTCAAATTGATTATTATTTTTCGTCAAAGACAGGTAAGATTTTAAATAATGTCCGTAAATATTGGTGATGAATTGAATATCATATTCAAGACCAACTTATTTAAGGCGAGTTTTCATTGCCATCATTCATGATTTCACAAAAACCGGCCAAGTGCGAGTCGGACTCGCTCACGAAGGGTTCTGTACCACTAATTCTGTTTCTAGTATTTGTTGTTATAGCGGAAACTGAAATACATCATGGGTAAAAATTTCAACTGTCTAGCTATCACGGTATCTGTCACCAGGCTGTATCTCATTCATTATACAGCCTGGTGACAGACAGACGGACAGTGGGGTCTCAGTAAAAGGGTCTTTGGGTATAGAACCCTAAAAATGACATTATTATTATATTTTTTTTTACCAAGCAAAAGAATTTTACAAAAAATATAGTCTGTCGATATAACTTTAAAAGTCATAAGGTTTTAAAAAAATCGCATCGGAATCTTAATAACAACCTATAAGTCTTTACAAACCGCAACAAACAATACTTTTACGAAACAATGCGAAACAAATTTTACGACTAGACTTTTTTAAATCTATCCATCATACATCTATCATATAAATTCCAACTACTGTTTCGTATTATCTAACTTTAAAAAACGCGTAGCAATTTAGGTATAGTAAAATACTTAATTTGTTTAAGAACCACCTCTGTGTCTGTCTTTGGCATCGTAGCTCCCGAAACTCCGGATGGACTGATTTTGTTTATTTTGGAAATTCATTTATTTATTTACTAGCGACCCGCTCCGGCTTCGCTCGGTTATATTATGCATGTATTATACATATAAACCTTCCTATTGAATCACTCTAACTATTAAAAAAACCCGCATCAAAATCCGTTGCGTAGTTTTATAGATCTAAGCGTACAAAGGGACATAGGGATATAGGGACGGCGAAAAGTGACTTTATTTTATACTATGTACCTAGTGATAGTGATTCCAATACGAAAACTTATAATATCAAGTACAAAATTAAAGGTGCAACAAAAACTCTTTCTAATTTGACTGTGCATGTGCACTATAATAAATAGTGCTTTGACACTTTCACTTCACCTGTCATTTAATTTTGTCAAAGTGACAAAACACGTTTAACTAAAGACCAGGGTACGAGAACTCAAATTCTATGCTAAAGACTTTTCCAAAAGGTTAAGGTGCTATTCACCTTTCTTTTAATAGTCAAGTGTAACTGTCAAAAGGTATTAGCACCTTATTGTTTTACCTACGTGTAATGATTCGATCAATATTATAATATCGACTAGGTACTTACGCAATCGCTGTTTTCATTCCAGTAATTTGGTAGTAATTATCTGAAAAAAAAAAGAACAAGCTGCTTTAAAAATCCTATTCGTTTTATTGCAAACTAGCGACCCGCCCCGGCTTCGCACGGCTATATTATGCATGTATTAGACACATAAACCTTCCTCCTGAATCACTCTATCTATTAAAAATAAACCGCATCAAAATACGTTACGTTGTTTAAAGATCTAAGCATACATAGGGATAGGGACAGACAGCGGGAAGTGAGTGACTTTATAATAGACTATGTAGTGATAGTGAAGTGATAATGAATTGATGTGAGTTTTACAGAGTGAAGTGTTATGTCATCTGACATAAACAATAGACAAGCTTATAGAAAGTCAATAGACATAAAACATACCTAACTTAACTACCTACTTAACCGCGGACAATTACATACCCAGTTAAATCTTTATAGGCAGGTACATAGTAAAACGTTTTTTGTGTCAATGAAAAATGATGTGACTTAAAGTTTTTTTTTGTTGTACCATAATGGCTTAGCTACTAACGAATTGACCTTCATTTTTATTATTAGAACAGAGAACATAGTTATGCTATTTGCTGAGGAATCAATACCGGAAGCCGGAGAAATTCAATTATTTTTTTAAACTTCTATTATTATTTTTGTCTTTCTTTTAGGGCATTTAAATAAAAGCTTTTTTTACTATTAATAATTTTTATTATATTTTGGTAAATATTTATTAATCTAAACATTTTGTAATATGCGACTACTAATTTTCCAAAACTAAAACCTGATTTATATTTAGACTATAGATAGATATATACATTCTTTAAAGAAAACACTAGTTTTAAATTACATTTAATATAAAAACAAAGCTAAGTACTATTTGCTTATTAATTTGTCTTATTGCTAATTTCAAAATTGAAACACTAATCCGTCAAAAAGCGAGAAAATCTAAACATTTTAACAACTGCACTATAATTTTTACACCTTTATGTCCTATAATATAATATTTACTATTTACAACTACCCTCTAACTTCACTACGTGCACAGTTGAGGCTCTTACAAACTGCAAACTTTTGTCAGTCGATTCTTTATTGGTATCGGTATGATACAACTATTAAAGGCTTACTAAAAAAATAGATTAGTTCCTCGACAGATGGTTGCACCAAAACATCACTGAATAGAAAAAACTGAATAGAATAGAATAAATAAATAAATATTTCAGGACATATTACACATCGCCATCCAGCCCCAAGCTAAGCAACTTAATGTTTGTGTTATGGGTGCCAGATAACGTTTATCCGTTATCTGGCACCCATACTTATATACTTTTTTTTTTTTTTTTGTAAATATATACATATTATACATATAGGAAACACCCAGAACCAGAAACAAGAATTTATGGTCAGCATAAATACTTGTTCCCGGCGGGAATCGAACCCGCAACCTTCTGCGTCGCAGTCGGGTGTTCGCCCGACGCGCCACAAAGAAAATAATTAACAAAAAAGTATTTGATTAGAAATAGGATCTAAGGAGCCGTGTGCCTCCAAAAAGGCTCTGCCTCAGCAAAAAATAGCTGCAACAACATTGAGTCGATGCAGCCGCTGATCTGAAAGATGTTTATGACCGGTAAAAATCAATTTTGTAATGATATAAAATTTAAAAAAAAGCACCTAATTCTCGAAATGCATAATTAAATTAAATAAAATTAAAATTCATTTATTCAGATGTCAATAATCCATGTTGTTAGTAACAATCTTCTTATGATCTATGTTAGTAATTACATTAAGTATATTAATAAGTTTAAAATGTCATAAAGCTACCAAAGTTGTGTGGGGCCTCAACCTAGATAGCCAGAACCTAGTAATCCTCCCTGTACATTCATTGTTAGCAACAACGGCCAGCAGGCTATTCGATTTATAATGCCCGTCACCTATAACTTAAATTATTTAGTATTACATCATGAAGAAAAATTATCGTTTTAATTCTAAAAACTATAAAATTTGTAGGTGAGATTTTACCCTCGGTATAAATAATTATTATGTTATAATATTTAACACGAAAATTCCCCTTCCTTTGACGGCTATCAGCCTTAAATCATCGTCTCATCGTCAATCTGCAATCTACAGAAATCTTGTTGTAAAATAGTACCGCTACATGTCTACTACTGACCTAGTGATGTGTTACAATGTTACACTATTGCAATAAAAATAAAATTACTTTGTAATGTAGTTGTAATTTTACGCCATGGTTGTAAAAATAAAGCTTCCACACACTAGCGCGGACAACGTATAGTATTTATTCCGTAAACACGGTTCGCAATCGCGTTATAACTAGGTAGATACAAGTTATTTTTTATAATATAGTTTATCCGTTTCGAACCAATTCTACCGATCTTCTTCTTCTTCTCGTATAGTGGTGTGGCTCACTTATTGTTAGAGTTTTCAAACCATCTTAAGAGGAAAGGGTACCGGGGGCTTTCTCCATATACAAACTATTACAAACGTAGTCGACTGTTTTCTCCCTGGATAATGCCACTAGAGCAAATATTTTTGGTGCATAATACGTAGAACTGCCATGACCATGCCCCTATTTTTTGTTTTTTTTAATTATTTAATTTTTTTAATTTTATTTTTTATGATAATTAGAAAATTAAAAAAAACAAAACATAGGGGCATAGTCATGGCAGTTATAGGTTTTATGGCACAAAAATATTTGTGCTAGTGTCATTATCCAGGGAGGAAATAGTCGACTACGTTTGTATGGAGAGCGCGCAGGTACCCTTTCACCTTAAGGCCTCTAACTTGACCGATCAATGAATATTTACTTTATCGTAAAAAAATAGTTAAAAGGAAAAGAAAAAGGCACAACTGTTCCGAAACTCAAGACGCACTTTGTAAATTTTCTTATAATGTCGTCAAATCTATGACATTTTAGTTAATATTATTATCATTTTACATAGTATAAAACAAAGTCACTTTCCGCTATCTGTCCCTATGTATGCTTAGTTCTTTAAAACTACGCAACGGATTTTGCTGCGGTTTTTTTAAATAGAGCGATTCAAGAGGAAGGTTTATATCTATACTATCTATACTTCTATACTAATATTATAAAGAAGTAAAGTTTGTGTGTTTGTTAAATTGTAAGGGGTAATCTCGGGATCTACTGAACCGATTTTAAAAATTCTTTCACCAATAGAAAGCCACATTATTGCTGAGTGTCATAGGTTTTATAAAAAACCGAAAAATAAAAAGGCTTTTACGTGGTAGTCCGTTTTGCAAAGTGAATCGGAGAAAAAACGGTCGAATGAAAGCGTTTCTTACGAACGCTGCCTTAACTATGAAAGATATTTTTGAGTTCTATAGAAAAGATGTGGAGCTTGAAAATGCCTACAAAAAAGTCATCGACAGCATATGTCTAACTTTTATATTTAAGTTACAAAAAGTATTTTTTTTAATATTAGTATAGATAATTTAATTTTTAATATTAATAAAATAAATGCCCAACGAAGTGGGCACGGGTCAGCTAGTGTATAATACATGCATAATGCCGTGCGAAACCGGGGCGGGTCGCTAGTTTTGAAATAAGATAGAACTATATACCTATAAACACTTTATTAGACTTAAATAAAATACAAATAAAAATCCTAAAACACGAAAATTTAAACATGGGAAAAGATCCTAGAGTGTTTCAAAGGGCGGCCTTATCGCCTAGCATTATTGATGTTCTAAGTGACAGCCTACAAAATAATGTTCTAAGTACCTATTTCCAATTTTATAACTTGGTCATTTTTAAGAAAAACTTTTTGTTTTTTTTTTTTGGGCACCCGGTATGATATCACTCTAAGTTTCTAAAGTCCTAAGCCATTTCCATTATAGCGGTTTTCTCTATCGTCTTAATGCAAACTTAACTTGGAGATGCTTCTTAAACCGCCGAATGCATTGACAACTGCCATAACATCATGCTATTTACAGATTGCTTATTGAAAATTTATATGAAGATGGGAGATTTGCCGAGTCGTGTATTCTTATCGATATTTTATGCAAAATATCAGGATTATTTTACTTACAAAAGTAGGACACTAGTCATAATAAGTGGGTACCTAGATCTTAACTTGTTTCAAGATAGGTGGTCTGTAAAAGTAGAATAATAAGGTAAATACCCCAAGATTTTTATATCCGGAAAATGTTACAGTATCGTCCGATCGATAGCATCATTAGGGTGAAAGGGTACCGACGCTCTCTCCATACAAACGTAGTCGACTGTTTCTCCCTAGATAATGACACTAGCACAAATATTTTTATGCCATAAAACCTATAACTGCCATGACCCTATGTTTTGTTTTTTTTTTTCATTTTCTAATTATAATAGAAATTAAGATATAAAAAACAAAAAAATAAAAAATAAAACAAAACGTAGGGTCATTGGTCATGGCAGTTACAAGTTTTATGCAACAAAAATATTTGGTCTAGTGTCATTATCCAGGGAGAAAACAGTCGACTACGTTTGTATGGAGAGAGCCCCCGGTACCCTTTCCTCTTAAAGTGCTTTGTAATGTCACAGATTTTTAATCCAGGAATGTCATCGGTTTACGCCAATGAATATGCACCTTAATCAACAAGAGCAACGTGAAACTGGCATTAAATTCATTTAAATGACTTAATTTAATTAATTCCTAAGTAAAAATGAAATAAAAAGTAATGAATAAAAAATATAACTGAAATCTTAGTTTAAAAAAAACTTTGCATATGCAAAAAAGTTATTTTCATTTATTTGCATTTAATATAATGTTAAATATTTCTTATAAGTTAGGTAGGTACCTACTATTTAAGTAATGATCTTTTACTACTGAAAATGAAGAGCTATACATACATGCAGAATGTCCCATAATGAATGGATAAGCTAGTGATGATAAGCTCATAATGAATGGATAACCAGATAAGAATAATAATAGGTGCCCATTATAAAATAATAGTAATTAAATAATACATAACCTTAATATAGTTATTTCAGATTCAGTGTTGATGGAAGCCCTATAAAATGTTATTATGTTCGAGCAGTTCGCAAGCTCTCAATATCGTCGAATAAAATCTAAACAACTTCATTATTTATAATACAAGTGAATGTTTCTAAATAATAAATAACGTTGTAAAAGGATATTGCAAGTTTTTCTCACGTTATCGGTGTTTTAGATAATGATTATTGCAATTTTAACACACCTTGTTGTGTTATATTGCATAAATATCTATTAAAGATATTTTACACTTATGACTAGTTTGGTAAAAAGTTTTTTTACATATCAGTGACATTTTGATTGATATTTGTTCTTAGAATCACCTTCTTTTTCCTGCTCTTAACCCAATTTATTTGGAGTCAATGCAGTATTTCTTCTTCTTCCATTTATTTAGAGTCGTCATCTCATCGTTCACATCCATCTCTCTTATGTCTTGTCTCACGCAGTTCATCCTTCTTTTCTTAGGTTGTTCTCTTCCTCTCCATCCCTCTACGTTCATACTCATCACTCTCGAATCACATGCGTCTCTTCTACAATAATTTAAAAAAGAGGAAAGATTTTTTGTTTGTAACGAATAGGTTTCGAAACTAATTAAATCTTGATGAAACTTGGTATGAGGATAACATTGATTCATTGGGAATAGCATAAGCTACTTTTTTTATCCCGATATTCTCACGGAATCGAAAGTTATACGGGTGAAACCACGGAGCGCTGCAAGTCTATCAATAAAATAACATTTGTTTGCAATTTCAGGGATGAAAACAGGTATCTAAACACCGAAACGGAAACTCCATCAAAAAAAACCTTTTTTTCAAGCCCCAATCGAACTAGGCATTTTTTTACTTAATAAACAATAAGGAATCACCCAAACTTAGATACTAAATGAATAATTTTATAATATTAAACGTAGGTAGGCAATTTAAAAATATACCTTTGTTTCTTCATAAAATTCAGACAGACTATAAAAGGTTTTTTCAATGAGCCATTTTTTAGCTCAAAACCGGTGACGTAATTTTGGCCATTTTCATGTGATTTCCGTAATAATTTAGCTAAAATATAACTGAAATGGCTGTTTATTCGTATTACAATAACTAATGACATCAGCTGTATGATAAATTATTGAGAAAGCCATTGCCGTTTACAGAAGTGCGATAGGTGTCCTAGATTTTTTTTTATAGGTATTTATTTGAAGTGTAACCTGAAACCGCGAATAAAATAAATTCGCGGGTCCAATTAAATGATTCGCGAATATTTTTTTATATATTTCGGTCACTGGGAGGGGTTTTAGACTTAAATATATTATTATTATGTAGAGCTTTTAGGTCAGTTGGGAGAGCATTGTAAACCTTTATTGCGGTAATATAAGAGCTTCTATGATACATAGTATTGTTAACTTGAGGGATGCAAATATTGTGCTTACATTTATTTCTGAGGCTATTGACGTAAAGATCTATTGGAAAAAAGTATTTAAGATTATTTTTAATAAAAGTGCATAACTCTAAAATGTAAATACCTGTTACTGTGAGAAAATTATATTGTTTGAATAGTAAGCGTAAAGTGTCAGTGCTTTTTAAATTAAATATGGATCTTATACACTTCTTCTGCATTGTAAATGTGGAACAGATGTTTACGGAGTTTCCCCAAAAAATGATCCCGTAACATAACTGTGGGTATACGTATCCATAGTAGGCATTTATTGCAACCTTTACTGATGCGACACTGGATAGTATGGACAATACATAACAATATTGGGATAGTTTACTGTTTACTTTTCGAATTTGTGCTTTCCAGCTTAAGTTAGAGTCTATGACTACACCCAAAAAGTTTGATTCTGCTTTTTCTTCAATTTGTATATTGTTGCATACTACATTAAGACTTAATGGGTGTCAGGTAGTATGCTGTCAATATGTCAACCAGAGATAGATACGTGTTTGCGAAATAAACTTGACCAGACTCATAAACCCTCGGGGGTTTTCGCATATTGCATGAAGACATGTCAAATTATAAAACCCACAAAAAAAATCGATGGTGACAGACATCAGACAGACGGACAAAAAAGTGATGTTAGGGTTCCTTTTTAACCGACTTCAAAAAAAAGGAGGTGCTCAATTCGGTTGGATGTATTTTTTTTTATCTTTTGAGAAATAAACTTGACCAGACTCATAAACCCTCGGGGGTTTTCGCATATTGCATGAAGACATGTCAAATTATAAAACCCACAAAAAAAAAATCGATGGTGACAGACATCAGACAGACGGACAAAAAAGTGATCTTAGGGTTCCTTTTTAACCGACTTCAAAAAAAAGGAGGTGCTCAATTCGGTTGGATGTATTTTTTTTTTATCTTTTGAGGTACGGAACCAGTAAAAGGAACAAAATGCAAAGTTCGGAAATAACATCTCTATTACTGTTACTTCTCACTGGTAGTATAAGTATGATATTATCCTCTTAAAACATTAAACGAACACTTACGCAACTGACATACCATTGAACTGAGCTAGCTTATAGTCAACAACCATATAAAGTGTCACTTGTCACTTGAATGCAACAAAGTAAGGTAAGTTAGTGACAAAAACGACTCCAGTGCGCTATAGCTACCAGCAAACATAGCTGTACTTGAAATTGATACGTCCCACTGTTTGTTTACCGTGGAGTTAGCATGTTTCACAGATTTAGCCTGGTATGGGAGGTACAGAGATGGATTTAGATTGAAGATTTAACAAGTTATTTGGCTAAAAAATGGCCTTTAGTATGACCACAAAATAAAATCTATACGATTCGTCGAGTGAATACTTTTTAAATCGTCCAATTCGTATATTAAGTTAAATTAATATCCTTATTTTGATATAAATTATTGGAGATGCATTTTTTTTTTGGTTCCAGAAGTATTGACAAGTTCTCTCCTCTGGACATGGTCGAGTAAGCTGAGAGGGTAGTAGGTGCTGGTCAAGCCTACTCCATCCTCACGCAAAAAGGACCCAATTAAAAAAGGTCTAATTTCGGAAAACAGCCCGTATACCTACAAGTGCAAGTAAATATAATAGATTAGAACAGATTTCAAATAGATTTCGCACCTTTAATTTGCGTAATTTAACACGAAAGTAATTTTTAATCTACATAAAATGTCTACATAAATACTTAGAGCGTAGATTTTTTATAGACAGATAGACAATGAACACGAAGGATTCTTTAGACTGAAGTTCTATCCACATGTCAAGTCACAATAATAATTTATGATGATTTAAATATTTTCTAAAAATACTCGCGTAAAACATCTACTTCCATTAGTCATGTGGGTTATAAATCTAAGTATACTAGGTACTTAGTGGTTATGTTTTTCTTGTACGATATCTGTGGAATTCTACAAACGCTAATTAAACTAAAAAAAAAACACTAAGGTACTTGGGTAGGTTTTTTAAAAACCTTGATATATTAGTGACAAAATAATAAGAAAATTAACAAATAAATTGTTTTATTTTTAAATTTACAATTAAGCAAATATTTAACTAATTACCTGTTTACAGTTTAAATTATCTTTACGAATTTTTTATAGTTTATTATTTTTTTTTTAGTCAGGTACTTAATTAAAGTTTATCAAGGTGGCAGGCCTTATAGTACCCACAGATACCTGCCTGCCTAGCATGAAGACCAAAACACGATACGATAAAGCTATATCACGCGATATAACTACATCAACTCTCAAAATATGATAGATAAAGCCGCCATGTTGAATTTTTATTATAAATTGCGATAAAAATTATGATAAAAATTCAACATGGCGGCTTTATCTATCATATTTTGAGAGTTGATGTAGTTATATCGCTTTATCGTATCGTGTTTTGGCCTTCATGCTAGGCTAGCTGGGGTTCATTTAAAGTATCGTGGAGCTTAATTCTTCGTTGCTGGTACAACCATCATTTTTACGAAACTTAAAAAAATCGTGGTTAGAAATAACTATGTGTAGTTTTAAAATGCCAATTAAAAAAACTAACACGTTTAGAACCGTCTTAAATAAATTCGTTGTATATAAATTAGATAACATCTTTACCAAAATAAATAATAAACCACGTTTTCCATCAAGGAATTTCTAATTAACGTTAGGGTTGTTCTAGACGTCTAGGTAAACATCTTTTGTTCTACAACTATCGAAAATTCGGACTCTTTTCGAAAATTTTGAGGTTATGTTTACTAAAAAATCAGCTGTTTCTTAGAGCTAAAAGTCATTAACCTTTGGGCTTTATTTGTTTATTGAATTTTCGACTAAAATTTTAAACTTTAACCCCCTTATTCCAAAACGAGGTTTAAGGATAGTCCGAGATGTGGATTTAAACCTTAGATTTAGACACAGATTTACTCGTGAACTATAGTCTAAACACTATCCCTATAGATTATATAGGGAACTATAGTCTAAACACTATCCCTATAGATTATATAGGGAACTATAGTCTAAACACTATCCCTATAGATTATATAGGGAACTATAGTCTAAGCACTATCCCTATAGATTATATAGGGATAGTGTTTAAACCTTATAGTTCACGAGTAAATCTGTGTCTAAATCTAAGGTTTAAATCTACATCTGGGACTTTGTAATAAGGGGGTAAGTGTCGAAAACCGCTGATTTTCCAGTAGTTATACAAAACCTCAAAATTAAAAAAAGTTCAGACCGCTAAAGTTCGTAGAACAATAATTGTTTGTCTAGGCGTCTAGGACAAAACCCTTTCGTATTTGAAAACCTTGAAACTCATTTTTTTAATTCATTCATTAAACTGAATCCATCTCTGAGTGAAAAAATAAAATCATAAAATAACATATAAAACAATTTAACACTAATAAAAATACTATCTGTAATACGATCTGATTGTAAAAATATTGAGACAGATATATCAGATTACACTCAAAAAATATTATTATTCAATAACTATTATAGTATATAGATAGGTATTAACTAAATATAATCTACCTAAATATAGATTTAAAAAAACTGGTTCTTAGCGATCCAGATGTCGTATTTTAATAAATTACTTAGGTACCTAATTAATAATTGAAGAATCAATTTTATATAGTTTTTTTAATTAATTAATTCAACTGACAAAATTAATTTTGCATAATCGACTAATAAAAATATATTAATTTCACTTACCTATTATATCAATTAATAAAAAATTCAAATACCTGACTGACTGAATTATCAAAGTACAGCTCAAGTTAAATCAAACAAATCGGGTTAAAATTGTATAAATATTGTTAAAAGTCAGAATGAAAGACGCTAATCCAAAGTAGCGCCTTTCAATGCTTTCATTTGATACCATTTTCCATAGAAACGATTTAAAATTGCGTCGCAACTACCACGTTTTGTATGACCATCACTTCACTATATAGTATGTATAAAACAAATTCACTTACCGCTCTCTGTCCCTATGAATGCTTAGATCTTTAAAAGTACGCAACTAATTTTGATGTGGTTTTTTACCCGACTACGGCGAAGCCAAAAGGGGGGTTATGTTTTTGACCTGTATGTATGTATGTATGTTCATCTGTTCCCACGTAACTTCAAAACTACTTATTATAATTTAACAATTGAGGTATCGTTAGAAGCGTCTCAATGGTCCGCTGGTTATAGGCTATGTAACGTCACAATAAATTAAATGTGCCGCCCTCTAGAGGACATAAAGTCATGGATTAAAAATTAAAAATCATTAGAATGTACCGAGTGGGGTATCAAATGAAAGGGCTTAATTAGCACATTTCAAAAATATATATATTGCACTAGCTGTTGCTCACTGATTTTCTTGCATTCACTCGATAATTAATAGAAAGAGTGATTCAAGAGGAAGGTTTAAGTATATAAAACAAATTACTACGCGTACGAAGCAGTTAGTATACAATAAATAAACAAAAACATCAAATATGTAAACAAAAAAACAATATAAAAATAGGTAATTAAGAATCTCCTCTTTTTTGAAGTTGGTTAATCACACATTAAGTCAAAATTTGTATCATGTTTCCGATACGATTCGTCAACAAAAATAACTATTTTAAACCTACAGAATTCGCAAATGGCTATTATAACGTGTGCATCCAATTAGAAAGGATTTTGAAAATTGAAATGGACGATTTAAGTGTAAATAAAAAAAGATTACAAAAATAAAAAGGTTTTAAAAAATGTAATAATGTCACAGTAGTCACAAAACTACATCAATAAAGACATTCCTTAACAAATGCAAAATTCTCTGCAATCTTTCAAGATTTAAAACATAATAAAAACTGCAAAACGTTACGACTCCCACGCAGTCAGTCATTTTAATATTGTTGTAAAATTAATTTATTTTTATTAAACATCATTAAAAACTTGCTCTGAATACTTACCTTGAATTGTAATAAATTAAATATTTGCATTCAGAATCTTTTTAGCTTTGGTTTTATACGTCTGTTTGAGGACACTACCATCAAAACTACCATCAAGCGACAAGCATGATTTTTTTGTTTTTATGAAACTGTAGACCACTTTATTCAGGAACTACAAACACCCTGCGGTTTTCGTAAGTCCAAGATTCTATTAAAAAACCCGATAATGTAGCTTTCTTATTTAAAAAAGCTATCAAAATCGGTCAAATAGTTTCTAAAATTACTATTAAAATTTTACTATTTTAGATAGATAATTAATTGGACCAAAAAAACAAAAAAAAATGATTAGGTTACATAATTATGAAATACTAAAACAGAAAACTTAAATAATATAGAAACTGATAGTATACATTCCTTTAAGAAGGTTTATTTCGAAAGATATTATGTGAAGCCTTCACATAACAATTTGAAACAAGGCTGTTCGTATCAAGCGGCTGACACAATTCAATTCAAGCGCTCGAGCTTGAGACAATTTTGACAGTGCCGGATGCCTCTTAAAAATTTCAAATAAATGTAACAGTGATTTGATTTTTTACAAAACTAAATCAGGTTAAAGATATAAAAACTCTGTCATTTTATTATTTACAATGTAATTTCTATAGAGCAAAAGGTGATTGACTCACTGCCGATCAACAACTTGTAGACAGATTGGTCTTGATGTCTAGAAATTATGTTTATCATTCTTTATTTGTTTTTTATTTTATTTATTTACAAAGTATACAATAAAACAAACAGAATAAAAACACATATTTATTTTATTTGGAAGTTATTGACAAGTCGTTGCCGTGTTTGTACTACAATTTTTATATGCTTATGTTAATTATCACAAAAATAAGGAAAGGTCTTCTAATAACTTTAGGTCTATTAACAATAATATACAGGGTTATTGGTAATTATACTAGCAAGCGGTTGTGGCTGTGCACCTAAAAAAACAACTTTTTGTCATGATTTTAGGAATATTGTTTATAGCGTTAATTGTCTCTAAATGACAAATATTAGTTGTTGTGTAGATTAATCAACATGACTAGTGCTGCCATCTGCCATTTACACACGTATGTTAATAGTTCCCCTTATGAAGAATGTCGCCTACGCTGGTACGGTCACGTCTTGCGAAAACCGGCTAGTTACGTGGGGAACAAATGTCTTGCCATGGCGCCTCCGCCGGGCCGTGGCAGACTGGGTAGACCCAAGAAGTGCTGGCTTGACGTCGTAAAGGGTGATATGCGTGTAAATGGCCTTACTAACCAGGATGCCGAAGATCGTGCGAAGTGGAGGCGTAAAAGTAGGAAAGCGGACCCCGGGCTCCTGAGAGGGATGCAACCGGGAACATCGCTCGGATGATGATGGAATGATGATGTTAATAGTTCCCCTTAGCTCCGTTTCCCGCGTGGCGGCGCTAGCGCTGCGATTGGAGGTAAGGAGGGTTCATCGGCGATGGAGCCATTCGGATATCTTACGCCGAGCTAGACACTTGTCTTGAAGAAGGGGTCAGTGTAGGACAGGCGGTCCAGTACTTAGACTTAGGTACCTATCTACCTACAGTTGGAGTGATCTCAATATTTGTTCTACGACTTTTGGGAATTCGAACATTTTTTTTTGGAAAATTTTGAGTTTAGGTTTACCTGAAAATCAGCTGTTCCATATACGGATAGGTCATTAACCTTAAAATTTTTACTTATGACGTTTTAAGGTTTATCTAATGTTCTTAGTCTGAATGACCTTTGTTTTAGAAAATCAGCTGTTTTTCGAATTTACATGATTAGCTTTAGGTGACCAAAGGGCTGGCTGCTACTTTGGTCAACGGATCGGCATTGCCATCCAAAGAGGCAATGCAGCGAGCCTTTTGGGCACCCTACCTAGGGAGACTTATTTAGATTATTAATTTTGTTTTATATCTTTCTTTTTAATTAATGTTCAAATTTAAATTAATTTGATTTATCAATTAGTACCTAAGTATATTGTGTTAATTTATTTATCAGTAACCAATAACGAATTTAATTTTTATAACATAAAATATTTACATTTAAAAAAAAATTACTTAACCTCAAAATTTTCATTTTTTTTTTTCGAATTTCCAAAAGTCTTTGGACAAAAGTTGTTTGTTAAGGTGCATAGAAGTGGCCTTTAACAGCTTGCTAGTATAATTACCAATAACCCTGTGTAATCTAATATCAGTTAGGACAGTTACTGACCCATTATTTAATCACCCTATTATTGTTGTTATTAGATCAATAGTAACTCAAGCAGGGCTTTGAAGTAAAAAGGGTAAATCCAGCGCTGTAGCCTTGCATCATGCTGGCTGCAGTTTACAGCTGAGGTTGGGTTAGCGGGGTTAGTGGCGAAGCTTCCAGGGGCTCTATTTTTGAATCGCTCGTGTGACAAAGCTTCGTCGTATACGCCTACAAGTCACGCTCGACTTCCAAGTCGCATGACACAAATTTACTGTATTTTTGAATCGTTCGTCGTCGAAATTTAAAACGTCAATTTTTATTCGTTTTACGTAGTTATTTGAAAAGCGGTAATTACCAGCGGACATCCGAAATTATCCCAAAAGATATAAATATTTTTCAAAGACCGTTTCCGAATGTTTGACTATGATTGTTTGATGTTTATTCTACCACTCGCCTCTCGGCGACGAGTGGTGGAGACCACTCGTTACGATGATGGAGCGATTCAAAAATAGCGAATTTCCGATGTCGAACGAATATCAGTAGAAATCGAGCGCTCGACGCGGGGCGAACGATTCAAAAATAGGGCTCCAAATCTCCCGTCGCTGAGCTATCCACTTTCTAAATTCTCGACAAATGACGATTTCGAATAAATTAGCAAATAAATTTCCCGGACTTTTTCTTTATGTGCCAGAATTAACTTATAATATATATTATAATATTAATACAATATAATAATATTATGTTAACTCCTTATGTTAGGTACCCATATCAGATAAATGAACCACGAACAAAGTGAATGTTACTTACTTTATCAAATTTTTTCGCGAAAAATCCGTACCTACACTTTGTGCCGGTCACGAATTGAATCAAATAAAATTATCATGAATACCATCTGTTAGTTTTAAGTCGTATTTTTATCGACTGGCCAATGTCTACCGTAAGGCCATCCCTCAATTATTATTTTGTACTAGCGACCCGCCCCGGCTTCGCACGGCTGTATTATGCATGTATTATATCTAAAAACCTTCCTCGTTAATCACTCTTATCTATTAAAAAAACCGCATCAAAATCCGTTGCGTAGTTTTAAAGATCTAAGCATATACAAAGGGACATAGGGACGGCGAAAAGTGACTTTATTTTATATTATGTAGTGAAGATGTACTTACCTCATCATCATCATATCAGCCCGTCCACTGCTGGACATAGGCCTCCCCCAAACGACGCTACAAACAGCGGTCGAGCCGCCTCCGTCCACCGACTACCCGCGACCGCCTACCTATTTCATATTTTATTTTACCTATTTTTATATTTTTATTTTCTGTTTTGTCCCTGTACTTTTAATAATAATAAACATTACGTCATATTCTATTCTATTCTAAATCAATTTCTACTTAAGTCATAACACTTTGACAAGTTTGAAAAGGTTAGAAACCACTGCATTAGTTAACACTAGTCTAACACTTAGATGATTCATCTTGTCTACTCAAAGGTCACAAACCGGCTAGAGTTCAATGTAATTAAAAGACACGTGCGCATACTAATTAAGATTAAACTAGCTGCTTAACGCTGTTTCACCCGCGTATGGTATCCGATTTTTCGTAGACCATGTGGACATTTTACACAATATTACAGGCCGCCAGGATAAACCGGCAACCGCACAAGACAAGTAAAATAGCACACCACACGAATACAACACACCCCAGGCTACAGAACAACTTTGAACATCAAATTTTCAACTTTTAGCACAGATACGACTCACAGCAACCAATCACTCTGCGATCCGAAATGTCACTCCCACACAGCATTATTTTGGACCTACCCTTCACCTTCTTCCACTTCTTGTCCATCCATAGGTTGCCTGGAAGAAATCGCTTTGAGCGATAAGGCCGCCCTTTGTAGCACTTAGACTTAAGTTTTGTTTTTTATATTTTATGTAATTTAAAAATGGTGTTTGCCATAAAGAATTTATCTACTTATCTTACTATTTATCTTTATTTATTTATTATAAGTTTCACGTGATTGTGTCTGTCTGTCTGTGGCATGGTAGCTCCCGAACGGATGAACCGATTTTAATTTAGTTTTTTTTTGTTTTAGTTTTTTGTTCTTAGCTATGTTTGATCGACATCGGTGTATTGTTTTGACGGAGGTAGCAAATAAAAGTAGCAAATGATAGCAAATAGGTACGTTGCTACGTACCTATTTGCTATCATTTGCATAAAAACATTCCTGTTCACTGATTACTATAAGACCACCCAAATCATACAAGTCAGGAAAAACAGACGCAAATTATTTCAAGTTTCACTAATTAAACATCTGGTTATGGTTTTCGAAGGATATTTGTATTAATTTATAGAAAACCGAGAAGCGAACGAGATATTTAAGTTGTAGTAGTACAAATTGCTGGGTATAAATAATTACGAGTCGTAAGTTTTCATGCTAAGTACATAATTGCTATTTATATAAGGCATTGAAGGTAATGTTATAGGTATTTTACTACTGTAGACTGTACGGTACATACGGTTTTATTGTAGGCATTCTACGTGTTACTATTTTAATGGACGGGGTAAAAGTCAAAATGCCTAATCGGCAAAGTACAATCCACGGTCAAAAGTCTCTGCCCACCGTAACGTTTACAATCCTGTGCAGCACTATTTGAACATTATAACAACATAACCTGTGTATCGAACCCACGTCGCGTCGGTTGGTGTAGCGGGTGGCGGCTTATGCCTCTCGGCCAACTAGAGACATAGATAGGTAACATGTTGAAAATAATAATCACACTGACGACTTTTAATTCAAGTATTTAAGTTTGTGTGTAACGTCTATTAGAAGAAGGTTGTAACTCCAATACTTGTTAGGTTTAAAGATATATTTTATTCTCAAAAGACAATAGTCACTTAAAATGAGATACAAACATAAAAATAGGTAGTTAAATATTCACCTCTGACGTGTTTAAGTAGGTAGTTTTAACAAGTTAATTGAAAAGAAAGAAAAATAAAAAGAAGTTACCATTCTAGCTTGGCAATATGCAATTTAAGTTTTTTTTTTTTAAATATTTACACTATCCGATTCTTTAATATCATCAGGCAGATCGTTGTATAGCCTCACTCCTTCAGATACTATAGTTCTCTTCCCATATGTAGTTCTATGTGGTCTTTCTACAAATTTATTTTTGTTTCTTAATCGTTGTGTTTTTAGGTTTTGTTTGAGTTTTATATTAGAACTTAGATTATTGGATGCTATATTCTTTACCAGAACACAAGTTTTATATTTATATATTTTTTGATAGTATTATTGTAGCGAACTGATCATTTACATATGACCCATACTGTACTTGTGCCTCTGTTGTTTCAGAGATTTCTTGATAATTATTTTTCTCTTTCGTAGAGAGCTGCACCACACGGTTTTACCCGCTAAAGTCCCGATCCCGTAGGAATATCATGATAAAAAGTAGTCTATATTTTAATCCAGGTTATCAGCTGTCTACATACCGAGTTTCAACGCAATCAGTTCAGTATAGTTTTTGCGTGAGGTTCGTGAGATACAGCCTGGTGACAGACAGACAGACAGTCAGAGCCGGATTAACCCTGTCGGGACCCTATAGGTACTTAATGCAATACATTTTTTCTTTTCATCAAAAGCATGAGGGTATTTTGAACTACGTTGAGGTTGGAACGTTGGAGGAGGACGAGGTTTTTTTTTGTAATTGAAATGCAATCGGAATGATATTGCAATGCAATTTGAACAATGTTATATTCAAGAACCTTCTGAACCTATGTGGGTGGGAAAACATATCGGTTCAAACAACCACGTGCTCAATAATTTAGATCAAAATTATAAGCCGGCTTTAAATTAACATATTGAAAGTTTCCTTCCTAAGTTCGTTGGGATCCTCACTCGAGATCCCAAGTATAGATATCGTGCACGAAATCACGATAACGGCTGGGCAGCGTTCCTTCGAGCCGCGGCCTACTGACCTCGGTTACAAAGATTATGATACTTTGTAGAAAGGACACTCCGAATATTATGCGTAATATTGTTCCTTCCCGTGGGTGTAGAAATGCTTGGGACTGTGTTTTTTATTTGTAAAATGTACGCAGAGCAGTCCAGTTTTTTTTTAAGTCTGGAAAAAATTAGGTTCTCAATTAACGGTTAATTGTAAACCTAATTTATTCCAGACTTCCCCCTAACGATCCCCCTACGGAAAACAGGCCCATCGTCAAGAACTTTTTCACGATTAACGGTCCCCGGACAGGACCCATAAGCGTTAACTTAAAATAAATTTTGGAGGTCTCACGGACCCCTAGTCCGTGAGACCTCCTGGGACTCTGCTCCCCCAGGTCCCACTCCATGGAACTATGCTCCCCCAGGGAAACCGTTAAGCGCCGAACTGTTTTAGATTTAATTAACGTATTAAAATTGGTCAAAAAGAAGGGAGGAGCTACAATCTTGGTTGAACTTTTTTCCAACATGAAAAAGGGTTTTATGAATTTAGTACGGGCCTCGAGCAGTATAGCAACACCACTATCATTTACCTACTTTTCTTGCCATAAATAAAAAAACGGAACTTCTGTCTTGTCCATTATAAATTCACACATTCCTATACCAATATTGACAGTGTGGACGCAACTTTGAGTTGCTAATTACTTTTAGAATCAGTGTAGGTAGTGAGAATTGTTAGGCAAAACAATTCATACTGTGTAAACATATTTTATGTGTTAGGCAAAACAATTCATACTGTGTAGGCATATTTTATGAGCATTTATAATGTAAAATTTTAGTTCAGCATAAATCGTAGACGCTGTCAAACTAAGTCATTTACCATAAAAGTTCGGATCCCGCAAGAATACAGCGATATAAAGAAGATTAAGATACTCTCCAAGTTTCTATGTATTATCCTACTAAGTATTATTCATAAAAATGGGTAGGTTCACGTTAACACGTTCCCCCAACTGTCAAGAACTATCTCACGATTAACTGTCCCCCTGGACTGGGGGAGCCGATAAGCGCTAATTTAAGATCGTTCCCCAGGAGGACCGTTAAGCTTAAATTTTCAAAATGACAATTAAAATTAAAAAAATCCAATAGATCCATGATGAATCTGGTGAGAAATCGACTAAGAAAGAAAAATGTCAGTAGATCCACAATTTGACATCTGGATCCAATGAGAAAAAATGTCTCACTAGGACCATCCTGGATCTGGCTAATGAATCTTCTGAGAATGATCCAATGTAAGTAGGTAAGTAGTTTATTTCATTAGGTAATTTAGGTTTTTATTATTTAATAATTAATTGTTTGTAAAAATCAAAATAAAAATAAGTGTCACTTCTGGTACAAAACTCTACTTGATCACGTAGAAACGCATTAAACCGCCCCGGTCACCCCAGTTCCGCCCCCCAACAAAATTTTTGGAAATATATTTATAGCCATCGCTCAGTTCATTATATAGGAAGAAAGCTGCAAAGCCTGGAGGCAAGATTTCTCGATATACGAAATTGTTTTACGAAATCGAATCGCTATTGTCGAGTTCCGAGAAGGGAAATTGAAGTAGAAAGGTAGGTAAGTACCTACAATCGATGTAAAGAGTTGTGTTAAACAGGCTTTCCAAATGATTTTCCGGTGCAAAGGTAGAGTCACATTACCAATTAGCTGAACCCCACGTGACCCAAAGCTCATTCGCATAATATCTGTAAAAAATGTAGTATTTACCCATTTTGTAATTTTTTTTATATTGTATTGTATAGTATATTGTTTAAAAAAAATCAGGATCAGGTAACATTACTATACATACAACTTTACAGATTTACGAGTGAGCTCTAGTTCATATGGGGTTCAGCTAATTGGTAATGTGACTGTACTTCCAGGTAAGGACCTATATCAAACGTGATAATTTGTGTCTATATTACAAAAATATGTGAAAAAATCATTAGGTATTTTAAACAGTAGGTACCTAAAAATATTTTTAAGGAAAAATGCATCTTCAAAAATTGCGACTAAGACGAGACTCGAACTCGCATCCTTTGAATACCGTTCAAATGCGTTACCAATTCCGCCACTTAGTCAAGTACCGTCATAGTCGAATTTATGAATCGCATTAACCTCTTTTCGAATTAAGTTTCGTTAGCGACATCTGTTAGTATGAATTTACATTACATATAACTCGAAAGTTAACCATCTAGTTAACGTATTCGACAAGAGATGGCGCTTTTACTAATCTCAATGATTTTTTTTTTTAAAGTGCTAAGCCTGCACTGGGCTATCTGAAAATATTTTTAAGGAAAAATGCATCTTCAAAAATAGTAGGTACCTACTATAACCGTAATTATTTCGAACATAGTTATATTGAACTTAGTTATTATAATATGTAACCATGAAAGAAAACATTTATTTGGGCAAGCAAACGACACAAGATAACAGCTATGACGTAAAAACACAAAAGTATAAAAAAACGAAAATACACTAAACATAAAAACATTCCAATAATAGTAATTTTAGAACTCTACGGTTGGTCTGCAATTCTGACTTCGACCGTAAGTACAGTCACATTACCAATTAGCTGAACCCCAGGTGACCTAGAGCTCACTCGCAAATCTGTAAGGTTGTAAAAAATCTGTTTGTTTTAAACAATAAACTATACAATACTAAAAAAGTAACAAAATAGGTAAATACTACATTTTTTACTGACATGCGAATGAGCTCTGGGTCACGTGGGGTTCAGCTAATTGGTAATGTGACTGTAAATAGTATACCTATGGCACTTATTAAAAATCTAAGTGAAAGAATTAAACAACTAAATATGGCGTCTGATTATTATGTATATTCTATTTCCATGGGTTCTAATAACACCACTTAAACCTTCACATCACACGTAAAAACAATCATAAATCACAATGTAATCATTTATTATTATAACATCACGATTATTATATGGCTCTAAGGCTGGAGTATGATTATAAACTAGGTAGCGATACATTTAACCTTAGTTCGATACATTGACCAAGGCTGACTCCGTAACACTGATCTGCTGATTTATTTATTTTTATATCTCTAAGTAGACTGCACAATTAAGCAATGTCTTTTTAGGGTTCCGTAGCCAAATGGCAAAAAACGGAACCTTATAGATTCAACATGTCTGTCTGTCTTCCGTATGTCACAGCCACTTTTTTTCCGAAACTATAAGAACTATACTGTTGAAACTACTTGAAACATGGTAAGTAGAACTGAAACTCAAAAAAAAATTTTTTTATTAAACCCATACGATATTGAGGTTTCTAAATATATTTTTTTTCTAAACTGCCCCTCCGTGCTTCGGAAGGCACGTTAAGCCGTTGCGTTGGTCCCGGTTGCTACCTCTAGTAGCAGTCGTTAGGTCAAGTTAGAGGCCTTAAGGCGATCTGAAAACTCTAACAATAGGTGTGCCACACCACTATACGAAAAGAAGAATTATAAGTAAAATTAAATATAGTCTCTAAGAATCGAAAAGTCTTACTCATGTATCAAAAATAGGTAGGTACCTTATTTATCCTAATACTAGTTTTTAACAGACTCGCTTGAAAATGTTACGAAATAGAATGTGTTAAATTGTTTTAATTCAACAAAAGACAAAAACCCATAAAAATAGTTAAGTTGACAATAGTACCAATAATTAACATTCATTGCGAGTAGGTACATGATATAGGTACCTACCTACCTACCTACCTACCTAGACAGCTGGAAAACGTAGCAATTGTGTCAATTAAAAAGTTATGCGTATGCGCAAGAAAGAATTATAATGTTGAACTTAACAATGTTTTTACCCGACTGGAAAGGGTTTTGTTTTTCGCTCCTATTTTTGTTTGTCTGTTTGTTTGTTAACGTGATTTTTTACATGGGCCTTTAGGGCTATATTCTAAAACTAGCTGCGCTCTGCGGTTTCACCCACGTAAGTCCCGATTCCGTGGGAATATCAAAATGAAAAGTAGCCTATAGCCTTCCTCGATAAATGGACTATCCAACACAAAAAGATTTTTTCGATTTGAACCAGTAGTTCCTGAGATTAGTGCGTTCAAACAAACAAACAAACTCTTCATCTTTATAATATTACTAGCGACCCGCCCCGGCTTCGCACGGCTATATTATGCATGTATTATACATATAAACCTCCCTCTTGAATCACTCTATCTATTTAAAAAACCCCATCAAAATCCGTTGCGTAGTTTTAAAGATTTAAGCAGTCAAAGGGAAATAGGGACAGAAAAAACGACTTTGTTTTATACTAGGTATATAGTGATAGTATAGAAATATGAGATAGCGAAAAATTCTGAAAGGGATGCGTGTCCGAATTTGAAAAACTGCATTTTAAATTTTTTTAAAAAGTCGATACTCCAGAAATAGAACCTGTTGATTTTCCAAATAAATAATTAAACTTTATCTTTATGATAATCAGTAGTGTTGCTAATATAGATAAATTTCTAGAAACAAAAAAATACGGCAAATCAAAGAAAATAACTTATTTTTGTAGCCCTAAGCATTCATTCATTTGACAAACAGATAACTTATTATAACGTAGGCATTTATGGCGTAGGTGACGACCTAGTTGGCACAATGGTCACCATGCTGAACTGCCAAACACTGTGTTGCGGGTTCGATTCCCGCCTCAGACAAGTATTTATGCTTAGATATTTGTCTGTGGTGTGGTTGTTTCTATGTAGTATATATTTACAAAAGAAAAGTGTATAGTAGTATATCCGTTGTCTAGCACCCATAACACAAGTCTAGTTACTTAGCTTGGGGCTAATGGCGATGTGTGGAATGTCCTGCAATATTTATTTATTTAATTTGTTAAAAAGTATTTTGGAAAAAATAAACTCCTACGCGGACGAAGCTGCATACAAAACCTAATAAGTAATAAACCCTAACCTGCCATAAGGTTAAAACAAACCACAACAAAGAGTCTTTGAACTACAGAACAATAACACGAGGAACAAGGCTGCGTGGGCGCAATGAGTCAGATGTTACTCCTTATGGTGTCGAGATGGTGAAAGTTAATTCTTAGACATACATTACCATGAGTTTTGTGGGCTTCATTTAATGATACTAGCTACTAGCTGTTGCCCGCGACTTCATTCAGCATTCTGTCTGTCACATCTTGATCTTAATTCTAATGAATATTGTCATCTGTAGCGTTATTAGCTGAGCTCGAAACCGACTTCAAAAAAGGAGGAGGTTCTCAATTCGGTTATATGTATTTTTTTTAGGGCTGTTCGCGCATATCTTCTTTGTTTATCAACCGATTTTCGTGGCAGAATTGTATACATTTTGCACATCATATACGTTGTAGGTATAGTTACGTATTTAAGGTTATTCTGTTTGTGTGTGTATTTTTTTCTAGCATGAATTAATTTAATTTTTTTGGAGTGAAAACTTCTTATGGCGCGTTGGGCACTTTTGTGGGTGAGCATTTTCAGCCGTTCTCGCGACAGATGAGATTTTGACAGATGAGATTTTAACAGTTATTGTGCTTCTACTACTATGCAATATTGAAAACAGCGCCATCTCTGTGCAAACGGCCGAACTACGATACTCACTTCTGTACAACAGTGTTAACAGCGACATCTCTCGGTGGATGGTGCAGGTTCGCAGCGAGCTGCCGTACGCAGTTCGCGTCGCACGCTAGCGCCATCACTGATACACGAGTGAGCATTTTCAGCCGTTCTCGCGACAGATGAGATTTCGACAGATGAGATTTTACACAGATATACAGTTTTCACTTCTGCCTGTTTTATATATCCGAATATTTGGTTATTTCATATTTATTTGTTGGTTTGTTGCCTCTTCGCTGTCAAACGACTGGATCGAATTAGATAAAAATTGGTATAATGGTAGTTTAGGGAATGGAAAGGAACATAGAATTCTTTGATCGTAAAAAATCCGCGAGATCGGGACTTATGCGAGTCAGACCGCATGGCACAGCTAGTGATTGATTTAAAAAAAAGAAAAAAATTAAGTAGATATCACTTTGCTTTATCAAAACTTAGGTTGGTTAAAAATGTAGACAAAAACATAACATAATTAAAGCCAATAAAAATGGATTATTCTTAGACACAAGGATATGCCTGTCAGAATTAAAGTAGGTACCTAAATCTAATGTTATTAAAGTAAACTACGCTCTGCCTACTCACAATTTTAATAAGACCTTGTCACAAACAATTCAAACAACGTAATGCTCATTATTTTAAACAGCAGACGTTTTCTCAGTAAATTCAAGTTAAAAAAATACTTTAACTATCTCAAATTATGGTGACTTGCCCGAACTGGATTTACCTACTTGTAACAATCTTCGTTAGAGATGTCACGAATATTCGGCCACTATTCGGTTTTCGGTAATTCGGCTACTTTTTCACTATTCGGCCGATTTTAATTGCTCCAATTTAAATAACACCTTCAAACATGAGGTTCTTGTCCTAACTTACTTTTTAAGACGTTCAATGTGATTTCATGCAAATTATATGATTGTTTGACTGAATACCAAATTTTAAAAAAACATAAAATTACTCAAAAAACCAATACCAATAAATCAATACATAAAATTTATCAGTTGTAACTTATGACGAAAGAAAACAATTTTTTCTGCATTTTTTAAAAGCAAACGATAACACTTTTCCTCATAAATTTGTGCCTGCTTCCGAAAATAGCCGATATATAAATACATTATTATATACTGCTACCGGGAAAAGATAAATAAATCTTAGCTAATTCTGCTAGGTTTGGATATTGTTTTGAATTAATTTACAAGCACCTCAAAGGATCACCCGCAGAACCAAGTATCACTGAATATTCGGCGCTTCGGCTAAGAGTCTAGCCGATTCGGTATTCCGTATTCGGTAAAATAACAATACGGGACATCCCTAGTTTCATAATTCCATTTTTTGTATGAAAAAAATCCTATGTCATCTCTACTATAGTAATCTATGGACCTAACCTATCAGTTGCCAGCTAAGTTTTAAGGGCAAATACCAATAGTCACATAAAACAAACGCTCGCATTTGTATGTAGGTACAGTCACCGACAGTACACAAAACTAAACAATAAAATCGCCTAGTAGTATTCGACACTGCCTCAATGATACGTTGTAGAATTTTGAGTAGGAGACGAATATTTGTCCAAGTAGTTTCTGAGTACTTTTGTCGGTGAGTGTGACTAAATAACTATGGTAAGGTAACCGCGCATGCGCGTTGAATGGCGAGACATTAGCATTCTACTCAGGCGCTTATGGACGCCGTTTACTGCCCCCACCTTCCTCTTGAGCTTTGGATCTAAACCCGGTTGCAGAGCGAGAGCTAAGCTAACTTAGTTTAGATCATTATAACTTTATGTCACTCTTAAATTATGTTTCCACAGTCCTTTATCTTATTGTAAAGCCTTGTAACATTTTTGTTAATGATAGTATGTGGTGACTTTGCAAACCCTGCTCTACAGTTTGCGATTGTAAAATTAATGCCAAAACTGTATAGCATCTAAAAATTTAAAAGCCAACACGTTCACTCTGTCTCAGTGGCTTCGTGATTTTAGAACCGATTAGTTGTCTCCCAATTTATTTGTGAATACTACTAGATTCAAGAATAAAAAGTGTAGATTAGGTATAGTGCAGTTAAAATATTCATATAACTGCTATTATACATTATATGAGTCTCGCCGATAATAAATGCTGTTATACTTAACTTAAACTCATTTTAGCTAGAGATAAAGTAAAATAAAGTATCGCGGGACACGCGTTTGGAACCAAGACCATTTATCTATTCCTTCATTTTTTTTCTTTTTTTTAGTTTTTGTTTGAGTTTTTTTTACGTATTATGTGTGGGAGATTAATTTCTCTTACGGCTTTTCGTTTCACGTTTTTGTAACGCGTAACATTTTTTCTCGGCCCTCGCCAAGCAATACACAAACAAGATACCTTTAAACTAATTATATAACTTAAGATATCTTCTCTACAACTGGTTAACAACCTTAAACCTAGATAACTCAAAATAAACTATCGTCTGACGAATAACAACGGAATTCCCGAAACAGTGGAGCGATATGGTCTCGGTTCGTGTAACTATGTAAGTTAACTTCAATTGAGCGTTTAAATATTAAGTTAATCGAATCATTGGCTAAGTAAAGAGATTTTTTAGATTTACTTTTGGGTCCTTTTTAAGAGCTAGCCACTAGTATAGGTACTATGTTTTTTTTAGCATTCTAGCCAATGTAATTGTTATTTTACTAGAGACCATAGAGACATGCATCATATAGCCGGCTTCGCACGGCTATATGATGCATGTATTATACATAATCTTATAAACATTCCTCTTGAATCACTCTATTATAGAGGGATTTTGATGCGTTTTTTTTAATATATAGAGTCTCTATATATTAAAAAAAACGCATCAAAATCCATTGCGTAGTGTTAAAGATCTAAGCATACATAGGGACAGACAGCGGAAAGTGACTTTGTTTTATACTATGTAATGATTATAATAAATTCAAAGGTGCCAAAGTGGAAAGCTGCCGAAACGAAACAATTTTTCTACAAAATAATAGGACAGATAATAATAAATATTGCAAGATATTACACACATCGCCACCTAGCCCCAAGATAAATAACTAGACTTGTGTTATGGGTGCATGGTCGAAGGTGCTAGACATAAAGGTGCTAGACAACGGATATACTTTCTACTTTTATACTTCTCTTTAGTAAATATATACTTATAATACATACAAACAACCAGATCGCAGACAAATATCTAAACATAAATACATGTCTGAGGCGGGAATCGAACCCGCAACCCTGCGTTTGACAGGCCGGTATGATGACCATTGTGCCAACTGGGTCGTCAACTAGACCTGCCTGATGGTAGGTGACGATGCGGTCAAAGATATAGCACACTTTCCTAAAAGACGACTTCCACCAATAACCAATCAACAAATATTTCGTAATACGAAATGACGTAAGCAACAAAAGACATCAACGCGTACTTAATTATACGTTTTTTGTTTGATTATTTTGTTTGTTTAACAAATACTTACCTACACTGCACCACAGCTCGATAAACCTATCAGTAAAAACTCAGAATTGCTTGTTTTATTTGTTTCTAAGAACACTAAAAGATTACGTTCTCTATGGCTGCGTAAATAGATTTTTTAATTAATTTTGGCTATGCACGGGTTGTGCATAATATGAAAATCGGATAGGAGCAATACAAGTGCAACTCTATCAAGAGCGACCATTTTTAAGGGCAAAGGTTTGAAAAATTTGCTCGCTTTTCTGTAGGTATAACAAAAGGTCCTCCATTCCGTGAAAAAAGTAAGATTTTTTTAACTTTGTTTAAAATAAATAATATGTTTTCAATAAAATGGTGTAACGCGGAAAAAATAACCATTATTTTGTTGGGGGTAGAACACGAAATAAAATATAAGTAGACCACGTAAAAAATTATTCGAGGTTTATACCGGAATATCCACCGAATTGAGCGCAAAGGATACTTAACATTAAAAAAAAAATACATAATACCTAATCTAGATGATTTATTATTGGTCTCCTTCATGTTTTCTTTTTCTTACGGTTTTTCGTAACGCATTTTCGTAACGTGTTAAATTTTTTCTCGGCCCCTCGTCAACCCGCGATAAGGAACTTCGTTTGTAAATGTTAGAATAGGACCCCTCAATGTATGATGAAAATCTCATTGTTTACGATAGATTTATGAAGCTTTATGTCGAAAGTTCTAATTGCCATACAAACTACTTATAATTCGTAAACAATAAGACGCTTTACATAAATGATGCAAGCAGTTTGGTTCACTTGTTTTGTAATTATTCGTCCATATTAACAATGGAGAAAGGTTTGATTGAGTTTATTTTCGTAACAAACTCATTTATAATATTCTTACAATTCATAAGGACAAACATAGCCTGCACCAAAGACCAACGAAATGAGGACTGGTTTCTATACAGACCTGAAGACCTTTGAACTATGGGCGGGCCCTACTGCTGGAAAACAATAACAGATTCTGCCTAAACCTTTGAGGTACTAATCATTTACTGTCAAACACAGGGTTGCGTATTTATAAGTATTTATGCTTAGATATTTGTCTGTGGTCTGGTTGTTTCTCTGTAAGTATACACGGTGTAACAAGGGGGGTGGATCATCGGTTGTTGGGGGTAGGGGACCTCAGTACCTATCAATTTAACCCCCCTAATGTATGTTCTGCAATAATTGCTGATTCAAAAGTTATTTGGACTTTTGCAAAATTTTAATCAAAATCAGATCAATCAATCGTCAATCATCAGAAAGAATCAGATCGTCAATTACCATGTCAGTAAAATACCAAAAACAAAAAAGACCATTACGTAAATTTTTGGCGTATTTGCACGTATTGAGATTAAAATAATTTAATTAGATATAACCTAACCTCTTTAGTTTGTACTTTACATAATTTGAGTGCGGCGTGATGGTCCAGCTATTTTCGAAATAGAGACAACAGACAAAAATGGAAACAAAAGACGATCGAACTGACGAAGGAAAGCTAATTTTGGCAGACTTAAAGCAGAGACGCTTCGCTCGCTCGGTCAAAAAGTGATACTTATTGATTGGTAATTATAAAAAAAATCAGGACAATTGCAATGAACTGCCAGAGGCGTCACAAATTACTGCAATGTCGTCACAGACTGAGGTCAACTAATTGTTTTAATAACTCCATTATTTATGTTGCCAAGGTTGATGCAATTAATATACCTACATAGCTGATGCAACTGACTAAGTAATGACAATGACGTAGTTACAGGGGGGGCATGGTATTGATTTTAATTTTTTGACGTGACAACGTTTTATAAATTGGTTTGCCGGGTGACACTTCAAGAAACTGCGTTACGCTCCGCTGACGTTATGCGCTCACAATAAGAGCGAGTGAGAGGCACGCGGGCATGGTTAGCCCGCCTAAGAGCGAGAGAGACAGACATAAAAAGTGAAAGGCACGCGTCCCTTCCACTCGAGTACAGTTGTTGTCACGTAAAACTTTCGCCCGTATACCGACTTTACAGGCAACCAGTTTTTTTTTTCCGTCTAATTAGCCCCTTTCGCAACGCGCGATATGGAACTTTCGTTCCAAAAAATAGTTTTTATACGACTTTTACTACTTAATTATGTTCATAAGTGTACATGATAAAAAACTGACGATTTCCTATATAGACGTTTTGATATATAGACCTCTTGATAGTTAGACGTTTTGCTACATGGGGATTAGCTAACTAAGCAGATTGCTCACTAGACTTTTCGCTTTGTTTGGCGTTTTTCTACTTAGACTTTCTGATCGTGAGCCTTTTAAACAATACCTATTATATTCCACAATACCTATGGCATAAATTAATTATTTTATGAAGAGTGTAAAAAAATATTGAGCCACTGGTATTCGTTAAACTTGTCAAGTCAAACTATTCGTTAAATCGTTTTACATGTAAGGGGTAAATTTTCCAAAATGGTTTCTTAAGAGAATCGTGAGCTCTCGATACGCGGCGTGAGTAGGTATTTTAAAAAATGACCCGTATCGTGCGATAGAGAGAGTTTAAGTTCGGACGTTATTGCCTACATTTTGCTTTTAAATAATTTTGCGGGCCGTAACGTTTTTACCCCTTTATCCTTCACAAAATGAAAAATTGACTTTTATCTTAGATATTAATATTTTTTATCTTAGGCAATATTTCTTAAAAGTAAAAACGTTTAATCTAGTTTTCCTTTAGATCTAGAACATTATCAAAAATTATCAAAATCGGACTTAGTTTATGGGGGGGGAGAAAACGTTACCGCTTTTTGTATGGAAATTTACAGCTTCACAGTGGTCTTAACCGATGTCTCCGTCATAACAACTGCTATTTCTAAGTCATATTTTAACCTGATCCGTGCATTGTCTTGAGCTGTGTGTTATTATACCTACTTACATACATATTGGTACACCTAATACATCTTATAGTGCGCGCAGGCATGTGCGGCGGCTGCTGGTGCTGAATCCCTGAAGATGCGTAAGTACCAAGATATTCCTGGGTGTTACGCTTTTATGCCTTTGGGTTTCGAAACTGTTGGGTCTTGGGGTCCCAGTGCAAAGGCGTTTTTGAAAGTGCTTTCTTCGCGTCTTTGCGAGGTCACTGGGGACCGTAGGGCCGGTAGTTTCCTTTCCCAGCGTATTATCTTAACGATCCTGAGGGGGAACGGTGCCAGCTTGCTGGGGACTTTGGGTCGAAGAGACGCCTTGGAGGGGGTTTTTGTTTTTAAATTTTGAATGTTTTGGATTATTATTTATTATTTTTTATTTGTTTGTGCCTGTGGTGTTTAATGTTTAAATTTTGGTTAAAGTAAAATATTCTTGTATGTTGTAGATTCGTGTTATTTTCTACATGCATTTTGTAATTTATGTTTTAGCTTTAGATACATAGTCATACACCTAGTTCTTATTAGATACCTAACTAAAAATTACTAGTTTCAACGGGTGACCAAAGGGCTGGCTGTTCGATTCCCGGCTAGGGTAATGACTTTTTCAAAAATCTAATGATGCAGTTTTAGTTTTTGTCAAAATCGGGCACGCAACTCCTTTCAGCATTTTTCGCTATCTCTTATGGTTTAGGATATAGCTCTGAAGGCCCACATAAAAAATTCACCTGTATATATATATTTTTTTATGTATGTTCGCCGATTATTGTTTATACCGAATAGGCTCCGAACTGGATCGATTTTAATAAAAGTTGGTATGAGGACACATTGATTCATTGGAAGTAACATAAGCTACTTTTTATCCCGATATTCCCACGGTATCGGGAGTTACGCGTAGTAATTACTCAGTCCAGCAGTAGCAGCAATATAATCCGAAAATTCATTCAAAAATTTGATTTTCCAAATCTAAGTCATTTTAAAATAATGTCAATGTCAAGTTTAAACAAGAATGTCACTTTTGCATTTTTTTTTTTACATAAAGACAATGTTAACATAGAGAAGGTTAACATTGTCTTTATGTAGAGGTTAGACTCATTCATTTTAGAGGATTTCCTCTGAATTTATATTAAATTATTTTAATTAGTTACACCTACCTATTATACAACACAACGGAATGTTCTATTGTTATTAACTAGAGGAAATAATAGTAATTAAAAACGTAGTTTTTTAGGGTTCCGTACCTCAAAAGGTAGAAAAAGGAACCCTTATAAGATAACTTTCTTGTTCGTATGTCTGTTTTATTTTACACTAGCAGTGCTCCTCAGTTTCACCCGCGTAACTTTCGATCCCGTGGGAATAATGATATAAAAAGTAGCCTATGACACTCCCGATGAATCAATGTACCTTCATACCAAGTTTCATCAAAATCGGTCCACTAGTTTCGGAGCCTATTCAATGCAAACAGACAATCAAATATTTTCTCTTCATAATATTAGTACAGATTTAGTAAACGCTTAAGAGTATCACATACTCATACTATTGACATTTTTTGATGTAATTTTCATTTCGGGGCATATATTATCTGTTTTCATCCCTTCAATTGCAATAATATGTTAGGTATCGATACCATTTCCTTGAATTTGTATTCTAGAATTAGATGTTTTATTATAATTTAAAAAATTTACTTACCTAACTGTAACTTATAACTTTTAAGTGATTTACAAAAAGAAGCAAATGCATGTCTAATTTAAACCCTAAATGCATATACAATCCTCAGTTCCGTCGCGGGTTAAAAAAAAAAACAAAATCGAGCAATTTTCAAGAATATGCTATTTTTTTGTAGGAGTGGACTTATCCATGTACTTATACGCGGTATGTGAATCACTTAGATAAGGCTTTCGACAAACCAGAGCGTTGTATTGCATTGCAAAGAGACTTAAACATGACATGAAATGCGTCAAATATAAAAAGTACCTTTAATTCTTGCGGATATTAATGGTCGAAATTAATGGCTTTTTAGTAGACTCCCTACGAGCACTTAGGCACCCCAGGAGTGGAATTACGATGAATTCGTTAACTCACCCTAACTCAATCAACTACTAAAATTAAAAACTGATATTATTTGACAGTTTTGCTTTAGATAATATGTAATTTTGACTCTTAATCGTTGACAGATAGTTTATTGATTTCGCCCATACATATCCCAGGTAGGTACTACAACGAAGGGACGTTGTAGTCTATACTTATTTATGCTAATACATATCAATGCCAAACATCTTAACTAGTAATAAAGTACTTACCAAAAATGTAATCCAAGTAACAAAACAGAAAATCCAACGCAATCACTAAATATACCATAAAATCACTGCTATCCAATATCCACAAACACTTAAAATTTTCAATCTCTAATTAAGATACACTTCCTTAAAATAACTAATAAACATTACTTTAAGATAGGTAGAATACGCAATAACAAGTAATTAAAAACAATAATAAACACGGTAAATCCGGTCAAAAATAGTTTAAATAAGTTTTAAATTATTTGGAATTTCGAAGTATAAAATGCGCGCGAACGGAAAACGTTAGCGCGGTCGACTCCGGCGCAGCTTAGATCGTGACTGACGCATGCGTGGTGCTCGACGGACCGTGCGCCCGCGCACCTGTCTTCCTAAAAAACAATAGCAAACAATATAGCTTCATAGTACACGTTTATGGTACTTGTAAGCCTTTTAGGAGCAAAGTACACTTAAGAGTATTACATACCGTGTACTTTTTCGTACAAAAATAAATAAAAATTGCAGGATATTTGTACATAGCAACATCTGATCATAATTAAGCTAGTAGGCTTGTATTATGGTGGTCAGATAACGGTTAGAATACATGCATAATATAGGTAAGTACTTAAAGAAACACCCAGACCAGAAACAAATATCGCTACATAAATATTTGTTTGAGTCGGGAATCGAACCCGCAACCTCCTGTTTCGCAGGCGGGTGTTTGAACGCTGCGCCATAGAGGCCAAAAAAATGGCTCTTATCTCTTAATATTGTCCGATTTTTTTGTGTGTACTAAATAAATTCATTGGTTTTGTATTTCTTACTACGTTTGATCAAAATATTTTAAAACCAACAAAAACCAAAAAATAATAATCATCTTTATAATTTTGTTACGATATCATAAACATAGGTATACATAGAGGCGAAGAGTTAGAACCTTCTACTTTTTTTGAAGTCGCTTAAAAATAATGTCTTATGGAACCTCGTAAAACTTTTGACCTTGCTCTTTATTAGATGGTTTTATCTTCACTTAAACTTTAGCGAGGTTACTTAAAATATTAAAGCTCTGAACAAATAGTTGGAGCGACTAATAGTAGCACATGAGTAGAGAAGGACATAGTAGGTAGGTACGCGTGAAATGAACAAAACACTACACCCTGGGACCGCATGCATGGGTATAAAGAAAGGAATTACTCATATTTTATGTTGGGGCCTCAGGTTTGCTCGCGTCCGTGGGGGTTCAGATTTACCCGCGTCTTTAGGATTTAGCCCTTGACAAAACACATGTAAAACTCTAAAATGGAAATGGACAGGACATATGGTAAGAGAGACAAACAAGAAGTGGACTCAAACGGTAACAGAGTGGTACCCTAGAGATGGGAAAAGAAGTAAAGGGAGACAAATTAAACGTTGGGAAGATGACTTTAAAAAAGTGGCGGGCCCAGAGTGGATGAGAATGGCTAGAAAAAGAGAAAAATGGAAAACTTTAGAAGAGAAAGACAAGCTGTTGATGAAACCGATCGTCTATGATATCTATAATAACTTATTATACTTACTTAGTTTGTAAAATTTTTAAACAGTAATAAAGGAAAGAAAGAAACAAAGAAAAACATTTATTTGGTACAGGCACACGACAACTTTTAAATTAACACACAAAGAAATAGATAACTTATTCCACGAAGAAATAAGGAAAAAACAAACATTAGACTTAAGAATATTTAAGAAGCCATGTGCTGCCCAAATGGGTCGACCTCAGCTGTAAGCCACAGTCAACGTAACTTGGCTTGGTAAAGGCTTATTTTTTTATTTATTATTGAGACCCCCGGGTGGTGCTAAAGGAGCAGACAATCAAGCGGTGGTACGCCTTGGTCTTAGGCTTCTAACACCCCCGGGACAAAGTCGTGGTGCCAAGTGACTCGTCGCGTTCCATCATGTTATCCGCGCATTCCGTTTGCCTTCTAGGAGAGCATGCTATATCCTTAACCTCATCTTCGTGAGATTAGGTCAAATGCAAGCCTTTATTCTGTAAAAAAAAAAACAGCAAAGTGCGAGTCGGACTCCACCATGTTGGATACGAGCCCCACTTAATTTTTCGGCAACAGAAATGAATCATCTGCGAAAATTTTCAACTGTCTAGCTATCACGGTTCATGAGATACAGCCTAGTATTTGACAGACAGTGAAGCCTTAGTAATAGGGATGTGAATAGGGTACCGTTTTTAACCGACTTCAAAAAAAGGAGGACGTTCTCAATTCGGTTGTATGTATATTTTTTTATGGATGTTCGCGCATATCTTCTTTGTTTAACAACCGATTTTGATGAATCTTTTACCTTTTGGGTGGGTACCCCTAAAAAGAAAAAAAAACTATAGATAGAATCAGATGCAGATTGCGTCGCTTATCTTTACTTTTTATTTCTTTTTTAACTCAAATGCATAAACAGCTTTTCATTGTGTTGTATCTTTTTCCTTTGATAAGAATGATGTCACCTACCTAGATTTTTTTTTCAAAAATAATATTTGTGTAGCGACCCGAAATGTCATCATTTTTTAAGATAAAATTCTTAAAATATCTTACTATATAAATTTTACTTCAATAATATGACTGTTTATTTTACATTATTATAAACGAGATGTGAAAACATAAAGGGTTTAAGATCTCGCGCGAACAGAAATGCAGAGTGTGAAGGGGAAGAGTTGGTATTTTATTAGAATTTGTGATCAAATTAATAAATAATAAAAATATTGCAGGACATTCCACACCTCCACCATTATCAACTTTACCACGTATATCTATGTTGGAGAAAAGGTGCTTCTGACAATAGAAGCTAGATCTTTTGGTAGTTTAGTTTAATGGTAATAGGTACACAACACAAACAACGGGTAAATAACATGATAAAACGGTTCCAACATAAACCACTGTCGTGGACGGCCAAGCGAACCACACTTCACCTTTTATTACTAAATCAACAACTATTTTGAATATTAGCAACAACTGTTAACTTCAACAAACTAGACAATAATACACTGTATCAAAAATATGAAATGGTCTTACTTTATGCATCGTCGAACCCAACCACCTTACCGACCGAAGACTGAGCAGCAAAAGATCCCATGATCGCCTCAGCGCGTGCTTTTATAGGCGGTGGTGGAGTTTGGCAATGTCCACAACAAGTTTGACAGACGTGACGTCACTTTTCTATCTTTAAAATCTAAATAAGTAATTAAGGGCTCAATAGTAATCTTTAAAATTAATAGTAAATTGTTTCAATCATTTTGATAGGAACTTATGAATTTTTAAACATTTAAAATATTAAAACGTAAAATAAAAGTAGTCAAATTGATTTGGTAAACAATTTGCTGCCATAGTCAATCTAGCAACTTGAAATAGCGTTTTTCTAATAACAAAATAATATTAAAGTCAATAGTCGCTATCATCTATATTCAAGTATAAATGATTCTAATTCTAATTAATTTATTTTGAGATAGTTTCAGGGCCTACTTAATTAAGAATTATATACTTACGGAAAATTTTGTTTCTAGATGCGTGGTTTACAAATGTCATAATTCGTTATAACTTGGTTATTTTTGTTCCATTTCAAAATACTTCAATAAAATTTGTAGGTAAGTTTGAGCATGATCACAAAAAAGTGCCTTCTTCTCATTGGTGGGCGCGTTCCAAAGGCACACATCCTAACTTAGTTCTTAGGAAGTTTCAATGTGATTTCATGTGAGTCCAAAAGAATAAAGAATTTTGAGTTTGAAAAACTGAAAAAAAATAGTATGGGTGTTTTTTTTCTCAAGTTTTGGCTTCGCACGATTTATGCCACACACTATTGTGTGCTATTGTAGTCTCTTGCGCATGTCACACTTAACAATGATGCTAAGCAACAGAATTTGAATGTGTTCGATCGTGCGTGAAAGAACGCGGTTGTCGTTCATTTAAGAACCATTGAAGTATTTATTTTCACACTTTCGTTTACCTACGATTTATTGTAAGCACCTACTTAATGATTTTAATATATTACTAGCGTTTACTCGTGACTTTATCCGCGTATGCTTTATGCGCTGTCTTTATGCAACAAAAATAATTAAATTAAATTAAAATTCATTTATTTCAGATATCATAGATCCATAATAAAAATACAAAATTATAGATTAAATAAAATGTCATGTCAAGGGATAAAGATAGATGATTACAAACTAAGACGTCAAAAATAAAATAAAAACATGAATCAAGTATTAATAAATGTCAAACAATACAGAAGTCAATAGAATAGAGCACAATCAAAAGTCAGGCATTTACATACTATATCTTAGTAATTTAATTTATCCTGTACACAACTTCGGCGTGAGGGTTTATTGTTGAGGCGACCCAGTGTTGCCTTAAGAGGCGAGTCCCTAAAAACGTCATTTACTATTTTAAAAATATTGAAGAACTCCCTGCATTGTAAGACACTAAAAAGAATTCTCGATAGCTTATTAGATGAGTCTACAGTTTCACTGTCAGATATTTTGAAAATAATCCATAGTTTTTGAAAAAACAATTATTAACTTTGATGAAAAACATCGAAATCGACCTTTTCTATTTTAATTATCTGTGCTACTTCGTTGTTATATTTGAAAATATTTTTGGTTAAATTGTGAGACAAAAGTATAGAGAATGCATTCATTATTGCAGTTTTTTACTTATTGAAACCAAATAATAATAATCAATGCCGAAACATAGATATTTTTTTTGGTTAAAATCATTCCTCGCTGCCCATACATTTTAGTATGAAGCCGTAGTTCGTGACATTTCGCTTTATATTAGATGTCGCGGCGCGCAAAAGTGACAGTGTCATCTCAGTATTCAAGGTGAGAGCACGTCCATTTGTTTCCCGACATTTATTGTTTGACCTGGCATAAGGGTGGGGTGCGAGTGTTGCACACGACAACTAATTTGTAATTGTACCTATTCTTCGAGCAAGGAGTCGAAACTAGGTATAATCCGCGCACAATGAGAATAGGATGGAACCTTGTCAAAGTAAATCGAAAATGACAGTTTATAAATACATATATAAATAAATATTGCAGGACATTCCACACATCGCCATCTAGCCCCAAGCTAAGTAACTAGACTTGTGTTATGCGTGCTAGCCAACGGATATACTACATATACTGGGTTATTGGAAATTATACTAGCAAGCCGTTGAGGGCTACTTCTGTGCACCCAAACCAACAACTTTTGTTCTACGACTTTTAGAAATTCGAACTTTTTTTCGAAAATTTTGAGGTTAGGTTTACCTGAAAATCAGCTGTTCCTTACACGGAGAGGTCAGTAACCTTAAAATTTGACTTATTTTTTAAGTTTCATGTACTGTTTTTGGTCTGAATGACCTTTGTTTTATAAAATCAGCAAATACCTACCTACTTATAAAAATTTGTAAATATATACTTATAATACATAGAAATAACCAGACCACAGACAAATATTTAAGCATAAATACTTGTTTGAGGCGGGAATCGTACCTGTGTGGCAGTCCGGCATGGTGACCATTGTGCCAACTGGGTCGTCTTCAAGTAGCGTTAGCATAAAAGTTCTGAATAATGGGTAATTCGTTTTGTTGTAATTAGTTATTTTTTATTTATTCATATTTAGTGTAGCTACATATATAGTATTAGGCATTTCTACTGTATGTGAAGACTTCACGGACAAACATACATACTGACACATATACGGGTCAAACTGAGAACCGCCTTTTTTTGAAGTCTGTTAAAAATACACAAAAATGTTTCATGGTTGTAATCCTTTCAATAATAATGTTTAGGAATATTTTTTTTAGTTATTCCAATTATTATTCCCCAATACCACTCATATGTGCTTCATGGGAATCATCATCAGAGCTTTGACTTTCTTCAGAAGTATCGCTTTCTGAAAAAAATGAAGTTGATGCAGCCAAAGTTCCCTCACCTCGGATGCGTGACACCGTGTTTTAGATATGCTTGTTGCTCGTTCGGTTATTGAAGTGAAAACTTCTTATGGCGCGTTGGGCACTTTTGTGGGTGAGCATTTTCAGCCGTTCTCGCGACAGATGAGATTTTGACAGATGAGATTTTAACAGTTATTGTGCTTCTACTACTATGCAATATTGAAAACAGCGCCATCTCTGTGCAAACGGCCGAACTACGATACTCACTTCTGTACAACAGTGTTAACAGCGACATCTCTCGGTGGATGGTGCACGTTCGCAGCGAGCTGCCGTACGCAGTTTGCGTCGCACGCTACCGCCATCACTGATACACGAGTGAGCATTTTCAGCCGTTCTCGCGACAGATGAGATTTCGACAGATGAGATTTTACACAGATATACAGTTTTCACTTCTGCCTGCACTCCCGGAGTGCGCTGTTTTTTTTTTTGTATTTTTGAACAAACCCATAGGTTCGTCAAAAAGATCTCTTGACAATGTAATTCCCGAATTACTAGATTCGTGATCCACAGCCAACTATGTCATCATTTTCAATGCGTTAGAAAAACCGACTTCGTTCCTGATCGAAATATCTATCGACTGCCAGAACTATTTGAGGTGGTTGACTATTCAAAGTTTTACCCCATTTTCCACTCATTATCACTAAATCACTAAAATAATCACACAATAATTAATTACATAAATCTAGCATTTATAATAAAACAAACCACAATTTATAACAACACAAACCACGGTCGGAATTTATTATTTGTTTATTTAATCACTTTAATAAGCACAGTCCTTATGTGCTCGTTTTATTTATAATTTTGGAGAAAACATTTTTTTAAATGAAATCGCCATTGCTCCATAGACAATCTACCACAGACAATAATAATTTTTCTTCAAATCAATGGGTCTGTTTCAAATCCGCGACACTATGACCGTGCAAATAACTAATTTATACCTAATTATTATTCAGAACTTTTTTTCTAACGCTACTTTTCTGTCATTTTCGATTTACTTTGACAAGGTTCCATCCCATTCTCATTGCGCGCGGGTTATAATGTGATATTGATTATTTATTTTAACCTAAGAAATAACTGTTTCTATATTTCATTTTAATTTTTGACATAATTATGACAGGCAAACATAGACAAAAAATTAAATACTTCATGGACTGTGGTTTTTTACCTTTCGATATAGGGCATTACAACAAACAAATAATGCCTTCACACCAAACCTCTAAAGCGTCTCGGAAATGGGATATTTGAAGAAACGTTTATCCTACGATTTTATAAAAGTTCGCGGTGCACTTTGAGACCCATACCCTTCGATAGAGGGCATTACAGCGAAAAAATTATGCCTACACAACAAACCTCAAAAGTGTCACGGAAAAGGACGCGGTGATACGTCTTGTAGAAATACTTGGTCACAATGCTTTTCTTTGAATATCCCGTTTCTGAGCTGTTTTAGAGGTTTGGTGTAAAGACATTATTTTTTTATTGTAATGCCTTTTATCAATAGGTATGGGTGTCAAACTGCACAGCGGCATTTTAAATTACTATGCCGGTTGTGTCCAAAGATCTTTACATTTCGATCTCTAATTGGATATGTTTTACAAACAATTTGCGGGAAAGAAAAACTCAACTAGTATTTGACGTTCCTGCCTTTTGCAAGACTTTTTTTTTTTTGTTTTCTCTAAAGAAATTAAAATAGGAATTTATTGAGCTGTCAAAAATTAAATAAAAATATGGAAAAGGTATGATTTAGGTAGGTAGGATGTATTAAAATTGTAGCTTATTTTTATATTTTAATCCTATATATCGTAACTTATTTTTATTCAAGTTTAATAATAATGGGAAAAGTAAAAGGAAATTACTATAAATCCCAAAAAAATAAAGGAAGATTTAAGACAAACCAGTAACTATAATGTACTCATCTTTTTACCCAACTATATCGAATATTATAAAGATTGGTAGGTGTTTTGCCTGAATATTTATATAATAATATATGATGCCGATACCGACACGTTTTAACCTGTTTCTTAGTAGGGCACATAGGTACATACGAACGTTTATGTGTGAATTTTCAATATATAGAGACGGATGTAATAATTATTTCGCATAATTATTATTATAAAAATATATAAATATAAAAATTAGTATAGTACAGAGCCCTTAGTATGGGTTTAACCATACGAAAACGATGACCGTATCCGTATATCGTTCCATACATTTCAGAATAGGCGCCCCTATCGGAAACGTAAAGGAACTAAAATTGATACCACACATAAGTAAAAACATTACGTTGTATACAGAACAGTTCATTCATTTTGGTGTAAATTGACATTCGTTGTCAACTTGAAATTCGTTAACGTGTACGTAAACGGTAAACGTGAACGTTTTCTTACTCGATCAAATATTATTAGTGAGAAGCATGTAAAAGGAATTTATTTACATAAAAAAAACTAACTAAAAATGTTTCCAAGATGTGTGTTAGCATGGATGATGTTAGAAGAAGAAGAGGCGGCTCGCCGTGAAGAACGGCGGCAAAATACTTTGTCTCTTCGAGCTTTATTGACACCGGATTGTATATCGGACTCCTCTTTTCCAGGGGTTCAAGTACGTGTGCGATCTTTTACAGAACCAACGTTTCAATATGAAACTGATGACATTTGATGATTCCTGACTAAGGAAACCTGGCGCTACTGAGCCTGGGTCGTGCAACTAGTGATAGGGTGGCGAACATCATTCATGTACAAAATACATAAATCACCTCTGGCTTGCCTTAGTTGGCTGGTTGGAGTTAACACTGACGAGGAATACATGCTGGATAAACCTAATCAATATCTACGCTTCGATCAAGCACAGGTACTGGCTACTGAGAACCGTTAGGAACTTAGAATTCTTCGTAAAGCGATTTAAATTCGAAAACATCTAAATAATTTCAAAAGAGAAGATGGTTGGGATGTACCACCTGTTTGGGACCCAGTACTACATTCGGTGAAGTCTTAAGCCCGGCAAACAACAGCTGCAAGACCTCGGAACACCGTTAGCTATAGCCGTAGCATAGGTACATAAGGAACGTTTCAATTAGGGAACGTAACAATTTTCAAATATATAGGTATTTTGTAAGACTATTTAGTCTGCCTGTGATCATAGAAACTGAAAAGTTCCACATGAAATGTTCTTAATGATATTAAAACGTTAAAAAACCTCTACGTGTTGGCTTTGGCCAATTTCATACATTACACAGCGCCATTTGGCCTCAAACCCGTGTGATTACTCCAGGGCTTCAGCTATGTGCACACCATCCATTATTCATCGCAAAACTACCACCCATTATACATAAAGATTTAATTAACCTACATACAAACTTCTAACTTCTATATAAATATATATTAGTTGGATGATCAATGATGATGGATAAGGTAGGTATTGTAAAAAAATAGTTTAATCCATATTTAAAAAATGAATCGCTGAATGTGTTGCTAAGCGTAAATCTCGTGAACAGCTGAACCGATTTTACTATTCTTTTTTTTTGTTGTCTTTGTTATTGTCAGGAGGTGGTTCTTATGAAAGAAAACATTAAGAAAATTGCGTAGAAAATTATTACCTGGGTGAAACTGCGGGTCGCAGCTAGTGCTTTATGGTAATTATTATTATAAAATTAGCTGCGCCCCGCGGTTTCACCCGCGTAAGTCCGATCTTTAAATTCTCACCGTTTAAACCTTCCCTGGACTACAACAAACACAACAAAAAAAGAATTGGCCAAATCGGTCCAGCCGTTCTCGAGTTTTAGCCAGACTAACGAACAGCAATTGATTTTTATATTATAGAATAGAAGATAACTAAAAACTACAAATAAAAACTTAACCTAAGGTAATCATTTTTAAGAAAGTTCTTTATTTTAATTTGAGTTGCTTAAATGAAATTTGGTACAACATTATAACGTTTCGTTTCGATGATTTAGTGGCATTTGCCATAGTGCCTGCTGTTGGGGCCATACATCGCTCCCACCGTCGCGCGTTCTCTGCTATAAATTCTGCCGCCAGCGACCTCCACTGCGGATCAGACGCAGCAGGAACTCTTTGCAGGTTCTCAAGGTTTTCTGAAAATAAGAACATTTTGATGATTATTAAAAAGTTTGCCCCGAAGATAACATGACTGAAAATGTATGAAGAGAACAGACAGCGGACCCATTATGGTAAGGGTCCGCTGCTCCAGGTCTGTCAGTGCTAAAGTCGAGGCCGTCCCTCCCCCTGTGCCTGACACGGAAGATCCAATCTTAGCCGCCTTCCTCCTTGTATTCGACTTAAAATCACTCCACAGCTTTACAAGACAAAGCAGTGCAGGGCAAAACAAATATTAGTGCATGAACATATTCATTGAAGGCGGAGGTGAGTTCTTCCCACCTCCGCATCGCCAGTAACCTACCGCATGCCGTGGGGGCTCTCGGCAGGCTTCATAAGGTCTCCGTGACTACAAATAGTGAAAATGTCTTGGTAGTTTAGTTTGAAACACAATAAGTTCAATGTCTTTATTTGCAAAGATGAACAATAACTTACCGCTCCATGATCTCCACCAAAACCTCAAATTAGGAGGCTGAAGTCATCATATTTTCACTAGATAATTATTTTCTTATTTAAATAACACACGGTTTTATTCACAATTGACTTTGTCAATGTTGTCAACTAGCTCACGAATTTCGAAACGTCAAACATCCATCTCTATTTTTTGAGAGGTACGCAAAAGAGAAAAACAATGTTCGTTCATTCATCGAGTTACTCGATCAACTCTATCGAGTCTATTATACTGCTAGAAAAACTAAAAATGGTACGTATGTGTGCGTTAAAACGGTCACGATCATCGTTTACGTTTTGTAAAACCTGTACTAGCCGCACAGAACATTTACTTATTGACAATTTCGTTATCAAACAAAATACCCAAAAAACGTACACTGTGACCCCACCCTTTCCCGCCAGCTACTTACTACCGGACTGCAGTTTTGCGATGTGACAAGTTAAATACTACATACATTGCGTGTTTTCTATGATATTCATAAACATCCTACAAAGACGAACGCTTGATGAATATGTAACTTGTACAAAATGTACGATGCATCGAAAGTAGATTTATTTGTTTCCAGGGTGCGTAATTTTAATACTGCGTTGCACCTGTGTGGCTAGAAAATATCAATGTGTGTGTTCTATCAGAAGTTCCCACGGTCAAGGATTACAGGCTTAAGGCTAGCAGGTATATTTGCTCTAATGTCATTATCCTGGGAGAAAACAGTCGACTACGTTTGTATGAGAAAGCCCCCCCCCCGCACCGGTACCCTTTCCTCTTAAGTTTGTGTGGTCAAGTTTATTTCGCAAATGTTGACATATCACTGGAAATTATATCAAAATTTAACTGTCAAACTGACAAAATATCTTAATAGAAGAGCTCAACTATGAATGACATTACAATAGCAAAACAATGACTATAAACTACTCAAAATTATTATATTTCAACCTGAGTACCTATTAGATGCTGTGAATTGTTAAATTATTTCGTTTAAGGGTCTGGGGCTCTATTTTTGAATCGCTCGTGTGACATAGCTTCGTCGTATACGCCTACAAGTCATACTCGACTTCCAAGTCGCATGACAACATTATAAATAAAAAAATAAAAATAAATATTTCAGGACATTCCACACATCGCCATCGAGCCCCAAGCTAAGGAACTAGACTTGTGTTATGGGTGCTAGACAACGGATATACTACTTATATACTTTTCTTTTTCTGTATTTTTGAATCGTTCGTCGTTGAAATTTGAAATGTCCATTTTTTATTCGATTTACGCAGAAAATTGAAAACCGGTAATTACCAACGAACATCCGAAATAATCCCAAAAGATATAAGTAAATATTTTTCAAAGATCGTTTCCGAATATTTGACTTTGATTGATTGACGTTTATTCTACCACTCGAAGAGTTGGAGGGATGGAGACCACTCGTTACTATAGTGTGATTCAAAAATAGCGAATTTCCGATGTCGAACGAAGATCATTAGAAATCGAGCGCTCGATGCGGGGCGAACGATTCAAAAATAGGGCACCTGGACATACCGACATGTATTTATAGACGCACGATCCAATAGACGTGACTTGCGCTAAGTGACAAAATAGAACCAACTTGAATATATAAGTACCTACTAATAATTGACTTCTTGACAGTTTTCCAGTAACTAAGTAGGTATTTTTAAGGTCGAAAATGTTTACTAAAGCCTATTACAATTTTTCCTTACATATTTCTTTAATAAATTATATTGTTGCTCGAAATCTTTCAATGACGCCATATCGTGAGCTCATCTTCAAAAGCTCAATCCATGAAAGTTGTGTATTTTTTTCTGGTAAAATGTGATGTGACGTCGCAGCTGTCGTGGCCGTCGCGTTATGTGACTTGTATCTCAACAGACAAATAATCTTAAATTCTATTTTCCAAAAAACCTCATAGGTATTCTGAGAGTTAATTATTATTAACTTTCAGAATTCCTATGAGGTTTCTTCTTCAGAAGTCTTATATTAATATAAACTAATATTAAAAAGCTAAAGAGTTTTTGGTTGAACACGCTAATCTCAGAACTACTTACTAGTTCAAATTGAAAACTTCTATTGTTGGATAATCCATTTATCGAGGCTACTTTTTTATTTTGATACTCCCATGAGATCGGTACTTACGCGATTAAAACCGCCTGGGCGCAGTGAGTTATCTATAAAGGAAGGTAATATAATAAATATTTCCGAGTTCATTATTAACAAATATTAATAAACTTAAACAACAATAACTAACACCGTTTATTGTTTTCTTATTCAAATCGATTGCAATTCAGAACGCGTGGTTCGATTCATAGATTTGCATTTTAATGTTAATAAATGAATAAAATTAAACACTAATTTGGATGATAGGCGCCGCGCGACTATGCGTAGGATGTTACAATTTATTAAGATGCATAAAGCTTAGATTTGCGCATTGAGACTTAAAGGGGTATTACACTACACTGATTCAGGGTCCCTAACCCTTAATTAAGAGAGGTGTAATAAGAGTTAGGCAGTAAGGGTCCCTAATTAGTGCGTCAGAGCCGCCTTACTCCCTAACCGCTTTTTTTGCTTTTTAACCAACTTCAAAAAAAAGTGGAGGTTCTCAATTCGGTTGTATGTATGTTTTTTTTTATTGATGTTCTGTTAATACAGGTGGCATGGTGTCAAGCGGCTCCTAGATTCGCTGTCCGACTGAGTTAGGGTCCCTTTTTAGTGTAGTGTAATAATCGAGGTAAATAATAAGGTCCCTAACCACCCTAAATTCAGGGACCCTGAATCAGTGTGGTGTAATACCCCTTGTAGTGATAATTAAGGTGAAGTAGGACCTTAAAACCTCTATCCCTTTCCCACCCGCACGCCGCGCGATAACTCTATCCCTTTGACAATACAAAGCACCATTACGAAAGTAGAGTATCATTCTATGGATTTTAGTGGTTGATACCCAAAAACTGTTTTTAAGACACCTCTATCGCGCTTCAGTGTTAGGGTCCCTTTTTAGTGTAGTGTAATAATCGAGGTAAATAATAAGGTCCCTAACCACCCTAAATTCAGGGACCCTGAATCAGTGTGGTGTAATACCCCTTGTAGTGATAATTAAGGTGAAGTAGGACCTTAAAACCTCTATCCCTTTCCCACCCGCACGCCGCGCGATAACTCTATCCCTTTGACAATACAAAGCACCTTTACGAAAGTAGAGTATCATTCTATGGATTTTAGTGGTTGATACCCAAAATCTGTTTTTAAGACACCTCTATCGCGCTTCAGTGTTAGGGTCCCTTTTTAGTGTAGTGTAATAATCGAGGTAAATAATAAGGTCCCTAACCACCCTAAATTCAGGGACCCTGAATCAGTGTGGTGTAATACCCCTTGTAGTGATAATTAAGGTGAAGTAGGACCTTAAAACCTCTATCCCTTTCCCACCCGCACGCCGCGCGATAACTCTATCCCTTTGACAATACAAAGCACCTTTACGAAAGTAGAGTATCATTCTATGGATTTTAGTGGTTGATACCCAAAAACTGTTTTTAAGACACCTCTATCGCGCTTCTGGTCATACCACTTCGGTTTAAATTAAGGTAAAGTGCTACAACTCTGTTAAAAATTGTTAAAAATGACGAAAATGTGTAACTAATTGGTCAACAAAAAGACCAAAAGAAACCAAAAGAAATATAGGTAAACTATAACTTTTTTTTTTTTTTCAATTTAATGTAAGTACTTTTTTCTGAAAAAAAAAAACGAATAAGTATTTATTTGTTTTCCTTTTCTTATTATTTTATGTAGCTACTTATGTTATTTTTTTTTTTTTATTTCTTTTTAAGTAAAGATCTACCCATAATTTAATTTCAGTCTTTATTTTAGTATTGTTTTGTATCAATATTTTGTAATTCTGTTGAAAGAATCATCTTCTTTTATTTACCTACAAAAAATCCTTTAACATTTTGTTGGTATATTCGTTATTCTTCTTTGTCCTTCCTTATTTGACCTTATTTCATCGACACTTGTAATGGGTAGGTATAATGTAGGTAAGTAAGTAGGTATCGATTCGAAGAATGTATTTGCGACATAGTTTATGTCAATAACGCCATCGATACGTGTGGTCTTAGGGCGAACGCAGGCATATAGATTTTTAATCGGCCGATACCAAAAAAGCACACAGTCGCAGAAGGTTGCGGGTTCATTTCCCGCATCCAACAAATATTTATGCACAGATATTGGTTACTGGTCTGAATTTTTCGAAAAGTATAAAAGTATTTTATCCGTTGTCTAACACCCATAACACAAGCATAGTTACTTTGCTTGGCGCTAGATGGCGCTATGTAAAGTGTCCTGCAATATTTATTTATTTATACCTGCCTAGCTTTTGCCCGCGACTTCGTCTGCGTAGATATCGAAAATTGGAAGGAATCACATCTACTATATAAAAATAAGTCGGGTTTTCCTTCCTGACGCTATAACTCCAGAACGCACGAACCGATTTCCACGGTTTTGCATTCGTTGGAAAGGTCTCGGGCTCCGTGAGGTTTATAGCAAAGAAAATTCAGGAAAAGTTCGCCGGGTTTGCTAGTTGTCCTATACAAACTTAGCCCTTTTTCACCCCCTAAGGGGTAGAATTTCGGAAAGTCCTTTCTTATCGGATGCCTACGTCATACAAAGAACACACCCTTAAAGTTTCAGGTCTCTACGATCAGCGGTTTAGGCTGTGCGTTGATCCGTCAGTCAGTCAGGACAAAGGATTTTATATGTATAGATTGATTGTAGGAAACTTTACAACTATCAATATTTCATTGGAGATCACACGAACATCATTCGATATATCAACATAATCCCGCTATAATGACGGGAATATGGCGGAAGTAACAAAATGTTGCTATAACCTAAACTTGGTATCTTGTACTTGTAGGGGCTTATATAGGGTTATTAGAAATTATACTAGCAAGCCGTTGAGGGCTACTTCTGTGCACCTTAACAAACAACTTTTGTTCTACGACTTTTGGAAATTCGAACATTTTGAGGTTAGGTTTACCTGAAATTCAGTTTCATAATTTCCAATAACCCTGTACATGGGCTATTTTCGGCAACTATAGACCTCTTTAATTGAGTTCGATGTAGTAGGTAGTCTTACCCAGCACCTATCTTACCCTCTCTGCTTAGTCGACCGTGCCCAGAGAGACGAAATAATCGTCAATAGGTACGTCTGGAGACACATTAGCTGCTTGGTTGCATCACGACGTTTTCATTAGTGCACGTACGGTCGGCTGCATAATTGCAGACCCACCGTAGAACTCCAATACGGCTTTCCGTAAAACCAGCGATATTCATAATTTCAACTTAAGAAATAAGGATGAGCTGACCGTGCCCGGTAGTAGGCTCCGGAAAATAAACAGGTCGTTTAATAGTACATGTGTGCTCTATTATAATAAATTACCTAAAGATGTATATGACATGTCCATTAACAGGTTCAAAACTTTTATAAAGCATAGATTGTGCAGTAAGGCGTATTATGATACCTCGTCTTACCTTAATGATAAGAACCCATGGACATGACTTTAGTTGCTCCATTTCAAATAATACTTTCAAATATTTGTAATTTTGACCATTGTGAGCGTGATCACATGAAAAATAACCCCCATGAGTTTCTTGTGCCTTCTTCTCATTGGTGGGCGCGTTCCGAAGGCACACATACTAACTAAGTTTTTAAGCAAATTTTATGTGGTCTATATACTTTTAATGTATAATGCATCCAAAGAAATAAAAAAAAAACAGCGCACTCCGGGAGTGCAGGCAGAAGTGAAAACAATAAACTTGTTATTTCTCATAGAATATTTCTTGAAACGATCTGCTACTGCCATCTATTAGCACTCACTTAAACAAATATAGTTTATTTTTTATTCGCTAGATGGCAGTAAAAAATTTAAATCAGCGCCATCTACATTCGAATAGCGGTGTTTCTAGAAACTAAGTTTCTCAATTTGTGTAATAGATGGCAGTATAAGTTAAACAAAAAGACTAACACAAATAAAATCTCATCTGTCGCGTCAAAATCTGTCGCGAGATCGGTTGAAAATGCTCACCCACAAAAGTGCCCAACGCGCCATAAGTAGTTTTCACTTCAAAAATTTCGACTTTGACTTTGGCTGTTATAAGAATGTTTTTAACACAAGCAAGATTCAAGGCACCTGCTTTAGTTAAAGTTTAAAGTCTTCTAACTCATGAATTTATGAAACAAAAATATTAGAATGAAAACATGGCAATAATAATAATTTTTTAACTCTACCGGGGGCTGCAATTATGCAGCCGACTGTACATTGTAATAAGTACCTACTGGACCGTTTTTGATGAAAATAAATCGAAATTTGATTATGAGAATACATAAAATCCTTGAGATTACATAACACAGGTTTTTTTAATGTGACATGAAACCACAGAGTGTTTACTGTACTTTGTCTAACATGTAGAAACCTATTCCCCGTACCTTTCTACTGAAAATCTTTATCTTCATCGCGATGTTTTCCTTCATAGAGATTGCTCTGTTTTTTTATAGTCGGTCAACGAGTTGTCGGGCGATCATTTAGTCTGTTTGTAGTCTGCTGCTACCCTTATATTAAGCAAGATCATTGCATGTTGCAATGTACATGATAATCATCGTTTACGTCAACTACCTAATAAACGCTACTTAATTAATAATTATTTATTTATTTATTTAGTAAAGAATAATAATGGCAAAACTGCAGGAAATTCCACACATCGCCATCTAGTCTCAAGTTGAGTAACTAGATTGTGTTATATGCAACGGATATTGGTACTACTTATATACTTTTCTTTTGTAAATATACAGGATGATTTTTTTAATTTTCTTCTTCTTCTTCTTCGTAGTCTTCTGTAATTTGACGACCCAATTGGCACAATGGTCACCATGCCGGACTACCAAACACAGGGTTGCGGGTTCGATTCCCACCACAGACAAGTATTTATGTTGAGATATTTGTCTGTGGTCTGGTTGTTTCTATGTATTATAAGTATATATTTACAAAAGAAAAGTATATAAGTAGTATATCCGTTGTCTAGCACCCATAACACAAGCCTAGTTGCTTAGCTTGGGGCTAGATGGCGATGTGTGGAATGTCCTGCAATATTTATTTATTTATTTATTTAATTTTCATACGACTATCCCTAAAAAAATGTATTGAGAAAGTATGGCTAATAATAACGTAACAAACTGCTGAACAAAAAAAATATAATTTGTTTTTACAAATTTTATGTACTTCCTCTCTTTGTCTCATACGCTATTATTTTGTCAGAGACGGAAACATGAAAATTGTAGAGAACTACAAAAGGAGCTATTTCCTTTGATTTGCCATACTATGTTTGTTTCCAGGAATTAATCTCTATCAGCAACACTATCGATTGGTATAAAATATAGGATGATTATTTGTTTACAAAATCAACAGGTTCGATTCCTGGCTACGGTAACGAGTTTTTCAAAAATTTAATGACTTTCAGCATTTTTCGCTATATCTTATAGTTTAAGATATATTAGCCCTGAAGACCCACATGAAAAATTCACCCTGTATACTTATATCATATGACTTATATGCATAGAAACAACCAGACCACAGACAAATAAAGTATAAGTATACTATAGTTACCTACCAACTACCAACAAACTAAACAAACAGATACAAACTTAATTCAGGTACACAAAGTGGATTAATGTTTGTTTAATCGCAGCCATGCCATGGGGAGAATCGATAATAACACTAAGTGTACATTTATCGCAAATTGTCATCGATGGAAAGTTAGATTTACTAGTTGTGTTAATCGAATGGCCTTTATTTTACCTATTGTTTTTTTATAAAAATACTAGTTGCGCCCCGTGGTTTCACCCGCATAAGTCCGATCTTTCTCACCGTTGAAACCTTCCCTGGACTACGACAAACATTTTAAAACCGAAATCATCTGAATCGGATCAGCCGTTCTCGAATTTTAATGAGACAAACGAACAGCAATTGATTTTATAAGTATTATTATGGGAATCTTCGTGGCATTATCCCCCAAATTGATAATCTAGTCAATTTATGGAATAATGGGAAATGATAGTTTCGCTATCCCCCAAAGTATATTTTAACTAGGATGCTTACCCCCAAATGGGGGATAGTAGTAAATAATGTCGGGGCATATTTCCCCGAACTTTGATAAAACAGACATCACTACATAGTATAAAATAAAGTCGCTTTCTCTGTCCCTATTTCCCTTTGTATGCTTAAATCTTTAAAACTACGCAACGGATTTTGATGCGGTTTTTTTAATAGATAGAGTGATTCAAGAGGAAGGTTTATATGTATAATACATGCATAATATAGCCGTGCGAAGCCGGAGCGGGTCGCTAGTAAAGAATAAACTCCATAGATCGTAAATGTCCATGCATTTGCGATAAATTTAGAATTTTCGGGAATATCCACTAAAATCAACTTTAAAAAAACCATCGATTGGTCTTTTTACATTTTAATGTCTAGCGTGTCCACTGTATTATGCCGTGAAGTGAATTTAGCCGAACCCCCAGTTTCTCTGAATCCACTGTTTCGCATTTATTAATTCCTCGATCCAGGTTTTTTTTTACAAATGTCGTAGAACAAAATTTGTTCGCGTAGACGTCTAGAACAATCCCCAGTCTTATTACAATACCTTCGTTAAAACACATCACTACATAGTATAAAACAAAGTCGCTTTCTCTGTCCCTATATCCCTTTGTATGCTTAAATCTTTAAAACTACTTTAAAACTTTAAAAATGCGAAGCAGGCAAATAAAATAACATATCTGTTTTATTTAATGCCATTGCAAAACGATTTCCATCGTTTTTAGCACTAAAATTGCACCACAGTGAACGTAGTGCACCATAGATATACATACAAACATTGTAAAGGGATGCCATTCACCATCAAAGTAGGTATAGCCTACCCAAAGGTATGGCTAGACCACGTGCAGTTGGACATTGGACAAGCCAAGCATCCGTTTGTCATTGCAACTTCTGAAACGAATACGTACCGCTAATAGGGCTTTGTTGAATTTTATTCGTGCCATCCGATGTGCTTTGAAAAATCGACACAACTCCAAAGACATTCGGTGCGTAATATAATCGTCTTGTCACTGGCCTCAACGTCTTACTATTCTGACCGAATTTGAAGTTTACGCATCAAATTGGACTTGCTAACGGTAATCTTCTTAGGTCTGACCTATTCTAATTTATTTGAGTTCGGCGTATTGCGTTTTCTTCTTCCATTCACCTTTGAATCATCTATAGCCTGTATCTCATCGTTCACATCCATCTCTCTCTGTCTTCAGAGTCCACTTTTACTTAGATCGTCTTCTTCCCCTCCATTCTCTACAATGTAGAGATGTAGGATGGATGTAGAGTCTACATCCATACTCATCACCCTTCAACCTTCAAGTCACATGTTTCTCCTCTCTCCTCATCGCATATCCATACTATTTCAAACAGTTCCCTTATATGCACCATATCAACGTGGCCGTCGTATAGTAGGTATAAGGTAGGTATGTAGTAGGTATTGGCCAACATCCGTGGCGTTATGGTCTGGTACAGTCAGACAGACGGACGGAGCGTGTAATCACTTCCATAGTACCTATAGGATAAGCTACGCTGAACTTTGTTTTGTAATCGTTTTAGATTTAGGGAAAGTACCATAATTCCAAGGGTCTACAAACATAAAGCGGAACGCTAGACTAGAGAATTATAGTTGATTTATGAATTGATGTGCGCTAATGGACTTTGCTTTTACGGTGAAGGAAAACATCGTGATGAAACCCGCGGCTTAATTGGCTCCAGAAGTACAAGTTCTCTCCTCTGGACATGGTCGACTAATCTAACAGGGTAGTAGGTGCAAGCCTACTCCATCCCCACGCAAAAAGGACACAACAAAAACCTCTAACTGCGGAAAAAGCCCGTATACAAGTACAAGTAATTATGGTTGACCGCGGAGGGCATGAGATCGATCGATCTGAAATTATTTAGGGGAGGCCTAGCTATGTTCAGCAGTGGACTTACTGGACGCCCTGTGGCTGTTATGATGAAAGACATTCCGTTACGCACTAAGATTTTCAACTGTGGGTTTCATCACTATGTTTTCCTTCACCGTAAGAGCAATATGTAATTAAAGAAATATTGTACGACAATTCACTCAACGCCATCTAGCCTCGCACCAAGCAACTAGGCTTGTAATATGAGTACCAACCAGAAAACTGATAGAATAGTCTTTTCTTTTGCATTATAAATAGGTGCATCTATGGTACAGTCACATTACCAATTAGCTGAACCCCACGTGACCTAGAGCTCACTCGCAAATTCGTAAGGTTGTAAACTAATGTTACCTGATTCGGTTTTTTGTAAACAATATACTAAACAATACAAAATACAATATAAAAAAATAACAAAATAGGTAAATACTATATTTTTTACAGTTTTGCTGGTGAGCTCTGGGTCACGTGGGGTTCAGCTAATTGGTAATGTGACTGTACATACTTATTATAATCATCAAATTTAAATAATCATACGGAAATACCCAGACCAAAAACAAATAGGTAAAGTAGATCAAACATAGAAAGATTCGAACCGGCAGCAACCCAATACCCACTGCGCTACAGAAAACGTCAAATTATCACTATCACTATCACTACATAGTATAAAACAAAGTCGCTACCCGCTGTCTGTCCCTATGTATGCTTAGATCTTTAAAACTACGCAACGGATTATGATGCGGTTTTTGATGTGAAACATCTATAGCCGCACGTAAAACTGATTTTTGGCGTGGCGACGCATGCCGCTATATGATGGTATATATATATATACAGTCTATATGCAGTAGTGTGTACGGTGTACACACCGAAATCGACTGTGCGATTCTATATCACAATCTGTTCTTTTCTGCATATTACTTTTACAAAATAATGTCGATGTTTCACATCTGCCAGGTGTCCCGTGACGGCTCACATTTTTTTTAATAAATAGTGATTGAAGAGAAAGGTTTATATGTATAATAAATGCACAAAATAGCCGTGCGAAGCCGGGCGGGTCGCTAGTATCTAACAGAAGGGGCAGCTTGCTATGACGGGCAGGTGTAAAATTACAAGTCATCGTTTCATTTACCATAAAATTCGGGTAACAACGGTGTCAGGTAGCACCGAAGTAATAACTTTGTATCAAAACCTTATTTTGTAATGAAATTCTAATCGAAAAACACATAATAGCATTAGCCTTTTCATCTAATGTAGATGATTCAGAAACCTTGGTTCAAAGATTTTTTATTTTTTCATAGAGTTAAGGTATACTCTAACCTACATGCCTCTAAGTTTTACTCGTTTTTTGGGGTTTTTATAGGGGCATTTATTTCTTTATGTAATATATTCTAAGAGAAAAGGAAAACAGAGGGGCATATGTACAGTAAACCTTAGTTTAATGAAAATAAAAAACTGCTGTTCTGTGGGAGTTTCAATAGATAATTGCAGCGCGAGAAAAAATTATCGAAAATGATAATCATTAGATATCACAGTACTTCCGAATCCTCACAGAGTCAGCTTTTACTGGCACATCCTCACGAAAACGACTGAAGGAAGTCAACAATACAGTGCTTCATTTTGTTGTATACGTCAGGGCGCCGCCATCTTGACTACTGCTTTGTGTCTAAATAGGAATAAAATGACGGAACGCGGTTCATTCTGTCGCAGTTGCTTCATGATGTCTGAACCTTTTCATGGTCGCACAATTTATTTGAGTTAATTACTTTAATACCTTTAAAAAGTAGATTTCGTGTTGTAGTTAAACAACGCTGATGGGTGTGTAATTTATAATGATTAAAATATGTTCTGATGATAAGTGCCATTAGATTTACGTACCCTACACTCAGATTTTGGTTAAAATAGCTAGTCCTTTAAACAAGTTAAATAATAATACATGCTGTGGCTGTGACACCAACCCGGCGATTATCCCTGTCTGCACTATGAAATGCAGCCAAGGACAATCTCCTTATCTTTTTAATTATTATACTCGTACTTGTCGATCTTTTCTCCTCGATTGATATCCTAATTTCTCTAAGAATAGCCTCGTACCATCGGTACCAACTGTTTAACAAGTGTCGTGACAACAGCTGCGCTCGCGCACCTGTCATGCGAACTACTCTAGCGTAAATCCACGGGGGTGGCACGGTTGAAAACGCGAGAAACGAGGTTTCGTTATACAGTGTATGAATGAAATTTTTTTTTAATGAGATTGAGTTGGTCAGGGACGCAGTGGAGTCCGTGAAAATTAGATTTTTTTTTAACAGTTCATACATTATACATTAGGTAGGTACAGACACACACAATTACATCATACATTAGGTATTTCATACATATTTGAAACATCCCAAATCTTAAAAACCTTAAAAACGATCAATCGCTCGTTAGCGCAATTAATTTAAGTTGAATCAAACTTAGGTAAATTAAACAGTAGTTGAATCGACCGTAGTTATTTGGAACATAGTTATAATGAACTCAGTTAATATAATGTGTACCCATTCAACCTCTTGGTCAGATTAGAAATAAAATAAATAAATAAGTAGTTATTTCGACCATAGTTGTTATTTTTTTTGACGACCCAGTTGGCACAATGGTCACCATGCGGACTGCCAAACACAGGGTTGCGGGTTCGATTCCTCGGGAGTGTCTCATACGACTATTTTGATATCTAAAGGAGGATTTTTGAGAATGTTGTCTGCTGAGTATGGTATAAAAAAGCAGGTATATTGCAAATGGGCTGCCTAAAATTTTTTAATCCATAATATGATTCTCGATAAAGGTCGTTTTTAAAGGGATTTCGTAATAGATAGGATTTGGATTTGGATTTAGTTAGACCCACTTTTTGCCCAAAAAAAGACGTCGTTAAATTTTGTCTCTTCCAACAGACAGACGAACCATGTAGGTAAGTAAAAATAAAGCATATAAATATCCACAAATGAGCGGATATCCACTATTCCAACAATAAGTCACTGTCACACAATGGCCGATAGTGTCATAAGCGCACGATGTTGGAATGGTGATCACATCGGCGTATACGCATTGCGCACGCGCAAGCGGGTAATGTTAGCGTTATTTGTTATTGTTTTATGTAAAAATTGTAAAACGTTTCGTTGCTCAGTTTGTGAAGTTTCGTAACCGACTACGGCGAAGATAAAAGAAGGTTATGTCTGAGAATGAGAATGTCATTTATTTGCTTTTTACACGAGTTTCCTGATCCCGCGGGAATGTCGGAAACAATACTACTAGTTGCGCCCCACGGTTTCACCCAACTAAGTCCATAAAATTCCCGCGGGAATGTTAAGGATCACAAGTATGGATGAGAACCATCAATTTTCTAAACTAACACTACGCTTTGTCCACTCGTTTGACCGTAAGTTTATTAAGGTTTATTAATGTGGATAAAAAAGAGAATCGTAGTAGGTTTAGACGCATTAAACAAACTACGCAAAACACCACGGTTACGCAAAACACATAATACGCAAAATACCACTTACGCAAGGTACTGCCATGAGTCTGCTTGTCAAAATAAATACTTTTCTTTTTCTGCTTCAACTGTGGTAGTTTTAAAGATAACTTCTTTACTGCACTTGTGGCGGATAGTCGCGAGTATTTGACCGCAGCTTTGTTTTGGGGGTTCCGTAAATCAAAAGGTAAAAAATCCTAATAAGATCACTCTCTTGTCCGTCTGTCTGTCCGCGTGTCACCATCGATTTTCTTAGAAACGGGTGGACCTAGCAAGTTGAATTTTTTTGACGTGACAACGTCCTATAAATTGATGAACACCGTACTGCACTCGCCAAAAAGTGTCATGTTATTGACATGGTAGATAACCATAGCAACGTATTAAAGTATACAAAATTTTAATGTCAACGATATAAAAGAGTTTAATTGATTGTTTTTCATCAATGTTTTCATAAGACGTTAAATTTATCGTCCGTAAACCGACTTTAAAGACACTATTTTTTTTAGACAATCTATTGAGAGATTCAGTTAGAAAAATATGCCTAGAAGCTTCTTAGATTCTTAGTTAACATGATTTGTTTAACAAATATTTCAAGTTAGCCTACTTAAAGGTTATTGTGTCTGTCTATTACATTGAAATGCATTCCGTCTCTCAACTGATTGTCGATAAACGCACCATTGTCTGCTTCATTACGAATCGTGTAAAGTTACACCTAAGCAAATAATTTTAAACATTGTGTGATCCATGAAGGATATGAAAATGGAAATTTTAAATATTGTGATAACTTGACAATAGCAATTCAAACACGTAAAAAGTCGCAGGCAAAAGATAGTCGACCGAATAATTTATATCACACCGCGCTGCGGTTTCGGATACCATTGGAATATCTGACTGAATTGTAGCTTTTAACACATGTCAATAACGTAGACTAGACAGACAACTTCCTGCAAAATAATTATCAAAACCGGTATAATAGTTCTATCAAACTACCCCCAAAACATAAATCTTTAATTCTTAATTTTTTACCTAGTAGGTTGGTTTTATCTTTAGTTCGCGCAGTGTTTTGATTATTCAATAGTACATTGTTATCCTAGGTGTGAAAGTCACTCATTACAAGTCCCGAGACGGAGTTTGGCGCCCGAGCGTAGCGAGGGCGCTAATAGTTCGAGGGACTTAATGAGTCTTTCACCCGAGGTAAACACTGTGCTTTTCATAACGAATAATACATAAAATTCTTCCTAACAACGAGAGTGAATGAGAGACTTCATACTACCTGATCCTCTTACAAGGTTGGGATCAAAGAGGTTGTATACAATACATGTAGTGTTATTCTTTGGTGTTACTTAAAGCAAGGAGGTTAGGTTATGAAGTTCCTAATGTATAATGATACTGATACTGGCTATATGCACATTGCACGAGTCGTGCGAAGCCATAATTTGACATGACAGCTGTCAGTGAAAGCGATTTTCCCTAGGGCTGGAAATTTTATTTTCTACACGCTCTTCACGCATCTTTAGACCTACTTTCGGAGTATGAGTAATGAAAAATACTTTCTTTGCGGATACATAAGTACGTTATAACGGATATCTTTTTTTTTACCACCAAGTTTTATCCCAATCCGTCTATTGGTTTAAGCTGTGCGATATCAGACAGCTAGTCAGCCCCCTTGATTGCTTTCCATCATCGATATCGCCAATCGACACACCTTATTTTTTACACGCTTTTATTAGTTTTGCTTGTATTGTATGTAACCGACTCTTTTTTATTAAGCTATTGCTATATTAAGCTATTGCATAGCTTTTATCGCGGGCTTTGAGCGCGGCGACCGAATTAAGAAATTCAGTAACGAAAATAAAACCTAACACCCCCCACTGCGCCTACCATGTAGCTCGGCCGAGCGTTAGCTTAACGTGTATGTATATGGTACGACTGTACGAAGCTCGCACGATGCAATAGCTTTTTTCTTATGATTTAAGCCAACGAAAAGTCACATGGTCTTGCGTTTTGCGTTAGAGAAAAAAAGGTAAGGTAAGTTTTATGTTATGCCAATTTCATACAATACAATGCAATGCTTTATACAATGCTTTATGTCAATCACTATATAGTATAAAACTTTCTCTGTCCCTATATCCCTATGTATGCTTAAATCTTTAAAACTACGCAACTGATTTTGATGCGGTTTTTTTTAAATAGATGGAGTGATTCAAGAGGAAGGTTTATGTATAATACATGCATAATATAGCCGTGCAAAGCCGAAGCGGGTTGCTAGTTTCAAAACAATCTGTTGATTGGCGATTTCGCTAATAGAAAGTAATCTTTTTTAAGGAAGTTGAATTTCGAATTGCGTATAGAAGACTTAAAATGGAGTCAAAACAAAACCCCGACTAAAAATAACCTAAAAATAAAACTTAAATAGGTAGTACGTACACTTATCCATAAACCGTGCGTGTTTCTCAAGAAAATTGACCGCAATTCTTTCTATCGGTCAATCTAGAAGTCATTAGGTGCCGTAAACCACAACTCGGGGACTTATTCACTATTATATCTTGAATGATTGAAAAAAATAGGGAATTAATGAAGTGAATTCAATGTGGTTTGGTGATAGTGGTGCCGAGGCCTTCCATGATTCTAAAGAAACATTTTAAGCCTGAAAGTTGCTTTTCTAGGTAGCAGTTGTTATGTCAAGTTAGTAAGTAAGTATAGGATGACCAGGAAACCTCTAAAAATAAGATTAGAAATTAGAAGAAAATTTATCTCTCCTGAAAATCTGTTAAAAATATAAAGCAACTAGCTGTCCCGGCAAACATATAAAAAATAGATGTTTGATTCTCAGACCTAACGAATATACAAAAAAAGGTAGAGTTTGGCAATTACACGAGAATGAATGGATAAGCGGCCACCTACGGATAGAAGACACTGTGCCGGTTCAGAAAAATGAGATCAAACTTCATGATTTTTTAATTTTTTAACCTGAACTTTAACCTTTCCCGGTGTAAAAAAAATGTATGATGACCCTGGTGCCAAATTAGTTGCCTATTTGTTGAACTAAAAATGTTGCCTATTTCATTGAGATTCTGAAATGGTATAATATGTGGTTATGCCAGCATTAAATACAAAATATATTTAAAATTAAATAAAATTTTCAAAAAGCCGACATGCAGTGGTCATTAGCCACATGCGTATCGTACGACGTTTTTTTTCACAGTTTAGAATAAAAGAAAAGCCTTGTCCATCATTAAAAAAGGATTTAATTGCGGAAAACAGCCCGTATATACTCGTGAGTATACCTAAGTAGATATAATTTCGTTTCGTGTATAAAACAATGATGAAATTTCAAGTGAAATAGCACACAGAATAGTAGAACCGTTGCAGTCGGTAGTATTAACATAATTTCACTCTATTCCCCCTGCCACTGGCTGGTCCCTTGGACCGGGTTTCCGGGATAATTCGTGCGTGAATGGTCAGTCACGCACTTGACTGTAAATTGCTGGATTACGACTTACAAGGTGTTGTAAAGGGGTCATAATAGGGAGGTATTTTTGTTTTGGAAGAATTTGATTTTAAAGGTATATGCCAGTAGACAAAAAAAAATTCTTGAAGTGAGAAATAATCCCTTCTTGACGCTAGAGAACAAATTCTGAGTTTTTAGTAAAAATCTTTAAATGAAACGAAATAAACGCTATTATATTTGTTAAATTAGTTGCACAGCATTCTTAATTAATAAAAGCAATAATTTTAAGTTATATACCTATTGCTTAATTTTAAGTTGCTTGAAAATAATTTCAAGAACATTAACAAAAAGCAAAAAAAAATCTGTTTAGGGAGAGGATTATTTACTATATGAAATCTTTTTTCTGTGTAGTTTCTAATTGAATCACAACTTCGTTTTATCATCTCCATTGTTCCGTCATACCACCAGGATAATAAGCAACACCGATTCATGGTGGAAATGACAGACGAACGCACTAAGCGTTTTGCGTCGTAATTCCCCATTTCATATTATTGCAAGGGAATGGAATCAGTTGCCTGCGTCTGTCACCATCACATAGTTGTCAAGGCTGACTTATTGACGACCTAGGTCGTCAATAAGTCAGCATTGGCACAATGGTCACCATGCCGGACTGCCAAACACAGGGTTGCGGGTTCGATTCCCGCCTCAGACAAGTATTTATGCTTAGATATTTGTCTGTGGTCTGGTTGTTTCTATGTATTATAAGTATATGTTTACAAAAGAAAAAGTATGTAAGTAGTATATCCGTTGTCTAGCACCCATAACACAAGTCTAGTTACTTAGCTTGGGGCTAGATGGCGATGTGTGGAATGTCCTGCAATATTTATATTTATTTATTTATTGTGCCCTTGTTTTTGCATTTATAATTTTAAAAAAATTATGTGTTTTATAACTTGTGTGTGGAAGATAGCTTTCCATCTATCGATTTATTAGTTTAAGGTAGTCTTTCTCATGTTCTTATTCTGATTGGAGCCAGCGCAACACGTTGGAGGTACAGTAGTATGGGTCATAAGTATAAATGATCAGTTTGCTACAATAATACTATCAACAATTGGAGTTATGACCTTCTTCTAATAGACGTTACACACAAACTTAAATACTTCTTCTTCTTCGTGTCAACGGCGACCAATGCAATGTACCTTGATCAAAGCACTCCCGCCCAAAACTTAGCCACGGCAATCAGACGGCAATCGCATTATCTGTTGCCCTGTTGAGGTCGTCTGCAGAGCAGCTAACAGGGCAGAGAGAGCAAGCCGTCAAGTGCGCCATCGTTTGGGCGGCCCTCCCACACTCACGCAAAGTGTCCGAACCAAAAAAACCCCACCTAGCCATGTTCTCTTTGCAGCGGCCAACCTGGGTCCGCAGGCGATTTAGGGACTTCCAGGTTGGCCACTGCAGATCGCCGCCAGCAGGCAAGGATTCCCTGGGTGCGATGGAGTCCGGTGGAGGGGGGAATTTGGCAGCCCACAGTAAATACTTGAATTAAAAGTACTCAGTGTGATTATTATTTTCAACATGTTAGCTATGTCTTTAGTTGGCCGAGAGGTATAAGCCGCCACCCGCTACACCAAACAACACGACATTGGTTCGATCCATAGGTTACGTTGTTATAATGTTTAAATAGTGCTGCACAGGATTGTAAACGTTACGTTGGACAGAGACTTTTGCCCGTGGATTGTACCTAACACACGTCTTTCTGTTTTGGTACCATTTTGCGGTCAACCACCTGCGAACCCTCATTCATTCATTCAAAGTTATTCTATTTATTCACGCCTTGTAAGAAAATAATAATTCACTCCCCTACAAAATCCTACTTACAAATTATAAGTATAATTTAGCTATCAAAATCTATATTAAGGCCGAATCACTTGACGCCCATCAAATACTCCATAGAATCGAGGGCAAGTAATTCCTACCTGCCTTTAATGTCAGACTGAATGTTATATGATACCTATGTATAAGATACCTTTAAAAACGACCTTCATCGAGCTGCTTAATGGATGAAAAGTATTTTATACCTAATTAAATATGTCAATAAGTATATTATTGCAAATGGGTTGTCTAAAAAAGTAAGAATAATGATTAATTTATAATTAGATTTTTTTGTTATTTTTCAAACCTTTCACTGGTTTGTTTATGAGACAAATTCCATACCAATCGAAAGTATGAAGGCTATAGAATATGAAACGTTAGGTTGACTATTTTTTTCTCCTCAACTTCTTTCTGACAACTCTTGAGTTGTGACGAGAAAAATTCCAAAGGGTATAAGGCAGGTAAATCGATAGGTACTAGTTATTTGCACTGTTCTGGTGGATGATTAAGTTAAAATAAAGATTATGTATTTATTTCCTTGGTATGAAATTTGTATATTAACCAAACCAGTGAAAAGTCTAAAAATTGAAAAAAATTACTTACAGATAAATTTCAGTAGATCCACAATTTGAAATCTGGATCCAATGAGAAAATAGTACATTGTTATCCAAGGTGTGAAAGTCACTCATTACAAGTCCCGAGACGGAGTTTGGCGCCCGAGCGTAGCGAGGGCGCTAATAGTTCGAGGGACTTAATGAGTCTTTCACCCGAGGTAAACACTGTGCTTTTCATAACGAATAATACATAAAATTCTTCATAAAAACGAGAGTGAATGAGACTATGAGACTCCATACCACATGAGTAGGTACTCACACAAGGTTGGAACCAAAGAGTTTATACATTATGTAGTGTTTTTTTAGGTTTCTGCTATTTGTATTCAATACTTAAATACGGCGGTACTTACCGAAGAAGTTTTTATTAATGAGTTAATCCAACATTGGGAAATGACGCGAAGTCCGTAAATTTAACTTACAGTTTTTGTAACACGGTTTGTCTAGAAAATGTTATTTACCTACACAAAATACACAATCATAAATGAAACACCAGATTAAACTTAACACAAAAACATAATAAAATAAGAAAAAATAGTACTAAATAAAACTTTTAAAATAATTTGGAAATGCTAGCATTTCCCACCAGTTTTTTTTTACTCAACGTACGACATCAGCAACATCGACAGGGCGCGGGCGGGCGGCGCGGCATGGTCATAGGTCGCTTTGACCATTTTCGTCTTTACATTTATTTTATTAAATAAGATATCTTGAACTAAATATAGGAACTACTTGAATTTGATTCCCGAGAAAAAAGTTAGTACGGGTAGTACGGCAGTATGCATGAGCCGTGCCAAGCCATAATTATTATTCTTTGGTGTAAAAAAAAAAGCAAGGAGGTTAGGTTTTTGAAGTTCCTAATGCGTAATGATACTAATACTGGCTACATGCAGATTGCACAAGTCGTGCGAAGCCATAATTTGACATGACAGCTGTCAGTGAAAGTGAAAAGCCCTAGGGCTGGAAATTTTATTTTCTACACGCTCTTCAGGTATATTTAGACCTAGTTTCGGAGTATGAGTAATGAAATAGTACATTGTTATCCTAGGTGTGAAAGTCACTCATTACAAGTCCCGAGACGGAGTTTGGCGCCCGAGCGTAGCGAGGGCGCTAATAGTTCGAGGGACTTAATGAGTCTTTCACCCGAGGTAAACACTGTGCTTTTCATTACGAATAATACATAAAATTCTTCCTAACAACGAGAGTGAATGAGAGACTCCATACTACCTGATCCTCTTACAAGGTTGGGACCAAAGAGGTTATATACATGTAGTGTTATTCTTTGGTGTTACTTAAAGCAAGGAGGTTAGGTTTTTAAAGTTCCTTATGCGTAATGTTACTGATACTGGCTACATGCACATTGCACAAGTCGTGCGAAGCCATAATTTGACATGACAGCTGTCAGTGAAAGAGAAAAGCCCTAGGGCTGGAAATTTTATTTTCTACACGCTCTTTATGCATCTTTAGACCTACTTTCGGAGTATGAGTAATGAAAAATATCTTACTAAATCCATTTGTATCTATTGACCTATTTAATTTGATATATACTTTCATCCATTAAACAGCTCGATGAAGGTCGTTCTCATAGGGATCCCGTACTATTACGAAGTTATCGAATAAATCGATTATTTTGAATCAACTAGAACCACTTCACAACCTTGTTCTATTTGTAGTTCGTGAGAAAACGTTGGAATTCTAGGTGATAATCGGTTCCGCACGGTTTTTGAGTCTTTTTCTTCGTCATTTTAATTACTTTCTCTTATTTAATCTATAGTCTACTAATAATGAGAAAAGAGTTGATTTCTTTTTTGTTTTTATTTTTCTAGGTTTTTTCTTTAGGTTTATATGTATAATACATGCATAATATAGCCGTGCGAAGCCGGAGCGGGTCGCTAGTAAACATATAAACCTTCCTCTTGAATCACTCTTGAATCAATCTAAGTATTAAAAAAACCGCATTAAAATCCGTTGCCTAGTTTTATAGATATACATATGGACAGACAGCGGAGTGGCTTTGTTTTATACTATTTAATGATAATGATACTGACGGACACTAAACTGCATTAGGATTGCTTTCAAATGAATATTATAATAAGTTCTATGCATAGTTTTTTTTTTCCGACGGTTTCAATTCTCCTACTTCCTAGTGCTAAATAATGTGTTAAATAGCCACAATCTGTGGTAACATTTACAGTACGGTGTAATTCTAAGAGTTTACAATAATCTATCCACTTAGGATGATGGCCGTGGTCATTTTGCGGTCTGTAAAGAAATCTCTTATCACTTTGAGATAGCCGTTTTGAAAACTGTTCTGGAGTTTTGACACGTTTTAGCGGACGTGATGCTATGTTGGTAACATTTTAATATCAGAAAAAAATATAGTTTCTATGTTTTTGTTGACTGTATTTTCCCTACCTATCTATACGTTGCAGTAGTAATGAGATTTATTAATTGATAGCATAAGTCACTTCTAATGAATCAATGTATCCTCATACCAAGTTTCATCAAAATCGGTTCAGTAGGTAGTTCCGGAGCCTGTTTAATTCAAACATACAATTAAATATTTTCTTTTTATAATGTTACTAGCGACCCGCCCCGGCTTCGCACGGCTATATTATGCATGTATTATACATATAAACCTTCCTCTTGAATCACTCTATCTATTTAAAAAAACCGCATTAAAATCCGTTGCGTAGTTATAAAGATTTAAGCATACATAGGGACGGCAAAAAGTGACTTTATTTTATATTATGTAGTGAAGGTAAGTACGAGTATATAGATTTAATCGCAAAGTTATCAAATTGTCGCAGTCAGGGATTAACCCATTTTTATGGCCTTACTTTATTTTATTGTTATATATTTTTTATTTGTAAGATTTTGCATACAGCGCCATCTAGCCAAGCAACTAACCTTGTGCTATGGTGACCAGACAAGGGACATAATACTTTCGTATCTACCTATAACTATATTACAAATCTTCTATAGGTAGTTACTTACATATAAAATGCTTCATCCTGACTGACTGAATGCCGAACGTAGGCAACCGTTAGGAAAGGATTTTGTAAAAGTCAACACCTACGCAAACGAAGTCGCGAGCGAAAGCTAGTTTTTTAATAAGTAAGTAGATACGTAGAATCAAAATATTTTTATTGAGTGAGAACATTTTTGCACCGCAAAAAGCACAGAATAACATCCATCCTGTCATTTTTCATACGTCGAATTCAGTCGGGTTGCTAAATTGGTAAGAGCGCCCTCCATCAAATTAAAAAACCGGCTAAGTGCGAGTCGGCCTCGCGCACGAAGGGTCCTGTATACAGGACCCTTCGTGCGCGAGGCCGACTACCATACTAAGTTGGGCTACCATACAAAAACCTATAGGTTTTTGTATGGTAGCCCAACTTAAATATTTATAGTTTTTTTTTGTTTTTAGGGTCCCGTTTTTACTCTTTGGGTAGGTACGGTCTTCTGCATAATTGCAGACCCACCGTAGAGCTCTACGGTGGGTCTGCAATTATTGAATTATTATTATTATTAGAATGAAAACATTGCATATTAGAGTGCTTCGTCGGTCCGCCCGCGAGGCGACCGCCCGATCGGGCGGACCACATACAGTAATAAATCCATGGGGCAGACCGCCCGATTGTAATTTATACCTACTTATTTTAATAACTTACTTAGATTTAGTACAGTTAGCAACAAAATCGGTTTATTACATTTAATAAAAACTACAGACTGGAGTTATGAATTCAAAAACCGCTGGATCTTTACTCAATTAAAAAGGACATGATAATCCTTTGTGATGACCCTTTTAAATTTTACGTAAAGCCTTTTTATCAGTTATTTACGCTGCATGGCGATTATGGAGTACAAAAACCCATAATAATGTAGTACCTATTAAGCTGTGGAAGATGTATTTCCTACACCAAAAACTAGGGTTGTCTGTTTCACTTTCTAAGATGTTTGTGGAGAAAAAAGTCTAAACTTGTGAAAAAGCACATAAAAAACCAGTCAAATGCGATTCGTACTCGCTCGCCGAGGGTTCCATACATTACTTTCAACTCTCTCTCTCTACCCTTGCAGTGGTATGGTAGTTACCAATGATCTTAACCCATATTTCGTTTGGGCGCCTGTAAGGGTCAAGTTAAATTGATCCAACTATATATGTATGGGGACACCCTTTAATTTTCAACTTTTTATTTTTTTTTTATTTTTCCTTTATTTGTGCTGTACGAGTTTGCTTTTGCCAAACTTCGTGATCCTAGGTCAACGGGAACTACCATAAAATATAGGTTTGCGACCCAAAACCTTCCGGTTAACCTGGAAATGTCAATTTTGGTTTAAACCAAGGTTTTACAGCAGAAGTAAAGAGAAAATTCCGAAATATAAAAAAGTTGAAAATTAAGGTAAATTATGGTATACCTACAAGTTTTTGCGAAAATGTAAATTTGCCCATATCTATTAATCATATTTACTTATGACCTCGATTTTTATACACCTAATAGGTACTATATAGACCTCAGTATCTGGTATGAATTTCAACTTGCTAGGTCCACCAATTCCTGAGAAAATCGGTGGTAACACATTCAGACAGACAGACGAGCAAGAAAGTTATCTTTTAAGGGTTCCTTTTTTACCTTTTGAGGTACGGAACCTTAAAAATGTGCAGATTTGGTTAATTTGCCACAAACCTCAGTCAGTGATGGGTGGTTGATTATAATAGCTCGAAGTCCAATCAATCTGGACGTCACTAAATTTAGTTACTATTTTGTAGATTAATTGGTACAGGAAACATCATTTTTAGGGTTCCGTACCTCAAAAGGTAAAAAGAGAACCCTAATAAGATCACTTTCTTGTCTGTCTGTCTGTCCGTATGTACAGTCATCACCCATTTTCTCAGGAACGAGTGGACCTAGCAAATTGAAATTCATACCAGATACTGGGGTTTATAGTCTCTATTAGGTGTATAAAAATCAAAAGTCCTGAGTCTACATGATAAAAAGGTATGGGCAAATTTTTATTTTTGCAAAAACTTGTAAGTACCAAAATTTACCTTAATTTTCAACCTTTTTATATTTCGGATTTTTCCCTATACTTGTGCTGTAAGACCTAGCTTTTAACCAAAATTGACAATTTCAGGTCAACTGGAAGTACCCTATTGGAATTTTCCTTTATGTGTGCTGTAAGACCTTGCTTTTAGCCAAATTTCGTGATTCTAGGTCAACGGGAACTACTATAATATATAGGTTTTAGACCCAAGACCTATAGCACACATACAGGAATAAATCCAAAAAATAAAAAAGTTGAAAATTAAAGAGCGTACGTTTACATAGTTAAACCAATTTAACTTGAACCTTACATTATAAGGGCGTGCAAACGAAACAGGGGTCAAGTTAAATTGGTAACAACCGTACCACTGCAAGGGTAGAGAGAGAGTTAAAACTAAATTACGGAAGCCTGACCGGTTTTTTTTATTAGTAATTGGAATTGCTATAACCAGCAACACAGAACCACTAATATGGTTAAAATGTAAAATGAAATGTAGAAGGTAATTAATATCTAGACGTTAAGTAATTTATTTTAGTTTATATATTCATACAGTTGAATAACGTGTACTTACTTAGCTTCAGATTATTGTATTAAGTATACAATTTATAAACCTTTTTTTACTTTCATTTCATCAAATTATTTTGTTGCCGACTGTACTTTTATAGAAAAATAGGTATCAAATAAATTCGGGCGGAACGCGGAACGAAAATAATATTTTTTTTGCAATACTGCGGTCCGCCCGATTCGGGCGGTCACCTCGCGGGCGGACCGACGAAGCACTCGCATATTAATTAGAATGAAAGCATTCCAATAATAGTAATTACCGTAGAGCTCTACGGTGGGTCTGCAATTATTGAATTATTATTATTAGAATGAAAACATTACATATTAATTAGAATGAAAGCATTCCAATAATAGTAATTACCGAACTCTACCGGGGGCTGCAATTAGAAAGAAGAAAGAAAGAAAGAAATAAACTTTATTTTGTAATTACAACTACACGCACAAAAGTCAATAAGACTTATACTAAATAATAACAGAAAACTAAATCTAAACAAAGAACAAACTTCTTAACCTGTAGTGTAACCAAAAAAGGATTATACTCAGCATAATGTTGTGACGCCAAAAACACCACAACTCTGATTTTCAGTACAATCCTATCGAGCTGAGTGACCGATGTACAAATAAAAGAAATATTTACTAGACTAACGTAATAAAAACACAAATACAAAATATACGTGATCAAACAAGGCAAACGATACATAGTCTTATATTAGTATAGATATTTTGATGAAAGTGGAATAGCATATTATACATAAAGATGAGAAAGGTAGAAAAAAAAAGAAGAAAGAATTATGCAGGCGACTGACCTACTGAACCCTTAAAGTGGTGTTTATAATAAATGATTGATATATTTAGCTTCGTCATTTCATTCTCCTACGACTAAATGACCCTAAACCTACAATCAGATTTATAAGTAGCTACATATTAGAAGTTTGCGTGTAACTGGACCCATTAACTACCCGATTATTAATCTTTATTACAGCTACAAGTAATAATAATTACTTATAACTAGCGACTAAAATAAAATGTTATGACTGTTTCAATGGATATTTAGGGTGGCAGTTAAAAAAAATTATAAGTTGCGTTTTGCTAGGTTTTATTGTCCCCTCCATGATACCAAACATAGCAGCACTTGGGGTTGTATAAATTATGGTAGAAATAACTAGCCAACAGTAGAGAAAGGGATAACCAGATTCCTTTCGGTTTCCCTTCGGATTAAGCCATCCTAGGACAGAACAGCCTCTCTGCACCTTTATTCGGTGAATGGCAGGTTCGGAAGATGTCAGACTTTTAAAACAGAAGATTCGTAAAACGGCAGAAATAGTACAGTCGGCTACAAAAATGAACCATATCGCATAAAATACATTTCATCAGATCCATCTTTCCACTGGGCACTCTGAGCACCTACCCAGGGCCCCGTGATCGATAGAGGCCCCTAGTTCCTGCCAGATCAAACGAAAACTAATTCTATTTATTACCGATTTTTTTTTTAATTCGATTAAATTAGAGTAAATAATAAAATAGTGTTCTGTCAAAGTCATATAGGCCCCATAATCCTAATATGACCGGGGCCTCCAATAGGTAAAAGACGGCCTTGCCTCTCTGCTTGAACGGGTACGTGGTAACTCCAAGAGCATCCTTCTACAATCGTAATCAGAAGGCCAATTCTCGTAAATAACATTGTTCAAATTAGGTACATTTCAATATCATTTCGATTGCATTTCGATCACAAAATAATACCCTTAAAGTAGCTCAAAACACCCTCAAAGTTAGCTTTTTGTAAAAAAAAACTGACTTTGAAGGTATCTTTTGCAATCGAAATGCAATCGGGATGATATTGAAATGTAATTTAAACAATATTATTTACGAGAATTGGCCTTCTGGTCCCTGGTCCCAGTTCGGCCGGGGCCCAGAAAGCGACCAACCCTCCTAAACATAGTAGGCATGGACCCGTGGTCGGAAATGCTACTCTCCAAATAAAAATAGAATAAAATGGATCGACTCGACTAAAGTACTCACTAATCGCCGTATGTCGACCCAGTTGGCACAATGGTCACCATGCCGGACTGCCAAACACAGGGTTGCGGGTTCGATTCCCGTCTCAGACATGTATTTATGCTTAGATATTTGTCTGTGGTCTGGTTGTTATGTATTATAAGTATATACTAGCGATGGCTTCGCACGGCTATATTATGCATGTATTATACATATAAACCTTACTCCTGAATCACTCTATCTATTAAAAAAAACCGCATCAAAATCCGTTGCGTAGTTTTAAAGATCTAAGCGTACAAAGGGATATAGGAACAGAGAAAGCGACTTTGTTTTATACTATGTGGTGATTTTCAAAAGAAAAGTATATAAGTAGTATCTTATCCATTGTCTAGTACCCATAACACAAGTCTAGTTACTTAGCTTGGGGCTAGATGGCGATGTGTGAAATGTCCTGCAATATTTACATATTATTTATTTATTTAATCGACAAAATCGATTTTTATTTTTGTGGATTTTTGGTGTTCAGACGCTTTTAGCGACTAAATTACTAGAACTAGGCTTAATGCTTAACTAAAGGGGGTCTAATAATTATATGTAACAAAAAGACTTAAATAATTTATGTAATTTTTATTTTCAATTTGTATTTACGTCAGGTCGGATATTTTTTACAAAATAATAATAATTAAAATCCCTTTCTTTAATGGAAGATTAAAACAGTACTTATACTAATTTGGCAAATCCAAATTCAAATAAATCTTTTAAATGAAATTTTTTAATAATTAATAAAAAATATACATTTTTACAATAATAATAATAAAATTAAATAATTACGTAGTAAATAAGAAATAGTAAAACTACTCGACTAACATTTTTTCTTGTTATAAAAACACTTATTTTCAACTAAAAATAGAAATTACAATTTAATCATAAAAAGTAATTACAAGATATGCAAATTCTTTTGAAATAAAATGTAAATTTTAAACTATTTACAAATTAACCTAAGAAAATAAAATAAGAGATATTTATACAAAATTTACAATAAGCAAAAAGGGTTACGTTCATTATTTTTTATATATAGAAAATTTTTTGTATAAAAATACAACAGTTATATAAAAAGAATACATGAAACAAACGAACGAAAAACAAAGTATTTTCTCGCTTATTAGTTTACTCTGATGTATTTTCATCTATACCTATCCCTTACTAACAATTTGAATCCCAAATTGGTTAGAAAAGAAGGCTTTGATTTACGTACAAAATTCAGTAGATTACCGCCAAGTATCAGATCTCAAGGTAAGGCTTGATTGTTTTTTTTTTTCTAATACTAAAGATCAAATATTGCACGTTCAAAACGTTAGCCCGGAATGGATACATATTGTAGTTAAAGAATACATAGGATCAAATGCGAATAGGACTGTAATAATTAGACCATCTGCTACTGGGACCATCTGCTAATGAGGCCATCTGCTAACGGGTCCAAATGCTAATAGATTCATCTGCTAATGAGGTCAAATGGCCTTACGCAGAAAAGTAGATGCTGATAGGGCCAAATGTGAATGGAACCGTAATTAGAGCATAATGAGTCCATCTGCTAATGGGTCCAAATGCTCATAGGGTGACTTGCTAATGAGGTCAAATGGCCTTATGCAGAATTAGAAGCAAATAGAATCACAATTAGAGCATAATGAGACTATGTGCTAATGAGGCCAAATATACTCATACAGAATTAGTAGATTGAATCAAATGCTAACGGGGTCATCTGCTAATAAGGCCGTCTGCTAATGTATTCAAATGCTAAAAGAATCATCTGCTACTTGAACATATGCGAATGGAGACAAATTTTCTGGTAATAATCCAAACAATATACTTACTGAACGAAATGCGACAGATAAAGATAAACGCGCGGTTTTTCTGTGAGAAGTTACATTTACTCCACAAAATATTATTCTTTTGACGTTTTAGAAATATATCTGTGAGTTTATATTGCGGAAAGTATGTGTATTTTAATTTCCATCGAATAAAAAATAACTTTCTGTAAGAGATAAACTTTTTACAGACAGAAAATAAAGGTGATCAAATGAACTCCTACAGTAAAGCTCGATCATTAAAAATAAGGGACTCATATAATGATCGAACTCCATTCGAGGAGTTCATATGATCACCTATTTCGTCGCTTTATTCGAAACGTCGAAGTAAATATATTTTCGAATACGGCGACAAATATAATAAAAAAATATTAAATTAGAAATATTCCGAAACGTCAAAGAAAACGTTATGAAGCCTTTATTTACAAAAAAAAAACATTATTTTTTTGGCCATTTCATTCCGTCCTACATATTCGGTGGAGACAACTCAGAAATCACTCGGTGGGCTCACCCTAGTACGTATATACATAATTTTACCCACACATACATTTCTAATTCAAAGATATTTAAATTACAACAAAAAAGATAATAAATGAACCTTTTCATTGGAAGAACTTTGATTTTCAATCCTTAGTAACAGTATTCTGAACATCAAAAGTGTTCTATGTGAGAGACAAAAACCTTTATAACAAAAAAGTTTTTTAGGGTTCCATACCCAAATGGTAAAAACGAGACCCTATTATAACTGTCCGTCTGTCTGTCACCAGACTGTATCTCATAAACCGTGATAGCTAGACAGTTCAAATTTTCACTCCTGTTGCCACTAAAACAACAATTGCTAAAAACAGAAATAAAAATATCTGGGGCTCATTTAACATGGTACGGAACCCTTCATGTGCGAGTCCGACTCTCACTTGGCCGGTTTTTGTATACCTAAATGTTCTCTATACATTGCCATATACTTTAAAAGTGGCTACTTGGCTAAAGATTAATGAGTTTTCTACCAACTGAAAAGGTTCAAATATTATTAACTTTTTCAGTGTAATTTGAAATATGTTTTTTTTCTAATTACATTAAAATGTTTGGCATATATTTTGTGACTCTTTACACTATTTGTACCTTCGATATATCGTACCATTATGGCACGTTGTATTTAGGCACCATTTTTCTAAGGCACTTTTTTGTACAACCAACATATAAAAAGTTATATAAACTTTGTATGGAAGAAATTTTCTTGATGTTTTTAAGGCAACATTGCAATAATTAAAAATAATGTGAATTAAAATGAATTTTAAAAGTGAATATTTGTGATACTTAAGACTGAAGTTTTTAATTTAATAAAATATGTATAAAATATACTAGATTCATATAAAATATTGATTTCGTATGGCACTTTGCACAAACGTTTTAAATATTTAGGGCAATTTTCACCGTATTTCAGTTAATATTAGTCGACGAACAAAACCAACATTTCGTTAACTAAGATTAATATGACTTACTATTTCACAGTAAAATGCACAAACTACTCAAGAAGTATTGGAATGATAAAAAAAAGGTCTTTTTGAGCAAGAATTCTTTTTTTTTACATTTTTAAGCCCTGAATAAACAAAGATTTTTTTTCTGTCACTTTAAGGACCAATATTATGTTTTAAAAGGTTTTAAAAACAGGAAAATAATCTTTTTTATATATTTTGTTATTTTATTTTATCACTTATGTATTGAATTTAAACCATTAGTATAAAATTAAAAATCATGTAACTCAGAAGGGTTTTAGTGCTATTTAACTTTAGGTTTTATTCGTCAATTATATTAACTGAAAAATGGTGAATACGGGCTTAGTTTATGTTTTATAATAAAATACGTACGAATAATTATACTTTTTTTTCATTTCAGTCTTAAATCCAGAAAATCTCAATAGGCAAACAGTAATCACAGTTAAATTGTTTTCGCAGATACAATTTATGGTGCCATTTTTGTGCCATAGGCATTAAACGACCTTTCACTTAATACCAAATTAACAAAGACAGCCAATAAAAACATTAAAAAGAAGTATTTTTTAACTAATTTTCTTTGTCTTATGTAAGAATATTAAATTATTTTATTAAATTATAACAAAAGAAAGCAAATAAAACATTAATTTAATAACATTTTTATGTCATCAAAAGACTGCTTTGGTGAAAACGGGCACAAATCTCTGTTAATCTGGCACATGGGACCACTTGCAGAAAAAATTAAAATTATAATAATCTAAAATTAGTCCATAAAATGTTGACAGGTTTAAACTAAAAATCGAATAATTAAATACATTTAAATATTCCTGCAAGTAGCCCTTAAATAAAAGAAGAAAAGAACCCACTCAAACCTGGACACCCAGTACTCTATCAACAACAAAATCATACACATCTTCAGTCTTATTATTCACCTCATCAGTACTAACCTTTACCAAACTCGGATCGTTATTCACTAAACATGGCTCGTTGTTCACTAAACAAGACTCATTTTTCACTAAACAAGACTCATTTTTCACTAAACATGAATCCTTGTTCACTAAACATGAATCGCTGTTCACTAAACACGAGTCATTGTTCACTAAACATGACACACTGTTCACTAAACACGACTCTTTATTTAATAAACAAGGTTCAGTGTCCATCAATCTGTTCGCGTTTGCTAAACATGACTCATTGTTCGCTAAAGTTGACTCATTGTTCACTAAACATGACTCATTGTTCGCTAAAGATGAGTCTTTGTTCACTAAACACGACTCGCTGTTCACTAAACACGGATTCTTGCATTCAACGACGATTTCTTGCAGTATCTTCGAAGTCTGTCCGTCTGGAGTCCTTCGTTCTAATTCAGGATCTGCTTCCCAATCGTCTTCTGATAGTGGATCAGTGTCTGCTAGAACTGGTATTGAGGGTTTCGTTCGAGTGAAAAACGCCATTTTTTCTCTATCAAGAAAAGAAAAATAAGGTAAGTTTTATTACAAAGCAATGCAGATAAAACACTTTTGCATTTTAAGACAATTCTGTCAGATCTGATAAAAATATTGAAGAGTTCTGGTTGGGTCATGTGTACAGACGGCAACTTATCGATAAATGGTGGCAATGGATTATGCGCAGCGTAAGGCACATCTCCGTAAACTTATCGATAGCAATATCTAGAAGAGCGCTGTACAAAACCGTTGCAATAGAAGCTGTAAGTGCAAGGGAGCGCGCGATATACTCCGCTCTACTCTCACGTTTTTTTGCTAAAGGTGCAGCAAGATATTGTCCATGGTATAATAGACAATTTTATAAAAAGAAACCAAGGAAACCAGAGGTTCCTTTGTCCATATAAAACCATTTGATTTTCAACATAATACTTACTTGAGCGTAACAAGGTCTGGTTTCCTGCCGCCCTGTCTCGACCGTCTGAGTCTGTATATCTCTTTGCAGGTCCTGTTCAGAAGCTTGGTAGTTCGGTCCTTGGTGTTGTCGTTGCTGGAGAGCAATCGTTTGAGGGTCTCGTCTTCTGACACCCACGCAGCTACTGCTGGATCCCCGCGTGCGCACGCTTCTTCTAACCTGTGTTGGAGAGTTGGGAAATTAGACGTGGCAGGTGGACAAAGAGCTGCCTGACCTTGGATAACTGATCGATATTGTTATCCAAAAAGGCAATGCAGCAAGATGTTTGGGCATCCCAACTATCGAGGGATACTTATTTAGATTTCGAATATTTAAAAAAATGGTTGTATGGACCAAATACTGAAACATGTTTTGCAATGTTGAGTAAAACCATAAAAGACACAATAACAAGCACAGCATAAATATTTTTTAAAAACCCGACCAAAATGGTCCTTCGAGTCGGATCAAAACATTAAACAACCCGAATTCTGATATTTTTGACCAGTATTTTTTGTGAAAAAATGTCAGAGTCTCCTGATTATAAGCAGTTCTTATTTTTACCCATATTGATATAATTTGCATTTAGTTGTATTTCTGAAACTTACCGTTTCTTCAAGTGCGTCAAGTTGGCAATATCAGTTTTAAGATCTGCCAACTTAGTGTGGTGCGCACTTAAATCGAGAGTCAATTCAAGCGACGTACGCGAGCGAGCCGTAGTGCGGGTACGACGCATTGCCACGCTACCGACGCGACCCCATCTGTGGAACAATGCACAGGTTAAGTTGGAGACCACTAAGGCTAACACCAGGTCAAGTTAGAGGAATGTGAGATTTATAAGGATTAGTAAGCTGAAGTGGCAATTGGCATGTGGCTCGTAGAACTGATGGCCGTTGGGGCCGAAGTCCTAGATTGTGGACCACGTACCGGAAAGCGTAGCAAACGACGGCCTCCCGACTAGATGGACGGACGACTTAATTAAGGTCGCGAGAAGTCGTTGGACGCAGAGCGCATGCGACCGATCGCTTTGGAAGTCTTTGGTCTATTTCATTGTTCAGCAGTGGACGATGAGACTTTTAACACCAGGTAACAATATGGTGTGTAAACTGGGGGAAGATTTTCCCGGGATGAACGCATGTGCAGGCTCCACAGTTCGAATGAGACCCCGGGTCTCCAAGCTGCACCGAGGACGGCCGCCGGATTCTTTTAGTCGGTTTGACCCAGACATAACCCGTCGCCACCAATAGATGGCGGGTATCCGTGAGGATTATCAAAAAGGTAAGGCAAACTGATCTGCAACACATGTCTTACTATTTAAAGTGTGCCATTGCTGTTGCAAGCTAGTCAGACCAATTTAGCTGAACCTCCAACACGAAAAGGAGAAGAACATTACCTGAGTGACCTTCGTTCCCTGAGGCTCCTATCGAAAGGTATCCCAGTTGGTGGCGGTTGGAGTGTGACACGACGTGCGTACTGAGCCATTGACGAGTCTGATTCGGAACGGTTTAACCTGCAATTAAATAAAGAAAGTTTATATTTGGAGACTAGTATAAGGAATCACGTTGTCCCATACAAAATTTGCCCCCTTTTTCACTTTAGAATTTAGGAAAATCCTTTCTTATCGGATGCCTACGTCATACAAAGAATACACCCTCCAAGTTTCAGGTCTCTACGATTAGCGGTTTAAGCTGTGCGATGATCCGTCAGTCAGGACAAACCATATTATAGGTATAGACTAGCTTTTGCCTGCGACTTCGTCCGCGTAGACCAAGAAATCACGTTGTCCCATACAAACTTTGCCCCCTATTTCCCCCCATAAGGAGAGAATTTCGGAAAATTATTTCTTATCGGATGTCTACGTCATACAAAGAACACAATCTCCAAGTTTCAAGTCTTTAGGATCAGCGGTTTAGGCTGTGCGTTGATCTGTCAGTCATACAGGACAAAGCATTTTATATGTATAGATAGATTAACGAAATAAAAACACAAGAACACGTCATCGTTCTCGCTAAACCCTAGTACATTTATTGACACTACTTGTAATGTTGTTTATATTATTTTGGTACCAACCTGCAAATATATTGTCCTTTGGCGATGCTCTGAGGTTGCGGCGAAAAAGTTTGTGATCGCTTTATTGTTGCTAGAGGCTCTTCGGGATTAGAGTTTACTTGTTGACTTTTCCTGGAAATAAAACCCTTAATTAGAGAAAAAAGCAGTAAAAAAGCTATTTACTTGGTAATAGAGTGGGTGCGAGATAAGCCTGCGCGTGATTGGTGGCGCATTCTTCGCGTACTTATCACTTTTAATTAGTAGCTTTTAGATAAAAATCACTAAACACCTCACACGCAATTATTAACACCTAAAGTAGGTAAACGTCACAAATAGGAGCTGCACGGATTAGTTTCGATTTTGACTAACGCGTAAATTTGTCTGTGCCACACTCTAATAATGTAGTGCCATCTTTGTAAACCTAAAATTTCCTGTGCAGGTTTAGGTTTAACTGTTAAGGCGCTCTACACACTGAGTCGGTACCAAGAGCGTTCCAGGGGTAGAAATTATCTAGTTCCCATAATATAAGTTCTATGTTCTATGTACAAATGCCACTTAAACACTGGCCTGTCTCAGTGTGCTCAGCGCTTTAGAATAGGTTTGCTACAGCAAAATTGAATAATCTTGATTTGATCAAACTTAGACTTACTGTCAGAATCTATAACGTATATTATGCTAACACCTCACCCTGGGGCCTTATTCTGCTATTTGGTCAACCATTGTCATTATATCGAGACTCTATTGATATTTTATCGAGATTGTGACTTTATTTGGTATTCTGCTAAAGTTTTAATAACATCGCAATATAATCACTATGGAGTCTCAATGGTATGGTAATATTTACCTTGCAGGTGTTGCCTAGCAACATGGTATATGTTGCTAAGCAATATACCGTTTTGACAACTATCGAGATTCCATTAAGCCACGATTGTAGAGCAGAATACAAAAGTGAGTCAGTGGCGTGTCAGTGGTGTTTCGATAGAATAGACAACGTTAGGAGAATACCAATTTGACATATAATGTCATATTTTTGACATTAAATTTCTATTACGATTATATCGACACACTATTGAAACACAATTGTGTTAGCAGACTTAGGCCCCTGGTCTAATGTCTGTCATATTTGCTTACATTTGTCTATTGAAACGTAAAAAAATACATAAATGGCACCCGGTTGAGGTGTTAACAGGTGGTACCAGGTAAAGGACAATTGGTCCAAACATTTTTATCCCAATCATTTTAAAATGACGAGAAAATGTATGCGAAAAATCGAAGTTTAATAAAATCGAAATTTTCCAGCAAAGATTATAATATGAATTTCACAAAAATAACACAGAAATAAGCATATTAGAGTGTGTAGAATAGCTAGATACATTTACTTTGTGCCGTACTTACATGCCTTCATGCAATAAATTATATTAATATCCATTGATATAAGAAAAACCATGCAATAAAGGGTGATATTGTCATTATATACCTACTCTCGACTTTATAAAACACCCCAATTAAGGAAATCTTATATTATGGGAACTAGATAATGGATACGACAATTTGCCATTGCATTTTAACTATCAATTCTGTGAAAGATTTGGTATGACAGCTTTTATTTAGCTTTACTTGTCTTCATGTTTTTTTTATTATTTGTTTTATATTTTTTTTAAATAAAGACAAATGAATAAATAATAACGAAGCTCAACAAAACATAAAAATACTATACTAGCGAGCTATAGTCGATTTCATTACCAAAAAGAACTTAAACAGTCTTAATTATAACGCACAGATCGTACATAAAATACACAGAAAACACAGCGACCCGAAACAAAATATGTACAGATCACACAAACAATTTCAAAAGAAACATACCAGACCTAGAAATTCCCAATAATACAAACATACGAGCTAAAAAACACCCTTATTCTGTTCTGTTAAGAGGAAAGGGTACCGGGCGCTCTCTCCATACAAACATAGTCGACTGTTTCCTCCCTGGATAACGACACTAGAGCAAATATTTTTGTTGCATAAAACTTATGCCATGACCATGCCCCTATGTTTTGTTATATTTGTGCTAGTGTCATTATCCAGGGAGGAAACAGTCGACTACGTTTGTATGGAGAGAGCGCCGGTACCCTTTCACCTTAAAAAGCAATAGAAATACGACAATATCACCCTTGTATTTTCAAAAAAGAAAAACCACAACAAAGCATTCACCGGCGACAATGTAAACATACCTACGTATATACAATTATATACAATATACGGACGGTATGTATGTATTTATTTCTCTATCGGAGTGTCTTCCGTCGGCCGACCATCGGCCTCCAAACGCCTTAGACATTGCATGTACCTACAAATTGTACTTTTATTAGCCCCTTCACCGGTTAGTACAACTAATTTAAACTAATATTGTTATTTTTAATACTAAAGTTATGAAAACAAAATACATCTCAAGTAATCCCAACTAACATTTTGGCGATAAAACCAATCCTTCTAGCGCACATAATCTTTACATAAGTATAATTTCCTTTGTTTTGTTAATTCTTTTTTTGTCATGTTTGTTATTGCCAGAAGAAGGTTATTGAAAACAACATTTTAAAAAATCGAACGCGTGTTAAACTTCTTATCGCATCTAGTAAATCAATTAATATGAGCTCCCTTAACTATAAAAATAATGACCAATAACTTTTTTTTTTATATGAAAATATGGTCAATTTTTATGAAAATGAAAAAAGGGACCAAGGAATCTAGAAAGGTCATGGTATCCACCAAGCTCTGAATTATCAATTAAACACTGCGAACGCGTTACGAAAATGCACTTTGCTCTATCCGAATTTGCCCACAAGACCGTATCTAACACGGATAAAAAAGGTTGCCCATAGCGCCAAAGTGTTGGTTGGTATTGTGAATATTTCGTTTAAAATAACTTTAATGACTAAAACTTAAAACATTATTCACTACCCCAATAACCAACTAATACCGATTAATTCCCAAGTATACTTGAAATCAAATACCTAATTTAAAAAAAGATTAGGTTAGAGAAAAAAATAAGTAAAAAGATATTTCAAATAATGTCGAGACGCGGATATATGTAAGTAGGTTTGCTTTAATACCTTCTGTGCAGTTGTCTCGCTCCCTCCGGATAGAAATTACACTCGGTGTTAGTTTCCTTCTCGGCTGTGGTTGGATGGAGGAATTCTTCAGACAACGCTAAGTCCTCCTCAGGAATGTAATCTTCGAATGAATCCTCTTCCACTATCTGTTGGTTAACGAACAAAAATTTGTATTTGACACTCGTTATATGGGTCAAAAAAGTGTTTGGTGTTTGACTACCTCCATATCAAAAAAGTGTTATTTGACACTCTGCATGTGGGTCAAAAAAGTGTTAGGTTGTGATTGACTACCTCCACATCAAAAAAAATTATTTGACTACGTCCATATGGGTCAAAAAAGTGTTGTTTGACTTCCTCCATAAGAGTCAAGTAGGTGTTATTTGACACCCTTCATAAGCGTCAAAAAATGATACTTGAAAAAATGAGTCAAAAAAGCGTTAGATGACACTCTGCATATTGGTCAAATAAGTGTTAATTGACGGATGTCAAAGGGTCAAAAAAGTTTTAAGTGACACCTTTCATATGGGCCAAAAAGTGTTAATTATATGGGTGAAACAAGTATTACTTGACACTCTTTATATTAATAATGGTGAAAGAAGTGTTACTTGACACACTCTATATGGGTGAAAAAGTGTTACTTAACACGCTTTATATGGGTCAAATAAGTGTTAATTGACACCTTAATATGGGTGAAAAAAGTGTCAATTGACACCTTTATATGGGTGAAACAAGTATTATCTGACTCCCTCCATATGGGTCCAAATAACTCTCCTGTTTTAAATGGAATAAGTATAATAGTTACCTGATTAAGTGGTTCTCGAGATTCATCATCGTCATCATCAGAGTTGTCTCCACAATCTACATTACATTCGGCACTGTTCATACTTTCTGGACCTGAAAATAAATCAATATTTAATTTGGCTAAACCTCTAAACACTAAAAGAATTAAAAAAAACCCCGACTTTATCCCACATAACTTTTGAACGGCTTAACCGATTTCGATTGAACATAGCTAAGAACACTTCCGACTAATTCACCTTTCAAACAAAAGAAACAAAATCAAGATTGGTTCATCCGTTTGGGAGCTACAATGCCACATACACAGAGACATGCCAAACTTATAACACCCCGTCGGGCGTCGGGTGTTAAAAAGAAGAAGACTTAGTGATATCAACTTACCTCTATTCCTAGTAAGAGTAGAAGTTTGAGACGAAATAACCGTAGATTCATCCGAACTCTCATCTCTCCTCATACATCGGAAGCTGAGCACGTTGTACCACTTCTGTGACACCGTGTCCGGTTCGAAATCGGCTAAACTCACTTGAGCACAACCCTGGAAAAAAACACCTCATTAAAGAAATGATAAGGTTGAAATTAGTGTGGGACTTTGATGGGTTATTCAGTTAGTAATCGCTTTCTGTTAGGTTTTGTTATCATGGCACTCTAGACTTATGTCGAATGCTCTAATTTGGCTAGATTTCATCATTTTGACAATACTTTGAAAATAGGGGGGGATCTAGGTGAGTGTTGCCATGGCATAAAACACGATCCCAGGAAAACTGCACGACCAAGTGTTGTTACAGCAACACACTGCTTCAACATGTTTTTGGCTTACCTTCACTGAAATCGACAACAGAACTGTGGATGAGTGTTGCCATGGCAACCAGCATCTAATTTACCAAACACTTATTCCCAGTGGTAACGTTGATCTACAGCATGTTAGGAACAGTGCTCCAAATGAGTGTTGCTATAGCAAGCGGTTTGACGTCAACGGCAGAACTATGGTAAAATGTTGCCATGGCAACCAGCATCTAATTTACCAAACACTTATTCGCAGTGGCAACGTTGATCTGCAGCATGTTAGGAACAGTGAGTGTTTGTATATCAATCGGCTTCCGTTCCAACTTACCAGACACTCGTTCCCAGTAGCGAGGTTGATCTGCAACGTGGCCGCGTGTGGTTGTGGCAACACTGCTCTATGTGAGTGTCGCCATGACAACGAACCGCCTCGCCACGCAGCCCCGCCTGCGCTCCATGCAACCCCACAACCACCGCCTACTACTAGAGCGCATCGGACACAACTAGAACAAACAAATGAAAAATAAAAAAATAAAAATTTGTTACAGCACAAACACAAGTTACATATAAGTATGCTCTGCAAACAAAGTATATCTTAGTGTATAAAGGATATGTTAGTGCTGAGAGCATTTATAAAGAAAGATAAATTACTGTTGGTGACCACACTAAGCATTAAGCCTGTATCGTGCGCACCAGGATTGCCTTTACAGAAAATAATGTTGTCTGCCTCTAAGTATAAAGTTAGTAACTTCTCAAAATAAATAAATAAATTTAAATATTGCAGGAAATTCCACACATCGCCATCTAGCCCCAAGCTAAGTAATTAGACTTGTGTTATGGGTGCTAGACAACGGATATACTGCTTTTGTACTTTTCGTTTGTAAATATATACTTATAATACATAGAAACAACCAAACCACAGACAAATATCTAAGCATAAATACTTGTCTGAGGCGGGAATCGAACACGCAACCCTGTGTTTGGCAGTCCGGCATGGTGACCATTGTGCCAACTGGGTCGTCTTTAGTTGAAGTTTGAAATCTTTTCAACTCATGAATTTATCAAACAAAAATTATTAGAATGAAAACATTCCAATACTTAATAGTAATTTTAGAACTCTACCGGGGGCTGCAATTATGCAGGCGACTGTTCCTATTTACTCTAGACTTGAAGACTCCAAGATTGTGGTTTTGGAAGACCAGCGACGGGTAGAAAGTTCCACTTCACAGGAAATGGAGTAAGTACTTTTGTTTTTTTTATTTATAAATTATAGGTCAGTGTTGACCACTATCACACCTGCCTGATGGTAGGTGACGATGCGGCCTAAGATGTAGCACGTTTTTCTAGAAGATATCTTCTTCTAATGGTAGTTTAAAATACTTACACTTCAGTTCCAACGTCAATGAAGAGCGCGTGCAGATTCCTCGCTCGTAGTATACCGATCTCTAAGCAACTGTCATCTTGACAGTAACGCAATTTGATCTCAATTTGCGCACTGTTCACTGTAAAATAGAAAAAAACGTACTTAATAAAATGCAACTTTGACTGACGACAACGCACAGCCTATAGCCGCGAAGAGACTTCGCATTTGGTAGTTCAAATGGATGAACTAAGGGCTCGCGCTTCGTCCCTTTTAAATAGATATCTATCATTCCCAGAAAAAGTTCAAAAAATAAAAAAAAATCGATTTCTATTTCTATTTTCTCTGTCTATTTAGCTGTTTATTACTTATTAAGTTAGACTTAGCTGTAGACTTTCCTTAAAAATAACAAATAAATTGACCTGCCTGCACCCCTTTCAAAAATGTATCAATGCTGGAAAGCCTTTACTAGGGATACCAAATAACTTATCAAAAACATGGGGACGAAAAAATTTCACCTAGTGGGTATTTTTTTAAATAGCGTTTGACCACTATCTCAAATGATGGTAAATGACAATGCGGTCTAAGATGTAGCACGCTTTCCTAGAAGATACCTATACGCTCGTGTCTCAAAGACCCCGAAATAAACGGGGGACGAGAGTGAAGGTAGGATGACGTCAGTGGAATAAAAACTTATCCAACCCGTCCCCTAAGATATAAGCTAAGATATTAACCTGCATTAGTCGGATCATTCCCAGCTTGTGCAGCTTCAAAGACACCTGAATCACCGGCTACTGACTCGTCACTGACTGCCGCCGATACTGATCTAGTATTTGTACCTACAACAACGTACAATTTTTTTATTAATTTTTGATTATTAACAAAGATTCTACAGTCAATAGTAGCACATACAACACATGTTCTAACTTATTGTACGGTCGGCTGCATAATTGTAGACCCACTGTAGAGCTCTAAAACGGCTGTTGCTGAATAATGTTTTCAACACAAACAAGATTCTAGACACCTGCTTTAGTTGAAGATTAAAGTCTTCTCACTCATCAATTTATAAAACATAAATTATTAGTTCATTTCCAATAATAGTAATTTTCGAATTCTATCGGGGGCTGCAATTATGCAGCCGACTGTACATAGAACTTAGACCAAATTAAAATATTTGAATACAATAAAATATCTACTAGTTGCACACTGCGGTGTCTCTCGCGTAAGGTACGATCACGTTGGGAATATAAGGATAAAACTAACCAAGTAACAAGTAAGTATTTATGTATTTATTTCTTAGGAAAACAAACTGCTCTTAAAAAATAGTAAGAAATTACAATAAAAACAAAAAGCAAATCAAATGTTTCTACTACTATGACTTATAATAAAAAATTGCGCTATGAATAAACCCGTCAAACGTGACGATACCTTAACCCATAAGGAAAAAACTAAAATCAAAAAATTAAAAAAAAAAAACAAGAGACCCCGCTTACCGGGATCTAACTAGTGATCAAACTTATACATACAAAAATCTGAATAAATGTTGATAATTCAGTCTATTATGAGAATTTTTCGTGGACAAATTTCTCTTCATAGACTGAATTACATTCACCTGTACTAATATTATAAAGCTGAAGAGTTTGTTTGTTTGTTTGAACGCGCTAATCTCAGGAACTACTGGTTCGAATTGAAAAAATATATTTGTGTTGTATAGTCCATTTATCTAGGAAGGCTATAGGCTACTTTTTATTTTGATATTCCCACGGGATCGGGACTTACGCGGGTAAAACCGCGGGGCGCAGCTATTCACAATAAAGTTTACTTTATATACCGGGGGATAAAAGCTAGTTTTGCAAACTTACCACTAGATGAGGGAGTCCTTGGCGAGAGAGGTGGTGGTGGTGTCTCCGATATGGGTGATAACGGTTCACTCGGCCGCCCGGGACCTTGCAGTTGAACTGGTACTAAAACAATAGATAACATTTAAATACGGAACCCTAAATATATGAAAAGGTCCAATGCCACCATTGAGATGTCTTATTTATAACTAGACTAGCAGCGCTCTGCGGTTTCACCCACGTAATTCCCGATCCCGTGGGAATATCGAGATAAAAAGTAGCCTATGTTACTCCCAATGAATCAACGTATCTTCATACAAAGTTTCATCTAAATCGGTTTGGTAGTTTCGGAGGGTATTCGTTACAAACAAACAAACAAAAATGTTTCCTCTTTAAAATATTAGTATAGAAAGTTGTGTCCAAATATAGGTACGCAAAAAACCTCCTTTTTAGCAGTCGGTTAAAAAACAAGTAAGATAGGAACCAACGCATAAAGCTCCGATTCTTGCCATCGAGCAAATGTTTGTATTATATTTATTTCTAGGAGTTATTATAAGTTATGGATTTTTTTTACAAAAATACAGAAATATAGGTATTTTATCAGTTGTCTGGCTTCTGTATTACAAGTCTAGTTAGTTTGAAGCTAGATGGCGCTGTGTGCGGTGTCGAACAATATTAAAAAAAACTCACTCGTCGCAAGTCCAGTAACCTCGTTCAGTCCAGTGGCGACACCTATTCTCATTTCTGCTAATTTCTCTTCTAATTCCCGTTGTTGCCTTCTTTGTCTTTCCACCTAGAAAGGTAACATGGTGTTAAAACAATTGCACATTTTACTTGACGAGTGGAAAGTAATATATTGTTTACCCGATTAACACAATTATTTTCCGTCATATTTCCGAGAACATCAAATTTATTGAAATAAGGGCTATAACAAATTTAAAAAAAAAAGTCCTAATTGATCAGTAAGACGTAAAATATATTTTTAGGCCTTAAAAATTAAGCAGTAGGTATGCATAAACTCCACGATGGAAGGTCTTAGACAAATAAAAATTAACTATAATTCCAATTGGTAAAGTAATAACAGATTTAAAATAATTCACAACTTCCAAAAGTAGTATAAAATATCTTCCATAGACAATACTAGAGCATGGATGGTATATATATATTTAAACGAATAAAAAACCCTATGACACATCTAATGATCTAATTTCCGCTCATAAATCATAATTATCAAACAATAACAGTTTAATTCTCTCTATCTTATCTTTCTATCTATCTTTTGACCTTTACTAGGGAAAGTGACGCGAGGTCAAAAGTTCGCGTTAAATGTGTCAGAAATGTCACTGTCAGATTCCAATCTGACGTTTGAGGCGAGAATAAATTGTCAATCATTATTTTCTACGTTTACTGTCAATCATTATTTTAACCATGTGGCCCAAGAGCCCACGACGGCCAGACCTTCGTTATTTTATAAAAGCTGAAAGTTTTTCTATGCATGTCCCCTATACAGGTAAGAACGACCAGGGAGTATAGAGTTTGGGTTGTGGTTACTTCGGCAGATAACAGGTAGTAAAGGTGTATAAAATAGTAGCTTAAATTCGTTAAAGTATAAAGCTCAATTTTTTTATATGTTCTTCGGGATAACTTTAGAAATCTCGCTATCCATTGCCGGACACTTATGACAGTTGCTACCCCCTGCCAGACACCCCTAAACTTTGATAAATTATAATTATACTTTCGTTATAGTATAAAAGCTGAATTTTATATATGTTACTTGGGGACATATATAAAAATGTTACCCCAATAGCCGGACAGTTTTAATGGTTTTTACATCTTGCCAGACACATTGAAAGTCCGCTGTAGGTGCGAGCGCGAGGTAACAACTGTTCAAGCGGGTGTGAGTGAGATAGGGTGCTTAGCCTAGGGTGCATGTATTGAGCAGTTCACCAGTAAAATAATTAAAAAATTAGAAAAAAAAAAATTAAAATTTCACGTACCGTGTAGACAAATTAATCAAGCGACCACCGCCCGAGTGGTTTTCCACGGCGGCCATCGCTCGATCAAAATGCCTAAACACACGTCCGTGTGGATCATCTGCCACCATTTTTAGGATGCTGTTGCTACTCTCCCTTAACCTCTTGACCAATGATGCTACTTTTTTACGAAGGACAGCGTTACAGCCATCCGTTCGTGTCCGAGCAAACATTTCGGACGCACTACAATATGGGGGGAGTCTCAACAGCATCCTAAAAATGTTATTATATTGAATACGTAGGGTCTCTAGCGATCTCTTAGCACAGCTGAACCACAGACCACCCGTGTACAGACCCTGGCAATATGCCTTAAAGAGTGACGTCTTACGATTGATAAATGAGCAGTTTTTTCGTGAAATAAAAGTGTAATTTTAGTAAAAAGTGTTATCATGGCAGATACATTAATTTGTTTCGTTTGTAATAAAAGTGTTGGTAAAATAATATTGTTTTCGGAGGAAACGTTGAAAAAATGTCAAACTATTTTGAAAATCAGAAAAAAACATAACCTCGAATATAAAGACATTATTTTACCTGATGAGTACAATGGTTATCACCGGGAATATTATACTGGACTTATGAAAAAATACTTAACTTCTGAACCTGAAAATTCGACAAAAACCGTAAAAAACAAAAATCAGCCAGTGGACCTACAGACAATAGCTCAACAACCTCGTCGTTGAGGGTTAGTATCAGACGGTCTAAAACGCAAGTCGTCTTATGTGGCAACTTGTCCTAAAATCATGTGGACTAATGCAACTAGTCTTCAATGTAAGTCGTCTATGAAGCAACTCGACATAATTGTTTTTTGTCAACAGCTCTGTTATCATTACAACATAAATACAAGTCGCCTAAAAAGATAGGTCGCCTATGAAGCAGCTCGTCTATGTTATAATTTGCCTACATATCAAAGTGACAAAATAGCAACTCGTCATTATTCGATATCTTCCTATCAGCGGTAGCTTGAAACCCTACATTTATGTTACTTAGATTGTCGAAAATATGCTTGTCATCATTGAAAAAAATAAGTAAGTATATGTTTAAATTCCTATATTTTAACTAAGAAATAAAACTAAATTAATATAATTATTCATCTTTATTCCAGAGATACAGCTACCTACTTAAACTTATAATATTATTGAACAAATTTTAAATGAGTATAGAAATAATCTCTTCCACAAACGTCCGTGCACCCCCAAAACTCGAAAACCATTTTTTTGTATTTTATAATATTAAAATAACATTTTTTACTTTATATAAATGGCTATGAACGTAATAAAATTATTTTTTTATTGGATATTTTAAAAGATCGCAATCGACTAAGCACTCGCGCTCGCACCTACAGCGGACTTTCAATGTGTCTGGCAAGATGTAAAAACCATTAAAACTGTCCGGCTATTGGGGTAACATTTTTATATAGGTCCCCAAGTAACATATATAAAATTCAGCTTTTATACTTTAACGAAAGTATAATTATAATTTATTAAAGTTTAGGGGTGTCTGGCAGGGGGTAGCAACTGTCATAAGTGTCCGGCAATGGATAGCGAGATTTCTAAAGTTATCCCGAAGAACATATAAAAAAATTGAGCTTTATACTTTAACGAATTTAAGCTACTATTTTATACACCTTTACTACCTGTTATCTGCCGAAGTAACCACAACCCAAACTCTATACTCCCTGGTCGTTCTTACCTGTATAGGGGACATGCATAGAAAAACTTTCAGCTTTTATAAAATAACGAAGGTCTGGCCGTCGTGGGCTCTTGCTCTAATGCTTCTAAGTTGTGAGTCTTCGGTTCTATTAGAGTAAGGGTAACTCGCAGTAAAATTAAAAGTCTGGACTTTGGAAATTATTATGTCAGAAATATATAGACTACTAGCTGTCCCGGCAAACGTTGTTTTGCCATTTACAAAAAAAAAAAACTGAAAGAAACAAAAAAAAAAAAGATGTTGGCCGATTCTCAGACCTACTGAATATGCTCACAAAATTTCATGAGAATCGGTCGAGCCGTTTCGGAGGAGTTCAACTTCGAACCCCGTGACACGAGAATTTTATATATATAGGGATTAGGTTGAGTAAAATCAACATTTTGCAATTTCACTGAAGATTCTGAACAAGATTCAAATTATAACAAGTAAATATTCAAGTATTTAGATCTATTTTCCAATACTCTATGAATCAACTTAGGGGTTTCTCAAGGTTCCATTCTAGGTCCTATACTTTTCTAATAATGTGTGAAGGAGTTGCTCAAGCCTTCATCCTAGACCCATTCCCTTACCTGATTGTAGGAAGGCGGAGGCGGGGGTGGACTAGCCGAAGACAGACTACTTCTTGGTGACAATGAAGGTTGAGACGGCGAACTGCTAGCTCCGGGTGTTACGCTGTCCGTGTTGTAACTACTGCCGCGTAGTAACCTAGAAATAGGACTCTATTAGTAGGTATCACAGATGGTTATTCAGTGGCAAGTCAGTGACTGGCAAAATTAAGACACTTCTGATCAAAAAAATATTTTTTAATCAGATATCAGCATACTACAAAGATATATAAAGTTAAGAATGTATTATGGATATTATACCTTTCAACTCTTCTATGCAGATCAACCATATCAATAGGTTTATCCGCTTGAAAGTTTGCTATCTGTGGTCCTCCATAAATATCCGTAAAACTGATCCCCGAACTCAAAGACCCTTTACTACTAGCTGTTGAAAGAGATCCTAAACTTGAACTACTCGATACAGATAATGTACTAGCAGATAGCGTCTTTAATTGACCCTCTAACGCTGTCATAGACGTCAACGCATCTTTTAGTTGTTGAAGCAATAACTGCTTCTCTTCATGTAGCCTTAGTCTATCTGCTATACATTTGTTAGACATTTCAAAGGCATTCTTCAAGTCTTGCTCCAACTTTTTGCATTCCGTCTGTATTTCACACATTTCTTGTTTAGACCGTGTTCTTGGCGTTATACTTCTAAGTTCTCTTAGTAATTGTTCCTTCTCTTGGAACAGTAATAGTCTATCTTTATCTGACTCTGCTTGACCAGGCTGAACTTTATCTTCTAAATCCGCTAATTGCTGTTGAATTTGCTGTATCCGTTTTCTAGTTTCGTCGTATTGCAGTCTAACTCTCGCCATTTCTGCTAGTCTTGTACCTATAGGTACTAAGTCAGCACATAGGTCAGTTTGCGACGCTGTGCTTAGTTTTTCTTGAGGCAGACTTAGTGTTGATAGGTCTGGGGAAGCATCACCTAATTGCAATCGTGTTAGATCGTCTTTTAGTTTAGCTAGTGATTGCATTAGGTCCGCTCGTTCTTTCTCCCCTGATGTAAGAGATTTCTGAATGTTTTTCAGTTCAGTCATTATGGCTTGGGCTTCGGTGATGTTATAGCAACCCTGTTGGGAGTTTAGTTTTTGTTCTACCCTGAAAAGGGGAAAGATTTCATGAGATAATTAGACCACAAATTAGTCGTAGGTTATTTTCCGTAACAACGTAAATTGTTCTAAAATACTTACTCAGCTAAAGTATCGACGCCTCGCCTGGCACTAGCGACCTCAGCTCGGGCCTGCCGTAACTCCTTCCTGAGCTGAGCGACCCGCCCTCTTGCCTGAGTTACCTCAGACCTCAGCAACTCAGGATCATGTCGCGATGTCGTTGACGTTGTTGTCATAGAAGTTGTTGACGAACATACTGTAGAAGAAAATTAATTCTTGATGCATCGAACTTGAATTTATTATTAACCAGCGACTTAAGCCAACCTCGCACAGATAGCAAAGCCTACATTTTTTTGCTAACACAGGCAATTTACACAAAACTTTAATGAAATTATATACAGCTAAAACTTCTGCATCAATGACTTCGTCCGCGATTCAAAATAATTTTTTTAGCTACCTATGTGTCAAATTTTAGCTCGATCCATTCATTGGCTTAGGCTGTGCGTAGATATATTAGTCAGTCAGTCAGTCAGTCAAATTTTCATTAACAAGCACCTTCTTAATTTACCAACAAATTTTTGTTAAAGAATTGTTATTTTTTTAACGTAAGCATCCAATTAAAATATTTCAAACTTCATCGGTCTTAAATATAAAAAAAGTATATATAATAGAAACTATAACGCGAATGCTATGCTAATATTTGTTCAATATCTTTGCTTGGATACCGGTTCCAAGCAATGCACAAGTTCAATTGAATTTTTATGTTAAAAATATGCATCGCAATCAACTGCGCATTGCAAACATCGAACTTCGATTTATTTAATAAAAAGCTACGGTTATACAATGTGTTTCAGCGAATGGATTTTAATACGAAAGGAGGTTGTTCTAGATGTCTACGCGAACAACTTTTCTTCTACGACTTTTGGAAATTCGAACATTTCGTTCGAAGTTTAATTTCCCCAGAATTATCGACAAAAACAGGGAACAGGGGTAAAAGGGAATCATTTAAGTTGGTATGGACATGTGATGAGAAGAGAGGAGACGCATGTGACGTGAAGCCGATGTGAGGTGAAGAGTGATGAGTATTCATACTCATCACTCTTCTAGTCACATGCATCTCCTCTCTTCTCATCGAATTTAGAAGGATGGAGAGGAAGAGGACGACCGAAGAAAAGATGGATGGACTGCGTGAAACAAGACATGAGAGACATGAATGTGAACGATGAGATGTCGACTAATAGGAGTGAATGGAAGAAAAAGACTTACTGCGCCGACCCCAAATAAATTGGGATAAGGGCAGGAATATGATGATATCGACAAAAAAAAGTTCGAATTTCCAAAAGTCGTAGAACAAAAGTTGTTCGCCTAGACGTCTAGAACAACCCCCTTTCGTATTAAAACCCCCTTTGCTGAAACACTTTGTTTAAAATAAAATATACTGTTAATCTTAAAGTAAATATATACCTACTATTATTATAAAGAGCAAAGATTTTTTGTTTGTAACGAATTGGCTTCGAAACTACTGGACCGATTTTGATCAAACTTGGTATGAGGATACATTGATTCATTGGGAGTAATATTTTTAATCAAATAGATACATCACTATCACTACATCCCTATGTCCCTTTGTATGCTTAGATCTTTAAAACTACGCAACGGATTTTGATGCAGTTTTTTTTAATAGATAGAGTGATTCAAGAGGAAGGCTTGTAATGTATAATACATGCATAATATAGCCGTGCGAAGCCGGAGCGGGTCGCTAGTAATATATATTTTACAAATAAAACACTATCAATATAAATAAAATTCTCGTGTCGCGGATCTAGTTACCAAACTCTTCGTAAAAGGCTGAACCGATTTGTATGAAATTTTATGTGTATTATATTCGTTAGGTCTGAGAATCGAATAACATCTATTTTTTTTATTGTTTTAAGTAAGTAAGTAGGTATAGGTTTTATAACACAATATCTGCGATTTATTACCCGACTTCAAACAAATGTCTTCTCATTTCGACGCGTATTTTAAAATTATTTTAAATCGTAATATAGAACTCTCAGTGATAAAAGTATTTGCAAACAATATACCTATTCCGAAAAAATGATGAATGTGAAATCTGAGATCGAATCCAAATAGGATCGGTCTAGCTAGGCTAGTAATAATCTTAATCTAATTTTATCTGAAATGTAGATTGATAGAGATTGGTCCGAAACTGTTATGAAATAATGAATCAATGCAAGAGGTTGACTGAACTATGTTTGTCTCAAAAACACCATCTAAAACAAAGTCGCTTTCCCCTGTCTATCCCTATGTATGCTCAGATCTTTAAAACTACGCAACGGATTTTGATGCAGTCTTTTTTTATTAGATAAAGTGACTCAAGAGGAAGGTTTTAAGTAGGTACATAAAACAAAACTACCACGCGTACGAAATCGCGGGCAACAGCTAGTACCTACACATATAAATCCCTATTTTTGTTTGTCATCGCATCACGCGTGAATGGCTGGACCAATTTCGCTATTGAAGATGTAGCTTTTTCAAGTAAGTACTCACCTATGTTTGTTACATATTAGTGTCTTAGTTAAGGTGAGGATTTTATAACACTACATTATTCTTCAATACATAGTATAAAACAAAGTCACTTTCCGCTGTTTGTCCCTATGTATGCTTCGATTTTCAATAGAGTGATTCAATAGGAAGGTTTATATGTATAATACATGCATAATATAACCGTGCGAAGCCGAAGCGGGTCGCTAGTATATTATGTAAGTAAATTAGAAGCCGCTTATGACATTCTTGATAATACTTATGTACTCATTTTCATTCCAACAAAGTTGATGTAGACGAATGTAGATGATCTACCAGCGCTCCGTGGTTTTCCCACGTAACTATCGATCCCATGGGAATATAGGGTTAAAAAGTAGTATATTATGTTACTATCAATAAATCAATGTATCCTCTTACTAAGTTTCATCAAAATTGGTTCAGTAGTTTCGGAGCATATTCAATGCAAACAAATAATCAAATCTTTCATCTTTATAATATTAGTACACTAGCGACCCGCCCCGGCTTCGCACGGCTATATTATGCATGTATTATACATATAAACCTTCCTATTGAATCACTCTATCTATTTAAATGAAACCGCATCAAAATCCGATGCGTAGTTTTAAAGATTTAAGCATACAAAGGGATATAGGGATAGAGAAAGCGACTTTGTTTTATACTATGTAGTGATAAAGATAAATACTTAATATGTTTTATATACTTAGGTTATTTCGATACATTCACTCAGAAGTTGTCCAAAAAAAATAAAAAATCTTTTAAAGTAATATTTTTTGATAAAAATCTTGTTACTTACGGCTAGTCCTAGATGCTGCCAGCGTCGATAAAGCATTATTCAAATGCTTGTATTCATCTTGAGCTAAACAATAACGCTGTTTTTTTACATCGTACATCTCCTTTTTTGCCTGTGGACAAGAGAAAAGCAGCGTTAACTTAAACGTTAATAAATAATATAATAAGTAAATATTGCAGGACATTCCACACATCGCCATCTAGCCCCAAGCTAAGTAACTAAACTTGTATTATGGGTGCTAGACAACGGATATACTACTTATATACTTTTCTTTTGTAAATACATACTTATAATGCATAGAAACAACCAGACCAGAGCATGAATACTTGTGTGAGGCGGGAATCGAACCCGCAACACCCTGTATTTTCCAGTCCGGCATGGTTGCCATTGTGCCAACTGGATCGTCAAATAAGAGAAACAATAGTAATACACACTTAATAATTAATAATAGGTGAGCAACACAATACAATTTAAAAACCGTTTCAGAGATAAAAATTTAAAAAATGTACATCTATAATCTAATAAAGTAACTATTATGACAATTCTTGCTGAGTAAGCACAAGGCGAGATTGAAAATCAAAATTAAGAAAGAATTATTTTGTATTCTAAAACGATCTTGGGGCTAAAATAAGAAATAACTAAAGACACAGTAGACTTCACAAATATAAGTGAAAATAATAAAGTAACGGAGAAAACTATAGTAAAAATATATAAAGTCGTAAAGCATTATCGATAACATGTTGATATTGATCCCCTATGTAATGTTCTAGCTTTGCAAGGTAAAATTCCTCATCCTAAGGCAGCAATAAAACAAGGTGCTACATCTGCCACTTAGTTTCATACGTCTCTATCAATATTTACACATTATCGTTAAAATATAGAAACCGACAGATCATTTAGAACTTTATAGTTTTAACTGATATTACGATTTTTATCTAAAGTGTTTCTAAAAACATCAACTTCAGGCGTTTAAAATATTGTTCGATGAATATCTTATAAAACATGGCCGCGGTGTTAAAAATTAAATCAAGTTTCGTCGATCATAAACTAAATTACAGTCAATCAACCGGGTCACCGTATTTCACATCCCACTAAGAAATTCATCAAGTCTCAAACAAAATTAACGAATCATTAGAGCAAAATTCCACAGCATATTTTTTGCGATGACCATTAAAACACAGTATTATGTTGGGCAATGACTTTTTGCTTCGGAATTCGTGTAAAAACTGTCTATATACTGTATCGGCTTATACGCGTATATCCTGTTGTCTGAAATTATAATTTATTATCGCATTGTATTTGTAGCGCTTTGGCAGTGAGAATTGTTTTAATATAAATATAATATTACAGAGAAAACCCTTAGGGATCCAGTGAGAGTGCAGGCATGCTGCAGGCGGCTCCAGGAGTGCGGCGGACACTGGGGAAACGTCCCGTTCCGGCTCAGCACCTGCGTCGCCACGTAACCTTGCCTTTCGTAAAACGCCACTTCAGACACCGGCACTAATCTCACTTCCGCGGAACGAATCTGACGCACTGACAGTATGTTTTCATAGATGGCCTCGTCCTCTAAGTTCTGACCTTCGGGACAGAGACGGTAACCGAACTCGCGACTGATCTCGTCGAGGTTCGCGTACTCGGGACGTTTCCGTAGCTCCTCCAGGTTCTGGTACTGGGGCTCGTCGCGGACCTGCAGGCCGGTCGGCGTACCAGAGGTAGTAGTAACGGCGACACCATACTCCGGCTCGCGCACCATCCGCGCCAGCCTCCGACCTGCACTCCACGAGTGCGCGCGGAAGCGAGGTTCCGACTCGGGCCCCGGGGGCGGCGGCTGGGACCACATCGTAAGCGCCCGTCGCAACGGACACATCTTAACCCCCAAAAGGGCGCGCGTCGACTGGCGCGGGCGCGCGGAGCTCGGATGGCGCGCGGCGGAATGTGCCCGCGCCGCCGAAAGAATGCAATCTCGGGCGCTTTTCGGAGGTCGATCTCTCCGAAGGGCCGCGGCCGGGTCCGCGGGCGCTCCCGCCTCCCGGCCACCGGCCATCTGTCGTAATAACTTCGTCGAATAGGCCGCGCGGCCCGCCGATCTGTCGCCGGCGAGCGTCGCCGCCCGTAACGGGCCTATTTCACCTCATCCCGTCTTCACGCACGCAAAATCATTCAACTAATTTTTATTTTAGTTTATGATTAGAATTCGGGTAATGAGCGTGTTCCGGTATCATCACCAAACGCCAACAATGCAACAATGCGTCCATTGTGGCTGTCCTGTTTGTTTGTAGAGACTCGTGGTGCATGCGACTATAAACAATCGTCGTAATCACTGTCATCGGAACAGGCGACAGGGCGACCGGCGGCAGCGGCGAAGAATGCAAAAACCTTGTAATTTCACATGTGGCGGATAACACGCGGTCACGCACCTCGGCTATTTAACGCGTCATTTTCTCAGATTTTCCAAGTAATCAATTTACGAAATTGAATGGTGGAATGCGGAGGGATGGGCAAGGAGCGCATCTGGCGAGAGCGCGCTCCCGCAGGTAGACGCACATTTTTGTACCGAAATTCCTTTATTTGCAATCCTGTCCCGGACCAGCCCCGCAACACTGCACAATGTGCAATTGCAAACTCCAAAAAAAAAGAATTTTTATTTTAAACTCAAGAAATACTCGGTCATTATTCAAGCAAAAGCATCTGATGGTCGCATTTAGAAATGCTAAATTACTAAACAAAACCTAACAATAACAAAACATGTAATATTCTTTTTGATTTGAGATTTTACAAACAATCGCATCACCAGGCAGCCGAAAGGCACCAAAGAATCTAATTATTTACTTCATAAAAACATTAGGAAGGTAAGTACGGTACAGGTAATTTGGCACATAGCCCAAATTCCACATCAGGTATGCGTCTAATAGCACCGCATATTTTTTGCTAGCATATACACAACACATTCCTGTGAAATTAAAATAATAACTGAAATAACAGAGAACTGACCGCAACTGGTAGGTATAATTTTACTCACAAAAGTTATTAAAAATATTTATTTTTTTCTATTAATCAATAAGAATGTCATTATATGGAAATGCTTTTAATGGTGTGCTTTAGATATAAGTATATTTTTATAGTTGATGAACTTTATTACAAACAAAATACAGGAGATAGACATAAAGATTGTTAGGTCCTAGTAATATATCGTCGAAAGAACAGCTTAAAATATTTTTAATAAACATTTTCTTATTGTTGGAATCTCAAAGATTGCCGTGGGGGTTTCTCGAGAGCATCTGCCTCCCCGACCGGTTAACTACCATCCCTTTCACTCATCACAATCACGTAATCACGTGTCTCTCTCGCACTAGCAGCCTACGGAACTAATTTTACGTCTTTTTCTTCACATTGACTATCTGTAAACGACCGAAGTCTTTCTTTAAAAAATCGTATAGTTTTTTTTAAATTTATGTCCTAATAAATTACGTAAGACTAGTGTAGCTTTACGAGACTCGTAATAAATATCTTTGTAACACGAAGCAAAGATTTTTATATTCGAATTTGTCACTTTTAAGCAATATCTGGATAAAGTCCAACGCAGATGGAATTTTTAAAACTAATATTATAAAGTAAATTAAAATACCTACCTTCCAATCCATTGTTAAAGTTTGAATAGGCAAAACTGGGTTAGACCTAATGATACCTAGCCGACCCTGATACCGTTTGTAATAATAAATCATGTTTAACATTCATACCTACTTGCATAAATATGTTTTACTACGCCTACATAACTGTACAAATCTCTATTTTTACACACCACACAAGACTATTAACTTTACATCTTAGTCCTACTAATCTTTCATAAACATCAAAAACAATATAGGTCGAAAAATAATCCCTGAGCAACCCCTTAAAATTTACATACAAAATCTACAAAACCCAATCGAAAGCCTTAGCGAATACGAAACTCTAAAACAATAAAATTAAATTTACTTCTTTACTCTTACTAGATAACGTTTCCGATCCAAAATTCAACCGGAGCCTGTCCATTTTACATTTTGTTTTTATTCGTTTCGAGACTGGAGGCTTGGATGCGATTAAAATTCCTGAGATACCTCTCGCTTGCCGACCCTAAGGCACCGAGAACAACCATAGAGCGAACAAACGTATCGAACATTATTATACGGGCAAGTATTTATTCTTTTTATATTAGTACATTTCTAATATGTATAGAAATAAAGAAAGAAATAAATAAAATTTTATTTTCTGAACACAAAAATAGACACATAAAAAAGCACAAGACAAAGGTTTCGTCCTCAGCACGATGCTAAAGCTAGAAGCCTCAGCACTGATAAATTACGTGTCACGTTGTTTGTGTAAATCAAATTTGCACACCGTGTGCAGTTTGATTCAACTTGAAAGATAGGATAGCTTACATCTTAATTTATCCCGATATTACCACGGGATCGGGAGTGACGCGGGTGAAAAAGCGGAGCGCAACTAGTACTTAATAAATAAATATAAAAAACTTTCGTGTTTGAGTACCTGGGTAGCAGGAAGTAAATCGTAAAAAAAATCCTATGATTTATGAAGATTTTTTATTTATTTAACTCTCAGTACTCATTATGCCTTATTTAATTGATTACAAAGTCGTTAAAATTAATATAACAATAATAAAATATAGGTCCTTATAGAATACTATTGAGATTCCAATCAATACAACACTTTTAGTTGTTAAGTTCAAAGAATTTATAAATAATTGTTACTATAAATAGATATTATTATAAAAAAAATATACTTACTAAAATAATTTTTAATTTGTTGTTTTTATTGTTTATTTTATTTTTATTTGTGTAACATTACATTAGTTAGATATAATAATGTGACGTTTGTGTATTTTAAATATAATTTCGACACATTTGTGTAAAGGACATAATTTCGTGACATTTGTGTAATTTAATATAATAATATTTAATATAATGTCATTTCTATCCATCAGTATGAGAGATCGATCACGTCACGGGCCGAGTGGGTACTGGGTACCTCATAGAAGCCAAGCCTTCGTTCCGCATTACCATATTACAAAAATGATTACCATTACAACATAATTCGACGCCACGATGCTGCACTACGATATCAATTATCTTATACCCTTTCTACGAATACATTCACTTTACGATGTAAATAAAAACATATAAAAATAAAATAAATATTAAAATCAAAGTCCTGCCTGACTGACGGATCCGAATCAAAGGCATACAGTACCCTTTCTACGAATACATTCACTATACGATGTAAATAAAAACATAAAAAATAAATAAAAATAAAATAAATATTTTCCTGACTGACTGATGACGGTTCGATTACCAAAATACGCAGAAAAGTATTTTGGTAATCGAACCATACGCGGACGAAGTATCGGGCAAAAGCTAGTTTTTTTTAATGAAAATAAAAAATTAGTCACGATATTTTCGCAAAAAATATATTATGTTGTTGTTGTATGTAAAAAGATTTTTTGTCAAAATTTTGTTTAACAAAAAGAACTAAAATTGTAATTTCATTTCATTTATGTTGGTAAAAATTTATAGGTAATGTTATTTTTATTGTTATTCTTACCATAATTACATTAATATAAAGGTAATTCTCATAATACATTAGAAATAAATTATAATGAATATTAAAAAGTATTATTTAAATATGAAATAAGGAAACAGACCTCAAAATAAATGATTTAAAAAAAAAGTCAGGTAAAATTAAAATATTTAAAAAAAATGTCCGTTTGTACCCCACAAAGGCCATCCTCTCGATACAGAGAAGGTCTAGAATGAGGGTACAAACATCAATATCGCATGACCTTAGAAGCCAGTGACTATAAAGTACACGTGCTGTGGAATCATGCGCAGGATTCGAACCAGGTAGTTCTCGATTGGAGACCGAGGTTACAAACCGTTGAACCAATTGATAAGGTAAGGGACTAGTTGAAATATTCATATAATAAGAAGATACGCATAGGTTGGAAATATTAATGAAATAAATAAAAATAATGCTCATTTTCTTGTATGAAAACGAAATTTAAAAAAGGCCGACACAAGGGCTACTTCAAACCGTAAATAAAACACGTGGCATTTACTGACAGTAATAGTCACAACATTAAAAAAAACAGAACAGCAAGCGAGAGTTAATGATAAACATCACCATATTCGTAAAGCTAATCCCAAAAAAATCCTAAATAATCACGAAAATCCAAAAAACCCTTTCCAAAAAGTATTTTTAATAAACTCCAATGCTAGCGTTACAAGCGATTATCCCCAGAGAGAAAAGATAAAAAAAATAAAAAAACAGGCTATAAAAAAGGCTATAAATATATGACAGTGGAAGGCATGGCGGGCGCGGGCGCACGAAACGTTCAGGGACAACGTGGACTGTAGACTTCTCGATCGGCCGACAGTTCGCCGACTAATCAATTTAATTTTTAAATTTTTTTATTGTTTTTTTTATAACTTTATGAACGTTTCATCAAAAAAAAATATAAAGTCAAGTTGCCATCCCGCATCTGAACTATTCTGAACGTTGCGATTTTATTCTACACCAGCTGCGGCCCGCGCGGAATTATAGTTAAAAAGTATTTAGTATGAGTTCTGGGCTCTAGCTAACTTCATAACCAACTTCATCACAATCGGTTCAGTAGTTTTAACGTTAAAGAGTAACAAACATCACTACATAGTATAAAATAAAGTCACTTTACGCCGTCCCTATGTCCCTATGTATGCTTAGATCTTTAAAACTACGCAACGGATTTTGATGCGGTTTTTTTGAGGAGGAAGGAAAGAGGAAGGTTTTTAGAGATAATACATGCATAATACAGCCGTACGAAGCCGGGGCGAGTCGCTAGTACACAATAACTTTCAAATTAATTTATAATACGTATTAGCTTGTATGTACTGGATTTTGAAAATAGTCTCAGAAAGTATGTCGTCTGTGTCAGCCCTTAGTTTGACGTACTCGTTTTTTTAACTCTCATATTCTTATTATTGGGCCTTGGAGGAACGCTCCTGGTGTTACGAGCGTGGAATGTGACCACAGATATTGAAATCATGCACAGAACTGGCACCTTTGTTTATTCAAAAATATTTTTAAAGGTTTCTTTTTCGTCTTCATAATTAAACCTTTTTTGCACATTATTTTTGTTTGTGTTTTAAATGTTCTCAAAAATTGCATGGGTTTTTCTTCTGCTCCATTTTTTATTACATTATAACTAGCTGCGCTCTGCGGTTTCACCCGCGTAACTCCCGATCCCGTGGGAATATCGGGATAAAAAGTAGCTTATAGCCTTTCTCGATAAATGGACTATCTAACACAAAAATATTTTTTCAATTCGAACCAGTAGTTTCTGAGATTAGCGCGTTCAAACAAACAAACATGCAAACAAACTCTTCAGCTTTATAATATTAGTATAGATTTGGAAAACCCTATATAAGCTGTTTCAAAAATTATCATATTGCTGATTCCTACAATGTCTTCTCTAATATTGATGTATATTTTATCCTTCCTTCCAAAAAAAACCAATTACATCCACGTAATTGATTTTGTTCAAGCTATATTACATTGTAATACGTAACCCACCGGCTCAAAGTTCAATGTCCCATACAAAAAAATCACACAATTATAATCAATTCTATAAATATTTTTGTACTTAGCAATCAACCTATCACTTAGGAACGATAATCGTTGTAATTTACCGGATAAACGCTAGTTTTAAACATTTGAAACAACAACTAACGCCGCGCCAGCGCAGGCGCAATCAAAATTGTTTTAAAACATTTACTTTTTTATTAAATACCGTAAATAAAATAAAACTAATCTGCGTAACTCAATGTAGTAGTCGTAAGTGACTGAAAAGAAAAAAATTACAGCATTTGAAGGTAGAAACGTGATTTTAAGCGTGTGATTTCTTTTTATTCTTGAGTAAATACATAAATGGAGTACAAAAATTCGCTAGATTGTTTTTAAAAGTGTTACACCCATACTTGGCAAAAATTCTAAAAATTAAAATAAAAAAAAAAAATAAAAAAAATATTGCAGGACATTCCACACGTCGCCATCTAGCCCCAAGCTAAGTAACTAGACTTGTGTTATGGGTGCTAGACAACGGATATACTACTTATATACTTTTCTTTTGTAAATATATACTTATAATACATAGAAACAACCAGACCACAGACAAATATCTAAGCATAAATACTTGTCTGTGGCGGGAATCGAACCCGCAACCCTGTGTTTGGCAGTCCGGCATGGTAACCATTGTGCCAACTGGGTCGTCAAAAATTGAAATTGCAATCCTACCGAAGACATAACTTTTTAGATTTTTCTACAAAAAAATAAAATATTTTTAACTATGTACATCTAATTTGTTTGTAATATAACTTATTGAGTGGGTTTAAATAAATCAAACAATTGTCTGCATAATCCATTGATCTAAGAACAAAATATCTATGGTACAATCTTTTGAATTCAAATGATCAATATTACCCGCCACGACAATATCGCAACAAAATGAAGAGTTTCTTAATTTATTTATCATCTATATTATGATGATATTATCTCGACAACTACTAGAATAATAGTCTAATTTACATGAAGCTTTATTTATTTTTACCCATTATCTGATGTCGAAAGGCATAATTCAACCAGTTTTAATTTGTAAAACGAATAAAGCGAAAGCAGTTATTACAGTTTAATTTTTACATACGAACCAGAGATGGGTGTGCTCTGTGAATTTTCAATTAATCCGAGCAACATTGTAAGATAAAATCGAATTGCAGGATACATAAAAATGTCGAGCGCATTCGACGTGATCATTTGCGAGAATCGATACAAGCGTCTGCAAATTCGACGACAGATGGTAGTAATAAAAAAAAACTCAAAATACAATTTGCATCACAATAGACAATGATAGTAGGAATAAAGAAAGGTTCTTCGTAACGTAAATATTTAAGGAATGTGGAAAAAAAACAGACGAGCGTAAACCCTCGTGAGATGTGGTGGTAAAAAAACAGAAAGGGATAATTTTGTAGTCTTTTGTGGGAATCGTGGGTTCCTAGAATTCGCGTGCCATGCATACAATCGTTGAAAATTTCGAGTTGGTTTCGTGGAATAGAAAAAAATCAGGAAAGTGTTCAAATTGATAGAGCTTCCTCCATCAAACTTTGATGGTCCAGACAACAAATAAGCTAGACATCAATAGCTTTATAAATGTAGATTTTTAGACGGAAACATTAAAATTGTACAACTCGAACTATTTCAGTGAAATTCAATAAAGATTCACAAATGTAGTGTACCTAGGTAGAATTTCAACATAAATTGTCCCAAAGTTCTTTGATGCTGATTTGGTAAATTAGTTAAGACTATCTGACCAGACGTCTCAATATTTATTTCCTTTGAATTGTTTAATACAAAATGAAGTCAGTAAATATATGCAATATTTTCATAATATTCATTGGTTTCTTATCCAAATCTATGGATCAGTCTTTAGTTCTATCTACTTAAGTCTGGTTAATGTCCTTACCTTTAGGGCTTACACATTAGTCGTGCATTGCTCAACATCTACTCTCCGATGATTTACTGTTTCTTGCCAGAGGCGCAATCTGTTATGTCTACAGTTACTAGAAAATGGGTAAATTAATGATAACTTTAATGACTTTAAGACGGTTGAACTAAATGGGGATTACAGACTTGAAAGATTTAGTTGGTTTCCGGTTGCAAAAGATGTATTTATCAAAATTTGTAAATATTGGTACCAAAACTTCGCCGGAAATGGGCTACCTATCATGCCTCGTGGAAAGGTCAGAAGTGAAAAATTAGATAAAATATTAAAATATCTAACCATAATTGAAACCTGTTTCCTGTCTACTTTAGCTTTAGCCAAACTTGAAACATATCAGGTAATAAATACTAATTTTGCATGCCGTTAGCTTAAATATCTAAGGAATGTCGAACCCACTCCCATTCATTACCAAAAGTGGTTATATGAAAATTACCAACATTTGCCCTAATGTAAAGCATAGCACCTGTTTTGTTAATTACGAATAAATTCTAAAATTTAAAGACCCTGTATCGGTGGACGTGACCAATAAATCGAATGCCAAAGAATGACTGTTTATAGCCACCAGATTACGATACGACAAAAAGATTTTAAAAACTCTCCGGAATTTTCCAATCTACACGCGAAATCTAAAGCAAATTCCATTACTCAACATGAACACCCCTTAAAGCTGTCTTGCGCCAAAAAATCCCAAAGATTTAACTGCCCACGCACACCTCTATACAGCGGATACAACACACAACCGTGGTTAAAAGCTTGAGCACAAAATAATTGCGGGTCAGGCAAGGTCCATGGAGGTCGTATGGAGCACGCGTCCCTTCGCAAAACAATATCAGGTTACTTGAACCAGAGGCACCAGAGAGAGAAGAATCTTTGAACACGCACGCACACATAAATGACGAAAAAAAGTTGCGCTCAACTTGACGCATTTGATGAACGTCAAGCTCACATGCAAACATTAAAAGTTGTTTGTGTTTAGCTCGTGTGGACAGAGAACGGAATTCTGCAGACACGACCTGTCCATATTGCGATCGGATGATTGATCGAGTTAACGCAAAAAGTTATCGCGTCAAAATTCTTGGGTGACCGACATTTTGTTGCGTTCTCCTGAATAGGGGCCAAGTGTCATTTAAGTTTCAATTTAAAAATTAAATTGAACACGATATTTTTGCGGCTCATCGATGGTGCAGTAAAAATATTAAACAGCTTCATTCGAACCATACGAACGAACTCATTTTACAGCGATAATAAATTTGTAATCTGCAACATTGTTTGCAAGTCTTAAAATTCGGTGTGTCGTATCCTGAAAGGCGAGCTCGAGCGAGGCGTGGCGAGTCTCGGGTTTACGAGGGCCCATGTAACATTAGCTGGTGTTGGTACCAGGCGCACGCGCGGGGTCGCTACTCGGGTCGAGGACACAGCCTTCCACGTCCTTCAGACTGTTGCTACGCTCAACGCTGTTTTAAAACTCGATACGTGTTTTGAAATCGTTGAAAGTTATAGCTCTGAGAGCACGTTCGATGCAATGAAAACAAATTTTCAATTAAAATCGATCCCAACTGAGACTAGAGATATTCGAAAACACACATCGATTGTGGACGTGATTCTACCACAGAAAGTTACTAATATTCTCGTAAAAATTACAACAAAACAACAAAAAAATGCTGTCCTATCAAAGGAAATGCTAAAATCACGCTTTCAAATACCAAAAGAAATTCATACTCTCTTCCTCACAGTACCATCATTCGAACATTCCAAAAGTCGTATCTCATCGAGCATATAAACGATTGTAACCCGATCCATTCTGAAACGTCCCACAAAAAATGCATCTCGGATAAAAATGTGACAAAGCCCCCCGTCCAGTCCGTCATCCGCTTATGATTAAAGCAAGGAAAGTAGCATTCCATTCTCCAATATACAGACACGTATGTATAGTATAATGAAGTGAAGAATCTCGGTATACAAAACTTGTTTTATTTTCATATAAGATATTTACAGGACCGGCTACCGAGTTACACTCCCAAGATTAGATAATGGTAAATTATTATTTGTGTCAATTAAAGATTCCTAATGCTTCGTTACTGAATTAATGACTTTTATAATGAACGTTTGAATGAGTGTGATTGATACTGTAGATTTAGTACCGTCATAATAATATATTTATTGTTTTTTATTACTCCATCCAGTATCCATCATCGAAGTAATTTTCATAACTCATAACTTCAAACTTAATTATTTTCTACAAATTGTATCCTAACTTTACGATCTGTTCATGCCAAAGAAAGATCATCCCAAACCAAAAAAAAAGAACTTAAAACAGTATTAATAAAAGCTACACATGACCTTTAAAGGCTTACACATTTGACATATAGCATCATTAACTGCGTTCTTGATGCATACCTAAAGAAAAAAATTCAAGAGAAAAAAAATTGAACTCGTTTCTTTCTGAATAATTATAATGGGCCGTGAACGTGGGTCAAAAGAGTGTGGTAATGTCAATGCTTCAAAATGAGAATGTTTATCATAAGGAATTCCGATGTTTACGGCCTTGCCCGGTTATTTTAATGGCTTGTTCGAATGAGGCGAGGATGTATGTAGATGTATTTTAAGTAGCTTTGGGAGACATACAGTTACATAAAATGTCTACATGTCTACTGATAATTATTATATAATAATTATTGGCCATCCAAAGGTTGCCTGGAAGAGAACGCTTTTAGCGATAAGGCCGCCCATTGTGCCATATTGTAAGGTAATAAATATTAATTTTCTTTTAGCATATAGGTAGTTACTTAATTTAGAATTTATTTTGTTTTTGTTTTATGTAATATGTAATCATTTTGCGTTTTGTTTTTATGGTGCAATAAAGTGTATATCTATCTATTTATATAGTAGCAAAGTTTCAAAGTTTAGACGTCTGTGAGGAATAAATTCCGGAACCATTGAGCGGATTTTGATAATAATTCAATAGAATATTCGAAATAATTTGGGATACTGTTGCTTATCAAATTAAGACTGCAAAGCAAGAGGGAACAACCCAACAAAAACTACTTTGTTTGGTTGTTCCCTCTTCAGGGTCAAACTACTGGACTAATTTTGATGATAATCGGCAAAGTGGTAGTTTAAAGAATGGTAAAGGATATAGAATACTTTTGATTCCGAAATTCCCACGGGATCGGGACTTACGCGGACAAAACCGCGGGGCGCAGCTAGTAGTAATCAAGATCAACCTTTTTTCAAACCAGTACGTATACACTGATTAAATCCATTAACATAACATCGAGATAAATCATGTATCGCCATACATTTGTCATACACGAATACGACACGTACATATTTCAATCTAAAAACGCATAATTTAATACCAAATCGAGTATAATTTAAATATTTGATTGTAAAGCCTGTATGTAATCCTATTTTATGATGTAGTAGGTTATCTATTCATTTCGTTTGTGTTGTAATTGTGTTGCTTTTCGTCATTTTAATTGATTGATTGTGTTTTTAATTATAATCCTATATCTAATAATATGCGCTGTACATTCATGTACATGTTGTGTACATTTTAATAACCATTTGCTATCCGACTTTTGACTGTTTCTCTTACTTTTATTTTTTCTTCCATATTTGAATTGACCTTACATAGTTAACAGTAAACATCTTACAATTATCTTTTTTTAATTAAAGAAATGTACTTATTATTTAATTGAAGAAATTAAATGCATTTTCCTTCATTTACGAAAACAGTTGACAATGTCACTAGCTTATTTTAATGTTCACTTCATAAAGATTTTGTAATTTTTTTTGTAGAAGCATATAGAGGCTTAAATTTACTTCAGGTTCTACCTGTGACGTCACAGTCGTGGGCGTAGCGTTTCATGTATTTTACACAACAGACAAATAATCGCTTTTTTAATGTTTTACTCGTATCGTTACCGCTGAAAACATGGCCTAGTGTCCTAATCCCAGAATTGTTCCTGCTTTTTCTTTATTTAATTCACGTCAAAAAAGAGAATCATATTTTGTTTTAAAAACATTCAACAACAATCACACGTACATTTCTGTTTGCATCCTTTAATAGGGACATAAAAACACGTGCGAGACCAAGTCATAAGTTTGGAATGTGTGAAATTAAGATCACAAACTCAAGAGTTATTTACAGGCAAAGAAAATACATCTAATAATAATAAAAAAACAATATTGTACATAGTCATTATTTTCCCGGGTCTTAATCGCGTGTTCTTTTTTTTTAAATTTAAATTTTAAGTGTCTGTAATATCACAACACACAAATATGGGACTTTTTTTAAACACGAATTTGTCCCATTGGGCCCCTTGGTATATAGGGTCACTCCATCCATCAATCCGGAAGAAAAAAGTTCAAGTGTCGCAACAGAAAGATATATAAGAACTATTATAAAACTGAAATAACCAAGATTATCATTATCAAAAATGCTTCTTCTTTGTTTAACGAAAGATTTATCGTTAAAAATGACCAAAAGACCAGCAGACTAACAACTTTTTCGGCAGATCATCATCATCAATGGCGAAACAGCCCTCTATGGGCCTGAGCCTCCTTCAGCGCCTTCTTCCATCCTTCTCTGTCTAACGCCGCTCTCTTCCAATTTTTTAAGCCGATGATTTTTAGGTCTTGGGTAGCTCCATCCAACCATCTAAGCTTAGGTCTTCCAATCCTGCGCTTACCATCTGGGTTGGACTCAAGCAAACGGCAGATAGTTTGATAATAATTTTTCGGCAGATAGTTTGATAATAATACCAACGCGGGGAGAAACAAATTATGTTAAACATCAATAATAGTAAGTGACGAAGATTTGACGAACAAGTTTTAACCAAAACCTAAAAATTTGTAGTATTACAAAAGCTTTAAATACAAAATATTATCAAGGGCATCCCCGCGAGGCATCGTTCCCAAAAGGCTGGCAACATTACTCCTCTGGATGGCCAAACTAATACCCCGAGCGAAGGAGTCCTCCGGTCAACAAGAAAGGCTTAATATCAGCTATTTAGTTATCGGACTGTTGAAATTTTAAATGTAATCTGTTCGGACCAAACTGTTGATATTATTTAGTTTCAGTAGCGAACTACTGCAATTTTTCAGTGTGAGCTAATGTGAGCTAATGGTTAATGGTTAAAAAAAGCTAATGGTTAGAAGGAAATAAAATAGGAATTAAATTGTTCATTGTGTTGTTGCTTGTGTGTGTCTGTATGTATAGATGCTGTATTGTTATTGTTTGATTATTCGCAATATTTAGATTTTAATTTTAGTATGTAAGTATTTTAGTTTTAGTAAGTATTTTAGAATAATGTATAGTTGTAAGGTTATTTTTAAAATGCATCAGCGATAGTAGCGGTATTTTATAAGTTACATAAAAAAACGAAATTTACAATTGCATACTCATGAAAGCACTTTTTAAGCACCTAATGTGTATAAATATAGGCTAACAAAAACAAAGCACTATCGCATTGGGTATTACCTGTAATGATAGTATAAGTTGTATAAATAAATAAATAAAGTGGTCCGGAGAAGCCTCGGAAGCATGTAAAACTATCGCCTGACAAAAAGTCTGTTGTCTACGAAAACCCTAACGGTCTTTACATTAACGATATCAATGGCATTTCAAAACTACGATACAATCACGATTATATTCATTCGGTAGCGTTTTTTAAATTCATTTTCTAAGCGCAAGCGCATATTTTTGTATCAAAAGAGAAGAGAGAGTTAATGGTTTGGGGTTACCATAATATTTGAGTTTGTTGATCGAGGAATATTTTTACAGTGATGAGAAATAGTTGACTCTTGCTTTGTCCAAATGAATTTATTTATTTATTAATTTGAGTTTTTTACATTTAGTATTGTACTTAAAATAAATACCTATTACTTAATTGTTAATTTTTCTATTTATTTTCTTTTTTATTGTAAGTTTAACCATCAAGATTTTATTTCATTTTTATTAGTTAACGTCATTTATTTCATAAAATGTCACACTTATTTTCCTATTTATTTGATATATTTATTATTACGTTTAAGTAAATTATTTACCTACTACGAGTAGGTACTTTTGACTTTTGGATTTTTAACATAAAAGGTTACGACATTTTTTCATCAAAAGTTTATTTTTATTATTTTTAGCTTTTATTCGATGTGGAATGTCAAATATTTACATCCAAAGCAAATATTAAAATAATAATAATCCAACCAATATTTGAGAAGTACAGCAAGTTTTATAGATTGTATTGTACCTATCGCTTATAAAAATGTATAAAATACAACATACAACATAGTATAAAATAAAGTCGCTTTTCGCCGTCCCTATGTATGCTTAGATCTTTAAAACTACGCAACGGATTTTGATGCGGTTTTTTTTTTATAGATAGAGTGATTCAGGTCAGATCAGCTGAAACAGGAGAGCTCGTCCAGGTTTGAGGAAGTGGTTCGAATGGCCGCAGACCGGATTAAGTGGAGGACCTTTACAAACCCCTGGGTGAAGAAGAGTGGTGGTCACGATCTTCAGTCATGAAGGATCGACCAGAGAGAGAGAGAGAGTGATTCAAGAGGAAGGTTTATATGTATAATACATGCATAATATAGCCGTGCGAAGTCGGGACGGGTCGCTAGTTATACTTAATTAAAAAAATAAACTTTACATTATGGAAACCCTATCCATAGACAGTGATACAAGATACAACTAAGATAAATGAAAAAAAAAAAACTTAAAACGCCATATTAATTTTACGACGTGATCATATAAATGGTTAATATCGATAAAAGTGTAGATTTTGATCACATTCCGATTACTTTATTTAGATTAATCCAATAGAGATAATTACTTCTCTTTTAGGGTTCGTACCCAAAGGGCAAAAACGGGACTCTATTACTAAGACTTCATGGTCCGTCTGTCTGTCACCAGGCTGTATCTCATGAACCGTGATAACCAGACGGTTGAAATTTTCTTAGATGATATATTTCACTATCACTACATAGTACAAAATAAAGTCACTTTTCGCCGTCCCTATGTCCCTTTGTATGCTTAGATCTTTAAAACTACGCAACGGATTTTGATGCGGTTTTTTTTTAATAGATAGAGTGATTCAAGAGGAAGGTTTATATGTATAATACATGCATAATATAGCCGTGCGAAGCCGGAGCGGGTCGCTAGTATAAAATAAAGTCACTTTTCGCTGTCCCTATGTCCCTTTGTATGCTTAGATCTTTAAAACTACGCAACGGATTTCGATGCGGTTTTTTTAATAGATAGAGTGATTCAAGAGGAAGGTTTATATGTATAATACATGCATAATATAGCCGTGCGAAGCCGGAGCGGGTCGCTAGTATAAAATAAAGTCACTTTTCGCCGTCCCTATGTCCCTTTGTATGCTTAGATCTTTAAAACTACGCAACGGATTTCGATGCGGTTTTTTTAATAGATAGAGTGATTCAAGATGAAGGTTTATATGTATAATACATGCTTAATATAGCCGTGCTTTAGACTTAGGGTAGCCTGCATGACATTGTGCCTAAACAAATTTAGCTAAATTTTAGCTAAATGCATTTAAATAAAAGCAAAACGATTATGTATAATAATAATAAATATAATAAATATTGCAGGACATTCCACACATCGCCATCTAGCCCCAAGCTAAGTAACTAGACTTGTGTTATGGGTGCTAGACAACGGATATACTACTTATATACTTATCTTTTGTAAATATATACTTATAATACATAGAAACAACCAGACCACAGACAAATATCTAAGCATAAATACTTGTCTGAGGCGGGAATCGAACCCGCGACCCTGTGTTTGGCAGTCCGGCATGGTGACCATTGTGCCAACTGGGTCGTCAAATGTATTACTAACGACCCGCCCCTGCTTCGCACGGCTATATTACACATATAAACCTTCCTCTTTAATCACTCTATCTATTTAAAAAAAAATGGTTGTCTGTAAAGTCTGTTTCCGGACGATAATTTTACGTGATAACGTCATAAGAAAACATTGATGGTAACCATGGCAACGATAAAACGTTGCTATAGTTACCTTGTCAACTATCAAAGTATCGTTGGCTCAGAGACAGAATACATGGGCCGGTGGGCGCGGGGCGCGGGCGGCGGCGGTGGCGGTGGAGGGGGCGGCGGGGGTCGATGAGGCGTTCCAGTAACGACGTGTGACGTCACACTGCCTTGAACTGGCAGGTGTTCACCAATTTATAAAACGTTATCACGTCAAAAAGCCGCATTAAAATCCGTTGCGTAGTTTTAAAGATCTAAGTATTATAGGGACAGACAGCGGGAAGCGACTTCGTTTTATACTATGTAATGATGGGGTAAAAGTCTACATAACTCCAACATGATTCATTCAAAACCATTTCCAATTAAGTAGGTACTTATCAAAATATAAACAAAAAACTTAGAGTATGATCGATTAAAGATGACACCATACCCTTGGCACGGCATAAAAGGCAATATCAAATTACTTAAAAACAAAGATAAAAAATGAAAAAAGAAAGTTACTAATAACGATTGGAATACCAAACCTTTGACGTCACAAGAGCACAGTATAATACAATTAAAGATATTTAAATTGCAACGGTATAGAGATAACGTACAGTCACATTCCCAATTAGCTGAACCCCACATGACCCAGCGCTCACTCGCAAATCTGTATTAATCACCTGCCTGCCTAGCATGAAGACCAAAACACGATACGATAAAGCGATATCACGCGATATAACTACATCAACTCTCAAAATATGATAGATAAAGCCGCCGTGTTGAATTTTTATTATAAATTGCGATAAAAAATATGATAAAAATTCAACATGGCGGCTTTATCTATCATATTTTGTGAGTTGATGTAGTTATATCGCTTTATCGTATCGTGTTTTGGTCTTCATGCTAGGCATACTGATGTTTTTTTGGCATTTTTTATCCCCTCCCCCTAAGTGATACATGGTGAGGTTTAAGACTACCACCCCTCCCCCAAAAATCACGTCTATTTTTAGTACGGTCGGCTGCATAATTGCAGACCCACCATAGAGCTCGAAAACGGCTGTTATAATAATGTTTTCAACACAAGCAAGATTCTAGGCACCTGCTTTAGTTAAAGTTTAAAGTCTTCTAACTCATGAATTTATCAAACAAAAATATTAGAATGAAAACATGCCAATAATAGTAATTTTTTAACTCTACCGGGGGCTGCAATTATGCAGCCGACTGTACCTACAAAGAATCTTTTTTTTATATATAAAATACGGTACTTATCTAATTTTATTATAGAAAAAATATCGCGGCTTTTCTGTTGAGTATTGCGCGTTCGCCGAAAAATAAATACATGTCATATTACTACACCCCCTCCCCCCTTGTGATACTTCGTGATTTTTATGGATCGTACGTGGGGTTCAGCTAATTGGTAATGTGACGGTTCAAATGCTCTCCCTAATTCACTATAACAATTGATATCTTTGTATAAACGTACGTACGTAAAAATATGGAGGGTCATCGAGTTCACATTCCATTGTTTATAGGTACATAATTATCTACTGTAATATAACTAGTATAACAATACAATTATAGTGCAATTATTTATCAGTGAATGCGTTCCGTTCTTCTGACTGGGTATTAATGGGTAAAACAATTTAAAATATGATATCTTAGCGTAGAAACACTGCAAATTAGAAAAGTTAAAATCTTTCGTAAATGTACCTTTTTCAAAAATATATGAAAAGTTGAATAATGAGGAAAAAAGACTTGGGAAAATTGACCCTTATTTAACCAAAATTTGGAGAATTTTTAAAATGTGACAACACCATTGTTAACCTTAAGGCTCCCTGCCAATAAGAGTGTTGCCATGTCTTGAAAATATTTGACGTGATAAAGTCTTATAAATCGATGAACACCGGCACTCACAAAAAAGGGTGACGTCATCGCTCACGTTCCCGCCGTGCATCATGTTATTGACAAGTTAACCTCAGCAACGTATTATTTTAGCAAATTAGAGTAAATTTAAAACCAAAATTTGGTAATGTCCTAGTAGTACCTAAGAGGAACTACAGATAAAAAGGTATTTGAGGTATTCATAGGTTGCTTTTATCCCGATATTCCCACAGAATCTGTACTGATGCAGGTAACACAGCGAAGATTTAAAATAATTTAAATAATTATAACGTACGTAGAAGGACGGACACCGCTACTGTATTGAAATTACAGGTTTTGCAATGTTATGTATGACTGATTGTGGTGTGCTGGTGAAGAAATTGTTTCAGTAATTACTGCTTTGGACGCTCGGGACAGAAACGCTAATGATAATAATGAAGTGGCCAAAGAGAACACTTCAAATGGACAATATTTAAGAGATAATTTAAAATTTTAAGTAGTTGTCGAACCCAAAAAGAAAAACAATCTGTGTCGTGCTTTAAAACATCGGCAAAATACAAACTCTCAATGCTAACATTTAGATACTTACCCCCGAATACTGAAAGGCTATTTAATCTTAAGTGGCGTTTAAATTGACGTTAAGTGTATGTTTTTGACGACCCAGTTGGCACAATGGTCACCATGCCGGACTGCCAAACACAGGGTTGCGGGTTCCCGCCTCAGACACGTATTATTAGATATTTGTCTGTGGTCTGGTTGTTTCTATGTATTCTAAGTATATATTTATAAGTATATATTTACAAAAGAAAAGTATATAAGTAGTATATTCGTTGTCTAGCACCCATAACACAAGTCTAGTTACTTAGCTTGGGGCTAGATGGCGATGTGTGGAATGTCCTGCAATTTGATTTTATTTATATTGAAGCCTACTTACCTATATTGAATATTGCTTTCAGTATTCGGGGGTTTGACTGCCAAAAATGATTACTCTCCCGCAGTCGGGTAGTAACTCAAAATCAGTAATACTGACATTGAAAATATTCTAACAAAAAAATAAGAAACAATATTCAATCAAAATAAAACCACAGAAACACAAAACAACAAAACCAAGTATAAAATTCCAAAAGCACAGAATCCAGTTTCAAACGATTCAACTCATTATTACAGTAGACTTGAAATAAACCATACAAATAATAGTTTTGATCTCAACGTTGCTACCGAATTACGCCGCAGCAAAAAATGGACATAATGTTACCGGACCGCATGCTGGTTAAGTTTTAAAAATAAAACTGAGTGCATGTAGCGTTTGTGAATCAGATAATGTTTAGAGATGACGAAAAACTAGTTGGTTAAAAAAATACACCAAAACAGGTTGGTGATAAAAATAGTATTTTGTTCAGTGAAGACGATTGTCTTTCAAAGCAGATAATGAGGTGAAGCTATTGTGATCATTTTGAAATTACATTCACATAATACATTTCAACATCAGGTCCCAACGAGCGTAATACGATGTAACTAAAGTAATATTTCTATTGTTATAGCCAAAAGAAAATTAAAGATTATAAAATAGCTTCAAACCAATTGGCAAGAAATAGCGAAGGATGGAGACTCTCTTTGCAGAGGCAAAGATGCACTTTAGGTCGCTGAGCCAGCGGAGTAAGTATATAAAGAATAACAAAACAGAACAGCAAACGTCAAAAATGAAAAATACCAAAACTCGAATCAAAACAGACCTTCAAAATATTCGAGAAGCATAGCCTCAAGGCTCCCATAATCTAACTTATAAAAAATGTTATTTGGAAGCTGCGCTCCTCCCCCTCATCTGCTGCCTAAGGCTCGACCTTCCCCGAATATCCTGGGTCAGTTATAATGGCCACTGGTAACCGACAATTACCTACCATCACAATAAAAATAATACAAATTATACTGTAGATATATATCCTTTTTGGGATCCGTGTAGATCCCAAAAAGAGCAAACTTTGAGTATAGGTAAGAAGTTTTTTATTAATGAGATACTTGTCTACTAAACTTAGCAACGAAAAAGCTTACGGAAACCTGAAAATTAACATCGGATAAGAATCACGCCATACGAAAGAAAATAAATCGAAGAATCTTAATTCACTAATTACTATCACTCGGTACCTACTACCTACTTACTACTAGTTCATAAAGAATATACTTTATAATAAGTAAATCATCAACATAAATCAATAACACAAACACGTCATTAAAAACCACTAAAGCACATCTTTAATCACGCAAAAATTACTTTTCAATCATTCATACAGCAAAATTACTAAACAAACTGCATATTGTTCAAAGTGTATACTCAATTAAATATGTATTAGCATTTGTTATATGTACGATCATTTGAATAAATGCAATGCTAAACTCGATTAACATACGAGATGCAAAATGCAGTTTTCAATGACAAGGCACTGTTTAAAGTTGTTATAAATGATTTATCTCCGTATATCAAACAGGTACATTAACACGCTGCGAGTGAAAATGTAACACATGTCTATTAGGAATCACTCTATGTACTCATAATATATTGTACATGCATATTCAAATGTAGACACTTAGCAAGCTAGTAGCTGTGGCAAGCAAAATTTAGTCCTCAGACACGATAAAAAGAAGCAAGTAAATTATAGAAACCGTAAAAGTAGTATATGCAAAAGTTTTATTCAAAAAATTGTTTATCAGGAAAAAAACAGAAGACAAGCAACTTTTAATGGGCTGAACAGATTTTTTCATAACGTAGCTAAGAATACTCTTGAAACAATAAATATTGACAGAATATGACTGTATTTTATTCTTACGAACGAATAATCGAAATAATAATACGAAACGAATAATTTATTTTGAATCATGTTAGCGCGAAAGCCCAAAACATCGAAAGAACAGAACTACGTTGTACGATGACACATACAAACAAACACAGAAACAGACAGTCGTAGAAGTCAGCAATCTTTCATCATTCAGTGGCTAAAAACACGCTGTTTCAATAAAAAATACAGAAGCAATAGGCATCTTGATAGATAACTTTAAAGAATTTAATATTAATATAACACATGGAATAACACGTGTAAAAAACAAATAAACAAAGCAAAAAGAATCACAAATCGGATACAGATGTGAATACAACACAAGTTTATAAAACAACAAGTTAAGGTGAACACAGACGACAGACTTTCTATAAGCCGTTCATATTTGAAGAAAAATAAAAAAAAAACAAGGGAACGATTGAATTCGAATAAAATAATTATAATCATTATCAAACAACAATATAAGTACTGGTGTTATTAATAAAGCTTATAAAACTATGTTTATAGGAATTAGCATAGTAAAACAAGACAGAGAACCCCGAGGTATTGTCCCCGGGATGCCTACAGCATTTCCTCGCTCAATTGCGGTACTGACTCTATGGGACAAAAAGCCAACAGCTCTACGGTCACAAGGTGATGAGGTATAGCAGTTGTGCACTCACAATACAAATATTTTTTTATTGGCTATCGGTCGATATAAAGTCCGTTGTCTGTTATAGTTAATCTGAGACACGCTGCGTACGCGCACGGTTCGTAGAAAATGACGTTAACCCTTAGGGACCTTCTGCGAAACATTTTTAACTCACTACCTATTAGGTAGCCGAGCTACACGGACAAGGAAAAGAGATTGAAGAAAATAATGGTTTTTTTTAAATTAGTGTAAATCATTATTTTCTTCGATAGTTTTTTTTATTTTTAAGATAAGTGATCAAACATTATCTTATAAAAATAACGGAAGATTTTATAGGAAACCTGTTTTGGAATTAAGAACAGTAACAATAATAAACGCTTAAGTTGATATTAAACAACACATAAGCGATAAAAAAAAAACTTTCAGCTATTCTACCAAATTTATAAAGACGATAGACTAAAAATTACAGAACATTATACCTCGCGCAGCGAATGGTGACCTCTGCGGTTAGTGGAAGGAGCATGCGCAGAACTCGATATTTATATAAAAATTTAGTTCTGCGCATACCTCTTCTACTTTCCATCAGAGGCCAACATTCGCTGCGCTACGTATACCTACTTTCTATAAAATTTCGAAGCGAGTCACGAAAATTATCCAAAATCATGACTATACAACAGTATTTCGTCTATAAAAATGAGAAGATAGTTCAAAAATCGTGTTCAGATCTTAATCCAAACCTATTCTAAGTTCTGACACGTATACAAGTAGCGTGATCTGGATACAAATTTCTAAATCCTAGAACATATTATTAGCCCAAATTTTTAGTCTATTTTTTGCGCGTCTGAGCCGCATTCCATAATACTCCTCCGTGACTGGTTTCCGAGAAAAGCCACTAGAAATTGTTTAATATTCTACGAAGGATATTTTAATTTCTAACTTTATAGTTTTAAAATTGAGCCGTAATTACGTAGAATTTGGGATCTTGTCCAAGATGAGTGTTTTTGTGGTTAGGCGTGGTTTTGTTTTGTAAATCATGTTTCATTTTACGTTTTATATATTTTCATTGTTTTATATTATTTTACCTACTGTATCTATCTACCTAACATTCATAGTATAGTTAAAAACAGGATATTTATTAACACTATGTTTTTCACTACCTATTGTAATTTGAGCTAGATATTTCGACGCTGTTGGTCATTGGTAAAGATGACTATAAAATCTATACTTATGAGTTTGTTTGTTTGAACGCTCTAATCTCAGGAACTACTGGTTCGAATTGAAAAAATATTTTTGTGTTGAATAGTCCATTTATCGAGGAAGGCTAAAGGCTACGTTTTATCCCGATATTCCGACGGGATCGGGAGTTACGCGGATGAAACCGCGGAGCGCTGCTAGTCTATACTAATATTATAAAGCTGAAGAGTTTGTTTGTGTGAACGCGCTAATCTCAAGAACTATTGGCTCGAATTGAAAAATTATGTTTTTGTTAGATAGTCCATTTATCGAGGAAGGCTATAGGCTACTTTTTATCCTGATATTCCGACGGGATCGGGAGTTACGCGGGTGAAACCGCAGAGCGCAGCTAGTATTCTATCAATAAAAGTTTAATAACAATTTGTCCATCTGCATATGGACACGTTTTTTAATAATTTACTACAGCCACTTATCATATTAAAATAGATGTACAACAATTCCGAATGACTCCTACCCTCAAACAAGATAGCAACACAACTCCAGATAGTTACCGAGAATACTGTAATGAATCCCTAATTCAAAAAGATAAAGTCATTACGAAACATATAAATTAAAACGGACCAAGTCATTTCGCACTGACCAACGAAGCACGTCGCTTTGAGGACACTCGTAACATGTGACCAATAAACAAACATCTATTGAATAACCTCCACGTCCTTGTTACTGAAGCAGTAAAAGCTATTATTGCTTGACAAATTGATTTTGCAGCTGCAAATGTAGTTAGGATGGTGCATGCTTGCACGTAGAAATCCTAGTGTCAACCGACCTCTTTGCTATAGTGTATATTTTATTTACAAAGCTAATAGTGAACATATTCTTAACATTTTGAAGAGTTTAAATGTCAGTGTAAAACTTAAATTAATGTTTATTCAATAATAATAATTATTATGTTTTATTAATATTTTCAGGAATACAACTGAAAATCAGCTTCCTACACACTTTTTTGTATAGCGGTGTGTAGCTGAATTGTATTCCTTTTTGTAAACACAATATGTATTTTTATTTCTGTGATGTTAAAGTTACTTTTGGTTACAAATAAATTGGTTTCTTTCTTTCTACTAATATTATAAAGCTGAAGAGTTTGTTTCATTGGTTGATCGCGACGTCTCATAAATAGTTTCGAATTTTAAAAAAATGTTGGAGTAAGGCTATATACTTTTTATTTTGATATTCCTACGAGATCGGGACTAAGACCCTCTTTAACTATTGTGTTCTTTACTGGTCTTAATTATTCAACTATCAATGATAAATACATGCAACATTGTTGCTGTAAGTTTAGTGACCACAGATAACCTCTTTATTGTAGAAATGATAAAGCACAATTTGAGCCTTGTCCTGTCTTGAATGAGAAATTATACAGTTTGACTTAAATTGTTGCTTGAGAGGAGATTATATTCTCGATTTATGCTAACAATTTGTTATTGCACAAAGTAATCATTACTAAAAAAAACCGACATTTGTCGTCCAACAAATTGTCGTCCGACATTTGTCGTCCGTCAATAGTCGTCCGACAAATAGTCGTCCGACATTTGTCGTCCGTCAATAGTCGTCCGACATTTGTCGTCCGTCAATAGTCGTCCGACATTTGACGGACGACAAATGTCGTCCGTCAATAGTCGTCCGTTAAAAAATACCATATGTACGTCTTAATACACTCACAGCCAAATTAAAAACAGTAGGCCCAGGCATACATTTTCGCCGCGCCGTAGAGAGGGGATAGCTGTCTACTCTCCATCCGTCTTACGCTTTTTCGATCAGGTCACGTGTCCTGACGCGAGTTTAAGATTTTATACCCATTACAGAAAAAGTGCTCAACGCCGCTAAAGAAGTTTTCACTTCAAAAAATTACATAGTAAAGACTTAAATCAGACTACAATGGTTATTTATACTAATAAATTTCGAGCTCCATAAAATAAAACGAATATTACAAACAAACAAACAACCATACAAAGATAGATGCGAAAAACGTAACGCTTTCCTTGCAGTCGGATAAAAACAATATACTAGTACTTAAATATCTAGTTTCAATTAACTTTAGTAGTTAATAAAAAACCGGCCAAGCACAAGGAGTTCCGTATCATGTTGTATGGCGGGAGCCCCAGTTAAATATTTTTTACAGTTTTTTGTATTTATTGTTATAGCGGCAACAGAAATACATAATCTGAAAATTTCAAACTGTCTAGCTATCCCGGTTCATGATATACAGCATGGTAAGAGACAGACGGACGGACGGACGGACAGACAGACAGACAGACATAAAGTAATAAAAAGCAAACCAAGCTAAAATTAAATCATCCAAAACCAACTTTAAAATAAATAAAACCTTCTAAAATACAGGTATAACAATCTGTATATTTTAACGCCACGGTTTAACACCTATTGTATTCTAATCATAAACAAACAGACAACTATCAATGGACAAAACAAATACATTGAATCATATTAACAAAGAAACAATATGAAGATAACCTGTTGTGATAATGGTTAGACAATAAGTAATGCCTCTATGGTTTTAAGCGATAACTTTTTGTTAACTAATACTGTTATTTTGAAACACTTTGCTAGAAATTACACAAAAAAACTTTGACGTTATAAAGTCTTATAAATCGATGAACACCTGCACTCTCAAAAAAGTGTGAAATCATGCGTTATTGACAAGTAACCATAGAAACGTTAACAAGTCAACATAGCAACGTTATTGACAAGTAACCATAGAAACGTTATTGACAAGTGTAACCATAGAAACGTTATTGACAAGTAGCCATAGAAACTTTATTGACAAGTACCCATAGAAACGTCATTGACAAGTAACAGTAACCATAGAAACGTTATTGACAAGTAGTCATAGAAACGTTATTGACAAGTAACCATAGAAACTTTTTTGACAAGTAACCTTAAAAACGTTATTGACAAGTACCCGTAGAAACGTCATAAAAAGTAACCATAGAAACGTTATTGACAAGTAACCATAGAAACGTTATTGACAAGTAACCATAGAAAAGTTATTGACAAGTAACCATAGAAACGTTATTGACAAGTAACCATAGAAACTTTATTGGCAAGTAACCTTAGAAACGTTATTGACAAGTAACCATAGAAACGTTATTGAGAAGTAACCATATAAACGTTATTGACAAGTAGCCATAAAAACGTTATTGACAAGTAACAATAGAAACGTTATTGACAAGTAACCATAGACATGGTATTAACAAGTAACCATAGAAACGTTAAAAAGTAACCATAGAAACGTCATTGACAAGTAACCATACAAACGTTATTGACAAGTGTAACCATAGAAACGTTATTGGCAAGTAGCCATAGAAACGTTATTGACAAGTAACCATAGAAACGTTATTGACAAGTAACCATAGAAACGTTATTGACAAGTAACCATAGAAATGTTATAGACAAGTAGCCATAGAAACGTAATTAACAAGTCACCATAGAAACGTTATTGAAAAGTAACCACAGAAACGTTATTAACAAGTTACCATAGAAACGTTATTGACAAGTAACCATAGAAACGTTATTGAAAAGTAACCGTAGAAACGTTATTGAGAATTAAATATATAAACGTTATTGACAAGTAACGATAGAAACGTTATTGACAAGTAACCATAGCAACGTATTGAAGTCAATAATGTCAACGGTACAAAAGAGTTCTTATGACGTTATCACGTAAAATGAACGTCCGTAAACCGACTTTTTAGACAACCATTTTTTTACAAATGATAATATGTTTGAAAACTATTATACCCGCCTAATGGTAGGTGACGATGTGGCACGTTTTCCTAGAAGATACTTCTTCACTCGCGACTTGAAGACCCCCAAGTTATACACGTCAGGAAAGCCAGGACGAGGCGACTGATTTCATTCCATTGTTTGATTTAAAATAAACAAGGAATTATGAGATTTAGGATTGATTAGCCGTTTTCTCTTTTATATAAGAAAAATTGACGTTGTTCGATATTCAGACCTAACGAATATACCCAACAAAATCGGTTCAGCCGTTTAGGTGGAGTTTGTAAACTAACACCGCGATACGAGAAATTTATATATTTAGATAAAGAAGCTAATAATTTATTAAGTAAATAGTGACGAATTATGTGCATCAACAGTTCAACTAAAAAATATATTCAACAAACTAAAGTTAAACAAAACAGTATTTAGTATCGTAAGACCGGAAAAGCAACGCATACCGACATAATGATATTTCGTAGCACGAGTTAATACCCAACATACTGTGAATCATTCCTGTACATAGATTAACTAGTCGACGTCGCTTGGCCAGGAAATTGGTGAACAAGGATTTACGATGACATGCGACACCAATTTACGTACAGCATTTAACGTATATGAATTTCAATAAAATTGTCTAAAGATGTTATATTTTATAGGCCGCGTTTATACTTTATACCTTAACGACCCGCCACGGCTTGGCTAGCCGTGCCATATTATGCCTAAAACCTTAAATCAGTATATCTAAACAAACCGCATCAAAATCCGTTGCGTAGTTTTAAAGATCTAAGCATACATAGGGACAGACAGCGAGAAGCGACTTTGTTTTATACTATGTATATAGTGATGATAAGAACCCATGGATGTGACTTTAATTGCTCCATTTCAAATAATAAATAGAAGATTCCATTGGTGCAAGAGTTTCAAACCCACGACTTTCGGATTGAATGTCATGATATCTCCCACCAGGCCAACATTGCTCTTATTAAAAACTCGACTTGTCATAAAAGAAGTCAATAATTAACTGTAATTTGAGACAATAAGCATTTACGCCAAGAGATTAAAATCTTTATAATAAGCTACTCTTCCATCTAGTAGACCAGTAGGTTATGAGCTGTTAAGATTCTAAAGGGCGCCTTTAGAACCAGTTAACAGATGGCTACTGGCTACAGATTTTTCATCATCCGATGGCATTATTCAGATACCAAACTCTAAGCCAAAAAGCAAGTCTGTACTGTGGAAGGGCTAAGCGTTCATAACAATAAAACCATAACCTTTAAAAATTAATTAAGTGTCGTAAACTCTATAGTCATTTGATGAAATGCCCGTGGTTATAATATTTTATGGCCGCTACTGTGCATTGAAGTAATGATTAGTTTCCTTACTGTATCTAGTAATTTCCTAAAGGAATGACTACTTACAACCTACTATTTCTATGCCTGGTCGTAAAGTTTGATGCCTCACGAAGGAATTCTATTACACGCGTCTTATTTTTTAGTTAAAGACGAGACGGCTTCTGAGGGCAGTTACTCGTAACTAAAGTTTCTACTTTATTGATTTCGAAGCGAATAACGTTTAGATAAATATTCATAAAAGGGTTAGTTAGTATATAGTGTTGAGTAAGGTTACAAGATACATTTAAAGTTAGGGTAAAATCTGGAGAAAATATTAATACAACAGCTTGATAAGTAATAACCTGCTGTCTCTGGTAGCGCTTATTAAAGTAAGAGGTCTTAGGAAACATTGAGAGAGTTGTATCACTAAACAAGAAGCAAAATTCGCTTCAAAAAGCGTACAAAACAATATCATCTGTTCCAATACAGTACCTACATCTATTTAGATTGCATTCCAAAGCGTGAGTCAATCGATAGATTCGATTCTCGGTAGTTGTTCCTTGAATAAACATCTGCATTGAGACACGACTGAATTGATATGTCGAAACGTGCTGCCAATAGTCCTTTGTAGACGAATTGACTCCAGCTGATAAACCTATAGAGACGTGTTGTTTGAAACTTTTAGCATTCGAAATCCGAAAAGATTTCGAACCCAGAAAAAAGTAAGTACCCTCTTACTTATGGTAGACCAATCAGGTAAATGACGATGCGGTTTAAGGTATGGCAAGCTTACTTGAAGGCCCCAAAATTGACAGAAATCTCATGTAACCAATTGCATTTGTAACAAGCGATGGTAACTCCCATGCATGATTGGTCTTTCAGTTTTTAAGACATCCAGTAAATATACGAAAAGATCCTCATAATACATAATTATAATAGACTCAGATGTGAAAATATATTTGTATATTCAAGAATTAAACCAGCAGGCTTCAAATTAAAATTAATCAATTGTGTACTAGTTTAAATTGCCATCAGGAAAACATTTTACGAGTAGGTAAATTTAATTATTATCACTATGAACTCATCATTCAATCAATTCACATTCCTATTAGTTGATTTCATAATATTGGAATTTTAAACGGAAACTTTAATTGGATACGGAAATAGCAAGTAAGTGATGTAATATTGTTCTCGATTTAAATCAAATAATACCAGTTTTGGAAATTTATAATAATAATAGTTTATTAAACAAAAGTGTTACAAAAGTAGGAGCAATAACAACGGACCTCGAACTAGGAATATATCCTGTATCTCGAGTGTCCAGAAAAGATTACAAAAATTTAGCGATTAAAGTGAAACCGTGGAGATTAAGTAATAAACTATTGGTTGCAACGAATTGTAACAAAGAAAGAAAGAAAATATTTATAAGACAATAGATAATAAATAGGTAATCACGCTCTGCGATATGTATGGATGTATGTTTGTGTGTGTGTGTATGTGTAATGTGATGTAAATGGTATATGGGACAGGACCAGGAAGTCCTCGTCATTATTTATATTTTAAATTGAGAAAGAAAAAGTAAACGATTTTTTTTATTTTGGTGACGCAAGTTACCCATTGAATTTTTCTGATAATTTTGTGGTAGTAGGAAGCAGAATCAAATCCTGCTGTAGTTTGCATGCCTTTTTGTATGGTATCTTTAATAGGGACTTCAAGCATACAATTCTTCAAAATTGACGACCCAGTTGGCACAATGGTCACCATGCCGGACTGCCAAAAACACAGGGTTGCGGGTTCGATTCCCGCCTCAGACAATTATTTATGCTTAGATATTTGTCTGTGGTCTGGGTGTCTGTATGTATATTAAGTATATATTTACAAAAGAAAGTATATAAGTAGTATATCCGTTGTCTAGCACCCATAACACAAGTCTAGTTACTTAGCTTGGGGCTAGATGGCGATGTGTGGAATGTCCTGCAATATTTATTATTATTATTATTAATTCTCAATGAATCTCTTTTCAAATAAAAGCATGCACGTAAAGAATAATCAGATAGAAACCATTTCCGCAATCGAATTAAGTAAGTGTTTATACTATTACGAATTTGTATTGACCAGTAATCGATTTCAATGAGACTTCCGCTGTTGACTTTCACGGAGACGGTCTATGATGAGCCAAGAAGTATCAGGTGGGTGCTTTGATTAATTCATTACGTGACGATTTTGTTGCGGCGAGTGTTAATGTAAATAAAATATAGTTTTCATTACTCATACTCCGAAAGTAGGTCTAAATATGGCTGAAGAGCGTGTAGAAAATAAAACTTCCAGCCCTAGGGCTTTTCATTTTCACTGACAGCTGTCATGTCAAATTATGGCTTCGCACGACTTGTGCAATGTGCATATAGCCAGTATCAGTATCATTATACATTAGGAACTTCAAAACCTAACCTCCTTGCTTTAGGTAGCACCAAAGAATAACACTACATGTATATAACCTCTTTGGTCCCAACCTTGTAAGAGGATCAGGTAGTATGGAGTCTCTCATCCAATCTCGTTGTTAGGAAGAATTTTATGTATTATTTGTAATGAAAAGCACAGTGTTTACGTCGGGTGAAAGACTCATTAAGTCCCTCGAACTATTAGCGCCCTCGCTACGCTCGGGCGCCAAACTCCGTCTCTGGACTTGTAATGAGTGACTTTCACACCTAGGATAACAATGTACTATTGCATTACTCATACTCCGAAAGTAGGTCTAAAGGTGCCTGAAGAGCGTGTAGATAGAAAAACTTCCAGCCCTAGGGAAAATCGCTTTCGCTGACAGCTGTCATGTCAAATTATGGCTTCGCACGGCTTGTGCATGTAGCCAGTATCAGTATCATTACGCATTAGGAACTTCAAAAACCTAACCTCCTTGCTTTAAGTAACACCAAAGAATAACACTACATGTATATAACCTCTTTGGTCCCAACCTTCTAAGAGGATCAGGTAGTATGGACACAGTATGGAGTCTCTCATTCACTCTTGTTGTTAGGAAGAATTTTATGTATTATTCGTAATGGAAAGCACAGTATTTACCTCGGGTGAAAGACTCATTTAGTCCCTCGAACTAGTCCGCCAAACTCCGTCTCGGGACTCAATGAGTGACTTTCACACCTAGGGTAACAATGTACTATTGTTATCAATAACAGCGCAGTGCTGGCGTAATAGGTGATGCTACTAAATCTGAAAATCGTGAGTTCCAATCCCTGAAAGTAATGGATTCTCCTATTCTAAAAAAATAAGTGCGCAATAAACTAATGCAACGAAGAACAATGATCTACGATAGTCTTAGACCCAGACAGCTATTCTAGTAGCAGTTTGTTAGGTTAATGAAGACGTTAAAGACAAAAGACAAAGTAAAAGAAGACGTAGAGCAAATGTCTAAAATAAAGTTAGCCACAGCAATGCACTAGAAGAAGATAATGTTCTAACAGAATTCTAGCCTGAAATGGGTTATGATATAAATAACTTTCTCATTTTATTACTTTACTTGCGACCCGCCCCGGCTTCGCACGGCTATATTATGCATGTATTATACATATAAACCTTCCTCTTGTATCACTCTATCCATTAAAAAAAACCGCATCAAAATCCGTTGCGTAGTTTTAAAGATCTAAGCATACAAAGGGAAATAGGGACGACGAAAAGTGACTTTATTTTATACTAGCGACCCGCCCCGGCTTCGCACGGCTATATTATGCATGTATTATACATATAAACCTTCCTCTTGAATCACTCTATCTATTAAAAAAACCGCATCAAAATCCGTTGCGTAGTTTTAAAGATCTAAGCATACATAGGGATATAGGGACATAGGGACGGCGAAAAGTGACTTTATTTTATACTATGTAGTGATTACCAATGACACGCAAAAAGAAGAATTTCTACAAAGGAATGATTGACCAAGGTTATCATTTAAATCAGTTCGTAGGTCAACGATGATGATCAATCTAATGTATCTTTTTGTTTACACGTTTAACTTATCGATCAATTGACGTCAATTGGTAATCGGTAAGGTTATCTTTGATGAACTTTCGTAAGTTTAAGTTTAATTACGTCTATAGGTTAATGCGGTTGGAGACGTTGATATCTAAAATGAGATTGTTTTGACATCATAAGTGGGACACATTTTATTGGATTGTCATATTTTTAATTGGCAACCTTTTAAGGCTCATTAAACTATTTATAAAAAATCTTAGGTCGACTTGCTTAATAAAAACTGATTTAAGACTTTAAACATGATTGATTAGCTAACTGTCAAAGTGTTAAATTTAATTTAAATAAACCTTGTGATTTTGACGTGACAACGTCTTATAAATTGGTTTGCCGGGTGACACTTCAAGAAACTGCGTTACGCTCCGCTGACGTTATGCGCTCACAATGAGAGCGAGTGAGAGGCACGCGGGCATGGTTAGCCCGCCTAAGAGCGAGAGAGACAGACATAAAAAGTGAAAGGCACGCGTCCCTTCCACTCGAGCACAGTTGTTGTCACGTAAAACTTTCGCCCGTATACCGACTTTACAGGCAACCAGTTTTTTTGTAATAGAATTAAAATTTTAGATTATCCGTTAACTGCATTTAGTTAAATTAGTTTCATCTTGACTAGAGAGGTATTTCTGACTGAAAACATTGCGGGTTCATCAATATATACGAGTACTTTTACGAAATTTTCAAAGCGAACCCGCATAGTAATAGCAAGGTATTATTTTTAAACAAACTCAAGTATTAACACTACATAGTATAAAAACAAAGTCGCTTTCTCTGTCCATATGTCCCTATTTCCCTTTGTATGCTTAAATCTTTAAAACTACGCAACAGATTTTGATGCGTTTTTTAATAGATAGAGTGATTCAAGAGGAAGGTTTATATGTATAATACATGCATAATATAGCCGTGCGAAGCCGGGGCGGGTCGCTAGTTTCTGTATACTGGACAATTTTAGTTGCCCTACCTTAACAGTTTAAAACATTACTACCAAAAATATGTCAATGCAATGACCCAATAACGTAAATAAATCGTACTTAAATCCTTAACTTACAAAATTTGTCATATACACAGGAAAATGTCGTGGACACAACCTTTCCGAATACCAAGGTTGACAAATTTCCGTTTTGTCACTAAAGCGGAAACTGTTATTGTTTTAATCACATTCTTGCACATATTTGTGACACGGACTGACTATAGATAATATTGTAGACAAACAAGCACGACTATGTGACATGGTATTAATTTTGTTAAGTGGCTTGACTGTCTAGAAGGCTAATTCTCGTAAATAACATTGTTCAAATTACATTGCAATATCAATTCGATTGCATTTCGATTACAAAAAAACATCAAAGTCAGATTTTTTTCAAAAAGTTGAACTTAAATGACCATGGTTGTTTAAAATCATAATATATTGTACAATCCACGGTCTCTGCCCACCGTAACGTTTACAATCCTGTGCAGCACTATTTGAACATTATAACAACGTAACCTCTAGATCGAACCCACGTCGGTTGGTGTAGCGGGTGGCGGCTTATACCACTCACACAACTAAAGACTAGCTAACATGTTGAAAATAGTTATCACACTAAGTACTTTTAATTCAAGTATTTAAGTTTGTGTGTAACGTCTATTAGAAGAAGGTCGTAACTCAAATACTTTTTGATAGTATTACTATAGCAAACTGATCATTTGACGACCCAGTTGGCACAATGGTCACCATGCCGGACTGCCAAACACAGGGTTGTGGGTTCGATTCCCACCTCAGACGTATTTATGCTTAGATATTTGTCTGTGGTCTGGTTGTTTCTATGTATTATAAGTATATAAGTTACAAAAGTAAAGTATATAAGTAGTACATATATCCGTTGTCTAGCGTCAATACCACAAGTATAGTTACCTATTTAGCTTGGGGCTAGATGGCGATATGTGGAATGTCCTGCGATATTTATTTATTTTATTATTATTTTTTTTACCTATGACCCATACTGTCCACCCAGGAACTTAAAACTAGTCCAACTTAAGCATAACTTCAAGTTGAATAGAGATGATTTGCAGATTAAAGAGTGAACTTTGCTCTACCAGCCTCATTGTCTCAATACGTGCCCAATTCAAAACAATACAAGTCTTACGAGTCTTATCTTTTATCAGCGACCATCGCATTCCTCTCCTATCTTACGGACGGCCACTTAATGTATTTTTTACTACATTAATGTTGATAGCGTGTATTTTTATCGTATTCTAATTGCTACGAGTTGATGGAAAATTACTTTTGATTTTTATATTCTCGCCTCTGGACCGGAATTCAAGTGAATTTTAATAGATCTGATATCTAGAGATGTATCACCGGATATATACTTTAAAATCACACGGTTTATAATATCTATTCATCAACTATTTTATTGGCATTAATTTTGATTGCGTTTTAGTTATACAGGGTTATTGCTAATTATATTATCAAGCCGTTGAGGGCTATTTCTGTGCACCGTAACAAACAACTTTTGTTCTACGACTTTTGGAAATTTGAAAAAAAAAATGAAAATTTTGGGGTTATATAAGTTCGAAAAACAGCTGATTTTTTAAAACAAAGATCATTCAGACTAAGAACAGTAAGAACTAAAGAACCAAGACGAATAATTAAGATTGCGGAAAGCCGTTGGACGCAGAGCCATCACTCTGAATTTTTCCGGGGAAGGCCAATGTTCAGCATTAGACGTCCTGTGGCTGATATGATGATGATGATGATGAAAAAAGTACTAAGTAACAGAAATCAAGCTTTTGCCAGGCTAATTTCAACTTTCATCATATCAGTAGTCAAGTTTTTCATCTGCCTGCCTAGCATGACGACCAAAACACGATACGATAAAGCTATATCACGCGTTATAACTACATCAACTCTCAAAATATGATACATAAAGCCGCCATGTTAAATTTTTATTATAAATTGCGACAAAAATTATGATAAAAATTCAACATGGCGGCTTTATCTATCATATTTTGAGAGTTGATTTAGTTATATCGCGTGATATAGCTTTATCGTATCGTGTTTTGGTCGTCATGCTAGGCTAGCTGGAGTATTCAGAACGACAGATGCAATGCGATATACCTAATACCGAATTACATAATATGCAATTATTACAGGTAAATAATACCGCTTAGGAAGTATAGATGCTGGTTTCATTACACTTTTCGCGCAAAAATATTCCAAAGAACGGAAAATATTAAAAGCCCAAAACAAGACTCGCTTACAAATAATAAGAATCCTATATAGTTGTTTACTTGTCGATAAAACCGGAGTGATGTGAGATCGATAAAGATTGTTAATTATCGGAAATCCGGTGACGATAGGAGTTACGAATAGAAAGGTGTTCAATCTATAACATATTACTTATTACGTAATAATGCTTAGAACAAAAAGTCAATCAAGAAAGTAACTGAAATTCAACGATAAATTAAATGAGTCAGAATAATTCTAATGAATTTTTGACTTCGATTAGTCAAAACAAGATAGATAATTCACTATCACACTTTTGCACACGTTAATAATTGTATTTACTAGTAAAATGATAGTAGAATATATAGTGACAAATGAATATATCTTTTGAAATTTAATTGTAAAACAATCAATAAGCAGCTGGCTGGCTGTAAGTACAAAATCTATTATTTATTTAAAATAAATCTTATCTAAATTCGCAATGAACTCCTAAATGAATGATTATAATTATGATATATAAGTAGTTTTCACAAATAGGTGCCCTTTTTATACTTTTCCATTTCTCGTATCATCGATAAGGATCACAGGATCTAATTTAAACTTTTTCTTGTACCTTTAATTAGTAAAACTTACCTCGAGAGCCTCCTGAGCGGTATGGAGGTAGTCTCTCAGCATTGCCTCCTGAATGCTCAGCCATTCTAACCTCGGATCTTCCAACTGCGTCATCTCTGAAAATTACAAAAATGAAACGTTAAATCAAGATGCTTGATGAAGAGCCATTATCATAGTCAATAGACAGACTCAGCACATGGTAGGTAAGTATGGGTCATAACTAAATGATCAGTTTGCTACAATAATACTATCAACAAGTATTGGAGTTACGACCTTCTTCTAATAGACGTTACACACAAACTTAAATACTTGAATTAAAAGTACTCAGTGTGATTATTAGTTTCAACATGTTAGCTATGTCTTCGGTGGGCCGAGAGGTATAAGCCGCCACCCGCTACACCAACAACGACATGGGTTCGATCCACAGGTTACGTTGTTATAATGTTCAAATAGTGCTGCACAGAATTGTAAACGTTACGGTAGGCCTCTGTATAACGTACTGTACTGTACCATGTACAATCCACGGTCAAAAGTCTCTACTTTTGACCGTGGATTGTACATGGTACAGTACTTGGGGTCAAGCAAGATCAGAAGGCCAATTCTCGTAAACAATATTGTTCAAATTACATTGCAATATCATTTCGATTACAAAAAAGTCAACTTTTTTCTTCAAAAACCTGACTTTGAGGGTATTTTGAGCTTAGGGTATTTTTTGTAACCGAAATGCAATCGAAATGATATTGTAATTTAATTTGAACAATGTCATATACGAGAATTGGCCTTCTGAAGTAAAAAGTACGCTTAGTTAAAAATGTTACCATCCTCTAAAACCCTATACTCGAAGTCATATTTAATTAAATAATACTATATGAGTGAATAATACCATACTTAGTGAAAATACCTAGGTACGGTCGGCTGCATAATTGCAGACCCACCGTAGACCTCCAAAATGGCTGTTATAATAATGTTTTCAACACAAGCAAGATTCTAGGCACCTGCTTTAGTTGAAGTTTAAAGCCTTTTTACTTATCAAAAAAAAATTAGAATGAAAACATTCCAGTAATAGTCATTTTAGAACTCTACAGTGAGTCTGCAATTATGCAGCCGACCGTACCTACTTCAAACAGAAACTTGAAAAAGTTATCATCCTCTAAAAGGGATTTATAAAACTTTACTCATATTTGCCTCATATTTCATAAAATATGAGGCAAATATGACTCTTAACAAACACCGCGAAAATAAACTTAATGGTTATATTTAGATCACTACATAGTATAAAACAAAGTCGCTTTTTCTGTCCCTATTTCCCTTTGACCGCTTAGATCTTTAAAACTACGCAACGGATTTTGATGCGGTTTTTTTTAATAGATAGGGTGATTCAAGAGGAAGGTTTATATGTATAATACATGTATAATATAGCCATGCGAAGCCGGTGCGGGTCGCTAGTATATTATATGAATGAATGAAACTACGCCACAATTATGTCATATCAAAGATTTAGTTAAACATTCCAAGAATCGACCAAGGATCATAACAAAAACAAACCAAAAAATGTTAACATCAAAGCTATAAAAAATACACCAAAAATCATGTTACAAACTACTCCCAAGATGTTTACGAAATATGACACTCGAAAAAATTTGATCAAAACATTCACTAAACGAATTCGTCATAAGAATAGCACGCAATAAATCCACACCTACCCGATTATCTGGTAATTATGGGCAATAAATCGTTCGTCAGTCACCGATTTCGATAAAAAATTGGCCAAGTGCGAGTCGGACTCGCGCAAGACGGGTTCCGAACCATTTTGTATAGGAACCCCACTTAATTTTTCTGTTTTTAGTATTTGTTGTAGTTAATAGCGGCAACAGAAATACATAATCTGTGATAATTTTAGCTATCTAGCTATCACCGCACCGTTCATCTTCTTCTTTTCGTGTCGATTCCGTTAAACCTATTTTTTTTGTATTTTTTTTTTGTATTTAGTTTTTTAAAATTTTTGTTTTTGTATTTGAATTTTAATTTTATTTTTTTATTAATATTATTATAATGCTCAATAAGTAGCTGCAGCCGCCGCATCATCGGTCGCCTCATAGAGGTCTTGTGTGGAGCATGAAACAGGACACGAGGGACACTCCAGCAGATGAGGCATAGTCTGCTCTGTTTGACCAGGGTTACAATGGCAGTAGACATTTCCTGGGTCGATCACCGTTCAAGAGATATAGCCTGGTGACAGACTGCAGAGAGACGGATAGCGAAGTCTTAGTAATAGGAGGGTCCCGTTTTTACTCTTTGAGTACGGAACCCTAAAGAGTAATCGACCGATAGTCAATCGATAATTTTCCCGCACTATGGAGTTTTATCGCGCGCGGAATCCAGTACGTAATTCAGTAGTATAACGATTTAAAATGTACTTACGGAGTACATTCATATTTTTGAAGACATGCACTAATTTCAAAGATAATACTTATCTATTCACGTTGCACCCGTCACTAATTGCTATTGTTTTGGGTAAAGAATATCGCTTAATACCAGATAGAAAACAACAAGACTTAAAAAGCTAAAATGGCATAGAAAACTAAGGAAATCTATTTGACACCCTACCTTTCACCTTCCTCAACTTCTTGTTTATGAATCCAAAGGTTGCTTAGAAGTGATTGCTTTGAGTGATAAGGGCGCCCTTTATATCGCTTTGTTTTTAATGTAATTTAAAAATTGTGTTTGCAATACAAAATTTATCTGTCTTTGAAGGGTCTATTTAGAGCAATTTTGAGTCTTCACTACATAGTATAAAATAAAGTCGCTTTCTCTGTCCCTATATCCCTTTGTATGCTTAAATCTTTAAAACTACGCAACGGATTTTGATGCGTTTTTTTAATAGATAGTGTGATTCAAGAGGAAGGTTTATATGTATAATACATGCATAATATAGCCGTGCAAAGCCGGGACGGGTCGCTATTATTCCATAAAATTTAGTTGTAGCCGATGACATTTCTCACTATCAAAAAGTTCTGTACCAAAACAGTAATACAAAAACGGTATAATTTTAAGTTATCCTAAAATCCCTTGACAACAACAGCTGCATATTAACCATACCACTCGCCACCCGCGTGATGTGCCGACTAGCGACTCTTTCAATTACGGCACTCAATTCAACTAGCAAGGACATAGCTATTGCAGGCCACTTGTCTCTAGATTGGGCTATCTAGATATACTACTGGATATTGATTCTGTCGTTTTGATTGGTGGGTCAAGATGAACAAACAAACCGCCTTTTTTATGAATTTAGTTAACATAAAAGATGTCATAGACTTATCACTATCACTACATAGTATAAAATAAAGTCACTTTTCGCCGTCCCTATGTCTCTTTGTATGCTTAGATTTTTAAAACTACGCAACGGATTTTGATGCGGTTTTTAATAGATAGAGTGATTCAAGACGAAGGTTTATATGTATAATACATGCATAATATAGCCGTGCAAAGCCGTAGCGGGTCGCTAGTGGCTAATAAAAAAAAACAATTAAAAGACAAAGTAAAGTTGATGACATGTACTGCTATAGCAGGCGTCATTGACTTTGGGAGCAGTCGTTAGGTCAAAGTGGTAGCAGTCATTAGTTTAGTTGTTAGGTCAACCTAAGAACGAACTGAAAAATCTAACATTAATTAAGAAACTCCACTAGACGAAACAGAGGAGGAAATAAAAAAGATTATTCCAGATGAGTCCAATTTGGAGGTTTTTAAAGTAGCTAGTGAAGAGGTACAGTAATCTAGGAAAGCGTGCTACATCTTAGACCGCATTCTCATCTACCATCTAGGTGTGATAAGTGGAAAAACCTTAACCTATAAGTAAAATAACCTACTAAAAAAATACTTCTAAACCTTTTCGACGAAACTTGAAACAAACACAACTCAAAGAGTTAGTCCAAAACTAAGACCCCATTTCAATCCACTACAGCAGCAAGTAACCACGACTAGAATAAACAATATACCTACCAACTAAAAAAACTAATAAACAATGCTGAAAGACTTGACTGCGACAACGGTGTAAGACATAAAACATGCGCTTCCTTTGATATGGTCATGACCACACGCGGGACTCTTCGTGACCACGTCGTGCTTTATATTTATATTCAATTGACATAGGAATGATATAAAAAATGGTTTTTAAATATGTTAGGTATCACGCAGTGAGTTAATTTGAATTAGGACTAGTTCAAAACAATAGGGAAGAAATAAACCAAAAACCGCCTGTATCTATATGAAAATCTCTGAAACTATAAGAGCTATAAATCTAAATATATAATGAAAATTAGCATGACCCTCATGATAAGTTTCAAATTCCTTTAAGTACGTAGCCGAGCACTAAGAAACTATTTTTTGTCAATTCAATGTCTAAAGGGCTAAAAAGGGTAACTATTATGCATTATCTGTTTGTAGGAAACCAATTATCACTTTTAGAGACACTTACGCGGGTGAAACGGCGAAACATAGCTAATTATCGCATATATCACTTATTACAAAGTTATGTATATTAAATTAGATGAAAGCAGGAATATTTTTCCCAAGAATCCAGTTTCAATTCAAGCAGATAATAAATACGATAAGAATATGCAGAAAATAATTATAAAAGAGATCGCATACCTTGATAATGGAAGCTATAGTAAAATATGTAAAATGAAAACGATGTTCCACACATTTGACACGAGTTTGTACCTTCAATAAAGGCTTTTACAAAAGTATTCACCTAGAAAAATAACATTTGGTCTTTGATATAGTTTTAAAACAAAACAGGCCCTACGAACCTCCCTAAGTAACGGTTTTTGTACTACAGCTGTTGGCTTAGTACAATCACTACAATTCTAATTTTTTTAAACACTTCTTCGCATGTTATATTTGGATAGAGGATATTTAGACATACAAAACATATTATGTCAGTCAAAAAAGAGTAATTCGAAACAAAAACAATATCTATCCATATTTCTATATAAATAAACAAAATATGTATCTAGCATTTAAACAACGTAATACTAAAGACGAGATACAATTTATTGAATTCAAAACAAGGTATTACGTCAATCCCAGGTAATTAATTATATTTTAGTAATCTGGTTTATCATTGGGGTTTTGCCCCTAAGGAAATTTATTAATTTATTTCAAATCCTTTCGAAACAAAAACATATTAATTAACAAATAGAAGATTTGACTTATTGGCTCTTTATTTTTATCAAATTTTTAAAGTGTTGTTAATGAAGAAAGTAAAGAAAGAAATGAGCGTCTCATCTTACATCCAAGTCAACACAAAGCACAAAATATGTAGCTAATACAACCCTTTTGTTAGAATGTAAACTTAACTAACCTCTTTCTACCTTCTCATAAGGAGGTTAGATTAGCAAAGCTCATTATAGCAACGCTTTCTGTTAACGCTATATGTTACTACCTCATACTCATGCCGGTGGATTTGAATGAAAATTATTCTAAAGGAGTAACCTTAAAAAGTCAAATGGTAAGAAAGAAAGTGGCAGCCATTAAAAATGAAGTACCTAATAAAAAAGAATAAAGAAGAGGGAGGGAGGAAAGAACTGAGAATTTCGTAGATATTTGTTTTATATCTAATCCAAAAGTTGTTCTACATTGTTCTACAGTTGTTTATAAAAAATGCTAAATTAAACCCATATAAAGCACAAGTGTATTACGTAATTATTTAAAAATATGTATATGCAAGTACATAAGTACATACCTACTATAATTATGTATATTTTATGAACAGTTTAGCTATGCCGCACTATATAATATCTAGCTAAAATGCATAAAAGATGCATAATAGACTGGCAGTTTTTTTAATTCTCGGCTATACTTCGAAATTATAAATAATATGGTCAATTTAGCTATATCATAAAACTTAATCTATAATATTTAAAACTACATAATTGCGACTCAGCCAAGAGTTTAAAAGAGCATAGTCAATATAAACACACCTAGAAATTAACGTCTTCAAATTGTTCAGAAGATAATGTAGGTACTTATATAATAAGTCTATAATTAAAAGACTGAGGCTTTATAAGTTGTTTACGCATTCGATCAAAGATACTGTATTGAGTATTCGCCACGACATTTTAAAACTGGAATCGGCCAAAACGCGAGCAGTATAGTATCTCTGTTTAGAGTGACCCAATAGCATTGTATAGATAGATAAATAAGCAATATTATTATTTTCAAAAACATTTAGAAGTAGTTTGTTTACAACTGTGGACTTGGTCTGTGCTGTAGGTAGGTACCAAAAACAAAGCTAGCTGAAAGAAGAAAAAAACGGTGTCAGATAGCTGAAAGAAATGATGCACCAGAGAAGAGATACTGTTTTAAGCCTTAAGGCTCGCGTATTCGCCTATTTTAGTCTTGAAGTTTTATGGTAAATACTAAATACACTATATTTAGAAGTAGTTCGTTTAAAGCTGTGGTCCTCACACTAGACTAGCTGAAAGCTGAAAGAAGAAAAGACGGTGTGACATAGCTAAATAGACCGTCCAACGGAGAAAAGATACTGTTTACAGTTTCAATTCTAGTGTTGAAGCTTCATGATAAATACTCAATACGGTAACAACTCGTAGTAAGGATACTGTATTGATGTTATTGCAAGTGATTAATATACGAGAAGGTATTTTAAATGAAACCCATATACTTACATTACTTATATGCATGTTTTCATTCTGTTACGCTAATGAGAAGATACTTTATATGTTAGAACATTTATAAAGCGTTAATTACATGCGAATAACTAATAGACAATTTACATTAATGAATTGAATATATTTCATTTTAAGTTAGACCATTAATATGTCCAAGTACATCCTTCTTGTGACCTTAATATAACCCATAATGTTTGTTATAGATATGAGCTCGAAAAAGTTTATTAATCATTAGTCTATGACCGATACGAAATGTGAAGAAAATGTCATTGTTCATTACAAAATGTCATCCTCAAAAGTAACCTTTGAAAAACGTTAAGTAACAGTTAAGCCTGAAAGACAAAAAGAATATGATGATTATGAATGTGAAACAAACAACGAACAACAGTTATCTATAATAACAACACTTACAAACACCAAGAGTTGAAAACCGATGACAACTAAAATTACAATGTTGGAAAGGAAACCTAAACCATCCTTGTAAGGCGTAAGGTATTAATTTAAATGCAACACGTTAAACTAAATGAAGCCTTTATTTACGCCCGTTGTCGGTCCCGTCCACCGGTATTCCCATAACTTCGGGGTTTACATGAGTTTGCGCGGGCGCACGTCACATTTGCTATTCGCTCCACTACAGTAGGGTTGCTATTCCCCTCATATATGGCCAACGAGTTTATGCTGCCGCAAAATTATGGCTCGAATTTACATTCGGTTACCGGACAAAAGCCTCTTTACGGATGCCATACTATTTCTAAACCTTTTACGGTAAAATTTTATTACTTAAAACCCTTTATAAATCCTTCCATCAGTTCGACATCAAAAACAGTCTTTGAATATAAAGAGAATGGTATTCGAGTCGGATAGAAGCAGTCCACGTTTTTATATACTGTCATTAAAATGAACGGAAATTGAAAACTACTAAGTACCTAAAGAAGTCAACGAGTGATTCTAGCAAATTACCGATGAGAATGTATTAAGTAGTGAAGGTATTTTCCAATACTTTATATATAATATATGCAAATGTTGTGAACGCTTATGGGCACTGAGCAGGCTGTACTGTTTTAAACATGTAGATGATGCGATAGCTTTTGCAAGAATAACATTATTACTTGGTAAAATATAGGCTTCGTTAATGAATAGTTTGATGTTAAGGCATGCATTTAATTCGCTATTGGCTGGAAATTATATGGGGATTATAAAGCATATTATAGTGAAGAATATCAAGTTCTTCTTATCGTTAAATGTTGTTTTTTAACGACCCTAAATACCTTAGAACCATGGAAGTCATCGTTTAAGGTTTGACTAGCTAGACATAAAGAATCCTGCAGTCCAAGCAACGACAGATATTCGAATACTAAAATGTCGTGAGACAAACCGAAGTAAATCGTCTCGAATTTACACTATAAAAACATAAAAACTAACAAGCCGACTGTATCGTTCTGTTATGTATGATTCTTGCCATGGGTGGTCTCGCATTTAATTCTTAAAAAGCAAGAAAATGGCGGAAAAGCACTAGCTCTTATAAATAATTCAAGTGAATTCTTGTGCGTGTCATGTCGTGCGAAAATGAACGCCCCGTGCGTTTGCTCACCGTTACGAGTTCGATAAGGATCTTAATGAACGTGGCCGAAAAAGGAGCATTTCATCATGCTGAATAAGGTTTGAATTAGATAGTCGAATTAGTGAAGAAACTAGCGCCTTCGCTCGCGTTCTTTCAAATCCTTGTCTCAATGTACCGGATCTCGGATTGGTAATTTTAATCGAGTGCTACTGGTCGCTTTGCGTGATGTTCACTAATTGCAATGTTAATAGCACTTGCACTGTATCAATATTAAAACTAGAATATACATACATACTTTCGTTAGCGTTAAGTTATTATTGTACATAATTGTTGATGCTACTAGCTGATGTGTTAATCAGGACAATAGCTTCAATAAACAGGCAGCCAAAGAATTCGATCAAGTCCTTGCATTTAAAGATTATGAACAGGGATTTGAGTAGGCCTTTAACGTTGTCTTAGAGATGGGAGAGTTCGCAGGAGATCTGGAAGGAAGGATGACTTTCGGAGTGAGGCTCCGAATGTAATTGATAATCGATTAAAAAGGTATTTCATATACAAAGATATTTTTAAAATAACACAAACCATACCTATTCTTGATGGGATTTACCATTGGCAACATCCCAAATATATACCGACAGGTACTTAAACTTTCATACCCTATATTTGACTACCTCAGAGAACAAATCAACCCTTAGTTCTCCTTATAACACATTTTCGAAGAAGACATTAAAATTAGTAAAAAAAAACTAAGTAATGTTCAAAGACAATTCACCTTGATTGCAATTGATAGTCATTGCGATTCAATATACCTAATAAAAATACTTTTCAGATAGCATCAACTTCTAAATAGGAGACGATGTAATAGTAAGCAGTTATACTGAGAACTGCTTAGATATGGATAATTTACGCAAAATTTATCGCATCTCGCATAGAATTTCGAATTGATTAGACGCAGCATAGATACGAACCATTGCTACTGTATATAATAAAATTTAAATCAATATTTACATAAAATATGATTATTGTTTCCTTTACTATTTTGATTATAGAGAAAATTACCGGCAAACGTCATCAAAATTCGATGGTTAACCTCATGAAAATCAATTATGAACATAAATATATGTTTATTTCGATATTGTTAATGTTGAATTTTTAGTATGTTGGTTTTTATTTAATTTATTAAAATTTATTTGTATTTAGACTTCCGTCAGCTACTTTCTAAGATTCTACGATTAGATACTCACTAATAGCTACATCAAGTTATGAGAAAAATAATTAAATATATTATATGCTTATTTTAAGTACCTATACAATGTTATTTTCCATGTCAGACTGCATAGATAGGAGCGAGATACAAATGGTGTACGAATAGCTTTGTTTAAAAAGCAATATAGATAAAATAGATCAAATAATACAATATTACTTCGGTAGTATAAGGTTATTCTATAAAAAAAAAAACCATGCTTGCATTTACTTGAATACGGTTTTAATAGTTCTAAGATTTTTAAGAGGTATTTTTTTTCTATGGAATCAAAACCAAAATAGTATTTTAAGCACAGTATTCGTAAAGATTATTTTTAACCCTCGACGCTAAAAGAGGGGTGTTATAAGTTTGACGTATCTGTGTGTGTGTCTGTGGCATCGTAGCTCCCGAACGGATGAACCGATTTTGATTTTGTTTTTTATTTTTGACACGGATGTAAATCATATACTTTAACGCGTTTAGGTCCACTCTGGAATTTAACATTCTTTAGAATATAGTCGGTTTCAAGTTTATAGCTTCGATAGTGGAAAGCGAAACGACAGTAATCGTAGTAACTATCAAGTTGCGAACGGTAGCACGACTATTATGGTAGCTTGCAATTTGCGATACTTGTACGATCACTGAAGTTATCTAAAGGGCTACCGTCATGATATACACCGTTTTGATTGCGTTCAGCTTTTGAAAGCATCGATAACTTATATCGAGAAACGTTCGCATGTTGCTCTCTATCGGGACTTTATCAAGCCTCTTCTCTTTTGCCTTAATTTGTGATAATTGCTCATGTCTGTATTGTGTCATCTATTAAACTAATTATATTTTGCTTTTAACTTCGCAATAGTATACCTTTGAGAGTTTTGTTTTAATTACCCGACTACGGCGAAGCCAAAAGGGAGGCTTATGTTTTTGACTCGTATGTATGTATATGTATGTTCATCTGATACCACCTAACTTCAAAGCTACTAAAATTAAAAAATTGAGGTATCTTTATTTGTGATAAATGCCTTTATTGTGTCATCTATTAAACTAATTATACTATCAATGAAATCGATCTTTTTGCTTTCAACTTCAAAATAGTATATCTTCAAAGAGTTTTGCTAGTATTTGTGTAAATTGCTTATGCCTGTATTGTGTCTAAGTAGTAATGGGCAAATAAGTGACACTACACTAAAATATAATTGTCATTTTTATCCATCTTTTTGCTTTTAACGTCAAAAAAGCTTATCCGTATCTCAGTCTTGATGAAAATGAAAAGAACAGTAGCCATCGCAATACAAGTGAATAGAATTAACCATACGCTCTTAGAAATAAAACAATCCACATTAAATTCAAAATGGTGGCTGCTCGTATAGGCTAGACATGAATCAAAGTGATCAATAATTCATATGGAATAACTATACCAGAGTAGTTTGTAAGCCCCCCGCGTAGGGCATTTTTCAACGAACTGAATAAGAATCCAGTTCATAAATAAGAGTTAGACCCGCAAACAATTATTTGTGCTAAAATGAATTATTGCAAGCTGAATAGCTGATTCGCTACTGCTTGATTAAACGTGAACGTTGCAAGTTGCAACAACAAATTATATGACAAGAATAATGCATGTGGATAGTAAAACTATTTGTCATGTACCTACTTTAACTTAGTTCCTTGGTTGCGTTTATCTAATTCGAAAATGAGTTATGGTCCACGTGATTGTTAAAAGCATTTCTGACTTAAGATACATTACAATGACAGTATTTTATTACATATTGTAAAAAGATGATTTAAACTTGAAGATAAATGAAGAGAAAAAGATAAACGTGGAAAGACTTTTTGAGACATGAAAGAACAGAGGCTGAAAAATGACACATTAGAGAACGAGGAGGAAGAAGACATAATGCAACGTCTTCAAAACAAATTGAGATAGAGCATAGAAGAAGAAAAGATGTATCACCAAATAAGTATTTAAGAAATAGAAATACTTACGATTGACATGGTTGATATAATATCTCCCGATCTGTGGATCGTATGCTTCCTCCCATCCCAAAGGCAGTTCATTGCCAATACAATCCGCGAATGTCTGTGGTTTTGTATATCTGTAACAAATAACAATATAATTTTAGCAATCTGAACCCGTGGCGTCTTACTGTCTACACCCTGAGGAGGCCCTTGCTCTCTAGTGCAACACTTTACATTACTACTTATAATTCAAGAAAACAAATAAAATATTCATTCGTTATTCGCTGTTGTTGCTATTTATAATAGTACTGATAAATATAGCGTTGAATATACATATACTCATACATCTAAAAAGTAAGCAAACACGTTCTAAGGTCCACTTAAAATCACCATAACAGGCAATGTTAAAAATAATTTCCTTAATTCGATGTTAAAACTATATGTTCCCACGAATGAGAGGCAGCCTATTAACCGCTCCCATAGCCATCATTAAGGGCAAAATAAAAATAACATGCACCCAGTTATTATTTTCAAGTTTTCGAAAGAATAATTTTACTAGTTATTCAAACGTCCAGCGTACAAAGTTGTTAAGTTCAGGATCGAATCGCCGGAGCGATTATAACGCTATTAGGATTTTGTTTTCATGTAGCAATCATCAATATTAGGTAGTTAAGTATCTCCATTATATAAATCTACAAAAATTCTTAGAAAGTATCAAACAATACCATTATGGAAACATTTGAATAATTCGAACCTAAATTGGGTTGTATTGCAAATCAACGCGGATAACAGGTTTCAAGAAACACCTGTTCACAATCATAATGCTGCCTAAATCAGGAACGATGCTGTGGATTTAACTCAACAACATTTTCTCATACCTTTGAAGATAAATTTCAAAAAGCAATAATTTATATCGAAGCAACAAATAAGAGAGAATAGACAGTCGCCACCGTGTAAAAAGCAGGTGCAATTTCCGAGCTATGTTGATAATATATTGTTGTGGCATAAGAATAATTAATGATTGGCGATGGACGCCTGGAGCATTTGTTGAAGGGCGTGGTGAGATGGCGCCAGCTCGCTCCCAATCAATACCAGTTCCATGATTCACCGGTAGGTACCGGTCACAAGAAGCGGACCAGTACGCATTTCCGATAGTGACGAAACGGCATACGCATCTCACTTAACGGTTTTCGTGAGTTTTTAATATGGTATTTATACGGTAGTCGGTTATTAAATAAGATTCTTCGGTTAATTGGCCACGTTTATGTCCAGTTTGGCGTACGTGCTTTTGGAATCGATATTTTCGATATTTGCGTGTTTCGAGTTCACCGTTCTCCAGTTGGTTTACAGTAAGCAATGAGGTGATATCGATTTAATGACTGCTGTCTTTTGTCGAAAAAACATTAAGTAAATTGAAAAACTTTCTTCCAATTCACTTCTTTACAAATTATCTTCTTAGTCACATAAAATGTAATTGAAATAATAATAACATTAAAAAACATCTTACTAATAAAAATAACAATTAAAAGGCTTTTAATTCCAATATTGAGGAAAATTGAATCTTCAATGAATTAGTATCTCCGCAAACTGCTACCGAAAGCGGCGTTTATTTCAAAAACATCACTCTTATCGAGGCAAAGGGATAGAGGGCGCGTGCATATGCGCATCTAGACGAGCGAGATGGTGTAACGTACGTCTTTTGATGTATAAAAGGGACAAAAGTAGATACAAAGTTGCTGCTCCGCGGAACCAGTCCTGTCAGCGGGACGTCAAGACGAGTCGAGTTCTTGGAAACGGTGACCCGTGTCATGGAATCCCTAAACGCACACATAGAGTTTCACACGCACACGCCCACGATCGAAAGTATTTGACGAATACACATAATACTCATATGATTTTTTAATGTTACTACTATAGTAATTAATCAACTGTAAACTACTCTTGACGGTTCTTCTTCTTGACAATATTTATAGAAACAGCAACAAAGTAGGTAACACCAATTTGTTTAGAGTATGTTACGTTGAAGCATGGGACACGGTTGACCTTCTTTCCATTATATGGAAAAATTACAGCAAGTCAAAAGAACAATGAAGAAATGATAAAAGTGTATACGAAATACGGAAGTATTAAGTATCTTCCATTATGATTATGACATTGAAAGATTGCATTCCATTTACAGATGATGACACTGTATTAATAACATTTCCAATCATACTAGTTTATCTTAGATATCAACTACATTGATAATATAGGTAAGTGAATCAGTTTTCACTCGGTGCCGACTGCTTCTCAAGTTATTCTTAGGATTCGATAAGATACTAACACGTGGAAACAAATGGAAAATCCACAATCACCGATATATCTTCATTTCTTGTTCAAATGTAAACATTGTGTAGTACATCAAAATTTTATTTCAACGCCATCTATCGGTTTTCTTCCGAATTTGGAAGCTACGCGCGAGCTTTATTGGCCACGTTCATGTTCTTCATCCAAATAATAAACCGCGCACCGCAGCATCATCGAAATTAAAGAAATATTTTATTCGGTAGGTACGTAATTGCATCATACATACCAAAGATGTTTATAAAATATTTGGTCAATAAAATTTTGCAACAGCTATTAGCAATTCTAATGGACGGTAGGCAGGCAGTAACATTTTTATGAGTTAACTTTAACCAAACTTTATTGCGACACCAATAAAATTTTCCAGTAACCTGGAATTAGGCGGATATTTGACAAGGCTTACGATCGATATATAAATCTTAATGCGGTCTGTCGTGCGATATGCCAGTGCATCTCAGTCTCATTGGAAAATAGCACGGCAGAAGGCCAATGTACCGTCAGTTGCCATCCGCAAATAGAAACGCGAAGGTTGCTGCCCGCTTTGGACTATTTCGTTACATGCTCCTGCAAATTTCTCGCTGCATCTTGTTTCACGAACTTCTGATCTCTGAATAGAGTATGCTAGTAACCTTGATCAAGTTCTAGTTAGTTGTAGCGAACATTCTACAACTCGAACGTGAAGGGAAACGCGACAGAGAGCATTCATTTACTCCGAACGACGGCAGCCGGTAGCGCTACGCTATATTAAGAACGTTGCCAAATTTCACGAGAATTTAAAAGTCTAACGACCAAATCCTGGATTACGACAAACTTGGGGCATGTCTGGTTGGAGGCGGTGCCACGCTGTCTCACACACATCGACCTACCGACAGACGGACACGCACTCCTACTAATGCTCTATAAATACCACCAGGGAAATATTTAAATCCCGATGGCACGTTTAATGCACATTCCATGGGCTTCGGAACAATCTCGACTTTTTTTACTCATGTAAATGTCAGGGCGTTGCCTTACTTTGATTTTCTAGCGTAAGATAATATGTCACCTGAAACTGTGTCAGTAGAAATATGTTAGGTTAACAACCTGTTCCATAGACACAAAGTATGAAATAGGTACAGCATTTTTATCTTATGACATCACCTCGTGTGCTTAAAGTTTATTCGACTGTACTATCTATGAGCAGACATGGGCAGGAAGATTACAACTTTCCGAGACGTCCGAAAAAGGTGCGATGTTAGGGGTCAACGTGTTTTCCTCTCGCATTCCAAATGGTTGACACAAGACATGCTTTAACTTCGATATAATCTGATCGAACAATTTGCAATTGATTCAACGAAAAGCTGAAGATCGAATGACCAATTGAGTATTCAAATATGGATATTTTGTACTACATTCTAACACATTCTCAGCAGGTCATATCATATTTATTAATATCACAGTATTTATCCCAAAAATGACACAGCTATCTGCCGAAATTATAATATGAAATGGTAGACTAGACGCAGAAGTTTGTGTCGTTATGACGTCACTTTATTCGATCATTGACAAACGACATTCCAACGACAAGTGTGAACTGTGTTGTTTAGAAGCTCGTCACGTCACTTCACCAAGGTCTCAGGCTCGTATTCATATTAAAACACACACGTTATGAGTTCAAAGCGGAATATTTTATTCTATCTCCATTTTCAACCACTAAATTATCAACGTTCACAAAGGTTACTTTATTTTAATTGAACAAAAGGTTTACGCTGTGAGAATCATCTCATATCTATTCAAATAATCTGGTAACTTTCAAAGTAATCGAGTTTGTACAATCGAATGTCTGTAAAGTGACGGACAGACGGACAGCGAGTTGCATAAACATTGAATATATAGGGTTTCCGTTTGAATCACGTCGCATACCAGGCGCCTTCGTCACGCTTGCGCCCCAGTCGGCGCGTGCGACACAATATCACGACTCCGCCAACAAACATTCGATCAACGATAGGTAGGTAGCCAGTCTAAATACTGTCTATACAAAATACCGATTACCTATTTCGTCTACGACTTATTCTCACTTTATATTCACTACGGAATTTCTAATTGTTATTGCATTATAGTCACTCCCATTCTGATAGTAGTCGTAACTCGTTCGAGTTATAATTATGTGCTTACAATGCGGTGGATAACGTACGTCTATACATAAATTGGATAGTTATACCGACACATTGTCATTGTAAATCAGTTCAGGGCGTTCTCTAATGTGAGGAGAACAAAACAATATTATGGGCGTAAATTACTACAGACTGGCATGACTTTGTAGGTGAGTACCAGTGTGTATGTTTGTTCCAACACTAAGCAATAAACATAAGGGTTGCTAATGTCACTATGCAAAGCTAGCACAACTGGCTAACCGGAGAATTCTCTCAAATCAAAGATTACCTAATTGGCAATAAACTAAGACGCAAACTTCAATTATGAATGTTGATTGCATCTGATGGCAAAGGTGAACATTGGAAGCTTTAAAGCTCGGGAAGCAACGCCGTCTACCGATGGCAACTTGTTGCAATTCGACGTCCAAGTACGGCAGAAATGTTGCTAATGGTTTGTAACGATGTTTGCCGGCAACTTGACTGCACAAATTATACTTTCTCAACGGTAGAAAGTCAAACATTAGGAAAGGCACCAATGCGGTTCCATTCACATGGCGTTGTTATTAGAGCGATGTGGGGACCGGAAAGGAAGGTTAAACATTGGCCAAACAAGTGCGTATCAATGCAGCGGAATGCACTGCGATTGAATGGGAGGCGCCGCCGGTCTGCTGTGAATCTTGGTTCAGGAACAAAATTCCGAGCTCCATTGTTTCGCGAACGGTAGTCTGTGCGATTGTAAAAAGTGCAATTTTAACGTACAATGAACCATTAAATGCACAGCTAATGCTGCATTTATATTTCGATCCAACATCGAACAAAATGTTTTCATTAATTAAACTTATAATTTTCACAAAAATTTTGAGAAACGATTGGCCTAGTTGCTATTTCGATGTTAGTTTAATTCGAGGGTTTTTAAATTGTTTATTGTTATGAGATGGGTGAAGATAAAGAGCTTAAGGTAGGTACGATATTGGAATGAGAAATTAGTTTCTACAAACTATGTTGTCACATATCACCCACGCTCAAGCCTCAGGTCGTCGAAGATTTATTCAAAATCAAGGATTTGTCCCCATTCTCTCAATATCTACCTAACTAATTTATATCGAAGCGTTTAAAGCATAAAATATTTTCTATAGACACTTAATAGCCAAGTGAATATTTTATACAACGCCCAGAAATATAGTGGTAATCTTGTCTCTCATGTAATAATACTGTGTTGAAATACACATCATTAAGTTTTTAGTATCCATTAAGATAAAACTAAAAATGTATTAATATTTTTCTTCGGTCTAAAAAGTGAAAAGTGATCTCAGAGAGATTTGAAAGAGACAATTTACTGAGAACTTAGAAGGTTCTAGTATTTACTCAGAGTGGATGCAACGATGTCAAAGGGTCAAGTTATCCATTGAAACTTAAGTGATTCCACTGTAGTGTGAATATATTAAAATTAATTAAAGCCATTTCTCAGATCTACGAGAACAATATTTTCATAATTCTTGGCATTGTTGGGTTAAAAAGTATTCGGCCATATTTGTCTATCCCATAGTCACCTACCTAATTTAAACAAACTATTAGCATACGCCTACGCAAATATTAGCAATGTTCACCTTTTGTGCCTCGTTAATTACTTTCTCATCAAAAATAACTTTTTAATGAATACGCCTGTAAATAGTGTTATTAATTTTTTATTTGACGTTTTTAAGTCAAATAGCGGTAAAATAGCTTCGCTTCATCATTCGAAATGTTAAAAAGAGCGCATTCTACGGGGGACATCGTCACAAAGTTTAGAGAGGAAACATAAACTAGCCAGCATTCTTTAGACGTCTGAGGATCTTCGTATGTTTAATCACACAGTTTTATTCAAATCAGGCAAATAGCAATAGGTACCATTAGGTAGGGTAGCTGACTAGTGATTGGACAGAACTAGTGAATGGACACTTCAGCTTTGCACGGGTTTATTACGACTTACATGCAGTGTTTGATTCATTTTATCAATTGTTCTTATTGCTGCATTCAACGGAATGCTAAAAATATATCCACAATAAAACAATAGATGGCGTTACTTGTGCACAAACATATTTTGTTGTGTTTGGGACGATTGTGTAAAATTCTTGGCGAAAATAAATTATTTTGTTAAGACCAATGTGTATAAAACTAAAAAATGTTAATGTAATTAAAAAAAAATGTTTCTGGAATGTTTCGAAGGAATCCCATCGATGTAATGGTAAGTTTATCTGTTTAACGTGCTATTTCAAGAGAAAACATTTTGTTTTCCATAAGTGAGGTTATATTATCCCGTGTCCAACGATTATAATTAACTTTGTTTGGTTTTTAGTCGTTGGACAGGACGTCCAACAACTAGATTCTCATAAAACGAAGATTGTTTAATTTTATCTCTTATATATGCAGGCATAAGTCTCAATATTATAGTATATTTTTTTCACATATTCACTTGTTTTCTATGCAGTCATAGGACACTGTCCAATGACTATCAAGTTCCTTTAAAATCAGTCTTTGGACACTTCACTGATTTTGTATTATTTATCAATAGCTAATTTCGTTAATTACAGATTACAAGATGCCAAAAGCAACAAGTCCATACGACCCTGTAAATTTGGAAAAGGCTCTAGATGCCCGCTTAAAAAAGAAGATCTTCAATCCAGTGTAAAGAAGTTTTTGTCTGATTATCCCAGAACAAATCCATTTAAAGATAATTATCCTGGAGAGGGTTGGGTAAAAGGATTTTTAAAGCGACATCCCACTATTGCTCAAAGAACGAGCGAGGATGTTACATTCTGAAGTGCTTGTGTTTCAGAGTCAGATAATATAATATAAGTACCTACCTATTCTTTCTTTTCTCCTTGCCTTTTCCCATATCAGTTGGGGTCGGCACTCCTAATAATTTTTCGCCACAACGGTCTGTTATGGGCCGTCTCTGCATCGGCGTCAATGGCTTTCAAGTCGTTTTTTATAGTTTGGGAGAAGGTCGCCGGTGGGCGGCCCCTTCCTCTTCTTTTCTCCTCTATGTCAAGTACCCTCCTTGCCATATGGTCTGAAGGTCGACGGACGACGTGACCATACCATCTCAGTCGGTTTTCTCTGAGCTTGTCCACTATGTTAGCAACTTTGAAGGTCCCCCTTACGTGGTCGTTCCTTATTCGGTCTTTTCTAGTAACCCCGCCAGACCAGCGTAGCATTTTCATTTCAGTGACGTGGATTCTCTGTTCGTCCGTTTTTCGTGTGGGCCAGCATTCAGAGCCGTAAGTTAGTGCTGGACGGACCGCTTGCTTGTATACTTTTCCCTTCACTCTAACAGGCACTCGAGGATCACAGAGTACACCTGTGAGTTCACGCCATTTTAACCAAGCTGCTGTTATTCTGTGCTCCACGTCTTTTTCGGTGCTGGCTTTTGGAGCTACTATGGATCCTAGGTATTTGAATTGCTCAACTTTGTTCAAGGGAGAGCCTTCGATCGTGGGCGAGAAATTTGCACCATCTACGCTTCCAGATAGGGGACAGTACATGTACTCCGTCTTTTTCCTGTTGATTCTCAGTCCCTTGCTCTCTAGAGCCTTCAGCCACACGTTTAAGTCTGATTGTATGTCTTGCAAGGTTTCTGATACTAAGACAATATCGTCTGCATAGAGAAGTGACCACGGTGCAGGTTTTTGGATGTCCTTGGTGATATAGTTCATAACCAGATTGAATAGGATCGGGCTAAGCGCGGACCCTTGATGAACACCCACCTTGACCTCAAAGGATCCACTGATTCCTGCTGGGCTGACCACTCGTGTTGAGATGTTGTGGTACATGTCTTTTATGAGGTCTATGTATGGTTCTGGGACCAACTGTGATCTTAATGCTTCCCATATCAGTTTTCTAGGAACCCGATCAAAAGCTTTCTCCAGATCTATGAAGACAAAGTGGAGGTCCCTCTTATTGAGCATATACTTTTCGATAAGAATTTTGATGGAATGGATAGCGTCAATAGTGCCGACACCTCGGGTAAAGCCACATTGGTTCTCTGTTATATTTGTAAGCTGAGTCAGTCGATTTACAAGGATACTTTCCCACAGTTTTAGTGTATGAGATGTGAGTTTTATGCCTCTGTAGTTTGAGCAGTCAGCAACGTCTCCTTTGTTTTTGTAAAACGGTATAAGGTTGCTAAGTCTCCACATTTCTGGAATTTTTCCAGCCAAAATATCGTTGAACAGTCTGGTCAACCATCTTACTCCCGTGGTTCCTGATTTCTTCCAAAGTTCAACCGGGATCTGATCTGGCCCCGCGGCTTTCTTGTTCTTCATTTTGGATAGAGCACCTTTTACCTCTGCCGGTGTTATTGCTTCGATTGGTCCCTCTACAGGTGGTTCTTGCGCCAAATTTTCCTGTGAAAATTCCTCGTTTAACAGATCTTTGTAGTATTCCTGCCATCTATCGTTTATTTTGGTATCTGATGTAAGAAGATTTCCTTTACTATCCTTAATGTACTTATTCTGCTTAATATCTTTGCCTCTATTGTTTTTATATTTAGCCAATTTAAAAATTTCATGACCTGACTCAGTCTTCTCTAGGCTAGCGTAAAACGAATCATTTGATTCAGCTCTCGATTTGGCCACTGTTACTTTTGCTATCTTTTTAGCTCTTTTATACTCTGCTAAGTCATCCTCAGTGTTCGAGCCCTGCCACATTTTAAAAGCTGTTTTCTTTGCCTTAAGGGCATCTTTTACACCACTGTTCCACCAGCTAGGATCTTTGTTAGTTTTTAATTTGCCCTTTGACACTCCAAGGGTCTTGCGCGCGGTATCGTGACATATTGTGTGGAAATCGTTAAAACGTGTATTGCAGTTATTAGGTGCGTCAAGTGTTTCTTGGAGGTGGGTATTTATTTGGTCAATAAATTGAAGGCCAGCAGGTTTGTTGAGTTGGTACCACTTGATACGTGGTTCGCCTTTGCATCGACGTTCTGAGGTCCATTTCGGCAAGCGTAAACAGGCCACCAGTAGTCTGTGTTGAGTTGTTAGGGGTTCACCCGGGATGATTTTGCAGTCTTTAAAGTACTTGAGGATGGAGCGGCTGCACAGAATATAATCAACTTGGCTGGTTTTTCCGCCACTTTTGTACGTGATCAGATGACCTTCTTTCTTCTGGAAGTTAGTGTTAGCAATAGGCATATCAAACTCATCGGCGAAATCCAAAATTTCTTCGCCTTGGCTGTTTATATTTCCATAGCCAAAATTTCCATGCACTCTACAATTTACTGGGGCTTTGGAGCCGACGTGCCCATTCAGATCTCCTATGACCATGTTTCGTTCTTCCATCGGAATTGATTCCATCAGATCTCGGAGGTCGTCCCAGAAAAGCTGCTTTTCCTCTGTCGTACAACCTATTTGAGGTGCGTACACAGATATTATATTGAGTGCCGGTTGATTATCTAGAGCTAGTTTGACATTCATTAATCTGTCGCTAATACGTTCCACTTTAATGATTCTTTGTTTGAGTTGTTCGTCTAAAATAATACCTACTCCATTCTTGGCAGAGGTCCCATAATAGAGGAGTTGGTAGTTTTTACCTATATCTCTAGACTTAGCGCCCTTCCACTTAGTTTCTTGGATGCAGCATATATTAATCTTACGTCTATGCAGGGTTTCGGACAGTTCTTGACAACGTCCGGTCAGGGATCCGATGTTCCAGCTGGCTATGCGTAGGGAGTTTGCGCAGCGTCTTTCGTCGCTTACAGGGGACGCCTTAGTATTGTTCGCATATGTTGACCTCTGACCGTCGCTTAAGGGGGACGCCCTAGCATTTATACTCTTTTTCTTGTTTTGTGACTTCATTTATTTATTAGGAGATTTAATGTTTGGCAGTTGTTTTTACGGCCGGTTGCCACCTGACGCCAAGACTGTCACCATCCTCGGGGTGCGAGCGAGCGAATATAAGTACCTACCTATATAATAATATAATATATAGATAATATAATACACAACACTTATCTTAATGCCAATTGTTTTATTTTCAAGTTCAAATATTCAATTTAAACAAGGTTTTGACGATAATATAACAAATCAAAATCATCAAATTTAGTGTCCAATGACTATCAAAATAATGTCCCACAACCATAAAGTACTGTCCAATAACTATGAATTTAGCAACTTCTTTTTCTCAAATTTTTATAAATATAATAGACACAGATTATCATGTTGAAACTACGATAAATGGATAGTCAAACTTTTAAACTTTTAGTAAATATAAGCGATATGTAGCACATTCTTTAATAGTAAGAGTTAAAAAAAAAACAACAAAAAATATTGCTTAACTGTCCAACGACTAGTCAGTTACCCTACTATTTTATGACTGTCGGCCGCAGAAAATTTATCTACACACAAGTCAGTGAGTTCAAATGCAAAGGAAATACAACGAAGCGAAGGATATTACATAGCATAATATACTATGTCGATGCGTTATTTATCATCGATCAAAAATAACTGATGACTATGATTCATTAATTGCAGAAACCACTAAACAATCTAAAACAGTGAATATTAAGATCGAAACTGAAACTGTATACAAAAAAGAAACATATATAACAAGAAAATTTAACAAAAAATACGCGAAATTATTAAAATAGATGATCATAACAATGAAAAAGTCGTTACAGTGAGTAAACAACTGCTTTATGAGGGCACATACACATATAGATAACAGAGGAATGCCAATTTGATTACAAATGAGAACAGTACTAGTTTTATCGCATACTTAAATAGATAATTTTATATATTCGTGATTTTATACACATTTTTCATTAAACTATGATACTGTGATTTCCTTGTGATGTCGTCCAAACAGTACTAAACACGTATTATAACGTTTGTTTCTTATAAAAATAAAAGAAATCAATACGGTGTCCGATAACAATAATACTGTATGTGGATACTTTTAAAATTTCAGCAACTTCTGTTTATTATGAAACAATTTTGATTCCACGATTGATTTCTAAACGGCCATTGGCATGACGTTTAGTTTTTTAATGACCGAAATCTTATTAGTATAGTAGAATCAAAATAAATCCGTAGATTGTAGCCCGTCGGCGCAGAGCCGATACACGTCTGGCTGTATAAAATCGCCAAGGACATATTTATCTGAGCGGAATGCGTAAAATAAACAATGTTGTACGCTATTTCGTGTTCGGTCACAACTACGCCGCACCCTGCTGCAAATGTTTCAACAAAACGTCTCAGAAATTATCCCCTAGGAAGCATAATATATACATTACAGTCTCAAAGTGTCACCGTTTCCCAACGAGTGAATTACTTTCTAAAGTCTATAGAATAGTCAGAGGTATAAAATCACAAAAGTTATTTAGCACCCACTCGATTAGAGTCAAGAAATGCAGTAAACTGCCCAGCCCCTTTAACGTTACGCTTCAAGGAGCACGGACTTGCGCGTGGGAAGCACATACTTGGGTTACACAATCTTGTGAAGATAGCTTCGTTATAGACCACTATATTCCAATAATATTCTGCGAGAATACGGAAAATTAATGCAGATGATATGTAAAGCTAAGATAAAGCATATCTTGCAATCCAAGAGAAGTAAGAAATATAAGTTTGAAAAGTAAGGAGACATACAAATCGCATAGTCTTGCCAATGGACGAGACGTTTTGCTTCTGTATACTCGTATATATAATACATTTAGCAGTATTTCAAATGCATAGAAATGATTCAGGAAATGCAACACCGAGGAACATTCTCTATCACGTCTGCCGACATTGGCTGTTGTATGCATTATCTATAGGCACTTGACGTAGGTTTCACTCGCAACATAGAATTATGCATTAACAACCGCAACGCAACACACCGGTATGCGAGAATACCGACAATGCAGTGAAACGGCATTCAACCGATACAATTAAAGTTAATAAACACCGACAAGGTATAAGTTCTCATTCGCTTGTTAATCGACACTATCATTGTCTTGTAGTTTCCTTAGCTGACGAACTCACGACACAATGAAAAGTTTTTTCTCCCATTTACCAATAACAAGTTGCCATAGGCTCTTTAAACTAGTTGTGTGGTATTTAATTTTTTTATCTTGGACCTCTAGTTACGCATCGGATTTTTCTTTAGGATCTGCGAAAACCGCAGAATGCTTATTCACACGGAACAATGTCTCGCGAGAGATCATTTTATAACTCGATAAAAGCTTGCATGACATGTTCATCATCACACCCATTACAGAATGCGGTTTAATTTTCGTTCGTCATCACTATTATTCTTAAGTTTGTCGACAAGAAACATGGAATAAATAATTGCATTCTAGGAACACGCAAGCAACTAACTGACTGAGACGTGAGGGCAACATTTTTCATAGCAGAATATTTAGGTTCCACGTACCTACATATAAGGTTAATAGCATATGCGCCCGAGACGTGTCCTGGTTATTTTTAGCAATAATAAATTGGCTTAGTGGCTCAGTTTATTGTGTGAGTGTTTCGCACAAGTTGATGTCCGCTATACATCGAATTACGGTTCCAGTCCCTTGAACAATGACCATTATTTAATTCTTCATTTGTTAAAAGGGAATCTTCAGTATCTTCAGTCGTTATGAGATTGTCTGTTATCTTATTGAATTATAGGTCAGATGCTTCTAGAATCCAGTATTTTAATGCATCTAAATTCTTGTACACTTAACTTCAGTCTCAGGTATCAAATAATGTTAAGTATGGAATGCACAAAAAGGTTCAATAAAAATACCACTTTATGCTTCCTGTGTCAGCGGTGAATTTTATAGTAGTGTGAATGTACCGGTACAAGATTCTCAAGCGCCTTCTTAACTTGAACCAATTTAATCCACATTCGCATTTTAAGCAACATTTGTTCAATATGTAAATTGTCCATTAAGTTTCCATAGCAATTTCTTGAATACGGTTTCGAATCTCCATTAACGTAGTAAATGTTTGTCGAAGAATTCAATGTAGTAGATACTCTAGGTACCTATCTACCTAAACTTTATTTCTATTAATAATGTTAATTCTGCGTGTCTTGCTTGTCTATTAACGATACATTTGCAATTAAAGCTACTTGTTGTTATTGAATTGATGAGTTGTTTTAATATAATGGCTTCCAGTGTCCTGTTTATTTGCATATACATATATGGACAGTTATTTATGGCATATTTAACGATCGAAGACAATCAAGTGACATAGAAAGCATTATGGAATGGTTCCCAGTGATCGAAATATGTGAGAGAGTTGTAAACGCTAATTGTTACGTTGTTTAGTATCACATCACCAATGTGATAATTGATCATTTTAACTGTAACTGCAGGTGTTAAACGTTTAAGGTCAAGTTTTTAAGACAATGCAGGTGTCGCTTGAACTATGGTAAATAGATGCGGCTAGAGACATGATCGGTATTTAATAGGGATGTGTTGCTCAGCACCTGTAGATCAGTGAGGGGGATGTGGGGAGCTGCGGTGAGGTGAGCGGCGCGGGAGGCGAGGTGCGCCGCTTTAGAAAGGCGCGACCATCGCCGCAGGCCTGGGCCGCATTCTACGGCCTGTCATTCACACCGCGCAACTTGCCTATGCATTGCATTCCATCTCCCGCCGCGTTCTCCACGCATCGACTTCATACGTATACGTAGAGCATCGAGCGAGCCTTACGAAACCACAGAACGACGACGACGCGGACGATCGCACCATCATCCCGACAAGACAACATGCCACCTTAATGCTTAACACATAAACGCTTCGTCGAATTATTTCTACGCCGTGTTCAGTACCTAACATTACTGTGAACCAGTTCCGTGCCCTCATTAGTCGCGTTCTCACTCGGCTGCGCCACTCACCGAATACGCAGACGATGTTCCAAAACAACACCACAATGCGCATTCCATTGGATAAACAAATGATAACCATAATAATTTTTGTTTAGTCCATTTGTTGTCACTAAATTGTGGAATGTCGTGTGAAATCGAGGTTACTGAACATTCTTTCCGCTAGAGCGCAGTAGTGTCGCGACGAACGAACAGTTTGTTTTTCATGATTTATTCTATTTTAGAATGACGTTGAGCAGTTGTAAGCGCTTCATTATGATCTGCATTGTGTTCACTTTCATTGGAATCATCCACTACACTTTTATTTACCGAGAACACGTCACGAATTGCATTGGAATGTAAAGTTTTGACATGGGGCTCTTACGGGTTAACACTTCTCTTTAGAAAACTTACCTGTCTCGCGGGTCGATCCACGTCGTTTTCCTAGTGTTGTGATCGATGAAATACAATTTTCCGTCAAAGTCCCTCGCATAATCCCATCCGTCGGGCAAGGGTATCTCACCGTTTCGTCTCCTTGGCATATTTCACTGATTAAATCCATTCAAACGAATAACGAAGCACACTCGCGAACTAGCTACACGGCCATGTTGAATACCTCATTACGAGGTGTGACGTCACGCGGGATCGGCCAATGGCGGAGAAGGGCCCCCACGATGGAATGCGGCGCGTACGCGAGCGCGAACTCTCGGGCCAGTTACGTTCGTCACTCGAGCGACAGACACAGGCGACCGCACCACGCGACTCCGCGTCGCTGACTGAACCGCTCGCGCTCACCGCCACGTTATCACCGCTCATGATAATATTCACAACCTACTGTCTAACTAAATGCATTCCACGACCTAATGTTTACATTACTTGCTCCACTAACTACCTTCTCACTACCTTATATTACCCTATCGATCCACACTTCAACCACGCCGAAACGAACTGGTAAACTCAGCGACAATACGTACAAAACGAGCATAGGTATAAATCCATTCAATCTATTTAAGATTCCGCACAGCATAAATACATAGGTAACGCTATAATTTATAGTAACCATAGACGTACGTAAGTATTATATCTACACCGCATTCCACAGCGTATGCATATCACGGTTCTATCTACTAACCAAAAGCGTAAAATCGCAGCAGTTGTGCGACCGTGGTCATGCGTGCCTTTGGTCGGACCTATGCCGTTTTTCGTGGAGTTGTCTGTTTGTTTGCTTTTACTTGAATTCTATGATATCATCGGGGGAAAATAACTTTGATGATGAAATTTTGAACGTTTTAGATGACACGACGACGAAGATCCTTTTCCTGTTTGTATTAAATTCATTTCAAACTTGTCGTTTAAGGTTCTATTTTTTAAAACTTTGCAGTCCATTAGCTTACATTTCTTGGCCTTTCTGATAGGGAAGTAGAATTTCCAATGATCGATTTCTTAGATGGTCGTCGTTTAGTATATTCGTCGCGTCAAATATCACTTTCAAAGTTATCTATATGTTTAAATAACTTCTTAATCTCGTCTTTGAATTCCAAAAGTCTGTCTGGCGTCTAGTCTAAGTGTTATTCGATTCAAATTACCTTGTGACCTGGCCGATCAGATCTTTTATCAGTCTAGGTCAAACTTTGCATTGCTTTCCGGATACGTGTATATTTTTGGGAGCATTATTTACAAGTCGCAACAACTTCTTGTACTTTACACGGGCTGTTTTCCATAATTAGACCCTTTTGAATGGTCGAGGAAGGGAGATGGAGTAGGTTTGCCCAGCACCTACTATCCTCTCAGCTTAGTCGACCATGTCCAGAGGAGAGAACTTGTCAATACTTCTGGATCTAACTACGCCGCGGGTTTCATCACGATGTTTTCCTTCACCGTACGAACATGTCAATTAGCGCACATAGTTTTATTCTTAAGAAAATTCAGGGTTTGAACGACCTTCAGAATGAAAGTCGAGGTATCTACTACTAAACCAACACCACTCTCCGCGACAACTTCAATTTTTATTTGAGGAGGGTTATTTGAGTCTGAGACATTTTTTGAAAGGCAATCATTTGTAAGATTAATTTTGTTTTGCAAAAAGAATTAACGTCTATTCACAGCCTTCGGAGAAAGAGACTGAATGCATGAATTGACGCATAGTCAAATAAAATTGGCCTTCACATCTAGATGGTTTATACAGCGTTAGTAAGTTTTAATCCACGCTATTTAAAGCTTGTAGTGCCTGAGAAATTAGATAGGGAAGCATGCCCAGTAGCTACACCACCCTCTCAACTTCGTCGACCTTGTAAAGAGGAAAAAACTCGTCTGGAGACAAGTAAACCGCGGGTTTCATCACGATGTTATCCTTCATCGTAAGAGCATGTTAAGTTAATAGCGCACATACATTGGTGCATGCGTCGCCCGCCGGCCAGGATTAATTGAATCCACAATAATATTCGGAATGAAAGGCGAGGTAGTAAAGTAAAATAGTTTAGAAGGTATAGGCATAGTCAAAACACTGTTCTTTCGGCACTGAGGTTTTTTGTTTCGTAAGTGGGTCGTTGCAGACAAAAATTGAGCAAAAGGGGGGTATATTGCACCGACTGAGAAGCAATGCGAGTGTGGAGCCCCGTTGCAGTCTATGGTCCACATACTCCAATGCCTATTATGCCCTAATACCTGCACATTGGAGGACCTGATAGAGGCCATCGCTGCTGCAGTTGCAGTGGCTAACTAATGGGCAGGAAAAATATGACTGGTCGAACGTCACTGACTCGAAAAGAAGAAGTTTCGTAATTTACCGCTATAAAATTTTTTTTTGGATATTCCCACAAGATATCGCGATCTACACTAGTGAAATCGAAATGCGCACAGATAGATCGAAATTTAATTGAACACCCGAGGCGACTATATCATACCAAACGAAATCATTTCGTCACCACCATCACGCACGCCTACCAAATTACTCAACTCCGGCGCAACATCAATTCTTGGAGTATTGGTCATCAAGCTCTGGTTAGTTAGGTACATACTTAACTACTGTGATATTTTTCGTCTTTCACAATTTAGGAGGCGTTTTTAGATCTCAAAATATTCCTATGGAATTCTTCCTCTTTCGTTTGGAATTTCGTATTCAAATTAGAGATATATTTTTCATCCTTAAGTGGAAAGGGTACCGGCTCTCACTCCATACAAACGTAGTCGAATGTTTCCTCCCTAGATAATGACACTACCACAAATATTTTTGTTGCATAAAACATATAACTGCCACGACTATGCCCCTATGCTATGGTTTTTTTTTTAAGATTTAAAAAAACAAACAAAAACATAGGTGCCAGTTAAAAGTTTTGTCCTAAAAAAATATTTGCTCTAGTGTCATTATTCAGGGCAGGGAAGCAGTCGACTACGTTTGTACGGTTTCGCATACAGCATCAAACTGGATTTCTTGTTGGAAATTTTAAACGCAACTATAGTGTAGTGCGTAGGTTCGATCGCGTACCTAGTATCTATCTACATGCTAGCTAGATGCTACGTCATTCGTAATATACGGCGCGGACGCGGTTGCAGCGGCGATTTTTATTTTTAATTAATTAAAAAAGGTGGAGATTCTGACGACCATTTTGGCACGGTGAGAGTTCATTACGAGTAGTAGAGTAGGTACCAGTAGCGAAGCTAGGTGGACAAGGGCCCTGGGGCCTTATTCTGCTATTTGGCCAACCATTGTCATTATATCGAGACTCTATTGATATTATATCGAGATTGTGACTTTATTTGGTATTCTGCTGAAGTTTTATTAACATCGCAATATAATCACTATGGAGTCTCAATGGTATGGTAATATTTACCTTGCAGGTGTTGCCTACCAACATAGTATATGTTACTAAGGAATATACCATTTTGACAACTATCGAGATTCCATTAAGCCATGATTTTAGAGCAGAATACAAAAGTGAGTCAGTGGTGTGTCAGTGGTGTTTCGATAGAATAGTCAACGTTAGGAGAATACCAATTTGACATCTAATGTCATAACCAATTTGACATCTAATGTTGAAGGTACACTAAGAAGTAGGTTAGGTACTTAACATAGTAACCACCTTACTAAGAAGGTAGTCTAGGCAGTAACGTAGCGAGGGGGGGGGGCGGACCGCCCCGGGCGTCACCATCAGGAGGGCGGCAAAATTGCCAAAAAATATTTTGTTCGGTCACTGACGATGGCGGTCAGTCAGACAATTCAGTTTTCAAGAAGTTAGCTCTTACCCACTAGCACATAAAAAAGGTTGCCTAATAGAGATCGCTTTGATCGATAAGGCCGCCCTTTGTAACACTTAGACTTAAGCTTTGTTTATTATTTAATTTACAAATGGTGTTTGCAATAAAGAATTTATCTATCTATCTATAGGTATTGCAAATCACAAGTCGCCCCGCATCCTTGCATGGTTTTGAAATAAATATTTTTCGCTCAATTCTTTCATATTGTTCCGTTTTTTCGCACAAACGCCAACATTATTTTTATGACGTCAAAAGGGCGGCAAATTGCTAACATTATTATTTGTGCCACGTCAAAAAGGGAGTGTGTCTTTCTCAAAAGTGCTGAGTTGCAATTGTAGGTGAAATTTTTACCGATATTTTGGGGTAATTTTGAGGCGAAAATTCCTTGTCATTTCAAAGTAAGACTAGTTTTAATTCTTAATTATTAGTTCTTTAGGATAGCTTCAAAACTATAGGAAATTTTTGGCTCAAAATCACACCAAAATGTCGGTAAAAATCTCACCTACAATTCCATCTCAGCACTTTATAGAAAAACAAAACACATTCGTAACAATTAACAATGTTCACCAATGAAGGCGACCGGTGCCAGTAGTAACTATTTAGTAGGCTGTGTGTGTACCAAGGTCGTTGGCGTATGGACCCCCCTTAACATAGGTACCAGTGGGTAGTTTTAATTACAAGAGTTTCACTGCTGAGTAGGTACCTACTCCATTGGTTGTGGTCACAGGTCGTGGTTCTGGGCCACCTCTGGACAAACTGGCTCGAGGCGGTTGAGGTTATTTCTTTCTGTATGTATATCCATCTGCCGATCCATCTGTCTGCCCGTTTGTCTATTCATCAGTCTGTCTATTCTTCTGTTTGCCTGTCTGTCTGTAAGATTGACCTACCTTTTTTTTAAGGTGGAGAAATGCGCCTTATGCATCATACCGCCACTCCCCAGGGGATGCATCCTGTGTAAGGCTCCCCTGCTGGCCTGAAGGTGGTAGGCAGTCAGATGTTTACCCACTAAAACTCCACCGGTTCCTCTCTCGCCATGATGTCGGTGCTACAGGAACGTGGTGCGATTATACCGCGGCACCCGACGGCAGGTATATTTAGATTGCCCAGTGGTCGAGGAACATTAAATTTTGCACAGGACTTCCTAAGGTCTAAGGTATTTCAAAAATAGTGTGGGCATCGCACCAGTTCCAGCGCACGACCATCGATCGATCAGTGGTTAAAGGTACCTACCTACCTAGTTTCATAGGTCCCTGTTTACCTACCCACGTCATCCATCGCTTTCTTCTCTTCTACTCTTGTAGTTAACTGTTTCGCTTTTTAACACGCTTTTATTTACAAACCATTTTAAAGACTAAAACAAACTTACAATTTTGCAGAAATGATTTTCAAACCGAAAAATCGAAAACGAAAATTGAAAGAAAACGCCGTTTTTATTGACTTTGACGTACCTTCACACTTTTTGACTTTGAACAGTCAAATGTCTAGGAGACGTCAATGTCAAAATAAAATTATTTGTGACATTGACATTTGAAGCAGTGTTACCAAAAGCGTACTTTTTGTACATTTTTGTGACATTTGATTCTCTTGTACCACCTCCTAAAAATACCTTTTATATGGGTAATAGTTTCTCAAGCCGTAATTGTTGATGCTAAAATTTTATTTACTATTGAAATTCACGATTTCCGCTAAAAGGAAGATGTTTTATGAGAAAAAACTAGGTTCTATTAGGTAAAAACAAAAATAAAAATAGACATTCCAGTAACTTTTCACTGGAAGATTGGGCAACATTGCGTTGAAGATTCTACAACACAAAAACACGTCACGTACAAAAATCGAAATCTCTTCGTAAATACTAATCTTTGTTTGATTATGACCCATTGAGTACCAAAACGGTCTCTAAATAACTCATACCATATTGTAACTAGATAATTAAAATGCCGTCAAGCGACAGCGAAGACTTCGAAAGCGCGGACGAGGGCCATACCACCCAAGTGAAGAAGGAACGAAAGAAACGTCTCTCATCATCAAATTACAGTGATAATCTGGAATCTGACCAGGAGTTCAAAACTCCGAAAAAGGAACCTGGTCCTCTTAAATCTGTTGAGACGGTAAGAAATTAAATTATAATACAAACTTCGTAAATTATCATACTCAATTGCATAAAGTGAATTACGCCTTTTTGATTTTTAGAAACAAACAGATGGGTGGGATGATTTTGAAATAGACGAGAATGAAACAATAACTGCTACAGAACTACCTAAAACCAAACAAGATGAATCAGCTAATAAAAGTAGTAAACCAGTTGAAAAGGAGGTTAAATCAAAAGATACTGGCTGGGATGATTTTGGAGATTGGGGTGATGATGTCTCCAGTAAGATTACAAAGGTAAATTATATTTTACTAAGGTTTTGAGTTTGAATCTCAACCATAATTATTATCTCAATTGTACCTATGATTTTTTTAGTTTGCTGATGATCTTTGTGGTGTAATAAGATTAATAGGTGAAAACTAGTTGTGAAAGGAGTTTTGCTATGCCATAAATAAGATCTGCTTAAATATGCTTTAGAGGATATACCAATAGTTGTTTTGGCACTCAATCAAACATACCATATTCAGTATTTCCTATGAAACTTTAAAACTGGAATGTGTTAACGAGGCTGGATAAAGGCATAAAACAGTCTTTCTGGTTATCAATCGGTCCAATAGTTTCGGAGCCTTCTCAATGCAAACAAACAATCAAATCTTTCCTCTTTAATATGAGTATAAAATATCAAAACAAGTGGCTACTTATAGATAAGTCCTATTACCCACTTCATGCCAGCTTTGCTTTTATTGAGAGTAGATGGCGAAGTATGAAATATCTTACAAAATAAATCTCACTATTTCTAGGAACAACCCAAACCCCAATCGCCACCAAATCCGGATGCCAATATCAAAGAAGTCACCAACAGGATGGCTGCAGCTTCCACAGGCAGTGGTTGGGGATGGGGTTGGAGTGTAGACTCCTTACTGAGCACAGCTACTGCCGGTATTTCAAACATTACAAGTCAGGTTTCACAGGTAAACTTTTACTTTCCTGGTATGTGAGGAGACGGGGTGGTTCTCCAATCCTGGTTGCACCACAAGCCACTCATTGAGTACTTTGTTTCAGTGCAAAAAGTTTACCTGTTATCAACATTCGCAGTTTATATAAAAATCTAGCATCTATGTTGTTTCAAATTATACTTAGGTATTATTTTTTACGCGACGAATTGAGAACCTCCTCCTTTTTTTATAGTCGGTTAAAAATTCATTTATTTCAGATAATTCAAATCCATAATTATATATGAAAATTCAAATAATTTGTAAAATCAATGTCAATTTAGTGTGCTTGTTAGTACAGGGGGAGCTGTTAGGTTTTTAGCAAAAACAAAAATTTTCAATGAGTGGCTACACTGTTTACTACACTAGGGAAAGCCGACACTGTTCGGCAGTGTGCGCCCGCCGACTAAGGTCATTGAAAGTAATTTCCAACAAAAACTGTCTCCACGGCAGAAATGGGCGAAGTCTCCTCTGCAGATTTGCTTTTTCTCAACCATCTGGCCCTGTGTTTATTATTAGTTTCGGCAGTGTGCGCCCGCCGACTAAGGTCATTGAAAGTAATTTCCAACAAAAACTGTCTCCACGGCAGAAATGGGCGAAGTCTCCTCTGCAGATTTGCTTTTTCTCAACCATCTGGCCCTGTGTTTATTATTAGTTTCGGCAGTGTGCGCCCGCCGACTAAGGTCATTGAAAGTAATTTCCAACAAAAACTGTCTCCACGGCAGAAATGGGCGAAGTCTCCTCTGCAGATTTGCTTTTTCTCAACCATCTGGCCCTGGTGTTTATTATTAGTTTTCTATTCACTTACAACTTGACTCCCAAAAACTTTCTCATCAGAAACATAAAGTCAAATAACTAAAACTAATAACTCCTGGTATTGGTGTTAATTAAATACAGTGAAATAACAAACGGACAAGATAATGATCTCATAAGGGTTCCGTATTTTACCTTTTAAAGTATGGAACCATAAAAATCAAAGGACTTTACCATTCCAGGGTTTATCGACAGTCCTTGAATCTGGTATAGGAGCTCCAGACCCAGAGGAACTTGCCAGAAAGACGTCCAAAGATGCAGATGCCAAACCGAAGACCCTGGTTGATGAGACGAAGCCAGAACCTTCCCCCGAGGAGTCAAAGGCTGGTGGTGATGCATTCCAGTTTGGTAACCTACTGTCTGGTGTTACGAAGTTTGTTGAAAGTACTGGTAAGTACTTATAATAATCCTACTATCCTACTTCCTACTAATCCTATCCTATCCTATCCTATATCCTTCCTATATCCTATCCTATATCCTGCTAATATTATAAATGTGAAAGTTTGTGTGTGTGTGTATGTATGTTTGTTACTCCTTCACGCAAAAACTACTAAACCGATGGCATTTAAATTCGGTATGTAGATAACTGGAGACCTGGATTAACATATAGGCTACTTTTTATCCCGATATTCCCACGGGAGCATGACTTACGCGGGTGAAACCGCGGGGCGCAGCTAGTAATATTATAAATGTAAAGGTTTGTGTGTGTGTGTGTGTGTATGTATGTATGTTTGTTACTCCTTCACGCAAAATCTACTATACCGATTCAGATGAAACTCGGTATCTAGATAGCTGGAGACTTGGATTAACACATAGGCTACTTTTTATCTCGATATTCCCACGGAATCAGGATATACGCGGGTGAAACCGCGGGGCGCAGCTAGTAATAATATAATAATAATAGCCCGTATTTACCAATCTTACTAAACATTTTTATCATAAACTACTTAACTAATTAAGAGGAAAGGGTACCGGGGGCTCTCTCCATACAAACTATTACAAACGTAGTCGTTTATTTCCTCCCTGGATAATGACACTAGCACAAATATTTTTGTGCCATAAAACCTATTACTGCCATGACTATGCCCCTATGTTTTGATTTTTTTCATTTTCTAATTATCATAGAAATTAAAATTAAAAAACAAAAAATAGGGGCATGGTCAATTGGTCATGGCAATTATAAGTTTTATGCACCAAAAATATTTGCTCTAGTGTCATTATCCAGGGAGGAAACAACCTTAAATATTATAATAGTATGTTAGAAATTATTTTACTCAAAATTTGTTAGTTCATTCTTGACATCGGTATTGAGATTGCCTTGCGTTACCGCATAGGCCTCCCCTAGAGCTTGCCATTTCCTTCGGTAAGTACTTAGGTAACCATTAAATAGAAGAACGGTAATAAAACGAAAATAAAAATAATAAGGTTGTAAGGCGCCTTTCTGCTTTTATTTTGGTTCGTATTTTCAATCCCTGTTTCAAGGTAAGGTAAAAAATCCCTACTAATCTCTATGCCTACTTTCCTGCTTAGCTATAAATATAAAAGACTGACTGACTGATATATCAACACACAACTCAAAAACCAATGGACAGATTATGCTAAAATTGGGGAGTTCAAGAGTGTAACCGTGAGGCCCAGGTAGTAATATTATAAACTAGCGACCCGCTCCGGCTTCGCACGGCTATATTATGCATGTATTATACATATAAAACCTTCCTCTTGAATCACTCTATCTATTAAAAAAGTGAAAACTGTAAAGCGAACTGCGTACGGCAGCTCGCTGCGAACCTGCACCATCCACCGAGAGATGTCGCTGTTAACACTGTTGTACAGAAGTGAGTATCGTAGTTCGGCCGTTTGCACAGAGATGGCTCTGTTTTCAATATTGCATAGTAGTAGAAGCACAATAACTGTTAAAATCTCATCTGTCGCGAGAACGGCTGAAAATGCTCACCTACAAAAGTGCCCAACGCGCCATAAGAAGTTTTCACTTCAAAAAACCGCATCAAAATCCGTTGCGTAGTTTTAAAGATTTAAGCATACAAAGGGAAATAGGGACAGAGAAAGCGACTTTGTTTTATACTATGTAGTGATATGTAGTGATTGATGATATGCGAATGGAATTCTGTTTATTATTGCTTTATTTTATTTTTGCGGCTAAATTACCGAACAATTGTGGTATAGAGAGAGCATCTTGGAGAAGGATTTATTAATTCCGATCTCGAACTTATGCTGATTAAACCGCGGGGCTCAGTTAATCAACAGATAACTTAGGTTCAAAAAATTTAAGATGCCATCAACGGAGACTGGTCAAATCAAATGGTTAAAGGTACAGTCAGAATACCAATTAGCTGAACCCCACGTGACTCAGAGCTCACTTGCACATCTGTAAGGTTGTAAATTAATGTTACCTGATTCTGTTTTTTTTAAACAATGTAGTCGGCTGCATAATTGCAGACCCACCGCAGAGCTCCAAAACGGCCGTTATACAAATGTTTTCAACACAAGCAAAAATCTAGACACCTGCTTTATTTGAAGTTTAAAGTCTTCTAACTCATCCATTTATCAAACAAAAATTATTAGAATGAAAACATTCCAATAATTGACCGAACGAGCGAAGCGAGAGAGGTCTAGTGTTGAGAAGGGTCGGTCGCTCGTATGTTTGTATGTTTGTTCGACGATAACTTGAGTACCGTTGCTCTGATCTTTATGATTTTTTGTATACAAGTAGTTTAGGTCCATAGAATTTTTAAGTTCGAACATGAGCAGGATCGGTCAGGGGGTTACGGAGATAGGGGGTCCAAAAGGGGATCTACCTATATGGCACACAAACTATACTGCAAATATACCCGAGTGGGGTATCAAATGAAAGGGCGTAACTTCGGTGACAATAATATGGTACCATGGAACTGATCTGATGATAGAGCTGGAGGGAATCTGCAGGAATTATCTCATTATCCATACTTCATAGTTCATTCATTCAAACTACTCGTCAAAAATCGTCTTGATGAGCAGTTGGTCTTTCAATGGTGACCAGGGTCTGATGATAGAACTGGAAGGTGATCATAGGAACTTCGCAATGAAACGACACAACCTCATCGAGTTTGGGCTCGTTAGAATCGTCTTGATGAGTAGTTAGTCTTTCAATGGTAACCAGGGTCTGATGATGGAACTGGAAGGTGGTCATAGGAACTTCGCAATGAAACGACATAACCCCATCGAGTTTGGGCTCGTTAGAATCGTCTTGACGAGAAGTTTGTCTTTCAATGGTAACCAGGGTCTGATGATGGAACTGGAAGGTGGTCATAGGATCTTCGCAATGAAACGACACAACCCCATCGAGTTTGGGCTCGTTAGAATCGTCTTGACGAGTAGTTTGTCTTTCAATGGTAGCCAGGATCTGATCTAGCATATTTCGTTATCAAAGACCAAAAAGTATAAAATAAATTAATAGTTAAAAAAAACAAAAAAAAAACACGCTTTATTAAAAAAATCCAATTAAAAAATAGAAAGTAAAGTTAAATAAATTTGGATTAAGAATATTGTAAATAGTAAGCGTGTTACATTGTGATTGCAAAAGAAAAATAATGAAGGTGTAGCATCACAATGTTCTTAGTTTTTTTTTAATATTAATTTTTAGATCATAGATACTCATTATTATCAGAGAGAAAAAATGGTTAAACCTTCTTTTCGGTTTCAAAAATGACAATGTCAAGTTTTCTTTTTGTCATTGTCAAAAAAAATATGATTCTCAGAAATTCACTAAAACCATACCTACTTACATAAATGATAAATTAAAAGTGTTCCGTGCTTAAATATCATTGTGTTATTAAGATTAAAATGGATTATAACGATTTTATAATTAGTCATCAAATTCGCAAGAGTTTATAGTGGAAAGACATGCACCTTCCGCAATTTTACTTCTCTAATCCACCAGAAATTCTACTTCCGTGTCCATTCCCCATAGCCTTAGAAGGAGCTGCTGGAATCAGCTATTGATCAGCTAAACGGAAACCAAGGAGATAACTTTTCAATCTAAAATGGTTGACGTTTTTGTACCACTGACTGAGGCCCTTGTGTTGTGGTTTTTTTAAAGTGTATATTCTACTTTACCCTAAATCGTCCGAACTCTCTTTGCTTCATTTCCATATTTATTTATTTAATAATCATGGGCTGTTCACAATAATAGTGGTGGATAGTATCAAATAGTACAGTAGGAATGTTTGGTTCTAGCCGATCTAAAGACTGATTATTATTAAATTTGTGACTATTTTTTTTATAATTTTTATTTACTTGTTATATTTTAGTTTAGGGACTTATTACAGGACATATTGGTCTCAAACTTCCGTAATATATTCTCGTTCTCGAGCTTGTCTCCTCGTTTCCTCTTACGTAACATTATGATAAGTAGATAGGTACATAAGGAAGGAAAGATAGGAATTACAATCTTCTGGATATTATCTTGGACACATTAAAAATGTCTTGAGTAAAAATAAAGAGTCAACGAATGTCCAGGGTGTGATGATTGAGGTGGACCTATGCTTTTAGAACTTAACAACAACAACAACAAGTTATGCCTATCGTGTTTGGATTCTCTAAATCATCCAATGTCAGATAATAGCGATACTAGGCACCTATCATTCAAATAAGTTAGACCTATCGTATTTGGAGTCTTTCGTCGTTATATTATACATTTTAGTACTTTACGCTGAAATATAATAATTGCTAAAAGAAACTCGTGAGGTCTCAGTTCGGGGCGAACTACTAGTATTAATTTTAGAACTCTACCGGGGTCTGCAATTATGCAGCCGACTGCACATCATAATATACAATATAAAAAAATAGGTAAATACTAATTTTTTCTACAGATGTGCGAGAGAGCTCTGGGTCGCGTAGGGTTCAGCTAATTGCTGTTCCGACTGTACTTTTGCCAAACAGTGGAAAAGTAAATATTCAAATATTCCAGGTACAAAAGTCCTAGCAGGCGGTCTAGACACCCTAGAAACAATAGGCAAAAAGACAATGGAAGTCCTTCAAGATGGTGACCCAGGTTTAGCCAAGAAACGGGCCATGCTCGGCCTTGATCCTGGTGACAAACCGATCCTGTCCCAAGTGTTGAGGGAAGCTAAACAGAAGGCCGATGAAGAGGATAAGATAAGAGAGGAGAAGAAGGAAGCTAAACAAGTACATTATGAGACTTTGTTCGATGATTTTGAAGGTAATAATAATAAACAAATACAAAATTTTGTATTTTGTATTTGTTTATTTCATTAACATATTTTTATTTATTTCTTTAACATATTTAAAATTACATAGATTTACACAGTATACAGTCTCCTTTTAATAAATAAATAATTTGTTTCTCAACACAATACATACAATACACATATCAAATTAAAAATAGGATAACTACTTATGCTGAGTAGATATGATAAGTAAGGTGAGGCAAACACAGTGATGGCTCATATTCACTATTATTAATGCTACTTGTACTTTTATACGGGCTGTAATCCACAACTAAATCTCTTTAGTTTGGTCCTTTTTGCATGAGGATGGAGTAGGCTTGCCAACACCTAATACTACCCTCTCAGCTTAGTCCACTGTGTCCAGAGGAGAGGTGTCAATACGTCTGAAGCAAACTAAGCCCCCGCGGCTTAGTTTGTTCAACACCGGCAAGATCTATACTACCCTCTCAGCTTAGTTGACCTTGTCTAGAGGAGAGAACTTGTCAATACGTCTGGAGCAAATTTAGCCGCAGGTTTCATCACGATGTTTTCCTTCACCGTAAGAGCAATGCACATAAATTTTTCGAAGGAAACATATGAATGTTTCTTACGATTTATGTGAAACCAACGGTGGTGCATGGCCGGCCTGGATTTGAACCCACGACCTTCGGAACACTAGTCGAGGTATCTACCACTATGCTAACACTGCTCTGGTCTATTCAAATTATATTAATGGGCTCTGCCTTCATTTTGCTTGAATAGAATGTCTTTAAAATCACTCTACTAAACCTTTGTTAAAAATAATGGATGCGTGGACTTATGTACGCGCGTGAGAAGTTATTCGTCCGTCTGTCTGTTCGTCCGTCCGTCTGATATTTATTTTGGGGTCAGCTTCAACCTGTTACGTCGGTATTACAGTGATGCGCGCGCATCTTAAAATTTCACTCTCGCAGCTTCAACCTGTTTTACTTTTGGGTTCCGCAGCTGCAACATGTGACTTTTAAATTTCACTCATTTTTTCATAACGCGCCTAAAGAAGTATAACTTCAAAAATTCCAGGTCTAGTACACTTAGAAGCCCTGGAAATGCTATCGAGACAGGTAAGCATGAGGATAGACGAACGGCTGAAGGCTGCGGACCCTGAGAAACGACAGGACATAAAGGAAACATTACAACAGGTTTCTGGTTAGTAATCATTGTAGTTATTTATTTTTATTGTATTAATAAAAATAAGTATGAGTCTGAACGAGCTAAACTTACTACAAAAATATGACTTGAGACTGAGACTGAGTCCAAGCGACTAGAGGTTATAAAACAAAAACGAAGTTGGAGCTAAGAGATCATTTTTTTTTATTTTGAGATTTCTAATGCAAAAATTTACTGGTAAATTTCACACAGACATGATAAATAAATATTGCAGGAAACTCCACACATCGCCATCTAGCCCCAAACTAAGTAACTAGACTTGTGTTATGGTAGCTAGACAACGGATATACTACTTATATACTTTTCTTTTCTAAAAATATACATATAATACATAGAAACAACCAGGCCACAGACAAATATCTAAGCATAAATACTTGTCTGAGGTGGGCATCGAACCCACAACCCTGTGTTTGGCAGTCCGGCATGGTGATCATTGTGCCAACTGGGTCAACATTCTCAGCGTTATAATTGATGGAGAAAAATAGAGACTTCAACTTTTTGAAGCTTATAATAGACGTCAAACTTTATACCACCATTTCCAGAGTTATGTGAAATGCCTGAAGATGAAGAAGATGACGAGGAACCTTCACAACATTCGAACAAGGCTGAAGCGTTCCACGAGAGACTCCAGACAGCCACACAGGACCTGGGCCTGAAGCTGCAGTTCCTGCCTTTAGTCAAGTAAGTAGATTGAGCGGTCGAATGGGCTGGGCTGTTCTATACTGTTATACACTTTTTAATAAGATAGTAGTCAACCTTGTACTTGTATACGGGCTGTTTTCCGCAATTAGATCCTTTTTAATTGAGTCCTTTTTGCGTGAGGATGGAGTAAGCTTGCCCAGCACCTACTACCTCTCTCAGGTTAGTCGACCATGTCCAGAGGAGAGAACTTGTCAATACTTCTGGAGCCAACTAAGCCGCGGGTTTCATCACGATGTTTTCCTTCACCGTAAGTGCAATGTCAATTAGCGCATTTAATTTTTTGTTGGCACGGCTGGCCGGGATTCGAACCCAGACCTTCAGAATGAAAGTCGAGGTATCTACCACTAAGCCAACACCGCTCTTTCTTGTTGTCAAACTTTAATCACTATCTAACCTGATGGTCAGTGGCGATGCGGCCTAAGATATAGCACGCGCGTCTAAAAGATATCAGAAGCCCAATTCTTTTTAAATAAAATTGTTTAATTTACATTGCAATAACATTTCGATTACAAAAATATTCTTGAGAATACCAAAAACTTTGTAATCGAAATGCAATGCGAATGATATTGCTATGTAATTTTAAGGTGAAAGGGTACCGGCGCTCTCTCCATACAAACGTAGTCGACTGTTTCCTCCCTGGATAATGACACTAGAGCAAATATTTTTGTTGCATATAACCTATAACTGCCATGACTATGCCCCTATGTCTTGGTTTTTTTTTTCATTTTCTAATTATCATAGAAATTAAGATTTAAAAATAAAAAAAGCAAAACATAGGGTTACATCGCAGTTATAAGTTTTATGCAACAAAAATATTTGCTATAGTGTCATTATCCAGGGAGAAAACAGTCGACTACGTTTGTATGGAGAGAGCCCCCGGTACCCTTTCCTCTTAACAATGTTTTTAACAAGAATTGGCCTTCTGTTCACTTACATCTTATTTAGATGATTTTTACAGCGACAGCAACTTTTAACTCATATTTTATGGCACAATGCCTAGAACATGTATTAGATGAAGAAGGCTTGCTTAGCCCCATACTACATTCTTAGCTTAGTCGTCGTCTAAAGAATAATGGCAAAACATCGAACAAAACGATCCCACAAACTTCTGAATAAAAGTCGAAGTATCTACCACTGACCATCGCTCACCTCTTGATCTATATTTCAGACAATACACTGAAGTCCTCGAATGGCTGGAGACTACCACAGGACCAGAATTGACAGACAAATCGATGTACAAACGCTGCGTGTCAGCTCTAGCGCAGTCGACAGCGCTGTCAGTACAGGCGTATCATAAAGCTGGGGAACTGTTGCTGACAAAGCAGAGGCGGTCGACGGCTGACGAAGCAGACGCTTTGACACAGTGAGTGTTTACATTGACTTTGGGTACAAACGTTGCGTGTCAGCTCTAGCGCAGTCGACAGCGCTGTCAGTACAGGCGTATCATAAAGCTGGGGAACTGTTGCTGATGAAGCAGAGGCGGTCGACGGCTGACGAAGCAGACGCTTTGACACAGTGAGTGTTTACATTAACATAACTTATAGTACAGTTTTCAACTAGGGCATCATGCCCTAGTTCTAGCCGAATAAAACTTTCAGGGCTTATTTTCCATTCAAGCCAGTGTTTAAGATAGGTTGCAGAAAAAATGTGAAAAAAAATTTGGAACCATAGAAAGATATAATGTAAACATATTTAGATTTTAAGAAATATAAATACTTTAATGCTTATATTTGGAGGTTTATAAATCTATAAAACTCTGATTGGTGTAAGGGTATAAAAAGTCCACTATTGAACTTTTTTAAAAAAGAAAGGCGTAATCGCAGATATTTTGGTAGTTTGGCTGTAATTGCGATGTTCAGGCTGAAATCGATTTTTGACTAAAATTTTACAAAAGTCCAAATAACTTTTGAACCAGTGAATATTGCAGAATATTCAGGGGGGGTTAAATCGATAGGTATTGAGGTACTACCCCCCAGCAACCGATGATCCACCCCCCTTGTTACACTGTGTATATTTATACCTACACTAAAAAAACATTTGTCTCAAATTCCAGAATGACGGTAGTTCTAACTAAACATATCAGCGAGTTGGCGACTCTGTTCACAGATAAATTGAACTCTATAGAATCCGACAATAAGGATCAAATTAACAACTACATTACCAATATATTTTTGGAAGTAAGTACCTAAAATTTCTTTACGTTTTTTAGGGTACCGTATCCAAAGGGTAGGACCCGATTACTAAGACTCCACTGTCCGTCTGTCCGTCACCAGGCTATCTCATGAACCTAATTTAAGACTATATCATAATAATTGTTTTGCTATGTGTAGTTCTATTTACAATATGATACCGGAGAACATTAAAGAACTCCCGTACATACAATTTCTTAAAAAGTTAAAAGAATGGTTGGTCGAAAAATGTTTTTATGATATTAAAGAACTATTGCCAGATTGTTAATATTTTAATGCGGTTTTGATCATTTAATTTTATTTTATTTATCAATTTATTCTGACATTTAATTTATACCTATTTAATTTATTTTATTATTGTATGATGAATTTGACATAATCTATTTTATAACAAACTTTATAACATATTAATCCTCAATTTAATGTAATAATTGACTGTGTATATTTAATAAATGTATTTAAATGTTCGTACGTCGAAGGGTTCGACGAAGTAAGGCACCACTTTGTACTTAACCAACTGTTTTATACCTACTTCATGCGAATAAATGAATTTGAATTAGAACCGTGATAGCTCGACAGTTGAAATTTTCACAGATGATGTATTTCTGTTGCCGCTATAACAACAAATACTAAAAACAGAATATAATTTTACGGAACCCTTCGTGCGCGAGACCGACTCGCACTTGGCCAGGTTTTTTTTTTCACATTTTAACTCGCATTTGTATTCATAGTAATTATTACCCCGAATCTTTATCGCTTATTTTGATTTCTCTTATCTTGACGTTTCGACTAAGTTGCAATAGTCATGGTCACAAAGAGGCTGGAGCAGTGGCGAACGTAATCATCCCATGCTGATAGTTGAAAAAGTAAAAGTAAATCTATAATATAAAAATGAATCGCTGAACAGCTGAACCGATTTCGCTAATTCTTTTTTTGTTGTGTTGATTGTCAGGAGAAGGTTTTTATGAGAAAAAAATACGCGCGTGAAGCCGCGGGGCGCACCTAGTTAATAATAAAAGGATGATGCCAGTAAATGTATGAACTCTGGTACCCGTTCCAATAAGATTAAATGATATGTCATAAGAAAGGTAATATAATGTAGATTAATATTTGACTATTGGCTTGTCTTGATATTTAGTCCGATCGAAATAATATAACTGCCAAGTTTCAAAAATCAATAGTAAATCGTCAACATACATCTCGTGCGTTAATGGTTTGACTATTTATCGATTTTTGTCAAAGTAGACGACTATTTAAAAAAATGAAATAAAACTTAATGACGTCATAAAATCATTAAAAAAAAAACATTTTTCAAAAGAACTTAGTGGCTATGAATACCACATCCCGCCCTCAAAAGATAGGCATCAATGTCAATTAGTTACCTCTGACCAGGCCAATAAATGCATTGTTTAATGGATGAAATCGATTTTTAGTGGTCATTCCTGCTTGACTCCGATTTGATTTAAGATTTCTAAAAACAAAAGGCGATCGAAATAAAAACAAACGATGATCGAAGCACGCAAAAAAAACAATCGAAACAGAAACAAAAGACGATCGAAATGGAATCAAAAGATAATCGAAATGAAATCAAAAGACGATCACAACACAAAGGAAGGATGATCGAAAATCAAAAAGGAAAACAAAAAGCGATCGAAATAGAAACAAAAGATCATCTTTTGTTTCTATTTCGATCATCATGAACATCATCATGACATGAAATCGCAACGGAAAGGAATGATGATCGAAATGAAAACAAAAGACAATCGAAATAAAATCAAAAGACGATCGAAATGAAATCAAAACACGATCACAACGATAAATAAGAATGATCGAAAAAAACGATCTAAATGAAAACAAAAGACGATCGCAATCGAAACAAATGGCAATAGAAAAAAAACTAAAAGAAGATCGAAACGGAAAGAAAAGAAGATCGAAACAAAATCAAAATACGATCGAAACAATATCAAAAGACGATCGAAATGAAATCAAAGAGACGATCACAACGGAAAGGAAGGGTGATCAAAATAAAAACAAAAGACGGTCGAAAAGAAATCAAAGAAACGATCAGAACGGAAAGGAAGGGTGATCGAATTGAAAACAAAAGACGATCGAAATGGAAATAAAAGACGATCGAAATTGAAACAAAATACAATCGAAAGGAAATCAAAAGAAGATCGAAATGGAAAGAAAAGACGATCGAAATTAAATCAAAAGACGATCGAAATTAAATTAAAAGACGATCGAAATTAAATCAAAGAGACGATCACAATGAAAGGGAAGGGTGATCGAAATAAAAACAAAAGACGATCGAAATGAAATCAATGAGACGATCACAACGGAAAGGAAGGGTGATCGAATTGAAAACAAAAGACGATCGAAATGGAAATAAATGACGATCGAAATTGAAACAAAATACAATCGAAAGGAAATCAAAAGAAGATCGAAATGGAAAGAAAAGACGATCGAAATAAAATCAAAAGACGATCGAAATTAAATCAAAGAGTCGATCACAATGAAAGGGAAGGGTGATCGAAATAAAAACAAAAGACGATCGAAATGAAATCAATGAGACGATCACAACGGAAAGGAAGGGTGATCGAATTGAAAACAAAAGACGATCGAAATGGAAATAAATGACGATCGAAATTGAAACAAAATACAATCGAAAGGAAATCAAAAGAAGATCGAAATGGAAAGAAAAGACGATCGAAATTAAATCAAAAGACGATCGAAATTAAATTAAAAGACGATCGAAATTAAATCAAAGAGACGATCACAATGAAAGGGAAGGGTGATCGAAATAAAAACAAAAGACGATCGAAATGAAATCAATGAGACGATCACAACGGAAAGGAAGGGTGATCGAATTGAAAACAAAAGACGATCGAAATGGAAATAAATGACGATCGAAATTGAAACAAAATACAATCGAAAGGAAATCAAAAGAAGATCGAAATGGAAAGAAAAGACGATCGAAATAAAATCAAAAGACGATCGAAATTAAATCAAAGAGTCGATCACAATGAAAGGGAAGGGTGATCGAAATAAAAACAAAAGACGATCGAAATGAAATCAATGAGACGATCACAACGGAAAGGAAGGGTGATCGAATTGAAAACAAAAGACGATCGAAATGAAAATAAAAGACGATCGAAATTGAAACAAAAGACGATCGAAATTAAATCAAAGAGACGATGACAACGGAGAGGAAGGGTGATCGAATTGAAAACAAAAGACGATCGAAATGAAAATAAGAGACGATCGAAATTGAAACAAAAGACAATCGACGAGACAGACGAGACAGACGAGACAGACGAGACAGACGAGACAGACGAGACAGACGAGACAGACGAGACAGACGAGACAGACGAGACAGACGAGACAGACGAGACAGACGAGGCAGACGAGGCAGACGAGGCAGACGAGACAGACGAGACAGACGAGACAGACGAGACGTTGTTTCTGTTTCGGTTGCATAATATAAAGATTTTCATGAAGTTTTTCAAAAGAAAAGTATAAACTTAACTATTCTACCTGTTATCTGGCCACCATAGCACAAGCCTAGTTGCTTAACTTGGGGCGAGAAGTTGTTGTATGCAATCTCTTGAAATATTTTTTTGTTATTATTTATTTATTTGTTTATAATATTATCATCACTATCACTTTATCATCACTTCACTACATCACTTCACTACATAGTACAAAATAAAGTCGCTTTCTCTGTCCCTATTTCCCTTTTTATGCTTAAATCTTTAAAACTACGCAACGGATTTTGATGCGGTTTTTTTTAATAGATAGAGTAATTCAAGAAGAAGGTTTATATGTATAATGCATGCATAATACAGTAGTGCGAAGCCGGGACGGGTCGCTAGTAGTAAGTATAAAACAAAGTCGTTTATCGCTGTTCGTCTGTTTCTATGTATGCTGAGATCTTTAAAACTATTTGACAGATTTTGATGCGGTTTTTTTTAATAGATAGAGTGATTCAAGATGAAGCTTTTAGTGTATAAAACAAAACTACCACGCGTACAAAGCCGCGGGCAACAGCTAGTATATAAATAAAATGGTAATTAGACATCGTCTCACCATTGTTAATATGGCTTAATAAAAGTTAGTATTACTCTGAACGGACTAACATTTCAAAATAGTCGCCATAATAACTTCTATTCTAATTGAAAAGAGCTATCCAATGACGTATTACACATCGTTATTGGAGGTGGGTACCACTATTGGCATCATCCTTTATAAATGTTTTTCTTTTTTTTTCAGGCTGGCAACAGTCAAACGTACATACAGAATGCTTTTCAACTGGCATTACCCATTTTACAAATTGGAGCTGTATAAAAAAAATGAGTTCAAATAATTATCGGCAATATATCAGCAAATAAAAATATAATTTAAATAAAATAGATTTGTTGCAGGCATACATGACCCATTACAAAAAAAAGATAGTAATTAAAATTTAAAAAAAACTTTAATAACTAAATACAATAATTATGTAAAACTAATATAAACTTATCAATTTAAAAGATTTACTTAATAGATTTTCTGTATCTTCGTAAGACATATTTTGAAGGACATTTTGGATAACTTTCTTTATCATATTAAGGTGAAAGGGTACCTATGCTCTCTCCATACAAACGTAGTCGACTGTTTCCTCCCTGGATAATGACACTAGCATAATTTTTTTAGCTAGCATAACCTATAACTGCGATGACTATGCCTTTATTTTTTTAATTCATTTTCTAATTATCATAGAAATTAAGATTTAAAAAAAAATAGGGGCATGGTCATGGCAGTTATAAGTTTTATGCACCAAAAATATTTGCTCTAGTGTCATTATCCAGGGAGGAAACAGTCGACTACGTTTGTATGGAGAGAGCCCCCGGTACCTTTTCCTCTTAAGGTGATCTGAAAACTCTTAACAATAGGTGAGCCACACCACTATAAGAGAAGAAAAATATAGTTACTATTATAATAAAATATGTAAGTATCCTGTGATTTTAAAAAATGAATATCACTTTTTAACATACAGGAACACGGGTAAAAACGCGTGGCCAAGCTAGCAATCTAAATAAAAATAACTATGCTCTTATAAAATTCATGTACTAAAAATGTAAATAAGTAATTTGTTAAATTGTCTATATGTATGTTTAATCATGTTACAATGTGTAAAAAAAATCTCATCGACAATAAACACATTTTTTTTATAATATATAAAAATTACTTTTATTTTAATGAAATGAGGCTTCCCAAATCGACAGAACTCTGAGGGATGCACCTAATCCAACCTCCTGAATTAGTTCTGGAATAAAGGTCGGATTACCAACATCTTAATCTATACTACTTACTTCACTACATAGTATAAAATAAAGTCACTTTTCGCCGTCCCTATGTCCCTATGTCCCTTTGTATGCTTAGATCTTTAAAACAACGCGACGGATTTTGATGCGGTTTTTTTTAATAGATAGAGTGATTCAAGAGGAAGGTTTATACTTATGTATAATACATGCATATATAGCCGTGCGAAGCCGGGGCGGGTCGCTAGTTAATTATAAAGCTAAAGAGTTTGTTAGAACGCGCTAATCTCAGGAACTACTGGTTCGAATTGAAAAAATATTTTTATGTTGAACAGTCCATTTATCGAGGAAGGCTATGGGCTACTTTTTATTTTGATATTTTCACGGGATTTACGCGGGTGAAATCGCGGGGCGCAGCTAGTTCTCTATATTCGTAACTGATTATGATGACTACAAAAGATGATTCCTCATTTAGACAACGTCCTCTATCGAGCTATTTGGATTTATTCAAAAATGTTTTTAACCTAGCACTTTGGAAATAAGGATTCTTACCTAATTTTTTGAGTTCCAGAAAAGTGAAAACTACAAAAATGAACTATTTCCATTGATTTGCTATATTATGTTTGTTTCCAGGAATTTATTTTTATTGACAACTAGCGACCCGCCCCGGCTGCGCACGGCTGTATTTTGCATGTATTACTATATCTAAAACCTTCCTCTTTAATCACTCTATCTATTTAAAAAAACCGCATCAAAATCCGTTGCGTAGTTTTAAAGATCTAAGCATACAAAGGGATATAGGGGCATAGGGACGGCGAAAAGTGACTTTATTTTATACTAGCGACCTGCCCCGGCTTCGCACGGCTATGTTATGCATGTATTTTATATAAACCTTCCTCTTGAATCACTCTATCTTTAAAAAAAACTGCATCAAAATCCGTTGCGTAGTATTAAAGATCTAAGCATACAAAGCGATATAAGGACATAGGGACGGCGAAAAAGAGCCTTTATTTTATACTATGTAGTGATAGTGATATTATCGATAGGTACCTAATATTTTTTATTTTTGTTAGCCTATCTGTAATACTGCTGGGCAAAGGCCTCCCTTTTCCAAGCTATTCGGTCCTAGGCAAGGTTTAGCCAGTCTGTGCCAAATGAATGGAGATCGTCACGCCATCTTTTTGGGGGTCTGCCTTGATTCCGACGTGGTTAATAAACATAAATAAGTAATGTTTTTTTTTGGGAAATTTTCGCATTCAATTCTTTGGGTAGTGACATTTAAAAAAATGTAATAGTGCAGTTTGAGTTTATGTCAACTCTTTTCAGCATTGTTCGCTATATGTCTTATAGTTTAGGAAATTATCCTGAAGGCCCATTTAAAAAATCACCCTGGATATAGATCAAGGAATATTATGTCCTCGTTCTCCGACTGGTAGGAGAGTAGGAGATAGTGGAAACTGCTTTTTTTTCGTAACTGAGTCCGAACCCCAACTCACCGTAGGTACTATTACAAGCTTGCTATACAAGTTACAACCACTATGCCATTGAATCTAATCAAATTGATAGACAATAATAAAACTGTCCATTAAACCTATTATTATTAACTTTACAAGAATCTCAACAAAGAATAATGACGTCAATGATTGGCGAAAATAAGCCATTGTGTTACCACCTGCTATTTTAAATGCAGGACATAATATGGATATTCCTTTTTCATAGACGACCAAAATTTTTAAATCTTCCTCTATTTACATAATATAAGGTAAATACCTGCGGGTGATATTAGTTTGATGAATATTTGATCTTGTAGGTTCTAATTTTAACATCTAACAAAGAAAACACGCCTTTTTATATTGGAGCGAAAAGATGTCTGCTTTTATTCATATAAACTTAGTTGTCAATATATCGGTGTTGCCACCTATCTCGTGTTACCATATAAATATACTTAAATAGAATCGATAACATAATCGATTCATCACATACACTCCCGGGGCTAAAGTAACATGCTACACAAATCTTAATAATGAATTATGATAAACATTCTAAGAAGCTATCTTATACATAGACTGAGATCAAAATCTATCAAGTTAATAACTATGTTAAACCTATTAGCTTTCGCATACGTACAGTTAATCTTATCTGTTACAAAGGCACAACACATAATATGATACACAATTGTAAGGATAGGAGCGTCTTAAATCTCTAATAGTTGACTCTATAAAATTCTTTTAAAAATGAGTCAGTAATTTTATATCTAATAAATCAGTCTAAAAATCTAACAGGCAGTTTTATTTTACGCCCTAGTCTAGAGGTTGTCGGTAGAGGTACAGAAGCATCCTGTGCAAGAACATCATTACCTGATGATGATTGAGAGAGCTGTCTCTCCAGATTGTCCTCAGCCACACTAGACTCCGGCACATTCTCGATACTCTCCAGTGAACCTGCAGACAATTCTAAAGGGTACAATCGCTGATATGTCCTTACCTTTACTCCGAAGTTTGTCTTAACTCTTGCTGTCCTAGTACATCCATCTTTGCCAATAAAAGTTTCTATGATTATACCAAGAGGCCAGTTTAATCTACTGGACTCTGTTTCTACTAAAACTATATCTCCAACTTTAGGCTCATTTCTTTTGTCGTTTCCTTTGTTAGCCAATAGCGATAAATATTCATTTCTAAATCTGCTTCTAAAGTCTTCTCTCAATTTCTGTAGATACTTAAATCGAATATTTAAATTTTCCTTATCAATTTGATCCAAGTCAGGTGTATCAGATGTAGAAATTCCATGGAAAAACATCATTGGATTTAGCGGTCGCAGGGTATCATCGTCTGTCTCTATATATGTAAGTGGTCTACTATTAATTACTGCCTCGCAATCGCAGAGTATGGTACTCAACTCTATCCACGTTACACACGCTTTTCCAAGCATCCTGCGTAGTATCTCCTTTACAACACGTACCAGTCTTTCCCACCATCCTCCCCACCAAGGAGAAGCTGGAGGTATGAACTTCCACTGAATTTTGTAAGAACTGGTAGCTTCTTCTATTACTTCCCATTTTATTTTTCTTAGTAAATTGGCTGTACCAACGAAATTGGTCCCATTGTCTGTGTAAATGGTTTTGATTCTTCCTCTTCTGGCTATAAACCTACGTAGAGCTAGAATAAAGCTGTCGGTGGACAATGAATCTGTCAGCTCTGAGTGTATGGCTCTATACACGGCACATGTAAATAAAACAATCCATACCTTCTGTTTGTTTTTCAAAAATAATGGGCCTGCAAGGTCGATGCCCGTAACTTCAAAGCAAGCTGTGTGTCCAATTCTATCTGCTGGTAATGGTGGTGTAGGAACTTCATAGTGTTTAGCTTTGAATCTTTTACAGATGATGCAGCTTTTTACAACTTTCTTCACTAATTTTCTTATACCTGTGATCCAAAATTGGTTTCTCAAACTTGTCATTAGAATTAGTGCTCCTGCATGATTTAATTCTTTATGTCTTTCTAGCACCATTCTTTGTACTATTTCGTTCTTTCCTGACAATAAAATAGGGTATATGTAATCTTTATCTTCTCCACTGTATTCTAATCTAGTCTTCACTTTGATGATACTGTCTTCTTCTATAGTTTGTAACTTCTTGTCTTTTTTCTTCTCATCAGTGTAGTCTTCTTTTTGTATTAGTCTTATCATTGTTCTTTCTGCATTTATACATTCTTCATTTCCAATATGTATAGAGTTGTTGTAAAATTGTTTTCTGATTCTAGGGTGCATTCTCAACAATCTAGCTACAAGTCTCACAATCTTTTTGTACTGACTAAAAAATAATAGGTTGTTGCTGAAACCTTCTGTAGTTACATGTACTGCAATCTGTTTTTTCTGTTCGCTGGCGATTATTTCTTCTTCATCTTTTTTATTTAAATGTTGTGACTTTGGCCAGTATTCCTTCTCTTGGAGTAGCCATTGTGGACCAGTCCACCATTCTGACTCCATCAGAGTTTTTGCACTGCAGCCACGTGACGGTAAGTCTGCTGGGTTATAAATTCCAGGCAAGTGACTCCAGCACTTTCTGTCTGTGTTAGTTAAGACTTCTTTTACTCTATTTGTTATGAAACTTTTCCAATTTCCTTGTCTCTTTAACCAAGCCAATGTAACGGCTGAATCTGTCCAGCAGTAGAGTTCACAACTGTCGCAAAAAGATAGCATTCCTGATGTACTTACTTCTCTATACAACCTCGAAGCTATTACTGCACCGATCAGTTCGAGTCTTGGTAGTGTCATTTGCCTTTTGATAGGTGCGACTCTGCTCTTGGCCATTATAAGTCGAACTGTCACTTCTCTTTTGTGTTCAGTACGTAGGAAAACACAACCGGAATAAGCATCTTTACTTGCATCCGAAAATACATGTATTGATACCTTGCAATCTCGTAGTGAAGCATTTGCAAGTCGTCTTGGGATTTTGCAGTGGTTTATACAGTCTATGATGCTTATCCAATCTCTATATTCTTTTTCTAGGTCTTTAGGTATTTTCTCATCCCATCCAGTTTTCAATAGCCACGCCTTCTGTATTATTAGTTTAGGCACTAATGTCACCAGAGCTAGGAATCCGATTGGATCGAAGATCTGTTGTGTTATTGACAGTAGGACCCTTTTTGTTATGTCTGTAGGTACTGTCTTCAAGTTTACATTGCAACAGAGCTCATCCGTATATCTATCCCACTGTATACCTAATACAGACACTGGTTTCTCTTCTGTGTCACAATTTGTCATCCAATCTCTGAGGTCAAATTTTCCTTTTTGCATTAATTCTATAGAATCTTTCTTAAATTTATCTACTTGTTCCTTGGTGTCAAAACTTGCGACACAATTGTCAACGTAGAATGATTCCTTAAGCTTCTTTGCTGTATCAGGGTAAGTGTCTGCATGTTTTTCCAGGTGATACTGTATAGTTGCAGCAAGCAAGAATGGGCTACAAGCAACACCAAATGGAACTCGAGCATGCTGGTAAGTGATCACTTCCGCTTTCTTATTTGGATCTTTCCACCATAACATTTTCAAGTATTTTCGGTCTGGTGGTGAGACAGCAATCTGCAGAAAAGCTCGTCTTATATCTGAAATGACGCCGTAAGTACCAACCCGAAATAAAGTCAATAGCTTTGGTATGACTTCTATAAGATTTGGACCTTTCTCAATACAGGCGTTTAAGCTGTTCTTGTTCTTATCGGTACACGAAGCATCCATAACTGGTCTGATCTTGGTTGAAGCACTCTCAAGTTTGATCACCGCCTGGTGTGGTAAGTAGTGACCATCTTCTCTTTTATCTTGTTGTACTTCTTCTATTATACCTTCTTTTTTCCAGTCCTCAAAAACTTCATGATATCCTTCGCATTTTCCCATCTTTTCTAACTTTTTTGTTGTAGACAGTAGTCTTCTGTATGCTTGATCATATCCTGGCTCTGGTTGTGGATCGCTACTCCACATCAGTCCCACTTCATATCTTCCTTCTCTGTTCACAGAAATATTCTTATTAAATTTTTCTAATATCTCCCTTTCAGTCAAGTCATTTTTTTCATAAGGGTCTTTAATGCCTAAAGTTTCGATATTCCATAAGAATTCTAGAGAATTTTGTTGTGACAAAGTACTCGCAAAATTGGCACTAACTGTAGTATTGTATATTCCCTGAATAGGTCCCTGAACAGTCCAGCCTAATTTTGTGTTTATAGCCACAAGACTGTCAGTCACATGTACAAAATTACCTTGTAAAATGGACCCTAGGTAGTCTGAGCCAATAAGGATATTGATTTCGGTTATATCTTCTCTTGCATCTGTTAAATAAATCTTATGTTTTTGCAAGTTTTGCATCAATACTGGGTCTTGGATTTTAGGCAAAGAGCCACAGAGTACATCTTGTTCCAAGCCAGTCATCATAGTCTGGTAAGTATTATCTATGCTACTGATCTTGAACTTAAAAAGTTTGTGTACCTGGACTGCTTTCTGAGAACCACCGAACAGTGAATGCCCCAGTGTCTCGCTACCTACTGCTTCTAATCCCAGTTCTTTAGTTAATGCTGTCTTTACATATGTTCGCTGTGCACCTGAGTCCAGTAAAGCCCTGACCTTCTTTTCTCCTTTGATTCCTGAAATCTTAATAATCAAAGTCTGTAATAATGTAGTAGTATTGTTACTAGTAAAATTACTGGAAACTTCTTTCTTATTTTCGACTTTCTCTTCACTCTTACTTTTCATATCTTGTGAAGTTTTTTGATGTAAGTCTGGACACAATATTACTACATGGCGCTTACCACATGAGATGCATTTTATAAAGGTTTTACACTGCTTTGCCATATGCCCCTTCTTTAGACAAATATAGCATCCACCTTTTCGTTTCACTGCATCTTTCTTTTCATCTAATGTCAAGTTATTGGCCTTCATACACTCTAAGCTGCTATGAGATTTATTACAAAAGAAACAAAGATCCTCACCTTTTTTTTCCTTGTACCAGTTGTTCTTGTTTTCGTTCTCCTTGCTTACCTCTTTAGCCACTAGACATGCTGCAGTTGGGACGGAGTCTTTTGCTGAAAAAAATGTTCTGGCAAGTCTACATCTGCCCACCGCCTCAACCTCTAATTTCAAATATTCGAGTAACTGTTTAAGCTTCGACTCATTCTTTAAAGAAACTTTGCTCCAAGCAATTAATGTATCATCGGGTAGTGCCGACTCTATCATTGGCAATAAAATACATTCGTATTTATTTTTGTCAATACCTAATGATTCTAGAATTTGCAAGTTGACTACAATTTTGTCATATAAAATATCTACCGACAGGTTGTTTACACTTTTTGTTAACTGGAGTAGTTCTCGCACATAAATTTCAATGAGCACATCCTTCTTCGCAAATCTTGACTGTAACATTTCAATCACCTTGCTGTAGTTCTCTTTGGTTGGTGGATAGCTGCATACAATGCTCCTCGCATGAGATCCTTCTGCCATGGCTTGAAGAAGATAAAGAAATTTGTCCTCCTCCAGGATCTGCTTGTCTTCATGGATCTTCTTAAATTGTCCCCAAAACGATAACCATGTTTTTGGGTTGTCGTCAAACTTGTTCAACTCAATTTTCGGTAATTTGAGGTTATGTTTTACTGTATCTTTTTCTTGTTTGTGGGGCAGCTTACTGTCTAATTTCGTGTTGATCTTCAGCTGTAGCCATTTTTTTCTAATATCATCGCATTCATTGCACTCTTTTTCGTACATCTCGACATCAAATTCTGGTTGATTTAGTATGTCATCTTGTATAACTTTGTCTAACAGGATCAACCTTTCAAATTTCTCCTGCAAGAACTCGTAATCCACTTCGTTAAGGGTCGTTTGTTGAAGGTGCCGGTTAAAAATGCGTCTAATTTGGTCCCGCTCCCGAGCTTCTTTTTCGAGACCCATCTTCTAGGTACTCCGTTTTCGGTTTTCCACCGATAGATGTTATCTTACTTTATTTTTCCGACGGTCGCCACTATTTGATGAATATTTGATCTTGTAGGTTCTAATTTTAACATCTAACAAAGAAAACACGCCTTTTTATATTGGAGCGAAAAGATGTCTGCTTTTATTCATATAAACTTAGTTGTCAATATATCGGTGTTGCCACCTATCTCGTGTTACCATATAAATATACTTAAATAGAATTCATCACAATTAGTGTCTAACAAGAAAATAAACAAATTAATGGAATAAAGCTTCGACCTTTATCATTTCTCTATGGAATAAAGTAAACATTTATCTAGCTTTATCTAATTACCTGTTTAGAAGTAGTTTTTCCTATTTTTACGAAAAATTTAGTTATCAACTATTAAGAGAAAAGGGTACCGGGGGCTTTCTCCATACAAACTATTACAACTGTAGCGACTGTTTTCTCCCTGGATAATGACACTAGAGCAAATATTTTTGGTGCATAAAACTTATAACTGCCATCATGACCATGCCCCTATTTTTTGTCATTATCCAGGGAGGAAATAGTCGACTACGTTTGTATGTAGAGCGCGCAGGTACCCTTTCACCTTAAGGTGCAGGTGACCCTTACTACCCACAGGTCTATCCCGAATATCTATGATAGACTTACCTGTGCTACCTTAATTGATAACTAAATTTTTCGTAAAAATATGAAAAACTACTTCATCATTACACCCTTGAGACCGCTCGTGGGTCATAACTCGATTTACCCTCTGTCGGGGTTTACACTTCAAAACAGGTAATTAGATAAAGCTAGATATTTTGGATAGATATTATAATATACCTTACACTAATATTTTGAGGATTTTTTTGTTCAGAACGAATAGGTTCGAAATCTTTTGTTTCTGTTTCGAAAATAGTTGGATCACCACACACTCGGACCCGGACTCGAACACTCGAGCCTTGAACGAGGAGTCAAATAGGTGAACCACGGAGCAGTTGGAAGTCCCGTGGTTCGAACTAAGTAGTTAGACAGAATAGTTAGTATCTACTTACCAAGCAACCCGCACTCGAAATGATGGACTGTTTTTTTTGCACAGTTGCTCAATTGACACAATACAAATGCACTGCTCACAGTCTTAATTTATTATGATTGTTCTCGCCAAAAAAGAAGGCAAGTCCATATAAATCTAACGATATTAGAAAAACCACAATGACCGACAAAATTCGATTCATTTTGCACATCTGACGTCGGTTATTACTTTGTTAGAAAAGGGTTAGATATTATTAGTTACTTAGTATTTTTTTGACGACCCAGTTGGCACAATGGTCACCATGCCAGACTGCCAAACACAGGGTTGCGGGTTCAATTGCCGCCTCAGACATGTATGTATGCTTAGATATTTGTCTGTGGTCTGGTTGTTTCTATGTATTTTATGTAGGTATATATTTACAATAGAAAAGTAATATAAGTAGTATATCCGTTGTCTAGCACCCATAACACAAGTCTAGTTACTTAGCTTGGGGCTAGATGGCGATGTGTGGAATGTCCTGCAATATTTATTATTACTCTCGTGTAGGTACAGCTATTTATTGGTGCACGGTAGCCAGGATTCGAACCCACGACCATCGTAATGAAAGTCGAGGTATCTGCTACTAGGCCATCACCGTTCTACCTATCTCCTATCACCACGAAAGTCACGCTACAATAAAAGGTAATTATTCAATCCTGTCCAAGTGCACCATATTTGGCAACTCAACAGGAAATCGAAGTAAACAATAGAATTACAATTAGTCATTGACCAAATATAGAGTGGGACCGACACTATCATTTGTATGACCACTTCCTGTTACTGAGTTTTTATATTAATTTCTATTGTTTTCATATTATAGTAGGTAGGTACCTACCTATAGTTTTTAGAAAATTAGATATTAATAGGAATCAATAACATACCTACACAACGAAGAAAACCTTTCTTTATCTATAGTAATATTCACAGAGTACCTACGTTATATAAATAGGTAATATTATAAAAAGGAAAGATTTGATTATTTGTTTGTTTTAATTGAATAGGCTCTCAAACTATTTCACCGATTTACATTAGCGAAGCGTAATTTTGCCCGCGGTGGATTGAAAGAGTAGAAACGAATGATGGGTAAGTAAAGCCATCCAGCCAGACAGTGGAAAACTGATTCAACCTCAACTCTCACAACACGGCATCCCATCAGAGTTTTTAGTAGGATAAAGGCCACCAGACATAAATAGCCTTTGGTCCAGGTTAGCCCTATATATTTGTTTGCATTGAGTAGGCTCTGAAACTACTGGACCGATTTTGATGAAACTTGGTATGAGGATAGGATGGTAACATACAATACAACTCCCAATAAATCAATTGGGAGTGTTATAGGCTATACTTTTTATCCCGAAATTCCCACGGGATCGGGAGTTACGCGGTTGAAACCGCGAGTTGATGCTTTAGTTTGGAATATAGGTAAATCTAGGAAGGGCCTGATAATGCAAGCAAATGTTTAATGTTATTTAGTTTTCATTTGACATATTGGCGATTGATTGCCGCGTGTAAAGACACCTTTAGTCAAATATAAATGTTGTAAAGGTGTTCTAAGACATCTGCGAATAATCCCTTTCTTTGAAGGACCCGCATGTCTGATGTTTGGGATTTTGTGAGATATTTTTTCTGACATAAACGGTCGTGGATTCCGAAATTAATAATATTTTAGGCATTTTTTTGTTGAAGACTAGCAACGCTCTGTGGTTTCTAACCATATTACTCTCAAGGATTTAATGTTTACATGCCAATTTTAATTAAAATCGTTTCAAAAGTTTCTGAGCATATTCGTAACAATCAAAAAATATATTATCTTTAAAATAATAATTTTACCTATATTAAATTTGCTCTTACGGAGAAAAAAAAGATCGGAATGAAACCTGCGACATAGTTCACTCCAAATTGACGAGTTCTATTCTTCAAACACTTCGACCTTTTATCTCCTCTATGTTCAAACATAGTCGACTAAGCTGAGAGGGTGGTATAGGTTCTGAGCAAACCTGCTCTATCTATTAGGTACATGCAACAGGCACTGCAGGCAGTGCGAGCTTCTTGAATATCATGAATTAAAGTTACTGTTTAAATCATCTATTAAAATTATTATTATCATATTAATAAATTGGCATTTTACACCTAATCAAATCACTTCAAGCAAACTGTTTGTTAGTCACTTTCGGATTTCAGGCATTCTGCTTCAGTGGCAACTCTCTCCTCTCAGGGCGAAAAGCTTTCTAGGATAATGCCTCCATTGGCATGCCCCATTTTTTTACGTAGGTATTTATTAATATATGTGTTTCTTACACCACACGACCTACCAGTTAAGCTAAACAGACCTTCTCCATCCTAAGGTTGCCTGGAAGAAATCGCTTTAAGCGATAAGGTCGCCTGTTTGTACATTTTGGTAGTTAATAAGCTTTTACGTCATTTTTGTTATTTTCAATATTTTGTGTGTTGTACAAATAAAGTGTTTATCTATCTATCTATACAGGGTTATTGGAAATTAATTGACACGGCGTTAAGGGCTTCTTCTGTGAACCTTAACAAACAACTTTTGTTCTACGACTTTTGTCGAAACTTAATACATATCCCACAAAAAAAATTTAAGTGTTTCTCGTACTGTCTGGTAATTTTCTATGTCTATGCGGCAAGTGCGCCCCTATCGGGTTGTACCATGTAGGTATGTAGTAGGTATGGAGTAGTATGGACCTACTATGATTGATTCTGTGACGTAGACGTAGAGTTGAGTATTATTTGAACTGTTGGATTTAATTTATTATTTTTGTATGGAATATTTTTATAATGAATTTCCAAAAGTCGTAGAACAAAAGTTGATCGTTAAGGTGCACAGAAGAAGCCCTTAACGCCGTGTCAATTAATTTCCAATAACCCTGTATAAGGTAACTCGATCATAACATAACATAGATATTGAAATCTGTGTTGCTTCATTTCCAACAAAATAATTAAGCAATTATCATAGAACTACAATCAACAATCAATAACTTACTTTAATGTTATTGTTGCAACTAAGACCATGTGCCAGGATGTATTTCCTTTACAACAGGTTCGAGGTGGGACGTTTAAAGTTAATTATAATAGATCATTGGAACGAGAACATCTGGGCTGATTCTGCTTATTATGATCCATGAAGCTGCTAGTTACCTACCCCGGTCGTTTTGATTAACTTCAAAGCGGTCTTTGCGAAAAGGTGAACCCTGAAACTGAAAATAATTTATTTAGAAATCCAACAGCCTTTAAAAAACATTAGCAACCATAATCACTACATAGTATAAAATAAAGTCGCTTTCTCTGTCCCTATTTCCCTTTGTATGCTTAAATCTTTAAAACTACGCAACGGATTTTGATACGGTTTTTTTGAATAGATGGAGTGATTCAAGAGGAATAACATTATAAAGCTAATTACTCACGAATCTCACGAATAATGAAGGCAAATAAAAGCTTGTAAAAATAGAATAATCTAATTCCTATGTTATGGAAATATTATATTTATTGCCAGAATATAAATAAATAAAATAAAATTTAATATAATGATGAGTAAAAGATGTGAATGTCTCAGACTTAAAAATAATTAACTGTATACAGAATTCATATTATTTCAACCTATTTTTTACTATATCATTACACATAGCTACTAATAATAATGTCTATGTATAAAAAAAGTTTTAACACTCCACATTTTGGACCATCTTATTTAGACCTCGCATCTTCCTCCTTTCACACTTTACCTACAACATCAGAATCCCGCCAAAACTCTCAACTTCCATCTCTAAATTCCTCAAACAACCGTTAACAGGTGGACACAGTAATGTCTACCGGACACGGGGGTTGAGGGTTGCAAGGCGGGGGAGGCGTGAGACAATACCGGGCACTTCCGAGTCGAGAACACAGCGCGGGCGCAGCGCACAGGTAAAGTTGGACAGTCGACGACAGAATTTATAGCAATATTTTTAACCCTCGACGCAAAAAGATTTATAACTTTGACGTCTGTGTGTGTATATGTGTCTGTCTGTGGCATTGTAGCTCGCGAACGGATGAAACGATTTTTTATTTTATTTTTTTGTTGTAAGATGAATTAGTCGAGAGTGTTCTTAGTTATGTTTGATCAAAATCGGTTTACCTGTTCAAAAGTTATATGCAGTTTTCCCTATCAGTCAGTTTTTATTGATAGAATGTTATTATTTTTTATTTATGAAGGTCTTTTGTTCAGCACATGTTATATCTTTAAGGTGCTCTCTTCGGATGCACCCTACGAGCACTAAGGTTAAGCTATTAATGAGCAGAAATTTTGTATCCCCAGTCAAAGCCACGGCTACCCTTTGGCAAATTTTATTAATTTTGTATTTTAATACTTCCTAAGACCTAGACGGCGCAGCGGAACGAGGGCCTTTCCGACCCATACTCCTTTTGTAGTTTACGGACAAATCCAGCTTTGGCCATGCCAGTTTAAAATTAAGTTTATTTAAAACTAGCAGCGCTCCGCGGTTTCACTCGCGTAACTCCCGATTCCGTGGGCATATCGAAATATAAAATAGCCTAGCCTTTCTGGATAAATGGACTATCCAACACAAAAAGATTTTTTTAATTCGAACCAGTAGTTCCTGAGATTAACGCGTTCAAACAAACAAATAAACAAACTCTTCAGCTTTACAATATAGGTATACTAGCGACCCGCCCGGCTTCGCACGGCTATATTATGCATGAATCACTACATAGTATAAAATAAAGTCACTTTTCGCCGTCCCTATATCCGAGTGCTTCCTGTTTGCCCCACCAAGCTGCCCCACAATGGGGCAAAGTGGAATCGTTAAAAAGTTGTAGTGTCATTTGCCCCACTAATATGATTCTGCACATCAGGGTTGGCACCTTGTTGAGTTTAAGAATTTTCGTGTCATATCCAAAGTTATGAACTATCACGGTACGTTACAAATTACACTTAAACATGCAGACATAAGTTACTTGTGGTGCCATAATCTCGAAACAGCTATGTACAGACCATTAAATAATATGGACAAGATCTCCATTTCAAATTTCAGTTGTGATAAATGTAACTGGGTTGGTAACTTAAGGAGTGTGTTTAAATAAAAGTACAAAATGATTAATTGAAACGTTAACTTCTGAAGGAATCTGGTTATAAATCACAAAATAAATTACACGACTCGTTACAAATAAAATCTTTGCCAAACTCAACACACATTATTTAATCACTTTTACTACTAACTGTGAAAAATAAAATCTCAGATTAATTAACATTTGACTACGCTAACTGAATTTAGCGTAGTCAAATGTTTTTACTGCTACCGGAATGGGAACCACGTATTTTTCAATCATATTTGAATCATATTTCAATTATGTATATGACCTCATAGCAGCTGTCTCCATAGAGATTGATTAACATTTGACTCAGCTAACTACAGTTTACCAAAGCTTACATCGCTCTTTTCTCTGTAGTAAAATGACAGATTCTAGAATGGGAACCACGTATTTAAAAAAAAAATAATTTAACTTTTTTCAATCATATTTGAAGACAGCTCCCCGATTCCCATTTCGGAATCTGTGATTTTACTACAGAAAAAAGAGCTATGTAAGCTTTGGTTGACTTTTTACTCATAATAGCGTACACTAATATTTGTTGTTTCTTGAAAGCTACCTAAATCACCATGTTATGTATACACTTGCAAAAACGGATGTGGGCAACTTTAAAAACGTACCGTCACATAACAAGAAAACCGGCGAGGCCGTTACCTACGAATATGCCTACCAAATAAAACTGGTTTGGTCTTTCTAAGAATTTTCATATTTTGCGTGACTGTATGTTCTGCATGATGTTTTTTTTATTATTTAATCAGTAAAACAGTATTTAACTTAGTCAAATATTAATCAATCTGAGATTTTTTTATTTTACAGTTAGTAGTGACTAATTATTGTGTGTTGAGATTGGCAAAGATTTTATTTATAACGAGTCCTGTAATTTTTTTTGTGATTTATAGCCAGATTCTTTCAGTAGTTAACGTTTCAAATAATCATTTTCTTTATTTCTTTTCTTTCTTTAGTTTTTTACTTTTATTTAAAGACACTCCATAGGTTACCAACCCAGTAACATTTATCACAACTGACATTTGAAATGGAGATCTTGTCAATATTATTTAATGGTCTGTACATAGCTATTTCGAGATTATGGCACCACAAGTAACTTAAGTCTGCATGTTTTAGTGTAATTTGTAACATACCGTGATGGTTCATAACTTTGGAGATGACATGAAAATTCTCAAACTCTCAACAAGGTGCCAACCCTGATGGGCAGAATCATATTAGTGGGGCAAACGACACTACAAAATTTTAACGATTCCACTTTGCCCCACTGTGGGGCAGCTTGGTGGGGCAAACAGGAAGCACTCCCTATATCCCTATGTCCCTTTGTATGCTTAGATCTTTAAAGCTACGCAACGGATTTTGATGCGGTTTTTTAATAGATAGAGAGATTCAAGAGGAAAGTTTATATGTATAATACATGCATAATATAGCCGTGCGAAGCCGAAGTGGGTCGCTAGTTATACATCTAAACCTTCCTCTTGAATCACTTTATCTATAAAAAAATGCATCAAAATTCGTTGCGTAGTTTTAAAGATTTAAGCATACTTACATAGGGAAATAGGGACAGAGAAAGCGACTTTGTTTTATACTATTTAGTGAAGTAGTGATAGTGATCGTCTAAGTTTTTTATAAATATAAACTTACTTAGTGTACTTACGTTTATCTTTTTCTGAAAATCTCGATATTTTGAAATTCAACTTTAAAAATTATTATTCTGAAACATTTCTCTCGTCACCGGTACCGGAAATACGCCCGATGTAAGTACTCTTTGTATCCATATCCGTTCTCATTCAAGAACCATATTTTACGATTCGCACTTAGAACGAAATTGTTGCAAAATAACAAGAAAAAAAAATATTATGTGGGTTAAAGATATTTATGAGGGCTTTTGTGGTATTCTAGTAATGAGTCCAAAGTGGTAACAAGGTGTACTTATTTTGTACAATAGAAAGAACATCTGTTTAAGTTTTGCTTAATTTATTGCTCTGTTAATGCGTTTACTTATATTTTGGATTTTAGGAAGCTGAGGAGTTAGTTACTTGCATTATGCCCAGTGTCTATTAACTGATGTATAGTAGACATGGGGCGGGTAGTGGTTTTGCCGGGTACTCGCTGAACGGGTACCCGACCCATTCTGCGCCGGGTACTCGTGGGTACCCGGCGGGTACGTATCGGCGAAATATCTATGCACACCATCTAGTTCTGTATACAGCGAACGCCTGTTCTCAGAAGCAGGGCTAATTTATGACAAGAAACGCAGTCGCCTAAATGCTAACCGCGCAGAAAAATTGGCGTTTTTACATCACAACTTACCCATCTTAAATTACCAATATTAAAATAAAATATATATTTAGTTTTTTCAGTTCTTCCTATTAAATTAGTGAGCAAAACATAATTATAATGATTACCGTTTGTGTTCAGCATAATAAATAATTTAAAAAGTGTAATATGTTTCATTATTTTTGGTCTATCAATTTACCCGGCAGAGCCGGATACCCGGCACCATTACCCGGTACCCGGCCGGATCCTAAAAAAAGTGCCGGATCCGCCGGGTACCGGATCCAAACCGGGAACCCGCCCCATGTCTAATGTATAGTTTAAACTTCCTCCATTTTGTTCGATCTTTTGCTGTTATTTTCCGGGATGTAAGCTTTCCCATTCTCCGCAGGTCTTTCTCCGCACTGTCTTTCCAGCGTTTCGTTGATCGACTTCATCGATCGGTCCAATTGAAGATGGTCTATTGCTGTGCCTTCGTCAATATCTCTCTTTATCTACCTATCTCTCCAAGCCCTGCCCATCTCAACCACTGTGACTTAGAATATCTGACTATGTTTTCAGCCTCCAATTCATGGTTCATTCTTGGTCAATAGAAGCCACCATCATCTTTTATTGGTCTGAAAATCTTACGTAGGATGATCCGTTCAAAATTCCTGCCTTATAACATGATGATATTTGAGCTAAAACTTTATAGTTTAGAATTAGCCATAAGCACTTTCTTGCGCGCGTCCCTCGAACATTAAAACAATATGGTACCATACGTTAAAAAAGCCAATATGCTATAAACATTACAATAATAACTACAAACTAATAATTATTAGAAAAAAATAAACCCACTACGCAAAATTAACGGAAATCAACTTAGACCACAACCATAAAGCACGTGCTACCTTTAATAACAGTTATTATTATTTTTACCCCAACCAGTCTCCATATCGGAAATGATAATAGCAAATAATTGATTGAAATAAACCAATGTTTCATTAGAATCATTATCAAACTCTGTTTTTACCGTGAAATTACCATTGTCATAATGTTACGGCACGCTTGTGCTGTTAAAAATGAGTAATGATATTGAAAAGTTAATGATTTACTATCCGGTTGTGTATGACATTTGTTTACTTAAATAATTAATTTTATATTACGGTTTTGGGGTAAAAATGACCAGTTGTTGAGATGGATGTGTGGAGTAACGAGGATGGATAAAATAAGGAATGAATATATTAGAGGAAGCCTGAAAGTAGCACCGGTTACTGAACTATCAAAATTCATTCAAACCCAGTCCGGCGAGGCAAAAGCGAATATTTTATTCAAATTGTAACCTGTAATCGTAACCGATTGAAGAGTTTTCTGATGAGAAGGTGGTTTCAAATATTCTATTTATCGGTAACTATTCGTTTATGGGCCAATTGTACTGATGGAAATCGAAAACTGAGCAATTTGCTGCACTCTCGAGGTGCAATTCTGTTCATCACTTCGAAGATCCTCATCAGAACTTCATTTAAGATAAGGTTCTCTATCAACATTCATTCAAACCTAGTCCGGTGACTAAATTCGACTAAATTCTTCAAATTGTAACCTGTAATCGTAACTTATTGAAGAGTTTTCTGATGAGAAGGTGGTTTCAGATATTCCATTTATCGGTAACTATTCGTTTATGGGCCAATTGTACTTTTGGAAATCGAAAACTGAGCAATTTGCTGCACTCTCGAGGTGCAATTCTGTTCATCACTTCGAAGATTCTCATCAGATCCTCACCAAAATTTTATGGGACCATTCCTGAGGTGTCACCTTTCAAACACAAAAAGAATCATCTCAATCGGTTGAGCCGTCTTCGAATGATCGCGTAACATACACACAAAAAAAAAAAAAACATACAGACGAATTGAGAACCTCCTCCTTTTTTGAAGTCGGCTAAAAAGTAAAAGGGAACCGTTTAAGTTGGTATGGACATGTGATGAGAAGACAGGAGACGCATGTGACTAGAAGAGTGATGAGTATAAATGTAGAGGGATGGAGAGGAAGAGGACGACCGAAGAAAAGATGGATGGACTGCGTGAGACAAGACATGAGAGAGATGAATGTGAACGATGACATGACGACTAATAGGAGTGAATGGAAGAAAAAGACTTACTGCGCCGACCCCAAATAAATTGGGATAAGGGCAGGAAGATGATGATGATGACCAGTTGCATTATGCCTTAAAAGATGGCAAGACTTTGCTGTAGAATTAAAAAAAAGCGAATATGAATTAAGCCGATTATTGCGCCAACAAAGATTTCTTTCATTCTGCTTTACTTTCCTTCGTTCTGTTTTCTTACTCTTTTTCACCTACATATAAATTTATTTAACCATCACATTAAAACTCCGTATCACTACATAGCTTTCTCTGTCCCTATTTTCCTTTGAACGCTTAAATCTTTAAAACTACGCAACGGATTTTGATGCGGTTTTTTTAATAGATAGAGTGATTCAAGAGGAAGGTTCATATGTATAATACATGCATAATATAGCCGTTCGAAGCCGGGGCGGGTCGCTAGTTTATAATAAAAATATCTACTACCAGCTTCTGGCTCCAGCCTCGCCCGCCCTACAGGAGGCAAATGCAACCCCCATTTCACCAAAGTCAAAGTTAAAATTACCTCTTATGGCTAGGTGTCCGAAAAACTTAGATGATATTGTACACTTTATAAAAAACACATCCTCTAAATTTCATAGTCTTTAGAGCGTTGATATATAATATCAGCCAGTCATCAAGACTTTTGAATTTTATATTTATACATAGAAGTATACCTATTATTACTTTTCCTAAAGTTATAAGATCGTGCATTTCTTATTTGCTTATATTTCTTATTTATTTATATTTATAGAAGTATACTTACTTATTACTTTTCCTAAAGTTATAAGATCGTGCATTTCTTATTTGCTTATTTATTTATACATAGAAGTATTACCTATTGCTTTTCCTAAAGTTATAAGATCTTGCATTTATTATTTACTTATTTATTTATATTTAAACATAGAAGTATAATTCCTACTTTTCTTTAAAGTTATAAGATCGTGTATTTCTTATTTCTTATTTATTTATATTTATACATAGAAGTGTTACCTATTACTTTTCCTAAAGTTATAAGATCGTGCATTTCTTATTTGCGTTCCCGTGAGTCTAGTTTTTAAATGGCTAAATTTGTAATCGTCGTGAAGGTCAGAGTAGCATCTCGATACCTATACATTTGTAATATACCTACTAGCTATTATTAGCTTATTTACCTACATCTAGACGTTTAACTTCTACAAGTCATTTCACGTTTTTAAGGCAATAAAACCGTTACACGTTTTCTCGGGGCTTAAAGATAGGGGTAGGTACTATAACCTTTTACTTTAATTAAATATTACCTCTCGCTATAGGAATGCAACATCGAAAATACATCTTTCTTTTTGACCGATGATTCGAGGTTTTTAAATGTTCGATATTTCTTAAAAAATGTATTAAAGAAGCCACTTTAATAAATAAAACTCGAAAACAAATACCTAGGTCAAAATGTAAGTGTAGGTATTTACAAAATATTAGGCTTACATATAATATATAAAAGTACCAATTATAATTTACCCGCCCCGGCTTCGCACGGCTATATTATGCATGTATTATACATATAAACCTTCCTCTTGAATCACTCTATCTATTAAAAAAAACCGCATCAAAATCCGTTGCGTAGTTTTAAAGATTTAAGCATACTTAGGGATATAGGGACATAGCGACAGAGAAAGCGACTTTGTTTTATGGTATGTAGTGATAGTGATGATTCAATAGATGGCACCATTTTGGTATCTACTGAATAAAATAATTACTAAAAGATGGATGTGATCAGTAAAAATCGACGAAAAATGGTCTAGACTCTAGACAAACAAAGACAAATAATCGCGCGACAAATCGCAGCGAGTGCGGTGCATTCTTGGTTTTAAAAGTGTTTGAGTTAGAGACAAAGTACTCGTTTTTGTTTGCTCAAAGCTTAAGAGGATTACATAATATAAACAGCGTATTTTTTAATGCAAAAAGAAATATAAATTGTTCCTCCCCTTATTATATTTTCCAGTTTCAGTGTTCTTTGTTTGTGTAATTAATTCATTAATAATTTGTATTTCTACATCTTTTCAGTTGTTGAATCACATAAAAGTTTAAGTTACTTTTTGAAGTAATAAAACATGTAAGACTAGAATACAAACAAACTATTCAAGCGATTCACATCAATAACATAACATTTTGTTGCAGTTATAGGCAGGTATGCTACGGAACGTTTGAGGTACATTTAAAAATAATCATTTAGCAATAAACAAGATAAACTATAAAGGAAAAAAAGAAGTACAGCGCCCAGAAAAAAAGGTTCATCCTCACCACGATGCTAGACCAAGAAGCCCCAGCGCTGATATTCAGTACGAACCTTACTGAGACTCTGAGACGCACGGGGTATGTCATACTCATAAGTGTGAATGATTGCGTCCATTTCCAGTGCCACTCAATGAACAAACAATGTAAACCTTAAGAATAGCAACCGTATTATTCAATGGTGTCTTAATGGCGAATAACTTAAAGATTTTATTACACCTCTCATAAGTTCTCCAGGGCAACATTGTTCAAATCCATTTACATAATAGTTACTAAAATGAGCAAGAAATTGTTTTCATTTAGCACCCTTTGTTCTCTATTTACTTCAAGAGATGCAAAAACCATTTTAAATCACCGTCAATCACAGGCTGTAAGTAACACAGGTAGTGGTTTTCTGTTTTACTATCTCTTGCCTGGCAGCTTACGATCAGTCGACTTTTTATTTATTAGCTTAGTAAGCACAGACCATAATTTTCTCTTGAGTTATGACAACTTTTAATATTATAGGAAGTTTTTTGTGCTCTTTGTATAGAACAACGACTCCTAATCGAGTATCGTATATCACGACATTGAAAAATAACGAGCAATTTATTTAACTGACCACTTATCACCTCGAGCTAAAGATAACGATACGTCATCGTCGAAAAATAACTTCCCGCCAATTCAACTAATAGCAAATAGCTAAGACGGTGTATTCGTGGAACATGTGTCTCCCCTTTCTTCGAGACGCCCGAGACACCTGTAGCGTTTACAAAAAGCGTCCTTGGTTCCATTATTCCATTGTTGAGAAGTTTGCGCGCCAAGTGTCAGCCAAAATCGAGGCACGAGGGCCGTGCGCGGGAAAACACAGAGCGTCAGTCGCGGTCGGAAGGAGCGCGCGCGCAGACGCAACCACGCCGCTCTTTTAGGTTAGGATTGGCGCGACGAGCCGCCAGGTGTTTCATAGTCTCCCCCGCTCGCACGCGTTACTCCCCCGTATTACTCCCTCTCGCACGGTTACCTGCACACAACAGCTGTTTTCTCTCGGAAGATTAGTCAGATGTTTCTCGCGAACCAGTCGAAGCTCACCTGACGATCGGAACACTTGGACATGGCCGCTGAAGGACGCACACCTAAGCAGAGGAGATTCGAGATGTCAGCCGGGATGGCCACTCTTAGAAACGTTGTCAATACGCCGAGGAGACGACGAGGAAGTTGCAAGTGCTTATTCGGAGCTCCAGACCGGGACGAAACAAGGAAACTGATAGCGGAACAGTATGCCAGAGAAAGGAAACGATTCATCAGAAGATTTAACTTTGATATTGAGACAGAATGCCCTTATAAAGCGTCGAAATTAGATTCACCAGTGAAGTTCATGGAGGAAGACAAGGAGAATTCTAATAGTCCTAGATCAGCGACGGAGGCGTTGGCTTGTGTTGGGAATACAGACCTAAGAGTTCTAGGATCGCCATCGAGAAGGACAGGAAGTAACAGTAGTTCACCAAGAACGCCGCGGACACCACGCACCCCGCGAGCCGCCCGCACCCCCCGCACACCGCGCACCCCCGCCTCAAGAAGACAGCTGCAAATGACAGGTTAGTTCCCAATTCTCTCTTCCTAGAAGCTTACTTAGCTCCTTAAGTTACCATATAAATAAATTAGCCAGATAATCAGTCTACCTGAACCGAAGCCCACGCATCGCCACTTAATATTCTTCCGACGTCTTTTACTGCCTCAGCCCTCAGGCGTATATTGATCCAGACATTGTTAATTCCATAAATTTAAGGAGGTCACGCACTGCTGTCCCTTGTTGTTGTTTGCATAAATCCATATTGTTATAAGACATTCCGGTTTATCGAAGTTATTTAAATATCTACTAATGCAAATATCACTATCAGTATCAACACTATTGTAACTCGTATTATTCCGTCCGTATGGATATAAAAAACAAGTCAAGTGCGAGTCGGACTCGCACACGATTTGGTTCCGTAACCATTATATTCTATTGTTATCTCAAAAAAAAATTTCAACCTTCTAGCTATCACGGTTAATGAGATACAGCCTGGTGACAGACAGACAGGACAGCAAAAAGGTCCCGTTTTTACACTTTGGGTACTAACCCTAAAAAAAAATTACGAACTTCATATGAGAAGATAAAATTCATACACCTATTAACATTGAACCTTATTTAGATAACATCAGAATTTTAATTAGTTATTATTCAATTGGAGAAAAGAGTTTTATTGCTTTAAGATAATAATATGATTATGTATGTAAATTAACTGATAAAATGTCAATCTGCTAGCCTAGCATGAAGACCAAAACACGATACGATAAAGCGATATAACTACATCAACTCTCAAAATATGATAGATAAAGCCGCTATGTTGAATTTTTATCATAATTTTTATCGCAATTTATAATAAAAATTCAACATGGCGGCTTTATCTATCATATTTTGAGAGTTGATGTAGTTATATCGCTTTATCGTATCGTGTTTTGGTCTTCATGCTAGGCAGGCTGCACGTAAAATCGCTGGCTTAGTAACGCCACATGCACAAATTAATAAAACTAGCTTTTTACTAAAGTTCTTTTAAAACGGGATATTTAAATGGATAGATAAAAAGAAATACTTGATTTGAACAACAAACTAGAAACATCTCAACAACTTTTGTACACTTTTAATTATCTTTCGCTTATATTATTTTCTTTCCCCAAAGGTATGACGGCAGAAAAATCTGCACGAGAATAGATAGATAGATAAACACTTTATTTGTACAACACACAAAACATTAAAAATAACAAATATGACGAGATAGCTACTACGAAATTGTACAAACAGGCGACCTTATCGCTTAAAGCGATTTCTTCCAGGCAACCTTAGGATGGAGAAGGTCTGTTTAGCTTAACTGGTAGGTCGTGTGAATAACTGTTAGTTTAACATTTTATTTGTTTCTTAAATCTTTAAAACTACGCAACGGATTTTGATGCGGTTTTTTTTAATAGATAGAGTGATTCAAGAGGAAGGTTTATATGTATAATAAATGCATAATATAGCCGTGCGAAGCCGGGGCGGGTCGCTAGTATCCCTATATATATAAAATTCTCGTATCGCGGTATCAGTTGCCAAACTCCACCTAATCGGCTGAATCGATTTGTATGATTTTTTTTGTGTATATTCGTATTTTTATTTTCTTTTCTTTTTTTGTTTATGTCAAAACAATGTTTGCTGGGACAGCTAGTATCACTACATAGTATAAAACAAAGTCGCTTTTTCTGTCCCTATTTCCCTTTGACTGCTTAAATCTTTAAAACTACGCAACGGATTTTGATAGGGGTTTTTTTTAATAGATAGAGTGATTCAAGAGGAAGGTTTATATGTATAATACATGCATAATATAGCCGTGCGAAGCCGGGGCGGGTCGCTAGTAACTTTATAAAAAGCTTACATCACGTTCCAAGCATCTTCCATTACATCACTCCCAAAAATAGTCCATGAAAGTTCTATGACCCTTTCACAAAAACTATCTCTTATATGATCGATTGAAGGTACTTAGGCTAAGCTATACCCATAGAAGTTCATTGTCCTGTAACTGTGACGTCATCTACGGGTCCATCATTACTTTTTTTAGGATTCCGTACTTAATTTGTAAAATCGGGATCCTTTTACTAAGACTCCACTGTCTGTCTGTCTATCACCAAGCTGTATCTCCTAAACCATGATAGCTAGACAATCTAAATTTTTACAGATTATGTATTTCTTTTGTCGCTATAACAACAAATACTAAAAACAGAATATAGTACGGAACCCTTCGTGCGTGAGCCTGTCTCAAACTTCGTCGGTTTTTATTTTAAATCCTCTCCACTACTGAAGATCCGAGCTTAAATTAACATTCGAACTTACTCTATCAACCTTAGCTTCTATGTTATAAGGATCATTATTTATTACAAAAAGTGCATTAATAAGTTTGGTTTTGTCCAAGTACGGATAAAAATATAGGTGTGTTGAGTTGTATGAATCATAGTAATTAAATGTTCCGATCAAATCGATGGTTATGGCTTGTATAAATCTTGGGGTAGTTTTTTGTTTGTAACTCGGTAGCTTGTTGTTGAGGGTCAATTAACTTTGTTATTAATTATACTAGGTCCTTGCTATATTTTATTATCACTTCACTACATATTAAAATACAAAGTCGCTTCCCGCAGTCTGTCCCTGTGTATGCTTAGATCTTTAAAACTACGCAACGGATTTTGATGCGGTTTTATAAATAGATAGAGTAATTCAAGAGGAAGGTTTATATGTATAATACATGCAAAATATAGCCGTGCGAAGCCGGAGCGGGTCGCTAGAATTAAATATTCATTAGATTTAATACACAAAACCAAAGATTTTTTTTAAGGTAAGAAATAATCATCTTTCCATAGACGCTGAGAAGGATAATTTCTTGGTTTATCCAAAAAATCTTAAAATGACAAGCAGTAGCCTATTCTTAATTTATAGGTAATATTCTAAAATTAAGCTTATTATTTTCAAGAACGTTTACTAAAAACTAATACATTATTCTCTTTAGCGAGCTTAATTTAAAGTAAATAACACTGTTGTCATATTTTTTCAAATTAAGCAAACTCTGCGTAGATAACTTGCTTGCGACGAGTGACTTTCCATGCCGGTTTGTCCAAGACTTAACAATGGAAAAGCACAAATAAACACATAAAATATACCAATGATTTCTAGGCTCCTAAAAGTCTGACAGTCTTATCAAAACTGACCCAAAAATGTCCCGATAAAAAAGATTGAAAACTTACTTGTAAACTGCAGAATTTCGTATAAATATTTATTTTGATAAAAAAAAATACTGGGTTAAATCAATTCGTGTGTAAATATTTGAAATATTTGCTTTTAAGGAGTGTCGGTATACTCGTATGTTGTAGCTGATAAGTTTATTTTTATTTATTTTATTTGTTTTGGTGCGGTTTTTTATTGCTGAACATATTTTCACCGATAAATACTGAAAATAAACCTAAATCACTACATAGTATAAAACAAAGTCGCTTTCTCCGTCCCTATATCCCTATGTATGCTTAGATCTTTAAAACTACGCAACCAATTTTGATGCGGTTTTTTTTAATAGATAGAGTGATTCAAGAGAAAGGTTTTTAGATTATAATACATGCATAATACAGCCGTGCGAAGCCGGGGCGGGTCGCTAGTGAGGTATAAATTACTTAATGGAGTTTTACTCAACACAGACATCTTTCAGTTAATACTGAAAATAAACCTAAACCACTACATAGTATAAAACAAAGTCGCTTTCTCCGTCCCTATATCCCTATGTATGCTTAGATCTTTAAAACTACGCAACCAATTTTGATAAGGTTTTTTTTAATAGATAGAGTGATTCAAGAGAAAGGTTTTTAGATATAATACATGCATAATACAGCCGTGCGAAGCCGGGCGGGTCTAGGTATAAATTACTTAATGGAGTTTTACTCGGTATATTAATTACTTAATGGAGTTTTACTCGACACAGACATCTTTCAGTTAATACTGAAAATAAACCTAAATCACTACATAGTATAAAACAAAGTCGCTTTCTCTGTCCCTATATCCGTATGCTTAGATCTTTAAAACTACGCAACCGATTTTGATGCGGTTTTTTTTTAATAGATAGAGTGATTCAAGAGGAAGGTTTTTAGATATAATACATGCATGGGCATGCATGAAGCCGGGGCTAGTGAGGTATAAAATAAAAAAGAACTAGAAAGTTGTAAGACTTTAATTAATTACTTAATGGAGTTTTACTCGACACAGACATCTTTCAGTTTTTTGGGGTTCCGTATCTAAAGGGTAAAAACGGGACCCCTTTACTAACTCCCACTGTCCGTCCGTCTGTGTGTCTGTCACCAGACTGTGTCTCATGAAGCATGATAGCTAGACAAGTTAGGCTAGTTGAAATTTTCACAGATGTTGTATTTCTGTTGCCGCTATGAAAACAGAATATAATAGTTCGGAACCCTTGGCCGGTTTTTTGAGTAAGCATTTTTAAAACACACCTGTTTTCTTACGTGACTCATTGTAGGTAGACATATTTAGTAGTGGTCATACATTAGGTCATCCTTTAATGATTTATTTTTGTTAGCCAATGGCCACTTATTTATACCTACATTGTCCAAGAGTTAACGGCTACCTAAATGTTTAGGTACAGTATGCGTCATAAGTCCACTATCAGTTTTTGCTACAACAATACTGTCAACAAGTATTGTACTTACGACTTTCTTTTAATAGACATTACACACACATAAATACTTGAATTAAAAGTACTCAGTGTGATTATTATCACTACATAGTATAAAATAAAGTCACTTTGCGCCGTCTCTATGTCCCTTTGTATGCTTAGATCTTTAAAACTACGCAACGGATTTTGATGCGATTTTTTTTAATAGATAGAGTGATTAACGAGGAAGGTTTTTAGATATAATACGTGCCTAATACAGCCGTGCGAAGCCGGGGCGGGTCGCTAGTTTTCAATATGTTAGCTTAGCACTTTAATTTTGCTACCATGGTTTGATAAATATTTTCAATGTTAAAAGCTTACACCAAAATGAATCACAGCTAAAGCTCGCCAGTATCCATTACCTACATAATAAAAAGCTCGCTGTTAAATATGAGAAACAACAACTTTCACATGGTCCGAATTAAGTGGGCCGTGACCGAGAGCTTACACTAAAGGCTAAAGAGCTTTTGATTAACTTTCAAATTATTATTTTACTAGCAGCGCTCCGCGATTTCACCCGCTTAACTCCAATCCTGGGGGAATATCGGGATGAAAAGTAACCTATACTATTCCCAATGAATCAATGTATCCTCTTACCAAGTTTTATCAAAATCGGTCCAGTATTTTTGGAGCCTTTTCGATTCAAAAAACGAAATAAAAAACAAAAAATCTTTCCTCACTAAAATATAGATAGTATAGATAGGAACTTTTGCCCGTGGCCTCGCCCGCGTATTAATAATCCTAACTAATTATTATTAATCTAAAATTTTGTTTATGTATTTGTCTGTATATATGTTTTTCTTTGTTAGTTCCCTGTTTCCACCCATCCCCTTCTTTAATTCTTGTCCATCCAAAGGTTGCCTGGAAGAGATGGCTTTTAGCGATAAGGCCGCCCATTGTGCCATATTGTAAGGTATTATTGTTTTTGTAGCAGAATGTATGTTAGAATGAAGGTTTAATGTGGTACAATAAAGAGTTTATCTATCTATCTTTACAGTCAAACGTATTCAGACTTATTTGGAGAAAAGGCAGGTGCGATTCGATGAACAGTACGGCATCATGGGCTTTAACCTTTTTTCAAATTTAAAAAAAAAAATCCGTTAAAATTCAAACCTCATAGCAACAGTAGATCACTTGTAATAAAAATAGTGTGCCACAGCCCGGAACTGAACCCACTACCGTGACGAGACCGAGCCCTTTGAAGTTATCTACCGTGCCCTGTACTGTGAGAGAAATAGTTGAGAGTTATTTTTAAACCGGTCAAGTGTGAATCGGACTCGCCCACGAAAGGTTCCGTACCATTATTTTCTATTTTTAGTATTTGTTGTTATAGCGGCAACATACATGCATCATCTGTGAAAATTTCAACTGTCTAGCTATCACGGTTCATGAGATACAGCCATGGTGATAGATGGACAGACAGACAGTGGAGTATTAAGTAACAGATTCCCGTTTTTAGCCTTTTTATACGGAACCCTAAAACAGAGTTATTTATGTATTTTCTTGATTCATTCTTTAGAGGAGTATTTTATGCCAGAACAAATGGCATTTCGTCTTCGTGTTTAGGTTTGTTTAACGTAATAAACTTCGTAAACTCACACGATTTTTTTACATAGTAATATTTTGCCGGGCCTCGCGACTATGGCTATTGTAATATAGTCGAAACATCGAGGTAGGTAAGAGAGAAAAAAAACGCGATTAAGGTCCCCGGAAAAATAATAACTTAAGTTTATACTCCTCACCTACCTAAGTACCTATAAAAAAAGTTTTTAAAATTCATATTTGTCTGTCTGTTTTTCTACTCCCTCTGTAAACCGATTGCAATCTGGTTTTACCATTGGATTTTTCTCGAAAAGTCGTGGTTTACTTTACATCAAAATTCATCAAGTAGAAACCGAATTATCAACCGAAAAACTGCGGCTGTCTTATGAAAATAAACGCGCTTTGCGTTTATTATCCCGATTTTGAATCGGAACTACGACACGAATAAAATCGCGGGACGCATCTAGTATATTTCACACATCGCCATTTAGCCCCGAGCTAAGTAACTAGACTTTTAACGTGTTATTGGGAGACAACGGTTATACTACATATATACTTTTCTTTTGTAAATATGTACTTCCAGCAATCGTGATTTTTTTTCAGACATGCACTAGTAAATGTTATTATTATTCTAAAAGTTATTTTGTTTATTATAAACGGTTTATCTACTATCTCGCATCTACCTAGACCGTCAAACGCTAATCTAGAAAAAAACTTTAGTAAAAACTGTTCTAACGAGAAAACTATATGAATATTTGTAAATGTTTTTGAGCCATTTACTATATTATGAAATTCTCAATAATCTGAAGTCCAATGTCTTAACCACAAATTAAACAAATTATTGTTTTATTGCCCGTCGGAAATCATTGATTTTGACTCCAGCTTGGTTTTAACGGATGAACGACCTTAATACATAGAAACAACCTGAGCAAAGACAAATTAAATATCTAAACATAAATACTTGAGGCGGGAATCGAACCCGCAACCCTGTGTTTGACATTGACCGGCATTGTGACGTTTCTCCCGCGTCTTCGTTATCGTAGGAGTTGCATTTTTCTAAATCCTTTCTTATCCTTTCTTAGCTATCTTTATGCAAAATCTTAGCCCAATCCGTCCCATTATTTTGAGCAGTTCGTTGCGAACTAATATGACGTCAGCATCCACTATAAAAAGCTTAAAAAAAACAACTATGGGGACAAAGTGGGGAGTAAAAACTAGTATACCAATAAACGTAAATATATAACATACTACTGTAGTATTACTATACAGGGAAGCTAGCGTAAGCATGGCGTGTCCCGTACACTAGGTACTGGTAATTCCTAAAGCAAGATTTACACTTGAATAAGTACAGTAGCGAGTTAAGTAATAAGTTGCAAGTAGCGTAACGTAACGAGGTTTCGCCCGTCAACATGAGACGGCCAGTTAAGTTGGCGCACTGAACTAGCTGCAATAGATCGAATTCGAAGAAATTTTTCTGTTTTTCATTTTTTTTGGGTATTTGTAACTATTACTGTGTTTATTAAGATTATTTACAAAAGAAAAGTATATAAGTATTCTATCTATTGTCTAGATACCATAACACAAGCCTATATAGTGGCTTAACTTAGAGTTAGATGGCGCTGTGTGAATTGTCCTTCAATTTTTTTTTTAATTAACACAACTTAATTAACAACTTACTACTTAACTCGCTTTTACCGATCAAACGAAAATAGCAACTTAACTCGCCCGATGCGCATTATAACTGGTTAATAGAGCTTTAAGAGGGGTCTACTTTGCACTGGACTAACCGAAAAATGCGATCTATTTGACTCAACTAAATTACTAACTTACTACTTAACCCTCTTTTACCGTTCAAACGACATAACAACTTAACTCGCCAGATGATCAAATAAACTGGCTGCATAAAGTAACTAATTAAAGTGTAATAGAGCTTCAAGGGGCGACTTTGTAAAAATAGGATCGCGGTCTATTTTTCTCAACTTACACTTAACTCGCCCGATGAGCAAGTTAACTGGCCACTGTGAGAGTGTAAATCGTACTTTAGCGATAAAAGCTTGAAACAAGGAAGCATGGTTATCAAAGCTTAGGGCGAACGAACTTTGATGCATCGGATGTAACTTAAGGTCATTGGTATACTTTACTTTAGCTTACCTATAGTAAATGCAAATGCTATTATGAGTTTAAGGTGAAAGGGTACCGACGCTCTCTCCATACAAACGTATAGTCGACTGTTTCCTCCCTGGATAATGACACTAGCACAAATATTTTTGTGCCATAAAACCTATAACTGCACGACTATGTCATTGCAATATCATTCCGATTGCATTTCAAAAAATACCCTCGTAGGAGCTCAAAATACCCTCAAAGTCAGCTAGACTTATCAAGATTAGATGTAATTGCCCGATTACATTGGACTGACTAATAAATAGCTCATACATTCCAACCATGACGAATTCTTGTCATTTTTTTTTCTCTTTTCGTCTGCAAGTACTTATCTTTTACTCTTAATCGATGGTTTAATCTCATTTTAAACTGTAACTAATTGTATTAAATCGTAACGAAATTCTCACACAAAGACTTTTAATGTGTTTATAGAAAACCTTGTTCTCTCTTAGGTACCCGGACCCTACCTAAAATAATATTTTATTCTGTATAAATATGAATTCTAAGTAAAAAAAATAGTCTATTATTTAATTAAGCACGTTTTTATAAAGAATTATTTATTATATTAAATAATTCAGTAAATTTGGAAAACTAGCGACCCGCCCCGGCTTCGCACGGCTACATTATGCATGTATTATACATATTATAAACCTTCCTCTTTAATCAGTCTATCTATTTAAAAAAACCGCATCAAAATCCGTTGCGTAGTTTTAAAGATTTAAGCATACATAGGGATATAGGGACAGAGAAAGCGACTTTGTTTTATACTATTTGGAAAATAAGTTTCAGTTAAATAAGTTTTTTTTATTTATATTAGTAAGTAAGTAAATAATAAGTATTTAAAATTACCCAAAGTTTGTAGAATTTTTTATTAGTAATTAATTAATTATTTATTTATTTATTGGTTTAATTTCATCTCTTTTAATACTTTATAGCTTTTACTTATACGACGAGTTTGTTATTTATCAAAATCGAAATCTACGTGAACCGTGCCTATAATTTTTGACGTGACAACGTTTTATAAATTGGTTTGCCGGGTGACACTTCAAGAAACTGCGTTACGCTCCGCTGACGTTATGCGCTCACAATGAGAGCGAGTGAGAGGCACGCGGGCATGGTTAGCCCGCCTAAGAGCGAGAGAGACAGACATAAAAAGTGAAAGGCACGCGTCCCTTCCACTCGAGCACAGTTGTTGTCACGTAAAACTTTCGCCCGTATACCGACTTTACAGGCAACCAGTTTTTTATTCCATACGTATTTTAAAACATATAAATATAACTAGAAAAATAATGCAAGCTTTTTAGTAAACCTTACGTAAATAGTATACATAAATCGGCCATAGTAAAAAATAATAGTATAGGTTGGGCAAGGCTGCTCCATCCTCACGCAAAATAAACCCAATTAAAAAGATCTAATTGCGGAGAAAGCCCGTAAACAAATACAAAATAAAACCTTTACCCGTTTCAAATATCTTTCAAACGGATCCAAAAATGAAATAAAAGATTATTAAATAAGTCATAACAACATCCGAATTCGATAACTATCTAATAAACAATATCTTAAATTGCAAATATCTTAAAAATGATTCTTTCATCATCAAATAATGTAATTGCAAGAGGATTACATTACCTAACCAATGACATTTTTTGATCGAGTTTTGGGCGTACCTTCATTCCTTTTCATTACCTCTTTGAAAGTTTTAGACTTTTTATGAAAAAAAGTTCGTCCTGAAATTACTCAACACGCGTGGAAATTACGAACTAATTTTCGACTAGGCTTAGTAGTGGTTAAATATTTTACTAAAAAATATAACTTTAACATAGAATAAGTGATATTTCCTAACTAAAATCTAAATATTTCGAAAATATAGGAAACACTCCTAAAAAACGGATAATTAGATAAATATTAGCTTTACTGTCAATTTGAAAAATAAATCATTTGTTTATTTTGCCACAATAGTACAGTCATTTGGTCGAAAAAATAGAGGTTACCTGGAAAGTTTTCCGGGAGTTTTGAAAATTGGTAATTTTATAGATTTTGACGTGCTCTTTCCGAATTTTAACTTTGCCACTCGTATCTTTGCCGCTCGCGCCGCCATATTGCAAAAATGGCGCCTAAAAGCAGTTTTTTGATAATAACTCCTTTCCGACGCATTTTACAAGAAAACATATCTATACAAAATAATAGAAGAGAAAATTTCCTACAATTTATGTCGTAACCTTTTTTTTCCTAAAACCAATACTTTCGGCGTACGAGCGCCGTAAAGTGTAGTTCAACACATGTTTCGGCAGAAATACTCATTTCCACACCACCATGAAGTAGAGAAAGCGGCGCGGTTTTTTTATCGTGGTATCCCCAGTAGGCCTAATCCACATCACAAAAATTTCACGACAAATATACTCCATAAATAGTATAAAAGATAAAACAGCCGCAAATCATATTTTATTTTTGCATGCCTTTAGTGGTTGTGATACCACATCGGCATTATTTTATCAAGGAAAAATGAAATTTATTAAAGTACTCCGAAAAAACCCATATTTAAACGAGGTTATCGAAGTATTTAAAAATCCAAATGCTGATCCAGAAGTCATTGCTAAAGCTGGAGAACGTTTTATCGTCGAATTATACAGCTACAGCGATGTGAAAAATCGGAAAAGTACATCTTTAAATAATTATAGATATGCATGCTTCACAGCATCAGCATATAAGAGAAAATTTAATATTGCGTCGCTACCACCAACAGAAGCCGCAGCACGACAACATTCGTTTCGAACTTATCACCAAATTCAGCAGTGGTATGGAAACGAACATAATGTAGAACAATGGGGATGGAAAAAAGACAAGAACGGGCTCATTCCTGTTACTACAGTCGAGCCCCCTGCTCCGGACAGCTTGCTAAAACTTATTTCTTGCAAATGCAAGAAAGGTTGTCACAAAGCTTGCGGCTGCATAAAGGCAGGGCTAAAGTGCTCCGTTGTGTGCACGAACTGTGGTGGTTCTTGTGATAATTCGCAATTTCCATCACAAGATAGCAGTGAAGATGAAGAAACGGACACTATTCTCGAGCAAATAAACGACGAAATTGAGAACGAAGAGGACCGCGATGAAACTGATGACCCCATCGCCGATGATGCAGAAGAAACTTCCGTCTTTGATATTCCAATCAGTGGTAAAGACGATGAAAACACAACACCTGGTCCGTCAACAAGAATGAAGCGACGGAGATTGAACTAAATTTTGAAATAGTGAGTCAGATGTGGATTAGGCCTACTGGGGATACCACGATAAAAAAAACGCGCCGCTTTCTCTACCTCATGGTGGTGTGGAAATGAGTATTTCTGCCGAAACATGTGTTGAACTACACTTCACGGCGCTCGTACACCGAAACTATTGGTTTTAGGAAAAAAAAGGTTATGACATAAATTGTAGGAAATTTTCTCTTCTATTATTTTGTATAGATATGTTTTTCTTGTAAAATGCGTCGGAAAGGAGTTATTATCAAAAAACTGCTTTTAGGCGCCATTTTTGCAATATGGCGGCGCGAGCGGCAAAGATACGAGGTGGCAAAGTTAAAATTCGGTAAGAGCACGTCAAAATCTATAAAATTACCAATTTTCAAAACTCCCGGAAAACTTTCCAAGTAAAAATACCAAATGACTGTACTACAAATAGCAAGGTTTTTTTTCTTTCATGATCATAAAAAAACCTTTTCATTACTCATACTCCGAAAGTAGGTCTAAATATGCCTGAAGAGCGTGTAGGAAATAAAACTTCCGGCTTTTCGCTTTCACTGACAGCTGTCACGTCAAATTATGGCTTCGCACGACTTGTGCAATGTGCATATAGCCAGTATCAGTATCATTATACATTAGGAACTTCAAAACCTAACCTCCTTGCTTTAGGTAGCACCAAAGAATAACACTACATGTATATAACCTCTTTGGTCCCAACCTTGTAAGGGGATCAGGTAGTATGGAGTCTCTCATCCAATCTCGTTGTTAGGAAGAAATGTATTATTCGTAATGAAAAGCAGTGTTTACCTCGGGTGAAAGACTCATTAAGTCCCTCGAACTATTAGCGCCCTCGCTACGCTCGGGCGCCAAACTCCGTCTCGGGACTTGTAATGAGTGACTTTCACACCTAGGATAACAATGTACTATTTATTGTACCTTATAACCAGCAGTATCTTACTAGTTTTACAAAAAAGATACACCAAAATTAAAGAGCTATTTCTTTGTACGCGTTTGTAACCAATCGCAATCAAATTTACAAAATTGCAATCAATTGATTAATTTTCAAAGAATCCCAACCTTTCTTTGTTTACTAATACCTACATATATTACGTAGTAGAGTTGTATGGGTGTTTGTCCCGTTATACACGACTATAGGTGAACAACCGCAAACGCGTATTTATCTTGATTATGTACGGTTTGCAAAACAAATACGGATCAAAAATATGATGATTATCACTACATAGTATAAAACAAAGTCGCTTTCTCTGTCCCTATTTCCCTTTGTATGCTTAAATCTTTAAAACTACGCAACGGATTTTGAAGCGATTTTTTTAATAGATAGAGTGATTCAAGAGGAAGGTTTATACATACATAATATAGCCGTGCGAAGCCGGGGCGGGTCGCTAGTTTATTTATATAAGAGAGAATCTGATAATTTTTTCGTATGTCACAATAATTTAAAGGTCTTAGATATAACAATATTTAACATGACCTTTGTAATGGCATTGCGCCCAAAAATATAATTAAGTACAAAATGAAAAAAAAGGTAGAAAAGTTGTAGTACTTACTTACTATCAAATAGATAATAATTTATGTCAAAAACCTGAGCTTCAAATAGCTCATGATAATTATTTTAAAAATTAAAAAATGAACACCGTGTCGCTTCGCGCTTACCAATATTTTATAAAAAAAAAAACATTTAAGTGTATATTGGAGATTAGTTATCGGTCTCCTTGAGTCTATCTTTCTCTTACGATTTTTCATAACGCGTAACACTTTTTATATTAAAAAAAATTTAAAAGCCCATCATCTGAAAATACAAATATTGTCCATAATACGAAGAATTTTAGCACCGCTTTCTATGGTTAGGTACTTTTTAAGTGAGTAGAACCACGGGGCACTACTAGTGTCATGCATTCCACTGACGGAAGGTAAGTACATAAATTATAAATTACATTCAAAATTCTGAGAAGGATTGGCACATTGATTGTAAAATTATTTGCATTGTAGCTACAGTTCCGAGCAAAAAGATTTATTCCCGAGAACTTAAAGAAGCATCTACCAAATTATTTTATTTTAACCCCCGGGGTGTTTATAAGTTGACGTGTCTTTGTGTGTGTCCTGTCTGTGGAATCGTAGCTCCCGGACGGATGAACCGATTTTGATTTGGTTTCTTTTATTTGAAAGGTGAATTAGTCAGGAGTGTTCTAGCTATGTTTGATCGAAATCGGTTCAGCCATCTATAAGTTATAGGGGATACAATTCAGGAGTCTTTAAAATTCTAAAATTAGCCTTTTCCGTTACACTGCAGGGTAAAGACCTCCCTACCCCTCTTTCCACTATTCCCGTTTTTCCGTTTTTCCCGAGTTAGGGGATTTTCCAAAATCACTTCTGTGCCGATGCCTTCGTTATAACAGCAATCAAAGTCAAAGTCAAATTTCTTTATTTCTTTCGATGATTATGTATAGGTATAGGTACACATGATCACTTGAAATAGTCTTAAAAACTAAGTTAGGATGTGTGCCTTCGGAACGGAATCTATACCTACCTACGCTAAACTTTCTTTTTTTACAACTGATAGGTCAGCGTTTGACCACTATCACACTTGCCTGATGGTAGGTGATAGACAGATAGATAGATAAACACTTTATTTGTACAACACACAAAACATTGAAAATAACAAAAATGACGAGAAACAATGCAGTCTAAGATGTAGCACGCAAAAAACAGTTATAAAACAGCTATCCACTATGCTAATTTTTAGACCAATTTGTCCATTGGCTTGGGCTGTGCGTTGATATATCAGTCACTCAGTTAGACATTCAGGACTTTGAATTTAATATTTATAAATTAAAATCATACATAAAATATCTATCAAAAATCGGAGGTCGAAAAACAAATAAATTTGTTGCCTACTAGGTTATAGCCAAATAGTAGCACATTTGATTTCTAAGAACGCTACTAAATAAACACGTGTAAGAGAGTATGTAGGTATTTTTTCAATAGATAACTAGATTTTTAAGCTATTGCACAGCTTTTATCGCGGGCTTTGAGCGCGGCGACCGAATCAAGAAATTGTTTTTATAATCTAGTCTAGACAGACAGTCTATTGACTTCCTGTTCAATCACTCATAGCAACCTGAACAAACATCCGTTTGTTTAACCTCACGGTTCTAATTTCAAATTCAAATAAAATATTGATCTTAAAATCATGTTTCATTTGAAAAAAAAAAGAATGTACTTATAAACCCGCATTCACACTTTAGCATTAAAAAACTAAATATAACCGTAAAATTCTCTGAAGTAATTTTACGGTTTATTTTTGGCAGATTTACTGCCGGAGTTATAAAAATGTTAAGTCATTGCTTTAAAGCAAATTCAAAGGGTCTTTAAAACAGTGGTAAACCACATCGTACCATTGTTATGTTGTATCTTGCATGAAACAAAGATGGTTGCACACTATGCACAGTAGCGATGTGGTTGTATTTTTTTTTGTTTTTTTTTGTCATAGGTACAATTTGGTACAATATAGTTTTAGATTTTACTACCTAAAAATAGGTAGAAAAAAAACAGATTAATTAAAAATAAATGTTTAAATTCACAAATACTTTCACTTCACTTTACAACAAGTAGCGTCATAAAAAAACATTGATGGTAACCATAGCAACGATAATTTGGTATGGTTGCCTTGTCAATAACGGAACGTGAACGATGACGTCACACTTTTTTTCTAAACGCCGGTGTTCATCGATTTATAAGACGTTATCACGTTAAAAACTTACACTAAATCAGTTACCTGCACCAAACTACCTTGCAGTTTGCCTTGCATTTTACTTATTGGAGTACGACAAATATAAGCATCAAACTGGTGCATAAGCAATTTTCTTTTTTCAACGTTATGGCATCTTAAAATAAATCACTAAATTATAAGTTAAATAAAGGTCTTCATTGTTTTATTTATAAACAAATACTTATAAAACATAATGCATGCTGCAAATCACTTTAATTTCTTACACTACACATCACTTTTTATTTTGTAATTTTCAAAGAATGTACAATTATCGGCAAACAACTTGAAAAGTACCTGGCGTGGAAGGGGTAAGTTCGCGCAGTATACTTACGAGCAAAATAAATTGGTGTCATCATCCATTACAACCTAATGTTTTTTTTATATGAATCTCTAAATAAAATCTTAACTGATTTTAAGTAGGTAGGTACCTAGTTTAGTTTTACTTACTTAAATTAGGGCCATTTTCACGATCTTTAAGAAGTTCCGAGGAGGCTAAGCATCAAGTAGGGTACCTACTACAAGGGTGTTTATTTTCGACTAGGTATTTTTTGGACAAAATGGTATAATAAATATAAAAAAATGTAAGTATGAAACTTAAACATTGCTTTTATTTGTCGAACATAGAACAAGTAATAATATTACCTAAATATTTATGATTCAGTCCTGTAAAAATGAAACACCCTCCACTAAGTCGCATTCCCTTACAGCTGCAGTACTTGTGCCCGGAGTTGGTTCGTCTCTATCACAGCTTGAACTCGGAGTTGGTTCATCCCTATTTCCATGACTCCATGTCACCGTGTCCTCATCTTCTTCGTCATCACTGTCGCTATCGTCTTCGCTGTCAGAATCACTATCTTCAGTAACATTAATTATAATTTGGTCGGTGACCCCGTCAACGATATGATCACTTTTAATATATTCCTCCTCTATTTCTTTAACTTTGTGACATAATTTGTGCCATTCGCTGCCACCCATTGCTGCCACTTTTTCCTTAATAAGTTCCATTACTGATTTAATACTCCAGGTGACATTTTTACTGCTTACATGCCCTTTGATTGCAGCCCACGCCATCTCTATCGGGTTGAGATCTGGGTGATATGGTGGCAGCCGAAGTACTACATGGTTGTTTTCTAACAGTTTTTTATCAATGTTGTATTTTTTAAAACGTTCCTTATGTATCTTTACTAACTTGTATAGTTCCGGTTTTAACATTGTGTGTTCGAATGGGATGCCCTTCTCCGACAACCATTTGTGCAAATCAGATTTTTTTGAATTAGCATTAGGGGCGGGTTCATATTGTTTATTATGATAAGACGCATTGTCAACTACTACCACAGAGTACGGTGGTAGGTTAGGTATGAGTTGAGTGCGCAGCCATTTCTCATAGTTGTTGTAATTCATATTATCGTGGTAGTCACCAGATTTCACACCAGCTTGGAATAACAATAACGCGTTTTCAATGAATCCGGCTTCCGAGCCGGCGTGTACTATTACGACTCTTTTGCCCTTTGATATAGGCGCTTTAAGGCCAGAAGTGGATCCATCTGTCCATGCCTTTGAAGCTGTGTGTGACGAATCCACATAGGATTCGTCTGTGTACACAATAGGTCTACCTTCTTCTCTATATATTTTAATTTTTTTTAGATATTCAATTCTCATTAGCCTTATATTCGTTTTTTCTATCAAAACTTTCCTATTGTTTTCACTTTTTCTCCATTTGAATTTTAGTTCTTTTAAAATACGACGAAGACTGCGCTCGGACCCATTAAAGTTGATGTCTGTTTTCAATTTTTTACGAAGTTTTTCGACTGTTGGTAGCTCTTTTTCTGTAATATGGAAGTTATGGATGGTCCTTCTTATTACAGATTGTTCGAAGTTGTCAATCCCAGTAACTTTTTTTTGACCCGTCCTTTTCTTTCCCGGTGTCCGAAACACTGTGAGAAGATCAGAGTTTTTGGCCTCCGATAATATTCTTCTTACCGTACTAACTGATGTTTTTGTTGCATCCGCAGTCTTTTGTATGACATCCATCTCAGTTGGTATTTCGCGTTTGAAGTAACAATACACGTCATACACCATTTTTCTGGCTTGTCTTTTCAAAACCGTTTATAAAAAGTTTAATAACAAAACCAACAACACTTACAAACAATTAACAAAACACAACTAAACAAACTTAACAACAAAACAAATAACACTTACAAATACTTAATCAACAAATCTTTAACAAAGTCCTAAAAAAAACGAGTAACTAAACAACCTTAATTCAATGCACGCAAGTGTACTCGAGAGTGAACGATACGTCTGCACGGAACGAGACAAGCGGACCGAATAAACCCAAGTGCGAGAGAGCGCCACGATGATCAACCAATCAAGCGATCGATACTCCCCGCGCTCTACCCTCCCATACCTCGGCAGGTATCTAAAAAACACCTTCTGCGCATCCGCCATTTTTTTTCAAGTTGTTTGCCGACATCTGTATTTTTGACGTGATAACGTTTTATAAATTGGTGAACACCTGCAATCTCAAAAAAGTGTAACGTCACGCGTCGTTACTGGAACGCCTCATGTTATTGACAAGGTAACTATAGCAACGTTTTATCGTTGCCATGGTTACATCAATGTTTTCTTATGACGTTATCACGTAAAATTATCGTCCGGAAACAGACTTTACAGACAACCTTTTTTTCCAATTTGTTATAATGTTTGACCATAAAAAGGAAATAAACAAACAAAATTTTGTTTGAATGAAAAAAAAACTTTACAACAAGTAGCAAAAACTTAAGTCTCTAGTTTGTCGATTATCTCTGTTCTAAGTAATATTTCTTATCCATATAATCTGTTTGTTTACAACAATAAACATTTTATTTGTTTGCAAGACAATAATTTGTTTGAAAGACAATAATTTGTCAGAAAACAAATATCTTTACCATTATGTACGCGACTTTACCCTACAATGTTCGAGCGTAACTCAGGTAGCCCGACTTACCTCAATAAATACTTTTTATACTTCTTTTTTTCCTCCGTGTCAAATACACTTCGGGACCGGTTTGTTCCTTGATTTTTCGATACGAGTGTACCAAATAGGGTTGTCAACCGTAATATAAATTATAATAGCATATATTTCGATTATTATCCAACTATATGCTACTATAATATATATATAATATAGTACGCAAAATAGTACTATAAAATAAAGTACGCAAAAAAACAACAATATATGTATTATATTGGGCTGTATATCAGACACTAGGTATAAGGGCCCTCGCCCACGGCGACTTTTTGTAGCGATGCAAACGCGCGTTTCATAAACGCAAAGCATCGCGACTGTATCGACGCAAACGCGCGACCGTGTCGGCAAAACGTCGAATAAGTCATACAAACCGTACTGAATCGCGTTTGCATCGCGACAGAAGCGCGACGGTATCGCGTTTGCATCGCGACTGAATCGTGGTTATGTGGGCGAGGGCATACAGCTAGCGATCGCATCGCGACTGTATCGATGCGAACGCGCGACAGCATCGCTACTGCATCGCTACAAAAAGTCGCCGTGGGCGAGCGGCCTAAGTCTGAAAAGTCCTTCCTTTGTTTCATATTGTATAATTTTATTATAATTAAACAATTTTTTAAACTTCCATAGGTAAGTACAATAATTGAAAAGAAAATTACAAAAAAATATATTTATAAATTTCATATTGTTGAAATTATTCATATTTGTTTTTAATATAGAAAAAAAAACATGACCACCATTTTGGGTATGTCGTAGTCGGATAAATATAAAAAGATAAACCAACAAAATATTATGGCAGATTCTTTGAAGTTGCGCTTATGTTAAAAACATTTCAAAATAGACATTGAAGTGCTATTTTTCGACGTGTTTGAAGGCGAAGTACCTACCGACTATATATTTTACTTTTTTTTAAATAATAAATAATATTATTTTTTTAATAATATTTTTTAAATAAAAACCTTCGTATTACAGGGGTACACACTGTATTCTGGCAAAAAAAATCCTGGTAACCCTAACCAACCAATATATTTTAAGTGTTTTTTTATTGTTTTTAATTATATTAAGATTGTTGTCGAGATTCATTTGATGATATTACCTTACCTACTTATGTATAAAAAATATTGTTGCTATGTTAGTTTTTATTTGACTTTCTGTCGATATTTATTTTTAAAGCAACTTTAAACTAATTAAGTTTTTTTACGAGTTAGAAGTCGATTTGGTGCACACCTAGAGATAACGTAGTGACATTTAAAAAAAATCAGAACAAGCTTTCAACACATTACAAAGACCTCTGTATAAAAAATCTGGGTACCTATATCTAGTAATCCACCAATTTCGGCTAAAGGTAGCTTGAATTTTGATATGATAAAAGTAGCTTTTGTTTGCGATTTCGTTTCGCGTAGGCTTTGAATTCTCCAAAATCCTTCACCAATTTATAAAACGTTATCACGTCAAAAATACATTCTTTGAAAATTACAAAATAAAAAGTGATGTGTAGTGTAACAAATTAAAGTGATTTGCAGCATGCATTATGTTTTATAAGTATTTGTTTATAAATAAAACAATGAAGACCTTTATTTAACTTAGTTTGGCGATGTGTGAAATGTCCTGCATTATTAATAATATTAAAATATTATTAAAAAAATTAAATCGATCGATTGGCGATATCGCTAATAGAAAGCAATCTTGTTTATGGGGGCTGTATGTATATGTCAAAGTTTAGCTCGAGCCGTCTATTGATTAGAGCTGTGCTTTAATATTATTAATCACTCAGTCAATCAGGACTTTGAAATATTTATCTACAGGTACTAAAAGAGGAAAGATTTTATTGTTTGTTTGTTTACTTTTGATGACACTTGGTATGAGGTTTCATTGACAGTAACATAGGCTTTTTATCTCGATATTCCCACGGGATCGGGAGTTACGCGGGCGAAACCGCGTAACGCTGCTAGTAGTTAGATATTTCACCTTTTAATGGAAAAAATGGTTGTCTGTAAAGTCGGTTTACGGACTGATTTTTTTGTGATAACGTCATAAGAAAACATTGATGGCCATAGCAACGGTCTTCTTCTTCTTCTCGTATAGTGGTGTGGCTCACCTATTGTTAGAGTTTTCAGATCGCTTTAAGGCCTCTAACTTGACCTAACAACTGCTACTAGAGGTAGCAACCGGGACCAACGGCTTTACGTGCTTTCCGAAGCACGGAGGGGTTCACGAAAACACATTTTTGCCACACTACTAATTGGCCACCCATCGAAGTAATGACCGCGCCAGGCGTCGCTTAACCCGCACGACCTCCTCATAGCATCGGTAATACGTTGCTATAGTTACCTTTTCAATAACGCTCACGTTCACGTAACGTCACACTGTTTTGTGAGTGCAGTACTACGGTCTTCATCGAATTATAAGTAGTTATCTCGTCAAAAATACATATAAAAACATACCCCTTTTCTTGCAGTCGGGTAAAAATAACTTGGCTTGTACTTAGTGATAATCATAAAAAGCTATCATCGATCAAAAGTTCCGACATACAGTTATTCAATTTCAAAGATGGCACCCGTGGGAATGGAGACAATGCGTTTACTTCAACTCAAGAAAATTATATCGAATCAAATCGATCAAATTACAATAATTTAATTATTTATACGCACACAATGCGACGTTGAACCCTATTGTTATAAATATGAAAGTTTGTCTGTTTAGTACGTTTGTATTTTGAGAATTCTAAACAAAGAGAATTTAACATTACGTTATTGACGCAATAGCATTTTTCTTGTTTAGAGTTTAAGTTCTTGAAAAAACAATATTTAAAAATTAAGAAAATTTTGATTTTAAATCAAGAATACTTACTTCCGACATGAACTTGGCCCCTTTTTTTTTAAAGCAAGGGGAATGTTTTCACTACCTCTCGTATAAAATTTTTTGTTTGAGCACCATCATCTATTTATATTAGGCATAATCGAGAATCGCTCATTAAATAGGCACTAATAGGTATGCAAACAACAACCCATTTATATTTTTTTATTACTCATACTCCGAAAGTAGGTCTAAATATTCCTGAAGAGCGTGTAGAAAATAAAATTTCCAGCCCTAGGGCTTTTCGCTTTCACTGACAGCTGTCATGTCAAATTATGGCTTCGCACGACTTGTGGAATCTGCAAGTAGCCAGTATCAGTATCATTACGCATTAGGAACTTCAAAAACCTAACCTCTTTCCTTTTTTTTTTACACCAAAGCACTCTTTCCTTTTTTTTTTACACCAAGGTTTTACACCAACCAAATTATGGCTTGGCACGGCTCATGCATACTGCCAGAGTTTAGTACTAAGTAACTTTTTTCTCAGTAATCAAATTCAAGTAGTACCTATATTTACCTCAAGATATCTTATTTAATAAAATAAATGTAAAGACAAAAATGGTCAAAGCGACCTATGACCATGCCGCGAATTTGAATACAAATAGCAGAAACCTAAAAAAACACTACATAATGTATAACCTCTTTTGTCCCAACCTTGTAAGAGGATCAGGTAGTATGGACACATGAGTACCTACTCATGTGGTATCATGGAGTCTCATAGTCTCATTCACTCTCGTTGTTAGGAAGAATTTTATGTATTATTCGTAATGAAAAGCACAGTGTTTACCTCGGGTGAAAAACTCATTAAGTCCCTCGAACTATTAGCGCCAAACTCCGTCTCGGGACTTGTAATGAGTGACTTTCACACCTAGGATAACAATGTACTATTGTTTCTTTTTTGCTAACGATACTTATTTTAGATACGAATTTGTAGATTTTCTCACTGACGATGCGTTTGATTCGGTTTTTTAGACTTTAAAAAAGATAGTATTTTTACCATTTTCTTTGATATTAAGTACCTATTTTTACTTTTTTTTATACCAATTATTAATTTGTTTTTTTTTTTTAATTTCAGATTATTGGACGTTAAGAAAGCATTCGGAGTCAGCCTCTAGTGACAAAGAAAACTGAAAAGAACAAAGTAACTTAGTAAAAAAATAAAATTTTAATTATTCATGAACATTTTTTTAAATATTGTAAGAAAAAAAGTTATGTTAATGTTTGTAAGGGTACGTGTAATACGAAAGTAAAGGACTTTTCTTTAAGCCTAAAAAAATCGTGTTGCAAGCACCCTTGAAAATAAAAATGTTTATGAATAAGGCCCTGTTTAGAACAGTGCGTGAATTGCTGGGCAATTCTAATTAAAATAGCAGAAGATGCCAGCAATTAATGCACCATAGCATTAGATTTAAAAGAAAATTGTATTTGTTTTATAAATTATTTAGATTTTTCTATAGTAATGTAAATAAAGAGTTCGGCCACAGTTGAAATGCGTCACAAAAATTCCGTCAATTCAGAAAGTGGTATCGCATTTGTCAAAAATGCTTGAACCAAGCACTCTCTTATGTTTCGTCAAGTCTGTTGGAAGTGCTGTCCTATTTATCGGAAACGCTTGAATTAAGCCCGTTTGCCTGTTTGATGGCAAATAATAGGTAATTGGTTCAAGAGTTTTATTATATTTTTGTAAAAAAATGTCTGTTGACTCAAGTATTTTGCTTGTGGCCGAACCACTTTGTAAAAAATTAAATAATATCTCTTGTTCCTATAATTTTCGGCAAATCTATAATATAGTTTTAGAAGCTATTTGACATTTTTTGATTCCAAAGGAATAGAAAAGTTCAAACGTAATTAATTTCCATAACTTATCATTTGTACTGTGTGTAGGTTTTCAATCAAAATATTTATTTTAGTTCTTTACTCGGTTGGAACTACATTTTTTAAATATTTTGAACTGGCGCCAGAACGTACTTTTATCTGCTATTAAAACGTCATCATGATGAACCTTTTTTTAACCGGTTCCATGTCTTTGTGTTGCTTAGTTGAGTGACAAAATAGTGACGAAACTGAGAGATGCGTCTACGGAAAATTCGTCTAAAACAATTCGTCTAAAACAATTCGACTAAAACAATTCGTCTAAAAAACAATTCGACTAATAACAATTCGACTAATAACAATTCGTCTAAAACAATTCATCTAAAACAATTCGACTAATAACAATTCGTCTAAAACAATTCGTCTAAAACAATTCGACTAGTAACAATTCGTCTAATAACAATTCGTCTAAAAACATAACCATTCCCGATTACGCAGCTGCAGTGGAGTTAAGAGAGAGATATAAAGACCCATCTGGAAAAACCCCTACCCAGAACCGACATGGATAGGTTAGGTTTATGTTAGAACTGCGACCACAACGCACGAGCCGAGCGAGCGAAGCGAGCGGTGCCGCGGCAGCGGCCGGCGAGTGCTAGAAACGAATTCTACCCATTTTACTTGAATGTTAACTCCACTGCAGCTGCGTCCTACATACCCACGTTTTATTTTGCCTCCATCATCGAATCCTTACTCCACTGCAGCTGCGTCCTACATATACGCTAGTCAGCATAACTCCATTACCGAATCTTAACTCACTTCGAACTTAATGTTTTAGACGAATTGTTATTAGTCGAATTGTTTTTAGATGAATTGTTTTAGATGAATTGTTTTAGACGAATTGTGTTAGACGAATTGTTATTAGTCGAATTGATTTTAGACGAATTGTTTTAGACGAATTGTTTTAGACGAATTGTTATTAGTCGAATTGTTTTTTAGACGAATTGTTTTAGATGAATTGTTTTAGACGAATTGTTTTAGACGAATTTTCCACAAATCGAGAGATGTTATTATCAGTTTTTTACTATTTATATACTACGCCATGCTAACATTCAAAGGCTGGATTTTAAAGTTCTTTTAAAAAATATTAGTGAGGCTGTATGTAATGAGACGTATTTTCCCGGATACAATTACACTGTTATTTTTTTTCTATTGTAAATATTAGACGAAACCAATGTCTTGTAGAATCTAGTCTATGATCTCTGCAATAATATTACTAAAACACTCGATTGCGAGTGAATACGCTTCCTAATTATTCTGTCCTTTAGTATTTAAGCACCGTCCACACATGATGCCTCTACCACTTTAATTTTGACGTGTAAATGTCCTTAAAATTGCTCGAAAGCCCGAAACGGGCTTTTAGTCCTAAGAGTTGTCTTTCGAGTGATTTTAGACACGTTTGCAATAACCAAATGCGGAAGTAACGTAATTAATACGTCATAGTTTATAGGGTTCTTCTTTTGTTTTATTATGATTATTTTCACTACTAAAGTTATTTAAAATGGGATTTTACCATAGTTTTTATTACCATAATTTTCCCGAGACAAAAAATCAATGTAAATATTACGTTTCAAATTACTTTAGTACGTCATAAAAAATAACAGATGTTGAATATCCATTGTTAAAAATTATTGCATTAAAATTTGAACTTTTTAGTTTAACCAAGACCACTGCGGCTGTGTGCATTTCGTATTTTTAGATTTTGGTTTTAATGGCTTAAATGTTTCGATACTACTGAACCGATATTAATAAAACTCAGTATGAAATGAATAGTTTTAGAATATAAAAACAACATTGTGTGTGGTCAGTGCCTTAGCGTATTTTTAGTTAGTATTTGCTACCAAATAGCAGATTATACATTAGGTAAATATTTTAACTAATTTTAATATGTTTTATAATTAATTATGGGCCCTTACATCCTTGCAATATTTTCGGCAATATTTCTCAATTTACCGGTTATGAAAATTGCTGAGTTTACGCACCGTTTGAAAGTGCCCTTAATTAAAATAATTTGTAGCGGGTATATTTTTTTAAAATTCTTTTCAAATTATTACCTTTGCCCAAGTCACTACTGGTAGATAATACAACTGGTAATGACACGGGCTATAAACTAAAATATCAAGGTTTTTTTATATATAAAAAAATATGACCATCGCACTTTTATAAAGATTGATCAATTAGGCCAAATACATATATTTTGGTATTTACAAAGAATTTGGTTTTATACAAAAATAACACATTATAAGTAGGTAGATATAACAAATAAAAAAATGTATTTGAATGTTTATATGTACTTATAAAATACAAATTAATTTTTGATAAAAAGTTGTTTTTCTTAGATTTACCTTGCCTATTAGTTAGGGCTTAAGGTGAAAGGGTACCTGCGCTCTCTCCATACAAACGTAGTCGACTGTTTCCTCCCTGGATAATGACACTAGCACAAATATTTTTGTGCCATAAAACCTATAACTGCCATGACTATGCCCCTATGTTTTGGTTTTTATCATTTTCTAAATAACATAGAAATTAAAATTATAAAAATTACAAAATAATAAAAAACAAAAAATAGGGGCATGGTCATGGCAATTATAAGTTTTATGCACCAAAAATATTTGCTCTAGTGTCATTATCCAGGTAGAAAACAGTCGACTACGTTTGTAATAGTTTGTATGGAAAAAGCCCCCGGTACCCTTTCCTCTTAAGCAGCCCCTTTATAGACAAGATGGCTGTCCATTAGCGATATCGCCAATACCCAATAGACCGTTTTTTTTGTATGATGTTGACATAGGCTAACGAAAAGTCAAGACGAAAAAAATGGTAGACAATTCAATTATTATCAATTTCATACAATGCTTTATGTACCTAGTGGCGTCAATTATATTATCAAAATTAATTTAATTCAGGTTAAGGTGAAGTAGGACCTGAAAACCCCTATCCTTTCCCACACGTGCGCCGCGCGATGTTTCTATCCCTTTCCCCCGTGCGCCGCGCGATGTTTCTATCCCTTTCCCCCGTGCGCCGCGAAATGGCCGTTTTAACTGTTTTATGTAATTAAAAGACTCACATCTATTTTAGAGAAAAACCATCTGTACTACCTTAAGGGATTCGATGTAAAGTTTATAAAAATATAAATTTTGTACTTGTTTTTTTCTGTACAATCGCCGTAAAATTGAAAAAGCTCAAAAAAATGGCGATTTATTAGGATTTTCGCGAATTTTTTTCTATTGAGGCAAATCACTCTAATCGTGTTTCGAAGTGTATGACGATACAAAGCATTTCTTCACCTTTACGACAGTAGGAATATCATTCTATGGATTTTAGTGGTTGATACCTAAAAACTGTTTCTAAGACACCTCTATCGCGCTTGGGGCTCTATTTTTGAATCGCTCGTGTGACAAAGCTTCGTCGTATACGCCTACAAGTCACGCTCGACTTTAAAGTCGCATGACACAAATTTACTGTATTTTTGAATCGTTCGTCGTCGAAATTTAAAATGTCAATTTTTATTCGTTTTACGCAGTTATTTGAAAAGCGGTAATTACCAGCGGACATCCGAAATTATCCCAAAAGATATAAATATTTTTCAAAGACCGTTTCCGAATGTTTGACTATGATTGTTTGATGTTTATTCTGCCTGTCGGCGACGAGTGGTGGAGACCACTCGTTACGATGGAGCGATTCAAAAATAGCGAATTTCCGATGTCGAACGAATATCAGTAGAAATCGAGCGCTCGACGCGGGGCGAACGATTCAAAAATAGGGCTCCTGGTCTTACCACTTATTGCATAACATATCTCGACGCTACGTTGCGGTATTTCCTTAAATCACGATTATATAATTTGACTGTCTTTCACTCTGACGGCTGAGTCATGGAAGGGAATGTTCTCAGGCATGAGTCATGATGCATGCCGTGACTTGACCCTTCATTGAACGATGCTGAAGGCATCTCAGTTATTACAAAAATGCCATAAATGTCTGAGGCCTTCTACGAGCTTACGCATTCGAAAAAACATACTGTATTGAGTATCCTACCTTAATCCTACTAATATCCTATTACTCCTACTTTTAATATTAATTAATTAATTATCCTAGGTAAATAAATAATAAATAAATAAATATTTCAGGCCATATTACACATCGCCATCCAGCCCCAAGCTAAGCAACTTAATGCTTGTGTTATGGGTGCCAGATAACGGATATACTTACTACTTATATACTTTTTTTTTTTTTTTTAAATATATACATATTATATACTTAATAGGAAACACCCAGAACCAGAAACAAGAATTTATGGTCAGCATAAATACTTGTTCCCGGCGGGAATCGAACCCGCAACCTTCTGCGTCGCAGTCGGGTGTTCGCCCGACGCGCCACAGAGGTCGGGAGGAGGTACCTATATTATTCAATTCAATTCAATTCAATACATTTATTTCTGATAGTTAAAATCCATACAATACACAAATGACAAGAATAAAATCAATAAAATAAAAAAAAACAAAATAAAAATATATAACAAAATAATAAAATTCAATGTCATCATACTTATAACATTATTGACGACCCAGTTGGCACAATGGTCACCATGCCGGACTGCCAAACATAGGGTTGCGGGTTCGATCCCCGCCTCAGACATGAATTTAGGTATGCTTAGATATTTGTCTGTGGTTTGGTTGTTTCTATGTATAATAAGTAGGTGTATATTTACAAAAGAAAAGTATTTAAGTAGTACGTAGCTACTAAAATAATAATAATTACTAGAGTGAGAAGGATTGAACGTCTAATGAGTAAGTGGGAGCAAGACGAAGCATAATTTTTTTGTCTCTATTTGCGTATAGGTTTTATTTATTTGCCACGGTACCAATGTCGTCGGTGGCAAACACACGTTTAAAGTTTCGTTTTCTTATCCTGTAGTAGACTAATAATTTGTCTACAGGATACTGTTACTTCTGACTTATAAGATACTAGCTGCGCTCCTCGGTTTCACCCGCGTAACTCCCGATCCCGTGGGAATATCGGGATAAAAAGTAGCTTATAACCTTCCTCGATAAATGGACTATCCAACACAAAAAGAATTTTTCAATTCGAACTAGCAGTTCCTGATATTAGCGCGTTCAAACAAACAAACAAACTCTTCAGCTTTATAATATTAGTAGGTATAGATTAAAAAGGAGTAGGTACTAATTGGTGTGCACTTGTGCAGTGATGATTAATTACTGTTTAATGGCAATTTGACAACTATATACTTATAGATTATGTTATAGGTATGTTGAATTCGCTGTCTCACACTGTATACGCTGGTAGCTTGTCTATACTTATTCTCTAACTACGAAGTAGTATATCCGTTGTCTAGCACCCATAACAAGTCTAGTTACTTAGTTGGCTACTTTATATCCCGGAATCGGGATCCCACGGAATCGGGACTTACGCGGGTGAAACCGCGGAGCGCAGCTAGTACCTTGATAAATTAATCCAAAAGTTCGTGTATTGATTTGTTTGTCACGGTCAAATTACTGGCCGATTTGGATGAAAATCACTTTATGATAGTTTAGATAATGTAGAAGGATATAGGATAATTTAATACCGCATTTGAACATGATGTTTGTAATAACATAGAATTTAGAACTCCAGAGAATAACAACAATAATTATGGTAAATAAAGAAAGAAAGAAAGAAAGAAAACATGTATTTGGACAAGCACACGACATATGACAATCAGAAAAGTAGTAACAAACATAAAAGCACTAGAACAAAAGCCAGACCAGCCAAATAACCAGTTTTAAATTAACTTTAATAGTAAATTACAAACACTTCAAAAAGAAGCAAATGAAATGCATTGAAATTGTAAAAGCTATTGTCATATTTTCAAGTTTTTAGCTACTTACTTACAATAAAAGCTTTTTAAACAAACTCGTGCCAGAATCCAGTTTGAACAAAAAATAATGTTCATTTAATTCATAAAATGGCTAACAATTGTCAAATTAAGGACAATTATTTAGATAAATTTACATAAGAAGCAAATTCAAATTACGATATATTTTCAAAATATAATTTGGTAGGTATTCAAAGAACGTAAGCCAAAGTTTTAAATATCTAGAAACACACTTCGTTGATTTAGAATAGAATATAATATAGGTAATATAATTTATTCGAACAAACACACGACATAATTTAGAAACAAATTCGAAACAGTAAGAGATAGTTACAGAGAAAAGTAATACAATTAAGAAACATTAATGAAATAGTTACAGAAAAAACAGACAATGAAAAGAATGAGAAAGAACAGACAGAAAATGAGAAAATGAGAAAAAAATGAACAAGAATGATGAAGATGAAGAGAATGAGAAAGAACAGACAATAAAAATAAAAAGTATCTGAGAAGTCGTGTGTTGCCCGAATGGGTAAAGCCTCAGCATGTGCTGCAGATACGCAGGCGCATCTGCAGCGCTGGTCTACAACCAGTCACACAGTGGTATACAGTCAGTTACTGTCAAAATTAAAACCAAAAATAGGCGATTTACAGCTTATGATATTGCTCTGAAGACAATTACTTTATGCACTTTACTTCGTATATAATAAGTGTAAGAAAAGAAAATTACCATTTATGATCTGAGTCATAACAAAAAATAGACGATTTATAGTTTAGGTAATTTGCTGTGAAGACAATCAGTTATTTATAATATGTATTTTACTTCGTAAATAAATAGAAAGTACGACAGGTGTAAGAAAAGAAAATTATTCTTTATGAACATAAATGGTAATTTCCTCACAAACAGAATAACCAGCCAATATTTTCAAAATGCATACTAAACTAGGATTTATCAGCGACTTTGTCGTCGTCGTAGAGGTTAAATTTTCCAAAATTCTTTCCAGCCATCTTAATATTTTAAGGGCATTTTTATGGCTTGTAAATTTTATCTTGTGTCATTAAATGGTTGGTCATTTTTAGAGTTGTACAATTTTATTATTAAGACATTTTTTTCTTGGACTTTTTTCGTTTTAGACATTCGCCTTGCGAAGGGATGAAATGTCCATTTTTATTCGTTTCTCAGTACTTTCTTATATTGCTCGATCGTTAAACCAACATCAGTGTCACACATTTTCACGATTTATCGTGTAAATACCATAAATTCCGCTAATAAATCGATAATATAAAAAATCAATGGATCAGACAGTGATATTTTATTTTTGGTACGTCACATACCTATACGTATTAAAAATAAAATATCCCTGTATGTTTCAGACAATAAAAATCACGAAATGGTGTTTTCTCGTATTTCGTTAAATATCTTATTTTAAGGAAGATTTTTAATCCTTAAGTAGAAGTCTTATTTCGGTCACGTCATGAGAAATGAAAAGTACAGGATGCTCCAACTCCTCATCCAGGGAAAGATTGCTGGAAGGAGAAGTGTTGGCCGAAGGCGTCACTCTTGGTTGAAGAACCTGAGGGATTGGTTCGGCTGCAGCACTACCTCGCTCTTCAGAGCGGCAGCCTCGAAAGTGAAAATTGCCCTGATGCTGTCCAACCTCCGATAGGGGTGGAACTTAAAGAAGAAGAAGTAGAAGAGGCGAGATAACTCGTAAGCCACTAAAATGAAAGGGTTGCGATGGAGCCGTTGTTGCCTCATGTAGTCTTCCATCACTTATTGCAATTTACTAACACTAATCCTATAAGTCATTATAATAAATATTGCAGGACATTCCACACATCGCCATCTAGCCCCAAGCTAAGTAACTAGACTTGTGTTAAGGGTGCTAGACAATGGATAAATCTACTACTTATATACTTTTCTTTTGTTAATATACAATGTGTTTCAGCGAAGGGATATTAATACGAAAAGGGGTTGTTCTAGGCGTCTAGACGAACAACTTTTGTTCTACGACTTTTAGAAATTCGAACTTTTTTTTCGATAATTCTGAGGTAATTTTTACTTGAAAATCAGCTGTTTCATACAAAAACTTCGAAATAAATATTCGAATTTCCGAAAGTCGTAGAACAAAAGTTGTTAGCCTAGACGTCTAGAACAACCCCCTTTCGTATTAATACCCCTTCGCTAAAACACATTGTATACATAACTAGCTGCGCCCCGCGGTTTCACCCGCGTAAGTCCCGAGCCCGTGGAAATATCGGGATAAAAAGTAGCCTATATGTTAGCCTAAAGTAGCCAGACCTCCAGCTATCTACATGCAAGGGCGGATCCAGGGGGGGGGTCATGGGGGTCATGACCCCCCCCTGAGCTGGTTCCAGGACTTAGGTGGACGACTAATTGAACATAATGATTATATTTTTGTCACCATACAGATTTTATGTAACTACATACATAAAATCTGTATGTACTTTGGATAATATTCCAGGATAAAAACAATATTTTTATGACACATTATAAGTTTTTTTAAAACTAAGACTGAACTCTAACTTCATGATTTTTTAATTTTTTAACCTGAATTTTAACTTTTCCCGGTGTAAAAAAATGTATAGTCACCCTGGTTCCAAATTGAAAAATATTTTTAACCCTGGTTTCATATTAAAAATCATTTTTAATTTGGAACCATTAGGTATTAAATGCTGGCAATATCACGGTCGTATTATACCATTTTAGAATCTCAATGAAATAGGCAACGTTTTTTTAAATTTGGCACCAGGTTACATTTTTTTTACACCGGGAAAGCTTAAAGTTCAAGTTAAAAAATTAAAAAATCATAAAGTGCTAAATAAATAAAAAAGTTGCCTATTTCACTAAGATTCTGAAATGGTATAATATGTGGTATTGCCAGCATTCAATACAAAATTAATTCCTATTCAAGTCGGCCAGAGCTGTCTTTCTTCCTTTTTTTCATAGTAAATTCGGGGAATTTCAGAACTACTTGTATATTTTAAGTACAATAAAGTAAATTTGGTACCTACTACTTTTACTTCACAAAAAGCATGCTCTTGCTCATTTTATTAGAAATTAATTTGGTATTAAATACTGGTAGTACCACATATTATACCTTTTCAGAATCTCAATGAAATAGGCAAGTTTTTTTTATTTGGCAGTAGGGTGACCATACATTTTTTTACACCAGGATTGGTTAAAGTTTAGGTTAAGAAATTAAAAAACCATGAAGTTTGAGTTAAATCTTAGTTTTAAAAAAAACTTTCAATGTGTCATAAAAAATATTGTTTGCATTTTTGATAGCACATTTATCCTGAAATACTATCCCAAAAACAGATTGGGATAATTGATTCATTTGCAGTTTTGGCATAAAAAAAACATAGAGAACGGAGTGAATTATTTTTTTTTTAAATGGCGGATATCTCGGAAACCGAGAGACTTTCATAGAACATAACTTTTGTTTTTTCTGATCCAGCACAGTGTCCTCTATCCGAAGGTGCCCGCTTGGCCATTCATTACCGGACACCTTGTATGTACAAGTTATTATAATGTGTTAAGTTCTTCAAATGTACAATAAAGAATAAATATTTTTAAGTACAGTACGTACGTACATTAATAAATACCTACTTTTTACTTGTATCTATTGCTATCAAAACTAAATTATAAGTTCTTGACTTGACCACAACTATATGTGACCCCCCCCTGGCGCCAATGCTGGATCCGCCCTTGTCTACATGCCGAATTTCATTGCAATCGGTCCAGTAGTTTTAGCGTGAAGAAGTAACAAACATACATACACACACAAACACAAACTTTCACATTTATAATATTAGTAGTATAATACATAGAAACAACCAGAACACAGACAAATATCTAAGCATAAATACATGTCTGAGGCGGGTATCGAAAACGCAACCCTGTGTTTGGCAGTTCGGCATGGTGACCATTGTGCCAACTGGGTCGTCATTGAACGAACATTGGCCACGAAGCCCGAAATAAATGATTTTATATCCATCCTTTACTTACCTACAAATCATCTAATATCCCTACAAATAGTACAGTGAGTACAAGAATTCAATGCATTTGGTCTCACTAAAATTCGAATGGGAACAAGTTGCATCTCGGTAGAGGGACCATATTCGTCTTTGTGGATTTTCATTTTGTCGATTCGAGTTTATTGCACGTTCTACCTAGGCTCCAACGGAGACCCTTGAAGTTGTGCTTACAGCCACAGGTGTTAAATGCAAGCTGCATCACAAACAATAGGCAATCAAGTGCTGCGCGCGCGCGTGCTTCGTTGCTATCATCACTCATTCACGAATAAACATGCCCTTCTATAACCATATGCTAAGATTTAACAATACGGTTAATGGGATCACAAAGTGTGTATTATTTGTTTGTAGAAAGAAAGGGTGTTTAGGTTATGTAAAGTATGCGTCATAAGTCCACTAACAGTTTGCTACATAATACTATCAACAAGTATTGGACTTACGTTACGACCTCTTCTAATACGTTACACACAAACTTAAATACTTAATTGAATTAAAAGTACTCACTTTTATTATTATTTTTAACATGTTAGCTATGTCTTTAGTTGACCGAGTGGTATAAGCCGCCACCCGCTACACCAACCGACGTGGGATCGATTTACATGTTACATTGTTATAATGTTCAAATAGTGCTGCACCGCCCCCTGATTCACCAACCGACGGAAGGCAAACAAAACGATTTTTTTTCTGCATTTTTGTGTTACCATCCTTGTCTTTTCAGTTTTATTCGTTTCGGTAGCCTTCCGATGGTTTGTGAATGAGCCTGCACAGAATGCAATTGAGATCTATTGATATGTCATAAGACTCAAATTATATATAGAACAAAGTGAAGCGCGTGGCGGGCGCGTGGTCCACGCGTGTCATCTGAACACACCCTTACGGTGCCGGTGGAGTTTTGAACGTTAATTGTACCTACCTACTTATTTGAATATGAGTTGTGATATCATAAATTCAGCACAATAAAAAAAATGCAGGGTGCCATTTCAAAAATTTTGAAAAATTAGTTCTTATTCAGCACAGCTGACAAGAGAGGCCGAGAGTTGTTAGTGATGTTTTATACAGTACAAGTGATGTTAAGTTATAGGTATACATGAAAAACCTACTCCTACTAATATTATAAATGTGAAAATTTGTGTGTGGGGTTTGTTACTCCTTCACGCAAAAACTACTGGAGCCCTATTTTTGAATCGTTCGCCTCGCGTCGAGCGCTCGATTTCTACTGATATTCGTTCGACATTGGAAATTCGCTATTTTTGAATCGCTCGATCGTAACGAGTGGACTCTACCACTCGTCGCCGACAGGCGAGTGGTAGAATAAACGTTAAACAATCATAGTCAAACATTCGGAAACGATCTTTAAAAAATATTTCTATCTTTTGGTATTATTTCGAATGTTCATCGGTAATTACCGGTTTTCAATTTTCTGCGGAAAACAACCAAAAGTTGTCATTTTAAATTTCGACGACGAACGATTCAAAAATACAGAAAATTGGCGTCATGCGACTTGGAATTTGAGCGTGACTTGTAGGCGTATACGACGAAGATATGTCACACGAGTGATTCAAAAATAGAGCCCCTGGACTGATTGCTATGAAACTCTGTATATAGATAACTGGAGACCTGGATTAACATATAGGCTACTTTTTATCCCGATATTCAAACGGGATCGGTACTTACGCGGGTGAAACCACGGATCGCAGCTAGTGATAAAAAAAATGGTTGGTCCCGAAAAAGCACTTGAGCTATGGCTTATTCGGACTGCTTCAGCACATTCTTTGTTAAATGCATGTGTGCTTTTTAATTCGGACGAAAATAGACTCTAACTTGGAGATGAAATAAGAGGTAAGTATTTTTTTGCAACTAGGCCATAAATTATCTTGAACTAGCCCCCTTCTTGGTCTCTTTTTTTCTTGACCTCTTTATGCACCCCTTTGCATGAGGTTTTGTTATGCATACAAAAGCTTTTAAAGTTATTTAAAACGCGATATTTACTATTGCTTTTATTTTTATGTTGTGAAGATATTTCGATGCTTTAGTAGTAAAATCTTATAACAACAACTCCACCCACGCCATCTACAAAATCCAAAGAAAAGCTTTTCTACCAAGGAAGTGTAATCATAAGTTTCAATTTCTCAACACTCCTTGAAGTTCCTTCTAACGTTTTGAGTACTTAATGATGTGGTTTACACACAGATGGCGTTACTTGTATTAAAGAGGGTGTACCGGCGCGCGCGCAGAAAGAACGAACGTCAAGAAGCTCGCTCCAGGAAGTGCACACTAGATGACACTACTATATAAGAAAACCGGCCAAGTGCGTGTCGGACTCGCGCACCGAGGGTTCCGTAACATTATATTCTGTTTTTAATATTTGTTGATATAGCGGCAACAGACATACATCATTTAAAAAAAAAATCTGTCTAGCTATCACGGTTCATGAAATACAGCCTGGTGACAGACGGACGTACAGTATAGTCTTAGTAAAAGAGTCTCGTTTTTACTCTTTGGCTATGGAACCCTAAAAAGGTGAGCAATAATAAACCCTTGAATACTCAACATACCCAACTATACAAGCTCCGAAATGTTTGTTCTCAAAAACATATTTTTCATTAATTCCCAAAGCGATCCAAAGGATTTTGTACATACAAAACTTTTCATATTAAAAAAAAAAATTGATGTAGACTCTAGGTTTGAATTTTGGGAATTTTCATTCAATTTGAAAAATTGCCTAAATCACCCTTATTTATCTATAGGAAATAAGATTTAATATTCTAAGGACAGACATATAAATCTAGTTTTGCTGCCAAGGAAAATTTTCCGTGTTTTGTTTCAAACTACCGACTGTCTGACTGACTAATAATATTAGTCTGACTGACTAATAATATTAGTCAGTCAGACAGTCATTGGTTGATATCTATACTTATATTATAAAGCAAAGAGTTTGTTATTTATTTTGGTGTTGGATAGTCCATTTATTTTAAGAAAAGATTTTGGGAACTTCAAAAAATGAAGTCGCAGGCAAAATACAGTAGGTACCTATATCAGTGAATATAAACAAACAATTACCCCTTAACCAAATTATTCCATTTATAATGTGTCAAACTTAAAAACCGCATAATAAAATGATGCGCGCACGCACCCTCATCGCAATGCGTGTAATTTATACAAGAAAGACTCGCAATTTGAGGCTTTTGTACACTTTTGTTCCGGTCATATCTTGTAGTTAGCATAATAAAAAAAAGCCTTGCATTTTAAATGTATTAGGGAACGGTCATGGCACGAACTAAAAGGTAGGTTTAAACGAAATAACCATAATCGAGAACTACTTTTATTTTAGTTACAATGCCTAGTTTTAGTAGTTGTTAAATTTGTGGCGGCTCGCCACTACGACAACCTCCGTGCAGACACGCCAGCATAACCGCCTTTGAACTTGGAACCTGCTACAGCCGTCAGCGCGCAGCGTTTGTCTTCGCCAGAGGAAGACTCGACCACTCTCGCTACGACCGTCTTCCGCGCACGTCTCTCTCGTTATTATTGTTCGATCCTCTACATCAGTTATTTGTACATACTTTTACGTTTTTATATTATACCTATTGTATACCTACAATTGCTACGTTTCATTTATAAAGCTAGGCCAACATCTCCCCACAAATTGTATTCTAGACCCGCAGATTAGACAATCATCATAATTGTGAGGATGTAATACACATATTATAATACTACCTGCGCCCCGCGGCTTCACTTGCGTAGTAGCTTTCTTAACTTTTAGGGCTCCGTGCCTCATAAGGTAAAAAAGGAACCCTTAAAAGAACTGTTTTTTGTCCGTCTGTCTGTCTGTCACCACCGATTTTCTCACGAATGGGAGCAAATTGAAATTCATACCAGATACTGAGGTCTATATGTCCTTATTAGGCGATAGTCCCTATTAGAGTATAAAAATTAAGGTCCTAAGTCCTGAGTCAACACTATAAAAAGATATGGGCAAAGCGAAAAGTTTTAAGTACCAAAATTTACCTTTACTTACCTAAAAAAAGATAAAATTGACTCTGTCATACATACTAGAAGTTTGTCTATTTGTTAGAAAACATAACAACTTATTTGTCAAAAATTTAGATAAAGCTTGCAGTAGGACTAGGCATACTAATAGACTATGCGTTCCGGATCAAAGATTAGCAGTAACAAGGAAAAATGTGCATAGTATGGCTGTTAATATATTTAACCAATTACCTAAATTTAAAAAAGCAATATTCGACATGTTGCTTAATAAATGTTATTATAGTGTAAAAGAATTTTTAGACGATAAATATAAAATCTGACATTGTCCTAAGGAATATTATGTGTATGAATCAATTTTAAATCAAACTATACTATGACATTTTTATTTCCATTTTATTTACTAATCTGACGTATTAATACTTACGTATTTAATATGTCAGATTAGTCTACCATGTCAAAAAACTACCATGTCTACCATGTCAAAAAACTGTATCTTGTAGTTATACAAGATACAGTTTTTTGACATGGTAGTTTTTTTCGGCTATTTCGTAATGATTGCTACGTAAAAATCTATTTTGATATTTGTGGATTATGTATAAATTCATTTATTTTAAGTCTAGACATTTGCACACCGAGGTTCGGTTGAATATGAGCACATATGTACATCATAATTTACTCACCATATCCTGGCAAATAAATATATTTCATTTCATTTCTGGAAACAAGTTATTAGGTACCTAGAGTACCTAACTATCTACTACAAAGGTACTGTCATTACTATTAGATTTTTTTTAAATCGTGGGTAAATAAAACTGATTCCCGTTAAGTTTGTTAAGTATGAAATTAGCTTAGAAAAGTAATAAAATAAACCAAGACTAATAAAACATTATACGGTATATTCCCTACCCTATAATTGGGCCTATCAATGATCTAAGACTTGGGTCTGGTGGCCCACTGACTACCACCAGGTGTAAACATTGTTCCTTATGCATCTGTTTGGTGAACTATGAAGGCCATAGACAGGGCATTGAAAAAACAGACGGACATAAGGTATCTTATAAGGTTCCTTTTTTACCTTTTGAGGTACGGAACCATAATGGGCGAATTAAATTGAAGGCTAGTGAGATAACCAAAGAAATTGATGCAATACGGTATGGCCCGAGTCGCAAAGAAAAGAATAGAAAATAATTTATTCAAACACACGACATAGTATACACACAAATATAAAACAATAAGAGATAGTTACAGAGAAAAGTAAAACAATTATGAAGCAATAAAAGATAGTTACAGAGAATGGTAAATACAAAAGACAGAGAATAAATAATAAGTATCTGAGAAGTTGTGTGTTGCTGGAATGGGTAAAGCCTCAGCATGTGCTGCAGATACGCAAGCATGTGTCTGCAGCACTGGTTTTCCGGCTGCACCCTGTGTGTTGAGCATTTCAGCACCAGCATTTATATAAGAACAAACATCACCTGGCAACGACAAAAGAAGAGGGACAAAGTAGGATGACTTTCATGGTATGCTTCTGTATAGTAATTGTAAACATACCTATTGTATACGGTAGTTTTTATATACAACTAGCTGCCCTACGCGGTTTCACCCGCGTAACTCCCGATCCCGTGGGAATATCGGGATGTAAGCTATCCTATCTCTCAAGTTGGATCGAACTGCACATGGTGTGCGAATTTTATTATAATCGGTTAAGTGGTTTAGGAGTCCATTGAGGACAAACATTGTGACACGAGATTTATATATATTAAGATGATCTCTTAAAATTTCGTAGTCTTTCACTGTCCATTTGAAAGTTTTGCTAAAGCGATAAGTATATAAAAAAACGAAACAAGTATGGTTATTTTTATTTAAAACGAGGTATTATAACCATAATGAAATGCTATTTTAACTATCAGATATAATCACGTTTGTTTTATACCATACCGTTTTTTACCCCGTTTTTAGATAATTACTATTTTTCTTACTTTTATTATTTTTAAGCTCGACAATGAAGAATGTTAACTAATTTTGAATATTAGCTCTCCGTATTCTTTGATAAAAACTAGAAAATACAAGTGAAATAATTACTTCGATACGTCAATTAGTTTCCGATTTATATAAATAAACTAAGCGGATCGATGTAAAATGACGTCACACGCGGTCACCAGAAGGCCAATTCCCGTAAATAAAATTGTTAAAATTACATCTCAATATCATTTCGATTGCATTTCGATTGCAAAAAATATACTAAACGTCATCTTTTGGTATTCTCATAAACTAAGATTTCAACATGATATCCGAATGAAATGTTAATTTAATTGAAATGCAATCGAAACTTCATTGACTCTTAAAATGTACGTAAAACGGTATTCTCCAAATACAAATGATATCGAAATGTAATCGAACTTATCTAGACCGTATTCTCGTCGCATAAGAAACGTCAAATTTGAGATCGAGAGTTGATTGAAATATAATCGAAATGAAACAACAATTTAAGTGTATTTTTAAGGTTAACTTAGTTGGGTTGGTGTGTAAATCTAATAAAAAAATGAATGCGTGTCATCTCCGACGCGCGACTACTGGAATTAACTTTTCTTTTATATCGATAAAGAAGTTTACAGGTTCGATTCTCGCCTCAAACAAGTATTTAAGTAAGTAGGCATATATTTGTATGTCTGTACGAATATTAATGATGTATGTAAGTATATATTTACAAATTAAAGTATAACTACGTAAGTATATTCTATCCGTTGTTTGGCCACCATAACACAAGCCTAGTGGTTTAGCTTAGGGCTAGATGGCGTTATATTAAATGGTATTTACTTTGTTTGTAAAAAAAATCGCTATCTATTGCTATTGCTATTAATTGCTATCTAGAGCATTAGCGCGGTTTATCTCATAGGGACCTTTATATCACAAAGTTTCTTCAAACACACTCCAAAATAAAACAGGCGCCAAATGAAATTATTTTAAATTTTGTGACATAGCCAACCTAACAAAGCAAAATGAATGAATGACTGAATGATTTTATATCGCAATGTAAGTGAAATGCAATTGAAATGTAATTGAAATGTAACTGAAATGTTATTATGATTATGGTTAGCAGAATACCAATTGACAGTTAAATTTCAATATCATTTCACTTCGATCAATTTAAGGTTGCATTTTGCTATAATTACGAGAATTGACCTCCGAAATTTATCGTAAGTTTAATCGCCTGTAAAATCAAAACTAATAGGTATTTTTGACTACAGCAAAAACTAGTGTATTTTTATACATACAAGCTTTACGGTAACAAACTTTCAACCGATTTGGCATACCTAGTAAAATTCTTCGGGTCGAGCTTTACATATTACATTTTTCCTATCTAAAAGATTGTAAAGTCTACAATTAGGGGCGCGTCTTCATTAAGCTTCTTCAAGACCATGATAGCGAGGGGCTGACCCTTTAATTGGCTTTTTTCCAATTTGACGTCCACCTGGACAACGGTGGTTTACTCCAAGCTGTGGAGGAAGAGGTTCGTTACTGGTTATTTATTACCGAAACAGATGGGTTATTTTTTTTATTACTTGCTATGTATTGGTTTCTCCTACAGAGATCTCGATGCCGCGGGAATTTCTAAAAGTACTTTTGCACTATAATAAATTAAAGGATAATCTTTATTCAGTTAACCATGGACCCACAGACAGTACATTTTACAATAAAAATAAAAAGGACGTAAGTACTGTAAAGAAATTCTTGTGCAACATTCTATATTTTATTATTCAGTAATTTTCAGGCGATTGATATTTTTGTCCACTGTCCAATATCCTAATTACTCCATAATTATTATTTTTTAGTTTTAGTTTTTTTAAAGAATAAGATTCTATCCCCTTATTCCAAAACGAGGTTTAAGGATAGTCCGAGATGTGGATTTAAACCTTAGATTTCGACACAGATTTACTCGTGAACTATAGTCTAAACACTATCCCTAAATAATTGATGGGGATAGTGTTTAGACTATAGTTCCCTATATAATCTATAGGGATAGTGTTAAGACTATAGTTCACGAGTAAATCAGTGTCGAAATCTAAGGTTTAAATCTAGGGGAGAGGTGGCATGAAAGGGACATTTTCGATGTTGAGGCTCTAGCAAGTGATTGAGATAATATTTGGAACAGGTTGGAGTCGAATAGGAAGCGTTAATTATTAAACTATTGAAATACAATTCAATAATTGTCATTAATTAATTCTTAGTTATTTATTTTTGCATCTTTAAAAAATGTGTATTTTGTCCCTTTCATAAATTACCTGTATTGAAAGGGACGCAGTAATTTATGAAAGGGACAGTGCACAATTTCAAGGAAATCGCTTTATACTTTGGTCTAAATATATAAAATTAAATAATATAAATATATAATATTCTAAAAATATAAAGTTGTTTTACAATAACAACTTAGGCATGTTTAAAATCAAATTTATAAAGTAACCGAAATTATCTACCTACTAATATTATTAATGTGAAAGTTTGCGTGTTAGTGTGTGTGTGTGTTTTAGTATGTTTGTTACTAGTTCACGCCAAAACTACTGAACCAATGCATGCATTAATTAATAATTCCCGTCACTTTTAAATTTGATATTTTTCTATTATGAACAATTTTTTTCTTAGATAATGAACTTAAAAAAATATAATACATTTTATATGTTTGTTTTTGCTTTTCTTGACACTTACAAAAGTCAATCTTAAAATTAACAAGAAATGAAACGCATAATAATTTATAAAATCTAATCAACAATTTTAAAAATCCTTTAAAAATTTAAATTAAATTAAATTATAAATTTCACATAAATCCCCTCCTGTTTTTTTTTCTTCTTCTTCTTCTTCATTCACTGTTTCTTCAATTTTGTGTGCATCGATACGTTTTTTTCTTTTTTAAGTGGCATTTTTAATAAAAAAAAAGTCATAATGTTAATAAATCCTAGTAAAAAATAGTAGTCGTGGAAGGGACAGTTATGAAGGGGACGTCCCATTCATGACTGTTTGTTGTGTCCCTTTCATAAATATCATTCAGAAATGGAAATAATAACCACAAAATCTATAATTTTAAATTAAAGTTCACTTACCTTATGTTCGTATATCTGTGTATCCTTAACCTATCATAAACAGTTATTGACAAATAATAAATAACTCACAGCACTTGATAAAACGTTTGACAATTATAAGAGAAATAATACCTATCAATCACAATAATAACACTCGCAAGATTCCGCACATTTTTGAAATGACAGGAATATGAAGTATGCCGCGATTGAACTTGCATCAAGGCTGCCATACGTCAAAAATAGTGTTGACTCGAAATTATTTTTATTTTACCGGATATTTGAATTGTCCCTTTCAATACGTGTCCCTTTCATGGCACTTCTCCCCTACATCTCGGACTATCCTTAAACCTCGTTATGGAATAAGGGGGTTTGAGTTTCTTGTGTTTTGCTCTCATTTTAGGGCGCGTTCAGAAGACATACATCTTAACTTAGTTCTTAAGACGATTCAATGCGATCTGCGAAGAATTCCAACCAAATATAATACAGAAATTTTGACTGTGACTAAAATACCTATCTTATCTTTTAAACTACTTGCCTATAAAAAAAACAACAATTTTTTTTTTAACTGAACCCTGATAATCATCACATAAAAATGCTGCGGTTGTGTCCAAGTTGTCCAGCTATCAACATGTAAATTGTATGTCCCATCTGCCACGCCACCTGGTGGACGATCACTGAATTAATTACGAATTTGTGGCACGCGCCATGCGCCCGCGCAGCCCGACAATTTTGACTGGACCTCTAATTATGTGACATTTTGGAAAATTGTTTTTGTTGTCAATTACAGGCTTGAGTAGATGATGAATGGTATTAATTTTGGCGAGAATGATGGATTGATTGTAATGATCGTAATGATCAATTTTTTGAATAAGTTGGTATATTTTATTTAAAGTTATAGCACAGAATATAATCATAAGTATAAACAGGACCAATCCAATTTAAGCCATACACTTTTGAAGGCGTTTTTGACGTCTTATAAATATATCAGAAGAGGGCCCACTTGCAAAAACTTAATGTGGATGTTACGTATAAATACGTCATAATTTAAAACGGATATAAGGACAAAGGATGGCTAAACTAAACTCTTTGTTAGAAGATACGTCAGGAGCAAAGCGAAGCTCCATACCTTCTCTATATTCTTCAAACTTGACGATATAAGATGAGATGTTTTACGAACATACTGCGGCTGAAACCCTGATTCAGCCTACCCGTTTTCTTTTTAGGGTTCCGTACCTCAAAAGGTAAAAAATGAACTTTCTTGTCCGTCTGTCTGTATGTCTGTTACCACCTATTTTGCTCAGGAACGGGTGGACCTAGTTGAAATTCATACCAGATACTGAGGTCTATAGTCCCTATTAGGTGTATAAAAATCAAGGTTCTGAGTCAACACAATAAAAAATATGGGCAAATTTTTTCAGGGCAATATTTTTGCAAAAACTTGTAAGTAGGTAAGTACCCAAATTTTTAATATTTTTTCGTTTATCTTCAAATTGAACGAACACGATCTATCAAAAACTTTTTAAAGTCTGTCAAGAAAGACATCTCCACTAATCCAAAAATCTGAATGTCCAAAAATCCGGCGCTCAGAAGCAGATTCAAGCCGTGGAACAAATATATATCAATAGAAACAAAATAAGAACATTCTTAATCCAACATTATTTTCCTAAAATAAAGTCATTAAATAAAAAACCCGTAATTAAAACAGCCCCTAAGGGTCTATAGACAGTGGTCATTAAAACAACGTTATGTTAATTAGCATGACATTGCACCAAAAATGATGCCATTGTAGATAGAAGTACCCATTTGTTTGAGACAGACCCCTGTTCTTTGGTGAATTACTGTATAATTATTATAATGGTAAAGAATTTAGTAATGTAAATGAAACTGACACCTAGGCCCTAGCAATATCTTCGTAAAATTAACCAAAGGAAAAAACCTCATATGTTTCTTGTTACTTCTTCTCATTTTAGGATGCGTTCCGTAAGCACACATTCAAACTTAGTTTTAAAAATCAAAAAAAGCAAAAGCGTTTGCAAACAGTTAAAATTGTTTGGATCTGAGTGCTTATTTTTTCAGATGCTGAATTTGATGGATGAAAACAGCAATGCCCCTGAACGATAAATGTATCAAAAAATGTATTATGAATTATATGCATTTAATGTATCAACATACCATAAAAGCTATATCAGATCTTTTCCATCCAAAGGTTGCCTTCAGCGATAAGGTCGCCCATTTGTGCAACTTATAAATAAATATGGCAGGACACTCCACACATCGCCATCTAGCCCCAAGCTAAGTAACTAGACTTGTGTTATGGGTGCTAGACAACGGATATACTACTTATATACTTTTGTTTTGTAAATATATACTTTTAATACATAGAAACAACCAGACCACAGAAAAATATCTAAGCATAAATACTAGTCTGTGGCGGGAATCGAACCCGCAACCCTGTGTTTGGCAGTCCGGCATAGTGACCATTGTGCCAACTGGGTCGTCAAACTTATACTTATACTTTGTAGCTATTATTTTGCTTTGTGTATATCGTGTTCTATATTCCTAACTGTGTTGTATAAATAAAGTTATCTATCTATCTTGTTTATGTGACCGCAGTTTCACTCGCGAAACTCCCGATCTAGGAATATCAGGGTAAAAAGTAGTGTATAACACTCCCAATGAATCAATGTATCCTCATACCAAGTTTCATCAAAATCAGTCCAGTAGTTTCGGAGACTATTCTATGCAAACAAACAATCAAATCTTTAATATCTACATCATTCTTCGATTTATCACATAAATAAATCTCAAATGAAAGCAAACAATCAAAATTCCAAGAACAAAAGCGATTCCTTTGAAACAAACTAATTCTCTTACAAGTGTTAATGAAGAAAGGTGCTATCAAGAATCAAAACTATAATTCAACCACTTTAACGATTCACTTGAAAATGGTGCCACTAAGCCCTTTTCAATAGACAATTGTTCTGTAACTTTTAATTCAGTATTTAACCACCCGCAAAACGGCTTTGTCTTTAAGAATGTTACGCGTTGTTACTACGTGGTTACGTGAATACGTTTGATCTATTAAATCGTGTGCATTGTATGTTAATTTTACGTACTTTACTTGCATAGAAAATGGTAATTCACCGGAATGGTTATTTTACGAACAATTTTGTTCTTTATAATGTGGTGTTGAAGGGCTTCTGTCTTAAATTATTATTTATGATGTTGTTTGTACGGCGGAACTATTTTGTAAGACATGGCTGTTGAGTTGGAAATGACGGGTAAGATGATTGCTCAACGTTATTTTAAAAATACTACCAATGCCCCGCGGTTTAACCCGCGTAAGTCTTGATCCCGTGGAAATATGCTAAGCTAAGAAGCCTATGTTACTCCTAAGGGTTTAAATGTATCATCATACCAAGTTTTATCAAAATCAATCCAGTTGTTTCGAACCATTTTGTTACAAACAAAAAACCTAACATTTTTAATAAAGGTAATTTTTAGCGGGACCCTATATTCAATTCAATTCAATTCATTTATTTCAGATAATAAAATCCATACATTACAATAAAATAATTAAAAATAAATATAATCAAAAATACTAAAAATTTACCAATTCCAAATCACAATTTAAAAAAAAAATTAAAAAAAATATTCAAATTATAGTAAAAGTAAAAATTTCAAATCAAAATTAATAATAATAAACAAATCAAAATGTAAAAAGAAAAATGTCAATATTAAATCTACACTAATATTATAAAGAGGAAAACTTTGTTTGTTTGTTTGTTTGGTTGTAATGAATAGGCTCAAAAACTACTGGACCGATTTTAAAAATTCTTTCACCATTCGAAAGCTACATTATCCACGAGTAACATAGGCTATATTATATCCCAATACTCCCACGGGAACGGGAACTACGCGGGTGAAACCGCGGGGCGCAGCTAGTGTCAAATAAAATAATAATAAATAGAAGAAATAAAATCAAAATTAAATGTCACAAAAAAAAATATTAGTAAGACTCCACTGTCTGTCTATATGTATAGAGTTTTTAGAACACACTTTGGCTTCTAACTAGACCTGCTATCAGAGATAGCAACAGGGTCCAGAGGCTGTTAAGACACAATATATAAAGCTAAGTTATAAACACTTTTTTCAGGTGATTTCTGCAGCGGCATAAGCTTTTATCCGTGATGCTACAAGTATTTAGATGCTATAGTGCCTGTAAAGTCCACTTTCTTCGTGTTACGTGATCCTTGTAATACATATTACAAAAAAAATGTAAATAAAACAGACAGAATTAGAAAAAAATCACAAAGAATAATATGCACATATAAGGAAAAGTCCGGGATGCCGTGTGCTTCCTCAAATGAACCGACCTCAGCTGAAATGCTGCAGCAAGCATGATGCTAAACTACAGCGCTGGTCATCCGGCCAGACCCAGGCGCAGCGATGCAGAAAGCACCGCTGCAAATCCTCAAGTGCAGGTTTACTAAGACTTCACTCATAAGTTCGTACTCAAGTTAACTTTGGTAGTTTAGATTAGACAGTTACCGTAAAACGGAATGCAGTACAACTTCAATAAATACATTTGATAGAATGACACAACAGCATTAAAATTAACTGTAATTTCCTTATCAGTACTAATTTGAATAGAACAATATGGGCGAAGGCAGATGTGCCCTTATGTCATTTATGTTGATATCATCTATGGATATCGCTGCGCACGCACCGGTGACGCTCGCTGTCAACATTTTGTAAAGGGCAGGTATCTTGATAGCGTGAATATTATAATTTTAGAAAATCTGTATACTGTTACTATGAACTGTAAAATTTTATCAGCCTTTCTTACCCCTCTAGGGATCGAATTTCCAAAAATTCCTGTGCAAAATTTAAGACTCCTAGCCATGGAGCTAGGACTAAGCTCCATGCTCCTAGCAGTTGGCAAACAGAATGGAGAAACAGCGAAACCTGCAGGCAAACAAAAAGTGCAGTCCCGGAAGCACCTAAAAGACTTGCCCGCAGCATCATTAGACTAAAAAGAAACGAAATCCGGACGATCATAGGTGTCATAACCGGTCATTGTGCATTAAACAAACACTTATTTACCATAGGTATTACAGACAGCCCTCTGTGCAGGGAATGCATGGAGGCAGAAGAAAACTCACAGCACGTGCTCATGGAGTGCAGTAGCGTGGCAGATCAACGGGCTCAGTCTCTTCAATCGCCGACATCTCTTCCGGAGGCCTGTAGCAACCTGAAAAGGCTGCTAGCCTTCTGGGAGGACCTGGGATGGTTGGAGTGACAAGATAGATAGATAGATAGATAACTTTATACAAACACAAGTAGGATATTCACACACGCACTATGGCCCAAATAATGAGGCTAAGTGCGGAAACCGTCTACGGAAAATTCGTCTAAAACAATTCGTCTAAAACAATTCGACTAAAACAATTCGTCTAAAAAACAATTCGACTAATAACAATTCGACTAATAACAATTCGTCTAAAACAATTCGTCTAAAACAATTCGACTAATAACAATTCGTCTAAAACAATTCGTCTAAAACAATTCGACTAATAACAATTCGTCTAATAACAATTCATCTACAAACATTACCATTCCCGATTACACTTGGGTTTCAAAAATGGAGGTATACTGAGTCGCGGGTCTGGTACACTGCCGCGGTGGAGTTAACATTCGATGATTGAGGTAAAATAAAACGTGGGTATGTAGGACGCAGCTGCAGTGGAGTTAAGAGAGAGATATAAAGACCCATCTGGAAAAACCCCTACCCAGAACCGACATGGATAGGTTAGGTTTATGTTAGAACTGCGACCACAACGCACGAGCCGAGCGAGCGAAGCGAGCGGTGCCGCGGCAGCGGCCGGCGAGTGCTGGAAACGAATTCTACCCATTTTACTTGAATATTAACTCCACTGCAGCTGCGTCCTATATATACGCTACTCAGCATAACTCCATTACCGAATCTTAACTCACTTCGAACTTAATGTTTTAGACGAATTGTTATTAGTCGAATTGTTTTTAGACGAATTGTTTTAGATGAATTGTTTTAGACGAATTGTGTTAGACGAATTGTTATTAGTCGAATTGTTTTTAGACGAATTGTTTTAGACGAATTGTTTTAGACGAATTGTTATTAGTCGAATTGTTATTAGTCGAATTGTTTTTTAGACGAATTGTTTTAGATGAATTGTTTTAGACGAATTGTTTTAGACGAATTTTCCGCAAATCGCGGAAACAGCCCCGTAAAACTAAACTAGTTGTAGTTTATTGAATTGAATTGATCACGTCAATGAGTGGGTCAGTGAATAAATCAGTGGTTAAACTAAAAGGACAGGTCTATAAAACCATCATTAGACCTGTCCTTTTGTATGGTAGTGAGGCGTGGCCGGTGCTTGAGCGACATAAGCAGGAGCTGCGTGTCACGGAGATGAAGATGTTGCGCTGAATGTGTGGAGTTACAACCCGGGATGCCGAAGATCGTGCGAAGTGGAGGCGTAAAAGTAGGAAAGCGGACCCCGGGCTCCCGAGAGGGATGCAACCGGGAACATCGCTCGGATGATGATGATGATGATGAGTGGGTCAGTGAATATATCTTTTATATGGATTTTCTTTACACTTTTATCAATAACTAGCAGCGCCTTACGGTTTCACCCGTGTAAGTATCGATACCGTGGCTATAAATGGGGATAAAAAAAATACATACTATGTTTCTCCCATTTAATCAATATAATATACATATGTATATTGTATACTCATATAAGGTTTCATAAAAATCGGTCCAGTAGTTTCAGTACCTACCTATTCAAATTCTAAGAAAATAAATAAAAAGTGCCTTTAATATGTGATTAGTTATTACCTAAATTAAAAACAACAATTTTGGGATTAAAACTGCTGAATTACTTATAGTCGGAGATACCTTAAAGGACGACCTTCATCGAGCTGTTTAATGGATGAAAAGTATTTTATATCAAATTAAATAGGTCGATAAATATATTGCAAATGGGTTGCCTATAAATTTCAGTCCAGAATTATTAATATTTTTTTATTTTGTTTTTAGATGTTTCACTAATAGACAAATTCCGCACCAATGAAATACTGAATCTTTATTTATACCTCTAATTCATAAACCAAACCAGTGCAAATGACTAGTATCGATTTACCTGCCTAGTGCCTACCCACGAGTTGTGACGGGAAAAATAGTCAACCTCGTTTGCATATTCTATAGGCTTCATACTTTCTATTGGTATGGATATTTGTCTCTTAAACAAACCAACCTTTCGGGTTTAAAAAACAAAACAAAAAAATAAATTGGTAATTTATCATAATTCTGTACAAACAATTTTAGGCAACCCATCTATACGAATATTATAAAGCTGAAGCTTTGTTTGTTTGTTTGTTTGAACGCGCTAATCTCAGGCACTGCTGGTTCGAATTGAAAAATTCTTTTTGTGTTGGATAGTCCATTTATCGAGGAAGGTTATAGACTACTTTTTATCCCGATATTCCCACGGGATCGGGAGTTACGCGGGTGAAACCGCGAAGCGCAGCTAGTTTGCAATATATTTATTGACATATTTAATTTGATACAAAATACTTTTCATGCATTAAACAGCTCGATGAAGATCGTTCTTAAAGGGATCTCCGACTATTAAATAAAAGTTGGCAACACAGTTCACATCATACTGCAATTACATGCATGCGGCTCGAGCTTGATAAAAAACCAGCCAAGAGCGAGTCGGACTGGCGCACGAAGGATTCCGTACCATTCTACCATTAAACTTATTCTGTTTTTAGTATTTGGTGTGTATAGCAGCAACAGAAATAGATCCTCTGTGAAAATTTCAACTGTCTAGCTACCACGGTTCATGAGATACATCCTGGTGACAGACAGACAAACGGACGGACAGTGGAATCTTAGTAAAAGGGTTCCGTTTTACCCTATGGGTACGAAACCCTAAGTCCAATTTTCACTTCTCGCTTAAAAAGCCATAAGTCACATAACACACCGTCACTCATAATAAAAATTTGATTTATAATAATCACCATCCCTCTCTCGCACGCAATTATATTTTTTAGAAGAACAAAAAACCCTACATCTGTCGATTTATATTGATATAGAAACCATTATTATCGCGTCAAAACAATTGGAAACACATGGCCCTTAATAGGGCTCTTGTTCAGTTAGGTAGGTTAACTTGGGTCCTAAATAAAAAAATATATTTTTATTTTGGAATTATAATTAACGCTCCGGCTTCGCACGGCTATATTATGCATGTATTATACATATAAACCTTCCTCTTGAATCTTTAAAAAAAACCGCATCAAAATCCGTTGCGTAGATTTAAAGATCTAAACATACAAAGGGACATAGGGCGGACGGCGAAAAGAGACTTTATTTTATACTATGTAGTGACTATGTAGTGATAACCAGCAGTCCCGGCAAACGTTGTTTTGCCATACAAAAGAAAACTAAAGGAAACAATAAAAATAAAAATAGATAGTAGCCGATTCTAAGACCTACTGAATATGCATATAAAATTTCATAAAAATCGGTCAAGCCGTTTCGTTATGGTAACTAACATTGTGACACGAGAATTTTATATATTAGATAACTCGCAGCGCTCCGCGTGTCTCCCGATCCCGTGGTAAAAAATAGCATAGGTTATACTCAATGAATCAATGTATCCTCATACCAAGTTTCATCAAAATCTACTGGGTTCTGTAGTTTCGGAGCCTATTCGTTACAATCATAAAAACAAACTAAAAAATCTTTTCTTTTTATAATATTCTGTAGATAAATTTATTTTTGGAAAAAGGGGGTGTTTCAGAGCTTAACGAATTTCCAAAATTACCGCATTAAGAAAACTTGACTGAGCTATGACTAGGCGAAATATGAATTTGACATTACTACTCCTATCTTTCTAAAGAATTTTATGTTTCCTATGTGCAACTAGTCATATCGCATAAAATTTAAAATAAAATCTTCAAATGCTGATGCTTAAAGATTTTAAACGTGAGTTTACGAATGACACGTTTTCGCAACGATTCAGAGTTGCCAGACGTACGAGAAATATCGTACATATACGAGATTTAGCAGTCCTGTAGACGCTAATCAAGAAAATTAAAAAATTGTACGATATTTCACAATGTTCCATCGTTGTTGTTTCACAATGTTTCATGTGTTGTTGTTGTTGTTGTTGGCCAGCGCCATCTCAAAAAAAAAACAACTTGCACCCGTTCCTGAGACAACCGGTGGTGACACATAGACAGACAGACGCACAAGAGGGTGGTCATACGAGTATAAGGGTTCCTTTTTTTATTTTTACATTTTGAGGTACGGAAGTCTGATTAATAATTACCTATGTCCTTGCCACTAATAATCGAAACAGCATATCACTGGATTCCTTACCCCATAACTAATTTAAAAAAAATGTAACGTAATATATAGCGTAAATTATTAATTAATAGGTTTCTAAAAATGTATATGTGTACAAGATTTTGTACTAAAATTACTTGTAATTTATTTATATATTCTGTGCTAAAGTACGAGATTTTGGCAACCTTGATACGAGAAAAAAACACCATCCTGGCTACACTGCGAGGACCATACGCAGAGATAAACTGCCTATAAAACATAGAACAGTGGATGTGAATAACGGGCCTCAATAAAATGGGTAATTAAAACATTGTTTTGGTTATTGTCAGATTAAATTTTATGTCTTGTTAAAGTTTATGATCGAGTTAAGTACGGTTTCAATGAAGTTTATGGTTGCTACTTGAGTTTAAGATAAAGATTTATAAGAAGATCTTACTTATCTAGGTACCTACCTACTTATATATTTTTGTTTTCAAAAATTCAGAGCCTTTTTATTGCAAAGAACAGTTATTTTTTTAAGTAATGTTTGACAGGGTTTTCAAAAATTAAGAATCTATTTTATTTACCCGATTGCGAAGAACGGTTTTTTAGGTAATTTAAATTAACTACATATTAAGTTCACAGCATGCTTTTCCACCGGCTTGAGACCTAGATTATTTTAAGTTAATTTAGCATAATAATTTATTTATACAGGAAAAGTATTTTTGTAGTGCACAAATTTCGGTATGTTTTAAGCACATTAAAATAAAAAATACTGTTTTTTTTATTTTGGAGCTAACTCAAAAACTCTCAGAGCTATAACCATTGAAGTGTTTCTAACAAAACGACGAAGTCCATGGACACAATACTAGCGCCAGCGAGTTTAATAGCGCGCTCTAAATGAAGGTAGGTACCTACGTGTCACTGTGTGTATCAATACTGAGATACCCAATAATTTAGAAATTGCAGGAAGTTTATCACATTAAGTTTTGGTTTTTTTTTATTTATTTTTTTGCGTAAATGTACTCCACTGCCGACATATATTCAGCAGAAAAAAAATAATTTAGACATCTTTGAATTTTGACTTTCGAAAAATAGAATATTATCACATCAAAAAATTCTAACAAATATTTTTTCTTGCCCATCATTTATCTATGTAATAAAAAAATTGATATCAAGTGTTCGTACCCCCATCACTTGACACATCATGAATACACCCCTATACAATTGACATAGAGGGCGCTACTGTGCCATTCTTTTACACAGATTTTTATATTAATTGTTAAAAAAAGCAACGCGGGCGCATGGGGGCATGAATTGATTGAAAATTATTTCTGATTAAACGAATTAAAGAGAGATGATAAAATATTGTCCCTACATGCTCGCCAAATTCGTTTTTTATTATTTTTTATTATTTTTATTAAATTCGTTTACCCAAAGGGTAATAACGGGACCCTAAGACTGTATTGTCTGTCTGTCACCTTAGGCTGTATCTCATAAACCGTGATAAATATCTATACTAATATTATAAAGCTGAAGAGTTTGTTTGTTTGTTTGAACGCGCTAATCTCAGGAACTACTGGTTCGAATTGAAAAATTATTTTTGTGTTGGATAGTCCATTTATCGAGGAAGGCTATAGGCTACTTTTTATTTTGATATTCCCACGGGATCGGGAGTTACGCGGGTGAAACCGCGGAGCGCTGCTAGTAAATAAATATTGCAGGACAATCCACACATCGCCATCTAGCCCCAAGCTAAGTAACTAGACTTGTGTTATGGGTGCTAGACAACGGATATACTACTTATATAATTTTCTTTTGTAAATATATACTTATAATACATAGAAACAACCAGACCACAGACAAATACCTAAGCATAAATACATGTCTGAGGCGGGAATCGCACCCGCGACCCTGTGTTTGGCAGTCTGGCATGGTGACCATTGCGCCAACTGGGTCGTCGATAGCTAGACAGTTGAAATTTTCACGTATGATGTATTTCTGTTGCCGCTAATAACAACAAATACCAACTTATAACAGAACTATCGACCCGCCCCGGCTTCGCACGGCTATATTATGCATGTATTATACATATAAACCTTCCTCTTGAATCACTATATCTATTAAAAAAATCGCATCAAAATCCGTTGCGTATTTTTAAAGATTTAAGCATACATAGGGATATAGGGACAGAGAAAGCGACTTTATTTTATACTATGTAGTGATAGTGATTACGACATCCCATTAGAAACCTCTGAAATATCAGCGTTCCTCTACTATACTATGCATGTATTACAGCTTCAAACAGACAGAAAGCGGAAGCGACTTTGTTTTATACTATGTAGTGATGATAACATTTACTGGCAGACAAAAAAAACTTGCCTAATTTATAAAAAAATTATAAAAGCGACTTTGTTTTTAGTATGTAGTGATAGTGATATAATCACCCTTCATGCGCGAGTCCGACTCGCACTTGGCCGTTTTTTTTTTGTTTTTCATTTGGTCCCATCATTTGTGTTGCAATTTCGTTCGACGCAACCATAAATCACTTCAAAACTTATGCTTACCTGTTTTGCATGAGAATTTGAACAAAAACTGTCACAAAAACTTCGCCTGATGCCACAGTGTCAAGTTACGAACCTAACCATCTGGCTATTGTTTTTTTGAGGGAACCTCTGGTTTGGATTATCTGAGGTTTACCATAATGATTTGAACCAACTGTGGCTTTTTAGACAGTTTTGGCAAAAATCATTAGCAAAAGGAAGGCAAAAGGAATATGGAGCATCTGTTGTTATACCCAAGTCAAGTATATAAGTAAAAAAAAAAAGAAAATTAATTGGTTGTCAAAATTGAGATTGTTTGTTTTTTGTTATTCCTTTATAATAGTACTAAGCTTTTTTTTTTTTTTTCTTTATACAGGAAAAGTATTTTTGTAGTGTACATTTTTTTTCTGCTGAATATATGTCGGCAGTAGAGTACATTTACGCAAAAAAAAAAATAAAAAAAAAACCAAAACTTAATGTAAAAAACTTCCTGCAATTTCTAAATTATTGGGTATCTCAGTATTGATACACACAGTGACACGTAGGTACCTACCTTCATTTAGAGCGCGCTATTAAACTCGCTGGCGCTAGTATTGTGTCCATAGCCTTCGTCGTTTTGTTAGAAACACTTAAATGGTTATATCTCTGAGAGTTTTTGAGTTAGCTCCAAAATAAAAAAAAACAGTATTTTTTATTTTAATGTGCTTAAAACATACCGAAATTTGTGCACTATAAAAATATTCTATTCGTCACTCGTCACCATAACACAAGCACAGATGAGCGATAATATTATTAAATACTCTGTTTCCTAATGTTACCATGACGCATGACGTCACACATCGGGAACGGGACGCATAACGTAACACGATATTTCGTCAGACACTATTGAATGAATGCAGGTGTTTCATCAATTTAATAGATGTTATCACGTCAAAAAATAAAAATAATGAATATTGCAGGACATTACCATCTACACACATCGCCATCTAGCCCCAAAGCTAAGTAACTACACTTGTGTTATACGTGTGCTAGACAATGGATATACTACTTATATATATATACTGTAGGTAGATAGTAAGTAAGTAAGTAGACCCAGGCATCGTTGAAAGGACACGGTGGAAGCTGACCTGCGCGAACCTCAAGTAAATAGAAAATAAATAGAAATATATTTATTCATGCCAGAAAAAAGATACACACATAGAGAATAACCTAAAATACTTAACAATACCTACAACTAAATACAAAACTTGATGTGCATATGTATACAATTCTGTCATGAAAAGGCTCGAGCTCAGCTAATATGCTACAGATGACTGTAGCCTCGACTCTCCGGACTTAAACGAGATTCTTTGTAGACTCTTCTCTCCGAACAAATACATCCGTGGCCGGAAACATTCTCTCCTGGCAGTACCTGCATCTCACACGGCGAGCCACTCGAAGTCTCCCATCCTACGTAGCCTAACCGCCATTAACGCTCTCCTGGATTCGGAACCTGAATGTGATCTGTTTGCGGATGAGTGGAGATCGATATTGTCAGTGTGTTTGAAGTTTTGTGAGAGGTATGCATGTTAGCGTGATCAAATTTTATTTTGTCTAAGTCAATTAATATAAATGGTATTGTATCGTTTTAATTGACTATAATAAATAAATAAATAAATAAATAAATAAATAAATAAATAAATAGTAGCGCTGATTTTCAGCAGGAGCCGCAAGTGACACACGGACGAAGATATGCATACATTAGTTTAATTTTGGAAAATTCATTACTTACAATAATTAATTCAAAAAATATGTAATATACAGGGTTATTGGAAATTATACTAGCAAGCCGTTGAGGGCTACTTCTGTGCACCTTAACAAACAACTTTTGTTCTACGACTTTTGGAAATTCGAAAGAAAAAATGAAAATTTTGAGGTTTTGTAAATTCGAAAAACAGCTGTTTTTTTAAACAAAGGTCATTCATACTAAGAACAGTAGATAAAACTTAAAAAATAAGTAAAATTTTAAGGTTAATGACCTCTCCGTGTAAGGAACAGCTGATTTTCAGATAAACCTAACCTCAAAATGTTCGAAAAAATGTTCGAATTTCCAAAAGTCGTAGAACAAAAGTTGTTTGTTAAGGTGAACAGAAGTAGCCCTCAACGGCTTGCTAGTATAATTTCCAATAACCCTGTATAAATAAAACCATACTATACTTTAAACAACAGCAACAGCAGCAGCAGCTTTAAGTCAACAATAGGCACGAAATAGCGCAGGAGAGAAAGCGATGGAAGATTCTCGTTTCGGAGGCCAAGATTCACTTTGGGTCGCTGAGCCAGCCAATGTAAGTAAGTACGGTTGGCTGCATAATTGCAGACCCACCGTAGAGCTCCAAAACGGCTGTTATAAAAATGTTTTCAACAGAAGCAAGATTGTAGACACCTGCTTTAGTTGAAGTTTAAAGTCTTCTAACTCATCAATTTATAAACCAAAATTATTAGAATGAAAACATTCCAATAATAGTAATTTTCAAAATCTACTGAGGGCTGCAATTATGCAGCCGACTGTACCTATGTAGAAGGCTAAACCCTACTTTTTCCCAACTAGACCATTTTAATGGATTGTACCACAGCGTTCTCCGACAATCGTTTTGCCTTTGGACTGTTCGTTTCATTTCCGAGAGATTCGCCGTCAGAACCATTCACCGATGCGACGTTTCGCCGCCAGCATTATTCGTATGTGGTTGTCCTTTGTGTGAGTTTCTAATTGTTACCCAGAGAACCAGTTCAGTATCCATAAATCTTTCCAAAATATAAGATTAAATGTACTTAATTGGAAAGCTGTGGACGTTGGACTTGTATTCAGGCAGGTTTTTCGAAACTAGACCTCTTCAGTTAGGCCCTTTTTGCGTGACCATGGAGTAGGATTGACCAGCATCTCTCATCTCAGCACATGGTCTCAGCAGAGGAAAGAACTTGTCAATATTTCTGGAACCAATTTAGCCACCGGTTTCATCACGATATTCTCCATCACCATAAGAGCAATTGTCAATTAGAGCACATAAGAAATGATGGCATGGCATAATACTAGAGCATATACACAAATAGAAAAAATATGAGAAAATTCTCAGTTTTTCTAGATTACAATTAAATTATTGATAGTATTTCGTAAAATAGGTGTGCAATATCAATAAACACGTGACTTCAAATATGTGGAATATTTGAAGTCACGTGATTTTCATTTTCTTCATCAGCATCTGATGCCATTACATACTTCTTCGAAGAACTTCAAGAACCTAACTCCTAACTTCTTTGCAAACAAGTAAGTATTTTTTGTTCAAAGTTTTGCCATTATTTGTTCACGTTTGAAGTCTCATTTAGCACTCCACAATTCAGTAGCACATGGCCGTCTCATAAGCCTCCATGCTCGCTCTGCACAGGGGACGGTCCTTACCTAAGTTGTAGGAATGTTTGAAAGCACGGCACTCGAGGCCCGGCCAGTGTAGTCAACCCTACAGTTTTAACAGTAGATCTACAGTTTTATGGAAATTATCTCAGTTATAAGTTTAGGCCTCGAAATCTACAGTCAACAGTTATGCTAGCGCCATCTATTTGTTATGGATGGACCTTTTTAAGCTGTTATAAAGTCGAACATCACCTCGAAAAAAAGAAGCTGTTATAAATTAACTTCCTCAAAAATAGCTGGTCACATTTCCTAAAGTGTTGCAATACTAGCTTTTAAATATTACTAATTTTATTTGACATAATGTATCTATATGACTTTTGACATAAGTATTTGATTAAAACTTTGATAAGCACATGATTTCTCTTGTTTTTAATTCCCTCTCTAAAGTGTATTCTATTTATTACCATCATTGAATAATAAAAAGATAAAGCTGTGGATTTACTGTTTTTTAATTTGATATTTACAGTTTTCTACAGTTTTTCAATCACATAATTTGTAATTTCGCTGTGTCTCCTGCGATACAAGCGTTATTGCTTAGTGCAGGAGCCGCTGTCACACTTGTACAATTGATATTTTTTTTAAATTCCTTTGTTATGTACCTAGATATTATACGTAGTATAAGTTGCGGTAAAATCTTTGGTTAATAAACATTATCTGCAGTTTAGCTTTATGCTGACGTTGGCAAAACAGCCCGACTAAAATCAAATAGGTGATAGCTGTGCCCTATATTATTGGCCCGAATCACTCATGGGCTTTCCTGCGATAAACTAGACGCTGTGCATCAATTGAATTAGTCCAAATTTGCCCGAGGGATCCCTGTCCAATATAAAAAGCATTAACTTTTATTTTTATTGCACATTTCACTTTCTTTTACGATCGTTTCTTATTAAAATGTTGTTACAATTGTCACGGGAAATTGGTTAACCAGGAAATTATATTTTAATTTATTTTTACTAAAATAAGATTAAAAAAGTATTGTTACAGTTATTTAAAACGAAATAATCTTCTTTAGACATAAAAATCAATTGCTGTTCGTTTGTCTCGCTAAAATTCGAGAACGGCTGAACCGATTTTGATGATTTCGGTTCTGAAATGTTTGTCGTAGTCCAGGAAAGGTTTAAAAAGACTAACGCGGGTGAAACCACGGGGCGCAGCTAGTAAATATTGCAGGACATTCCACACATCGCCATCTACCCCAAGCTAAGTAACTGAACTTGTGTTATGGGTCCTAGACAACGGATATACTACTTATATATTTTTCTTTTGTAAATATATACTTATAATACATAGACCACAGACGAATATCTAAACATAAATACTTGTCTGAGGCGGGAATCGAACCCGCAACCCTGTGTTGGCATTCCGGCGGCGTGGTGACCATTGTGCCAACTGGGTCGTCAATAGATATTTACTATGTTTTTTGTTTTTTACGGTTCCGTACCTCAAAAGGTAAATAAAGGAAGAACCCTTTTAAGATCACTTTCTTGTACGTCTATCTGTCTGGCTGTTATTTTGTGAAGCACGATACAAACGCACGCGAAATGATCAAGTTCAATATGACTGTCAAGATTCACCCGCAAACTTCTGTCTCGTTGAAAATGATGTTTGTAAAAACATCGAGCTATCAGCTATTCGATTTTAACCGGGCCTCGAGTGCCATAAGTCAAAGCTTTCAAAGCGTAGATGGAGGCTGAAGAGGCCACGTAGTATCTACTCCTGAATTGTGCAGTGTTAAATGAGGGTTAAGAAAAAAATTGAAATAACGAGCTCCACAAAATAAAAACAATAATAGCGTTTCAATAACTTTAATTGTGAATATTACATGGTAGCAAAGAATCTTTACTTACCTACCTATCTATACTTTTATACTTAATTTTATAAAGAGGAAAGAATTTTTGTTTGTAACGAATATTCTCCGAAGCTACTTGATCGATAATCTTGGATTTAGATAAAACTTGGTATGAAAATACATTTATTCATTGGGATTAATATAGGCTATTTTTTATCCCGATATTCCCGCGGGATCGGGAGTTACGGTAGTGAAACCGCGGAGCGCTGCTATAAGTTTATAAAATAATTGTATTAAAACAAAGCATCAAAGAATGCTGGACAAAATACGGCTTTGCTACCTTCAAAACCAAAAATATACCATCGTCCTTTGAAAAATAAACTAATAAAATCATCAATTGAACACCAGCATCATTCAATGACCACAATCAATCAGATCCACAAATTTCTTGAACCAAAACGAATCAATTTAAGACAAATATTGTTAAGTTTACCCCATGCTCTACAAAGAACAGGGTTGCCTTAATTATGTGTAGCATAGCATTTAATCACGTTATCTATTTAGTTGGGTGATGGCGCTACTGTCTATACATTGTTGTAATTGTTGGAGTCGATTTTTAGTTCTGATTTTGTCCGTTTGTATTGATTAAGTTTGCGGAGGTGTTAAGCGAAGAATTGTTGACCCTCCGTATCGGATTACCACCATCATTGATAATAAAGATCGATTGTGATTTTGAGATTTGAAAAAAAAAAAACCACAATTTTACGTAACTGTTTTTTTGTTTGCATTTATTAGGTACCTAACGTGAGAATGTTTTGAATAACATCCAAAAAAAAAAAACAATGATAAAACCTACATTTTTTTATTTGTAAAATATATAGGCTTCAGTCTGGTCTAAAATAGTTACTTTCGGAGACGAATTTATAATACGGTGTGGATTTTATTTTATATCATTACGGAGAGCTACAAGTCTGAAACTAACTTCACATGGGGGTTCCTTTTTGGACGTAGGCGAAATCAGACCTCTAAAGGGTTAAAAAAGGCTGTTTAGCCTGTGTAAAAAAATGTTTTCTTTCTTCACTACATATAGTATAAAACAAAGTCGCTTTTTCTGTCCCTATTTCCCTTTGACTGCTTAAATCTTTAAAACTACGCAACGGATTTTGATGGGGTTTTTTTTAATAGATAGAGTGATTCAAGAGGAAGGTTTATATGTATAATACATGCATAATATAGCCGTGCGAAGACGGGGCGGGTCGCTAGTTCTTTATAATTTGTAGTAGGTATCTATTACTAGCTGCGCCCGCCGGCGCCGCGCCGTTTCACCCCACTTAGTTCCGATCGTACCGAGTTTTTTCGTAATCGGTCCAGTAGTTTTTGCGTGAGGAGTAACAAACATACTAAATTACTAACACACAAACTTTCACATTTATTATATTGGTAGAAGTAGGATGTATTCTGTGTTTAGGATCGATGTTTACGAGACACGAACGCATGTAAAACCGCGGGCGGAGCTAACACGCGAATCTAAAATCAGACAAATTATTTTAGCATTTTGGACCCCCATGTACAAATGCCATGTCAAAAAATATATATTATTGCAGTACCAATAAAACAAAGGTTAAAAAATCTGAAATATAGTTTTGGGAGCCACCTTAATAAATACTTGTAATAGATCGCCCCACTCTTCTATAACTAGTATTAAACATGGCAAAATAAATATGATTAAATGGTACATTATAATACTTAAAATTAAATAAGTACTTACTTATTTAAATAATAAAAACTTCCATTTATATCATCTAAATTACATTTTTTATTTTTTATTTTTACTTGCTCGAAAAAAAAAGACTAATATCCATTGTCCATTTACAATTAAGGAAGTAAAACAGACTTACTAAAACGTCTTTGTTTTAAAAAAGTTTAAAAGGAACTTCCGTTAAAAGTATCGAATGTCAGAGACAGGAATCGAACCCGACACCATGGAAGCGGATACTAAATTGTACAACGTCGATGTTGTAGGGATTCTCAATCATCTGTCATACATAAGTTATTAATTAGATTAGTGAAAGTATTCCTTTAAAATACGGTTTCAGGATAAACATATTTTAACCGACTTCAAAAAAGGACGTTCTTTATTCGTCGCGTATTTTTTAATAGGCAAGTAGGTACTTAATAATATTTAAACAAAGATACAAATGAACAATAAATAGAACGCGATATCGAAGTATCTTTACATACATTTTTTATAAACACACACATTTAAGTGGTAGATTAGTTAACGGTCTCCTTTATTCTCTTTCTCTTACGGATTTTCGTAAAGCGTTACAATACTTACAATTTCCGACCTTCAAAGAATTTCGTTCCAAAAATAATTGATAGAGTCGTAAAATATTATGAAACAAACTAAACAAATCCAGAATAACCTCACAACTTTAGAAATTTTAATTTATTATTAAATGCTTTTGAACTTCTGAGCTTAAATATTTACGAAAAAAAATAAACTGTATTATACTTCCCTATTGTCTCTCACTTCCTATTCAAATAAATCACCTATTTCCCAGTTGCTGTCGAAAGTGAGAACACATTTTTCACCCATGCTCGTCCATATCTCTTGCATACCAATGGAGGATATCCTGTGATTGCCCCGACTAGCGACTCCGACGCGGCCTACTGACCGAGAACCCCTCTATTTTGTACTAAGAGAATAAATTGTATCATCTTTTTTATGGTTTATCTATGTCATCCCAATTCTGGCGCAAAATGATTTTATTATTTACTAGAGCTGCGCCCTGCGGTTTCACTGGCGTAATAATTGTCTAAGCAACTTTCTTAATTTTTCTTTTATAAGAACCTTCTCCAGACCATAACAAACACAACAAAAAAATAATTAGCGAAATCGGTTTAGCTGTTCTCGAGATTTGCGCTTAGCAACATATTCAGCGATTCATTTTTATATTATAGAGATTAGCAATGCTCCGCGGTTTCATCCCCGTAGCTCCTGATTCCGTGGTAATATCGGGATAAAAAGTAGCTTATGTTACTGTCATTGAACCAATGTATCCTCATACTAAGTTTTATTAAAATCGGTCCGGTAGTTTCGGAGCCTTTTTAATGCAAACAAACAGTCAAATTTTTCTTCTCATATTATTAGCAGCGCTCCGTGGTTTCATCCACCTAGCTCCTGAACCCATGGTAATATCGGGATAAAATGTAGCCCGTATACTCTCAATGAATCAATATATCCTCATACTAAGTTTTATCAAAATCGGTCTGGTAGTTTTGGAGCTTTTTTAATGCAAACAAACAGTCAAATTTTTCTTCTCTATAATATTACTAGCAGCGCTCCGTGGTTTCACCCGCATAACTGCCGATCCCGAGGGAATATTGGGAAAAAATATACTATTTTACTTCTAATGAATCAATGTATTCTCATACCAACTTTCTTAAAAATCAATCCAGTAGTTTCGGAGCCTTTTAAATGCAAACAAACAATAAAATATTTTCTTTTATAATATTATTCCCCTTGAATCATCTATCTATTAAAAAACCGCATCAAAATCCGTTGCGTAGTTTTAAAGATTTAAGCATACAAAGGGATATAGGGACAGAGAACCCGACTTTGTTTTATACTATGTAGTGATTACGACATCCCATTATAAACCTCTAAAATATTAGCGTTCCTCTACTATATTATGCATGTATTACAGCTTCAAAATTTAAAAAGATTTAAGAATACCTAGGGACAGACATCAGAAAGCGGAAGCGAGTTTATTTTATACTACGCCTAAGTTTATATATAGAAAACGTATGTGTTGATTAATTTCAACGAAAGTCTTAATTCAAATAGGTATTATAAATTAATCAGACGACACAACTCCCTACTAATAAATAACAAAAGGTCATGAGAAAACATCTAGTTAGAAAGAAAACTGCAACAGCGAAACGTAATAACGTAATCAAAAACTGAGCCCATATTTTACTTTGACTGACCACGACTTTTTCCTTTTCTGATTTAAATCCTTGCCAGGATATAAAAAAGGATTCTTGTCCTTTCCGTGGGATAGAAGTCAGGCATGCGATCCGATTCCGTCACGGTATGTTGACGCGCATTTATTTATGTTATAAATCGAGGAGATATTTTTTATTCGACTTCAAAAGAAGGAGGAGGTTTTAAATTCGATTGTACAATATATTTAACTGTGCTAAAAATAAAATTTATTAAAGAAACCAAATCAAAAAAGGGATAAATAACTGCTATATAAATCGGGCAACCATACTAAAAACTGGGTAAATAGTAAGTACGTGAAACTGCCCGACATTGTTATGAAGGCAGCTACTTTCCCTTTTTTTCAATAAAATCTCTATCTAAAGTTATTTATTGTAACTAATGATTTTGTGACATTATCTACAATATTAGTCGTAGACTAGCAACACTCTACGGGTTTACCCGCGTAGGTTCCAATCCTGTGGAAATATCGGGATAAAAAGTAGCCCAGGTCTCTCCTAATGAAGCAATATATCCTTATACCAAGTTTTAATAAAATTGGTTTAGTAGTTTTGGAGCATAATCGTTAGAAACAAACAGCAAAAAAAAAACAAAAATCTTTCCTCCTTAAAATATTAATTGTAGACTAGCAGCACCTCGCAGTTTCACCCGCATAAGACCCGATCTCGTGGGAATATCGGAATAAAAAGTTGCTTATACTATTTCTAATGAACCAATGTATCATTATACCAAGTTTCAATGAAATCTGTCCAGTAGTTTTTGAGCTTAATCGTTGCAAACAAACAGAAAAAAAACAAAAAATCTTTTATAATATTAGTGTTGATTCCATGCAGATGGGTAGGAAATGATACAGATGTATTATAACTGACTTCCAGGAGACAGGATGTGAGGGTGCATGTTTTATGAACTCGAGCTTCGTAACAACGGTGACGTCATGCGTTGCGTTAGTAGGGTAGAAGCACTGTAGAAGGTTATTATACACTTGCTGCGCCCCGCGGTTTCACCCGCGCCAGGTATGGTAAAAATTATGTATTGGGTGACTTCGTGTTTGCTGGGACGCGTTCGCGCGGCACTTATAATGTACAAGTGCCGCCTGAGATAACCCTTATATAATCTTTCATTTTCATAGTATGTTTGTTTCCAAGAATTGATCTCAATCAGCAAGACTATCTATTGGTATAAAAATATGGGTGATTATTTTTTGCAAAACCACAGGTGCGATTCTTGGCTAGGGTAATGAATTTTTCAAAAATCTGAAGATGCAGTTTTAGTTTTTGTCAAAATCGGACACGCAACTCCTTTCCTCATTTTTAGCTATCTCTTATAGTTTGGAATATAGCCCTGAAGGCCCACGTAAAAAAATCACCCTGTATATTCTGTGGCGCTGCTGCAGTTTTTCGTTGATTACTCAAGACCTATTAATTAGATTTCGATGTAAAGTACCTATTACACGACCTTCTTCGAAAATAGAGCTATCTAATAGTGAATACCAGATTTCAATTGGTATAGCCGTTTTTAATTGTATTAAATAACAAACGAACAGACAGACTGAAATGAATTTTAAAAACTATAATATCCAATATTTTTGTTCTGTACTTTTCTATCCCTTTGCCGAAATGTTGCTATTATAGAGAGAAATATAATGTCCAAATGATTTATGTGACAAATGGCTGGAAATTGTCCTTGACTGCATTTTCTCCGTGCTTTGGAAGGCACGTTAAGCCGTTGGTCCTGGTTGCTACCTCTAGTAGCAGTCGTTAGGTCAAGTTAGAGGCCTTAAGGCGATCTGAAAACTCTAACAATAGGTGAGCCACACCACTATACGAGAAGAAGAAGATAGTACAGACAGGCATATCCCAATTCATACTTTCCGATCAAACTTTTTATTGTAAATAAAAATAAAAAATACATAAACCGAATTGAGAACCTCCTCCTTTTTTTGAAGTCAGTAAAAAAGCCTCTACATAGACAATCGTAAATTGATTTGTTCAAATAGGTAAGCCTTTCTTACTTTGCCGACATTTGCAAAAATCAATCAAAATATCAATAATAATTTTAAGCGCCTGAATACGGCGTGACTGGTGGAAAAAAAACTCGGAGACAATGCATTATTCACTGACTATTATTTCTGTCTATCTTGTCAGTTTTTCACACCTTGCAGGGGCATGCCTTACGGCATACAGAAGTTATCTAAAACCACCTTAGCGGTATCAAAGACAGTTGCAGCCAGTCGTGTGGAACTGAGGGTATGGATATCATGAACAAGGAACTGATTAGATTACTTAGACTAGTACCTATTATCACCTAGTTTACCGTTTGTTCGCGTGCCTACTTATTTATGACTTACCTACCCAAGGCACGTGATTAAAGAAAGACTAGATAAATCATTACATGTATAACTAGCGACCCGCCCCGGCTTCGCACGGCTGTATTAAGCATGTATTATATCTGAAAACCTTCCTCTTTAATCACTCTATCTATTAAAAAACCGCATCAAAATCCGTTGCGTAGTTTTAAAGATCTAAGCATATATAGGGACATAGGGACGGCGAAAAGTGACTTAATTTTATACTAGCGACCCGCCCTGGCTTCGCACGGCTATATTATGCATGTACAAACCTTCCTCTGGAATCACTCTATCTATTAAAAAAAATCGCATCAAAATCCGTTGCGTAGTTTTAAAGATTTAAGCATACAAAGGGACATAGGGACAGAGAAAGCGACTTTGTTTTATACTATGTAGTGACTATGTAGTGAAACAAAGTCACTTTCCGCTGTCTGTCCCTATGTATGCTTAGATCTTTAAAACTACGCAACGGATTTTGATGCAGTTTTTTAAATAGATAGAGTGATTAAAGAGGAAGGTTTTAGATTACATGCTAATACAGCCGTGTGAAGCCGGGACGAGTCGCCAGTATAATAATAAATAAATAACTAATACTGAAGGATAATACACACATCGTCATCTAACCCCAAGCTAAGTAACTAGACTTGGGGTTCCGTACCCAAAGGGTAAAAACGGAACCCTCATATTAAGACTTCTCTGACCGTCCGTCTGTCTGTCTGTCATCAGGCTCTGTCAGCTCTGTCCGTCTGTCACTAGACAGTTGAAATTTTCACAGATAATGTATTTATGTTGTGGCTACAACAACAAATACCAAAAAAACAGAAAAAAAAACTGGGGCTCCCATACAACATGGTAAGTCCGGAACCCTTCGTGGGCGAGTCCGACTCACACTTGCCCGGTTTTTTTACTATAAGGTTACAATCTACTTAATACTTACCTTCTACTAACCAATTTAACTACTAGGGCAAAGGAAACAAATAAATAAAACTATGTACTTTATTAAGACAATTTTATTTTAATAGGTACTATCTAATAAATAAATTATAGGCCAATCATAATAAATAGGTACTTAAGAAATTATAACGTTACAAAATATAATTTATAATTAAATTTTAATAAGTACAAAATAATTAAATACGACTAAAGCTCTGTACAAACCGCCACGCGCGACCCGAGCAACAACGTGACTTGCGCTAATAAATAAAGAAAATTATACAAGGTGAAATTATTATTCGTTCGGTGATTTGGTATTTGGTTATTATTCGGTAAAAAAAATGTTTTTAGTTATCATGGAGATATTTTACATCTCTTGCATCGTTTATACTTGATAAAAACTAGCCCATCCCAGTGCAGGCCACGCGCAATTAAATAAAAATCATCGATAAAGTTTTCACAAATTACAAAGTTCTTTTCTTTTTAGAAATTATCAACGGATATTAACCACTTATAAAATGAAGAGAAATAAAATTACAACCTGTGAGATTGGACACAGTGCCGTGAAACACAATTAAGCAATTAGGCTTGTGCTCTGGTGACCAAATAACAAATAGAATAAGTACTTATTTTTATACTTTTCTTTTGTAACATCTTATGACACTCAGACCAGACACAAATATCTGTAGATCATACAAATATGTGTACCTCGATGGGAATCGAACCCGCAACCTTCTGACCAGACAAGTGTTCACCCAAGACACGCTTCAGTGATGGCTACAGAGGACATCAAATAGTTATAAAAAGACGCGACGCGTCACTTGAGTCGCGCATGTGGCTTATGGTTAGTTCAGACTGGAACAATCACACTGTGACCGATTCAGTTTACACAAGGCTTTATTTCTAAGGTTTACGTGGACTTTGGAATATAGCTGTTTATTGCTTTCTTGATTTACTACTGTCTCATTTTAATCTAGTTATTTTTTAGTGTTACGCGTTTTAAAGATACAACATAAAAGTCTATTTGTGTTATGTAGAAGAAAATACGACCAAAAACTACTTAATTACAAACTAGCTCTCACTATATTTAAAAAAAATACTAAAATCTACTAAAAATTTTAAGGGTCGGACACACCAGCTCGACAAATCGCGCGACGCGATTCATATGACGCATTTTCCGCTAATTGATAACTAGTCGCGCGATCAGTCGTACAGGTTTGCCCTTAGCCACAAAAATAACCTAAACTCGGTGATCGTATTCGTCCATTTAACTAACTTTTTTTGAAGACCTAAGAAAGATTTTTGAAGAGATCAAGAAAGATTTAAAATAAATTTGTTGATTTTAATTAGAATGTGATGTAGTTAGTGGAAATATTAATTATTTACAAATACTGTTTTAAAAAACGAAAATTCTGGACAATCAAGTGGCTTAACAAATCTCTTTGAATTTGTCAACTCACGCAATTGTCTTATCCAGAGTCTAAAAATAACATGGACACAACTTTAGAGAACAGTCATAATTCTAAATAAATAAATAGATCGGAAAGTAATTACCTATTATTAAGAATATGCCTAAAATATTTGCTATAGTTATAAAACCATTAATTTAAAATAACGTGGCACATTTTCAAGCGCTTCGTAAACAAAAATCACACTTAAAACTAGAATAATCAATAAGGATGATCCAACTAAGGATATTCCATCACAATGATTTTAATATCATTGATAAAAAATGGCTTATTCGATGGAGTCTGTCTGTATGTTGCCTGGCTGTCTGAGAATGAAAATAGGACTTCTAAATTTCTTAAAATCTTTACTTTTAAATTTTTGACCCTAACAACAGTTCATGCCAGTAGAATTTGTACATTTTATAGATTATCATGATTATGAACTAGTGATTTTAAAAAAATATACCTAAAGACTATATTTCTAAATAAAAATTGCACGTTTAATCAAAACTGATTTTCCGTTTAGCCCCCTTATCGCTCAGACTTATTTCTCTCCTCCTTTTTCTAACTAATGGCAATCTATCGTTTATATTAATGTTAGGCGTTGTTTCATTATGTATAATCGGAATAAACTCATCTTCTGGAACGTCAGTATCTGAAATTTCCAGATTAGTTTCAGCTACTGCTTCAGTTTTCATACCTATCCAATTATCACCGTCCTTTTTAAACCATTCATAATCTCCTTCTAAGGGTAGATCATTAACGAAGTCAAAATTCCATTTTTTTGACTTGACTTCTATGTCTCGTTTTGTAGTTTCTTGTAGAATATTTGCAAAGTTATCTATACTAGCTTGATCTTGGATGTCGTCTGCGAAGAGTCTCCTTCTGACTCTGGAATGTTCTGGCAGCTTACGCATGGTGCCTCTTTGGTGTGCTGAGGTAGTCTGTGAAAAAAGAAAAAAGGAATGTTAATAAACTAGTTAGTTAACATTTTAAACGTCATTAAATCTGAATAGATGAGGTGAGTTCCCGAAAATTAATAATTCCGCGTTGTAAAATTTCTATACGCATTTTTCCCCACTCGAGTTTTGAACGGGCCGCATTTTATGACATTCGGTGGCTAAACTTTTCTGGGCGAACACCCAACTGCGAAACAGAAGGTTGCGGTCAAACAAGTATTTATGAAAAGATATTTGTTTGTGTATTATGTAAAAATAATATAAGTATTATATTCGTTCTCTGGTCATCATAACACAAACCTAGTTGCTTAGCTTGGGACTTGATGGCACTGTGTAAAAAATGTCTTGCTTAAGCATAGTTTTCAACCAATCCACAAATATTTTCATTCATGTTTCAAGAACCTCTTATAGCCCTAGCAGAGAAATCATTTTTCTATCATCGTCTTCACACATTTACTATTTATCAGGGTTTTTCAGCTCATGTTTACATTGCCGGGTTGCGTCCGTCATCGTTGCCGGTCATTATGCATATTCGCTGGTCAATTTTATAAACATTTTCAAGTGACGATAGTTGTTTTGTAAACATCCTACGTTCCGTTGTTATGATATTGTGCTCCGCACTTCGTAGGGGGAATTCATCGATGAATTCTTAATAATCAATTAAGTATTAAGGTTTAATATGTGTGAAAGAATCGTAGCTTTTCGAAAATTATAACAACAATCTACAAAGGTAAATCTACTTAAATATACAGGGTTATTGGTAACTATATTAGCAAGCGGTTGAGGGTCACTTCTGTGCACCTGAACAAACAATTTGTTCTAAGACTTTTGGAAATTCTGAGGTTATATTCCTGAACATAGATAGATAGATAAACACTTTATTGTACCATAAAAACAAAACATAAAATTAATTCTAACAAAGTACTTAAGTACATGAAATTAAAATAAAAAAAAAATTTAGTGTAATAAAAATTAGAAAATTATAAGAAACTAAAAATGAAAAAATATGGCACAATGGGCGGCCTTATCGCTAAAAGCGATCTCTTCCAGGCAACCTTTGGATGGACAAGAATTGAAGAATGGGATGGGTGGGTTGTCAACATCAGTTGTTCCTTAAACGGAGAGGTCATTAATCTTAATATTATACCTTTTTTTTTTAAATTTTATTTACTGTTCTAAATATGAATGACCTTTGTTATAAAAAATTGGATGATTTTCGAATTTACATAACCTCAAAAATTTCAAAATTTTTACTAATTTCCAAAAGTCATAGTTAGTCTAAGTCAAAGTTTGTTTAGGTGAACAGAAGTGGCCCTCAACCGCTTGCTAATATAGTTACCAATAACCTTGTATATGTATGTACCTAAGTCTTTTGGTTAACTATGGTTAAAATGTCATGCCAGATAATAAATTAATGTAATACGTAGTTTAAAGTTTATAGACGAATCATTTTCAAATAAACAGCAGCATCTTAAGCAACTATTCCATTATATTTAATACAAGTACATGTTACACCATATTGTTGAAAGGCTCGACAGGTTCACAAAGAGCAGTTCTTGCGTAAATAGTGGAGTTAACATCCAACTAATTAACATATAGAGATAACGGTTCAGAATTAGCACTTGCAACTTGCATGAGTGCGGTTCTGTTGAATGCGTTAATCTTTAGAATTAACGTATATGGGTAGGATTTGAAACGGTTATGTTTTAGTATTCTAACACAAGTACTTTGCTTATCTTCACATAAAGATACGGCATCGAATCTACCATGATGAATTGAATTGGCTATGTGTCGATTTCCTTTACGTTAAGCCGTTACCTTTGTCTCGCGATTAATAACTCTTACTACTGGGGTCAAGCAATAATTATAAATAAAATAAATAAATAAATATTGCAGGACATTTCACACATCGCCATCTAGCCCCAAGTTAAGTAACTAGAGACTTGTGTTATGGGTGCTAGACAACGGATATACTACTTATATACTTTTATTTTGTAAATATATACTTATAATACATAGAAACAACCAGACCACAGTATCTAAGCATAAATACATGTCTGAGGCGGGAATCGAACCCGCAACCCTGTGTTTGGCAGTCCGGCATGGTGACCATTGGGCCAACTCGGTCAACAAAAAAAAATAGTCGTATCATATAAAGTTGATACGACAATTTTACTCAGTTATCGACAAAAGAACTCACACACAAATAGTCGTGAGCAAACCCGTTAGAACACCTACTTAATAGTACTTTTAAGTACTCTCTGGTTCGATAATTTTGCAATTTGTCACGCTAACGATTATTTCTAATCTCAACGAAATTCTTGGAAAATTATGAAACTAAACAATTATAAGTAAACACAATTTGTTCCACCAGTTTCAAGCTAATAATTAAATGCATGTCGCTAAGTCGTTTTGTATCGGAAATAGAATAACTGAAACTAGGTCGTTGTTATTGGCACTAAAACACTTTAGTCATTCTTCAATTAGTGCGGGCTATTTTTGGTAAATTGTTCAGTTGCACTTGCAATTTTTGTTAATTTAGAATGTCAAAGAACTTAGAAGTGACGCAAAGTTGTTTTTATTTAAAATAATGACCAAAAGGATTAGATGGATTATGAAAACCTTGAAAAGTGGATACCGTAGCAGAAAAGACAAGCAAGGCCCAGAAAGAGGTGAATAGATTGTTTTGAGATAGATCCAAGAAGACTCGGCAAGAGAGCATTTTAGAGAAAGAAGACCAGAAACAGAGCGAAATTATTTAAGATTGTTATAGAGACTTAGCAAAACTTGCAGAGTAAGAATTAGATGGTCCACATAATGATAAAAATATCCTCAGTAATTCAATTTAGAAATATTACTCAGATCCTATGCAAACCCAAACAAAGTAAAAGAACATTAAACCATTAAAAACCTTAATTTTCTATTCAATTATTCAAAGAAATTACAATTTTAAAATAACAACAAACAATAAATTAAATTCACAGCCAACTTTCATAGTTAATTTTTTTTGTTACTCAATCCAAACTACTAAAAGATAGTTATCAAATCACTTTGTAAGTCTTGGAGTAGTTTAAAAACATGCTTTCTAATTATTCTTACAAATTAGATAAAAGGCTCATTAGAATAACATTAACAATGAGTTAGAGACACTCCCTCTTATTACAAAAAAACTGCAAAACCATAGTTTAAACCTGTACTAAAAGATCTAGGTTTTTGTGTTAGTTTTGGTTTAAAATTGATTCTTATTACAAAAAGTAAATAGACCAAGGACCAGAAGATCCCTGGTTTTAGTCGCAACCATAGACAATAGATAGCAAACTCGAAACAAACCATTCTTTTGTTCGTTCAGCGTTCGAAACACCGTTCCTTTTCACAAAATGGTGGTAAGTGAGTAAATATTAAAAACTTATTTAGGAAATCGAATACTAAAGTGATAAAAATATAAAATTGTGTGTTTAATTATTGTGAAATAGCGTGACTTGTATTTGTTATTCTATGTTCGCGATTACGTTGTTGTATTTAAATACATCAATTTATGTAGCGTATATCGGAACGCGGCTCGAGTTGAGTTGTCAGAAGAGGCTGTATAGGTTAAGCCTTTTGCCTGGCCGTTTAGAAGTATAAAACAAAAAAAAAATTACCTAAAAAATAGTATGAAAATAGTAAACATGAAAATAACCTAAATTTCTCAAAAACATAAGCAAACGTAGTGATTATATCCTCTTTGAACATAAGTACGAACTAAAAATATTTACTTATTTATGTTTTTAGTAGGTTTAGGTAATATGTTGTTAAATCTGTGAAAATTTCAACTCTCTAGCTATCACGGTTCTTGAGATAGAGCTTGGTGACGGACAGAAGACGGACGGATAGCGAAGTCTTAGTAAGAGGGCCCCGTTTTTACCCTTTGGGTATAGTACCCTAAAAAGGAGCGAGAATTGGAGTAACGAGGAAAAGGTGAACGTCAGAATTTAATTTTTTGAGGTTATAATCTGCGGACTAAGTATTAGTTAAACTAGGGTGCTCGGCAGTTTATCTTTGACAGGACAGACAAACCTGGTTTTAGCGGTAAACTTCTTTTTGTAATAACGTTTATCTAAGTCCATGGTTTTAATCTCACTAAAACGTAGTTTAATTTTTAGACTTCGTTTTGGAATAAGGGGGACTTGGTTTGAATTCTTGTTCGAAACAAAGTATTTCCATGATTAATATTTATACCTAACTAGCTATTACCCGTGACTTCGTCTGCGTAGGAGTTGAATTTTCCAAAATCTTTTCTTAACTGATGTCTACGTCTTATTAGTTATTCGAATGTCAACTTTAAGTACAATCTGTCCATTAATTTGAACTGTGCGTTGGTACCTTTAACAGGCAGTCAGAACTTTGTATTTTTTATATTTATGGAGCTTCACTACATAGTATAAAATAAAGTCACTTTTCGCCGTCCCTATGTCCCCATGTCCCTTTGTATGCTTAGATCTTTAAAACTACGCAACGGATTTTGACGCGGTTTTTTTAATAGATAGAGTGATTCAAGAGGAAGGTTTATACGTATAATAGCCGGGGCGGGTCGCTAGTTTATGTATATGTCCCTTCCGTTAAAACTATAATTATCATTTTTTTAAATAACAAATAAAAGTTTCAAGCAAAAAGGTTAAAAAACTAAATTCGATACACAATCAATAATTTTATACTTTTTTTATTATAAAAATCTGACTCTAGTACCTCTCTGCTTGAAACCTCACATTTTTAAATAAGGCCAATAATTATAAGACACACAAATAAATGGTTGTGCTTTCACAAAAATAGTAACTATTTCGTATTGTCGCGCGGCATGTCACTCCGCGCAAATAGTTCTGCCGGTTTGGACAAAGCTTAAAGCCAGATTGATTTTCAAAAGAACCCATATGTGTCATCGCATAATCGAATCTCATAGTATCGATTGATTTATTGATGATTCAATTCGATAAAGATACAATTGATATTTTAACGATTAACAAGCAATCGTCACTTTACTAAGAATGGTGAAAGAAAGGTATCTTTTACGAGTTCACAAAATCAAAATCAAATAAGGCCCAGGTAACGCTTTTCCAAGCACTTCAAAACCGCCAATATGCACAAACCACGTGAAGCCATTAAGAAATGAGAGCATCTTTTTAGCAAAAAAAAAAATCTCTCAATCGGTTAAGCCGTTTTTGAGTAATCGGTGAACATTATGAGAAATAGGTACTTAAATACGCGACGAATTGAAAAACCTCCAGCATTTTTGAAGTCAGTTAAAATGCGGTCTCCCAAAAGGGTCTTAAACCATCAATATTCATGAAGGTACTAAGGGCTAGTCTATGTCTCTATCTACGAATCTTTACGCACAGACAAGCCTACCTTCTAATTATACAATGAAGGGATTTAATTAGTTTTGCGTGCGGTTTTTTAAACAATAAATTATGACATTATCTTTACGGAGAAAAGGTTTCGGACATATATTTTTAAGTAGAGTCTAAAATAGGTTGTTCGAATTAAAAACCGTTAGAGAATAATAATTATTGTAAGAAAAATCCATTGAATTTTCTTACAAAAAATAATGGTTGTCTGTAAAGTCGGTTTAGGCACGATAATTTTACGTGATAACGTCATAAGAAAACATTGATGAACCTTGTCAATAACGCTCACTCACGTTCCCGTAACATGACACTTTTTTGTGAGTGTAGGACGGTGTTCATCGGTGTTCGCGTTAAAAATTACATTGCTCTTAGGGTGAAAGAAAACATCGTGACGAAACCCGCCACTTAGTTGGCTCCAGACGAGTCACAAGTTCTTTCCTCTGGACGAGGTCGACTAAGCTGAGAGGAAAGTTAAGGTGCTGGGCGAGTCTACTCCATCCTCACGCAAAAAGGACCCAATTAAAAAGGTCTAGTTTGCAGAAAAACAGCCCATTAACAAGTACAAGTCCTCTATGAACAGTTCAAAAAGTACCGCAAAGGGTTTCAATTAAAATACCTTGGGTATTGTCTTAGATTACTCTTATCAGACAAATATTTTAAGTACTTTGAGAACTAATTCGACGCCTAGCTAAGGAGCCATCAATTTCCGTCAGTTAAACAAACACTCGGGAGTAAGTCCACTCGAAGCCGTTAAAGTCGTCACAGTGAATAAATCTTGAAAGGAAATAACGATTGAATTTTAAACCATAACGGCCGAGTCGTCTCCCACTTTAAACTTTCGATACTAAGTATGAATTTTTTGATGTCTCTATATATACAATTCAAAATCCGGACTGTCTGATAAATCAACGCACGTAGGTAAGAAAGGATTTTGAAAAAGTCAAGCTCTACACAGAAAAAGTAGCTGGAATAACATAGTGACCACTTTTTCAATAATTATCAAAAACCTCCCAACAGTTTTCAAATAATAATGAATGGCAAATCATCTTTATAATTTAACATAAAACTCTTAGAGCCGCACTTGCTGTAAAATTGCAAAATCTGGATTTTACTAAACCTAGAATTAGTCCATACATTTTTTAAAGACAGCTAAAACTGAGTTTCAGATTTTGTCTAAAATGAACAGAAGGCCAATTCTCGTAAATAACATTGTTCAAATTACATTTCAATATCATTTCGATTGCATTTCGATCACAAATAACACCCTCAAAGTAGCTCAAAATACCCTCAAAGTTAGCTTTTTGTAGAAAAAACTGACTTTGAAGGTATCTTTTGCAATCGAAATGCAATCGGGATGATATTGAAATGTAATTTAAACAACATTATTTACGAGAATTGGCCTTCTGGTCTTAGATTTATTAAAATCAAGATATTGCAATGTTTCTGCAAGTTGCCATGAAAACTGAACTCAAATATCTTGTCTACATTATGTTCAACGTATACTTACAAAGTTAAAAATATCACTCAAACTAGCTTTCTCGAAACCTATAAAACTTCTCTACATGGCAGTGAACTGAATAGTTCCTGAAAACAATATTTATGTTACCAGCTTCCTGTAGTGTTGCTGAACGTTTACAATCTGTCAACTGGCAAGCGGGAAGCGACGATGTGCGGCTATATTTAACATGGGGTGCGCCTGCGCAAGGACTCTGTGCTCACTGGAGTGACCAAGTGTTGGTGTTTTTTAGAGAAAAGAGTTTGTACTGGCTGCTGAAAACCGGTTTGTACCTAGAATGATTCGAATCAGAAACATTGAATCAGAAACATCCTTATAATTTCAACTTTACTTTTCGACCACAGTATTTACAGCATCGATTGTAACGGTTCACGATTAACTGTCCCCTAACGATCCCCCTACGAAAAACAGTCCCCCTATCAAGAATAACGGTACCATCTTTACTGGAAGGTAATGTTCACACCATATTTGCAGGACCGTTTATAACGTATAGGCTTGTGTATTTATTGGATCCAGAATACTGTCGCTTGTGTGTATGAATATGTCCATACTTCTACATCTATATACGATAAAACGGACTGATGTCTGAATTAGCTTAGCTTTTAAGTTTGCAAGTGGTCAATGGCACAAGACAATGGTATTTAAAATATTATAATAATCCGACTTTATGTAAGTAACAACTTTTGAATGTTGATTTTCTGTAGTATGGTGACTGCACCTGTTTTGAAATCCTATCGTGTTAGCTACTTTTACTGCTGACAATATTAACTTATCTCTGAACTCACTAAAATCATTGTCGCAACACATAATTGCGTTGCGCACGCGCTAGTAAGTCACACCGAGCCGCGACCGCACGGATGCAACAGCGGCGCGTAGGCTCAACGCTCAACTGACCGCTTCCGTCCTTTGAGCCCTGACAAGTGCAGAATAACTGACAGCTGTCAGCTGACTGGCACATCCTTCTTATGAGAGGTCATTTTATATTCTAAGGGGTTGAAGGTGTCAAACCTTTGATCAACCCAAAAAAAATGGTGGTTTGTTAAGGTCGGTGTACAGGCGATAATTTTACGTGATAAGGTCATAAGAAAACGTTGATGAAATAATACGTTGCTATGGTTACCTATCATGTCAACAGAACCATTACCATTTTGCGTACTTCAATACATTGCTATGGTTGGTTACCTTGTCAATAACGTAACGTAACGCATGACGTCACAATTTTTTGCCGGTGTTCATTCATCTATTTATAAGACAAAAAATTCACAACGCACAGGTCAATCTATCAAAATATAATTTAAAATGTTAGCACAAATAGCTATATTATGACGTAGAAAAAAAAAGATTTTTTTTCAAAAACCGGCTTCAAAAACCTAAAAACTAAAAAAAAAACCTGAAAACAAAAACTAAAAAGTGAAAAATAATCCATTTCGGGTCACTGAGACATCAGATAACTTAAACATACTTGGAAGTCGGATTTTTATGGAACCACCTGTGGGTTAAGCAATCCGCGAACATACATAAAAAATATACATATGTATATATACGCGATGAATTGAGAACCTCCTCCTTTTTTTCAAGTCGGTTAAAAATCAACAAATACGTGGACGTAATCCCGGGTGAAAAATAGTACTGCATACTCGTCGTCGAGCCGTTAAAAATGCAATGTATTACCAAATATTTGTCAAGTTAGTATAGCTGCTCGCCAATACTGCATATTCGAAAACCTTTCTCAATAAGTACCTACTGCCAATTCGTCATGTTTTTTTTTTCAAACTGCGTATAAATATTAAACTATCAAGAATCTGTACAACAACCCAACAACCCTTTCCCTTCGTTATTTCCTACTTCTTTGTGGAACTGCACTGCTGGAAAACTGATTTTCAAGTATATTTAACCGACTTAAAAAAAGGAGGAGGTTCTCAATTCGTCTGTATGTTTTTTTTGTAAGTATGTTACATGCGATCATTCGAAGACGGCTCAACCGATTGAGATGATTCTTTTTGTGTTCGAAAGTGATACCTCAGGGGTGGTCCCACAAAAATTTGGTGAGGATCTGATGACACCATGTTTCCTATATATCTCTCAACATTCAATCTAACCCAGTCCGACTTCCAAGTAATTTAAGTTATCTGCTGTCTTAGTGACCCGAAATGGATTATTTTTCACTTTTGTTTTTAGTTTTTGTTTTCAGGTATTTTTTAATTAATTTTTTGGTTTCTTCGAAGTCGGTTTTTTTAATTATAATTTATTTTCTAAACCCCTGTACTTGTCTCGTAGTGAAAAACATTAAGCTTTGCCGTAGTCTTGTAAAAATAACCTACACAACACACAAAATGTTAACCCAGCAAAGTCCTCACCCTTATCAAATTAAGTAGGTACGGTCGGAGTTAGAATTGCAGACCCAACGTAGAGCTCCAATTATTAGAATATTTTCAACTCAAGCAAGATTCTAAGATCTCGCTCGAGTTCAAGTTTAAAGTCCTTCAAACGATGATTTTTTTAAAGAAATGTTATTATAATAAAAACATTTAATTCAGATGGTCAAAGGGCGGACTGCTACTTTGGCCAACGGATCTAACCAAAGAGGCAATGCAGTGAGCCTGAACCCACCTAGGGAAATTTATTTCCCACCATATTATTATTGGTTGGCGACCCAGTTGGCACAATGGTCACCATGCCGGACTGCCAAACACAGGGTTGCGGGTTCGATTCCCGCCTCAGACAAGTATTTATGCTTAGATATTTGTCTGTGACCCGGTTGTTTCTGTGTTTTATGAGTATATTAAAGATTTAAGCATACATAGGGATATAGGGTCATAGGGACAGAGAAGTGACTTTGTTTTAAACTATGTAGTGATATTTACAAAAGAAAAAGTATATAAGTAGTATATCCGTTGTCTAGCAAACATAACACAAGTCTAGTTACTTAGCTTGGGGCTAGATGGCGATGTGTGGAATGTCCTGCAATATTTATTTATTTCGATTTTTTTTGTGTAATTACTAATTATTAAAAAGTAATACTTACTTAATTTTAAACTAAAAAAAAATTGCAATAGTAGTAATTTTATAACTCTACGGTGTGTCTGTAATTTTGACTCCGACCGTACCTACCACTATAAAACTTTATAATAGTCGAGTGTTAAATCTATCAAGCCATATGTTCAGTTATCCATTATTAAAAATAATGGTGTCTGTCTGTTTGGATGTTGTGGCCATCTTTATCACCTCCTCGCCCTTGGTTCTTGATTGGAACAAATTAAAAATTTAAGTTCAAGTTCAATGCTTCTATACAAATATTACTGAGGAATCATAAGTTTTTTTTTTGTTTCAATAGACTCTGAAACTACTTTACCTATCTATTTTGATGAAACTTGACATTACGAACATACATTGATTCATTGAGAGAAATTATTATCCTTTTATCCCTATATTCCTAAGGGATCAGGGGCTCTATTTTTGAATCGCTCGTGTGAAAAAGCTTCGTCGTACACGCCTACAAGTCACGCTCGACTTCCAAGTCGCATGACACAAATTTACTGTATTTTTGAATCGTTCGTCGTCGAAATTTAAAATGTCAATTTTTATTCGTTTTACGCAGTTATTTGAAAAGCGGTAATTACCAGCGGACATCCAAAATTATCCCAAAAGATATAAATATTTTTCAAAGACCGTTTCCGAATGTTTGACTATGATTGTTTGATGTTTATTCTACCACTCGCCTGTCGGCGACGAGTGGTGGAGACCACTCGTTACGACGGAGCGATTCAAAAATAGCGAATTTCCGATGTCGAAAGAATATCAGTAGAAATCGAGCGCTCGACGCGGGGCGAACGATTCAAAAATAGGGCTCCAGGGCTTACGCGAGTTTAACAGCTGCAGGCTGCTAGTTGGATGATAAAGATAATGGATGACTAGACAGTTTTTTTTGATGCGTTTCATTTAAACAAACTCGAACAACACATCTTTCTTAAAACAATTAATCTTCATTTCACCTTGAACTTAAAGTTCAGGACATTTTCAGAAATACACAGACTGAAAACAAGACAAAAACGGTTTTAAATTTAGGACAAACACAGTTAAAAGCAAAGCTCAGTGGGGGGAATGGCGTAAATAGAAGTTCAGCGTAATCGCGGGAGACTTGCGCTTGCGCACCGCAAAGGATGGAATTGGAAACAGTCTTTGAAATGGTGCAACGTCATTAAAACGCATCTCAGATTTACCACCGGCGTTTTACTATTTTTAAATGAACGGGCCAAGTGTTTGTTGAAATACTTTACTAGTAGCGTGCTGTGATTTCACCCGTGTAAGTCCTGATCCTGTGGGAATATCGGGACAAATAATAGACCGACAATATAGGTTACTATTCGCGAATTAATTATAAAAATCGGTTCAGTAGTTTCGAAGATTACAGTATTCAATCCATTAGGTATTTACGGATAAATATTTGTTATACGTATTCAAACGAACTTTGCTTCCGAAAGTACCAAATATCTTTTTGATTTTGAAATAAGACAAGTATAAGGATGGAAATATATCATTTTCTGATCCCTCAAATTCAGACGAATTTGCCTATTTACCTATGTAAGTAGGACAAGTGTTGCACCCTCTTTCAAACATCAATCCAAAGTTTGTGTCGTTATAATTTTATTTTTAACCGACTTCAAAAAAAGGAGGAGGTTCTCAATTCGGTTGTATGTATGTTTTTTTTAATACTTAGATTAAATTCAAGAATTATAAAGTTTTTTAGCTGTCTGTTATAAGTATTTGTTTTTACCTGAATAGTGAAGCCAAAAGGGAGGGTATTAAGTGAGTATATTGCGGCAGCTTTTGTAAGATCTATCTTTAAACAAAGAATAGTAATTCTGTTTTGTTTTACCCATCGCAACATACCTTCGGATGCCAAACCCTACTTAAAGTTTTATGTAAATTAATGACATTACTAACAATTTGTCGAAGAGGGATGTCTGTGACAGACAGTCAGACATGCGGGCTTACTAATTCTCAGCTCAGAGATATAAAGTTCGATTAAGTAATGGCCTCAAATTGGACGTCAATTTATCTGTTAACAATTATCAGGAACATTGTTCTCAGGGAATTTTTTTGATGATTGTAAGGGCATTGCATTGATAGGTGAGTAATGGTGATGATTGTATGGTTTAAGTCGAAATTATGATTACGACGGCCTCTGTGACGCGTCGGGCGAACACCCGACTGCGACGCAGAAGGTTGCGGGTTCGATTCCCGCCGGGAACAAGTATTTATGCTGACCATAAATTCTTGTTTCTGGTTCTGGGTGTTTCCTATATGTATAATATGTATATATTTACAAAAAAAAAAGTATATTAGTAGTTTATCCGTTATCTGGCACCCATAACACAAGCATTAAGTTGCTTAGCTTGGGGCTGGATGGCGATATGTAATATGTCCATAAAAATAAAATAAAAATATATATATATTTATTTATGATTGACGGGAATGCAGTAAAAGCTTTGGTGATGCCGCCACGGTGTACCTATTAGCGATTATAGACAATTGATGTAGTTCGCGCCGCGTGAGATTTGTTACTTATCTTGACGGTTAATCTTTATCTATTCATTTATTTATTACTAGCGACCCGCTCCGGCTTCGCACTGCTATATTATGCATATATTATACATAAAACCTTCCTCTAGAATCACTCTATCTACTAAAAAAACCGCATCAAAATCCGTTGCGTATAGTTTTAAAGATTTAAGCATACATAGGGATATAGGGACAGAGAAAGCGACTTTGTTTTATACTATGTAGTGATAGTGATAGTCAATTAAAACGATACATGTCCATTATATTAATTGACTTAGACTTTAGACAAAAAATTATACTTCTTCTTATACATAAAAAAAGTATTGTTCTGACTGACTGACTGACGAATCAACGCACAGCCTAAATCGCTGATCGTAGAGATCTGAAACTTGGACGGTGTGTTCTTTGTATGACGTAACCATCCGATAAGAATGGATTTTCCGAAATTCTACCCCTTAGGGGATGAAAAAGGGGGGCAAAATTTGTATGGGACAACGCGATTCCTTGGTACAATCCTATTAGAACAATTTTCGACTTCTACGCGGACGAAGTAGCGGGCAAAAGCAGTAATAACACTAGAAAGACGGTCATATGACCCTATTTTGAATTCAGGGTTAAATAACCCCGAAACTATTGGTTTTTAACACGCTTTTATTAGGTCGACCTGTAATCAAATCTTGCAAGTTAAATTTGATCCACTTCCCGTTTTTTTTGACATATCCTCTCGTGACTTTTATTAAAATTATTCAATATACATTAAAAATGTTTACATATCAATACATCATAAATAAATCATACATCTACCTACAAAGACGGCGCTGCCCGCGCCGGTCATTTGACCCATGCGGCATTTGTTAGAGCTAAACAAATCCAATAGCGGATAGATCATAATATTTATATTGGCTGTAGTTATAAAATATAAAGAACACTATTGTACTACATTTCTTCTATTGGTTTCGTCAAGTAAACAGTATTATTTCGATGTATTACTATGCCTCGACTTACAGATAGTCAAATATTAGGAACTCTACAATCTTCGCCTAAAGGTCAATCAGATGGTGAGAGTGAAGAGGTAATAGATACCAAAATGATCTCGAAGAAGAGATACATAACACATACGTCAGGATATAATCACGTTATACGTCATGTGTCAAGAACTTGAGACTAAATCTTTATGATCCAAAAGTCTTGAAGAGAGATGATGAACAATGTTTTTAAGAATGTATGAAGCCAAACGTTCAAAAACTGTGTTAGTCACTTACTTAGCACTTAACATGACAGAATTCAAGTAGACGAGAAAGTTCTGCAAAGAAGTACTTAACCTGATACTGTTACATTTTATAACTCAAAAAATATGGGGTTGATTTTATTGAATAAATGGCCAGAAAATAAGTATAGTGTCAAAGCAGCATCACGAAGATGACCAGTGCAAGTTTTTTCTAGAATATATTGGACTTGGTTGCCATAAATGTATTAAGTCTATTTTTTTATCAAAAAGTCACAAACAAGACAGTGCGTAGAACCTGCAGAGACTCTTCTCGGTGGTCATGACTTGCCTTTCACAGTGTGGAAGTCACTTAACAGACTAAGGACTCATGTTGGTCGCTGCAGGGCGAACCTGGGAAGATGGGGCATGATCGATCCGTGCCGGGTTCGGTGCGACTGCGGGGCCCCCGAGCAAACTATGGTTCACCTCTTGACCTGCCCCTCCAATCCTAATAGCTGTACATTGGCTGACCTGATGTCAGCTAATAACAACGCCTAAGACCTGGCAGCTCACTGGAGTGGGCAGATCTGACCCTACCTTATCAATTCCCCCCCTTTAATTTGTGCTATCGATACGAAGAAGAAGAAGAAGTGCGTATAGAAGGAACTTTATACTCTTGAACTCAATAACATTTCTGATGCCGCAGCGGCAACAATAGACAGGTATACCGACGGAGTTGTCTATGGAAAAGATGAAATTTTTTCATAGAGATAGTTTTGAGAGAGATTTTTTATCTCTGAATACCTACGGGAACGGGAATTACGGGAGGCACACCTAGTATTTTCCTAATTTTTTTTCATTGTCATGTTCATTTCTTATTTCCTAACACAGGAAGGAAGGAATGTCGTGAAAGAAAAAAAAAGAAAGCATTTATTTAATACAAACTAAATAAATGCTTTCTTTTTTTTTTCTTTATATCACAAAGATCAATCCCTGCACCATACTTTGAAACAATATCCTGCTTCAATTAATTATAAAGACTTATATTTTTAACGTCTTTTCCATAAGCGTCCTCCTTATCCTTCAATATATCAAATATCTTGAGTATAAAGTTTCTCACGAAGATTTCTCTAGCCACATCCTCATGTTGTATTTTATCTAGGGGCGATTTGAAACATCTATTAATAGAGCCCTCATTATTCCAGAGAGGGTACTTAGATTGTGATAATGAGTAAGCTATTTAATACAAAGTTATTTTTATTTTTGTTTGTGGTTGGCTTTGGTTTTCATGGGTGCTACATCTTGATTATATAGATTTAAACAAATAAATATTTAAACATACTTTCGGATTTATAACTGACAAACTTTAGGATATAATATTAGTTACGTTTTTTCGGATTGACTTACTTTACCTAAAAATAATAGTGGGCAACATTAGCTTTGTTATAAGATTTTCAAAAATACTATTAGGTACTGTTATGTACTATTTTCACTAGGTTTTTTATTTTTATTTTGTGAAGCTTAATATTTCGATGCTGTTACGAGTACCACTTTCACGATACATGGTAATATCCCGTTTTCAATAACTTTACTAAAAGCTTTATTGCATGCATAATGCTTTACAAATTTAACTTCACTGATTTCTAACGTAACCTCAATTTTCGTCAAACAGCCCAAGTTTGAGATACGATGTTAAAAAAGTTAACTCAAAAGTTTTTTTTTCTTTAATGGAATAAAAAACAGAATACAGTCATATCAAGTAGGTACTCAAAATAAATATGACAAATAATTTTAAGCTAGACTATATAATAAAATATGTGTACCTACACAGCATGGTTTTTTCACGGTATGATTGTATTTGGCACAAGAGACTCCGACCTAATGAGTAATAGGTAGGATTCGCAATTCCAATTTCGTAGAATTCATCCCGGGAACATTAGAAAATCTCAAGTGAAGGACTTTTTTTAAAATAGGCTTGCATTTAACCTCATCTCAGGGAAGCGAAGATGAGGTCGAGGATGTAGCATGCTCGCCTATAAGGTCCCTATTCTAGACTTTAAGTGTCCAAGGTAGTTTTGGGGGAACAGCAGCAGCGACTCGGGTAGAGAGTTCCACTTTGTAGCGCAGGAGAAGGCAGGATGCACGACGCTTTGCACCTCTACTCGCAGTGCGAAGCGTCATCCGCAAAGGGTCCTGCCGGAAGACCAGCTGCTGTAGCAACTTAATGTTGGTGCAGCTATTTTTGCTGAGGCTGAGCCTTTTTGGAGGCACACGGCTCCTTAGAACTCATTTTTTTAAAATAATTTTCTGTCTTTTTTTTTTATACATTTTTGTTCTCCAATATTATTTTAAAGTTTCTGTCTTTTAATGTTCTTATGTTTGTTTGTCAACATCTCTTAAACTGTTCTAAATATTTATTTTTGTCCTGTGCTTGTCCAAATAAATATTTTTCTATTCTATTCAATTCTTTGTACGCATGAATCCTTGACCCCTTTTAAGAAGTCAGTTATTGCATTTATTAGTCTCAGAAGACGAAAGTTAAGGTATTTGAGCCATTTCCTACAATTAAATCAATGTATAGAAGTCTAAAAACTTGAATTCTAACTATCCCTTGAACTAAGTTAGACTTTATAATGATCAAAGGCTATAAAATGTTCCCATAGAAGCAACGAGTTGTTGTCTCACATCCAATCATGTCTAGTTGATTTGTTTTTATGAAGTTTGTTGTCACTTGTTTGACTGGGGGACAATTTTTAAGAATAAGCGTTTTTAATCTGTGATTTATTTTAAGCTCTGACGGCATTAAAGCCATTCTTGTAACTAACATTGTTCAAAATATAATTTAATTCCGAATGCATTTTAAATACAAATAATTCCCTCAAGGTCAGTCTAAGTCAATTTAAGAGTATTTTAAGCTATGTATGTACCTACTTATAGGGTATTTTTGCAATAAAAATGATATTGAAATGTTTATTTACGAGAATTAGCCTTCAGCTCTCTATTAGCCACAGCTCTCTATTAGCCACTCTGCAGACAATCTCAACTGGGCAACAGATGATGCGGTTGCCGTGGCTAAATTCTGGGTGAGGAGGGTACTGTGATTGAACTAGATTTTTTTATTTAGGATCAGATTTTTCGATTGGGCAATAATAGTTTTAGAAAAAAATACTTATGAGTATTTTTTTAATGAGGCAAACACCTCAGATGGCCAATTCTCGTAAATAATATTGTTTACATTACATTTCAATATCATCCCGATTGCATTTCGATTGCAAAAGATACCTTCAAATTCAGTTTTTGTTTACAAAAAGCTAACTTTGAGGGTGTTTTGAGCTACTTTGAGGGTATTATTTGTGATCGAAATGCAATCGAAATGATATTGAAATGTAATTTGAACAATGTTATTTACGAGAATTGGCCTTCTGATAGCAGATATTTATCTTTTTATTTTTTATTTACCTTCAAATTAACGATTTACGGTTTAAATGAATCAAAGGATTCATTTTTTTTACCTATTACGGGTGATTATGTATGTCAAAGATGGTTTGTGTGTGTTTTGTCATGGCATTATCACCTCAAAATATTATGAATTATTATTTATAATACTAGCTGACCCGTGCCCACTTCGTTGGGCATAATGTTAATGCATAATGTATAATGCAAAATGCATAATCTATACTAATATTAAAAAAAAAAAAATTGTAGGCTTTTTCAAGCTCCACATCTTTTCTCTCTCTCTTCTCACTCAAAAATATATCTTTCATAGTTAAGGCAGCGTTCGTAAGAAACGCTTTCATTCGACCGTTTTTTGTCCGATTCACTTTGCAAAACGGACTACCACGTAAAAGCCTTTTTATTTTTCAGTTTTTTATATAACCTATGACACTCAGCAATAATGTGGCTTTCTATTGGTGAAAGAATTTTTAAAATCGGTTCAGTAGATCCCGAGATTACCCCTTACAATTTAACAAATATACAAACACACAAACTTTACTTCTTTATAATATTAGTATAGATATAAATTATGTGGATCTACGGCAAACCCAGACGAAGATGGAGAAACGAACTAATTGCAATCGACCAGGGTGTTTTCTCGAGCGGCTGCAGTTTTTTTGTTGATTACTCAGCACCTACTTATTGGATTTTGATGTAAAGTATACCACGACTTTCCTCAGATTTCACTTGGTTTATTCGTTTTTAATTGTAGATTATGTAACAAACAAACAGACAGACAGATATATTTTTGTTCTATTACTTTTTCGAAGTCCAACAGACCCTTTTTTTTTATTTGCTGTATTATATAGAAATCAATGCCACTTTTCGTTGTAATTTTATAACTCAAGAACGGGCTCACCTATCCAGACCAAATGTTTAAGCTTTGTTCGGACTATTTAGTAGATGGTCTATGTGAAGTTTGCACAAAATCGGTCGAGCGGTTCTTCATTTATCACATTTTTTTATAAATGGCAAAACAACGTTTGCCGGGACAGCTAGTAACTTATAAAAACGGGCGACGATTTAAGATTACAGTGACCATGATAATTCAAAAAAATTCCCCCATAACTTGGGCCATCTTCGGTGTGAAGTTACGGAAGTCCATCAGGCGACGTGTGGTCGCCATGCGCGCGCGCATGGTAGCGACAATGCCGCGCCTGTGCCCAAGCGCAAAGGTTATTGCCGTTTGCAATGCCATTCGATGGCTATACCTAGTCATTAGGGCGATCTAATAGCACAGTAGATATAGCCACTTACTTATAAAGTGAGGTTATGGTCTGTGATTTTAAAAACTGTCATACAATTGCAGAGATTGCAAAGAAATTGTATGAGGAACATTAAGTTAGGTAATTCATATGCAATAATTTTTCTCATAGGTTCAGTTCATATAAATTACAGGACCGGGAAGTAAATACAAATTATTAGTTTTGACTATTTTTGATCCCTTCAAAAAATGTATAAACTTGCTAATATGTATACCTACTTACCTAGTTATTTTAATTTCTAAGTTCTCGACCAGAACCAACCTTATAGTCAGATGTACGAAGTTATAGTCACAATGATACAAGAAAAGTAAAAAATAAGAAAACTCTAATAACTACCTTAGATGCTCTTAATCAAGTATTCATTCGGTACATTTCAAATAGGATTTATTTGAAATGTAAAATTACATAAAACTCATATTAAAGGTCACTTCTTTTTTTTATTTCATTAGAATTCAATCAAAAAGTAATCGAAGTAGAAAGTCAATTTCCTTTAACAAATTACCTTAACCCATCACACAACATTGGAAGACAAATGGATCTCGAGATTGCATCATAGTGTGTGGAAATAATAGTAGACTATGGTATATGTGTGGTAGAATATGGTAGAAATAATGCATCTGATACGCATTCCAATATCACCGAGGGACGACAAAGAAACACTAAAGTATTAAAGTTCTCAATGATAGATACGTAAGCGAAGTCAATTTAATAGAATCACCAAGTAAAGTTGACGCGTGGCCAAATACCTCATACCTGAATAAGTTTTGGAAGTTTTTCTAACTAGTCATTTTGTCACATTGTCACCTAAAAGACGTTCTAAAATGTGGACTTTCTACAAACAATGAGATTCGTAATAGACAGACCTTCAAAATTCAAACCCGTTAAGTAGATGTCGAAAATTTTCGGAGCTGAACCAACATACAAAAATTTAACTTCGTAGCACAAGGAAGTGGTTCTAATTTAGCTTCCAAGAATTGACCTAAACAAACATATATACATTTTATAAAAGCTTGTAATGAAGTAAGGTTTAAAATAAGAAAGGCACCACCCCAATAAGCAGGGACAAGAGAAAGATAAAGGAATACGCATCCCAAACAAACCGGAACAAAGTCACGAAGAAGAATTTAAGCATTTAGGATTACGTTAAAAAAAATTGCAAACTCATGAAAACATAAAACCGAGCATCATATCAAACTGGTCGTACTATACCTAACATAATGATGCGCGTGCGCCGGTATGTAATGCAATACGCAATTTGAGGTGACGATGATACCTTCCGATTGGAGTTAGCTACGGATATCTGAATCCGATACGGAATGCTGGAATGTATTTAAATTGGGTATCATAAAAGACGAAAAGCCATAGCTTTGAAATGTCTGTTTGATTGCATGCATGATTCTCAGGGCGTACAGTGTGGTGGAATTTCGTTGCATTGCGTGACGCAATTAGTAACTATAATATTAAATAAATAAATTAAATAAATTAAATATTTCAGGACATATTACACATCGCCATCCAGCCCCAAGCTAAGCAACTTAATGCTTGTGTTATGGGTGCCAGATAACGGATAAACTACTTATATACTTTTTTTTTGTATATATACATATACATACATATTATACATATAGGAAACACCCAGAACCAGAAACAAGAATTTATGGTCAGCATAAATACTTGTTCCCGGCGGGAATCGAACCCGCAACCTTCTGCGTCGCAGTCGGGTGTTCGCCCGACGCGCCACAGAGGTCGTCAGTCGTCATATAGTTGATAGGTGTTCAAATTGTGCTCAAAATGTATCAAATAAAGGTATTTTTTATCGTTTATAGCGGTATGGTATGGGTTTGCTGACGGTTTCTCTTTGGTCATTTGAAAACCCGATCATTTTGAGACCAATCTCTGTAATTTAGTTCCATTTTTAACCACCTGATTAAACAGACGTCCGAAGGTAAAAATCTAAGTGACGCAGTTAGTGACTATTAGATAGTTGATAGGTGTTCAAATTGTGTTCAAAATGTATCAAATAAAAGTATTTTTATAATTTCTAGTGGTATGTGAGTTCGCTGATAGTTTCTCTTTGGTCATTTGAAAACCTGGTCATTTTGAGAGCAATCCCTGTAATTTAGTTCGATTTTTAACCGACTTCAAAAAAGGAGGAGGTTCTCAATTCGTCTGTATGTTGTTGTTTTTTTTTTTTGTGTGTATGTTACGCGATTTTTAACCACCTGATTAAACAGAGACGTCCGAAGGTAAAAATGTATGTCAATGGAAGTATTCTCATTTCATACATAATTCACAGACCTATTGTCCCACTGTCCTGTTTGCGGTCTCTAACCAATTGAAAACTATCGGATGTGGTCGAGAATCGATATGGCTCCAAGGTTTGGTATCGGTTTGCTCTGTCTGATGTATCGAACATACCTAATCGATATAAGAGAACAAAGGATGCTATTTTTATTTATGACATTTTTTTTTAAATCTTAATTTCTATGATAATTACAAAATGAAAAAGAAATAAAAATAGAGGCATAGTCATGGCAGTTATAGGTTTTATGGCACAAAAATATTTGTGCTACGTGACTACGTTTGTATGAAGAGCGCGCAGGTACCTTTTCACCTTAAGTACTATAAGTTACCTTAATGATTGGAGTCACAATAATTACCAACGATGAGATACGAAATCGATTCACTGTAATCGAATGTCATTGAATCCGATCATTGTTCTCGAACTGTTGACCGTCACATCCTGTATCGATTGTCGGTGTCAACTCGTGTGGATCGAGGATGTGCGGAATCATGTGCGGTGAACCGGTGAGGGATGAATCAAGTTGCCTGAGATACTACTCTAACATCAAGAGTTATTTGACGTTTCGACGTGATAACGTACTGCTCCAACTACTGATGCAAGGCAAAATCCAAGGGAAGCGACCGCCCGGAAGGAGGGGCACTTCATGGCTTAAGAACCTCCGGACATGGTTTAAGCAAAGCACTAGATCCCTTTTCCGTGCAGCAGCATCAAAAGTAAAAATACCCTTAATGATAGCCGACCTCCGGTAGGAGATGGCACCTCAAGAAGAAGAAGAACGACTTATAAATCGATGAACACCGTACTGTAGTCACAAAAAAGTGTCACGTTATTGACAAGGTAACCATAGTATTTTCATCAATGTTTTCTAATGACGTTATCACGTATAAAATCGTCCGTAAACCGACTTTACAGACAACCATTTTTTGGATATGTGTCAAAAGCAAATGCACAAAGGAGGACGGTCGGATTTTTTTTGTTTCCCTGCAGTCTTTCTACCTTCACTCGCGTCCTTCGATAGCCCCCGTTTATTTTGCGGGTCTTTGAGTCGCGAGGGTATAGATATCTTCTAGGAAAGAGTAGGTACTATATCTTAGAACGCATTACCGTGTGGGATAGTGATCAAACGCTGACCCATTAAGGCTGCTTATGCTGCCAAACGCAACACGCCAGAAATACCGATCGCTTACAACTAGTATTGTTGATTGTAACGAATGTGTTTTGTTTTTCTCAAAAGTGCTGAGATAGAATTGTAGGTGAAATTTTTACCAATATTTTGGGGCAATTTTGAGGCGATTCTTTGTCGTTTCAAAGCTAGACTAGTTTTAATTCTTAATTTTAGGATAGCTTCAAAACTATAGGAAATTTTTGGCTCAAAATCACACCAAAATGTCGGTAAAAATCTCACCTACAATTCCATCTCAGCACTTTTGAGAAAAACAAAACACATTCGTAACAATCAACAATTTTCACCAACGATGGCGACCGGTGCCAATAGTAACTATTTAGTAGGCGGTGTACCAAGGTCGTTGGCGTATGGACCCCCATTAAAATGAATATTATTCAAAAACATCACGCCATAACTTTAATTGCCTGTTGTGTCCCTCCCAGGGCAAAGGCTTTTTCACTTCCCTTTCATAGCTCATTCGCAATCTTCTGCATTTGATTGTAAATCTTGTTAAGATGGCGATCGTGTCACCATCTTCGTAGGCGTTTTTGGATACAATGATTTTCTAAAGGTTTTCGCTGACTTTCTATATCTTTTCTACACATTTAAGGGCACAAAAACCCAATTCAAAGATTCCCCTAAAAAGTCCGTGAGTTTAGGCCAATTGATATTTATTAAACACACTTAAAACTGTATGAAATCTCCACGTTTAAAATACAACGAGGCAATTAAAAATTACAAATTGCTAGAGAAAGCTATAAATCATTATAATAACAGAGCCATTGTTCTAATAACACAGTCTGCTAATTACTACCTCCAGACCTTGAACTTGTTTGACACACTTCATACTATCTGATCAGCAAGGCTGTCTTTAACCTATTGGAGGCCCTGGGTACATTAGGATGTACCCAGGGCATCCATGGGTACATCCTCGATGGGATATGACGTTGACAGAACACTATTTTATATGACAAATTTTTGATTTTATGTAATCTATACGTATGTAATAAAAAAAACGGTTGTGCTCCGTAATAAAAACTCCGGGATGCCGACAGAAGTGAAAACTTATAAAATAAAAAAAAATAATTAAAAAAAAAACAACTCGGCAGAGTGTTAGGTTTTATTTTCGTTACGGAATTTCTTGATTCGGTCGCCGAGCTCAAAACCCGCGATAAAAGCTATATATGCAATAGCTTAAAAACGAAAGCAAATATTCAAGCAATAACTGAAGTGATATGTGAGATTCGAACCAGGGGCTAAACATTCATACAAGTGTTAAGTAGCGCTCAAAACCACCAAGCCACAAAATCTTATTGCCGAGCGACGAAAATATAGTAATGTTTGAAGCCGATAAGCCGAACTAGTGGCGATTAATCATGGGCCCTGGGCACTTACATTAAAATTAAAATTATTATTATTAAAAAATTATTATTAAAAAAACAACATTAAAATTATTATTTAAGTAAATAGAAAATAGTATAAGGGATGAAGAGCGCTGTAGTCTGAGATACAAGCTTACCGCTTAGTTCAGACACAGATGTAACTGAATATTGTAACTATTTACTGAATAAATCATTATTTATTTATTTACTTGCCCAGAGTGCCCAGTGGGATAGAGGGGTCTGCATCAGCATTTTCACCAACGTATAACCGTGGCGTTAGAGTCTTTGATAAGAGCTCTAAAAGTTGTGGTTCTGCCCCCTTACACGAGATTACTTTCTATTAGTGATATCGCCAATCGACAGATTTAATTGTATGAAATTGACATAAGATGAAACTTGACTACCTATTTTTTAATCTAACGCCCGCGTGACTTTTCGTCAGCATAATTATGTCGATTTCATACAAATAAAAATGAAGTTTATCGATTGGCGATATCGCTAATAAAAAACAATCTTCTCTAAGGGGGCTGATCCGTTCTGTTTTATGCAGTCGTCACAGTTTGTGAATGTGTCATGGTGATTAAGGGACAGTGGTGAACAAAGAGCCGTGTTGCTACTGATTTATAGAGCCTTTTATATTGATAGCAGTCAAATAATTGAACCAACAAACTGTAAAAGAAAGAAATGAAGTGAAAGAAATAGAAATAAAAAAATATAACAAAAAAAACAATAAAAAGTAGTACAGCGAAGCGGCCAGAAAAAAGGTTCGTCCTTAGCACGATCTAGAGCAAGAAGCCCTAGCGCTGATTTGTGTCTGTGCCTCGTTAATTTCGCTTAATTCCCGTATTAAAAAAAAATAGTCATCTTTCTTCACACAATTGACGGCTCCTTTACAGATAAATTGTATTGATGTAAAAAATAACCTCAAAATATTCTAAAAAGAACAAATTTCAAAAAGTCGTAGAACAAATGTTAATTGTTAAGGTATACAGAAGTAGCCTCCGCTTTTTATATGCTTAATAACCCAGTATACGTCATCAAGGCTTTACAAGTAGTTGAAAGTTTGAAGTAGACTAAGCTAAATGTCAGATTGTTGCAGCTAGATAGATACTTAGTTTGATAAATTCTTTATTGTAAACACCATTTTATAATAACATTAATGATAAAAAACAAAGCTTAAGTCTAAGTGTTACAAAGGGCGGCCTTATCGCTCAGAGCGATACACGTTATCTAGTATTTGGATGAAAACCTTATGCAGCTTCCTGTAAGCTGCCTAAGCTAAAAGTCATCACTACATAGTATAAAACAAAGTCGCTTTTTCTGTCCCTATTTCCCTTTGACCGCTTAGATCTTTAAAACTACGCAACGGATTTTGATGCGGTTTTTTTTAATAGATATAGTGATTCAAGAGGAAGGTTTATATGTATAATACATGCATAATATAGCCGTGCGAAGCCGGAGCGGGTCGCTAGTATTATATAAAAGTCAAATATAAATATATGCTAAATCAGCTTTCATTGATGTGCCCGTGTGTAAATGCCCCAGTTACAATGTAAAGCACCTACAATTCGTGCATGGAGGTATGTAACCTGACCGCTCTCCCATCCCGGCGGATACAGTCGATTGGTTTGTATCCTGCTTGCTTCCTCTCACACCCGCACCGACAAATCACATCAACTATTTTGCACTTGTCACCGCTTTTCCTAGGGTGACTCGACTCAATGCGACGACGGTCAACTTTACTGACTGTTTTTGAAGTTAATTGTATAGGTTGGATTGGAATCGATTTTATTTGAAGCGGTATGAAAATTTGTTGGGTTGTAAAAAGCCTTACAAAAGAGAATTTAGCTAATATATACTTTTTACTAAAGTTATTAAAAATATTTACCATGTTTTTAAAGTGAAAATTTCTTTTAGCGCGGTCACGTATATTTTTAGATGAGATAAACTCTCTGAACTTGCGACACCGTTACGAGACGCAGCTACATTGTGTGCATAGCATGTACAAATATTTTGTAGTTGTTTAGTAAATAAGTTTTTTTTAAGTTTTATGTTTAAAAAAAGTTTTTTTTAAGTTTTCACTTCTGTCATCATTCCCGGAGTGCAACTGTTTTTTTTTTTGTAGAACTCGTTATTTCGGTTCCAAGCACCATTTCAACTTAGCAAATCATCTATCTAATCTCTTTGATCCTATCTTGAGTCATAACTCTTTGTACGTTTTGGTGTATACTGTTAGTGCAATGAGTAACTGTTTTATAAATAAATAAAGAGGTTGGATTAGCAACATCTGTTAGAATTGTGTCGATTTGACATTAAGATGCGATTTTCGCACATACAAAGTGAACCCCAGTCGCGGTCGGGGCTTTTTTTGTTTCTTATTTAAATAATAGACCAGGGTAGAAGCCTTTAAAAATAATAAAAAGTGACAAAAAAAATAGTAGGATGAAACCCATTAGAAACGGAGGGGAGTATTATAAAAATTAAAGGAAAAATAATTTACGGGCGATCTGAGGTCGGGAAGGGTATGGGGGTGAGCTTTTAAGGGTAAAAAACAGTTTATCTCGATTTCCGGCAAAACTAAAAGTCCTATGGAGATTTTCTGAGAAGATTTACTACAGTAACGTATATATTTTTTTTCACCATCGGAAAGTAGAGATTTCAGCAAACAACAAACAAACAAACAAAAAAAACTGATATTTTGACGGAATATCTGATATTTTGAATTAGGGTAATTTTTCGATATTAATTCAAAATAAGGTGAAAAAATAAAAATTACAGCGTATTTGGGACATAAAAAGGAAAGTTTTCACCAAATTTCGTGAAAAAAAATACATTTTTGTAAAAGATAAACATAAAAAACCAAAAACTTGGTTTTTTGAATTTTTCACATAAATTTTGAGGTTATGTGAAAAAAGTGTGAAAGCAAAAGTTTTAGATCTTTTTATTACCTACAACTTTGCTATTTGAGTTTTTTCCATAGGACTTTTAGTTTTGCCGTAAATCGAGATAAACCGTTTTTTACCCTTAAAAGCTCACCCCCATACCCTTCCCGACCTCAGATCGCCCGTAAATTATTTTTCCTTTAATTTTTATAATATTCCCCTCCTTTTCTAATGGGTTTAATCCTACTATTATTTCTTTTTGTTTTAAAAATTATCGACCCTGGTCTATAAAGAGATAATCTATTTATCCCTCTATCTATGACGATTATTATAAGGACCTAATTTGGGCAATAACTTAGTAACAGATAAGATTGTTTAAGTTATGACAAAATGATAAAACCTTGATAAGATTGAGAAAGTAATGATAAAACAAACAAAGAAAACTATCTATTTTCATATTGTCCTTGAATTATTTGACGGTCACGATAATCATTTAGATTATTTGACGTAAATTGACCTTTTTACAATGTCAAAAATAATCTAGAATCCCAAAAAGCAAATTTGCCAAACAAGACGAGACAAGCGAAGTGCAAAAACGACAAATTACTACCTTTTCTCGAAGCGCTTCGTCGTTTTTTGAACCCTCATAAAGTGGGTTTGGATTATATTTACATTTTCCCAAACCTCTAACTAAATTAGAAAAAATGGTAGATTCAAAAATCAGTGACTGATTTACCATGAGGCTGAGAGACTTGATCTTAGGTTCGCAGATTTTTTTAAGTAGTATTTTTTGGGTCCTTTAAAACCAATCAGAATGGGATGTTTAAAGTTATAAATTATCTCTTTGGGTTATTAACTTTATTGTTATAAAATGAAAACTATTTGGTTTAAACAGAACTGTTTTATCATTTCTAACACCTGACTACATGCCTAAAACCGATTTTATTCATATCGCTTTCAAGTTAATGCCAACGCATTAGAAAGATCTGTGGAAAAATTTGACTTGTTCAAAATATCAGGTGCTTAGTGATTTTATTTTTAGCTGACCTGTTGTTTTCCACTGCTGGACAAAGGCCTCCCATCTGTTCCGATCGGAGAATCTAGCTAGTCTCCCTAGAATGCATTTAGCCCACTTAGACAAGATTGTTTTCTATTAGAGATATTGCCAATCGAAAGATTTTTTTTGTATGAAATTGACATAAGCCAACGAAGAGTCTAGAATAATCTAGACAGTCTTGCGTCAGATAAAAAAATGGAAGACAAGTTTCATCTTCAATTTCATACAATGCTTATGTCAATTTCATACAAAAAAAAATCTTTTGATTGGCGATAGGGCTAATGGAAAGTAATCTTAAGGGAGCAGAATGTCGCGCCATCGTTTTCTGGCTTAGTGAATATAAAACGAAAAATTACTTTGAAAAACGACTGCCTGTGACAATCACAGTCATTGTAACATCCAAAAAATGTTAATTAACAACCAAAACAAAACTAATTGTTTGCTGTAATTGGATCCACAGTGACAGAGCGGTGAAGACAATGCCACGAACTGTGGTGTATTGTTTGACACATCCTGTCAAAGCCGAGGGTATTGTTTACGACACGGTCTCGTGGGTTGGGGATATATAACCGACTTTCTAAGAGAGGAGTTATTGGGTTTTACTAGTTGGATCCAACGTATGCTATCCCTGTGGTTTTCTAATTGGAAGACCTCTTGAACTACAATGAAAACTCCACTAAGGTCCCAGACTGATTTCTATGCCTACGTTACTGACTCCACAGTTTTAAGCATCCTTTGGAAATATCAGGATGTGTTATTCCAGAGTTCCAGCTCTAAGTCTCATTGCAATCTGTTGAATAAATAGTTTTTGCTCCAACTTCTACTTACTTCCCTTCTTACCCTAACCGACTAAAAACTCTCCGGTGACCCCCCCTCGGTGCAGCTTGGAGGCCCGGGGTCTCATTCGAACTCTCCGGAGCCTCCATGCACCGCGTTTATCCCGGGTGAAAAACTTCCCCACGTTTCCACTAAGGGTGGCGCGGGGCCACACCGCAGCCAGCCCCAGGTCCGCTTCTTCGGACGTTCAAAGCCCCCACTGTGATCGGTCAACAGACCAGATCCCTTTTGATCGCATTTCACGACAGGCAGGGGCTACTGCAGCCTTACTCTATTACACCCAGACTACAGGGTCCGGGGTAGCCCTATTCCATGTATACGCCGTGGTTTGCGGAATATTAGATAGGCAATCAGACCTACCTACATTATGCAACTATATTGATTAAATTCCTAATAGAGTCCATGTCCCACCCACTCACTCACATAACTGCATAATAAACTGTAATAAACGGTTTGTAATGAAATAATAAATATTACACCTACACAAATATGTAATTTGTCGTAAATTTAAGGAAATTAATACCTACATACTGTTAAAATACGATTTATTTCGATAAATAAGAGGTTGCTTTGATTATTAACAAGCACCTACAAAATTTTATCTCAAATCTAAACAAATACGGGCAATCATAGAACCTAGGTCTATCTCTTGCGGGTTCGATTCCCGCCTCAGACAAGTATTTAAGCTTAGATATTTGTCTGTGGTCTGGTTGTTTCTGTGTATTATAAGTAATATATTTACAAAAGAAAAGTATATAAGTAGTATATCCGTTGTCTAGTACACATAACACAAGTCTAGTTACTTAGCTTGGGGCTAGATGGCTATGTGTGGAATGTCCTGCAATATATTTATTTATTTATTTATCTCATAATTCCTTGCTTATTTTAAATCAAGCACAGTAATGAAATCAGTTACCCACCCATCCCCTTCCTTAATTCTTGTCTATCCAAAGGTTGTCTGGAAGAGATCGCTCTAAGCGATAAGGCCGCCCATTCTGCCATATTGTAAGGTTTTAAATCTATACTAATATTATAAAGCTGAAGAGTTTGTTTGTTTGTTTGAACGCGCTAATCTCAGGAACTGCTGGTTCGAATTCAAAAATTCTTTTTGTGTTGGATAGTCCATTTATCGAGGAAGGTTATAGCCTACTTTTTATCCCGATATTCCCACGGGATCGGGAGTTACGCGGGTGAAACCGCGGAGCGCAGCTAGTACCTATTAATTTTCTTTAAGCATTAGTTAGATTTTTTTTACTTATGTAATCATTTTGCGTTTTGTTTTTATGGTGCAATATTTATATGTCTCACTAGATCTGTCTCACTTTTGAACTACGAGTAAAACTCAATAGACGTAAATCTCAATACGCCTACCTTTCGTATGGTCTTGGCATAACGTAATTTAGGCACACCGCGTTTTAGTTATACCGGTATACATAATCTAAACTAGATTCTAAAGGGTCTGGATTATGACCCCGCCGAAAATTTTCTCTTAAATCCATTAACAGGTATTTTTATGGCCATAATATAAGAACAATAAAACATAACATTTTACATGTAAACTCATTAAGTTACCATCAAAACCTCACACGTACTACTAATCTACATAAAACAACAAACCGACCAAATACATATTAAAATCACGTTCACAAAATTTAAGTCAAATTTTAACTAACCAACGGAAACGCTTATTCGTGATCGAAACACCATCCCTTAAAACCAACCCTGTTTATAAATAGCTAGCTACCCTAAGCACGGTATCTTAGCCTAGCAGAGCATTCGCCATACAAAATTTGTATGGATGGTGTTCTTTAATTTGCTTTTGGAGAGGAGTTGAATGAAACGGAGGAGTTTTACAGCCGAGGAGCATATTTCACTGTTACAGGGTCATAATACTGTCATCTAGTGTTGATTTTGTAAAACTACGCCCATACTAAAACATAGGTTTTCTTGCTGTGAGTACACTACGCTAAAAATAAGTACTTAATAAGTAGTAAAATAAGAACTTATTTTTTAAGGTTTTGAAGAAGGTTACATTTCGTTTAGTTAGTCACAAGAACTAACTAAACGATATGTAACTTGTGTACATAAAACCTAGATAGTTTGTAAAATACGACCGGTAAAGGAGTACCAACATACATACTGACAGAGGAAAGCTTTGCCAGATTTCAAATATATATTAGACGCTTCGCTCGTTCGGTCAAAATCATTATGGGGGATTTCACGTGTCGATGCAAAACCGGTAATGGATAGAATTTTGAAAATAGAACAGATGGTTCGGAGGGGTGGATATCGATTGAAAACGACGCGTGCGCATGTATTGATTTATTTGGGGTTAGGGGAGTGATTTCTGTTTACATTTCGCTGTTGAATTTTAGCGATAACGATTTTGATCGTGTGAAATACGATGACAAGTTTATTGTTTGTAGTTTCATGTTACAGGGGATGCTGTTTTTGTTTGTTGAGAAATTAAAATCGAATTGTCGAAAGTGTTAAGTTTGTTTACTACGTTTCTTATTTCTTTAAGCAAGGGCTACTAAACCGCATTGCGATGGAACTTTGTAGTAGCCAGAGACTAAGGACTGTATTCAAAAACGTAACTCAATCTTTTTAGCTAGATTTAAGTCGAGATTTGAATTTAGAACGTTGCTTGAGAAGCGATTCCTGAGTTTTATTGCTATATTTTAGAACGTCACTTGAGTGACAATCTACGCAAATAGAGATCGTATCTTGACTTACGTTAATATGGTCATTAGCTGACTGGAGTCCGCGATTCTTCCTATTTCCTTTGATTGTATTTTTCGTTTTATAAGATTTCACAAGAAAATCTCATAAATGTTTTATGAACTTAGAATATTTTTATTAATAGATAAAATCTGCGCTTGAGACGAGTTTCTAATGAGCAAAACTCGAGTTGAGATGTGTTACACAATAAGATGGGTGGAGTTACAATCTGAACTTGAAACTAGATTCAGGTGAAACGTGAATTGAGTCTTGATTAGGTATAGGAAAAACATATAGGTCAAGTAATTTTATCCTTTTCCAAAGGACTTACGAAGGGAAAACCGATGAGCGCAAGTACTAAACTTAAAAAGGTTAACCAAAAAATCATAAGTTACTAAATTTTCCACTGCATGATTTTCACAATGCGTTTGACAACAGCTAGCTCTGTTCCATTTTCAGTCTTATTCGTCAGATAATAAGAACTAGAGTCGTTTGTCAAGTTTAGGATACGATCAGCTGATGATATCTCCGTAATAATTGGACCGTGAAGGAGGGACAGGACTTCACTCTCGATTGTTTACTTCACTGTTGCTTTTATTTGATGGTAGCAGAGTTTTAAATCTCATCGGAAAGACAATTTAAGGTCTAAGGGAAACATCCAGTTAGATTTTGACCAAAAACATATTAGATTACTTTCGATTGACCTTATATCGAAAAGTTTAGTAGCTAAGGAAAAATTCAAATTAAAAGTTATAACTCGAAAACATCGAAACTTAGACCCAAGTTTCAATCAACATACTGCAAAATAAAGTATATAATTAAGTATTTTTTTACAAATAAGTGTGTATACGGAACCCTCAGTACGCGAGCCCGACTCGCACTTGACCAGTTTTTTATCCTGATATTTCCATTGAATCGGTAAGTTTACCAAACTGCTGGTGAAAATCTCACCTAAAAATTGTAGAGAAAATGTGAGTGAAAAACAACAATTTTTCATGCAAAAAATTACCTATTATTAAAGGCGCCGACAGGCCTATGACCGGTACCACATCTTAAAGCTTTTTATCTCATCTTAGGCACATAATAGATAATATTCCTCAGGTTCAAGCGTTGACCTCTAATCGTCCATTGACCCTGACAGCTTTTAGCTAACCATATCTCATATCTAAAGCTTAGGCACGTGAGTATACATTGTCTAAGCTTTTGTTTAGTTTCTTACGTAACATTCGGATGTTGGGCTTTAAAGCTTTTTACCCGACTGAGGAAGAGGTTTATGTTTTCGTAAATATTTATCTACTAGCAACCCGCCCCGGCTTCGCACGGCTGTATTATGCATGTATTATACATATAAACCTTCCTCTTGAATCACTCTATCTATATAAAAAAACCGCATCAAAATCCGTTGCGTAGTTTTAAAGATTTAAGCATACATAGGGATTTAGGGACAGAGAAAGCGACTTTGTTTTATACTATGTAGTGAAGTGACTATGTAGTCTATGTAGTGATGTAAGTATATTAATATACATGTTTATTTTTAATTATATAAGAATGCGGTTAAGGCTTCTGTGCACATTAATAAGCTAATGAAATAGGCTTGTCTTATAGTGATCAGACAACGCATAAAAACTGACATAGGATAGGTTATACAAATCATCAGCAAAATGAAAAGTATCAATTAACTTTTGTTTCACGACTTGGTTATGACTGGATTTCATCAAGCCTGACTTTCGGACTAAATTAAATATAGATAATTCAGACTTAAAACTTCAGACTTAGGACAGACATTAACATACGTCTCCTACTTTTGAATATAATTGACTAAAATTCCACGACAAGGTTTAAATAATAATATTCATCGTACTACCCACTTAAATTCGTGACAAGAAAAAAATGTTTAAATTAAATATGTTAGTCAATAGTCATGGCTGTTTGGAATGAGATCCCTTTGCCTTTCCTATTGGAAAAAAAGTTGCACGATTACCGAGCTTTGGTCATATAAATTTAAATAACATGAAAATTAGAAAAGAAAGGAAAGTAATTAATTATTATTGTAAAACATTATTTCTATTTTAAGCAATTTCGTGTAAATCAAGAAAGTTTTTGTCGATAACTCAAATGTTGGGTCATTGTTGGGTATTCAAACAAATGCCGAAAACACACTTTATGCCGTTTTTACATCAAAATTACGCAAAATAACCATTCCACACTGACTCACCATTATAAACAAATCCAAAATGCACTGATTTATCCAAAAAATAATAGAAAATTCTTGTAAATTTTCACAAATAAACACGAATGCAATGCCTGTATGACAGCAGACATTGGCAACTATGAAACTCAAATCAAAACACGGAGGGAGATCGATATTTCTAAAACTGAGGGTGGTAGAAAGAGATAGAAAGAAAATAGGGGATGATACGTTTTGTAGCGCATGCGTGGTAGAGATGTAATTTTAGTGGTGCGATGATGACGTAAACAGGGTTATTGGTAATTATACTAGCAAGCCCATAAGGACATTTATTTATTTCAGAGTCGGCCGCCTCTGACGATGCAGACGACTCTGATGACGTCATCGGAAATATAAATGTAGATACCTTATCTCTATTATTATAAGGTACTTTTTTCCGTGGACGGCAAAAATTCGATGCGTTCGGCGCGTATCAATCTGCGTCCACCTTTAGGTGCACAGAAGTTGCCCTCAACGGCTTGCTAGTTAATTACCAATAACCCTGTATAGTGATGAATTTTTATTCAGTTCAATACAGGAGTAGTGGGTTCGATACCCGCTACGATTTACTGGTATTTAATGACTATTTGGTTCTTTTTGACGTGGACTTTAGACGGATGGATTAGAGTTATTAACCGATTTAAAAAAAGGAGGAGATGCTGTATTCGGTGCTGTTTTTAGGGTTCCGCACCCAAAGGGTAAAAACGGGACCTTATTACTATGACTTCACTGTCTGTCTGTCCGTCCGTCCGTGTTAGTTAGAAAAGGGTACCGGGGCTTTCTCCATACAAACTATTACAAACGTAGTCGACTGTTTCCTCCCTGGGTAATGACACTAGAGCAAATATTTTTGGTGCATAAAACGTATAACTGCCATGACCATGCCCCTATTTTTTGTTTTATTTTATAATTTTTTTAATTTTAGTCATGGCAGTTATAGGTTTTATGGCACAAAATTATTTGTGCTAGTGTCATTATCCACGGAGGAAACAGTCGACTACGTTTGTATGGAGAGAGCGCAGGTACCTGGAAGGGTAAGTAATTAGTATTAGTAAACTTACGAATTTGAGTAACACACTCGAGAATTAGTGCTTATTTCCCTATCTCCACATTTATTTCGTCCCACATGATTTAGAAATTCAATAATCATTCCAACAATAGCTGTTTGTAATTTAGTATAAACTAAACTCTAGTATTTGTTTACGTAAGAGACGAGGCCACGCGTGCTGTATCGCTGGAGAATGAAGGTCGATGCAAGTGCATGGCCAAACACAATCGCGATCCTTTGCAATGATTAGCTGGAAATTCTTTTATGCTCAGTAGATGGTGGTTTCCAAGAGTTAAGCCCACACTTAGGGAACACAGAAAAGGGTAGTAACATTATGAGTATGGAGACTGGCGTGTGCATCAATGTTTTAATTAACTACTTACCTAAACTTCCTTTTTCGGACAGGTGTGTGAAAGCTACCCAAAGATAGATGGATAGATTATTGTAAACACCTATTTGCTTTGCTAGACTTCTCATTACTTTATGTAGTTGAATTAATCGTAAACGAAACGATAGAATAGTCCATAGTTGACAAGACCTGTCGTCGAAACAGCTACATACGAATAATTCTGTTGCACAACCCCATTGTGCCTTCTTCTCATTAGTGGGCGCGTTCCAAAGGCACACATCCTAACTTAGTTTTTAAGACGATTTTATGTGGTCTATATACTTTTAAGGTATTATGCATCCAAAGAAATAAAAAAATTTGACTTTTGACTTTTTGACAACAGAATTGCACTAACAATGCGACGTTTCGAGTCTGTCAGAAATCAAACGTTCGACAGAAAATGCTGGGTCTTTCGCATCAGGATGGTCGGTGTAAATCAATAAATAGTCCAATTATGTACACGAAAGCTATGTATGAGCAATGTAACTAAGTACTTAAAATTTGGAGCAATGTACTAATTTAGAGTCAAAGTTATGTAAGAAAGAAGTGAGTAGTCACCGCCTTTCAATCCTTTGAAAATGTTTTGGAGACATTGTTACAAACAAACAATGTTTTTTTTTATTTATTTACATTCTACGAGATTGGAATTAAATTTTTTGTTTGTACATTGCTAAAACTTTAAAAAGTGGCAACACAACTAAAACAGAAATGGCTGACCGTTTGCTATGCCAGAATGTTGTAACCCCCAAAAATCTTCGTCACATCTTATAAAGTCTACTAAAAACTACTAAAAGCTTTGTTCGAAAAGCCCTTAAAAAATCCAGGTACTAAAGCAAAAACGGATCATTAGGCAAGTTAGTATGCTGCTTACAAATCTGGCGACAAAATCCTCTCATTTTCAATAATGCCCATAAAAACTAATGTTCACCAAAAGTCACAAAAACATGGGTTTAATATTTTTTACACTAAAGTTAAAACCGAAAGTGTTTCACGCGATAACCGATTTGGAAGGAATTCTGTGGTCCACTCCACTTAAAAACTACTTCAATTCAGATTAGATGGTCTCGTCTAACTTAAGTTACACTTAGAAGTTTGGAACAGAATGTTAAGTGAAATACGTAACGACCTACTTACAAATACTTGAAAATTATATATTTTGGCAGGTTAATTTTAATTCATTCTTCTACAATGAGGTTTGCTTACTTAGGCTTTTAAAATGATTGAGGTGAAAGGGTACCGGCGCTCTCTCCATACTAACGTAGTCGACTGGTTCCTCCCTGGATAATGACACTAGCTAGAGCAAATATTTTTGTTGCATAAAACCTATTACTGCCATACTTGAAAATTATATATTTTGGCAGGTTAATTTTAATTCATTCTTCTACAATGAGGTTTGCTTACTTAGGCTTTTAAAATGATTGAGGTGAAAGGGTACCGGCGCTCTCTCCATACTAACGTAGTCGACTGTTTCCTCCCTGGATAATGACACTAGCTAGAGCAAATATTTTTGTTACATAAAACCTATTACTGCCGTGACTATGCCCTGTGACTTTGCCCCTATGTCTTGGTTTTTCTTTCATTTTCTAATTATCATAGAAATTAAGATTTAAAAAATAAAAATATAATAAAACATAGGGGCATGATCATGGCAGTTAAAAATATTTGAGTCCGGTGTATTTTCACGGAAAATCGGGTCTGGAAAATGACACCGCGGAGCGCAGATCAAAAGGCTACACTAATGTCATACTTATTAAAAAAAACTGGTTGCCTGTAAAGTCGGTATACGGGCGAAAGTTTTACGTGACAACAACTGTGCTCGAGTGGAAGGGACGCGTGCCTTTCACTTTTTATGTCTGTCTCTCTCGCTCTTAGGCGGGCTAACCATGCCCGCGTGCCTCTCACTCGCTCTCATTGTGAGCGCATAACGTCAGCGGAGCGTAACGCAGTTTCTTGAAGTGTCAACCGGCAAACCAATTTATAAAACGTTGTCACGTCAAAAGTAACATCGGTAATCAAAACAATGATGTACCTAATAAGAACTAAAAAACCTACAGTGCACTCTCACGACTGCGGGTACACTTGCATAGAAAAAAATATGTTTCTAGGACCCACAAGCTACAAGGACATGGAACCGAACAGCGAACAGCGACAACACAGAACAAAACTTACCTGTCTGTAAAAAAGTGTGTAATTAATTTGATATTGCAGAAAAAGAAAATGTAAAAAACATGACCCTTTCCTTGCAATCGGGTAAAAAAATCACAATAAACTATGAAATCTAGTAGCCCCCATATTTAATTTTTTTATGTCACCCATCTAAAAACACTTGAACTAATGAGACAAATCTAACGATACCCTAATTAAATAAATCGAGTGGTTTGGAAGATATGCGGGAATAAAGAATACTTATTAGCTTCGATCATAAATACTAGTAGTATTTATGATCGAAGCTTATTAGGCGCGAAAAACTTTCCTTGCAGTCGGGTGAAACCCTCTTGGGTAGTCCCAGACAATACCCAAAAAAATATTGAAGATCTTGCTTTTTTTTTCTTATTTTACCCAGAGCTGTTAAGCAAATTTTTAAATGTGATAACATCATAATCACCTAAGGACCCGCTACCATAATGATGGTGTTATCACATCTTCAAAATTTATTTCAGAAAGTAAGGGTATTTTCCTGAAATGCATTTTTCAATAAAGGTATTTTTCTGAAGCTAAAGATTTTAGAATTTTGGAAATACTGTTTATCATTTCAATTCTTAGGCGTTTCGCTTTCAGACAATCTACATTTTAGTCATTGTGCTACTTAAGCAGTTTGTATACTGACGTTTTGCAAGGAGTTCTGATCAGAAGAGATTCAGTGTAGGTGGAATTGTGGCTTAGTTTATTTAATTTCAATTTCGTAAGTAAATTTATTCAAGATGTAATTCTCTATGTAAGTGCCCTATTGCATGTTTTTGAGGAAACCCGTTTGATATCAATGCGCCGGCGCATTTTTGTAAGAAGGTTGTTGAACTGTTCCTAGCTTAGAACCGGGAACATTATTTGAATTTCTTAGTTTATTATACTTGAATTTTGACAGAGTAAACTCTTGTCTTTCAATCCAAAGTCGTAGGTTCTTATTTGGCGGGACAAGAGCACATAATAAATCGTCATGCATGCACTAATCACACTAAAATTAATATTTAATGCAAAAATTTGCAAAAAAATATTTTTTCAAAATTTCAGGAAATTATACACAGCATCTAACCCCAAGCTGAGCAACTATGCTTGTGTTATGGTGACCAGAACGATAGTTTTCGATAAGTAAGTGCTGAAAATGAGAGCTAAGTGCGCGGTCTGTAAAAAAATCGTGTCTGAAAAAGTACTAAACGCCCGAAATAAAGTAAGATACTGTAATTTGCAGTTAGCATAGCAAACATCAAGTAGACACTGGACACAGCAGAACAATACCATGTCTCTCAAAATGATCAAACAATCTCAAGTTTATAGCACAGAGACAATGGGACATCGAGTTTATGATCATAAACATTGAAAATCGATAGCAATTCCATCAATAATTCATTGCTAAAGGTATTTATTATGAACCTGCCCCTAATACAAATGATTGTATTCCATTAGCGATATCGCCAAACGACAGCCTTAATTTAAAAAATTGTATGAATTTGAAATTAAACCAACAGAAAGTCACATGTGGTCTTTGTACAAATTTTAATGTATTAGGCATCCAAAGAAATAAAAAAAATACTTTGACTTTGACATTGACTTTTTCCTCTTTATTACAAATAGTATAATAAAATAGAAAAATAAATCATTTGCAACATATTTTAATGCAATAAATATTTTATATTTTATTTTAACCTATTTCCAGTAATTCCTATTTTAATACACTATAATTTCATGAAAATTAACACAAATCACGCCCTAGAAGGGCCTCCGTTTAAAAACATAAAAAACTAATAAAATTGATAACGACTACACGACTGTGAAAAAATATTAACTACGTCATATTGCAATAATAAGTAAAACGCAAAAGCAAATGGTTACCAATGTAATCACAATGCAATTGCATTTTATAGATAAAGTAAATGCACGAAGGAAATAATATAAATAATTACTTGGTAGACCTTTAATTCTTTGTTCAAACCAAATTACACATCGGTTTATTATTGTTAATTATTTAAATTAAGTAATTAATTAATTATTGAGAAAAACTCACCTGTATAAACAAGAAACGGTCTTCTCCGAAACTCGAACAAAATGTAATTTTTAATCAATTTTCTGAGCTGCAAAACTCCTTACTGCAATTTTTTTTTTAAATTTTTAAATGTCGAACAGTAACTACGAAAGGGCGGGAAAATCAGTGCACTCCTGCGCCCATGGAGTGCGCGCAGCGTTCGCGCCAATACTGACAGATGTGCGCACGCGCAGCTGATCCTGTGTACGTACAAGATCGATTGAAACAATGGAAATGTACGTGATAATTTCGGATTTTAATGCAGTGATAAAATGAAGTGCAGCTGATTTAATAGGTATACCTATATTTTTACATCTATCTAACTATTTAAATAAAATGAATCGCAAAAATGTATGGACGCGCATAACTTCCGAACGACGACTGGACCAAATTCGATAATTCTTTTTCTTCGTTTTCGTTATTGTCACAACAAAGAAAATTAGAAAAAATCAAACACGGCACAGGTCAGGTAGGTAGTTGTTAATAATTAAAATTTCTTTTTTTATTTCTCAAAGTGAGATACTTTTGAGGGGTATAATAGGTAAATAAATATAAATAAATATTACAGGACATTCCACACTTCGCGATCTAGCCCCAAGCTAAGTTAAGTAGGTACCTAGACTTGTGTTATGGGTGCTACTTGCTAGACAACGGATATATTACTTATATACTTTTTTTTTTGTAAATATATACTTATAATACATACATATAAACAACCAGACAACAGACAAATATCTAAGCATACATACTTGTCTGAGGCACGAATCGAACCCGCAACCCTGTGTTTGGCAGTCCGGCATGGTGACCATTGTGCCACTGGGTCGTCCAATAGGTACTCATAATACCAGCTTTTCTTCGCGTAGGATTTGTATTTTCAACATCCTTTCTGAGCAGATGCTTACGCTGCCTGTAAATATGTCCATTTTTTGCCCGATCTGGCCTCTGCGTTAGTTAATATATTAACTCTGGAAACTATTGGACCAATTTTAATGAAACTTGTTATGAAACAGCGAAAAACACAAGGACTTTGGATCCTGAGACTTACGCGGATAAAAGCGTAGGGTAATTAGTGTTCATATTTCATTTACTCGGTTACATTGAGAAATATTCCTATCTATATTTTATTACAAACACATCGACATATTTAAATATAAATAAATAAATAAATATTTCAGGACATATTACACATCGCCATCCAGCCCCAAGCTAAGCAACTTAATGCTTGTGTTATGGGTGCCAGATAACGGATAAACTACTTATATACTTTTTTTTTTTTTTTTTGTAAATATATACATATTATACATATAGGAAACACCCAGAACCAGAAACAAGAATTTATGGTCAGCATAAATACTTGTTCCCGGCGGGAATCGAACCCGCAACCTTCTGCGTCGCAGTCGGGTGTTCGCCCGACGCGCCACAGAGGTCGTCATTTATAACGATTGTAATGTGTTCTCTAAGGCAATCGAAAGGGTCCTCTAGGACGATGCCCTATCCTCTCTATTATATTTTTAGAGAGGCATGACAGCCCTCTAATGGAAGATTGTGATGAAGAATGTGTGGGAATACGATTCGATACAACTGTGACGGTTGTTTTTGATTTAGGGAGAGAGGGGCCCGGAAGGATGTTTTGTGTAGATGTAATAGTCTAAGATCCCTGTATAGAACGACCTTCACCGAGCTGGATGAAAAGTATTTTATAATATCAAATTAAATAGATAAATAAATATTCCAGAACATTTCACACATCGCCATGTAGTCCTAAGCTAAATAACTAGACTTGTGTTATGAGTGCTAGAGAACGGATATACCTACCTACTACTTAATCTAAGCATAAATACTAGTCTGAGGCGGGAATCGAACCCAGAACCCTGTGTTTGGCAGTCCGGCATGGTGACCATTGTGCCAACTGAATCGTCAATGTGCCAAATCGATCGGATTGGTTAAGTTTATTGCAAATGGGTTGACTAAAAAAATCTCTACTGTCTCTATGGAGTAATTCTGTAATTCTTACTTCAAGAAATCTTTTAATCACCTTCATAATTAAAGAACTCCATCGAGTGGTTTGGAAGATATGAGGGAATAAAGAATACTACAAACATACATACAAAATAGGCGCGAAAAACAAAACCCTTTCCCTCCAGTCGGGTAAAAAATGTACCACCCACCACTTAAGTAATTTCAAAATTAATACCCAACTTAGTTCCCCCCTTAAGTACGAGTGAATCATGAGTATCGATGATGATAATGCGTCGTATTATGACGCGTCTACTCGGTGGTCGGAGGATGGGAACAATCAAGTGGATTGATGCATTCCACCGGTGGTACCGCGGACGAGGGGTTAGATAAATATGTGAGAATTTATTACCAGAAATACGACAACATAAGTTGTAAAAATATTGAAGGTAATAGAAACGGTTAAAATGGTAAATATCCCCATGTTTACTGTTTTTATTTTGTGGAGTTTAATGTTTCGATGTTCTTCAAACATCATTTTCAACGAGACTAGAGTTTGCGGGTCTTGGGGCAGACGTATCGGACTAAATCTTGTGAAAAAATTATACTAAAATGCTCATAATTTTTAAAAGCGTGACTCTATTTTCATAAAACATAACTAACCTTAAACTTGTCCTTAATACCTATGGGCCACCAAAATGGGACGAGTTTAAAATCAGGACTCATTCCCATTGCTATTGTTAAATATGTCATAGGTGGCGCTGCAGTAGGTAGGTACCTGTAGTTCCCGAGATATACGAGAAATTTTGACGACTATTATGTTAAAATATTGCCAGTATATAAAATACAACTGCTCCAGTCTTCCCGTGGCCATGACTATTGTTAACATAGTCGAAAGATCGAAGTAAGAGAAATAAAAATACGCAATTAAGCCCGGAAAAATAATAACTATAAAACACAAGTTCAAAAAATTATAATGCTCTTAAAATGGGTGAATTGATTTTTCGCTGAAACCACTCGAACATTAAACGATCCGGCAAAAATTTGGCAAACAGATAGCTGTTAAAAGCCGTAGAATTCCGCTAAGGATTTTGAAAAATTCAAACCCTAGGAGAACGAAGTTGCGGACAAAAGGTAGTTTAACATAAATGAAACCCAAAGTCTGACCATAGACACAAGACACAAGTCTAGTTACTAAGCTTGGGACTATAGATGGCGATGTGTGGAATGTCCTTCAATTTTTTTTTTATAGATTGAATCTTTCATTTATGTAATAAATTAAAATGCTCATAATTAAAAAATGGGCAAACCGATTTTAGTTTAAAACACTCGGGGCATAAACGATCCGGCTAAAATTTGGCAAAGGAATAGCTGTTATACGAGGTCGCGGGCAAAAGCAAGTTTAACATAAATGAAATATTCAGTCTAGCCATAGATTGAATATTTCATTTATGTAAAATGCAATAACTGCAGATATTCTAAACTATGACCTGTCTCTATCTATTTATAACGAGAAAGAGCGTTGCACTCAACCTTATCTATAATGCAACACAATGCATTTTACTTATTAAATACCTACTCCAGAGTAGTACTTACCTATATCTTGTTTACAAATTATTATAACAACTAATGAATAGTTTTAATTGACATTCCATTTTAATTAAATCGATGCGGCTAGTGTTCTATCATATTCTACTAGTATTATGGGATACCTACGTCATTGCGAAAAACTTTTCATCGATATCTCTATACTGCGATGCCTTATTAACATAAATGTTACATCGAAAAACTATACTGCGAAAATACCATGCTGCGAAGACTTGTTTAATCGACATCTCGTTATCGTATAGATGTGAAAGTTTGTGAGTTAGTGTGTGTGTTAGTATGATTGTTACTCCTTTACACAGAACCTATTGGACCGCTTGCAGCTGATATGTAGATAGCTGGAGATCTGCATTAAAAAATAGGCTACTTTTTATCCCGATATTCCAACAGGATCGGGACTTACGCGGGTGAAACCGTGGACGTAGTAATTTTGGAGCCTATCCGTTACAAACAAACAAAAAAAAAACAAAAAAGAAAACTCTTAAGAGGAAAGGGTACCGGGGGCTTTCTCCATACAAACTATTACAAACGTAGTCGACTGTTTACTCCCTGGATAATGACACTAGAGCAAATATTTTTGGTGCATAAAACTTATAACTGCCATGACCATGCCCCTATTTTTTTTTTTTAATTTTGATTTTTTTTAGTTATAATTTCTATGATAATTCGAAAATGAAAAAAACCAAAACATAGGGGCATAGTCATGGCAGTTGTAGGTTTTATGGCACAAAAATATTTGTGCTAGTCTCATTATCCAGGGAGGAAACAGTCGACTACGTTTGTATGGAGAGCGCGCAGGTACCCTTTCACCTTAACAGTATAGATAAGAAGAGCGATAGACATCAATAACATAAAGTTTGTTGCAATTTAAGGGACGAAAGCCACGTATATGCTCCGGAACGGAATATCTATCAAAAATTACATTGGTACGTGATCACTTAACAACTTATAAGTACTTTATTTTTCGAAGTTAAAAGTCCTAAATTGACACAATCACAGTCTCCTGTAGGAATAAGAAATGAGGCCGGTCACGGTGCGTGAGCGACAACAATGCTATGTCCTGCGCAGGAGTGGCTTCGATGGGTAACATTCGTGCGTGTCAGGATCGCTTGATTGTGATCTTTAAACGTGAAAAAGTAGGCTGACGGGTATTCAAGTTTGTACCGGCAATTTATCTTTGAAAATCTGTGGAAAATAACGTATGAAAAGATCACTTGACATTGACTCCACACATTTGATGTGTAAGTCTTCGACCTTTTATGATTCCTCTATGTGGTAAGTATAAGCCACATGAGTAGGGTCTAAGCTACACACGCACCGGTGGCGCGGGCGACAATCATGCTATCAAGTCTCAAATATCAAGCTCACCAAAACTGTGAGCTTGATATATGCCGCTTGAGATAGGTACTGCTTAATTTAATAATAGGTATTACCGCTTTTCATGCCGTAGTAGTACGTTACGCAAGCTTGAAATGCGGTTACTTACTTATATTATTTTTCCATGTTCTTTGTGCTTCGTTATTGAATTCTACGTAAATTATTCGAAAAATTCTCAATTTCTAACCTGCCCCCTTACAAGATTACTTTCGATTATCGAAATCGTGAATCGACAGATGTTTTTATTTTTTTCTTTGTAGGAAATTGACTTATACGACGCGACGTCACGTTGTCAAGTTGACAGGTTTCATCATAAGTCGATTTTATTTTCATACAAAAAAGTGATCTTTTATGGGTTCCTTTTTTACTTGTACGAAACCCTAAAAACAATATATTGGCGATTTCGCTAATTATAAAAGTAATCTTGTCCAAGGAGGCTGAGCCTTTGCTACAAAGAAGACATGCATATTTCAAGGACTGCTCCTGTCGGTAGTACCTATATCCTGAAAAGTAATATTAAACTAATTATCTAACATAATTAGCCTATCCATCTTGCATGAACCGTGCACTATGAGTCGATGAACTAGATACAAAGCCCTATTCAAGCCGCAGCGCAGGCGCAGGCGCAGTCATATGATATCTACTAGACTGGCTCTAACCACATGTTGTAAGTTATTAAGTAACTTTGGAGTGTTGCCAACTCTGCGGGTTCACCCGCGTAACTCCCGATCCCGTGGGAATATCGGGATAAAAAGTAGCCTATATTCGTAGTTGCGGAGCCTATTCGTTACAAAAACAAAAAATCTTTCCTCTTTGTAATATTAGTGTATGTTTAAATAACCTTTAACTAATTAAATAGTAAGTATTTTAAGGAAATCAAAATCAATTAATAATAGGTAGTAGGTACTTACAAAGGTTGTGATTTTTCAGGTTCTTGTTCTATGATTTTCTATGTTCTTTTTTCACTTCATAGGTAGTTACTTATTTGATTTTCAATTTCTTGATATTCGCTCGTTCCTGAGAAAGAAAAATTTATTACCACGCGTTGCGAGTGAATGGGTATCTTCTAGGTAACCGGCCAACATTGTGGTCACATCATGTTTTGGTCCACTTATCAACCCCAATTCCAACAGATAATTCCACAAACATTTCAACTATTGACCATTCACCGAATTTCCGGTAAAATGCAGCTGCATCAAACAAAGACACACCAAATTCTCAATTTAAAACAAAATCAATGAACAAGAATTCCTAGGAAATTATTCATAAGATGAAATGAACCATCAAACAAAGGAAATAAGTGAAATAACACTAGTAAATACTAAGGCATATTGTTTTAGGAGGTCGTTGACCGAAGCCCACGTGTGGACAAACACGTGTGAAGGGGGCTTTGTCGAAAATTATTGTCCGATCACTCTTTTCTAAGATTCTAAACTTGATTTTGTGAGGAGGGACGTCTTTCAATGGACAGAGAAGGGGTAGAGTCGCTACGAAAGAAGAAAATTTTAAAGCGCTTATGCTTCAAAGCATATAACACCAAACAAAACAATATAAAATAAATAAATAAATATTACAGGACATTCCACACATCGCCATCTAGCCCCAAGTTAAGTAACTAGACTTGTGTTATGGGTACTAGACAACGGATATACTACTTATATTACTTTTCTTTTGTAAATATATACTAACAATAAGTAAAAATCGTTTATTTTCCACATAAAAATTCACTTGATAACAAAATACTATCCTCTCACAAAGACAATATGCTCGGGGTCAATATGGGTACTTAATATCAACACTGCTCGTCCTGTGCTGTGGGAGGAATATAACCGAAAAATCGGCCAAATTAGAGTCGGACTCGCGCACGAAGGGTTCCGTACCTTTATATTCTATTTTAGTATGTATTGTTATAGCGGCAACAGAAATACATAAATAAATACAGAAATACAGTTTTCTTGGTTCATGAGACAAATGGAGCCTGAGTAATAGGCTACCGTTTTTATCCTTTGGTTACGAAACCCTAAAAAAAAAAAGAAAAACCGTGTCCTATCCCAAATGGGTCAACCTCACCTATGAGCCACAACACAACTAAGTAGGTACAACATAAACTACCTAAATAAGCCGCTCCACAACACTCCTGTCCCAAACCCCATCGTACCCCAAAATCCGGCACTTGTTCCACACAATGTAGCCCTCTTTGCTCAAACCATTCATCTGTGACATCGGAACTCCGCTCCTACCCTCGAGGTAACTTAATGACCCATTCATTGGAAGAAATGAGGATATTGTTACTAAATTACATCATTTTTTTTAAATTGGATTTGTAAAGTTATAGAAATTTCGAACAAGTTATTTTTATGAGGCACGCTCAAGAAAAACTTAAATTTAGATTTAATAAAATCCACCATAACTTTCAGACGACACGGCGCGGCGCACGGTGGGCTGAAAATCGGCTCCCATAGACTTAGGAATTTTAATTTTCAAGTGGCAGTTTTTTTGCCGGATATTGCTTCTATTAGTTATTACTATATACAAAAATGACATCCGAGTTAATTCTGCACGAAAACGAAGGAATTATAATTTTTTTACGAAAAATTTGTATGAAACTTGTATGATAAACCTAATTGTCTCTTAAACGGCAAGGATAACCGTAATATCCTTACAGGTGGTTATAGTACTCATTATTTATGATTTTATGGCATACTCCAGAAAACAGAAATCGATGCCGATTTTTTTTAAAAAATCATCGAAATATTTTTATTTATTTTTACATATAAAATGTTTCCTTTTAGTGTATTAGCTAAGAATATCATTATAAAGAGTGTTATTGATCGAAATATTATGAAAATAATATAAAAAAAACAAGATAATATTTCAAAAAATAGCTGTTTATTGTTTGATAATTTAAATACAACAGAGGCTTTCTTCGGATCCTCTGCTAAGTGCACAAAGGCCTAAGTTAGATATCAAGAGAAAGCAGAGCTTTTTTGCTGAAACTCTTGGCTTAATTCAGTTTCAGGAAACTGAGTTCGAGTTTTTGGATATTATTATATCCAATCTAGATTCTGACTCAGAATCGGAGTCCGCCAACGAGAGTGATGAGGGACATTTGTAATATTTAATGTTATAATTCAAGTGTTTTTGTTATTTTATTGCACCAATACGCACCTATAATCATTAATTTCATAAATTCGTTTTTGAAATTATTTGTATAATTGTATTTATAGTACCTACTTAAATGATATTTTTGTAGCCTCTGTAGTATTTCAATTATTAAACAATAAACAGCTATTTTTTTAAATATTATCTTGTTTTTTATATTATTTTCTTAATATTTGGATCAATAACACTCTTTATAACGATATTCTTAGCTGATACACTAAAAGGAAACATTTTATAATGTAAAAATAAATAAAAATATTTTGATTATTTAAAAAAAAAATCGGCATCGATTTCTGTTTTCTGGAGCATGCCAAAAAATCACAAATAATGAGTACTATAACCACCTGTAAGGATATTACGGTTATCCTTGCCGTTTAAGAGATAATTAGGTTTTTCATATAAGTTTCATACAAATTTTTCGTAAAAAAAATTATAATTCCTTCGTTTTCGTGCAGAATTAACTCGGGTGTCATTTTTGTATATAGTAATAATAACTAATAGAAGCAATATCCGGCAAAAAAACCGCCACTTGAAAATTAAAATCCCTAAGTCTATGGGAGCCGATTTTCAGCCCACCGTGCGGCGGGCGGAACCAATTTCTAGCAAACATAGCTAATAACACCCCTGATAGATTTACCTTTCAAAAAAAAGAAACATATATAATCAAAATCGATTCCTCTATTCGAGTAGTTCCCGAATAGAGCACCCGATTTTGATTTTGTTTCCACATACAGGTTAAACTCATAACACCCCGTCGTTTTTGCGTCGGGGGTTAAAAAGCGCAGAACTTAAGAATTGAACCATTATCTGTAAGAAACGGTAAGAGAAAATTCAGCTTTCCGATAAGAGGATACGTATCTCCTTTTCAACAAATAAAGAATCATCTCAATTGGTTAAGTCTTCTTCGTAATCGAGAAACTATCCGAATAATTTATACCTACAAGATAATGAGGTCTACAGTATAAACTAGGTGTATACAAATCAAGGTCCTGAGTCTCCACGATACAAAAACCTGGTCAAATTTAAGGCAAATCAAGATTTTCGCGAAAACTTGTAAGTACCAAAATTTACCTTAATTTTCAACTTTTTTATATTTCGGAATTTTCCCCTTACTCGTTTTGATGTTGGTTACAAACAGGAGTTTCTAATTCGTATTAATGTCTCATTTTTACTATAAAAATATACCTAAAACATCGATTTACTCAATGACCAAAAATTAAATTGCCTTTACGCGAACAATGCTCAAAAAACGGAAGTTAATACAACAATGACATGGAAATTGTTCCATCTTTTATTAAAGTGACGTCAAATTATTGTGCATTATCAAATTAGAAAGGTAATAGAAGGCACGAGCTGGTGATTTTCGTATTATAGATTTGATTTAAACATAAATTGTGTGGTCACATAAAAATCTTCGAAGTGATGAGCAGAATTGCAACTCAAGCGTGCAACAAATTGCTCAGCTTTCAAGATCTACCATGAAGTATAATGCTAATTAGGTGGGAACAGATGAACATACATACATACTGATCAAAAACATAACCCTCCCTTTTGGCTTCATCGTAGTCGGGTAAAAAACATTGGTTGTATAGTGTGCGACTCGTAGAGTGCCATTTTTTTACATAATTGGCGCCAATATAACGCTTGTTGTATATTGCCAGTGTCAAATTGTCTATTTTTTTCTGAAAAAGGAATAAGTTTGTAACGGCATTCCTCCTAGGTATTTCATCAACTCCTTTACCTGCAACGATCTATAAAACATCAAAAACATCTTTAAATTCTCCATAACATAAAAATCATTGACCATTTCCAACGGTTTTCATTTCAATCGAAACCTTCAATATACATTGCGTAGTTTCATCAAATTTCAAGAAATATATTCAAAGGGTAAAGCAACGGTTATCGTCAAAGGATAATGGCATGAATACTTTCGGCCTAATGGGTTGCATCCTGTAAATCAGTGCAGGACTCAGGAGTTTGTGAGGCGTGAACAAGATCGTGGTGCACACTGGGTGATTTTGTAAAATATTTTGAAAAATAAAAAAAGTTTCCTTTACAATAACAAAAGCTTTTTGACTCGGTTTATTATCGTATTGGCAAAAATGGGTAACATACTTCCGTCTGTTCATAGATAAATTTAAAAAAAAACTTAAGTCTAAGTGTACAAAGGGCGGCCTTATCGCTCAGAACGATTTCTTCCAGGCAACCTATGGATGCACAAGAAGTCCATCTGTCTGTCCGAGTGTCACCAACGATTTTCTTAGCAAGTTGATTCAGATAAGACAGTAAAATCGTTTAATAAAACTGGTCAAAGTAGGTGTAGCTGATGTCATCGCATGCGCGAAAACTGAAAAAGACTTCAAACTCATTGAAACTGAAACTGTGTGAAACTTTCAATTTGGGTGAGTAAAATGGCAACTGTTAAATAGTGTTAAATTGCGCCTACGTTTTTAAAGTTCGACAACACAAATACTTGTGTCAATTATTAAGGCGAATCTTTTCAAAGAGAATGGAGCGCTCCCAAGTGTTTAAAGTTATGGAAGAGCTGGTCAAAAAAATAAAGCCCTAACTTAATAAACACAGCCCCAGCTTAATACCAACAGGTAAATAGAGCCCAACCGCAGAGCTTTAGTTGCAGAAACGTAACCTGATAAATAAATATTGCAGGACATTCCACACATCGCCATCTAGCCCCAAGCTAAGAACTAGACTTGTATTATGGGTGATAGACAACGGATAAACCACTTATACTCTTCTTTTGTAATTCATAGAAGCAACCAGACCACAGACATATATTTAAGCATAAATACATGTCTGAGGCGGGAATCGAACCCTGTTAACAAGTAAAAGGGTAGAAATTTTCGTCCAGTGTAACCGTCACAATGCGTGCGCGGACGCACGTACAAGATTGGCACCTGTCAACCTCCGACACGCGTAGTGGCCACGATTGCCTCGTTGCAACTACAATAAAATTATATTACTTTGCTATTTCTAGCAATAAAACAATTTTCGATCGTCGCGCGCTTTAAGCTCTGCACAAAGAGGTTCATGTCGCGCGACCTAAGAAACGACCTGCGAAACAACCTGAAAAACGACCTGTGTGACTAAAACACGACGACTTTGGCGATTTCGTCTAGCGCAATTTTGTAATATCGGCCAAATATAATATTAGCCATAACATTTAATCTAAATTATTTATATAGTGCCAGAAACTTAAATATACTTATGATATTCAGGACGCTGTGATGTAGCGCCTAGGACATGTATTCAATGAAGTAGGCTATGCTTGCTCGTCATCTATACCACCGGCTTAGTCGGCTTGACCGACCGAAGTCGTCAACACTGGAGTCAACTAAGCCGAGGGTTTCATCTCGTTTTCCTTCACCATAGGGCAATGTTAAAAATAAGCGCAATTTTTTGAAAAAAAAAATCCGTTTGTCGATACAGCCGGCTGGGATTCGAATTCAAGACCTTCCAAATGAAAGTCAAGATATCTACCTACTAGGCCAACACCGCTTTATCCTACTAATAATATAAATGTCAGTTTGTGTTTTCTGACACAAACTGACAAACCGCGCGGCGCAACTATTAATATACTAGCGACCCGCCCCGGCTTCGCACGGCTGTATTATGCATGTATTATATCTAAAAAACTTCCTCTTTAATTACTCTATCTATTTAAAAAAACCGCATCAAAATCCGTTGAGTAGTTTTAAAGATCTAAGCATACATAGGGACGGCGAAAAATGACTTTATTTTATACTTACTACTAGCGACCCGCTCCGGCTTCGCACGGCTATATTATGCATGTATTATACATACTATAAAGCTTCGTCTTGAATCACTCTATCTATTAAAAAAACTGCATCAAAATCCGTTGCGTAGTTTTAAAGATCTAAGCATACAAAGGGACATAGGGATATAGGGACGGCGAAAGTGACTTTATTTTATACTATGTAGTGATGTAGTGATAGTGAAACTACGAATATTCAATGCCTAGCATTGCGTGCGGCGCGGGCGCGCGCTCAAGCTCTATGCTACAGTGAAAGTTTGTCCAGAGCTTTATTCTTGAGGTTTTTCTGTTATTATCGTAAGAGTGATAGTAAAATTGGTCTGTTACGTTTACAAGGCATGACATTCGTAATGTAATTGAACTTGTCATCGAATAACTTAAATTATTAGAGTAGGTAAGTAGGTACTTACTTGGAAGTAAGATATTTTCGAATATTTTTGTTTTTTTTTCATAAATCGAAGTTAAAAATGTTACTTGTTCATTTCCATTCCTAAGGTTGTCTGGAAGAGGATTATTTAAGTTTGATTTTATATTTTCTATTAAGTGTTAGTAGGTACAAAGATTATGTAAATCTTTCTTTCTATCTATCTTGTTGATTCAGAATTCAGATATGCTTCACGACGAGTTCAGTGTTTTTATCTGTCTGTCTGTCTGTTTGCGCGCTATCACAGCTGTGAAACAAATTATTTGCAACAGTTTTTTTAAGTTAATGTTTCGTATCTTTCGTGGTGTTTCACGAAAATCACAACTTTGAAACAAATAAACCGATTTGAATACACTTTTTTTTTCTAAAAGTTAAATGTTTCGTGATTCCTCGTTGTGTTTCACGAAAATCGTAGCATGTTTCATTAAAATCGGTCCAACAATTTAATTATAATCTATTTCACTCAACAAAACTTAAATATTAGTTTATGATGAACCAGATGTATCTAACACCTGCGCACTCGCAGCTCGATCTTCGATATGGACAGTGGAGTCCTTCAATCAATCCTTTTCCGTAGAAATTGATCGAAGCGTGAACATCCAGATATCCTTTTGGACAGTCGAGCACAAAATGTTAATATTATTTTATATTATTAATAATATTATTTATAATTATAATAAACTAGCGACCCGCCCCGGCTTCGCTCGGCTATATTATGCATGTATTATACATATAAACCTTCCTCTTGAATCACTCTATCTATTAAAAAAACAACATCAAAATCCGTTGCGTAGTTTTAAAGATTTAAGCGTACAAAGGGAAATAGGGACAGAGAAAGCGACTTTGTTTTATACTATGTAGTGATATTGGAAGACATTTTTACACAGCGCCATCTGATTCCAAACTAAGCTACTAGACTTGTGTTATGGTAGCCAGACAACGGATAGGATACTTAAATACTTTTATTTTGTAAATTCATACAATGATTTACATACCCAGAAACAAAACACTTAATATAAATATTTGTTTGAGGCGGGAATTGAACCCGCAACCTCCTGGGTGTTCGCCCGCAGCCCCACAAAGGTCGTTAAACTCGCGACTTCATCTGTGTAGAAGTTAAATTATCCAAAATCATTTCTTAGCGGATTCCTACGTTATAACCCTTCGTTTGACTAATGTCGAAAAAAATAAAATGTCCAAAAACAATGTCCAAGCAGAAAAATGTCTAAAGACAATGTCCAATCCAATGACCATATGGACCAACCATATAGTCAGTTTTAGAGTTGGACAATTTAATTGAAACCTGACAAAAACAACTATTTAGACCTATGCCAAATAGCCAGATTAAATCCCACAGAGGCGAGCAGGACAAAACAAATGCCATGTGGTGCATCCACAGGGAACATGTTAAATTGAATAGAAGTTAAGTAGCAAAATACCTATTTATTTATCATCAATCACTGCGCATACTTACTGTGATTTGAATAATTAAATATCTCCTGTTTCCAAGACTAACTAGGTCACACTGAGTTCAATAGCATTTGATAAGTGCATTAAATTGATAACAAATGTTTAAATTAATTCAATGCAGTTGACCTTTTTTATTTGATTTTATGCCCGTATTTATTACTGATTCGACAGTGGGCTGGAAAGTTCTGCAGTTGCAAAAAAATAGTTTGTATGAAAACATGATGGAACTGACTTTACGAAAGTTGTGTTTAAATCAAAAAGACAGTTTAACATTTTAATAAATACCTTTACACAAAGAATTGTTTGAGACGTGAATCAAACCCGGCCTTCGGCGTCGAAGTCAGCTCACTCATCGCACCACAAAGTTCGTGACATAAATTAAAAAAAAGTTGAAAATTAATATAAATTTTGGTGCATATACAAGTTTACGTGAAAATCTTTCCCATATTTTTTTATCATGTTGACTCAGGACCTTCATTTTTATACACATAGGAACTATAAACCTCAGTATCTGGTATAAATTTCAACTTGCTAGGTCCACCCGTTCCTGAGAAAATCGGTGGTAACATCACAGACAAACGGACAAGAGAGTGGTCTTATAAGGGTTCCTTTTTTACCTTATGAGGTACAGAACCCCATAAGTTTCTTGTAATAAAAAAAAAATTAAATTATAAAAAAAAAGAAAAAAATTAACACTTTTCTGTCTACCAGTACTTGTATTTCGTGACGTAATTACACGGTCATTTTTGTGGCCACGCGAACATGATAGAAATTCCTAAAGGATATAGAGAAAATCGATTCAGTTCAATAGTTACGGGGTAATTTGTTTTTTGTGACTGGCAACTTCAACTTTTGTTGGATATGCTAGAAAAAAAAATTGGTTAACGAATTGGGTCAATTTCGAGATTTAGTTAACACGTTTGTTGCCTCCTGGGGTTGAAGGTTGTCAAAAGTGGGGTTGCTTAAAAAAATACATTTTTTAGTAAATATTTATAACTTTTTTAAAATTAAGTATTAAAGACATTGAATAAAGCAAAACCAAATTATTAAAAAGGTACCTATTATTTTTTTTTGCAATTTTGAAAACTGTTTCCAATGTAAGGCACATTTTTCTAAGAAAAAAATTACCTCGCGCAGCGAATGGTGACCTCTGCGGTAAGTGGAAGGGGTATGCGCAGAACTCGATATTTATATGAAAATTGAGTTCTGCGCATACCCCTTCTACTCTCCATCAGAGGTCACCATTCGCTGCGCTACGTATACTTACTTTCACCCGCGACTTCATCCGCGTAGAGGGGTTACTTACATTTTTCAAAATATTTTCTTAGGATCAGCTATATGGCTGCCAAATTTTAGCCCGATTAGTGTTACAGAACTTTATTTCTCAATATAACTTATTGATTCGTCCTTTGGTATGAGTGCTTCGTCGGTCCGCCCGCGAGGTGACCGCCCGAATCGGGCGGACCGCAGTATTGCAAAAAAAAATATTATTTTCGTTCCGCGTTCCGCCCGAATTTATTTGATACCTATTTTTCTATAAAAGTACAGTCGGCAACAAAATAATTTGATGAAATGAAAGTAAAAAAAGGTTTATAAATTGTATACTTAATACAATAATCTGAAGCTAAGTAAGTACATTAGTACACACGTTATTAAACTGTATGAATATAATATAAACTAAAATAAATTACTTAACGTCTAGATATTAATTACCTTCTACATTTCATTTTACATTTTAACCATATTTAGTGGTTCTGTGTTGCTGGTTATAGCAATTCCAATTACTAATAAAAAAAAACCGGTCAAGTGCGAGTCGTACTCGCGCGCCGAGGCTTCCGTAATTTAGTTTTAACTCTCTCTCTACCCTTGCAGTGGTACGGTTGTTACCAATTTAACTTGACCCCTGTTTCGTTTGCGCGCCCCTATAATGTAAGGTTCAAGTTAAATTGGTTTAACTATGTAAACGTACGCTCTTTAATATTCAACTTTTTTATTTTTTGGATTTTTTCCTGTATGTGTGCTATAGGTCTTGAGTCTAAAACCTATATATTATAGTAGTTCCCGTTGACCTAGAATCACGAAATTTGGCTAAAAGCAAGGTCTTACAGCACACATAAAGGAAAATTCCAATAGGATACTTCCAGTTGACCTGAAATTGTCAATTTTGGTTAAAAGCTAGGTCTTACAGCACAAGTATAGGGAAAAATCCGAAATATAAAAAGGTTGAAAATTAAGGTAAATTTTGGTACTTACAAGTTTTTGCAAAAATAAAAATTTGCCCATACCTTTTTATCATGTAGACTCAGGACTTTTGATTTTTATACACCTAATAGAGACTATAAACCCCAGTATCTGGTATGAATTTCAATTTGCTAGGTCCACTCGTTCCTGAGAAAATGGGTGATGACTGTACATACGGACAGACAGACAGACAAGAAAGTGATCTTATTAGGGTTCTCTTTTTACCTTTTGAGGTACGGAACCCTAAAAATGATGTTTCCTGTACCAATTAATCTACAAAATAGTAACTAAATTTAGTGACTTCCAGATTGATTGGACTTCGAGCTATTATAATCAACCACCCATCACTGACTGAGGTTTGTGGCAAATTAACCAAATCTGCACATTTTTAAGGTTCCGTACCTCAAAAGGTAAAAAAGGAACCCTTAAAAGATAACTTTCTTGCTCGTCTGTCTGTCTGAATGTGTTACCACCGATTTTCTCAGGAATTGGTGGACCTAGCAAGTTGAAATTCATACCAGATACTGAGGTCTATATAGTACCTATTAGGTGTATAAAAATCGAGGTCTTAAGTAAATATGATTAATAGATATGGGCAAATTTACATTTTCGCAAAAACTTGTAAGTAGGTATACCATAATTTACCTTAATTTTCAACTTTTTTATATTTTGGAATTTTCTCTTTACTTCTGCTGTAAAACCTTGGTTTAAACCAAAATTGACATTTCCAGGTTAACCGGAAGGTTTTGGGTCGCAAACCTATATTTTATGGTAGTTCCCGTTGACCTAGGATCACGAAGTTTGGCAAAAGCAAACTCGTACAGCACAAATAAAGGAAAAATTAAAAAAAATTAAAAAGTTGAAAATTAAAGGGTGTCCCCATACATATATAGTTGGATCAATTTAACTTGACCCTTACAGGCGCCTAAACGAAATATGGGTTAAGATCATTGGTAACTACCATACCACTGCAAGGGTAGAGAGAGAGAGAGTTGAAAGTAATGTATGGAACCCTCGGCGAGCGAGTACGAATCGCATTTGACTGGTTTTTTATCTGCTTTTTCACAAGTTTAGACTTTTTTCTCCACAAACATCTTAGAAAGTGAAACAGACAACCCTATTTTTTGGTGTAGGAAATACATCTTCCACAGCTTAATAGGTACTACATTATTATGGGTTTTTGTACTCCATAATCGCCATGCAGCGTTAATAACTGATAAAAAGGCTTTACGTAAAATTTAAAAGGGTCATCACAAAGGATTATCATGTCCTTTTTAATTGAGTAAAGATCCAGCGGTTTTTGAATTCATAACTCCAGTCTGTAGTTTTTATTAAATGTAATAAACCGATTTTGTTGCTAACTGTACTAAATCTAAGTAAGTTATTAAAATAAGTAGGTATAAATTACAATCGGGCGGTCTGCCCCATGGATTTATTACTGTATGTGGTCCGCCCGATCGGGCGGTCGCCTCGCGGGCGGACCGACGAAGCACTCCTTTGGTATAAGCTGTGCTTGATATATCAGTCAAGCAGTTAAGGCTTCACTATCACTATCACTATCACTAGGTAAGTACATAGTATAAAACAAAGTCGCTTTCTCTGTCCCTATATCCCTATGTATGCTTAAATCTTTAAAACTACGCAACGGATTTTGATGCGGTTTTTTTAATAGATAGAGTGATTCAAGAGGAAGGTTTATATGTATAACTAGCTGCGCCCCGCGGTTTCACCCGCGTAATAATTTTCTACGCAATTTTCTTAATATTTTCTTTCATAAGAACCTTCTCCTGACAATAACAAACACAAAAAAAAAGAATTGGCTAAATTGGTCCAGGCGTTGTTGAGTTATGCGCTTACCAACACATTTTGCGATTCATTTTTATATTATAAGATACATGCATAACATAGCCGTGCAAAGCCGGGGCGGGTCGCTAGTTAAGTATATAATACTAGCAGCGGCCCGCGGTTTCACCCGCATTCGATTTTTTATTATATACAAACCTTGTCCTGGCATTATCGAATACAAAAAAGAATTATCTAAATTGGTGCAGTCGTTCGAAAGTTATGTGCGTATATATATTTGGGCAATTTATTTTTACAATAATACTAGCTGAGCCCCGCGGTTTCACCCGCGTAATAATTTTCTACGCAATTTTCTTAATTTTTTCTTTCATAAGAACCTTCTCCTGACAATAACAAACACAACAAAAAAAGAATTGGCCAAATTGGTCCAGGCGTTGTTGAGTTATGCGCTTACCAACACATTTTGCGATTCATTTTTATATATAAGACTAGCTGCGCCCCGCGGTTTCACCCGCGTAATTATTTTCTGCGTGACTTTCTTAATTTTTTCTTTCGTAAGATCCTTCTCTTGACAATAACAAACACAACAAAAAAAGAATTGGCCAAATTGGTCCAGGCGTTGTTGAGTTATGCGCTTACCAACACATTTTGCGATTCATTTTTATATTATAAGATAGATTATGTAATTTAGATAGATTTTATAGATGAAATATAGATCCAGTTTCTTTTCTATATTATAGACCATAAAATATAATTAAAAAGCCATATGTTACTAAAACTATTTCAAATCGGAAATGCGGTAACCAGGTGTCCTTGAAAGATGCGTATGCGCCTCGAAATGTGTTTCGCATCAATCAATGAGAGTTAGGGTGACCATGACAAGGATTTTTAATATTTATAAACCTCGATTTTTATTCCGATTTTCGTGGGTTCGAATGCCGGTGCATTAATGATTTTTTTTTAGGAAATTATGTGCGATAATTGACATTACGGTGAAGGATTACGGTAAAAGAAAACAACGTAACGATACCCGCGGCTTAATTGGCTCCAAGCGTATTGACAAATTCTTCCTTTAGAAAAGGTCGATTATGATAAGAGGGTGGTATAGGGCTGGACAAGCCTACTCCATCCTCACGCAAAAAGAAACAATTTTTTTTATCACTGATACAGTGTTTCTAATAAGTACTTACATCTAAAATATAGATTTTGGAGTGGTGGTTCAACTATTCTAACCAACTAATTGGACCACGACTTTTCCAAAAAAAAAGCCCAGTGGTTCAAATATAAAAAAAAACATAACCACAACCTCCTAGTTTGAGGCCTGTAATCAAACTTAAAGAAATAAAGACTCGCGATTAAAAGATAAAACAAAAGACGATCGAAACTGAAACAAAAGGCGATCTGAAGGACAATTCTCTAAATAACATTGTTTAAATTACATCTAAATATCATTCCGATTGCATTTCGATAGCAAAAGATACAGTCAGTTTTTCTTTTTTACAAAAAGCTATTTTTGAGGGTATTTTGAGCTACTTTGAGAGTAATTTTTTTGATCGAAATGATATTAAAATGTAATTTGATTAATATTATTTACGAGAATTGGCCTTCTGAATTAAAACAAAAGACGATAATCAGAAAAGTTATCCTTCAAAGTCAAAAACGAAAGGCCACCCTAGCTAAAAGGTTTCCAAAGTTGACATTTACCAAAATAACGTAATAATGAACACCACAAATGGTACCGTTCCAAACGTATCCTGTTTGTGTTTAACTTTACAGACAAACTTCCTTGCTTTATGTTTATTTTATTTAGTTAGTAGGTCGAGTCTTGGGTAGATGGTAAAAACTTTGAAAAAAAAAATGTACCTAGGTGCCTAGCACCTGGCAAGGAAACCTTATTTTTTAACATGCATGCTGTGTACACATGTTTTCGGATATTAGTCTAGCTTAAAATTATTTGTTATATTTATCATATGTACTTTATATGATTGTAAGTACCTATTCTGTTTTGTGTTTTATTAAAGTTATAATAAAATAATATAAACAAAACTTGCCTTTTGGGCACCCAACCTATTTAGATTTTTAAACATTATTACTTACATAAATGCTTTGTATTTATCTATCTCAGAATACAGAACAAGTTTGTATTCTGAGTTATCTTTAATAGTACATTGTTATCCTAGGTGTGAAAGTCACTCATTACAAGTCCGGAGACGGAGTTTGGCGCCCGAGCGTAGCGAGGGCGCTAATAGTTCGAGGGACTTAATGAGTCTTTCACCCGAGGTAAACACTGTGCTTTTCATTACGAATAATACATAAAATTCTTCCTAACAACGAGATTGGATGAGAGACTCCATACTACCTGATCCTCTTACAAGGTTGGGACCAAAGAGGTTATATACATGTAGTGTTATTCTTTGGTGCTACCTAAAGCAAGGAGGTTAGGTTTTGAAGTTCCTAATGTATAATGATACTGGCTATATATGCACATTTCACAAGTCGTGCGAAGCCATAATTTGACATGACAGCTGTCAGTGAAAGCGAAAAGCCCTAGGGCTGGAAGTGTTATTTTCTACACGCTCTTCAGGCATATTTAGACCTACTTTCGGAGTATGAGTAATGAAAATAATATTTTAATAAGGTTTTTACCATCTGCCTATCTGTATCTATTAATCTATCAAGCTAGAACCTTGGAATACCACTTAGGCTACTTTTTACCCCGATATTATCCTAAAATTGGAACAAACACGAGTAAAACAGCGAAGCGCAACTATAGTAGGTACTTATCTCAAAAAGTCATACTTATTTGTAAACCCATTTCACTAGAGAAAAATGTAAGACAATTATTTTTTCCTGAAACATCTGTTAAAGTTTAAAGTCGATATGTGAACGGAAATAAGTTTTTACTGATGAAAACATTACCTAATACCGCGGATTTCCGTTAGAATTATGTCAACGTGTAATTTTAGCTTGACACACTGTTTTATTTTAACAACCATTCATAAATGCTAAGTTCAAAGTATGACTAATTTACCTACATACCTACTTTTAGTGAATAAATCATTAATAATAAAATTTTAGTAATTCCTAGGAGTTGGTTTCCAATGTTTTTGTCTAACAATTTTCAATGCAAGTCGGTACCAAAAAATAAAATATTTAATTATAAATTTTATCATACAGTAGGTAATCAACGCAATAAATCTGTCGTAAAATAATTGGTAGCTTTGAAATACTTAATTCGTAATATTTCTAAACGCGCGTAACAATAAAATTATCGTCAAACGTAATCATTTCGCGGGGAACGTGAATTTTCCGTAACAAAAACTCAACCGAACCGGAAAGCCACATATTTCTTTCCCGCCATCCACCTCCTCGACCAACCGAAAATTGGCGCCTAAATTTCAATCAGCCAATGAGACAATTGACCGCCATTTTCGACCAATCAGCGACGATCCCGCGCTCTCGCATCGCGTCATTGTCATATCTCGGAATTTAGTACGGCCGCGGCGAAGTCAATGAATACCGCCCGCAAACGTTTTGAATTTTCCTCGGTTTATACAAATATTTTCATTGGGGTGAGTTTTAATACAATATTTTTATAATTTAACCCATTTTTTGTTGAATTTAACCCCTTTTTATCGGTATGTCTTCAGCAATTTATCGATTATTTTGCAATTTTGTTGTCCATTAACTCGACGGGAAAGTAAGAAACGCTTAATAAATTAACGCATTCAATGTTTCTAATAAATGTTTTAAAAAATTCTAAGTTATTTTGATAACGTTGTCGCGGTAAATAATTCGAACAAACTAAGCTATCCGTCAAAAATGTACTAAGCAAGTTTGTACTAAATCTCGCCTCTTGAGTTTGGGCAAAATGGCGGCGCGATGCTCATATTGCTGTATAGTCTGTCTCTTTTACGCAGGGGTCATTGGTCCGTGTCTGATAGAGATAGCGAATCAGAATGACGTTCTTGTCACGAGTTGGCTTACACTCTGACCAAGTTACGTATTCTGTTGATAGTGGCGCTAGTGTCTATGTTGTTGCCTTCTTTATTTTTAGTATCTCAAAAATCCGTCTGTAAAGATAACTTTGCTTTAGTGTAGTTAAATGCGGCGCACGTAATCTCGACACGTCTTCTTTCCTTGTAAACAAGTTGGCGGTGTTGCCTTATGAAAATAATTTTATTTACCCGATTTTTCAGTAGATATTTTCCCAAGTCATTTTAATGTTTCAAATAATTGTAAACATTTATTTATTTTTTATGATATTATGAGCTTTTTTTAAAAATTCCATCTAAGTATGTTTTCGAATTAATTAATTTTATTACTTATTAACCAATTATAATCATTATAATAATAACACTGATAAGATAATATAAGTACTTTTTATTCTAATGCAAATGTTGTAAATTAATTATTAAAGTCTAATTAGAAATTTCCTATTTAAATTACTTTTGATATTTGATAGATAAGTAGATAGATAGATATATCTTTATTTGGCCAACAACAAAACTAAAACTAATACACAACTTATTTTTCATATTACTAAAAATAACAGACTTACTTTACTTTACTTTTTTTACTTTTTTATTTGCACATTCCGATATGAATTTTATTTCAATAAAATTGGAGTTGTTGAAATAATACTGTAACACCGAGGTTTTAGTACAAGTAGTGACATCTAGTGTCGGATGGAAAAAGCGAAATGTGTTGTCGATGCCCCCGTCCCCCACTTCCCAGGCATAGCGCTAGCTCCGCTCGAAGTAAAGTTCGACTAAATTACTTGTGCAGTTGGTAATGGCGCTACCGTCAACGCAATGTATGCGAGTCGCCTTATAGATTTATAGTTCCAAAAAATCCCGCTTGCACAGTTAACTCTGTGGTAGGGTAACTACCTAGTAACTATATTGTATTCTGTGGCTTGGGGACGCGACGCGGTCCGACGCCACGCTCGCTTGCTCGCTCGCTCCCGCTGACGCAGTCGCCGAGCGATCATCGGTCGTGCGGACGTCATTAGCGTCACTGTGACATTTATTTGTTTACATCAAACACTACGTGATGCTGATGAAACAAACTAATTCTTTGTTTTTTGTTAAAACTTGTGCAATAACAGCGTAAAAACTTTGTTGTTAGGTGAACAACGGATGCTTTAGTGGAAGAGAAGCCAAGTGTTGTGAATACCTACCATTGGACAGTAAGATGTCTACGTTGAGTGTTAGAGCCCCAGGGCTGCAAGCTACCATGCTAGATACGAGGTCTTTACGCGTCCGAGGTGTGACCACCTTAGACGGAGTGAGAAGAAACCTCTTTGGTTGCACAGATCGGGAAGAAAACAGACGATTTGTCGAACGAGAGTTGTCAAGGCAATTAGAACTAGACAGTCAACGATGGGGCTTCGATTTCGCGAATGAGATGCCTCTGCCTGGGGAACACAGATTCGCATGGCAACGAGTTCCAGCTTCATCCATCCCTGCTGCGTTGAGACGGTCGCCTATCACCATACCTTCACCGAAGCCAGTGGCTCCAGCACAAGAAGCTAAAGTATCCAGTCCTGAGAGCAGTAAAACACAAAAGAGAATAACAGGTTAGTTATTTTTTTTTTTAAATCTGTGTGTATATTTCGTTACTATGCCCAGCCTTGGTCGTAATTGAACCTCAATAGGTAGGTTTTAGGTGTAAATTGCAGTTACAATGCTCTAAACGGAATCCAATAAGAATTAAATGCAAAAACACATAGGTAGGTACATTGTCTATCCTGTTTTGGAAACAATTTTAGGTTAGGTTATTCTGTCATTCTTCATAGACAATTTCAATCTCTATCAGTGTTTGACAAGTATGCTGCAGTCAGTTTAGTGAATTTAGGCAATATTCGAAGTTACTAGGTGTAAAGTGCGTAGTTAGGTATTCTTTGCTTAGTTTTTTTTTCTGTCTGATTTAGCACAATTTGCTTGTAATATCAATATTTAGCTCGATTATCGAATATATAAGTAACGTATTCTGTTTATTCAATGTCAATATTACAAATTACAAGGAAATATCAAACAAAATTTAAACATCGATTAACCTTTTTAGAGGCGCAGTCCCCATATTCGAATATATTATGTGGGTTTTATTAAAAGTATGTGCGGCGCTTAACCTTTATGCCGGTAAACTAATGAACTGTCTGGATAGAAATAATAAATTCATGTTAAATTCAATTGCATAGCAACAAGGAAAGTAGGCAAATATTTACAAGTATTATCGAATGACCGTTCATCCATGCCTACAACGTAATTTAACACCCGTCAAGTAGGTAGGTACATATAGTTAATTAGGTATAATAAAAATAACATGTAAACACGTTATCAATGCAATCATGCGCAATGAGATGCAAGCCTGAATTTTATTTACGAACCGAGATAACAAAGAAACACGGGGTCACATTGGTCGGACACGTCTATTTTTAGGTGCGTTGCACTCGCAAAGCGCCCGTGCAAGCAAAAAATTCAGTCGTCATTCAGACATCTGTCAACATTGATGAACATTCAATTTAATAATGTACCTACATGCAACTAAGTACGTGTTTTTTTTATAAATCATGCATCGGCCGATGAAAAAGTAGAGTTCATTTAAAAAAAAAGTCCACAGAAACTTTGAATTTTAGTTTTAACTAGCGACCCGCCTCGACTTCGCACGGCTATATTATGCATGCATTATATGTAAACCTTCCTCTTGAATCACTCTATCTATTAAAAAAAAAACCGCATCAAAATCCGTTGCGTAGTTTTAATGATCTAAGCATCATAGGGACAGACAACGGAAAATAACTTTGTTTTAATACTATGTAATGATTCACTTTTAGGACTCAATTGGTATTAAATTATTTGAATAGATCCTCAAGAAACTAATGTTTAAAACTATAAATAATAGTTTTGTGAAATGTAAACTCCATAAAATTTGCAATGATAAAGAGGCAGGTCCTTACCTAGTTAATTACAATATCATGCAAGTAGCCATTGTATTCAATACCACTAAACTATAGCTTGCATAACTATTTGTCCGTTAGTATTTTGTATTGTATGCCAATCTCAGACATGCAATATTAACTACCTACGTACATTGTTACTTTTCAATTCATGCAATAAAGCTTACATTATTTGCATACCTACTTATTTACCTATTTTTATTTATCACTTGTCTACTGATAAATACATACACAAAAGCATAATAAAACGACGTCGTTGTGGACTTGAGGCGTATTGCGAACAAGTAACTCCTTGAAAAAGAAGACGACTTATTACTTCAGACCAGTAAATGTGGTTTCAGTATACCAATTGATACCTACGTCTCATAAGCCGGTATACGCGTGCCTTAACCGCTAATAATAATATCCCCTTCATAAGGTATCATATTAACTGAAACCAAATACGCGACCATGTTCGCAACACGATACCCAATGGATAATGATGCCAAGTGGCATAATTGTTACAATGACACTCTTGTGTTTATCTTTTTAAAATGGACTTATTTTGTCTACGCGATTTTTAAATGCTATCAGAATTCTTGAATCAATAGAGAACGTAGTACAACTAGTGCAAGCATGTTTAAGTAGAAATACGTTATTATTTGTAGAAAAATAATAAATCAGCTTAATACTTTCCGACAAAATTAACGTAGATGCAATAGAAAAATTAATATGCTCATACTAAATCACCAAGAACATGGTGGTCTCAATGATGTAGAATGTTTGATTGAAAATTATAATAATGGTTTTGTCTAGTATTTTGACAGAATTCACGCGTGTTAAACACCATGAATTTTCCAATGGTTTTAGTCATAAATTCTGATAATCTCCTCTCTTATCGCAATCACAACTTGAGTGTTACATAAATAAAAACATAGTCAATCTTATCTTGATTAACAAAACAAAGATTCCCTTAACTAGATATATCTGAAAAAACTTATGTAATACTTACTTGTTACTAAGCAAATTTTCATTTCATTGTTACTTAAAACATTTTTTTCTTGAAATTTAACCCCTTCTTTGCTCCTTTCTTTATTAACACCTAGAAGGCGTTTCGCAATTTTTTACCCATCAAGGTGTCAGGAAGTTCATAAAGGGTCATTAAATTACTATTTCCATGTCATTTATTAAATCATTAGTGGGTCATAATTAAAAATTAAGGTTTCATTATTTTGATTATAACAGTAAGCCGATTTTAATAGAGCTTTTTCTTAAGTAAGGGGATGCATTAGTGAGAAAAAAAAGTGTTTAACTGCTTATTAAATTGTTTTTGTGGCACCAGAGAATTATATTATGTTAGCACACCAAACAGTCCATTTTTTTGTTGGTTAAGGCCCAGATCGTATGTTAGTTTGTTTTCGTATGAATGAAAATTTAATATCTAAGAAAATGCAAAGGGTAATTGTTATCCCATCTTACGAGGCGTTTAACATACTGTTGCTTGTTTACACAATAACTATAGCGGGTGATGTGCTAAATTAATAATATCAATGTGTAGTTATTTTGACCTAGATTCGGTTTGTTTTGATACAATGCGCAGACACAGTCCTACGGCATGCCTCCCACACTTGTCCCATTTTAGACGTCACATGTGGCAGAACTCGTAAACAGTAGCTTAGCGATAGGCATTAAAATACCTACTACTGTAGTGAGAACGCATGAGTAACATTGGTATTTTATAGTACTAGGTTTCGTAACCTTAAGTCAAAGTTATTTTGTTTTGCAATAAAACGACCGTACTAAACTATACAGACGCTGTAAAATTGCCCAGTTATCCCTTAATGTTGAAAACGTAAAATTACGCTCAAACGCTAGTTAAAATAATTAGCAAATCAATTCTATGAAAATTTAAACTGAATACGACCGACCGATTTTGTTCAGATTTTGCGTCACTTTTACACCCATTTATAATCTCGATGACGCATCACACGCAGCGTCACAATTTTCACTATATTAGTTGCGTGAACCAATGGCCTTCGTACTTTGCAAAATGGCGGCTTTTTATATTGTAACATAAATCTTTCAAATTTGATGTCGACCTCAAACTTCTTGCCAGTGTGTAATCCTTAATATTTTTTTTTTATAAAGATACAACGAGCCGGTATTAAGTAAATATTTTCTTTGTTGGTTCATTGTTATGAATTAGAATAGAATGTTTGCTACCTGCTTGTAATATGTCTATCTTTTGTAGTATAATAATATCCCATTGTACTATAAATCATATGCTAGGATTAATAATCTTGCAATGAAATACAAACATCAGTGATTTACCGTGCAAATAGTTCTTAAATTCTTAATGGTGAACATAGCACGTCTTCCAAAACCAGTCACTGTATCGAAATCGGCTAAGGAGACATCATCAGTTCTTTATGTCATGAATTAAAATCATTTTTGGTGTATGTTGGTACTAGAATGACCCCCTGCGACTATTTACTGATACTTCAAAGTTCAACCAACCCTTCTAAATATTTCTAATACTTTCAGCAGATGTACCACGATCGCGAACTATGATTTTTCTACGTCCTTAATTTTTCAAGGGTCACATTTACATTGTCTGAAACTGACCAAGCGTTAACTTCATAGGGGTCCCAAATCCCGGTCACCCAATTTCTTACTTCCCTTAAATAATTATACCTTAGGCTGTGTCGTTGAACTTTTCTAATGTTTTCGTTTATGGTAATGTGAGTGGACTCAACAGCAGGGTTTCTAATCTAATTGCACTGCTTTAGATTTATAACAAATGTTGCTATTACTTACAATCTTTGTAATTTCATTCAAGATGTGGTCAGATTTTTAAGTCCGTTACTTGCCGGGTGGTATTTTTTGCTCGGCTCTTTTTAAGCGTACTTCGTGTCTTGATGTAATAAAGTCTATATAAAAAGTCAATGGATCTAGGTCAAGAATAACGTCTAACTTTAAAGATACATGTAATTGTAGCAATTAAGGCTTAATTTGTCAGTTTCTAAGCCGAGATTGTGATTAAAATGGTTATTTATTTCTTTTATAAATGAAAAAACACGCATTTTCGTTTTATATTAAGTATAATGATATTGCACATTATTGTACAACTATCTAAGCTAAGACTTCGTGAATTTCTTATGAGCTTTCTAATGAACAGAAACTTTTGATGTTTCTACTTAATTGAAAGCAGGCAACGTAATTTGTTTATTCATTCTTTATTAGTTGACTGCATTAATATTTAATTTAATAATAAATCAGGATTCCAACTGCATTGTGCCGTGTTTAATAATGGCGAAGCGAGCGCGACGCGTGCGCAACAAACGCCCTTTGTGTATCACCCTCACGGACACTGACTTCGTAACGGTTGTATTGATTTTTTAACTGAAACTTTCCCCCAATACAATGTCTAGTATTATAGTCAATATCACTACTAGAAGATTTCACATTTAACTATTCTTGACATTAAACATGTCTGATGTTTCGTTGCCATTTCACGTATTTGAAAGTTCATTCTGATTAAGGCTAGCAACAATGTAGTTGGTATCTAGTTCGCTGTGCCTCCGCCAATTTAAATAAACAGAGGTTATTTGCCTGACCAAAGTAACAAGTTACTATTTCAACACCTACACGATGCGCGGACGCATCTGTGCGTACAATCTCGTTAAAAACTGATACGCATCATTGTCATTCACAACTCCGCGGAGCCAATTAGATTCGCGATTCAAATTTTAAACAAAGAATGCGGGTTTTGAAAAAAGTTGTCAACACACGTGTTCGAAATTCGAATAGAGATAGGGGGCTAACGGTCGACAAGCATCTGCTTTCAGCCCCCGCGATTCGGTATTTCACGCGGGGTGCAACCCCATATGAAAGTCCGGGGGATGAATTCTGTAACAGTTCGATTCGAGTTACAGTTGGAATAATATTGACTAACCTACTGTTTCTAACAAAGCAAACACAGTTGCAACTTGCAATTCTTCTACAATTGAAACTGGCAATTTCAACCAGTAAATTGCTGTCGTATAAAGACTAAGAAAGATTTAGACGAGACCAATTGGCAGGCCAGTTCACTAAACCAAATTAATAACGATTCTTTGTTATTCAACTTCCTTTCACTATTTCGTGATGCGAGTTAGTTAAATGCTAAAATTTTAATGATGATCTAATCATGGTCCACTTTAGGCAATTCAAAACCAATAGAAAACTATATCTTTGCTTGGTTCGACCATTGACCTCGTAAAAAAATAATACGTAGTCCATTGGTTTGGTATACTATATTTCAAGCCGATGCGATGGCTGGCCCTCTAGTCCCACATTCCAATGTAAATCTTCAATTGCGTGATAAGATTACTGCAATGAAAGTTTCCCCGTCCACCTGTTACTTAAAGAATCAATTAACCTTTACCCTGAGACAATTGGAGAAAACATGCGTTCGCCAGGCACCTTCCTTGTGGCGCTTAGTGCAGTAATTGACTGAGTCAGTGGTTTCAACACTGACGTTATTGTAGGGCTGCCGTTGCAATAAAAAAATAGATAATGTTGAATCGATTTACATCTGTGTACTTTTCACGTTTATTAAATATAAAGTTTTAATCATGTAATTTATTTAGGTACATATTATATAGTGCTATAAACAGATTTTCCCTATTGTAACCTCAAAATTTGAACGAATTTACCTTGATTTATCAATTACTTCTATTTACGGACGCTTCGAAATTATTTTCAAAATCGAGTCAATTTTACATAAAGTTACCTTATTACAATTTCCACAAATTAAATCAGTTCAATTAAAACGTAAACTTAGTTTTAGGCTATATTAATGACGCTGTGTAAAATGAATTCAATAAAAAGGCTTCTTTTTTTATTAAATTAAATTTTGACAGTAAAATACATCATTTATTAAGCACCCTACGCCTATAAAGTGTGGAAAAACATTCGAATCGCTGCACGTTGAGTTACTTAACGTAAGATGTTACGTTAGTCGTTAGCTTCTCATGTTCACGTGTGGTGACCCTAAGGAAGTTACTTGTACGATATGGTTCAATGCGCCTAACGTCCGACACTGATAAAAAATACTGTTTTCCTCCCTAGTAATTTTTATATTTTTTTAAGTTGTGCTTATTTAAGCTTGATATATTCTACTAATTGTAAAGCGTAAGTAAAAATATAAAAATCAATCACTGTAGGTAACGTTGTCTCGCAAAAACTCGAATAAATCTCGATTGTGAAGAATTTTTGAGTGAATGGATGGTTTAGTTTCACGACGTCTGTCGGGGCTGCTAGTTAAATATAAAAAAATATCTAAATTATCAACCTGGTTAGATATATTTATAGAAATGTTCTAAATATTATGTTAAAATTGCGTTAACTATTCGTCATTAACCATCTTCATATTGCACACTGGGTATTTTTTCAGGCAATGTATAATATGCCGGTATTTTCGATTTTCCTGCGGCATGGCTAAATCACATGAGTTCTATATCTTGGTCTATGGTAGGTTTTAGACAATTCTACCATTTGGTAGGTCTTTTCCTAGTAGCTTGTTTTGTTGAATTTGGTCAAGTAAAAAATAATTACAACGATCTACTTATAGTGGAAATTTATTGTAAGTTTTTTTTTTTTTTACATCGCCATCTAGCCCCAATCTAAGTAACTAGACTTGTGTTATGGGTGCTAGACAACGGATATACTACTTATATACTTTTCTTTAGTAAATATATACTTATAATACATAGAAACAACCAGACCACAGACAAATATCTAAGCATAAATACATGTCTGAGGCGGGAATCGAACCCGCGACCCTGTGTTTGGCAGTCCGGCATGGTGACCATTGTGCCAACTGGGTCGTCGTTTGTCATAATGACACATTTTAATTAGGTAAGTAATTAATTTTGCACAAGCATTACCTAATTATCAACAGTTTTCCTTCCTTCTCATCGGAAATCTATACAAATATAATGTGTTTTAAAAGTTTTGAATAATTTGAAAACTAAAATTCCTTAAACCTTTTTAAACTCATTCGATCTTACGGCGACGTTTCGACTATGTTACAATAGCCATGGTTACGAGGAGACCAAAAAAAAATACGCGAAAGCGAAAAATAATTACTTCAAATTTACATTGAATCTTTGTGGTACTTTTTATCCCAATATTTCTACGGGATCAAGACTTACAGGGGTGAAACTGCGTGGCGTAGCTAGTCTATTTGAAAGTACAGTTAGCATAATACAGTTCTACTTTCTAATTGCGATACGAATTTTGGTGGCGTGTCTATTAGACATTTTGTCTCACATCGTCTCAAACAGTTACGTGAGAAAGAAATAGTCATAACAGTACTAATTAACAATGAACAAGTCATTTGTTAGAAATATTGCAACCACACACGGAAAATTCGACTGTCAGTGATAGATAGATAGATAGATAGATAACTTTATTTGTACAACACAGAAAGAAACAGAACACGATAAACACAGAGTAAAGTAATAGCTAGAAAGTATAAGTTGCACAAATGGGCGGCCTTATCGCTGAAAGCGATTACACACAGAAATACAGTACACACAGTAGTTTTAACAGTTCTTTCAGATGTAAAAAAACGATTTAATCCGTACATTCGTGTCGCCGCCACCGACCAAATAAAATTCACCGAAGCATTTCTTGAGCTACATAGGCTGATAAAAACATTACTCTCTTTTGCGTTGCGCAGTCGGGTAAAAGTGATTTTAGTCAGTTACTTACCTGAAATTCATTTTAAATACCTTTTATTTATTAGAGTTTTTATTAGAGTGTAAAAAAGGAATCAAACTTATAACATCCCTTATTTTTCATCGTTATATAAAATGATACGAAGTGATATCAATTTCAGACGCATAAATATGCAACAGATATCATAGTTTGATATTATAAGCTACAAGCCCATGACCTACTTTCCATACCACAGTCAACAACTTTCGAACAAGGTTGTGTGAGATAAAAACTCGATACAATTTTGCTGTAGGTTGTTACGAGAAACTTGAAAGTTGAAAAAAATCATACTTAGCTTGAATTATGTATGTGTTATCTTAGGTGAGATCTTTTCCTACATTTTAATAAATATAGCGACCGGCCCCGTCTTCGGACGGCTATATTGTGCATGTATTATACATATAAACCTTCCTCTTGAATCACTGTCTATTAAATCAAAATCCATTGCGTAGTTTTAAAGATTTAAGCATACATAATACATAGGGATATAGGGACAGAGAAAGCGACTTTGTTTTGTACTATGTAGTGATATTTAATCTCAAGACGCAAATTCAACCGATAACCTTCCACATATTTTCATTAATCCTCATTTGGTGGCAAAAAACCACTTATGCCGTTCTTTTAGGGTTTCGTACCTCGAAAGGAAAAAACGGAACACTTATACATACACTTATACTATTTGTCTTAAATTTGGATGAGCTTAGGAACGAGATGGAACCTTCGTGTTAGTTAACAAAACTTAGGAAGAGATTAAACCACACAACAATTTGTCATGCAACAATCGGTGACGCGATTTCCCCCTAACCTAAAATCTCATAACGCGCCTGAAGAAATCTTCACTTCAATAACACAAGATCTAAGGAAAAGTGTTTCCAATACGATCAGCCTCAGCAAAATAGCTGTAGCATAGCAACATTAAAAAGAGTCCAGATGTTACGACATAGATAACAGAATATTATCGTCTTGATTGAATCCCACAGCATTGCTTCGTTAAATCCTATACATACGCATCCTTGAATGGAATTACTCGAAGACCAGGGTCTCTCCTACGCACACTGCGTCAGACAAACAAAACATCGCCAATTAAATTAATATTGTCACAAAGACTGACCACTCGCCCATTTCCCACCGCTATCAGATCAAAATCAGCACCCCTGTTAAATTACAACTGCCATAAAAACAGCTGATGAATCTGTTCCAGTGGACGCACTGTAACTTCTATGGGAACTTCTTTAGACCGGAAAATCTGAGTATCATACCTTAGGGAAAGTTAACTTTTACTTTCATTTCATATTTAATTAGGATTGTTTTTAAGGAGTGATGAGCTTTGATGGGATTTGTTATGGGCATTAAATTTAAAAGTGAAGTTAATTGCAGGAATATTTTGAACTTCGCTTATTTAAATTAACTAAAATATACTGAACCCTTCTATGAGCGTTTTACCAGGAGCGAGAGGTTGGTCTGTCCTTCCCCTGGGAAAATAAGACAAATTTTGCATCTAACTAAGGGACACTAATTTTTGGGAAAGACACCAGAAATTATCTCGTACGTCTTCTTAAACTCGTGTTTTACGCATTCATAATCATTCATTTTTAAAACGGGTCGTGATAGTTATTTTAACTCTCGACCATGGTCGGTGCAACCCGATTGAAACGTCGGGTAAATTAAAATTACTAGTAACTTCAACGCGATAATGACCCGCTTGTTTCATTGATAATAGTAAACATAAAAATAACCTAAAATTCCTAAAAACGTATTAAAAATATCAGTATTTGTTGATAAAACGGCAGCAGAAATATATCATCTGTGAAAATTTCAACTCTCTAGCTATCATGGTTCATGAGATACAGCCTGGTGACAGGCAGACAGACAGACGGACGGACAGCGAAATCTTAGAAATATGGTCCCGTTTAAACTAAAGGAATCATAGAAATGATACTTTTCCACATAGATTTACTATTTGTTCTTAGATCGACACTTTTTAACCGACTTCAAAAAAGGAGGAGGGTCTCAATTCGTCGCGTTTTTTCCCAACACAGTTGTCCAAGTGTGTCAGTATATTTGTTTTAACTGATAATTGGGTAGATCACCCTCGTTAGTCATCAGTTCCCACAGCCAATGGGGCGGCACGTTACTGTTATGGGAAAACGATAAAGTTTACGGATCGAAGCATTGAAACAATTATATTGATTGTAAAGAGATATGATTACAAAATAAAATAATCATGATTGGGAACGAATGACGCATCTTAACCAAACAACGAGGTAGAGGTTCAAAAAATAAATGTAAAAAAAATGTCAAAAAAGATTCAAACATACGCGCGAAAAACATAACCCTTCCCTTGCAGTCAGTGGTAAAAAGGACAAGTTTTATGCCTCGATAGTAACACCACTTAAACATCACTAGGAACAAGATAAAAAAAAACTTAAACATGACCAGTAGAAACCTATTTTAAATTTTAAGCATTTTAATTCTACTTTCATTTATCTAGCCCGCATTCTCTTGACCAGAACTTCTGATGCTTAAAGCACGAGACAACCGGTATTAAAATTATAAGCCAATCTGATTCCCCAATTGCAAAAGTGAACGTTTACAGCTGCAAAAGCTTACCTGAAAATTGGTATCATTCCACTGATAAATAAGGTAGATATTTCAAGAATAAGTGAAACAATTCTCTGGGTTTAATTAATAAGACATGTCTTTATCGTCTTTATAAAATCGGAATATTTTCATCATTGCATTGTATTCTAAGCAAAAATTACACGTATTTTTTCGTCCAAACCGTTAGTTTTTTTTTTCTCTAAACCATATGCACAGAACTGCTTATTAATTTTATCCCATGCAGCCCATCTGTCGAAGCATTAATTGATAGTTAAATGCTATTGATACTCCCTCTCACGAGACCTGACCGTTGGGAGGACCATTTCGCACCGGATCTATAAATTAAAAAAAAAACCATAAGGCCATGTTTAAATATAAACCTTATGCAGTACACATAAGGTTACAATTATAAAATTAAGCCCTTTAACCCCTCGTGTGAATGTGACCTTAACGAAGTACATTTTTGCTTCTTGATCGCGAACCAGAACTAACTAATTCTGCTGCAAGCAAAAAGTATGAATTTCCAAGAAACGGTCTTTCGATTAGACCTTTTAACCCTTCTGGTACTTTATTATGATTCAATCAACGTTTTAGTAAAAAAACAAAAGTCATGGAATGAAAACGAAAGCAAAAACTATATACGATTTCACCGATAGCACTCATTGCACTCGAAGTAAAAGAAACTAACCCAAAACTTATTTAATTTGACAATGGTCTGACTGGCCTTAGGGACAATATAATTTTCTTTTACAGTGTTATAAGTCCAGCAAGTCTGTGTCAGGTGGCATTTATGTCCCCTAATGATAGTGTTTTTTCCTTGGCAATCACTTAGCAATGTTATTTTCAGTTTTAACTACCTGGGGCCTTATTCTGCTATTTGGCCAACCATTGTCATTATATCGAGACTCTATTGATATTATATCGAGATTGTGACTTAATTTGGTATTCTGCTAAAGTTTTAATAACATCGCAATATAATAACTATGGAGTCTCAATGGTATGGTAATATTTACCTTGCAGGTGTTGCCTAGCAACATGGTATATGTTGCTAAGCAATATACCGTTTTGACAACTATAGAGATTCCATTAAGTCACGATTGTAGAGCAGAATACAAAAGTGAGTCAGTGGTGTGTCAGTGGTGTTTCGATAGAATAGTCAACGTTAGGAGAATACCAATTTGACATGTAATGTCATATTTTTGACATTAAATTTCTATTACGATTATATCGACACACTATTGAAACCAGGGACCGAAAAACCGATATTTTAGGATACTTGAAATTCAGATACCCTTATGCAAAGATATCTTAATTTAAAATAGAATTACGGTACCCAAAAATAATGATATCGCAAAATTTTGGTATCTAAAAATAAATGGTTTATGAACCGTTCATGAACAGTATTTTTGAGATGTTTGTAAAAATGGCAACGTCGCTTTTTCGTTCGACTGAATCTAGCAATTTACATCTAGTGCAGCTCCCAGTCCTAACAAAAATCAGTTTTATGGTCCCATCGTAAAGAAAGCATGAAACTTGGCATGAACGTAGCTGTCATATATGTGCTTCAATTTCGATATGGAAGCACGTCGAGAAATTATTGTTTCCCCCCTTTCCCCCCCCTTTTTGTGCCAAATTAGAGTTTTTTGCATTTTGTATGAAAACGGTTCAAACTACAACCAAACTGTCAATGAGCAATATGATCCTCATTAAACTCACTACAACAATCTCCTTGGAAGTATGTAGATCGGACTTATAGTTTAGAAGCTGTAAGTGATTTTAACGCCCCCTCGACCCTGTTTTGTATCAACCCTAATGAGTTTTTTGATTTTATTATAAAAACGATTAAAGCCACATCAAAACTGTCAATGACCAATTTGTTCTTCATTAAATTCTCTATAATAATTGTCTTGGAAGTATGTTGATAGGACTTATAATTTTCGAAATATGCTTACTTTTCTTTCAATTCGGTCAGTAAAAATGGACACAAAAACGCTATATATCGAAAAAAATAATATATTTTTAATATGTTATTAGACCCTCCGAGAGTAGTCTATTCCTGAGTTGTCATCCTTGAAAACCCTGGGCTTCTCCTATGGTGCTACGTTATTCTGGCACGTGTTTTAGTTTTTTAGGAAAAACTACCCCTTGAAAGCGTTTTCCAGGTATGTTTGTTTTATATGTTTGTTTATTAACTTCTCAACTGGCCTACAAACCCCCGAGCGGTTTTTCGGCCGAAACGCTACACTGGCCAAAACCGCTCGGGGGTTTCGGGCGTATTTTGATGTTTACGTCTAATGAATGAATGTATGTCAAGGTCAAGTATAGCCAACCTATTCTGGGATGTACATGAGTTGCATATAAAACCATACTACTTAATTTGGTAAGGTTATAATCGTTCAATGTCAATGTCACTTCGATCAATTGCCTCTGACGGCCATGTTTGTTTGTTTTTGTTTTGGACAGTGCGCGTTTCGACTTAATTAATATTGTTTTCATTTGTTTTATGTGTTGTGTTTTGTGATAAAACAACGCCTGGGTAACTAGATCACCTCACTTTGTATTATTAACTCATAAATTTCGCAGGAGATATTAGTTTCTTTAGGAATTTTTTTTGCAATTTTTTTGCAAGTGCATTTTGCAAATTTGCACTTCACTCTGCAATTACTCACATTATTTGTTCAAGTACTAATATTTAAACTATGTCATCTAAATAGGAAATTTCATTCTGAATGCAGAAAGGTATCAATGTTATGAATTAAGTCAAACCAAAATTAATTTATATGCATAAACGGGTCTGCCCCCTTCAAGCGGCCATTTTTTTTCGACTTGGCCAGTCAACGGCTACTTTCTGCTCCGAAAAGAAAATCGCTCGGGGGTTTGTAGGCCAGTTGAGAAGTTAATTGTCAATTTCATAGTCTAGGTCGTTTTTAATACAGAAATTTTAAAAATAACTATTCCGAATAATGTTTTCATCATTAAACAAAATTCAACTTTAAGAAACCGTAAACTATTTCTTTGTTTCTGAGAAAACTAGTCCTATAGGAGAAGTAATAGTCCTATAGGAAAAACTATTAGAAATACATTTGTAGATACTAAAATCACCTTCAATTTGATTCCAAAGTGGTGCTGCTAGGATTGACAGTTTTCTCAGAAACAAAGAAATAGTTTACCGTTTCTTAAAGTTGAATTTTTAATGATGAAAACATTATTCTGAATAGTTATTTTTAAAATTTCTGTATTAAAAACGACCTAGACTATGAAATTGACAATTAATAAATAAACATACACGTGCACGGCAGAGATTACGTTTAACCCTTTCTAATGACATATGTAAAAGAGAGAAAGGATTTTCGCGTAGAATTGGCAACGCGCAAGAAGACACTTTTAGGGTTTAATATTCGGGTATCCGCTTACGATTTTGGGTACCCGAAACTAGTGGTACCGCAATTTATAGATATCATTATTTGTGGTACTTAAATGCAAAGTAAGCGTTCGAGTATCACTTAAAAATACCGATCAAAACCGCTTATTGAGATACCATTTCGGTCCCTGATTGAAACACAATTGTGTTAGCAGACTTAGGCCCCTGGTCAAATAGACATACACTCAATACAATATACGAAATACTTATACCTAATCTACGATGAATAGAATTCAACAACTCCGATTTCACTCCACCAACAACAGCATGTTCAATCAGATTTCATTATTCTCAATTCTGTATCGCATATTATTATTGTTTTTAATGGAACGCGTCAATTTCAATTTAGGAACGTGTCTGATTTTTTCACTTGACGCTTTACAGCTGTCCGCAAAGAACAATGCGCACGATTAAAAATAATACATTTTAAAAAGAAATTTTTAAACGAAAGGTCATTGTTTTAACTTTCAACCGAGTTCGTAATTTGAATAAAAACTGTAATGTTCCGCATAGTGCACATGCGCAGATCAACAGCTGTAGGGTTACCATTACTAGTTTGAAATGTAACGGCCACAGAAGCTAAAGTAGTATTATTACTGGCTTTAAAGTAACCACATGGTTACACTAAAGACACTTGTCACTTGTTACGGAAGTATAGTAATGGTCTCCGTGGGAAACATTAGCTGTAGTAATTGCACTTGACGCAAGGACGATTGTCTACAACGCCGTGAAAGTGCCTTTTGCTTAATGAGTTTCTGTCTCTACACCCTACCTGATTCATATCTTTTACAAATGCTTTAAGAGGACCTTCATCATCAACTTCATTTATGTTTTCATATTTTCAAGATTTAATATCTTCGTAGTTAAAATCATTCTGAAGCTTTTTGACGTTAAATAATCTTCTCGGTTATTTATTCACTGCGTCTAAATCTATGAGATAAGTAAGAATCCTAACCAAAAATCTTTCCCGACCTCTAACCTACTGATAACCTTGGGGTGGGAATTTACTCACAAACTTTACTCTACAATCATTAGAGTTTCCAGTTGACCACACAAAACTATAATTATGTAAATATCTTCAATTCTTCAAGTTACTTTCGGGGCGTGATGTGTAGCAAATGATATACTGAGAGAAATAAATCAAAATGCATCAACACATTAGTTATTCGTGTATCTTGAATTTGAATATATACAAAAGTACTCAAAAGGATTAGACCGATACATCTTTCGATGCATACAATGGATTATGTTGTCAGTTTATTCGTATTTTAAGTGTTAAAAAATATAAATTTACAATCGAAATGTCTTTGCGGAAAGATTGTCCGATGAAATTTATTTGTATTGTATTCGAAACAAATGGCTTTGCGAACGGTAATTTGATGTCTCTTTGTAAAATTTATTACGTTAAGTTGCATTATCGTCAGACGATGGCGATTAATTATCAACTTAGCAGCTATAGAATTAGATGTCAAAATGTACTGGTAGATAAATATCATCATGCCTAATTTCGACTGCCAAGCAGTAGTAATGTTCTCGCATTGAGTTCCGTATCTATTAGTCCCTTCTCTTAAATAAAATATCCCTGAAAATTGAGAAATACGAAGACACGTTGTTTATAGAAACTATTGCCTCAACAAACACTTAGCTAGTCGTTGAGTAGTAAAACTAATTCTGACCAAACATCTCAAGTACACGCTCTTACGAAATGTTTATCCTCAATACTCCATGTTTGTCTTCGAGCTAGCACCAAGTGTCGTAGGTGCTGTGTGGACTCATGAATATTACGTCTTTCAAGAGAACTTCATCGAAAGAGTGGAAAAGGAACACAGTGGCATAATGACTTGGTGATCTTTGGCTTCTGCCCAAAAAATAAACAGAACATGTCAAATATGTAACCAGTCATTGTCATTGTTAATATTGGGTTTTGTAGGCGACGCATCTTTTTCATTTATAACGTCTTGTTTAGCTCTCGATCACATAAGAATTTTCTAAAATTCGGTCTTAGTGCTGTTCTGCATACGTCATATTAGGACATCCTTTGCATTTGTTCTGCGATATCATCTAAAATCATTCTGATTTCGCTTTAGAAGTTAATTAAAAATATTGTCATAATATAAGACATAGGTACATTGGCTTACAATATTTCTTTCTTCATTCTTCAAAAAATACATTAGTAATTTACCATCGCAACAATAATACGGGGTCTAAACTGACCCCTTTTGTTGTCACCAACGGCAAAAGAAACACGTGTGAACTTTAACATTGGTACAATTCTAAACTCCACGAATACCACTTCATCGGTGACAATTGAACTGTCACAAGATGCCCCTTAATCGAGAATTGGATGATGGATGTCTGATGAATGAATTATGATAATTGTTGATTGATATGTTAATGTTTCGAGTACTGTCCAGTTGGTATTTTCACACCTTTAAAAGTCATTATTCGGTTTCAAGTGTTTGGCGCTCTTCAATTCGTCTCAGATAAGGAAATTATCGTGTAACGGTTTCATTTTAGTAGTAAACAACATTTTTAATTAATGTGACTCACAACACAACCCACGCTTAGCGTAAACTATTAGATTTAGAATCAGGAAATTTTGCATAGAAGTTTCGCAAGTGATCCTTATGACTTAACAGTTTAGATATGAATCATAAAATTAAACTGATTTCATGTCGTCAATCAATTACGCAAAACTTTGAAACATGATATTTCAAAATTTGTAATAAACTGTGTCAGTATGACTATTGTTTTAGGTATAGTTAAAACTTATTGCGCACTTATTTCAATGTTAATGATTTCCTGTTGGCTATAAAATTGTTTGTAAACAGCTACGTAGTTATGAGGTAATATAATTTAGTTAAATTAAATGAAGGTTAGATGAATGACTATAAATTAATCAAAGTTTCCAAAGTTTTGTAAGCTCCAGATGGAAATCAACGAAAACATTAAGTTGACTATAGATGTTATTTGACTTATAAATTTTAAGTCCATTTTGATGAGAAAATATTTCCATTGCCCAAGAATCCTTTAGAATTAACCATCCTTCGAGATGCCTCAAGTATTTGAAACGTCCGTCCATGACATACATTTGATTGATATCGTCCTGACAAAAAACTCATTCAATAGGTTCTATTCCGTCTTCCCGGAGATAACGCCCTAAGATCGCCCTTATCTGCTTCAATAGAAGCCACTACAATAAAAATAACCAATTGTTGAAATATAAATTCATATTTCACTGCATTCTTAACACAGATAACCGATATAAGGTTACTATTTGAATTTCAAAATATATTTAATACATTTTTCTACGTGAATTGAATTGAATAATGAAGCTAATTGTGTGTGAACGAACTCTCAAATACTAAATATGAATATTTTATGTTAATTTGTTTAATAAAATAGTTAAAATATTGAGTTTTGATTGACGGGGTTGATTCCATCTTGACCGTCGACTTGGGGTTTAGGTCTGCAGAACAAATGAATTTTAATTGTCATATTATATCGTCTTTAATAAATTAGTTCGTTTTGGAACCGCTGCTTACTGCTTCACATTATTTTATATTTGTCACGGGAACTTACAGAATAAAAATGTATGAATTCCAAGATGCATTAAGTAAACCATTTAGTCCAAACAGAGAACAAGGACTATTAGTATTGGGACCGCTGCATGCTGCTTCACATTATGCATTAAGTAAACTAGTCCAAACAGAGAAATCCTTTCTTATTTACGTGATGGCCTTCAATAAATACCTAACTAACAATTTCAGGGTCAATCAAGCGTACTAACAAGTTACAATTCTCAAAAAAATATATTTCATTGAATGTTTTAAAACTCAAGCATGCGGACTAGATACCCGCGGCCCAAGTAACGGGTCTTCACAGAGGCCTTAAAGGGTTACCTTTAACGGTACCTCTTTGACCAAGCCTTTGAGTTTTGTTTGTCCGTTTGTTCGTCATTTTATACCGATGACTTCCTAGTTGCGTAAGTTCGCCTGCGGAAGTTACGTTACGCAATTTCTTTAAGTTAGGAAATAGCCACGCGCTATTGTTTACGTGGCAGTTCATAAATTTCTTTGTTATTGTTTTCCTACATTTTAGTTTAAGTTCCAGCCCAGACATAATATCAACTGTCAATTTTCGCTATGTACGCATTTTCTTAGAATATTTAGGGTATTGGTTATGTCAACTTGTCAACGTTGTCTTTGCTTAATTTCATAGACATAGTTTTATGACATAATATTTGTAGTTCATAAACGGTTTCCAATTATTGACCAAGGCATTGTGTACAAAAAAATATCAAAAAGATAAATTAAAATGTTGATTCATTTAGTTCTTGATTATAGCTGTTCTTGATCACCTTAATGCCTTAATCCTACCAAATGAGAAGTAATATAAAAACAAATACGATAAAACGACCTCATTGAAGTATCCTTTAAATGTCTAAAAAAATCAGCAAAACAACTTTCCGCATCTCTGTGGTATCCGCAACCCGGCGCCTGCGCATATCGAGTTCGTCGACCCGACGCTTGTGTTATTGATCGCACCATAACAACACGCACACAAACAAACACATTGATGTCGTCACGTGTTGGTAAAACTATCAGCTACTGAACTTAACGCGCTTTCATATAAAACAAACAAAGGTATAGATGCTATTATCTAATCTATTAAACTTGGTGAAAGAGCCGACAAGATGCGGTGACATCGATTGATGTTATCTTAGATAAAACAAAATTATAAAAGCTCTAAAGAATGTTGATCAATGAAAAAGCCAAGTATCAAAAAGACTTCATAGAGAATTATCGTATAATTCTGGGACAGAAGTGTCCTAAATCTTATAGATGACACGTAAGTGCCTAAGCGCCGATGCATCAATTTCACTCTCAGAAACAACAACAGACAATAAAAAACATTGACAATGATGCTAATGTTCGAAGTACAAAGCCAATAGTCGAAGTAGCCGTTAACGGTACCCTTGCGAAGTCTCATTCTAAATACTAGCATAGACTTTTACTTGGCACTTATGTATTGTCAACAAACATTATGTTTACTTCTGAAACTTGTTTTTGAATTTGAGCACCTCTTAGTGGCATTTGAAAAGTGTGAGAAACCATTTTGACACTATCATCATACACCATAACTTTGACTATATCTGTAGAATATATTTGTTTGTATCAAAGCCCCGTTACCAAAAAGCGTTCATCTAAGCTTTAGACCGGAAACTTTGGCAAAACAGCGAGTTCAACTGCGAGTTATACCCTCAAAACGTAGGCGAGAGGTGTTTGAACTCTAGATTCAAGTTTCCACAGTATCTTTAGTAAGTACTTGAACGAATTCATTTGGTTTCGTAATTACCGTTATCGTATTTGCAATTAGAAATTCAGTACAGCGTTTGTTTCACGGTGGATAGTTTGTTTATCTATCTATAAACCTAGTTAGCTAATTTGGGTGCTTTTGGCATACACCTGTCTTTTGAAACCTTTTTATTATCTTTATTTTACGTTTCATTAAATTGATTTGGAAACTTGTAAAATAATACCGCGCGTATTTCTAGAAGCCATTGTTTAGGCTGTATATTAACATTGCTACCTTTGATAACAATGCTGTTTTTACCGACAATATTATCAGTGTTGATAATATCCTCATAAACAACAATACTATTCTTGTATTATTTACAAACTACATCGCAGTTTACACACCTACGTAAATAATCTATACGTGGATTTATCGTCAATGCTTTCCTGTGATATTGTATCGCTGTTTGTTCCTTTTCACGACGTTTTTGACGAAAACTCGTATTTGTCTACGTCAAAATTCTACTTATCTATTTCCTTTAATTTGTTTTTTGACGAGATAACGTCTATTAAATTGATGAACACCGGCAGCACTCACAAAAAGGTGTGACGTAATCGCTCACGTTCCCGAAACGCTTTCGTAATATTATCGTCCGTATTTAATAATAATATCGCTCATCTGAGCTTGTTTTATGGTGACGAGTGACGAATAGAAGACTTATATAAAGGAAAAAATATATAAATCTCAATTTTTTATCGTTTTCTTTTAACGATATCACGTAAAAATATCGTCCGTATACCGACTTTACAGACAACCTTTTTTTTTCTACTTTCCAATTCGACACATTTACTTTTTATTCTGATTGTGATTCATCGTTTCGTTGCTGCTACTTCATTTCATGTTTTATTACAATACGATTCACATGTTAGTTTACAAACAAAAGGTTCGATGTCCTTTAACGAACGTGAATAAAAGATACAACGCACCACGTCAAAAATCGATTAAGGTTGTTCAACTTTTATAGAATCGCATAGAAAATTGCTACATCGTAATTTTCCAAGACAATTGCAAAACAACGACAATCATATTCGAATGATGACTCCGTAATGAGAGTCATGAATGATCATGATCTAGAAAATAGATCTAAATTATCCTTCCAACGGTTAGTGTAATATAAAGATACAATCAAATATCGAACGATATCAACAATCCAATTCACCATACTTAACGTTCATAGAACTTACAGAAAATTACTACGCAAACTCTAATTTAAATTTTATTTTTTCTTACATCGATCGGGGTAATAGCTTTTATTTTAAGACCCATATTAAAATGAATGTCTTTATGGATAAAAAACGTGATTACCTTTCGAAGACTAGGGCCAACATGATGGATGATGAGCGTCTAACTATAAAAACAAGTGCCGAAGTGCATTTTTGTTTTTACCTTCATTTTATGGCGAGTTACCGCATAGCTTTTACTTCTAGTGGACTAGCTGGACGAAAAACACTTCATGTTTTCTTTGTTCCCACAGGAATAGCTAACGTCTAACAAAGTGCTTTGACTATAGTAATCAACATTGCCACAAACAAGAATAAGTTTCAAGAAATCCTAAGTCCATCATTATTACCTAATTGTGCCGTAACACTGGTTGCGCATACCGGTTTTTAACTCCTTTATTAGATTGAAACACGCTCTTATTCATAAGTTATAATCTACTAAGCTATATCTATTCAATTATTTTATTTCTATCGTCTAACGTCATCATTTTCCGCTTAAAGAAAATGTTAATAGCTTAAACGGTTTGATAGGCTCCTTAACCGATGACAATGATAATTGAGGGAAAAAACAGAAATTCCCAGAATAGAAACATGGGAATCAATATTTAAACAATTGTTAGAAGTATTACGAAAGCTATAACAAGTAACGATTGTGTTGCAAGAGCTGCCCACGCGCAAGAATTAAGCTAGCAACATTAGATCCACGTGTACCACATACCGTCCAATAGGAACGTGTCTCACGGAGACTTCATACGTTTTACAAGGCAACTGGACTTTTAGAGGTTACATGTGTCACGTTACTTTCTATACATTTTAGACGCCTCAGACGTGTGCTCAATCGTAACCTTTAGAAATCTATGTAGTCTCGCTCGATTAACTACTTCTGTCGCCGGCGCAGTCTCAGACTATTATCTTAATAAGCGGTCATTTTGTCCTAGCTTCGTAATTGTCCTGGAATCCTTCGAACTACATTTAGTTAAAAAACGTTAATGACACGTTGTTTTGATTCTATTTTTTGCTCTGTGGTTGTAATACTAATTATTGTGTTGTCTCTTTCAGGTAAGATCTGGATTTCATCAGCATTACTTCGGTTTCTTTTATTGCAACGTTTTTGTAAGTAGTAGCGTAAGTTGGAAGTTTGATACAGTCGATGGTTTTAATAGAGCTCTTAACTACCGCTTGCGTAACTTCATTGGAATAAAATCTTATATTAGTTATTATTAAAACATTAGACAGCCGATTTAATATCCCTTTATTCAATTTAAATAAAATATCCATAGCCATAATTCCCAATGCTATAATTTTTATCCAAATCTCAGCCGCATTCCAAAATAATCGTAAAACTCAAGCTGTAATTTGATCAAATTTAAATAAATGACCAACAATAAAACAATGAGTACGGGCTATCATTATAATTTATGTTGTCCCTTATGGAGAATCTTTTGTTTTGGTCGATAGAAAAATTCGACGCACCCAAATCACCATCAACTCATCATCATTATTTTTATAGCCGAAGAATTTTACTTTGTTCCACATCTGTTACCTACTTTCCTTTAGTATTTCACAGATTCGAAAATTGTGTATTTAGTGTTACCCCGTTATTTGTTCGAAGTCTCGAACGTGTAACTGAATAGATACTAATCACCGTTTAGTTTGCACAACCAATTCTATATGTAACATGTTAAGCAGAAGTCAAGTTCCCACATCACTTTTGTTATTTAGTGTATTTTTGTTTTCAACTGCCTATACAAACACAGTAGTGTGTGAAAGCAAATGTTTTGATTCCATAACGTTACACGATTCATTATCGAGGCAATTAAAAACTACTCGAGAAGTGAAGATTATGAAACTATTAGGATTATGTATACTTATCGTAAAGTATATATATTTCTGTTCGCTCAGGACGTTAGGTTGATAAGTAGTTCAAGGGGTATCTAAAACACAGACAAGTGGGTTACAATTACTACGAAGGGCCTTCAGAAATGTTTTTTGTCCCACTAACCGCATTCTGGAACAAATGGATGTAGATAAGGACGTTTTGTCTCAAAGATTGTGTGTTGCGACAGAAATGGATCTTTGAAATGACCGTGTCCAATGTTTACTATTTTTGTTTGGAAATTATCCACGCACGTGTTCGGCCATAAGGTAATCAGAATTACCAGCTATTTCTAACTGTAGTCCTTCAAAAATATCGAGCTTTATTTGAACAGTTGCAGAGTATTCTATATTTACCCAGTTTATACGTGGTTTATGTGGCTTAACTTCTCCTTCCCAGAAAGGTTGTTACTATTGTCTTTATCGTGGTGTCTTATTAGACCAATGATCACGCCAACATAAACTCGTTCTGAGAACTCTTACAAAACACCAAAGTATCAGGTTCTTTTTCTACTCCAGAAACAGAAAGGGACGCCGTATCGGACGGTCTTCCTCTTTTACTATTGGAGAGCGATCGTAAAACGATTTTTGGAAGGAACAAAAAAATTGTTTTGGTTTTTTCAAGATGGAAACGAGGCGCGTTACAAAAAAACTCTTGAAATCTTCTTTTTGGATATCGTACGACGTCATAAATAAACTACTACACGGCTTGTTTTTTGTTAGAGTGAAATGAGAATTTTGTTTGTATTTTTCAACGGTCAATATTCATAATATCCATAAAGTCGTATGCGCATACTCTGTTGGAGTTTTAGAGGATAAAGTTGATTTGTAGGTACTTGTTCCACGTATTTTTATTGCGTTTTATTTTTTCTTATCTGGTAGAACTGGGTCAAACCTAATCTCGTGTTTCGCAAACTGTTACATATATCCATTGCCACGCTTGCGTTCTCTGCGGTATCGGAGCCCGGTTGAGAAGTGATCTTTTAATTGGTCAAAAATTGTGTTGCGTGTATCTAGGGGAAGCTGCATGGCCACTAGATGCAATCTCGTCAGAGATGTGCGGTCAATGACCGAGCGAGAGAGACGGTTATATGTGTGCAAGTGTGACGGATAATGCGCGTACGCACAGAAAAAGAATGGAAATGATTGTATGACCGTTTGTTATCCTTTTTTCCCCTGTGTTCGTGTATGCGTGTGTGTAGGCCTGATGCGTTTTGTTATTGTTTAGGAATCCTTCGTTTCATGCTTTTGGAATTTTAAAAGAAAATTTAATTTTTTCTTGACATGTTGCGCCTCACGTCTATACGTGGTCTGATATATTAAACGGGTCCTAAAAAGTGGACAAATTTTTATGTCGTCTTAACTCCAAGCTTTTGAATGGCACAATACTGGTCCAAAATCCTAAAAAGGATTAGGAATAATGGGCAACCGAGACAGAATCTTGCGCTTATACGAGTTCACAGCGTCTCGACACGTCCCGCCTTACTTTACTTTCAATAGTTAACGATCCATCATACTTTTTTATTCGACTGTTTTATTTCTGGCTCACTCAAACGCATTTTGCTGGTGGCTGATTGGTGGCTTTACTTTCAACCTGCTCCAGTCGTTCTCCCCCATCTCATCGCAAAATAACAAATCTGTCACCTGTCAAACGTCACTTTTCCCTCCAAACGCGAGTTTCGATTCCCATGCTACGTCCCAGTTATCAGACTTGTTACTCTCGGTTGGGTAATTTCTAATGATTATGCATAAACTGAACCTGCACACTGCAATACACGAGCTCACGCAACTGACAATGTGCATTCACCCATTCAAATTCAAATTTACCAAAAAACAGTTCACAATCGCATAAAATGCACTGTTTATTGCTCAAAATACACAAATAATGCCGGTCTCATCTCTATTGAGGGTCAAAACTGTGGCTATTGTCCGCTAAGTTGTCCTTTGAAAGGGAATAGGTTACGTAGGGACAAAGGTGGTGACATCTTAGATAGAATAGGGTTCTCTAGTCAATGCAGGGTTATGTTAATGAGATTTAATTGAGTTTATAATGGTTAGGATGATGAATGTGTTCTGGGGCAAGACACCTTTCATGCGCCAAAATTGTCGTGACTCAGCAACGAATATACAAAAGCAGCGTCTCTTGATTTGCCTTTTCAGCCTTAGCATTTCCTTGGATGTTCTCGTTATGATCAACACGGATACCAAGAGTGCATTCTTTAGTTGGCTTTCATCATAAAACTCAAACCCATAAACACCAAGAAGAATAATATCAAAGAGTACCAAAAAAAACCTTCATAAATACCTCAAAATGTGTACAAAACTTCTAAAATATAGTGATAAAACAAACATGCAACAATGATGCATTGTCCCATATTAACACAAAGTAAATTAACACGACGATATATGAAAACATCGGCATCACAAAGCTCGTCGTGCGGTAGGTCGGAGAGTACAACAAATACAGGAACATTGTAAACAAAACGCACGTGCTTCGACGTTTAACAGATACATTGTCTATGTGAAGAAATCATCTAACGGTTACTTTCATAAACAAACACCCGGGAAATTTCTAATAAGTTGGAAACAGGATCTTGTTGACTTATTTTTAGGAAGCTGTACAGTAGTGTGTCTACTGAACAGGCATCCGGCTCGAAGGACCATTTTATGTAGCGGACTGTAATCACAACACAGGTTTTGCGTACGGATATGAAATTACAGCTTATGACGATGCTGGGCCAAAATCTCGAAGAGTTGCCAACGTAAGCAATATACCATTTTATGTTGCCAACACAGGAACTGCCACCAAACCTATGTGCATCAGTCAATATTTGCACTGACATATTACTGTTTAATTAAGGGGTTCTGTATGCTGCCGGTGAAATTACAGGCAAATGATACCTTCTTATTCAAATTTGAATTCTCAGGTTGACAACAAACCAAAAATATAAAAAACTACGAGTAATTGAAATGTCTCGCTTTTCTAGTGTTTTACTTAACATATTATTATTTTCATACGGAAACCTTCCGAAATCCAAACGATTCATGTATAAGACTAAGCTATATTAAGACTTATCGTGTTAAATTAAAGTATTCTGAGGTCAGCACTAAAGATAAAGTAATAGCATTACAATGTAACGTACCTACAGCTATAGACAGACTGTCTGGCAATCTGTTTGCAATGAAATTATCAGGCTGATACGAATTCGACGCAATGTTCCCTCGTGTTCTTATTGGATAAAACGTTGGGTCTGAATGATTGTTGATACCTAATTTAAAAGCAATGAGGCATCCAAATGAAATATGCCTCTCATCTCATCTTCTTGTTAAAAGCAAGCAATGTGGTCTTGATGCGGCATTATTATCCTGACTATTAATTCAATCAACAGTTGATAGTGATGAAGTTAAAGATGTAACATTATCTACTTAGCTATTAAGGATATGAAGACTTTTCAGCTCTATTTCAAGGAACAGCCATATACGCAGAGATTCGCTTCCAGCTCTTCCTTGGTTCTAAACCTTTGCAGTACCTTATTAAGGGGTTGAAAGAGTTAAAATGAGGATTATAATCTTTATGTGTTTTCAAAAATGTTCAGCTTCGTTGTTGATTTCTGCTTATTTGGTCTTCTATCTACACAAAAAAAGGTTTCTTGAAAAAAAAAACCTATATATATACCTACCGTATATACCAATACCTACCTATAGACGCTAAATAATAACTAAAAGTTACTTGGTTTAGTACTGGGTTTTAGTAAATGTTCTTAAAAGTAATAAGTAGTTCTAATTTAAAAATATTGCTTTAAAATTAAAAATTAATACTGATAATGTAATTAAAAGTTTCATTACTAAAACTGAGTCTCTAAGGGATATCTTAAGACAAGTAAACCTTACTCAAGTGACGGAATGACTAATAGTACAAGTCCTAAGCAACAACCAACACAGTTGTTAATTCAGCTCAAGGATCCTCCATTCAGTCGTTGGCCTCGTTTTTTTAAACGTACACAACTATATAAAGCTTGAAAATAAACACGACTATCGTATATATTGACACAGATGCCTTGTCAATCTCTTATCTAGAGTATTTTTCATTGTAACTAAATTTAAATTAAAATGCATTGTTCATATAGGTATTTTTACGTGATTAATATTTGAAAATTTGTATGTTTTTTCATAATCAGCAAATGGTAGTAGGTATAGATAAATAATTTCATGCAGTCATGCAGTCTACGTGTTATCTATACTAGCTATTATCTATTCTATGGTAATAGTACCTAACTAACATATAATTATAATTCAATTGAGTGAGTAAATACTGTATTTATTCAATTGTATTTATCGACGCATTTTCCCAATGCATATTTTCTTTTTCATACAAATCAATCATGAGAAATATTATCATACTGTTTTACGTAGAGAGATAGTATTTGCCTCTGGCAGCGCCCCACAGTTTCCCCGTGGGAATATCGGGATAAATAATTGTCTATATCATGTATAGATAATTTAACTTTCTATCTGTAAAGGAATTATCATAATCGCTCTAGTAGTTCCGAAAATATACCTGATTAAAAACATCCCAACTTTACTTTTAATGAAAATTTGTCTCTTAGTATTAGAGCTAACTTTGGCCCGCGACTTCGTCCGCATAGGAATTAAATTTTCTCAAATCCTTTCTTAGCGAATGCCTAAGTTATAAAATTTATCTGTATGTCAAATTTTGACCCGATTCTTCCTTTGGTTTGAGCTGTGTATTGATTATTTGTCAGTCAAAACTTTGAATTTTAATATTAACTAGCGACCCGCCCCGGCTTCGCACGGCTATATTTTGCATGTATTATACATATAAACCTTCCTCTTGAATCACTCTATCTATTAAAAAAACCGCATCAAAATCCGCGTAGTTTTAAAGATCTAAGCATACAAAGGGAAATAGGGACAGAAAAAGCGACTTTGTTTTATACTATGTAGTGATAGCTAATACCTGTTTCTAAACGTTTACAATCATAATCGTAGTGTAAAATCAGTTCCCATAATATAATTTGTGTTCATTATTTTGCTTATTCTAATTATGGCGTCCTACCCTCCCCTTAGGGTGAATAGCAAAAGATTTTTGGAGATTTAATTTGTGTGAACCGCTGTGCTGCGCTCGCGTTCGTCACGCAATGTTGCACTTTGATTGTTTATTTTTTGGTAATTTCTAACTTGTACTATTATTTAAATAGGTACCCATTTAAATAGACTCGAACCCTCTGTACTACTACAGGTCAAGTGTTTTATTTTGATGTTGGTATTTTGACCTAATTAATGGTTTTGAAATCCGTTTATTTCTCTAGATTTCGTTAGTTCAGAATCGCTCGATAGATGATCATCTTATTCAAAATTAATTTTTGGGCAAGACTCCAAAGATTCCAATTCTTGCGGTTAAGAGATGTTGAAATTGTCAAATACGTAAACCTTTATGAATATTTTTTAAATCCTACTAGGTACCTACTGGCTTAGTGACCCAAAGTGGATTTTGGGCTTCGAAACGAAAGTCTTCCATCGCGCCCTGTCCTGCGCTATTTCTGCGTATTTTTTTAGTTACATTTTTATTTTTGAGTAATTAAAAAGCAAGATTAAGAAAACTGCTTATTAATTTCAAGAACATTTAAGTACTAAAACAAGAAATTATTCTCTAACTTCTATACGGAGAGGATAATTTTACAACTCAAAAAACCTTTTCTTTTTCTGTGTACCGTTTTAATTTTAACGTATTTACTACTGTTTATTTACTAAACAGTTTAAAACAAATGATTAGTTTGATAACCACAGTTGTACCGTAACTATCAAACCGCGATTACTAAGTAACCTTGAACAAGTAATAAAACTAAACTATGGCTTACTGTAGTTTGTTGCTAAGTGCTAATGCTAACCTCAAGCGGTATTTAAAACATAGCGAGATAGAAAGAACATCTAAACTTCTTTCCTACTCTATAAAAACTGAGACTTCACTTCGAAGACTCTCATCAGATCTTCATTAAATTTGAATGGACCACCTGTGAGTTATCCCCTTTCAAACAAAAAAAGAATTTTCCAAATCGGTCCAAGGCGTTTTCGAGTAAAATTTTTCTTGCGTTTGAAAAAAAATAAAGGAAATTTTGATATTCTTAAGGCGTATGGATATTCTTTGAAAATTTATAGATGTCTTTCGTAAAATCGAAAATTCACAATTTATCAAGTCGTAGACTATTATATCTTTCAGTTTTTGGTTTTCCTTGCTCCGAACTAAAGCTATTTGTTAAATTGTTTGTAAAGTTTCAGATGTTCTCTCTTTCACCCTGTAGTTTTAAATGTCTTTAAATTTTCTCTGACTAAACTACAATGTTGTTGTTCAGTTTGTAAAAACGTTTTACTTACTGATAAGGAATTTGTTTTTGTATTTAGATTAGACTTGCACACGAGTAAATTACTTTGTGACAGTAAACAATTTATTCATTTAACTTAAAAAAAAAAACATTTTTGCCATCCCTAGTTGTCAATGGTTGCCTGTAAAGTCGGTATACGGGCGAAAGTTTTACGTGACAACAACTGTGCTCGAGTGGAAGGGACGCGTGCCTTTCACTTTTTATGTCTGTCTCTCTCGCTCTTAGGCGGGCTAACCATGCCCGCGTGCCTCTCACTCGCTCTCATTGTGAGCGCATAACGTCAGCGGAGCGTAACGCAGTTTCTTGAAGTGTCACCCGGCAAACCAATTTATAAGACGTTGTCACGTCAAAAAAATATATAGTACCAACCAGGATTTTTTTTTCAAGTTCTGATATCCCACGATTTGACTGCATAGTGTGAATATTTTTGTTTTGGACCAAGTTTTGTTAAAAAAAATTTTTCTTAAATTCATTTTGTCTTGCTAAAGTCTGTTTCTCCTTTGTGTAACTTTTTTTTTTCATTAGAAAGCTTAGATTACTTTTAAAATAAACCAATGTTTATACTTTAATCTAGCGTATAATAACTAGAAAGATTAGCATAGTAAAAGTTTAAACATCGGATTTCATTTTTAACTGACATTTACTATTAAAATTCCCCATCTTCACTACATAGTATAAAACAAAGTCGCTTTTTCTGTCCCTATTTCCCTTTGACTGCTTAAATCTTTGAAACTACGCGACGGATTTTGATGCGGTTTTTTTGACGTGACAACGTTTTATAAATTGGTTTGCCGGGTGACACTTCAAGAAACTGCGTTACGCTCCGCTGACGTTATGCGCTCACAATGAGAGCGAGTGAGAGGCACGCGTCCCTTCCACTCGGGCATGGTTAGCCCGCCTAAGAGCGAGAGAGACAGACATAAAAAGTGAAAGGCACGCGTCCCTTCCACTCGAGCACAGTTGTTGTCACGTAAAACTTTCGCCCGTATACCGACTTTACAGGCAACCAGTTTTTTTTATAGATAGAGTGATTCAAGAGGGAGGTTTATATGTACAATACATGCATAATATAGCCGTGCGAAGCCGGGGCGGGTCGCTAGTTTAAAATAAACACAAACTTTATACTTTAATCTAGCGTATAATAACTAGAAAGATTAGCTTATTAAAAGTTTAAACATCGGTTTTACATTTTTAACTGACATTTACTATTAAAATTCCCCATCTTTTTTAAAATACAAGGTGTGTGTGTTAATTGTCCTCTACACAAAACGTCTTAAAACGTTACAACCATTCTTATACAAATTAAAACAATTACTAATACTTTAATTACGATGTGTTGATCGTTGCGTGAACTAAATATTCAGTAATTCAGTATCCACCGGTGTTTTGATTGTTTAAACGTCGTAACAATTCATTGTAGAGCCTTTAATGTATGCTAAAATAGTCGCAAGCGCAACACGCAACACCGCTCTGTGAGAACCTAGAGACCCTTTGTTTTTATTGAACACCGTGATTTGTTAAGTTTGTAATTGTGAGTTTAGTGTGCAGTACAAAGTGTTCATTGTTTCTTTAAAATAAAGAATCATGAAATGTTAATATCTATAAATATAAAATGATAATATCAATGCACAGCTCAATCAAACCAATGCATGGATTGGGTTAAAATTTGGCATACAGATAGCCACGAGAAACGGTTTTGGAATATGGTTTATTATATTTTTATTGTGAGCTTATGAATTTACTAAATAGTTAAAATCTTTAAATTAGTTAAAAAACGATGTTAAAGATTTTTATCCACCTGTATCGGGACAAATCGGGTAATTTTTTTTAATAAAAAAAGCAACAAGTTTTATAATTTGATATGCATGAAATGCATTGTATAATTTGCATACTTGCCGAATCAATACAATACTTCTTAAAATTTCTCACAAATCGCAAACAAGTTCTTCAAAACCGCTTCGGAAAGGGGATTCGTTTTTTATTCTCTTTTTAGATTACATATGACTTACTTATCTAGTTCGATATCATTTTTCTTGTTGTAATTTATTAATTTAAAATGATTGATGCACATCGAATTTAGTAGACACATGACACCTTGTTTTTGATAAAATCAAAGCTTGATACAGGTTGATATACTAATGTGGTGAATTTAATACAAAAAACCATTACCTACTATTCTTGAATAATATGAAAAAATATATGAGAACAACTAACTCAGCTTCTATTTTTAGCATCGAGCTTTCATGTCATTGCCAGTAGGTAACTATGGCATTTTTTAATCTAGACTAATTGCTATTAGGTCATTTAACGCCCATGAAATGTCTATTTGGTAACTCTCTGGTACTTTTACTGCGTTCATAAATACTTAGGGACCAAATTCAATGTGATGTTAGATTTTTTTAATTAAAATACACATTTGAAAAATCGCAGAGCTTGAGGGATATAAGCGGGAATAAGCAACTCAAAATAACACATTCATTCAAATTATTTTGTTTTATTTATACTTAAAAATGAAAACAGCAATTACATATACATTACATTACTTAACAATCTTTTAGTTCATACAAGTTAGGTCTCAACTTTCTATCAGCTATATACTTAAGAATTCCAAAGGTTTTCATATACCGTTTTCTGAATTAGCATAACAAGTAAATATCGCAATTCGCAGTTTGTGGGACAAACACTTCCGTTAGATATTTGTTTAAAACACCTTTTAAATTTCACATCAGTATTGTAGTTATATTGTGTTATTTATATTCTAGCCCTTTTTCCCTCTTAGGAACCCTTTAGAAACTTTCAAAATTTCTTAGTGCGCGTCTATTTTCTAAAAGTAACCCCCATGCTAAGGTAGAGACTCGTAGCTCTTATATTTTCAGATATTTCGTGAAGAATCTTTTTTTTCCTTACCAATTTCAAAAAGGTTGGTTGGTTCTTAATTCCTCGTGTAATTTTTTTATACATCACTACATAGTATAAGACAAAGTCGTTACCCGACATCTGTCTGTCCCTATGTATGCTTAGATCTTTAAAACTATGCAACGGGTTTTGATGCGGTTTTTAATAGATAGAGTGATTCAAGAGGAAGGTTTTAGTATATAAAAAAACTACTTCCACACGTACGAAGTCGCGGGCAAAAGCTAGTAATGTATACAATGTGTTTCAAGGAAAGTATTGTAATAAGGGGGGTTTTTCTAGACGTCTACGCGAACATCTTTAGTTCTACGGTTTTTGAAAATTCGAACACAGAATACACTATTTAGTAATCTTCAAGTTGCGTTACTTACTTTATTCTGACGTTTAAAAGCTAATAACACCTCAATGGAAACTTAGCATTGGTAATAAAAATAAAAAAAAGTATACCATAATTATATGGGTATTTTCTACATAAAAATTTAAATTTATATAAATAAGTGGAGGCCCACTGCATTGTAGAGTCATATAGCTTTAAAAATAACTAAAAATAAACATTTTATTGCTTTTACTTACCTGAAATAGTATAACGGTTTTTAACCGAATAATACAGTAATATTTTTTTAAGTATTCTGGATCGTAAAATTGCGCCAGTTTCCTTTCCCGTGACACAAATAGAAATTTTTACTATAGAATGCTTGACCAATCATTTTTACGACATGACCCCATCTCCGGTCAAATGATTTTATTACACCCTGTATGTTTTATTTTCACACGTCCTGATAGAAGGCCGGACACCCCATACATAAAAGGTAATAAAACTATTGAATTATTAAATAGAGATAGTTAAGCGATGTCGTAAAATATAGCAGTAGGACTTAGTACTGCATGTGCAGTATTCTAACGAAGTACTGCAACTATCTAAAATAAATAAATATTGCAAGGACAATCCACACAGCGCCATCTAGCCCCAAGCTAAGCAACTAGGCGTGTGTTATGGTCGCTAGACAACGGAAAGAGTACTTTAATACTTTTCTTTTGTAAATATATATAGGTAAGTACTTATTATAGATATTTATATAAATAAGTCCCCAGACCAGAAACAAAATAAACATTTGTTTGAGGCGGGAATCGAACCCGCAACCATATGCGTCGCAGGAGGCTGTTCGCCCGACGACACGCCACAAAGGTGAATTTTTTGACCAAATATTAAAACAAAAAAACATGGCGTGTTGTCTTCTATAATTATTTCGAATTCAAACATTGTTATTGGAATAATTCTAATTTAAACATGCATAAATGTAAGAAAGATAAAGAAAATTCAAGTCGTAAAGTCTATTCATAAAGAAAAGGTATAATTTCTATTTCACAATGCGAATACAATTGCCTATTATTTATTAAAGTAGAGCGCTTTCTTTTCTAATTGTCACTGCGTTAATAACTGCTAACGATCGGTTCCATTACACACCGGTAACTAATTGCAGTTGTCACAATACTACTATTACTACAAACGGATTTTTTACACCTATCTATAGATATAAAAGCGAAAAACACTCATCAATGTCTGAAACTAAAGAGATACCGAGGACGGCTTGAATGATATTGTGGTTAAACAAATTTAGCTAAATTCTAGCTAAATGCATTTGAATTCTATTTCGAAAACACAAAGATCGATATTCTTTGATCAGTTTGACGCAGTTTGGAATAGATCTCTTTGAGCGATAAGGCCATTTTTTAAAAGGCTTATTTAACTTGCAACGTATGTAAGTTTGTTCGGTTGGAATCTTGTAATAGGTATAATTTCGATCCACTTCCCGGTTATAATAATATTTAATGTTATTTGAAAATAGTGTTTACAATAAAGAATTTATCTTTGATCTTGGACGCATGACAATTGATTAATCATATTTAAGATTTTAAACGCATTTAATTTTTGTTGTGCAAGAAAATTAGACCTCTGTAGGGTATAAAGAAATGATAAAGTTTGTAGTTCATACTAACTATTATAATGTTCCGTTTGTAGGAAATTCATATCACTTTTAAAATGACACTAACGCGGATAAAATCGCGGAGCGCAGCTAGCCTATAAATGTAACATTCTAGCCACCGAATAAAACGCTCCTATCCTATTAAAATATGACAGTTAGATGTCAATTAATTTTAGTATTAGGGCGAAAGCCAGTGACTGACTGACTGACTCAACGCACAGCTCAAGGCAAAAGATGGATCAGGCTAAAACTTAACCCAGATATCTAATATAACGTAGGATTAACCGGGCAAAGTCGCGGTTAAAATCTAGTTAAATTATAAAACTTTTTTTTTGTATTTTAACCTCCTTGGGTGGTCCGGCACACGTTCTATAGCCCACGATTAAATCAAACATTAAAAACCTTTTTTGTATCCGACCGGGTGCAACGTGACCCCAACGCCTAATAGAAACATAAAATACAACGACTAAAATCGAATAACCATTAATATGGAAAGAACAAGATAAGGTTTTAAGCCGACATACACATTTCCCGCACTGACTCATCAGGTGCAAAAAAATCCTGTAGGTTATTATGTGAAATTTTGGGTAATAGTATGAAACTCGGTATGTAGAAAACTGGAGACCTAAATTAACATCTCGATATTCCCACGGGATCGGAACTTTCGAGTTAAAAATCCGAGTGCAAAAGTTAACAACAGAAGTCGACAAAGTTAACAATGCAAAAATGCTAGGTCCACCATAATAATGATAACAATTGCCGTAGCCCGGTGATTGACAAGACTTTCTATTTTAGAAACTCTAGCACTTCAAGGGAACTAGTAATTCGAGTGGGTAACGCGAGACCGCAACCCAATAGGTCGAGTGGAAACTGTTGCAGCATTAGCCAGCCGAGCAAGATGCTACCCAGGTGGCCGGCATTCTAACCCGTTACACCGATAATTGATCAATTTGTCCCTCATCTGCCAAATGTCGAGGTACTTACTCTATTGACCAGGCAACATGCGATGCCTAAATTGACCATCGCAAACCCTATACGCGTAAAATGGCAAAGGCCAAACAGATATTTCAAATAATGCCTGATGTTCCGTTTGTCTCAAATAACTAAGCCATTATGACAAACCTTTTGGTTCAAACGTTCATTTTTACTTTATGATTGTGGCGTTGTTTCATATTATACTGTACGCTTACCATTTTAGTTGTTCTCAATTACCGTACCATGTCCGAAAATGCAAATTCTCATTAATTTACCCAACAATAGACCTGCAACAGTTAGAAACATCTAAATAGCGTATTTAGAAACGAGATTACAACGAACAGTGGAGCTCTCTGCATGCACGATTTAACACCAAACGCAAATTCGTTATACAAGTAGAATTATCTTGAGAAAAAAATATCTGTTAACCTGTCGTGCATGTTATTAGCATAAGACTACCATTGTGTATTATTCCATATATTCATGGGTAAACACACACCGCTCTTTGTGTCCCATTGTCGATGTAATAGTTCGCAGCATCACCCCTCGTGGTAATACCATCTTTCACTCTATTGTCTGATCTTCTGTGAGAGGAATAAGCAAGTAGCGTTATGAGTACGGTCCAGAGGTCAGACGTTTAGAGTGACCCTAGGTCACATCTCACAATGGCTCTATCCTTGTTTACTATTGACAAACCGATGTTTAGGACTGGAGATCAGATCTTGAAAGTGGTTCACAATGCAGGACATCTCAGAACAATGCTCGGACAATGGTTGGACAATGGTTCCTTTGTTCTTTTACAATATTTAGCTACCGTTCCGGCCGTTACACCATTATTATAGGTATTATCGATCTCTTTGTGTTCCCAATTTATCGTTTTGGGTTACATTTCTATGGTCAATTTAAATAACGATCATGGGAACTCTTTACATATCATCTAGTTAAAAATGGCTTTTTTAATCTTTCCTCACTTTGTAGTATTCAAAACTGTAAGTTTTGTTAAAGTCGGCACCACAAAGCAATTAAGTACGATACTTGTCCTAAAAGCATATAAGTTCTCTACTTTTAAAGCTTTAAAAATGCAGATTAAAGTTGAGCATCTGGTAATTTTGTGGCGAAATTGAAAAAGTCGACGTATCGCGGTAGCTAAATGACTATCCATTGAGATAGTTCAAGTGGCTGATAATGTCGGCGCTTTGATCGCAGTGCGTGCGCATCCTTTGAACTCGCCGCCTCGAGGTGCACCGCCCGCGGGTCACCTTATCTACCACACATTAAGAATCATTATCGATCGGTAGCTATAGCAACAAAACACTGTATTAAAATAAAAAAATGTTCACAGCATTCACATATAATTTGTAGACTCATCAACATGAGTATTCAACTACAACAAAATAACAATATTGACGCTGACGTTTAACTATTTACCTACACAAACCTCTGTCACGCAACAGTAGAATAATTTCCTATAATAATAGATTGAAACCATCAATAAACATGTTGAAACTGACGCACGTTTGAAAGAAATAGACTCTGTAATGGCAGAAAGCACAGAACCTAGCATTTATGTATATGTATTACAACGTAATTACTATAGGTACCTGTCGGTCGAGTGTTCGCTTCTCGCTGTAAAATATTACCTAACGAGATAGGACCTGATTGCAAGTCAATGTTCTAAAGGGTTGATGACTGCCACTACCGAGGATGCCACCTTTAATCGGCAAAAAACAACGTCATTCTTAGAAATAGACTTACATTGATGATGTGTTTGTTTTTTGCAGTCGTCTTCCATTTCACATATTTGATTCGACTTTAAGATTTATTGAGGAATCAAGGAAAAACAATAAAAGATTCTAGAAATAGAATCATTCTTTAACGACTATTATATAAAACCATTTAAAGTTATATATCTCTTATACATTTCATAAAGCCTGTAATAAATCTATCAAATCGTTAGATATTCAGGCAATAAAATCAGAAATTACATAATTATTGAATAACAAACATTTAAGATGAAAGTTACCAAGCGATGCATTTTAAAAGTGGAAAGTAAATGTATAGAACAGAAATCAACATGTATACCATATTTTTTGTGAAAGCGTATGTAATGTTGCAATTCAAATGATGATATCATTGAATGAACACAAACTTTCATTGGATCGGATACTGTTTACCCAATTTTGAAAGTGATAGACCGCCAATTATAGTCATGCATTTAAAAAATGAACCCTGTTTTTTAATAAATTCCTATGATTTGCAAACGCAATCGAAACACCAATGAAGAAGAAAATGTTTTAAAATCATACAAATCCAGTACCAGCCATTATACTACCATTAAAATCCAATAAGAAAACAACATTAAACGAACTTGTAATTGCTATAACACTTGCATAGTTACAAGAAAATAGGCAAAACAAAGATTTAGCAGATACACTTAACAACATCCCCTGCGTGCACGCAGACTCGTAGAGAAACATTAAGTTACAACACGACAGCTCCGAGCCACGCAACAATGGGTTCCATTTCGTTTACTTTCACAATCGACACGCCTACAGCAATTTCTAATCGTTACCCAGTATTGTCTATATCGCGAATAAAACCTTGGTTTGTTGTGCACTCAATTTACATCGATTAACCTTCTTTACGTTCTGATTCACGTAGAATGCTGCTTCTCTTTTTCTATTCAAATTAAATAAGACACTAAAAATCTTCTTGTTTTAGATTATGTATATTTAATTATATTTTCTTTCTTAACAACATAACATCGAAATTAACTTTATACAGATAAAAAAACGCAACAAAAACTGGACCCTAATTCGATAGCTAAAGATAGACATCCTGTCTGGCTGATTATCTATATAATTGCCGTGCAAGCGGAATTGGTCTAGACTTCAGAGTTAAAGCTAGAACATGTAATTTAAGTATAATATCGATAAAACATAAAACCTCAAAAACACCACAGGTACATCCTCCTTCTGTTGAAGTCGGTTAAAAAAGACAAAAATTACAAAAATGAAAATATATTTTGAAAATGCTAATGAAATGAGTAAAATAACAAAAGCAGTCATTAAGCTGAATTATTAACCCGAATGAGTCAGTTATGCAAAATGAGTCAAATTATACTTCCTGCCGAGTCACAGCTTTCCTCATCAAAAGAACGAGTTTAAAGTATTATTGATGCCATCAACACTATTTGCCAGAACAAATTCAATAAATAAAATAAAGATAGCCACAATAAAATAGAAAACACCAATAAAATGTATCAGATAAATACTTTTTAACAAAATGTTAAGAGCTCAATACAACCCGCTACCTGGTCGCTTATTTGTTTAGGTTGCCACGTCTCAAAACCAGTAGCCGAGATCGTATACATATAAATATATGCGAGTGCGGAGCGGGATTAGTTTTTGTTGCGTTTTTTATCATCGAACGTCCAGTCCACTGGCTCTAGAACTCCTTTTCTAGGGTTGTCCTTTAATTGTTTGAATTTGACGTATCCGCTAGCTGCGTTTTGACATCGTGTCGCCTTTCACTTGGCCTAGATATTTGGGAACTGGTTCGTAATCAACAATGCGAGCCATTCGCGTCCATTGCTGCTACAAACAATGCGCTTCCTGTGACGCAGCTGTGAAACATTAGAGGGTCTATAAAATCTCCTTATGGACTACGTCTATCGAACGCGTCGAATCGATGCGGACGCTGCCGGCCACAGGTGTTATATTCTCGTTTAAAACGGGCAACCCTGTTTTGTAACAGAATAAAATTAAAAAGCTTGAAGGTACGCTAGGGCAGGCGGGGCAACCTGTTTGGTGGAGGGACGCGGCCGCGACGCCTACGCCTGACAAATCTGCGTTTGTAGCCATATAGCTACGGCCCCGATACCCGTGGCTTGTCCGCGCCCTGTTCAAGTTTCGACTTGTTCTATCACGACGCGACCACAAACATACGTCACAGGTCACACACACTTTTCGATGATCTAAAATTAACTGTTTCGATACCATTTAATACTGTAGGTAGACGCTTCAAATGCGTGGGCACTGTCTATCGTTGTCTGGGTCGTGATGTATTTTACTAATAATTCAGCTTAATTTTTTTACTTTTAACTCAAAATTCTGGAAATTTAAACGTTCCTCGAAATTCGTGTGCCCGCAATTAGGAGAACAATGGGAGGACCCGGTGCTCCATTAGGGCCAGTACGTTTACCGGGAGTAATAAGTGGCACGTTTTCTTTAGATCCCGAATCGTGACCCGCGGTCCTATCCGCCCTCTGTAATTCCCACAGGCTTTTCGACAACACTTGTGTAGCCACAAGGCTTTTGTATACCACTGTTCGTAAACAACTTGATCTTAAACTGTACGCGATTTGCCATTTTACCACAGTAATTTCAAAAGATTACAGCAATAACATCAGGTGCAGATGGAACTGTCTTTTCTGATGATTTTTTTTGCATATTAGGGAGGAACTCTCAAGTTCGCATAATTATTTAATGTGTGCAGGGCTATTTAATTCTGTATGTTTCTTTATCAGTCCTTTAAAATTCCTTGAAATTACTAACCAGCTCACATTGGCCATTGTACAACTTAAAATATTGTGATTCCTTTAATTTTCCACGCTTCGTGATTATCTATTCATGGTACGAGTCCTGGTTTCCCGGGACGGTTGCGGACAGGATCAAAGTGTCACACTCACGCCTCGCTTCCATTGCTTTGGACAAAAAACCTCAATTTGACGCGGCTCACGCAGGATACTGTGTTTTTTTAAGCTTTCCAATTTCATCCTTAACGATTTTTTACTTAAAGCTTAGAGATTCTGTAAGTGTTGCACAGACGGATGCATACTGACGGCGGCCTTCGCACGCACGTGCATTGAATTAAATGAAGTTAACTTGCAGTTAGCAACAGTGGATCTCGGTGAGCGAGCACCTAACAGTCGGGGAAACATTATAAAAACACCTTACTGTTAAACATATCTACCATATCTCTCAACTCGAGCAATTAAAAGAACATTAAACCATTAACGTAGGTAACTATTTAATAATTAAATACATGACACGTCAAATACCTTTCACCAGATTTCGTTGCTGGCTTTCTTTCGAAATAGCAGTTTTGTACGTGATATACAAATTTAAACTTGTTGATCTGATGTTGGTACGGGCGCGCTGTTATTTAGGTCGCCCGAAATAACTCTACTCCCTGCCGTTTGGAACTTCTGATTATATCGTGACTTGTGAGCTACGTGGATGATGCTTCATTGCCACTCACTCGTGTTCTACATTCAAAGTGATTGTGTAATAAATATGATATTACAAAACTAATCTTCTAATCTTGCAGGTTTACTTTCAATAGAAACATGACGATGCTAGGCCATTTTTGTTAATCATCTAAAGATAATACGTTGCGAACCCCTTCCCAAATTAGAAATACGATAAAATACACAATCTTCCAAGAAAATATACGTTTTAAACTATTTACCAATTCAAGGTTTCTTAGACTTATTGTTGAAATTATCAAAACTTTACTCTACTACATTAGCCTAAACACGATAAAAGATTGATAATAATACGCGATAATGTATGTGTGAGTTGTTTGCGCGGTCCCGCGACCATGCCATGCGCACGCGCACGCTCTCCAAGGCCATTTTGTTTACGAGTACACCCGCATGTTTACACGGTATTAAGCGGCGAAGTCCGATAGGTGACGCCCCTTATCGTAAATACGCAACGCGGAAATACTCCTTGAATTGATCAGTTTATACTAATGATAAAATGGCGGGAACCGATCCATTGAGTAGTGGCGGGAAACGTGGTTACGCAATCTTGTGACAGAATTTTTGGTTCGGATCTATTTTGGCTTTCTCGTGGAATATTATAATAGTATAGAGTATGTACTATAAATGTGCCTTATTCATAGATATTCTATGACCTTATTATTAAGAAAGCTTTTACCATGTACTATATTCTGGGATATCCAGTAATAGCGTTGTCAACCACGATGTTGTTACATAAGCATTTGTTTTTAGGCTTCAGGGTCAAATTTCAAAACTATACCTACCGTTTAATGATTAATTAATGATAAAATCAGCATTTCGTATATAGGCTATCACTTGTCCACGTGTTCGGTTTTGGCGGGAACGACTCGCGTCCACCAGTCGGCCTTGGTGCTCGTGACGTCACTGACATAGTTCCTGGCTGCAGAAATCGACGCTCAGTTTTTGCTTTAATTCACGTTTATGAGTTTTAAATGATTGTTCACGGTTGATTTTTGATTATGCTGTTTGATGATTTGAATTTGAAGGTTATCTTTTGTTATATTTCATTTCTCATGTATCTTAATTATTTTAAATAGAGAAATATATAAAAATGCATTAAATTTATTTCTTTGAATTAATAATTCTTATTTAAACTTTGTCTAAGCTAATATTATCTAGATCAACCTTTCCATATCTGTATCACCTATAATGCGGTCTAACAAGTTTCATATGTCATACAACAGCGGGGCAGTCGCTAGTACAACGATTGTGTCTGTCAGTTGACACCCAAATCGTCTTGACCTTGGTATGTTTGCCTCCTTAGTATTAGTAGACGATTGATCGTGCACGACTGGTATAATTCGTTACTGGAAAACCAGTGAAATTTAAAATTTTGACTCAAATTTAAGGAACTGGTGGGTGATTCAGAGCACGTGTAAATAAAGTTATCTTTATATGACTTTCATTTACGTTAGTGCTTACAAATTTTTCGAATATTGAATAATATATCCGATTTTTATTGAAAATATATCAACGGTCTTATCTTCCACACATTATAGTAGTATTGGATCAAAAAACGTATTCCATATCAAAACGATAAAGTCATTGATAAACACACCCATTTTACTCGGTTAATGATGAAATGACTTCCAAGAACTACTCTATTTTACGTCACGACACCCTTAGCCCCAGAAAACTCACAGCCGAAGATCATTACAATGCAGATTAAACAGTAGTAAAAACGATCGTAAAATTTTTATAGTTATTAAGGCATATTTTCCAAAATTAGAAATACGTAACACAAAAGGCGTCACCGCCCTTGAATAAAGTAAAAAAAGGATTCCGGTACGTTAAGAGCTCTAGAACTACTTTTCCTTGTGGATAGAGTCGTAAATATGTCAACGGCGATATTCCCCAGCGTAGGCATCCGGGCCTCTAACGAACCTTTCAGTTTTCGAGGGTCGTAAAAGTTTTTACTATTCGGCCACGCCTTAGAAGTACGTTTTACGAGCGATTTTACTATCGTGGCATGCATAATGCACGGTGACGATAACGTGGCAAATGGTTTAAATTACCCCTTTCTCGTTTCCAGATTTCTTGAAGCCCCGCAAGCGGTTATCGAACGGTGTGAAGAAGTCTCCATCGCACAACAACCACAAGGAGTGTGGGCACGGGGCACACATTCGCCCGCCTAAGGTGGCGCGCATAGCTCAGGCCCACTTCAAACGCACCAGTTAGACAACGCCCGATTAACCCAGCCACATTGTCTTCGGGCAGCTACGAAGGAAATGCCTCAAAGATCATGTTTTACTTCAACATTATGGGAACTGTTCAATATTGCGGGCATTCAAATGCAATCTGGCTAATTTTATATCCTAATTTATTTGTCGAGATATAACATCTATAATAATGTTTATTTGTTAAGTGTAAAATAGTTTCGGAGACATTATGAATAGCGTTTAATATAATTTAATATATTATTGTAATGTTAAGCGATGTCACAGTTATAATAATCATCACAACACTTTGCTCAACGCTATATCGTGTAACAGACAACATCAAAAAAAACATCAATAGCTTCCCAAATTGTTTACAAATACCCTTCAAAACTGCAAACAGAAATGATGTGACGGTTAATTTTAAGTTTATTATGATCTCTTTCAACTAATTTAAGTTAGATAAGTTAGTTTTAATGTGGATAAACTTGAATCGGTTCATTACGTCACCGCGAAAGCGTGCAGTTTTATGGTCACAACATTAATAATAAAAAGGAAATGTTCTGAAAATGCTCACTCACAAAACGAGAAATATAATTTCTCTGCATTGCGTTTGAGCATTTTTTTATACATTAACACACAGTTCTGTATATCTCTTTCAATTTTTTCGCATCTTTTTTACGCTTCTGCGAGGAATTTGCGAAAAATATCAATTCCCTATTTGAAAATTTATAATAGCTTTATGTTCAACAATAATTTAGTGTTAAAACTTAAATACAAATACTCAAATAATAATGTTGTTACCACAAGTAACCGAACATAAGGTATCGCCCAAATATATTTTTATTCTATCCTAATTTAATTGTGGCAGAAACTTGAGTATTTGTGTTTCAAAATAAATTGCTAAAAATATAAACCGAGTAATTGTTTTGTTGTTGTATTTTAATGATTATAACTTTATTATTAAATTGACGATTGTTTTTCTTCTAAAAACCGCGGCCTTTTATAAAAGTACAAATTTTCTCATCAGGTTTAGGTCGAAAAGTCGCGGTTCTCACCAAAAGACAACCCATTGTCATTACGTTTCATATTTCGCTTTAAGTTTTTTTATTTCTTCAGTACGTTCGTACGTTCAGTTTATTCTTAACAACATTTTGTTGTTTTTTTTTATCGATTGCCAAAGTTAGCACTCGGTAGATCCGACGTTAAATTTGATGAAATATAAAAATGAACTTTAATAATTTGACAAGTGAAAAAAAAGCCAATATTATTTACAATGTTGTAAACATTTTATGACTACGGTAGGTAGAAATACTTTATGACTTGTTTACGAGTATAGATTTTGATTATGACTTTGTTTGAATTTTATGAATTGTGTTTTGAAATGTTCTCTCAATTACTGACACGTTTTTCGTCATTATTTAGATACAAATTGTGTAAACAAGTATCCCAAAATGAACCAGGTATTTATTATAGAAATTGAATTAAATTTCTATGATAGATACTTCGTCAGGCTAAAGTAATACTCTTCCAAAGAACAGAAACGCCTCGATATTTGAGAGAACATACAAATATTTGATTTAATTATGTTGTTTGTGTGTATTCAGATGTATCAAGTAATTAAAACTACTCTGAATTCATTCGCCATTTCACGGCACGAACCTTCACAATATTGTGCCAATTTCTTATTATTTTTTAATTATTTTTTTCTCTTTATAACACCTGTGATGTATTAAATATGATCTCAGTACATAATTATATGCAATTATCATATTTAATATTTTAAAATAGCGTTAGTTACACCGTTTCGTACCTAACTGCAGATCTTGTATCCCTGGCGAGTGTTGGAATGAGAAATAATTTAATACATCCAATTTTATTTTGTTAATTAACCCGTTCTCCTGCGGTGATACTTACAGTGACTAAAAACTCAAAACACGTAACCTAGAAAGAGTAAAATGTCATCCATGGAAGTAAAAACCAACAAATAAATATTACTTATTCTAATTTGGGTACATAGAGATTGGTTTTTCGTAGAGTATGCGACGTATTGTTTGCATTTCAACTTGTGAGTTTCTCCGTGGGAGAAGGGTTTTAGATTTAGATTAATATCTAACGTTTGCAACGACTGACTGTAGAGACATGTCAGAATAATGTAACATACGAGTATATAAGGACCGCGTCACTGTATATAATACGCACTATGTGTATTTATTCATGCGGTGTTTCTTATATAAATGGAAAGTGTTTTTGGATTATGATAGGGGTACCTACATACAAAACTTATTTACTTGCAATATTTTACTGTTAAAACCTAACAATTTTGTTAGCAATTTATAGCCACCGGACAAATTAACACATGTAAATGCGGTTTTAGAAAGAACTTATTACAAATTAGTAACAGATGTCGCTATTGTTAGTACTTTTTCGAGAAACGCATTTACGTGGAATGACTTATTTGTCCGGCTGACTTTACTTAAACAATGTGGACCATTTTTTTAAAGTACATTATGTACTTATGTTTTTTTGTCAGCTAAAAACCAATACCTACATTATTTTCAATATGTATCTATATCTATAATAATATTATGTGTAATGTATAAAATTTAAGTTAAAAAAAGCTTATTTCAGTCTTTATTCTGTTGTTTCTTTTATAAAACCCCGTTCCTTAGAAATAAATAAATCTGTAGGCAAATAAATAAGGAAAGATGTATTAAGAAAAAATCTAATAAAACGGCTGAATCGATTTTGATCATAGTAAGAAAAACCTGCTTAGCCACCCTATCGCTTAGTTGACTAAGTGGTATGTCTCAGCTTTCAAATTTAACAAGTAGGTAGGTACTACCAATAGCTTTTTGAATGTGGTAAAAGAGGAACTACATGTATTATACATGCCCTATTGTATTTATATGCTACAATTAGCAAAAAGTGCATACTACACATTCGTAGTGCGCAGAGTCATGGCCAACTCAAATAGCATATGAAAGATAGATAACTTTACTTGTACAACACAGGAAGAAACACAACACGTTAGACACAAAGTAAAGTAATAACTAGAAAGTATACCTAAGTTGCACAAATGGGCGGCCTTATAGCTGAAATCGATTTCTTCCACGCAACCTTTGGATGGAAAAGAACTTATTCAGCTTTTACGGTAGTTTGTGAATAACTAACCAATAGGTGATATAAAAAAATAAATATTGCAGGATATTCCACACATCACCATCATCTAGCCCCAAGCTAAGTAACTAGACTTGTGTTTTGGGTGCTAGGACGGATATACTCCTTATATAAATAAATAAATATTGCAGGACATTCCACACATCGCCATCTAGCCCCAAGCTAAGTAACTAGACTTGTGTTATGGGTGCTAGAGAACGGATATACTACTTATATACTTTTCTTTTGTAAATATATACTTAATATACATACAGACACCCAGACCACAGACAAATATCTAAGCATAAATACTTGTCTGTGGCGGGAATCGAACCCGCAACCCTATGTTTAGCAGTCCGGCATGGTGACCATTGTGCTAACTGGGTACCTTCTTTTGTAAATATATATCTATACATATAATACATAAAAACAATCAGACCACAGACAAATATCTAAGCATAAATACTTGTCAGAGGCGGGAATCCAACCCGCAACCACATGAGTAAATAATCTACTCATGTGCCGCAACCCTGTGTTTGGCAGTCCGGTAATGGTGACTATTGTGCCAACTGGGTCGGGATGATATAAAATATTTACGTAATTATGGATATTAAAAACAATCCAGTCACTCTGAAAATGATTTCAGAGAGGATGGATTGCTCTTACATGAATCGGTGCGACTACATTCATATGAAGTACTTCCGGTTACTAGATACCTATTTATAGAATTACTAACTAACTTTACTTTTTAAGGTTTATTATTTTTACTAACCCATATCTATGGTCTGAAATAAACATACATTCATTTACAAAGCTCAAATTCGATTGAATTACTATGTTTGGATTGACTATAGAATGCTAAAAGATCTTAGCATGTTGTGCGGGTAGGTTGACATAAAATACTCGATCACTTGTTCGTACGTCGCCGGCTTTAATGGTTGCGTGCCGTACTTTTTATTACATTTTTTTTTAAATCAAAAGTATCTAGTTACAGTAGGTACTTAGTGAATACTTAATATAAAGAGCTTGTGATGTTTTTGTCATTGGAAATAAGGGGTGAGTGTGTTGGGTGATTTCCGGACAAAGTCAAAGTCAAATTTCTCTATTAATTTGGATGCTTATGTATATTTTGTACAAAGATCACATGAAACGTCTTAAAAACTAAGTTAGGATGTGTGCCTTCGGAACGCCGGCCATGTAAGTACCTAGTGCGATAGTTTATTTATTTAACGGGTCATTCATTACTATATTTTAGCCTGTGGAAACGCTCTTTTTGTCATTTAACGACCAGGGGCTGAGCTAGCCTGAGTTGGATTGACAGGATTCCTTTGAGCTCGTTTGTTAAAACCCTCCTGGCGCTCGCTTGTGTGTGACCTATCTATAGTGATTTATGGATGTTGATAACAAGGATTAAACTTTGTATACTTACTTACTCTCATTTAAGTACAGGGTTTTAGCTTTAGTTACTCTTATATAGGTACTTAGCATTAGTTTAATTCAATCTTGTGTACCCTCGCTTTTCTATTTAATACTTTTATTAAGCTAACGAGCTAATAAGCTAACAATGTTTTGACCATAAATAAGTTTTCTTACTGTTAATAGATGTAGGGGAACCTCTCAGAATTCATCAAATTAAACAAGAAATATCATATTACAAACAGATATTATTCCAATACATCAATGACTAGCCAATTATACACAAAATAATAACATATTCAATTTAGAAACCTTCCACAATCTGGGCAACTCGTTATCTGAAGACAGACAGACATCACACCCGTCATATAAAAAAATATATAAGAATAGAGTATTTACTCAGCATTTCAAGGTTCTGTTACAGTACCTAGGCTCCAACTAAAATTACATTTATGGATATCGATCGGCCACATCAAAGTTATCTGATAGTAGATAACAAAGCTCGTTAGAAAATCGTAAAAAAGACTTATCTAGCTTTTAATTCTTCTGACCTATTTTAAAGCGTTTACATGTCAAAAGCTTCACCCCCTTATTCCAAAACGGGGTTTAAGGATAGTCCGAGATGTAGATTTAAACCTTAGATTTAGATACAGATTTACTCTTGAACTATAGTCTAAACACTATCCCTATATAATCTCTAAGGATAGTGTTTAGACTATAGTTCCCTTTATAATCTAAAGGGATAGTGTTTAGACTATAGTTCACGAGTAAATCTGTGTCTAAATCTAAGGTTTAAATCTACATCTCGGACTATCCTTAAACCTCGGTTTGGAATAAGGGGGTCAGAGTTTATTTATTTATTTGGAAATCCAACAGCTATTATAAGAATTTAACAACAACAGTATAACAATAGAAAGCCAATTACAGAATCTCACGAATAAAAAATAGAATAATCTAATATGATTAGGAGTGAGCGTTTACCTTCAACTATACCTCCTAAAACCTCCTAAAAGTCACAAAAAAAAACGTAATTAGTTAGAGAGGAGTTAGAAATAAACATAATTGCTCTTAAGGTAGGTAAAGGAAAATATCGACTAAGCTGAGAGGGTAGTAAAGGTGCTGGGCAAGCCCACTCCATTCCCACGCAGAAAGGATCCAACTAAAGTGGTCTCGCTGCGGAAGGTGGCATCCATTTTCAACCCCCAATTTCAACCCACGGCATAATTTTAATTAAAATACCTCCATATTCAACCCCCTGCAAATCAATAGTCCATTTTCTACCCAAATACGCAGTGCGTACCTAATTACCTACCTAATTTTTACTCAAGTAACGTCAACAGAAAAAATTGATTCATAGTTTTGGTAAAAGTGTTAATTATAATTAAAATACCACTTTAAAATATTAAATTATTTTTCTGTCTGTACAAAAAAACATATTAAGTATTATAATCACTTGGGTTGAAAATTGAATACATTTTAGGTAGAAATTGGAAAAAATAATCAATTAAATTAATTGGGGGTAGAAAATGGAACACATTTTAGGTAGAACATGGAAAAAAATATTTGCGGGTTGAAAATGGGGGTTCAAAATGGATGCCACCCTGCGGAAATACAGCCCTCAAATTTCATTCCGAAGGTAGTGGGGTTCGAATCCCGGCCGGCCAAGACATTGCTCTTACGGTGAAGAAAAACATGGTGATAAAACTCGCGGTTTAGTTCGCTCCAGATGTATTGACTAGCTAGATCTTTCCTCTGTGCTGTAAAAACTATCTAGATGTGAAGGTCAATATTATTTTTATTTATTAAGAGCCTGTAGTGTCCCACTGCAAGGCAAAGGCCGCTCTACTCCCCACTAATCGCGATCTTGTGCGACGGATTGCCAATCTGTCATTAATTTGTCGATATCATCTCGCCACCTTCGGCGGGGTCTGCCGGGTAATCTTTTTCCGTTGGTGGGTGTCCAAAAAGTTGTTGATTTGGCCCAAAGTTCTTCCGGCATACCTACGGCAGATATAGCCGGCCCAATTGGGCCAATAATTTAAAAGAAGGAAATAACAAAACACAAAATTGATGCTCGTATGAAAATGGTTTATTGATATCACAATCAAGTCTACACAGCTACTCTTCACACCTTATAATAAGGGATGATACACAAACATTATTTGAAGTTACAAGCGGCGATGCCATGCAGTACAGTTTACTTTATAATTTCCAATAAAACAGTGACTATTCAGGATTAATCGAAGATATTTAACATTATAGTGGAAAAGAGCGAACACCTGATTTTCTTTTAAATTAACAAAGTCACATATTGACATGGTTGTTTTAGCCCGGCGCATAAGTGCGTTTTTCGCATGCGGTTATCGCATTCGCGCTCTCGCTTCAAATCTGTACAAAAAGCTCTGACTACTGCACACGTGCGTTTCTTTTCCAGACGGAAAATATTCCGCACGTACTGCCAGTCCTTGCGTTCTGATTGGCTGATTTGAAGTAGGTAACGAAAACCCGAATGCGATAACCGCATGCGGAAAACGTACGTGTGCGCCCGGCCTTATGAAAGGTGTTTGACTTATGACAAGTTCAGACGATATCAATCGTTTGCAACAAGTGACTTGAAACAACAAAAATTGAAAGCATAATTGTTTGATTGATTGAATCTATTTTTAACACGCTTTTATTAGGTCGACTTATATCTAAACCTGTTAACTTTAATTTGAAAATCTATTCAGATTGATTTTTTTTTTATTTTTCGGTTTAAATATAAGTTTAATAAGCCATTGATCTACCAAAATCGCTCCATGTGAACATGTCCATGTAGACAAAATTACTTTCCATTTTCGATATCGCCAATCGACAGTTTTTTTTTAATGAAATTGTCCTAAGCTAACGAAAAGTCACGTGAGAGAAACACAAACAACATTAAAAAATAAATCCTAAACCTAATATTACATAATATGGGGTATTGGTTTTGGAATAGTTCATAATATGTTCTCTCTATTTCACTACAATATTAAATCTCTTTAGTATTAATGAAAAAATATGCGTGCTATAAAACATTTATCTAATATACTAATAAAACGACATTTAAGTGTTCACATTTCCATTAAAGTGAAAAAAGAAAATATTAGTAGATTATACATATTAGCGAAATGTTACTATTATTTTCAAAATAGCAATAAACCAAAACAAAGTTTAAGAATAGTTTGAGATTCAGATTTAAACCATAGTCTAAAATAAATGGTTTCTCTTTTTTTGGTCTATGGTTTCGTATCTGAAGCCCGGACTATTTTTAAACCTCGTTATAGGAAGGTAAGTGTTTTAATTAATATTTCCAATTGATTTTACGCATCAGTGCAGTTAATATTTTCCTGTTGCAAAAACAATTTATTGTCTCAAAATACATTTTGGAATAGCAATACCAAAACTAAAGCAAGCTAGGTGACTCACCATTCATTAATTACTAGTAAATAGGTACAATATCTATTTATATACAAATTACAATAGATTACACTTAGGCACATCAATTTTTATAAAATTACTTTTTTTTATTTATATTAAAAAAACGTGATACTGGTCACAATTAAAACTTTCTATAACTACCACGATATAATAGTTCACAATTATTAAGTAAGTAAATAATTTAAGTGAGATTAGGTCGTAAGAACGAAAAAATTATACAGTGTGTCTGTGAGTTGTGTTCCCATCCGGGTTAGGTACTCCTCGATTATTATTTAAAGGATTATGAGCGCTCTAGTCCGAGATACAAGCTTACCGATTAATTTAGACATAGATTTCACTAATATGTAACTATTAAAAAAACTCGTTAACATAGTTAGTTTTTTTAAAGGAGTTTTTATTTCCGGGGTAGGACAGGAACACAGAAACACTGTTTAGTACAAAGAAATGCAGAATACGTATGCATATATTAATACCCTTACATTTAATAACGAACTACAACATTCATTGAAATATTTTGTTAAAAAACGTTATCGCATTCTTTCGCTTATACATCTTATATAAGGAAAGAGCTTAAAGCCATCAGACTGTAGGGGATGTATGATAAATTTGTACTTTTAATTTCCCCTCGTCACGCTAGGTAACTTTAGTTAGAGCATATGATAGGTATAAAGGTGCTGCACATCGCACCGTACCTTACGAAAAACCAGCCAACGCAGACTAGACGGACTCTTGTCCCCGCTACGCAGAAGTGACTCGTCTACGGAGGATCGTTAAATTATTAGGTACGGTATGTTGGGCGGATACCTTAACATTAAATATCAAGAAGTATTATAATATACCTACTAACATCGTGTTACGGTAAGTTACGTTCTAACTTGGTCGTAAACTACGTTACAGATAATCTATTCTAGTACAAAATAGGTGTGAATGATAGTTAGGAATAAAATGGCGCAGATTGCGCGACACCGAAACATTGAAACGCTAAAACAGTTCGATTAACATTAATTTAAAGACAAAAATCACATCAAAACAATTAAGTAATTATTGAGATGACTAGAAACGTCTAGAAAATTTGTCACGGCAAAAGGCACAATAGTACCTAATATTATACAACTATTAGGTAGGTAGGTACCCCTACCTAACTCACATTCATCAGACAGACACCCTGTATATTTTAATAAGTTAATTTTAAATGCCCGTAAAAGTTTTTGAGTTAAAACTTAAAGCGAATAACAGCTTATTTCCGAACAGCTAGATTTTATTAGTAAGATTTCTGTGTCTTTTGCCGTCACAATTGGCCATTATTAATCAGACATTTAATTTAACTAGATAAGTATAATTACTATGCGACTATACATCCATACATAGCTCATTAATAAATCTTTGATAAAGTTTCTAAGTCAAAAAGCCGTAGGCTACCACTACAATACCCCTGATATTTAGGTTTGGATACAATCTGACAAATTGTATCCAAACTTCTAGTACTTAACGAGATGGATCCTAATAAACGTCACAAAAAGTGATTAAAGCTGTATTTAGACCTTTTTCATTAATTATTTTTTATCACAGTTGCTCATAAAGTGGATCTTATTAAACCGCTTTTAGGCTCATAATGCAACGTAATACACGCGTGCGATAAAAAAAAATCCAACTAGTGTTGGAAAATAATACGTCATCCCGATATGTCAAATACGTATCTTACTGCTAATGACATATAGTAGATGAAACATTCTTAAGGACATCGTTCAAATCGTACCCAAAAATTAACGTGCCGGCCACAAAAAAAAATGTTTCTATCTTGTAGAGAATAACATTTTAAATAATGTTTAATAAGGCAACAAAGAGCTACGATGAACCATCGTTGAGTTATTTTACATTGAAAACCCAAAAAAATGCATTTTGTAGAGATCCGTTTGACCATTTCTAAGATATTACTACAGAAAAAATATAAAAATAAGTAGTAAATGGATAAGTTTTGTCTGTTTTTATTATATTTATATACATAGGTATATCCAATAACCCTTTCAGAAGTTATAGTGGGATCTTAAAAGTGGTCAAACGGATCCCTATAAAATGCATTTTTTGGGTTTTCAATGTAAAATAACTCAACGATTTTTGATCGTAGCTCTTTGTTGCCTTAGTAAACATTGTTTAAAATGTTATTCTCTACAAGATACAAATAATTTTTATTACTGGCCGGCATTTTTTTTTTGTGGGTATTTTTTGTTAGAAACATGAATGATCTCCTTTATCTGGGTTATACTGTTTTGATGTATAGAAAAAGGTACCATCCAAAGAGTTTTTAAGCCTTGCTGGCTTAAAACTCTTTGTTGGTACCTTTTTTCTTCTTTTCAAAAGGTTGTCTCTAAAGTCTGCGAACGATAATATTACGTAATGACGTCTTTGAAAATAATTAAAAATTGAGTTTTGTTTTTATTTTGTTTTTTCTTTAGGTACATAAATATATTTTTTTTATATAGGTTTTTATTATTCTGTTTTTAATGAAACCCGGAACTAATATATTCTGTTTTTAACCGCCGACGCAAAAACAAAAAAAAAACCCTAAAAAAAATATTGTATGTCAGACGCTGTATAGGTTAAAAGTCTTTTGCCTAGCCTTTCGGGAGTGTAATTAACAAAAAATAGTAAACATAACCTAAAATTCTTTAAAACTTTTTATTATTAAAATTTTAACAAGTCTTTTTTTTTATTCGCAACTTTGATAAAAAACGTCGTACGATACACGTGTGAATTGATCATTCCATCTCGGCTTTTGCCACGCTCGCGTTCCGCTCGCGCGTCATAAACCGCCTCTATGGAATGATCAACTTTCCACACTTGTATCGCAATGTACTATTATAGTGCTGAATGAAATAAAACTTTTTGAACTTCTACAGAAAAATCAATAAAAAGAATGAGTGTGGCGAGGCGGGCGCGTGCGGCCCTATGCCACTACTCTTTTATGATTATGACTTATAGGTACGTTTTTTTATCAAATGGAGTAAATTGACAGGAGTTTCCTAAAGAATATCAAGTTATTTCATACAATTAAAATGTTACTTTACTCCATTAAATTAAAAAACGTGCTATTTTTGAGAAAATTAGCGCTCTCGTGTCGCGTTTATTAAAATCCATATCGTGTTACATTAATGACCTATTTTTATATCTAAAGCCTAATCAACCTATAAGCTCTAGATAAATATAAAATATTTAAACATCTATATTCATAATTAGTAGTCAGTTTGGTGTTAAAGTAGATAAGATTAAGAACATAAAATTGTCCGGTTACGCGTCGGTATACGGATTTAATGGACGGCAAAATATTTTGGTTAAAAACAGTGCAGCCACAATTATCTAAGACTGTGCTGTAAATAATTATTTAAGTTTACAAAACGTGGTCATTTAAGACTTAAGTAGAAAATGTTAAGACGTCCCTTTGCGTTAGCCTCGAGAAATATGAAGGGATGCCTTAGTTCAAGAAGCTATGACACGACCCCGGACCTTGTTAAATCTAAAACCTCAGTAACTACACACAAAAATCACAATATGTAAGTATTAAACGGTGTAAAAAATAATTTTAATGTAAAAAATTGGCCTATTTATTTTATCATTGTACTTCTACATTTTGAAAGCTTAATTTATTATCACACATTATTAACTAGAACATCGAACAATATACAAAACTCACTATGAGATAGGGCCTAGTTTCGCAGCGTAACACTTAACGGCCTACGCTCATACTACTTCTGCAACGCACCGAGCATGACTTTATACGATACTAAGGTACGGTAAAGACGGTATATTAGGCGTAGACCTTAACAACAACGAATTGTGACATCAGACTTGTAAAAGAGAGTTTGAAATCTTTTGTTCCCACTCCACCTTTGAAAATTTGCTGTTACGAAAAACGAAACAGGCGCAATGCAAGATTCGCGCGCTATCATTAAGACAAGATCTAAATATATCAGTAACTAGGTACGTACATTCCTTTCCTTTTTCAAATTCAACGTTTTTTTTAAATCCGCCATCTTATTTTTTAACGATCAAAAGCGCTTTAAATTTAAATACAGGTAAAAAGTAAAGTTGATTCTAACAACATCAATGTTAAATTCAAAGGAGATTTCTAAACTGTGCGCAACATCAAATATTTATTTAAAACCATCAAATTAGGTAACACTACCTATATTACGTGCAAACTACCTAATTTTAGGTATATAAAAAGCTGCAAAAAGCACGAGGTTTAATTATTAATAGGTATAATAATATGTAAAATGGGGTGCTTAGATATTCATTTATAGTCAGTCAATGTATTTTATATCTAATAAAGATAGGTAATTATTATGTTTTAATAAGTATTTAAATACTATATTTTATGTTTATTAGACAACTACAATGCAATACCAATTATTCTGTGCAAAGAATATTTTAGATATTGATAGTTAGAACAATTTGAATGAAGTAAAATAAGAAAGTTTAATAAGTATTATTTTTATAGAAAATTCCCAATAACTTGCCATAGCAAGATTCCGTTCTAAGTAACTAAATTCTACGTACGTTTCAACTTTTCAATAAGAAACAACGCGATTCTCTAAAAATTGCTAATATAATATTGATAGGCGTATTTAATTTATAGCATACGAGATTTTGACTACGTTTTCAACATCTAATATTCTCAGCTACGGTCTCTATCTTACTGATTAATTAAACTATTGTTACGAAATAGCTGAGCGACATGTACCCAGTATTTTAAAGTCTACTTTCATACATTAGCGATCAACTCCTAGAGAAATGGGCCCTTATTTTTAAGTTCCTCGTCACTACCATTTTTTTTACATTTGCACTATGTTATAAGGGAAGGCAAAAGATGTGGAGCCTATACAGTGTAGTCTTTGGTTTCTGTTTTTAAACATTTGATAAGCGTAAAGCGTTAAGAACATTCCTTTTTAATTATTGTTCTATAGTTAAGGTGAAAGGGTACCTGCGCTCTCTCCATACAAACGTAGTCGACTGTTTCCTTCCTGGATGATACTAATAGAAATATTTTTGTTTCATAAAACCTAAAAGTGCCATGACTATACCCATATGTCTTGGTATTTTTCATATTCTAATTATCATAGAAATTAAGATTTAAAAAACAAAACATAGGGTCAGACATGGCAGTTATAAATTTTATGCAACAAAAATATTTGCTCTAGTGTCATTATTTAGGGAGGAAACAGTCGACTACGTTTGTATGGAGAGAGCGCCCGGTACCCTTTCCTCTTAAAAACCTATAGTGCTGTACCTACTGTGGTCTAAGTGTGATTTACAAACTGTCCTAATACAATTATAATAATTATGGCAGTTTTTGGGCTTATAATAGGTACTTTAGGCCCTGCCGAATTTTTTTACAAACTGGTTCCATGTCGCTCAGTCCAATATAGGGGCGGAACAGAAAACATCTACTAACATGCAAAAGATGTGAACGATTATTGTCTGACACTGGGTTATTGTCGAGACAGCAGCTTCTGGCTTCCCCGCCGGTATTTGACTATAGATAAAGAAATGTCTCGCGATCGATGCCGCGGACAGTACTCTAGATGCATATTGAAGGCAGGCCAATAAAAAATAACTTTAAAAGGTCGCTGCATACGTAACGTAATTTTTCTCGTGCCGGACGGAACGTGATATTTTTATATGTCAAGAAATCGTCACGTTCCGTCCGGCACGAGAAAAATCAAGTTACGTATGTTTAAAGACCACGAACACTTTATGAACGATGCAATACGTTCAGTTCGAGGTTTTATCGCGTCATATGCAGCGACCTTTCGTTGGAAAGGAACGGAAAAGGGTAAAAAAATAAAAGTAAAATAAAAAGGGATATTTGGATGTTTATTTACAATCGCTCTCTAACAATAAACTAAAGAATATTATTGAAGAAATATTAAAGCAACATCTGTGCTGTACCCCATTAATACCCACATAATAAATCGTTTTTTTTTTAAACATGTTAATTGAATGGCTTTACAAAGCCTCTATGCTAGTTAAAAACATAACCCAATAACATAGATAACTAGGATTGTACCGATACGTACTCAAAATGTTATTATTAAAGGTTTCACCGCGGATCACATGGTTCGATCGAAGACTAACGGTCGCTGTCCATTTAACCGGCTACGAACAGCCCAGCAAAGTCCAGTTAAAGTTTGTCTGAGACAGTATAATGGACGTAGACTTTAAGTTCGTACGGTGAAACCAACTAAAACTAAGCTAAAATACACATGGGGTATTCGATGAATCGCAATTTACAATATTCTTTTTAATTTTATTGCAACAACCCAAAAATTTACATCATTTCCTTCAAAAATTTTCAATAAATTAAATTTAAATCAAAGGATAATCTATAAAGATTTCTTTCATGGATTTTTATACATTAAAAACAACCGAATGATTTATACATATACATACCCCATAATATACATAACTATGCAATAATAAGGCAATTTAAACTCAAAATCACTAAAAGATTACCGTAAGCAGGTTTTGACTAAAAACTAAGAATAATAAAGAAAATACATTATGAACTAAATCATTAGAGTTTGTTAACATTCCATCAGTACGCTTAAAATAAAACCCCAAAACTCCGTAAATCTTAAAATAATAAAATCACTAATTAAATCGGCTAATGGGAAATTTTCTATAAAAAAACAAGTTTGCTCCTGAAAGCTTCAAAAGGATGGTGACACTGTTGATCACAGACAATAAATACACATTAATTACTATTATTTATATTTTATGGTCCAATTACTAATCAAATGGATTAAAGTGACATTTCAATATTTTTTTACATTAATTATTCGTCCCAATGCAAGGCAAAGGCTTCCTTTACCCGCATTGGGACGGTATAGGCTCCTCTCTTTCCACTGGTCCCTGTCTAATGCCAACTGGCTCCAGTCCCTACAATTTGAGTCCAACTCGTCCCGCCATCTACTTCTACGTCTGCCGCGGGGCACCCAATACATGGTTAATTTTTGCATTAAAAAATTTGAAAATCCTTTGAAAAAAGGACACTTACTCCTGTCACTTTAGTCTATTTCTTTCTATTGATTTAAATTTTATTTTATCTATTATGTGTTTAATATTTAATCAAATTACAAAATGGCCGCCACAAAAGTGTTTTTAATAAGAAAATTCCCCATTAGCAGGCAGAATGCAGTGCTAACATAGTAGGATACGATTATAGTGTATTATAAATTATATAATTATGTGCACATTATAAACAGAGATCATTTAGGTATAATCAAACACAGGATAAATACCTCAAAATTGCTACATTCAAAAGAAATGACGTATAAAGCCTTTGTAATTTACATAAAGTAGAAAAAAATACTTATCATATTGTTTTATTTGGTAGCCAGTATATTTTAACCAGCAATATCAATCAATAAATTACACAGATTTGTAAATATATTTTGAGTTTTTCATTATTTTTTGAATACAAAGGCCAAAACAATCATTTCTATAACAAAAAAATTTATACAAGCATCGTAATGAATAAAATCAAAAGCAAAAACGCCCAAAGGTATTCGCGAACTTCACACTGCTATTTGATGTCAATAGAATACAAGCTTAGTTACTCAGCTCGGGGTCAGATGGCGCTAAAAGCAATGTTCTGCTAATCCTGCGAAGGCTTTCTAGTACGAAAGGGTTGTTCTAAACTTTTGATCAAAAACTTTTGGAAATTCACTTTTTTCGAAATTTTGAGTTATGTTTACAAAAAATTCGGCTGTTTTTCAGAGTTCGATATCATTTAGCTTTGGGTTTTATTTGTTAATCGTGTTTCGACAAATATTTTAAAAATTAATGGTGTAAAACACCAGTAAGTATTTTCCAGTAAGTATAAAAATCCTCAAAATGTTAAAAAAAAAGTTGGAAGTTCCAAAAGTCGTAAAACAAAAGTTGTTCGCCTAGAACGTCTAGAAAAACCAATTTTTGTGGTAGAAACCCTTCGCTGAACACTTTGTATTTTTCTATAAAAATTTTAGCTTGTGAAGATCGCTCGCTTACTAAGGGTGCAGTTAAATAGCAATTTGACACTGGCTTTATGCATATATCGAGCCAAGTCATTAAGAAAAAAATAGCAGAAAAAAAACTACAGTAAAGATAAAAAAAATGTCTGAAAAAAGGAAAAAAGAATCAATACAATGCTAGATAAAATGGTATTAAGCGGTTCTTTCCACTTTTGACACAAAAAAAGTAGAAAATTACTAATTTTTTACACAAATTTTGCGTCAAATGGAACGCAACCAAACAAAACTGCAGTAACAGATAAACTAAATTAAATTATTGTCACCCAGCGTAGCCACACTAAAGTCTTGTTTTTAAAATTATTTAAAAAAAAAGAGAATGCATAATTCCATTTTATACAGTTAAAAAACGATTAAACGTGATTATATGACATAAACACTTATATGACTAAAAATTAAAAAATACTAAGAGAAAAATATCGGTTTTCATAACACACTGATATACTGTCGCACATGTATTGCAAAATACTATGTTTTTGACTATTAAAATTGTACGTAATAATTATTCACTAAATAATATATACATTTACACAAGTTTGTGTAAGCGTGACGAAATAAAAAAAATACAGGGCTATCGGTTCATTGCAAGTCTCTTAGTGGCTCAAAAATGTGTTTTAGACACTTCCACACACATCTGTCATCAGTAAAGTGCGAAAGTGACAAAATACATTTTAAATAAAGGTTTTTAAATATTTATGAATATGGGAGCTATTCTACACAAAATGTAACGTATTTAAATTTTTTGAAATTAATCTGAGACTAGAGATATGAAAAAAAGGACCATTACATAGTAAGATAGTAATCACAATATAAGAATCAATAAAAATAAAGTTTAATCACCGCTTCGCCAAAGAAACAGCAGATTTTTCGAATTTCCAAAGAGCCGCCAGAACTTAAGTTGTCCATCTACATCCAGCCCTATTCAAAAAGAGACAAGCAATTATTACCCAATAACCCTGTGTAGGACTAAAATATTATTTGCAAGTAAACGGGGCCTGCCTTAAATTGATTATCCATAAGTGGCAAACGAAATACCTAGGTAAGCGAAAATAATTAGCATTGAATCTTAAAAAAAGTCATTTAAATTAAGTAATTGCATTAATTTTTTAAACATTTTTTTAAATACGCTCTCAATAAATGAATCAGCTTTTATTAGTTTTTTTTTTTTCGTTCTATCTACAGTGAATACACATGTATTACGCTCTTAACTATTGTGTACTAAAACATTTTTATAAAATCCATATTTTAATTATAAAGGTTGAGTCGCTTTAGTTCACTTTGCTAGTTCCCCTGGGTGAATTAAAGCAACAGAGAGACAGATTAAACCTGTGGTGATCAATGCAAATAAAAAAAATGGGGAAAAATATAAAAACCTCTGTGTTACCGTGTTATTTAAACAGTCATTTGTTTTTTTAGTAAATTTCCGATAGTTTCTTTGTTTGTTATCCGATCGTCATTTGTTTTTTCACCCTTAATTTCTTTGTTTTCAATGATCATTTTAGGTGGATTCTGCCTACATTTTTGTCGTTTCAGTTCACCTAGTAGGAGTGTCGCGGTGGAACTAAAGCGACTACCCATATTTATAGTAAAGTTGAAACTACGTCTATACGATTAGACCACCACCTTTACACACATTAACACTAAAAACATTCGATTAATATAACTCCCATTATTATATTATTAATATAAACACAGCATAAATGTTTTGTTTGTTTGTTATGATCAAACTCGAGTGCTACAACTATCACTCACTACTACGCTAAATGATATGGAACGTAAGACATCTAAAAACAAACCTCCTAATCCTACATTACTAGTACGAAAAGAAGAAAAAAACATATTAATTGACGAAAAATCACTGTGACGTAACTAAAAAAACTCTTTAAAAATTGTTAAAAATAAATTATAATTATATTTATCGACGATAATAATGCTCATTTTATTTTTTTAATGCAATAGAAACGACCTAGCGCCATTTTGTTTAAGAATATTGTAGTAACTCAAAATATTGTGTGGAGAAAGTAGAGTTAATGCACCTAGGTAATACAAACCAGGTGCATTAACACTACTAAACCAAAACCTGTCTTCAGTTTGGTTGTATCAAATCAGTCTCGAATGAAGTTAGTTCATATGTGACGTCACAAGATGGCGCTAGTCCCATCCAATAATTCCATTATATATCATAAGTATAGCTTTGTTTCGCGTCGCCCCTCGATTATATTATACTACATTTAGTATATTATTTAGTAATCACTACTAGATTCCACATTTATAAAACATTTGGTACAATAACTAATTTTCTAAGAATAATAAAATATTAGTAAATGCATTCTTACTCAACCATCGCCCTAGCAGCAAAAACAGAAAAAAAAAACCACGAAATTTACAAATCAAATCATACCATGTACTGTTACTAAAAGCACAATCCAATTATATAGACAAGAGATTAAAAAATATAGGGTGTCATTTATTAAAGTGCACAAAGTCTTCGAAATACGGGAGACTCACAATCACGAAAAACTAAAACTGCATTTTTACGATCACCCTGTATTCAATCATACAGCCATTGTACACTTAAAAGAGAACACCCCGTATAAATAGAGTCGATATCTCGCCTCTCAATACACACGATAAACATAAAATTTAAGTATTAAATACAGCGGTTGCTGTAAAATCACATTTTAAGATATAGATTTTAACTAAATTAAAGTATAATTAACCATCGAATGCCGATCCGATAATAATTAAAATAATAATTAAAATTCACACACGTAATAAGAACCTTCTCCATTTGAAGTCGGTTAAATAAAAGGAACTGTTAGTTAGAGCAGCACACCAGTCATAGTTTTAATTAAAAATTGCCGTGTGAGAGTCGAAATCGTTCCTTTACTGCACTCATGTACACTTATCGATAAAGTTATAACTAATTATCAATAAAACTATAACGAATTATCAAGAAAGGTATTATAATTTAAAGATCAATATAGAACGAATGTTCGATAACGAATTATCAAATATTATTATCGATAAAGGTATAACGAATTATCGATCAAGATTATAATGAATGATCAATAAAGGTATGACGAATAATCAAGAAAGGTATTATAAATTATCGATAAAGGTATAACTTCTTTATACAATAGTCTAAGGGTATAACGAATTATCAAGAAAGGTATTTTGAATTATCGGTAAATATATGACGAATAATCAAGAAAGGTATTACTAATTATAAACAAAAGTATAACGAATTATCAAGAAAGGTATTATGAATTATCGATAAATATGTGACGAATAATCAAGAAAGGTATTACGAATTATCAAGAAAGGTATTAATAATTATCGATAAAAGTATAACGAATTATCGATAAAGATATAATGAATTGTCGATAAAGGTACAACGAATTATCAAGAAAGGTATTATGAATTATCGATAAAGGTATAACAAATCATCGATAAGTATAACAGAGTGCCGGAGTCAGTGTCCAATCAAAAAGCTAGGCTAATTCTAACTGTACAACTAAACTTAATTTATTGGTAAAATATAAGCGGAAAAAGAAAAGGACGGAAAAATATAGTCCTGTCAAATTAGTCCGCCAAAAATTTGCGCGTTTTATAAATCGAATCCGCTCTAAACTTATACGAAAATAATAATAGTTTAGTGTGACAGATATAAATTATGCTGTCTTTTTTTCTTATGCAGATTTATGCTAAAAAGTAGTTAAACTCATGCATTAGAATCGAAACCAATTATTAAATTAGAATCACTAACACGATTGTGTTTCAGATGATTTACAATCATACGTAGTGTAAGATTAATATGATAAATTAATATAGTACCTAATTAGGTAGTAAATTCTTCTTTCCCAATTATATAGTTTTGACTACCCCGTATATAATATTTGAAGTATATATGAGTATTTGTGGTTCGTACCTCGAGCACATTGGGTGTTATCATCACACAACTTAAGACCTTTCTAAAGTTGACTTTGCCTTATAAGCAATATTTTCTTGTTTGATCGATTATTAGACAGTTTAGTTTTTAGACTTTATAACTAAATGAGAAATAAGTATGATCATTATTCTTAACATCATAATAAGTCTCACTGTAGTGTTTTGAATTACTTATTGATAGATTTTGTAGTTTTGAGATGTATGGTGTTCTCCTAAGGCCTTTTACTTTAAGTAAGATGGCTGAAAGAGTCATTACATGTTGTTTAAAGTATGTAAGGCTCGAAGTCCTAGTTGGTGCTGTGTTTCTTCATTTATACAGCATCTTCTAAGGTGCTTGTAAAAATATGTGGCTCGAAGTCCCAGTACAAGAGTTGGTTGCAGCGGGGTATCACGTCACTTACAGCTCCTCGAGGCTCCTCAGATGGCTACAGCATGTCTTCCAGCGAAGTACGTAGCTCGAAGTCCTGTGCGTAGAAACTGTAGAGGCTATTCAGGGTACCAGAGATGGTGCTGCGGATGTTGCGGCACGAGGTATGTGGGTGAGTACGGCTGCAGGTAGCCGGGAGGGAGCCGGGCACCGGACGCGTGGTGCGCCGGCGGGGGACCGGCTACGCCTGCGACGCCGGCCACGCCGCCTACGCCGACACCGACGCCTACTCCGACACCACCACTGGACAAGGAGAAATATTTCATAGTAAGCTGATTTAACCTTTGAAAAAATATCATTTATTTCGAACTATAACTAATCGAAAGGTACACAATATTATAGAAATACAAATTAAACTAGCTGTTGCCTGCGACTTCGTTAGCGTTGAAGTGTTGTTTCATATTCTCAAACCTTCCTCTTGAATCTAGAGAGGTTATTTAAAAAAAACTGCATCATAATTCGTTGCGTAGTTTTAAAGATCTAACCATACATAGAGGCAGACAACGGGAAGCGACTTTGTTTTATACTATGTAGTGATAGTGACTAGTAGCCCGATCATAGCCGCGTAAGTCTTGATCATCTCGTGAGAATATCAAATATAAAAGTTTGTTGTGAAAGTAAATATATTTGTTTTCCCTTCACACAAAAACTAGTACTACCAACTACTACTAGCTCCTCCCTCCGTGCTTCGGAAGGCTCGTTAAGCCGTTGGTCCCGGTTGCTACCTCTAGTAGCAGTCGTTAGGTCAATTTAGAGGCCTTAAGGCGATATGAAAACTCTAACAATAGGTGAGCCACACCACTATACGAGAAGAAGAAGACTACCAATTGCTATATAACTTGGTGATTCCTGTCCTGGAATAACACGGTAGAGAAGAGAAGATAACTACGTATACATTAAATAGCGACAGTATACTTACGTATGATAATGGTAAGTGGGTACATATAACGGCGGCGGTAGATACCCGCCGGGAGAGACGCCCGCACCGCCGGCAGTCGTCGGCGCGCCCGCTGGTGATAACACTCCACCACTACTCGTTCTGTAATCACAACATAAAATCATAAACACAAGCTTCGTTTTTTATATTTAATGTATGTATATGTTACAAAATAATTGTTTTCCTGGGTCTTAATCGCATAATTCTATTTATTAAGCTGTTGCCCGCGACTTCGTTCGCGAATCGAATCTATATCTATTGAAACCGCATCAAAATTTTATAATAATATGATATAAATATGTAGTGATTCCTTGTTAATTTTCGACTATGTTGCAATAGTCATGGTCGCGAGGAGACTGGAGCAGTGGCAAGTGATATCATCTCATGCTGATACATAGGCGAAATGTTAAGAGAAATACAAAAAAATACGCGATTAAGACCCGGGAAAATAATTGCTATGAATACAAATAGTGTGAATTTAAAAAGTGTATATGTTCAGGTTGAGGGCTCCGACTTCCGCACTCAGGCATCAGTCTGCCCATTGCTCGACTGCTGCTCCACCCAGCCCAGCTCCGACCCGGAGCGCAGAATCCTCCTGGGGTCCTCACACGCTTCTTGGAGTGTTGCCAGTTGCAGCCAGGCACTCGCACTCCAGGATCCAGGAAGTTTATATGTTACAAAGTAAAGAATATAGAATGTAACGTACTTGTAGTGTGGATGATGCGGCGGGTGGTGATGCCAGGCGTGCTTGTGCGCTTGCGGCGGCGCGACGCCGACCGCGCCTGTCACGCCGACCGCGCCGGCACCAGACGTCGCTGTCATGTACTCGCGGCAACCGCCGCTCTGTTACACAAAACGTTTATAATTAAATCTTCAGTTACAACTATGCAGCACCTAGTAATCTGTACCTCCAACCCTAGTAGCTGATGACCTGATGTCAATCAAATAGTGAAATCATAATTTAAAAGAAAATCTGCCAAAAAAAGAACACAAATAGGTAGGCCATTTTCCAATTACAATAACAATTTTTGAAAAAAAGCAGTCTTCTATCAATTCAGTTAAATAATGTTTATGCAATTTGAAGTTGATTGGATCAAAGAATCACGTTGTCCCATACAAAGTTTGCCCCCTTTTTCACTAAGGGGTAAGGGTAGAATAAGGCCCTAAGGGGTAGAATTTCGGAAAATACTTTCTTATCGGATGACTATGTCATACAAAGAACACACCTTCCAAGTTTCAGGTCTCTATGATCAGCGGTTTAGGCTGTGCGTTGATCTGTCAGTCATTTAGTCAGTATAGATTTTGGGAAAAAATTCCCTTGCCAGTAATTTTACCTGCACATTACAATAATAAGTAGTAAAGGCATAAACTTACACTATCCCTCTTGTGTTGGACAGGTACGTATTGGTTGCATTGATAGTCGTTCGTTTGTCGAACCGTCGTACCGCTCTGGAACACAAATATTTACTATAAACAAATAGGCTTCTTGCAAGTAAAATTCAGGATGAAATGTCTTCTGTGTGTTCTGTCATGAAAATTATATGTAAACTTCCCTCATGAATCAGTTCAACCATTTGTAAAAATGGTATGAAAATCAGTAGTTTTTGTGTTTATCGCATTCAGACAGACAGACGCAGCGGAGGGACTTAGTTACCTGACTACGGCGAAGCCAATAGGGGGGGTTATGTTTTATATTAGAAGTATACTATGTAGTGAAGAGACTCAACATACTAACATAGTATACCTTATTCCAATTTAAAACATAAAATTAAATGTCGAAAATACAAAATACAAGGATATATCTAATTACATACAAATGTTATACTTTAAACTAAATTTAAACATTAGGAAAAAAAAAAAAAGGTTGGGTTAGTATTATTAATTTAGTAAACATACCGTATTATTGAAATGATGATGATGCTCAGGCGCCGGTTCCCGTTTGGCCTGCGCCTCTTGCTGCGCGAGCGCAAGTAGCCGCTTCTTCTGACTCTGTGGAGTCGCTTGCGCAGGCGTCGGCCGCGTAGGCTGCTGTTGCTGCTGCTGTTGTTGTTGTTGTTGCTGTTGCTGTGTCGGTTGCTGAGGTTGCGCTTGCTGTTGTTGCTAGAGATTGAAATTATTGATGATTATTCATAATTTTGAATATAATGTCACGATGTGCCATATCGTCGCAACAGCTCCTTTCTTTAAAATCCTAAATAAATCATTAATATTCTTTTTGATGAACTTATAAACTAATAAAGCTTTAATTTTACACGAAATTAGGTCATTTTGAAACTGCTAGCGACCTCTCTCATCTAAGGGACTAACTACTTGAATCGGTTCTGGCGAAATAACGCCGTTCCGCACCGTCAGATGGAGCTAATTGCGACCACAAAATCAATTTAATTTCTTCATTAAAACAATTTAGTAATTGTTTTAACGAACTAAATCTAACTTAATACATTTAAACCATTAATAGAAACAATAAATCAATAAATAAAACCTAGAATTTAACATTATATTTTATCTGTGGCTCATCTGTCAAATGACGTACTTCCGAGGTGACATACATGTAGCTCCACCCGGTTTTGCTCTTCTCATTTTTCCTTGCGAATGGCGGAGAGCTTTCGCAACTTATAAAGCTTGGAAATTATTAATTCTAACCTAATCGTGAGCCGATCTCATCTAAATAGTGCTTTAATTGATTCCCTATTATCAGGTAAGTGAATTCATCAACAAAAAACTAAAATATTTACAAAATATCGCAGTTTCAGAAATTCGTGAGACGTACCTCGTGGTCACGCTCTGCCCTTTTTTGGGTCTGCCTTGTTTCTCAAAATGGTAAACCCTTTTCTTATAACTAAATGAAACCTAGTCTTAAATGTGCATGCGCAGTTTACAATAAATAATTGTACTTATTGATATTATGTGACACGTTCGCATCTTAACTTAAAAATAACCAAGTACACACACCCTGTTTGTACCGGTGTACTAAAGGAACGCTTTCCCTTTAAGGTTATCTACCTAATGTAATATTATTTCTCTTAATTTAACTCATAAATTATTAGATTTTAAGTTCTAAGTAACTCTGTTTTAACATGTTGCCTGAATTTGTTGTGAAAGCCACCGACCAAGGAACGCATTTAGTATTGTCAGAGAAGACTTAATCTTGAACGGTCGATGACTTTCATAACGGGCATTTTGGACACCTGTTGACCCCTAATACTGGAACTTCCAGGGAATTATCGTCGGGCTTATAGCACCCCTACTCATTGGAGAAGCTTCCGGGGCTATACACGAAGACACCGGTCCGTCATGACACCGAGGAGCCGATTCCGGTCTGGGACCGTTTGGCGTAGACCGGCGTCTTGACGAACTTTGAGGAAGAGATGCCACACCTTGTCCCGGACGCTACACGACCTGTTCCCTTGAGCTAAGTCTTCTTTATGAAACCCAACAACCGGTAACTCGCAGAGACAGAGAGAGAGAGAGAGAGAGAGATAGGGAGATAGAGAGCTTTGTGTCCTACACTAGCTCGGTTCTAACCCCGCTGAAACCGACCCTCTAAAGGAAAAAGTCCCATGTCCTTATTCTAGCCTCAACGTTAAACACTAAACTCAAATACTTATATTCCACGTCTAAAAAAAACTTAATTCTAACTTAACCTAACTTAATTCTAACTTAACCTAACTTAAATATTAACTTAACTTGTAGCTTAGTTCTTAATAATCTTAAAAATAAATCTTGTAGCTTAGTTTCTTAATAAATATTATGTACTATTCTAATCGTCTCGCTTCTCATTTTTCCGCCCCAACGATTAGCATAGCGACATATTGGCGCCCCTTAACGTGGTTTTTGGCTAGTGTGGGACCCTCTCTAGCTCCCCTTATTGTCACCCTCTTATATTTTCTCTCATTTACCTCTCTGCGGGTTTCTGCGTTATTGTTGTAGGTCGAGCGTCCTTGGTGTTGGCTTATTCTTTCCTTAGCCTGTAACTAACATAGACATAAGATGTTACTTAGACTAAAACTTAGATGTAATAACCTTAACCTACCCTCAACCCCCCTTCCCTACCACCCCTTGATAACTCTCAGTTTCCCACTAATAAAATCTAAATCTCAATACCTTGTCTTATCTTATTAATACTTACCAGACTTACAAAGCGCAGGGCTGGAACATGAATTTCTGCAACTAGGTATGTAGACTAAACTAAAACTTATAATAGGTACCTAAAACTACAAACTATGTAGGCTTAAAGTTAAAAAATAAAACCTAGATACCTAAAATACATACTTAAAACTACAGACTGTGTAGGCCTAGACTAAAACTAAAATAATTCTACCTAGATACTAACTATAACTCAATATACTTAAACCTACTCCATGCGTGGGCTCGAATTAAAAACTTAAATACTATAAACTAAAACTAAAAGAACCTAAAACTAGACATTCCCTTGAATACTTACTTAACAATAACTACATCCTAGGGCGTTCCCTAGAATGTTGTGTTACTAAACCCTTAAACTTCTAAACATGACTTATTACTAATGAACTATACTTATTTAAATAGCTAAGCGTCCCTTGAAAGCTTATCTATTTCCCCTCAAACCTGGTAGGCAGACTAAAGATTTAGCAACGGAGCCTCTCTTAAACCTCTGTTGTTAATAACCTACAAAAGGTAGTACTTACGTACAGTAGGTACTTCTTAATGAACAGGACACTTTCTTAGGTGTTTTTGTTCACTTGGACTATTAGTGGACAATAATAATGTTCGTGGCTCGGCCTATTAGTCGCAAAGCACTGCTTAACTGTTTTGTTACTACGTCGAGATCATAGCGGATACTTATCGATATTGCCCATAGTCCTTACTTAATGGTATCATTAGTAATAAACTCATAATTAACACTCGTACATTGCCCCTTAAAACTTGATAAACAAAAACCTAGAAAAACAACTTTGGTCAACAACCCACCTGACAGGTAGTTGACCTTCAGTATGTCACGGCGCTGTCAAAATAAAAATTTTGACAATGACAACCACAGGAGAAGAATGTATGCGAGAGTATGATTGATTTTTGAACGAAAGAAATGGATGACAAGACTGATAGTGTATGCTTGGTGAAGGCTGTATGTGTGAGTTGTTTATTCTAGACCCAAAAGTTTTTTCTCACAGGAAAAAAAACTTTTACCCGGACCGGGCGGTAATGTCACGATGTGCCATATCGTCGCAACAGCTCCTTTCTTTAAAATCCTAAATAAATCATTAATATTCTTTTTGATGAACTTATAAACTAATAAAGCTTTAATTTTACACGAAATTAGGTCATTTTGAAACTGCTAGCGACCTCTCTCATCTAAGGGACTAACTACTTGAATCGGTTCTGGCGAAATAACGCCGTTCCGCACCGTCAGATGGAGCTAATTGCGACCACAAAATCAATTTAATTTCTTCATTAAAACAATTTAGTAATTGTTTTAACGAACTAAATCTAACTTAATACATTTAAACCATTAATAGAAACAATAAATCAATAAATAAAACCTAGAATTTAACATTATATTTTATCTGTGGCTCATCTGTCAAATGACGTACTTCCGAGGTGACATACATGTAGCTCCACCCGGTTTTGCTCTTCTCATTTTTCCTTGCGAATGGCGGAGAGCTTTCGCAACTTATAAAGCTTGGAAATTATTAATTCTAACCTAATCGTGAGCCGATCTCATCTAAATAGTGCTTTAATTGATTCCCTATTATCAGGTAAGTGAATTCATCAACAAAAAACTAAAATATTTACAAAATATCGCAGTTTCAGAAATTCGTGAGACGTACCTCGTGGTCACGCTCTGCCCTTTTTTGGGTCTGCCTTGTTTCTCAAAATGGTAAACCCTTTTCTTATAACTAAATGAAACCTAGTCTTAAATGTGCATGCGCAGTTTACAATAAATAATTGTACTTATTGATATTATGTGACACGTTCGCATCTTAACTTAAAAATAACCAAGTACACACACCCTGTTTGTACCGGTGTACTAAAGGAACGCTTTCCCTTTAAGGTTATCTACCTAATGTAATATTATTTCTCTTAATTTAACTCATAAATTATTAGATTTTAAGTTCTAAGTAACTCTGTTTTAACATGTTGCCTGAATTTGTTGTGAAAGCCACCGACCAAGGAACGCATTTAGTATTGTCAGAGAAGACTTAATCTTGAACGGTCGATGACTTTCATAACGGGCATTTTGGACACCTGTTGACCCCTAATACTGGAACTTCCAGGGAATTATCGTCGGGCTTATAGCACCCCTACTCATTGGAGAAGCTTCCGGGGCTATACACGAAGACACCGGTCCGTCATGACACCGAGGAGCCGATTCCGGTCTGGGACCGTTTGGCGTAGACCGGCGTCTTGACGAACTTTGAGGAAGAGATGCCACACCTTGTCCCGGACGCTACACGACCTGTTCCCTTGAGCTAAGTCTTCTTTATGAAACCCAACAACCGGTAACTCGCAGAGACAGAGAGAGAGAGAGAGAGAGAGAGAGAGCTTTGTGTCCTACACTAGCTCGGTTCTAACCCCGCTGAAACCGACCCTCTAAAGGAAAAAGTCCCATGTCCTTATTCTAGCCTCAACGTTAAACACTAAACTCAAATACTTATATTCCACGTCTAAAAAAAACTTAATTCTAACTTAACCTAACTTAATTCTAACTTAACCTAACTTAAATATTAACTTAACTTGTAGCTTAGTTCTTAATAATCTTAAAAATAAATCTTGTAGCTTAGTTTCTTAATAAATATTATGTACTATTCTAATCGTCTCGCTTCTCATTTTTCCGCCCCAACGATTAGCATAGCGACAATAGTCTGTTGATTTTTAATAGGAAAACATTAGTAAATCTCCTGGGTTCCTTGAAATCTTCATGCGGACGAACGGATAAAAGCTAGTGCGCCTATACACCGCAAAGTAGTTATTCGTACAAGCAAAGGAACGGAATCAGTTGCCTGCGTCTACCTTTCCGGACGTGAAGAATTTGGGAGTTTTCAAGTCACGAATGAGCAGGTATAGTCTAAGAAAGCGTGCTACATCTTAGGGCGGTTTTAGACCAGTGTTTAATACACGCGTATAAGCTCGTTTAAGGATGCGCGTGTCGGCGCGGTTAGGCGTATTTTTCGCGTATTTTAGGCGAATAAGTAAAGCAAATAGCGAAAAACGAGGATGGATAAAATAAGGAATGAGTATATTAGAGGAAGCCTGAAAGTAGCACCGGTTACTGAAAAAGTAAAAGGGAACCGTTTGAGTTGGTATGGACATGTGATGAGAAGAGAGGAGACGCATGTGACTAGAAGAGTGATGAGTATGAATGTAGAGGGATGGACAGGAAGAGGACGACCAAAGAAAAGATGGATGGACTGCGTGAGACAAGACATGAGACAGATGAATGTCAACGATGAGATGACGACTAATAGGAGTGAATGGAAGAAGAAAACATACTGCGCCGACCCCAAATAAATTGGGATAAGGGCAGGAAGATGATGAAGTAAAGCAAATAGCAATGTTTCTTTGTCAGAATTCGTGTCGGTAGTGACTCAACACTACCGGAATAAGCCCGTGTAGGAGCGTCCGGTTTTTTCAAGCGGCGCTTCAAATAACCGGCGCCAAAAGGACAGAAAAATACGCAAATCTAAAAGCGATATTAGACAACATCGTCACCATCAGGCAGGTGTTATAGTGGTCAAACGCTCACCTGATCACTTGTAAAAAAAAAAAGGTAAATCTCACCGTATGATGATGATTGCACGGCTGGTGATGCGGTTCGTGCTTCACGTGCTTGTCGTCACGAGGCGAGCGTGCTGAGCATATCACAGTGTTACTGTTGTTTGGAACGTTGTTGTTTGAACATTCGTTGTTGCCACCTGGGAAGTACAAATTAGAGGTTTTAGGGCACTTATTTAATCAGTTTTTTTATATGTTTAATCTGTTTTCAGTATTTGTTGTTGTAGCGGCAACAGAAATACATCATCTGAGAAAATTTCAACTAGTCTAGCTATCACGGTTCATAAGATACAGCCTGGTGACAGACAGACAGCGAAGTCTTAGTAATAGGGTCCCGTTTTTCCCCTTATGGGAACGCGACGGAATCCTAAAAATAAACTTTTGTAAGTATGTATGTTGTATTATATTATACCTCTATTAGTATTCGTGTTAGACGGTTGTTCTGCGTCCGAATCCGAGTCAGATATAGTGATGACGGATACGGCGGGCGAGGGAGTGTCCCGGATAGTGATAGTGTGTCCGTTGTTGGTGCACGCTGCAGCCGATGCTGGCTCCCATGCGCCTGCGACTGCCGCCGCGTTCGTTCTGCTTGTACTGATGAATAAACAGTTATTATAAGGATTACTCGATATAAATGTATTAGTTTAATTTTGCCTATATAGTTGCCAATACTTATTTTCCTAAGTTTAAACACCCTACCCTTCACTTTCCTCAACTTCTTGTCCATCCAAAGGTTGCCTGGAAGAGATCGCTTTGAGCGATAAGGCCGCCCTTTGTAACACTTAGACTTAAGCTTAGTATTTTATTATTGAAGTGAAAACTTCCTATGGCGCGTTGGGCACTTTTGTGGGTGAGCATTTTCAGCCGTTCTCGCGACAGATTTTGACGCGACAGATTAGATTTTATTTGTGTTAGTCTTTTTGTTTAACTTATACTGCCATCTATTACACAAATTGAGAAACTTAGTTTCTAGAAAGACCGCTATTCGAATGTAGATGGCGCTGATTTAAATTTTTTACTGCCATCTAGCGAATAAAAAATAAACTATATTTGTTTAAGTGAGTGCTAATAGATGGCAGTAGCAGATCGTTTCAAGAAATATTCTATGAGAAATAACAAGTTTATTGTTTTCACTTCCGCCTGCACTCCCGGAGTGCGCTGTTTTTTATTAATATTATTATTTGAAATTGGTGTTTACAATAAAGAATTTATCTATCTATCTACCACTAGCTACAAGATAAAAAAAAATGTATATGACCAGTTTAAAAAAAATCCCTCTCTGCTTGGCCGGTTACGAAAAGCTCTAGCACCAACCTAAATTTAGTAAGTAATAATTGAATTAATAGTAGATATCAATTTTGTAGGCCGGTGAAGCCATAAAAGTTTTGTTCCACTGTCTTCAGTCGCGTCCCTCGAAGGCCCCCATTTATAAGGCGGTCTTTGAGTCACGAGCGTATAGGTATCTTTTAGGTAAGCGTGCTACAATATGGCTATATTATGCATGTATTATACATATTATAAACCTTCAAACCTTCCTCTTGAATCACTCTACCTATTAAAAAAACTGCATCAAAATCCGTTGCGTAGTTTTAAAGATTTAAGCATACATAGGGATATAGGGACAGAGAAAGCGACTTTGTTTTATACTATGTAGTGATAGTGATGTAGTGATATGGACAGACGGACAAGAGAATTATCTTATAGAGTTCCTTTTTTTACCTTTTGAGGTACGAAACCTTAAAAACATACATATGATACACATTAAATAGATTAGAGTACATACTTGTGATCGTTATGATGATGCCTATGCCTCGATGGTGGAGTGCCTTCCTTCACACGCTTCTTGACGGGGGACAACTGCGTCGGTTCCTTCTTGCCGCTACTACTTGCCATACTGTAAACAAACAGGGATAAATGAAACTTTATAATGTACCAAATACAAAATGTGTAATGAAGTTTTGGCGGAAATAAGAGAAAACAATGACGTGCTGTGTTTGAATCCTTAAGTTAAATTAGTTAAATTATGAATTTATTATTAAATGATGTATTATTTTGATGGAAATTTATTCAATTCAGGCCAGTATGTGTACCTGCATATACCAGAATGTAAGGAAAATGAAATAATATAAGAGGCAATTAAATTTTTTCTTGCTGTTCCAAAACTTCTCAACTTGGTTCATCTTATAAACTCCGGACTTGACTGACGGACAGCCCTTACTTGACACATATACGGCCAATTTAGGTGAATCTTGACACTGACAATATGCACAAGTCATGCAAAGCCATAATTAGGAAAAAATACTAACCTGTATTGATGTGTTTGGTGATGCGGTTGATAATGCGGCACGGCCGACGCCTGTTGCTTCGTCGATCTGTAGACAAGCCTTACTTTCAGTTCGTATGAACTATTGAAGTCGAACCAAAGTCGATTCTGGGTCGTAATGCTACACAGCTCAATTCAGTTTGTGGATAATGTCTGTCACACGAACAGAATTGAACCTTATTGCGTGGCAGCAAGGTAGCAAATTATTTCAATGTATTTTGCCAAGTGAACCTTGACTATGGTATCTATCTATACTTCTAATGAAGGAATAGAGTACTTCCTTGGACTAACTTGAAGACTTGGACTTGGAAGAGAGAAAAAAAAGCCTAAAAGAGACTTAGGGACTTAGGGATTATGAAGAACATTTTTTGTTTGTAACGAATACTAAACTATTGAACCGATTTTGATGAAACTTGGTATGATATTCCCACGGGATCGGGAGTAACGCGTGCGAACCCGTGGAGCGCCGCTAGTAGTTCATAAAATTCAGTCAGTCTGTCTGTTTATCACTAAACTATGAGTTTTTTTTCTTTATCATGTTCGTTCCTTTCTTCCTTCCTGTATTTCTCGTGTGATACTCAATAAACGCTTTTCTTTCTTTTGTTGGAACGATAGCTCCCTATCGCGCGTTGCGAAAGGGGGCTAGACAGAAAAAATTAAGACCAAAAGTTGTAACGACACTTTTTGCTATAGTTGTAAGCCGTGCGGCGTGCGCGTGTTTCTCTGTCTGTCTCTTTCTCTCTCTCTCATAGAAAGCAAGCCAGTTATTTTCGTTTCGTCTTTCTATTTCGCATTGAACAGTGTCGTGTCGCGACGATTATTTACAAAAAAAATTAAAAATATTACAATTCCTTCACTAATTAATCGAAAGGAACTTCGTTCTATCCGGATGTCCCTTGACACCTCTCAAGTTTTTTTATTTCTAGAAGTTCTATGATACAGAACATGTAAATTCGTAGTAAAAATCACCTCTTATGCGTGTGATGATGCTGATGATGAGGATGGTAGTCCCATATATCAGGATCAGGTAACGGGGCCGGTTCGACGATGAGAGGCGCTCGCCACTCCGGCACACCGCCAACTGCGGACACTTCACCTACACCGTGTTGATGGTGAGCTGCCGCTGCTGCAGCCGCGGCGGCTGCCAGTTGCTGTACCTGGGAATACAATAAATAATAATAATAATAGTTGGCGAGTCTCCGCCTGCCATTTTTACGTGTTTATTGGACATTGTTACGGCAGGTGCCATAGTATCCATAGTTCCCCAGTATCTAGTCCACTACCATCCCATCACAATAGCTCAAGTAGTTTTGTCCTGTAGATTATCAATAGTTTCATCCAAACCGGAGGTTGCCCTTGGTTGCACTTTATAGTGTAGACAGGGATAATCGCCGGTTTAGAATCCACCCCATTGTTTGCTATTATACTTGTTATTGTAAAGGGCCTCTACGTGTTGGCTTCGGCTCCACGCATGCCTTCCAAAGGTCCGGGGCTCCATAGCCCCGTGATACAGGACATATAATAATAGTCATTTATTTCAGGCAGATCACCCATATTAGAAATAAATAAATAAATAAATAAATAAATATTTCAGGACATATTACACATCGCCATCCAGCCCCAAGCTAAGCAACTTAATGCTTGTGTTATGGGTGCCAGATAACGGATAAACTACTTATATACTTTTTTTTTTTTTTTTTTGTAAATATATACATATTATACATATAGGAAACACCCAGAACCAGAAACAAGAATTTATGGTCAGCATAAATACTTGTTCCCGGCGGGAATCGAACCCGCAACCTTCTGCGTCGCAGTCGGGTGTTCGCCCGACGCGCCACAGAGGCCGTCAAAAATACAATACAAATAAAAAATACTTAAAATAAAAAAATTAAATTAAATACAGATACATAATATCTAATCTAAAAAAAGTTGTCAAATAAAAATACATATATGTACCTACACTAAAAGAATAAGAATGTTTATTGCATAAATTGTGTACAATGGATAGTAGGTAGTTTAAAAATTATGTTACAACAATTAACCCATTGCAATAAGTACTTATTAAAAGTACTTACTAAAATAAAATTATATTAGTAACAAAATTCCATAATCATTTTTTGACTTTTGCTGGTAAGTACAGACTTTTTGTCCTTTCTTTCTTTATTGAAAGTACGGAAAAGGTAAAGTGAGTTAGGAGTAGCTCGGATTTTAGAGACTGAACTTGCTGTTTGCTGTCTTTACTGCAGACTACTTGCTTGTTTATGGTCTCTTCTCTAGCAAGAGAACTGTCTGCGATCTGTACTCTAAATTACTCTTAATTTGCGGTCTGTATTGTACACCACTCGCTGTTTGCGGTCTACACTCTAGCTAAATAACTTGCTGATTGCGGTCAGTACCTACACTAAATTACTCGCCGTTTGAGGTATGTATAGTAGATAACTCGTTGTTTGCGGTCTGTACTTTAACTAAACCATGAACTGTATAAATACAAATAAATCTAGCGATTATAATTACTGCTGTACTACTCCTGGCACTATGCATTAAGATTTGAGGTAACAAAAGTCAATCTCATTAAAAAAACACACTACAGACAACAGTGATATCATATATTTTAATGGCAAAGGCATCTTCTATCTTCTTTCAGTCATTTATGCTATTCGTAACCACGTCACAGATATTATTTCGTCTTCCTTTAGCAGGACATAGTGATGGAAGACTCTCGCTTTGGAAGCCAAGATTCACTTTGGGCCTCTGAGCCAGCGGAGTGTTCTTTTGAAGTCTTAAGGAGTTAAAAGTAAATGTAAAAACCCTTAGTAGTACCTGATAAGCCGGCTGGCATAGTATAGAAGATACGAATTGATGCGGGAAAGGCTCCGCTGCGCGAGTCGCGTACTGTCTCGCACCGCCTACAGCCACTCGACCACCGCCGTATAACTGATACTGAAAACAAACATATACAACACATTTTAATATAATGTACTTAGAATTAAATAAGAAAAATATATCCCAATAATCTCTTTGCAGACCGTGACCGCCTCAGAGGGTTGCCAGACTCAGCAGTAAAATGAATGTTGAAATTCACGGGTTGAAATTAATAATTATTCTAGCCCTAAACTAAGAGGCTAGGCTACTGATATTGACCGGATAACGAAAAGCAATACTTTCCTTTTGTAAATGTCTTACGCTCGGAAACTACTGCACTGATTTCGATCAAATTTAATATTATTATAAAGAATACTTATTATGTACTAGCGACCCGCTCCGGCTTCGCACGGCTATATTATGCATGTATTATACATATAAACCTTCCTCTTGAATCACTCTATCCATTAAAAAAAACCGCATCAAAATCCGTTGCGTAGTTTTAAAGATCTAAGCATACAAAGGAAAATAGGGACGGGTAAAAGTGACTTTATTTTATACTATGTAGTGATAGTGATGTTGAGGAGCGGTGTTGGCTTAGTGGTAGATACCTTGACTTTCATTCTGAAGGTCGGGTTCAAATCCCGGCCGGCCGTGCACCAATGTATTTTTCTTAAGAAAAATTTATGTGCGCTAATTGACACTGCTCTTATGGTGAAGGAAAACATCGTGATGAAAACCCGCGGCTCAGTTGGCTCCAGAAGTATTGACAAGTTCTCTTCTCTGGACATGGTCGACTAAGCTGAGAGGGTAGTAGGTGCTGGGCAAGCCTACTCCATCCTCACGCAAAAAGGACCCAATTAAAAAGAGTCTAATTGCGGAAAAAACAGCCCATATACAAGTACAAGTATTATGTACAGATCTGTTCACTCACGAAGCCCTTCCACACCTTATGAATGTTGTTGTAAACATAATCTGTATATAATTCTATCTCTGTTGTATGCTGTCTCTACTGATAGTCTTCACACACACATTAAGACATCTTGTTAGCACGTACGACACTCATATTAATACACACCGAGAAAATGTACCCGGAGGGGCGCGCCTTCGTGAGTGAACAGGTCTATATGTTATTTTGTTCTTACTGACCAGGTTGTCATAAGGCGCCGCCCTCAGCCTCTGCTGGTTGATGGTGAGCGCGAGATGGTGAGCTGGAGGCGCTGCAGCGGACACGACGCTGCCGACGCCGTACTCAGCCACGCCGCTCACGCCACCGACGCCGGGTACGCCGCCGACACCGCCGCCGGATCGCCTACATACCTGCAAATAAAGGAACAATCAATATGAGAAATATAAAAAAATATAGAAACGCCTAAAAATGTGGCTGGCTCTTGGGCTGGATCGAAGAACAAAACTGGTACTATATTTATTTACATTACTAGCTGCGCTCCGCGGTTTCACCCGCGTAACTCCCGATCCCGTAGGAATATCGGGATAAAAAGTAGCCTATAACCTTCCTCGATAAATGGACTATCCAACACAAAAATAATTTTTCAATTCGAACCAGCAGTTCCTGAGATTAGCGCGTTCAAACAAACAAACAAACTCTTCAGCTTTATAATATTAGTATAGATGAGCACCATATATGACCTATTCACGATGAGTCAAATTCGTTTTGTCGACCCAGTTGCCACAAATGCGGGACTGCCACAGGATTGCGGGTTCGATACCCGCCTTAGACAAGTATTTATGGTTAGATATTTGTCTGTCGCCTGATTATTTTATAAGTATATTATGTTTTTAAAAGAAATGTATATAAGTAGTATATCCGTTGTCTAGCACCCATAACACAAGTCAAGTTACTTAGCTTGGGGCTAGATGGCGATGAGTGGAATGTCCTGCAATATTTATTTATTTCGTAAATTAAAAATAAATAGATACTTGCCTCCATCATCTGTACTGATGCCTTGACGTTGTTACAATGTGCGTAGTCTACTAAATGCGCGAGAGTCACGAACGGATGATTTAGTGCTTCACCCGGCGTTATTCGTCGTTCCTATAACACAGTTAAATGGATGATATAATAAAAAAAACTAACTCACTTTATAAATATAAACGCTAAAGGGCTGTCTACTACTTTAGCCAACGGATCGGCATTACTATTCAAAGAGGCAATGCAGCGAGCCTTTTGGGCATCCTACCTTGGGAAACTTATTTAGATTATTAATTATTTCTATTTAATTAAATTATCAACTAAATACTTATTAAAAGTAGAAAATTATTAATACCTGGTCCATAGTAAGCATTCGTTTGAGTAAATCAATGAATTCCCTTCTATCTGCTTTCTCAGCCAACAGTTGGCCTCCTTCAAGATCCGTTGGTACATTCACCTGAAAAAAAATAGATAAATAGTGTTAGAATTAGTTTTGGTACAATGACCATTGCTTTTGTTTTGAAATCCCGTATGTAGCTAGCTAGGTACAGATAATTTAACCTATCTTGGCTCGGCCTTATCAGGCGTGAATCAATAAGGAAAACAAGATCTGTCAAGATTTTGCCTTGGACATTGGTAACGGCACACTTCACACCAAATTACTTAGCAACTCCTGGACACAAAGGACCGGTACTACCAGAAACTGAGACCAAACTTTCAAAATGGTCAATACATTTTATTGACCCTTTTGAAAGTTTGGTCAATACATTTTATTGACCCTTTTTGAAAGTTTGGTCAATACATTTTATTGACCCTTTTTGAAAGTTTGGTCAATACATTTTATTGACCCTTTTTGAAAGTTTGGTCGCAGTTTCTGGTAGTACCGGTCCTTTGTGAATATCACCCACTCACGATGATTCCAATTCGTTATGTTAATTATATTGAGTAGTTTTGAAGTTAGGTGGGAACAGATGAACATACATATACATACGGGTCAATAACATAACCCCCTTTGGTTTCACCGTAGTCGGGTAAAAAGTTTGGTCGCAGTTTCTGGTAGTACCGGTCCTTTGTGTCCAGGAGTTGCTTAGGTCTTTACCGTGAAGTGTGCCGTTACCAATATCCAGCACACATGTAAGGCCATGCGAAGTTGAGGTTCAAATATCTTCGCCTTTATTGCTGACTGTTTACCTGTCCGATATCATCAAGGCAGTTGAAGATGTACTTCCTAGCTTCTTTACTCTTGATGCCCGTCTCGAGCTCGTGTTCTTCAGGCGTCTTCAGTCGCCAGAACGGATACGTACTGTCCACGTCGCGGTAAAAAAACTTCGCCGTTTTACTTGCACTGGGGATGGAAAAAAATTCCATTAAAATTACTCAGGAAAATTATGATTAGACCTTCGTAGATTCTTGGGTTTTAAACCTGCCTGTACATTGTTTAGTTAGCAGTCAAAGTCCGTTATTCAAAGCCAGGAAAATAATGTGAGGTCATTGCAGTAGCCCTGGATTCGTGGAGACAGCATTAGCGTGTGTCGAACTAGAGAGAAACACAGAAATGGAAACTGTCTTCCTTATCAAATGATTTGTTGTTCTAATTACTTACCATTAGGTCCCACCTAATGGTAAGTAGTGGTCAAACGTTGATCAATACCCACCTGTTAGAAAAGATGGTAGCTTATAAAACTATTATTTACTAGCTCCGCCTAGCGCTGCTAGTAAGAAATAGTTTATTTCGAAGTTTTTTGAAGAAGAAAAATGAGTTTTTTTTTCATACTATGTTTGTTTTTAGAAAGTAATCTCTATCAGCAACACTACATTGATTAATACATAAATAAATATAGGTTATTTTTCTGCAAAATTCACGGGTTCGATTCCAGGTTATGGCTTTTCCAAAAATCTAAAAAAGCAGTAAATTTTTATTCGAAAGCGGGCATGCGATTTGTTTTAGTATTTTATCCTATTATTTCGGAATTAGCTCTGAAGGCTCAATTTAAAAACCTGTATATACTTATAATAAATAAAGAGAGGACAAAAAGGCTGGACTAAAGCAAATAAAATACATCATCTGTGGAAATTTCAACTCTCTAGCAATCATGGTTCATGTGATACAGCCTGGTGACAGACAGACAGACGGACAGCGAACTCTTAGTAATAGGGTCCCGTATTTACCCTTTGGATACGGAACCCTAATAAAATAATAAGTGCTTTGCTTCGTCTTTCCTTATTCGTACTGCAAGGGAATGGAATAGGTTGCCTGCGTCTGTCTTTCCTGACGTGTACAATTTGGGGGTCTTCAAGTCGCGAGTGAATAGGTATCTTCTAGGAAGGCGTGTTACATCTTAGGCTGCATCGTCACCTACCATTAGGCAGGTGTCAAACGCTAACCTATCATACCGTAAAAAAAGGCTAGTCTAGGGTACTTAGAAATAGTAGTAGAACAAAAATATAAAGTCTGTCTGTCTGTTTGCAATGTATAATATATATCCTTACCTGTTCAACATATGTTCGGTGGGCAGCCCTTGCGTCTGGGAGATGTATCTGATCTGGTCGTACTCCGATGATCCAGGATACAACGGCCAGCCAAGGAACAGCTCAGCGACCACGCAGCCCAACGACCACATATCGATGGCCTCGCAGAACGCTAGACCGAGAATTATTTCTGGTGCTCTGAGGAATAAAGAAAAAAAAATGTCTCTGTGAAAAGTTTCTTGGTTACTGCTGTTACTGCGATCAGTGATAAAAGACTATAAATCAATGGTCCTCTTTTTTTTTAGAGGAATCTAATGAAATATCCTAGACTGACTTAGCCCTTCGTAGTCTCCGGGATGTATTGACCCGAGTGTCAAAATGTTCAAGGGGTCCAGATGATGATGTCCAGATGCCATAAACACCTTTGTTTGACCAGGTCAATTTGGCCAGTTATTCATGAGATAGTTGACGTTGGGGGGATCGTTAATCGTGAACAAAAAAAAATCTATAAAATCTTAAAAACTGTATACAAAGTTTCGTCCAGATCACTTGTAAAATACGACCTGTAGAAGAGTACCAAACATAAAAGAAAGAAAGAAAGAAATAAACTTTATACATACATACTGACAGAAAGCAAATTTTACCAGATTTGAAGCAGACGCTTCTCTCGCTCGCTCAATCAGTATAGTTGCGAGAAAGGTCAAATTTAAGACACATTGGCCATCGCCAATGCTTTTTTATGGCTTTTTTGTGGAGTCTTTTAGCTCGGAGGAGGATTAGAATGGGCGACAAGGCATTCAATATATTCGTTTTGGTATTTTGCAATTTCCTCAGCGACGATGTGCACCTCAAGGTTCTCGAGAATTTCTAAGTTTCTCGTGACGTTTGACTATATCGCAAATGAAGCCTGGAGTAAATAAACAAATAAAAATTGCAGGACATTCCACACAACGCTATCTAGCCCCAAAAGCTAAGTAACTAGACTTGAGTTACAGGTGCTAGACAACGGATAACTACTTAAGTATATGCTTTTCTTTTGTAAATATATACTTATGATATATAGAAACAACCAGACCACAGACAAATATCTAAGCATAAATACTTGTCTGAGTCAGGTATCGAACCCGCAACCCTGTGTTTGGCAGTCCGGCATGGTAAACATTGTCTTATGCTTTACCTGTAATATCTACTCTGTAGATAAGTATTGCAGACCGCCTTGCTGACGTGTGAAGCGCTGCCAAAGTCGATCACTTTGACACGGTACGGCTGTCGCGCTGGCTCCACCAACATTATGTTTTCCGGCTTCAGATCAGCGTGTATTAGTCCCAGTTGCTGTAAGGTGACAGGAGTTACAAACGTCAGTAAATGTTCTGATCACGTCATAATAACAGTTTAGTAATGGACACTATTTTGGAGATGAATCTTGGAATCTTCTTCTTCTCCTCGTAGTGATTTGGCTCACCTATTGTTAGAGTTTGAGTAGACTCTTGGAATAAGATACACTGCATTTTTACCCGATAGCAAGGAAAGGATTATGTTTTTATTAGCGCCGATCTTGTATGTTTGCAATATTCTTTATTCCCTAATATCTCCAAGCCACTCGATGGATTTCTTTAATTAAGGTTAGATTCGTCTTATAAGTCCAAGTGTTTTTAAATAGGTGACATAAAAAATAAATATGAGGCTGCTAGATTTAATTGTATATGGGGTTTTTCTTTTTTAATTTTCTTTTTTTATTGCTAATTTTTTAGAGCCCTTTCTTTCTCTTCAGTAGATCTATCAAAGTTGAGGATCTTGACTCCATGACAAGGTGTTTCCATCTACAGTAATCACCAGCTGCTTTGACTAATGAGGGTCACTAGCAGCTCTCACTGAAAAGACCTTTAGGCGTTCCAAAACAAACCCAAGGTCAAACACGTAAATACAAAAGATTCAATAATATGAAGCAATACTTACTTTAAGTTTCAACAGAGCAGTGAGCACTTGCTGTAATATCGGTCTGATATACTTCAGCGGTAACGGCGAGAACTTGTTCTGTTTGAGGAAGTCGTACAGGTTCTGTTCGAGCATTTCGAACACGAGGCAGGTGTGGGAACGATGCTGGAAGCATTCGTACGCTCGGACGAAGTTGAACTCGTCCGCCGACTCTTGGGAGAGGCGGGAGAGGATTGACACCTGAAATATTAAGTAAATTAATATGATTAAAACAAAGAATATTTTTTAGGAAAAATGGTTTTTGCTAAAATTGCACCAAGATGAGACTTGAACTCACAACCTTCTACTCTACATACAGTACAGACTGTGCCGCCTTATATATATATATATATATTTATTTTTTTATATATATGATAGGTCAGCGTTTGACCACTATCACACCTGCCTGATGGTAGGTGCTGATATTGAACACTAGCGTCCCGCGCCGGCTTCGCACGGCTATATTATGCATGTTTTATACATATAAACCTTCCTCTTGAATCACTCTATCTATTTAAAAAACCGCATCAAAATCCGTTGCGTAGTTTTAAAGATTTAAGCATACAAAGGGAGGGACAGAGAAAGCGACTTTGTTTTATACTATGTAGTGATAGTGAAGTGATGATGTATCGTCGGTCTGCAGTAAAAACCTCGAAAAGATAAAATGCGTTTTTTTTTTCCAAAAATCCAATAACACTTTTGTCAAATTCGGGAACGGTAGTAATTTTAGCATTTTCACTAAATATTGCAATAAAACGAAAAAAAAAAATATTTTTTGCACTTTTTTTTTGCAAGTTTTGCAAACTAACGGTATATTTTACTTTTTGTTTTGCCTAGTTTTGGAATAAACAGAAAATCGAGATTTTGGAGTTTACTCCATAAGAATCGATTTTCATATATAAGGCGCCCGGTATAAGAAAAATCCGAGGGGTAAAACCTACTAACAAGTAACGAAATCGTGTCACGTTTTTGTTTTATAGAAATAATTTTCGACTTAGAAGTCGACTAAAAACTAAAACTATCAAATTAATTTATAAAAACTGAAATGGTTAATTCTTTATCTTAGACGAAAAAACGAAGAATTCATTCCACCGACACATCTTTCAAACTAATTTAAATTCTTCTGAACATGTGCCAAGCAGTGATAAATACTTACAATAACGAGAAATGTCTATTTCATTCAATAACTATGTTATTATTTAACGCAAAAATGTTCGGGAATGTGGTGGTTATGCTCCAATCAAAAGTCCAACCTACTTTATTTATTTGTTCACAGTGGTATCGAAGAAGTCTGCCTCAAGTTCCATTATAGAGTTTGGCTTCAGTCCAGATGTTCAAATGTTTGTGTTTACTCAACGAAGTGGGATGCTACTATAGCTTGCCTTCGACTAACACTGAGAACGTCCTTTATCTTTACTTATAGTTAAGAAAAAATACTAGACAAAACAATACTATTCCAAAACCAGAGGGAATTTTTAAGTGGGCTTCATTAAACCTATAACTGCCAAGACTATGCCAGATATTTTTGTGCCATAAAACCTATAACTGCATAACTGAGCGTTTCTTATTTTTTTTGCCACAAGAGATTTTTGTGACGTCCGGAAATCTTAATATGAATAACTTTTTTTCACTGAATAAATTTATGATACATTTAAGCTTCAGATCATTATTAGTTTTTTATTTACCAAAAAATATTAAAATAATTCTTAAATACACATAAAATCGCTAAAAATTCAATAAAATACAAACCGCGAAATATTGCAATGTATGAAAATTCGAATGTCCCAGTCTCCACGCCGGCACTTCCAACTCAATTATTTTGATAAAGTCTAAGGAAACGGTACCGGAATTTCTAATTTTAAATCAGAAAGATATTGAAATAACCTTTCTGATTTGGTAGCAAAAATAGCTATTTATTCATATTTTTATTTTTAAACATTTTTTTCAAGTGTGGCAAAAAAAATAAGAAACGCTCAACTATGCCCCTATATCTTGTTTTTTTTTTCATTTTCTAATTATCATAGAAATTAAGATTAAAAAACAAAAAAAAGGGCATGGTAATGGCAGTTATAAGTTTTATGCACCAAAAATATTTGCTCTAGTGTCGTTATCCAGGGAGAAAACAGTCGACTACGTTCGTAATAGATTGTATGGAAAGAGCCCCCGATACCCCTTCCTCTTTAACATTTAAATATAGCAAGTAAGAACCGAGACATTTGCATAGCAATTTAGATACAGTTAAAAAATGTGTTAGACTAAGCACCTCAATCTGTCCTTGACGAGCATAGCTGGGATGGTTTTTGAGTATCTTGATGGCGACTATCTCGTTGGTTCCCTTCTTCCAGCACTTGACAACCTGGCCGAAGGTGCCCCGACCGAGGAACTCCAACACCTCGTACCTAAACGGTGACATAAAACAAATCATTATTATTATTTTATTTCAGGACATTCCACACATCGCCATCTAGCCCCAAGCTAAGTTACTAGACTTGTGTTATGGGTGCTAGACTACGGTTATACTACTTATATACTTTTCTTTTGTAAATATATACTTATAATACATAGAAACAACTAGACCATAGACTAAGCATAAATACTTGTCTGAGATGGGAATCGAACCCGCGACCCTGTGTTTGGCAGTCCGACATGGTGACCATTGTGCCAACTGGGTCGTCATAAAATATATTCGGCCATGCTCGGGGGGTGGATAAAGCTGACAGAGGGAAAGTCTATTTTGTTCTTTCCCTGTGGATAAAATGTCTCTGGCCATGCTTGCCCTGCTGGCAGCATATTGGAGTAGGCGGATCGGACCACTACCTAATCAATTAGCTTAGTGCTATACAGGGTTATTGATAATTATACTAGCAAGCCGCTGAGGGCTACTTCTGTGCACTTACAAACAAACAACTTTTGTTCTACGACTTTTGGAAATTCGAAAAACACTTGATTTTTTAAAACAAAGGTCATTCAGACTAAGAACAGTAGATAAAACTTAAAAAATAAGTAAAATTTTAAGGTTAATGACCTCTCCGTGTAAGGAACAGTTGATTTACCTAACCTCAAAATTTTCAAAAAAGTCCGTATTTCCAAAAGTCGTAGAACAAAAGTTGTTTGTTTAGGTGCATAGAAGTAGCCCTTAACGGCTTGCTAGTATAATTACCAATAACCCTGTATATAAGAAGAAGACTTACCTATTTGACGAGGAGTAGAGCACCTCATGTTGCACCAGCTGGTAGTCTCCATCGGCACCGCAGCCGGACCCTGCACAGTACAATTGAATCGTACCGTTGTATACCGCATACACACCACATATAGGACAAACGTACTTCACATAAATATTAGCTTATAGTTTTTAATCTATGGGATAAATTATATTAGAGGTACTTGTACTTGTATACGGGCTGTTTTCCGCAATTAGACCCTTAGTAATTGGGTCTTTTTTGCGTGAGGATGGAGTAGGCTTGCCCAGCACCTACTACCCTCTCAGCTTAGTCCGACCATGTCCAGAGGAGAGAACTTGTCAATACTTCTGGAGTCAACTAAGCCGCGGGTAGAGGTATAACACCAAAAAAATCGACCCATCCTTTCGTTTTGTTTTCAAATTCGATATCTTAAATATTCAATAGTATAATTTATGTTTATACTTGTTTAAGGATGTGGAAGAAGATATTTTCAGAGGTGATCTTATAAAAACCGTTGGTGGGTCGTTTTTTTTCTGGCGGCCATTATATTTTCGCTGAAGACTTGATTGTGGAATACTACGCGGTGGCTCCTAAACCACAACCGTTGCACGCGTACTAATCGTACTAATCTTTAATGACATCTAATACTTATTTCAGCTGTGCCCTGCGGTTTAACCCACTTTAAAAGTAAGTAGCCGATGTGTTTTTCCACGGCTTATTCCTAGTTATCATTCATCACTGACTTCTCAGAAAAAGATATTGCAAATTGTTTTATCAGTTAACTTATCAATCGGTCTGACAGATAATTTTTTTTTTTATCTTAGTTGATGCTAGCAAGATAAATCAGTTATATAGTAAATTTCGGCGCTACGATGCCACAATACACATAGAGACAAACAGACAGACATAGGAATTAAAATTATAAAACCCCCCTTTTGTCAAATATATACACTCTAATTCAGAACCTCCTCCTTTTTTTAAGTCGGTTAAAAAGGTCTGATTTTGCGAAGTAATTCATATAAACCACAGCACATATATTTACTTTTTAAATAATTATTTTTTTACTCGTGCGACCTATCAACTAAGAGACAGATAGACTTGAAAGTGTAATGGATTGTGCATGACAGTTCAAACAAACAATAAGGCCAATTCTCGTAAATAACATTGTTCAAATTACATTTCATTATCATTTCGATTGTATTTCGATCGCAAATAATAAGTAATTCAAAGTAGTTCAAAATACACTCAGAGTTAGCTTTCTGTACAAAAAAAATTGACTTTGACGGCATCTTTTGCAATCGAAATGATATTGCAATGTAATTTAAACAATGTTATTTACGAGAATTGGCCTTTAGGTTACTTATACCGGATCAACAAAGCAATTCAGTATGTACCTCCCATCTGATTGGTTAAATTTTGATACATTTAGTCCAATAAACTTCTACTTCTAAAACTGCACATTTAATTAGATTCAATGCAGAACAAGATATTCACCATCAAACCAAACAGAAGCAGAGTGATATTCCAATTTAAATAATGTGTATTTAATCTTCTTATAAAGACGTTGCTTGGCGGGTAATTAGCTCGTTCACTTCTCTTGGCACAAATAGTGGTGACAGTGGAAGAAATAAACTTAATAATTAACTAAAGTGCTGAGGACATTGAGGCGGTATCGGGAGAGGTCGAAGGACGGTATATTCTATGGAGCATGCCATGTGGCATGCTCCATAGAATATACCGTCCTTAAAAAGTCGCCGTGGGCGAGAGCCCTATGATGTCATAGGGCTCTCGCCCATGGCGACTTTTTGTAGCGATGTAGTAGCGATGCTGTCGCGCGTTCGCATCGATAGTCGCAATGCGGTCGCTAGCTGTTTGCCCTCGCCCACACAAGTGCGATGCAAAAGCGATACTATCGCGCTTCTGTGGCGATTCAGTAATGGCATAGCGTAAGTAGCGCGGAAGTAGCGTTATTAGTGACAGCATCGCTACAAAAAGTCGCCGAGGGCGAGGGCCCATAGACACTCGCCGGTCGGTCTCTGTATGGTATGGTGCAAAGAAACTCGAAAATTACAAATCTTGCCGCCCTTAGAACGTTCCCGATATCGCCTCAGCAGTGTGCTAAAGGTTAGTAAAAAGGTATGTAACAATAATTGGTTGACATTACGTTTGTTACCTTGCGGCTGGGGCGGGTGGTTGGCACCGCCCGCCGCCAGCTGCTTGCTGTGCGCCGTCGTCGTTGCGCCCTGCGGTGCCGTCTTGTGGATTTGCGTCCGACGCTGATCGCTGCTATCTCCGACTCTGTTTTGACAAACAAGAACATTTTAAAATATTTGAAAATCGGCTTGAATTAGAGGAAGGTCCATCAAAGATAATAATTGTCGATTTTGGCGTGATCTTAGCTTGTTTCTTTGTTATATGCTGTCATCACTACATAGTATAAAACAAAGTCACTTTTCGCCGTCCCTATGTCCCTTTGTAAGCTTAAATCTTTAAAACTACGCAACGGATTTTGATGCGGTTTTTTTTATAGATAGAGTGATTCAAGAGGAAGGTTTATATGTATAATACATGCATAATATAGCCGTGCGAAGCCGGAGCGGGTTGCTAGTCTATACTAAACTAATAATATAAAGTTAAGGAGTTTGTTTGTTTGAACGCGCTAATCTCAGGAACTACTGGTTCGAATTGAAAAAGTATTTTTATCGGGACTTACGCGGGTAAAACCGCGGAGCGCAGCTAGTCAGTAATATTTCGCGTAATTTTCCCCCTTTTTTACAGCCTTTTAGATGGAAAGACGAACTTGACGCTTATTCAAAAAACTGGCCCGATATCGATTTTGATCGAAGTGTGTAGAGCGTAGAGAGGAACGAAAGGGAGACTTTGACCTAGCAAATTAAGGACCTAATTTTTAAGGACTTTTCGGATTAATGATTAACTGAGTGTGTTTGATACTTCATTACGCAAAAAATACCGAACCTATAAAACTTTGTATGTAAATAGCTGACACCCCAGTTCAATAAATACGCTACATTTTATCTTGAATTTACCAAGGGGGACCCGGATTTACGCGAGTAAAAAACAGAGGGTCGTATATAATCGTCTCCGTTAATTTTTTTTGTTAAATTTTGTTTTTTTTTATCATCAGCAAAATAAATTCACAAAAAGGCATCAGTTAAGGTGCTTGGAAAATTATATGCGACCGAAGTCGCGAATGAAAGCTCGTACATTAATAGAACCTTCATAAAATTGCTGAACAGAGATTCAATGCAAAAACTAATCTATACTTAATATTATTAAGCGGCAGAGTTTGTTTGTTTGAACGCGCTAATCTCAGGAACTACTGGTTCAAATTGAAAAAATATTTTTGTGTTGGATAGTCCATTTGTCGAGGAAGGCTATAGGCTATTTTATATTTCGATATTCCCACGGGATCGGGAGTTACGCGGGTGAAACCGCGGAGCGCTGCTAGTGGAGTATAAAGGTTTCTTCATCAATGAACTACCAACGAGTCTTATGATTGATGTAGACAGATTGAACGCGGAAGGCAAAGGAAGGGAGCATCATGATAATATTACTCCTACTTGAGCCATACAATATGTTTGTGAATTGATTAATTTATTAAGGAAATGTCGACTTAATGTCACTTTGACGACATATTAATTTGCTACACGCTTGATAAATGTGTGAGCTACTTATTTGTTTCAGGTCTGGTTATTCCTAGCTATAATATAACAGTGCACCACTACATACGTAAAATTGGTCTCTTTTTAACACGCTTTTATTAGGTCGACGTGTATGTAATCAAATCTTGCAAGTTAAATTTGATCAACTTCCCGTTTACCGATTGAGCTGAAATTTTGTTTCACGCTGAAACAAAGTAGTTCCTGGATGTGAAACAGTGATACCTATTATTGACTTTGCGCCCACAAAAGCTTAAATTAGGCCTACTTTAAGTCATAATAAGTTAAATATCTCAGTATAAAACGTAGGAATCACTAAAACATTTAGTAGGGAAAACGTATAACCTTAAGTTATAAAAATGACATATATAATAAACTTCCTTTCCCTATAAGACACCTTCCATTTAATGAATTCAAAAATAAAATCCATATTTTTTTTTAAGATATTTCATTTTATGACGTCTTTGAATATTTGTCTTATTCATTTTTTGATTTGCATGACTAGAATTAACCTAAGTGACATATTAATTTGATTTTTAATGAGTTTATGTCTGTATTTGTAAAACTTTATAATAATAGTAATTTTTTTAATTAAAATTGTGCAAATTCACATGCCTATATTATGCAACGTAATGTTATGGCGAAATAAATAAATTATGGAACTTTACCTTCTTATTTGATTGCTAATTGTTCCATTCCAATTTTAATTTCTCCATTTCAAATGATACTTTCAAATATTTGTAATCTTGATGTTTGTAAGCATGACTATAAAAAACCGATGAGTTTTTGTGCCTTCTTATTGGTGGGATGGGAGTGTTCCAAAAGTACACATCCTAACTAAGTTTTAATGCGTTTCAATGTGATTTCATACAAATTATATGATACAAAATAAAGAATTTCATTCAACTTTTACTTAATGAAAAACCTTCTCGAAGAACTAATGCAGACTTTAAGATCAGCCGATGGTAAAGTCTGCTGTCTATCTATATTCACCCCAACCTACCCGATTCCGAACAGGTACCTACGCGTTCCTTTCGCATCGACAAATAACATTTAAAAACGCATTTAACTAAAAATAGAGAACGGTGTTTTCGTTTTTTTGCAAAAAAAAACTACCGAATGCCGTGCCCGGATAATTTCGTCTGGCTTCAAGTCATTTTGTTGAAATGAATTGGATAATTTCAACAAATATAATGTAGCTTCTGTTGAGTACATTTTTTTTTAAAAACCTGATATTATTATACCAGCTGCGCCCCGCGGTTTCACCCGCGTAAGTTCCGATTCCGTGGAAATATCAAAAAAATGTAAAAATAAAAAAAGAGTAAAACAAAAAAAAAAATCAATTCAAACCAGTACCTAGTTCCTGAGATTAGCTCGTTCAAACAAACAAACTCGACTTAATTTCTTTTACAGTATTAGTATAGATAGCTACTTTAAAGCACAATTTTGTTTAAAGATCGGAATAGTAATATTTCGTATTGATAGGTTTTTTGTATGTGAAACCGAAATCTACCCATAGGCCGCCCATTTGTGCAACTTATACTTTCTAGCTATTACTTTACTTTGTGTATATCGTGTTCTGTTTACTCTTGTGTTGTACAAATAAAGTTATCTATCTATCTATCTACCTGATGTCAAACAGTATCCACAAAATCCTATTGGGGGTACCAATCTATATATAAAAATTCTAACTCCTGACTGACTTATACATCAACGCACAACTCAAACCAATGCACGAATTTGGCTAAAATTTGACATAAATAGAATAGCTATTATGACATAGGCATCCGATTTTTGAAAATTAAACCTTTATGCGGACGAAGTCGCAGGTACGGTCGGCTGCATAATTGCAGACCCACCGTAGAGCTCTAAAACGGCTGATATAAGAATGTTTTCAACACAAGCAAGATTCTAGACACCTGCTTTAGTTGAAGTTTAAAGTCTTCTAACTAATCAATTTATCAAACAAAAATTATTAAAATGAAAACATTCTACTAATAATAATTTTAGAACTCTACCGGGGGCTACAATTATGCAGCCGACTGTACAAGCTAATCTCAAAGAAATAACAATTCCGTTATTAAATTCACATCATTGCAATTTGGTTTAACAAAAAACTTACTCGTCCGCATCATCAAGATAAAAATCATCGAATTCTTCATCTTCGCATTCGAACTTCAATCTTGGTAATGATAAATCCATTTTTACACTATTTACAACAATAATACAACACTATACTAAAATAAAACTACACTATCACTTGAAAAACTTAAAATACATCACAGTGATGCGCGTACGCACGTTGCAAGGGGTGAAGCGACGCGGGACAACTAAGTTGAAACCGAGGGTTGGTTGGGGATGCCAGGTAGCTAAGGGTCGCTTTCGTACCCTAAATTCCGCGTATTGTGCGCGAGTTATTAATAATAACAGTAACCTGCGCCGGCGCAGACCGTTGTGCCTCGTTAGCTTATAGTAGTATGAATGTAAACTGCCCGATTGTTTGCTTTGCGATTTGACTATTGTTAATGTTAAGGAATTTCTAACTGTTCTATTAATGAACTATTAATATATTAGAATAAAGATTTGGAATTGAAGAGTCTGTCTTTGGACGGCAAGTCGTAGTATTATTACAGAAGAAATCTTATTGATTTCTAAATATATATTTCAAACGCATTTTTTGCATTTAAGGTTCCGCTGGTCGATCGTGTTTCCATACGAATGAATTTAGAGTGTTATCCATTTATTCTTTATGGAATTTGAAAAAACAAAAGTTAAATCTACATAACAAGTCTATATCTAGCCCATGTAGGCGACGAAATAGACAAATTATATTTATTTATATTAAATTAAATATAATTTGTCTATTTCGTCGCCTACTAAATGGACAACACTCTAAATTCATTTGTATGGAAAACACCATCGACCATCGACCAGCGGAACCGTAAGTAGGTTTCTTGGTTGTTTTGGGGTGCTGGAGGAAATGACATTTCGTCTGATCATTGACCGACGACCGCTGACGCTTTACCGCCGCAGATTCATGGAACCTAATCTACAATTATCGGCAAACAACTTGAAAAGTACCTGGCGTGGAAGGGGTAAGTTCGCGCAGTATACTTACGAGCAAAATAAATTGGTGTCATCATCCATTACAACCTAATGTTTTTTTTATATGAATCTCTAAATAAAATCTTAACTGATTTTAAGTAGGTAGGTACCTAGTTTAGTTTTACTTACTTAAATTAGGGCCATTTTCACGATCTTTAAGAAGTTCCGAGGAGGCTAATCATCAAGTAGGGTACCTACTACAAGGGTGTTTATTTTCGACTAGGTATTTTTTGGACAAAATGGTATTAGGTATATTTTGGACAAAATGGTATAATAAATATAAAAAAATGTAAGTATGAAACTTAAACATTGCTTTTATTTGTCGAACATAGAACAAGTAATAATATTACCTAAATATTTATGATTCAGTCCTGTAAAAATGAAACACCCTCCACTAAGTCGCATTCCCTTACAGCTGCAGTACTTGTGCCCGGAGTTGGTTCGTCTCTATCACAGCTTGAACTCGGAGTTGGTTCATCCCTATTTCCATGACTCCATGTCACCGTGTCCTCATCTTCTTCGTCATCACTGTCGCTATCGTCTTCGCTGTCAGAATCACTATCTTCAGTAACATTAATTATAATTTGGTCGGTGACCCCGTCAACGATATGATCACTTTTAATATATTCCTCCTCTATTTCTTTAACTTTGTGACATAATTTGTGCCATTCGCTGCCACCCATTGCTGCCACTTTTTCCTTAATAATTTTAGTTCTTTTAAAATACGACGAAGACTGCGCTCGGACCCATTAAAGTTGATGTCTGTTTTCAATTTTTTACGAAGTTTTTCGACTGTTGGTAGCTCTTTTTCTGTAATATGGAAGTTATGGATGGTCCTTCTTATTACAGATTGTTCGAAGTTGTCAATCCCAGTAACTTTTTTTTGACCCGTCCTTTTCTTTCCCGGTGTCCGAAACACTGTGAGAAGATCAGAGTTTTTGGCCTCCGATAATATTCTTCTTACCGTACTAACTGAAGTTTTTGTTGCATCCGCAGTCTTTTGTATGACATCCAACTCAGTTGGTATTTCGCGTTTGAAGTAACAATATACGTCATACACCATTTTTCTGGCTTGTCTTTTCAAAACTTTGTTGCTTCGCGGCATTTTAAAACCGTTTATAAAAAGTTTAATAACAAAACCAACAACACTAACAAACAATTAACAAAACACAACTAAACAAACTTAACAACAAAACAAATAACACTTACAAATACTTAATCAACAAATCTTTAACCAAAGTCCTAAAAAAAACGAGTAACTAAACAACCTTAATTCAATGCACGCAAGTGTACTCGAGAGTGAACGATACGTCTGCACGGAACGAGACAAGCGGACCGAATAAACCCAAGTGCGAGAGAGCGCCACGATGATCAACCAATCAAGCGATCGATACTCCCCGCGCTCTACCCTCCCATACCTCGGCAGGTATCTAAAAAACACCTTCTGCGCATCCGCCATTTTTTTTCAAGTTGTTTGCCGACATCTGTACCAACACTAAGAATTTTTGTTTGTAATGAATAGGCTTCGAAACTACTGGACCAATTTTGATGAAACTTGGTATGAGGATACATTGATTCATTCGAAGCAACAAATTGTACGAAAGAATTTATCTATCTAGGCTACTTTGATCCCCATATTCTGACAGCGTAATTACAAAATGTACCTGTGTGTGTGTGTGTGTGTGTGTGTGTGTGTTGTGTATATGTGTGTGTATGTTGTGTGTGTGTGTGTAATGCGTGTGTGTGTGTGTAACTTACGTGACGTCGCGACAGCAGGGTCTGGTGCAAAGCACAGGCGGAGCGGGTGGCGGCGCGGGCGGCGGTGACCGCTCCGCATCGCACGCGCGACTCGGCACGGCGGGCGCGGCGCAGCAGCCCGGCCCTACGCCTGACCAACACTTGCTCTGTAAACAAATAAGGTTATAGTTAGACAATAATTTACAAAACAACTTGAGAGGTGTCAAGGGACACCGGATGAAACGAAGTTCCTTTGGATTTATTAGTGAAGGAATTGAAATATATATATTTTTTTGTTAATAATCGTCGCGACACCACACTGTTCATTGCGAAATAGAACGACGAAACGAAAATAACTGGCTTGCTTTCAATGAGAGAGAGAGACAGACAGAGAAACACGCGCACGCCGCACGGCTTACAAGTTTACAACTATAGCAAAAAGTGTCGTTACAACTTTTGGTCTTAATTTTTTCCGTCTAGGCCCCTTTCGCAACGTCCGATAAGGAACTATCGTTCCAAAAAAATTTGCCTAGAAAAATAGTAAACATGGTGAATAACCAAAAATTCTTAAAAAGACATTATTTTTTTCTGTATTTCGTATTTTTTATAGCGGTAACAGAAATACATCATCTGTGATCATTTCAACTGTCTCGGTACCTATCATGATTCATGAGATACAGCCTGGTGACAGACAGACAGATGGATAGACGGACGGACAGCGAAGTCTTATTAATAGGGTCCAGTTTTTACTCTTGCAATTTCATTTGGATAATTTGTCAGATTTTTTTTATACTTAGTTAATAGATAGGCCATAAGATAGCCACACCATTTCTTGTCCTATTTTCTGAGACTCCACCCACTAATCAGTCTCGATATTAAATTACTTCGAGTTCTTATCATATTTATCGCGGTGTTATGACCTCAGACCTAAAACGCTCGTAATTGCTAACATAAATCATTCCTAAACCGCTGAAATCCTATCAATTAAACCACAGCCTTAATAAAATATTGCCTTCATAATTCTAATAGACAGCAAATTAAGAGCAATAGCAATACCTTGTAATTTCCAACAGATAGACTTATTTAGAACCCTTAATTTTAATTAATTAATTAACATTCCAATGTATAAAGCTTGGCTTGATTGAATTATTAGGTAGTTTAATTGCACTCTGTGCTTAGTGAATTGGTACTTGTACTTGTATACGGGCTGTTTTCCGTAACTAGATCTTTTTATTTTGATTTATTTATTTATTTTCGCGCCTATCTTGTTTGTTTGTACTATTCCATACTACCCTCATAACTTCCATACTACTCGAAGGACTTCTTTAATTAAGGTATCGTTAGATTCGTCTCATTCGTCCAAAAATTCTTAGATAGGTGACATAAAAAAATTCATAATATAAGGTATTTTTTTTCATCTTCTATCGTTGGAAGATGGAGTAGGCTCCGAAACTTTTAAACCGATTTTGATGAAATTTGGTACATCTAATTTTTATCCCCATATTAACACGCGAATACTCGTGTACAACCGGGGATTGTTATTGTTATCTGCGCGACGAATTAAGAACCAGTTTTTTTCAAAGTCGGTTAAAAAAGAAAATTGTCAATAATCACGAAACATAGGCTCTAATGACGTCAGTAACAATTGTAAACATAATTATAATTAAATAAAACTACTTAGCTAACAATTAGGTATTCTGCAAAACTAATGAACATAGTTTCCATTAAGTTAATTATAGGCAGTTAAATGTTCAAAGCACGCTACGTAGGTAAACTATTACATGTTAACTGAAGTTGGAATAAATCATTAGAAACTAGTGAAGACATAAAACAAGGAACCTAACGTAAAATGCGATTACTTTCCATTAAATTTACCACGGTATAATTTAAAAAAAAAAAAAGCAGCCAAGTGCGAGTCGGACTCGCGTACGAACGGTTTGTACCATTGTATTCTGTTTTTAGTATTTGTTGTTATAGCGGCAGAAATAAATCATTGGAATAAATCATTAGAAACTAACTGTAAAGACGTAGAACAAGGAACCTAACGTCAAATGTTTTCGATTTTACTATATAAAAAAAACCGGTCAAGTGCGAGTCGTACTCGCGTACGAACACTTCGTACCATTCTATTCTGTTTTTAGTATTTGTTGTTATAGCGGCAACAGAAATACATTATTTGTGAAAATTTCAACTGCCTAGCTATCACGGTTCCTGAGATACAGCCTGGTGACACAGACAGACAGTAAAATCTTAGTAATAGGGTTCCGTTTTTTACCCATTAAGTACGGAACCCTAAAATAAGAGAAAATGTGTCATCAAAAAAACCTCTGAAAGTATAAGAGCTATGAGTCCTGTGCTATGAGTATAAAACCACGGGGTTCCTTTTCTTTTAGGACGTAAGCAAACACTATGAAAAGAATTTAGTAACTCGTCAATAACCAACTAAGCCGCGGGTTTCATCACGATGTTTTCCTTCACCGTAAAAGCAATGGTAATTAGCGCACATACATTTTTTGTTAGAAAAATCCGGCTAAGGTTCGAACACACGACTTTCGGAATAAAAGTCGAGGTATCTACCATTTAGCCAATATCGTACAGCTTGAGCGGTGTAAATGATAAATTGTATTTACACCGCATAAGCTGCAGATAAAAGCATAAATTGTGCGGTAAAGCGTACTATGATACTTCGTCGTACCTTACGTTAATTAGTATACTAGTTAAGCCCGTGCGTCTCACTAAGGCTCGTCCTAAAAATCAGCGCTGGGGCTTCAAGCTCTAGCATCGTGCTGAGGACGAACCTTTTTTCTGGGCCCTGTACTTTATCAACTTTTTTATGTGTTCAAAAAATATAATTTTATTTCTTTCTTTCTTTTCTTTCTAATTGCTCCATTTCAAATTATACCTCAAACATTTATAATGTTGACCTTAGTGAGCATGATCACAAAAAAAACCCGAGTATCTTGTGCCTTATTTTCACTGGTAGGCACTTTCCGAAAGCTCACATTCTAACTTAGTTTAAAAAAAAATAGATTTTTTGCAAGTTGTGTGATTGTGTAAAAGAAGTTTGAGATTGATTAATAAGCTCTTTTATCTATGTACGAATTATAAAGCTGAAGAGTTTCATTGTTTGAACGCGCTAATCTCAGGAACTACTGGTTCGATTTGAAAAAATATTTTTGTGTTAGTCCATTTATCGAGGAAGGCTATAGGCTACTTTCCATTTTGATATTCCCACGGGATCGGGACTTACGCGGGTGAAACCGCGGAGCGCTGCTAGTTTCTATCTAAAAGAAGGAACAGGTACATAGGTAGTATGGTACTCTGCTGCGTCCGTTAATTGGAAGTCAAAGGGAGGAAGTAGCAATCATTGACCGATCGCGGTCTATTAGTGTCGAGGGTAAACTATTTAAGGATGAAGACTCCAGAATTGGTACGAGGGAGAGCCAAGTACAGCGATGTAAATTTTCGCCGGACAAAAAACTGATGATGCCAAACAACTGATATTTTTCCAAATAAAAGTGAAACGCTGCTTCGTTATTCCTTATTCGAACAGCAATGGATGGTAATATGTTGCCTGTGTCTGTCTTTCCTAACTTATATAATTCGGGGGTCTTCTCAAGTCGCGACTGAACGGGTATCTTCTAGGAAAGCCTGCTACATCTTATGCCACATCGTCACCTACCATCAGGTTAGTGTGATAGTGGTCAAACGCTGACCTATATCTATACCAATATAATGAAGAGGAGAGATTTTTTTGATCGAAACAAATACAATCATTACTTATTCCTAATATTATAGAGGGGAAAGATTTTTTGTTTTTATTTGTAAAGAATATGCTCCAAAACTACTGGACCGATTCTGATGAAACTTAGTATGAGGTACAATGATTCATTAGGAATAACATAGGGTACTTTTTATCCCGATATTCCCACGGGATTGGGAGTTACGCGGGTGAATCCACGTCATTTATAAAAATACAAAATAAATCTATAAGGTTAGTCATCGATTAGTATTTAGTTAATCAGCATCATTAACAATAGCTAATTTTAACAAAACAAACAAAATCATTACTTAAGAGGAAAGGGTACCGGCTCTCTCTCCATACAAACATAGTCGACTGTTTCCTCCCTGGATAATGACACTACAAAAATATTTGCTCTAGCGGCATTATCCAAGGAGTAAACAGTCGACTCCGTTTGTATGGAGTGAGAGCCGGTCCGGTACCCTTTCTTCTCAATAGCCTCGTATGTTATAAATAGATTAATTACAGAAGTTCCTTTCCAAGCTACTGGCAAGGTTTAACCACCAGATATAGGTTCAGGTGTTCATGACAATGAAATAACTATTGATATCCAAGTTAGAAAAGGGTTTGACAGGAACATTACGGTGTTGGATGATAAATGTAATGCTGTAAAGTAAACAATGTATGGATTAAGGTGTTCAATTCGGGTTAGGTTGAGTAGGGATTAGCGATCTTTGACATGGCTGGAAGAACGTTGGGAAAATTTATCAAGTTTAATAGATTTATTATGTCGTTAGTAAGCTTAGACGATACTAAAATAAGGTCCGGACCGCCTAATTTCCTTTTTAGGTTCCAAAGAAAAGGTAAAACAGACAGACAGACAGTGGAGTCTTAGTAATAGGGTCCCGTACCCTATTAATAAGACTCCACTGTCTGTCTGTCACCAGGCTGTATCTCATGAACCTTGATAGCTAAAGACAGTTGAAATTTAAAAACGGAATATAATCTCTCTTCGGAACTCTTCCGATTCGCACTTGGCTGGGTTTTTTTTTTTTTTTTTTTTTTTTTTTTCAGTTAAATTAGTATCGTTTGTTAATTAATCGTCAATTATTGTTCATTACACACTATTATTTAAATTTTAGGATAGTTTTAACTTAACTAACTTTTTCAACATTTACATAACTAACTAGGTTTAACAAAATAAGATTTAACATTTCGATTTGTAAGTTGGTATATTTTACAAAAAAAACTAAGTACTATTTTGTTCGAATTTGGTCGAAATACCCATCAATGATTTACGAGACACTATATTTACATCAGAAAGTTTATTAACAGTTTGAATCCAGAAAGCACTGGTTAATCCCAAAATGCTTTAGCGCAAATATTATTCTAATAGAAAACTTATTATTCATGCACGGTCGGGATTTGAATCTACAATCTTCAGGTAGGCCAACACGATTCCTCCAGTGATTGGAGACGGTAGACTAAAATAAAATGGCAAGGATACGTTTAATAGACTGCGCAGTTGCGTATGCGCATGCGCACGCGACCGCAGTCACGTTTTGATAAATTAGACGTGGATTAGATTGCTATTGTCGTAACTCTATACTTAAGTTATTACAGTTTTTGTATTATGGTGTAAGTGTTTGTGATAAGATGTAGCAAGGTTTTTTACAAGGTAAAATTTCATTAAAAATTTACTAACACCCGCACTTTTCAAATTGGGATACAGCAAGGTGTGTTTAGGGAGAGAACCAGGTTATTATGACGACACACACTGCGACGTTATTTCTATTTTCTACGACCTCTGTGGCGCGTCGGGCGAACACCCGACTGCGACGCAGAAGGTTGCGAGTTCGATTCCCGCCGGGAACAAGTATTTATGCTGACCATAAATTCTTGTTTCTGGTTCTGGGTGTTTCCTATTTGTATAATATGTATATATTTACAAAAAAAAAAGTATATAAGTAGTTTATCCGTTATCTGGCACCCATAACACAAGCATTAAGTTGCTTAGCTTGGGGCTGGATGGCGATGTGTAAAATGTCCTGAAATATTTTTTTTTTTAAATCGAAATAACGTTAGGCTCAATGGCCCGAAGTGACTATCGGCTTCCGAAACTATTTCGGATCAGGTAAAACAATAACCCCCTTATTCCAAAAGGAGGTTTAAGGATAGTCCGAGATGTGGATTAACCTTAGATTTAGACACAGATTTACTCGTGAACTATAGTCTAAACACTATTTCTATATAATCCATAGGGATAGTGCTTAGACTATAGCTCCCTATATAATCTAAAGGGATAGTGTTTAGACTATAGTTCACTAGTAAATCTGTGTCTAAATCTAAGGTTTAAATCCACATCTCGGACTATCCTTAAACCTCCTTTTGGAATAAGTAAGTATTTTAACAATATATTTATTGTTTTGGTCGAAAGATCAAAGCATAGTTATTTACTCTGATATTTCTTGTCTTCACTACATAGTATAAAACAAAGTCGCTTTCTCTGTCCCTATTTCCCTTTGACCGCTTAAATTGTTAAAACTACGCAACGGATTTTGATGCGGTTTTTTTAATAGATAGAGTGATTCAAGAGGAAGGTTTATATGTATAATACATGCATAATATAGCCGTGCGAAGCCGGGGCGGGTCGCTAGTACAAGATAAAAATAAACTTTAGGTAAGTAACAATAACTGACTGATTGAAACAGTGATCTTATTGTAAAATTTCGTATATCGATTCTATCAGTAGCCTTATAAATAATGTCCTTCGCACAAGTGTTAGGTCACAAGAGACGTGAAAGGACATTGAATAATTATTGATAATTTGAAACTTTGTCCACTGATACGAGTACCTACTTGTACTTGTATACGGGCTGTTTTCCGCAATTAGACCCTCTTTATTAGGGTCCTCTTTATTAGGGATGGAGTAGGTTTGCCCAGCACCTACTACCCTCTCAGCTTAGTCGAACATGTCCAGAGGAGACTTGTCAATACATCTGGACACAACTAAACCGCGGGTTTCATCACGATGTTTTCCTTTATCGTAAGATAAGAGCAATGTCAATTAGCGCACATACATTTTTCTTAAATTCATCGGTGCACGGCCCGCCGGGATTGGAACCCTCGACTTTCAGAATGACCATCTACCACTAAGCCAACACCGCTCTATGTCATTTATTCAGGACGGAGAAGATCTGTCAAATGGTAATTACCAAAACCTTTGCCATTCAAAGATTTTCCTTTTGACAGATCTTCTTGTAGACAGTGCAATACGTCTATATCACAGAATAGATAATAGTACATTTACTTGATACTACATAATCGGGGAACATACATTAAAAAAAATAAAAAAATATCCCAACGAATTGAGAACCTCCTCCTTTTTTTTGAAGTCGGTTAAAAAAGGCCGGCCACCTGCCTGCCAGGTCTCTATAGGAAGGAATGCTGTTCTAGTGGACGGTTTCTGCAGAGGACCTTAGATGCGAGAGCCACCACAAGATCCCAAAATCCGTCGTCCAAAATTAGACGAGGGATTACAGGGGGCCTTTTGGTGCCTTCTACGAAGGTTTCAAGAAACGTGGCGAGTCCTGAGCAGGGCACTTTTAAGTTGTAGGGCATGTCTGCTTTGTCACACGTCATCATCATGTCTTTGTTTTCCTTCGCAGTTAAGATATTTGGGGACCTTGGACATTTGGGTTCTTCTAAGAGGGTGAGGCCAGGGCACGTTAGGGCATGTCTGCTTTGTCATGATGTTTTCCTTCGCAGTTAATGCCCACATATATCAGCAAACAGCATAGAAGGAGTAGGCACCTCCTAAGTGTTAGTTGTGGCCTATTTGGTCAATAAACAATTGATTTAGATCAATCAAACATAAGGACGAACCGACGACGACGCCCCTGTGGCTACACTTAACATTAGATAAAGGTACGGTCAGTCGCAAAAGAAATGCTTATAAATAACGATATTTTTGAGAAATTACTTTTTGTCTTGTGTAATATGTAACTTTGGCCATATAGATTAGTTATTATTATTGACGTGATAACGTTTTATAAATTGGTGAACACCTGCAATCTCAAAAAGTGTGACGTCACGCGTCGTTACTGGAACGCCTCATGTTATTGACAAGGTAACTATAGCAACGTTTTATCGTTTTATCGGTTACCATCAATGTTTTCTTATGACGTTATCACGTAAAATTATCGTCCGGAAACAGACTTTACAGACAACCATTTTTTTATTAGCCATTATAGATTAGTTTTCAGGTTGCATTTTTTTAGCCTACCTCTAACTTGACTTACGATTGAAATCAATATCCTATCTGTCGGCTAACGGGGTAAAATTACATTTTTCTGACAAACATATTATAGCAAAACTGAAAAAAGATTTGATTTGACAAACATCGGGACCGGTGAAGCTAAATATAAGCTTGTAAAAAAAAAGTTCGAATTTCGAAAACCCGTAGAACAAAAACTGTTTGCCTGGACGTCTCGAACCTCTTTCTTCGTAGAAACCCACTCGCTGTATTATATTTGTATACATTTTTCTGCCAACCCTACTGCAGTAACCTTACCTACAAAACACTCGACTATATGAACACAAACATTTGCGTACTAACTCGTACTATCGACTATATACAATACAATAACTGTAAACGAGGCGTGGCAGATAGTATGTTTACATTTTAACTGTTGTCTCTGTGATATGCGTTATCTTTGACGTATTCTGTCGGCAAAACAATATTGATAGGTATTATGGTTCCGTAACCAAACGGTAGAAACGGTACCCTTTTACTAAGACTCCACTGTCCGTCTGTCTGTCACCAGGCTGTATCTCATGAACCATGATAGCTATACTACAGTTGAAATTTTTAAATTGAAAATTTTCAGAACAAATAGTAATAGAATATAATGGTACCGAACCCTTTGTGCTCGAGTCCGACTCGCACTTGGCCGGGATTTTAATTAATTTCTTCAATTGACTCCCGAATGGTTTAACAGATGGCGCTAAGTATCTAAATAGAGAACATCTCTATTTCCTTTCATTTGCCCTACTATGTTTTCAGGAATTGATCTCTACTAAATTTATACAAAAAAAAGGTTTAATAAGATTATTTTTTTAGGAAATTATAAGTTCCATTCCTGGCTGGCTTACTTTTTGAAAAACCAATGATACAATTTGAGTTATTTACATACGTAGGTAAGCCTTTTCCTTAGCACCATCTTAAAAAACAACTCGATTTTATAACCATGGTTAAATATACCGATATCATCACTACATAGGATAAAACAAAGTCGCTTTCTGTCCCTATATCCCTTTGTATGCTTAAATCTTTAAAACTACGCAACGGATTTTGAACAAATTTCCAAGGAAAGTCGCGGAAAACACATCGTTAATAATAATTAACAGTAATTGATTACTTCCTATGAAGCACGCGAAACTTAAATCGGGGCTGTTGCGGTCTGGTAGTTGTAGTGGCAATTTAAAAATGTTACGTTCAAAACGTTTTTCGATTTATTGGCTTTCGAAGAAACGATACAACTACAGAGGTAATGGGAAAATGTATTAAATGAAATCGCCTTTTGAGGACATGAGTGCTGTGCAAAGTGGAATAGACCGAAAATATTTGTATTGCTTTTCAGTAACTTCGTCACTTCAGCATTTTATTTTTATCTCACAATTTAGGTTTTGTTAATTAATCTGCGTTTATTTTGTGCATTAAATAACTGAATCTAAGACGAGTGAATGGAATCAGTTGCAGTTGCGTCTGTCTTTCTACACATACAATTGAGGGGTCTTAAAGTCACCAGCGCATCTTCTAGGCAAACGTGCTCCATCTTAAACAGCATCGTCACTTACCATTTGCAAAAACAAAGAAAAAAACAACCCTTAACCTTAGTTTTCTAAATATTACATGGAACCGGCAAAAACCTGCTATCAAACATTCCCATTTTAGAATGAAAAAATACTTCATTCATTAAAAAATCGCAGACAGACGTTAGTTGTTACCTTGACATAGACATCCACTTATATTTGTAAATATGAATTATCGACGAGTTCCAAGAAAGTGTTTCGCTCGTAACAACTCTACGAAAATCGATACTTTGTAAAGATATTTAAAATTATAACGAAATAGAGAGATCTGAGTCTTTGCGAACAGTTTAATTGGTGTAAGAACTCACTCTCTTATTAATTTCGAGCCAGTAAAACACTTTTTTAAATTTCGTCTGACCAAAATTGCGCCACAGCTACGACAGCATCATTGGCGTCGTAAGTGACCTACCTCATAGGTCGACAAATAAAGTATAAGCCACTGACTACAATCTGTTAAAAAATACAAGTGCATCCTTGGCAACTAGTTGGACACAGAGTAAGAGAGGCGCGTGTTACTGGTTACTGTGGCTACGTCGCCAGGACGCCGAGTATCCAGACTGCACAAAACGCCCGTCAAACATGACTACGCTTCCAAACTGGTGACAAAACGTCGCCAGGTGAATTAACTTCCATACACTTCAATACGAATTGCTTGGATTCGACACCGGTGACGACGTCACTATGGCGTCCCACGGTGGGCTGAAAATCGGCTCCCATAGACTTAGGGATTTTAATTTTCAAGTGGCGGTTTTTTTGCTGGATATTGCTTCTATTAGATATTACTATATACAAAAATGACACCCGAGTTAATTCTGCACGAAAACGAAGGAATTATTATTTTTTTACGAAAAATTTGTATGAAACTTGTATGAAAAACCTAATTATCTCTTAAACGGCAAGGATAACCGTAATATCCTTACAGGTGGTTATAGTACTCATTATTTATGATTTTTTGGCATATTCCAGAAAACAGAAATCGATGCCGATTTTTTAAAAAAATCATCGAAATATTTTTATTTATTTTTACATATAAAATGTTTCCTTTTAGTGTATCAGCTAAGAATATCGTTATAAAGAGTGTTATTGATCGAAATATTATAAAAATAATATAAAAAACAAGATAATATTTCAAAAAAATTGCTGTTTATTGTTTGATAATTGAAATACAACAGAGGCTACAAAAATATCATTTAAGTACTATAAATACAATTATACAAATAATTTCTAAAAACGAATTTATGGAATTAATGATTACAGGTGCGTATTGGTGCAATAACATAACAAAAACACTTGAATTATAACATTAAATATTACAAATGTCCCTCATCACTCTCGTTGTCGGACTCCGATTCTGAGTCAGAATCCAGATTGGATATAATAATATCCAAAAACTCGAACTCAGTTTCCTGAAACTGAATTAAGTCAAGAGTTTCAGCAAAAAAGCTCTGCTTTCTCTTGACACCTAACTTAGGCCTTTGTGCACTTAGCAAAGGATCCGAAGGAAAGCCTCTGTTGTATTTCAATTTTCAAACAATAAACAGCTATTTTTTTAAATATTATCTTGTTTTTTATATTATTTTCATAATATTTCGATCAATAACACTCTTTATAACGATATTCTTAGCTGATACACTAAAAGGAAACATTTTATATGTAAAAATAAATAAAAATACTTCGATGATTTTTAAAAAAAAATCGGCATTGATTTCTGTTTTCTGGAGTATGCCAAAAAATCATAAATAATGAGTACTATAACCACCTGTAAGGATATTACGGTTATCCTTGCCGTTTAAGAGATAATTAGGTTTATCATACAAGTTTCATACAAATTTTTCGTAAAAAAATTATAATTCCTTCGTTTTCGTGCAGAATTAACTCGGATGTCATTTTTGTATATAGTAATAACTAATAGAAGCAATATCAGGCAAAAAAACCGCCACTTGAAAATTAAAATTCCTAAGTCTATGGGAGCCGATTTTCAGCCCACCGTGTCCCAGTGATTTACGATCTTTAAGGTCATCCAAACATGCAGATGTTGGGGCTCGTTTTGAAATACGTCCACAAATGACACTGAGGCGAAACTATCAGTCGATCCGGGATCAAAGTTTTGTCAAGGAAAAGCTTCAGAATAATTCAGATATTTCACTGTATAAATGACAGTGGGGTAAATATCTTTGTTACCCTTCATATTCCAAGACAAGGTTAGAATCGATCCGAATGCATTATAAATTAGTTTTGTCTACGCAAGCGGTACACCTGTCGATGCACATTATCATTATTTTCCATGATACGGAAAACTTATAAATAATAACTTTATTTTCTTTTGCTTTCATAATGATTTTATCGCTACCTACGTAGTAGTTTCCAAAAGATCTTTCGACAAAATAAGGCTCTTATCAGCTCTATGGACAATGGTTTGCGGACACCAGACCAGTAACCTCCTGATAAAGGATCTGGATAAAACTCTTCGAACTCCTCAAAATGATAATAAAACTGCTCGAGACAGGAAGATGAAGACATACCCTAGCGCTTACCCCCGCATGCTAAAATGGTTTACACGAAACCATGGTTACTTGACTGATCTAAGTCTTGGCATTTGCACTACTAGCCTGATGTCGCATCATGAGCCATAGTTTCGGGCTTTCCCATCATAGTTTTGCATGGCATGCATTTAAACACGTAAATATGCTAGAGCCGTGCTGGCAATGATATTGGAGATGCTACTTGATACCCTTGATGTATGAAGAAAAACGTCAGAAAAACTAAAAATATGGGCATTGGGCGTGTTCTAATCATGCAACAAACTAAAGCATTTCAATTCAACGATGCGTGTGGACATGCTAATCGTTTAACATGCATGTCCTGAAAACCTTGTGTGCGCCCGTCAAACGCGACGAGGCACGACATTGACTTTCAGTTTTGATGTAGCGTCTTGAAATCTGAACCGCAGCATCGGCTGGGACCAACTAGTATTGACGCAAACTACATACAAAACAAACTAAAGCCAAGCTGTCTAGTGTTAGTTTTGGTCTATTTCACATTAAGAACCTGAAGGCCAATTCTCATGAATTACAAATCGAAATGCAATCGTAATGATAGTAATGTAATTTGAACAATTTCATTTACGAGAATTGACTTTCTGGGTGGTATCAAACAGGTGCTTACAGGAAAAACTTTAGTGTCTTTTGAGCACCTGGCAAAATAGCCCCCAGATCCTTAAAGGAAACTCTAATAAAGGAGCATGTGAACTGCGGAACACAACTACTTCACTTTCATGTAGTCTACAAAATACTATCTAGTATTCTACTACTAAAAACAACACACAAACAAGCATTATGAATATAGCTGTACTACGCCTACTGGTAATTTTCATAAGGAACATTTTTAGAATTTCAATATAATTTGTGAGTACACAAATACACATCAACAATGCTTCTAAAAATTATTGTAACGAATATGAAATAATTGCTCCAATATGAACCACTCAGAAACATTTTGAAGACGTACCAAAAGAATTGAGCAAAAAGAAATGAACGCAAATAAGTAAATTCAGAAAAGCTTCTTACAGACAAATTTAAGAAAGAACTGTTCACATATCGCGAGCTTTTGATATGAAATTCAAAGTAATCTTATTCTTAGAATTTGAATAAATACGCTCCCACATTCACTTCAGAGAAAATGCCCAAAAAGAAGTACAAGTATTTGTCTTTTAATTACTGTTTCACGCTCAGTAAGGCGTCAATTACGTAATATTTTAATGAGGTTTTCGCTAAACTTATTTAGGTAGTAGAAGTTTTTTGTTGCCAATCAAAGATGGCGGACGTCTTTGTTAAACAAACTTCAAAAAAAGGAGAAGTTTCTGAATTCATCGAGTAGGTATTTTTTTATATTTTATATAAGCTTAACTGGTTGGAGTTAAATTGTATGATTTCTTTTACAATTTAGGTCAATTAAGGTGTAGATGCAAGTCAGATTGAAATTAAATCGACTCTCTAGCTATCATGGTTCATGAGATACAGCCTGGTGACAGACAGACAGACAGACGGACGGACAGCGAAGTCTTAGTAATTGGGTCCCGTTTTTACACTTTGGGTACGAAACCCTAAAAAAAACTTGGTTAAAAATCTCTCTAACAGCCCAAACTGTTGTGTTATGAAAGAGTTTACTAAGTAAAGGGTATACTAGCCAGTAAACCATTTTTTACTTCGACGATAGCCATTAAATTAACTAAAATAATCAATTAAACTCCCATTTTATTACCACGAGTAGGCATAGTACAGACAGAAAAAACAATGAATATATTTTTAAATTGTTATTGTTATTTTACGTATCAATAAGTGAAATAACATTTGAAAATTTTCTAGAGATTGTTATCTAAGCGGATGTACTATGTGGCATAACTAATTTAACGTTAAGCAGTTTTCCAAGTTTCAACTCAAAATTAGGCAAAAGTAAAACATACAGGGTGCTCAGTGGGTTCTCTCTCTCTTTACAAGGTGTAATTATACCGAGCGCATTCATACACAGCCGAATGGGACCGTGTCGAGGATCGTCAGATCTTCACATGTGGTTAGGAGAGTCGAGTCTCAAGCAAAGAGACGAGTTTGTGAGAGTATGTGAATTGTGAAGAGACGTTGGTGGATTAGATAGTTAGATACGGTGTGATGTGACAAAGATTATATGAATATTTTGACCTTTTTTTAGGACAGTAGGGTAAAATAATATTTTGTCCTTAATAAAGGACAGCAATGGAAACACAATGACGTATAATAAGCACCAAAGCACATGAGTAACTAAGACTACTCATGTGACCAAAGTAGCTGACACAATTCAAGTTTCAAAACAAGTGCACGCGTCTAAAAATAGCCGTTTAAAAGTAGTTCTCACATGCACGGTATTGTATGATTTCTCAGCTATTTTTGAACAACTATCGTTAAGATTAACTTATGATAAGGTACAATGACCATGCACTTGTTTTAGAATCGAGAATTGTGTCAACTACTTTTAGTTGCAGACTGTACTAGTGCCTAAAAATTATCTGAATAGTATTTTTATTTACGAAAGAGAACATTACCTACCATTAAAGCTGAATCAGTTCTTTTCCATACAAAGGTTGCCTGGAAGAAATCGCTTTCAGCGATAAGGCCGCCCATTTGTGCAACTTATACTTTCTAGCTAATACTTTACTTTGTGTATATCGTGTTATGTTTCTTCCTATGTGTTGTACAAATAAAGTTATCTATCTATCTTCACGTCTATGAAAAGGAACAAAGGAAAAATGTTCGTGATTCAAGCAAACCTGATTAATTCAGTGACTCAGAAAAAATTAGGAATTCCCGTTGACTATCCCGCTCAGGAATCCAAAAATATGAAAATGGTTAACGACACACAAGTTTCTAAACTACTGGGTATTTTTCCCTTATCTAGCGAATTTATTAAAATACCTTTGTTTTGTGTAGTTTTATTTCTGTAAATGGCTGTACAATATCCATTGTTTAAGTGAAAGGGGAAAATACAGTACGTTTATTTGTTTAAAAATACAAATTTATTGTTTAGTAGGTACATATCTATCAAACTATCAGGTCTGCGATTATGCCTTTTTTTGTGAAACAAATTCAATAGTGGACCTTTTGTACCCCTACACCAATCAGAGTCTTAGATTGAAAAACTCAAAATAAAACCATTAAAGGTTTTTTTTAAATCTAATGTTTACATTATCTTTGTACGGTTCTAAAAAATATATTTTACAGATTATTTTTTTCTGCACTCTATCTTAAAAACTACTGGCTTTCATTAAATATAAACCCTGAAAGTTTCATTTGGCTTGAACTAGGGCCTCATGTTAAAAAATGTACTTGATAGTCCAAAAAGTGAAAATCACTATCACTACATAGTATAAAACAAAGTCGCTTTCTCTGCCCCTATATCCCTATGTATGCTTAAGGTGAAAGGGTACCTGCGCGCTCTCCATACAAACGTAGTCGACTGTTTCCTCCCTGGATAATGACACTAGCACAAATATTTTTGTGGCATAAAACCTATAACTGACATGACTATGCCCCTATGTTTTGGTTTTTTTCATTTTCTATTTATTATAGAAATTGAAATTAAAAAAATTAAAAAATTAAAAAAAGCAAAAAATAGGGGCATGGTCATAGCAGTTATAAGTTTTATGCACCAAAAATATTTGCTCTAGCGTCATTATCCAGGGAGAAAACAGTCGACTACGTTTGTAATAGTTTGTATGGAGAAAGCCCCCGGTACCCTTTCCTCTTAAATCTTTAATACTACGCAACGGATTTTGATGCGGTTTTTTTTAATAGATAGAGTGATTCAAAAGGAAGGTTTATATGTATAATACATGCATAATATAGCCGTGCGAAGCCGGGGCGGGTCGCTAGTAATCAATAAAATTAGTACAGTAAGGGTCATAAGTAAATGATCAGTTTGCTACAATAATACCTACTATCAACAAGTATTGGAGTTACGACCTTCTTCTAATAGACGTTACACACAACCCTAAATACTTGAATTAAAAGTAGGTACTCAGTGTGATTATTATTTTCAACATGTTAGCTAAGTCTTTAGTTGTGTGAGTGGTATAAGCCGCCACCCGCTACACCAACTGACGTGGGTTCGATCCACAGGTTACGTTGTTATAATGTTCAAATAGTGGTGCACGGGATTGTAAACGTAACGGTGGGCAGAGACTTTTGACCGTGGACTGTACTTATAAAAAAATATAAACATTGTACTTTATAAAGTACATTTAGATGTCACCTACACCTGTCTACGACAGACAAAACAAACCCCCCGTGGTGTATGAGTAGAGGTATTACAGAAAATGGGACTGCGTGCGTCTGACGTTACTTTATAAAGGACATGTCTTCACCATGTATTGAATTATAAGTGTGTTCCGACCTTCAGTGTTTGTACTGATGCAATATGTATTTTTCGATTACGATTCGACAAAAACAGACACATGAAAAGTGTCTTGATAAAAAAAAACATGGTTGTCTGTAAAGTCGGTATACGGACGATAATTTTACGTGATAACGTCATTCATAAGAAAGAGATGAAAAATTAAAAAAAATGTTAAGTATCTCTTTTCTTTTCTTTATATGAGTCTTCTATTCGTCTCTCGTCACGATAACACAAGCCCAGATGAGCGCGGTAGCGATATTAAAATAAAAATTAAATATAAAAGGAACGGACGCGTCATAGTCATAATATGACAACTAGTAATATTATTACTAGTTCTGTGACGCATGACGTCACACAGTATTTCGTCAGACACTTTTTTGTGAATGTGTTGTTCCATCAATTTATTAGACTTTATCGCGTCAAAAAAACAACTACCTTCAGTAAGTAGATATTGTACAATTTAACAAAAGGCAAAATAAACGAAACTGTTGAATTCTAGAATAAAACTTAACTATAATTAAGCAATTTCGCAAATAATGTAGGTTAAAATACGACGATGCAAAAAAAGTATTGTGAAATTCGTCCTACTCTATTGAAGTAGTAAATGCGCCTTAAAATGACTCTGCAACATTTTTAATTAACCCTCACACCGTTTGTAAGAATTTGCAAGTGTCATCATTAAAATAATTACTTAATTAAGGATTAATACAGACTATAAACTTTCGGTTAACCGATAGCTTAGTTAGTACGAAATGAAATAAAAAAAGAATTTTCCAAATCAGTCACGGCGTTTTCGAGTAATCGGCGAACATAACATTAAAAAAAATATACGCTACGAATTGAGAAGCCTGTTAATTTAAATTCAAAATCATTTATTGCATAAATAGGTATATTTGGTAAAACTTTTTACACTACTTAACAATATAAAACTGAATTTGGATATAATGATATTGGCCGTGTGTTTTAACCGCCTTCAAAAAAGGAGGAGGTTCTCATCTATGTTTGCAATACAAAGATTTAAAGTTTTTGCGAATATATTTTTCTAATTCAGTTGACAGAAAAATCTACAGTCCGATTTCACAATAACAGAAATCTTCATGACCTCAACATTGTAAGTGTTATAAGTCAAAAATTAAACACAGATATAGCATGTCAATGTTGTATTGCATCACCGTATGTCATTAAACTCGATAAAACCGTGAACTTTGATAAAAAAAAAGTGTTTTTCAAGTGCTAATTAAGATAATTTATTATGACCATGCATATTTATTTTAATAGGAGGATATTACTAAAATTAAAGAAATTAAGGCTTTTTTTGTTTTTGTAGTCAGGCCTACTGGCACAAAGCCATCAGTTTTCCTAGTCTGGCCAATATCTGGTAATATTCTCTTACTAGCTGCGCCCCGCGGTTTCACCCAAGTAAGTCCCAATATCGCGGGAATATCAAAATATAAAATAGCCTGTCTCGGCGAATGGACTATCCAACACAAAAAAAAAATCGAACCAGCAGTTCCTAGGATTAGTGCGTTCAAACAAACTCTTCAGCTTTATAATATTAGTATAGATACTTCTTCAAGAAATAAACAGGGTAAATTCAGTAAAAATATTTTATTATCACACCAATAGATCTCAAAAATGGATGTCTAGTCACTTTTAATAGTAAATTATTATTATCAAAATGACAAATCAAATTAAATTAGTCGAAAAGTTATTCTTAGAAGTTAGTCATAATATCATTCATAACGTTTTGTTGCATGTGGCATTTAAGGCAATCTTCCAAACACGGCCGATCAATTTATATTTAAACTAGAAATCATATCCGTGCCATGACGGTTCATTCTGTCTGTCTGTCTGAGTCACGGGCAAGATATAATTTAGACGTTGAATGTATTCTAAAATTAAAAAGTTAATTTATTAAAAATAATATAACACATTTTTTGTCTTTTTTTTGGACATACGTACAATCAACGTTCAAAAGGACACTGGCACCGTAACGTTTACAATCCTGTGTGGCACTATTTGAACATTATAACAACGTTACTTGTGGATCGAACCCACGTCGGTTGGTGTAGCGGGTGGCGGCTTATACTACTCGGACAACAAAAGACATAGCTAACATACTGAAAATAATAATCACTTTTAATTCAAGTATTAATGTTTGTGTGTAACGTCTATTAGAAGAAGGTCGTTCCAATACTTGTTGATAGTATTATTGTAGTAAACTGCTAGTGGAGTTATGACGCATACTGTAACTATGAACACACTCTTTATACCACTCTTTCATATATTTTTATAAATACCGTTCTCCTTCAATAAGTTAATTCAACAAAATCAAGTAGCTTTTCCCTACAGAACGAATTCTATGAATCACCAAGGAAAGCCCCTTCGGGTGACGTCACCAAGACAAAGTAATACAAACATTTCAACCGTTTGTAATGAGCTTTTACGACGCTTTCGCAATGTTACGTAACTAAATGGTTATATTTACAAGTGCCTTAGTATATTGAATATTTTTGTGGGAAATAATGATAATAGTGGAAATAGCGAATGGGTGGAGCAGATAACCGTAAAAAATATGCCACGCAACTACTATTTAAGTCTAGCTTGAAATAATCTATACTAATACTAGCGACCCGCCCCGGCTTCGCACGGCTATATTATGCATGTATTATACATATAAACCTTCCTCTTGAATCACTCTATCTATTAAAAAAACCGCATCAAAATCCGTTGCGTCGTTTTAAAGATTTAAGCATACAAAGGGAAATAGGGACAGAAAAAGCGATTTTGTTTTATACTATGTAGTGATTTTTGTGGGAAATAATGATAATAGTGGAAATAGCAAATGGGTGGAGCAGATAACAGTAAAAAATATGCCACGCAGCTACTATCTAAGTCTAGCTTGAAATAATCTATACTAATACTAGCGACCCGCCCCGGCTTCGCACGGCTATATTATGCATTATAAACCTTCCTCTTGAATCACTCTATCTATTAAAAAAAACCGCATCAAAATCCGTTGCGTAGTTTTAAAGATCTAAGCATACAAAGGGAAATAGGGACATAGGGACGGCGAAAAGTGACTTTATTTTATACTATGTAGTGATTAGAAAGCTGAAAAGTTTGTTTGTTTGAACGCGCTAATCTCAGGAACGACTGGTTTGAATTGAAAAATTCCGTGTTGGATAGTCCATTTATCGAGGAAGGCTATAGGCTACTTTTCATTTTGATATTCGCACGAGATCGAGACTTACGCGGGTGAAACCGCGGAGCGCAGCTTATTTGTTATATTTATTTTAAGTACTTGATATACATTCTGTTTTGTGTTACATTAAAGTAAAAAAACTGTGCTTATTTTTTTTTAAACTACGAAATATTTATATTTGTCCAGCGACACCGTTCATTCATTTCAATTCATTCACGTTCCAAATACATCTTTTTTTTTTTTTTGACGACCCAGTTGGCACAATGGTTACCATGCCGGCAAACATACAAGATCGGCGCTAATAAAAACATAATCCTTTCCTTGCTATCGGGTAAAAATGCAGTGTATCTTATTCCAAGAGTCTACTCAAACTCTAACAATAGGTGAGCCAAATCACTACGAGGAGAAGAAGAAGATTCCAAGAGTCATCTCCAAATAGTGTCCATTACTAAACTGTTATTATGACGTGATCAGAACATTTACTGACGTTTGTAACTCCTGTCACCTTACAGCAACTGGGACTAATACACGCTGATCTGAAGCCGGAAAACATAATGTTGGTGGAGCCAGCGCGACAGCCGTACCGTGTCAAAGTGATCGACTTTGGCAGCGCTTCACACGTCAGCAAGGCGGTCTGCAATACTTATCTACAGAGTAGATATTACAGGTAAAGCATAAGACAATGTTTACCATGCCGGACTGCCAAACACAGGGTTGCGGGTTCGATACCTGATTCAGACTAGTATTTATGCTTAGATATTTGTCTGTGGTCTGGTTGTTTCTATGTATTATAAGTATATATTTACAAAAGAAAAGTATTTATGTAATATATCCGTTGTCTAGCACCCATAACACAAGTCTAGTTACTTAGCTTGGGGCTAGATGGCGATGTGTGGAATGTCCTGCAATATTTATTTATTTATCTCTTTCATATTTTCTGTAAATAAACTTAGTGAATGTTACAAGTTTAATAAGTAGTCAAATTAACTCTCATAGTAATAAACAAAACAATAATATAAGTACTTTAGTAATTGCTGATTAAAACTGATTAATCGTCAGTTAACAATAACATTTGATGAATTGTGTAAGAGATTGAAGTTGCGAGATGTATGTATGTCTGTCTGTTACTTGCGCAATACAATCAAGGTCCTTACTGTGAATTAACACTTATGTATGAGTAAATAAATAAGTAGAGGTATGTGTAGTATCAATATTTAATATGCCACAGGTTCTTAACAGCGGCACGTGTAGCATGGATTTGTCCCAAATAAAAAAAATATTTATTTTATAAAACAATGATACAAAAATATTTAGCATAAAAAAGAAATATTCCTCAAACTAAAAACACGTTCTGTATCTGTGTGTGTAAATACGTGTGTGTGTATATGTATATATGTTCCGCTTATAGGACATTGGACGGCTAACGTGTTAAATACAGTAATTTGTTTAATATCCAATTTCACCATGTCAGACCTAGCTGTGTTAAACCTAGTTTAACCTAGATCTTTTTATACCTAACTTTAAACTGCTAGCTAGCGATTATCATGCGCTATAATCCAGGCTTACGTACCTACATTATGAAATGAAAGTGGGAACCTACATTAATGAAAATTAAGGTGGGAGGGATGATTCACAAACTAAGGTTTGCGAAACGAATAAATAATTATTCTTTTTATTTGTTTCTATAATTTCCGATGGAATAAAACGAAAGGTGCGAAATGATGACAGCTGGTAAAAATCAGGACATGTGTGTGTTAATTTAAGGGGTAAAACCATATCAAAAGTAACCTAGTTACTATATAAAACATGTTGGTAAGTAAATAATACATACATAACTAGTAGCTACCATAAACCTAGGGTTAAAATGTAAATAGAAGTTAAAACGATAACTATTTTTACCAAGATAAGGCAGCCCCTGCAATTTATTCGCGTTTTTTTTAAACCACTCTTTTATCAACAAAACTAACTTTTACCCGCGACCTGTCCGCATAGGAGTTGAATTTCCCAAAAATAACCTACGCTTTAATAGTTATTTGTACTTATTATAGCCATAGCCAGATCCATTCATTGGTTTACGCTGTGCGTTGATGGATCAGTCAGCCAGTCAGAAGGCCAATTCTCGTAAATAACATTGTTCAAATTACATTTCAATATCATTTCGATTGCATTTCGATCACAAATAATACCCTCAAAGTAGCTCAAAACACTCTCAAAATTAGCTTTTTGTAAAAAAAAAACTGACTTTGAAGGTATCTTTTGCAATCGAAATGTAATCGGGATGATATTGAAATGTAATTTAAACAATATTATTTACGAGAATTGGCCTTCTGGACATTTAATTTTATAAATAGGTATACTTAGACAGATTTAAGCTGAACTGAGTTCTATTTTTACTAAATCTAGATTTCAAGTATTCGTACAAATTGCCATTAAAAATGAGAAAATGAATAAATAAAGATTGTTCGCTCTCTTTTCCCAAAATCTTCGTGTTTCTAATATAAATAAAATTCTCTGTTGATTCCTAGAAATACTCAAAGGAAAGAAAATCGGATTGGGTCGTAAATTATTTTACAAAGTTCAACTCACTCTAGTCTCGTTTGTATTTCATTTAGAATTCTGTTAGGTATTCCAGACTAATATCGCCCACACATACCTACTCGATTTACTGAGCAATGTAATCACACGAAGGTGATTTTGAGTTTTCGTTCGTCTTTATTTCAAATACCTGTAGAAAATTGAGAAATACTTCGTTTTCAGATTTTTCTTACAAAAATGTATTTGTGCTAATTGACATTACTCTTACGGTGAAGGAAAACATCGTGATGAAACCCGCGACTTAGTTGGCTCCAGATGTATTGACAAGTTCTCTCCTCTGGACATGGTCGACTAAGCTGAGAGGGTAGTATAGGTTCAGGACAAGTCTACTCCATCCTCATGCAAAAAGAACCCAAGTAATGAGGTCAAGTTGCGGAAAACAGCCCGTATACAAGTACAAGTCGTTTTCGTTTGTATGAGTCCTTATTTCAAGTATAGGAAATTGCGGAATACGTTCGCGAGGAAAGGATTTGGAAATGTAATAAAAATTTGAATATTTTATAATTTTGAAAATGAATATTATTTCCATAATAACAAATAAAATTAAATACAAAGGAAACTAAAAAAAAACAAAAAAAATGTGAAATGTAATTAAACATGTTATTTGTCAGACTAAATCAATAAACTAAATAATGTTTTAACTTAACTGAACTCTAAATGAATGGCATATAGGTATAAAATATTCTTCTATTTGAGTCAGTGACGCTTGACCAGTTAAATTTTTCCTGTTCAAAAGTTATTCACTGCTACTACAACGTTGGCCTCTATCATGTCCTCTAATGTGCAGCTTTTAGGGCACAATAGGCATTTAGTTAAAAGATGGGGCATTGGATAGTAAAATTAACAAAATAACATTTCCCATTTTCCCCAGCCAGGCTGCGTCGCTAGCTTTAAATTTCAAGTAAATCAGTTCAATATCAAATTGACTGTACGAACCAACGTTTGAAATGTCCTCTATAAACGTTGAATAGTACATTTGTCTCGACTGAGTTAACAGACTTCAATAGCAATGTAATAGAGTCAAAGAACTTTAATGACGTAAATAAAAGTTACAATAGCGACGGACGAGCGACGTCGTACATCTGCAAACAATATTATCACTTTAAATAAAGTTTATATTTATAGCTAGCTGCGCCTTGTGGTTTCACCCGTGTAAGTCACGATCCCGTGGGAATATCAAAATAAAAAGTAGCCTATAGCCTTCCTCGATAAATGGACTATCCGAATATTTTTTCAATTCGAACCAGTAGTTCCTGAGGTTAGCGCGTTCAAACAAACTCTTCAGCTTTATAATATTAGTATAGATTTAAGATTACCCATTTACGAATATCGATTGGTATCGAGTTTTTTTTTACATGGAAATTTAGAATGAAGTGTAGGTACTTAGGGACTTACTTTAAAATGGACCGCTCTATTTTTTACTATTTCTACACTACCTATCATTGTGAAGAAAATCTGAACATAAAACAAATAAGTATTCATAAAAAATTAAAATATAAAATTAAAAGTCCGACTGACTGACTGATATTTAAACGCACAGTTCAAAGCAATTTACAGGGCGGGCTAAAATTTAGCATATAGCTGATATAACGTAGACAAAATGTAGGTGTCGTCACTATCACTACATAGTATAAAACAAAGTAGCTTTCTCTGTCCCTATATCCCTATTTAAGCTTAAATCTTTAAAACTACGCAACGGATTTTGATGCGGTTTTTTTAATAGTTTATATGTATAATACATGCATAATATAGCCGTGCGAAACCGGGGCGGGCCGCTAGTCACTACATAGTATAAAACAAAGTCGTTTTCTCTGTCCCTATATCCCTATGTATGCTTAAATCTTTAAAACTACGCAAAGGATTTGATGCGGTTTTTTAATAGATAGAGTGATTCAAGAGGAAGGTTTATATGTATAATACATGCATAATATAGCCGTGCGAAGCCGGGGCGGGTCGCTAGTAAGTAATAAATGGGAAAATAATTTTTAATAAAATTTTTGTAAAATTCAAACCCCACGCGGACGAAATAATTCTTGGGTATGCTATGCTTAACATTTTGAGTAGGTATCTTTTAAACCCAATTCTGCGTCGAGGTACTTGTACTAATATATTCTGTGGTCGAAGGACGGTCGTGTAAGTAGCTCTTAACTAAAAATGTTTACGACCGAATATCTAGCGCGCTGTCGTTTTATAGGTCGCTTCGGTACACAAGTCGCCCGCATAATTTACAACGTCGATACTGGTAGCTCCAAATACAGTCCGTCTATATTGCTTTATTTGTCGACTGCCCTTGTTGACGACTCGCGACGAGACCATTCTCTTACCAAGCCACTTCGACGATACGTCTCACACAAAATATATGTTAGAGATTACAATTAATTTATTCGTAAATCAACCTACACAGATATTATCATGGTTGATACTCTGTGGTATAGAATCTAAATTGTCTATGGTAAGTGACGTCAATCAAGTGTGTCATGTTGTATCTGTCAGGTAGTGCGTCGCGATCGTTCACTTGATGGTTCGACGGTGCATGTGCCGGGTGTGCGCACTGATTGATGAAAAACCAACAAGAAGACACAATTGATGATATCACCAAAGTCCATCCATCCCAATCTCCGACATATAAAATCTAGCTGAGAAATCACTTTGTTTTAAAATATCCCATGTCAGCCCATACACGTCCACTGCTGGACATAGGCCTCCCCCATACGATGCCACAAACAGCGGTCCTGAGCCGCCTCCATCCACCGACTACCCGCGACCGCTACAATGTCGTCGGTCCACCGTGCAGCTGGTTTCCCAACACTCCATTTCACGTTTTAAAATATTATGTTTACGAACGATAAAAAAATGACTTTAGTTTTTCATATATAAGTCATCTATTCGTCTCGTCACCATAACACAAGCCCAGATAAGCGATATTATTATTAAACAAACACGAAACGCGTGACTTTTACCATGACGCCGTCATGGAACATGACACTTTTTTGTGAATGCAGGTGTTTCATCAATTTATTAGACGTTATCATTTCAAAAATCACTTTCACCATGATGATGAAAGTGATGATGATGATGAAATTAAAATTAAATTTGCTTAATTTCTGACTAAAGTTAGCAAACCAAAAAACTAATTAATAAGTAACAAACAACTAATATTAATAGAAAACTAAATTTGGAGCCTTAAATAAAACTTATTTTCGCAAGATCGCACAATAAACCGAATAGGTATTGCCACTTTTACCAATTACGTTGGCAATAAGTTCACATAATAACTTGAGCAATAATTTAGCAGCGTTGGCTTAGAGGGACCTGGACCTTGAACTCGGAGGTCGTGGTTTCGTATCCCGAGAACCAATGGATTTTTCTGTACCAAAGAAAAATGCTCTTGTGTTAAAAGCACTCAAATCACCATGCTCTTGAAGAAACCAACATGCTTCAGAACACTCCACGGTTCTAAAACATGGGTCATTCGCCAAAGTAGGCACCCGTGGCGTTTTACTGCTTAACCTCTCTTGAATAAAATAGACGACATTAAGCACCAAAAGAAATAAATTGAATTCACTGTAAAAATTGTAATCAAAGTATGAACCTCGGAGACTAAGCCGAGACTTTTGCCCTCTGTGTCCACGAAACGTCACTCTTCAAAAACATTATTTGCATTAGCTATTACGAATACAACCACTAATGAAGACCATTGATCGACTATTAAGAATGGATAGGATATTAACCCACATTCATTGGCAACAGATCATAGTTGTGAAACAGTTTGGTTAAATTGTTTAGTTAAAAAGATACTACTTGGCTGTGGCACAGTATTAAAAGTATACAAAAGTAAAGAACCTTTTGAAATCCATGTCATCTGGCAGGGCTCAGTAATAGGGGAAGGGTGCTAGTCATAGTGCAAGTACTTGATTTTTGTTTGTCTCCGTTTATTTCCCGTTAAGTTCTATCGTTTTGTATGTACCTACTACTTGTACTTGTATACCGGGCTTTTTTCCGCGATAGATCCTTTTTTAATTGGGTCATTTTTGCGTGAAGATGGAGTAGGCTTGCCCAGCACCTACTACCCTCTGAGCTTAGTCGACTATGTCCAGAGGAGAGAACTTGTCAATACTTCTGAAGGCCAATTCTCGTAAATAACATTGTTCAAATTACATTTCAATATCATTTCGATTGCATTTCGATCACAAATAATACCCTCAAAGTAGCTCAAAGTACCCTCAAGTCTAGCTTTTTGTAAAAAAAACTGACTTTAAGGGTATCTTTTGCAATTGAATTGCAATCGAAATGATATTGAAATGTAATTTAAACAACGTTATTTACGAGAATTGGCCTTCTGGAGTCAACTAAGCCGGGTTTCATCACGATGTTTTCCTTCACCATAAGAGCAATGTCAATTAGCGCACATAAATTTTTCTTAAGAAAAATACATCGGTGCACGGCCGGCCGGGATTCGAACCCACGACCTTCAGAATGAAAGATGAGGTATCTACCACTAAGCCAACACCGCTCTATGTATATACTATCATGAGAACGGTTCTATTGGATGAAGCGAGCGACCTCGGCTAAATTCCCGCAAAGCCTCGTGTACAGACCATTGTTAGACACGGAGATTTATCAGACAACCGGCGCGTTTCTTTTAATTAAAATTGCCTTTGTTAGTTTTCTAGATATTGAGGACGTTTGAGGTTAAAGTCTTCGTACTCGTAACAATGGTACACGGTTGCTAGGCAACAGTTACAACTTTGTCTCTCTAATTTTTCACTTGAAATCTAGAGATCAAATCTTCAAACTCAATTCTAAAGTTCTCCGTACATATTTAGGAGAATCGAGTATACTATTTCAAATATTAAAGGCAATGTAACAGATTAAATTACCGAAATTCACGAACTTGGTCGTGACTTTCAGTTATATTCCAGTAGTTCTAGAGGGCAGACGAAGTACGTCCCCAACATGTTTCCAAGTGAACAACTCTGTGGACGCACCGGGTTGCCAGAACAAACGTCCCCACCGCCTCATAAAACCTCATGTTTACCTCCTTTCTGTGCGTCACTGCTTACAGATGTTTTAAGTATTTTTTCGTATTTAAGTTCGCATTGACAGGAGTAACGAAAGCCGAAAATAAAACGTTTAGGCGGGCGCCCGCGACGCAATCCTGACAAATTATTTGTCCGTGAATTTCGCGCCTGAATTGAATAGTCGGATGGATGACCTGACGATTGTTAAGTGTCATCTTGTGTACCGTACTATATGCTAAACGTTTGTAACATCGCTGGTACCGTTACACATTTACATGTGTATGAATGTCATAGGAGCCTGAGATATAATATCTAGAAACGTGACGCGTACGACCGTACCTAGCCGAGGCTTTTAGCACTACGGAAACGACTGTTGAACATGGACATGCGCTTTAAACGTTTCCTATATTAATTTATTAACCATGCAGAACTAAATTCAAATTCATTTAACTGCAGTTTTAGAATGGCAATTGCCAAAAGCCTCAGCGTGCGAACAATTATCACGTAAGGTTCGGATGAAGTAATCTAGGTAGCGTTATGTACGATCACGATTTCATTTTTTATGCTAAAACCTAGATAAATGGTTAAAAATAACTTTACAACATAACATTTTTGTTAGAATTCAGATCGGTGCTTAGAACAATAAACGTGGCATTCATTGAGCAGATACTATTTCTAGTTCAAATTGTGTTAATATTATGTTGCCCACTTCACTACATAAATAAATAAATATTTCAGGACATATTACACATCGCCATCCAGCCCCAAGCTAAGCAACTTAATGCTTGTGTTATGGGTGCCAGATAACGGATAAACTACTTACATACTTTTTTTTTTGTAAATATATACATATTATACATATAGGAATCACCCAGAACCAGAAACAAGAATTTATGGTCAGCATAAATACTTGTTCCCGGCGGGAATCGAACCCGCAACCTTCATACAACATAGTATAAAATAAAGTCACTTTTCGCTGTCCCTATATCCCTATGTCCCTTTTTGTATGCTTAGATCTTTAAAACTACGCAACGGATTTTGATGCGGTTTTTTTTAATAGATAGAGTGATTCAAGAGGAAGGTTTATATGTATAATACATGCATAATATAGCCGTGCGAAGCCGGAGCGGGTCGCTAGTCAATGATATACTTAGACAAAATCCTGTTTGCTTATTATTGTTATATAAACGGATCAAATTGCGTTTTAGTTATTTTAAAAATGACCTCGAAGTTCATTGTTTTTACTGTTCCGAACCCGCTACGTTTTCTGATCAGGTAAGGAATAATCCGACGTTTCAGCAGAGTTGCAACTGCCGTGGTCGCGAGTATGATGAATAAAAATCGTTAAAGAATGTACATATTTCTATATGTTTCACGTTGTTTATTCCTCTACCCGATCATAACCCTAAACAGATTTGGATAAACTGGGGTTTGCTATTAGGTAGAATAGCATACCTGAATCTCTATATCGACGTGATTAAAAACATCAAGGCGTGACTAGTATAAAATAAACGTGTTATACATATTGTGAAAGTGGTACGAGCGTCTCGTAGAACAATGTTGGCAACGCGTATCAAAGTTTGGCAGGCGCCTCGCCCGCCGCCGCCCGCCGGTCGCTCGTACTTTCGAAACACGCATATCTCGACTACAATATACTTCAATTGAAACATAAACTACTGTTGACTCACGCTTTTCTGTGTGTTCTAGCTATTTAACTGCAGTCTACACTTTGACAATATGCGTAAAGACCTATGCGTACAGATACAGTTCGTGGTACGAGTCCTAAACTGTCGCTCGTTGTAGAGAACTTTAGGTCGAAGGGTCGTAGTATTCCGTCGCTTATCCCACCACAACGCACAGACATATAGTGTAAAAAGGGATGCTACTAACTTAGTCATGAGCACATTAATCTATACATATAAAATGCATTGTCCTAAACGACTGACTGACTGACGGATCAACGCACAGCCTAAACCGCTGATCGTAGAGACCTGAAACTTGGAGGGCGTGTTCTTTGTATGACATAGGCATCCGATAAGAAAAGATTTTCCGAAACTATACCAATTAGGGGGTGAAAAGGGCCCAAAGTTTTTTTTTTTTTTTAAATTTGACCTTTAAAGGTTTATAAGTTGTAGTTGATAAGGTATGTATCTATGGGCATTAGTTGCCTAAAATAAGTTACAAAATATTCATAAAATACCGACCCGCCCGGCTTCGCACGGCTGTATTATGCATGCATTATACATATAAACCTTCTTCTTGAATCTCTTTCTATTAAAAAAAACTGCATCAAAATCTGTTGCGTAGTTTTAAAGATCTGAGCATACATAGGGATAGACGGAGAAAGCGACTATGTTTTATACTATGTAAAAATAAAGATATGTTTGGTCTAAGCGGCCAGGATCAAAGTGCAACGATCTTAAGAAGACCTCTGCCCTTCTTCTCATAATAAAACTGGCAAAATATTGATGTTTTCTGGTCCGCCCTAAATTATTATGTGAAGCTCATTTCCAAATGAGATCAATCAACATGAAATGAAACTTTTCGCAAGATCAATTCTAATTTGAAAAGATATACGACTCTGTATCTATTTCAGGTTTAATTATAGTGTAACAGATATCTAGCCTACATTTTTATATTTGGTAATGCAATCGTAAACCACCTACACGCATCTCAACTAATTAGACCTCAGTTTGAACGGTTCGTTAATAATAAATTACGACTATGTTCTTGGCTATTAATAAAATATTGTGACGGCACAATGACTTATATTAACGGTCAAGCGACTGGGCCGATTCGGATAAAAATTGGCTTATTGGTAGTTTCGACAGAGAAAGATACTTTTGATCCAAAATTTAAAATCAATCCTAAAAAATTGAAAAACTGGCTGCTAAAATAAAACATTTTATATAATCTTGACGAATATTTTAACTTTAGATAAGTACATGTGGTGTTGTTTTATTTTATTTTCTATTACTCATTTTGACTCTTTTTGACATTTGGAATTTTATTGTTATTAACTAGGTACAATGGTTTATTATTTACTAGCGACCCGCTCCGGCCTCGCACGGCTATATTATGCATGTATTACACATATAAACCTTCCTCTTGAATCACTCTATCTATTTAAAAAAACCACATCAAAATCCGTGGCGTAGTTTTAAAGATTTAAGCATACATAGGGATATAGGGACAGAGAAAGCGACTTTGTTTTATACTATGTAGTGATTTCTACATTGACATTGCGAAACTATATAAAAAATTCGTAATATTCAAATGTAATGTAATTAATGATCTTCTAATATTGAGATATATTTTGAAAATATGTACAATATGTGCATATTGAATTTAATATTTGAAATTTTATAATTTTATTTTTTTTAAGTACAAATTATAAATAATTTTACTATTATGCCCATTGTGGTGCACTGTTGTGACTATTTTAAGCATTATCATTGGCTTATGTTTAACAATAAATTAATTCTATTCCGGGACTTACGCGGGTGAAACCGCGGGGCACAACTAGTAACAACATAACATAAATTCGATATAAAATAAAAGAAACAGCAAACATTTAAGACATCTAAGTACGGACAGAATTGCAGATAAGTTCTAAAATTACTATTATTGGAATGTTTTTATTCTAATAATATTCATCTGATAAATTAATGAGTTAAAATACTTTAAAAGTAAGTTTTTAAAGTATTTTAACTCATTAGTTTTAGAACTCTACGGTGGGTCTGCAATTCTGACTCCGACCGTACAATCAACAGTCAAAAGTCTCTGCCCATCGTAACGTTCACAATCCTGTGCAGCACTATTTGAAAATTATAACAACGTGACCTGTGAATCGAACCCACGTCGTTTGGTGTAGCGGGTGGCGGCCTATACCACTCGGTCAACTAAATACATAGCTAACATGTTGAAAATAATAATCACACTCAAATAATAATTTTAATTCAAGTATTTATGTTTGTGTGTATAACGTCTATTAAAGAAGGTAGTAAGTCCAACACTTGTTGATAGTATTATTGTGGCAAACTGATAATCAACTTATGTCCCATAATGTTACATTACTTGAGTGTAAAAAAATAAATGATAATGAAATCAGTTGAGGTCGGCTCAGCAGTAGATTACTGTGGAATTCCATTTTACTTACAGCAGTGAGTCGAGATTGCAAGTTAACATCGTTTTCAAACGTAAATGGGAAACGGGGACACGTGATATTTGTTATTTCGATTGGATTTTAGATTTACTACGAATCGAACGTGTACATTCAGGTAGCAATAACTGTAGTGTCAGATTGAAATATTGTAATAACCGTGCTTGTGGCCGAATATATCTAATATGCAAATAAATATGGCATGGCAATACTTGAGCACGAATATTGCATATACACAAATAGAAAAAACTAGAAGCGCTCCGCGGTTTCACCCGCGTAACTCCCGATCCCGTGGGAATACCGAAATATAAAGTAGCCTACAGCCTTTCAATGGACTATCAAAAAATTTTTTTTAAATAATTTTTCAATTCGAACCAGTAGTCCCTGAGATTTAGCGTTCAAACAAACAAACTCTTCGGCTTTATAATATTAGTATAGATATATGACAAAAATCTTAGTTTTTTTGTTCTTTTTTTTCTAAATTACAATGAAATAGTATTTCGAGAACTAAATGTGGAAAATGATAATGTGGATGTAAAACTCAACTAGTTTCTAAATTCGGCTGTCATTTTAATTTCTTTACCAATATCAGACAAGAATAGACATCATTAGAATTCCAATCTAAGCCATCCAATCTCGAAGAAATTGAATTCACAAAACGATATCCACATTTCGCACATGTTACCGTTGGAATGGAATTGACGTTCGTAAGTTGGATAATTTTTGCCCAATGCGTCCAACGCGAACGGAATCAACTCTGGTTGCAATTACCGAGGCCGGGCGCCGAGAATATTGCCTACCGATTGAGTTATGTGGGTACACGTGCAGGGAAACGCAAAGTGTAAACAGTTGGCAGAATCTGAGTCATGTTATTATGTGTGATTTCGCTACCGTCTTCCTCAATAAGGGCCTTCTCTCACGATGATAAATCTTCAAGTAAGTAGATTTTTTAGGCGCATCCTACTAATCCATCTCTCCGGAGTTAGCCCGCTATGTTGTTTTTGCACGAAGTGACACACACACGTGTGTTTCATAGATATGTTACAGTCAAAAACTCTTTAATTGGTGAAACTACTTTTGCCTGAGAAAAACAGTTAAAACTAGTTGAAAGTACTAGTGGAAGAAGTGGTTGGTCAAAAGCGGGTTAGACTGGTTTGAATACATATGTACATTTTCCGGATGAGTCTCGTTATATACCTACTCCCTAATCAAGTAAAATGGATAGAATTTGGTTTTGGCACGCGCCGCAACCAATTCCTGGTGCAAAGAAAGCATTTGCAAGAAGTTGTTCTAATGACAAAAACAATTTGATAGAATGGCGTATATGTTTAAAGGCGATCTTCATTACGATGGGCATCTTGTTGTCTTCGTAGAAAAGGGCCTTATTCAAGATCCATTAACATTTTCAGTTACATGATGAGCTAAGTATACCCACAACGACACAATAACTTGAATAGAAAATCTTTTTTATCGCAAACGACTTAAGCCATGCCATTTAACAGTTACTGTCATTTCAACATTGGTCGTAGAAACTGTGAAATTAAGATTGAATCTCGTTATAAAAACGTTATCAAACAAAATCTTACATTTTACAGGCACGATGAAAAGCGTGTCCATATTTACAAATAATAAACGACAGAAAGTAAATGAAAACGCTCGATTACAATCTAACTAACAATAAAAACGTACGATGATTACAGACTTTTACATAGGCTGATCTTTTTTGGGAATGGAATCAGTTGCAGACGCAAGCTACGTCTTTCCCGACGTTTGCAATTTGGAGGTCTTCAAGTTGCGAGTGAACAAGTATCTTCTAGGTAAGCATGCTACATATACTGCATCGTTATCGACCATCAGGCAAGTGCGATAGTGGTACTATCATTTGTAAAAAAAAATACGGTCGCGATAGAAGAACTAAAAAGAACTTTAAAGTCTGTTTTCGCCTTTATCTTAAACAACAGAGGACGTAAAGAGATGAAATTTTTACGTCATCCGATAAAGTTAATTGAAAGCAGTAAATCAGATTTGATTTTCGTGTATAAAACTGAAATAAAAAGACAGGTTTGATCTTTGAATATGTCTCCGAATCGGTTGGCATTCGCAGTAAAATCACGTGAAATTTATTTACGATTCAGTTTATTCTGTAACGATTCTTTAGATATTTTCTGATCAAAGAAACTTAACGTTACAGAGATAAATCTCTACAAATAGTATTATGATAACAACACGCTTTGCGATACGTCTAATGTAGCAATAGAATATTAAAGACATTCCATATGCATAAAGCCTCAGGCCTTCTTGTTCTTCTCCGGCCTCTTCCACAATCTACCTCCAGCGAGCTCTATTCAGGGCAATACGTCTTCTTCCTCAGAGCAAACAGGTCCTTCTCGGAGAGTCCTTCCATCTGTTCCTTGGCCTACTACATTGTCTCTTCTGCTGGAGTACCCAGTTGTTGTGACGTCTCAGACGAATAAAGAACAGTCTTATAATGTGACATCTGTCACTATTGATTCGCCATTTTATTGGCACAAGTTTTTGTGCGTGCCCATGCGCAATACTACCAAAAGCCGTCATTTTGTTGACCCATATCTTTGAGAGTTTGCTTGTGGTTTCTGTAGATATAACCGGTCATTTCCTTAAGGAGTTTAGTTTCTAAGATCTTTGCCTTAGCTGTAAGCTCATGACAACTCTAAGACGTTATTGACAATCGAGGTGTTACTGACAATTGACATTAAATTCATATCCGATGACGCCTCAGTACAATGGTATTAAGGCCTTTTTTGACATTGACTCCTCTATTCCATTGCCATCTAAATATCTTAGTTTCTAACGCTATAAAATTTTATTTTCCAATATAAATTATAATGATAAGTAACTATAATAATAAAAAAACAACGTTGATCGTGTAATGTGCTATAAAGTATAGATTAATTTAAGTGCCATATGAAGCTTAAGCTCGAAGCATTCAAGTGTGTTATTAAATCATTAATAATGATGGCGTTAGAGCAATTTGTTTAAATTTATTTGACAAAGACAAGTGGCGAAAAACAATATTACATCTTTCCAAAGTCTTTTAGTTTTAGAGCCCTAGTGACATTAAGCAAGTTGCTATCTGTAGTGTCTGAATTATTTAGTTTTCTGCTATAAATGTTACCTACTAGAAAAAAACTTAATACACTTCTAAGTGAATAAATAAATTTATATTAGTGTCTTTGCCATACGTCTCTTATATACGGGACTTTCACCATCTTTGAAGATTGATTAGGGTGTAAACATCATTAAGTATTTAATTTAGATACATAGATAAATTCTTTATTGTAAACGGCATTTTTAAATTACATTAAACATAAAACAAACAAAGCTTAAGTCCAAGTGTTACAAAAGGCGGCCTTATCGCTCAAAGCGATTTAAAACTAGCTTAGCTGAAAACTATAGTCTAAATTCAAATAAAATTAGTCAATTTTTTTTTATGACTTAGTGTTCTAAAGAGAGCGGGACAAAAACGAAACCTTCCATTTTCGCTTCGTCATAGTCAAGTAAGGCTGTTTACAAAGATAATATTTTGAATTAGGATAAATTTTGGAGATAAACCATCGGATCGGTCTGTCTACCCACGCACGACTAGCGAGCAGTGACTGCGTAGCGTGGGTAGATAGAGTGGGGGTGTCGGTTTTAAGTGAACTATCGTTTATCATAATAATATAGAAAGTTGTGCCAGACTCAGATTTTAACGTTTACTTGAATTTCTAACTAGCAGCGCGGTTTCAACCGCGTAACTCCGGATCCCATTGTAATATCGGGATAAAAAGTAGCCTATAACACTCTTAATGAATCAATGTATCCTTATACCAAGTTTTATCAAAATCGGTCCTGTGGTTTCAGAGCCTATTCAATAATTCTTCTTTATAATATAAGGATCTAGCGACCCTTAAACTCGTCCTATAGTAGTAGAAATATTTGTGGGAGTCCAGGAAAACTTTGAAAAGTAAGAAAAAAAAAAGAAAAAAAAAAGATCGGGACTTACGCGGGTGTAACCTCGGGGCGCAGCTAGTAAACAATATGTTTTCCATCCTCGAACTCTTCTAATCAAAATGATATTTGGTACCGTCAAAACCAAAAGTCGTTCAGAATTCGTCAGAATAATATCTAAATTGATCAAGTTTAAGGGTATCCTATTTTTCCATACCTCATACAAACAATTACGAGCAATGTTTATTTGTGTCAGAGCGTAATTGCTCAGCTACATAGCATAATAGCAGTAAATTGCAATAGAGAAACAGGCAACGTTATCATATTTCTAATTTACGAAGAGCAACGTTCAACCTTCGTGCCTGTTGAACGGTGCTGACAAATATGAATACCTAGTGAAACTATTCTTGAGTTAAAGGTTGAATGGGTGGAATGTTAAAATATCTAATAGCTTTGTTTGTTTTTACAGTGGAAAGGTATCTGTTGAAACGTGTAAGAATTTAGTCTACCTACACTAATATTATAAAGAGGATTTTTTTTTAAATTGTTTGTAAAGAAAAGGCTCTGAGACTACTGGACCGATTTTGATGAAACTTGGTTTGAAGATACATTGATTCATCGGGAATGACATAGACTACTTTTTATCCCGATATTCCCACAGGATCAGGAGTTACGCGGGTAAAACCGCAAAGCGCTGCTAGTGTGTAGTAAAGCTGTTATTAAAAACTTCAGGCACTACCAGGGTCCTGGATAGCATGGTTTAATAATTACATGTATGTAGCTGATTTACGATAAAACATCAACGCTGAAGTATTTATAATCAGTTGCAAGCAAAATGCTAAACCGAAATAGAATTGAATCATTAAAATGATAAGCCAAGAGTAAGAAAACATTAATTATTTACCGTATGAAACAGTGCTTCGGTATTAGATTGCTGTCCGTTCTTGTATATTACATACGTAGTTGTTTTGTACACTTTGTAGAATTAAATCATTTGAATAGTCGGTTATATGATTGATCACGTAGGGATAAAAAGGCTACGTGTTAATTCCAGGACTCCAGCTATGTATACATTTCAAGTTTCATCGCAATCGGTTTTATAGCATTTGCCGGAAGACGTAACAAACACACAACTTTCACAATTATAAAATTAGTAGGTAGGATGAACTTTCACTGAAATCACTTTAAAAAAATTGACAAAAAATACGACACACGGAATCGACAATAAACCAGCCAACTTAGACAAGATTGCTTTTCATTATCGATTTCGCCAATCGACAAACTTATATTTATTTTGAACTAGCTGCGCCCCGCGGTTTCACCCGCGTCATAATTTTCTACGCAACTTACTTTATTTTTTCTTTCATAAGAACCTTCTCTTGACAATAACAAACACAACAAAAAAAGAATTGGCCAAATTGGTCCAGGCGTTGTTGAGTTATGCGCTTACCAACACATTTTGCGATTCATTTTTATGATTTTTATTTAGATGAAATTGACACAGGCAAACCAAAAATCACGTGGACTTGCGTTAGACAAAAATTAATGTAAACAAGTTTCATCGTATGTCAATAACATACAATGTTTATACCAATTTCATACAAAAAAATCTCGGCGATATCGCGGCTACATAATCAGAACGAATGTTTCAAAATTCACTGAGATTTTTCAAGCAGTGGTAAAACACGAGTTACTACGTACAAATATTACTTCACTTTGACCTTTACCACAAAAGGGAAAGAGAATCAAATGAAATGCTGAACACGACAACAGAAGCCCTAAAAAGTTCAAAGCTCTAAGAACTTACCATTAATTGGTTTTCCATAATAATAAGGTCTCATTTGTTTGTTTGTTATTTTGAAATCGAGGCGGGCGTAACCTCGAGAACGGTTCGGTTATTTCCATGACGTTTGTTATTTGGTAAGTTGTCATATTACTACTAGCTCCCTGCGGTTTCACCCGGGTAAGTGATCTGGACAAAATCTATACATTTAAAATGCTTTGTCATAACCGAATGACTGACCGACGCATCAACGCACAGCCCCAAACCGCTGGTCGTAGAGACCTGAAACTTGGAGGGTGTGTTCTTTGTATGACGTAAGCATTCGATAACAAAGGAATTTTCGAAATTCTACCCCTAAGGGGGTGAAAAGGGGGGCAAAGTTTGTATGGAGCAACGTGATTCCTTGGACCAATCAACTTCAAATTTTGCAAAGCTAGTCTATCTATAAATATAAAACTCTAAGTCCTTATTGACTGATATATCAACGCATAGCTTGGCATACATAACTGTTATAATGTAGGCATCCGCTAAGAAAGGATTTTGAAAAATTTAACCCCTACACGGACGAATTTGCGTGTGAAAATTTTTACTAGAAGAAGATGGACAACAGCAACTTCCTCAATAATTCCACTTGGGATCCACCAGTCCCAGAAATTAGCGCGTTCAAACAAAGAAAGAAGAAAACTGAGGAGAGCTTTATAAATAGGAGACGCATGTGCCTAAGAAGAGTGATGAGTATGAATATAGAGATGGAGAGCAAGAGGACGGCTCGTAAGGAAAGATCATGATCAAGGGAAAGATGGATGACCTGTGTGAGACAAAACATGAGAAAGATGGATGTGAACGATAAGATGACAAAGAAGACGACAATAGAAGTGAATGGAAGAAGAAGACATACTGCGCCGACTCCAAATAAATTGGGATAAGGGCAGGCAGAAAAGGAAGAATTGAATTAATGATAAATTTTCCTATTATTAGCGGTAATTTAATCTAGAATCGTCACGTAAATTCGGCGGATATTATTGAAGATTTAAAATGCAAATATGTAAAATAAAACATATAGGTATATGTACTTAAATAAATATAAAACGAGTTTATATAAATATCAATAATATTATTTTTCAACTTCGCACTTATTTTAAAGGAAACAACTATACTTAATATGAAGAGTTTGTTTGTTTGTGTTGTTTGTTTGAAGAGGTTGTTGTTGTTGGTTGTTGTGTTGAACGCGCTAATCTCAGGAACTACTGGTTCGAATTGAAAAAATATTTTTGTGTTGGATAGTTAGAGAAAACTTAAAGTTATGTAGACATTAAATATTTTTCTCTAAATAAATGTAGGTACTTACTAACCAAAAACCCAAAGACGTTGTATTAGCAACATTTTGACGTTACATTCACACATGGTCTTTGCCTAACCCTGCTCTAAGACGAAAATAAAAATGAAAGATTATCATAGAGATACTAAAAAGTGGTTAAGCAAGTATACACCTTTAAAACTATAAAACTGGATAAACAAGATACAATTAACTGTACCCCCCTACCACGAGTTGTTTACGCACTCGAATACACGTACCGTATTGAGTTTTCACCATTAAATTCAAGTCTAGAATCGGTCTATACGCGAGTCGCGAGATGGATAGCTTAAAACAGTATCTCTGTCTCTATCGCGCCGTCTGCTTTACCAATCTACACAAAAAAATTTTAGTCACCCAAACACACAGATACTGTTAAGCGGTTGAAGCCGCGGCGCGCAGCTCGTATACATATATAAGGCAGCACGCACATGTATAGAGGCATTTAAGAAAACCAGACGATTGTAGAGTAGAGTATATTATCAAAAAATATACAGAAAAAACTTAAAGATAAGAACTATAGGTGTTAAAATAGAAATTGAACAATTAGTTCACCAACGTTTTCTCTAAAATTAACAGAGTAACATCAATTAACATATAAAGTTGAAAGATCGTTTATCTATCTCGCGACTCGCGTAATGGCCTGGATTTTAGTTTTAAATTTAGTGATCATCCTAACTCATCTTAAACACAGATATAGTTAAGCGAGTGAAGCCGCGGCGCGCAGCTTGTATACATAAAGGCAGCAGGCACATGTATAGAGGCCTTTAAGAAAACCAGACTATTGTAGAGTAGAGTATATTATCAAAAAAAATTTCAAAACAACCTAAAGATTTTTAACTATAGGTGTTAAAATAGAAAGTGGACAATTAGTTCACCAACGTTTCTCTAAAATTATTTCTTTTATTAACAAAGTAACATCAATTAACATACAAAGTTGAAAGATTGTTTATCTATCTCGCGACTCGCGTAGTAGCCGATTTTAGGTTTAAATTTAGTGGAAAATACTCAATACGGTACGTGGTGGCAGGTAAAACATTGCAGCAACAGCATTCCCAAGCAGGGCGGGTGTCGGGCAGACGTCCCTAAAAGTATTGCCAAATCATATTGCAGTGTAAATGAAGAAGACATACTGCGCCGACCCCAAATAAATTGGGATAAAGGCAAGCAGAAGAAGACTTGATACGGTACGGTACGAGTGATCGAGTGCTTAAACAACTAGTGGTAGGGCCTCAGCCTGCCTAGCATGAAGACCAAAACACGATACGATAAAGCGATATAACTACATCAACTCTCAAAATATGATAGATAAAGCCGCCATGTTGAATTTTTATCATAAATTTATCGCAATTTATAATAAAAATTCAACATGGCGGCTTTATCTATCATATTTTGAGAGTTGATGTAGTTATATCGCTTTATCGTATCGTGTTTTGGTCTTCATGCTAGGCTAGCAGGAAGGAACTCAAGTCAACTTCCTGCATAAAAGTAATTTCATAACGGGTTTGCAATAGCACATGTTTTCATTTCACCTTAACCAGTGGAGATAAGAATTAAATTCCCATGTTATATTTTACGAAAGAAAACCATTAAATAACATTAGATACAGGCGACATTTTGATTTAAAACTAACGCAGAACAAATTGATTATGCGGTGGCCGCATTTCGTCTTTCAACGATAAGATAATTTCGTGTCTAAAATATTATGGACTAGCTGAGCCCCGCGGTTTCACCCGCGTAATAATTTTCTACGAAATTTCCTTAATTTTTTCTTTCATAAGAACCTTCTCCTGACAATAACAAACACAACAAAAAAAGAATTGGCCAAATTGGTCCAGGCGTTGTTGAGTTATGCGCTTACCAACACATTTTGCGATTCATTTTTATATATAAGATATAGTCGATGTTCCGATGTTAAACAAATCGTCCAGTAGAGAAGGTGCGGCGGTAGCAAGCGCTGATATTCGAGAGCTGGCTGATTGTTTTATTGTTCGTCTCGATGGGGTGGAGACTTTAGGATCGTGGGGTCCCGAAGCCTCAGTATTCTTTAGAAATCTCGAGGCGAGTCGCAAAAAGGCTTCTTGTGATCGGAGGGTAGGTGTAAACTTTTTGCTTAGAAGGTCAATTTAGATTGGAGGTGGAATGTTGCCAGAAATTTTATGTGAAACTAGGTGCACACTGCGCACCACTTTTTTCACAAATTGCTTGCATTCACAAAACTAAATTAATTAAAAAACATTCCGTACCAATTGAGTTTTATTGCCCAGTTAAAAGTTAAACTCAACAGCCAAGTCCGTAACAATTTTCATAATTCGTGAGTTGCTCCCACGCATACTAACGTGTTACGATCGACGTCAATTTCTATTAATTATTGCCAGTTAATCATTGTACTTGATTAATGCTATTAAATCATTACATTGACATTTATTAAAATAGGTACATAATGCAGTGTTTTAATGGGCTTTCAGGGCCAATTTCTTAACTCTAAGAGGTAGCGAAAAATACAGAAATAAATCGTGTGCCCGGTTTTGACAAAAACTTAAACTGTATCAGATTTTTCAAAAAAAATTACTCTAGTCAGGAAAAGGGAAGTAGCACTCGATCAAACGAACCGATCCTCAATGATAAGAATCCATGGTTCAACTTTAATTGCTCCATTTCAATTATACCTCCAAAAAATGTAATCTTAACCTTTGTGTGCATGACCACAAAAAACCCATAAGTTACTTGTGCCTTCTCACAATTGGCGGCCGCGTTCCGAAGGCACACATCCTAACCTAGTTTATAAGACGTTTCAATGTGATCTCATGTAAATGAATTCAAAAAAAATGGATAAAGAATTCTGATTTTCACTTTTATTTTATTTCAAATTGAAATTCAATATAAAGTTTAAATACTTATCCATTACTAAAATCAATCATCTACGAAACTCGCCCAACTTGCAAATCAACCCAGACTCGTTCAAGAGTAAACAAAAGGGGGGTAATTATAGGGCATTGGTTCAAGCATTCGTTATCGAATTTTATAGTAATTTATCAGGTCGCTTCTGTTCAATCCGATTGGCAATTTAATCAAGATTAAAACGAGATATCGTCAATGTTCGGATATCTATCTGTCTGTGGGGTTATTTCCTCCAATTTATTTCAAATAGATTTTCACTAATTTCAGTTTAGGAGTGTATTTCTAAAATGAGTTAGAACTTACGCACTAAATAAGAGAGGATTTTTTTGAGCTCTTAAATAGACTTGGGAGATTAATACGCGTTAAAATCAAAGATCTTATAAATTGTTAAACAGAAACTACGTGCTATCTTAAAAAAAAATGTGTAAATAAAATGGTATAATGCCGGCTTTTGATACGTGTTGCGCCTATATGTGGGGATGCGGCCTAGAATGTAGCACGCTTTTCTAGAAGATACCTATTCACTCGCGACTTGAAGACCCCAAAAAGTGTCAATGTCAATAAAATGGCGAATCGGTGGTGATCTTGTCAAAATATGAGAATGGGGTCCATGTATTTTTTTCCCTCATTGGTCAATTTAAAATAATCAATGCGTACGACATTTGAATCCGATCTGAACATCCCAACAGCCATACTTGTGTCGGTAATTAAATTTCAACGTTACATCAGTAAATAAAATTGAGCAAACAATCAAAACCAACGGAAATAGCATAATAAAAACAACAATACCGATCACCTGAGCAACGACCGTGGTAAATGCACGATCATATATTTTCCAAGTACCTAATACCTACCGTTTTAAGAGTTTTAAGATAAAATGGGCTCCAAATCAACCCGATTTTGAACGATTCGACCTAAACTTTAATAAAAAATACACCTTTATATTAGCTTAGATAATTCCATAATAATTATTTACAAAACACTCTATTCTTTCTTGGAAACCGAAACACGGCGCAATAGTAATCAATCTTGAACTTTTTGTAAATTTTCCAAAAAAAATACATTTTGAGGAGACGCGACGGAAAGAATCAACTTTATTAAGTTTTGTTCAAAGATATTACCACAATAAAAGCTGTAATTTTATGGCAATTATATTTTCTATCCTTTCTTAAAACTATTTTGTGTAAAATACTAAGAATATTACACAATAAAGAACTGAAAAATTATTTTAGGAAATTCGGCTAATATCGCATCATCGCGCATCTCACGTTCCAATCCGACAGGGACACACGATTATGATCGAGCAGCACCTTAACGTGAAAGGGTACCGGCGCTCTCTCCATACATAGTCAACTGTTTCCTCCCTGGATTATGACACTAGCACAAATATTTTTGTGCCATAAAACCTATAACTGCCATTACTATGCCTCAATGTTTTGTTTTTGAAGTGAAAACTTCTTTAGCGGCGTTGAGCACTTTTTCTGTAATGGGTATAAAATCTTAAACTCGCGTCAGGACACGTGACCTGATCGAAAAAGCGTAAGACGGATGGAGAGTAGACAGCTATCCCCTCTCTACGGCGCGGCGAAAATGTATGCCTGGGCCTACTGTTTTTAATTTGGCTGTGAGTGTATTAAGACGTACATATGGTATTTTTTAACGGACGACTATTGACGGACGACAAATGTCGGACGACTATTTGTCGGACGACTATTGACGGACGACAAATGTCGGACGACAATTTGTTGGACGACAAATGTCGGACGACTATATGTTGGACGACAAATGTCGGACGACTATTTGTTTTTTTTTTTCATTTTCTAATTATCATAGAAAGATTTAAGAACAAAAAAATCCATAGGGTCATGACAGTTATAAGTTTTATGCAACAAAAATATTTGCTCTAGTGTCGTTATCCAGGGAGAAAACAGTCGACTACGTTTGTATAGAGAGAGAGCCGATACCCTTTTCTCTTAAGGTATATATTACAATGGTTTTATCAGTTTACGACAAAAATATAGCAGGTAGAATGTTATCAATTATTCTTGTATGTAAAACAACAGTGAGTAATGGACGCTTTGCGTTATATGAATAAGGTGTTTTCGTGTTATATACGAGTATGAACCATTTTCAGTATGAAATCTAAGTAAACTTGTAAAACTACGATAACAGAGGAAGCTGTTTTCGTAAAAATTAGACTAATATCGCAATTATTTATCATGAAATGATTCCATACATAAATAAAAAAATATAATTAACATCAAATAAATTATAGTTTTGTCCGTAAATTAGAAACACCCTTCAACTTAAAACACAGTAGTGCCCTAAACTATTTGGCAGCAGGAAATTCTTAGATAATAATCTAAATAAAGGAAATTAAAAATCCTTTCGGAGTAGTGGGGCTGAAGGCTGTTTAGAAGCCTCAAGACGGCCATTTAATTCCAACAATTACGCAGAACGTGTCTTTTACATGCCTTTTTTGTCCGAAAAGAATCTAAACGCTTTATAATTGCGTAAAAATGAGCATCTAAAGCCATTAAGAGCAAACAAAATTAAGATAATACTTTATCTAAAAGATTAAAGTCACGTTTTCAGTACATGGGCGAAGGTATAAAATGTCATTTCTTACAACGCAACGGTATGTACTTAATTATCTACTTTTTATAGGACTAATATCTTTTTATGAGCGGGCGTAAAATGAAAGCATAATGTTGATTAGTTAATTTCGCATTAAAGACTTTACAGTAGCCTTAAGGCTGCTTATGCTGCCAAACGCAACGCGCCAGAAATACCCGTCGCTTAATACTAATATTGTTGATAGTAACGAATGTCTTTTGTTTTTTTCAAAAGTGCTGAGATGGAATTGTAGGTGAAATTTTTAACGATATTTTGGGGTAATTTCGAGGCAAAAATTCTTTGTCATTTCAAAGCTAGACTAGTTTTAATTCGTAATTTTAGGATAGCTTCAAAACTATAGGAAATGTTTGGCTCAAAATCACACCAAAATGTCAGTAAAAATCACACCTATACAATTCCATCTCAGCACTTTTGAGAAAAACAAAACACATTCGCAACAATTAACAATGTTCACCAACGAAGGCGACCGGTGCCGGTAGTAACTTTTTAGTAGGCTGTGTACCAAGGTCGTTGGCGTATGGAAAGAGGAAAAGAGGAAAGAGTACCGGTGGATCTCTTCATACAAACTATTACAAACGTAGTCGACTGTTTTCTCCCTGGATAATGACACTATAGCAAATACTTTTGGTGCATAAAACTTATAACTGCCATGACCATGTCCCTATTTTTTTTTTAAATCTTTATTTCTATGATAATTAGGAAATGAAAAAAATATTTGGGGCATAGTCATGGCAGTTATAGGTTTTATGGCACAAAAATATTTGTGCTAGTGTCATTATCTAGGGAGGAAACAGTCGACTACGTTTGTATGGAGAGAGCGCAGGTGCCCTTTCACCTTAATAAGCCTTTAAATCTATTTATAGCGTTGAGTCAACTACTTATATAGATGAAGTAGGCTTGCCTAGTCCTTATAACACCCTCTCAGCTTAGTCGTTTTTGTTCTGGAGTCTTAATTAGTGGGGGTTTAATAAAATTAGTATTCGACGGAAGTTATGTGTTCTTCTATTCGCACTAACGCACAATTTTAGTAAACACGTCTTAGCAAGAATTTTCATGGTTAAATGGCAGTATGGTGGTTATGGTATATTTAACATGGATATATGTATGAGACAGAATTTCAGTATATTGATGTAACAGTGTCTAAATACTGTGCTTTACAATTTTACAGTTAGATTTGTATAGTTAAGTTTAGCAAACACAATGCAGTATTAGCAGTTTTGGTGAATTTAGACAGCATGTTAGCCACTCAAAGATGTTTCAAGCATACAGAGGCGTTGCTTAAAAATCTGATCAAAAAATTTACCTCTCATAAAATATCCAGGTTTCGTTTTCAAAATAGACGTTGAAAGTTCTTCATTACCTGAAACAAAGACAATAAGGTTAATATTTTTATCAAATATAAAGTACAAGCTTAAAAGGGTGTTGCTGTGTCAAATACCCTGTAATAATTATTAGGGTTCCGTACCTAAAGTGTAAAAACGGGACCCTATTACTAAGACTTCACTGTCCGCCCGTCCGTCTTGTATGTTACCAGACTGTATCTCATGAACCGTGATAGCTAGAGTTACATTTTTTACAGATTATGTATTTCTGTTGCCACAATAATAACAAATAGGTACTAAATACAAAAAAAAAAGTGTGTGTGTCAGCTCCGACGCACGATTGGAGTTTACTTCACAAAGCACACATGTTCATATATACAATATGTCGGTTAAACACAAGACGTATACAAGCTAGTCACACACACACGATTGAAGAGTGAAAGGTGCGCAGAATAGGTTGCGCACCAAAAACGTAACGAGGTCATTCATCAGTAGATTTTACTCCTTACATTTTTCTCATACCGGGCGCCTTATATATGAAAATTGATTCTTAAGGAGTAAACTCCAAAATTAAATAAAGTGTTGCTGACATAGACACAACAAGGTACAGAACCCTTCGTGCGCGAGTCCGATTTGCACTTGGCCGATATTTATTTGATCTTAGAAGTACGTAAATAGATACCACTCGATTCAATCAAGCTAAACTAAAGTAAATAAACTGACAATACTGATTGAAAGATTCACTCACTATCAATCAATCCATTCGTTAAACGCTCGGTTTGCTTATGCTGCTTGTTCAAATTATATCTTAACTTTTATTCGCGGTTTTGCCCGCGTAAATATACCGAGCTATAATTAGGCGCGCAAAACCTTTCGCACGCAACGCATAATCTTTTATTAGCCTACGTAATATAGCTATCTTGGTGCCAAATAGTCCTATCCGTTCCAAAGCCTCAGTCGTGCATTGATATATGTTTTAATTTTATTTCTAGATATAGTATTATAATATACTTAATACATTTGATAGGTAAACTGTCTCAGTCATCATACAAATAGGTAAAGTAATTTGTCTAGGAAAAGCGATTTAACTTTCTCAGTTATAGTAACAATTATAAAATCTGTTACATGCGCGTGCGCACGCTTCGCTCAAACTGCTCATTCATTAATAATTCAATAGTCCACTGCAAATCGCGGGTTAAGAACCAGATGAACGTATCTATAAAATTATCGAAAATCGTTTTTTTTTTCAGAAATGAGTTCTACCCGTGGTCCTACACGTTGTGGCAAAAGAACGTAACCATAAAATCAATATTTAACTAGTTCGATAATAACGTAACGATTTAAATAAAATATAATGTATAGCCAAAACAACCTAACTTGAGTACTATTAAAATGGTTTCTAATAGATTCTATTTCAGGTCCTTCCAAAACAACGTATTGACAAAAATGCTTCATTTAAATCCTTAACCAACGGGTTTTTTTGCATTTTTAAATGAGCCATTACAACGTATTAGCTTTTACTTCACTTTGGTTCTAAGCAATATTTGTATAAATAGTTCGAAAAAGTAAGAGGCAGGAGAACGTATGTCAAACAAATTTTAAAAAAATATTTATATTATCTATATTAATATCTATTATCAATTTATTTTTTGTTCTTTTTATTCTCCAATAGCATATAAATATTTCTCTATAGTTGTTTTTTTAGTTAAGAATAAAACAATTGTTATTCTGTACTTCAAAGTTCAGTATGACGTAAAAATCAATGTTTTTTAACTCTCCTGTAAAATTTAAAAAATGTATTTACGTTCATTTGGTTCTTATACCGCGAAATACATCATCATTTAACTTGACATTCAACAACTGAAATATATACAAAATGCGGGCCGTACTCGCTATCTAATTTACTTAATAGTAGGGTGGTCCTATACTTACCTACGTGACAGTACATTATAAACAAGACCCACTTAACTGTATTACTTAGCGACCACCATGGCGACGTATTCTACGTATCGTATTATCTGATGGATTAGACTAATTCAATTAAACTGTACTTTGGAGTTGGGTTCCGCGATACTTCCTCATAACTTGATGAGTATTTATTTTCTTACTAGCTGCGCTCCGCGGTTTCACCCGCGTAACTCCCGATCCCGTGGGAATATCGGGATAAAAAGTAGCCTATAACCTTCCTCGATAAATGAACTATCCAACACAAAAAGAATTATTCAATTCGAACCAGCAGTTCCTGAGATTAGCGCGTTCAAACAAACAAATAAACAAACAAACTCTTCAGCTTTATAATATTAGTATAGATTATAATTATGTCGTCACATCCGTCATTTTGTTTTTGCAAGTGCAACCTTTTCTCTTCTGACTTAAGGCTCTGCGTAAACTGACCACCGACCACAGCCACCGGTGGCCAGCCACTAGCAGTTCACACAATTTTTCAAACATTTTGTTGTGGCCGCCACCGACCACGTGTGTACGCCGCATTTTAACAAAAACGTGTGGCACTCGAGTACTGCCGCGGTAAAGCTATTGCATAGTGCGAGCTTCGTATAGTCGTACCATAAACATACACGTTAAGCTAACGTTCGGCGGAGCTACATGGTAGGCGGAGTAGGGGGTGTTAGGTTTTATTTTCGCTACGGAATTTCTTGATTCGGTCGCCGCGCTCAAAGCTATGCAATAGCTTAAAATTTATAAAAATTGTGTGAACTGCTAGTGGCTGGCCACCGGTTGCTGTGGTAGGTGGTCCGTTTGCGCAGAGTCTTAAGTCAGAAGAGAAAAGGGTCACTTGCAAAAACGAAATGACGGATTTGACGACATAATTTGTAACAGATGTCGCTAATATAATTGTTTTCACGTATTTATTGGGGCTGTATTCCAGTTTTTTAAAGCAAGTGATGTGATTATTAGGTCTCCTTGATCGATTTCGGCTACTAGGACTATTTCTGGCTACAAATGTCGGCGATGACGAGCTTCGATGTTAGTTCGTCTATGGTGTGCTCTTTGGTGACTGGCGTACCCGATTTTTAACCGACTTCAAAAAAGGAGAAGGCTCTTTTTGTTTGGTTACAGAAAATTTTCTGCCATATGTCGGGCAGCATTCACAAAATTATACGAAAAGGCAGACGGTGGTCTGCCCTTTAGCGCGTCTCGTTTGAGGTCAGAATCAGTAAATAGTTTTGATTCAAATTTAGAGACATGCTGTATCGAGGATGCGATTTTTTCAAGGCATATGTCGCTGAAAGTAATAGCAATTAATTTGAGCTCCAAAACCTACTTATTTATTTATTTATTTTAGGAAACTCAACAGCTAAAACATAATTATATAAACAGTACAACAATAGAAAACCAATTTCAGAGTTCCACGCATATAAAACATAAAAACACTTAAACATGAGTTCATAACGCCCAGACAAACAGACGGACAAGAACCTTTTTTTAGTTTTTGAGGTACGGAACCCTAAAAACAAATAATTAGTAAGTACACTGTTTTTTTGCTTAATTTACTACTTATTTGAAGTATTGTGAAGCGTTGTATCTTTTTTATGATATCAATGAATTTAAGTCTGTTTTATAAACAAGCGAGTGGCGCGATGGCGCTCACATGACTTTATCAACAAAACAAATTATTTAATTGTGATAAATAGATATATTTAATCTATCGATAACAGTATTACTTAGATTACTTTGTTTACCCTGGGAAAATACACCTTTTTAAATACCAAACTTCATAGAGATTTAAATTACTTATATGCTTAAATATTGAGTATTTTTCCTTAACATATTGTTTTATCTTCACTACATAGTATAAAACAAAGTCGCTTTTTCTGTCCCTATATCCCTATGTATGCTTAAATCTTTAAAACTACGCAACGGATTTTGATGCGGTTTTTTTAAATAGATAGTGATTCAAGAGGTATCTGTATAATACATGCATAATATAGCCGTGCGAAGCCGGGGCGGGTCGCTAGTTAATCTATAATATACATGTGCTGTTTATCAAAACTTACAAAAACTTTTAAGTAAGTATATCGTTTACAATCAATCACAATTGGACGACCTAGTTGGTACAATGGTCACCAAGCCGGACTGCCAAACACAGGGTTGCGGGTTCGATTCCCGCCTCAGACATGCATTTACGCGTAGATATTTATCTGTGGTCTGGTTGTTTCTATGTTTTATAAGTATATATTTACAAAAGAAAAGTATATAGGTAAGTAAGTAGTGTATCCGTTGTCTAGCACCCATAAGGTCTAGCAACCACAAGTCTAGTTACTTAGCTTGGGGCTAGATGGCGATGTGTGGAATGTCTTGCAATATTTATTTATTTCATATCACTATCATAGGAATCGACTATCTAGCTCTCACATCAGCAATTACATGTAGCAGTAGAAGTATCAAAATAAATTTATTGTCACAATATAGGTATGACCTCTAAAGATCATATCGCTTTAAAAACAAACAATATCATCGTTATATAATCTACCTATGTAGTTCCAATTGTCTTATCAACTGGTCTCAATTGATACGTCACAGTTTAAATGACCTGGACAATTGTTTACAACGTCTCTTTAACACCCCTTTTCCTTTAGCTGGACTCGTGTGATTGGTCACATTTATATTTATGCCGATATTCTTAAGGATGGATGTTTTTAGGGTTCCGTGGAAATTATAGGGCCCTTATGGAATCTCTGGATTGTTTGCCGTCTATCTGTTTGTCTGTCAAGACACTTTTTTCTCAGGAATGGATCGATATGAATACCTATTTCAAATATTAAGGTAAATTGTAAATAAAACAAGTGTCCAAGTTAACGCACTCAAAAGATATGGCCATATTTCGATTTACGCGAAAATTTTGAGCAAGTAACTAAGTACCTAAAATGTTCAACTTATTTCTTTTTTCTTAATATTTTTTCTGTACTTGTGTTGGAAGTCCTTGCATTATGCCAAATTTTATGGTCCTAGGTCAACGGGAAGTACCAGACTAGTCGATGACCTAGAACCATGCAATTCGCAAACAAAAATCATGCATCCGGTTTTTGGTCCAAAATCTACATGTCATAGACAAATCTATAACTCAATATCTGCTTATTTTTTCTTTGTGATGAATAGGCTCTGAAACTATCGATGGAGATATTTTTTTAGGATGTGCTGCCATAACCCTTTTAGTTAGTAAAAACCAAGGAGCGCTGTGCAATTTCACCAGCGTATCTCCAGATCCCGTGGGAATATAAAAAAGGAGCTTATGTTACTATCCTCATACCAAGTTTCATCTAAATCGGTTAAGTACTTAGTTTCGGAGCCTATTCAATGCAAACAAACAATTAAATCTTTCCTCTTTCCAATGTTATAATAGAACTGTATAAACCTACACCAAGTCTTAAATAAATTAACCGAAGTATTTCGTGATTTAAAAAAGGCTACAAAACCGATTTGCTCCGTTTATAAATATCTGGTAGGTATACGTCAAGGAGTGGCAAGAGAACTGGATAGATTGGAAAACACGCAACATTGCGACAATGTTTAACGCTAGTCACAAATTTGAGAGTTGATTACTTTTTCAGTAAGGGCGTAGCGAAGTTAGTTTTAGGTGAGGTTTCGGAGAATTCTACGGATTTAGCGTAGGTTCATTATACATTTACTAATTGTGAAGATTCAAAGACAGGCAGGGATGGAGAAATAGGTCTTCTTCTTCTTCTCTTGTTTAAATTCTGGTAAGAACCTGATGATTCTGGTAGGAATAGGTTGCAGTAGAAAACAGAGAAGATACTACAACCTTTTTGCTGCCTTGTGGGTAACGTTGCAATGCTATGGTTCCGATAAAAGCACATGTCCAGACATTTGGCTTCCACAAATCCACTTAGCTGATTCCCAGGGGATTTATGGAGTTTCGTCGCATCGCCGGTAGGGGATTATTCAGCTAAAAGTCTACAAATCCCCTTAATTCGGTCCATTATTTGATCCTAAAGTTTCAAGAGTGTCAGACGCAACGCGAGCTATATGTAACCAGCCATGCGGTAATTGAATAAAAAATATAGCGTGAACGTAGACGCATGCCGTTAGTTGACAGTAGATATATAATAATGGATGTTTTGTCTGCAAAGTCTTAACAGGCTATTTATTGGTCTCCAATTAACATCAGGTGCACTGACTGCTCGTTCCAACAATTATTTTTAATCCCCGACGCAAATACGACGGGGTGTTCTAAGTATGTGTGTGTGTGTCTGTCTGTAGCATCGTAGCTCCCGAACGGATGAACCGATTTTGATTTAGTTTCTTTTGTATGAAAGGTGAATTAGGCAGTGTTCTTAGCTATGTTCGATCGAAATCGGTTCAGACGTCTGAAAGTTATGGGAGATAAAGTCGGGGGTTTTTTTAAATTCTAAATATAAATTTTTGTAAATAGGTTTCACCGTCATTCGTTCGGTATGATGATATATTTTAAACCAACAGCTAAACCAAATTGAAATAAACAGTTGCCCGCCCAATTCTATTTCGGGGCCCATAAATATCATAGAAACGATAACCTAAAATACTGTTTGTTTGTTTAGAAATAGTGTGATTAATGATTGCTTGGGTTCTATATTACTTTCGTGTACCAATTCTAGGACTGAACCTTATTTAGAACTGAACTTTATTAGCCACAATAACGATGTCTTGAAATATTTATTTTTTATAAGTTAAAAAAAAAACATTGCACATTGCCATCTAGCCCCGCAAGCTAAGTAACTAGACTTGTGTTATGGGTGCTAGACAACGGATATACTACTTTTATACTTTTCTTTTGTAAATATATAATTAAAATACATAGAAACAACCAGACCACAGACAAATATCTAAGCATAAATACATGTCTGAGGCGGGAATCGCACCCGCAACCCTGTGTTTGGCAGTCCGGCATTGTCACCATTGTGCCAACTGGGTTTATTAGCCACAATGACGATTTTGCGAAGTGCCTACACATTTTCCTTCCTCGTTCATTCAGTCTGGCTTACGCGAAAGGTATCGTACTCGAAAACAATGACACTAGTCAACAGTTCCAGCAAAATGAGCTATTCGTCATGTTTGAACTATGACATTATAACAATAAAGCCATAGGACTCCATCGCCTACATCCAAGGCCGACCCCAAATAGCCTATCGATCTAGTACCCGCATCTAATAAACCTAATGCGTATGAAGTATCCCCATTTTGATAATTAGGTTTTTAAGGTTCCGTAGCCAAATGGCAAAAAACGGAACCCTTATAGATTCGTCATGTTTGTCTGTCTGCCGTATGTCAAAGCCACTTTAGTCCAAAACTATAAGAACTACACTGTTGAAACTTGGTAAGTAGATGTATTCTGTGAACCGCATTAAGATTTTCACACAAAATAGAAAAAAAAACAATAAATTTTAGGGATCCACATACTTAGAAACGAAACTAAAAAAAAATTCATCAAACCGTAGGGTAGTGTGGGGTATCTATGAATAGGTCTTTAAAAAAAACCGCAATCCGTTGCGTAATTTTAAAGATCTAAGCATACATAGAGACTTTAAGGACAGACAGTGGGAAGTGACTTTGTTTTATACTATGTAGTAATAGTAAAGAGGTAAGTTTTTTTGTTTGTATTTATGTTTGAATTCGATGAAACTTGGTATGAGAATACATTGATTCATTTTCAGTAACTTAAGCTACTTTTTATCCCGATATTCTCACGGGATCGGGAGTTACGCGGGTAAAACCGCGGAGCGCTGCTAGTATTATGTAAAAATTTTCATACGGTGAAAACATGATAGCATAAATTTTTCTCGATAGATTTTTTGTTAAAACTGTGTTTTATAAACTTATTTTACGGAATATCTATCTTTAGACCAGTATACATAGAAATACGGTGTTATTTAGTGTGTGAGAGGCTTTAAACGGCGCATGGGCGCATATCAGTAAAGGTCAAGCCTCTGACCAAATAGACGCCCGCCGCCCGTGTGGTAGACAACGCCCACATTTGTTTCGTAATAATTGTATAAAGCAATAAAGTTACAAAGTTACTTACTATAGGTATACAGGGTTATTGTTAATTATACTAGCAATCCGTTGAGGGCTACTTCTGTGCACCTTAAGAAGAAAGGGTACCGGGGACTCTTTCCATACAAACTATTACAAACGTAGTCGACTGTTTTCTCCCTGGATAATGACACTAGAGCTAATATTTTTGGTGCATAAAACTTATTTTTTAATCTTAATTTCTATGATAATTAGAAAATGAAAAAAAAAAAACAAAACATAGGGGTATGTCATGGCAGTTATAGGTTTTATAGCACAAAAATATTTGTGCTAGTGTCATTATGCAGGGAGGAAACAGTCGACTACGTTTGTATGGAGAGAGCGCCGGTACCCTTTCACCTTAACAAATTTCTTGTGCGACTTTTGGAAATTCGAAAAAAAATATGAATATTTTGAGGATATGTAAATTCGAAAAGCAGCTGACTTTTTTTAAAACAAAGCTCATTCAGACTAAGAACAATAGATAAAACTTACAAAATAAGTAAAATTTTAAGGTTAAAGACTTCTCCGTGTATGGAACAGCTGATTTACAGGGAAACCTAACCTCAAAATTTAAAAAAATGTTCGAATTTCCAAAAGTCGTAGAACAAAAGTTGTTTGTTTAGGTGCACAGAAGTAGCCCTCAACGGCTTGCTAGTGTAATTACAAATAACCCTGTATATGAATATTTTGTACTAGCTGCCGTCCGCGGTTTTACCCGCGTAAGTCCCAGCTTCACGGAAATATCGTGATAACACAAAATTCGATAACTTTTCACATGGTATCTACACTCTACTCTAGCGTTAGTTTAGTAGGTATACAAACTTAAAAAAATATTTTAAAAAGAAAGTAAGAAAGAAATAAAGTAGATTGTTAATTATTTTAAGAATGGACACACTTTTCATCTGAATCCATTGAGCCGTTTCAGCGTGAAATAAAAAACACAAACTTTCACATTCCTATTAATTTATAATATTTTAGTTGGACTACTTTTCACCTGCGGCTTCATCAGTATAGTTTTTTAGGGTTCCGTACCTCAAAAGGTAAAAAGGTCCGTCTGTCTGTCTGTCCGTGTGTCACCACCGATTTTCTCAGGAACAAGTAGACCTAACAAGTTGAAATTCATACCAGATACTGTGGTCTTTATTAGGTGTATAAAAATAAATGTCCCGAGTCGACACGGTAAAAAGATATCCAGGACAAATTTTCATTTTTGCAAAATCTTGTGAGTACCAAAATTTACCTTAATTTATGACTTTTTTCACAGATGATAGTTCAGCGTTTGACCAGTATCATACCGCCTGATGGTAGGTGACGATGCGGCCTAAGATATAGGACTTTTTCCTAGAAGATACCTGTTTACTCGCGACTTCGAGTTATCCCTGGGATGAGAGTATAAAAACCTATGTAATCAAAATTTATATTTCATATAAGTACATTATGTATTCAATACAAATATTATAAAGAGGTAAAGTTTGTGAGTTAGTGAGGTTGTAGGGGGTAACCTCCGAAACCAGTTGACAGATTTGGATGAAATTTTGCATAGAGATAGTTAAGGGTAGCTGAGCATTCACAAAAAAGTGTGACGTCATGCGTTACGTTACGTTATTGACAAGGTAACCATAGCAACGTATTAAAGTAAAAAAATGGTAATGTAAACGATACAAATGAGTTCTTATGATTATCACGTAAAATTATCGTCCGTAAACAGACTTTACAGACAACCATTTTTTTATTCTAGATTTCCCACGGGATCGGAACTGACACGGGTGAAACCACGGTACATAGCTAGTTGTAGATAATATTAGAACTTGACTGCTCCCATTCTTACTTCATGATAGTAACATGATATTGTTTTGTGTTCACATGTCGAGTTGCATTCTTGAGCTTGTCAGTGAGCTTTTATCTAGGCTACGTTGTACTTGGACAGCTTTATTATAAAGGTCTTATTAGATTTTAAACTAACATGGTTATTGTCACTACTTATTTAATACTAGCAGCGCTTCGCGGATTCAGTCACATACCTTCGAACCCGTCACTTCTAATGAATCAATGAATCCTTATAACAAGTTTCATTAAAATCGGTCTAGTAGTTTCGGAGCCTATGCAAACAAACAATACAATCTTTCCTCTTTATAATATCACTACATAGTATAAAAAAAAGTCGCTTTCTCTGTCCCTATATCACTATGTATGCTTTAATCTTTATAACTACGCAACGGAATATGATGCGTTTTTTTAAATAGATAGAGTGATTCAAGAGGAAGGTTTATATGTATAATACATGCATAATATAGCCGTGCGAAGTCGGGGCGGGTCGCTAGTTAGTATATAAAGATAACATGGTTATTTGCACTTCTTATTTAAAACACCATATCTGTTTTTAGATCTACCCGCAAACTCCCGTCTCGTGAAAATGATGCTTTTCTTCCTGTTCTATTTTCGACAAGCAGACTTTAAAGTACAGACAGATATTAATATTTCTCGTACCCAATAACTATGAACAAACATTAATTACGCAAGTCTTTATGGAACAAAACCGGAAAAGTGCGAGACGGATCCGATACGAAGGGTTCCGTATCATTTTATTCTGTACTAGCGACCCGCTCCGGCTTCGCACGGCTATATTATGCATGTATTATACATATAAACCTTCCTCTTGAATCACTCTATCTATTTAAAAAAACCGCATCATAATCCGTTGCGTAGTTTAAAAGATCTAAGCATACAAAGGGACATAGGGACGGCGAAAAGTGACTTTATTTTATACTAGCACCCCGCTCCGGCTTCGCACGGCTGTATTATGCATCTATTATACATATAAACCTTCCTCTTGAATCACTCTATCTATGAAAAAAAACCGCATCAAAATCCGTTGCGTAGTTTAAAAGATCTAAACATACAAAGGGACATAGGGATATAGGGAATTCAACTGACTAGCTATCACGGTCCATAAGATACAGCCTGGTGACAGACAGACGGACAGTAGAGTCTTAGTAAAATAGTCCGTTTGGGTACGGAACCCTAAGAGTGAAATTCTATGCCAATTAATTAACTGCTTACCTGTGACCATGGCTTTTGTAAATCCTTCGAAATAAAACGCGTCTATAATCCGGTAAAATAGTACTTTTCCTATTAAACTGACTTTGATCAGCGAGTGTTTTTACAACCTCATTCATCATACTTCTTACAGACCACTTTCCCAAATGACTTTAGTGGGCAAAGCCAGCGAAAAACAAAACAAGAGGCTTACAAATTTCTCTCTTCATTAATTTTCTTGAAACAAGGTAGAGCTTTCGAAGTTAATTGATTTCCTTTATTTGTACACGGGAAAGTTCCATTAAAACCTAGAGTTTATGTAAGAGTTTAACTCCCTGTAAGAGGTTTTTGAATAATTCTACAAACCTGGGCTAAGTTTGTAGTTTGTATTCAATTAACAAACCACTTCGAAGACACCAGAAATCGATGTAAAAAACAATTTCAAGCTGTTTTAAACTGAGCTCAATACTAAATTTCTCTAAAAACTGGCCAAGTGCGAATCGGACTTGCGCACGAAAGAAAGAAAGAAATAAATAAATAAAACTTTATTTTCTGAGCACAAAAAGAATAGACACGTAAAAAATTACAAGAAAAAAAAAACGAATGGTTCCGTACCATTAGATTTGTTTTTACCCGACTGTCTTTGTATGTTTGTAATATTCTTTATTCCCCCACTCAGTGATTTTTTTTAATTAAGGTACCGTTCGATTCGTCTCATTAGTCCAAGTGTGGTGACATATGGGGTGAAAAATGGGGGCTAAAAAATTGAAATATGGGGCTAGATGTTGATGGTGATATTTTTTTAAATCTTTTTTTTCGTTTTTGTTGTTATAGCGGCAACAGAAATTCCATCATCTGTGAATTTCAACTGTCTAACTATCACGGTTCATGAGATACAGCCTGGTGACAGACAGACGGACAGTGGAGTCTTAGTAGAAGGATCTCGTTTTTATCCTTTGAGTACTGAACCCTAAAAATATTTTATAGTCGATATGTTTTCTTTCTATTTCACCAGTTCTGATACTTTTATCAGATGCTTGTCGGCGTCAAGCCGGATTGAAGGGAAACCGGTTGTAGCTAAGTTGATGTACCAGCGTAAGTTGGCCTTTCTACAACAATTTGTAGCAGAGCTTGCAGGCCAATGACTTGAAATCGACAGGTCAGGGCGAACTGGACGCGAGGGTCTCAAGACTGGGTCTTGGTAACACATGCACGCACGGACCTTGCGGTGGATGGAAGGGAAAACGAGTCCGTTTTAAAAGATGTAAAATTACGCTGCTAAAAATTTTTACCATTGAATTTGGTCGAATAAGTCAAAGTCAAAATTCTTTATTCATTTAGAATCATACAATTTGCATGAAATCACATTAAAAGTCCTAAGAACTAAGTAAGGATGTGTGTGCCTTCGAAACGCGTGCACCAATGAGAAGGATTGAAACTCATAGGGTTTTCTTGTGATTATGCTTACAAAGATCAAGATTAAAAATATTTGAAGGTATTATTTAAGATAGAACAATTAAAGTCACGTCCACGGGTTCTATCATTAAGGTAGATACGAAGAAGTATCATATAGTACGCTTTACTTACAAAAATGTGAGCCGTCACGGGACGCCTGGCAGATGTGAAACATCGACATTATTTTGTAAAAGTAATATGCAGAAAATAACAGATTGTGATAGAATCGCACAGTCGATTGCGCATGCACACCGTACACACTACTGCATATAGACTGTATATATATACCATCATATAGCGTGGCGACGTCGCCACACCGTACACACTACTGCATATAGACTGTATATATATACCATCATATAGTGTCGCCACGCCAGATATCGGTTTTACGTGCGGCTATAGTGAGCTCTAACGATCTGCATCGAAAAACAGCCCTATGTCCATCATTTGCAGTTTCGACCCACTGTGCGTCGCCACGGCATGCGTCGCCACGCCAGATATCGGTTTTACGTGCGGCTATAGTAAGCTCTAAGGATCTGCATCGAAAAACAGCCCTATGTCCATCATTTGCAGTTTCGACCCACTGTGCGTCGCCACGGTATGCGTCGCCACGCCAGATATCGGTTTTACGTGCGGCTATAGTGAGCTCTAACGATCTGCATCGAAAAACAGCCCTATGTCCATCATTTGCAGTTTCGACCCACTGTGCGTCGCCACGGCATGCGTCGCCACGCCAGATATCGGTTTTACGTGCGGCTATAGTGAGCTCTAACGATCTGCATCGAAAAACAGCCCTATGTCCATCATTTGCAGTTTCGACCCACTGTGCGTCGCCACGGCATGCGTCGCCACGCCAGATATCGGTTTTACGTGCGGCTATAGTGAGCTCTAACGATCTGCATCGAAAAACAGCCCTATGTCCATCATTTGCAGTTTCGACCCACTGTGCGTCGCCACGGCTGAAATCGGTTTTACGTGCGGCTATAGATGTTTCACATCAATAAAGGGTAAAGACACAAGCTAAAGAGGACACTCCCTAAAATTAAAAAACATCACTTAATTTTCATATCCCATTCTAGTTTAAAACCGTAGTCCCATGACATTTTGATATGTATGGTGGTAGATAATGAAAACCACAACTTTATATCTTTGCTTGATTGCTCGTTTTGGTTGCTTCATATCTACAAACCGACAATGTCGATTCCACAAGCAATAACAGGATGCACAACATTGTATTAGTAGGGCTCATTCGCAAAATGCCTACTTCGCAAAATGTCTCTTTCTCATAATGGCGCTTTCGCATAATGAGTTCCCAATAATTAAGTAAAACTAATTATTGCTTTATTGTGATTTTACTACTATAAGGTTTTCTTGCAAAAAACTTTCTTTCCAGTAATAACCAGTAATTTCAATTTGTAGGAATAATCAGTTAATTTTCTTTCATCATTGCAATTTCCAATTTTTAATAGACTTAGGTTGATTTGCACATGATTAAAAGCTTTTAAGACCTTTACATGATTAATTAACTGTCAAAGTGTCAAACTGATTAACCTTGCGGTTATTGAAATATAATTACATTTAAGAATACCCGTTAAATGCATTTAGCTAGACTTTAGCTAAAAATGGAAAGCACAATCTCTTGGAACCCGCCCAGTAAGTATTACTTCATATATGACTTGGTTTCACCCGCGTAACTCCCGATCTCGTACGAATATCGAGATAAAAGGAGCCTATGATATTCTCAATGAATCAATGTATCCTCATACTAAGTTTCATCAAAATCGAACCAGTAGTTTCTGAGTTTCGGAGCCTATTCGTTACAAAATTAAAATCTTCCCTCTTCATTTTATTAGTATTGACTAGATGTCCCGCGTTTCTCTTAAGGTAAAAAGTAGTCTATAAGTTATTAAAGGGTTCGTCCACTTATTTCAGCATGAAGGACTTACATACACACTTTTACATTTTGTATTATATAAGGCTAAAGGAGCCACATCAAAATCGTTTAGTTTTCATGTGCCTTGTTCTAGTTAATCTAAAGTTAAGCACTTATTGTCTGAAATGAGTTCGTGGAAACGGGTATCGTTGCCATTTCTAGAGAACGGACCCACTGTTGTCTGCCTAAGTGCCTATAGTTTAGCTAACACATGTTAAACGAGATATAATTGTACTCAAATACATTTAACATTAAAGGAGGACGGGACGGGTTGTTTCACTGCTGTCTTCCTACCTTTACTCGCAAAGGCCCTAGTTTATTTTGGGGTCTTTGAGTCATTAGTGTATAGGTATCTTCTAGGAAAGCGTGCAACATCTTATACAGCATCGTCACTTACCATCGTGAGAGATAGTGGTCAAACGTTGACCTATTACTATCACTGCATGGTATAAAACAAAGTTGCTTTCTCTGTCCCTATATCCCTATGTATGCTTATATCTTTAAAACTACGCAACGGATTTTGATGCGGTTTTTTTAAGGCGTAGGGGCGCCGCCCCGGCGTCGCGCGGCTATATTGTGCATGTATTATACATATAAACCTTCATCTTGTTCTTGTTCTTCTCTATCTATTAAAAAAAACCGCATCAAAATCCGTTGCGTAGTTCTAAAGATCTAAGCATACAAAGGGAAATAGGGACGGCGAAAAGTGACTTTATTTTATACTATGTAGTGATAAATAAACATTTAGCTGCTGCTGCTGCTGCTGGCTGGTTATAGACGTGACAAAGTATCTTCTAGCATAGATGTCGTAGATTTAGGTATATTTAATTATATTGCTGAATCACTTTGCAATAGTATGAAATACTAGAGACTTACTGCGCCAAGTTTGGATAATGGCAGGAAAAAGAGACGAGACAAAGACGCCAAAATGAATATTCACAGACAGTCGGAAACGGAAACGTGTTAGATTACCGAAGCGTTACTGAGACGCTCGGGATCAAAATTTAGCTAAAAAAAAATGGTTTTTAAGTTGTCTCTATTTCACTAGAATTTATATTTCTATACCACTTCATTCTAATCATTTTTAGTTGCCACCCGGACATAAAGAAGTTTAAAATTTAGAACACCTCATTTACGTAATTTGTTTGCTTATTTTTGTCACGCCCAACTCAAACAAGATAATTTAACTATTCCAATTTTCTGCTTCAACTAAAATTGGGTTTAAACTTCAAACAGTTTTAACTCGGCGACAAAGGTACAATACATTAATACTTAACAGTTAATTATAACTTTCTATATGGATATACTATTTTATCTAATGTTCCTGGTGTGTAGAGAAGTGGTAGAGGCATATGGCATTGTGCTTACTGCTACTGCTACTGAAGCAGAGGACATGGCTTTGGCACAATTGCCAGGGCCATGTCGTCCAGAATAGCATGGATTTAAGTTACTGAGCTTATCACCCTTTGAGTGTATGCAACTTAAACCGCAACTAACACATGCTGCTGAAGAAGAGGACATGGCCATGGCACAATTATTGCCAGGGTCATGACGTCCAGAATAGCATGGATTACAGTTGCAGAGCTTAGCACCCTCTTAGTGTGAGCAACTTAGACCGCAACTAACACATGCTGCTGAAGAAGAGGACATGGCCATGGCACAATTATTGCCAGGGTCATGACGTCCAGAATAGCATAGATTTAAGTTACTGAGCTGATCACCCTTTGAGTGTATGCAACTTAGACCGCAACTAACACATGCTGCTGAAGAAGAGGACATGGCCATGGCACAATTATTGCCAGGGCCATGTCGTCCAGAATAGCATGGATTTAAGTTACTGAGCTTATCACCCTTTGAGTGTATGCAACTTAGACCGCAACTAACACATGTTGCTGAAGAAGAGGACATGGCCATAGCACAATTATTGCCAGGGCCATGTCGATCAGAATAGCATGGACTAACTGCGCTCTGCGGTTTCACCCGCGTAACTTCAGTTCCCGTGGGTTAATCGAAATATAAAATAGCCTATAGCCTTCCTCGACAAATGGACTATCACAGAAATATTTTTTCAATTCGAACCTGTAGTTCATGAGAATAGCGCGATCAAACAAACAAACAAACTCTTCAGCTTTATAATATTAGTATAGATTTAAGTTGCTAAACTTAGCGAATTAGACCGCAACTAACACATGCTACTGAAGAAGAGAACATGGTCCTGGCACAATTATTGCCAGGGCTATCATCTGCAGTTAGCTAACATACTATGATGCTGAAAAAGACATAGCCCTTGCATAATTGTGTCCATAAAAGCACGCATTAAAGTTGCTGATGCTGTATAATCATCTCAGTACACTCTTATGGTGGTCGCACATTGATACGCGCCGAACGAATCGAATTTTTGCCGTCCACGGAAAAAGGTACCTTATAATAATAAAGATACGGTACATTTATTCATTTATTTATTTCAGAGTGGGCCGCGTCTGACAATGCGGACGACTCTGATGACTTCATCGGAAATATAAATGTTAATGTAGATACCTTATCTCTATTATTATAAGGTACCTTTTTCCGTGGACGGCAAAAATTCGATGCGTTCGGCGCGTATCAATCTGCGTCTACCTTTAGTGTGACATTTTAGACAGCATCGATCAGAATCAGGTGAAATATTTGTCAAACGCCCCGATGTCTTAGTTATTTTAAGTCGACAATACATTCGTGAAAGTGAGAGAGACCAACGTGATGCTCAATGCTCATCTATTATTAGGTAGATAATTATGTGGCCTCCAACAAAGATACGGCTTCAGTTATTTTCGATGCGTCGCGTGACTACCGTGACGTACTCATCAAAATCGGTTCAGTTAGACGTGAAAAGTGGTATAAGTAGGCCAGGGATATTATTGAGTCGTAATTCAAAATGTCTGACATAAATTGCGGACAAGTAAAAATTCTCGAAAGCTTTGTGTAGGGTAAAAAATAGCTCCTTCTAAGAAAGTTATTTTCTATATCAAATAAGCTCTCTCGAGAGATTGTACTCACGAAGTGATCATACTTGCTAGAGCTATTTTCTAGAAAGAAATATTAAAATAGAAAAGCTTCTGTGTTAAATAAATTAATCGTAGTATTTTCTAAGGTTTGCGCGACTCGAACTTATTGTGAAACTATTTTAGAGGACCTATTTACGCGTTTAAAAAATAAAAATAAATCTTTTTTACTTACTTACTTTTAATCTATTTATAATAAATCTTTTTTTTACTTACTTATTTTTTTTATAAATGAATAGATAGATAGATAACTTTATTTGTACAACACACGAAGGAAAATAGACTACAATATTATACACAAAGTATCAGTAATAACTAGAAAGTATAATTAAAAAGTATCATACTTAAATAATAATGAAAATAAACCTAAAATAATAAAAAAAGGTGAACTCCACGACAATATTGTCAAAAAATCCAATCAAAACTCAACAATGGACGACAATTTACGTTTATTTTGAACAGATTCGTACCCGCACTGCATTACTAATTTGTTATTGCAAGGTTATTGGTTATTGCATTACTGTACAATAATATTGAAACCAGAACAAAAAACAATAAAGTAAATTAAAAAGGCAGGTGTTGACATTTATAGAAATACTCGTTCCGAATGGAGTAGAAGAAAGCCTGATTTACTTAATGATCGTTCTGATTATTAAGGAAATTAATTGAGAGCAAACGGTATTTTTATGGTGACTGATGAATTGGGGATAATTTAGTATCAGACTAATAATTTGAGGCGAAATTTCGTGAGAATTGGAATATAATAAAATAGTTTATTTGAGATAAAACACAAGACGGCAAAGTTACAGAAGAAAAAGACTCAAAAAATTAAAAAAACATTACAATTTATAAGAAACTAGCGACCCGCTCCGGCTTCGCACGGTTATATTAGCATGTCACTACATAGTATAAAACAAAGTCGCTTTTTCTGTCCCTATTTCCCTTTGACTGCTTAAATCTTTAAAACTACGCAACGGATTTTGATGCGGTTTTTTTAATGGATAGAGTGATTCAAGAGGAAGGTTTATGTATAATACTAGCGACCCGCCCCGGCTTCGCACGGCTATATTATGCATGTATTATACATATAAACCTTAAAATATATAAACCTTAGTTTTAAAGATCTAAGCATACAAAGGGAAATAGGGACATAGGGACGACGGCGAAAAGTGACTTTATTTTATACTATGTAGCGAAGAAAGAGAAGCAGTAAAGCCCAAATAGGTCGACCTCAGCTGTGACCTCAAGTATGCTTGACTGTAGGAGAGCGGTGATAGCCTAGTGGTAGATATCTCGACTTTCATTCCGAAGGTCGCGGGTTCGAATCCCGGCCAGCCGTGCGGAAATGGATTTGTCTTAGGAAAAATGATGTGTGCTAATTGACATTGCTCTTAGGGTGAAGGGAGACCCGCGGCTTAGTTGACTCCATTATCGACTAGTACTTTCATTTGGACATGGTCGACTAAGCTGAGAGGGTAGTATGGGTGCCTACTCCATCCTCACGCAACAAGGACCCAACTAAAGAGGTCTAGTTTCGGAAAACAGCCCGTATACAAGTAGAAGTACATCCACAATAAAACCCGTTAGTTATCTATACCTACTAATATTATTAAGCTGAAGAGTTTGTTTGTTTGAACGCGCCAATCTCAGGAACTACTGGTTCCAATTGAAAAAATATTTTTTGAGTTGGATAGCCTATTTATCAAGAACGGCTTTAGGCCACTTTTCTTTTTTGTATTTGTATTGTATCTATTAAATTATAAAAATAATCCACTAACTCGTGGTAGCTAAGGCCTAAAGTGTAAATAAGATAGAATTTTCATCAACATAAATAATCAACACAAATATTGTAGCTCCAGTCCAAATAACGTATTAAGGCTGTCGCAATAGGATTTCAAAATTGAGTCTATGAATATTTAGTAATACAAGCGGCAAGAAACTCAAGACAGGCTCCACAGATATTAGAATTGTGGTAACATGGCCGAATTGGTTTGTTTATTAGTATTGAGTTTTAGTGATTCTATCGTAATGCACTAATTCCAATGGTCACCATAACACAAGCCTGCTTTGCTTGGAGATAGATAGATAACTTTATTTGTACAACACAGAAAGAAACAGAACACGATAAACACAAAGTATAGTAAAAGCTAGAAAGAACAAGTTGCACAAATGGGCGGCCTTATCGCTGAAAGCGATTTCTTCCAGGCAACCTTTGCAACCTTTGGAGTTAGATGAGGATTTGTGCAATGTCCTGCCATTGTTATTTATATACTTAAAATTTATTAATAAATATTGCAAGAAATTCCACACATCGCCATCTAGCCCCAAACTAAGTAACTAGACTTGTGTTATGGGTGCTAGACAACGGATATATTACATAAATACTTTTTTTTTGTAAATATATACTTATAATACATAGAAACAACCAGAGCACAGACAAATATCTAAGCATAAATACATGTCTGAGACGGGAATCGAACCCGCAATCCTGTATTTGGCAGTCCGTATATTGACCATTGTGCCAACTGGGTCGACAACTTACTTGTTTTTTTTTTACAAATGATAGGTCAGCGTTTGACTACTATCAGACCTTGAGTGAAGATTCGGTCTGAGATGTAGCACGCTAACCTAGAAGATACCTGTTCACTCGTGACTTGAAAGACTCACAAATTGTACACGTCAGACAAGAGACGCAAGTAACCGTGCTGGGCTTAAAGTATTTTGCTGGCAGAATAAAATAAAAAAAAGCTAATTCTAGTAAAAAACATTGTTCAAATTATATTGCAATATCATTTCGATTGCAAAAACTACCCTCAAAGACAGTTTTTTTTTGTCAAAAAGCGGCGTTTGAGCATATTTTGAGCTAATCAAAATGCAATCGAGATGATATTGAAATGTAATTTGAACAATTTTATTTACGAGAATTGGCCTTCAGTCGTGAGTAAGTTAAGGACAGGCAAAAAAACGGCAAAGATTTTACAGAAAACCGTATCTAAATCGGTCCAGCCGTTTTGAAGATCTGAGAACATTTGAGTGCACAAACAATTTTTTCTTACCCTAAATGCATATACCGTCCACCGTTCCGTTCGAGTAATAAAATACTCAGATTGTGAGTATTATAAGAACAGGCAAAACAGCGGTTTGTCCTTTAAATTCTATACTCAGTGGTCTATCACAAAACTAGAGTATCTACATGTTTCTTATTCATAAGGACTTCTCCCGGACGGCCTTCTTACCTATTTATATTTCCTGTTTCTCTGAAACTAGGACGCCCTTGATACGTGATAAACACACAAAGGAGAAACCAGAATTAATCTTTAATATTGATAAAAATACGGTTGAGAGACGGTGAAAGAGATTTTCGGAAGAAGGTCGTGTTTTTTTGCGTAGGGATGGAATCAAAGATATTTAAATTACAGAGACTTTAATGCTTCGAAACTTTTATTAAGTTTTGATCCCGATTCAAAGGTACACTTTTACCAAAAGGTCACTAGCCTTTTGGTAAAAGTGTATATTCGTTTTTGGCGGTTTTGGCTTATTATTATCGTAATTTGATTTTAATGTATAAAAAATATATTGTAGGACATTTCACACAGTGCCATCTAGCCCCAAGCTCAGTAACTAGGCTTGTGTTATGGTGGTCAGACAGCGGATAGAAAACTTACCTACATATTTTTTTAGCTAAGCTCCGCGGTGTCTACCGCGTAACTACTGATTCCATGGGAATATCGGGATAAAAAATCAATGTATCCTCATACCAAGTTTCATTAAAATCGGTCCAGTCAATTTCGGTGCCTATTCTTAACAAACAAAATAAAATATAAATAAACTCTTAACAATATTAGTATAGATATACAGACACCCAAACCAGAAACAATAATCTGTAAATGAATACTTGTAAGAAGCGGGAATCGAACCCGTAACCTTGTGCGTCTCACCCACCGCGCCACAGAGGTGGTCTAATATATTATTACTAACACTACGTAGGTTAAGTTGTCCTTACAAATTGTAACTAAAGGTCAATTCTCGTAAATAACATTGTTCAAATTACATTTGCAATATCATTTCGATTACAAAATTACCCTCAAAGTAGTTCAAAATACCTCTCAAGAATACCAAGGGGTTTTTTTTGTAATAGAAATGCAATTGAAATGATATTGCAATGTAATTTGAACAATTTTATTTACGAGAATTGGCCTTCTGGACGTAATCAATCATTTATTTCAATCGATATTATCGATTGCATTGCAATATCATTTCGATTGCATTTCTATTACAAAAAAAAACCCTTTGGTATTCTAGAGAGATTTTGAGCTACTTTGAGGGTAATTTTGTAATCGAAATTATATTTAAAATGTAATTTGAAAAATGTTATTTATTACTATTAAATGTGTTTAGATGGAAAGAGAAAATCAATTTATGTTCGGGAGCTGGTGTAGACCCGGGCGGAGCGGGAGTCACGGCCAAGGTCGGTCGAACGAACGCCCCCCGTCCGCGTCCCCCTGCAGCCCCCCTGCGTCAATACTCTCTCAATGAGCACCAACTCACACCATCACCACACCACTCGCACTCCTTACACGTGTCTCGATATAATCGTTGCCGTCACGCTCGGCTTCCACAGAAGCCTTATGATTCGATAATAATCGATTCTGATTAAATGTGAATATTATGTTTTCGAGGCTGAACGAATTTCATTTTCATAATATAAAACCTAGACTGCTGATACCAATTTTTATAAATGAAGATATTGCTATAGGGTCAAGCGGGTATACAGAAAGAAGGTTTCTTTGAAACAAGAAGTAATCCGCTCTCTATAGACGCTAGCGAATAATTTCTTTCGTTTTAGTATAAAACTTTTAACTTGATAAGCAGTATTCTTAATTTGAAAGCAATATTCTTAAATAAAGAGTACGATGAGCAGTATTCTAAATTTAAAAGCTATATTCTTGAATTAAGAATACGATAAGCAGTAAGTATTCTTAATTTAAAAGCAATATTCTTAGTTAAAGAGTACGATGAGCAGTATCCTAAATATCAAAGCAATATTCTAAAATTAAGAATACGATAAGCAGTATTCTTAATTTAAAATTCTTAAATAATTAATAATACTGCTTATTATTTACAAGAACATTTTTTACTATAAAAAAAGAAATTATTCTTTAGCGTCTGGTGCGCATGGTGCAGCTAGTTGACTTGTAAAACTTGGTGAATTGAAAATACCAGATATAAAATAAGTAGGAGATAATTTTATCAGCTCGAAGGTACTTGCTGATTATTTAACAGTATCGGACTAGAGATAACGAGATAAAACTGTTTGTCTGTACTCGGGGCCTAAGCCCGGCTACAGTAACAGAATTTTACAGAGTTAACGATAATAGGTTTTATCTCGATAAATAAAATCAATTTTAAAAGATCATTTTGAGGCAAGACTTTAGGCAGGTTATAGAAAGTGTTCAACGCCCTGCCAATCTTTCGCAGCATTTTGAAGAGTTTGCTTGTGCCCGTTAACTCTCAATATTTAAGCGACTTTTATGACATAGTCACGACTGCCTAAAGTAGTACGGTGAATGTCTCCATTCTTCACTGAACAGCAAATACTACAAAAAAGTTTATTAGTGAGAAACGGGAGAGTTTATTTTCAAGTTTCTTTCAAAATTTAAATAGGAATAGAATCAGTCAGCTCTTTGCAAAACGGGTGCGGTGCAAAACATCTTAAAATAAGAAAATGAGTGAGACCGGAACATAGCGAGGTCTTTTATTTAAAAAACGATAATGATCAAAGTTAAGTTGCATTAAGGCACTCATTGAAAACGGAAGCACGAAATGTTGCCCAATATTGCATCTGAACGAGGCCGTACAATCAGGTTTCACCTTTACCTCAATGCAAGTGAGTGCTAAGACTAGACTTAAGGCTCTCGCAGACATTCGATTACGTACTTTTTATCACAACAAAAAAATATTGCCTAAAAAACATACTTACTCAAAAAATATTTACTTTTTTCTGTTTTTATACACAAATATTGTGTTACCTTTTTATTATTTTAACAAGTCTTTTCTTAACTGTGAGAAAAAACGTCGTACGATACGCGTGTGGATATTTATCATTGCATCTCGGCATTTTAAACACGTGTTCAAAATGCCGCTATGCAATGATCAATTTACCACACTTATATCGTAATGTACTATTACCGACAGTGAAGTCAATAGTCGAATTGTCAGCTTTTCTTTATCGGCTGCTTCATACTGATACCAAATTAATGTGTCTGTAGAAAATATAGTCTACGAGAACTGTTTTCAACGCAAGAGTTTTTTTGGCAACGACTCAGCAAACCGTTCTTGCGTAAATTTATTCAGCTAGTCTCCTTCAATGCAATAAAGATGCGTCAATCGATGCAGTTTCGGAGCAAAAAGGGGTACCAAGCCCAAAGGCTACAAGTACACAAATCGCTATATCGATAAATCATCCGAGACATTTATACGACGTTTCCGATGCGGAATTTATGTTAGAAGACATGTAACGTATTCGTAAAAGATGAGCAAGGTGTAAGAATATCTTATTTGTAAAATACGACTACGCTTAGTAAAGTCTTGGCTTTTATAGTTCAATTCAGCGAAGCCATAGAAATATGACCACCCAGTCAATATTAGGAACTAAAGGTCAACGACACTGAATAAAAATTTATAGCTACTATTTTCATGTAGAAATTACGAATTGGTAAAATAACTCGAATAAAGGTCTTACGAATTGGGCTAGAGTAATTTTATTCAAAGTTATATTAGTCGGTAGAGTCGAGTCTCCGTATACAATAAGAAGTTCCTTAATCGAGTCGGATTAAGGCAATAGCCCTTCATAGCTGCAGGAACAGGGGAATTCCCAACTCATTGAGCATAATTAGGTACATTGAATTAGCCAATTTTACTCGTAACTCTTACATCATCATCGCTAAGGGAAAAATTCTCAGCTCTTTTTCTTAAAGTTTTATTCTTTAGGCCACATTTTCGTTTTCAAAATTCTTTTTTTTGTTGTTATTTATTTAAATTCTTGGATGGTTATTTGCCGCAACAAAGTGCGTGTCAATAAAACAAAATATTTATTCACAGTTATAATTCATATCGCACGAAGGCATTTAAAACGAACTAGCGTTATTCTCTAATCAATGTTTGATTTTAGTGACAAACGCATTTATTTCTGCAAAATCGTACATCCGCCGCTAAATATTTAGAGCTATGCAATATTTTTATTTAAAAGGAATTCATATTAAGCGCTCCATAAGGGCGGTAAAACTGGTAAATAGGTTCTTTCACTGTTTGATGTCGGGTCTCTTTCATTGAGCGGTTCCCGGGCTGAAGCGTCTATTTTTAGGGGTTCGGAGAGAGCGGGGTGTTCTGACGTCACAACCCCACCAACCACCCCTCGTCCTACAAGGTGCGTCTTGTTAGAAACGCGATATTCGGAGAAGAGTATTTCGGTAGGTTATTCGTTCATTGTCAGCGTAATGGAAAAAAATTTGTATCTCTTCGAAATTGGAGAGCGGATGATTTGTTGTGATACGAATGTGTCGCTCGTACTCTGATAATACATTTGCTTTTTCATCAGACGCAATTTTGTTATTACGCCTTTTCGTGGAAAATTTTAGGACACCTGATATTTTTACGTTTATTACTGACGCGCTGCTGGGCAATTGTTTTAAAACGCGTTAGGATGAGATATAGGAGAACGTCTCAGAATTCATCAAATTAAACAGATGATAATCCAAAATATAAATGACTAATTTTAAATAAAATAATTAAATAATCAATTGACAAACCTTCTACAATCTTGGCAACTCGTTCTCTAGAAGTAGCCAAACAGCACAACCGTCAAATAAAGAATTAAAATTAAAGACGATTATTCAGCATTTAAAGGTTCTAAAACTAAGTATATCTTTTCATCCTTACTCTGCTATCAGATTTAAGCCATTTTCAGAATGATAAAAAAAATGAAGAAATAAGTCTTTATAAGAGTAAGTCCTTTTTGGAATAGGTTATTTCCGCAATAGGGCATTATAGTACTAATCGTATATAACGCAGCGAGCACAACAGATATTGGAATTTCAAGTTTTAGACTATCAAAAAGAAACCAAAGACGAAATAGATTCATATCCATCACTTATAGCAATAAAGTGAGACAAACAAAACGTTTCAATAGCAGAGGACGATGCGAAAATCCTATTCACAATTCATGTTTCCATACATTTTATAACAGAACATCCATCAACAATGAGGGATAGTTCATACAAATGTAAAGGGGATAGAGAAGCTATTGCAGTTGGCTTTCAACAATCGTAGACATTAAACATGTATGAAATCGAAATGACTGAGTGAAGCCCGTAACATGGAAGACTGGTGGCAAAATTCCAAAAGATAAATTCAGACTTATCAATCAATAACTTAAATTAATGCGAAAGTGTGTTTGTTATTTCTCACGCTGAAATTACTGGAATAATTTTCAGGGCCTATTATCCCGATATCATGGTATCAGAAGGCCAATCCTCGTAAATAAAATTGTTCATTGCAATATAATTTCGATTGCATTTTGATTACAAAAAATATTCTTGAGAATACCAAAAGTTGGGTTTGAGGGTATTTTAAGCTACTTCGAGGGTAGTTTAAGCTACTTCGAGGGTATTTTGAGCTACTTCGAGTGTATTTTTTGTAATCGAAATGCAATCGTAATGATATTGCAATGTAATTTGAACAATTTTATTTACGAGAATTGGCCTTCAGAACTTAAGCGGTTAAAACCGCGTGACGCAGTCAATGTAGTCATAACAAGAGATACCGTTATAACACGACAATGGTTGCTAGGTACTTCAATTTACCTATAACCGGGTTATACACAAGTAGGTGCTGCGCTGTTATGTTGGGAACGGGTATCTATATCGATAGGTACTCTTTGACGTTGCGATGATTTATGAACATCACAAAAACGAGTTCGCTATGTTATGGACAAACAACCATGATACTTGAATATTAGTATCAGACAGTGGAAAGGGTCTAGTTAGAAAGCAACATAGGGCAATATTGTTTTTTTTTTAATTTGTCGTACGATGGGAGAACGATGATATGAGGGTTTCGATGCATAAGACCACAAACGCGAAAGGCAAATATACGTAAAAGACCAAAAACGTGTGATCCCTCAAACGCAAAAGGCCAAATAGGCATTAACCAAATTTATATTACGCGTTATACTAAAACACATTTGGCCAAAGTTTATCACACGTTCTGAAATGCATCTAGCCAAATGGAGTGCAGGGTGAACTGAACATCTACATATTTTTTTTAATTTCCCTGTCCGAGCCTCATAATTTTGAAACTTTAGTTGATTTTATTACACGATTTGGCAGAGAGAATAGTTTTTGCTTGTCTAACCTTTAAAGTTCTTAGGACACAGTACAAGCTCTGCTCAGTATGGGGGCTAGACGTGGCTTTGTATACATTTTCAGCTAAATTTATTAATTTACAACATACTAAATAAACCTACCAATTTGTAATAAAGGGAATAAAATTCGTGTAAGATTACGATTTGATTTGAAATTGCTACGTGTGGTACGTCACGCACGAAGTAAGCGGATGTTGGCATCTAGGGTCAAAGGGCTCAAAGAAATTCAACAATTATTTTCTACTTTGGGTCCACTGCGGCGTAGAGGTACCATAGAGTCATTATCCGGAATCCGGACCGGCATTTGGCGTCGTTTCCGGAACGGTCCTATATTGGCGGAGACGTAGTATATTATTTATAAAGGTTTATATAGGTTTGAATTGGACCCCAACTGATGAGAAGCGACGAGGATGGACTAACTGCGGATCAAAGAATGTTCTAAGTAGAGTCTATATAGAAACACGAAATATAACACAGCAAAGGTGCTGCCGGAGGACCAGCGTTGTAACCAGCTACAGCTAATGCTGAGGTAGATCCTGGTTAGCGGCACATGCCTCATTAGTAAGTAAGTATAGATGGTTTTTAGGGTTCCGTAATGGGTAAAAAACGGGACCCTATTACTAAGACTTCGCTGTCCGTCCGTCCTGTATGGCTGGCTGTAACATAATGGCTAAGAGAGTTGAAATTTTCTCAGATGACGTATTTCTGTTGCCGCATATTAAACAAATACTAAAAACAGAAAAAAGTAAATATTTTTCGAGAATTGTGTTTTAAAGAATTTTAGTTTAGGTTATTTTCATGTTTACTATTTTATTAGGCAATATTTTACGAAAACATTAGTATTTTTTGTTTTTCTTTGACGTAAAGATGTAGTGACAATTATTTTAAACGATTACGTCATTATAATGAGCATTTGTTTAGTGGTTATGTAGATAAGTACGTCCATATTCTTGTAACTAATGCAATCTTTTTGTCCTCTATTAATTGATTTCATTGATTTCTGATTTTGAAGGAAAGATTTTCTAGCATCTGATAACGTGGGTGCGCGACGCAACTGATAATTATTATAAAATGAGTGCCAGTGTTCCATGTATCAAGCAAGACTGACTGAATGACTGTTTGTATTACAGAACCGCGACATACATGTTCAATGTACAACAATAAGTTCTACATCTGTGTTTCTGTGTTCGCTGTTCCCACGTCTTACAAAGAATCCGTTGTTAAAACAACAGCAGCCAGTAAACACGGAAAATTATCTTGTATATCTCAAGTTTGCTGTGAGTTATTAGCAGAAGTCATAAATTATAGAAGTCTTGACATTAGCGGGTCTTTTGGAATGAATTTCGAGTACCTAAGCCAACAACATTCTCCTAATAAAGAAGAAAAAAATAGCTTAAGTACCTCCACATCAATGTATGTATAGCAGTGTTTTTCAACCTTCTTGAAAACGCGACCCCTTTACCAGTACCTACTAACATTGATGGATCTATGTTATCTGATAATTAAATGAATTGAATTTACAAGTTAAAATATCTTGCGACCCCCCAGATCCTTAATAAAACTACGCCATTTTTTCAAAAAGTTTATATTTAACTTTCTCTATATTGAGGAAACCTACTTATATTATATTGATCGAAAAGACAAGGATAGCATCTGACAGCATGCTCAAAATAGAGCTTGATTCCCAAAATATTGATATCTGGATCTTTAACGTCTCTAAAACAGAGCCACGTTCTGATAATTGTTAAAAAATAAACAAGCACAGCCATCTCATTGAAATCGTATCATTCGAAAGTTTTTATCATAGTGTAAGACCTACCAACACCTTACATTTTCGTTCATCCGCGACCCCCCCGAGTGATACTTTGCGACCCACCTGGGGGTTGCGACTAGGGCTTGAGATCCGAAATTTCGGTTTTAACAAAATTCCGGAATTCCGACTTATTTGAGTATCGTTTGTTATACCGGAATTGGTGAGAGCAAAACTGGAATTTCCATATCGTTTGTCAAAAAGGCAGTTTTCTAAGACGGCGGCGATAGAGGACAATGCTTCAAGTATCTAAAAACAATACCGCCTACTAGTGTCGAGGTTGAACGCGACTTTTCACCAGTTTCTAACATTTGTAATCGTGTAAGAAGTTCACATCCAACAAAAGTTCTAGATTATGGATTACTTAATTTTTAATTATAATTACAGTTCTGAACAGCTATTTCAATTGATTTATTATACCTACCTAAAATACCCCTTCATTTCGATAACATCTGTTATTCTAAAAATATTATGCATTTTGTAAAGGAAGCATCGAATTCCGGAATTCCGGAACGGAATAGATCAATATTGAAACTGAATTCCGGAATTGAAAAATGGACCGATATTCTAGCCCTAGTTGCGACCCACAGGTTCAAAAACACTGATGTATAGTAAGGAGAAAAATCGCGACCGTAAATTCAGTAAATAACGATATGTATTGAACCCATAAGAGCCTGTATTCTTTAGATACGGGACTATATTCAATTTTTCCACGTCAAAGAAAGCAGATTGCGTGTAATTTCATATCATTTAAGATGGCTTTTACCAGCGTAATTGAAAACGACTTTGGATTATAAGGTTTGGGATATTACCTACGTAATATTTTTTACATTTACAATGTTTATAAGGCTAGTGTGTCATCTGTATTTAACTAACAAGTTTGTTTTGTAATGACGCGGTGGATAAATAAATAAATATTGCAGGACAATCCACACATCGCCATCTAGCCCCAAGCTAAGTAACTAGACTTGTGTTATGGGTGCTAGACAACGGATATACTACTTATATACTTTTCTTTTGTAAATATATACTTATAATACATAGAAACAACCAGACCACAGACAAATATCTAAGCATAAATACATGTCTGAGGCGGGAATCGAAGCCGCGACCCTGTGTTTGGCAGTCCGGCATGGTGACCATTGTGCCAACTGGGTTGTCTGGATACTGGATCCATCGCGCTATTCTCTTCACCTTCCAAGATCTCAAAAATTTACTTGAAACATAGACTTCAACAACTATTGTGTTACTTTTATTTATTTCGTTTTTTTTTCCTAGTTGTCCCATTGTAGAGCTTTTGTAAAGACAATAAAGAAGGCTATGGCTTGCCATATACTTTCGAGTCATCCCTATGTTCCTCCATATCGGATCATCTCCGACCAAGTTGGCTCAAGACAGGTCTTGCCATTGATTCCATGGCCGATCTTAACGTAGTTGGTGCTAACACGAATGTTGCCATCGACACTACCTCGAAAAACAATTTGTAACGTATTTAGTTTCTTTTTTGGCCACGTTCATTGTGCTCCATGTCGTCAGTATCAGTGACAAAATAACGTTTTTTTTCATCTCTCGCTGTTAGTCGAACAATACAATCAATTACACCCAATCAACTTTCAAAAAGGAACCGAATTCGACCTCGAACTTTTATTAACAAAAACAACTTTTAATTCTTTTATTCAGTGATCCAACTACAGTACCGTTAAAAGTTTCAATATCATATTAATTTCATGAAGGCTTACCTGATACACCTGATTGGTTAATATAAATTGAAGATTTACCTGCAACAAAAAACAAAAATTTGGTAAGTTTACATATCTTTTTTTTATCTTTCCTTTAATGTTTCTTGAGTGTTGTATAAATTAAACTTTTTCTGTAGGTATATCTATTTACCAGCAGCGCTCCGCGGTTTCACCCGCATAACTCCCGATCCCGTGGGAATATCGGGATAAAAAGTAGCCTATGTCACTCCCACAGAATCATGTTTCATCAAAATCGGTCCAGTAGTTTCAGAGCCTATTTGTTACAAACAAAAAATCTTTCCTCTTTATAATCCCTATATTTATATAAAATTCTCGTGTTGCTGTGTTAGTTACCAATCTCCACCTAAACGGCTGAATCGATTTGTACTTTCATTAACGTAAAAATAGAATTTGTATGATTTTTTTTGTGTATATTTGTTAGGTCTGAGAATCGCACAACATCTATTTATTTTAATTTTCCTTTTTTTTGTATATGGCAAAACAACGTTTGCCTGGACAGCTAGTTTTAATGCGAAAATGCGAAAGTTTATTATTGTAAAGTTTGTTACGCCTTCACGCTAAACTGCTTTGGATGGACGAATTTGGAATAAAACCTGCTACCATTGATCACGATAAAATCAACTCACGCCCGCGCCGTTAAAACCGCAGGGCACAGCAAGCCTGATAATAAATTAAACCACCAAAATTAGAGTAGGTTGATGTGGCAGTGCTAAAGTGGTAGGTAACCTTGAGGTAGTGATATTAAAAAAAACTACAGCCGCTGCGTCATGTAATGTAGGTGTGGGATTGTTTAGTTAGTCATTTTGTATGTTTATATTTTTTTAAATGTAACCACCGCCTACCACGTGGCAACGCCTTCAAAATATTGATCGTTAAATCTGGCGGAAGCGATAAACAAATATAAAGTTTTTTGATAAAATATTAAGCTGAAGTGTCTCTTTAATGTTTAAGATATTACGGTAAAGACGAAGTTTTTATAAACTCAATGAAACAGAAAGAAACATTTAAGTTTAGCTTTTTCTTTATGGCCTTCTGGTGACTGTGAAAGAACACAAAAATGGTTCTGTGAGCATCTCGTAGTAGGGAGTGGTCAGATTAAGTTATATGGTGTCAGCGGTGATTGGGTGAGACGGGTACAAAAAAATGATAGAACACCAAACAAACAAAACAAACCGAATGATGACCGAGAGAACATTTAAAACATATAGCAAAGCTTTAATCCCAATTATAGTGTCAGGAACGCTTTAGTAGTGACACATTTTACGTATTTCGCCAAAGCCATTTGACTTTTATGAAAATATTTTCTAAGAAAAAACAATTTACAAAAATGCATTTTTCTCTACACGACGAACAGAAGGGCGAGAGCACAAGTTTCATCGCGATGCATTTTTTTGGAAATGCATTAATTTCTTTCAGAAATAGTTTGAAAAGGTTTAGACGTTCTCTACACCGCAACTTAAATATCTTTGTATATACATGCGGCAAAGGCAGAAGATGTTTTTTGGGGAATCTCGTGAGGAAATGAATTCCCAAGGATACAACACGTTGCCGTTCAGTCAACTAATTGGACTTTTTATAGGGAAATAAAGCGAAACTCAGTTGCTCTTTTCGCCAGTAAAAACGACTACTAAGTTTTTATGTCTCCTTTTTACTCGCGGGTACACCCGAATTATTATCTACTGGGCTAAGTATTTCTATGTCCTATTCTTCATACTAGCCAACACTGTAATTACTAACAAAATCGGAGATGTACTATAAAAGAACAATTCATTCACATAACCTTTTCAGCAATGTTTGTATTATGCGGTACCTATTGCAACGCAACCCAAAAAATAGTTAAGATGCGTATTTTTTGTGAAGATGTTTCAATGGAGATGTTTAATTATAAAAGAACAATTCATTCACAAAACCTTTGCAGCAATGTTTTTATTATGCAGTATTGCAACGCAACCCAAAAAATAAGTAAGATACGTTTTTCTTGTGAAGATGTTTAATTATAAAACAATTCATTCACAAAACCTTTTCAGCAATGTTTTAATTATGCTGTATTGCAACGCAACCCAAAAGATAGTTAACATGCGTATTTTTTGTAAAGATTTCAAAATGTTTAGACAAGTCAACGTCCCAATTCAACAGCTACAATCATGTTCATATCGCAACACGTTATACACAAAACAAAACCAACACGTAATATCTAAATTGTCACAAGACTTTAGTCATCCATTGTTCTATGAAGGCATACCTTATGCCATCACCCTTACATACAAGGACCGAGCTAGACAACAAGACAGTATCAAATCGCCCACTATATCCGTCAAACTCTATCCATTAAGGATACATTAAGCATAATATACAACGGTTTTGGCTGTAGATAATTCAATTACTAGTTTAATTGAATAAACGATGTCGAGTTGGAAAAAGGGTTGTCTTTGATAGAAATCATTAAACTAGATCAAATGAAAGATGAAAGAATACAATAGAAAATATACTACAAATGATACAGAAAAAAGATTGTACCTATTAAAATAAGTGCGTCTTATTATTAATGAAAAGATACAAAAAAGGTTGTACCTAATCAAAAATGCGCCTTTTTAATAAAAAAGATACAAATAATACAGAAAAAGATTGTACATATTAAAATAAATGCATCTTTTTATTAATTTTATTATTTAAAATATACAAATAATACAAAAAAAATATTTCACCTATTGAAATACATTTATTTCAATTCAAAAGATGCATTCATCTTTTTATTAATTTTATTAATGATAAGATACAAAGAATACAGAAGAAGATTATATTGAATGAAATGCGTGTTTTTATGATTTTTTTTAATGTTAAGTAAATTCAATTTCGTTTTGATATCAAATATCAGTTGGTTATCTTGCATACGTGAGGATGTGCAAATGAAACCGATAGATAACGAAATACAGCCAGAAAACAACCTCAATTTACATTTTTTTTACAAGCTAGGCTGATTAGAGCCGTCTACAAAAAGAAACAAAAGACAAAAGTACTGTAAAAAATCTTAGAAAAAGCAGTAGAAGAAGAATTTATAGTAGGTATTTTAAATGTAGTCTCTTTGTTACCTATGCATTTAAAACCTACTGAACCCATTGAAATCTTGTTTTCACTATTGGATAGTTCTATTTCTAGAAAGATCGTGCTATAGTTTACATCAGAAGTTATGAAGGAGAAACTGAATTTTCAACCAAAAACTGCGGCCGCTCCAGCGAGCATGCAATGCGTTTTGCGGGTATTATTAGATAGATAGATAAACCTTTATTGTACCATATTAAACCTTAATTCTAACATATATTTCGGCTAAAAAAATTAATATAAACCACAATGGGCAGCCTTATCGCTATATATTACATCGGGGGCTGCTGATATAGCCAGCAACACTTCGACCCAGTGGGATCATTTGTGTCTTATCGCTAAAAGTGATCTCTTTCAGGCAACCTTTGGATGGACAAAAATTCAGACAAGGTTGGGTGGGTATTATTTAACCCTATTTTCTTACAGGTTTGGAACTAAGGCGTATAAAACTGCGGGCCGCAGCTAGTTAGTTTGTGCTAGGTAAATTGTGAGTTAGTGAAGCCTTGGATTCGGCCGACGACCTCGGAGGTACCTAACTAGTAACTACCTACGGTCATCACATCACAGTCACAAAATATACGGAGTGTACATCTCGAACGTGACTCGCTCGACGACTCAGGGTTGCCAGACGTATGAGAAATCTCGTACGTGTACGAGGATTTAGCAGTCCTGTAGAGGCGAATCAAGAAACATTGAAATCAGCTTGCGCCATGTGAAAACACGTACAGGCAGACGGACGGACGGACAAGAAATTGATCTTATAAGGGCTCTTTTTTTTACCTTTTGAGTTACGGAACCTTAAGACCCTAAATATGTCCTTGCCGAGGTTCAAGGTTCTTTATGGGTAAAATGGGTTAGTATGTTACGTTTAAATTGAAATTTAAAATAAAATACTTACTAACAATCGACACAGCACATCACTTCAATTATTACCAAATAACTATTTTTTATTGTTTTTAGTAAGTTTTGTCAATTTGATTAGAAAATGTAACATAGTTAGCGTGTTTTAGTTTTGTAGGAATTTTTTTGAAATAGATATACGTTTACGAAATATTTTACTGAAATATACAGTAAGTACGAAATTTTGGCAACCTTGGTACGAGAAAAAAACCGGCTTCTGGCAACACTGCGACGAGTTGCTATCGTGTTTGAGACGATAATGTAATCGCGACATGGATCGTTTGTTCTCCTCGAACTATCTACTGATTTTATATTTACAGTTTTATTTGTTTTATCTGTGTTAAATATTTTGTTAACTCTTTCAATATTTTACACAGAAACTATTTTATTTTTGCTGTCCATATCTCATGGATTTCACGAGATAGTATTTAGGTATAAATTTCACATTTTTCTCTAATTTACTTTTTGATTTTTTTATTGATTTTTAATGATTAGTATTTATAAATATAAAATTTCACTGATTTGTCAACCCTCCGCTAAAAGTACTAGACGGATCGGGTTAAATTTGAGCATACAGCTCGTGCTGCTTTGTGCTGTTATAACGCAGGGATATAGGTATATGGTATGGACAAAGTGATTAATTGGTCATTATACATAATTATACATAATGACCAATATGAGAGTGCAATGTGATCTGAAATAATCATATTGCATAATGCCTGTCACCTATTGTGCAGAGTAATAAAAATACATGTTTTAAAACACAAATAACACAAAAATTCTTCATTTCATAGATGCTCTGACCTCCGTGTCCATCTGTATTCACTTAAATGCAAACCTAACACAAAATAAACTTAAAAAAGGTTCACACTGTGAAAAAAATAGCGTTTAAAGGAGCTCTTTACTCCATAGAGTATATCTCTATTATCACATTGCCCAACGATCAGGTAGCAATACTCATAATGCCCAGGCAGTGTGATTAATATCAAAGTTTAGATGATAATTAATCACTTTGCCCAAAATGCGCAAATTAATCACTTGGTCCATAACATATATATCAGCTAAGAAAGGATTTCAGAATTCAAACACCACGTAGACGAAGTCGCAGTGAAAAGTTAGTTAACTATATTCAGAAAAAGCTACTTTTAGGGAGCAAGTTTCCCTTGCAGATTTTTCTCCCGTACATTACACGCAGGTAGCTTTTCAGTAATTTACAGTGACATAATCCTGCAGATTCCTGTACTCGTGAAAATATTCAAATGGAACGCGATTTCATTTACTTCGGAACGGATTAAGCTCTCGAAATTAGCATATAGACAAAAACAGAGCATATAGGAATATTAACCGTGCGGTAAAATACGCCATGAATATAATTATTTTTTGACTACTCAATTTATAAATGAGAAAAGTTTGTGAGCAATTGTGTATGCAATTCTGTACCTCTTTACGTAAAAGCTACTATACCAATTGCGACGAAACTTAGTATTTTTTAGGATAGAAATCTAAGCATATGGCCAATAAAAATAATCATTTAATATCGCGTCTAGTTAAATCTCGCGTTGTTATAATTACGACTGCCCAATAATGAGCGAGCGAATACTTAAAGAGTAGGTTCCAGGTGTCCATATGACATCCGTTTAACAGTATGTAGAATACACTAGCTTTTGCCCGAGACTTAGTCCGCGTAAAGTCGAAAATGGACCAAAAAATCACGTTGTCCCATACAAACTTTACCCCCCTTTTTTACCCCCTAAGGGGTAGAATTTCGGAAAATCCTTTCTCATCGGATACCTAGGTCATACAAAAAAACACTCTCAAGTTTCAGGTTTCTACGTAGTCTCTTGTTCAGGACAAAGTATTTTATATGTTTAGAAGAAGATATGATATAACACAGGCTTTTTATCCATATATTTTCATGGGATTGGGACTCCTTGTTAAAGTGTACTCGTCATTGTCATGTAAGCCGACGTAAAACTATTGTTATCTTACAAGAGTGGGTAAGCGTAGAACATTCGCTGGGTGCATTGCACTCGCTCAATGCAGCCACAACACAACGTCGGCCTCGGCGGCGCGGGCGCGTCATCTAACGCTAGAAATTGTCTAATAGAAGCAAATAAATCTAAAACTGGACACTGTAATCTTTTTAACATTTTTATCTATCCCGTAAATAACATTGCAATATCACTCCGATTGCATATCGATTACCCAATAAAATACCCTCAAAGCTCAAGCTTTTGGTATTCTCAAGAATATTTTATGTAATCGAAATGATATTGCAATGTAATTTGAACAATTTCATTTACGAGAATTGACCTTCTCGCAGTAACTATGGAACAGACTTCGAAGGATAGTTAGATAGTCTGGATAACTGGTCCCTTCCTAACACAAAGGCTACTCATCTTGATATTCTCGTATCATTGGAACCAACACAGTAGCAACAGCGGGACGAAGCTAATAAATTAATGATAAACGAAGGAACTGTTGGTCACCTGACTAATTGACTTACTGGCTAATGATAACACAACCGAAATTGGGTCTATAACGTGAAACTTTCCACAGTCATTTAGTGTTGTTTGTAGATGAGCACTAGGAAAAAGATTTTGGAAATTTCCAACAAATGAGGATATATGTCGGTTAAACCCAGGTTAATGAGGTAACGACAAATAACCTAGGGTTGAAATTGGGTTGTAATTCGGAGTGCGACATTGGATATGAAATTAAGGAAAAAGCAGAATAAGGAAGGTAAATATTTGACCTTAATCATAAATCCTGAAGGTAAAAATTAGCAGAAACAACAAATGGTTAAAGCAATAATTAAAAGTAAATACGGCTGAGATTGGTAGGCTTCAATGGACAAGATCCATTCTAATCGAAATCGAGAAACGTGATGAGAAAATTAATTTAATCAAATGACATTTACAGAGCTTCGAAAACATATGTGTTTTATGTTATGTACATAATAGTTTACTAGTGGGAGCAACGAACTGATTGTGAGCGTGTCTTGTTTAACTTTGTAGAAATGGAGATAGGAATTTTAAACTTTAACTATTAGAACAGAATAGAATAGAAACAAGTTACAGAACAAAAATACAGAAAAATTGACAAGGGCATAAAATAAACAACATTAAAATGAAAAGATAGATAGATAAATAAACACTTTATTGCACCATAGAAACAAAATGCAAAATGATTAAATGTAAAACAAAAACAACTTGAGAGGTGTCAAGGGACACCCGGATGGATAGAAGTTCCTTTCGATTAATTAGTGAAGGAATTGTAATTTTTTTTATTTTTGTAAAAAGTCGTCGCGACACCACACTGTTCAATGCGAAATAGAAAGACGAAACGAAAATAACTGGCTTGCTTTCTATGAGAGAGAGAGAGAGAGAGAGAGAGACAGATAGACAGAGAAACACGCGCACGCCGCACGGCTAACAACTATAGCAAAAAGAGTCGTTACAACTTTTGGTCTTAATTTTTTCCGTCTAGTCCCCTTTCGCAACGCGCGTTATGGAACTATCGTTCCAAAAAATCTAACATAATATGTAACTATCTGCTAAAAGAAAATTAATATTTATTACCTTACAATATGGCACACACAGGCAAACTTTGGATGGAAAAGGAAGAAAAACGGATGCCAGTTATGAGCCACAGAAGATATCGTTGCACTTCTAGTATAAGAAAAATATAAGCTCTAGAATATATGGTTGTAAGCTTACAACTACTCAGGCATGAATACTTGAATCAACTGCTGTTGGCAGTCGCTTGATGCGAACAAAATGTATCGACACATATTGATAACTTGACACTGTTGAGTGTCTACACAAAGTAGGAATACATAATGTAAGGTGTCAAGCAACACAGAGTTCTATAACAGGTAAGAATATTTTACCCATAAAACCATCTCATTAAAGAAACAGTCTTCGGCGTTATGTTAACGATACATCTTTGTACCATATTTCAAGCAAATAAATGACATTCATTCATTCATTCATTCAATAACAAAGATTTTCACGACCTCTGTAGCGCGTCGGGCGAACACCCGACTGCGACGCAGAAGGTTGCGGGTTCGATTCCCGCCGGGAACAAGTATTTATGCTGACCATAAATTCTTGTTTCTGGTTCTGGGTGTTTCCTATATGTATAATATGTATATATTTACAAAAAAAAAAGTATATATGTAGTTTATCCGTTATCTGGCACCCATAACACAAGCATTAAGTTGCTTAGCTTGGGGCTGGATGGCGATGTGTAATATGTCCTGAAATATTTATTTTATTTATTTATTTATTTAAAGATAACTGACCATTAAACATTTAGATAAATCGAACTATATAAAATAATAGTCCATTAGACTTGTTGTCCGTGGGCGCGAGGGCCGTAATCGTTTAAACAGAGTTACTTTCTCTAGAGTTCACTTGGAGTAAGCACACTGCGCATACGCATGTTTCTAACAAGTACGTTTGAACAATAGAAAGATAACAAACTAGTGTGAACGGCATACGAATATGATAAAGGGCTTCATATTAGACATTGTATTGAAGAATACGATATTTTTAAAAGTTTAAGCGATCGTCATAGACGAGTTTGCTTTTGAAAACTTGTTCCAGTAAACAAATTAACAGTTCAGTATTCTCCATCTGTCAGAGTAAATCACAGACATGGATATACCTAGATAACGCAAGTATCACAATTTGTATTAAAACCAAGCGTGCCGACTTTTTAACACCTACTGTGACGTCACAGTTGAAATTTAGTGATGAGAAATCTAAACCGATTCCTATAAACATTATAAATCGATTAATATGAATGATATCGATATTGTGATGTCGATTTTCTAACAGACTAATGATATAGACAGACGAATGATATATTTGAATGGGAGAGTTTCGAGGAGTTGCCTATGTAGATGGCGATTAATCTCGGAGGTAGCCAACTTTTTTCACAAATTAAGGCAAAGGATCCTATGAATAGGTAAATCCAATTGGTCAAGTTGAACGTCTGTACTAAAATTGGGGTTTTTTTAATACCATTCGTCTGTCCGAAATCGATTATTGATATAGTTGTAGAACGAACAACACTAGTCGCTAGATTTGACAGACAAATGAGAAATTGCCTGTATCACGAAGTCAAAGTGATGCGCGACAGTATCGCTTGTTCCGATATTCATCGTCTCTTAACACACAAAGTCAGATCAAACGTGCAAAGGAAACGCGGCAATGTAATGTGAATATAGTTTACTTAACGTTATTTTATAGTTAGGTAGGTATATTCTGGGACTCGCACACAGATTGGAATACTTAAAAAAAAACAGTTTTAATATGAATTCACGCATTATATAATTTAAAAATAACTTACCTGTGATAGGAAATATGTTCCTGCCTTTGGGTGCTCGAAATGTTTGGGCTATTGCAGTTAATTATCACGCAATGAGGCATTTTTTTAGTTTTTGCTACCGTCCGGCTGCAATAACCAACGCGTGAGGACTAAAGTTAGCGGCGACCAACCTTGAAGCTTGTTCGGGGTTTGGACACGCGAAGTACATACATTTGCGTTATCTAGGTATATCCATGTCTGTGGAGTAAATGCTTAGTAAAATTCTATACGAGTACTAAGTAATTTGATTTGGTACCCTTAAAATTGACATTACATGACGATAATAGGTGACTAATGCATAAAAAAGATGAAAAGCTTTTTGGCACTTTTAGCAAGAAACTTCGAGCTTATCTGAGAAATGTCATGTCAGTTGAAGACTTCTTAGAAGCAAAGTGTTAATAAATGCATGTATTTAGTTTATTAATAGATACATAGAAGTTTTTGCAATGCCTGATGAAAGCGCTAAGTTGTTAATTAGTGTTAAAAGTGTTTTAAGAACTCTCAAACACACAAGCAAATAAATTGAATTAAATTGAAATAAATTTCCAGTGGGAAAGGAATTCAGTGGTAGTAGTAACTATTATAAAAAACTCTGGTGCCAATCCCTGCCAGCAATTTTCAGTGCGTTTTTATGTTTTTTCGTACAGTCATAGAACAAGTAAAATACGCGGCGGTTTCAAAATTTTGTGATCAATTAAAAGCGAAGAAATAAATCCTAAAATTGTCATTTCATGTCATACCTTTAAATACTTCCGATTCTCATTCTTCAACATAGGTAGTACCTGGCCACAATTAGTAATTCATCACCCTGTCGTTTCATTCATTTATCAACCCTAATCAGAATAGTTTTCGTCTGTATAAATTTTACTAGATTGTGACAAATGTGTGCGTGAATTTCCTCGTACCAAAGTACATTAGGGTACGATATCACGGAATGATGCGGTTCCCTATAGGGTATACTAACAGGCATCGTATACCTACTAATAGTTCGATAGATGGTTCGGCTTCAGTCGTCTATAGAACCGAAGTTTCGAAACTGGTTCTGTACGAGGCTTTTAATTTTCTTGTATGGAACTATACATATATATAAGTGGCGATGGGAGAGCTAGAAGGGATCTTGGTCTAGCCTACAGTACAGATATTCAGAAACAGTTCATATTTAAAAAAGTAAGTAAGTTCATATTAAACATGTAGAAGATATCCAAAGATGCTGAAAGTTGTCATGATTACGACTAAGACTGCTTTGTAAACTCCAAAAAAGCATATAATATTATTATACAAGGTAAACAGCATTTGAATGCAATTAATTACGATACTAGAAGACAATGGTATATTAGGACGGTTTAATACTAAAATACATGTCCTTGCTGTCTTGACGGGGTATAGAGTGGAATAGAGAAGTCGACGACATAAGAAAAGAGAAAGAAGAAGTCATTACCTATTAATTACAGTGCCTAATCTGATTAATTGATTAACTAAACAGTTTCGTTACAGCGACCAGATGATTAAATAACATCAAAGGAGATGAAGCAATGAATTGATTTAAATGTTACAGAATTTTTGATGAGTTCATGCAAATACAATTTATGCTCGGAATATTAAAACTCTAATACATAAACACAATACGGTCTATATAGAATGATAAATGCATTTATAAATCAAAAAGACATAAGATTTAGATTATTTTCAGGTACAGATTGGCTAATAGCCATTTCTTAAAACAGCTTTTACATGTCATATTTTTTGATGGCTTAAGTTATTTTTAAATAATAAATAATAATAATAATAAATAAATATTGCAGGACATTCCACACATCGCCATCTAGCCCCAAGCTAAGTAACTAGACTTGTGTTATGGGTGCTAGACTACGGTTATACTACTTATATACTTTTCTTTTGTAAATATATACTTATAATACATAGAAACAACCAGACCACAGACAAATATCTAAGCATAAATACTTGTCTGTGGCGGGAATCGAACCCGCAACCCTGTGTTTGGCAGTCCGGCATGGTAACCATTGTGCCAACTGGGTCGTCAACAACATACATTGTATCTTAATAAAAAGCCAGAACAACATTACGTCGACGTCTAAGACGGCCAAAATGTAAAGATAAAAAACCTACAGTTGAGACAAAATTTCGGTATCCTGTCTTTAAACTTCAAAAGAGAACTGTCCACCACAAAACAAAAGCATCGTATCAGATTCTCAGAACAATACTGGGATGTTTACAAGTCTGATGATCAGCCATCTGATTGAGTTTCATCGCACATCATAACATGTAACCCTGAGACCAGCGTAGGTAGGTGTAGGTATTACTTACTGCTTGGCAGCATAACTTTCCCGGAAGAACAATGTACGTGTGCAGATATTGCTTTGCATTTAAAAGCTGAACTTCTCAACAAAACATTAATTCTATCAGTAAATGGAATTAATAAAATTACAGTAGTGCAATTGCAAAAATGGAATAAAATTTTAATAGTCATAATACTCACGGATTTGGCTGATAATAGAAACCAAAATAACCGTTTAAACATAACTATGCAAAAATTCAAATAGTGCTTTGTTACAATGTGAAAGTGGGACAAACAAACAAACCCATTTTCGAATTTGAATAGGATATTATGTCAGCTAGAATGCTGATTGGAGCGATATGAAAATACAGAATTGTTGTAACCTATATTTTGAAATATGTATGTGTTTAGGACATGTAATAATAATGAAATATAAATGAATGAGAATGAAATATGATAGCTTAAGCTACGTTGTTGCAAATAAACATGCTGGAAAAAGTTGAAACCCATGAAAAAAAAACTTGGTAATACAAAGTTAAGGAATGGATGAATTAAACTTCTCGCCTTACTAAAGAGGCTGACGAAGTTGGCGATTAGAAGACGATTTTTACTCCTACTGTTGTGTAATAGCTATCGTGATAGATTGTGATCAATGGAAGAAAGGCGTTGACCTGCAGTGAGAAAGTATAGGGTCTTAAATAATAATAAATAAAGACGAGAATATGATAACACCGGCAACCTCTGCCAGCATTTCAATTAGAAGATCTAAATTTTCAATTTCTTATAAGAGATCCAATGAAATATCTTGGTCGACTAAATTCGATTACCAGCTGCTGCGTCAGAAAATTTCCTACCTGGCTTCTGCGAATGTTAATACCCATTTTACGGTTATCAATTTAAATAAATCAATTTGATATCTAATCTATTAACTTTATCAAATTTTCGTCATATTTTTATGTTTGTTTTCATTCGTTTTACATGTTATTATGTATGGTATGATGTCTAAGGGTCACAATACTTACTAATTAATATTAAAACCTAAATACCTATCCTCGAGGGCATCTTCAGGAGGCGTCGTCCCCGAAAGACTGGCAAAAATCCCTCTGATAATAATGTTTTTTTTAAACAATTCGATAAAAATGTGTACAGCAAATTACAGTTACACTTACAATATTGCTAGATTATGATCTTGATTATTGCTAGTATTTTCTAAGTGTTTTGGAATTATAGAAAACTAGCGATTATTTATTATAGAAAACCCGCCCCGGCTTCGCACGGCTGTATTATGCATGTATTATATCTAAAAACCTTCCTCTTTAAACAGTCTATCTATTAAAAAAAACCGCATGAAAATCCGTTGCGTAGTTTTCAAGATCTAACCATACATAGGGACATAGGGACGGCGAAAAGTGACTTTATTTTATACTATGTATTGATAGTGAAGAAAGAAACATCAACTAAGAAGATATTTTTATTTCGAGAATACTTACATGATAGGATTCGTGTTCAAACATTAGCTCTTTTATAAAGTTTATTTAAAACAGACGACATTGACGCTATTTAAATAAGAAAAACCGCTGTATGTGTGCGAGCCGGTTTTAGTATGGATAAAGTAACACAAGTATCGCGATTAATAGCGAATGGCACACTTTAAAGCAAGTCGATAATGTATCGATTGACATTATTCGACTTCAATGGTAACAGTCAGGTCGTACTCGTGATCACCTATGTCGGGATAGATTGGCCCTTGCCAATGCAATCTTACTGCAACATTAAAACTAATTGATGATATCCATTAGATAGTTCCATTCCAACAGTACAAAAGCAATATAGGTAACAACCGTGAAAGTTTAATGTTTGTGACCCGGAGATACAATACCTACAGTGCACAAGGTGAAAGTTGGTGACACTGACTAATCGCTGTGATATACCGACCAAGGTTTCCACTATTTTCGGCAGAAGTTTAAAACGACCGCAATTCATTACAGTATTACATTGTTCGATGTCTTTATCTAAAGTAGTATCTGTATTGATTGAAGCAGTTCATGAAACCAGTTCGCCGGGTTTTGTAATGTTCAGATTACCAGGCGCTCATGAAGGTGAAGGAGGTGGTATCAACTTTGGCAATGTCGTCAGTGTGGCAACAGAGTGCGTGGTTACGCAAGTGAGAGGGGACGCGGGGAGACGCCAGGTTATTGACCTGTATGGTCCGTCGGTGCCAATTCGCCCATCATATCACATCACGAAATCTCCGTTGCACAAACACGATGCAACATTGAATTTCTTCGCAAAAATTAGCGGTCCAACCTGGTTCATTTGCAAATAACATTACACGCGATGCCACTTTCATATTTATTGGACAATAAAGTTTTATTATGCAAATAATAAATTGCAATATTCACGTAGTTACGAGTACATAAAAATGTATTTCCCATAATCATAAGGCAATTCAAACAATTTAATTGCAAACTTCGAATTAACGAGAACTAAACAGGAAATATGACACAAAAATAATACCTAGATCGTTTCAGTTGTTACGACATCCGGGAACTTTAGCGTACTTTGCAGGTTTTTTCCCTAATTAAATTGTATTCCGCAGTTTTTGGTGCAATCAAGCGAAAAATCGACATTGGCTCCGTGGACAGTTTGGACAGCAAACGTGACGCCTACACAACGTCCGTGAACGTGGCTTTGTACTAAAAGCCTTGGCAGATTTTCAGAAATCCATTATACATTGAAATCCTTTAGGAATAACGATAGCGATATATACCTATTTGAAAACATTGTAAGTAAAGTATGTAGGATTTCAGATGACAGTCTAAACTTTAATTCAGATATTTCAACGAGTAAATTAGCTCGATTTTTCACTGCCTCTTATATCACCCGAGACGTAATTACAAAACAAAGCCGAGAGATTTACAAACAACGGACCCAATTTAACTTGGCAATCTCTCCAGGCGTTCGTTTGACAAATCAGTACGAAATTCAGCATTGTGGCTTGGTTCTTGTGACTGGCAAAAAGCGATGGTGTCGATCGCGGTACCCCGGCAACCGTCACCGTGATGCCAAATTTGGCACAAGCACGACTTGGCAACGTCGGCCCGGTCTCACAAAATGCACGTACTCACTTCGCTCCACGTAAACAAACACTATTGCGTCACAACAACGAAGCAGACGATATTGAGCCTAACAGTAACGGCACACGGCCTAATACAGAGCGAGCTATCATTAAATTGTTATTCACGAAGTTTTTGATAGAGAATATTTTTGGTTACTAGATTTAACTATTGCGTCGTTGGTACGGAGTATTTCAGGTACTCGGCAACGAGGTTATTTCAATTAACGCGATCATTTTTAATGGCATGCTCGCTTTTGTTTCCGATGTACTCGATCACTGACCTCAGAGCAAACACTCTACATAACATTCGCATAATTTATTATGATTTGATTTACGACTGCAACCTTGAAGATTACACGAGGATTAAGGTGTTTCCAGGTTGAATGGTTATGTTTTCGTAGCAACACAACGCGGTGGCAGACTCAGACTCCCCTAGTTTACGTAGCGGTCACGTTGTTCTATCACGAGGCCATTGCTAAACATTCACGTGTTACAAGCAGTTAAGAGAACAATTTTATTATTTTATAACGTTCAATTTGGAGTGTTTTTTCAGAAGCATGTTAAATATCTTCATTTGCAAGATTTTTTTAGACCATCCCACGTAAGATATACCTAAAATAGTATGTTGCCGTTAGAGATGATAAAGACCCTCGCAATATTTTAAGCAACAGCAGAAAATTATATTTCAACATAATAAATTTGGCCAAATGCTAGTTATTGAGTTTTGTAAACGTTCTCAGAACAGTAACTCCATGTTAATAGTTTTTACTTAGCTGACAACAATGCAATTTGTTCAGAGGCAGACAAGAACGTGACGCCAATGACCTAAACAATCGAGTTTCGTAACGAATTGAAAAGCAATTTACACAAACTTTTTGCCTAATTCGATTTTTAATGTGCAACAGTAAATGTACCAATTATCGTAATCAGTAATTTCATTGGGTGATATTAGAAGTGACGCCGAAAAACTGTGAGAAATAAATGAGAATTTCAATAGAAGAAATAGCAAGAATAACGACATTTGAAGGAGAGCCAAATCGCAACCCGATATTCGGAAGTTAAGGCGTACAATAAAGGACAATCCAATTTCAGTGAAGCTGTGAACGCGAAGATGGTTGGCACACCAGGCCATACTTTCAAAACTGCCCCAGATGTTGCTTAACGGTAAACCGAAGCACATCGCGACAGATGCTGTTGTAGTGCATATTGTCCACTTCATTTCATTAAACTTTTTAACAACCTTAACTCCTGAGTTATTTGCTACCACAACAATATAAAGATTATAAACCTTTTTGGACTCCATATTTTTGTATTTCACTTTTAAAGGAGTTGTGCACTTAAAATCCTTTTTTGGACAAGTCCAATATCTTTGTAAGTTATCATGTTTTAACTTTCTTTTCAAGTGTCACGGTGTATTCCTTTTTGGTGGTCATTTCATCATTCGATAATATCTTTATTGTGAACTTTTATGGACTTATTCCATTCGACTAAGTTAAGCTTTTTCGACGTCAGATGGAATATATTCACACCAATATTATAAAGACGAAAAATTTTTTGTTTGTTTTTTGTTTGTACTAACAAATAGGCCCCGAAACTACCGGACCGATTTTGATGAAACGTGGTATGAGGATAAATTGATTCATTGGAAATAACCTAGGCTACTTTTTATCTTGATATTCCCAAGGGATTGGGAGTTACGCGGGTGAAACCGCGGAGCGCTGCTAGTGTATATAGAAAAGAACATACAAATTGATTGAAGCTCAATCACCGTTGACTTCGGTACCATTAAATGTTATGTTTCTTTATTGAATTTGCTCAGTAAATAACGAGTCACTCTTGGGAAATTATACCATCTCAATGTGACTTATACCTACATCAAACAAACAATTTCCGTCTTCAATATTAAATTTACTTGTTACGGAAACGTTTCAGAAAAAAAAATACATAAAGGTTTGTTAATTCAATTCATGGCCAAAACCGTTCGAAGTTTTTTGGCGAAAACTTTGGGACGAAATCTAAGAATCTAATTGAATATACTTTAAGAGGCGAGTCCCTAAAAACGTCATTTACTATTTTAAAAATATTGAAGAACTCCCTGCATTGTAAGACACTAAAAAGAATTCTCGATAGCTTATTAGATGAGTCTACAGTTTCACTGTCAGATATTTTGAAAATAATCCATAGTTTTTGAAAAAACAATTATTAACTTTGATGAAAAACATCGAAATCGACCTTTTCTATTTTAAGTATCTGTGCTACTTCGTTGTTATATTTGAAATTATTTTTGGTTAAATTGTGAGACAAAAGTATAGAGAATGCATTCATCATTGCAGTTTTTTACTTATTGAAACCAAATAATAATAATCAATGCCGAAACATAGATATTTTTTTTGGTTAAAATCATTCCTCGCTGCCCATACATTTTAGTATGAAGCCGTAGCTCGTGACATTTCGCTTTATATTAGATGTCGCGGCGCGCAAAAGTGACAGTGTCATCTCAGTATTCAAGGTGAGAGCACGTCCATTTGTTTCCCGACATTTATTGTTTGACCTGGCATAAGGGTGGGGTGCGAGTGTTGCACACGACAACTAATTTGTAATTGTACCTATTCTTCGAGCAAGGAGTCGAAACTAGGTATAATCCGCGCATAATGAGAATAGGATGGAACCTTGTCAAAGTAAATCGAAAATGACAGTTTATAAATACATATATAAATAAATATTGCAGGACATTCCACACATCGCCATCTAGCCCCAAGCTAAGTAACTAGACTTGTGTTATGCGTGCTAGCCAACGGATATAATACTACATATACTGGGTTATTGAAAATTATACTAGCAAGCCGTTGAGGGCTACTTCTGTGCACCCAAACCAACAACTTTTGTTCTACGACTTTTAGAAATTCGAACTTTTTTTCGAAAATTTTGAGGTTAGGTTTACCTGAAAATCAGCTGTTCCTTACACGGAGAGGTCAGTGACCTTAAAATTTGACTTATTTTTTAAGTTTCATGTACTGTTTTTGGTCTGAATGACCTTTGTTTTATAAAATCAGCAAATACCTACCTACTTATAAAAATTTGTAAATATATACTTATAATACATAGAAATAACCAGACCACAGACAATTATTTAAGCATAAATACTTGTCTGAGGCGGGAATCGTACCTGTGTGGCAGTCCGGCATGGTGACCATTGTGCCAACTGGGTCGTCTTCAAGTAGCGTTAGCATAAAAGTTCTGAATAATGGGTAATTCGTTTTGTTGTAATTAGTTATTTTTTATTTATTCATATTTAGTGTAGCTACATATATAGTATTAGGCATTTCTACTGTATGTGAAGACTTCACGGACAAACATACATACTGACACATATACGGGTCAAACTGAGAACCGCCTTTTTTTGAAGTCTGTTAAAAATACACAAAAATGTTTCATGGTTGTAATCCTTTCAATAATAATGTTTAGGAATATTTTTTTTAGTTATTCCAATTATTATTCCCCAATGCCACTCATATGTGCTTCATGGGAATCATCATCAGAGCTTTGACTTTCTTCAGAAGTATCGCTTTCTGAAAAAAATGAAGTTGATGCAGCCAAAGTTCCCTCACCTCGGATGCGTGACACCGTGTTTTAGATATGTTTGTTGCTCGTTCGGTTATTGAAGTGAAAACTTCTTATGGCGCGTTGGGCACTTTTGTGGGTGAGCATTTTCAGCCGTTCTCGCGACAGATGAGATTTTGACAGATGAGATTTTAACAGTTATTGTGCTTCTACTACTATGCAATATTGAAAACAGCGCCATCTCTGTGCAAACGGCCGAACTACGATACTCACTTCTGTACAACAGTGTTAACAGCGACATCTCTCGGTGGATGGTGCAGGTTCGCAGCGAACTGCCGTACGCAGTTCGCGTCGCACGCTACCGCCATCACTGATACACGAGTGAGCATTTTCAGCCGTTCTCGCGACAGATGAGATTTCGACAGATGAGATTTTACACAGATATACAGTTTTCACTTCTGCCTGCACTCCCGGAGTGCGCTGTTTTTTTTTTTGTATTTTTGAACAAACCCATAGGTTCGTCAAAAAGATCTCTTGACAATGTAATTCCCGAATTACTAGATTCGTGATCCACAGCCAACTATGTCATAATTTTCAATGCGTTAGAAAAACCGACTTCGTTCCTGATCGAAATATCTATCGACTGCCAGAACTATTTGAGGTGGTTGACTATTCAAAGTTTTACCCCATTTTCCACTCATTATCACTAAATCACTAAAATAATCACACAATAATTAATTACATAAATCTAGCATTTATAATAAAACAAACCACAATTTATAACAACACAAACCACGGTCGGAATTTATTATTTGTTTATTTAATCACTTTAATAAGCACAGTCCTTATGTGCTCGTTTTATTTATAATTTTTGAGAAAACATTTTTTTAAATGAAATCGCCATTGCTCCATAGACAATCTACCACAGACAATAATATTTTTTCTTTAAATCAATGGGTCTGTTTCAAATCCGCGACACTATGACCGTGCAAATAACTAATTTATACCTAACTAGCTGCCCTACGCGGTTTCACCCGCGTAACTCCCGATCCCGTGGGAATATCGGGATGTAAGCTATCCTATCTCTCAAGTTGGATCGAACTGCACATGGTGTGCGAATTTTATTATAATCGGTTAAGTGGTTTAGGAGTCCATTGAGGACAAACATTGTGACACGAGATTTATATATATTAAGAAGATATTATTCAGAACTTTTTTTCTAACGCTACTTTTCTGTCATTTTCGATTTACTTTGACAAGGTTCCATCCCATTCTCATTGCGCGCGGGTTATAATGTGATATTGATTATTTATTTTAACCTAAGAAATAACTGTTTCTATATTTCATTTTAATTTTTGACATAATTATGACAGGCAAACATAGACAAAAAATTAAATACTTCATGGACTGTGGTTTTTTACCTTTCGATATAGGGCATTACAACAAACACATAATGCCTTCACACCAAACCTCTAAAGCGTCTCGGAAATGGGATATTTGAAGAAACGTTTATCCTACGATTTTATAAAAGTTCGCGGTGCACTTTGAGACCCATACCCTTCGATAGAGGGCATTACAGCGAAAAAATTATGCCTACACAACAAACCTCAAAAGTGTCACGGAAAAGGACGCGGTGATACGTCTTGTAGAAATACTTGGTCACAATGCTTTTATTTGAATATCCCGTTTCTGAGCTGTTTTAGAGGTTTGGTGTAAAGACATTATTTTTTTATTGTAATGCCTTTTATCAATAGGTATGGGTGTCAAACTGCACAGCGGCATTTTAAATTACTATGCCGGTTGTGTCCAAAGATCTTTACATTTCGATCTCTAATTGGATATGTTTTACAAACAATTTGCGGGAAAGAAAAACTCAACTAGTATTTGACGTTCCTGCCTTTTGCAGGACATATTTTTTTTTTGTTTTCTCTAAAGAAATTAAAATAGGAATTTATTGAGCTGTCAAAAATTAAATAAAAATATGGAAAAGGTATGATTTAGGTAGGTAGGATGTATTAAAATTGTAGCTTATTTTTATATTTTAATCCTATATATCGTAACTTATTTTTATTCAAGTTTAATAATAATGGGAAAAGTAAAAGGAAATTACTATAAATCCCAAAAAAATAAAGGAAGATTTAAGACAAACCAGTAACTATAATGTACTCATCTTTTTACCCAACTATATCGAATATTATAAAGATTGGTAGGTGTTTTGCCTGAATATTTATATAATAATATATGATGCCGATACCGACACGTTTTAACCTGTTTCTTAGTAGGGCACATAGGTACATACGAACGTTTATGTGTGAATTTTCAATATATAGAGACGGATGTAATAATTATTTCGCATAATTATTATTATAAAAATATATAAATATAAAAATTATTATAGTACAGAACATTTACTTATTGACAATTTCGTTATCAAACAAAATACCCAAAAAACGTACACTCTGACCCCACCCTTTCCCGCCAGCTACTTACTACCGGACTGCAGTTTTGCGATGTGACAAGTTAAATACTACATACATTGCGTGTTTTCTATGATATTCATAAACATCCTACAAAGACGAACGCTTGATGAATATGTAACTTGTACAAAATGTACGATGCATCGAAAGTAGATTTATTTGTTTCCAGGGTGCGTAATTTTAATACTGCGTTGCACCTGTGTGGCTAGAAAATATCAATGTGTGTGTTCTATCAGAAGTTCTCACGGTCAAGGATTACAGGCTTAAGTCTCAAAGAATTTAAATATCATTAAAAATATGTATTCTTTACAAAAAATAAAACTAAAGCAAAAAAATTAAAAACTATTCCATCATTATTATTCTGATGACATTCAAATTATTTCTTAAAAAATATATAGATAAAATACATTTTTGAACGAATGACGCGTGTGGAGAAATAAACTAGTAAAATATATGTAATATTATACCTAATCTTCATATAAAGAAGATAATTATAATAAAATAACTGATAAAACCGGTTGTTAATGATATTATCGACATAATATTGGAGGTTATATGAGAGTCGAGTGTTTTAAAACACGTCAAAGGAGACTGTCGAAATAATTGTAACCTTATTTGTGTGTGAAAGAACGAAGGAAGATATAGACCGAGTAAATGGTTCACATGCCGTTCTCCTTTTAGGCGGGCTTCATCCTCGACTTCATCGCTTCCCATCAGCGGTAAGGTCTTGCAAAAATGCGCCAAAAAATGTATAGGCATGATTTGGACCATATTTCTTTACTTTGACTTTAACTGTTCTTCTTACCTTGTGTTTGTTTGCGTGTGCCTTTGTTCTGAATAAATCTTTTATCTATCAACTTCCTAGTCATGAGTAGTAGTAAAGTATTATTCTTAATTCTGAGATATTCATAATATTCTTTTCTATAATAATAATTCATATTGACCAAGCAGCATTTGAACTTCTGCATCTTTAGGTTATACAGTTATAATATTACATAGTTGCATACATTGCGACCGCGTTAGTCACTTCGTTCGGTTCAAATTATTCCAGTCCAATAATTCAGAGTCAATTCTTCGTTAGATCATTATCTCATCAAGTGTAAACACTACAGTGACAATGATTTTAAAAAGAAAACAGTTTAAAAACGGCATTAATTGTTAACCTGTCTTATACACGAATAGCTGTTGCCCGCGACTTCGTACGCGTGGTATATATTCGTTTTATGTCAATTTGGCGGTCCTCAAGTCGCGAGTAGGTATCTTCTAGGAAGGCGTGTTACATACGTGTGAGTGTATTAAGACGTACATATGGTATTTTTTAACGGACGACTATTGACGGACGACAAATGTCGGACGACTATTTGTTGGACGACAATAGTCGTCCAACAAATAGTCGTCCGTCCAAATTAAAAACTGTATATCTGTGTAAAATCTCATCTGTCGCGAGAAAATCTGTCGTCTGTCGCGAGAACGGCTGAAAATGCTCACCCACAAAAGTGCCCAACGCGCCATAAGAAGTTTTCAATTCAAAAAAACCGCATCAAAATCCGTTGCGTAGCATACATAGGGACAAACAGCGGGAAGGACTTTGTTTTATACTATGTAGTGATTCTACTTGCATTCCCAGTGTGAAGAAAAGTATACCGCCAATCCAGTTTCCAGACTGGATCCAGTGTATTTTAGTGCCAGGGATCAGAACCAGCGCTGAAATGCTACTGGAAGAATAAGATGAAATATCTCATTACTTGTAAGTAATTTCATTGGCGGTTGAAGAGGTGTGGGTGAATGGGTGTGGTCCAAACCCTTCAAACAGGACCAATTATATCTTTGCGGCAGGAAAAGATCTACTGACGGTAGTTTCTCAGATAAACACTGCACATACGGTTGTTCAATTGTTAACCTCTACATTTATAACCAATGTAAATACAAGAGTGTCTCTACGATGTACTAAAACGGAATTTTCCAAGAGATTGAAATGAACAACATTGTAGAAAGTGCTACTTCTTTGCTTTCCCGTCACGTTATATGTTATGTGTTCACACATTTTCACCGAGACAAAGGAATGGATACTCGAAAGTGTTGTTAGAGAACATAACGATCACATCTTTACATATTTTAAGGAGGTAAAGTTTCGATAAACATTAAAATTTTAAACAAAGTACTGGACTGATTTTAAATATATTAAACGACCTAAGTAACCTACTCGTTGTTTCGTTTTTTTATGACAGATTTGTTTATTAGTGGCTATGTCTTTGTTTATTTTTATTGACCAATTAAATGCGTCCTTCAACGGGTGGGAAATTTAAAACTTTCGTAAATGGGGCGGAAAAATATTATTTTCCGTGGAGATGATACGGGTCCATAACGACCGAATTCGAGTAAAGACGACAAAGAAAATTTCTTTTCAAAAAAATACTATGAGCGGGCGGATATATTTTTTAAGTATTTTCTACTTATATGAGACACGAGACGTCCCGATCAAAGATACGCAGAGTTACTTGGCATTACCCCAAAAGGACACGGCCAAAATGAGACACTTCCCCTAAACTGTAGGTAAATAAAATAATGTAGACTCGTACATTATCACTGCCAGCCCCCTTTGACAAAAGTTATCTAGATCTGGCGCATTTTGGCGCAAGTCGGGACGAGCTCTATACACGAGTGCTATATACCTAACCTACCTAGTGTATGTAATCAAAGTTTTATTTCAAGTTTTAGTATAATATCCCTTTTCAAAGAAATTTTCGAGAATGTTGAATAGCTGATTAGATTTCCAGCATTAGTTCGCGCAACCTATGGAGATTTATCTCAATTTAAAAACTCAATTTTTTAATAGTTTTTTAAGACGTTATCACGTAAAGTTATCGTTCGTAAACAGACTTAATAGACAACCATTTTTGCTGGAGTAAAAACTCTTTATTGGTACCTACCTTTTTTATACATCAAAACAGTATAACCCAGTTAAATTAAGAATGTTTCATCTACATAATATGTAATTAGCAGTAAGATACGATTGTAACTTATCAGGATAACTTATTACAGTACTAGTGCATGGTAATGTAAAACGCACGCGTGCAAAATACGTTGGATTATGCACACGTGCGTTTTACATTATCTGCTGAGTTTTTTGAAAGGACCTCCGTATGGTACGTTTTTTATGAAAAAGCTATATCTTAATGTTATATTTACCTTGTAGCCTGTGTTGTCAATATGCTGAACCGCGTGTTGGTGCACGGGGCTTAACACACGTCGCTTCTTCGCTGGCTGGAGGCGCACCGGCGACAGAGCCGGCTGGTAGTCGGGCTGCGTGCACTGTGCCTGATTGCTGCGGTATTGAGCTTGCGGCTCTGGGTACATGACATGCATTCCCTGGGGACAACAGAACATAAATCAATACAGACAGAGTCACTTATTTGATCCTCAAAGACTGCAAACGGTCACCTATTGGACCCTCAAAGACGGCAATCGTCTTTTAAGGTAGAACCAAAAAATTGTGTCTTAGGGTGTCAGAAATAGCTGGAGATCGGGATGCATGTAAGGAAATGGTGAAGCCTATTAAACTAAGCGGGAAGGGGGGAAGATCTTTGCCAAGCCACTGCATGGGCAATTACTGGCTATTTCCGCAGTACACTAATTCCACGTAAACAGCAGGCTAATCAAAACAAGGATGATAATCAAGGCTAGATTTCGAGTGTTTAAAAAACTCGTCTCTAAAAACTATATGTTTTATTTAGTATATTTTTTCATCATATTTACGAAGAAAAATTTAGTTTCTCAACATACACTCTACCCTCTTAAACCAAACTAACAATTATCTATTTAAACACCTATAAAATTTAAGAATAATTATAACCGCTCTCAAACATTGCTTGGCGTTAATTGTTTTGCGCAGAACAACGACCACTATTTATCACATTTATCAGCTTGTAGAACACTAAAGTTTTGCCGCGGATTGCCAACACTTTCATCAGACGCGCCGCGGTCAAAACTGAACAAATGCCAACTTTCAAAAACTTTGTCTTACTCTAGAAATATTTTACTGAAAGAGATTGAAAATTGCAAAGAAAAAAGAGAACATCTTAATCTTTTTAAACTGCTTTATTAGTATAATGTATGACGTATTGTATCGCGTGTAACAGCTGTTGAACTTTTAAATCTATACTAATATTGCACTTGCACTTGTATACGGGCTGTTTTCCGCGATTAGACCCTTTTTAATTGGGTCCTTTTTGCGTGAAGATGGAGTAGGCTTGCCCAGGACCTACTACCCTCTCAGCTTAGTCGACCATGTCCAGAGGAGAGAACTCGTCAATACTTCTGGAGCCAACTAAGCCGCGGGTTTCATCACGATGTTTTCCTTCACCGTAAGAGCAATGTCAATTAGCGCACATAAATTTTTCTTAAGAAAAATACATTGGTGCACGGCCGGCCTGGATTCGTACTCACGACCTTCAGAATGAAAGTCGAGGTATCTACCACTAAGCCAACACCGCTCTAATATTATAAAGCTGAAGAGTTTGTTTGTTTGATCGCGCTAATTTCAGGAAATACTAGTTCGAATTGAAAAAATATTTTTGTGTTGGATAGTCCATTTATCGAGGAAGGCTACTTTTTATTTTAATATTCCCACGAAATCGGGACTTACGCGGGTGAAACCGCGGGGCGCAGCTAGTATAACTAATTCAATTAAACTCGTTAATTGTTCTAGATACTAATATTAAACATAGAAGTTTATTTTGTACCTATTAATAACATTATGTCATAGTTTTGTATGCTCTTCACGCAAAAACTACAGAACGGATTGCGATGAAACTTGGTATGTTTTGGAGCTGGACTTCTGGAATAAAACATAAGCTTTAAACCCCGACATTTCTTCGGGATCAGAACCAACAGGGGTGAAACGCACAATTAGTTACTATGAACTGTGTAACTGACAATTAAAATTAAATCCGGCTCAAGGCATTGCTAAAGGCCCAAATGTCATCTCTATTACACCGTAATGTTATAAATCTCTTTGGTCGTACCCTTTTACAGCAGCAAATATTTGAAGTTAATTTCGCCAAGAACGCATTTGAAGTTTAATTAAAAATATGTTAATCGAAACCTTGCCAGTCTCATTACTCAACTTTACTCGAGATCTTAATGGAAATCTAATCAAAATTAAGTTAAGTATTTATATTTCATTAAACTACACTCTATACCTACTCCTACACTACAAACTACAACGCATTTTATTAACAATCGTGTAGTTCAAGCAAGTAATCTAGCATCAAAGACATTTAATATTGGGTTTGTATTGCTAATTCAAATCCCTCCCCCAAAATCCCCGAAAACTCGTGTTCGTTTTGAATACAGGCACTAATCCTCCACGTGTCTGTAGGTACAGTATGCGTCATAAGTCCACTATCAGTTTGCTACAATCTATATATATAAAAGAGAAAATCACTGACTCACTCACTCACTCATCACGATATCTCAGAAACTACAAGTGCTAGGAGTCTCAAATTTTGCATGGGGGTTCCTTTTATGACGTAGGTGCTCACTAAGACGGGATTTTTCGAAATTCGACCCCTAAGGGGGGAAAATGGGGGGTCGAAGTTTGTATGAAGGTATGATATTTTTGAAAGGTAGGAACTTGAAAATTAGAATTCTATCTTCTTATTATAAATAAATGATCACGTGTTTCAGGGATTTTCAATTTTCCTATTTTAAGGGGCGGAAATAGGCGCCGCTTTAAATCCGAAAGTTTGTTTCCTCTTCACGGTTGAACGACGGAACCGATTTGGATGAAAATAGGCATAGCGGTAGTTTAGGGGGATAAACAAGGATATAGGCTACTTTTGACCCCGAAATTCCGGCGGTATCGGGACTTACGCGGGTGAAACCGCGGGGCGCAGCTAGTAATACTATAAACAAGTATTGGACTTACGACCTTCTTCTAATAGACGTTACACACAAACAAAAATACTTGAATTAAAAGTAGGCCCAGTGTGATTATTATTTTCAACATGTTAGCTACCTATGTCTTTAGTTGGCCGAGTTGTATAAGCCGCCACCCGCAACACCAACCGACGTGGGTTCGATCCACACGTTACGTTGTTATAATATTCAAATAGTGCTGCATATGATTGTAAACGTTACGGTGGCGATGGACATTTGAGCGTTGATTGTACCTATTTAGTTAATCGCAAATTATAGAAGGTAACCGAAGACCAGATCCAACGATACTGGTCGATTCAAAAATTGCCTTCCAATTTTAATATTTTCGTTGTTATTAAGGAGAGAGCATTGTAAAAAGTTTTCATTGACTAAGAGCATGCATTATGATTGTGAGATATGTTTGCTTTCCGTGAATCCGCGGCGTAAAGCGAACTGTGGAGACACCATTACTAGGTCGTGTAAAGCTCTGCAAAAACCAGCTTCAATCAACCATGAAGCAAATTTTAGTGCCTGTTTATCAAACTTATAAGTCTACATGTTAAGTTACGAAGTTAAAAGTTTTAGTAGAGTAAAAATCGAATCAAACCAGCCATTTTGTTATAAAAAATAGATGTCTGTAAAGTAAAGTTACGTGATAACATCATAACAAAACATTGATGGAACCATAGCAAAGTAATTTCGTTGCTAAGGTTACCTTGTCAATAAAATGACGTTGCTATGGAACCGTCCTTGTCAATAACATGACGTTGCTATGAAACGGAACGCATAACGTCATCTTTTTTGTGATGCAGGTGACCCATCAATTTATTATACGTTATCACGTCAAAAAGAATGCGAGCTCGTAAAACTTGAAGACGTAATTGAGAGTCACCGGACACTGTTATGATTTTGTAATAAAAAAATAGATAGATAAATAGATAAACACTTTATTGTACCATAAAAACAAAACACAAAATTAATTCTAACAAAGTACTTACATGATATTAAGTAAAACAAAAAATTAAGTTAAATAAAAATAGAAAAAAAAAATGTTTAAAATGTGGGTAAAGAATTAATTAGACATAGAAGAAATGCAAGTAAGTTGTGATAAACAAGGGCCAGCAAGCATAAAGTGTTATTCAGGCTTGATGTTACTCTCAAGCAAGTTTATGTATCTCTTAATCGTGTTCGAGATTGAGACGTTTTTGAACGTGAATTGAGTAGTTTAAGTAATACTATAAAACACGTTCCCTATTGTCGAAGACACGTGAACGAACGCGTTATCTATAATCAACTTTTCAACTGCAGTATAGATAAGTACACACACTCTGACATCATAAATGAACGGTTGGATTGTATTCAACTGAAGCCAGTCGTTTCCATTTCATTTCTCAACTAACAGTGCTCCGCGGTTTCACCCGTGTTACTCCCGATCCCGTGGGAATATCGGGATGAAAGTAGCCTATGTTATTCCCAATGAATCAATGTACCCCCATACCTAGTTTTATCAAAATTGGTCCAGTAGAATTAGAATCAAATCCTTCCTCTTTAAAATACTAGTTTAAATACAGAACGAGTTCAGTTATGCAGGTATATGCTAATCTATATATATAAAAGAAAGTCGTGTTAGTTACACTATTTATAACTCGAGAACGGCTGAACCGATTTGGCTGAAAATTGATGGAGAGGTAGCTTAGAACCAGGAGAAGGACATAGGATATTTACTTTTTTTTTTTTTTTTTTCGATATCGGGATTTACGCGGATAAAATTAAATATATATTCAAACGAGATCGGGACTTACGCGGGTGAAATTAAATATACGAAATATTCCATATTCAAACCCGCATAAGTCCCGATCCCGTGGGAATACCGGGATATACACTTTTATGTATTCTGTGACGTTGGTCTTTGTTGTAAGGCGTTCGACCGGGGGGTTTTCTCGAGCGGCTGCAGTTTTTTTTGTTGATTACCTACTCAGCACCTACTAATTGGATTTTGATTTAAAGTATACCACGACTGTCCTCAGATTTTACTTGGTTTAGGCGTTTTTAATTGTAGATTATGTAACAAACAAACAGACAGACAAATATATTTTTGTTCATTTACTTTTTCGAAGTCCAACAGACCCTTTTTTTTGATTTGCTGTATTATATAGAAATCAATGCCACTTTTCGTTGTAATTTTATAACTCTAGAACGGGCTCACCTATCCAAACCAAATGTTTAAGCTTTGTTCGGATTATTTATTAGTTGGTTTATGTGAAGTTTGCACAAAATCGGTCGAGTGGTTCTTCATTTATCACATTTTTTTTATATGGCAAAACAACGTTTGCCGGGACAGCTAGTAATATTATAAATGCGAAAGTTTATCAGTCTGTGTATCTGTTTGTTACCCAATCACGCATGATTTCGATGACATGTAGTATGCAATATGCATGCAGATAGATAGCAGGAGCTCTGGAATAATATCTACTAATTTAACCGCGTAGGGGTTGAATTTTCCAAAATCCTTCTTAGCCGATGCCATAACCTGTATGCCAAATAGTTAGATCCGTCTAGTGGAATAAGCTGTGCATTATATCTGTCAGTCAGTTTGAATTTTATATTTATAGTTCAATAGCTATACTACCACACTACAATGACAATTTGCTATATTGATTACTTTGCTTTGTGTATATGGTGTTGTATGTTCCTTCGTGTTGTAGAAATAAAGTTATCTATCTATCTATCAATAGGATCGGGCGGCACAAACCGCGGGTCGCAGCTAGTGTTCAAAGATGGAAAGGCAATAGAAACACGAGTGGAGGCAAACAATCTAGGCTTACTGAAACCCGATTCGTCGAACTCCGACGTCGAGCCACCAAGCGACCAAGACAAGCCCCAGTCTAACGTTAAATCCTCTTATTATAATAAAATCTGAGACGATACTTTTATATTATAAGGTTTCTTTAAGTGTCCCCTTTGGAATTGTACCTATGTACAGTCCACGGTCAAAAGTCTCTGCCCACCGTAACGTTTCCAACCCTGTGCAGCACTATTTGAACATTGTAACAACGTAAGCTGTGAATCGAATCCACGTCGGTTGGTGTAGCGGGTGGCGGCTTATACCTCTCGGCCAACTAAAGACATAGCTAACATCTTGAAAATATTAATTACACTGAGTGCTTTTAATTCAAGTATTTAAGTTTGTGTGTAACGTCTATTATAAGAAGGTCGTAACTCCAATACTTGTTGATAGTATTATTGTAGCAAACTGATCATTTACTTATGACCCTAACTGTACGGTCGGCAGCATAATTGCAGACTTACCGTAGAGTTCTAAAATTACAATTATTGGAATTCTAAAAATTTTTGTTTGATAAATTCATGAATTAAAACTACTAGACTACTAGACTATTAGACTTTAAACTTCAACTAAAGCAGGTGCCTAGAATCTAGCTTGTGTGGAAAACATTCTTATAACAGCCGTTTTGGAGCTTTAAGGTGGGTCTGCAATTATGTAGCTGACCGTACCTTACTTACTTACTTACCAATCCATAGGTTTGAAAGCTAGCCCTGCAAGTAAAAAAAATACAAAAAAAAATGGCTGACCATCGACTATGCCAAAATGTTACAAAATTTTCAGATCTATTTCGACTAATTTCGTCGCGATATTCTTTACACTTACATTGTAATATTTTGATCGTGTATCAATCTATCAATAATGTTGTTTGGTATTCAATGAAGGTGATTCTGCAATAATTCCATAACTCCGAATGATACGCATATTTTTATTTAAACTCGAAGCCATTACATGTTGATGATAATAAAACATCTGAGAGTAGAGAATATCCGATGTAAAGCGGTCTGTTTTCATAATACTCTTTTAAAATATTATCCCTAACGTGAATCTGTATTGAATTCTAGTTTATATTTTCAACTAGCTGCGCCTGCAGTTTCACCCGTGTTAGTCCCGATCCCGCGGGATTTTCGGGATCAAAAGTATCCTATGTTATTATCCATTCCCTAAGCTACCACTATGCCGATTTTCATCCAAATTGGTCCAGTCGTTTGACAGTGAGGTGGGAAACAATTATACAAACAAACAAAAAAGAAACACTTTTAGATTTATCACTATCACTACATACTACATCTAGTATAAAATAAAGTCACTTTGCGCCGTCCCTATGTCCCTTTGTATGCTTAGATCTTTAAAACTACGCAACGGATTTTGATGCGGGTTTTTTTAATAGATAGAGTGATTCAAGGGGAAGGTTTATATGTATAATACATGCATAATATAGCCGTGCGAAGCCGGAGCGGGTCGCTAGTAAATATTATAAATCTGAAAGTTAAGATTTGAATTGGAACGCGAAAGTCAGAGTCTCTATAATCTGTGTTTGTTGTTCAGTTTAAATTTTTTGTTATGCCTTTTTATTTTAATTCTTATCAGCGATGGTTTCACTCACTTTTGTCCCGATCCTGTAGGAATTTTGAGATAAAACGTAGCATATATGTAACCCCCAAAGAATCAATGTATCCTCATACCATCATGTTTCATTAAAATCGGCCCAGTAGTTTCAGCACCTATTCTATGTATATACTAAGTGAACATTTTTTGGTATTTTTTCTAGCCAATAAATAAACATTTTCCTATCTATTCGTGCAAAATTACTGAATCTGAATATTTAGATCCTGAATACTGAAATCGGACGCACATGATACCTTATTAACGCTCACGATTTCACCCATAAATCCTATTCCCTGGGATAAAAAATTGCATAATAATCAAGTGGTAAAATGGCGTGATAAAGAAACCTAACATTTATAAATAGCCCACTCTTTCGGGGGTCAAAATTTCCATATAAATAACTACCCTCAAAGATCTAGCGATATCTACGTTAAGAAATTTAACATACATCGGTATAGAGAGTGTCTATGAACTTTTTAAGCAAAACTTTAATTCCGAAAAACACCTCATTCGTGTCATTTAAAAGCCAGTTGTTACATTGGTAAAATGAAGACCTCTAATAATACTGGAGGTTGTCCTTGGCTGCAATTATAGTGAAGACAGGGATAATAGCCGGTTTGCTTGTTAATGTAAAGGGCACGTGTCGGCTTTGGCCACGGACGCCTTTGATAGTTTCATAGGTTCCATAGCTTCGTGATTTAGGACATAATATTAGACAATTTTTTAATTTAAAATATTTAATTATTCCGCTACGGCTGTCTATGAACCTACATGAATTAAATTAATTTTATTTTTTCAAACTCCTACTCCCTAACACGTAAAGCAATAAACGATGATTATGATTACTCCAGTCTGAACACGGCCACTTGCAACAGTGCTGAATGAAATATCAAAAACACAGAAACTTGTTAAATATCTCGTTCAATTTACATTTGATGTTAGCTTCAAACTGTTAAAATGTTCACTCTAATCTGAAGTTAAATAAATATCTTAGATAAAAACATTTTGCCTAGTTGTAAACATGCGAAGTTTATCTAGAATCTTGTACAATGTCCTATTGTGGTGAATTCTATAGGAATCGCGAATAATTGTCCTTAGTATGTAGTCAATACGTAACTATGTAACTCAATTCCGTTATAGGAAAAATACCACTCGATATCAAGCAAAAGGTTCGTAATTCTCAGAATTGTAACGCGTAATCGAAATTCATTGAGGAGTTTTGTGATGAGAAGGTGGTTACAGATGCTCCATCAATCTTTACCCATTAGTTTAAAGGTCGATTCTGCTGGTAAATCCTGAAAATGTATGTCGTGTGTTCTTTGTATGAGACGTAGGCAATAGTAGGCATCTGATATGAAAGGATTTTACCGAAATTATACTTCTTATGGAGGTGAAAAGGGGGGCAAAGTTTGTATGGGACAATGTGATTCCTTGGTCCAATCCTATTAGAACCATTTTCGACATCTACGCGGACGAAGAAAGCTAGTATAAAATTAAAATTTCGCGATGTATTGGGAATCTTCTTCTCATTTTGAAGTCGGTTAAAAGCTAGTTGCACCCCGCGGTTTTACCCGCGATAGCAAAGTATTATTGATTTTCTACAAACACAGAATACATAAAGAAATAAAGAATATAAGCATTTATTGAGTACAAACACAGAAATGAAAAAAATTAACATGACAATGAAAAATACGAATAACAAACTTTGAACAGCCTTTTTTAAGTTCCAAAAATATTTTTTAGTGCTTACCTATTTCCTAAAAGGAAAACCTACAATGCTAAGTTTCAGACACGTTTCGTACTCTTGTAGTTTTAAAGACTTTTTCACTCAGTATTTTTCTCTTTATAACATCTAGATAAAATTTACATTAAAAATAACATAAACCTAGTTATTTATTAGCTTAAAATGTATAAATATACATATTTCCTTTGCTATATTATTATGATCTACAATAAAAGATTGTGCTAAACAATGAGGTTTTTCAGAGCGTTACGGAAGTGAAAAATAGCCGAATAGCCGTATCCTATAATCCTATTGTGGTTGAGAGAATTGTTTTGGAGCCGAAAGGCTTGAAACCTGGTATTACCATAAATTCTAACATACTTTCACCAAAACGCGTGGGTTACTATGAATTGCAGAGCTATATTTTATTTATACCTTCTATAATAATTTCGCTGCACCACTGCTCTAGTATAGAATAATCTACATCTTACTAATAAATCTGGATAATTTTGTCGTGTAATAAGTCTTTAAAATCGAATTAGTTCATAGTATTTTCAAAGGTTTTCGCGACTTGAACTCATAATCCCATGGTATCTGCAAAGTTCACGAAACGTCAGGTTTAAAACAAATTAATATAAAACGTGATTAAGTATATCCGTTAAAATAAATGTTATGTTCGAATTCGTTCGTCTGTGAGAAATACGGAATACCTTAAATGGCCTTCATCACTACATAGTACATAGTATAAAACAAAGTCGCTTCCCGCTGTCTGTCCCTATGTATGCTTAGATCTTAAAAACTACGCAACAAATTTTAATGAGTTTTTTAATAGAAAGATGATTCAAGAGGTTTTAGTACATAAATCCATTTTATTTATACAGCGACAGCTATTCAGAATGTTTGGGACACGTACTAGGGCGTACGCACAATATAGTCTGCCCTTAGAATCAGTAGGCTCTTCCAGAACCTAAACCCACTCTCTCAGCTTAGTCGAACGTGTCTACAGGAAAGAACTCGTCAATATAGAGCCAACTAAGCCGCTCGTTTCATCACGGTGAACTGATAAGCTGAGTGACCATTTTGTTTACGTAGCTTAGAAAATTGTTTTTCTCGCAATGGCTGAAGGTAAAATCGATCTTACTTTAGATAAACATACACTAAACGTCAGTAGATAAATGTATAGTGTACACTAAATCTCTGTAATCATCATATAAACTTGTCGGTTTATTTTAAAAACGTGACATAGCTGACATGATGAATAATAACGGGTTATTTTAATAACAATCAGACTAACCACAACTTTCTACACACTGATGAAATAAGTAGGTAAGTATTTGTTAAACGGCTTGATTTATACCTAACTAATCAGTTGCGAGGAGGGAAATTAGTTTAAAGGTAAGCCGAGGACCTAAAGTAACATTAAATATTTTTTAGCGTGTGTGAAGAATCTACATTTATTATTCTACAACCACATAGTTTACAGATTTAAACAAAAAAAAACACAAATAGGTAAATTGTTAAAAATACGAAAGTTTGAAGTTCCGTTATGGCTGAATCCGTATGGGTAAGCCGACAGGAATCGGGTTCCATTGAAACGTCTTAAAAACTAAATTAGGATGTGTGCCTTTGGAAGGCGTTCACCAATGAGAAGACGGCAACTAAAAGGGTTAAAAATATTACGCGGGCGTGAAATTTTATACTGAGAGACAAATTTCACCTATTTAAGTGGTACCTATTTATAAAAGTAATGTATATACAGGGTAAAAATTTTATGTGGGCCTTCAGGGCTATATCCCAAACTATAAGAGATAGCGAAAAATGTTGAAAGGAGTTGCATGCCCGATTTGATAAAAACTAAAACTGCATCGTTAGATTTTTGAAAAAGTCATTATCCTAGCCAGGAATCGAACCTGTTTATTTTGCAAAAAAAAATATCATCCTATATTTTTATATATATTTCCTTTGATTTGCCACACTATGTTTGTTTCCAGGAATTAATCTCTATCAGCAACACACTAGCGATTGGTATAAAAATATAGGATGATTATTTTTTGTTCGATTCCTGGCTAGGGTAGTGACTTTTTGAAAAATCTAATGATGCAGTTTTAGTTTTTGTCAAAATCGGGCACGCAACTCGTTTCAGCATTTTTCGCTATCTCCTATCCTACCTATAGTTTAGGATATAGCCCTGAAGGCCCACGTAAAAAAATCACCCTGCATTATGTATTATTTTCGTAACATTCTCCAAATCCAACGCAAATATTATCCCAATAGCAATACTTCAGTCAAGGCAAGTTACATTTTTACGTCAACCCGAAGCTAAAACAAGCTAATAATATTTGACAGTAAGGTCAAATAACAGTAAATACTAAATAAATAAAAAAATATGAGAGAGAAAATAAAATTATGATTTTGAGTAGAAAGTTTTTAGATAGGTAGGTATATCTTTTTTATATGGCAAAAGCTATGCGACGAACAGCAAGTTTAAAATACCTAAATGCTACGTTTTCCAACCATCAGTACCGTAACCTCTGGTGTGTCAGCTCCACCCATTTGTCACAGCATGCGTGAGCGCAACACAATAGGTTAGGTACCTAAGCGTTGCCGTTATATGCGTTTCGGTTTTAGAGTTGCTGACTGACAATGGTGACAATACGTAACTGTACTGGCGACATTTCACGATAAGAGAATTCTAATATCAAAATAGCTGTATCGCTGCGGTTTTATTAGTGGGAATGAATATCGGGATAAAAAATGCTACTTGTATACGGGATATTGTGCTATGCATGGAGGCAGAAGAAAACCCACAGCTCATGGAATGCAGTAGCGTGGCAGATCAACGGGCTCGGTTCCTTCAATCGCCGGCATCTCTTCAGGCCTCCGGAAGAGATGCCGGCGATTGAAGGGACCAGCAGCCTGAAAAGGCTGCTAGCTTTCTGGGAGGACCTGGGATGGTTGGAGTGACAATTAGGATATTTTCACACGCACGATGGCCAAATTTTTATTTATTTATTAATAATAAAACTAAACTAACGGGCTATTGTCCGCAACTAGACCTTTTTAGTTGGACCTTTTTTGCTTGAAAAAAATAGCTTATTGGTTGATCCTAAACAAGCAGTCTATTTATAACAAATTTTATCGCAAATAAATCAGTAGCTTTTTTTTGCATAAGTTGTTTAATCATTAGTAGGATGCTAAAGTTTATTTGCCTTACCTTGCAAAATGCCTTACGCCTTATTAAGTGACCACTGAATAACTTATTCTTTCAAGGTCTTGTTCGCAAAATGCCTTGTTCTCAAAACGACTTACTTATTAAGCGTCTATTATACAGCTCCATTTGGATCATAGTTTCTATTCTTTACACTTAAACATCGTGATAAAACCCGCGGCTCAGTTGGCTCCAGACTTATCTATGGACATTGGTGACTAAGCTGAGAGAGCAAAAAGGACCCAACTAAGAGGCCTAGTAGCGAAAAACACTCTGGATACAGGTTAAATCAAGGAAATAATAAAGAAAAATCAATATTGAATCAGGGGCAACTAGTAACGACATATGCCAAGCCGCTAGCAAAGTTAGTGGTTGATAATTGATAAATTTACTGATCAATATCTCTTGCGTTTGATAGATAAGAGATTTGTGGTGATAGCAGCTTTGATATTATTGATTAAATCATGTTTAGGTAGAATTTTAAATGTCACCCTACTCTAGACTTCAATGTCAAGAGGGTATTGAATAGAATTTGGTTTCCTATTCCCTAATTAATAATTTAAGAGGGTACGCGCCGCGCGAGTCTGGCTTTCTCCATACTAATATATTCCCTTATTTGCTTACTGAATCTAAGCCATTTTTTTTTAAGAGCTAGGTTGCTGAATGCTGCTCGTTTTTCTTAGAGCTAGCACATAACTCATCCTACAATTTAAATTTAGTTTTGTTAGGAAATTATAAAGTTATTTTGTGCTTCTATGGTATGATAAATAAATATCTATCCATATTTTTTTTAGTTAAATTGAAACTTTATCCAAAGTTGTTGACGAAGTCTGCACCTTTTAGAGGCCTAGTTGGATTCCTATAGGTAGGGAGTAGATTTTTTCAAAATAAAGGTTCTAAGCCGTTACATCATGGTAGTCAAAATGTCCCAAAGTTTTGGTTATGGTGATTTAATGAGTTTAGGTTTAAAGTATCGGCTTTCAGTAATTTACATTTCATAGGATTGAAGCTAATATTATACTTTTATCTTATTTATATCTTTAATGAAATATTCATGTACGCTGCCCTAAGTAAACATATCTTAATTACTAATCCTGCTGTTATAATTTTTTTAATGTAAAAGTTTGATTGTAACGGTCTAATCGCTTGATCGATTTAGACGAAAATTAGGATAGGAGTAGGCTATAAAGTAGAGAAGGTTATCCTAACATTTCCACAGGTTTGAGATTTTAGTAGTTGAATCGGTGAGATGCAGCTGGTCTTCGCTGGTCTATTTCTATCCCATTCGTAGATTTTTGTGTTTCAATTATTCTGAGTAGAAACTTTATAGGCAAATTGTTGTTTAGTTTTGCATTTTGCAATTTCAGAAATATCCTTCACTTAATTTGTGAGATTGTTTCCAATGAGAATGTTTTTGTAAATAAAAACAGGAAAACTTAAGAGATTCCAATAGGAAAATACTGTACGTAAGTATTCTAAAAATAAGCAGTGTCATGTGTTTACCTTTGCAAGAGTTACGAAATAAAACGTCAGGAACACATTCACTGGGTTAAAATTAAACCTACATGAGGCGGAGACCGCCCGCATAACTATATGATCATACAAGTTTATCACAAACGCAGTGTACACCACAAAATGTTGGAGAAACTTACACGTTGCAAAGTGATGGTTCGTTTCGTATCGCTCGCTTGCGTAGCGTAGAAAGCGATCAACCGACAAACAGGCGGGAATTGGTAATTTTCCACTGGCTATTTTTACACCAGCCCGCAAAATACTAAAGCTATATATCCCTTACCTTTCAAAGTCAATTCTCTGACCGTAGGATCCCACTATCATGCTGGAAGAAGCACACGAAAGCGGACAAAGGGTCCTTCAAAACACAGCCATTTTGAAACAGTTCTACGAAAATGTTACGTGTACTCGGAGTACAGAGTTTATGGGGACTATTTAATACTACACAGTTAACCATTCGCACTCATTTTGGTTTTGCACATTATAAACTAGCACTATTTTAACATTTCACACACTAAATGTACGATTTCACTTCATACTTTCGCACACACCCGTTTACGTCGCAAAGTCCCTGACGGACGGAAGCGACGAACTCACATGAAGTGAGCAACGATTCGCTCAACTGCGAACTGGATATTACAGTGTTGCGAGGTAATAAAAATATTTCTACTAAATACTAATAATGTCATGTCAATCAAAACAAAATTTCTTTTTGGGTACCTAACAGAAAATTGTCAAGGACAAGTTTTTCCGCCTCGGAACAGTGTTGATTAGAGTCAAACATTCGAAACCGTCTTTCTGAAGAAGCCATTAGACTACAATTGTTTTCATCATCATTTGACGACCTCTGTGGCGCGTCGGGCGAACACCCGACTGCGACGCAGAAGGTTGCGGGTTCGATTCCCGCTGGGAACAAGTATTTATGCTGACCATAAATTCTTGTTTCTGGTTCTGGGTGTTTCCTATATGTATAATATGTATATATTTACAAAAAAAAAAAAAAAAGTATATAAGTAGTTTATCCGTTATCTGGCACCCATAACACAAGCATTAAGTTGCTTAGCTTGGGGCTGGATGGCGATGTGTAATATGTCCTGAAATATTTATTTATTTATTTATTTATTTATCAGCAATGAGTTTGTTTGCTTGTAAGTCTAGATCAAAATATGAAATGTCATATTATTGAGACTCAAGTTTATTGAATTTTAGGTCGAAAGCAAGATAGACCTAGTTAACATCAATCAGTATTCAACTGATTGATTTCATAGTAAACTTCAAACATTTTGACGTGACAACGTTTTATAAATTGGTTTGCCGGGTGACACTTCAAGAAACTGCGTTACGCTCCGCTGACGTTATGCGCTCACAATGAGAGCGAGTGAGAGGCACGCGGGCATGGTTAGCCCGCCTAAGAGCGAGAGAGACAGACATAAAAAGTGAAAGGCACGCGTCCCTTCCACTCGAGCACAGTTGTTGTCACGTAAAACTTTCGCCCGTATACCGACTTTACAGGCAACCAGTTTTTGACGTGACAACGTCTTATAAATTGGTTTGCCGGGTGACACTTCAAGAAACTGCGTTACGCTCCGCTCACGTTATGCGCTCACAATGAGAGCGAGTGAGGGGCACGCGGGCATGGTTAGCCCGCCTAAGAGCGAGAGAGACAGACATAAAAAGTGAAAGGCACGCGTCCCTTCCACTCGAGCACAGTTGTTGTCACGTAAAACTTTCGCCCGTATACCGACTTTACAGGCAACCAGTTTTTTTATATTTACTTTAATAATATTAGGATTACAGACACATAAGGTACATAATAATGGTAAATAATGGGGTCTGAAATAAATACGATTTTTAATGTAAGGTTGAAGAATGTCATAAGTTTAACTAAATAAAATTATGCATGTGATTGTACTAGTTTAGTAGAATTTTTATTTACTAGTCACACTGTAGAAAATATAACCATAGACAACTGCACCCAGCTTCGTGTCTCTTTCACGCCTCGCTTTTCAAACCTTAGACTGAAAGAGATAGAAATTATTTCCGTTGTCACTCTTCATTTCATTTTGTGTCACACGCTAATTTTGTTTTTGGCGTGCAAGCAAGGAGTATTTTTACAAATAAGATACAGCTACGCCCCGCGGTTTTACTCGCTCCGTCCGTTCAGTAAGTGAATGCCTTCTATAAAATAATAAATAGTGTAATATATTATAGGTTACTTATTAATTTCATGGGGAATGCTAAATAAAAGAATAGATTTAATACTAGAGGCCTTTTTTTTAAATTAAGTACTTAGGACAGTAAGTTTTTTGTGTTCTTAAAAATATTTAAAATCCAAAACAAGTAATACAATCAATTAGGCAGGCAAAGATTTTAGTTAAATAAGAGTAAGATTGTTAAGATCTTCAGATCGGAAACAAACAAACTTACCTATTTCTGTCATGTAGAGTGTTGCCCGACTTAACTTTCAATGACTTCGTCATGGCGCGCGCTACCGAACCGACCGTGGTGGTCGGCGATCGTCGTTGTCTACCGATCGTGTAATGAAGCCGGTCGCTGGCAACCAATGAGAAGACAGTTGTGATGCGACACCAAGCGCCTGTGTACGTACGTAATAATGTCCCACTATAGAGAGCGTCAAGTTCTCACAGAGATTTTAAAGATTTATAGGGAGTCCCCATGCCTATGGGATGTGTCTTCAAGTGCCTACAGAGATGCGAAGATGAAGAAAACGGCATGGGATAATTTGCTGCAAATATACAAAGATTGGGATCCCGACGCCAACGAAGTTACAGTGAAAAAGAAAATAGATAATTTAAAGACGTCTTATCAACGAGAAGCAAGAAAGGTAGATACTTTTTTAGTATAGTTATTAATTATTATAGGTCAATGTTTATGGTTTCTTCCGTCACAGGCCGTTCGCTCGCACTTAGTTAGGGTTACCAGAAGTGAGGATTAGTCCTAAAATGGTAGGATATTTTTTTTTATCGCTGTCAGGCCAATGGGAAATATTCATAAAATTTGAGTTCGTACCTCACAACATTAGATAATTCATCAAATAGCCTTCTTCTCGTAATCTTTAACTAAACTTCTGTAATGCGTTAGCATCTATAGTAGTCTGTGCTTCTGTACGCGCTTGGAAATAGTTCAATAAATATTAATCATGAGAACGGACATCAGTCCGTTCTCATATATTTAAAAAAAGAAAACTTGTTAAATACATACAGATCATCAGATCTGTATGTATTTAACAAGTTTTCTTCTACAACTTCTGGAAATCGAACAACGAAATTGAAACTATTTTTCGAATATTTTGAGGTTATACTCATTTGAAAATCAGCTGTTACTTGGTCATAAGATAATGCTTATTTTTTTTACAAGTTTCACTATCATTACATAGTACAAAACAAAGTCGCTTTCTCTGTCCCTATATCCCTATGTATGCTTAAATCTTTAAAACTACGTAACGGATTTTGATGCGGTTTTTGTAAATAGATAGAGTGATGTAAGAGGAAGGTTCAAATGTATAATACATGCATAATAGCCGTGCGGAGCCGGGGCGGGTCGCTAGTAAATTATAAAGCTGAAGAGTTTGTTTGTTGTCTTAGATAATCACTTCAACTGTTGTTAGAAAATATTCTACAATGTTGTAAGGCATTTTCAAACAAAGTTTTAAAGAAAACAATTTTAGACAAACAAATTAGATAAACAACAAGAAAACTTGTTAAATACATACAGATCATCAGATCTGTATGTATTTAACAAGTTTTCTTCTACAACTTCTGGAAATCGAACAACGAAATTGAAACTATTTTTCGAATATTTTGAGGTTATTACTCATTTGAAAATCAGCTGTTACTTGGTCTTAAGATAATGCTTATTTTTTTTACAAGTTTTATCGAGAGTAAAGTTCTGAGTTATTATGTATAATAATTAAAAATTTGTTGATTTCTGTTCTGATATATATTTTTTTACTCATTTTCGATATACATTACTTAAATGTTTCTGATATATTTTTACTCGAAATTTTCGATAAACATGTTCATATTCCAAAAGTCGTATATAGAACAAAAGTTACTTGTTGAGATGACCAGAATAGACACCTGAAGTCAGATGCACTTCAGGTGTTCTCTCATGATATACAACACTGGAAGGTATGTTTATTTTTAGGTGAAGGAATCAAAAGCACGCTCTGATTTATCACCCAGAGAATTTCACAGACCAAATCTTTGGTACTTTAAATTGCTGACCTTTTTGGACAAGAAAAATGAATCGAAAAAACCTGTAGTGGATCCGATAATAAGTGAAAACGAAGACGTAAGCTTTTGTTTTAACTTAATACTTACCTATTTTACTTATAATAATTTGTGTTTTTATAGATTATAAGGTTAAACATCGATTTTTATATAAAGAGATTTTTGGATATCTAATCCTTGGTTTAAATAGTAGGTACGTAGAAACCTTTACAGTTTCTCTTACGGTTTTTTGCTACATGGTATCGTAACGCGTAACATTTTTTTCTCGGCTAGGCAAACTGCGATAAAGAACTTCTTTCCAAATCTCTTTCTTTCTATTTTTGTTTCAGGAACCACAAGTTCAGGCAATGAAAAGAAAAAGAAAGTCAAAAGAATGCAACCTAGAGTCAAAACAAGTAAAATTAATAGATACAGCAATGGCACTATTAAAGACCAACACCACAGAATCGAATCCATTCGGATTATATGTGGGGGCAAAAATGGAAGAAATATCCCCCGGTCTGCAGCGTCATGTAGCTGAGAAACTCATTTGCGATGTCATTTTTCTAGCTAAGACTAATAAGTTAACTTTCGATACAAAAATAGACATTCCATCAAGAACATGTCACGATTCATCAGAACACTTCGATCAATACAATCTTTACGTCAAACAGTCACCCTCTGCATCGCATCAGATTTCACAATCACCTCACGGCTCATCTGATATTTCCCTAAATAGTCCATCCTATGAGTATAATCCCATTCAATCACCTCCTCCTACCTCTGATGCACAACACCCTCCTTCTCAAACAGCCACTTCACCTACCTTGCATTCTATTCAAATAGAATCACGCCCTTCTTCCTCTCATTCACACTCTGATGAGCCTCTTTTACTTGCTTATCTAAAGAAGAAACCCACCAATGAACAACCCGAATTTGCCGAAAATGAATTAAGCCCTTGAAATCTAGCAACAATACAACTTAGGACCTAGTTATTTTTTTGGGGTACCTAAGCCTTATTGTTCCGTCATTAATCGCCTTATTTCTCGTATTTCGCACTTTTTTAATAACTTTAAATTTCTAAAAGTCACTGTTTGTGTAGTGTAGACGTTTTGAACTACCCCTTTTAAGAATAATTTGCCTTCACTGCAACCTTGATTATTTTTAATTAATACTGATTATTATAATTACCACATGACTAAAGTAAAGTAAACTTAAAATACTAATAATAGTGCTCACTGCTCATTTAAAAAATAGTTGTGAGAGACTTCTTTAATTTCAAATATTGATTTTTATAATAAAATACTAAACATTTACTTACCTTACTTGTTTTCTTTAAAACTTTGTTTGAAAATGCCTTACAACATTCTAGAATATTTTCTAACAACAGTTGAAGTGATTATCTAAGACAAAAAACAAACTCTTCAGCTTTATAATTTACTAGCGACCCGCCCCGGCTCCGCACAGCTATTATGCATGTATTATACATTTGAACCTTCCTCTTGAATCACTCTATCTATTTAAAAAAACCGCATCAAAATCCGTTACGTAGTTTTAAAGATTTAAGCATACATAGGGATATAGGGACAGAGAAAGCGACTTTGTTTTGTACTATGTAATGATAGTGAAGTGATACATTAAGCTCTTAAGCTTTATAATATTAGTATTAGTTTGTTTGTTTGTTTGAACGCGCTAATCTCAGGAACTACTATTTGTCCTTCTCTACCGATATCCGAAAGTCATGTACTGATTGATTCAATCAAATCAAATTAACCGTTAATCAGTTACATTTTTCTTTAAGCACCTAGCAACATTATAGCTTCTACACACGCTACGATTTGGTCGGGTACGATTCAGACTAATTCAGAGAGTAGGTACATTGATACACATCGTGGTTATTAAGTAGTTTCTAGGGTTCCGTTCCTCAGGGGAAAAAACGGGACCCTATTACTAAGACTTCACTGTCAGGTCATCAGTCTGTCCGTCTATCAGTTCCATCCGTCCGTCCGTCTGTCTGTCTGCCTGTCTGTCCGTCTGTCATCCGGTTGTATCTCATGAATCGTGATGGATAAAGAGTAAAAATTTTCTCAGATTACTTATGTATTTCTATTATTGTCGCTTTAACAACAACTAAAAACAGAAAAAATGAAGTGAATCAAATACAACATGATACGGAACCCTTCGTGCGGGAGTCCGACTCTCACTTGTTTGTTTCGAACACGAAATTGGGTTCGACGCCTACATATACATACGTCCCGATTTGGTCGGATACAACATGGATACAACCATATCGGGTGGGCGTATCCAATTTAAATTAATAATAATTAAGTCTGCCCGAACATGATACACACGTCCCGATTTGGTTGTACATCTGACCAAATTGTATGTCGGACCCGACCAAATCGGGACGTGTGTAGAAGCTATTAACTACACTAGCGCCCCCAATCCATGCCCCAGTCAGGCTGGCGGACATACCGCCGAACAATTGTCTATGACATAGCGCGCGTTATTCAATTGTGTTGCTTAGCAACACCACGCACCAAATTTCAAAGCCTGTTGTTAACACAGTAGTTTTAGCTCGAATTTGATTGTAGCTCCATGTAAACCGAATAAATACGTTACCGACTATGTGCTTTACCAAAAACCTTCCCAAATACAACTAAAATTGTTACAAATCATAAAAAACAATGCTTTTAATATTTTAATAATCAGTGTGAAAAGTCGAAATTTAGCGGAATGGTTGTTAATAAATTGAATTTTTTATTGGCAGTATTAACGTTTAGTTGTATTTACGCGGATGATTACGAAAATGATGAGAGAAGTAAGTTTTTTGTTTGTATTTAGACACACTTGGAAATGAGCACAGTACAAAATACTTAAGTATAGCACCACCAAATAGGTTCCTATTGAAATCTAGTAACACATACTTAGATCTATAACTGATATCTAGGTTCAGTGTTTGTTTTGGTAGAGTACCTAGATCTATTTTATTTTAGCACTTTTATTTATTTATTCTAAGAATTGTTTTTTTTAAGTAATTTCTAATTTTTGCACAAAATAATAATATCCAGTTCTTAGGTGTTATCTATCTACCTACCCACCTATTATATCAATTAATTAATTAAGAAGCACCTAACAAAGAAAATAAACTAAGTACCAACATAAGTAGGTCTAGGTACTTGCATAAAGGTACAAATAGATGATTAATTTTCAATTTTAAGTACGTACATCTTTAAAAAAATAAAAAATAATAATCTAAATAAGTTTCCCAAGGTAGGGTGCCCAAAAGACTCGCTGCATTGCCTCATAATTAAGTATTTACTAAAATATTTGGTAGTACCTACAACTAGGTACATAATAAGAAGAGAAGTAGGTACACATATTTTCGCAAATATTCGATTACCTACCTACTTAAATTACTTAATTGAGACGTTTGTTATACGATCCATCATCGTCATTTAGGTACAAAAAAGAACCAAATATTACCCAAAAACTGCCACTACACAGCATCCTACATCCATAATTAATGATAATAATCAATCAAAAGCAAGGGTCATCCATCGCTTCACGCGTCGCTGACCACAACAAGCCTCTCAAAATATTTTCAACTCTCCCATCTTTGAAATACAGTTCAACTGAAATAAGTACGTTAAACGAACAATATGGCGACTGTTGACTTCCACATCCGGTGTAAGTACTTGCCTAAACAAATGCGCGGACGCATGTCCCGTAAAACCGCCGTGTTACAGCACTATTAAATGCCTTTTTTGTGTTTTTATGTGACGGATGGGTTGGTTTCTTTCGTAGGATAATATGTAAACTAAAATTCGTTGCATTCACTGCCTTTTTTTTTTATTTTTTTTTTTTTATTTTTTTTTTATTTTTTTTTATTTTTTTTATTTTTTTTTTTTGACCCGGTGGAATTTCCCAAGGAACGCATTCACTGCCCTAATTTAACAACTTACGTTTTAAACGCCCTGGAGAAAGGATGGCCTTAAAGGTTAAATTACCCCATAATATTTGGTAAAGATTTCACCTACAATTCCATCTCAGCACTTTTGAGAAAAACAAAACACATTTGTTACAATCAACAATTTTAGTTGTAAGCGACGGGTATTTCTAGCTGCTTGCGTTTGGCAGCATAAATAGCCCTAAATTGAAACGCTAAAATTGCGTCACCACGCGCTGCATCGTAAATCTGTTTTTTAAGTTTTATTTTCATCCTTCTGATAGACAACTTTTAAATACATGTATTTGTAGGCAGGCACCCGCATTTTCCAACTATCTTTTTTTAACATTGCAATTCAACATAGCCTCTGCAGAGGTCAGTAGAAAAGGTCTAAAATCAGTGGCCTCTAAGGGGGCCACTTTGTTCGAGCAGTTATAGAAATTATACACATTTTGTCACATATACAATAACTTATGAAATCGTGCCCAAAACCAATAAAAGCTGTTGGTAGTAGTCGGTACCACGCAGTGCGTGCCATTTTCACGATATTCCACTATTTTCCCGACTATCCTAAGAAACTCCGAAGAGTTACTGAATATTCCAAGACTTTAGGATCGATAAACGTTCAGACAATCACGTGAATTTCATGTTTTTGTTTTCAAAAACTTTAGTAGAGACTTACTGAACGGCGTGCTATAATAACGTGGTCGTACTAAACCTAAGGTATCTTTATAATAGCCATGCGAGTAGTTGACATTTTAAGTATTTTTCAAGACTCCTTGCAGTAGGGAATGTACACAGAAAAAAATAATCCGCTCCCTAATAGATGCTAGAGAATAATTTCTTGGTTTTAGTAAAAGTCTTAAAATAATAAGCAGTAAGTTATATTTTTATTATAAGTTATATTTTATAAAAGCATTATGTAAATATATAAGTACTAATTTTATAAAGCTGAAGAGTTTGTTTGTTTGAATGCGCTAATCTCAGTGGTCCGAATTGAAAAATATTTTTTGTGTTGGATAGTACATTTATCGAGGACGGCTATAGGCTTTTCATTTTGACGACCCAGTTGGCACAATGGTCACCATGCCGGACTGTTAAACATAGGGTCGCGGGTTCGATTCCCGCCTCAGACAAGTATTTCTGCTTAGATATTTGTCTGTGGTCTGGTTGTTTCTATGTATTATAAGTATATATTTACAAAAGAAAAGTATATAAGTAGTATATCCGTTGTCTAGCACCCATAACACAAGTCTAGTTACTTAGCTTGGGGCTAGATGGCGATGTGTGAAATGTCTTGTAATATTTATTTTATTATTTTATTATATTCCCACGGGATCGGGACTTACGCGGGTGAAACCGCGGGGCGCAGATAGTAGGTAAATTAAGATACTGCTTCTATTAATTCTCACTTCAAGAAACCTTTTTTCTGTGTGAGGTTATTTTCATTGAAAGCGCGTCGGGTTTCATCGAAGAGTAAAGCAGTAGATTTGACTGTCTATAGATTAGCATAATAATATTGAGGAAATGCGTTTTATATCGCAAAACCCGGAGCGTGGTACGAGTTGGTATCTGTGTGGTACAAGTTATACAATAGGGACTGCGACTACTAATCTATTAGAAGTAAATATAATAGGGTACCAAAGCCGCTTAACAATGTAAAACATTTGAATTTTAACCTATTGGTATTACACGGTTCAACTGTATTGATTCAACGTGGTTGGTTATTAAATCACGGAAATTAAATTAACTATATTATAGGGCAACCAAAAGATGAAGATTAGTTATTAGCATAGTCCTCTGTCGTTTTCATATCGTATTATTATTTTTATTTCTAATCTCTTGCTGATAGAACCTACCAATATATAATAAGACAGATAACAAGCTAAAAAATAGCGATTTGAAATTGTAACCCACTAAAGTTTTGAAAGAAATTGGCCAAACATTATAAACAAAAACAAAGCTGCACGCACCGAGGAGAGTCACCGTAGAGTTTTTAGGTCGGTTTGACTCAGAATTAACCCGTTTTCTATCCGAAAAAAAAAAGATAACAATCGTATACCTACAAATCTAAACAAGACTTAGGTACCTACAATGTTGTCTTGAGACTACTTCTAACCTAAATCGTCATGGAACAGCATTGTTGGTATTAATGTCTTTTAACATTTGACATTTGGTAATAATCAAGACCTTGGGATTTCCAATGTTTGTCCTTATAAAAACATAACCTCCCGTTTGGCGTCGTTGTAGTCGGGTAATTAGGCCTATGAACACCGTACACAAATACGCGTAATCTCATAACTCGTACTACAAATTTTGTAGAAGTTACTAAAAGTTTCAGGCAGGGCCAATAAACTCATAATCAGATCACGCGATGTTACAAAACTTAAATGTTTTGTTGTTATATTCTACGACAGAGTCGAAAGACGGGCAGCGCTTCGATAAATCAATGTCTTAAAATCCGCCATACTTTTACGAACATTATTTTCTTGTCAGTATAATGAGCCCCATTGAGTATTGGTGAAATGGTGAATTTACAAATGATTTTTTCTTTAATGGGCTTTCAGGGCTATTTCTCAAACTATAAAAGATAACTGAAAGGAGCTGAAAGGCGCCGAGGGCTCGTTTTTGACAAAAGCAAAAAACTGCATCATTAGATTTTTTAATCTATGACAGTCGCAGTCGCGTCGCAGTCGTACCGTGCCGAAAAATAACTAAGCTAGCTAACAAGCTTGTCAAGTTTTTGCAGATTTCCTTTTTTGAAAAATACTTTTGTAACCGTTTTTCCAGTTTACCTGGTGGTACCACCCGACCACCACCTTAAAACCCCACGTCTCGAAGATTTCTTCTGGACTGGGTCTGGTGACGGGCCACCACCACCGCCTGATCCACCGATCCTACCAGTGGTACCGACGAAGCCCGTCATTCGGACCACTACGGTGCTGGCGACTGTGTACCTGGACTCCTACCCACCTCAGGTTAATGTTAAGTATTCTATGAATGCTTTGATTGGTACAGTTTAAAATATATAAAATACTAATGTTAGGGACCCTTGGATACCGCTTAAGGCGTCTATATTAACAATATCTGTAACTCTAGGCTGATGGTGATGGGTGATGTTTCTTCCGTGCCTCCTCCTTTAGGTTAACCCACAGGCCGAAGTAGTTACCGAGGTGTGGCCGAGACAGGTTCTTGGAGCCACTGGAGTTTGTAGACTGCCGACGAATTATTTGCAGTTTTTCCGACCTTTTCAGTTCGGCTGACATAGTACAACGTAGAGAATCCACTAGGGTTCTTAGCTAACTCTAGAGAGAACATGGCTTAGGTATTATGTCGTTAGATGAACACAAAGAAGACATTTTTGTAAATTTTCATTGATCTACCTGGAAAATAACATCAAAATTAGCAGCTATTAGAAGGCAATCTTATCTAACTAGATCTACTGTTTTTTTGCAGAAGGGTTAGAAGCTCTCAATCTCATGTTACACTTGTCTTTTCTTTGATTTTTTTTATCAATTTAATAATCAATAACATTAAACTTTAGGCGGTAACAGACAGAACCGGCGACTGCATCCGTAACTGCGGAGAACCAGTGGACCCAGGCAGTCTGGAGCCAGATATCCCTGAAGATAGGAGATACTGGCTCCTGACAGTTATCCAGGGTTCTACTCCAGATAGTCTTCAGTTGAAATTGGCACGGTTGTATCAGAAGGCATTTCTGAGGTAAGATTGTCAATCAGGTTGAGATTCAAGTCCCTATATCAATAAAAAACAAAGTCTTTGGCTATATTCCTTCATAAATTTGACAAATAATCCGATAAACTATGTTTCAGACAACAAGAAAAACATCTAGGCATCATAAAATCATTAGACGCACCAACAGCAAGAAAAAAACACGAAGTTCATTCGTTCTTAGTCAACAAAGACACTGATTTCAACCCTTCAAGCCCTAGCCCTAATACTCCTTTCAAATATCTAGAAGTACAATCATCAATGACTACTTTTAGACCTTTAGAAGCTTTAGAAAATGATATGATAAGTACTATAGTTAAACCAACTGATATATTTAATAGAACTGATAATAGTGATGAATTCTTTGCTGTAGATACAACTGAAGCTCTAAACTCTGAATTAAAAGCTACTAAAGTAGTAGAATCGTGGATATTAGCAACACCTACTGTAGTGGTTAGGAAAAGAGATGCTTTTGATAAATTATATGTCAAAGAAGATTTAGATGAATTCATTGATGAAGATGCAGTTGAAGCTTTATTTAATTCTAATTCAAACGCAGAACCTGTAGTAATTATTCGTAAAAGGGAAATTTCGGATCAGAAAGATGAGATAAAAGACAGTGAACAATTAGAAGAAATAAAAGATTTGATAGACATTCCTTTAGAAAATGAGGGTTCAGAAGGTAATGAGACAGTATTGTTTAAAAGAGAAATTATAAAACCGGAACAACAACCGCCAGTTCATGTCCATATACAGAATATTACTGAGGTAAGTAAGATGGCAAATTAAACATTAGTAAATAAAATAAATAACTATATTTTGTTAATTATTCTAGCAAAAATTACTGAGTCTATTTCGATGACAGTTGATACGGAGTAATCTTGAAACATGGCACCGTTATATTATCATTGTAAACTGATATTTAGTTTATTCCAATATTTTGACAAAAAAAAATTGTCATCTCTTCCAGTCTCCAGAAACAGGCAGTGTGCAAATAGTCTACGTAGTGTTAGTCGGAGGCAGAGCAGTTCCCGCCGCAGTAGCTGCAAGAGATATGAGGCTGGTCAGAGACGCTGAAGTGGCCAAGGAGTTGGGTGCTGTTGTTACTACTAAGGCTGAACGTGAGTTGTTTGAATCATTCTATGTATTATTAGCTGATTGTAGGGCTGATATAACTGCAGCGGCTAGAAGAGGTATAAGGCTGGTCAGAGTAGTTAGAGAAGCAAAGTTAAAAGCAGTTGTTATTAAGGCTCGACATGAATTGATTAAAATAAATTTAATTTTAGGATTGTGAAAATATAAGGGGCGATCTACATAAATAAATTTAAAAAGGTTGTTTTCAGCTTTTAAAACTCACAAAGATTTGACTTGGAAAGATGTGGGTTAGTGGTTGGTACAGGACTTGCGGCCTAAATTCCTGTCAGGGCTAAAACTTTTCCTCATAATATGGGAGTAAAAACTAGTTTTTAATTAGATGATCACGTATAAAATCCTTAGCAGCGTACCTGAAAGCAGCTGAAGGTCTGGAAGGTGAAGCAGAATCGGGAAGTGTTCACGGAACTGAGCTGTGGGCATTGGTTGTTGGAGCTACTGCTGCCGTTTTGCTGCTACTGGTCTTGCTGGCTATTCTGTGTTTCGCTCATAGGTTTGTATACTTTGTTTAGACTTGACTTGACTTGAATCATTAAGTCTCCTCTCAGAGGCCTTCTATCTAGCTCTTTCCTCAAGGAAGAGGCCTTTGTCCTATATTAAGCATTAAGCAGACGTCACAGGTGACTCTTTCGAATTTCCTCGTCTTCGAGATTCGTGGTGAGATCTTAGGCATATGATTCTCCTTGCGCATACTTTTTGAGTAATTCAAAATTAAATGTAAATAATACAACAACCTAAAATCTTTCAGAAAAAAGCAACTAAAATCAGCGCAATCTCTAAGAGCATACAGGAATGAACTCATGCGAGAAGTTGAAAGGAACCAACTGAAGCAAGTACACGAAGAAAAAGATGGAAGGGTTTGTAAAAAATTGCATGTAAAAATTCTACTGTTTGTTTCTTGCGTGACAAAAACTACCCGACCGATTGCGATTAAACTCGGTATTAACACAAAGGCTTCTTTTATCCCAATATCGCAGCTAGTAAAATAATAAAGCTACACATTGCAGTGCTGTGTAAGGATATAAATTTAAGAATTTATTTTAAATTTTTACAGTTAATCAGTGTGGTTTCGCCAAGCAGAACGAGACCAAGCAGTACATTATTGCCAATTTATAGAGCTGCTAGTGCTTCCAGGTCAGTTATACCTCAATCATAGTAAGCAGGTATTTGCCAAACTTACATAATATATCCCGGTTAATTCTAGGAATGCAAACGGACCAGCATTTATTAATCGTCTTCTAACGTATCTATGAATATAAAATTCAAAGTTTCGACTGACTGATTCACTAATATATCTATGCACAGCCTTAACCGCTGCGCTGGTCCTAGACACTTATATGGAGCGTGTGTTCTTTGTGAAGGATTTTTCGAAATTCCACCCTTAAGAGAATGAAATGGTGAATTCGTGTGTATCGGTCTGATTATGTCATTCATTCATTTGTTATTATGCTCTTTCTCTTAATTAATCTTATGAATTCTTCTTTATGTATATTATTAGATTCATTTCTGAATGATTCTTCTTTATGGATATTAGATTCATCTTTATGAATCTTAGATTCATTTCTGAATAATTCTCTTTTACAAATGTTAGAATCCTTTTTAACTTTATCTTTTCAAATTGCAGTTCATCAACTACCTCATCAGGGGTATCAGAAGTTGCGTCAGCATTACGACGTAGACCGAAGAAACCTCATGCTTTAAGGATGCCACAGAAAAAGAGAGGTAAGGTAGTAGATTTCGAACCTGCTATGGTTTTTGGAAATGGTTTCTATGATGGTAGGACCGAGTAGGACGAAGGAAAACACTTAGTTCGGGAGTCGGAAATTTCCACCACGAATCGGTGTCGCATATCAACACAAAGAAAACTATGATCACCAATGCCATCCCGGGGGTGACGACGGGTTTTTTTATCTCTTCTTATGGACTCAGACGCGATCAGCGACTTGCCAGAGTCATGAGTACTGTGTTTTTCCTTCTTTATCCGGTCAGCTCTGTGACCCTCCTTGGTGCAGTGGGTGCAGCCGGTCTCATTCGAACTCTCCGAAACCTCCCTGCACCGCCTTGGTACTGGACTGGATACTAGGGAACTATGAGTACTAATCGCCTGTTATAACTCCTTGTTTAATATTTTCAGTGGGCACAACGGATAGTTTATTAGAAGCGGCAGGATTGGACAGTTCAGACAGTGGTCAACCATCAGTGCCGCAGACACCTACCTCATATCTTTCTATGCCTTCTGTTAATTCATTCCCTAGGTCAGTATCGATTAATTATAAGACAAATCCACCTTTGAATAAATTGTTTTTTTTTTCTTGCCATTCAAATAGGGAATTGTCTCTGTAAAAGGTCTGGAGAAAGTTTTTTGCGGGCAAAAAATTGAGACAGCATCATTCATCTCATGCATTCATCTTAATCATCTTAATCATCTCATTCATCTCATTCATCTCATTCATCTCATTCATCTCATTCATCTCATTCATCTCATTCATCTCATTCATCTCATTCATCTCATTCATCTCATTCATCTCATTCATCTCATTCATCTCATTCATCTCATTCATCTCATTCATCTCATTCATCTCATTCATCTCATTCATCTCATTCATCTCATTCATCTCATTCATCTCATTCATCTCATTCATCTCATTCATCTCTTTCATCTCATTCATCTCTTTCATCTCTTTCATCTCATTCATCTCATTCATCTCATTCATCTCATTCATCCATCTCATTCATCTCATTCATCTCATTCATCCATCTCATTCATCTCATTCATCTCATTCATCTCATTCATCTCATTCATCTCATTCATCTCATTCATCTCATTCATAACGTTCATCTCATTCATCTCATTCATCCAATTCATCTCATTCATTTCATTCACCTCATTCATCTCATTCGCTTTATTCAAAGTAACAAAAAGATCTGCAGAAATATATGAAAATAACTTCTCTAAACTTTTTCGACAAAGCCATTGGTCAATAGTGGTACACCATAGACAAATAGATGATACATTTTAAAATTCCAGAGGTAACATAGTCGAGCCACTATCAAGAATCTTAGAACCAGTATCAGTCCGTCATTTAGACATTGATTCGTCATCACCAACACCACCGAAGAAGAAGGATCTAAAAGACGTGGTACCTAGGCGGCAGATGCCTTCACAGTTGGTCAGATTGGGCAGTATTGACAAGGACCCTGGGGTCATTGGGCCTTTGGTATGGGACCTACATTGTCAGAGAATCAAAGATGGTAAGATATACAGTCAGCGACAGAATTGTCCCACCGTTGTTCTAAAATTACTAATATCAGATTTTTTTTTTTCAATATTAATTTATTTTTTTAGTAAGAGTAGGTACCTAAGTAAATTTTTAACATACCTACCCTAATATTTAATTTATTGACAAAACTTTTTCTTTTAAAGTTCTTTTGATTTAATTTGCTTTTATTTTGTACTAGCTGCGCTCCGCGGTTTCACCCGCGTAACTCCCGATCCCGTGGGAATATCGGGATAAAAAGTAGCCTATAACCTTTCTCGATAAATGGACTATCCAACACAAAAAGAATTTTTCAATTCGAACCAGCAGTTCCTGAGATTAGCGCGTTCAAACAAACAAACAAACTCTTCAGCTTTATAATATTAAGTATAGATTTGTATTCTATTGTTTGACACATCATTGATTTATATAAGGACTGATTGTATTTACTTTGGAATGTGCTTTGATTTTAATTTAATTTAATTTTTGACATTACTAAATTTATTTTGACATTTAAGTAGTTATGATGACATTGAATTTTATTATTTTGTTTATTTTATTTTATTGATTTTATTCTTGTGAATTGTGTATTGTATGGATTTTAATTATCTGAAATAAATGTATTGAATTGAATTGATAATTAGAGCTCTACGGTGGGTCTGCAGTTTTGTTGCCTGATTATACCTTGTAACACATTACCACAAAATATGTTGATATTTTTGCATAAAAACAACTAGTTTTTTTTATTTGAAGTTCTAATTTATAATGAGTAGGTACTAATAGGTATATTATTATATTTTTTCGAAACAGCATCAAAACCACCAAGCCCAGCCAAATCGGCTGCATCGATACGCAAGGAACAAACTCAATCAGGGTCACAAAATCAACCTGGGTCACTAAATCAACCAGGGTCATTGAGCCAGCCGGGTTCTTCACGCATGAGACAAAGGTAAATTTATTTTTTACTAGCTGCGCCACGCGGTTTCACCCACGTAATAATTTTCTGCGTGACTTTCTTAATTTTTTCTTCGTAAGATCCTTCTCTTGACAATAACATCATCATCCGAGCGATGTTCCCGGTTGCATCCCTCTCGGGAGCCCGGGGTCCGCTTGACAATAACAAACACAACAAAAAAAGAATGATCGAAATCGGTTCACGCGTGATGCCGTGACCAAGGAAAATAGGGATTCATTTTTATATACACGGTGTAACAAGGGGGGTGGATCATCGGTTGTTGGGGGGTAGAGGACCTCAGTACCTATCGATTTAACCCCCATGTATGTTCTGCAAAATTCACTGGTTCTAAAGTTATTTGGGTTTTAGTGAAATTTTAGTCAAAATCAGATTTCAGCCTGAACTTCGCAATTACAGCCAAACTATCAGGTTTGCGATTCTGCCTTATTAAAAATAAGCAGAAAAAAATATTCTATGAAATATTTTTTTTAGAACCATATAAAGATAGTGTAAACATTAGATTTTGAAAAAAAAAAAATTAACTTTAATGGTTTTATTTTGAGTTTTATAAATCTAAGACTCTGATTGATCTAGGGGTACAAAAGGTCGACTATTGAACTTGTTTCACAAAAAAATGCAGAATCGCAGACCAGGGGCCTTATTCAGCTATTTGGCCAACCATTGTCATTATATCGGGACTCTATTGATATTATATCGAGATTGTGACTTTATTTGGTATTCTGCTAAAGTTTTAATAACATCACAATAGAATCACTATGGAGTCTCAATGGTATGGTAATATTTACCTTGCAGGTGTTGCCTAGCAACATGGCATATGTTGCTAAGCGATATACCGTTTTAACAACTATCGAGATTCCATTAAGCCACGATTGTAGAGCAGAATACCGAAGTGAGTCAGTGGTGTGTCAGTGGTGTTTCGATAGAATAGTTAACGTTAGGAGAATACCAATTTGACATGTAATGTCATATTTTTGACATTAAATTTCTATTACGATTATATCGACACACTATTGAAATACAATTGTGTTAGCAGACTTAGGCCCCTGATAGTTTGGCTGTAATTGCGAAGTTCAGGGTGAAATCTGACTAAAATTTCACTAAAACCCAAATAACTTTTGAACCAGTGAATTTTGCAGAACATACGTGGGGGTTAAATCGATAGGTACTGAGGTCCTCTACCCCCCACAACCGATGATCCACCCCCCTTGTTACACCGTGTATATAGATTGTGTGTTTTAGTTTATTTTGTTTTAATCTTAAAAGACAAAACCTTTATTATAATTGGCTTTAACAAGTACGAAGTGTTCTCAAAGATATTTTTTTATACCTATTTTTTAGGGTTCCGTACCCAAAAGATAAATACGGGACCCTATTACTAAGACATCCCTGTCCGTCTGTCTGTCTGTCACAGAGCTTTATCACATGAACCGCGATAGCAAGACAGTTGAAATTTTCATATTATGTATTTCTATTGCCGCTATAACCAAATAAATAATAAATAAATATTGCAGGACATTCCACACATCGCCGTCTAGCCCCAAACTAAGTAACTAGACTTGTGTTATGGGTGCTAGACAACGGATATACTACTTAAATTCTTTTCTTTTGTAAATATATACTTATTATACATATAAACAACCAGACCACAGACAAATATCTAATATATAAATACATGTCTGAGGCGGGAATCGAACCCGCAACCCTATGTTTGGCAGTCCGGCATGGTGACCATTGTGCCAACTGGGTCGTCAAAATACTACAAATACTATCCGAATCGCACTTGGCCGGATTTGTTTGATCAAACAAATCAGATCATCAAATCAAATGCAGATTGTAGTTCTTTAACTATTTCCATTTTGTTTGTTTGATAATTAACCCTTTAATTAAATAAATGAATTTAACAGGTTCAATGAGTTAATGGACGATGCATTTACATTGTTCGGGAGTACTGGTTCTAGCCCTGATTCACATAATACATACACGGTGGATAATAAGGACAAACATAGAAAAGGTAAGGGATTTTAAACATAGGTACCTAATATCGCATATTTGGAGAAACAACTCGACAAGGTACCAACCCTGAGACGGGCAGAATCATATAAGTGGGGCAAACGACACTCCAAAATTTTAACGATTCCACTTTGCCCCACGGTGGGGCGGCTTAGTGGGGCAAACAAGAAGCACTCGAAACAATGGCACATCTACTAAAAATGCGAAAATGACTTTTTTTGTTCTAAGTGTTCAAAAATGCATGATCTATCGTGTGACAAAACGGCACAGCGGTAGTTCGTATGAGGTGTTCCTTATTGCGCACCGATTTTAATGCGCACCCAAAACTGCGCACCCAAACTATTCCACATTTGCGCACCTGTTTTGTTGCGCTCAATAGAGATGGGAAACTGACTGAAACTATCGAAAACTACACTTTATTTTTTTTGCAAAAACTTAGGAATAGTGTTTAATTTGATTTTGAAAAAAAATAAGGTCATCCTGGTGAAGTACAGTTATCAGAACGAACATAATGTTTTCAGTCGTTCCCACCTAAGTACGTTCCTAGGTGGAAACGAATGAAAATTGGGCAAAAAAAATGGCACTAAATATTTTTAATAGTTGGCTATTCCCAGTCATTACTAACTACTAACAACGCTTCTACTTCATTAAAAGATTTATTATTATGAAGCTAATGTACCAGGCCTCCATAGGTTATAAGGTGCTATCATTATCTAGTATTTGAAAGATTTTTTTGCAAAAACAGCAGAATTAAGGACCAGGCGTTCATAAGTTACTGGCGGTGTTTTTTCCTAATCATCCTCAGTCTGTGCCTCAGTCAACTAAAATCCTATTTGTACGTTGTACAGAACGAAAAGTACCAGGCGCTTATACTTAGCAGGAGGTTTTAACTTATTGGGCTCAGAGCATGAAGTAAACGAAAGTAATAAATGTATCGATGATTTAAAACTCATTTTTGCATCGACACTATCAAAGTAACCATAATACGACATTGACAGAAAAATACGTTCTTACTTAGCACACGAATGTGTTATATATTTATAAAGTAAGGGATATTAGTAAATAAAACGCATGGATATTAATAATGTGTGTTTAATAATCACATCGCGGCAAAATCTACAATTCTACATATAATTACAAGATCACCCTGTGTTGTGTTATTATAAATATTGTTTTATAAATGTCTGTTTTAATATTTTGATTAAATACCTACTTCGTTATGATATTGAAAATATGACATAAAAAAATTAAAATTAAAAAAAACGACCTCAAGAAAACCTGAAAACAAAACCTAAAAACAACTGAAAACAAAAAAGTGAAAAATAATCCATTTTGGGTCACTAAGACAGCAGATAACATAAACATAAAGTACTTACTTGGAAGTCGGACTGGGTTGTATTGAATGTTGAGAGGTATATAGACAACATGGTGTCACCCAGTCCGACTTCCAAGTAAGTTATGTTTAAGTTATCTGCTGTCTTAGTGACCCGAAATGGATTATTTTTCACTTTTTTGTTTGTGTTTTCAGGTTTATTTGAAGTCGGTTTTTTTAATTTTAATTTTTTTTTGATTTAACTATTTTTAGTGCCGCTGTCACTGAAAATTCCATGTGACGAAAGCGTACCTAATCGTAACCCATTAAAGAGTTTGGTGATGAGAAGGTGGTTTCAGATGCTCCATTCATCGATACCTATTTGTGTATGGGCCACTTCTATTACAACTGAGCAATTTGTTGAATCTCGCTGTGCAGATCTGTTCATCACTCCGAAGATACTCATCAGATCTTCGTTTAGGATAGGGTTTTCTATCAAAATTCATTCAAACCCAGTCCGGCAAGGCGAAAGCGACTATTTTTATTCAAATTGTAACCTGTAATCGTAACCGATTGAAGAGTTTTCTGATGAGAAGGTGGTCTCAGATATTCCATTTATAGGTAACTATTAGTTTATGGGCCAATTCAACTGGAGGAATTAAAAAAATGGGCAATTTGCTGCACTCTCGAGGTGCAATTCTGTTCATCACTCCGAAGATCCTAATCAGATCTTCATATAATTTTATGGGACCACCTGTGGGTTATCCCCTCCTCCTTTTTTTGAAGTCGTTTACAAATAGCCAGACAGACAGACGTCGTAACATGACGACTTATAGTAATCCAAAAATGAGTGATTAAGCGATTTTAGATTGGCGATTAATATTTACATAAAAAAGTAATTATTATCTAAATATTAATTTTACAAAAAATCACTTAGTATATGTACAGGATGTCCCGTAATGAATAGATAAGCACCCACGGAAAGAGGACACTGTGCCGATTCAGAAAAATGAACTACTCATAGAAATTATACTCAATCATAAATTCTCTTAAACCATTCTGACATTAAATAGTAATTATTACAAATCAAGTAGGTATAGTTTATTTTTGTTACAATTGATTTTGTTTAATTATTGTATTGTTTAATAATAATTACTATTGTTTCTATAGTAACAGTCTGATTTACTAAAAAAAAAATCCCCGCCAATGTCTTGCTTATTAAGAAGTGTGGGGGAAAACACAAGGAGCCCAATAAGTTAAAACCTCCTGCTAAGTATAAGCGCCTGGTACTTTTCGTTCTGTACAACGTACAAATAGGATTTTAGTTGACTGAGGCACAGACTGAGGATGATTAGGAAAAAACACCGCCAGTAACTTATGAACGCCTGGTCCTTAATTCTGCTGTTTTTGCAAAAAAATCTTTCAAATACTAGATAATGATAGCACCTTATAACCTATGGAGGCCTGGTACATTAGCTTCATAATAATAAATCTTTTAATGAAGTAGAAGCGTTGTTAGTAGTTAGTAATGACTGGGAATAGCCAACTATTAAAAATATTTAGTGCCATTTTTTTTTGCCCAATTTTCATTCGTTTCCACCTTGGAACGTACCTAGATGGGAACGACTGAAAACATTATGTTCGTTCTGATAACTGTACTTCACCAGGATGACCTTATTTTTTTTCAAAATCAAATTAAAATCTATTCCTAAGTTTTTGCAAAAAAAATAAAGTGTATAACTAGTTATCGATAGTTTCAGTCAGTTTCCCATCTCTATTGAGCGCAACAAAACAGGTGCGCAAATGTGGAATAGTTTAGGTGCGCAGTTTTGGGTGCGCATTAAAATCGGTGCGCAATAAGGAAACCCTCGTTCGTATAGTTTTCGACAAAAGTTGCTAGTGTCGTTGTACTAAAGGATTTATCCCCACTCCACTGTGGTCTGAACTTCAACATTGCATATTGTACATAATATTCTGTGTTGGAGGCTAAGTAATTCTCAGCTTATATAAAATCACGAAGGTCGGTCGGTAGGCGGGATCTTGGTCTATTATATTACGGGGAATAAACTATTTGTACCCATTTGTTATTAAACAGGGTTATTGGTAATTACTAATAACCCTGTTTAATATGTAGCAAATGTAGCCTTCAACGGCTTGCTAGTGTAATTACTAGCAGGGCTACTTGTGTTCACTTAAACAAACAACTTTTGTTCTACAACATTTGAAAATTCGAACGTTTTTTTTGAAAAATTTTAAGCCTTAAAATTTTACATATTTTTTAAGTTTTATCTACTGTTTAGTCTGAATGACCATTTTTTTTAAAAAACAGCTGTTTTTCAAATTTACATAAGTAACACCAATTTTTTTTTTTAATTTCCAATAGTCGTAATACAAACGTTGTTTGTTAAGGTGCACAGAAGTAGCCCTCAACGGCTTGCTAGTATACTTACCAATAATCCTGTATAGGTTTTATTTAACCAATCCAGTCGAATCACAATACCTTTAACTACCTACTTACAAAAGAAAAATTTAAAATGATTATAAACCAGGACTAGTAAATAAAGTTGAATAAAAAAATTGGTTACCTATATGAATCGAACTTAATTTTATCTACATAATTTTTAAACTTATGTAGTATTTTAGCATACCTACATAGGGATATAGGGACAGAGAAAGCGACTTTGTTTTATACTATGTATAATGTAGTGAAGTATTATTTTTTAATTTTTATCAGAAATTTTATTTTAATAAAAAATAAAAATAGCTTGTGTTAAATTTATTATATCATAGTTTGTACTTACGTATTATTTTTATTGTCATAATCGTGTGAGTTTAATAATGTACTACTTAGGTGGAGAAACCAGTGGACAATTGACTCAAGCAAGAAATGACAACGTTCGCCTCCCGGGTTCACCTTACACCGCTCTGGATACAGTCAGAGGGAAATCTGCTGGACCTGGGTGAGGAGAAAAATTATATCTTATTATTCTGTAATATAATGAATCCGAAATACGGAAATCCGTAGAAGAACCAAAGTCACCGACATAGCTCTCAGGATTGGTAAGCTGAAGTGGCAATGGGCAGGTCATATAGCTCGCAGAACTGACAACCGCTGGGGAGTAAAGGTTCTCGAGTGGCGGCCACGATGCAACGCGAAACGGAGTGTTGGGAGACCAGCTGCCCGGTGGACCGACGACATTGTGGCGGTCGCGGGTGGTCGGTGGATGGAGGCGGCTCAGGACCGCTGTTTGTGGCGTCGTATGGGGGAGGCCTATGTCCAGCAGTGGACGTGTATGGGCTGACATGATGATGATGATGATTCTGTAATATGTGTATAATATGTGTAATATGTCCTGAAATATTTATTATTATTCATATTTGCCGCTTTTTTTTCTACTTTACTTTTTTTCTGTTCAACATGTTTTTCTTTTCTATGCTACATGTTTTCTAGACTTTCTAGTTTACATGTTTTTATTTTCTTTAATATGTTTTCTACGCCACAAGTTCTTTCGTTCTTAACATGTTATTTTTTATTTTCTTCTCTACATTTAACTTTCTATTCTACGTGTTTTCCTACTCTACATTTTTGAAGTGAAAACTTCTTATGGCGCGTTGGGCACTTTTGTGGGTGAGCATTTTCAGCCGTTCTCGCGACAGACGACAGATTTTCTCGCTACAGATGAGATTTTACACAGATATACAGTTTTTTAATTTGGCTGTGAGTGTATTAAGACGTACATATGGTATTTTTTAACGGACGACTATTGACGGACGACAAATGTCGGACGACTATTGACGGACGACTATGTGTCGGACGACTATTGACGGACGACAAATGTCGGACGACTATTTGTTGGACGACAAATGTCGGACGACAATTTGTCGTCCGACTATTATTTTTTTTTCATCTAAAACTCTTTTTGCGTATGTTCTCGCGACAGATGAGATTTTACACAGATATACAGTTTTCACTTCTGCCTGCACTCCCGGAGTGCGCTGTTTTTTTTTCTACATTTTTTATACTTACTCAACTTTTTTATATTCTACATGTATCTTACCACTTTTGTTTCCACTGTTTTTTTTTCTTTCTGTTCTTTTCTTCGCTACATTTTTTTATACTTACCTACTCTAGTTTTTTAAGTATATTCTACGTGACTGTTTCTTACCACTTTACATAATATTCGTCAACCAAAATGGTCAATGGTTCTACAATTTTTTTTTTCTATTACTTTTTCCCATTCTACTAATATTTTCAACTCTATTATCATATAATTATGTAAAACCAGTCCGAGTTCAACATCAACCCTAGTAGCTGAAGGTACCAGACCTCGGACATCCATCTCGAAGCCACCAGAGAGGAAAGCCCCACCACCGGCTACAGCGTGGGGCCCCACTCCAACACAGGTTAGTTGAACAAATAACCGCCTAAGTCCCGATCCCGTGGGAATATCGGGACGAAAGTTAAATAAAAAATATATATGTATATTGCAGGATATTCCCCAAGCTAAGTAGGTAACTAGACTTATGTTATGGGTGTTACAACGGATATACTATACTTATATACTTTTCTTTTGTAAATATATGCTTATAATACATAGAAACACCACAGACAAATATCTTAGCATAAATACATGTCTGAGGCGGGAATCGAACCCGCAACCCTGTGTTTGGCGACTATTGTGGCCACTGGGCCTAAGTTAGGTAAGTACCTACCCTATGTTATTTCCAAAGGTTTCAATAAATCCCATATTAAGTTTCATTAAAATAGATTCATTTAGTAGAGTCTATTCATTACAAACAAAATTAAATATTTTTTTAGACGATCTTTTTTTTTAAATCTCACTTAGCACGTTTTTTTTTAAATTATAATTTTCAATTTTAACTGTAGGTACTATTACATTCTTAAATGTAAGAAAGTCTCAGTGAAAATGAGAAAATCAAAACAGTGAAAAATCCTATCACTTATAAAAAAATTGTAACAAAACATTGATTAGGTAACTAAAGCTTCACTTAGGAACGTTTCTGAGTACGGTCGTTAGAACCCTAATTGTAGTGCTTTCTTAATTTTAGCGATTTGAACTTATGAGTACTTAACTAACAGTTACCAGATACTTTGTTAAATTTTTTGAACATTAACTTTTGTTTCAAAATTAATCTCAGTCTTGTGTGATTTTTGTGTTTTGCGCAGAGATGTCACCACGATGCGCAGAAAATAAAAATAATGACATTTTGACGTGACAACGTCTTATAAATTGGTTTGCCGGGTGACACTTCAAGAAACTGCGTTACGCTCCGCTCACGTTATGCGCTCACAATGAGAGCGAGTGAGAGGCACGCGGGCATGGTTAGCCCGCCTAAGAGCGAGAGAGACAGACATAAAAAGTGAAAGGCACGCGTCCCTTCCACTCGAGCACAGTTGTTGTCACGTAAAACTTTCGCCCGTATACCGACTTTACAGGCAACCAGTTTTTTTTTGTATGAAAAACGTCCTATTTCACTCTGAATATACCTTATCAATTATTTTTTATTATGAGTACCTTACCTTAACTGTATTTTAGCATAATTCAATTTCTTTTTTTTCTCATTTGCTTAATATTTTTTTCCTTTTTTTATCAACCGCACTTTAGACAGCACAGCAATGGGACAACAAGACGATGATAATTTGACAGTCGCTAGGTCGCCCTGCGCACGCGCCGATCGTCAACACGCAGCTAGTCTCAGCCGAAGGCAGGCTACAGAAGGAAGATCCAGCGATACCGCTCATAAGTGCAATCAAAACTGAAATACAACGTATAAGGGATAACGCTCAAAGGCCTAAAGAGTGAAGAATGCATAAATATTTTAGGACATTTCACACAGCTCCATCTAGCACCAAGCTAAGCAACTAGGCTTGTGTTACGGTGGCTAGACAATGGATTTAATTCTTATATCTTGTTCTTTTGTAAATATATACTTAATATACATACATACACCCAGAACAGAAACAAATATCAGTTAAATACTTGTTTGATGCGGGAATCAAAGTCGCAACCTTTTGCGTCGTAGGTGGGTTTATGCCCACTGTGCCACAAAGACATACGGATATAGAATACCAAATATCAGCAAAATTAAATTATAATTTCCATTTTTGGTGAAAAATAGTTAGACATCGTCATCCCATCATACAAAATAGTGTCACATTTTAGTTTCCGTAAGTTTTTCAGGGTTCTTCAGTTCCTCAAGAGGAATAAACGGGACACTTATGGGATCACTCGATTGTCCGTCTGTCTGTCTGTCAAGTTTACAAAAAACTAGATTTATAATTTCACGCGCATCTGGTATTCTTTTTCCTAGTCTGCGTATTCGTAGTATGTACCTAATTCATCATGTTTTTTGTAAAATAATAAAAACTAAGTGCAATTAAAAACTTTATTGTAAAATAAATTAAGTACTAATTTTGAAGTTTGTAATAACCACATTTTTAATTTGTTTTTTTTTTTTAATTTTATTTATCAAAATGGATTTTTTGTCCCCGTTTGATGCCAATTTATTATGTACAATCTCTATGTATTTAGTGATTTTAGAACTATTTACTAAATATAGTATAGTTTCTCTATATACCTACTTATATTATCCATGTGAATGTGTTCAAGTAAAATAAAAATTACATATCTAATAGACACATTATTATTATTTTATTTATTATTAAACACTAGCGACCCGCCCCGCCTCCGCACGACTGTAATATGCATGTATTATATCTAAAAACCTTCCTCTTTAATCACTCTTATCTATTTAAAAAAACCGCATCAAAATCCGTTGCGTAGTTATTAAAGATCTAAGCATACATAGGGACGGCGAAAAGTGACTTTATTTTATGTAGTGATAGTGATTGCCTATGGTCCCGACAACGAAACTTTTGATAGAATTCCCACTAGTAAATATTTTTTATTAAGAGACCAGAAGGTAGCTTAAAGTCCCACTCTCAGCATCATTGGTACAAACGGGAATTTTCGTTCAAAAACAGCCTAACAGCCATCCGATTCAAAGTAATCCCATGCAAAATGTATGATTCCAAACGAATAAAGAATTTTGACTTTTGAAATATCTTTCATCGAAGAAAAAATATACTTCCGAGGGCAGGAGCGTTTACTTGGAAGCATAGAATGCGTCCTTCTCCAGCAGAATCTCACTACCTAAACTCATAATTTTTAGCAAAGCCTTATTTTAACAAATCCGCAATCTAAATGATTGTCTCTGGCCAAAGGCCGGTCAAAGGTTAAATGGCTATCGAGAAAGTAAAACAAAGAAATTTGACGCACAATTTTATTTTGTACTTTCCAATATAAAAAAATTCTACAGATTTAAAACTAGTAAATATTTACATATATAAATACAGTAAGATTTCGTTATCTATTTACAATGATGATTTTAAATTTACTTTTTGTTATAAAAATGGTAGACTTATTGGAGTTTATTTCTTTAGAATTAATTTAAAGTAAAAATTGGAAGGGTAGTAGTAAAAATAGCGTTAAGAAAAAACGTTAAGAAGGAGGAGTTAGCTATAAGCCGACCTCCTTGCCTCTACGTTACGTTCGATCGATCATAGAGCACAGATAATCTATATCAGAGACAAAAGAGTAAACTTCTGTCCTACGTCGGCCGTATAATTTTTTCTGCTTAATTTTTTTTATGTTGTTTCCAAATTAATTTCTTTCTTATTACCCGACTGAAAGGGTTATGCTTTTCGCGCCTATCTTTTACATTACACTGCGCAAATTCGCGAATTATCGCGCGAAAAATCGCTATAATGTAGTGACACCTTAATGTTACTTATCAATCTACTAATATATAAAATTCTCGTGTCACGGGGTTCGAATTTGAACTCCTCCGAAACGGCTCGACCGATTCTCATGAAATTTTGTGAGCATATTCAGTAGGTCTGAGAATCGGCCAACATCTATTTTTTATTTTGTTTCCTTTAGTTTTTTTTTTAATGGCAAAACAACGTTTGCCGGGACAGCTAGTTATTGTATAAAAATAGTATAAAGAAAATAATAATTATACATAATATAAACAAATTCAATTAAATAATTAATAAATGTGTAAGTTTAATTTTTGTTATCTTTTTTTAAGTAAAACTGACTGGACCGTTTGCAATGAAACTTGCTATATAGATAGCTAGACTAGGGAAGATATTAATATAATATTATGGAACATTTCACACAGCGCCCCAAGCAACTAGGGTTGTGTTATGGTGGCCAGAGAATGGTTAGAATACTTATACTTTTCTTTTGTAAATAAATACTTAATATAACATACAGACACCCAGACCAGATACAAATATCTGTACATAAGTTTGTTTGAGACGGAAATCGATCCCGCAACCTACGTTAAGTGGGTGACATGAGGTCGTTATTACCCGGGAATTCCGCGGAGCGCAGCTAATAAAAACCATAAAAACTTATCATTTAGTAAATAAAAATAGTGCAATCAAAATCATTCGTGGCTTATACAAACCCAAAAAAACCAAATAAAATCTATTATTTAGGCACACAATATTTTACCAATATCTTTGGTGATGAGCCAATTCTATTTAAACTTAACAACATTTTAACTAAAAACAAATATAAATAAACAATTTTCGAATGTACTTAATTTAATATAGTTGTGAATTTCCATGTAAATGTAAAAAAACGGCCCAACAGCTCGATCAATTTTGATAAAAAATTGCATGGGAGAAGGCCATAGTGTGAACATAGGCTATCTTTATATTTTTTAAACCAACACGATTTTCACATAAAATAATACATGACAAAAAGGGTTAAGCGCTAAATGTGCATATCGCAAAATGAGCACGCAAAATTTAGCCTATTGTGCGAAGTTCACCTTTTGCATAGTAGTCATTGTGCAGAGTGCACCTTTTGCGACCGTTGCTTATTTTGCTTCTAACCCGACACAAACACCCAAAAAACTGATATTGGGCTAATTTTCACACTTATTTCTGCTTAAAATACGGGCCTGGCAACACTTAGTATCACTTGGTATCGATGCAACACTAACTTGTCATTATAGTAAAATGTTTCACATCACAATAATGTTAAGGTTAATTTTTCACCGGTGACTGTTTTGGCTATGTCGGCTGCATGGCTTGGTGGGGGGCAAGTCGCCTCCATTGGTTCGCTGATTGTTTGTTATCTTGGGTTTCTTCGTCCTGTGCATAGAGAATATTATAGGTAAGTCAAGGTTTATAAGTTGGTCAAGTTTTATAAGATGGTCAAGTTTATAAAGTTGGTCAAGTTCAGTTAGTCAAGTTTATAAGATGGTCAAGTTCAGTTAGTCAAGTTTATAAGTTGGTATAGTTTTATAAGATCATCAAGTTAATAAAGTTGGTCAAGTTCAGTTAGTCAAGTTTATAAGTTGGTCAAGTTTTATAAGATGGACAAGTTTATTAGTTGGACAATTTATAAGTGTGTAAAGTTTTAGAATATGCTTAAGTTTATAAATTTAGTCAAGTTAGTAAAGTTTGTAAGTGAGTCAGGTTTATAAGTTGGTCAAGTGACAGGTAACGAAACAACAGCACCGTAGGGGTTAAAAATGATTATCGTAAAATGCATTACCTGAATAATAGTAATGGAAACGGTGTCCGGTTTAATGTCCTCCATTAGTTTCTGTTCTTCAATGGCGATAGGGTCTGCCTTCTCCATGTTTCTGTAAGTATTTAGTTAGACATTTATGTTCCGTTTATTTTGACGTGACAACGTTTTATAAATTGGTTTGCCGGGTGACACTTCAAGAAACTGCGTTACGCTCCGCTGACGTTATGCGCTCACAATGAGAGCGAGTGAGAGGCACGCGGGCATGGTTAGCCCGCCTAAGAGCGAGAGAGACAGACATAAAAAGTGAAAGGCACGCGTCCCTTCCACTCGAGCACAGTTGTTGTCACGTAAAACTTTCGCCCGTATACCGACTTTACAGGCAACCAGTTTTTTTTTTGATAAACCGAAAGTTAATAAAATGTTACATTTGCCCACTTCTAATTAGGTAATTAGGGATCTTAAGAAAATTTAAGAATATTTTCTTAATACTCAATGGTTCCTTTAATTTTTTTTAGTGTAGCTTCCTATTGGTAAGAGAATTTTTAAAATATCTAGGTCTTTCGGAGCCTATACATTACAAACAAAAAATATTTCCTCTTTATAAAAATACTAGCAGCGCTCCGCGGTTTCACGATACCAGGATAAAAATTACCTTGTACCAAGTTTTATTAAAATCGGTCCAGTAGTTTCGGAGCCTATTCGTTACAAACAAACCATCTAATCTTTTATCTTTATATTATTAGTATAGACTAGCTGCGCCCCACAATATTACCCGCGTTACTCTTTTAAAAAAACAGACAAAAAAGACGACAACGGATATACTACTTATATACTTTTCTTTAGTAAATATACTACTTATAATACATAGAAACAACCAGACCACAGACAAATATCTAAGCATAAATACATGTCAGAGGCGGCAATCGAACCCTGTGTTTGGCAGTCCGGCATGGTGACCATTGTGCCAACTGGGTTTGGGCTATATAAACTATATATTATAGATAAGTGTGTATACTTACTTTCTACTGCCGGAATGGAACCGACCACCTTCCCCGCGTATTCTGTTCATGGCGTGTCTGTGACGTGACTCGTGCAGGTATTTCTGTGTAAACAAATAAAATACAATCAACTAAGAGGTAAACAATAAATAACGACATAAAATAAGTGTGAGTGTACTTATGTACGCGCGTGAGAAGTCATACGTCCGTCTGTCTGTCCGTCTGATATTTAATTTGCGGGCAGCTTCAACCTGTTACCTTATGGAGGCCATAAACGCTAGGTTATGCTCGATGGTTATAACCTTACATGCATAACCGACAGGCAAACTCTAGCATGTATGGGATAAAACTGCACAGTTTCCTACGCATGTACAGTCGGCTGCATAATTGCAGCCCTCGGTAGAGTTCGAAAATTACTATTATTGGAATGTTTTCATTTTAATAATTTTTGTTTGATAAAAAGATAAACTTCAACTAAAGCAGATGTCTAGAATCTTACTTGTGTTGAAAACATTCTCATAACAGCCGTTTTGGAGCTCTACGGTGAGTCTGCAATATGCAGCCGCCAAATTTTAATATCAAAATTGGTATTTTATGCCGTTTCGTTATATTTGCGCGCGAGCATAATCGAGCGTGTGTGGTCATCTTTAGTACGCAGTGCGTATGCGCGCGTCTTTAAATTTCACTCTCATCATTTTTTTTCATAACGCGTCTAAAGAACTTTATAAAGAAAAACAGAAACACAAAAACTTACTTATGGTATCTAAGGATCCGTGGTCGCAAAATAAAACACATTGTTAAAAGATTTCAGGCCTTAACGGTAACTTTAGTTTATGTTTAGGTAACTTTAGTTTATGTTTAGGTAACTTTAGTTTATGTTTAGGTAACTTTAGTTTATGTTTAGGTAATTTTTAGGAATCCTTACCCAAAGGCTAAAAACGGGACCCTATTACTAAGATTCTACTGCCGTTCCTCTGTCACCAGGCTGTATCGTGATAGCTAGACCGTTGAAATTTTCACAGATAATGTATTTCTGTTGCCGCTATAACAACAAATACTAAAACAGAATATAATACATACATATGTACATACATATTGCAGGACATTCCGCACATCGCCATCTAGCCCCAAGCTAAGTAACTAGACTTGTGTTATGGGTGCTAGACAACGGATATACTACTTATATACTTTTCTTTTGTAAATATATACTTATAATACATAGTTAGAAACAACCAGACCACAGACAAATATAAGCATAAATACTTGTCTGAGGCGGGAATCGAACCCGCACGCAACCCTGTGTTTGGCAGTCCGGCATGGTAACCATTGGGCCAACTGGGTCGTTAAATAATGGTACAGTATGGTAATAAATAATGGTACGGAACCCTCCCTGCGCCAGTCCGACACGCACTTGGCACAATTTTTTTTTCTTTAACGCAAGACCACAACGTAATCACTAATAGAAATAAGCTACTAATTGTGGCTAGGTATCGCACGCATTGGTATTTTCACAAGCGTATCGAAGCGGAGAGACAGTTCTGTGTTGTCACACCGAATGTCGAGGTGATGTCTACCCAGCAACAATCGGCCGACTTCACGGCTCTGCCCAGACACGTCGGAGTGAAGTTAGCACCACTTGACACGTCTTACGATACAATTTAAATAAACCGGATGCGACATGTATAATACAGCCGTGCGAAGCCGGGGCGCGTCGCTAGTCGATAATAGAAAGTAATCTTGTGAGAGCGGTGTTGGCTTAGTGGTAGATACCTCGACTTTCATTCTGAAGGTCGTGGGTTCGAATCCAGGCCGGCCGTGCACCAATGTATTTTTCTTAAGAAAAAATTATGTGCGCTAATTGACATTGCTCTTACGGTGAAGGAAAACATCGTGATGAAACCCGCGGCTTAGTTGGCTCCAGAAGTATTGACAAGTTCTCTCCTCTGGACATGGTCGACTAAGCTAAGCTGAGAGTAGGTGCTGGGCAAGCCTACTCCATCTTCACGCAAAAAGGACCCAATTAAAAAGCGTCTAATCGCGGAAAACAGCCCGTATACAAGTACAAGTAATCCAGGTTGTCTGCTAAAAGGAACATGAGACTTACCGGTCGTTCCTTAGGTATCTTCCCCTGTTCATGTAGCTTGGCTCTAGCTGCCCTGCGTTTCAATATACGTTTGTATTGTCTGGCGTTCACGTAGAGTAGAGGTTCCTCGTCAGAGCCGGCGGCAGATGATGAAGCCGTCTCTGATGCTGTACTGGTGCTCGCTGTGTTATTGTTTACCATCTGAAATAAGAGAATAGTTTGATAATTTTATATAATTGCTTTATTATATCCTAAAAACTTCATTAGCTACTTAAGGCTATTTATGCTGCCAAACGCAACGCGCCAGAATTACCCGTCGCTTAGAACTAACATTGTTGATTGTAACGAATGTGTTTTGTATATCTCAAAAGTGCTGAGATGGAATTGTGGGTGAAATCTTTACCGATATTTAGGGTTATTTGAGACAAACATTCCTTGTCCATTTCAAAGGTAGACTAGTTTTAATTCTTAATTTTAGGATAGCTTCAAAACTATAGGGAATTTTTGGCTCAGTCTTATCACAATGTCCGTAAAAATCTCACCTATAATTCCATCTCAGCACTTTTGAGAAAAGCAAAACACACTCGTAACAATCAACAATTTTCACCAACGAAAGCGACCGGTGCCGGTAGTAACTATTTAGTAACCTGTGTACCAAGGTCGGTGGCGTATGGACCCCCCCTTAAAAAGAATTATCAATCCTTTTTGGTCTCTGACTGCTTTGATGTGTGCAACAGAACTACACAACCTAATTGTACCATCTCCATTCTTTCGTTAGCAGGCAAACTGATATTATGCGACACCGCACTAAGCGTTTTGCTTCGTCATCTGTCATTCGTCGTCTGGTATTTCCTTCATAAATCGGTGTCGCATATCAGTTTGCCTGGTAACGAAATTCGTCATTCCTTATTCGTATTGCGAGGGAAAGGATTCAGTTGTCTGTCTTTCCTAACGTGTACAATTTGAATGTTTTTAAGGCGTCACCTACCATCAGGCAGGTGTGATAGTGGTCAAACGCTGACCTTGCATATGTAAAAAATATATATATTTAAAATGAACTTACCATAACAATGTTCGGTTGATTGACGATCTGTTGCTGTTGCACAGCGCTGCCGACACCAGCCACTTGTACCAGGTTACCGTTTAGATTTATCACTGAAACATTATAGTAAGTACCTAATTATTTTTCCGGGTGTTAATAACGTATATTTTTATTTCTCCTACCTCGTTTCGACTATGTTACAATAGTCATGATTGAGATACAAAATAATTATTATGAATACAAATCATGTGAGTTAAAAAAGTTTATTCGAACATTATAATTTCAAAAATTTTAATGTAGGTTTTACACTGAGTGCCATGTAGCCCAAAAATTCTATCTCTGTTGTATGCTGTCTCTACTGATAGTCTTCACACACATTAAGACCAGGTGTGAGGCTGTAAATTTCCATACAAAAAGCGGTAACGTTTTCCCCCCCATAACCGAAGTCCGATTTTGATAATTTTTGATAATATTCTAGATCTAATGGAAAACTAGGTTTAACCGTTTTTATTTTAAAGAATTTCTGCGATAAAAGTTATTAGTATCAGAATATCTATATTTTTTACTTAAAAACTTCATCGAGCGTTTCAATTGTTTTTTAATAGACTAAACTGAATTACCAAAAAATAAAAACGTATAAACCTAGAAAAAGATGCAGTGAATTAAATGAGACCCAAATTTATTTCATTTTGTGAAGGATAAAGGGGGTAAAAACGTTACGGCCCGCAACATTATTTGAAAGCAAAATGAAGGCAATTAGTCCAAACTTAAACTCTCTCTATCGCACGACATTTTTTTTTCTCGACATTTTCGCGGGTCATTTTTGAAAATACCTACTCGCGCCGTGTATCGAAAACTCATGATCTTCCTAAGACATCTTGTTAGCACGTGCGAACACCCATATTAATGCACACCGAGAAAATTTACCTTGGAGGGGCGCGCCTTCGTGAGTGAACAGATCTGTACTCTGCTAGTAACAATTACCTGCAGGTTGATGTAATATCTGATGTTGATCGATAGTAGGTTGTGCGCTCGCCGTTGGTTGATATAAGAACGTCTGTCCGTCCGGTGTCTGCACTAGTTGCATTGGTTGCATGTTGTTACTTGCACCTGGAATTTAATGTATTTATTAGTAGGCAGTAGGCTAGCTTTTGTCTGCGACATAGTCCGCGTAGAAGTCGGAAATGGTTTAAAGACGGATTGGAAGGAGTCATGTTGTCCCATACAAACTTTTCCCCCCTTTTTCAACCCCTAAGGGGCAGAATTTCGGAAAATCCTTTCTTATCGAATGCCTACGTTATACAAAGAACACACTCTCCAAGTTTCAGGTCTCTACGATCAGCGGTTTGGGCTCTGCGTTGATCAGTCAGTCAGAGGACAAAGCATTTTATATGCATAGAATAGACATTTGCTACTTGTACTTGTATATGGGCTGTTTTCAGCAATGAGACCCTTTTAAATTGGGTCCTTTTTGCGTGAGGATGGAGTAGGCTTGCCGAGCACCTAGTACCCTCTCAGCTTAGTCGACCATGTCCAGAGGAGAGAACTTGTCAATACTTCTGAAGCTAAGCAACGTTATTTGTAATGAGATTGACCAAATGGTATGATTGTTACATCTTCACGCAAGAACAGCTTACAAACTATGATAAGTAAAAGAACAGAGGTGAAATTAAAATTTACCTTGTAGTCCAGAAATTGGTAGTACTTGAAGTCCTTGTATTTGCTGGCCGCCAGCTGTCACCTATAAAGAAAGCACAGTAGCTTGATAAGTTCAATTTTAACAGCTATGTATTTACAGTTGGTAACAAAAGTGGTGGGCCACCATGGATTTCAAAATGTTTTCAATATAATAGCAATTGAAGTATTATAACTCTACGGTAAGCTTCCAATTTTGTTGCCAAACTGTTGTTTATGAACTGAATAAATGAAAATGAGGTGGAGTTTTTAATAATTTTGTCTTTCTTTTTCTTTTTCATATCTTCCTCCTAAATAATAGGAAGTTGCTGGTTTTGAATTCGGTTTTCTTGAATGTGTAGTGTAGTTCTTGTTTTACTTGTGTTAAGTTTTTTTTTGTATTCTGAATGTTTAATTAATTTAAATTACCTACTTTGGTAAGTAAGTAAATTGAAAATAGGTGCCTTTTTGCCGCATGTCGTGGATTCAAACCCACGGCTTAGTTGGCGCCAGAAGTATTGACAAGTTAATCTCTCCTCTGGACATTGTCGACTAAGCTGAGAGGGTAGTAGGTGCTGGGCAAGCTTACTCTATCCTCACGCAAAAAGGACCCAATTAAAAAAGGCTTAATTGCGGAAAACAGCTCGTATACAAGTACAAGTTGCCGCATGTCAAATTAACAATGGGCCAAAATAACAACAGAATGGTTCCCTAAAGGGATACGACCACGCGGCAGACCAAGGCGACGATATGTATGGCGGGATGATTTTGACTGCTTTGGGAATTATTGGTGTGCATTATCTAACTAAAGATTGTGATCAATGGAAAAAGGTAGAGAGGCCTTTGCCCTGCAGTGGGACAGTGTAGGCTCATAATAAATAAATAAGGCACCCTTATTAAACTTCAATTTGTATTGTATTGGTCATTGGAACGAAAGTTCCTTATCGCGCGTTGCGAAAGGGGGCTAAACGGAAAAAATTAAGACCAAAAGTTGTAACGACACTTTTTGCTATAGTTTTAAGCCGTGCGGCGCGGCGGACGTTCGTGTGTCTCTCTCTCTCTCTCTCTCTCTCTCATAGAAAGCAAGCCAGTTATTTTCGTTTCGTCTTTCTATTTCGCATTAAACAGTGTGGTGTCGCGACGATTCTTTAAAAAAAAAAAACATTATAATTCCTTCACTAATTAATCTAAAGGAACTTCGTTCCATCCGGGTGTACCTTGACACCTCTCAAGTTTTTTAAATTGTATTTTAATGATTATTAATAAGTAATTTAAAATAATTTTGTTAAATAACTAAATTGTAAATGTTACTGCTACCTGGATTTGCGGTGTTCCGATCTGAGAGCGTGCAATAAAAGTAATTAGAAAGTAGGTTTTATATTATTTTGATTTAAACAATGAACTGTAATGAAAATGATATGAAACTACTACTAGAAAACATGATATACTTACTTATATCATGAAAACATGATATACTTATATCAAACATGATATACTTATATCAAACATGATATACTTATATCAAACATGATTTACTTATATCATGAAAACATGATAGACTTATATGAAACATGATTTACTCATATCAAACATGATATACTAATATCAAACATGATATACTTATAACAAACATGATATACTTATATCAAACATGATTCACTCATATCAAACATGGTAAATTAATATCAAACATGATATACTTATATCATGTTTAAACTTATATCATGTTTATTGATACTTTTTGAGCTAGATATTTTGAGCTCAAAAAATTAACCACTCCATCCTACTAATATTATGTATAAATGTGAAAGTTTGTGTTCGTATGTTTGTTACTCCTTCACGCAAAAACTATTGGACCGATTGCGATAAAACTCGGCATGTAGATAGCTGGATACCTGGATTAACACATAGGCTACTTTTAATCACGATATGCCCATAGGATCGGGACTTACGGTGGTGAAACAAGTGGGGCGCAGCTAGTGAAATTATAAATAACAATGCTGGTCCAAAATGTTAGATATACCTGTATAGGGGCAGTTGTTGGTATGGAATGAACGACAATCTGCTGCCCGTTGGGTCCTTGCAGCATGTGGGGAGCATTACTCATCTGCAGGACCTGCAGCTGTTGGCCGTTCAGTGTCATCACTTGGCTACCGTCTGACGTTTGGATCTGATGCTCCATGGCTCACTGTGGGACAGATTAATGTTGTAGTTCATTTCACACAGCGCCATCTAGCGCCAAGCTAAACAAAAACACCTAGGTTAACTTTTAATCTAATTTATTTAGTATTTTTAACATTTTATTCTATTGTAAGTATGTACTTATTATAATATGGGCTTAAAAACATCTATAAAATAAATAAAACATCTATACTCCTATATATTTTGACGACCCAGTTGGCACAATGGTCACCATGGCGGACTGCCAAACACAGGGTTGCGGGTTCCATTCTCGCCTCAGACAAGTATTTATGCTTAGATATTTGTCTGTGGTCTGGTTTTTTCTATGTATTATAGGTATATATTTACAAAAGAAAAGTATATAAGTAGTACATCTATTGTCTTGCATCCATAACACAAGTGTAGTTGGGGCTAGATGGCGATGTGTGGAATGTCCTGCAATATTTATTATTATTATTTTGATGAAACTTGGTATGAGGATACATTGATTATTAGTATTTTTTATTATTCTTTTAAATTTTATTGCACCTACTTAATTAAGGGTTAAAAATAACTATATTACTATTTAGGCTCCGAAACTACTGGACCGATTTTGAGTAAACTTGGTATGAGGATACATTGATTCATTGGGAGTGTTATAGGCTATTTATCATGATATTCCCATGGGATTGGGAGTTACACGGGTGAAACCGCGGAGCGCTGCTAGTCTGAAATGAATGAATTAAATAGATATTCACACAGGATGCGAATTTCTCCGCGAAAAATAGAAAGTTTTGGATAGGAAACAATGTACTTACCTACTTATTTTAAACTCTATTTTTTCTAGGAAACATGGTTATGGTGAATAAGCTTAATTCAAACATTAAGAGGAAAGGGTAGGTACCGGGCGCTCTCTCCATACAAACGTAGTCGACTGTTTCCTCCCTGAATACTGACACTAGAGCAAAAAATTTTGTTGCATAAAACTTATAAATACCATCCATCTTAATTTCTATGATAATTAGAAAATGAAAAAAAAACCAAGACATAGGGGTATACTTAGTCATGGCAGTTAAAGGCTTTGTGCTACAAAAATATTTGTGCTAGTTTCATTAACCATGGAGGAAACAGTCAACTACGTTTGTATGGAGAGCGCCGGTACCCTTTCCTCTTAATGTTTGAAGTAATGTAGTAGTAGATGAAAGATATGTTATGATTGTTAACAGCTGATGACTGTATCTTAGAAGTAGGTGTAGGTAAGCACTTAGAGTTAGATAAAAAAATATAGGTACTTAGGAATCGGCCCGTTAGGTACTTAGGTAAAGTACTTACCTACTCTATTTTCTCAATAAGTATCTCTATCTACTATCAAACTATGTTCGTTTCTTCATAGAAAAGGAAAAGGTGAAAACTGGTTGTCCAGGAATATCAGATTCGAATAGGAAAACTTACAAAATACCACGTCGAACGAGGCCAAGAAAGGCAACGTAATCAAATCAAAATGGCTGCTTCTCAGATAATTTTGTCATGAATTTTCCTTTGATATTGTACGAAATTTCCCAAACATCCATAGTTGTTCCTATAATAAACCGGTGAGTCCATCTTCAAAGAATATTCCGCGAAAATAAACTGTTCACTTACATTGGGTCTTCGCTGGATTTTCGATGATTGGTTGACAAAAGCTAAACCAATGGTCGAAGTCAATGATCCTGAGGACGCAGTAGATTGGTTCGGCGCATTACCACTCCCAAAGAAGCGCTACCGGACGACTATCCAATCGTTCACGTAATTAATGCGTTGTCTATGGTTCAAATTAGCCAATGTGAAGAAAATACCGCGTCGTTTGAAAGTTTTGTTACAAAAAAGCTCAATAGGGCTCAATGTTTGGAAAATCGAATAATAACGTAAATAAATTAATTTTATATTAGTTTAATAGATATTACGCGGAGTTAAATACCTTTTGTGGTAAGAAAAATCAATGATTTGAAGCAAATTAAATTATTGTTCACCAGTGAATTTTAATGTCTACCATTTGGTAGAAATTTTATGCAACTGGCAATGTTTTGAAAAGTAAATGTTCCATTTTCATAAAATAACGTTGATTCATTCGTAGCATAAATTAAAAATTAATTAATAAGAATTTGCAAAAATAGTAGAATTTTTATCCCAATAATACATATTTATATATGAAAAATACATTAAATTTGATTGCCTTGTCTTTAGTAAATAATGGTGTTGTTGTTGACCTTATAAAAATTCATAAAAAAAATCATGTTTAAAAATATGTCGGCGAATAGTCAGACATCAGAAGTAAAAGCCGAGTTTGATCAAATATTATTAATAAGACAATTTTAGAATCAGAAGCCAAACCTACTAAATGAAGGAAGCGGGTAACGGGTAACAAATAACGGGTAGCCAGATAAAACGGTTCCCACATGAACCACAGACGTGGACGGTGAAGCGAACCACATTTCACCTTTTATTATTAACAAATAAATAATTTAGAAATCAATTAATAATTAATCAGAATAACACTTGAATAAAGGAAGTGACGAGAGCAGCGACAGTCAGTCACAACAGGCAACGATCCGTAAAGGTCCGTTCGCCAGGACGCAATCATGAGAAATGCGTGCCGGTCCAACGTTGCAGCTCGTTTTATAGCAATTCCGAAGTGGGGAGACTCGCCACGCCCTTGCCCCTCCTTTAGGCGTTAACGCTTGAAAAACGTACTAGTAACGCCATCTGTTGGTTGCCTGTCGTAACTGTCTACCGCAAACTCATATTAGTGCTGCCGCCGTCACGGCCATTCTGACAAGTCGCTCGTCCTCGAGCGTCTAATTTCTCTTATCTGAAATAAGCAAACACAATTGAATTACTTGATCTAGACTAGATCGTAGTTCATAAAAGCTAGATCTCTATAACTTATGACAACACAAAATGATTATCATTATTACTGAGTTCTGGTCTCAATCACATCCTTTCTAATAGGAAGTATCCCTTCAGTTAGACTATTGATAGTCTAGCTCATTACTAAACGGTGATCCCTTCATCCTAACTACTGCTGGTCTAGATCATCGCTGAACAATGACCCCTACAGCCTAACTACTGCTGGTCTAGATCGTCTCCCACTTTAAGGGAAAGATCCCTACAGCACAACCACTGCTTCTTTTTTTTTTCATTAAATAATTTGCTGGTCCGGTAGTAAAAACCCTTCAGCTGACTACTACTTCATCCCTTCAGTCTGAACACTGGACCGGATTGTGCTAGACCGGAATGACATCCCTTTAGCTGACTGTGCTAGACCGGATTGACATCCCTTTAGCTGACTGTGCTAGACCGGATTGACATCCCTTTAGCTGACTGCTAGACCGGATTGACATCCCTTTAGCTGACTGCTAGACCGGATTGACATCCCTTTAGCTGACTAGACCGGACATTAGTCCCTGTAGCCAAACATGCTAGACCGGATAATAATCCCTTTAGCTGAGTCATTGGACCGGATTTTCCCTTCAATGACTCTCTCATTTTACTTTTTTTTTTCTCTCTTTTTTTTTTCTTTTACTCTTTTTTTATACTTTTTTTTTTTTTTTTTTTTTACTTATTCTTTTTTCTTTACTTTTTTTTTACTTATTCTCCTTTTTTACTCTTAATTTTTTTTTTCTTTTTTTTTTTTTACACTTTTTTTTACACTTTTTTTTTTACTGTTTTTTTTTATTAATTTGGTCAGCTTGGTGTACAACAACACCGGTTACGACATTAAAGGAAAGTTCAGCTTCAGTATCACCGACCCTGTCTGCACTAACATTATTACGACCAGTATGTTACTGAGGTTTGCATCCGTCGTCACGGTCCCATCGTCCTCGTCACCTTCATCGCTACAATTTTTTTTTGGGAAATCTTAAGATAAGTCTCACCAGATACTTTTCGCAGATTTTCGTGCTCGTATTTACAGATTCCATAGCGCTACTTGTTTGTTCCATTCATACCAATAACTATCCAAAACGGTGACATTTCCAAAATGTCCTTTTATTCCAAACACCCGTAGACCCCGCAGCTCTAATTTGTAGCCATGATGAGGCACCCGTGGGCCCCACAACGACAGTCCGTAGCGGTAAACACCCGCAGCACGCGTGCACCATAGCAAAACTGAGAACATAATTGAAAAGCATTAGTAATATCACTGGCTGTTACGCATTTAGAGAACATGTAAACCGGGGAAATAGCCACCACGCGTACAGAGTACACGTGATATCCGCCGCTATACGTACTGTATACGCTAAGCGTACCCCCTCAAGGTAATGGCTAAAATACTGAAGGGCTCTGACGACAGCAAGAATCGAACCTGCTTGACAAAACTCAATTTTTCACGACTCGGCCTAACCTGATTTTCACTAGTCCCCTATTCAATCTCAGTCACTAAGAATGAACACTTTTTCAAGTTGAGTTAAGTAGTATAAGGCCCTGATACCTTCAACATTCTTATATCTGGTTTGTACGTACAGCTACAATGTGCTAAAGATAACGAGATGAGGGATATAGTTGAACCGCTATCGATCAAAGTAGTTATATCCTGAACAATGGCTACTCACTATTGGTGGAAGTTACTAAAACGTAATAAAAATTAACAGTTTTTTTTTGTTCACCGCTTCATATCTTTCCTCGGCAAAAGAAGTTTCGTCTTTATGGCCCAGCCTGTCACAGAACGAACAAGGTTCAGACCTCGTCGGCATAAAAACAAGCTTGGAAGTCGTGGCACTCCACGCATCCATGAACTACTCGATCCCTGATCGATTCAAGGTCCCTTAGTCCACGAAGTCTGCCCATGTCCCAACTTACCACACGAAAAACTCTTGACGCCACTATCACATGAAAAACACTTGACATACGAAAAACATTTGACGTCACTATCACCACGCTTTCGCGATACATCTCAAAGCACTAACCGGTTTAACATAGATCGAGATACATTTGACCAAACTGATTGGCAAAAGTCCCTACACTCTACGTAGACAAAGAAATGAACGACGCGCGCAATCTGCATACGTAGGGCATCTATCGGAATTCGCACTAATAACAACAGCGAAAACGCACACGATATCTTACTCCAGGTACGATCACTCGATACCTACTCATTAAACCACCCTTTTAGCGATCACCGATACGCGAAAAACACTCTTAATTGCTCCAACTATTGAACACCTTTGCACGATCTACCTCCGCACACCAATCGTTAATATTGTGTAGATCGGGATTGAAATTCAAAATATAAAAGTGTTGGTTCGACCTACCCGCATAATTTAATCGAACGAATATCGTCAACAATACAGTCGGTGACCGGGGAATATTCCAGAGTCGATGGGGCGTTTCCCTACGCGTTCTGAATCTCGTGGTAGACAATTTCTATCAATCTATGGTGACCGCAACTGCTGACTACAATCACAAGTCGACGACCGGTTTCACGACCGCGACGCTGTACGCTTACCGGGACACTAACCCATACGTTCGCTTCGACGGCGATTAACGATGCACGCTACGCGATTCGTTGATCGCAACGCACTGCGGCTTAGCTACGACGTTGTTCGCTGATGCTTCGATGACGACTTATTACAACTGACATCTTCCGGCAATAATACTGCACGATAACTTAAACACACTGAAACGGATGAAGCCTTAGATTCTTCCTCCAACGTCCTCTTGCGAACCATCGCTGCCTTTATCTCAAGCTTGTAATTTAATGAGTTTCGATTGTTCGCGATATCCACTGTCAGGCCGGTCGCGGCTATTCACCACAACACAATTTACCAAAATCAACGTAAGTATTGCTGTACACACTCCTGAACACAAATTCACCACACCACACGGAACAATCACTAAAACTTACTGAAAACAGAATCTCTAGCCAAATTTAAGGAGTAGTAGTAGACTAGAGCTGTTGTATAAAGAACTAGCAAGTTCGCATGATCCTTTCCACTTGTTCATCAGTTCTGCCAGCACCTGCATCTATTAGGTGAAGCTGAATGCTATCTCTACTAAAATCCTCTATTTCACTTCAACACGTTTAGGTTTACGTATCTCCTGCAGACCATAAAACTACACTTCCTAATATTGAAAGAAAATCCATGGCAGATAAAATTCTCGACAATTTGTCCAAACGCTCGAGTCTCTCCTCCACGGTATCTCACTACGAAATCGAAAGCACGTCGGCTAAAAAAGGAAGTAACCGATCCTTATTGATTCCTACGAAACGTTATTTCGACCCAGTAAGACACTGTATTCAAGGCAATCATCCGGAAGGACGTAAAAAGTCATTAAAAGCGAAATCTTCTAGACCCTGGTATCACAAGTTATCTGCTCCGCGCCATTAACTGTTCCTGTCATATTCACCAGGTCAAACGATCCTTCACTACTAAACAGATTGGAAATACCTTTTCCAATTAGGCTACATTCAGAACCTGAGTCAAAAGCAAAAGAAAAGGTCCACCATCACACAGATATTGACAGCCCTGCAGCACACGTTGACCCCTCTCTTAACCAACGCTGCTGATTCATGACAACAATTCCCGCCGGGCTGGCGGAGACCACGTGACCAGACGCACTGCAGATTCAGCAGGCACCTTGAACCAGTGCCTCTCTAGTATCAACCTGGAACTGGAGAATCTGATTGAAAATGATCCTGCACCAGCATCGGTCGAGAAAACCGCGCCTTCAAAAGTTCTCCCATTTGTAGGCCATCCAAACTGCTCCGTCCTTTAAGACTGTGGGTCAAGGTCACGACCAAGTCAATTTCTTTCAGCTGCTGCCTCGCTACAACTGTTCCAGACAGGTGACACCAGCCTTCCATGGCCGAATCCGGGTTATCTGGGTCAAAAGAAACCAAGAACATGGAACTTGGCGTACCAAGTCAGGCCACCAATCTTTCGACCAATTTAGAGAACACAAACCCTTAACATTGAAATTTTAATTTACATGATCACTGCAGCTGAATCTCCAGAAGTGGGCTGATGATCAGATCCCACTTCTGATGTCGGCGAATAGTCAGACATCAGAAGTAAAAGCCGAGTTTGATCAAATATTATTAATAAGACAATTTTAGAATCAGAAGCCAAACCTACTAAATGAAGGAAGCGGGTAACGGGTAACAAATAACGGGTAGCCAGATAAAACGGTTCCCACATGAACCACAGACGTGGACGGTGAAGCGAACCACATTTCACCTTTTATTATTAACAAATAAATAATTTAGAAATCAATTAATAATTAATCAGAATAACACTTGAATAAAGGAAGTGACGAGAGCAGCGACAGTCAGTCACAACAGGCAACGATCCGTAAAGGTCCGTTCGCCAGGACGCAATCATGAGAAATGCGTGCCGGTCCAACGTTGCAGCTCGTTTTATAGCAATTCCGAAGTGGGGAGACTCGCCACGCCCTTGCCCCTCCTTTAGGCGTTAACGCTTGAAAAACGTACTAGTAACGCCATCTGTTGGTTGCCTGTCGTAACTGTCTACCGCAAACTCATATTGGTGCTGCCGCCGTCAAATATATAAATATTTGGGTAAAACTGGAACATTATTTGCTTGATAGACCAAATTATCTATGATTGATTCAGATAATCAAATATTAGCAAGCAACGAGATGCCATTTTTATTTTTTGTGATGCTTGCGAACGACGCTGTGTAAATTTTTCTGCGATTTTATGAATGAAATTGTGCTTATTGTGTAATATCCAATAAGTAAATGTGCGGATGTGCATAGAAGTGTGGTGTTTGTAAAATGAATTCCATATTATCTGAGGATTTGAACAGAGAAAACCTGGCATTGGAGACTGCAAAGTGTTTGGGTAGGTTATGTTTCAAATTTTCAAACAAATTGAAATTAGAACAGTGAAATCATTCTATTGTTTCTTTGTTTACTGAATTTGTGACGATGTTTTGATATTATTTTAGCTATATTTATCGTTTTCAGGCGAAATATTACACAATAATAAAAAGGTAACTTTGCTACACAAAGAATTGTTAGAAGTTAACTTATCAATTAATTCTTACATTGAAGAGAGTCAGAAACAGTTGGCTGCTGCACGTTTATTAGAAGCAAGAAACGCATCAAGTTCCCAGGAAGTTGTCAAAATACTTTCGGAAAAATGTAAGTTGCAAAAAAACATCAATATTTAAAACTACCTATCTATTTTGTAAACTAGCATCAGTTTGCGGTTGGACCTATGTTATACCTCGCGCAGCGAATGGTGACCTCTGCGGTAAGTGAAAGGGGTATGCGCAGAACTCTTTTTAACGAATTTATATGAAAATTGAGTTCTGCTTTCCATCAGAGGCCAACTTTCGCTGCGCTACGTATACTCCCAATGAATCATTGTATCCTCATACCAAGTTTTATCAAAATCGGTCCAGTAGTTACGATAAAACCTATGTTTTATAAATCATAGACTTAATTTCAATTCATCATATACTTATTAATTCATAATAATTAGCCATGGAATATGGGTATAATACGATGTATTTTATTAGTAGGTAAAACACTCCCTCTCATCTATTCAAAAATAGTTTTTTCTTCAATAAGTGGAAACAACGTGGTACATCACGGCACACTTAAGCTTATTGAGTGATCAGCAAAGTGAATTATTTATTGATTCAACCTCTTGAGATAAAATTTACTATTTTAAAGGCCATTCCATACATATTTCACATGAAAAACCTTTTGTTTACAGAACATACAAACATGTCTACATCACCAAGTAATCTCAGTAAATATTCCAAAAACGCCATTGAAACTAACAACAATGCAAAATACTCGGGTCTCCAGCAAGCCCGATCGTTCATTACTTGGTACAAACACATGGTGGACAATGAACGTGCCAATCTATCTCTCTATCTATCTGACGAAGCTGTACTCGAATGGTTTGGTCGAACAATAAAAACAAGGAAGAAAGTGTCTGCGTTTCTTAAGTTTGATATGCAATGTTCTAGGCATGACTTTACTACAGTTGATAATATCGATAAGGTTTCTACGAGAAATGATAAGTTACAAAGGTAAATCTGATTTTATTACGTTTTTCTATCAAATTGCCCATTTGAAAGGACAAATTGTCAGTTTTCTTTATAAGAATTTTTAAGACATTTGGTCCGTCAACCAAAAAGATTTCGACAAACTTTAATAGTTACTTAGAAAAACAATTTGATTTTATTAGGGACCATTAGTCTATTTAATAGGGAAAAAACACATGGATTGACCGAAATTTATAGGGGTTGAATTTAATTTATTTGATAGAAAAAAATGTCAGTTTGGTGTTCTTCTTTATGAAACATGATATAAAGTAGCACCATTCCGTGGATCGGATAGGTAATAAGTTTCATGAAAATTGGTTCAGCTGTTTTCATTGTCCTTTTTCATTCAATTTTCAGAAAAGATGATCTGAACATCAGCAGCCCCTTTAACTCACCCGAACTAATCAAAACCGTTCGACCAAACAAGAGAAAGCTTTTACAATCGAAATGCAGCAGCCCCGAATGGGCTGACGGTTGCCATTCACCAGAAGAAACCAATAAAAAAAGCAAACCTGATCCGGAAAACTGCACACAAGTCACAAATACTCGAAAAAGATTATTTTCAGATGAGGAACCTGAAATGGATAGCAAAGGAGATATGCATCGTCAATCGAAGCGTAAATGTGTCGAAGATACTGTCACACCACCGAATAAAGAAGTCGGTCAAGGGGATTGCATGCCATCGACAAGCGAAACAGACTCGGATCGATCTCACGATGCCCTAAACGCTCAGCTACCAAAACTAGCTGTCGAATGCAACGGCTTCATTGAATTCACACGATCGAGAAACACCCGAAACTTAATAACGGACTCAATGAAGTGGGAACGCAAGTGCAAAGTGCAGATATCATATTCGGAAGATCCTTTGAACGTTGGAGAGTATGTTATTTGGATGTTAAGGTATACGGATGAGACGAAATGTCGAAGAAATCTGTTGGCCGCCTTTGAAGAAGTTGCTGGTGAAGAATTGAAGAATGGTTAAAGGTTTCTGTAGACAAATATTTGTTTATTGAAGAAGTTGCTTGCCACAAAAGCTTGCTCAAACCAATGCGTTATTTGTTGCTTGCATTGTAGCGATCTTCTTGTCACTGAACTTGAATTTTTACAAAAAAACAAGTTATAAATTGCTACTATGCATGCAACTGTGCCCACAAGCTAAATGCATTGGTTTTTATCAATCTTTTGAATGAACTATACATAGTTCAAATGGCATAGTGACGCTGGACTGTTTACCTAATTCCATCTTACAAGAAAATAATGTCTTTAACAACTCTGGTTTCTTAACGACATTGTCCGTTGTGATTTAATCACATTAAAAAAACCTTAAGGTTAAAGATTTTAAGTTCTATCTTTAGTCCAGTTTACATTTTCCAGTAGGCCTCCATTCCTGACCACAGTATAAGAATTTAACAGTATTTTAACTAAGCCGTGTCCTTTAATTACATACTTAATGCCGCTTGAAACATAAAATATGAGTAACTTGATAATGCAATTTTATATTTATTTTGTCATAATTATTAACTTTTCTTTTAAATACATTGGTGCAACCAAAACTTTGCACTCTGTGTTTTCCGAGATGACTGACGAATCTAAGGGTTGATTCAACTGGTTTGTATGAAGTTATATTACTGTTACATTTCTACACTGTGGCAATACAGTCTACTAACTGAATCCGTAGTCTCCTTTTCAGCGCAACTAGAAAATTGTGAACTGGACATTGCATTTGATAATATCCTATTTTGGTCATTAGTGACAGCAATTTTTTTATATTTAGATAACCATGTGATAATATTGTATTTTTCTATATTATAGAATATTTTACGCCTTTATTATTATGTAGATTCTATATTTTGACCAAGCTGTGCTTCTCGAGTATTATGAATTTCAGATTGTATATAACACTTGCATCTCATGAAGCGACATGGCTTTACTTGTGTCATGAAGTGTACAAATATTATGTTACAAATGTATGCATGAGGGCTAGTAGTGTCAGGATTGGTCTTATAACCTTTTAACCAATGGAAGGTTCATATTTGACAAAGTTTTGTACACTTCGCTGTACATCTCAAAAGCTACGCGAAATTCGGTAATTGACACGCAGACCAAACACGCATTCTTTCGTCATCGTTTCTTTCTCAGCTTTTAACGAACGGTACGTGCCAATGAGATTTTAATCGTAATGGTGGTGCCCCCTTCTACAATTTATATAAAACCTTTAACCGACCGATTCGCCATTTTATTGATAAGTTTCATTTATTTCACAGCTTATAGTTTTTTTTTGGATTAATAGCTACTGATATTTTCATCCGTGCATCCGTGCTACTATAGAAGGTACAACAACGCCTACGTTCACACAACCATTTTGTGGTGTAAAAATCATCGCATACCCTTCGTTGACAGCTAAACAAGATTTAAGTCGCTTAATCGACGGCAGACTGCTACACTAAAATTAAAATTTCTAATGTTCAATTTTCAATTATAGACGATAATTAACTGTATGGAAAAAGTTATTTCGATGTGACATAATGCCCTAGGTCAAAAAAACGAATTTCAGCTTGTTGAGATGCAAGTAGTATAACTATAACTTTAAGATATGTTTAAGTTAGTTAGTTAAAGAGTTTTAAGTTTTCGTTAACTTTTTAAGTTTACAGTTCAATGAAATTTCTTGTTTTTAAACATTTAAAGCAATGTTTCTTTGCCCCATGATTCGCTCAAGTATTGCACATTGAAACACATTTTTTTGTGCATAAAGTTGTGCAAGTCACCCACCAGATTATAGAGAGCAGTGTGTTGGCCTAGTGGGTTGAAATCTATATTTTCATCCAAAGGCCGACCGTTCAATAATTTTAGATGTGATAACGACTTATAAATCGATGAACACCGTACTGCACTCACAAAAAAGTGTCATGTTATTGACATGGTAGGTAACCAGAGCAACGTATTATCGTTACTATGGTTACCATCAATGTTTTTTTATGACGTTATCACATAAAATTATCGTCCGTAAACCGACTTTAGAGATAACCATTTTTTTTAAGAAAAAATTTGTGCGGTATTTACATTTCTCATATGGTGAAGGAAAACATCGTGATGAAATCCGCGGCTTAGTTGGTTTCAGAAGTATTGACAAGTTCTCTCCTCTGGACATGGTCGAGCAAGCCTACTCCATTTAATACAAGTCTTAATAGTGCTGAACAGCGTTAATTAAAGTTGCTAGCGCTGTTTTTATTTAATTTTATCTTTTATTATTTGCCTTGAAATAATTAATTATAGTTAAAATGTAATGTTTGATCTAAGACCTTTTATATTCCACTTTGGGACCACCGATTACTTTCTCAATTAGTTTCTTTAGGTATAATTAGATGTAGATTTAATTTGATAACAACGCCAAGTAGATGTTAAGTTTGTGATTATGTCGAAATTACATTAAAAATTATGTTGTATGAAACACCTCCAGGGGCCTAAGTCTGCTTACACAATTGTGTTTCAATAGACTGTCGATAAAATCGAAATAGAAATTTTATGTCAAAACATGACATTACGTCAAATTGGTATTCTCCTAATGTTAACTATTCCATCGAAACAACCATGACTCACTTTGGTATTCTGCTCTACAATCGTGGCTCAATGGAATCTCGATAGTTGTCAAAATGGTATATCGCTTAGCAACAAATACCATGTTGCTAGGCAACATTAGCGACGCATCTATTACCATTTCATTGCGACGAAATAGTAATTCTATTACGATGTTATTAAAACTTTAGCAGAATACCAAATAAAGTCATAATCTCGATATAAAATCAATAGAGAAAAAAATATAGATATTTAGATGCTAATAACTTCTACTAATTAAAAATAAATTTAATACAATTTAATCAATAGAGTATCGATATAATGATGATGGTAAATCCATTAATGCAAAATAAGGCCCCTGGTATAAAAATGTTCACAAAAATTAGAAATACTTTCACTGCTCTAGTTGATTTAACGTCTTACAATTTTTACACGTAAAAAGGTTCCTCTTTGTTTTCTTTGGATAAAGACTGGTTTAATAGTTCTTTTAAATTGCAAGCACGTTACGGAACCGTGAAACAGCTCGCCATCTCTCCTTTAGAGCATGCGAAAGAACGAGAAAGCACTACTCGATTCGCAACATAAACTCGAGATAACGTAGCCTTATTTGTGCCTTAATTATGTCTTAAGTACCTACATAGTAAAGGCAATTAGATCTTTCACATTTTAGCTACTGTAACTTAGTTTTTAACATATTATGTAAAGAGATTAGTTATGCCAATTTAGTTGATAGTTATTATTAAGTTTATGTTGTTGTAAACATTACTTCTGAAGTAGTGTTAAATGGGAGGTTTTTGTTTTATTATTATGGTAGAAATGTTTAAGGTAATAAACTTGTTTGGATTAGAAATATAGTTTTTTTTAATTGATCAATAGGAATGTTGTTTGTCGACTAGGCCAAACGGGTTTTTTTCACGCAATCGCGTGATGCGTTTGCTTTGTTATTCCTTATTCTTACAGCAAGGGAATTGAATCAATTGCCTGCCTGCATCTGTCTTGTACAATTTGGGGTCTTCAAGTCGCGAGGTCTTCTAGGAAAGTGCATCTTGATCACCTACCCACAGGCAGGCAGGTGTGATAATAGTGGTCAAACGCAGACCTAATTTTTTTTTGTGTAACACACGCTTTAAGACGTTTTGTCTCAGCTGTCGAAACGATTTAGGTAGATATGATAGATTAAATCAGAATAACATATTACATAGTAAGCCAACTTGATATTCTGAAACGATTTTTTCGTGGGTTTTAGAAGTCTCTTCTGATTTTTGGAGATATTTCCCTACACTAGCACTACTAGCAGTGTCACAACGAGACTTATACTTGAGTTATAAAATTACAACGAAAAGGGCATTGGTTTTTTTATATAGGTATATATATGTATAGATAACCATGCTGACGTACACATAAGTTAGGATATAGTCCAGCCTAAAATTATTTGTTATATTTATTTTAGGAAAGTACTTGATATGACTGTTTCCTGTTAATCACACCACACAGGGTAACCACGAGTCTGCAGTGGATTCAGAAACATTTACAGAAGCTGGCCCACTGATTTTCTATCAAGACAGAATTGCAAAATTCGACAACATTTTGCTGGCGTAACGCACTCGGAAAACCCAACTCTTTATTGCACATGAGTAAATCTTTACCTAAGACATGTGACCTAAGTCTATGCTAAGGACCACATGAGTAAGGAATGGAACTTTACTCACGTGGTCAGGATATTAGAATTGAGTTGTTCTCAGTATGTCGATTCCCAGAACGTCGATGCAGTGTTGCTAAGCCCATCATGTCGATTTCTCAGCATGTGAAAAAAAAATGAAAAACATTATTAACCTAAACCTAATGTAACATGATACATTGACTGTGGCCCCCACACTAAACAATGTTTGTATCGTGGAGTTCCAGAAAGAAACGATTAGCTAGGGTTGGGTTGGGTTGGATGTCGACGCAGATTTAATAACAGTCGAGAACAAATGTCTGTCCCTTATTTCATTTAGTGCACCGGCAGGTGGCGCTGCAATCGCTTTCAGAACGTCTTCGGGTAAGGTAGTGTTCATTTAAAAATAGTAGGAGCGTTTTAGGTACTACCTACTTACTTACCAACTTTTATGTAGAGTTGATTTGAAGTGTCCACTTAAGTATTAATTTAATAAATAAAACTCAAAATATAAGTGTAAAAATTCAATTATTATTTGCTCATTCACATCAATAAAGTATCATACAAAAGAGATCCATAATTATCTCAATTTTTACATTTTTTTATGATTTGTAACAGTAAGTAGTAAAAAGTATGCACATGTTTCTACAATATAAGAGTATTGTTATAATAAGTATTAATAACAGTCGAGAACAAATGTCTGTCCCTTATTTCATTTAGTGCACCGGCAGGTGGCGCTGCAATCGCTTTCAGAACGTCTTCGGGTAAGGTAGTGTTCATTTAAAAATAGCAGGAGCGTTTTAGGTACTACCTACTTACTTACCAACTTTTATGTAGACAGTTGATTGGAAGTGTCCACTTTAATTAATAAAAAATAAAAAAAATTCGGTTTAACGGAATCGACACGAAAAGAAGAAGAATTAATTTTATAAATAAAACTCAAAATATAAGTGTAAAAATTCAATTATTATTTGCTCATTCACATCAATAAAGTATCATACAAAAGAGATCCCTAATTATCTCAATTTTTACATTTTTTATGATTTGTAACAGTAAAAAGTATGCACATGTTTCTACAATATAAGAGTATTGTTATAATAAGTATTAAGTATTTTTAGAGAGTTTTAAAAATGCCAGTTCTCACTTTCGGAAAGTAAAAGAATTTCAATATTTTGCCCGTCGAGATTCACCATTTTGTAATTGCCATCAATATAATTTCAAAATGGCAAGTGTCAGGCGAAGTGAATATTCAAACCCCTTTACTACCTAAAAAAATAAGCAAGATTATATATTGAAATAGGTTTTCTTAAGTAGAAATAAATGCATATAAATGTCTGGCTTCATTTAACAGGAAATGAAAAACCAACTAGGTACAATCACGCAACAAAAGTGTAGACACACTGTAGAGTTTTTTATTATTATTAGAATTTTATGAAATCAAGCAGTGAAGAGAAGTTAAAACTCCTTAGATTCGAGCAGGACTTTTAAGTCTTGTTGGTTGATGTTGCTTAGTTGAATACTTTATCACTACATAGTATAAAACAAAGTCGCTTTCTCTGTCCCTATTTCCCTTTGTATGCTTAAATCTTTAAAACTACCCAACGGATTTTGATGCGGTTTTTTTGACGTGATAACGTTTTATAAATTGGTGAAAACCTTCAATCTCAAAAAAGTGTGACGTCACGCGTCGTTACTGGAACGCCTCATGTTATTGACAAGGTAACTATAGCAACGTTTTATCGTTGCCATGGTTACCATCAATGTTTTCTTATGACGTTATCACGTAAAATTATCGTCCGGAAACAGACAACCATTTTTTTTTAAATAGATAAAGTGATTCAAGAGGAAGGTTTATATGTATAATACATGCATAATATAGCCGTGCGAAGCCGGAGCGGGTCGCTAGTACTTTATAATACATAATAGCAGTTTTAGAACTCTGCGGTGGGTCTCCAATTATGTTGCCGACGGTATAAAGTTAAATTCATAAAAAAACAAGTGAAATTTTTACAGTTTTATGAAATGTAGATACAACTGAGTTCAGGTCAACTTGGCCAATGAGGGTAAGTTGACTTAACCAAAATTTAATCTTTCTACATACACAATAAACTAATATGGCATACAATATCATAACAGCCATGCGTGATTAATGATTTTTTCGAAGAAATTCTTTACAAAATATACATCTAATTATATCAACATTATTTTCACTGCAACTCTGACATAATAATTCTAACAAATTTTAAACGGTAAAAATAAAATTAAGTTAGTAGCCCAGTATTTTTTTGTTGCAGGCATTAATATCTCCCAGAAGGAATAATAATTTAGGAAAAAACCCCATGGGTGCCAATACAAATTCAAGTTATAGGCCCAAGTCATCATTCCCTGATGATGTCTCCTTCTCCTAAGGGTATGGCTATGCCGAAGATAAATTACACATAGCATCTCGCACATCGATGTCAACTTCATGTAAAACAAATGTAAATAGAGGCGCAGCACACCAAAGTTCATCGATATGCTCTGGCTCGTAATTGGACAAATCACCGCGTCTCGTCTTGCTTTATCTACTTCTGCGACGTCAATGTGCAATGCATTTTGGCATAGCCGTATTAAGAGTAGAGAGTTTAATGTGCTTATAAATTAGATATCTACTAAAACGCGATGTATTATAATTTCTACACAATTGAGCAATGACAAATAATAGGTACTATACACTCAATATCAGATCTAGTTATTTCCTGGCACAATAATGGCAAAATTCATGAAATACTTTGAATTTTAACTTAAGCAGGATCCTTAAGTCCTGCTTCAGTTTAAAACATTCTGATAATAGCAGTTTTGGACTCTACAGTGAGTTTGCACTTTTGTTGCTTATTTGTACCTACATTTAATTTAAACTTTTTAAATAATAATTAAAGTGCCTCATGGCTTTGTCTATTTTGGTTAATTCAGATAAGAATCTTAGAAATTAATTTTCATTATTATTGTACCTTTAATTGGAGGTCCTCAATTTCTCATTGTGAGAATTAAAATGTGAAACTGTGACACTTTTAGAAACTAAACTATAATATGTGAGAATATACAACTTAATTTCACTTTTGTAAACAGACAAGTTTCGAAGCAAGTTAATTTAAATAACTGTTGAATAATTAATCACCAGTAAGTAAGTGTTTTATGAAATATATATCACTAATTTAATGGAAAAAATTATAATATTGAATTAAATTATGTTATTTTTATATAGAAAACAGAATATAATAAAACAGTTACCTACTTAATAAGAATAAAATAATGCAAAATTATTTTTTTCCGCTGCTCCTATATTTAACAAATGAGTGCAACATGAATTGGGTAAGTTTTAACTAGTCAGTCAACTAAGTTTTATTTCTTTAGGAAGCTTTAGTTCATCTGCCAAATAGCCCGATCCGTCTAGTTCAGGGGTCGGCAACCAGCGGCTCGCGAGCCACATGTGGCTCTTTGGATAGTGTTTTGTTTCAAAAGGTATGTTTATATGTAAAATACATGCATATTATAGCCGTGCGAAGCCGGACGGGTCACTAGTACTATATATTTTTAAACAAATACCGCGAGTTCGGGCACTTATATTCTTCCCGATTGCTACAGTGAGATGAAGAAGTTGGCATTTGGAGAACTGACTATCTTCAAAAAACTTTATTTACGCAAGTACTATTTACTGTTGCAAACAAACATTGTGGCTCTTTAAAAACTTTGAAATTTTGTAAATTGTAATTTTTACTCTTCAGACTCAAAAGGTTGTGGACCCCTGCTCTAGTCAGAGCTGTGCGTTGATCAATCAGTCAGGACTTCGAATTTTATATTTAGCAGCATAAATCAGTTTACTTGATAACAACATCATATCATAATCCTTTTAATCTAAAAACAATTAACCTATTCTTCACAAGTGGAGTTTAATCTTATCATACATCATCGAATTAACGTTTACAGCTTTTTATTGAACTACAGCAAAACTGCTGACTTATTTTATGAATACATTCCCATAATATCTACAATTACAGCTATAAATACCAAAAAAAATTAGACATTTCTATCGCCCAGGAACAAATTTATACCTCACGGCTGGACACCACTGGAGAAGGGCCCCTAATGGAAAATGCTAGAGGCCTATGCCAAGAGGCACTTTGAATTACTTGATATTCTTTAAAAAAACCTCAACATGTAACCTAAATAATTCAGAATAAAGGGCTTAGTACTGTTATAGCCCAGGAATGTAAGAATTGAAGGGAGTTATTGCCGAGCTGTGAGACAACTCTAGCATAACAAATACGATATTTCTTTTTCACTCATGGCAAGGACCAATTTCTGGCAGATTGGCAATCCTACGCACAAGATCGCAATCAATGGAAGGGAAGAGGCTTTTGCCCTGCTGTGGGACACTACAGGCTCATAATAATGAACAACCACCTTTATTTACCAAGGAACATAATAATGCACCTGGCTATAACTTTTACCAAGTGACATACTAATAAACAAGTTTTTATTGAGTTCATTTCTTTCAACTTCATTTAAACCCAGTATAAAAGTTTAATGTGTAGTTCTAGATAGCGTTAACAAAAAATGTTACAATTAAATTAATTTCATTGTTAAAAGGTGAAGGCAAGGAGAAAGCAAGAACTTGGATTAGCAACAGAGCTCTTAGCAAGGAGTTAGATTAGCTAAATCTGTTAGAATTGTGGTGACTTGTCATATTGACAACCCAGTTGGCACAATGGTCACGATGGCAGACTGCCAACACACAGGGTTTGATTCCCGCCTCAGACAAGTATTTATCTACAACACAAGTCTATAAGTCTATGTGGTTACTTAGCTTGGGGCTAGATAGTGATGTGTGGAATTTTCAACAAACAATATGATGATATTATTATGTTATGTTCCCACATAAAGAGTAAGAATATCAAGCATACATTGGAGCTGACATGCACAATTTTTATTTAATTGTTTTCAGGAGCTGTAATTTTTTTGTTTTTTATCGTTCAGTCCTATGTTTTCTTGACCTATGTGATTCAATTTCATAAGGCATTGAGCTTGTCTATATTTTTTTTGGTAAATTGCAAATTAGCACTTGTATATTGCAACACGAACCCTAATAATACAATGGTAATTAAAATTATCACACCATAAGCCCGATTTAATACTAATTTGTGTCTAACGCTCGAAATCTCCAGCGTCATTCATTGCGTTAACATCCTCTATATCTTCTTTAGCATCATTCCCTTCATTTTCAAGTATCGGTTCATTGATTGGATTATGGACTTTTAATGGAGAACTCTGTTTGGGAGGTTGAGCTGCTGGTGTTATTTTAGGAGATGATGATGGAACTGGGACACTTTTAGTAGTCAAAGCGGACTTCAGCTTTTCTACTTCCTTCTCCAACTCTTCAATCCGCTGCTTTCTCTCATTTAATTGGGTCGTAAGGGTGTCTTTGTCAAGTCTTAAAGTCTCTAACATAGCTGTCTTACTTACTTGTAAATTCTTTAGAGACTGAAGCTCCGTCTTGCACAGTTCCACGTCTACTCGTGTGTGATTAACTTGGATTTCAGACTTCATTAATTTGCTAACATGAGCGGACAAATTCGTTTGAATTTCCGTTTTCGCTTTTTCTAACTCATTGGCTTTGTTCACGTAATTATCTCGTTGTTCTAGTAGTGTCAGAGATTCTTCCATACAGGTGGCGGATTGTCGGGTACACTCGTGCATTTGTGTTACCATGGATGATAGTTTGGCTCGTAATTCAGTCTCCAAACTCCAGCTATTGAATAGTGAAAGGGTCAACAGGATGCATACAGCAAACACGATGTACATTGGCCAACGACGCATGTTTTCGATGCCCATCTTCACAGCAAAACTGCTAATCACTTGTCTATCAAATTACGTTGCTGTTTATTTATAAAAACTGGAAAAAGTTCAATATTTTTAGTTATTTTTATTTCCTGCGGAATCCAACAAGAAAACTAAACGAAAATATTTTTTGTTTACTTCCAAAGTGGCAGGCTCAAGGCTTTTTAGCCCATACAGCCTCGTCCAACGCAATGTGGGCTACAACAATTGTCTATGGTTCACTCCAATACAAAAGAGGTTAGAAACATCTTGGTAGAATTTTTCTACCACTTATGGCAACTTAGTGGTCACGTGACCTATTCTACAAACCATAGACAGCTATCCTTCATCGACTTCTTTGGTTTATAGCCACGAGGTTTTTAGAAAATAATTCAATTTTTAGTGTAATAAACCCACAGCGCTTCAGTTTTTTGGGACAAAATGCCACCGAGTAATCCTTTACCACCCAAAGAGAATGCACTTTTCAAAAGAATATTGGTAAGTACGGGCGTATAAACATTGTTTGATTTTGGTTGGCTTGTCATTCTCGGTGAATATCTTGAATTTTGAGATATCGCCTTCAATACCGACTACATTTTACGGCGGCTATGATATTTGGGTTCAAATTAAAGCCTATTAAACCACAACACTCAAAATCCAAGCGTCCGCTGCTACCAGAAAATATCTTCTCCAAACCTGTATGCTATTGCTTGTAGATTTGCCGTATCTATTAATAAATAGAGGTTAAATACGGTATGCTAAATTATTCTTTATCTTCCAGCGCTGTTACGAACATAAACAATACAAAAATGGGTTGAAATTCGCGAAGCAAATCCTCTCCAACCCAAAATTTGCGGAACATGGAGGTAAGGTTTGATACCACTGAATTTGCAATGATTCTTGCATTGAACAGCATCTAATATATCATGGTTTTTTACTGCCACACGCTCCAAACTAAGCCAAGCTATGGCACCCAGATAATGTGAGGATAGCCTTATAAAATAGCCTGAAATACTTTTCTTTATTCACTACAAATAGTATATAACAAAGTCACTTCCCGCTGTCTGTCTGTCTGTCTTACTTAGATCTTTAGAACTACACAACAGATTTTGATGCGGTTCTTTTAATGATAGAGTGATTCAAGAGGAAGTTTTTAGTTTATAAAACAAAACTACCATGCGTACAAAGTCACAGGCCAAAGCTAGTAGCATAAATGCGTGTGATAGTTATGATGATAGACATTCTAATAAATGTCTATTCTATTCTATGATAGTATAATATGTGATAGTTGATTAAAATAATAAGTGATTGTAATTCCAACATATTCCAGAAACTCTTGCAATGAAAGGATTGACGCTGAACTGCCTCGGTCGTAAAGATGAAGCTTACGAGTATGTCAGACGGGGGCTCCGCAATGACCTCAGGTCCCCTGTCTGCTGGCATGTCTACGGCTTACTGCAACGTTCGGACAAAAAGTATGATGAAGCCATCAAATGTTATCGAAATGCTCTGAAATGGGAGAAGGAGAATATTCAGATCCTTAGAGATCTATCGTTGCTACAAATTCAGATGAGAGATTTGGAGGGATATAAAGTAAGTAGTTTTATTTATATTTTAAGAGCTGCGCTATGAAATTTAAAAACTTATCCCCTTTTTATGGTTCTGTACCTCAAAATGTAAAATACGGAACCCTTATAAGATCACTTTCTTGTCTGCCTGTCTGTCTGTGTGTGTGTCACCAGTCACCACCAATTTCTCAGGAATTCTCAGGGTGGCCTTAGTTTTACCTGCATAAGTCCTCATCCTGTATGAATATCAGCATTGAAAGTAGCCTATCTGTTAATCCATATTTCAAACAAACACAAAAACATTCACATCCTACTCTTATCACTACATAGTATAAAACAAAGTCGCTTTCTCTGTCCCTATATCTTTAAAACCATGCAACGGATTTTGATGCGGTTTTTTTAATAGATAAAGTGATTCAAGAGGAAGGTTTATATGTATAATACATGCATAATATAGCCGTGCGAAACCCGGGCGGGTCGCTAGTTAATATAATAAACTTTCTGTGCCCCGCGGTTTCACCCGCGTGATAATTTTCTACGCAATTTTCTTAATTTTTCCTTTCATAAGAACCTTCTGACAATAACAAACACAACGAAAAAGAATTAGCGAAATCGGTTCAGCTGTTATCGAGATTTACGTCTAGCAACACTTTCAGCAATACATTTTTATGTGTGAAAGTTTGTGTGTATGTTTGTTACTTCTTCACACAAAAACTACTGAACCAATTGCTATAAAACTTGGTATGTAGATAGCTAGAGACTTTAACTACCTTATAGGCTACTTTTTGTCCCGATATTCCCACGGGATCGGGACTTATGCAAGTGAAACTGTGGGTCGCAGATAGGTAATAATATTAGTAGAATGAAGTATACACAGTACTAGCTGTGCCCCTCGGTTTCACCCGCGTAAGTCCCGATGCCGTGGGAATATCGAGATAAAAAGTAGCCTATGTGTTAATCCAGTTCTCTAGCTATCTAGATACCGAGTTTCATCACAATCGGTCCAGTAGTTTTTGCGTGAAGGAGTAACAAACATACATACACACACACAAACTTTCACATTTATAATATTAGTAGGATTTGTCCAGAGAAGTAGGTATCTAGTACTTTACTGCTAGCTACCAGATCTATTTCTCTTGCATAACTGTGTCTCAGTTTGAAGGGAGTGTTGGTTACATGCACAAAACTAAATAGCTTTTATTTTAAAGCTTAATTAATTAAATATATGGGTCATAAAAACAGCTCTGTAACCCCCAAATGACAAAAGATTAAATGGTTAAAAGTTTGACCCAGGATATGACCCTCGAACAGAGTTCACCTAAGTGTACCATATTAGCAATTTTTTCTTTCCCACCCAGTTATCTTTAGGTGGGCCAGGAGATCTTTTTTCTTTCCATGGGTAACTTTGGTTCACCTCATATCATAACTGCCAAACAAATTGACCCATTTGAATGTGTTTTTTTTATCTGGAAGCTAAATATTTTGAACTGCTATGTTTCATGAAAATTGATTTACTGTAAATTGTCTTTCCAAAAATGCTTTACTTAATTTGTTAAACATTATCCCTTTCCAGGACACAAGATACCAACTGTTCATGCTAAGACCGACACAGAGAGCCTCCTGGATAGGCTTCGCAATGAGTTACCATCTCCTCGGAGACTACGAGATGGCAAACAGCATCCTCGATGCTTTCCGCACCAACCAGATGAAAGGACCATATGATTATGAGCATTCAGAGTTACTTCTGTACCAGAATATGGTTCTGGCTGAGTCAGGACATTTTGACAGAGCGTTACTGCATTTACAGAAGTTCCAGACTCAGATATTGGATAAGTTATCGGTGAAGGAAACCTCTGGTGAATATTATTTGAAATTGAAGAGGTATGGCTGTTGTTTTTATTGTTTTTCTTATTTTAAAACAAACAAAATGTAGCTTTTGATCATAGTAATATCGCATTATGCTCATTTAAAACATTTATTACGAAAAACTATATTTATTATTAGCTATTGTGAGATTCTAAACCTGTGAGAATTTCCTATGAAAATCTTGGTACTGAATTATGATATCAGAAATGAAGGCATAACTTTTTATTGATAGGTCATCTTTGACCACTATCACACCTGTCTGATGGTAGGTGATGATGAGGTCTAAAAGACTTGAAGACCCCCAAAAGATGTGTGGATTTCCACAAAAACTTTTTATGATATTTATTTATTTATTTTAAAGGAAAGTCTACAGCTAAGTTTAACATAATAAAACAGAAGAAATAGAAACAGAAAGCCAATTACAGACAATCACAAATAGAAATATACTAAAAATACAAAAAACAGCGTATCGAAAAATAGAAAGTTAGATATATAACAAAATAAATTCAGAACGCACACAACGACAAGAAGGATTCGAAGAAATAATATAAATACATATAACACATAAACAAGACTAGTAATCAGCGACAGATAAGTCAGATTCGAAGAAGAGCTGACTGAGCACGCGCCTGAGACTTCTGAAGTCTGTATTAAAAAGATCGACACCATCAATCCCCTACAAATCCTATTAAACCTACTGCTCGCTCGGTAGAGAAACTCATTTTGCCTATAGTTAGTGGATGCTCTAGGCAAGAACAATAAATCACTTAATGCAATACATTTCATGGTTCTTGACTAAGCTAATTAAAAAAAAAATTGCAAGATATTTCACACATCGCCATCTAGCCCCAAGCTAAGTAACTAGACTTGTGTTATGGGTGCTAGACAACGGACTACGGAATTAACTATTATATAAGTATTATTGACTAAGTAATTCATATTACTTATAATTCTTGTATATTTTAGGTTCAAAGAAGCAGAATCAGTTTACGAAGATCTGTTGAAGAGAAATCCTGAGAATGTAATGTATTATGAGAAATTAATAGAAGCTAAACAAGTTAGCGATCCTGATGAAAAAGTTGCCTTTTTCGATCTTTATAAGTGAGTATTTTTATGTCCAACTTGTTTTGTTTAAAAGTTGGTTTAATATCTAAATTATAATCTATAGCGACCCGTCCCGGCTCCGCACAGCTATATTATGCATGTATTATACATATAATCTTGAATCACTCTATTGGTTAAAAAAACCGCATCAAAATCTGTTGCGTAGCTTTAAAGATCTGAAGGCCAATTCTCGTAAATAATATTGTTTAAATTACATTTCAATATCATCCCGATTGCATTTCGATTGCAAAAGATACCTTCAAAGTCAGTTTTTTTTTACAAAAAGCTAACTTTGAGGGTGTTTTTAGCTACTTTTAGGGTATTATTTGTGATCGAAATGCAATCGAAATGATATTGAAATGTTATTTAAACAATGTTATTTACAAGAATTGGCCTTCTGAGCATAAATCGGGACAGACAGCCGGAAGCGACTTTGTTTTATACTATGTAGTGATTTTCTGAGGAAATGGAAAATGATTTTTGTCTGATAACTCATACTCATCATACTTTCATACTTTTTCAATATGTATTTCATACTTTTTCTATCAACTGAAATTGGTACATTTTAGCACACAAAATTCATTTGACAAAAAAAGTCTGCGTTATCTTGTAATCAGCTTGCTATGTAGAACCATTTCTGGCCCTCTACAATGCTATTTTCAGCATCCCTAAGATTTGGAGTAAAGAATAGGCATATCTGATTTATCTAACTAACCATTTATCTTTAGTTCCGGAGAAGCTTCTCTAAGTAATAAATTGAGATAAAATAGTTTCTGATTAATTTTTCAACATTTCCAGGAAAGAGTATCCAAAAGCGATAGCACCGCGACGTTTGCAACTCACCGCTGCGCAGGCGCAGCCGGTGTTCGCAAGACTTGTCGACGACTATCTCAGGCATGGGCTGCATAAAGGCATCCCGCCACTTTTTGTTGATTTGAGGTAACTATATTATGAAACTTTTGGCTTACTTAGACGTATTCACGAGTTTTATTCTGGATAGTGCTGTGCAATCCCACTCCTTCATAGACATGTATCATTGAAGGCCAATATTCGTAATAGAAATTGTGCGTGATTTATTTATTTATTTACTAGCAACCCGCCCCGGCTTCGCACGGCTGTATTATGCATGTATTATATCTAAAAACCTTCCTCTTTAATCACTCTATCTATTTATAAAAACCGCATCAAAATCCGTTGCGTAGTTTTGAAGATCTAAGCATACATAGGGACGGCGAAAAGTGACTTTATTTTATACGACCCGCCCCGGCTTCGCATGGCTGTATTATGCATGTATTATACATATAAACCTTCCTCTTTAATCACTATCTATTTAAAAAAAACCGCATCAAAATCCGTTGCGTAGTTTTAAAGATCTAAGCATACATAGGGATATAGGGACAGAGAAAGCGACTTTGTTTTATACTATGTAGTGATAGTGATAGTGACTATGTAGTGATGATTCACTCAAAGTCAGTTGAGTCACTCAAACTGAATTTAAGTGATTCTCAAAGTCAATATTTTTTCTCAAAAAGCTGGTTTTGAGGGATTTTGAGCGACTTTGAGGGTATTTTTTGCAATCGAAATGATTTTTGATATTTGCAATGTTTTTGATCGATGTTGTTTTTTGGGAATTGGCCTTCTGAATAGCGTGGGTTGAAGTGGTTGGCGTTGTATATATCATCTTGATATAAAGACGTTTTTTTAATGTGTCTTTTTATGTCTCGGATACTGCTTCTGGTAATATGAAAACCTTACGACAATGTTATCAATACTAATATTATAAAGGTGAAAAGTTTGTTTGTTTGAACGCGCTAATCTCAGGAACTACTTGTTCGGATTGAAAAAATTATTTTTGTGTTGGATAGTCCATTTATCTAGGAAGGCTATAGGCTACTTTTCATTTTGATATTCCCACGGGATCAGGACTTACGCGGGTGAAACCGCGGAGCGCAGCTAGTTTCTAATAAAAACTTACCTCATTCCAGATCACTATACGCGGACCAAAGCAAAGCAGACACGATAGAGAAACTAATCCTACAATACGTAGAGAACCTATCGAATACTTGTACATTTTCATCCGAAGCTAGTGAGGTGAAACAACCGGCTAGCGCGTTATTATGGGCGTATTATTACGCCGCACAACACTTTGATTTTAAAAAGGAGACTGATAAAGCATTGTATTATATCGACGCTGCGATAGAACACACGCCTACGTTAATAGAATTATTTATTGTTAAAGGAAGGATATATAAGGTAAATATTTTAAATAATAATAGTTATTATCCCATATACGGATATGCACATTTGCACAAGAGCCTTATTCCCATGAGGATTTGTACAATTGCACTATTAACTTATCCCACGAGGATTTGCGCAATTGCATAAGCGACATATTCCATCATATGCACAATTACAACAGAGACTTATGAGGATGTGTACAATTGCACAAGCAACCTGCCCCACAAGGATATGCATAGCATAATCGCACAAGTGACATAAGAATATACACAATTGCACAAGCATCTTATCCCGCGGGGATATGCACAATGGCACAAGCCACTTATCCAATGAGGATTTGTAAATTGCACAAGCGACTTATCTCATGAAAATATGTTTAATTGCACAAGCGACTTATCCCACTAGAAAATTCACAATTGCACAAATAAATTGACTATAGAACGTCAAACCTACTGTGTGCTTCGTTTGCTTGTGCGTGAGAAATGAACAAAATCAAAAATTACAATTTAAAACGATTTTTTTCTATATTGATCCACAGCATGCAGGTGACCCAGTATCAGCGTACCAATGGCTAGAAGAAGCGCAAGCGATGGACACAGCCGATCGGTATGTGAACAGCAAGTGTGCGCGGTACATGCTGCGAGCGGGACATGTCAAACGGGCAGAGGAAATGTGCGCGAAGTTCACTAGGGAAGGTGAGCACATAATATAGTTTGCTTTTATACTTTTATAAGCTTTTATACTCTTATGGTGAAGGAAAACATTGTGAAAAAACAGACATGGTGTAGAACTTACTATTATGGCATGAGCCATTAACAAATAGTCATCAATAGTATTTAACACCAATATTTGCATTCGCGCATATTTGCATATTTCAACAGTGGTTATTATATTGCATTCTTGCATATTTGCTTTTATAAAATTCTAATATTATTCATGATAAAAAAGGGCCTAGTGTGTAACATCAGGCCTTTTTTATCCTGAATATTGTATGTTAATGCAAAAGTGCAAATATGCAGTGGTGCATTTTTCATATTTTTATTGACCATAAATAGTAGCCTATGTTATTCTTAATGAATCAATGTATCTCCAAACCAAGTTTCATCAAAATCGGTCCAGTAGTTTCGGAGCCTATTCGTTACAAACAAACAAACAAAAAAATGTTTTTTCTTTATAATATTAGTGGAGATTTATTTCCGGGAAACAAAGGCCCATAGACATACCTTAATATGTAAGAATGCAAATATGCTACGATGCAAAAATGAAATGAATCAACGTTAAATGTTTCAGGTGTGTCAGCAACAGAGAATTTGAACGAAATGCAGTGTATGTGGTTCCAAACGGAAGCGGCCGCGGCTTACCAAAGAGCGCAGCAATGGGGCGAGGCGTTGAAGAAGGCACACGAAGTCGATAGGGTATGTATGTGGGCTGTAATATAATAATTAGAACCGTTTATCTATTACTAGCTATTGCCCGCGACTTCGTCTGCGTAGAAGTCAAAAATGGACCAAGGAATCGCATCACCCATACTAACTTTGCCTTCCTTTTTCACCCCCTAAGGGGTAGAATTTTGGAAAATCCTTTCTTATCGGATACCTACGTCATGCATTGAACACACCCTCCAAGTTTCAGGTCTCTATGATCAGCGGTTTAGTTAGGCTGTGCGTTGATCCGTCAGTCTGTCATTCAGGGCAAAGCATTTTATATGTATAGACTAGCACAAGCAGCTCTCCGCGGTTTCACCCGCTTATGTATTTTATATAGATCATTAGAGGGATATTTATTTCCCATTAACCTACTTCAAAAAAAGAGGAAGTTCTCAATTCGACTCTATACAAATTTTTTGTAGGTATTTTGGGCATAACGCGTCTCTTTGTTCATTAACCGATTTCGTTTTTAAAAATGGTTGGAAAATCGATACCGATTATTTATTTATATAGGTTTCGAAACTACTGGACCGATTTTGAAAAACTTGGTATGAGGATACATTTAGAATAACATAGGCGGGAGTTACGCGGGTGATTAATTAATTTATCATAAATTTTCCAGCACTTCGCTGAAATAATGGAGGATCAGTTCGACTTCCACTCGTACTGCATGCGCAAGATGACTCTCCGGTCGTACGTCGGTCTCCTGCGGTTGGAAGACGTCCTCCGTTCGCATCCGTTCTACTTCAGGTGCTCGAAGGTGGCTATACAGGTGTACTTGAGGCTGTACTCGCATCCGCTGCAGGACGCGCCGCAGACGCAGGAACCTGACACAGGTATGTTCTTATAATAATATTAGCTTTTCCACGTACGCGTAGAAGTCGAAATTGGTTCTAATAGGATCAAATAATCACGTCTCATACAAACTGCCCTCCTTTTTCACCCCCTAAAGGGGTAAAATTTTGGAAATAATGTCTTATCCGCTTACATCATACAAAGAACACACTCTCCAAGTTTCAGGTCTCAACAATCGGCTGTTTAGGCTGTGCGTTGATCCGTCCGTCATTCAGGACAATGCATTTTATATCATCACTACATAAAACAAAGTCGCTTTCTCTGTCCCTAAATCCCTATGTATGCTTAAATCTTTAAAACTACGGATTTTGATGCGGTTTTTTTAAATAGATAGAGTGATTCAAGAGGAGGGTTTGTATGTATAATACATGCATAATATAGCCGTGCGAAGCCGGAGCGGGTCGCTAGTGTATATATATAGTAGATTATAAAGAGGTAAAGTTTGTGAGTTTTTGAGGGGGGTAATAGGTAATTTTTATATCCTGAAATTTCCATGGGATCAGGATTTAAAAGTAAATATTATTCAGTTACATTGAACTTTTCTATTTAAAAGCCTACTTCTTCTGTCTCAGTTGGGTCCTTTTGGATTGAGGATAGATTTGCCTTGCCTATAATCTACACTACCTTCTTAGCTTATTCGACCGTAAGGCTATCATCAGACGGACTGCATCGCAGCGACTGCGCGCGGTCGATATATTTTAACTGCATGCAGTTGTATGTTCGACTTCATACAGTCATGATATCAACTGCACGCAGTCGGCTGCAGTCGTGCGAAGTCAATATGCAGTCAGCAGTCAGTATGCAGTTGATATTGACTTCGCACGACTGCAGCCGACTGCGTGCAGTTGATATCATGACTGTATGAAGTCGAACATACAACTGCATGCAGTTAAAATATATCGACCGCGCGCAGTCGCTGCGATGCAGTCCGTCTGATGTCAGCCTAAGGGAAGAACTCGTCAATATATCTGGAGTTATTAAGCCGCTGGTTTATCATAATGTTTTCCTTCACCGTAAGAGCAATGTCAATTAGCGGATATAATTTTCGTAATTCGTAATTAAATACGGTCGGCCGGGATTCGAACCCACTACATCCGTATAACGAATTTCTGGATCGAAAGTATCCTATGTCCTTTTTCATCCCCTAAACTACCGCTATGCCAATATTCATCCGAATCGGTTCAGTCATTTGACTGTAAAGAGGAAACAATCAAACAAATAAACAAACTTTCCGATTTATAATCCTAATTCAGAAATAAGGATTGCTAAGAGGAAAGGGTACCGACGCTCTCTTCATACAAACGTAGTCGACTGTTTTCTCCTTGGATAGTGACACTATAGCAGCTTATTATAATAATTTATAATAAAAGCGTGTTAAAAAGTAATCGCCTTAAGAGGAAAGGGTACCTGGGTCTCTCTCCATATAAACGTAGTCGACTGTTTTCTCCCTGGATATTGACACCCGAGCAAATATTTTTGTTGCATAAAACTTATAACTGCCATGATAATGTCCTTATGTTTTTCTTTGTTTTTTAAATCTTAATTTCTATAATAATAAGAAGAAAATGAAAAAAGCCAAGACATAGGGGCATAGTCATGACAGTTATAGGTTTTATGCAACCTTAATTCTTCATTTAAAAACAATTTATTTTAAATAAACATTATTCAGTTAAATTGAATTTTGCTATTTAAAAGCCAATTTGTTTTACTTTATAGGAATTCTTGTGACTGCAGTTCTACTAATCGTAAATTATTTTTATTGTGCTATTGCTTGCTTTTTATTATCTTGTTTATCTTCTTCTGTAAATATAAAATTTTCGTGTCGCTGTGTTAGTTACCAATCTCCATCTAAACGGCTGAACCGATTTGTATGAAATTTTTTGTGTACATTCGTTAGGTCTGGGAATCGAATAACGTCAATTTTTTTTGTTTATTTTTATCCAGTAGCGAGTGATGCTGCCATATATTGAGGCGTAATGAAACTAGTAATTTTTTAAGGTTCCGTACCTCAAAAGGTAAAAAAAGTGGCTGTGACATACGGCAGACAGACAGACATGACGAATCTATAAGGGTTCCGTTTTTTTGCCATTTGGCTACGGAACCCTAAAAATTATCCTCATAAGATCACTTTGTTGTTCGTCTGTATGTCTGTTTAAAGTAAGCCTTATCCTACCTGAGTACCTACCTAATTATGAATCTAAATCATCTAATTACCCACTGAAAAACCCACAAAAAATCAAAGCGTTTTTGAACTTTTGTTCTTTTCTCTGCCCTTATCTCAATTGTTTGGGGTACTAAGTCCTTAGTTTCCTGCAAAGTGATTCATTAATACCTACCTTATATTATTTATGGGTGTAAAATAACAGAACATGATTAATTTTAAAGTTTTATTAAAACTTCTTTTTTTAGAAATATGTTATAAAATCACAATGATTTCTTTAACAATTTACAATATAATAACAATCGATCAGCATCATTATATCGTAGAACATTACAACAATGTCACAATCACTCTAACATCAATATCACATCATATTTACACTTCGTTGAGAATACTGACAAATAAATTAACTACGATAATACATACACACACCACAGTCTCATCTCTTATAACAATAAATTAATAAATAGTACGTCTATAGATTACAGCGTCCATCGCTTAACTAAAACGTTCGTTAAATATTATGGCAACGCGGCCGCGGACTGGCCGCTAGTCTTTCGTACTATCTTAGCCTACTTAGGACACTTTAACATCACATTTGCGCTTTATGTACACGGGTCGACACGACGCGGGACGGTCGACGGACTAGAGCTTCGGGTTCACCGGCCGTAGGCGCGGTACCGCTCTCGGGAGTGCGCCTGCGCTGCCTGAGGGGTCAGGAAGTATACGTGCGCACCCTCACCCGGTAGCCTGTATGAGACGAAGGATCCAGGCCGGCCTTCCCCTTGCCCAACCCACTCCGCGTCAGGATTCAATGCGGGCAACGGTCGCTTGTAGTTGACAAGCGTGTCGCCCGCTAATGATGGCGCGTTCAAGTCGAACTGTTCGCCGGCGTACTGCGGCCGCTGCACCTGGGGCTGCACGCGGTACTGCTGCAGCGGCCGGTAAGCCGGGTTCGGGATCGGAACGAACTCGCTGTCAGGGTTGATGGTCGGGCGCGGGAACCGCTCGTTGACTAGCGTGTCGTCCGCTAATGACGGCGGTTTCTGCTGCACGAGTTGAGCGTTCGCGTGTCCGCGGTGCGGTATCTGTTCACTATTGGGGTTGATCTGCGGTCGTGGATGTCGCTCGTTTACCAACGTGTCTCGGTCTAACGTCGGGGGATTCGTCTGCGGCTCGACTAATTCATACGCGTATTGGAGATTGATATTGTTGTCGATCGGCGTCCTCACCGTGTCGAGGGGAGCGGTCACCGCTAGCCCGTTCACGTCGTGCGTGTTATCCTCGAGCTTCTTCCCGAAGACGTCGAACGAATTCTTAGTGATGTCATCGAAGTAGCTCTCGTCCTGTTTCGTGTAGTAGCCGTGGTTGACGGGGCTCGGTGTAGTCGGATGCCGGGACACGTGGTGTACTGCCGGTGCTGATTTGTCGTTCTGAATAGGAATGTGATTTCTGTTATTTCTGACGTCTTTTTCTACTAGCCCATCGTCGTAGTCGTTTTCTCTGAGTTTGGTTTTGGGATAGTATCTAGTGGAGGTCGGCGTCTCGGTTGTAACCTGAACGTTTTCGACCAGGTACTGCTGGTGATAGCCGGGAGATACTGATGGTGTGATCGCGTTGAAATCGTTCTCGACGTTGAAAGGTTTGCTGTAACTCACCATCGGGCGGAAAGGTTCCGGGTCCAACTTAGGAGCGCGGAAAGGCGCGTGATCGGGCCTCGGTTTAGACTGGTAGCTAAACTGGTACAATGGCCTCGCCGTTATTGCTTTAGGTTTGTGTGAGTGTGGCCTGTGCGAGTGGGGTTTCGGTCTCCTTGTTGTAAATAGGTCGATAGTTTGCTGAATGTCGGCTATTTGTTGGTAGAATGGATCAGGCCTTTGTTGCGGTTGTTGTACGTATACCGGCTGTGGTCTAGGTTTCTGTATACTGAAGTATTCTTGTGTCAACGTGCGAGGGCCTTGCTTCTGGGGGAATAGGAACAACGCATCTGCCTGGTCGATAGCTCCGTACGAGACGTCTACGGCCGGCGTGAAACCACCTTGAGTGTTTATATTTTGCTGAGGATAAGCTGTTTGACTCGATGGTACTGTTTTGTAGTAATTCCTGCCGTCAAAGAACGTTGCCGGAGAGGGGGAAGTCTTTGGTTGTTCGTCGAAGAAGTAGAACGATGCCAAGCCGTCTTCAGTAGGCTTTCTGTATACAGGTTGTAGTTTAGTTGTAGGAATATCGTTTTGTGTATTGGAGTAGTACGCTCGTAATGGCACTGGTGTAGAAGTTATGTCGTTGGTTACGACGCTTTGTGTTTTCTGTGGCACGTTGTAATAGTACGGCTTTTCCGTAGTCGTCGGTACTTTGTTGTCATAAATAGGTTCATGATAGTCGTATAAGACCGCTACGGATAGTGGTTTGGATGTAACCTTCGTTCTGATCCTGTGAACAGGTTTCTCGGTTTTAGGTACGTTAGTGACTTCGTCTGGAAGGTTGTGAACCCGCACCGGTTGTCTCGACGGTATACGCTGTGGTTTCCTTATCTTTGGCGTAGTTACTACCTCAATTATTGGTGTTGTTACAGTTGTAGGCATTTCGGTCGTTCTCGTCGTCTCTGTCGTCGTCATCGGTCGTGTTTTATACTTATTGCGTATAGTGTGTGTCGAAGGTCGAACAGTTGTTTTCGGTCTCGAATATGTTACGGTTGGCCTTGTCGTGTCTATTGCCTCTGTCGTTGTTCTCTCTTCCAATGGCGCGAAAAAGTCTGGTGGGGGAGGCAGGATTATCCCTGGTACTAGCGGTCCTGCTGGCACCTTATTCTTGTAGTCAGCGCGGTAGGAAAAATTGTAGGGCGGCGGATAATATATCGAAGGGTCGTCTTCGTCGTAAAGGTCTGACTGGTTGCTCGGTGGTGGTAGGAATGCGGCGCCCGGAGGGAAGCCTTCTGGAAAAGAGCCGTTCATGGATGGGAGGAAAGGGAATGCTCCTTCGCTCGCATTCCCGGGAAGGAATGGGAACGGAGGACTTGGCGGCGGCGCTCCCCCGGCAGTAAAGTTTCTTTGATAATCACTCGGGGGATAGGACGGTCCCGGCGGGTAGGGGAATGGCGGAGGAGGTAGAGCTCCTTCGCTCTCTCCCTGATAATAGGGTGGGAAAAAGGTCGCAGGGACACTACCGTTTGGCGTGAGGAAGACGAGCGGTCCGTTGTCGGAGAGTCGTACCGGAAAGGGCGGTGGTATCTTAGGTCTCTGCGGTAGTTTTACTTGCCTGTTGGGCGCCTGATAATCGTCGATTGGGGCCCACGGTTGCCCTTCCGTCTCTTTCTTGCTTTCCGGGAATGAACCTCCTTTCAAAACGAGTAAGTGATCTTCTGCGAGCCAAATTTCATCTTTCTTTAATCCGCCTAGATTTTTAAGATTATCTTTCGTTCTTGTTTCTGAGTTTGGCTCATAACTTACTATTCCCGGACGCTTCGGAGACTTTGCAAAGATTTCGTTCTGAATAAGTCCGTACTTTCCTTCCGCCACTTGATCAGACAAAGTCTTTTTATCCTCATCATCTCCTTTTTGGACCGTCTCTTTGCCCTCTCCGGCGCTGGACATGAGCATGCCATCGTCCCAGATGCCTTGGTTCCATCCGACGTTGCCGCCCGACTGGTCGGGCACCGATATTGTACCGATGAACTTTCCGCTCTCGCTTTTCTGGTCGTAGACTAGAGAATTTTTTAACGCACCATATTCTTTTTCAGGTTTGATTTTGATGTGTCCGCCGACTAATCGTTTGATAGTGCGTTGTGTTTCGGCAAAGTTTGCGTCTTGTGGCACGCCGAGACTCCGCTGGTCTCGTATGAACGAGTCGGGCGGCAACACGTATGTCGGCACGAGCACGCTAGCGTGAACCTCGCATGCCCATGCCAGCGCCAGCAGCGCTAACGCCGCCCCTCTCACCATCTGAAAGTGTAAAAAACATCACTTTTTAGTTACACGTCACAATGACAACACAAAATGATTTATAGTTAAAAATATGCAAAACTTATCTAAGTAGGGTTGACTTTGGTAATAATAACTCGAGTTCTTTTAATGAACATGAGCGTAAAAGTGAAAGGACTGGTGGAGACAAAAACGTTGGCCAGTGGGGCGAGCACTGGCGAGCCGCGCACCTCCAACCCGCCTTTTATCAAGTTCTCTAGAGCGACCACCTCCGACCCGATGGCATTGAGATTTAAACATTTAATTGGAAATTGAATGGCGGATTAACGCCCGCGAGACAGGGAGGCCGTGAAGCCTAAATAGTCACGAAAAAATCGAACTGTCACGCTCATTCCGACTCTGTTATTGTTTTAAATGAATACAATCACGAGGTGTCTACATTTTAATGGCTCAGTGGGTCGCTGCTGCGCGCTGTATACCCACTGGAGAAATTCTCATTACCCTATTCGTACCACTAACGACATAGAAATCTGCGAGAGTTTTGAAACAATGATCCAATATTTTTTTCAATTTGATCCGGCACGAGTTCTGCGATGTAATCTGCTGTAAAGAATCACGAACCGTTTAAGATGATCGCGCTACTATAGCATCGTAATCTCTCGGCAGAGCCGCAGTGGGAGCGTTCGTGGGTGTAAATTGATACGTTCGGCTTTAAACTCTGGTTGCCTAATGAAGGTTCGATGAATAAACACTTGGAGGTGGTTAGGTATAGATAATGATAGCTCTAGTTACGGTAGGTAGCCGGGTATAAGGCGCAGCGGAGAGGTGGGCGCGCCTGAGGGCTCGTGAAAGGCATGGTCATTCGATTTCGCCTTCGACAATACGCTACTAACCCGCTTTGTAATCGTAATTCACTGGACCTGTATTAGATTAGCAGGGCGGTTTGAACTACTTCGAACTCCTAATACACTGCACTATAATAGACGTTTTAATTGGTTTCCATTGTATTGGTTTGGTACCTATAGGTCACTGTAACCTTTACCTTATTTAAATTTCACTTCTGACCTACGTCCCGCAGATATTTAAATTGTATTTTCGATTGCGATTTTATGAAACAGGGAAATAAACCTTTGATCAATAATTTACTTTCGTATTATCGCGACCTTGATTTGCTGTATATGGTTAATTTCGATACACGTATTTCGTTAAGATTATGATAAGCCAGTTATATTCAATTGCAAAAGCTGCGACTGATGTTAAATAAATATTTAAAGGTGCAATGCAATAATGCAACCTATGAAGAGGCAGGTGATCCCGTAAAGTTCATTGCAACTATCGATTGGCATTTGTTTTGATCGCGCATCTCGGCCGCATCGCATCCTCTCTGTTAGCCTTCACAAAAATGTGTCGCGATCTTTACAAAAATGTTAACTTTGAATAAAACGCATTGTTCGTAATTATTTAACATGACCGATTGAAACTAAAGACAAGCTCGTGGCCTTGTCGCCGCAAGGTGCCCGATTTTTTTGCGGTCAGCTCAAAACGTGAAGCGATTAACCAACTAGTGGCTTGGGAGTGTCACGGTGGCCCTCACTTTCGACAATGCACCGCTCAGCCTTGCACTAATAAATAAAAAAAGACTAATCGTCTACGATTTATAGGGTTCTCTGTACAATTGTACACGTAGAAAAAACCTTTCTTTACGTTCTAGTTTCTCCGTGACAGCGTTGGGAAATTCTCTCGGGTGATGCATTGTCGCCAATTTGTATTCAAGTCAGTCAGTGTTGCCACTCGTCCCGCCAACTTTCCATTAGCCTTTGTTGTCTGTGGCCATTCCACCATCACCGCAGGATTCCATAGAATACATCCATCTTTTATCTCTTAATTTTAGTGTGCGTGTTTGTACGTTGTTTTTGCATGAGACACAGCCACAAACGACAATTTTCACAATTACATAGATAACATTATAAACAACAGTTTAAAATCCCGTACCTTTGTATTATAATTGCATGCATTGATCTCCTTGAGTTCACGGAACGACGGAAAACTAAGTAGCGTTTATTTATTACAGGCATGCATAAGGTGGTTGTTTGATGTGGCACAACTGTTCGCTGACCACTCCTTAATGTCCGGTATGCATGTCTCTTAGTTGCGCAATCGTTAATAATAATGTTTTTCGATAGCCAATCAATAAAGCGTACATGTGATTTGGTCTGTAAGACGGTATGTTTCGAAACTGTATCGAATTGGAGCTATGTGCGCGACATTGGGACCCTCGAGCGGCACAAATTATACCATTATGCTATGTGCTTATATTCTACTGAGGCGACGTATTTAGTCGAGTATTACGGTTAAATGGTTCAATGATATGTATCATACGTGTGCCGAAACCGTCGGCGTCGTCGGCATCTATTAATCATAGAGATTTGAGATATAACCAGATGGTAATGATAATGGGGTGTGCGCGAGCGCATCATTACTGTAACACGAATAACGCGATCAAGGTTCCCACTTCCAAATATTTTTTGTAATATTTAACTTAATTATTTTTTTAACAAACTACTTTACAGTATATCGGTACTTTACTATAGCGAATGTAGTAAAAAATAAAACGCTAACCTAACATTACAGTGAGAAAATAAAGGAAATCAACAGTCGTATGCGAATTAAGATGTAATTTAAATAAAGCTTAGTCATGTAGCAATTTGTATGGTAAATTCCCCCAAGTAAGGCAAAACCAAATGATTAAAAAATACTTAGTATCTTTAGTTAAAATTTGTTTTAAACTGAGAATGTGGCAACCCTAATTGCAATGCCAAAACACTGGCGCGTGCCTTCTGATTGATCCACATCATTATCTCCAAACCATTCCTACTCAGACCTTTCTAACATCTATTAGCGCTAGCAATCTTTGTTTGTATACAAAATTAATGAACAATTCGACTCAATTCAATTAAGAAACTACACTTCTCTTACGCAAGGAATTACCTTAAGTATTCAGTATCTTTAGATGCATATTATGCATCGCGTTGTTGCAGCTAGAGATGAATAGTGTCATGGTTTCGATGCAATTACAATATGCAATTGGTTCTTGGTCAAGGCGGTCGCATCGTTCCTACTTACAACCTGTTTATAAAGTAGGTATCATCTTAGAACTGCGTGTTATGTCACATACACAATTCTAGAACAACAATATATCTATCTAAATATATATACTAGAGCGGTAATTATTATTGTCAAAAAATATACGACCTTGCATTTGATTGTGGGAATATTTTTATGTATATATTCTACGACGCTCGTTAATTTAGATTATCTCGAATTTGGAAATTATGTTGCCGTAATGTCGCTGCTTTGTGCAAACATTCGGGTATTTAGAATTCACTTTCGCAATCATGAGCTATGTGTTATTGCAGGTTCAGAGTTAACCAAGCCTTTTGTGAACTGACATATTATTTGATATTTCCCCATTTTTTTCATACATTTATTGTTTAGATAAGTTTCGTATGTAGAAAACGCTATAGGAATTTAGAGGTCGTTAAAAAAATGATCTAGTTGCCGTAGTCGTGACCGGTTGCGGTCGTGGTCTCTGCACGCGTCGTCTGGGGGCCTTGCTGTAGAATATTTCATACTCTATCGTGTAGTCTATTGTTAATATATTTTGTGATTAATAACCATAAGCATTATTCTCAAGGCAATCGAAACGTGCCTTTCGTTGTTTCGCTTTAATTTTGCAGTTTTAAAATTTTCTTCGCCAATAAACACAATACATTTCAGAATCTCACACTTGGGTTTTGCCAGCCTTCGCATCTCATTGCATATCTTGAACTTCCGCGTACATTTTATAGGTGAACTTCGTGTCTCGGTCCAGTAAGATGTCATATCATGTGTACTTTAATGTCACTCCAAACGTAGCTATCTTAATCAGCCTTGAGATAAAAGGAAGTGGAGCGAACGCTAAAACTAGATTCCTTTATTATTTCTGACTTATATTTAAATGATAGGTAACAAACTAAAATGTTTAATATTTTACTATTTTTTATATGGTAGTGTTTTAGGCGCGTGCTACGCTTTTCTCATGAGCGCTTTCTTTTCTTTGTTAGTTCTCAACTTTCAATGTTTCTTTTCTTGTTTCGTAATTTCACAGAGTGGTCTTACTAGTCTAGCTGTGTTATTGTACGTAATCATTCATGTAATGTCGACCGTTTGTTCACATGTCATCGCGATTACGTTAGCCTTTTTTTTATATATTTCGTGCTTTCCACATTGTTTACGAATTCACAAAATAATGTAACTGTCGGTACGTGAGGTTTGTTAACTTGTTTTGATGTTAATTAAGTATTTTATGTTTTGTTTCAGGTAAGTGTTTGTCGACGTTCATTGAGCATTATTTAGCAAGGGGTAAGTTGTGTGAAATAGATAAGTTAGAGAATGCGGAACGGATTAATAAGACTTGATGATAAGTATCAAGTAACGCGGTCGCGGCCAACGATGTGGTAAATACCAATTAACACCTTTTTTTATAAATTGATAATCGTCACTATTATATTTTTTAATATGAGACGTCTTTTGCGAAATATATTACAAAATTTTCCGCCGTTTTGCCGTTACCTTTTGGTGTTTTTCGGAGCGTAGCGAATAATAGGCAACCTTAGATTGCGCCCGAGTCCTTCGCACAGAGTCGTGCGAGGAAAAAGCTGCATATTTTAATAGGCACTTTTGCAATATTTGGCGCAATTGCGCCAGCGATCGTTTTCCTATCTAACAGATTATCGTTGGCAACTATTTTCAAGGCGTTGGTATGAGGCTTTAAAATGAATGGGGTGTTAGAAGTTAGAGCGCGCAGTCGTCGCGGTCATTAAACGCTCGCTCGCATATAATGGGTGGGAGCATCTTCTATTGTTTATCACAGACTGTCACAAATATATGTATAATATTAACAAATACATCATTGTTATATTGTTCCATATAAGCGAGTATTTTGTCATCTCTATGCTACACAGTCGTGTAGAATCAGTACGATGTTTACGACGCTCCTTTTTTGCTACGAACATGTAGTTTTCATCAATAGGAGCCGGATACGGTTTTTTGTTGACGTGCCGCGAACGACGCATGACGTAACTGTTTTGTTTAATATCATTACATCTAAATCAGATGGAAAAAACTTGAAATGTAAATGCAGATGTATTTAAACGCCAACGTAATAAAAGTAAAGATAATCAGGTCGTAAGAAATGATATCATGGATTTTTAATAGAAAAGTTGTAATATGTTTATAAAAAGAGTGTACTTGTCATTTTATTGGACGACCCAGTTGGCACCATGGTCACCATTCCGGAGTGCCAAACACAGGGTTGCGGGTTCGATTCTCGCCTCATTCAAGTATTTACTATTTATGCTTAGATATTTGTCTGTGATCTGGTTGTTTCTATGTATTACAAGTATATATTCACAAAAGATAAGCATATCCGTTGTCTAGTACTCATACCATAAGTCTAGTTACTTAGCTTGGGGCTAGATGGCGATGTGTGGAATGTCCTGCAATATTTATTTATTTGTGGCGTTCGTAAGGTCAGGGCCGGGACATATTCGATGTGTAGGCGTACATTCCTGGAGAGCTAAAGGTGAACAGCTTATAAACGATGTCTCATCGTAGTATAAATACCATAATAGGGATGTGAGAAATTTATCGACATTTTTAAAAGCTTTTTGCTTCGTTCAATGACTTACGCCTATCAAAGTCGCGACACAACGAGTGTGGGTTGACTATTACTTTTATACAAGGCAAAATATAATTGAATTTTATCGTTTTTGTATACGTTTATTATGTCGATTATGTTTTCACCTTTTTGAATACAATTTCTTGTATTGTAAGTATATTATAAATCGTAAAATACCAAGAAAAGTTGAATTTTTTATCGTTTTATTTGGTGGAGTGAACAGGTATCTTCTAGGAAAACGTGCTACATCTTAAGCCACATCGTCACCTACCATCAAGCTGGTGTGATAGTGGTCAAACGCTGACCTATCATTTGTAAAAAAAATGGTTGTCTGTAAAGTCTGTTTCCGGACGATAATTTTACGTGATAACGTCATAAGAAAACATTGATGGTAACCATGGCAACGATAAAACGTTGCTATAGTTACCTTGTCAATAACATGAGGCGTTCCAGTAACGACGCGTGACGTCACACTTTTTTGAGATTGCAGGTGTTCACCAATTTATAAAACGTTATCACGTCAAAAAACTATATTTATTTTTTTGTTTCATTAAAGTTTTAAAGAAAAACGACGCGTTATTATTATGTTACAGGATATCAGAAGAATTTAAGCATTTATGAAAACCTGTTTGATAACAAGAATTAATATTTGCTAATAAGTTGCAAGTATTCTAACGTATTCTAACAAATTCATTTACATTCTAAACTAACTGTTAATTTGATTAATTCATTCTTAACTGCAATAAAACTTTCTTCAAGAAATTATTACACAAAAAGCAAAATGTTTTTTAAAACTTCGTTTCAATTTGATGAAGAAAGTAGACTAGTTATTTTTTTTTAGTTTATGGTAATTTAATTAACTCTAACAAGGCTTTTTTTTCTTTAAATGTTAAAGATTCTATGTACATACCATGATACAAAGATACTGGCCGGTCTTTTGAAATTTAAATTATAGGGTTTAACAAAAAAAAAAAAAATATCAAAGCCTTTGTCGCTTGTGCAGTTATGCCGTTAAATTTGATATTTTTCACCTTGAAAATGTTTTGCTAATTTAACTATTCAGATGTGTTCTCTAGTGTCGTTTATATTTTGTCTCTTTACTTACAGTTGATTCTAATCTCAATGTTATTTTACTGATATAATTTTTATAAACATTGTTATTTGTTCCGTAAAGATACGCGAAAATGCGGGAAATATCCGCGTATTAATTGACCATTTTGAATCGGTTCAATACGGTTCTCACACGGTTTTAATCAGTATCCGGTACGAATCGGTACAATTGTAACAGTACGTGGCGAATCGCACTACCGGTTATGATGGATTTTATGTAATATTTATTATAGATTTGTATTGAGTTATGTCATATGGACTTTCAATAAATTCTAAGACTCTTTATTCTTCCTTATTGAGAATGGAATCGTAAAGTCTTTTATTTATAAATTCAAATTCTTAACTGACTGATATAAAGCACAGCTTTAAACAATGTTACAGATCGGGCTTAAATTTAGCATACACATAGCTAAATGTAGACATCCGCTTAAAAATAATTTTGGAAAATTCGATCCTGCGAGAACGAAGTCAAGGATAAAAGCTTGTGATATGTTTTGCGACAAAAACACTAGAAAAGGAAGTCGAGTGCTATTTTAATTAAATTAAAAAACAAATCATGTGATCTCGATAAAAAAACCTACTTGTCTATGAGTAAAAAACAGAATTCAAGTTCAAGAAGTCGATTTTTTTTTATGCAAATGCAAATATGTTCCATCATCGTGACCAAAAGTGATGTTCGAGTGTATTACGAAGTGTTTTCGTCAATTAAACAGTCAGTACGTGATATAACTTCACCTTTTGAATTTTAAATAATCACGTAATAATCGATTAGACATTTTGTTCACGTATATACTTCTATATGTTAAGTATTTAGGTTTGACCGGCCCGTTATCTTTGCATACAATCAGTACAAAGAAGTTCTTATAGTTTATTTTATACCGGACTCTGGGAAAACCCTGGCTTAGTGCTTCTCTTATCCCGAATATGGGCAGAGCAGATTTAACAGCAATTATACGGCCTTTTGTTAGATGACTAATGCTTGTAATACTTCACTGTGAGGCAATTCAATTAAGAAAGGATTGTGTTTCTTGTTCATAGGCAGGTAAACCATTATGCTTAAATGTAAACGCTTATTGCAATTTCAGTTAAGATCGCTTATTGTTCTCTCTACTAGAAACTTGATTACTAAATGCCATAACTATCTGTTATTCGTTTATGAATGTAGAATCGTTAAAGTCGAGGCAGGTTTAAAAAATTATAAACGTTATTGTGGGTGTTCCTAATTCGTAATGAAAATAATATTTGTTAGCATACAATTCAAACGAACCGGTTGATCGTACCCATTAAATACGAATTGTTGCATATAATTTAAGAGAGACAGAACATTAGATTGCCGAGCAATTATAGCCATGGAATATGCGTATTATAATGTCAAAACGAGCGAAACATAGACTTTTGTTTACATTTTCTCACAGGTGTTTCTTTAGCTCGCGTCATTGAGTGTTATGTCGAAGGCTGAGCTCTGTGAAACTCCGCGGGCCTAATATTTATGTCGCGATACGGAGTGCATTGTGTTCTGGAGGCTGCTCGCTCATACTCTAGCCCGTGGGATCTGGGTCGGACACCTAACAATATCCTCGAGAAGCAATAACCTATGCTATCGTAAACAAACAACGCTTACATTAACTGATAAACGGTTGAGGCTGCGGCTGTAATGACACTTGTTCATGTAGTCCTTTCAGTGGCACATCACACGGTGGTCGGTATAGTCACTTCACAATGTTCACTGGTCGAGTCACTGGCACATACTGGGGGGGTAGTGTCGCGTGGAGTCTGTCCCGAGGGTCACGCGCCGGTCACTGGTGGGGTACGTGTGTTCCGCAGTTCGTGCGGCGCATGAGTGCTCGCGGTGGAAGGGATCGCCGGTGTAAATACGCCGTGGTAGCGCGTGCGCACCGCCCACGCACACTAGCCTCCGCGACACGAGGCACACACAAGCACGACAGATGAGCCGTGACGTCGGATGTCCGTCACATCTCCAGCCAACACCACCGCCTTCTTATCAATACTAATGACACCTATTGAGATGAAATTGATGGGAGAATCCTCACAAAACGGATGTTGTGTTTAGGTAACGGACAGATTGTGCTTTGACACGCACTTGAATTACTCGCTGTGATGTAAGTTATTGTTCGGTTACATTCGCTAGGTTCACACGGCTGTCTAATAGCCGGTGAAAGAAAAACATCCAAACAACGAATAGACTAAGAAATTTACTTAGGTACTTCACCTCACAGTGTTTGCGGTAAGAATAAGCAATGTGCTTGGTACTGTCACCGAAATCGTGATCACGTTAAGCGTTTGTCTATTTGCATATCACCGAGGTACCGTTCATAGAATACCGCATTAGAATTCATAATTTACCGTAGTTGTTAGTGGAAAATTTAAATGATTCTCTACTGAACTCTACGCTCTATAAAATCCTGCAAGAGACTGTCTATCCTAAAAATTTCAAATCTGTGAAAGTTAGTTTATGTATTTGTTTCCTCTTCACGGTTAAACGACTGGACCGATTTAGATGAAAATAGGCATAGTGGTAGTTTAGGAAATGGAGAACGAAATAGGATATTTTTGATCCCGAAACTCCCGCAGTATCGGGACTTACGCGCTTGAAACTTGAAACCGCGTGAAGCAGCCAGTAATCAGTAGTTTTTCCCACTCATTTCTTTGTAACTCTATCTTTAATCTAACAATTGTGGCTTGAATACCTAGAAAGTCAAGTTACACGGGGATTATTACTTATTTATAAATTATGATCTATCTTAACCCTTGCGGTTAGCTTGCCGTCTGTGGATACTACAATCATAGATTTCACTTTTTGTTCATAGTATTACCGCAAATTGAGGAAAGTCAGCTGAAGATCGACTTATTTTATGAGCATAAGTGTAGTTTTTGTATATTTCTCGGTCTTTAAACGTGAGATCCGTGTTAAATCTAATGAGGAGAGATAAAAACTAAGCTACTAAGCAACGATTTAAACAATTTTGATTAAACAATCGACGTACACATTAACTTTTTATCTCGAACTTTTTTTCCTTAACAAATTACAATTATCTTATTTCATACTTATGTCAACTCATAATGTATAGATGACCCCTCACTCTACCCATAGGTACCCATCAGTACCTACCTACTTCATGTTTTTTGCGCGAAAACATAGCGTGTTTGTTAGTGATTAATTTGATCCTAGAACTTGTCAGATTCCTCATGTCGTCCTTCACCGCTAAAACTATATAATTTATTATTCTTTATACCAAAAATAGACTGATGTATAGAGAAACCATGCTATAAAACGTTTTAACAATTTGCTAAAATATAAAGTTTTGTTGTATCTGATTTGGTTATAAAACAATTAAGTTTTAATTTGTTAACTATTATTCATTAAAATCTTTTTGTATTGGAATTTCTTTACGTTCGTATCCGCTAAATTCATTTATCATATGACATTGTATGTATTAAATATATTTATCATCGGGCGCCATACCTTATTCGATCTTGAGGTCAATGTTAACATTTCTTTTAATAAAAACAATATTTTTTGATTAAATCCTAACCGTTTATCTTTATTATGACTGTGGAAATTAAAATATTGATTATAAATTAAGTTTCATGTTAAAATTGATTGAGTTGTAGTTTTATCGATTAAGATAATCGTCTAAGAAATTATAGACATCTCTACGAACAGGATGTTTTTATAACTTTTTGTACTTATTTCTGAACAACTGTTTCTTTCTCGTTTTTAAATTCATAATTTTATTAATATAACTTTGCTCACTGTAGAAATATTAAATAGCTTTCTGAATACTGTTTGCATATTTTTCATTAAAATCTGTTGAGCTTTTATACCATTAAATAGGAACAAGAAACAAAAGAGACTTTCTTATTTATATAATACTAGCATTACCTCGAGGTTTCACCCGCGTAAGTCCCGATCTCGTGGGAATATCGGGATAAAAAGAAGTATATTTTAGTCCCAATGAATTAATGCCTCATCATATCAAGTTTCATCAAAATCGGTCCAGTAGTTTCGGAGCCTATTCAATGCAAACAATCAAATCTTTCTTTATAATAATAGTATAGATTGAGGGGGATGCTGTGACTAAAATACCAGAATTATGAAAATTAACCCTGTAAACCCCAGCATCTATTAAAAGCCCAGGATGATCTAGCCCACGCGCGTCCGTTGCGCAAGCGGCGCTCTTGCGGTGTCATCGACACCGCGCGTCCTCCAAAGGTCGCGCGGACCGCAGACCCCGGCATTAACATATCACGCTGTTTACCCGGATCTAGACCGAAAATATTTTTATTGTTCTATATTATGTTTTCTTCTTTCTCGATCATTCGTAAACAACTTGGGGATTTTTAGAATGGAATGCTTTTAGCGAATTTTAACGACTAACACGTAGGTACCTATATCTAATTATTTTTTTGTTATAAATACCTATTTTTGGTCAAGGTTTTTTTCTGATACCTATTTGTTAATATAGTATTACTGATATATTATGTGACAAAAAATCTTTTTGTTCTTTAACGTTATCTATTTTGATTTTTCTTATTTATTAAGATTGTTCTCACAATCGACTGTAAACTACAACAAAACTATTTTGCAAGTTCATGGTGTGAAAATTCCATACAGTTATACTAAGATCACGTACCGTAAATGGCACAAGAGATACTAAAGGGTTAATAATTTATTTACAATCCTTTTTAGTAGTATTTAGTATTACCTTTGTAGCTATTGCTTAATTTAGTCTCAAATTTTTTTATAAATAGGTATATTGTTTTAAACAGTTTGTGTGGTCTATAAAATTGTACAATTCATATTTGTAAGACCGCCTTCCGGTCCATGATCTGTACCAATCTAATGACTGTTTATTGTTATTGACCTTCGGTTTCTCTGTGGGGTCACGATCACGAACCGACACTTTATCGAATACTTTAGAAAATAGCTTTCACCGAAATTGTACATATTTACTTTAAATTCTAGTGCTTTAGTACCTAATTAACACTATATGCTTGCACGAATTTCCTGCTTAGAAATTTATGTGATTTAAAATTTTATAGAGGAAGCTTTGTAGCTTCGTTAATGGAATATAGGAGTTATGAACGTAATAAATTAGCTGAAAGCTGTAATTATTGTTGATCCAATCGTGATTGGACGGTTGTGGAAAGACATCTGAAGCAGCCTAGGAAGCGAGTGTGCTACTAAATTGCTGTTAGAACCTCAGAGGTGTCTTTACGAATGATTTTTACTGTAATTTTGTGTGGAAGTTTTTCCTCAAACGTTTAGAAATGTACCTCAATAATTAAATTAGCTACAGTTGGATTTTACAATATTTACGCTAACGGGAAACGCATTGACACTTCGCAACCGATAAGCAAACTGCAATTTTGTAATTTGACGTGAGATTTTATCGGTGAAAATATATTACTTACTGTTAAAAGTAAATCGATGACATTAAATTGAATCGGTTATTTGTTTAACTGGCCACGAATTATTCCACAATTAAAGTGTATAGGTACGTAGACACTTGGTTGTACTCCTACATCCTTCTTGTCGCGACACACGGCCACCATTCGCGTCGTTTGTTATTTTCATTTAATTGTATTTTTTTTCTCGGAATCGTGTTTAGGTGGTGTCGTCCGTACCACATTCCGCGACACAGCGGCGCTCGCCGCCTGTTTCGACCGTTTGACCACTTCATAACTTTGACGGCCCTACCATTTTTAACTATCGAGATTAACTCACATTTCGCTAATAGATTCAAAGTCACGGCTTTCGCGGTAAATCGTAATTCTACACACATTACGCACGATGTCAATGACTTTAATAAATAAACACCGCGTTCTACGAAACGGTTGGGCTTCGTTCAATTAGTGGTCAATTTATTTCTGTAAACTTCATATCAAATGGATGATATATTTTTTAGGATGATGTCAATGCTAGTCACCGCTTGATCATCGTGTTCTTTGAGATCACGTGCTAAAGCTGTTTTATCATTAGTCAAGTAATGACACCACTTTACGCCTACGCCTAATGACTGCTTTGTTCTTTACTGTTTTGATCGGGCTTATAAGAAAAAGAGGAAAAATCTTTTTTAAATATAGAATAAGTACTACAACTTGAACTTAGTTTATAAGCTTTTGTTTCGTAAAACATTAGTAAGGCGACGATATTAAGCAGAGGCGCCGGCTGGACCAAGCGCGTTAAAAATCGACTTTGTCCGCTTAAATTATGTAATCGAATATTCAAAACGCCTGTTTTTAGTGGAATTGCATTTTTTGCGAACTATCAGTCGCGTACGTTTTTCCGCTTTGCGGTATATAAAGAATTTCGTACAAATTCATACCAAGGTTTTGGAAATGGACTTTGCAGAGATAAATTGAAATAAAAATTAACTTTTTAAAACCTTTTTTTCAGCGAATATTTTACTATTTTACTGGCCGAACGATAAACTGTTTGATTTCTATTTTTGACTATTCAAATGTAGTTTGGTTAGCTTGTAGCTGTCAAGTTTCTGAAACTGTCAGGCCATAAACGTCGAAAATATAGGACCTAGTAAAAATAGTTTTATTATGTTGTAAACTTTTTATAATTCCTGAATTATTTTAAAAAAAAACGAACTCTGTTAGCGGTTGGGAAACCCATGGAATGCTGCAGGATGTCCGCGGTACTTACCTGCGCCCGCGCCGGTCGGTGGCGAACATAAATTATATCCATGCAAGTAATATACTTCTCTTACATTGTATGCACATTACGTTAATCGATTTTTTAAAGTATTCTCTTTTTATTTGTGCTGGTACGTGTTGTAAGTTTAATTATGATAAAGTACGATCGGGTGTTGCGATTACTTGCAATTAATCGCTTTAATGATTTTTACATTTACTTTATTAGAATGGAAGATTTTGGACTGTCATTTTGACTAAAACGAAATTAAGCTAGTTTCAAAATAATTTTTTTTTGGTTACAATTATACTGACCTTATCTTTTGATCTGCTTGTATGTTTACAACTCAATAATAACTAAACCACAAACCGATTTTGACGCAATTTAGTGTGTAAGCATTTTGCATTGGGGATACGGATATATCCCAAGTAACACATTTGGTAACAAATAGCTTGCATATAGTATTTTTTTGGAACCTTTAGTAATAAAATCCACCTTGATTAAGTTCTATATAGGTGGTTAGAACTTATATGCAACCTATATATTACTAAAGGGAGAAAAATTGCAACTCATTTATAGTTGCAGAAGCGTTGCATAAGAGTTCGAATTGTTACCCTGAGTGGCACTTGGAACTAACGGTGCGAATTGCGCGCTGTGAATGAATGATTGAACGATAAAGCGATACCGTTCATTCGTTGAGTGACAATTTGTCATAACTAGTCTTATTTTCGGCGGAGATAAACGAAAAACGGTGTGCTTTGTTCTATTGTGTTAATTGTGACATCCATATTGCATCTATTTGGCGAGTATTAAAAATGTACGTGTAAACCGCAGCATAATATCACGGAGCCCTTGCAAATGGTTTTTTATCGTGAAACCATGGTATATTTACTTAGTAAATTTTGATGCGCCTTCAATTTAATCAAAAAATATTAACAAATATGTGCTGATCAAATAAATAAGATAATACTTTACAACAATTTGGTTGTTAAAAACCTAACATTATAGTTTCACAAAAAGTATAATGTCAACAATAGTTATCAAAACTTATTTTGTTTTATGTTATTGTAATAAAATATCATTAAACAAATAATGCTTTTCAAGGTTATTATTTTTAAACATGGCGATTTAAAGTAGACCTTGTAGTTCTTATTTTCACTAATTTGTTACCTTATTGGAACTCTTAAGCCCAAAAATCACTCATTAGTACCTAGTAGTGATATTTTTCACTTCACAGGTCTTGCTGTCTCTACTTTGAATTGGGGACCCTCAAGACGGGTACAAAACCCATTGTGAAGGATAATAAAGTAAAAAAAGTAAAATTTACTTAACTGTAAAGTCGAGGACTGTCTGTACAACTGTCTGTGCAATTGTCTGTGCAACTGTCTGTCACTGACTGGAACTGTCTGAAACTGTCTGGTACTGTCTGGTACCGTCTGGTACCGTCTGGTACCGTCTGGTACCGTCTGGTACCGTCTGGTACCGTCTGGTACCGTCTGGTACCGTCTGGTACCGTCTGGTACCGTCTGGTACCGTCTGGTACCGTCTGCTACAGTCTGGTACAGTCTGGTACAGTCTGGTACAGTCTGGTACAGTCTGGTACAGTCTGGTACAGTCTGGTACAGTCTGGTACAGTCTGGTACAGTCTGGTACAGTCTGGTACAGTCTGGTACAGTCTGGTACAGTCTGGTACAGTCTGGTACAGTCTGGTACAGTCTGGTACAGTCTGGTACAGTCTGGTACAGTCTGGTACAGTCTGGTACAGTCTGGTACAGTCTGGTACAGTCTGGTACAGTCTGGTACAGTCTGGTACAGTCTGGTACAGTCTGGTACAGTCTGGTACAGTCTGGTACAGTCTGGTACAGTCTGGTACAGTCTGGTACAGTCTGGTACAGTCTGGTACAGTCTGGTACAGTCTGGTACAGTCTGGTACAGTCTGGTACAGTCTGGTACAGTCTGGTACAGTCTGGTACAGTCTGGTACAGTCTGGTACAGTCTGGTACAGTCTGGTACAGTCTGGTACAGTCTGGTACAGTCTGGTACAGTCTGGTACAGTCTGGTACAGTCTGGTACAGTCTGGTACAGTCTGGTACAGTCTGGTACAGTCTGGTACAGTCTGGTACAGTCTGGTACAGTCTGGTACAGTCTGGTACAGTCTGGTACAGTCTGGTACAGTCTGGTACAGTCTGGTACAGTCTGGTACAGTCTGGTACAGTCTGGTACAGTCTGGTACAGTCTGGTACAGTCTGGTACAGTCTGGTACAGTCTGGTACAGTCTGGTACAGTCTGGTACAGCCTGGTACAGTCTGGTACAGTCTGGTACAGCCTGGTACAGTCTGGTACAGTTTGGTGCCGTCTGGCACCGTCTGGCACCGTCTGGCACCGTCTGGCACTGTCTGGCACTGTTTGGAACTGTTTGACACTGTCTGTAACTGTCTGTAACTGTTTGGAATAAAACTAATGTACGGAACCCTCAGCGCGTGAGTACGACTCGCACTCGACCCGTTATTATTTTAATTAGATCTTGTGGTTCTAAATGAGATAAAAATGGAACCGATCTACGCTTTACAGTGGCATATAAGAGTATATTGGACCTTACAAAGGCAATTACACTAAGGTTCCAAATGAGCTGCAATAATAACTCTTGAGCCACTACAAGTGATAAATAACTCATATATACTACTTATTAAGTACTAAAGGTGCCAAATGAGGGAAAAATACCACCTATTAGGGCACAGTTCTTTAGGGGGGATTTTAAGATGTCATATGCCTCTTTGAGTTCTATAAGAGAGAAAATTAAAACCTTTATGCGCCTATGAGTAATAGATTCGGCTTAATGCTACCATAGGTAATAAAGCAGAAACAAAAATCACTCAAAAGCAACCGTTAGTGATAAGAGTTACTCATTTGCAAATTCGAGTGCTGTTTGCATCTTTAAGTAATACCATACACTCTTGCATCACTTATATGCTACCTACAGTTGCAAAATAAGTTCCAAAATTCACTAACGTGCTACTTGGGATACTACTTTATCCTGAATTTCCACTGAAATACGCGCAAAAAAACTTGTTCATTATTTTCTGATAAGAGTTTTTCTATTGACTAGTTTTATTATAGTAAAAACTAGCGACCCGCCCCGGCTTCGCACGGCTATATTATGCATGTATTATACATATAAACCTTCTTCTTGAATCACTCTATCTATTAAAAAAAACCGCATCAAAATCCGTTGCGCAGTTTTAAAGATTTAAGCATACAAAGGGAAATAGGGACAGAGAAACCGACTTTGTTTTATACTATGTAGTGATGATTCGGTCAGCGGTTGACCACTATCTCACGGGATGGTAAAGTGACGATGCGGTCTTAGATGTAGCAAGCTTTCCTAGAAGATACCTATACCTACGCGCTTGACCCAAATAAGCGGTTGCCTTCGAGGGACGCGACGCGAGTGAAGGAATAAGCGGAAAATACCTACTAAAGTTAATTAGCATAAAGTTTTAAAATTTTCCCAATAATATTTTTGTTTTTGCATTATTGTTGAGGTTAAATTTTATATTGATTATGTTAATATTTCAGTGACGTGGTATTGACCTATTTCACATAGATTTGTATATTTTAAATTCCAATAAATTGACGTAATAATGTAAATTTTTATAATAAGTACACATATTTTCCTTGTCAATAATTTGATTGGCAATATAAAATTAAATGTGAATTTTTATGTTTTATTAAGTTTAGGTAACAGATGTTAAATGTATTGTGATGTAAAATGGGAGGACAGGTCTGTACCAAGTACGTCACTGACCCTCCTTAAAATGACGTTTTTTCCTGTGGTATCTTGTGGTAGATTACTTTTTTTTTACAGTTTTTGGATTGAAATTTCGTATTTAATACCAATTTATAAATCATTTTCTGTCAAACAAAATTATAGGTAGGTACCTACACCTATTAATTATGTAGCGTCTTTTAACAGATGTTAAATGTATTGTGATGTAAAATGGGAGGACAGGTCTGTACCAAGTACGTCACTGACCCTCCTTAAAATGACGTTTTTTCCTTTGGTATCTTGTGGTAGATTACTTTTTTTTTTACAGTTGGATTGAAATTTCGTATTTAATACCAATTTATAAATCATTTTCTGTCAAACAAAATTATAGGTAGGTACCTACACCTATTAATTATGTAGCGTCTTTTGCTTTTTTTTTTAGGAGGAAAAGTCTCAAAAACAGTAACAATTCGCCGTATACCATATACTTATTAGTTTCGTCTTGCATCTTCACCATGTTTTTCTCGTTATTATACAAAATTAAAAACCAATAAAATCAAATTTGATTTTAGATATGCGATTTTTTGCAATTTATTGGAAACAATGTCAAAAAACAAAAGACGAACAAGGATCAGTGGCTACATCTATTTAACACTATTTTTTATTAAAAGTTTTATTAAAGGTATTTACTTTAACTATACACCTAGAGTACTTAGACGTTTTGACTATGTTGCAATAGCCATGGTTTATACCCGAAAAAATACTAACTTTGAATACATATCGGTGACATCCATTTTGAACCCCCATTTTCAACCCGCAAATATTTTTTCCATGTTCTACCTAAAACGTGTTCCATTTTCTACCCCCAATAATTTAATTGATTATTTTTTCCAATTTCTACCTAAAATGTATTCCATTTTCAACCCAAGTGATTATAGTACTTAATATGATGATTTTTTGTACAGACAGAAAAATAATTTAATATTTTATAGTCGTATTTTTACTACTATTATAATTAACACTTTTACCGAAACTATGAATCTATTTTTTTCTGTTGACGTTACTTGAGTAAAAATTAGGTAGATAGTTAGGTACCCACTGCGTATTTGGGTAGAAAATCGACTATTGATTTGCAGGGGGTTAAATATGGACGTATTTTAATTAAAATTATGCCGTGGGTTGAAATAAGGGGTTGAAAATGGATGCCACCTACATATCGTGTGAGTTTAAAAAGTTGATTTGACACTCTTTCGGCTGGATTTTTATTATCAGTAAGCATAAGAAGCCAAGTGACTCCACTAGTAATTTTAATCAAACTAATTACAATTGATTAGGGTTTTCCGTTTACGATATAGGTAGTCTAGAATCACGATGTAATATATCCTAAACTTTCTACTAACTGCAATAGGTAGGTTAGATTATAGATACTGGTAGTTTGTTACCGTCGAGAACTGGTTCATTATTTCTAAAGTGGGCTTAATATGATCTGTATACGTTTGTGGGAAGTAGCATGGCAATAAAATAATATAATACTAAACAATTTGTACTCTATACTTAGTGAATGCTGAAGTTTTGTTATAATCGCGTTTAAGAGGAAAGGGTACCGGGTAACGGGAAAGAAAAGGGTAACATAGGGGCATGGTCAATGGTCATGGCAGTTATAGGTTTTATGGCACAAAAATATTCGTGCTAGTGTCACTATCCAGGGAGGAAACAGTCGACTACGTTTGTTATAATCGCGTTTAAGAGGAAAGGGTACCGGGTAACGGGAAAGAAAAGGGTAACATAGGGGCATGGTCATGGCAGTTATAGGTTTTATGGCATAAAAATATTCGTGCTAGTGTCACTATCCAGGGAGGAAACAGTCGACTACGTTTGTTATAATCGCGTTTAAGGGGAAAGGGTACCGGGTAACGGGAAAGAAAAGGGTAACATAGGGGCATGGTCAATGGTCATGGCAGTTATAGGTTTTATGGCACAAAAATATTCGTGCTAGTGTCACTATCCAGGGAGGAAACAGTCGACTACGTTTGTTATAATCGCGTTTAAGGGGAAAGGGTACCGGGTAACGGGAAAGAAAAGGGTAACATAGGGGCATGGCAGTTATAGGTTTTATGGCACAAAAATATTCGTGCTAGTGTCACTATCCAGGGAGGAAACAGTCGACTACGTTTGTTATAATCGCGTTTAAGAGGAAAGGGTACCGGGTAACGGGAAAGAAAAGGGTAACATAGGGGCATGGCAGTTATAGGTTTTATGGCACAAAAATATTCGTGCTAGTGTCACTATCCAGGGAGGCCGACTACGCTTGTATGGAGAGAGCGCCGGTACCCTTTCACCTTAAGAACTTTAATTTAAACACGGAGAGACAGGCGGACAAGAGAGTGATCTTATAATGGTTTTTTTTACCTTTACCTAAAAAGCATAAATGAATTTGTACTCTATACTAAGTGAATGCTAAAGTTTTGTTATAATCGCGTTTAAGAACTTTAATTTAAAAAAAAAACAGACGGACAATAGTGATCTTATAAGGGTGCCTTTTTTACCTTTTAAGGTACGGAAACCTAAAAATCGTAAATGAATTTTTACTCTATACTAAGTTAATGCTAAAGTTTTCTTATAATCGCGATTAAGAATTTTAATTAAAAAAAAACAGACGGACAATAGTGATCTTATAAGGGTGCCTTTTTTACCTTTTTAGGTACCTACGGAAACCTAAAAAACGTCTTAGGACATTTAAAAAAAGCACCCCGTTGATGTCTTTTGTATGTCAAAAATTGGATCCATGATAAGAAGTTTAAGTTGAATCAATTTTTATCGTTTCAATTGGTTCATTCTTTTCATTGCTACAGATAAGGGTTTAACTTATAACTGGTGGGGTTATCGATTTCGATTCTTAAGGATTAAGCGACCTTGTGCTGATTATCATAGCTTGGGTGTCTTGTGCGGTGGCTGCGGTAAACCATCCGTAATAACAGCGTATCCAAGGAAGGTTGGTGTCTGGCAGGTGGCCGCCCGTCCTATTGCCGAATTATTTTGCAGTATCAGTTCGGCTAATAGAAACTTGCTTGGGTCGATCAATTGATATAAGAGCAGACACAAGATTTTAATTTAACAAACAAGTGTGAATCGGATTCGCACACGAAGCGCTCCGTACAAATTATATTTTGTTTTAGTATTTGTTATTAAAGCGACGCGACAACAGAATAAATCACTACATAGTATAAAACAAAGTCACTTTTCGCCGTCCCTATATCCCTATGTCCCTTTGTATGCTTAGATCTTAAAAACTACGCAACGGATTTTGATGCGGTTTTTTTTAATAGATAGAGTGATTCAAAAGGAAGGTTTATATGTATAATACATGCATAATATAGCCGTGCGAAGCCGGAGCGGGTCGCTAGTAAATAATAATAAATAAATAAATATTGCAGGACATTCCACACATCGCCATCTTGCCCCAAGCTAAGTAACTAGACTTGTGTTATGGGTCTTAGACAACGTATATACTACTTATATACTTTTCTTTTGTAAATTTATACTTATAATACATAGAAACAACCTGGTGACAGACATACAGATGGACAGTGAAGTCTTGGTAATCGTTTTTACCATTTTGGTACGGAACCCCAAAAACATCGAGTCACATCGACTATTTAATATTCCGAGTATGATTTTAATTCAATTGTTTCAAGTATATTCGTCAGTTCTCAGGGGTGTTGCAACAGAGGCCTCGTTCTAATTAGCTTGTCAGAAGTGTTTAGCACATCTGCAAGTTGCTAACTAGTAGAATAACTGTCTAACTGTGAATGCAATGAATTATGAAACTGAAATTATCGTTTGAACTATGAAGTTATTAGAGGTGTCGGTGAAAATAAAGTCACACGAGATACTCTATAGTCAAGTGTTAAGTCGCGGATTCATGGTCTGGCTACGCACAAATAAATAATTAATAACTAGCAGCGCTCCGCGGTTTCACCCGTGTAATTCATGATCCCGCGGGAATATCGGAATAAAAGTAGCCTATGTTACTGTCAATGAATTAATGTATCCTCATACCAAGTTTCATCAAAATAAAATAAATAAATATTGCAGACCATTCCACACATCGCCATCTAGCCCCAAGCTAAGTAACTAGACTTGTGTTATGGGTGCTAGACAACGGATATACTACTTATATACTGTTTTTTTGTAAATATATACTTATAATACATAGAAACAACCAGATCAAAGACAAATATCTAACCATAAATACTTGTCTGAGGCAGGAATCGAACCCGCAACCCTGTATTTGGCAGTCTCGCATGGTGACCATTGTGCCAACTGGGTCGTCGGCACAAACAAAACGCACAACAAATCGGACCAGTAGATGATGTATTTCTGTTGCCGCAACAACAACAAATACTAAAAACAGAATATTTTATATTGTACGGAACCCTTCGTGCGTGACTCCGACTCGCACTTGGCCGGTTTTTTATTTAGCTGTTTTTCAATGCAATCTTATTTAACAACTCTAGTTATAAAACACGAGATAAGAATTAATTTAGTTTTACAGCAGAAAAAAAGAAGAACGAATGACTTTTAAAAATAAGGACATTTGGTAATAAATATTTTTAACAAAAAGTTGAAATATTTGTTCAAATTAGATCACAGCGGAGTTTGATTAATAAATAAAATTGTTTTGATTATATTTTATTTGTAAAATGTTTTTATTTTTTATTTATTACCCAAGCTAAAGCATTTGAGACGTGAATTATATTTAATCCTGTTTTTATGAATGTGAAATTTATTTTTATTCGGTCGTATATTAATCAGATTTATATACTAATTGAAATCCAGTTGTAATGACAGCTATAAATGTTTAACTAGCTAGAAAACTAGCTTTTATAGCTTAAACTTTCGTTTACCGTAAGCTTTTACTCGCAGCTTTGCTTGCTTTATTACCCCTGACTTGATGCCGGGGTGCAAAGTATTATAGTAATGTTTTTTATCAATAGCCGTGAAGAGGGAATAAGTCTTTTGCATTTATTATTGACCGAGCAAGCGAAGCGTGTGGCTTCATGTCTGGCAAAATTTGTTTTCGTCTGTAAGGCTCTGCGCAAACGGGCCACCTATCACAGCCACCGGTGGCCAGCAACTAACAGTTCACACAATTTTTCATACATTTCATGACGACCCAGTTGGCACAATGGTTACCATGCCGGACTGCCAAACATTGGGTTGCGTGTTCGATTCCCGCCTCAGACAAGTCTTTATGCTTAGATATTTGTCTTTGGTCTGGTTGTTTCTATGTATAATAAGTATATATTTACAAAAGAAAAGTATATAATTAGTATATCCGTTGTCTAGCACCCATAACACAAGTCTAGTTACTTAGTTTGGGGTTAGATGGCGATGTGTGGAATGTCCTGCAATATTAATTAATTAATTTATTTTGTTAAAACGCGGCGCACACAAATGTGGTCGGTGGCGGCCACAACAAAATGTATGAAAAATCGTGTGAACTGTTAGTGGCTGGCCACCGGTGGCTGTGGTTGGTGGCCCGTTTGCGTAGAGCCTTAGTATGTATGTTGGTAGAAAGGTCATATTTTTACAACCGATTTGGACGAACTTGCTATATAGGTTTTTACTGTATAGATTTTTTTATACGCAGAGATTTTTTATTACGCCAAAATGGGCTAATAAATATACTGAACCAAACTTAGATTTGAAATTGATGATTCTTTTTAATTTATAACGCAGTAACTTCAAGTTGTTCTCATAAAAAAATGATGACGATCATCGGAGTGATGAGCAGAATAGCTCCTAGAAATGTAGCAAATACGATTTATATTTTCAAAAAAGCTCGCGCGGTCTATTATTTGCTAAACTAGGTAGTTATAGTGGGGATTCTACCAGTACAATAATGACACTGATCATGTTTTAGTCACGGTCACATTACTGATTATAAGTTAAAGGATCACTTTGTGTTACTAATTGATGATTGTAAGATATTACCGACTTTTTGTTCTATTGCGTGTTGCCATTGTGTTTAACATCTTAGTATGCAAATATCAATTTAATGCTAGCAATATAATCTAGCCCATTGTAAATGAAGAAGCAAATAAAAATAACTCATGCGAAATTCTCGTAGCTGAGGTCACTTAACGGAATATTCAGCTTTTACATAGTGAAATTTCACTGGAATCGGTTCATTCGTTTTTGTGATGCGACAGAGTCACTTGTGATGCTTAAATGTGTAAAATAGTGGACTGTATTAAATCTTATAAAATGCTGTTACTGTCGGTAGTTGATCACTTATTTTATGATAAGAATATGACACAAAAACTATCAGTTATATTCTAAAAACCATCAGTTATATTCTAAAAACCATCAGTTATATTCTAAAAACCATCAGTTAAATTCTAAAAAAAAAAAGAGTTTTTTATACTAAATAAATCAGCGTTTGACCACTATCACACCTGCCTAATGGTAGGTAACGATGCAGTCTAAGATGTAGCACTATTTCCTAGAATATACCTGTTCACTTACGACTTAAACCCCCCAATACTGACAGACTACTTAATCTTAAGTGGCGTTTAAATTGACGTTAAGTGTATGCTTTCTATTGAAGCCTACACTTAAATTGAATTGAAGTTTATTAGAATATTTCGCATGTCTGTCTTTCCTGATGTGTACAATCAAGGGGGTCTTACCCCCGAATACTGAAAGGCTACTTAACACATCAGGAAAGACAGACATGCGAAATATTCTAATAAACTTGGTTATTATGTTAAAATTATCATTACAGATGAAATCATCTGAAGCATTTTTTTTTTAGAGTAAACGTCTCAACAATAACAAGTAAATGACTAACAAATCCACATGAATCCCACAGTCGCCGGTTCTCATCTTTCATATAAAATTTGCCCTTGCGTATTATTCATAACGGGTCATAAAAGACCAAGGTCGTCGCTCTGGCAGGATTGCGGATTTGCCCGAAAAAACTATAACAAATAAAATTCAAACGAGTGGGAATGTACGCGGATCCAAATCGGGCAGTCGGGCGCTGTGGCTACCGATGGCTATGGCGCCCTTATCACTTTTTATTCACATTGAAAGAGATAAAAAATAAAGTGGAATAGAGAGAACAATCATTGATTGTAACTGCTTTTTCTTGGTAAGTCTAAGATTCTGAAGCTTCTGTACTTTTTTTTTACAATTTTTTAAATATTGTTCAATATATAATACCTACAGTAAAAGTGGTTTCGCTTTTTTTGTTAGAAATTTTCCTACCTTTCATTTGATTCCTAGTTTGCTCATATTGGATAAATGGTTGTCGCAATAACCGACAAAATCTAAACCTATTATTCGCCATCTTTGTGACGTCATAGATAGCACCCCCACCGTTGTAGAAAGCGGCAACATGCAACGGCGTCAATATGTTTTGGTCCCAAAACTTAGCCAGCCAAACTTAGGCAACTGTGTTATCTAAACCTGAAGCTGAAGATTTAGTAGTGTCATGTCCACGCCAGATCCAGTGCGATTATGGAGCTCCTGAGTAAACTATGCAGCACCTATGTAGTGTTGCTCCATCCCTAGAGGCTGGTCGTCAGATGACGTGTCAGCTAAATAGTAATGCCATAGATCTGGCATCGCACATTAGAGCTGGTCAATCTTATCTGAAAATAATTGTTATAATGATAAGAATTTTGGAAAGTCCATAATGTAATGTTAAATCTCTTTGTTCGGATGCCAATTTATGGAGTCTTCGAACCTCGCGCTGCCCGTATTACGCGCACCACGCACATTTTACTCCTTTTTAATACCTCAGCCATATCAGAACAAGTGAATGGTCCGGAATGTCCGATGATTTCTTTTAAAACTTTTTCGAATACCAAAGCGGCTGGCAGACGTGCCATAAACATGGAATCAAGATTTTAGTAAAATGGAAACTTGGCATAGTTATTTTTTCGTGGTCGAACTTGAAACGTGTGCCAAAATTTGATTTATGGCATAATCGTTCGCTTTACATTGCCGCCCTGCATTCTAAAATAAGACATGTTCACCTCGCTTACAAAATACTTTTTTCGCCCAACTAACTAAAAAAATAGGTGAGTATATTTTCGCTGATTGGTACTTCAAGTTTTGCCTTTTTAAATTAATTGTCTTTATAGTAATTACTTATCACGAGATTCCATTTCTTTCTATCGATCAACTACATGACCAATAAGAAACTTCCTGTAGACCTTACAAATATTTTCAAAGCAGACGTAACTCCAAACAGGAAGACCGGTATGACGAAACCTCCATCTCGATACCTTCAACGAGCGTGGATAAATGAAATAATCTGAAATAGATGGCATCGGATATCTGCGCTTGCGCAACAGATGGAATGGTCCGTAGTTCGCTAGTTCTCATAGAAAGTGTCGAAGGGAAAGGACTGGATTTAGTTTAATTGACCACCTGTGTTGTCGTGCTGATAAGACTATGTGAAGTTACGATTGGACACAAAGTGTCCTTCTGAGCTACCATAATTATCAGCTTATATTAGTCTACTGCTGGAAATGGACCTATCCTAAAAGAGCCACAACGCCATGTCTTCAGCTTGCCGCCACAACTTCCTTAATCATATTGCTCTTATTTATCTGCAAAATAATATACTTTACACAGTACGATCTTCTTAAACTAGTACATTTAATAGTTTTATTTCTCTAATTTGTTAGCGAAAGCAAATATAAACGTCCTAAATGCTCGAAAGATTCAAATCAAAGTAAATCTTGATTGAAAATCTTACGTTCCTTAAAATAACGAGCACTTTACTCTTACGTATGCTCATAAACGAACGATACACTGAACTGTACCTGGGTTAAAGAGATTTAAATTACAGTGGAATAGCGAGTCATCTGAACCATTTTCCAAACAATTTAATTCTTTTTGGAATACGTCGAGATGTGGCACTACTAAGGCGTAAAACTGATACGGGAAAGTTTTTCTTTGAAAAAAGTTTTAGATGGAGTTTGAATTATAAAAAAACTTGGCGTGTAGTGTTTTGCCTTCGCTATACTTATTGGTAATTTAAATTAAATTGCATAATGTTGTTGTATGTTGGGTTTCTATTCCATTTGATTAATTGAAGTAGAAGAAGCGCAAATTTTTTAAAGATAAATAAATTAAAAATAAAAAGCTACAGGTTTTTAAAGAATTTTGGCGTTAATTTTTTTTTCAAGAACGCCATGGCTTTTCGTGATGCCTTAAATATTCTAAGACACAATCCAGGTAATTTGAGCCATCCTCACTTCTTGAATATGAAGAAGACTGACTTACGCACAAAGACATTTACTTGGAACTTTTCGGCCTGACTTGAGCTAGAACTTGATGCCAAATTTTACTTGACACAGGCTAAAATCACGAAGGTGAAGCTATTAATTGGTTCAGATGCTATCTCTATTCTGCTAATGTTAAATCTCTTTGATCTGGGCCCATTAAGGAAACCAACAGCGCCGTTAGTTTGCAAGAACATTATTTTCTCAAGTACTTTAGTTATATTTACCTTAGTTTTGTGCCCGTAAGTTATGTAAGTACATGGTAATGTACTATCTTGTGATAAGTGGACCCATTGACTTTAATGTTATTAAGTGTTTGTGGTTTCTGCTCCTGTGTTATCTGAAGCCTATTTGAAGATAAGAATTTCTTCACTGTACTCGTACGTACAATCCACGGTCAAAAGTCTCTGCCCACCATAACGTTTACAATCCTGTGCAGCACTATTTGAACATTATAACAACGTAACCTGTGGATCGAACCCACGTTGGTTGGTGTAGCGGATGGCGGCTTATACCACTCACACAACTAAACACATAGCTAACATGTTGACAAATAATAATCACACTGAGTACTATTAATTTAAGTATTTATGTTTGTGTGTAACGTCTATTAGAAGAAGGTCGTAACTCCAATACTTGTTGATAGTATTATTGTAGCAAACTGATCATTTACTTATGACCCATACCGTACAGTAGTCGTAGTAGTTGAGGAGGCTCACAGCTAAGCGACGCTCGCTGATCGTTTACGGTCGTGCGGGTTAAGTGACGCCAAGCGCGGTCATTTCTTAGATGGGTGACCAATTAACAGTGTGGCAAAAATGTGTTTGCGTCAGCCCCTCCGTGCTTCGGAAGGTACGTTAAGCCGTTAGTCCCGGTTGCTACCTCTAGTAGCAGTCGTTAGGTCAAGTTAGAGGCCTTAATGCGTGAAGAAGAAGTCGACATAAAATAGTGTTGCTCCTTAAGTTTCGTAGAAAGACAATGGCACCCGTATTCACAATCAACCCTATGAGATTGCATAGTGCGCGCGAACGCATAGAGCAGCAAATAAAATAGTAGAGTGAAGAGAGCAGCACAAAATGGAACAATCATAGGGCCGCATTTAATGCGTTCACTTATCCAAGAGCAACTTAAGTACTATTTGTGAAAACGGGCGTAAGGCATCAAGCATCTTGTGCTGAATATCGCACTTAGGGTCTCCTGTAAAATCTTCTTGCAGAATGTAGGTATTAAGTGGTGAAAATAAACATGAGACATTTCATCTTCAAGGTCTTTTATATTCCAAAGCTTTTATGGTAATTTAACCCATTTGATATTTTGGTTTTCCTTATTTTGATTCTAGTGTCCACAGGAAAACATGTGACTTTTTTAATGCAATTTTATCGTAAACAATCTAATACCTACGTTTTTTGAATAACAAATAAAAATCAGTACCTACTCCTTCTACCTACTAATTTTCTCCGCCCCGTCTGCCGCTAAGATTGTAAAGGCCAGACTCCTTTTTACTACAGAAAACTTAATTATTTTTTAAACTCAGAAACGTTATAACTCGTTACCTCTATTAAAATCTACGTGCGTTATTATTTATATTTGATTATACATTCTAAATCAATTTTCGTAGTCATTATATCGATGTATGTAAATCAACTAAGGTACCTACTCAATAAGTCACGTCTTGCTCTGTCGAACTGAGCATCTGGTTTATGGAAACTTGGCGAGATGTGGCGACCTTGCGAACTCTTTTATGGTCACGTGAGTAACTAGGTTCACCGGAACTGTCTAACTGTTTCTCAGATGACACTGATTCATTGTCACCCTACCGTTACTGCATCCTTGAAGTCATATCTGTACCTACTCTTCGCTAGGGTTAAGTAACCAAAAAGTATCTAGTAATTTTTTTTTGTTAAAGCGTAGACGTGCGTAGACAAATATATCTTGTTTGTATCTGTATTAGGTAGTGGTCATAAATATGCATTGGATCGATTTAAAAAGATGTTATCAAAAAATTATAATATCATTCTGACGCCGCCGCCACGCCGCGCCCGCGCCGACTATTACTGTTCGTTTTAATGAGAGTATATTGATTGTGTACGTCAAGTGACCGGCGCGGGCGCAGGCCAGGCGCGGCGACTCGCCGGTGCCGGCTTTATGCAAATGAAATGGTCAAAAATTCTAAACAGTCGGTCATCTCCGCATTCCGCACCGGACGGCCGTATGCGACGGAATTCCCGAACTTAAAAACACCAAAGAAACCAGTTATGGCAACCTTCGGACGTTGGTGAGATGACACGATACACTGTCACTATGCCGAGTATAATACACGCGAATACGAGATCGATTAAGAATTTTACCACCTTTCAACTTCTGAATAAAGTTTAATTTTGCATGACCAGAATATTGGCGCCAATCGTCGTAAAAAAACAGAATATCGACCGCGAAACGATGTTACCATTTTTGTAAAAATATATTATTGTTGATTGTGATTAATGTTGTCCAATCGACTCTTTTAAATATAACATATTTGGGCAAGGACGCGATAACTACTAAAATTTTACATAACTATACAATTAAAAAAGTATCTTACAAAATTATCATTTTTGTATAGTTAGATCTGTTTATAATGTATTTAAAAAACGATAAATATTTATACACGAGTACAAATCTAGTTTTAGTATTATTTCGCATAAACAAACACCTACGCAGTTATATAAAGTGCACAAACGAAATAACATAAAAAAATTTCAAATATATTAAAATATGTCATTGTGATATTTTAAGCGTAGATCTTTAAACCAATATAATTAACACAGATTGTTAATTTTTTAATAAATGTATTGGTAAATTGCCCTCGTCTGACGTTTATTAAAGGAAATATAAATCAATAATTATGTTTTTTGTTATCTATTTTTGTGTTTAATTGATAATTTACATATGATACGTATTTTTTTGTTTAGTCGAAGTTTATCTTTTCGCGTTCGGTTACGTAAATAGAATAATTAAAAGAAGAAATAAAATACGTTCCACTAAATCCGGTAACAAATAGTTTTTATTATTTATGAGGACAACTATTATTACACTACAGTCCACTTTTCAATATTAATTAGTCAAAATGTCTCTAAATTGCTTTTCAACACTTTCAAACAAAAATGGTAACACAAAAGGAATTACTATGAAATTAAAGATTAATCAAATATAAATCCTTTTATTGATTATATGAATTTGTAAATAAGGTGGCAATCAACGTATTTTACAATTTATCAGACTTATCTTTGTGTAACATGATACGAAAGTTTATTAAATATGCAAAGTTGGTATCTAGGTAGGCATATATATGTATTTATAATTAATCGAATTACTATGGAACTACGTCAATTAGATCATATTTCAAGTCAGGTCACGAGTTTTTATAAATAAATTAGAAACCTCTATGAAAGGAAATACGGATTTATTCGTCTGAGCAACTAAGCAATTATAGTGGAATTTTAGTCTTTAGCCATTTTATTTAGTTTTTTTTATGATTCGGGAAGTAATTCGTCCCCCAATAGCAATAATTAAAAATTTCTGTCGCTGCATAAATTATCTAAATTGATGTAATGGCCATGGATTCGATGTTCTTGGCCTTTATTAGCACGCCACGGCAAATTAAAACATAGGTAGAACTGCACTCTGGATTTACGAATCTCCCGTTTGAGACTTGATGACATTGATTTAGGACGCATCCGTCAGACTCCGATTTCGTCAGTAAGGCCCAGAACACACGGTGAAACGCAACTGCAACGAAACTGCAACTTTTAGTTACTTTTGAGTTGCATCTAAGTTTCTGCCATAGATTCCGTAGAGAGACCACACATGACGCGACCAGTCTGAAACCGGTTTGAAACGCGTTGCAAATCAGTTGCATTGAAACCGTCGTGCAGGAAACTCGCGTTGCGTTTCATTCATCGAGTTTGGCTTCTTTTGTACAAAATGGCTGACGACGAACAAAAAAACATTACATTTGTGTTAGAAGTGGAAAAGTATCCTTGCTTGTATAATACCACACTTGTATAGCCAGAAACATACGACAGTTGATATTCTTCTCGATGTAGGGATGTAACCACATAGTTCTCCTTTTGCGCCTTCTGCTTTGTCGAAGATACAAATACATAACCACAATTTCTTCGTCACTCGAAGAACTCATTTTGCCGACGCCTGTTCTCAAAGAAAACCGAAATGATTGTGGTTGCAGCGTGTGTGGAAAATGGTTGAAACTGGTTGAGTTTCGTTTCACCGTGTGTTCTGGGCCTTAGTGTTTATTTTGACTATTTTCGTTCAGTTTCAACGATTTCGTCAGCGATGATAAAGGAAAATTTACGATAAAAAGCTTTGATAATATGAAATGATAAGTTTCAAATATGTTTCAAATATAAAATATTTGTTTACTAACCGTTAAAAGAAAGCAAGTGGTTTTTCGATTATATATTTTTGTTGGTTATAATTTTTTCACATGTTTATGAACCAATTTTGATGATTCATTTTATGTTATTTGTGTCTAAATTACAGAGGTCTTAATGATTCGACTGATTTTGATGAACATTTTTACAGGGATCGTTGAGCGAAAAACTGCTAGCGATTTATAATTGCCCGCGACTTGGTCCGCGTAAAAGTCGAAAATGGACCAAGTAATCACGTTGTCTCATACAAACGTTGCCCCCCTTTTTCGCCCCCTTAGGAGTAGAATTTCGGAAAATCCTTTCTTATCGGATGCCTACGTCATACAAAGAAGACACCCTCCAAGTTTCAGGTCTCTACGACAGCGATTTAGGCTGTGCGTTGATCCGTCAGTCAGTCAGTCCAGGACAAAGCATTTTATATGTATAGATTAGATTTTTTTTTTAATAACTCAATCGGATATGTATGCGAAGGTTTTTTTAAACAGTTTTCACACGGGAAGAGAATGCGTAGCCACGGCGCTCCAGACATTGACAATGGAAACCACTTTCCACTTTCCAGATGGTTCTCACATGATTATTAGATATTGTACCTACTTATCGCTCTTATACGTGCTTGTCACGCGAGTTTAATTAATAAATTTAATTTGTTACCTTGACGCCCCTTTGTATGCCGGAAACTTTATTTTCAAAATTATAGCTTTTATTTTTGACGTGATAGTGTCTAATAAATTGATGTACACCTGCATTCACAAACAACATGACTTCGCGCGTCATATACCGGGAATATGACATCATGCGCCATGTTTCGGGAACGCGTCATGTTATTGACAAGGTAACCATAGCAACGAATACGTTGCTATGGTTACGATCAATGTTTTCTTATGACGTTGTCACGTAAAATTATCGTCCGCAAACCGACTTTACAGACAACCATTTGTTTTTTTTGTCAATTAATTTCCTTTAGCTTGCTTATTTTAAATTCACATCTGTGGTTTTAATCTTTTCTCGCAGAGTATTGCGTATGCGATCTGTTCTTTTCACACCTAAAATGCTACGTGGAGACTCGTCCGTAAACCGACTTTACAGACAACCATTAGTTTTTTTTAACGAATAATTTCCTTTACCTTGCTTATTTTGAATTCACATCTGTGGTTGTAATCTTTTCTCCCAGAGTATTGCGTATGCGATCTGTTCTTTTCACACCTAGTGGAGACCTTGGCCCAGCTGTGGGATACTAGGGGTTAAAAAATCTTTACAAATAACATAGTTTTGTGTTACAAGAAGGGTAAATCCTATAGGTAGGTAAAGCATAAAAGTGTTTTTTTTTTGCAATTTCAAATAGCAATTTTTAAGTTTTTTTTCAATTTTTAAACATCCAACAATGAACAAAAACGTGTGCTATAAGTTTGAACTCGATGCAAGTAAGTCTGTTTGTCTATTACCTTGTAAGTGTCATCACATTGAATTAAGTTCCTTGTAAGTGTCATCACATTGAATGAAGTTAATTTTAATTAAAAATTGAATGATCTGTGAGAGTATGATTCATTAAAATCGATTCAACTGTTTAAAAGGAATGAGCGTTTTGGTTTTTAAAGATTTTTCCTGAACGTATCTAACGATAATTTGACCTGTTATGAGATGCCTTCACGACGCTCCATATTTTGAAGCAGAAATCTAACAAAAACTAGATTCTATTTTGCTATTTTTGTTTTCCCATGTATTTTAGGATGTTAAAAGCTATAAAAATATTTGTTTTCTAAATTGAAATCGTAGCGACTACAAACATTTAACACTACCCACGCAGAAGTTGATAACATACCTATTCAAAAACAAGGTATTCACTTTAATATCTAAATATCTAACTGGTAACATTTTATAACTCATTAATTACTTTATATAGATCCGGTACAATTTCGCTAACATTCAATAATAAATTATGGGAGAATTCGATTTTTGTAATTAAATACAAAATAATGCGATAATGAGTTTCAATAAATATATTTTATTTTATCTTATTTTTTTTATTTTTTATTAATGACATTTTTGTCCAATAAATTACTAATAGAATTGATTAATTGAGATGATTCTTAAAAAGAAAATAATTATAGCTACAAAAGAAACTTAATTGATCGTTTTTTATGTATAAATTTTAACGATTTCGTATTCGAATTTAATACATTTATTGAACTACTTTTTTTTGTCTCTGGTCTTCTTTATTTTGAAGGACTATTTTGCCGAGTCTCTGGAAAAAAAATGATAAATGTTTCTAGATGTCGAATATTGCGGATTACCTATCCTAACCTGAAAAGGTAAGCCTCGTTTTAACCTACCCGAAAAGGTGTCAAAGTAGACCCCTAACCTAACCCGCCATCGGATCACGTTTTTGGGTCAGGTTAGACATAATCCAATATAGCTGTCTTGTAGATTTCTGTAAAATCAAGATAACAATAACCTACTAACAGCGACCCGCAGTCTCACCCATGTACCTCCCGATCCCGTAGGAATATCGGGATAAAAAGTAGCCTATGTTACTCCCAAAAAATCAATGTATCCTCATACCAAGTTTCATCAAAATCGGTCCAGTAGTTTCGGAGCCTGTTCGTTACAAACACAAAAAACAAAACAAAAAAGCCAAGCAGCCCAATCATCCAGCTATTGACTTAATTGTGCTCGATTTTATTACAATCGCTACATAGTATAAAATAAAGTCACTTTTCGCCGTCCCTATGTCCCTATTTCCCTTTGTATGCTTAGATCTTTAAAACTACGCAACGGATTTTGATGCGGTTTTTTTAATGGATAGAGTGATTCAAGAGGAAGGTTTATATGTATAATACATGCTTAATATAGCCGTGCGAAGCCGGAGCGGGTCGCTAGTTTGATTATAATTATTGTTGTTCTCTACAAATAAAAGGTCAACAAAGATTGAGCAACGTCCGGACAAACTGTGTTACTGCACGGAAATTATAACACTACGGTCAGCCTGCCTAGCATGAAGAGCAAAACACGATATGATAAAGCGATATAACTACATCAACTCTCAAAATATGATAGATAAAGCCGCCATGTTGAATTTTTATTATATATTGCGATAAAAATTATGATAAAAATTCAACATGGCGGCTTTATCTATCATATTTTGAGAGTTGATGTAGTTATATCGCTTTATCATATCGTGTTTTGCTCTTCATGCTAGGCAGGCTGGACATGTTTTATAGGGCATTTAAATGCTACTCGTTAGGAACCTTACCAATCTATATTATTTAGACTAACTGCGAAAAGATATTCTGTTTATCACTATAACTACATAGTATAAAATAAAGTAGCTTTTTCTGTCCCTATATCCCTATGTATGCTTAAATCTTTAAAACTACGCTACGGATGCGGTTGATGCGGTTTTTTAAATAGAGAGTGATTCAAGAGGAAGGTTTATATGTATAATACATGCATGATATAGCCGTGAGAAGCCGGGGCGGGTCGCTAGTTTAGACTAATTGCGAAAAGATGTTCTGTTTATTCAATCATAAAACGGAGAGCTCCTTTTCTTTGTAGTGGAAATACAATCAATGAATTTATATAAACGCGCTATAAAATATTATAACGCGTTTATATAAATTCATTTTAGGTTATGCTAAATGACGCATTGGTAAGATAATGACTGATTTCAGTACAAAATGTATGGGTAGTTTTTTTGCGATTTGCGAAGTCTAATAGTCTCACCTATTCTCTTAAAGAGTGATTAGTTCCTTATGGAAACCACGTACGGAGTGTTGCTAAACTTGGAATTTAGAATATGTTTGTTAGTCATGGTGTTCTATTAACACCGACTTTTTTGGTGCCAATCGACTGGGAGGAGGTCCAGCAACAATGTTCCCATAGAGAACTTTTTTGTCAAATCCCCTCTTGTCACTAAAAGCTCCAAAGTACCAGCCTCTCGTGTTAAGTATTACTTAGAAAATGGTTGACTACGAACTTTGGCAAAATATACTTTTAATATTTGTTAATTTTTGAAGTGAAAACTTCTTTTTAGCGCGGTACGCATATTTTTAGATGAGTTTCAAATCTCTGAACTCGCGACACCGTTACGAGACGCAGCTACAGTGTGTGCATATACGCATGATATTATTTTGTAGTTGTTTAGTAAGTTAAAAATTCTTTTTTTTTTTTAAGTTTTAAGTTATTTTATTTCGTTTTGTATTAATAATTGCTAGGATCTACCCTAACTAATAAACTTAAATTAACTACCCTAAAAATTTATAGGGCGTTTGTTTTCAGCGGTTTTAACAAGGTCTTTATTAATCTCAAAAAGTAATAAAATTAAAATTCCATTATAAAATTGCTCGAAGGCCTATGATTGTTACACATGTAACATGTTATATATAAGTTTGTTCGTGTGTTTGAGTGATATAATCATACGAATGTTTTGCATTCGAGGTCAATGTCGCCGTACCTATTACTTATTAGGGTTCCGTACACAAAGGTTAAGGGCGGCCACATACATCAGTCTGATTCGGAAACCGTATCATGAAAAATCCCGTACAATTACTACACACATTCGTTTTTTTCCGTTTGGAATACCGCGATTAGTCTTGCAGTAGCTACACTGGAGTTCATACGTTTGGAAGAAACATGGATTTCGACGATGATTTACTCCTTGCAATTGCATTTTTACTTTATCAGAAAAAGAAAAAGCGTCGTCGTTACTGGGTACATCCACTAAACACACAAAGATTAATATAGGGCCAGTATTATATGAAAAGAGCTAAATTACGCTACAAAATGTAGGTAGGTTTTGCATCCGTGACGTTTTTTTCCGTCAGGAATTCCGGATGCACTAGCTTGCATCCGGAAAGAACGGACGGGAAAAAAACCGTACGGAAAGTTATCGAATGTGTGTGACATGCAATTACTTTTGTATGAATTTAATGCGTTCGGAGCCTCGGTTTCGGAAAACTGATCAGGAAAACTGATGTATGTGGCCGGCCTAAAAACGGGACCCTTTTACTAAGACTCCACTGTCTGTCTGTCATCTGTATCTCATGAACCGTGATAGCTAGACGGTTGAAATAATAATGGCAAGGCAATTCTTAAGCATATACCTACACTAATAGAAAAACTAGCTGCGCTCCGCGGCTTCACCCGCGTCCCGATCCCGTGGGAATATCAAAATGAAAAGTAGCCTACAGCCTTTCTCGATAAATAGACAATCCAACAAAAATATTTTTTCAATTAGAACCAGTACTTCCTGAGATTAGCGCGTTCAAACGAACAAACTCTTCAGCTTTATAATATAGGTTTATACTTCACAGTTTTTCTAGATTACATTGAAATTGATATTATTTTGTGAACTAGACGTGAAAAAGATAGAAGCATTTAAAGTCACGTGTTTTTCAGTTTTTTCATCAGCATCTGACGCCATTACACATATAGGAACTTCAAAAATCTAACCTCCTTGCAAACAAGTAATTTTTGTTCAAAGTTTTGCCATTATCACTACATAGTCACTATCACTTCACTACATAGTATAAAATAAAGTCACTTTTCGCCGTCCCTATTTCCCTTTGTACGCTTAGATCTTTAAAACTTCGCAACGGATTTTCATGCGGTTTTTTTAATAGATAGAGTGATTCAAGAGGAAGGTTTATATGTATAATACATGCATAATATAGCCGTGCGAAGCCGGCGCGGGTCGCTAGTTATTTTTACACATGATGTATTTCTGTTGCCGCTATAACAACAAATACTAAAAACAGAATATAATGTTACGGAACCCTTCGGGCGCGATTCCGACTCGCACTTGACCGGTTTATATTTTAAAATGACATGTAAGTTATAAACCTGGACATTTGTATGTCCATTGTACGTATAGTTAAAGCTATACATTGTATTTCTTAACTAATAGCCTTTGTTATTGTCAGCAGTCATATACATTTACGAGTGAACTCTACATCTATAAAACAAGGTCCTTCTATTGTGTCTGTCGGTCTTTTTTTTTTTTTTTTACAAATGATAGGTCAACGTTTGATTTAACCGTTTAAACTTATGATAAAGAACTTATGTCACTAAGTGAACATGTCAGTTCCGTTACATCTACATATTATACTTCACTCCTCATTTAACAAATTGTACATTAATTTGTTAGATGGAGTTATTTGGTGTTTAAAACAGGCAGTAAATATAGTAATAAAATACCTTCGGAACCCTACAGCCTGTGGCCCGACACTCACTTGACCGGTTTTTTTGTTTTACATAAAACTATTCACGTTAATCTACCTTTCTTTTTTCATTTATACATCATTCGTTTTGATATCCGTTTAAAATATCTTCAAACTTTGACCTTTGAACGTACGCTGGCTTCACCAGGTCAATGGATGTTGCATCCAACCAACCGTGTCACGGATAAATCTAGCGCACCGATGCTAACTGATATTTGCTCGTGAACTTGACCCTTGTCGTCTTTATCTCAACAGACGACGCGATCAATTACTTTATTTGAAAGTTGTTAGCTTTAAAGATTACTACGTAAAAAAAATGCGTGCTTCTATATGGGAATAGAATTGAAAGTTTTGACATGCTTTTATTTAGCTTTACCTGTCCTGATTTCGGTCATCAAATGTTACAAATCAAATTTGATCCGGTTATCGCTTGAGCTGAAATTTTGCATTCATGTTTTTACATATGATAGGATAGCGTTTGACCACGATCACACCTGCTTGATGGTAGGTGACGATGCGGTCTAAGATGTAGCACGCTTTCCTAAAAGATACCTGTTCACTAGGGACTTGAAAACCCCTAAATCGTACACTTTAGGAAAGAACTTACTTAAACCTTACTTTTGGGACGGTAAGCTAATCGTTATTATTAAAAACAAAGACTTGAATGTGGAAGACACAGGATCACAAGGGACAGCAAATACAAATTAAAGCTTATACCCAACAGTGAATCAAATAAATAATCCCTAGATCTAATCAATGCTTGTTGTCTTGCTTTTGTGAGTGACATTTAATGTCAGTGAATGTGTGATAAAACAATGGTTTACTAATCACCCGCAAAGCAGTAATCATGAGTCAGAACGATAGTGTAGGCTACACTGTAGGTAGAGAATAAGAGAACCTTGAAATTTTTAATAGCATACCCAAAAACTAGTAAAAGACGTGTCGTGAAATATTATTGTTGATGCAGAACTTATAAGACATCAGCTGTCCAAGTGTCCACATCAGACATAATAGAATTGCAAACATGTTGTTACAAAATAACACGCGGTAAGGCATTAGATGCGCAAGAGTGCTTCCAGCTCCGTGAACTTGACCGGTTACGATGCGCCCGCGCGCCGCTCCGGCCTAGCTGCCTTCTCTAAACATGGACCGAGATTCCGCACTATGATTTTGAAATGGCATCGTCTGGCCACTGCCAACCTGCGGTTAATGATCTTGATCTTTATTATGTACTCCTCTGCCTTCAATGTTTATGTAATATGTAGGTATATAACTGTACGTATATGGCGATTATTTAAAATTTAATGATGCTTCTGTTTTGGTAAGACAGTGACGACGCGTGAGTTCAAATAAACCATTAACTAAGTTGATGGGTTTTTTAATGCCACTATCTAAGAAGACTAATAAGTTTATTGGTTCTGACTAAAAGTTAAGACTCAACCAAGAACACTGTTCCTAGAAACAAAATTATTCACAAGGGGTAAGTTTTTCAGAAATTTAATGTAATACAGCTAGTCATTCAAGAAATGGGTAACAAATTCAGAAATAGTAACCAAATAAGATAGAACGACGCAATAAACTAGATAATTATGTTTACCTCCTAATGTAATAGACGATATGCGCAAACGCACCGGCTTAATCACAGCAAACGTACCGTCTGACATGTGAGAAGTTGGACCTGTCACTGGCAGACAAATTATTATGTTACGCTATGGAATCGTGATACCAATGGGAAGTATGGAAATTAATAACATTTCAGTGGTTTAGACATGTGCAGAAGCATGACTTGACAACATCACTTGTCTGTTATTTATCTTTACGATACTAAATGAACGCCCTGAATTCTCCTGGGTGAGGATCTGATACTATGGATGTTTCTATTAAACTTTTTAAATATATAAAAGAGAAGAAGACTCATCACAAAATCTCTGAAACAACAAGATTTATGAGTCTGAAACTTCACATGTGTCATCCTAGAAGGTCTATCCTTCTAAGATGTAAGCGAACACTAAGAAAGAATTTTTAGAAATTCGACCTCTAAGGGGTGCAAAAGACTGTTAAAGTTTGTAGAAGTAACTAATTGGATTCTGTCATTGGACTTAATCCTTCTCCGCTGGCTCAGCGACCTAAAGTGGATCTTAGTTGGATCTTGATTCTGTGTTCATAATCAAAATTACTTTTAAAGAGACTCTGATGCCAGTAAAACCTCAGCGCGCAACTAGTGTGTCTAGCTTATGTATAAGTTTAATAGAAATTTCGGCCAGTCTCTGTGTGCCATTGTGCATAGAATCTTAAACATTGCAAAAAAGCTCTGCTCCTGGAACTGCTTCAGTGTGCTCAGAGTTTTTATCTCATACTTAAATATTTTTTTGTCTGCTGTTTACCCAGCTGTGTAGGCTGCAGGTACGTTTTGTGTTTACTTGTAATATTGCCAATTTACGAGTACGTATTATCTAAATTATCCTTCGCCCGTATAATTTCGAAACTTGTTCGAATAAAATTCAATTAAAACAACGACCATGGTGAATTGAGTAACGACTGCCCAATTAATTTGTATGACTCTATTTGGAACCAAACATTGTCCAAATAATTATGAGGACAAAAACGAAATACCGTAATACAACGCATGTCACGATTTCGTACCTACTTAGATATTTCGTTTCGTTCTGTCTCAGTAGGTCGATTGTTGAACCTTCGCGATATGACCAAGTCACGTATGAATTTCTGGCTCCATGTTCTATTTCTCATGTTTTGCATCATTATTCTCTTGCCTTATAAGGGGATGGAGACGACCTTCGAAGATGTTGGGAGCAGACGTGATGCAAACTTAGGACAACGTTTTGTATGGTCATGACTACGCCCACGATGAGAATGACATTTTTGTACTAATTAGGTATGGTGCGGTGGAACGAATTATCTTAAAACGTTTGATGAAGATGATCATCCTGACCAAATAAGCTTTTGTTTACAACAACATGTACTCGTATATCCGGGATCAGATAACATAAGTATTAGCTGTACAGTCATTTAGCATTGCTTTCTATTTTAATATCAAAGTACCAATCATTTTATTTTACGTACCTACTGTTATTGTTTGTGGATTGCGATAGAAAATCATTGAGCAAAACGGCTTAGCCACAAGTGATTTCACATAGAGCATTACTGGCCCTTTCACCATTTTGGCTTCATTACAATTCATGCAATGTCCGCTACTCTCGACTGATGATAAATCCACGTGTTTGTTTATTCGGGACCGTTGCTTTCGTGAAATTTGGCATCGGTCTCAACATACAATATATTCCGAACAGTAAACCACGGACTTTCAAAATTTCAAATGTGAAAAATAAATATCCCGTTCTTGTATCTGTTGACACAGCTGCATCTTATAGGGATTTCTCGGTAAATCGATTGTCACATTTAATCGATAAATCGTTTCATAGAAACATAATTAAATCGATTACTTATTGCGATATGTGATTCTAATTATAATTATGATCCGGGTTAAAGATTCTTATGTAAAATCCATTGAAGTCGATGATGCGTGTTTAACACGTATTATTTATAAGTTATCATGTATTTGTTAATTAATTGTTGATTGACTCAATTAAAATATTTGAGTATCGTATGACTCATCTTTCATCGATTAATCTTAGTTATTTATGAACATTTGGTAAAATTAAAGACATTTGATACTATGCAAATATATTCTTAGCTATCATATTGACTTCAGATTTAATCATCATGACTCATTCTGAACCTAAATCGTTTGAAGTTAATTAAGTTTCAAAAACTGGTGTATAAACAGTTCAAAATACTGATTCAAATTCAAAAATGTTTATTCATTTGAATGCTTAATTATTGGTATATGGATCACATTGAAACGTCTTAAAAACTAAGTTAGAATGTGTGCCTTCGGAACGCGCCCACCAATGAGAAGAAGGCACAAGAAACTCATGGGGGATTTTTTTTTCATGTGATCACAAAGGTCAATATTACAAATTTTGAAAGTACAATTATTGGAAATGGAGCAACTAAAGTCACGTCCATGGGTTCTTATCATTAAGGTAAGACGAAGTATCATAGTACGCCTTACTGCACAATTTATGCTTTATAAAAGTTTTGAACCTGTTAATGTACATGTCATATACATTTTTAATTTATTATAATAGAGCAAACCATGTACTATTAAACGATAAATAAAAATATGTTTATTTACCGGAGCCTACTACCGGGCACGGTCAGCTCATCCTTATTTCGTAAGTTAAATTTATGAATATCGCTATTTTTTCGAAAAATATCAGGATTTTTGTGAACGTAGAGCAAGTTTTCGTAGATACATTGTGAATAGAGCGTTAATATATTTATACCTTTAAAATTTAAAAATGTTTTAAATGTTCTATTTATAAGTTAGTATTGTAGGTTAGTTGGAACTGTTGGAAGGTATGAGATCATGATTCATATCGTTGACTGTGCTGTGGGTAGGGTAGGGTAGTGCAAGGTTATGAAAGCTCGGCCTTTGTCTCTAGCGCCGACACGTTACTACCAACGAATATTTGTAATTCTTGTGCACTGAGACTTATTATTACACTAGCGACCCGCCCCGGCTTCGCACGGCTATATTATGCATGTATTATATATATAAACCTTCCTCTTGAATCACTCTATCTATTAAAAAACCGCATCATAATCCGATGCGTAGTTTTAAAGATCTAAGCATACATAGGGACAGACAGCGGAAAGTGGTTTTGTTTTATACTATGTAATGATAATGATGCCACTACCTTTATCCATATTACTCATAAACATTAAGAACGATATATTCTCAGAACCTAGAAAGTCTGTCGTTAAATTTAATTGAAAAATTCAAGTTATTCTAACCGTTTTATTGAGCACGCGCGGGTATTTCATCTCGTAAATGACTAGTAGCATTTAGTACCCGATTCTAGAGCAATAGTCAAGAGGAAAGGGTACCGGCCTGGTTTCATACAAACGAAGTCGACTATTTCCTGCCTGGAGAATGACACTAGCACAAATATTTTTGTTGTATAAAACCTATAACTGCCATGACTATGCCCTATGTCTTGATATTTTTCATATTGTTTCCTCCCTGGATAATGACACTAGCACAATTTTGTTCACATAAAGGTCTTGGTATTTTTCATATTCTAATTATCATAGAGTTAAAAAAACCAAAATATATATAAAAAAGGGGCATGGTCATGGCAGTTAGTGTCTTTATCCAGGGAGGAAACAGTCGACTACGTTTGTATGGAGAGAGAGCAGGATGCCCTTTCCTCTTATAGATCGATTGTGTACAAATAGTTGACAAGTCTCGACAACCGTGAAGGCATGCAACAAAGACATTTAAAACATTTACTAGTTGTAGACGTTAATTACACTGCTGACTCTCGATCAAAGTTTTGCTAAGGAAAATATTCGGATGCTCTTTCTATTATATGGCAATTTTAATATCTTTGGCACGCAACAATCAGGGTGAGACGTATTTGTAACAATTTATCTAGATATCTTCGTTTTTGATGTTGATTGATTGTTCTATCGTAAATTACAACTTATTTATTTTTAACTGACTTCAAAAAAGGTGGAGGTTCGTAATTTAATTTTACGCGTATGTTTTTTTGATTTTTTTTTAAACTTAAGTAGTTGATGCAATCCCTTAGTTATATGTCCTTCTTTACTTATGTGCTTATATTAGATAGGTAAACTAGCTGCACCCGTGGTTTTACCTGCGTGAGTGTCTCTTTAAAAGTGATATTCATTTCCTACAAACACAGAATACTTAATGCTATGAACTACAAACTTTATCAGCCTTTTTTACCTCTATAGAGCGCGCCTACGTCCTAAAAAGGACCCTCGGGCTCTTGTAGTTTCAGAGATTTCTCGATGACTATTTTTCTCTTTTAAATTTACATAGAGAGGTTATGAAAGTCTGTTTGTTTCCTTTTTACGGTCAAAATTATAATAAAAAAAACCTATAACGCTTAAAGAATTCTGTTTTTAATCCCGCGGTTAAAGTCGGTGACGAAAACTAGCAAAGTTTTCTTTACCATACTTTCTCTCTTATCAATTAATACAAACTATTAATTTTCCCGCAATACTACATATACCAATGTTATCAGTTTGAAAAGTGAAAATGTCTATTAATTTATAAACATCTAGGGAGAGTAGAACTCGGTGCAAAAACTAGACAAGTATGATAAACTAATGGAATTTACTGTGATACGGTCATACGATTGAAGGTGATTATATTCTCGATCATTGGTATCGAGTCGTCAAATATATTATTCTTCTTAAGGTGCCGACTAACGGAGGTTGGCAGTCAATTTGGAATATTCTTCTCTATTTCTTGCGAGACGAAAGAGTTCGGCTGCACTATCCCCGTCCACTCCCGGATGTTACGCAGCCAAGATTTTTTCCTTCGACCGACACGTCTTTTGCCCGCGACTTTTCCCATCATAATTAGTTGCAGTAACTCGTACCTAGCATGTCTCAATACATGTCCTAGGTAGGCAACTTTTCTTTGTTTGACGGTCTGCATAAGTTGACGTTTCTGCTTTACTCGTCGGAGAACCTTTACATTGGAATGACTATATTTTTTATAAATAACTAGCTGTCCCGGCAAACGTTGTTTTGCCATTTACAAAAAAAAAAAACTAAAGGAAACAAAATAAAAAATTGATAGTAGCCGATTCTCAGACCTACCTACTGAATATGCTCACAAAATTTCATGAGAATCGGTCAAGCCGTTTCGGAGGAGTACGGGAACGAACATTGTGACACGAGAATTTTATATATAAGACTAGCTGTCCCGGCAAACGTTGTTTTGCCATTTACAAAAAAAAACTAAAGGAAACAAAATAAAAAATAGATGTTGGCCGATTCTCAGACCTACTGAATATGCTCACAAAATTTCATGAGAATCGGTCAAGCCGTTTCGGAGGAGTACGGGAACGAACATTGTGACACGAGAATTTTATATATGAGACTAGCTGTCCCGGCAAACGTTGTTTTGCTATTTACAAAAAAAAAAAAAAAATAGATGTTGGCCGATTCTCAGGCCTACTGAATATGCTCACAAAATTTCATGAGAATCGGTCAAGCCGTTTCGGAGGAGTACGGGAACGAACATTGTGACACGAGAATTTTATATATAAGACTAGCTGTCCCGGCAAACGTTGTTTTGCTATATACAAAAAAAAACCAAAAAAAATAGATGTTGGCCGATTCTCAGACCTACTGAATATGCTCACAAAATTTCATGAGAATCGGTCGAGCCGTTTCGGTGGAGTTCAAGTTCGAACCCCGTGACACGAGAATTTTATATATATAGAGATATGTCAGCGTTTAAACCACTATCACGCCTAAATAAGTGACGATGCGGTTTATAAAATACCTGTTCACTCATTACTTGAAGACCCTCAAATTGTATACGTCAGGAAAGGCAGATGCAGGCAACGGCTTATAATTCCATTCCCGCACGAATTAGGAATGACGAAGCAAAAAGCTTACTTATTTCAACCATGAATCGTTGTTGCAAGTCAGTTTGCCCTGGGGCTGGTTGTATGGTGGAAGAATGGAGATGACAAAATTACCCCAACGATATCTGTAAAAACCCACAATTATAGGGTACTTAACACAACTAGGAGAGGTTTTCTTCCTCCATGAGCCTCACAACCATCTCACAATGATAAGATTAGAAAAAACCTATTTTTACCAGTTTAGGCTGTGTATTTGTCGGTCAGTTAGTCAGCTAGTCCGTTAAATTAGTTGTGATTAAATACATTTAAGTACGATCTACTCGTACCTACTCTCCGAGCCCTAATTAAACTTTTGCCGTTTCGAATTCATTGCTTGACAGTGTCTAACGAAGTCGAAAGTGACAGACCCTGTCAGTTCAGAAGGAAACCAAGCCATATACCAGTCTAAACAGACCACTTTTTCACAAAAACCACTCTATTTACCGACAAAATGAAGATAAATACGCCCTCATAAATAATAGACATCGTTATCTAAAATAATGAAGGAGTTAATTGCCTTTTTTTGCTGTTTTAGTATCGGTTATTTTAGTCGGTGGTATCACGTCTTTTTTGAGGTATACGTAATAGAGAAGGTCATCTGTGCTAGTTTTTGTGATTCTAGGTATAATATAAGTCAAAAGGAAATAATCCAGTTGTGGCAAGTTATAAAACTACTGCATTTTAGAAAATAGAAACAAACAGAAATAAATTTACCGTAATCTACAGTCATTACAGAACACCAAAATAGTGGTTGAATTTTCCTAAATTCTTTCTTTGCCAAATTTTTGCCCGTTTGTTTGAGCTGTGCGTTAATATATCAGTCAGTCAGTCAGGACATTGCATTTTATATTTATAGAATACGTGTTCATTGACTTGTTGCGTGCGTCTGTCTTGTACTATTTGAGGGTATTCAAGTCGCGAGTGAACAGGCCCTACCGCGGTAAGTGCGTCGGCTTCAAGTCAACGCGTCGTCTTATGCCGACCCACGCCCCACACTAGGCGAAATTCTGACCCTGCCTTTTATTGGAGTTTTGAAAAATTAAGTGATTTTTTTCGTGTGTTTAGGTATGCAGGATTGTTGGGGACATCATTATCTAAAATAAGTGACTCTGGTTATGTTATTTAAAAAAAACACAACAAAATATAACTTTGTTTTTTTTTAAATAATAAAACCCTAATTACATAATTTTCAATGTTTTGATGTCCCCAACAATCCTGCATACTTAAAACACACGAAAAAAACTACAATTTTTTTCAAAGTTCCTATGAAAGGCAAGCTCAAATTTCCGCCCATTGTGAGACGCGGTTTGGGATATCAACGTCGGCTTGAAGCCGACGCACTTATCGCGGTAGGGCCCCTTGTGTCTTCTAGGAAAGCGTGCTACTTCTTAGACCGCATCTTCACCTACCATCAGGCAAGTGTGATGCCGGCGCCGGCATGAGGATCGATCTTGGAACGTTATTGGACGTTATTGAACGTTCCAAGATCGATCCTCACATTCGTCTGTTGGATCCAACAGTGTAACTTGGAGCCAACATAGCCCATGTGAGGCGCGGGTATGATAGTGGTCAAACGCTGACCTAAAATAAAAAGGTGGCCTTTTTCAACTAAATTACATGAAGATGACGATGTGATTGACTACCACGTTGCTCAACAGGCCATATAAACTTGCTAGACCGTGTTCAATTTAAACATGAAACGAAACACGATAATTAAAACACTAAATGGACACCTAAATCAAAATTATTTATGAATGTTAAGAGGAAAGGGTATTGGCTCTCTCTCCATACAAACGTAGTCGACTGTTTCCTCCCTGGATAATGACACTAGAGCAAATATTTTTTTAGCATAAAACTTATAACTGCCATGACCATGTCCCTATGTTTTTTTTAACTCTTAATTTCTATGATAATTATTTATTAATTTTTAGCCTATTCCGTCCCACTGCAGGGCAAAGGCCTCTCCCTCCCCTCCTTCCACTGTACCCTGTCTAGTGCCAGCTGGGTCCAGTCCCTACAATGCGAGTCCAACTCGTCCCACCATCTCCTTCTGGGCCTGCCGCGGGGGCGCCTGCTGTTCGGGAGCCAGTCCGTGGTGGTTTTTGCCCACATGTGATCGGACATGATATAAAAAAAACCAGACCGGGACATAGTCATGGCAGTTATAGGTTTTATGCAACAAAAATATTTGCTATGGTGTCATTATCCAGGGAGGAAACAGTCGACTACGTTTGTATGGAGAGAGCGTCGGTACCCTTTTCTCTTTATAACAATTTTATCATTTCCAAGATTAAATTTGTATTTCACAGTGACACAGTTATATTTAAAGAGCACTATATTTCACAACATATGAGTATGTGTAGTTTAATTATGCTTGATGATTAATATAATTTCTATATTAGTCTGGCAATGTCAGTTGTAAATGCCACGTGCCATCCTGTTTACTAGAACATGCAAATTATTGATGTTTGGTTTTAAAAACAAATTAACCTTAGTCTTGCACTAAGTGTCCGTGAAGTTTGATGTTATTTGTTCAAAGTTTCTGAACAAATAACATGAAACTTCTGATGTAGATAAATACATATATAATAACTAGCTGCGCGCGGCGGTTTCACCCGCGTAACTCCAGATCCCGTGGGAATATCGGGATAAATTAAGATATAACCTATCCTATATTTCAAATTGGATCAAACTGCACACGGTGTGCAAAGATTAAACTTGGTTAAGTAGTTTAGGAGTCCATCGCGCACAAACGACGTGACACGTAATTTATATATATTAGATAGGATATTTCCCATCATTGGACAGTGGTTGCAAAGAAATGGTTAGCCAAAAGACCTATCATTGTATCCATTAATTAAGGTATAAAATATAACATCATCTCGCAGTTTCACACGCGTGTAACTCCCGATCCCGTGAGAATATCGGGATAAAAAGTAGCCTATGTCAATGAATCAATGTATCCTCATTCCAAGTTTCACCAAAATCGGCCCAGTAGTTTCGGAGTATATTCGTTACAAACAAACAAACAATCTTTCTTTTTATTATTAGTGAAGTTCATTGGAGCATTTTTCAATATGGTAATAAAAGTAACTTTTCTATTAACTTTTGATTGACTTTTTATATTAAATTACGTTGAACCGTAATTCTGATACCCTATTGTTGTGGATTACGTTCCACAAATACAACCGAAGATTGTATTTTAAAGATAGTTTTTGTGCCTATTCACCGTGGAATCGATTTGATCACCGCATACTCCGACCAAGTTAGAAATACCGCTGAAAAACATAAAACTGAGGACATCACCGAAGAAAATCGACAAAATTATAAGACAGTGGCGACACTCGCAACTGCACAGATAAGTTTGTCGTATGCCTTAACTACGTTTGGTATCATTTCTTGTACAAAAAGTAAACGATTTTAATGGATAATGATTATAAACGAGGTAAGTATTTTAAACTTACGTAAAGTTTGTTAGAAGTAGGACTTGCGGTACTTGACCACTAAACTGTTATGTTTAGCAAATTGTTGCCAAGAACTGGTTAATTAATGTTTTTAAGGTTAACTGAACTGGTTAAAATATGAAACTAACGGCCTACGAAATTATATTTATTCTTTCTAGACTCTAAAACATGATTTTCATTTATCAATTCTCATATTATTATTTATATTGAATATTTAGGAGTAACATGGGCTAGTTTTTATTCCCAGCTTCCCGCAGGATCGGGTCTTGCGCGGGTACAACCGCGAACCGTGTTTAATTATTTTAATTTTAGTAATTAAATAAAAATATAAATGTTATCTAAGAACAATTATTAGGTATTCACTTAAAATTACAAATAATAAATAACAACCCAATAATAACATAAGTAAATCACCCCAATTCACCCTTGGCGCAAAGAAAACCAGTCATTCCCTTAAATAGCTATGACTTAAATAATTACATTCACAATCTGTGTTAAATAAAAGAGATAATAATTGTTCCCCAAGCTCAATAAAATACCACAACTTCGACGGTAAAATTAATGATCATCGGAAGAAAACCCATGGTTTTAAGTATTCAATCGAGGCAAATCTCTTGGCATACGATACTACCGGGTGTAATACATCCGTCTTTATCTCACTTTACTTGTTTATTTATCACAACGCGCGTTGACACGTAGTAATTACAATAAAGATTGTAATACATCCAGACTACCATAATACACAACATCTATGAAATAAAATTCTTGGTAACTGATTGACAGACATTCTTCTTTTCGAGTCAGTGATGCTTGACCAGTATTTTTTTTTCCGGCCTAATAGTTAGCCACTGCAACTGCGGCGGCGTTGGCCTCTATCAGGTCCTCCAATGTGCAGGTATTTGGGCACAAAAGGCATTGGAGTAGGTACACCATGGACTGCAACGGACCTCCACACGCGCATTGTTTCTCAGTCGGTGCAATAGACTCCCATTTGCTCAAATTCTGAAGGACATAATAATAATTTTGGCGTTTAATTCTAATCTAGGGCAGGTATTAGGGCACAAAAGGCATTGGAGTAGGTGCACCATGGACTGCAACGGACCTCCACACGCGCATTGTTTCTCAGTCGGTGCAATAGACTCCCATTTGCTCAAATTCTGAAGGACATAATAATAATTTTGGCGTTTAATTCTAATCTAGGGCAGGTATTAGGGCACAAAAGGCATTGGAGTAGGTGCACCATGGACTGCAACGGACCTCCACACGCGCATTGCTTCTCAGTCGGTGTAATATTTGCCCCCATTTGCTCAAATTCTGAAGGACATAATAATAATATTGGCGTTTAATTCTAATCTATATAATTTATACAGCGCCAGCAACTTTAATCCATGTTAATTATGCCGCTGTAGTGCCTAGAACATGTATAGATGTGTGGCGACGGTTCACATCGCCACCAACAGATGGCGCCACTAACCCGATCGTAGATCCTAGATCGCGCAAGCGAAGTTTTTCTAGCTCATACAAGTTCCAACGAAACATCGTTGGGCCGCGGCCTTCCGGGTATAACACCTCCCCCCCCCCCCCGGACGACCTCTGTGGCGCGTCGCGCGAACACCCGACTGCGACGCAGAAGGTTGCGGGTTCGATTCCCGCCGGGAACAAGTATTTATGCTGACCATAAATTCTTGTTTCTGGTTCTGGGTGTTTCCTATATGTATAATATGTATATATTTACAAAAAAAAAAGTATATAAGTAGTTTATCCGTTATCTGGCACCCATAACACAAGCATTAAGTTGCTTAGCTTGGGGCTGGATGGCGATGTGCAATATGTCCTGAAATATTCTTTTTTTTTATTTTTTATTAACACCTGCCCGGTGGAACATCTTCCCCTTTGAGGTACACACCTCCAACTACCTCTAAAGATAGAATAGGCTGGCCCAGCACCGGTACCACCCTTTTAGTTGACACGAAAACATAGTGATAAAACCCACGGTTCATAAGCTCCTATTGACGAGTTCTTTACTGTGGATATCGTCGAGTATATAGATCACTATGAACGTATTTTTTTCAGGGTTAATCTATGCCGAATCAAACATATGCTTTTAAGACTAATATTGTTATATTCATTACTAAAGGAGACAGTAAATATTCAGTTCTTATAATAACTTAGGGAAATTCTGCTTGTTTCCGTACTCTTGTGCTATTATTTTAATGTTTCAAACGTTTCCTATCAATCAGTCATTTTTTTTTCTTTATGAAGATTACACCAATGTGTAGAAGGCTTTAAATCTTAGTACTACTCTTGTACCTTAATGTAAACTTGAAGCAATCTCATTGCGGACATGATTTAAGTGTTTGTGTACCAATTGAGACTGAGAGCTTTATGTGAGAATATAAATCAGTCGTTAACAAGTGGGTTTTGTTGACGTACTCTTTTATATGTGGGAGTAGGCTGTACACTCATGTTATTTTAATTTCTACAACAATATCAAAGTAAATGATGTTTTATTTTTAACTAGCTGCGCCCCGCGGTTTCACCCGCGTAAGTCCGATGTTTCTCACCGTTTAAACCTTCCCTGGACTACGACAAACATGTCAAAACCAAAATCATATAAATCGGTTCAGCCATTCTCGAGTTTTAGCGAGACTAACTAACAGCAATTGATTTTTATATATATATATATAACTTTCTTGCGCGCGATTTCGTCCGCGTAGGATTTCAATTTTTCCAATATTCTTGCTTAGCGGATGCCTACGTTTAAACAGCTATCTCTATTTCAAATTTTAGCCCAAACCTTTGGTTTGGGCTGTGCGTTGATAAATCAGTCAGGACTCAGGACTTTGAATATGATAAATGGAATGATTCACGGTTTGGCCTTTATACCTGCGCCCCAAATGGGCCGAATGCGTAGAGTCAAAATATCAAATATTTTCCACTCACGAACTAAAAATTTACAAAATTACAAGTAAATATTTACAAAAGAAAAAGTATATAAGTAGTATATTCGTTGTCTAGCACCCATAACATAAGTCTAATTACTTAGCTTGGGGCTAGATGACGAGCTGTGGAATGTCCTGGAATATTTAGTCACTATCACTATCACTACATAGTATAAAATAAAGTTACTTTTCGCCGTCCCTATGTCCCTTTGTATGCTTAGATCTTTAAAACTACGCAACTGATTTTGATGCGGTTTTTTTAATAGATAGAGTGATTCAAGAGGAAGGTTTTATTTGTATAAAACATGCATAATATAGCCGTGGGAAGCCGGAGCGGGTCGCTAGTTTATTTATATAAAAGAAATCATAAACTAATAATAACGCAGTAGGTATATGCTAAGTATTTGAAATCTGTATTAAATCGCACTGGTAAAATCACAATAGATTGATGTAGTACGCGGCGGTGAGCCCAGCTTAACCCTTTGGAATGCAACGTAAATAAATTGGCTCAATGCTGGCACAAGTCACAAGTGGGCACTGGTCACGAATCTACCAGACATTGTAATGGATACTCAATCGCAATTAATTTGTACGTGCCCTGAAAATATTTTTGCTGTAGGTAAATTATTGTCCTTTGTTACTTGGTATTATTTTCTATAGGGATTTATAATGCGTTTGACATTAAGAATAGTCAATCGATGGCGATTGCTATCCCAACTTGGAGTGTATATCATTACATAGTATAAAACAAAGTCGCTTTCGCTGTATGTCTTGTATTCTTAAATCTTTAAAACTACGCAACGGATTTTGATGTGGTTTTTTTATTAGATAGATTGATTCAAGATAAAGGTTTTAGTACATAAAACAAAACTACCACGCCTACGAAGTCGCAGGCAACAGCTAGTATTTATAATAACACAGTAGATTATGTGCGCTAATTGACAATGCTCTTACGGCGAAGGAAAATATCGCGATGAAACCCTTAGCTTGGTTGACTCCAGAGGTATTGACAAGCTCTTTCCTCTCGACTGGACACGGTCGAATAAGCTGAGTGGATACTATAGGTGCTGTTCAAGCCTACTTGATTCTCATGCAAAAAGGACCCAGTTAAGAGGTCTAGTTGCTGAAAACCACCCTAGTACAAATTCAAGTATTTACTTATTATCCCAATTTTTTTACGTGATCGTGACTTAGGGCGTGTTCAGATGACACGCGTCGACCACGAGCCCGCCCCGCTCAACACACGCGTTGAACACGCTTTGAAATTTGGTATGAACAATCAATTGATCTCAAATTGCATTTATGCAAGCGGGCGCGGGGCGAGCGCGGGGTGGGCGCGGGGCGGGCGCGTGGCGTGAGCGGATTGATTTGCATAAATGCAATTTGAGATCTATTGTTGTGTCATAAGACTCAAATTATATTAGAACAAATTTCAAAGCGTGTCCAACGCGTGGCGGGCGCGTGGTCGACGCGTGTCATCTGAACACGCCCTTACGCGGCAGAAACCGCGCGTGGGGCTAACAATATCATGAGTAAAATGAATAAAACAAAGTTTAGGTTAACAACCGAATAAAAAGGTTATTAAAGTACTAGTTTATATTCATTGCGCTAATACAGTCCCATTGTACGGTTAATTATTCAAAGATTTATATCTTTGCATATTTGCATTAATTACCTATATAATTAAATTCATCATTAACTTTGCAACAATACTAATGCGAGTCGTAAAAGTAATAATATTTTAATAGTCCAGAAATATCATAGAAATATAGACTAAGTATACAATTTGTAAAGAAAACCTTTTTAGAAACTTGTAACTAAAACTTGTAACTTTTTTTTTTTGGGGAAAAAAGTTTTCACTAACTTTATAAGAAACTAGCTGTGCCCCGCGGTTTCACCCGCGTAATAATTTTCTTATTTTTTTCTTTCTTAAGAACATTCTTCTGTCAATAACAAACAACAAAAAATAATTAGCGAAATCGGTTCAGCTTTTCTTGAGATTTGCGCTTCAGCGATTCATTCATTTTGACGACCTCTGTGGCGCGTCGGGCGAACACCCGACTGCGACGCAGAAGGTTGCGGGTTCGATTCCCGCCGGGAACAAGTATTTATGCTGACCATAAATTCTTGTTTCTGGTTCTGGGTGTTTCCTATATGTATAATATGTATATATTTACAAATAAAAAAAAAAGTATATAAGTAGTTTATCCGTTATCTGGCACCCATAACACAAGCATTAAGTTGCTTAGCTTGGGGCTCGATAGCGATGTGTAATATGTCCTGAAATATTTATTTATTATTATTTATTTTCATATTTTAGATAAAATAACCCCTAATTTACACTGAGTTTAAGAATTTTTCAAAATGTGTAAAAACCATTATTTACATAAAGGTCCAGTGGCTAATTAAATGGCTTAAAACATACCTATAGAGAAATTTCTTAAATTTTCAGATACTTCGATAAATTATTTATTGTAAACACCATTTTTAAAGTAAAAAAAAATGCGAATTTGAAATAGATTTAAAAAAAAATATTATGATAATTTTTTTTTCTTTAATCGCTGTATAACTACAGTTACAATATTATTTAGTATTAACGGTTTATAACCACCCACTAATAAACCTTAAAAGTATCAATACATTGTCGTGTCTGTAATTAAATTAAAAGTTACAATTACGCAACATCTATTACATTTCTATTACATAATGAAACAATTAAAACAATGCACAGTTGAAACACGCAATGTAACTGTTACATAGCAAAACATGTTTTTTGATAACTTGATAAGAAACCATGAACGTGTAATGGGTTAGTTTTTGTCAAAAACTGGATTCAAAAAATGACCTGAGAAATACGCATCTGCAATAGAGACGTAAAAACTTTTTGTTTTAATCAAAGCGTTGCTAATGATATAACCTAAAGAGGTTATATTAGAAAGAAAAAATAAATTTGTAAATATATACTTAAAATACATAGAAACAACCAGACCACAGACAATATCTAAGCATAAATACTTGTCTGAGGCGGGAATCATACCCGCAACCCCATGTTTGGCAGTCCGGCATGGTAACCATTGTACAGTCAAAAAAGAACTGAGGTAGCAGGTGCATATTTTAATTTTTTTATTTTTAAATTTTAAAATAATTAGAACTTTAAAATATGCACCTGCTACCCTCCTCGTGACTGTACTGTACCAACTGGGTCGTCAAATAAAACTTTTATTAGACAAGCATACGACATAGTAAAAAATAATAACAATGAACAACAGAAAAATAAATAATAACAGAACACAAAGACCAACTACAACAACAATATATTTTGATGTTGCTATTAACATCTGTTACATATTATGACGTCATTTGCAAAAGTCAAAAATTCTTTATTCATTTGGAAACATGCATGTATGATCGCATTGAAACTTCTTAAAAATTAACTTAGGCTGTGTGCCTTTAGAACAAATTAGCGACCCGCCCGGCTTCGCACGGCTATATTGTGCATATCTATACTAATATTATAAAGCTGAAGAGTTTGTTTGTTTGAACGCGCTAATCTCAGGAACTGCTGGTTCGAATTGAAAAATTATTTTTGTGTTGGATAGTCCATTTATCGAGGAAGGTTATAGGCTACTTTTTATCCCGATATTCCCACGGGATCGGGAGTTACGCGGGTGAAACCGCGGAGCGCAGCTAGTTATATTATACATATAGACCTTCCTCTTGAATCACTCTATCTATTAAAAAAACCGCATAAGCCTTTTTTTACATCATCACTACATAGTATAAAACAAAGTCGCTTTCTCTGTCCCTATATCCCTATGTATGCTTAAATCTTTAAAACTACGCAACGGATTTTGATGCGGTTTTTTTAATAGATAGAGTGATTCAAGAGGAAGGTTTATATGTATAATACATGCATAATATAGCCGTGCGAAGCCGGAGCGGGTCACTTCCAAACTAAAATGTACTTACGTGAAAACTAAATAACATTACTTTACTATTTAATTACAATAGTAGCTTTAAAATAATCCCAGAACGAAACAAAAGCACATTGCACAACATCCATGACATAACTATGCGAAAACATTAATAAAACGCAAAATCTATTACCATAACCTTTTTAAAATAGAGTAAAAGTTAAAAGCGACAAACTGTTAAAACAAACAGTCTGGTAAAATGGCGGTCTCACGGGTTATAAAAGACGCGAAAGTCGCCCGCGTGTCCCAGCCAATTATGTGAAACAAAACACAAATTATGTGAAGAAGTTACCTGTGATTATATTGAGTGTACGCAAACATTCTATAGAGATGGAGTATAACGTCATTTGAATGTAAAAGATTGTAAAATCACACGGTAACAATGTTACAGCTTGTTTCAGTGTAATACGTAACAGGGACTTGTATTAAATAACTAGGTGTTAGGCAGACGTAATTTTGCCATATACAAAAAAGATTCATCAAAATCGGTTGATAAACAAAGAAGATATGCGCGAACATCCATAAAAAAAACATACAACCGAACTGAGAACCTCCTCCTTTTTTTGAAGTCTGTTAAAAAATATATAAAGGAAAAATAAAGGAAAAAAATATAATAGTGTTCGATTCTCAGACCTGGGTCGGTTTTGGGGCCCGGGCCCGCGGCCCCCAAAGCCACCTTTATTTTAATTATGAATTTGGAGTAGGTTTTGGGGCCGCTGTGCCGCTTATAACACTGAGCACACTGAGATGGTACCGGGAGGGACCGGCCGGTCTTTGTGGCATGGAGCACAAAAACATGAACGGGAACAAATGAAATTCTCGTCCCCGGAAACTCTCCCGGTACCGCCAAAGTGTGCTCAGCGCTTAGTTGTAAAAAAAACGCTTAAATGCGCTTCGACTCAAAGACAGCATGAACTGATCCTAATGCTTCTAATAACTGCTAACTGAGTCTTGAGACATAAAAGCCACTTGGCACCGTACAGCTTTTAACCCTCTGAGTTAGGAGTCAAAAAGTAAATAAATTTTCACCCCGTTAGCAAAGGTTACATAACCTAAAGAAAGTGTTATAAAACTACATTTTTTTCTTGTTTTCAATCAGTTTATAAAACAAAACGATACGTAACTCGGCAATTATAATAATACTCAGATCAATTGTACAATTCCTATACAAAAACACATTCCACTGTAATCTATCTCACCACAATGATTGTGGAAATGATGGCGTACAATTATTTATTTAAAAAAGAAAAAACACTGACTCACTCACGACATCTCAGAAACTATTAGTGTTAGGAGTCTTAAATTTGGCATGGGGGGAACCCCCATGCCAAATTTAAGATTTTGGGATGTAGATGCTCACTAAGGGATTTTGCTATACAAAAAGAGTGAAAAAGAGAAAAAAAATCCCTGAAACTACAAGAGCTACGAGTTTAAAACTTTGTATGGGGGTGGTTCCTTAGGTGAGCACTAAGAAAAGATTTTTCGAAATTCTATTTCTGGGGGTTAAAAAGGGCTGCTTAAGTTTGTAATGCGTAGTAACTATTATGTATTGTGTCTGTAGGAAATAAATTTCACTATTAAAGAGGTTTATATCTATACTAATATTACAACGCTGAATAGTTTGTTTGTTTGTACGCGCTAATCCCAGGAACTACTGGTTCGAATAAAAAAATAATTTTGTGTTGGATAGTCCATTTATCGAAGAAGGCTATAGGCTACTTTTTATTTTGATATTCCCACGGGATCGAGACTTCCGCGGGTGAAACCGTGGGGCGCAGCAGGGACGACTCCCTCCCGTGAGGTCGTGGTATATTTAACATCAAAATCCACCAAGAAACTGAATTATCCGCGTTATTCAGAGCATGCACTACGGGAATGCGTTATGTGGCTACTATTATATGGACACTAATGCCAGTAACACTGCGGGGCGCACCTAGTTACATTTATTACTTTAATTGTAGTAACATAACAGTGCAAAACATTCATGACGTTCGTGATAAGTGACGAACAATGACGTCATAGTATCGATTAAATGCAAACAATCCGTATAAGACAGTTAAGACCTACCTCAAGTGACGACTGCCATTGTATTGGGACCAGTTTTTTTTATAACACTGGTTCTAGTCGTATCCTTTCCGAGAATGTTCAGTTCAATTATTTATTTACGTCAGTGAATGAAATTCTTTAGAATCCGTAGTGCGAGGTTTTTCGTATTGCAAACGCTATGACGATTCCGTAAATGCGGTGTATGGAATGTTGAAACTTTGTATTATGTCTGATAAGGGCGCCTTAACCGCTTTTATTTTAAAGAAATATTGCCTAAGATAAAAGTTATTAGTATCTGAATATCTATATTTTTTACTTAAAAACTTCATCGAGCGTTTCAACTGCTTTTATTTAATATACTAAACTGAATTACCAAAAAAGAAAAACGTATAAACTTAGAATAAGATACAGTGAATTAAATGAGACCAAATTTATTTCATTTTGTGAAGCTTATAGGGGGTAAAAACGTTACGGCTCGCAACATTATTTGAAAGCAGAATGAAGGCAATTACGTCCGAACTTAAACTCTCTATCGCACGATACGGGTCATTTTTGAAAATACCTACTCGTGCCGCGTATCGAAAACTCATGATTCTCTTAATGTATATTGACCCTAAACCTTTGACGCATTAGCACATAGTATCATGTAACCACCGATCGGTTGTTAGCACGCTTCTATTGTATTCAAAGCGAGTGCGTGCACTTAGCAGGTACTTGGGTATCAGCATTTACTTAGTAGCCACTGAGTTGCATTTAAATAATTAATAAAAAGTTTAGGTGATTGTCATTATACGGCAATTAAAGTTTTGTTGATGCTTTTTATTAAAATTAAAATATCACGACTGTACTCTGTCCAGTTACGAATATGCCCAACTGAGAATCCAGTTTTTACGTAGGGCTTGTCAATACTTGACTTTTGCGATTCAACCCCTTTGCATACGATTAGGGCGTGTTCAGATGACACGCGTCGACCACGCACCCGCCACGCGCGTCACCCGCGTTGACCACGCGTTGAACACGCGTTGAAATGTGTTCTATATATAATTTTAGTCTTATGACACATGAATAGATCTCAAATTGCATTTATGCAAGTCCACCCGCTCACGCCTCGCGCCCGCCATGCGCACGCCCCGCGCACGCCCCGCGCCCGCCCCGCGCCCGCTTGCAGAAATGCAATTTGAGATCTATTGATGTGTCATAAGACTCAAATTTTTTTTTTTTTCTCTCTTGTAAGACTCAAATTATATATAGAACATATTACAAAGCGTGTTCAACGCGTGTGGGAGCGTAGCGGGCGCGTGGGCGTGTCATCTGAACACGCCCCTTACTCTTCATTAGCGATATCGCCAATTTTATTTGTATAAAATTGACATATTAAGATGAAACTGGTCTACCACTTTTTTTTTCTAACGCAAGATCACATGACTTTTTGTTGGCTTATTCAATTTCATACAAAAAAAATCTGTCGATTGGCGATATCGATAATGGAAAGCAATCTTGTCTAAGGGAGCTGGGCCTTTAATGGTGGTAAAATAAATGCTTCTCTAACAACAAATACAATTTATTACAAACAAACCACTTATCTTTTCATCAAACTATAGAAAATACAACAAAGCAATTAAAAAGTTACACCAAGAATTTCATAATTTAAGCGATGCCGGTTTGATTGTCCATAATGATAATACCATAACACTCTCAATACGATAGCATTAGAATAAACTAACGTAATATCCGTCCTAAATATTCATAAAGCGATCCAACAATTACAGTGGTAGCACTGAACCAATTAACTTATATTAGAAAGGTGATAATTGTACGGTATTTTATGACTTGCTGGATCATTTTTGTATGGAAGTAATTAGGCTTATTAAGAAACACATTACCCTTCTTTACGTCGCGCAGTCGGGAAAAAACCGGACAAATGCGAGTGAGATTTGAACAGTTCCGTACCATTACATTCTGTTTTTAGTATTTGTTGTCATTTCAACATTTGATTTTTGATATATTGGTTCTTATGACCTATCGAAAATATAAGATTAAAGTCCCAATTAAACAATCAAGATAGTAGATCTATCTTTTAAAAATAAAACCTGTTAGAAATTGTCTATTAACAAAACCTTATAGTATAAATAACACGATTAAAGAATAGAAGATAATTATTGCTAATAGTAATAATTATTGTGATCAAAATGGAACACTAATAAACTGTTAACAATATATATAAATGTGATTGCCAATCAAATCTATTATTAAACGATCTATTAAATTGTTGTTTATAATTGCTTTGTTAAATGTACTGAGTTTTAAGACAATAATATATGAAAATACTAACGAAATAGAGAATACATCTGTTTCAAATAGAACAAAAAATACCTGCATTCAAAGTCGATCGTCTTTTGTTAATTGTTCCCTTTTGTCTCCACTTTGATAGCCCTTTGTTTTCATTTCGATCGTCTTATGTCTCCACTGTGATAGTCTTTTGTTTCCATTTCGATCGTCTTTTGTTTCAGTATGATCTTCATTTGTTTCAACTTTGATCCCCTTTTGTCTCTATTTTGATAATCTTTTGTTTCCATTTCAATCATCTCTTGTTTCCAATTTGATGAAATGTTATCTCCACTTTGATAGATTTTGGTTTCAATTTCGATCGTCTTTTGTTTCAATATGATTGTCATTTATTTCCACTTTCATAGTTTTTTTATTTCCATTTCAATCGTATATTGTTTCCAATTTGATGCCGTTTTGTCTCCACTTTTGCCTTTTGTTTCTACTTCGATCGTGTTTTGTTTTCACTTTGATATTCTTTTGTTTCCATTTCAATCGTCTATCTATTGTTTCCAATTTGATGCCACTTTGTCTCCACTTTGATAGGCTTTTGTTTCAATTTCGATCGCCTTATATTTCTACTTTGATCGTGTTTTGTGAGGAACACCATTTCAGGTCAGGTTTAAGCGGGTTACGTTCGGAATTAATATATTTTTTTAAACAACGGTTAACCTAGTGATCCTGTAAGGGTTCCCATTGTTTTTCTCTTGAGGTACAGAACCGTAAGAATAAATTTTCTTTAAAAAAATATTCCTCTCTTTATAGCATTGTAATTTAACTATCTTGAATAGAGTTTGATCATGATTACAGACACAAGGCTACACAAAACTACACTTGATGGCTGTTTTGTAATTAAACGTTTTGATGGCTTGTTATTGTTCTAAAAATTCTCATTGTCTCATTTTGGAACCATTTACTGACGTGTCTTACTTAATTTAGTAGATTTTTTGCTATCGTAAATTGCTTTGTTTACTCCCATCGTAGTACAGTGACCGCTAAAAGAATTTGTACCTTCAAAATTACAAAAAACTATGTACCATTGTTCCCGACCAATGCGCTTAAATGTTGATTATTTTTGATTTCATATGTTTGTAGATTTGGTTTTTTTTATCAATTCTTTTGGCGATGATTTTTTTTATAAGTCACTAGGTGTGCTCCGTGGTTTTATGTGTCCTTCTCCATCCCCCAAAAATACTATTATGCTGATTTTCATCCAAATGGGTCCAGTAGTTTGGCTGTGAATCACTAAATAGTCACTACATAGTATAAAACAAAGTCGCTTTCTCTGTCCCTATGTCCCTATGTATGCTTAAATCTTTAAAACTACGCAACGGATTTTGATGCGGTTTATTTTAATAGATAGAGTGATTAAAGAGGGAGGTTTTTTAGATATAATACATGCATAATACAACCGTGCGAAGCCGAGGAGGGTCGCTAGTAGGGAATAAACAAACAAATATCATCATCATTAGCCGGTGTTAGTCCACTGCTGGACGTAGGCCTCTCCTAAGATACGTCACTGAGCCCGATCTTTGGCTCTTCTTCTCCATTCACTGCCCACGACTTTGCGTATGTCATCGCTCCTGGTTACAGGGCCTCCTACACTACGTTTACAAACAAATATATAAACAAACTTTCGTGTATTTTTCTTAAGAAAAATGTATGTGCGCTAATTGACATTGCTCTTACGGTGAAGGAACATCGTGATGAAACCCGCGCCCGCGGCTTAGTTGGCTCCAGTAGTATTGGCAAGTTCTCTCCTCTGGACATGGTCGACTAAGCTGAGAGGATAGTAGGTGCTGTACAAGCCTACTCCATCTTCACGCAAAAAGGACCCAAAATAAAAAGAGTCTAATCGCGGAAAACAGCCCGTATACAAGTACAAGTATCTATACTTACTTATATTATAAAGCTGAAGAGTTTGTTTGTTTGAACGCGCTAATCTCAAGAACTACTACGAATCGAATTGAAAAATTATTTTTGTATTGTATAGTCCATTTATCGAGGAAAACTATAGGCTACTTTTTATCCCGATATTCCCTCGGGATAGGGACCTACGCGGGTGAAACCGCGGAGCGCTGCGAGTTTATAATATTAAGTGAGGATTAGAATATCTTTTGTTATTTTTATTCTACCTAAACGAGACTTCACGTCCATAAATCATGTTTCAGGAAATTGTAAAGCTATTTACTTTGATTTATTAGGTTTTTCCCATACTTTTTTTTCAAACAACATGTAAAACAATCTAAATCATTGTTATGCAAATCTATGATGAATAACAGAGAACGAGTTGGGAAAACCGGACCTTTTTGTAATTTTCTTACACAAGACAATAGTGTTGTCGATGGTTCTTGTCAATGTCAGATTTATTGGTTTCCCACAACATCTCACTATACAGGACATGTACTATGAAAGATAAGAAAATTATACTGTAGTAGAAAGAACATCTTTGACAAATATTCCCGCTTTTGGCTTTACCATGACATTTTTGGACGTGATAACATTTTTTAAATCGATGAACACTCACAAAAAAGTTTGACGTCATGTGAGCATGTTATTGACAAGTAATCATAGCAACGTTATTGCCAAGTAAGGTCATGTTAAGTTGCTATGGATGCAACATTTAACCATAGGTATAACGTATTACAAAGCTATTTTTACTGAACTGTTTGAAATGGTTCGATGCAGACTCTCTACTACGATGTCATTTAATATCTTTGAATGCAGAACATGTATAATGTCCTATTATTTACATACTCATTATGCACTTCCTAGAAATTATAATCATGTATTTAATTAATTTAATTATTAATTTATTATGGAAAATTAACATTAATCTAGTTAAATGTAACAAATCCGTTTTAACTAGAAATTCAGAAAATGTTACATCAAACGACGTTACTGACTCTTTTAATCGGGAATATCAGGAATAAAAAACATATTTGTAAAAAATATTTAGCTTCTGTAGAAATTTCAACTTTGAACCTTTCAGTTAATATGTGCATAATTTCTTAATATGAGCCTTCTCTATAAATAATGTGGGCTTAATGATATTATTTTACGTGCAAATCTCAACTTTGACCCAATGTGATGTTGCTCAAAATTGCTTGCCAATTCTTTGTCCTTTAAAACGGTCCTTTGTTGCTAATATGTGCATAATTATTTGCCATGCGCCTCTACTCTACCTCTATATTTTATTATGAACTTAATATGGATACTTATGTCCAAAATACTTTAACACAACAGTGTGATATTGCACAAAATAGAATACCCAAATCCAAAGAGCTAATAAATATGTGCAAAATTCTTTGCATACGCCTTCTTAATACATCTTACGTACAAATTTTAAAATAGACCCAATCTGATATTGCATAAAATTGGCCTTGAAAACGATCCCTTGCTGTAATTATGTGCATAATTATTTGCCATGTGCCTTCCCTATATGGGCAACACATCCTATCGGAATTACTTTTCATTGGAAATCAATCATTTATCATTTTTTAAAATAAATCATCGCCTTATTAGGTACTGTAAAACGATTTATTACAACTCCGCATGATTTAAACTACTATTACTTGTAATGTAATTTGTAATAGTAAAGTTAATGGTAACAGACTGTTTAGCAATCATTGTGTTAAGTATTTGTATTTAATAGATTTACGAAATACGTCCTTTTTGACTACACTGTCACTTTAACTGGAATAGTTAGCAGCGACTTTAGATTTAAACTTATAGAGAGCATCTTAATTAAAAAATACAATCTTTTATAAAACGACTTGTTTTGGATTAAAGTTCGTGTAACATTGGATTGTGACCAAAGATTTACTTAGGAAAAGGTTTTTTTCAACTATGTTTAAAAGTAAAAGACTAGAGCATTTCTTCAAGCATTTCAATGTAATGATCTTACGAATGCTACAATACTGGCCAATGCAAGGCAAAAGTTCGAAGTGGTTCTAGTAAATTTAAAACAGCGAATGCTCGATGTTCTGTTACTAGTAAATGCTGTAGTCTATACCAACCAGATCTTTGACTGAATCTCTAATCTTCACAATAGCATTGTTAAATCTCTATTAAATTAAACTCCTCAAATGGATTCTTAAATAAAATAATGTTGTTTTTAACAAAGATTGACAGTTCGTGTAGGCGGTGACTCGGCGAGGCGGTGAATCGCAAGTTTGAATTATCTGATTGAGGCTGTCTGTCAGACCTTGACCCTTGCATCGTCTCTCCTTGTTTGGATTGAATAATAATGTTATTGAATATTTTGATGGCATCAAGCATTCTTTTAAAGTAACAAGCTGACTTAATTATATTACTTGGATATGGCATACGATTTTATAGTTAACAGCGCTACGCGGTTTCACCCGCGTGACTCCCGATCCAGTGGGAATATTGGGATAAAAAGTAGCCTATGTTACTCCCAATGAATCTATGTCTCCTTTTCTAACTTCTTTCCTCCTTCCCTAACAAATTTCATTTAAATCGGTCCAGTAGTTTTGGTACCTATTCGTTACAAACAAAAGAAAAAAATATATCCTCTTTATAATCCTAATTATAAATATTCTGTTGGAATCATTTGCATAAAATCACATTAAATCGTTAGGATCTGTTAAAGACCAAGTTAGGATCTGTTTTCGAAATGTGTACATAAATAAGAAGAAAACACAAGAAATTCATGTGGTAAATTCTTAGAAATGGCATAAGATCTTTTAAGGAATTGGTATTTAGGCCAGTGACCACTATCACATCTGAAGCTATGGTGATAATGCACATGTAGTACTTTTGACCTAGAAGAAACCTCGTGGATTAAGACCTCATTCGTTTCGAAAAGGTTATGCCGTTATTGCCTCTTTCGGAATTCCCTTATACTTATTCATTGGCCTTCACAGAAGATGAGTGACAAATTCACACTTTACCACTATATCCGGTTGTAAATAATTTTTCCAATTTGTCTATTATGTAGGATCTAAAATTACTCATGCAATGGTCAGAGGTAGGATTCAAAGACATTTGACATTTAATAGTTATAGACGTGAAAAAAACATTAAAAAGACTCTAAAACCTTTTTATGAATGTTTTAAATAGCTTTGAAATATGTCAGTGACACTGCAGATGCATTCATCAGCGGCGTTACATCCGCGGATGGGCCTTAGCCTGGTTAAGTTGTCTGCTCTTATCAGATCTGCTTTTTACTTTATCTTTGATAGATAGATAAACATTTTATTGCATTATAAAATAACAAAAAAGACATTTAATGCAAACTAAAATAGAAACCTTAAAAAAGGGAAAGATCCAAGAGTGCATAAAGGGCGCCCTTATCGCCTGAGTACAATCTCTTTCAGGCATGACCTTACAGTCCTTCAACTGATTGTTCTTCATCTGAGGCTGGTGAGTCGCTAGGCTCTCCTTTAAATTTTAAAACATTTACCAGACAATGAAACGGCTTATTGTTGGCAAACACATGGCCGAGAATCGAAACCTGAAAGCTGAAATAAAAACTGACGTTGGGCCTGCCTCGGATTCTTCAACCACCAGGTCAAAGGCCATGCTGCCACTCAAATAATCATCTCTTTTCTATTATCCTTTTTTCTTAAATATCTTTATTTTCGAAGCGCAAATTATCGGTGATTCATACGCAAACTTAATATTGAACTTGTCTCTCGTCGTTGTTGTCATCAATTCGGTATGCAGTGACGTTTCTTTGCATACACTTGTCGGTTTCAACAAAATGATGTCATACTACTTTATTAGGGGTCTTCATAATCTATGACGTTTTACTATGGTCAGTATAGTCATAGGATTTACTTGTGTCGTCATTGACTAGACCTTAGGTACAATGTCTCATTGCAATACGTGTGTTAAAACTAATATCGTCATTAAAAACAAAATGAGTATTTAACGTAGTTACGTGTTTAAAAATAGTTGTTACTCTACAGCTGTTTGTTCTAAAAGGGACTTTAAAAACTTCTTGTCGTGCCAGGGTTTTTCCTTTAAATTTTGTCTGACCAATATTGCACTGCAGCTACATTGCAATATTGGCCTTATTTAAGTCGTCCAACGTGCAGGTGTTGGGGCATAGTGGATATTGGAGGAGGCGATCCATCGATTGTGTTGGGTCAGCTCAGTCGCAGCGCTCTTCTAAAAAAACACCACCGGCTGTTATTTTGTCTGTAGCGGCCTACTTGGACCTGGAGTCACTTGAGTGATTTCCACATAGGCCATTGCACGTGATCTGAGGGGGGCGGGTTTCGTTAGGGGCACAAAATTGTGTGTGTTTTTAAACTAAAAGTACGTTTAAATCAATGACGTAATGTCAAAATTATCTAATTTGCAAATATTTTTGAGTAACTTGTACTCTCAGAATTAATTGGTGGGTAATGTCTAATTAATTAACGAAAAATTTCAAATATTTACTCAATGTTATGTCAATCTCTTCCATCTATGTTATTTTTCCGCTAATTAACCGTACGTCTTTAAATAGCCTGTGTAAGCAAGATAAAACTTTATTATTTTCAACGAGATGTTTTTTGAAAAACTTAATTTTTCTATTTGGATTGATTTGAATATATTATGCCTATGACTAAAGGCGAAGGTAAGCCTCACTCGGCATTTGATTTCTAGAAATATTTTCTAAGAAAAATGTATTTCCAAAATGTAGTTGACCACCTAGCACATTCTGGACAGTAAGCAGAAAGGTCGCAAGTTCAAATCTCGTCGTGGTCCAATTTTTGGATATGCATTTGCTTGTTTGGTCAAACAGTTCCACACATTTAAAAATGTGCATAGAGAAAAACTGTTGCAGACAGTGCAGAGGCGTGGTGATGCAGAACACGTGGCTGCGCCCACGCATGTGTTTTAGCGCCGCTCGTGCTGCTGCGTCAGCTCGTTGCTCATGCGCGTCGGTGACTTCAAAGATACAATTAACTTGGTCTTTGTAACGACTCAGTTTGGCTTGTCATCTGAATAATGTTTGATTATTTAAAAGTATGTGGTGCAGTTTTCGTTAAAGGAATACCTTTCACCATGGACAGGCACTCCTGAGTTTTGATGTGAAGGTGTTCGTGCTTGTGAAATTACAAACAAAGGAGACATTTTATCTTCAAACACTGACAAATTAAGATATTATGATATTGCTATTGTAATCGGCAGAGAATATACACAGGGGGGTACAGTTTAACATCATATTCTATTTAATATGATATTACTTGTAAAAGGATATGAAGCTAAAATTAAGTAGGTATTATGCATAATTCATTACAAAGCATTGTCATCTAACAGTGTCAAAGCGGTCGACTCATCATAACGTTGGGAACGTGTGGGTTTTTCACTGTTTACATGGTATGCTTCGAATACGATGATCGAATGCAAATCGGATGTATGCGATTAATCGAGTAATACGAATATATTCGTCAGGTGTTAATCGTGATGTTTGCGACAGTGACGCATTTGGCTCGTGTTCCGGTTTGTGGAATATAAAATTAGATGCAAATTTTCGATATTAATTCCGAAATAGTATGTTGACGAATGACGTGATGATGTATTCGTGAGAATGAACTTATGTTAAAGGGTTGACATTGCAGTAACACCGTTCGAACTGAATAGATGTAACATGTACCTTGTTTGGAGAATAATGAATTAGATTAAGTCCTTTTGTATGACAATATGTGTGTTTTGGAGAGCAAATAAACGCTCTATCTACCTAGTAAATTAGCATAGCTATGAAGTAATTAAAAACCATAACTCTAATTCATTATTGTTTATGGTCTAATACAATGTGTTTCAGCGAAGGGATTTTAATACGAGAGGTGGTTGTTCGAACAACCTTTGTTCTACGACTTTTGAAAATTCGCCCTTTTTTTTTTCGATAATTCTGAGGGAATTTTTACTTGAAAATCAGCTGTTTCATACAAAAACTTCTTACGAAATGTTCAAATTTCCAAATGTTGTAGAACAAAACTTGTTCGTCTAGACGTCTAGAACAATCCCCTTTTGTTAATACAAAAGGGGGTTGTTGTAAGGGGTTCTAATGAACCCCTTCGCTGAAACACATTGTATTTGAAATGACGGAAAAGTTTTGGATTAACCAAGCTAATGGTGTTCCCTGATATGATTTCTTCAACTCCGAATCTTCTCAGCATAGTTAATTATCAGGAAACTGAAGAAGACGGTTTATTGACAATATAAGATGAATCATGCAGGATCTTTAGAATTGAGAGATCGATGAAAGATACATGATAAAATTTTGGTCCAAACACTGTTATTCCATTTCTCATATATCTGTATTTTTCAGGTAAGTATTTTATTAATTAGATTTAACTTAATTTTTATGAGAACAATGACGCACTCGATCCACGCTGGCTGGTTTGCTGTCGGTATGAATATGTATTTGTACCGGTTGATAATGTAATAAAATACAAACAACGTGATTTAGAATTGGCTGTTTTTGTTGTGGTCAGGATTTGGTGCTACGTAATATGTGATCAAATATCAACCAAATAACATTATTGATAGGTACTTATAAACTGACAACACCAAACACACTTGTTTATGCATTCATATTCATTTAATCTTTCATAAACACAGGTACTACTAAGTTATTATTCAATTTAAATTTGGTACAGCCATGTTCCGCCATATTGACATTATGAATTGTTTAAAAAAAAATTACAGTCCATTAAAAATCATATCAATTACCAATCTGATTAAATAAAACATACAAGAAATAAATTAAAACATAAAAAATTAAAGTGATTGAAATTAAAATATAATAAATAGTTAGGTATGTCAAATAGGTATCTCTTTTGTCCAATCACTATCACTACATAGTATAAATCAAAGTCGCTTTCTCTGTCCCTATTCCCTATGTATGCTTAAATCTTTAAATCTACGCAACGGATTTTGATGCGGTTTTTTTAATAGATAGAGTGATTCAAGAGGAAGGTTTATATGTATAATACATGCATAATATAGCCGTGCGAAGCCGGAGCGGGTCGCTAGTACTTAATATTATCATTAAAGAAGTTTTACAAGTCATAAAATGCATTTTCTGCAAGAAAGCCATGAGTGCGGTTTTAAATCTTTTATTACCGTTTCTTATTTTGTGTAAACAGCTAGTCTCACTAAAAGAGAAGCCGTGTGCTATGTTTTTGTGTGTGACATTCAAAGTCAGTTAAAATGAGACAAAGCATTGATTTCCTATTAGTTAGGTACGTTTATGATCGTGGCCGTTAAACTTATAAATCAAACGATCCAACCTCGCCGCATATTGCACGAAAGTGTTAGCTAAAGTGGTCAGAACTCAGAATAGAATGAAACATGGCTATTTTATAGATCACTTGTTACAAATGCCGGTTAAATCGAACCAGTTTAACGTCTGGTTTGTATTATGTAGAGAGCTTTGTGGAAAAGTTAAACATTGTTTAGAAACGGATTTAGTTTTGCAAGAGTGCACGCTTGTTATATAGAGATTTTGTAATAACCTTTTTTGGACGTTTATGAGGCGTGATCTTCGAAACTACTAAATTAGTTTTGATGAATATGAAGATACCTTTGAACCATTTTATCTTATTCACACGGATAATGCAAGTTATCTTCCTGTGTTTGTTTTCCGCAACTATTCCTCTTTAATTGGGTCCTTTTTGTGGAACGATGGAGTATACTTGCCTGTACCTTTACTACCCTCTTAGTTAAGTCGACCATGTCCAGAGGAAATAATTTGTCAATACGTCTGAAGTCAACGAAGCCGCGGGTTTCATCACAATGTTCACCGTAAGAGCAATGTTAATTAGCGCACATACATTTTAGATGGAGCGATATGATTTTGGTGACTTTACCGAAGAGTCTTTCTCATCTCTCAAGAGCATCTCTACAGGTCCAATAACGCCGTGGATTTGCAAATATGGTGTGTGAGAGACTAACGCCGAAAACGAAGGAAGCAATTTGGTGCATATGACCAGTTAAACTAAATATGACCTGTTAAACTGACATAACATTTTTTATTTTATTTGACACTAGCTGCGCCCCGCGGTTTCACCTGCGTAGTAATTTTCTAAGCAACTTTCTTAATTTTTTCTTCCATAAGAACCTTCTCCATACAATAACAAACCCAACAAAAAACGAATTAGCGAAATTGGTCCAGGCGTTGTTGAGTTATGCGCTTACCAACACATTTTGCGATTCATTTTTATATATAAAGAAGATTAAATAAATAAATAAATAAATATTGCAGGACATTCCACACATCGCCATCTAGCCCCAAGCTAAGTAACTAGACTTGTGTTATGGGTGCTAGACAACGGATATACTACTTAAATACTTTTCTTTTGTAAATATATACTTATAATACATAGAAACAACCAGACCACAGACAAATGTCTAAGCATAAATACTTGTCTGAGGCGGGAATCGAACCCGCGACCCTGTGTTTGGCAGTCCGGCATTGTGACCATTGTGCCAACTGGGTCGTCGAATTGTATTAATAGTGATTCTTTTTTGACATTCGGACCTGGCGCTCGCTGGTGCAATGCTCAATTATTGTAAATCTTATTTATAATTTATGATTAATGTATTTTTAAAGTCACTTTATATTTTTAAACATTTCCTACCCACATATTTGTATACCAGATGACTGGTAGAATGGTTCTGGACTGACCATACAAACATCATACTTATGTAAACTACATATATACATACATACTAGACAAATAAAACATTCTGGTTCTGATTCCGAGAAAGCTGAGTGTCTGAGCAGGATCGTCGGCCACAACCTATAGTCAACACAACATACAAACATATCCATTGTAAAAGTATTAGTCAAATGACATGATATAAAAAAACCATCAAGGATATTACACAATAATATAATTGTTATTTATACTTACCTTCCGCAAAGCTCACACTAGGTCTCTCCATGCAAAGTTATGCTGTACCAATGCCAACAGGAAAATCATTGTAGGTGTCTAATGACTTTAATGATAGCTTTAACATATTTATAGGATTCATTTAGATTATAGACGTGTGTCTGTATTACATTTCTTATACTTATTATTACATTGAGCGGTGTTGGCTTAGTGATAGATACCTCGACTATACTACTGGACCGATTGTAATAAAACTCGGTACGAGGATTCATTGATTCTTAGGCAGTAACATGCTACTATCTATCTACTATGTATCTGCAGCACATGCTGAGGCTTTACCCATTCGGGCAACACACGACTTCTCAGATACTTTTTATTTTTATTGTCTGTTCTTTAAGCCCCGAAAACGACGGGGTGTTATAAGTTTGACGTGTCTCTGTGTGTGTGTGTGTGTCTGTCTGTCTGTGGCATCGTAGCTCCCGAACGGATGAACCGATTTTGTTGTACATATTTACTTTTCTCTGTAAATATCTCGATAATGTTTCTTATTTGTATTACTTTTCTCCATAACTATCTCTTACTGTTTCTTATTTGTGTGTGTTTGTTTGGATGAATTCTATTGTATTCTAGTTTTTATTATCGCAATTACCACGGGTTCGGGACTGCAGGTGAAACCGCAGGGCGCATGTAGTAGAACCCCGCGATAAATGTACTAGACACAATCAAATATCACATTATTCCAAACAATTTCAACTGTCTATCACGGTTCATGAGATACATTCTGGTGACAGACAGACGGACAGTTGAGTCTTAGTAAAAGGGTCCCGTTTTACCCTTTGGGTACGGAAATCTTAAAAATTATACCAGCGAAACTAAGCTTATAATGAATTAATTACACAAAAACAATAATCACTAAACAAAATCTTACAATAGTAAGAAAAAACATGAACGTGTCGAGTTCCCTTGTATTTTTGTATTTATATGGGAGATAAGTTATCTGTCTCCGTCAGTCTCTCTTTCTCTTAAGGCGTGTTCAGATGACACGCGTCGATCACGCGCCCGCCACGCGCATCACACGCGTTGAACACGCTTTGAAATTTGTTCTATATATAATTTGAGTCTTATGACACATCAATAGATCTCAAATTGCATTTCTGAAAGCGGGCGCAGGGCGTTCGCGGGGCGGGCGCGTGGCGTGAGCGGGTGGACTTGCATAAATGCAATTTGAGATCTATTGATGTGTCATAAGACTCAAATTATATATTATATAACAAATTCCAAGCGTGGTCAACGCGTGTTCAACGCGTGTGATGCGCGTGGAGAGCGCGTGGTCTACGCGTGTCATCTGAACACGCCCTTACATTTTCTCGGCTAGGTCGTTCCAAAAGACTTATTTTTGTATAGCTAAGTCCGCGGAGCTTTCTTAACTGTAAGAAGTAGGTACGCCAGTCTATTCCTTAGTGAACAGGTGTAACTTTCACAATACCACCTTAATACATCGGCATTAATCCGCACCGGTGTATTATTAATGAATACGATACAATCGTTACCGATAAACGAAATGTAATTTAGTTATTCGTGATATGTCGATTGTATCGACGATAAGTGTTGGAAGTGAGCGAGCTTTTTGCACAAACCGCATCGCTTGAAGTTGTTGCTACATTGTTGTTTTATTAGGGTTTTAGTAAGGACTAGCTGCGCCCCGCGGTTTCACCCGCGTAAGTCCCGATCCCGTGGGAATATCAAAGTAAAAACTAGCCTCATAATTTTTCAATTCGAACCAGTAGTTCCTGAGATTAGAGCATTCAAACAAACAACGGAAGCCCTCAAAGATGAATAATTTTCCCCGATTTTTTCACATTTCCCACTGATTCTTCGTTCCTATTGGTTGCAGCGTGATGTTATGTAGCCTAAAGCCTTCCTCAATAAATTGACTATCCAGCACAAAAATATTTTTTCTATTCTAACCAGTAGTTCCTGAGATAAACGCGTTCAAACAAATAAACTATTCAGCTTTATAATATTAGTAGTATCTATTACTAAGACTCCACTGTCCGTTTGTCTGTCTGTCACCATGCTGTATCTCTTGCACCGTGATAGCTAGACAATTGAATTTTTTACAGTTCATGTATTTCTGTAGCCGCTATAACAACACATCTAAGAAAAAAAAGTGGCACTCCCTTACAACGTGGTGCGGAACCCTTCTTGCTTAAATCCGACTCGCCCTTGGCCGGTTTTTTTTATTAAGAAACATAGAAAGATAGATAGAGTAATACCTTATGATTGACTCTGTTCTATTGACTTCTGTATCGTTTGACATTTATTATAACTTGATTCATGTTTTTATTTTTTGACATCTTAATTTGTAATCATCTATCTTTATCCCTTGACATGTCATTTAATTTAATCTATAATTTTGTATTTTAATGTTAATACCTAGGTACTAATATGGATCTATGATATCATTATCACTACATAGTATAAAACAAAGTCGCTTTCTCTGTTCCTATGTCCCTATATCCCTTTGTATGCTTAAATCTTTAAAACTACGCAACGGATTTTGAGGCGGTTTTTTTTAATAGATAGAGTGATTCAAGAGGAAGGTTTATATGTATAATATAGCCGTGCGAAGCCGTGGCGGGTCGCTAGTCTAAAAGAAATGTTTTTTTTTTATCGCTAGAAAGTTTTACTTACTGCGTTAGCTCAGCTACCCAAAGTGGAACTTGGCCTCCGAAACTAGAGTCTTTCATCGCTCCCTTTCCTGCCTTACTCGTCCTGTTTTGAAAAACACAAGCTTAATAATAACTATATTCGCCGTATAAATACTAGGCTAACATAAACTAAAGCGAGTACTAATTGGCAGTTCAATGGCCCGGAACTGGGTTGCTTTGAATTATAAATCTGGTAACAATCTTGCTTACAATATAACGTACAAGATTTTCACGATAAACGTTTGTTAGCAAGTTAAATATTTTAATCTCAACCTAAGGTTAAGCTTAATAGCAAAATGACTGGAGTCTCATCTCATTCTGACATTTAAAGATGTCTCATACAAAATCCTAGAATTTACAATATCTATCTTCTATACATATAAAATGCTTTGTCCTGAACGACTGACTGACTGACGGATCAACGCACAGCCTAAACCGCTGATCGTAGAGACCTGAAACTTGGAGGGTGTGTTCTTTGTATGACGTAGGCATTCGATAAGAAAGGATTTTTCGAAATTGTACTCCTAAGGGGGTGAAAAGAAGGGGACAAGTTTGTATGGGACAACGAGATTCCTTGGTACATTTTTGACTTCTACGCGGACGAAGTCGCGGGGAAAAGCTAGTACACATATATGAGGTCCGGGTGGGCGAACTTTCTTCTGCAACGCAGAAACTTACGGGTTCGATTCCCGCCTAAACAAATATTTATGCACAGATATTGGTTTCTGGTCTGGGTTTTTATGTAAGTATGTTTATTAAATACTAGCTGTGACTCGCGGTTTCCCCCGCGTTCGATTTAAATAAAAATCATAAGAATCATAATCATAAGAATCTTATAACAATAACACAACATAAAAATAATTAGCGAAATTGGTCCAGCCACGTGATGCGATGACAAAGGAAAATAGGAATTCATATTTATGTACCTAAATAAATATATTAACAAACGAAAAGTATATTAGTATTCTATCAGTTGTCTAGCCGTCATAACACAATCGTAGTTGCTAAAAAAAATATTTTTTTATATATTAAATGCGAACAAATATTAAATATATCGGAATTAAGCCATCGATGATTTTTGAATAATCGGGACGCCAGTGCCATCTAGCGGCACTAGACTGAGTCTACGGCGCGGTTGACGACTGTGTCGGTCGGTCACATTCTTACGTGAACCGTCGGTGACTACAGTCGATAACTACGTGTAGAAACTGTCTCGCGTTCCGTATACCTAAGAACTAATTTGTGTTATTTCGTGTGATTGTACTTTGGACTCTTATTTGTTTTGTGTGTTGATTATACTTTGTTCACCAAATACGGTGTTTTACTGAACCGGCATCTACCTAAATACGCCCATAAGCTTCTAAAAGATGTCTGATGACGATCATAATCCATCTGCGCCGTTATCAGAAGGTGGGATCAATGCTGGTTCAAATCAGACCACAGAAAGTGACCGTTGGCGGGCGATGTTTGAACAGCAAAATTCAAATATGCGAGCACTTATCGAGGCTTTACAAGCACCTAAACCAGCCAACGACGTGGATTTACCCGAGTTCGACCCTGACAAGACTGATACGGAAGCGAGATCGTGGTGCGCAACTGCTGATTTAGTTTTTGGCGAAAAACCGTTGGGCGGTGGTCAACTCGTCGTGGCGATAAGTAAGGCGCTGAAAGGGACGGCATCGACGTGGCTATCGCAAATAGCGTACCAGGGCATGACATGGAGCGAGTTTAAAGTGCTTTTTACATCGAGATTCGTGTCGAACGAAACACTTGCCGGTACCCTCATTAATTTAAAAAGTGACAAACCGAGTGACAACGAAACCTTAGTTGCTTACGCGAGTCGCTTGATGACGTCATTGTGCAATCGTTGGAAGGATGTCAACAAGGAACAGATTGCAGTGGCAATGGTACTCGCACACATATCGCAATTTGACTCGAATTTGCAACGATTGGCGTTCACGACCGACGTTACTTCAAGAGATAGATTGCAGAAGGAACTTCATGCGTTTTCTCACTTGAAACGGAAGATGAATAATGCAAGTGATTTAACAAGTTCAAGCGATGTTAAACGACCTAAGACTACTGCGCTGAAGTGTTTTAATTGCGGTAAAATGGGCCATAAGAGATCAGAATGCAGAAGCAAGCCCTTTGATAACAGATCACGACCTTTGGCATCTATAACTTCAAGCAACGCAGTTCAACAACCTGTGGCGAAGCCTCTAGTATGTTTCAAATGTGGGAAGCCTGGACATATCGCGATTCGATGCACAAGCGGCAGCTATCAAGCGGGCGGCAGCAGCGTCGTCGGTACGAGCGTTGCGGGCACAAGCCGGAGTGAGCGACGCGTTGATGTTTGCGTTGTTCAACCACCATCGGGTACACTCGAGCATAAAGGTGAGCTGTATGGTTTTTTTTACGATTCCGGTGCTGAGTGTTCGTTGATTAAAGAGAGTATTATGGCTAAATTAAGTGGTCAGCGTGTAAATAATGTTGTGGCAATGTCTGGTATTGGGCAAAGTCAAGTGTTTAGTACAAAACAGATTTTATGTTGTATAACGATTAACGATCACTCTCTTGATATTTTGTTGCATGCTTTACCAGACAGCTACTTAAAAAGTGATATTATTATCGGACGTGAAATTCTTCATCAAGGTTTTTCTATTAACATGACAGCAACCGATTTTGTTTTGAAAAAAGAAGTTCTTTTAGTAAACTCTGTTAGTAGTGATCATAAACAACAAACGAATTTAAGTGCTATTGATACGGATGTAACTGAACCTGAAAAATCTAAACTTTTAGAGACATTATGTCAATTTGCCGATTTTTTTATTACTGGTATGCCTAAAACGCGAGTAAATACTGGTGAGCTCAAAATTAGATTGATCGACCCAAATCGGACGGTTCAAAGGCGGCCATATTCTTTCATGTCTGCTGAAGAACGTTGTGTAATGCGTGAACGTGTCAAAGAGTTATTAGATGCAAACATTATAAGACCAAGCTGTTCTCCATTTGCAAGTCCGGCTTTATTAGTAAAGAAACGTGACGGTTCTGATCGTATGTGCATAGACTACCGAGAACTCAATAGCAACACTGTTTCAGACCGGTATCCTCTTCCCCTTATTTCTGATCAGATAGCTCGCCTCAATGGAGCAAATTATTTTTCACAATTAGACTGCGCTAGTGGGTTTCACTTGATTCCTGTAAATGTAGAGTCAATAGAGTGTACAGCCTTTATAACTCACGATGGCCAGTACGAGTTTCTTACTATGCCCTTTGGCTTAAAAAATGCTATCTCTATTTTTCAAAGAGCCATAATGAATGCTTTAGGTGACCTTGCTCATAGTTACGTCATAGTTTACGTAGACGATGTTTTGATTGTCTCTCCCGATGTAGAGTCAGGGATAGAGCGGCTTAAAATCGTGCTAAAAGCTCTAACGAACGCTGGCTTCTCTTTAAATCTTAAGAAATGCTCCTTCCTCAAGACCAAGGTAGAATTTCTAGGATTTGAAGTAGAGGCTGGTCATATTAGACCTAATCATAGAAAAGTAGAGGCCTTGACAGCTCTACCACCACCGCAAACTGTAACACAGTTGAGGCAATTTATCGGATTGGCTTCATATTTTCGTCAATTTGTTCAAAATTTTGCTCGTATTATGGCTCCTTTATATCGGTTGACTTCCCTTAAAGGTGATTTGACTTGGAAATCCGAACATGAGGACATTCGTCAAAATATCATTTCCGTTTTAGTAAGCAATCCCGTTTTAATGATATTTGACCCACAGTATTCAGTAGAGCTTCATACTGATGCTAGTAGTTTAGGTTATGGAGCAATTCTATTTCAAATTGTTAATAGAACACGTCACGTCGTAGCCTACTTCAGCAAACGTACTTCCCTAGCAGAGAGCAAATACCACTCCTATGAGTTGGAAACACTTGCAGTCGTGAACTCTATCAAACATTTTCGACATTTTCTTCATGGTACAAAATTCACCGTAGTTACAGATTGCAATTCCTTAAAATCTTCGCAAGCTAAACATGACCTGACTCCTAGAGCACATAGGTGGTGGGCTTTTCTTCAATGCTTTGATTTTAACGTGATTTACAAGAAAGGCTCAAAAATGACTCACGTAGATTTCCTCTCCCGTAATCCGTTACCAAGTCCGTCAAAACCATCAATACCACATGTAGAGCAAAAGCGCATCGATATTACCGAACTTTCGCCTAATTGGATTCAAGCTGAACAACAGCGTGATGTTGAAATTTCTAAAATTATTAGTGACTTAGGAAATGATCAATTAGATGATCAGCTAGCAAAGACCTATGTTCTTCGTTCGGGTATTCTTTATCGAAAGATTCAACGTAACGGAAAGTCTAAATGTCTGACTTATTTGCCCCGTGCTCTTAGATGGTCTGTTATTAATAACTTTCATGACTCTCTTGTTCATCTTGGCGTGGAGAAGCCACGAGAAAAACTTTTTGATTTTTATTGGTTTCCGGGGATGAGTCAGTACGTGAAAAAATTTGTAGAAAGCTGTGTTACTTGTAAGGTAGCTAAGTCCCATTCCGAAAAGGTACAAGCCGAGCTTCATCCGATTCCTAAAGTTACGACTCCGTGGCACACAATCCATATAGACGCGACAGGTAAACTAAGCGGTAAAAATGATGGCAAGGAATATGTTTTCGTTTTAATAGACGCGTTTACCAAATATGTCTTGCTGTTTCACACGACTAACATAGACTCCAAAAATAGTATTCGTGCGGTAACTCAAAGCGTTGCGCTTTTTGGAGCTCCAACTCGAATAATAGCAGATCAAGGTCGATGTTTTGCGAGTAAAGAGTTCGGTGATTTTTGCGAGAGCAAGAACATCAAATTGCATCTCATAGCCACCGGTTCATCACGTGCAAACGGACAAGTAGAGCGCGTTATGAGTGTCCTTAAAGCGATGTTAACTGCCGTAGAGACTAACGAAAATAAATCGTGGCAAGATGCACTAGGCGAAGTTCAACTTGCTATTAATTGTACTATGAACCGTGTTACAAAAGCATCACCCCTCGAATTATTAATTGGTAAAGTCGCCAGACCATTGTCCATGATGGTTAGTGATGTGGATAATGTGGTAGATATCTATGACCTTCGTGAGACTGCATCGGAAAACATTCAAAGAGGCGCAGAATATGACAAGGCTAGGTTTGACCGTACAAAGGCAACAATTAAAAGGTTTTCGGTTGGTGATTTCGTGTTATTAGAAAACGAAGAGCGAAATCAGACTAAATTAGACCCGAAGTTTAAGGGTCCGTTTAAAGTAATAGAGATTCTCAATGGTGATCGTTATACGTTGGAAGCCCTAAATTGTAAACGCACTTACAAATACGCGCACGATAGATTAAGAAAAATGCCAGAAAGTCATGAGCCAGCTGAAATTCTTAGTGATATTGATGAAAATCACGGTAGTGATGCTGATGAGTAGTGTTGAGTGTAGAAATGGAACCACGAGTGAAGAACTCTAACAGCCGTAGTTTTCGACCGTACTAGTAGCTGTTACGTAGTCGTAGCCCGGTAGAAATCGGTATCGACTTGAGGTTTCTCGAGTAGTCCGTGGGTACGCGATACGCGTTCAGTGCTGGCGGAGGTCGGGGTCTGGTAAGACCAACAGTGGGTGGTGATGCCCACGGGCGGTCCACCTGGAGGGTGGATGCGCGTATGTGAGCAACTGTGTTTGCTGGTCGGCTGTGTGAGCCGTGCGGTCCACTTGGAGGGTGGATGCGCGTATTTTGGTGTTTGGCTGTGAGAGCCTTGGTGTTAGAGGGTTCCACTCGATGATTTGAAATTGATAGAGCAAAGTTTTAATGAAAGTTTATTGTGGAAAGATGGCACATGACTCTGGTTTCATTTTCTATTTTCTAGTTAAAGTTTTAAAATGTTTTTCCTGAAATTAATTGATTTAAGTAATCACAGTACCCATGAAATGTCCAGATGGGACCGAATTAGAACGAGTATTGTCGTAGAACTTTTTGTTTCCAGATTAACACACGAGGACGTGTGATAGCAGGATGGCCGTATCGGAATTAAGCCATCGATGATTTTTGAATAATCGGGACGCCAGTGCCATCTAGCGGCACTAGACGGAGTCTACGGCGCGGTTGACGACTGTGTCGGTCGGTCACATTCTTACGTGAACCGTCGGTGACTACAGTCGATAACTACGTGTAGAAACTGTCTCGCGTTCCGTATACCTAAGAACTAATTTGTGTTATTTCGTGTGATTGTACTTTGGACTCTTATTTGTTTTGTGTGTTGATTATACTTTGTTCACCAAATACGGTGTTTTACTGAACCGGCATCTACCTAAATACGCCCATAAGCTTCTAAAAGATGTCTGATGACGATCATAATCCATCTGCGCCGTTAAATATATTACTATTATATCATACTTATCTATTGTGTTTAATGTTTAATTTATAAATTCTCTATCATACTATGTTCTGAACTATCATGTTTCGAAGATCAAAGGCGTTAGGCATTTGAAAAATATAATGAAATAAATTAAAATGATCAATATGTATATGTATAATAACCTAAACTTCCTAAACGCTAAGAAATGCTAAGAGAAACCGACATGCACTAGAACTCTCCACATGGTTTGAGACATTCGCAAATCCTAAAAAGGATTGATTACCTAGTGATACCTACCAACTATAATGTATTATAATGGTACCATTAAATTTGACTGTGATTGCTACCTTTCAAACAACTTATAGACCCAACCCACTTATAGATTAATTGATAGGTATGCTGTTATAAATTATGTCTACATTTATTTTATTTTAACCTACCGTACGATGTAGAGGCACCATTTGAACAAGATAATTAATTAATTCAATGAAAATGTAATAAAAATATTAAGATTGTTACTTACCGAGTAACCGAGTACTCCGAGTCCGGAGTAGGGCAATATTACTGATAAGGTTAATTTAGAGAATTTAGACAATAAAGTTTTTTTCATTACGTTTTTTTTTACCGCGTACACCGATCTACACAAAATGAAAGAGCTCTTTGTAAACCCCGACGCAAAAACGACAGGGTGTTTTAAGTTTGACGTGTCTCTGTGTGTGTGTCGGTCTGTGGCATCGTAGCTCCCGAACGACTGAACCGATTTTGATTTCCTTTCTTTTATTTGAAAGGTGAATTAGTCAGCAATGTGCTTAGCTATGTTTGTTTAAATTCGGTTCAGCTATCTGAAACTTATCTCCCATTTCAGTGTTTCTTTGTTGTCTAATTAATTCATTATAACATAGGCTTTTATTTCTTCTTCTTTTAATCGTTAAGTAAACTTTTTTGAAATAAAACGTGTAAGGCTAGAGTACATAGTATTCATCCGAGTGACATCAATATATCTTGTTGCAATTTAAAGGATGTTTTTGGCTTTTAAGGCTTGAATACCAACTATTCAATCGATTGATATCAATCACATTACTTAAGGTGAAAGGGTACCGGGCGCTCTCTCCATACAAACGTAGTCGACTGTTTCCTCCCTGGATAATGACACTAGCACAAATATTTTTTGTTGCATAAAACCTATAACTGCCATGACTAGGTTTCGGTTTTTTTTTCATTTTCTAATTATCATGGAAATTAAGAATCTAAAACAAAAAAACATAAAAAACCAAAACATAGGGGCATGGTCAATAATGGTCATGGCAGTTATAAGTTTTATGCAACAAAAATATTTACTCTAGTGTCATTATCCAGGGGGGAAACAGTTGACTACGATTGTATGGAGAGAGCGCCCTTTACCCTTTCCTCTTAATTTATAAATTAGCCTTTGCTAATTATAATTTTACCTATTATCCGTAAAGGATAAACTGCTAGGTACTGTATCATGTAAAAACCCCAACAAAAACCCCAACACCATATTGTACCCAATAAATATTTTTTGATTCGGATTCTAACATTTTGTTGAAAACGGGATTAAAAACACACACACAGACATGTCAAATTTATAACACCCCGTCTTTTTTGCGTCGGGGGTTAATAAGTATGCCCGGAACAAATATTCCATTAAAAATGTGATTGGAATGTGGTCCTCTTAATATGAAAACTCATTAACATAGTTCAGAGAGACCTCTGCCCTGCAAAATAGGTTGATTTAAAAAAAAAAGGTCAATCTTTTGGTATTTTTATGTCTTAGGTAAATCCCATATTTAGTCTAGACAAATAGATAAAAGATTTATTTATAGTTTTAAAGAACTTATTAATTTCTAAATACGTATGTATGTATACCATAGAATGTTACTTTGTTATCTTATAACCTTGTGGTCAATTTATTTAAATTTTATTATTTTTATGGATTTTTAATGGTATTGTTAGACACGAGTAGCTTTTTTTATGGTGTCACATTTTCTTGGAGAATTTTATTCAATACTTTTAGCATTTCCCGCAGTTTCACTTAGAGTACATACTTTCCGATCTCGTGGAAATATCGAAATAAAAAAAACTGGTTGCCTGTAAAGTCGGTATACGGGCGAAAGTTTTACGTGACAACAACTGTGCTCGAGTGGAAGGGACGCGTGCCTTTCACTTTTTATGTCTGTCTCTCTCGCTCTTAGGCGGGCTAACCATGCCCGCGTGCCTCTCACTCGCTCTCATTGTGAGCGCATAACGTCAGCGGAGCGTAACGCAGTTTCTTGAAGTGTCACCCGGCAAACCAATTTATAAAACGTTGTCACGTCAAAAGGTTGCGGGTTCGATTTATGTACCTTATGTGATTAATGTTATTTTTTTTTTTGTTACTGTTAATTAATGTTATTGGTTTAATACCGTTTTAATTTTAATTAATTAAAAAAAAACAAATATTTTTTTACTGATATTTGTTTCTGGTATGGGGTTTACTTAATGTATAAAAGTATTCATTAACAACAAAATTTCTTCACTACATAGTATAAAATAAAGTCGCTTTCTCTGTCCCTATATCCCTATGTATGCTTAAATCTTTAAAACTACGCAACGGATTTTGACGCGGTTTTATTAATAGATAGAGTGATTCAAGAGGAAGGTTTATATGTATAATACATGCATAAAATAGCCGTGCGAAGCCGGAGCGGGTCGCTAGTTATGTATAAAAGTATTCATTTACAACAAAAAGTATAAGTATTCTATCCGTAAGTAACAAAAAGTATATGGCCACCATAACACATGTCTAGTTGCTTAAATTGTAGCTAGATGGCGCTGTGTCTTGCAATATTTATTTATTTGGAAATTTTTGTTTAGTTTGCATTTAAGACAATCGTGATCATTTTAATTCTAGGCTATTTTTACCCGACTGCGGGGAAAGCGTTATGTTTTTCGCGCCTACCTTTGTATGTTTTTTATTCTGTGGTCTTGATTTTGAAAGCAGGACCAACGCGGGACCACCCTCAGGGTGAAGCTAGTGTTAATAATTCATATTTCATATGTAGTACCTAGGTGGGTGACTGAGCTTTGCTTGGTTATTGAAAGTTTTTTTACCTCCCCCTCGAAACCTGAAACGCATACTAAATTTCATGAAAATCGTTGGAGCTTTTTCCAAGATCCTGATTACACATATTTATACCAGAATTGCTTGTTTAAATATATTAGACAGATGTAGGTACAGTCGGCTGCATAATTGCAGCCCTCGGTAGAGTTCGAAAATTACTATTATTGGAATGTTTGCATTCTAAGAAATCATTTTTGTTTGATGAATTGAGGAGTTAGAAGACTTTAAACTTCATTAGGCGAAGTTTAAAGTCTTCTAACTCCTCAGCAGGTGTCTAGAATCTTGCTTGTGTTGACAACATTCGTATAACAGCCGTTTTTGAGCTCTACGGTGGGTCTGCAATTATGCAGCCGACCGTACCTAAGATCTACCTTTAAACAATCTATACATATAAAATGCTTTGTCCTGAATGACTGACTGACTGACGGATCAACGCAAAGCCTGAACCGCTGATCGTAGAGACCCGAAACTTGGAGGGTGTGTTCTTTGTATGACGTAGGCATCCGATAAGAAAGGATTTTCCTAAATTATACCTCAAGGGGATGAAAATGGGGGCAAAGTTTGTATGGGACAACGTGATTCCTTGGTCCATTTTCGACTTTTACGCGGATGAAGTCGCGGGCAAAAGCTGGTATACATATAAAGAATATATAATTTCGCTGTTCAACAACATATTTAGCAGTCATTGTATTCAAATATCTTGTCGTGAGTTCTAGTTTATTGCTATGATTTAGATTGCTTTGCGAAACATTATTATTTGTGAAAGACATAAGTATTATTATCTTATTGGTACTTAGGTTCGTTTTACAGAAGATATCTCAAGCGAAAAAAAGAACTATCAATAACTATAAAATTTAAAGACCTGCCTGACTGACTAATTGATAAATCAACGCACAGCTTAAATAGTTGGTTCTGGAGGCTTTGTGATAGTTTCGCTATCATTAAGAAAGGGTTTTTCGAAATTACATCCCTAGGGATCCCCCCTCTAGAGGGGAAATGGCTTTTGATACGAAAGTAGAAAATGAATTGCCAAAAAAGAAAACTCGGCCGCCTTACCAAAATGAGCTTTAGGGCAGTAAAACCGCTGGTTATAGCTAGTTATTAAATCACTACATAGTATAAAACAAAGTCGCTTTTTCTGTCCCTATTTCCCTTTGACTGCTTAAATCTTTAAAACTACGCAACGGATTTTGATGCGGTTTTTTTAATAGATAGAGTGATTCAAGAGGAAGGTTTATATGTATAATACATGCATAATATAGCCGTGCGAAGCCGGGGCGGGTCGCTAGTACTAGATATTAAGATACTGCGCTGGCTCAGCTACCCATATCTTCTTGCATGGCCTCCAAAACGAGAGTCTTCCATCGTTTGGGTCCTGTTGGGGTAGTTATTAAATAATAGTTAATAAAAATACATTTTCGGCAATATTTCTACACAAAAGATCCTAAGACGCCTAGAACTTAGCCATAAAAGTAAAACTAAATCATAGCTAACTTCCTTACGCCGTGAACTATCTCTCTCATGAACCAAATCAATAATATTCAATAGTTTCTACTCAGGTGTCACAACTAAAGTGACTTGTTTAGTAAAGTAATGCAATAAATCATAGAGTGGTCAGACCGGCGGCAGCGCGGGCGCAAGTTTTCCGTTAAGTCACGGCTAGATAATTGTGAAACTTGCCTAGTAAGGACTATTATAAAGGGCCTAATCTATACTAATATTATAAAGCTGAAGAGTTTGTTTGTTTGAACGCGCTAATCTCAGGAACTACTGTTTCGCATTGAAAAAATCTTTTTGTGTTGGATAGTCCATTTATTGAGGAAGGCAATATGCTACTTTTTAACCGACTTCAAAAATGGAGGAGGTTCTCAATTCGGTTTTATGTATGTTTTTTATTTTGATATTTCCACGGGATCGGGACTTACGCGGGTGAAACCGCGGAGCGCATTTAAAATGAAGGTACTACTTTTATCCTGCGACCTAACCAAAATATATTCTGATCCAGTGGGAATTTTCAAAAATCTTTTAGTGCTCACTTACATTACGTTAGGAACCCCTGCGCAAAATTTCAAGTTACTAGATGTAGCGGTTTAGGCTGATATGCGTTATCAACAATCACGCAGTGAAAAGTGGTAAAAGTAGATTTGTGTGTTTGTTTTTTAACTCAAAAACTACCGATTTGGATGAAAGATGGATACATGGACTCTAATAACATATAGGTAGTCTTTTTTATCCTGATGTTCCTACGAGATCGAAATCTACACGGGTAAAACTAGGGGTTAAAGTAGTGGTAATGCCAAAGACCCCCAAGTTTCTGGTAAATACAATTTACATACAAATATGGTTTTGCAATTATCTCCCGTGAACCAGTTTTCGTTATTTTTCTAAACCGCAATATTATCATAATATTTTGTTGGCGCCAGTAGACCAATATAAATCTATATTAATTTTGTGAGAACCTTATTTTAAAGAGACATTATTTATGCTAATGGATAATAATTATTTGATAATATTTGAAGATTTTGCTTTAATATTACATTTAAATAACGGTTTTGGTTAGTGTTTTTTTGTATCTATGGGAAACAGCATATTTTGTAGATTGGATTTATTTTATTCGAAGTTTCGAGTTTTTCTTAGAAGAACATTTTTAAACTACAAAAAAATCGTATTATCGTTTATTTATGAATTGTGTTAACTCATCGTTACTTATATCCAGGTGTATAATGTTTTTTTTTATTGTTTATTAGGGTTTTGGTTATTAGCAAATTCAGCGTTGTAGGTAATAAATAAGTAAAATAAATAAATATTTTTTTATTTCCGGCAAAACTCACATACAAATTCACTTAAAATTACAACTAACTAGCTGTCCCGGCAAACGTTGTTTTGCCATATAAAAAAATGTGATAAATAAAGAACCGCTCGACCGATTTTGTGCAAACTTCACATAAACCATCTACTAAATAGTCCGAACAAAGCTTAAACATATTTTGGTTTGGATACTTGAGCCCGTTCTTGAGTTATAAAATTACAACGAAAAGTGGCATTGATTTTTATATAATACAGCAAATAAAAAAAAATGGGTCTGTGAGACTTCGAAAAAGTAGTAGAACAAAAATCTATCTGTCTGTTTGTTTGTTACATAATATACAATTAAAAACGCCTAAACCAAGTGAAATCTGAGGAAAGTCGTGGTATACTTCACATCAAAATCCAATTAGTAGGTGCTGAGTAATCAACAAAAAAACTGCAGCCGCTCGAGAAAACCCCCCCGGTCGAACGCCTTACAACAAAGACGAACGTCGCAGAATACATAATAGTGTAGCATACTTTTATCCCGATCTCGTTTAAATATCGAAAAAAGTATCCTATGTCCGTCTCCTGGTTCTAAGCTACCTCTCCATCAATTTTCAGCCAAATCGGTTCAGCCGTTCTCGAGTTATAAATAGTGTAACTAACACGACTTTCTTTTATATATATAGATTAATTAAAACCCGGTAAAACTCGATCGAGTTTTTGACTCATTGTAATTAGTGCTGCTATCCTATTTATTTTTAAATATAGAATAAATAAATAAAATAATCAGACAAAATAAAATTCAATCGGATCACCTCTTAGGGTTCACTAGTTTGCCAACTACGATGTCAAATACAAAGTTAGATGACCTGATAATTTAGTGGTTTAAATTAATCACCCTTATATTTGCATCGGGGCGGAGGTTAAAAAACCCAGACAACCTCAAGACCTCAAATGTCCTTTATTCTATCTAACCTAACCAATTCTACTCTTACTTGTCTACGGGCTATTTTCTGCAACTTTTTAATTAAATCCTTTTTTATCCCAGTTTTTATTCATCATATCCTTTTTAACCTATCGTGTGCTATCATATCTTTTTTAAAGGAAATTGAATTTATTCACATATTTTAAGAAATGACATTAAACATTACACAAAATAAACATACACAACACACAAATAAAAAAAAATACATACAACCGAATTGAGAACCTAATCCTGTTTTTGAAGTAAATAAATAAAATAAATAAATAATAATTTATTAAAACCTTAAATATATTTTACAATACATATAATTTACAAAAATGAAGTACTGACAAAAATACTTAGGTTGCACAAGTTCAAATACACATTGAACTCCTGTCCCCAAAAAGGCAGAGCTTGTATTTTGGGTGGAAGTCGGTTAAAAATACCACGTTTTTTTTTCTTTTTTACCTATCCTATTCTAACCGAGTTCCGTTACCTAACCAGGCGTTCGCTGTAGGACATAGAGACACGTCGTACACAAATTGCTGCTCTAATTCACTCGGGTTTCGCAAAACAACGACCGTGATGGTCTACGTTGAGGGTCGGAGAGGTCACTATTTATTATAATTTAAACTATTGCTTGATATTAATTTGGTAATAAAATGAAATATTTGTTTGTTAATAATAAGATAGTAGCCGATTAAAGTAAAAAAAGCGAATCATCTTCAGTTGGCTATATTACATACAAAAGGCTTGATCTTGACCTAAAATAAAAATATAAAATATAGTTTCAAAAGATTGATAAAAAGAAAGATCAAATCTTTATTTATAAGAATAAGATCATCTGGGAATATCGGGATAAAAAGTACCCTATGTTATTTCCAATGAATCAATGTGTCCTTATACCAAGTGTCATCAAAATCTGTCCAGTAGTTTCGGAGCCTATTCGTTACAAACGAAAAAACAAAAAAAAAACGTGTAAGCACTCGGGGACTGCCGCGGGAAAGCTATTGCATCGTGCGAGCTTCGTACAGTCGTACCATATATGTACATTATTGTACATACACGTTAAGCGAACGCTCGGCCGAGCTAGATGGTAGGCGGAGCGGGGAGTTTTAGGTTTTAATTTCGTTACTGAATTTCTTGATTAGGTCGCCTCGCTCAATGCCCGCGATAAAACCTATGCAATAGCTTAAAATCTTTCCTCTTTATAATATTAGTATAGTATAGAATTAGAAAACAAAGACCAAATGTGTATTTATAAGATACTAGCTGTCCCGGCAAACGTTGTTTTGCCATATAAAAAAAATGTGATAAATGAAGAACCGCTTTACCGATTTTGTGCAAACTTCACATAAACCATCTACTAAATAGTCCGAAAAAAGCTTAAACATTTGGTTTGGATAGGTGAGCCCGTTCTTGAGTTATATATAATACAGCAAATAAAAAAAAGGGTCTGTTGGACTTCGAAAAAGTAATAGAACAAAAATATATCTGTCTGTCTGTTTGTTTGTTACATAATCTACAATTAAAAACGCCTGAACCAAGTGAAATCTGAGGAAACTCGTGGTATACTTTACATCAAAATCCAATTAGTAGGTGCTGAGTAATCAACAAACAAAAAAACTGCAGCTGCTCGAGAAAACCCCCCGGTCGAACGCCTTACAACAAAGACGAACGTCACAGAATACATAATAGTGTATATCCCGATATTTCCACGGGATCGGGACTTATGCGGGTTTGAATTTGGAATAATTCGTATATTTAATTTCACCCGCGTAAGTCCCGATCTCGTTTCAATATCGAAAAAAAAAGAATATTTCGTACGTACTTATATTTAATTTCACCCGCGTAAATCCAGATATCGTTTGAATATCGAAAAAAAAAAAAAAAAAAAATCTTATCCTATGTCCTTCTCCTGGTTCTAAGCTACCTCTCCATAAATTTTCAGCCAAATCGGTTCAGCCGTTCTCGAGTTATAAATAGTGTAACTAACACAACTTTCTTTTATTTAAATAGAAGAGGATAGAATAGAATTTTTTTTTTTAGTCTGTTAAAAAAGTTTGCTAAATATAAGCTTTTTTATTGGTCCTTACAATAGGCGATGCTTGTCCTGTAGGCGACCAATTTTAACCTGTTACTAGTTCATCGTATTTGTTGCAGCGACAACGTTAGGAACACTTATCTAATTAAATCGAAGTATTTTGTTGTTGTTGTTGATAATGGAATAAGGGAGCTCCTTTGTTAAATTTACTGATACAAAGCCTTAGAAGTGTAAGAGTTAAACTTAGGCATTTTCTGCAGCCACCTAAATATAATGAAAGATACGTTAATTTCATTGTTTTCATTTGCCGGAAGACGGTCGACGGAATCGAGGTAGACTCGTCTAGCTTACATGAATTTAGACCCGACTTTTGCCCAGCTTCGTAGGCTACTTAAAAAATCTTGAAGATATTTAACCTGTATCTACTTTTATGGATGATTTTTCTTTATACCAGGGAAAAAAAACTAATAACTAATATGATTTATTTCCGCAACAGATTTTATGATGCTTGACAAATTCGCAATAATTTTGTTTGTTTTCGTGTGTCTCGTATTAATTTAAATCGTATTTGTGTCGAGACGAGACTGCGGGAGTCAGTCGGTTGTCAAGGTTATTAAGGCGCCACGAAACGGGAGTCTCATCTAAATCCGTCTAATAATTGACCGGTTGCATAATAAAATGAAATTGTTGTATAATTTTTAAGATAATATTTTTGTTTATCTAGTTCAAGAATAGATTTGAAGTTTGCTTTGTTTTTGTATCAGAGCTTTAAAATAATCGTGACTTTATATATTTCATAATATTATTATCGTTTATCGTGTTTTGTTTGGTAAATATTGATTTATACTAATATTATAAAGCTGAAGAGTTTGTTTGTTTGTTTGAACGCGCTAAACTCAGGAACTACTGGTTCGAATTATTATTTTTTTGTTTTGGATAGTCCATTTATCGAGGAAGGCTATCCGAATCGAACACATTTTCGAAAATTTTGAAGTTAGGTTTACCTGAAAATCAGCTGTTCCTTACACGGAGAGGTCATTAACCTTAAAATTTTACTTATTTTTTAAGTTTCATCTACTGTTCTCAGTCTGAATGACCTTTATTTTAAAAAATCTGCTGGTTTTCGAATTTACATATACATAACCTCAAAATGTATATTACATAACCTCAAAATTTTCATTATTTTTTTTTCGAATTTCCAAAAGTCGTGTTTAGAAGTAGCCCTCAACGGCTTGCTAGTATAATTTCCAAAACCCTGTATAGAGGGTATAATGTGAATTATTTTTTATTTTAGTAATCATTGTATCATGTGGGAACTAATGATAAGAATAGTTTCAGCAACTTTTTAAGTAAGTAAATGAATTAAATTTAATGTTGATTTAGTAGTAGTTAATTATTTAATTTGGAATGATTTTATTTTAATGTAACTAATGTAATTTAATTTAATCTATTGTTGACTTTTTTTTTTTTTTAGGATTTCTGACTTTGTTTAGTTATTTTATTATTTTTAAATTGGATCTAGTTAAGTAGTGCATATGGATTAATTTTTATTTCAATTGTATTTTAATTTAATTTAATCCGAAATAAATGAATTATTATTATTAGTCTTTGATTTTTTAACATTTTTATTTTCTATCAAGTTAACTGCATTATGAGAGGTAGATATAATCGGCGCACGAGTGAGTATCATACGTGACGATGCGTGTAATTGGATAAACGATTTATTCGTAGTAAATCAACAAAAACTTTATAAATTATTCTCTCACGCTATGTTTTATTAACAAGACTGTAAAACTTTAAATATTTACGAATAGTACTGTTACGGGACTGATTCTCATAGTAGGTAACAAATGTTTTAAAATATTTGGATAATAGATTTAAAACTAACATGGTTATTTTCACTACAAAAAGAAAGAAATAAAGGAAAACATTTATTTGGACAAGCACACGACATAGGACAATCAGAAAAGTAGTAACAAACATAAAAGTACTAAAACAAAAGTTAATAAAATAAAAAATAATAATAAAAACAAAAAATTAATAGGAAAAAAATAGGACAATCAGAAAAGTAGTAACAAACATAAAAGTACTAAAACAAAAGTTAATAAAATAAAAAATAATAATAAAAACAAAAAATTAATAGGAAAAAAATAGGACAATCAGAAAAGTAGTAACAAACATAAAAGTACTAAAACAAAAGTTAATAAAATAAAAAATAATAATAAAAACAAAAAATTAATAGGAAAAAAATAAATAAAAAATATACAAAGAAAAATAAGATCTAAGGAGCCGTGTGCCTCCAACAAGGTTCTGCCTCAGCAATGATAGCAGGACCCTTTACGAATGACGTTTCGCAAATGTCACAAAATAAAGAAACCACTGTGTAACACAAGATTTACATAGAATGTAATTATTAAAAAAAATAACAAAACTCACACAGCAAACGCACGCAAAGGGTAGTCCGATACGGTTGCTTCTATCAAGAGGCTCTAACTATCAAGATCTTCCCGTAATTACTTAAGTCTCGTGAACATGGTGCTTAGAACAGCGTTAAAATATAAAGCTTCACAAAATAAAACGAACCACAAACATGCTATGTCGTATTTTGTTTCCACTGATACCCCTTTGTTAACACGCTTTTATTAGTTTCACCGGTAGGTATGTTTGTATGTTTGCTTGTATGCATTTTGTGGTGTATTTTCTCCACCTTAACAAAAAGATAAGAAAAATCACTAAGATTAGTTCCTATCGCGACATCTTGCTGTAGAAGCATTCTGCGAAAGAGACATTATGAAAAGGATACATTTTACGACTAGTAGGCATTTTGCGATAAACGCCCTTTAGTGGTGCTTAAACTGATACTGACTTGTAAGTTAAATTAGAAAGCTATAGATAGATTCAACATTAACAATCCCATGTCATAATGTCCTCTGTCAATTCATTTCCTATACAGTTGTTATATTTACCTGGTAAGGTACGTATTACTTAACTTTTAATGGTAAATAGTAAAGCAGAGAATGCGTCTGGGTGTGCCGGATATTATTACGCAAGTTGTGACTTACTTGTCGGGATCATAACGATTGGAATAATAATAATATTGGCTTTTATTCTGTCTAGCTGTGCCCCGCGGTTTAACCCGCGTAAGTTCCGATCCCGTGGGAATATCAAAATTAAAATAGCCTATAGCCATCATCACTATCACTACATAGTATAAAATAAAGTCACTTTTCGCCGTCCCTATGTCCTTCCATCCGTCTTTCCTCGTCATCATATTCCGTCCATCTTTAAAACTACGCAACGGATTTTGATGCGGTTTTTTTAATAGATAGAGTGATTCAAGAGGAAGGTTTATATGTATAATACATGCATAATATAGCCGTGCCAAGCCGGGGCGGGTCGCTAGTCATTGATAAAGAACATAATGTAGCATTTTTTCTTTATAAGTCTTACTTATTCCAAAGAAAACAATCATATACCTTGACCTTTCTGATATCCAGTCTCCAATTTATAGTTTCACTTCCGTTCTCCAAATTGTCATTTATACAATGTTGTCTAATAGTAAACAAATAAAAAACCGACAATAATAATAAATAGTAATTGAGGATATTTTTCAACGCCGAAAGGGCAGAGCTTTGATCGTTGACTCACTGATTCTTGAAAGCGGATAAACGGTCAAGGTAGATCGGTTACTTCCTCAAAAAAACTGGCCAAGTGCGAATCGGAATCGCACACGAAGGGTTCCGTACCATATTCTTAAGGAAAAGTTTATGTTTTTCGCGCCTGTATTGTATGTTTCTATGTTTGTAATATTCTTTATTCCCTCTATATCTTCCAAACTACTCAATGGATTTCTTTAATTATGGTATAGATAGATTAGTCTTATTGGTCCAAGAGTTCTTAGATAGGTGACATAATCAGTATTTGTTGTTATAGCGGCAATAGAAATACATCATTTGTGAAAATTTTAACTGTTTAGATAGACAGACATACGACGACATATACGATACTTGTTTTTTATACATATTATTATGATATGTCAGCGTTTGACCACTATCACACCTAAATGATGGTAGGGGACGATGCGGCCTAAGATGTGGCACTTTCCTAGAATATACCTATTCACTCGCGACTCGATGACCCCTAATATTGTCTTAGTAAAAGGGTCCAGTTTTACCCTTTGTGTACGGATCCCTAAAAATTAATAATTTAATATGATGTTTAAATGTTTATATGTGTCAGTTTTATGTATAATCAGTTGGTTAACGACCTTAAAGGCTTGTTTATTGTGTTGTAAATGTATTTTATTTGGTTATAAACATGTTTAAGTAAGCAAATGTGTAGGATTCCATCATTCGTCAAACGGGCGAATAATTATGAGGTGCTCACCTCGATTTCAACAGCTAAGCAGCTATTTACTGTATACATATTTCCATTCATTTTCTGCAAAGTTCACCTTATATTACAGTATACATTTCGAGATAGGTCGAATTTATATTTTGAAGAAAAAAAAAAGGTTTGAAGTTTTCACCTATTAGTCATATCCAGAAATGAAATCTACAAAGAAATATTAAAATCAGTGTACATTGACATCAATATACATTGATTTTAATATTTACCTATATAAGATAATATAGTACCTACACTAATATTATAAAGAGGAAATATTTTTTTGTTTGTTTTTATGTTTGTAACGAATAGGCACCGAAACTACTAGACCGATTTGGATGAACCTTTTTTTGAGGATACATTGATTCATTGTGAATAACATAGGCTACTTTTTATCCCGATATTCCCACGGGATCGGGAGTTACGCGGGTAAAACCGCCGAGCGCGGAAATTGAAAGTCCTGACTGACTGATTTAACAACGTACAACTCAAACCAATCGGTCTAAAATTTGACATATAGATAGCTGTTTTAACGTAGAATTTTGGAAAATTCAAACCCTATGCGAACGCAGACGCCACCATAAGTCAGTGTGGGTTTAAAACACAATAAAAATATTTTTACTAAGTAATACATACTCTGAATCAATAACAAAATAAAATAGGTTGTCATTCAAGTTTTTTAATAAGTTCAATCTTACTGTCAAAATTGAAGGCTGTCATTGGACTGCTCCAATGGCATAGCTCGGTGACCTGTTGGTATGCGCCGGCGCAGTGTTGCAACGCGAAACTGTCAATATGACAAAGGAACATACTTAATTCACTCTATGGTTAATGCGGCAGATTGTGGAACCCGAAAAGTGTCTTTATTTTAAGGTGAAAGGGTACCAGCGGCGCTCTCTCCATACAATCGTAGTTTTAAAGATCTAAGCATACATAGGGACATAGGGAAATAGGGACGGCGAAAAGTGACTTTATGTTATACTATGTAGTGATGAGTTAGAAGGCTTTGAACTTCACCTAAAGCAAGTGTCCAGAATCTTGCTCATGTTGAAACATTCGTATAACAGCCGTTTTGTAGCTCTACGATGGGTCTGCAATCGTTCAGCCGGCCGTACATACTCAAACGTGGCTTGGAACGACAGGCCATATGTTACACGATATCTATGTGGACGATCTTAAATCTGATATCTACGCTTTATTTAGCACCTCTAATTACCCGCTTTGAAATAAACTGAGGTCTTTGAATATATATTTTCAAATTATTATCAGTTTAGAGACTTTGAAACGGATTAAGTCTAGAATATTAAACTGCGACCTTACTTAAACGTTACTTAAACTATAGATCTTCTAACCTAAAAGATTAATGATATTCTATGTAAAATGTTGTACTTATTAAAAGAATTCGAGATTTTTTACGCATTAACTAGTAGCAGTAAGGCTATCGTGGACCCTTGGTTATAAAATGAATATTTATTATCTCGTAGAAATAAGTTTAAGAATTATATAAACACTGTTTAATTGTATTATATCTTTTGTCAACAGAAAACCTGGCGCCCTCAGAACTAAAGAAACTTAGAAATAAACAAAGGAAAGCCAAACGCAAAGCGGAGCAGGAGAGCGCGCTGCAGGCTCAGGTTCAGGTAAAATTAGAAAATTATATAACACGACCCACCCCGGCTTCGCACGGGTATATTATGCATGTAATAAACCTTCCTCTTGAATCACTCTATCTATTAAAGAAATCGCATCAAAATTATATAACCCACCCCTGCTTCGCACGGCTATATTATAGCATCTAACTAAACCTTCCTCTTGAATCACTCTATCTATTAAAGAAATCGCATCAAAATTATATAACACGACCCACCCCGGTTTCGCACGGCTATGTTATTCATGTATTATACATATTATAAACCTTCCGCTTGAATCACTCCATCTATTAAAGAAATCTCATCAAAATTATATAACACGATCCACCCCGGCTTCGCACTGCTATATTATGCATGTATTATACATATTATAAACCTTCCTCTTGAATCACTCCATTTATTAAAGAAATCTTATCAAAATTATATAACACGATCCACCCCGGCTTCGTACGGCTATAATATGCATGTATTATACATATAAACGTTCCTCTTGAATCACTATCTATTAAAGAAATCGCATCAAACTCCGTTGGGTAGTTTTAAAGATCAAAGCATTCATAGGGACAGCCAGCGGAAAGCGATTTTGTTTTATACTATGTAGTGATAGTAATTCCATAGCGCTACTAAACGAATTCTGAATCCCGCTATCATTGTTTCCTTTTTAACCTCTTCGGTTGATATCTTTGGTTTCTACTCAGTGTTTTGCCCGCTTTTTGCTTCTTCTATTTTTGTGAAATTGCTCACTCAGTGAAGATTGATAATAAAGAGAAAAGGTTTGGGTCACCAGTTTTGAGGGGTGAATGAGTTTAGAGGTAGGTAGTTGGTGGTATGTACGGTCGGCAGCATAATTGCAGACCCATCGTATAGTTCTAAAATTCCTATTGTAATGTTTTAAATTTATGAGTTAAAATACTTTAAACTTCGACTAAAGCAGGTCCCTAGAATATTGCTTGTGTTAAAAACATACTAATAACAGCCGTTTTGGAGCTCTACGATGGGTCTGCAATAATGCAGCCGACCGTACCTCCAGAGGAAAGATCTTCCACCTCGCAATAGACCGCGACTTTTCGTTATCTCCAGAAAAACTTTCTTATGCGCGATTCTTGTCGGCCCAGAACCATATGTTGGTGGTGAAGCGAAGCGTCACCACAGTTTGTTTTAAATTAATTAACCAAAAATGTTGGTTCTCTGCGCTTGGTAAAACCTGATTTAATGTACTCAGTTATTCAAAAAATATTTTCAATAATAATTTTGTATGCATTCTTCAATGATGTGTTCGGCTGTTTCAGGTGAAGAGAGAGCAGCACCACAAAGCGAGACAACAACAGGAGCAAGGCGACCCTGAGGCGCCGCAGCTAGATGAACTCATACCTGATAAATTAGCTAGGGTAAGTAATTTGCCTCACATATAATCTAGATAATTTATACAGCAATTGGTGCCTGGGACTTAGTTGACCGTGTCCAGTGGAAATAACTCGTCAAGATACGTTGGAGTCAACTAAGCTGCGGGTTTTCCTTCACCGTAAGAGCAATGCAAAAGCTCACTTAAATTCTTTGTTTAAAATATCTATGGGTGCACGGCCGACAGAATGATAAAATAATAACATTATGTATGACTAAATGGCAATGTAATAATATCAATCATTATAATAATAGACTTTGTATAAATAAACGTAATTATACATTTAATAATGCATTATAGGTCCATACTTCCTATTACTTCCTCTCGACTACGGAAGTATAGTTCTATTTATTATAACGAAGTTTGCCTTTTATATTATGCTGTATTCAAATATTAGGGTTGATTATCACTACATAGTATAAAATAAAGTCACTTTTCGCCGTCCCTATTTCCCTTTGTACGCTTAGATCTTTAAAACTACGCAACGCAATTTTGATGGGGTTTTTTTAATAGAAAGAGTGATTCAAGAGGAAAGTTTATATGTATAATACATGCATAATATAGCCGTGCGAAGCCGGGGCGGGTCGCTAGTGTCAAATAATACTGCAAAATTTAAAAAAAAATTGGTCTTTGCTGCTAAGATTGTCAAATTATGTTTAAACTAGCTTTTACCTGCGACTTCGTCCGCGTTGAAGTCGAAAATGCAACGAGGAATCACGTTGTCCCATACAAACTTTGCCCCCTCCTCTTCAACAGTAGATTTTCGGAAAATTCTTTTTTATCAGATGCCTACGTCATACAAAGAACACACCTTCCAAGTTTCAGGTCTCTACGATCAGCGGTTTAGGCTGTGCGTTGATCCGTCAGTCAGTCAGTATAGATTTGGCTTTGAAATTACTGGACCGATGAAACTTTTTCTCCCTTATTCCAAACCGAGGTTTAAGGATAGTCCGAGATGTGGCTTTAAACCTTAGATTTAAATACAGATTTACTCGTGAACTATAGTCTAAACACTATCTTTAAATAATCTATAGTTCGTTTAGACTATAGTTCCCTATATAATCCATAGGGATATTGTTTAGACTATAGTTCACGAGTAAATCTGTGTCTAAATCTAAGGTTTAAATCTGCATCTCGGACTATCCTTAAACCTCGTTTTGGAATAAGGGGGTTTATGTTCAGTTCGGATACATTAAATCCTTGTGAGAAACATGATACTTAAGTCTTAAGGTAACCACAGTCTAAACAAAACCGTCTTACTTTTTTCGAAGTTTGTTAAAAATATTTTATCAAACACAAAATGTGATCATATGCCTCAAATGAGAGTCAGCCCTAAATTGACAATTGATTCGATTGAATAATACAATTAATTGCGAGTGGCGCTCAAGGCGTTTGTCGCTTGACACGGCTTATTATATTTGTCATGTCATTTGATGATAAGTCACGACAATCACGATTACACACTGACATAGGAAAACCAGTTATATCTACAGAAAAGTGAGCAAACATTTCAAAACTTGTGTTCCGATCCTGGACTTTTTTTTCCGTACCTCAAAAGATAAGACAGGAATCCTTATAAGATCACTCTCTTGTCCGTCTGTCTGTCCGTGTGTTACCACCGATTTTTTTTTACCTTTTCTCACCTCATGTGAAGCGAAGATGAGGTCGAAGATGTAGCATGCTCGCCTAGAAGGTACCTATTCACTCTAGACTTGAAGACTCTAAGGTTGTAGTTTTGGAGAAACAACGACGCGGGCACAGCTAATAATTTTAGCAGGGCATTACAAACAGCGCCATCTAGCCCAAAACTAAGTAGACTTGTGCTACCAGAATACTGTATATAATTAGGGAGCCCTTAAAAGATCACTTTCTTGGCCCTTTGATTTTTTGTATATACATACTTAGTACACTAGCAGCGCTCCGCGGCTTCACCTGTGTAACTCCCGATCTCGTGAGAATATCGGGATAAAAAATAGCCTATGTAACTCTCAATGAATCAATGTATCCTCATACCAAGTTTCATCAAATTCGGTTCAGTAGTTTCGGGACCTATTCAATGCAAACAAACAAATCTTTCTTCTTTATAATATTACTAGCGACCCGCCCCGGCTTCGCACGGCTATATTATGCATGTATTATACATATAAACCTTCCTCTTGAATCACTCTATCTATTAAAAAAAACCGCATCAAAATCCGTTGCGTAGTTTTAAAGATTTAAGCGTTCAAGAAAAATAGGGACAGAGAAAGCGACTTTGTTTTATACTATGTAGTGAAGTATAGAAAACAAACAGACAATCAAATATTTCCTATTTATAATATTAGTATAGACAAAGAAACATATAGGCCGCAACTTATATTCGTTGTGTATAAAACACAGAGATCGTTTATCTTGTGAGTAACGCTACTAGTCACGCCATCTAGCGGTAAACGAACGAACTGCTGATTTTACTACTGCAATCGCGAAATAAAACCTAGAGTCTGGACATATTATAATACTACTACTACTATATGTATAATATGTATATATTTACAAAAAAAAAGTATATATGTAGTTTATCCGTTATCTGGCACCCATAACACAAGCATTAAGTTGCTTAGCTTGGGGCTGGATGGCGATGTGTAATATGTCCTGAATTTTTTATTTTTTTTATTTTTTTATTATATTGTTGTTATACTTATCTTCTTCTTCTTCTCGTATTGTTAGAGTTTTCAGATCGCCTTAAGTCCTATAACTTGACCTAACGACTGCTACTAGAGGTAGCAACCGGGACCAACGGTTTAAAGTGCCTTCCGAAGCACGGATACTTATTAAATCTGTTTTTATGTCGGTTTTCAGGCAGAAGATCCTTTAGAACAAGCAATAAAGTTCCTGCAGCCGCTGAGGACTCTCGCCTCAGATAGGATAGAAACACATTTAATGGCCTTCGAAATCTACATTAGAAAAGGTAAGTTAACTTCCTTATTTAAATGACAGGTGATAGCAAAATGTCTTTGAACATATTTTATCTGAAGTGAAAAGTACAATGTGTATATATTTTGACGGGCAGCATCGACTCTTCAAGCCGTAACACAGCACTGTGCAAGTGCAAACAATACTTGCTTGGCCGCAGAAATATATAGCACTAGCCCCCGATTTAATTGTATGAAATTGACATAACCATTGTATGAAATTGGCATAAGATGCTACTAATTTATCTTTTTTACAAAAATATTTAAAAAAAAGTCTGTTTATTGGTGATATCGCTAATAGAAAGCAATCTTGTCTAAGGGGACTGTACTTCTCTGGACGAATACTGCAGAACAAGTTAATTGTATTATGTTTCTACAATCTAGCGATCTTCAAAGCGAGAGATGATGCTTACCATCAGGCATATTATGGTCAAGTGCAAACACATTATTAATAAAAAAAAATAATGTTTTTTTACTATATTACCTACATAAGGTGCCTTTTTTAACGATCCTCTCGGATACCCATGTCGTAAGTGACAACTGGTTAAGTTCGAATCAAACCAAATAAAAACTCCTGTGAGCTTCCTCGGTGAAGCTTGGAGGCCTATCCTGCTTCCGTTCATTCGGGGCTGGTCATCATCCAGATTTTTCCAAGGGTGACGCGGAGTCACACATCAGAAAGTTCTAAGTCCGCTGCGTCGATCGGTTAAAGCGACCGCTCTGAAGACCAATTCTTGTAAATAAAATTGTTTAAATTATATTGCATTACCATTCCCTTTGTCATGGATATATCTTGGTTACTTAATTCAAAACAAAAGCCTTCATTTTATGTAATTGAACCGTGTTTATTAGGTAATTAAAATTCACATTTTGCAATTTAAAACAAGAGCTCTTTTTCTACATCTTAGCCGTAGCCATCTTTATTTTCGTCTGGTGTTGCAAGTATACAACACTTAAAAACTTCTATCGGGGAGTTGCCTGTCACTTACATAATAAAAAGTACTTATTCTACTCACGACACCGATTGCATTTCTATTAGAAATACCCTTTTGGTTTTCTTGAGAATACCAAAAGATGACATTGGGGGTATTTTGAGCTACAATACTAGGTAAAGTTCTTGCTTATTTTCTCCTTCACTAAAATGTTAAACATATCGTTTATACAGAGAAGCCCCTCCTAATGTTACAAAGCGTGAAGCGTGCGTGGCGAGTGAACAGCACACACCCATCGCTACACGAGTGCCTGCTGCGGTGCCGCCGCTGGCTGAGTGAGGCGGCCGCACGTGGAGCGTTACATCCACACGTCGCTGACGTATTACAGACTGAGATGGAACCGGTAAGTAATCATATTGACTTTTACATCTAATCTAAATGATATACAGGATTGGTTACTATACTAGCAAGTTGTTGAGGACTACTTCTGTGCACCTTAAGGGGGGTCCATACGCCAATGACCTTGGTACACAGCCTACTAAATAGTTACTACCAGCACCAATCGCCTTCGTTGGTGAAAATTGTTGATTGTTACGAATGTATTTTGATTTTCTCAAAAGTGCTGAGATGGAATTTTAGGTGAGATTTTTACCGACATTTTGGTGTGATTTTGAGCCAAACATTTCCTATAGTTTTGGAGCTATCCTAAAATTAAGAATTAAAACTAGTCTAGTTTTGAAACGACAAAGGATTTTCGCCTCAAAATTACCCCAAAATATCGGTAAAATTTTTACCTACAATTCTATCTCAGCACTTTTGAGAAAAACAACACATTCGTTACAATCAACAATATTATTTGTAAGCGACGGGTATTTCTGGCGCGTTGCGTTTGGCAGCATAAGCAGCCTTAACGAACAACTTTTGTTCTATGATTTTTGTCAGAACCTAATACATATCCCATTTCTAGTACTGTCTGGACATTTTGGTGTGATTTTGAGCCAAACATTTCCTATAGTTTTGGAGCTATCCTAAAATTAAGAATTAAAACTAGTCTAGTTTTGAAACGACAAAGGATTTTCGCCTCAAAATTACCCCAAAATATCGGTAAAATTTTTACCTACAATTCTATCTCAGCACTTTTGAGAAAAACAACACATTCGTTACAATCAACAATATTATTTGTAAGCGACGGGTATTTCTGGCGCGTTGCGTTTGGCAGCATAAGCAGCCTTAACGAACAACTTTTGTTCTATGATTTTTGTCAGAACCTAATACATATCCCATTTCTAGTACTGTCTGGCCATTTTTTATGTTTATGCGGCACAGAGCACGCGGCGCGGGCGCGACATCCCGCCCGCGCTTATCTACCATACGTACTATGATTGATTCTATGGCATATGTCGAATTGAGTATTATTTGAATGATGGATTTAATTTATTATTCTTGTATGGAATAATGCTCATAACGCTCGCTGATATGTTAACAAATCTCATGTTGAACCAAGCCTACTCTACAATCTGCCTCTCCACAAACCCTAGATCCTGAGCAAAAGATATGGCGTAACCGTTACCCGGCTGTCGCACTGATAGAAATAGACTATAATTTATTCCAACTAATACACAAAAAGAAACAATAAGAAATAGTTACAGAGAAAAGTAAATACAAAAAAAAACAGAATAAATAAAAAGTATCTGAGTCGTCGTCGTGTGTTGCTGGAATGGGTAAAGCCTCAGCATGTGCTGCAGATACGCACGCATATCTACGCAGATTCTACCATGGACTGTCTTTAATGCTGTGACATACAATATGTTCTTGAAACATTAAAAAATAAAAAAATAAAATAAAATAAAAATCATTTATTTCAGGCTAGAAAACCCATATTAAACTTACAAAACGGCTAAGCCATATTTTTGTTTCCCAGATGGCAGGTGGCCGTAGCGATTGTACACACAATTATGAAACAATAAGAGATAGTTACAGAGAAAAGTAAATAGAAAAAAAAACTGAGAATAAATAATAAGTATCTGAGAAGTTGTGTGTTGCCCGAATGGGTAAAGACTCAGCATGTGCTGTACATCTACGGAGATTCTACCATGGACTCTCTTTAATGCTGTGACATACAATATGTTCTTATAACGGCTAAGCCATACTTTTGACAAATTATCGTATTGCTGGTTAAAAATGCAATGTTTGTTTCCCAGATGGTAGGTGGCCGTAGCGAGTTGGAAATAGCCACAGCATACATGTCCGATGCCGCACAGAAGAGCCAATCAGGCGCGTTGTGCGGCGCACGCGCACTCGCCAGACTCGTGCCTGAACGTACGCAGGAGGCGCTCAAGTTGGCTACCTCCTTGCACTTTGATGATCTCTCGATACAGGTACACTTCGATTTATACTTAACACTTGTACTAAACACTACAAACGAACACTTACACTTAACACATGCAATAGGTTGAAGACCTCTGTAATGCCTATTATAATCAATGGGATTAATTATTAAGTTTTCAATATCTATATTTGTATGTGTACTTATACGCTCAGTCATACAAATTTGTAAGTAATTAATTACTTAAGTCAAACATATTTCTCAGTAAGCGATTTATTGTAATCTTATGGGAAATAAAGAATCTTAAACCTTAATGCCAGCGACGACGTAGAAGGCTGCGGGTTAGATTGCCGCCTCAAATATTTATGGAATAATATTTGTTTCTGTGCTAGATGTTTCTGTAATTATAATAACTTTGTAATTGCTAAAAATATTAGTATTCTATCCGTTAAAGAATAGAATAGAATAAAAATATATTTATTTGGACAAGCCACGACACAAAATATTTAGAAAGAGAGGGAGAAGAGTTTTTTTATCTAGTGACTATAACACCATCTTCGTTGTTCAACTTGGGGCTAGATGGCGATGTCTTTTAATAATGACTATTTTGCATTTAATCCACGATTTTTTTATGCGAAAACCCCCACACACAAACTGTCTGAAATAGTTATTTTATTTTCATAGGAAAACATTCAGTGATATACAACTAAGGATAAACAGAAAGATAAAGCACAAAACCATTTACACGTTTTCGCATATTAAAAACAGCTATGTTAATATTTCCAGGGTTGCGTAGACGTATTAGAAAGTCTACGAGAAGGCGACTTCGGGCCTTGCGAGTCACAAATAGAACAATACGTGACCGCATGCAGCGAGAAGTTCCCATACGCGATCGCATTCAAACCGCCCTCCGCATCGGCTGAACCGGAAATACATGAGGAGACAACACCTTTACAGTCCAAAGAGAATAACTGAATAGCTTTCATTTAGTTCGTAACTACCTGTGTTTTATTGTTTCTTTAACTAGCTGATCCTTGCGGTTTCATTCTGTATGAAATTTGTCGGCGCGGTTATTATCTCTTTCTTATTCATGCCAAAATTAGAGCTTTCTAGCGTTTAGGTTCATGATGTCTAAATCAAACAATTACCAGAGGGTGCAAATTGTACATATCCCAGAATGTCCATATCCCAGAAAAAAATAGAAATTCTGGTATGAATATGTATGTACATATTCATACCAGAATTTCTATTTGAATACATATTCATACCAGAGTTTCTATTTTTTTAGTTTCAAGGCTATGTTTGTTCAAAAAATTGTTTTTGAAAATAAAGACCAATAATGTTTAAAATAGTCCAAAATCATTTAAAAATAAAAACCCAATACCTTCGACCTTCGGTTAAAATACTATAATGATTGGCAACAGTTGTTTTCCACCACCATATAATTTTGGTTAAATAAAGTAAAATAGAGACTTTCTGGGATATGGACATTCTGGGATTTGGACATTTTGGGATTTGAACATTTTGAACTTACACGCTTTCTAGGTTTCTGAGCTAAGCGGCTGATGAACGAACGGACGGACATGGCGCAACTAGAAGGGTTCCTTGGTACGATTACGGAACCCTAAACAAAGCCTTCAACACTAACCTAGTAAACTGGACAGTCGCCTGTCCAGCGTACTCGTACCAACCAGGTCATTAAATGTTAATAAAATTTATTAATTTGCCATTTTGACGCAGTAGTGAAGGTACTTGCATCTAATACTAGTCATGTCCACAATCAATAATAATATCGAAATAAGAGAGGTGTTAAAAAATTGTATTGCGCCATTTTAGCAGCGGCCATCTTGGATTTGCAATGATACTGAATATTATAAGTATTGCCATCTCAGAAGTACAAAGTGTGTACTAAATTTCGGATCAATCTGTTCAGAAAGGGGGGGACAGGGACATTTCAATCTATATTCTGTATTGTTCACTGTCTGCTTTCAGAAAAAATAAAAATAAAAAAACTAAAGACCCAAACAGAGCAAGCTAATTAAAACCATTTAAAAATAGTAAAAAAACATCATAAACAGCATCGTTACCTACTATTAGGTTGGTGTGATTGTCATCCATCGCCGACCTGTTCACATAATATCAAAAAATCCTATAGATTTTGCTAGTTGGCTAGTGATAAAAGTTATTTAGTGAATTAACTTATTTTAGCAACTCAATGTATGGAGTACCAAATACAGTTACACTTACAGTTTTTCCTCTTTAGTAAATATATTAATTTTACACTATAGGTAATGTACTAAAATATATGGTTACATAACACCAATTTGCAATTTATTCTCCAAATATAGAAAAATGGTAGTTACGAACTAATTGTTGAATAAATCTTGATCATCATTCATCACATTAAAGATTTATCATCATAATCGATCAACACATTATCGGATTTTCTCAATAAATCGATATAAACAATATGATGAATCGATAAAGTGAAGTTGCTAACGAGTCGATCGGAAATTGTGACCGGAATTTAGTTATAATTCGGAATCAATGCTCCCATTGGTTAATTTCTGTTCTGTTTTGAAAATAAACACTGCCTTACAAAATGTCAATGCTTAATGACTTACCATGTAATAGACATAAGAAGCAATAGAATTCAAATATAGAAAATATACTGGCCGGCAAAAAATAAACCCATACTATATCTTTAGAGTTCTATAACACAATTTGTTTTTAAGCTTGTTTTATGGCCCATATCACGGGGCTTTGGATGGCATGCGTGGAGCCAAAGCCAACACGTAGAGGCCCTTTAAAACAACAAGTTTAATAGCAAAGTAAAATGTGGAAACCAAACCGGCGATTATCCCTGTCTGCACTATAAAAAGCAGGCAAGGACAACCTCCGGAGAAAAATGGACTAATGTGATGGGATGGTAGTGGACTAGATACTAGGGAACTATGGCATCTGCCAACACGTAAAAATGGCAGGCGGAGACTCACCAACTCTCAGACTGGGCCACACTAATTAGCTAAGTAAATTGCTTGTTTAGGATGTTTCTTTTCGGAGTGACTTTTTTCACCAAAACCATGGGTGGTTCGATTTATATGGCGGCCAGTGTCTTTTAAATAGAAGCAATAATAGTTAGAATTAGTTTCTTAACTAATCATTTAACTATAGATATTTTAAGTCATGTTGGCGCGCGGATCTGTGTGAGGTTCGATTCCCGCCGTCGTATAAGTATTTGTTTACAGATATTTATTACTGTAAACAGACATCAATGTCTGGGTGTTTTTGTATAAATATTTATGTATTTACAAAAAAGTATATAAGTATTTTACCCGTTGTCTGATCATAATAACACAAGCCTATTTGCTTAGCATGGGCCTAGATGGCGCTGTGTGAAATTTTCTGCCATATTTATGTTTTTCTTTGTAAAGATCATATCAAAACTGATGTTTGCAGACTTTCTAACACATAAAACCGTGCGCCAAAATGAATTGAAATATCTTTAAAAACATAGATAAAACCCAATGATTTAGTACTTACTAAAAGCCGTTGGGGAATCATGGCATTATTTAAGACTTCTCGAATTGACTCTTAAGAGTCTAAGCGAATTGACTCTTAAGAGTCTAATCATGGTTTTTTTTTTAAATAATAACTAGATAATATTTATTCAGTACCGAAACCTTTCAGCATAAAAGCCCATTATAGTGAATTTAAAAGGTATCACTTTGCGTATTTCTTTAAAATTGAGAAAAAGTAGATCTTGTGTCGTAACTTAAGAGGAAAGGGTACCGGCGCTCTCCCCATACAAACTTAGTCGACTGTTTCCTCCCTGGATAATGACACTATACCAAATATTTTTGTTGCATAAAATCTATAACTGCCATGACTATGCCCCTATGTCTTGGTTTTTTTTTTCATTTTCTAATTATCATAGAACATAAGATTAAAAAAATAAAATTAAAACAAAACATAGGGGCATGGTCATGGTAGGTATAAGTTTTATGCAACAAAAATATTTGGTATAGTGTCATTATCCAGGGAGGAAACAGTCGACTACGTTTGTATGGAGAGAGCGTCGGTACTCTTTCATCGTAAGCTTAATTCCAACAGAGCAGATCTACGTCTTTGAAATGGAAGTAGGCAGCGCTCGTGCGAGTTGCTTTCCTTTTTGTCGACAAACAAGAACTTCACTCAAAGAGGATTGAACTAAAGAGGTTTACAGACACATAAAAGCGGGCGCCAACATGATTTAAAATACGACATAAAAAACAGATTTTAATTTTTTTTTCTATTATAAATGGTTAGGAAAAATAAAGTCTACATTTCAAACGTTACTAGATCCGAGTGGCGCACCTGGACGGTATTCAGGGGGTTGCGAGTTTATGTCTCCTCTCGGTTGCAATTTTAGCGGTTTTTGAAGACGCATTTTTTCTACACCTTAAAAACTATACCTAACAGGAATTTGGAATAGGGCTGCAGACAATACAAGCTTTTTTAATGTAAGACTGTTTTGGGCTTCAAAGAAAAAATATCATGACACGTTATTAAATTTATTTTGCCAAAAATACCGATGCAGTTTATGTTTATTTTAATTTTTTTGTATACATTAAGCGTGGCCTCAAGTGTTCAACAAAACATAGAAGTTATTAGCGTAAAATGTAAATTGTAAGTGCGGGTATAGTGTGTTACTGGTTTATTGGCGTTTAGTGATGAATACAGTCCTACAAGCTTATCTGACCACATTAAGGTGAAAGGGTACCGGCTCTCCATACAAACGTTGTCGACTGTTTCCTCCCTGGATAATGACACTAGCACAAATATTTTTGTTGAATAAAACCCATAACTCCCATGACTATGCCCCTATGTCTTGGTTTTTTTCATATTCTAATTATATCTTAGAAAGTAAGATTTAAAAAACAAAAAAATAAAAACATAGGGGCATGGTCATCGCAGATAAAAGTTTTATGCTAAAAAATATTTGTCTCGTGTCATTATTCAGGGAGGAAACAGTCGACTGTGTTTGTATGGAGAGAGAGCCGGGTACCCTTTTCTCTTAAGGCTACGCAGAGTATAATTTGGCGGGAACAAAATTAGAACTAGATTTTTTGCAATAAATACTCAATTAGAGATCGAAATGTAAAGGGGTCCGGACATTTAGCATGGGGGTTTTGCATAATGTTTGTTTTTTCGCGGTACATTTGCAGACTTGAGCCAATTGATAGAGAGCATTACAGTGAACACATATTGTCTTCATATCGAACCTCTAAGGCGTCTCGGAAACGGGATATTTAACAAAACGTGTTGTCCTATGATTTTCCACAATTGCTCGGTGCATTTCGAGACCCATATCTAGGACAACAGCAACACGTTTGGTTAAATATCCCGTTTCCGAGACGCTTTAGCGGTTCGGTGTGAAGTTGGTTTTATATGAATTTGTTGTTGTATAAGGCATTGTCGTTAGTTCGTAACTTAATTTCTGACTTGACTGATAAGCTTGTAGGACTGTATAAGTCTTGTGTAAAAATGACATCAGTTTCGTACTCTCCTTTGCCTAATGCATTAAATTGACTCGTTTTTTAAATAATTACTTATGGTATAAATTGTCAGTAACGGAACGAAAATCGCTGCCGGGGTACGCTTTGTAAATAATTAATATTTAAGTTTGTATCTTGTAAAATATTAGAAATGTAAACGTGGGTCTACCAACTAACTCGGTTACAATACCTTTCAAAGCAATCGATGATATAAAACATTGTCTTGTTTTGAGGTTAAAGTGAACGCAATTATAATGATTCATTAGTTTGCAATAAGGTAATAATATATAATTTCTTTGAAAGTAACTTGAGTTAGTTGGTAGAAGCATTTTCGGTTGAATTTTGAAGGATGCGTTTTGGAGTTGCTCTGTGACTAGCTTTTTTTGTTCTTTTCCCTGTTGTATGTGTAAAGTTTTGACAATAAATTGTATGCAGTATTGACAGCAGCGGCTCTACCACGCACCAGTTACTTTTACTTTTAAAGGAATCAAGAATAAATGTCAGTTTTTTTTACATTATAGCTTATCAATTCATTATCGTTAATTTAAAAGGTGACATTTCATATTGATTTCTTTCAAAGCGATAACTGAATTTGTACGCCGGTAGTGGCGCAGTTTTGATATGAAATAGTTAATAAAAAATCGTGTATTTGGTGTAGATAATTTTCATATCAAAATTTGAAATTGTAGCTGCTAAATATGAACTATTAATATCTAAAAATGACCCCAAATTTGTTTCTACATTCACTGAATTATTTTGTTATTGTCAACTTCGAAAAATCATTAGAAAATCCGAGATTTCTTTTTAGACTGATTGTTTCGTCCAAATTTTTGTAGGTACTTATTTGTACCTAAGTTTTTTGTTGGTGATTCTTATGCCATAATATGAATATTATACTCTTCTTTATAATAATTTAATTCTATCTACATGTTTCATTTATTTCAAATCACAATAAAGCTGTCATAATAAAACAAATTGTATAATATGATATTTAGAAAATTGGAACTAAACCGCATTTTTAACCGACTTCAAAAAAAGGAGGAGGTTCTCAATTCGGTTGTATGTTTTTTTATGATGCTGTAGTTCTTATTTTCAATGATCAAATATCTATCTGTAATAACGCCTATGTCTGTCTGTTTGTTAGCTGCAAAACGAATAAACAGTTTTAACCTGTTTTTTTCAAGCTGAAATTTCTGCTACGTTTTATGAGCATTTCTTATTGTAAATAGAACTTTACAAATGACTTGTTTTAAGTTGACGATTTTTTTCCGTGTCCCTTTCAAAGGGACAGTAATTATTTACGTAGTAGAGACTCTACCTTTGTACTTGTGGACGGTTTCAATAAAACAGTGAATATAGACTGCTACAATATTGTCCTAAAATACAATTATTAATTGACTTATACACAGTGTTATGTTGATTAACATATTCAAGTGTGAAAGGAGTATGTGTACCCTGTCTATTGTATATAGAACTAATAAAATTTTATTTTACAAATTTATTCACATTTTTGTTTTATTTTTTGTAGCTTTTTTTATGTAAAACACTCTAGAATGTCCTTGGACAAATTTTTATTCAAATAGCAAATAGTTTAAATTAAAAACAAAATCATAAAACGATTTACTCATAAGTCAATGTAGGTACTCAAAACAACAAGAAACCATCTGAGAGAATGAAGTAAGTATATTAAACTACAGTTCGGCAAGTATAATTTGGCGCGGCTGAGCGCCACTGTATCTCATGAACCATGAAAGTTGAAATTAGCTAGTAAGTTGAAATTTTCACAGATGATGTATTTCTGTTGCCGCTTTATCAAAAAATACTTAAAACAGAAAAAGTAAATATTTTTTGAGCATGTTTTAGATTATTTACGTGTTTACAATTTTTTTTAGGCAATTTTTTTTTGTTAATATAAGTATGTACTCCCAAAAGAGTAGGCAAGACTTTTTTTTTCAATTCCTGCATGGTCATCACATACGTTTTGAGGAGAAAAATAGAAGAAAGAGAGATGGCGTAATAAGTGTGATTTGTACCTTCTACTAACTTCTGATTTACCTACTTTACTTCTATTTCTACTAACTTACGACTTTAATTCAACTTTTTAAGAAATTCAATAAGAAAAACACATGTAAAAATAAAAACTTTTATTTCATGTCAACAAAAAGTTTGGATATTCTAATATCACATGATTATTTAAATTATTATAATTAGTTGAGTACTTATAAAAATTATTATATTAGTTCATATTTAAATAATTTCGCATAATTAAGAACAAAGTCCATCATTTACTAGGGCTCAACACTTTGTCCCAATCCATTGAAAAGTCAATCACTATTTTGTCATTTTTTGGTATGTATTGCCTGAAAAATAAATAAAATGACTTTAGGAAGATTATCAAATTATAACTAACAAGCTACGCGTCGCAGTTTCACCTGTGTAAATCCCAATCCCGTAAGAATATACAATTTTTTATCTAAATCGGTAAACTAGATGTTTGAGAGAGGAACTAAAAAGGTTTTGTAGGGCTACCCCATTGCTTTTAGCTAAGCTTAGTTAAGCTAAGTCATAGCTTAGCTGTCTTAGTTTAACTTCGGTCTGGCTTATATGGGATTTTTTTGACGTGACAACGTTTTATAAATTGGTTTGCCGGGTGACACTTCAAGAAACTGCGTTACGCTCCGCTGACGTTATGCGCTCACAATGAGAGCGAGTGAGAGGCACGCGTCCCTTCCACTCGGGCATGGTTAGCCCGCCTAAGAGCGAGAGAGACAGACATAAAAAGTGAAAGGCACGCGTCCCTTCCACTCGAGCACAGTTGTTGTCACGTAAAACTTTCGCCCGTATACCGACTTTACAGGCAACCAGTTTTTTTTTCTTATTTGTCAGAGAGGAACTAAAAAGCTTTTGTAGGGCTACCCCATTGCTTTTAGCTAAGCTTAGTTAAGATAAGTCATAGCTTAGCTGTCTTAGTTAAACTTCGGTCTGGCTTATATGGGTTTTTTTTTCTTATTTGTCAGAGAGAAACTAAAAAGGTTTTGTAGGGCTACCCCATTGCTTTTAGCTAAGCTTAGTTAAGATAAGTCATAGCTTAGCTGTCTTTGTTAGACTTCGGTCTGGCTTATATGGGTTTTTTTTTCTTATTTGTCAGAGAGAAACTAAAAAGGTTTTGTAGGGCTACCCCATTGCTTTTAGCTAAGCTTAGTTAAGCTAAGTCATAGCTTACCTGTCTTAGTTTAACTTCGGTCTGGCTTATATAGGATTTTTTTTCTTATTTGTCAGAGAGGAACTAAAAAGCTTTTGTAGGGCTACCCCATTGCTTTTAGCTAAGCTTAGTTAAGCTAAGTCATAGCTTAGCTGTCTTAGGTTTAACTTCGGTCTGGCTTATATGGGATTTTTTCTTATTTGTCATCGGCCCTTCAGATTGGATCTTCATGGGCTCTGCACACTTTCCTAGAAGACACCCATTCAAGTCGCGAGTAAATAGGTGTCTAGGAAAGCATGCTACATCTTAGGCCGCATCGTCTCCTATCATATTATGTAAAAAAATGGTTATATTATTTACTAACCAGTATTTGACACCAGCAGCATCAAACATCCTCTTCGAAGCTTTATATATAGGTTTATCAGCACCTTTATCAGAAAGGTATACAACTTCTTTAATACCTGATTGTATAATTATTTTAGCACATTCGTTGCAAGGAAACAGGCCAACGTAAATGGTGCATTCTTTCACATCTTTGTTATTTTTATTTAATATTGCATTCATTTCTGCGTGGCATACTGTAATTAAAAAAATACAGGCATATGAAAAGGGCAAACACCTGGAAACCCCTTAAAGTAAAGAGCGGTGTTGGCCTTGGTAGATACCTAGACTTTCATTCTGAAGGTTGTCAGTTCGAATCCTGGCCAGCCATGCACCAATGGATTTTTTTAGGAAAAATTTATGTATGCTAATTGACATTAATCTTACGGTGAAGGAAAACATCCGACAACCTGGCCACGGTTGACTGGACTGAGAGAGGTAGATAGGTAGAGTAGGCTGCAAACTCAACTAAAGAGGTCTACTACTTGTGGAAAATAGCCTGTATACAAATACAAGATTATGATCTTGTACTAGTAACTGGTGGTAAAATGAATTGAGGTTATTTAGATGAGATGATATCTTACCATAAAGGAATTTGCTGTCTAGAGGTGATGGTGTATTTTTCCCCCATGGAAATTCATCATCACTGCACCCTTTAGGCATGCCATTGTAACTGAAACAAGTCAAAATTAAAGTTATTAATAAATCTATATAAATAAGTATAATGGCCGAAATGTATGTACACACATAATTTCCAAACGACTGCACCAAATTAGATTTATAATTATTTAACAACTTCATACATCATTCATTTTTTGTGTAGGTATTCCATTAGGTTGTAGGCCTGTTGTCTTTCTTCACCAAAGGCTATATCAAGCCTTTGGTGAAGAAAGACATTGTTATGGGACATTTTGGTTACTTCAGTGTAGGCATCGGAGGCCTATCTCCTTCTGGGATGAAACCATGTCAACTAAAGGAGTACTATAAGCTAGAAGCACCCGGCGCTTTTACCTGCGTAAGGTCTGCTTTCATGGGAATATCGGGACATATTAGTTCCCAATCGGTTAAGTACTGACACAAACTTACACATTTTTAATAGTAAGATGGTAAAACGACGAGACTATACAATAGACTAGTCAAAAGATCAGCTAAATTGGAGAACAGATTACTAAAAGTACAATTATTATAAAAGCTGAATGGGTTAACATAAAATTATTAAGGTTTTCTTGTAAGATACCACTCACCCAATCCCAACAATAACATTGTCTTTGTTAACAATACATGCGCCTACTTGATAACTTGGGTCTTTACTTCTTTTAGCAGCTAGGAAGGCTGTCGCCATGAAATATTCCTGCCAATCTATGTAGTCTTCTCGTTTCAATGTAGATGTGTCACTGAAATTAACAAATAATGTTTTAATTACTTTCAAAACTTGAAGAACTTGCAGTATAATTTTAGTGGTAGGTAAATATAACCTCAAAAAACTCAAATTATTTTCACTTACTTTAAACTCAAGTCTTCAATTTTTTTAGCTAAATCCATTTTGTAACGTGTGTATAATAAATAATTATTTACATGCAAGGCAAGGCAAGACTCAACAAGATTATTTTTATCCCCGCCAACAGCCGCCAAAACAAAACATTCGAATTTCGGAATAAAGGCAGTTTTGACATTGACATTTGAATGACGTAATTTTTTTGACAGCAACAAGGCAACGGTCAAGTCATTACTTTTAGGGTAAGAGCCATAAAAATCGCATGTAACCTAATACTTTTTACCATATTTTTACCTAGGGCGCATATGTACGCATGCGGCTAACATATTCGGAACGCATTTACTTCAAATCGTAGACAGAAAACTGTCTACGCTTCAAATCACGTAGTATTTTATATCCTCTTTGTTCAAATCTATACAAAATGGTCCTGCTGCACCTTTGCTGCACATGTGCATTTTTTTGCAGACGTAAAATTCTAATATATGTACTATACGTACGTAGTACTTACGTTTCGAATGCCAGCCCTTGCGGTCTGAGAGCCCTATTTTTGAATTGTTCGCCCCGCGTCGCGCGCTATTTTTATCGAAAATTCGCTATTTTTGAATCGCACGATCGTAACGAGTGGTCTCATTTAAAACTGTTTCTAATTATGAAAAAGAAGACCTACCTTATACAAAACTCAAAGCCTGCGATAAAAGCTAGGCAATAGCTTAATGATAATATTTGTCTACCAAACTTTTACTAAACACTAGTTAATTAGTTTACAAAAAAACATTCATACATCCGAATTCAGAAACTCCTCCTTTTTTAAAGTCTGTTAAAATTATCATATATTTTTCCAAAACAAGTAGGTACATACCTACCTAAGTAAAACCAATCAAATCCATTTCCACATCCGTGGCCGGTGGCCTAAAGAACAATGGATTTTTTTTACCAAGGCACATGGACTGACCGGTTACTAAAAAGGTCCGAGTCCTTGACGTGTTCTTATACATTAGACACGACCAGTAATAAAAATAATAACACATTAAACCTACATTTTTAATCAATATAAACGTAGGTAGGTAGGTTTATTACGTAGATTAGAATTATTCAGTTCACGTTACTTAACCATCCTTGGACTAGTAAACTCGAAGTTAGCTTAAACTAGTAGGGTGACCATAAAAAATTATATATTTACGCCTGCGCTGGCGATTTTGAGGCTCACAAAGGCGTCGATGGCAGGCAGGAGGGAAGGTTTATTTAATACTGAAGATCCATTTTACAAGCTAATTTAAATAAAAAGCGACTCTCGCCACAACTCAATAAAGTCAAACAAAATTCAAGTCTATCATCTATAAATAATAAATAAATATTGCAGAACATTCCACACATCGCCATTAGCCCCAAGCTAAGTAACTAGACTTGTGTTATGGGTGCTAGACAACGGATATTATATACTACTTATATACTTTTCTTTTGTAAATATATACTTATAATACATAGAAACAACCAGACCACAGACAAATATTTAAGCATAAATACTTGCCTGAAGCGGGAATCGAACCCGCAACCTTGTGTTTAGTAGTCCGGCATGGTGACCATTGTGCCAACTGGGTCGTGAATCTGCGGTTCTACCAACAATATAGTTCCGATACGCAAGTCTTCTGTGAATCCACCGGCGGCGACTTGTCCTTTGGGTCCCAACTTCGAGCAAGTCCTAAAGTCTTGTACCATGTGTCAGTGACAAAACGAAAACGACTGAAGGAAGTCAACAATACAGTGCTTCATTTGATGTATACGTCAGGGCGCCGCCATCTTGTTTACTGTTTTGTGTGTTTAAATAGGAATAAAATGACGGAACGTGGTTCATTCTGTCGCAGTAGCTTCATGATGTCTGAACTTTTTCATGGTAGCACAATTTATTTGAGATAATTAGTTTAATACCTTTAAATAGTAGATTAGGCGCTGTAGCAAAATAACGCTGATGGGTATGTAGTTTATATGATTAAAATATGTTCTGATGTAAAGTGCCTTTAGATTTACGTAATACGCTCTGATTTGGTTAAAATAGCTAGTCTCTATACATGCTTGTACCTACCTACTTCAGAAAAATACAAAAGTGACCCCTAACTCTTCTAACCGACCGGTCAAAGACATTAAAAACCTGATTCCAAATGAGAAATGTTCAACCGTTTATTAAATGAGGTGATCATATTTTATTAAAATTACGGATAAAATTAAAAACCGGTGCGCATGACGACTGATCCAGTTTTTTTTATCAAGGCCAGCCTTTAACAAGTATTATGTAAATTATAAACTTTCTACCATTTTTACCGTTCAGTCGTTGGTAACCACCGAATTTTTGGACCAATGAGTTTTTTAAAATCTTATTACATAAAATATATTTGGAAATGCTGGACTTGTGGTCACACTATTGAGCTTGGTTTCCATTTCAACTCATTTCTTAAAGACCACTTTGTAATGAATAGGTGGACGATAAAAAATAATAATAAACAAACAAATAAAATAGAATAAAATAAATAAAGTGATCGTGAAAAAATGTTTTTATAAAAAAAGTTGTGAATTTCTGGATGTGCTCTTGGTAAGTTTGTACCCGTTGTAACAACGTTCTTCTATTATTTTTTGTACCAATTCCCAAACATTATGGTTGTTTGTAAAGTCGGTTTACGGACGATAATTTTACGTGATAAATAACGTCATAAAAACGATGAAAAAAATATATACAGGGTGTAATTATACTAGCAAGCCGTTGAGGGCTACTTCTGTGCACCTTAACAAACAACTTTTGTTCTACGACTATAGGAAATTCGAACATTTTATTGAAAATCTTAAGGTTAGGGTTACTTGAAAATCAGCTGTTCCATACACGGATAGGTCATTAACCTTAAAATTTTACTTATTTTTTAGGTTTTATCAACTGTTCTTAGTCTGAGTTACCTTTGTTTTAAAAAAACAGCTGTTTTTTCGAATTCACATATCCACAAAATTTTCATATTTTTTTTCGAATTTCCAAAAGTTGCTTGCTAGTATAATTACCAATAACCCTGTATATACCGCGACGAATTGAGAACCTCCTCTTTTTTTGAAGTCGGTTAAAAATAGAGATTTTTTGTTACCTATTCCTTTTTTTCCTTTACTTATATATTTTTTTCCTATATATAATTCTTCTTTTTTCAATTTATTTCGTCACTCATCACACCATAACACAAGTCCAGATGAGCGATATTATTATTAAATACTCTGTTTCCTAAGTTCCATGATGCGTCTGGTCATATTACCATCATGACGCATGACGTCACACAATATTACCGTGACACTTTTTTGTGAATGCAGGTGTTCCATCAATTTATTAGGCGTTATCACATCAAAAAGTAGAAAAAAGTATTTAGAGGTTGCTAGAAAATTTTTTCGAGATAATTTATTTACCTACGCCATTTCTTAATATGGTTTTAACATCCAATATAGATGATTTAATTTATACAGCGCCATCAACTTAATCCACGCTATTGTGGTTAGGACATAATAGTAGATAGAGTAGGCTTGTCCAGAACCTATACCATCATTTCAACCTCGACCATATCCAGAAGAAAAAAAACCCGTCAATACGTCTGGAGCCAACTATGTCGCGGGTTTTATCACGATGTTTTGCTTAAGAGCATCAGAGCAATTTTAATTAGCGAATATAAATTTTTCATAACAATACACGGCGGCAGGAATAACCCACGACTTTTGGAATGGAGTCGAGGTATCTACCACTTGGCCAACAATTTAATTTCGAGATTTATTAATTACTAGTATTATTACTAGTGGTTTTGTTTAATATGTAAGTTTACTAAAAATTTCCACAAAAACCTCTCTATCCATTGGCAGAAAAAGGCATGAAAATCGGTGCAGTAGTTTTTGAGTTTATAGCCAACAGACAGACAGACGCGGTGGAAGACTTTGTTTTATAATGTCTAGTGATTATCCGCGGCTTCATTCGCGGCTTGCTTTAACACGCTTTTATTAGTTTTTCAAAATCCTTTCATACAAAGAACACACCCTCCAAGTTTCAGGTCTCTACGATCAGCGGTTTAGACTGTGGGTTAATCCGTTAGTTAGTAATTCATGAATTTTATATTTATAGAGATAGATAAATAATAATAATAAAGTTATTTTGCTGTATTAAATAATTGATTAAAATATATAAAATGCTAATATATTGCTTAAACTTTCAGATACCTAACTATGAGAAATCATGAGTACCCTCAATGCTGTGGTGACTCAGTTCTTAAAGGTTCTCCAAGCTTCTCGATCTTCGAACCTGGTGCGAGGATTGCTCGGTGCCCTGGCTTTGAGTCAGGCTATATTTCCTACTGGATGGCCTGATGAGTACACGGCTAAAGGCAAGTATCACTGGCCTATTATTAGGGTTCCGTACTCAAAAGGTAAATACGGGAACCATCGGTCTGTCTGTCACCAGGCTATAACGAAATAAAATACATTTACAATTCAATAAACAAGCTTTTAAGGCTGCTTATGTTGCCAAACGCAACGCGCCAGAAATACCCGTCGCTTACAATTAATATTGTTGATTGTAACGAATGTGTTTTGTTTTACTCTAAAGTGCTAAGATAGAATTGTAGGTGAAATTTTTACCGATATTTTGGGGTAACTTTGAGGCGAAAATTCTTTGTCGTTTCAAAGCTAGACTAGTTTTAATTCTTAATTTTAGAATAGCTTCAAAACTATAGGAAATGTTTGGCTCAAAATCACACCAAAATGTCGGTAAAAATCCCCCTTACAATTCCATCTAAGCACTTTTGAGAAAAACAAAACACATTCGTAACAATCAACAATTTTCACCAACGATGGCGACCGGTTTCAATAGTAACTATTTAGTAGGCTGTGTACCAAGGTCGTTGGCGTATGGACCCCCCTTGAGGTCGTTATCCAACTACTGACATCATATTAAATTATTAATTTTTAGGGTTCCGTACCCAAAGGGTTAAAAACGGTACCCTTTTACTAAGACTCCACTGTCCATCTGTCTGTCTGTCACCAGGCTGTATCTCATGAACCGTGATAGTACAGTTGAAATTTTCACAGATGATGTATTTCTGTTGCCGCTTTAACAACAAATACTAAAACCTGAATATAATGGTACGGAACCATTAGTGCGCGAGTCCGACTCGCACTTGGCCGGTTTTAATTAGGATTTATACCAGACTATCCCTAAAAAAACTTAAGCATGGGTCGATTATCAACAATTTCAGAATATTGACGCATGAAATAAGCGAACGTGTTGTATGAGAACCTCCTCCTTTTTTGAAGTTGGATAAAAATATTTTTTTCTTATATTACGTACTTACCTATTAAAGTATGAAAACCGGCCAAGTGTGAGTCGGACTCGCGCACGAATTGTTCCGTTCCATGTTGTATGGGAGCCCCACTTAATTTTTTTTCTAATTTGAGTATTTTTTGTTAAAAAGTTAACAAAAATACATCATCTGTGAAAATTTCAACCGTCCAGCTATCACGGTTCATGAGATACAGCCTGGTGACAGACAGACAGACAGTGAAGTCTTAGTAATTCTACCCCTTGGGTACGGAATTCTAAAAATTTATATCAACTCTCTTCTTTTATCGGGGTAGTAATTATTTTTCAAAAATGAGTAAGTACTTACTTTATGTTTCAGATGGAGAGCATTTTGACTTCATAGTGATTGGATCAGGGTCGGCCGGAGGGGCTTTAGGAGCTCGACTCAGTGAGGTCTACTCTTGGAAGGTCCTCGTTGTGGAATATGGGGGTATACCACCGCCTAATAGTGTCGTAAGTTGATGAAACTTTATTTTTGATATTCTGGCCACTTAGGTATCTTTCTACTCTCTGAAGCACATGTGATATTCAGTGTTGCCAACTCTACGTCTTTTTACGTAGATCTACGTACTTTAGGCCTCTTCTGCAAACCTACGAACTTCAGTCCTTGTATCTACGTATAAGAACTAGGTACGGTCCGCGCGCGGGTTGAATGCCGGGTTAAAACACTCATTTTATTCCTCATCATTTCACATAGATAAATGTACGTAGATCTACGAACTTTTCTAATGGGTTCTACGCATTTTTCAAAATCCGAGTTCGCGACACTGATACCACCCTCAAGTGCGCTGCTTATGGCAGAAATAACAAGTAACATATAAATTATGTTTCTTTGGCAGATACCAAGCCTCTTCGCAACCCTTGGAGACACGGAATATGACTACAAATACCGCGGTCTATTCGACAAAGGTAGCGGCAAAGCTCATAAAAACGGTGCACTTCCAATGCAGCGAGGAAAGGTCCTCGGAGGAAGTTCCTCTGTCAACTACCTTGTATACTCACGAGGAGTCCCTAAAGATTATGACGACTGGAGTACTGTAGCTCCAGGGTGGTCTTGGGACGAAGTTCTACCCTACTTCAAGAAGTTAGAAAATATGACTGACCCTACAGTATTTTCTACACCAGAAAATGCTGCACTGCATTCAACAAAAGGGCCCGTAGGCGTATCTAGGCCAGAAGTGAACCCTATCAATGCGGAAATTAATGAAATCATGTTAAAATCTTTCGATGAGATGGGAATAGAAACAGTTTTGGAAAACAATGGGCAAAGTATAATTGGAGCATCCACACCACATTTTACATTTGCTAACAAAAGAAGATCTAGCACAGCAGAATCTTATTTGAGACCAAATAGAGATAGACCTAACCTTTTTGTAGCCACACATTCAAGAGTTATAAAAATCTTGATTGATGAAAGTCGTATGCAAGCTACGGGAGTTAGAATTCTTAACAAAGATGGAAATATTATAAACGTATTTGCTAGTATAGAAGTTATAGTATGTGCTGGTACTATAGATTCTCCGAAGTTATTAATGTTATCTGGAATTGGACCTAAGGAAGATTTACAAAAAATTGGCATCAATACATTGGTTAATCTTCCAGTAGGTCTAAATATGCAAGATCATGCGTTTGCTCCTATGACGTTTGTGGGAAAGTGGGGGTTGCGGTCCGCTCTAGTAAATGTTCTTGTGCCGACGCAGTTAGATTCATTTCCACTACCTTTCCAGAGCGGATTCTGGAAATTGAATGTAACGTCTTCAATAGATCTGTCTCAAAAACCAATGTATCAATTTTTCAGTTTCTTTATCGGCGCCACTGCTGCGCTTTTGGTCAAGTTTGGATGTAGAACTTACGGGTTTACCGACGATTTCTGCTGGTCTTTAGCTAAAAACAACTTCTACAGAGAGATAGTTGAATCGTCAGTAATTTTACTTCATCCTTTGTCTAGAGGTAGAGTTTCTTTAAAAAGTGCTAATCCTTTGGAAGATCCTATAATAGAAATGGGATTTTTTAGGGAAGAAGAAGATTTATTTGCATTAAGAGAAGGAGTAAAGTTTATGCGGCAGCTAGAAGATACGAGTTACTACAGGAGTGTAGATGGGTATTTGGCGAAATTAGAAGTGCCTGGTTGTCAAGACCTTCGTTATGGGACAGATGAATATTGGGATTGTTATGTCAGAGCAACAGTTGGGTCCATGCTGCATGTTGTTGGGACTTGTGCTATGGGTCCTAATGGGATTGTGAACGAACGACTTAAGGTCCATGGCATTGACAGGCTAAGAGTGATAGATGCGTCCATAATGCCGAAGATTCCTAGTGGAAATACAAATGCACCAGCCATGATGATTGGAGAAAAAGGGGCCGATATTATTAAAGAAGATTATGGAGTGCCGACTTAAGTTGAGAAATTATTCTAATAAAGTTTAGGCAAAAAATGTAAACAGTGAACTAGTTATCTCTTTTAAATAAAAAGTACCCACCTTCTGATAGCTATTTAATAGCCTATGCTTTAAATTGGTATCAAGTATTTAATTTTTTTTTTATTATGTATTGTCTGATATTCACAGAGGTTATTTTTGTTATTAATAAGTCTAGACGGTTTTTTCCTTGACCTGCCTCTATCCTACTTCTTTTTACCTATTATTTAAATTAATTGCATAATATTTTTGATGTAAAGTTTTTATGCATATTAAGTATGTAAATTATGTTTTATACAAAAAACTATGGTGGTTATCGAGTGCGGTAGTATACAGTGTGTGACTAAACCCTCTTTTAGGTAGGTACTTGTCCTAAAGAATATATTTGCACGAATATAAAATAATTAGGGACAAATAATTTACTATTTTTTTTAACCAATTTTCGAGACGTGGCAACACCATTATTGATTATTATTTTACAATTTTTTTTGGTTGTGGTCCGGGGTTACATGAAAGGGGTTACACGGTTTCCTTCACACATTGTATTATTAGTGCAATGGTGGAGGTTGAGATGTTCTCAAGCGGTTTGACCGTGACAAACAATTAGACAATACCTACTATTAGTTAGTAGTGATTAAGCAACAAAGATTAATTACTAACATTGTTGGAAGACACGCCTCAATGAATTATTGGATCGTTTCATAATCAAATATGTGGAAAAATTAGAATTTATATGCGTAGTTTCGAATGCAAAATAATACGACTATGTAATTGACGTTGTTCTATCAGAGCTTGTAGTGTGAGTTTTTTCGTATAACCAACGTTCCTATCACGTTTGCGTAAACGAGAAAATTATATGTTATGTTAAAGATTCGCAATAAATAAATAAAATAAATAAATAAATATTTCAGGACATATTACACATCGCCATCCAGCCCCAAGCTAAGCAACTTAATGCTTGTGTTATGGGTGCCAGATAACGGATAAACTACTTATATACTTTTTTTTTGTAAATATATACATATTATACATATAGGAAACACCCAGAACCAGAAACAAGAATTTATGGTCAGCATAAATACTTGTTCCCGGCGGGAATCGAACCCGCAACCTTCTGCGTCGCAGTCGGGTGTTCGCCCGACGCGCCACAGAGGTCGTCAGAGGAATAATTCTGCTAGTGGCGCTTTTCACCTTTCTATACCAATTCCATACTAATTTTCTAGTTTACCTACTCTAACGTGGTAGCAGCGTTTGTTATACGAAAAAACTCGCACTACAGGTACAGAACCAGAACGTCATAATTACCTTATAAGTCGTTACAACTATCAAACATGTAAAACAAGTTTAGAACTGACATACATACTAGACATACATATTTTATTCCGCAAAAACTTATTAGAGTAGGTAAGGTTTTACTCGTACCTACTTGCATCTTTTGAAGCCAATATCGACCAAATAGGGCCTACTTACTCAATAAAAACTGGCAAAGAGTGAGTCGGACTCAAGCCCAAAGGGTTCCGAACCATTATATTCTGTTTTATTTGTTTTTATATCGGAAACATCATCTGTGAAAATTTCAACTGTCTAGCTATTACGGTTCATGAGATACAGCCTGGTGACAGACAGACAGACGGACAGTGGAGTCTTAGTAAAAGGTTCTCATACAATACTAATTCAATTATGTATGAACCAATAAATCAAAACTTACCAATCAAAAGTTTTATTAATTATCATTTAGATCTATTTTGTATTTTTAACTGGTCTAAATTGATTCTTACTTACCGCTAAAAATAAATGGGATGAGGAAGATGAACTCTGACCGGAGCAATTTAAACCAGGAAATATAAATAGAAAAATATCCTCTTTATGATTTTTTATTTTTTAAAGTGCTTGGCCTGCAATGGGCTCTCTGAAAATATTTTTTAAGAAAAATAATCTCTTTTATTTACAGCATAATCTTATTTACAAGAAATAACTTTTAATTAATTGTTGTGTACTCCCATTATCTCCCAAATTAGGGAAATATGGGAGTGTTCGTGACAACTTCCTCTAAATTCATAATCGGAGATAATGGAAGGTAAAAGTTGTTTTCGCCTCTGAAGTATTTCGTTTACAGCTAACCTCTTTTTAAGGCGGAGAAAATACGCTCTTATGCATCATCCTGCCGCTCCCGAGGGGGAGCAGCGAGGGTTTTTACTACCTTCGGCTACTACCTGCAGACCAGAAGGAGCCCCTCTTTCTGGTCTGAAGGTAGTAGCCGGCTAAAGGCTTACCTAGTCAAAACCCCACCGGTTTCTAATGCCTGACATGCCTTAATGTCGGGACTGCGGGAACATGGTGCGATTCTTCCGCAGTACCCGATAGATATGGTCCGTTTTTCAGGCAGACCCCTCTCCAAAACAGTTCGCCCCGATCCTCATACATACGGACGCACGGGAACTTATACAATATCACTTATGCAAAATCCATAAGTATTCCTTTCAAACTAACACTGTGTTCTAAACTTAGGTTGCCACCAATTTCTAAAGTTTTCATAAACAGTTTTTTTATAGAACATATCTTTATCATTAAGCGCAGCACAGAGTTTGCATACATTTTCTTTAAATGAAGGATCACTGTATTGGTAGAATGGCTTCCATCTGAAGTATTGAGCGTAGAGTGAGGGGGAATTGATGAGCCTGTCCATGATACTAGCAAGGATAGGTGCTGCAATTTTTTTAGCGTCAAGGTAGGAGTTTAGTGGCAAAAATCTGTAAAGAATTAATAGGATTAGAATTGTATTCAGTGTTCGTCCGGAAGAGTATCGAACTATGGGTTCCTAGCAGTTGTCACAGTGTACAGCTGTTGTCACAGTGCGCAGCTGTACGATTTATAGGATGCTGATGCGAGGAAATTAGACTACGCTGGTACGGTCACATATCTAGACGCGAAGTAGATCACGCCGTGAACAAGGCACTGAACATCCCACATAAATCTAGGGGTAGAGGAAGACCACCCGATACATGGTGGACAAACATGGACCAGCTGATGAAGTCGCAGATCCTAAACCACTTGACAACCCAGGATCGTACGACTTGGCGTAAAAATACGAGAAGGCCTGACCCTGGGTTAAGGGAAAGAAGAAGAATGCTGATGCTAGTGAAATTACAGGCACATGAAATCCATCTTGAAGTCTCAGAGTGAGACGGGTTGTTTACGTTTTAAACCGCGGCAACTTGTTTACAAATTAAATTCTTCCTGTGTAACGTTTTAAAGTCAAATATTAAACAAATACTGACCTAGAGTAATCAGCACCTCCGTATACGATTGGCACAACGTCATGCTGTAACGCCGTGAGCAATTTCTCAGTCACGTAATCCTCAGTTAAGGAGTTCTCCATCGACAAATAAAAATAGTAGTCCTTCTCCAGTTTCTTATTGCAAACTTCTTCTTTGCTCCTAGGACATTTCAATGTACCACAGCTGCCATAAACATCAATACTGTAACCGTAATAAGACAAAGCCTTCCGCAACATCGAAACTACTACTTCTCTCTTGCTTCTCGTATAACAATGCGACACAAACCACGCGACCGCTTTCGATTTGTTTGACAACTTCTCTTTTAGTTCGTCACTCACTAAAGGGAATTCTGCTTGCCAATTCATATTGATGCTAGGACCAACAATCTGTCCGTTCCTCCTAATCATGAGGTATGTAAACGGAATTTCTGAATCCAATTTGTATGTTGCAGTCCAGTTAAAAAAATTGTCGAATGCTGGATGGCAAACAGGATAATTTTCAGCAGATTCCATATTAAAAAATATATACTTCTGCCAAGGCATTCTTTGTTTCGGAAGATCATCGTGACTGAGACAGCGTCCGTTGAAGGCGATGGCATCGAACTTTGTGACGTCACCACCGAAAAAATTCCTGTCGGAAGTGACGTAGCAGTTTATCACCGAACAATTATTTCTGATGAAAGCCTCCTGTCCTTTGTGGAAAAAATTTAAAGGAGCCAAGTTTCGGTTCGTCCAGAGGAGCATATACTTAAGACCTTTTGGCAGCTTATTTTCCTTTCGATATATCTCTCCAAATCTCGAGTTCTGAGCGACATTTTCGAGAGCCACTTTAACAACACTGCGTTTGTCAATTTCGGAGTTCGGTGTCATAAATAGTTGTAACCAGATTACAAAGAAAAAAAAGTTGGTGCACGTGATGAAGAAAAACACCTTGACTTTTAACATTTGCCTCAAGAAACACCTAATATTAATAATTTGTGACTTGTATGTCATTTAATTACTGGCTTCGTTCTTGGCACATATCCTGGATGATTTGTCTGTAAAAGAAACGCATCTTCGTAAGTTCATTCAGTTTTTATCATATACTTCGATCCGTTTCAAAAGTTAATAGGTACCTGCCTAAAAATAGTAAATTAACTAAATAATAGTAAATATTCTCGTTTATTAGCCAAGTGCTTATATTAACTTTTGGAACGTTATTAAGTGTAAAAAAAATACCTACTAGTGCATTCCGCCTTCAGATGTAACCTATGTTCTTCTCCACTCTGCACTATAAACTATCCATGTACAATTTTTCATCTAAATCAGTCAAGTTGTTTTACGCTGACACCACAAATAAAGCAAACTATCGAATTTATATATTTGTTGGGATTTTATTTAGCACTCATTTCCACTGCATTCTCCTTATAAATATGACATTTTTGATAATCACTTTTCACTTTAAAATATATGCACTGAAAATTGAATTGTTCTCAGTAAGGATTTAAATAATTTTTAAAACTAATTTCACCTTATCATGCCTGCGATCATGGAAAACTTATTGTTTGAATCGCGTAAACTAGAGTCTGCCAACTCAATAAATTATATTATTCAAAAAACATTGTTTACTTATCGCACTAGTTTAGCTCAACCAGTATATGAGACCGCTGTTGATGCGTGTAACTGAATGAAAGAAACCTTGTTTATACTTGTATTGTCTTGTATTTATACTTATATACCTATTGATATATAGTAAATAAAATATCAAAGATTACGATACCATTATTTCACAATGTTATTGTTTTTAGATTGAGCGATATAAACACAGTTTATGTGGCGTGCAGTTTTGATGGACATGACTAATATAAACAATAATATATTTTTGACTAATATAGGTATGGTCTCCTTGCGACCATGACTATTGTAACATAGTCGAATCGTCGAGGTAAGAGAAATAAAAATAAAAAATATGTTAAAATTACTATGAATACAAATCGTGTTAGTTTAAAAAGTTTATGACTATTATACTATTATACATCTGAGTACTTATAGAATTCAGGTGTCAGTTTCATCCATCGAAATAATAATTTTCACAGCAATTTAGGCGGCAGCGCATTTTTATAAGTACTTATTTTCAATTTAGAGCAAAGATCATTTTTTTCATAAATACCAAGGTTTGCTCTGCACATGCTTCTGTGATACTTGAAATTTGCACAGGAGATAGGTACCTACCTAAAACCATGTAATAATTTATGAAATTATTTTGTTCCGTTTTTTATTTATGCTGGTAAAAATCACGGTCGCAGCTATTGTAATATGTCATCACGAAATACGTTATAGTCGATACCATGTTGGAAAGCTGTCCATTAAAAATAATGGTTAAAATATGTATGTATGTTTGTGCTAGGACAAATAAGTGGCTTCTAATGGATCGTTTGCATGTATGATGACTAGATACGTGACCTTTAATAACTTACAATATTTTAGATTTATTGTTGGAAATTTTGTAGGAATAATATGAGTTTGCTTCACTGCGAAAAATGGATCAGTTGGGCCTTTATATACTTTGGGCATACGCAAGCGGATCGGTCCCTAGTATTCTGCTGATCTGAGGATAGGTTATACGCATCTATCAGAGAAGTATAAATATCAAATACAAGCCTCGGAATAAATCCAATACCGGACAAAATGGCTGCAACTGATGCGTGCGGCCAGTATTTACAACTTCCGGCTACGGGGATGGGGTGGTGGATATAAATTAATAACTTTTATAGCTACCGGTTTCTGGCCGACGATTAGCGAGGCCATAAAAATCTCCGTGCCTGATTAAACCCGGTTGATTCTCGCCTGATTAGTGAAGTGTAACTCGCTTCGATTCGATTTATTGGCAACGTTTCGATGGGTTCTAATGAAAGCAATAAGTAAGGTACATAACTTAGAAAATGTTTCTAACTGTTTACAAGATAACACGGACTTACTTGCAAAGTCCGTGTTATCTTGAGAGGAGCACAGCACTATATGCCGGGATTAGTGGCTTTGTGTTGCAAACAGTGAAGAACGTTCAGTTAGGGCTAGCTGCACCCCGCAGATTCACTCGCGTAAGTCCCGATCCCGTGGAAATATCGAATAGATACTTACCTAATAGCAAACGATATTTGAAACCTCTTAAAATTTAGCTAAGACCGTTATCGCTTTTGGCCTAAAATAAATATTAATTCATCAACTGGCGGATAGATGGCGCCATATTAAAATGTATGAAGAAACCCCGGAGCGGTTTTTCCGCCAGTTGACAGTTGATAATGTATAAATATCGATAATGGAAAGCCATTATCGATATGGCCAGACTTTTTTGTATAAAATTAACATAAGCCAACAAAAAGTCACGTGGTTTTGCGTTAGAGAAAAAAAGTAAGATAAGTTTCATCTTATGCCAATTTTATATAAAAAAACTGTCTATTAGCGATATAATGGAAAGTAATCTTGTCTAAGGGATCAGGAATCAAATTTTCTATCTTTACAGTTCTATCATAAAAAACTCCAGCAAGAATAGAGTACTTAGTGATTCTTCAAGTATTCCCTCCCGACGAATTATACTTAGTTAAGTTGGTATGTGATGTGGCGAAGTAAGAGGAAAGTCAAACTTTTCTAATTAACTTGGTGGACTAAGTTTTTTCGTTAACGTCTTCGCCAAGGGTTTTGTTTTACTTTTAACGTTGGCTATCTGTGGGTTACGTACAGTTCTTACTTCGTAAATATCGACTTTTACAAATAAAGGTCTCCGGCTATTTGACCATTTCTGTGTAAGCACAGCATACCACAATTTGTTTTGATCTTACGGAATACAATGCATTTTGAGGGTAACGAGGGTCGTACTACACCAATTTTAACAACACCATTTTTTTAATTGGTACCTACGTTAGAAATTAAAATGTAATAAGTTATTATTTTGTAATCCAAGCATCTACAACATAATTTCACAACTACTGAATTCTAAAGGCTTCATAAATACCTAGGCTTCCTAGATATTAAGAAATTGTGATGTTTTGTTATATCTTCACGCAAAGACTACTTAACCGATAACGATGAAATCAGCATGTAGGTAACTAGAATCCACACATCTCGGACTTACGCGGGTGAAACCGGGTGGCGCATATAGTTTGAAATAAAATATAGAATCGTCTCATTTGTATTCGACTGCATCGATTGGAATCGAATTGCATTCGGTTGCGAAAGGTTGCACTCGTTTAGGGTTACCAGGTTACCGGATACATCCGGTTTTTACTGGATAAATCCAGTCTTGACCGGATTAATGGAGCCCTAAAATGGTCTCCCCGCCCTGATTTCCGCCTGGATTTTTGTGTTAGTTTGTTTGGTGTTCGTTTTTTGGACCCAGGTCCTTGGTCCACCTGGGTTTTCCTCCTGGGTGAAGCATGGTTTATTTACAGGACCTCATACTCCAACTGATAAAATTATTATACAGTTCATGACTAATTGAGTGTAGGTATCCTGCTTTGTCTATGGATATTCAGAATTGATATTGTCGGATAGCCGTATTTTTCATTATGTCCCGATTTATCTATTAACAATAAAATAAACAAAATCTAAAGACGATCATAGTAATTACTAATCTCCCTCCTAGTCATGGTTTCCTCGCGACCATGAGCATTGTAACATAGTCGAAACGTCGAGGTAAGAGAAATAAAAATAAAAAGTACCTACTTTCGGGGACCTACCCGATTAGAAATAAAAAAAAACCTTGAAAATAATTACTAAGAAATCGTGTTAAAATCATATGAGTTTAAAAAACTTAAAAAACAATCTAACGAAAATAAAATTTTATATTTTTATCGCCTTGTAATTTCAGCCTGTTTACCCAAAATATCATGAATTTTCAACACTTGACACTGGCTTTTCCATGTCGAGACCTGGTAACCCTAAACTCGTTGCACATCTCTATTCGAGACACGTAGATGTTCTAAGGGTTTTAAAAGTAATGGTAGAGTGAGTTAAACTTACAGCTCACTGCAGGTCTACTGTAAGCTGTAAAATTCAATAATAAAATAAAGAAAATATTGCATCACCTGTGAATGATAAGGTTGTGGGTTCGAAACCTATCGTGGAACAGATATTTGAATGATGTATAGATATTTCTATTTTTTTGGGGTATAAAAGGTAAATTTGATCCAAAAAGGAGTGAACAGAACCTTTTACACAAGGTGTTAGGTGAAAGGAAGGTAAATATGGAGACAGGCAATAACTACTCGATTGATTTGGATAAAACTTATTAAGGAGCATAGGCATACTTTTTATCCAGATATTCCCGTGAAACCAAGTGGCGCAGCTATAGTAAACAATAATAATAAAAGATTTTGACCCAATATGGAGTGAACAGAACCTTTTACACAAGGTGTACCAGAACGGTAGGAAAATATAGAGACAGTCAATACCTAACTACTCGATCGAGTTTGATAAAACTTCTATTCTTCTTCTTAGATTTTGATAATACTTTTATCCTGATATTGCCATGAAATCGGGAATTACACGGGTGAAACCACGTGGCGCAGCAAGTAAATAATAATAACAAATGGTAAATTTGACCCAAAAAGGAGTGAACAGAACCTTTTACACAAGGTGTTAGGTGAAAGGTAGGTAAATATAGAGACAGTCAATAACCAACTCGGACAGAAGTCAGTAGTTATTACGTAGCAACGTACGAGGTGTAAGTGTTGCCGGGTGCTTTTTACGATCCTACCTCGATAACTTGTCCCTTACATCTAGTGATGGGACAGTGGGCTAACAATAAAACATCGATATCGATAAAAAAAGCTAATTTAGTTTTTTTAAAATAATAACAGATAAGTATATTTTACATTATAGCCCCAAGCTAAGTAACTAGACTTGTGTTATGGGTGCTAGACAACTGATATACTACTTATATACTTTTATTTTGTAAATATATACTTATAATACATATAAACATCCAGACCACAGACAAAATTAAATATCTAAGCATAAATACTTGCCCAAGGCGGGAATCGAACCCGCAACCCTGTGATTGGCAGTCTGGCATGGGGACCATTGCGCCAATGGGTCGTCAAGCGTTACAGGGAGACCTCAGGATTAACATATAGGGGTAGCCTATATTATGTTAATCCATGTCTTTATCCATCTACATTCTACATAATCTCAAGTTTCATTGAAGTCAAGGCATCGGGCCTTACGGAAATTGCAGCTGCTTAGTATTTTCAATAACGTTTCCTAAAAAATGAAATTATTCTCTAGCGTCTCTAAGGAGAGTATTATTTCTTGCATCAATAAAGCTTTTTTTATGTAATATGTACAGTCACATTACCAATTAGCTGAACCCCACGTGACCCAGAGCTCATTCGCATATCTGCAAAAAATATAATATTTACCTAGTTTGTTATTTGTCTATGTTGTATATTGTATTGTATAGTATATTGTTTGAAAAAAAAAAAACAGAATCAGGTAACATTACTTTACAACCTTACATATTAGCGAGTGAGCTCTAGGTCACGAGGGGTTCAGCTAATTGGTAATGTGACTGTACAGTACCTGATTGTTTTCTTTGGATAAAATATCGTGAGTTGGAAATTTTATCGATAACTTATGAAAAAGTTATCGATATTTCCAGCTCTATAAATAATTCAGGATACCAAGTGACGCTAGATATCGATGTACTTACAATACAAACATGGTTTATTGGAATATTTTATTGTTTTCATTACAATTTTCATGTCCGTATCCAATAGTATCCATTACCTGATGTTACGAGTAGTTGGTACTGTCAGGGGAAAAAGTTGTATTGTTGACTATCATATGTGTGTGTGTATTTATAACAGGATCCCTGAAAACATTAAAAAATTACCTACAAAATTATTTTATCGAAAGCTTAAGTCTTGGCTATTGGAAAAGGTATTTTATTCCGTAAATGAGTTCCTTGGTATCTATTAATTTTCCGAATTTGTTGGAACCTACGTTTCATTGACATTTATCTATCTAATATTCTTCAAACCTTTATTTTTATTTGATAATATTATTTATAATTTTGACATTTTTGCAATTCAATATGTTTAACAAGAAATTAATAGTATTATATAAAAGTAGGTATGTAGGTAATAACTGTAAATTTGTATTTGCATGTCAATACATTTGACTAAAGTTGAGAAACAGTATTATAATATTTTATAAGTTCTTATTAATGTACCAACTTTTACGCAAATAAATGAACTGAACTGAACTATTACCGTCACTAAGTGTAAATTATTTATTTGTAGAAAGAGATCATACGATCATATTGTCAGATAAATAAATACTTTACTGAAAACCCAAACAAATAATGATTACATAAATACGGTACCCTAAAAATACCAAAACAGGAAACTTGGCTTTTTCCTTTATGTAAATAGGAGAAAAGCCGCAAGAGTGGCACAAAGGACGGCCTTATTAATTGACGACCCAGTTGGCACAATGGTCACCGTGTCACAAGGTTGCGGGGTCGATTCCCGCCTCAGGCAAGTATTTATGCTTAGATATTTAAATACATATATAAATAAATATTTGTCTGTGGTCTGGTTGTTTCTATGTATTATAAATATATATTTACAAAAGAAAAGTATTTAAGTAGTATATCCGTTGTCTAGCACCCATAACACAAGTCAGTAGTTACTTAGCTTGGGGCTAGATAGCGATGTGTGGAATGTCCTGCAATATTTATTTATTATTATTTTATTTAATACGAAAGAACTAAATAAACAAAAACTGAGATAAACTACCACTATGAAGATTTTCATCCAATTCGGTCCCGTCGGCTCACCGTGAGGAGGAAACAAACAAACAAATAAATAATAATAATTTAACTTGACCTCATTTCGTTTGGGCGCCCATACAATGTAAGGGTCATGTTAAATTCGTCCAACTAATGTGTGTGAGACCCCTTAATTTTAAACTTGAAAGACTTAACTACTATACCACTGCAAGGGTAGAGAAAGAGAATTGAAACGAATGTACGTTTTTCATTTGTCGATGACAGTATAAAAGTAAAAATTCAAATGATTTGAGTTTTAAAAACGTATTAATAATTACTTAGTTGCGAGTTAGGATTTTGTCCCCTGACAGTACCTACCTACTAGTATTCATACTATGATAGCATGTGGTGATAGTATGTTTTGTCTAAATAAGTACCTACAATGTAAACAATAGGATTATACCATACAAGCTATAATCCTTTGGAAAGTCTGAACGTCACGATCCTGACTCTCTATTACTAATCGCTTGCTGATCATAATATCAATATTTGCACATGAATGTGTATGAAAACCTTACAAAAGTCAACGATATGTTCTAGTATAATAAGTAAATCAACGAAAAACAAACTTAGATGTATTAAGGACGCAGCCGCAGTAGATACGCAAAAACGAGAGTTTTGGCGTATTTTAAATTAACTATTTATCTTTTTATTTGTTTTCATTTTGTTAGGCTCGATATTTCAATGCTGTTACAAGCACAACAAAAACAATGTTTTCTTGCATTTTTTCTCTTTACATCGATCGCTTGTTCCCTGTCGTCCCCACCTAACAATGTAAGAATCGGGTCCGACCAAATCGTAGCGTGTGTAGCGACACCCGATTTGGTTGTGTCGACGACCAAATCGTAACGTGTGTAGAAGCTATTATCGAACGAGCAGATTTGTAGGTACATTCACTGTGATTCAGAAGTTAGGATATTATAACAATATGTCGCCTCCCCCTCTCCACTTTTATTGCCAGACTTTTCAATAATTTATATGATAAGTATAACATATGGTGCTATCGGATAACATAACCTTACTTACCCGTATGGAGTATTTTAGGTGGAGGTAGCCGACAAACGTAAAATATCCGTCGTCTATTACAATAAATTTTGAATTTAAAAAACCCCCAACTTTTATCCCCCACTATCAGCGCTCCGCAGTTTCACCCTCTTAACTCCCGATCCCGTGGGAATATCGGGATAAAAGTAGCCTATGTTATTCCCAAAGAATTAATTTATCATCATACTAAGTTTCATCAAAATCGGTCCAGTAGTTTCGGAGCCTATTCGTTACAAACAAACAAAAAAATCTATCCTCTTTATAATATTAGTAAGTGTATAGATAACTTTCAAACGGGTGAACTGATTTCGATCAAACATTGCTAAGAATACTCCCGACTAATTCACCTTTCAAACAAAAGAAACAAAATCAAAATCGGTTCATCCGTTCGGGAGTTACAAAGCCATATACAGACACACACATACACAGACACATCAAACTTATAACACCTTGTCAGTTTTGCGTCGCGGTCGGGGGCTAGAAAAGCTTTTGCCAGCGCCAGCCAGCGCCTTCGTCCGTGAAGTTTTTGAATTTTCCATATCCTTTCGTAGCGAATACCTACATTATCGTTATAAAAGCTATCTGTATGCCAAAAGCCTTTGAACACTTCGGCAAAGTAACTTAACATGCTATGGTTAAACCCATGCCAATCGATAAAGGGCATTATGGCGAACAAATAATGCCTTCACACCAAACCGCTAAAGCGTCTCGGAAACGGGATATTTAACCAAACGTGTTGCTGTTGTCCTATGATTTTCCTAAAATGTGCGGTGTATTTTTAAACCCATACACTGAGAAAAAAATAAGCCGACAAAGTACAATAAAAACGTTGTCAGACATTTATAGTTACAGCAACTTAATACTTTTGCTACAATATCAGTACATGTTTAGTGCCCACAACATATTTTTTATTGTCAAATAATTTTTGTGCCTCCAACTATAGATACTTAATAAACACAACAACGTTACGTTACATCGCTGTGGTTACAAGGTGACTGTTGTTAGCGTCACAATTTATCTATATATAATTTTAACAAAATCACTTTACAAAATAAACGTTGCTGGTATATAAACATCAGGTTGTTGATTTATTTATGTTTACATGTACCTAACAAAATCCTAATACATCATTCAGCAAAGTAAGTATAGCTTAGAGTTACAACTTTGTCATTAAATTTTGTTAACAGTACAATTTGAAACAGGTCGTTCATAATAGTTACGTTTAGACCTTCGTACCGCGTGGACATAGTTTATTAAGAACAGTATTGATTTTGACCAGTGCATTATGTATAGTAGACAAGTGGAGTTCCATTGCTTTTTTTGAACATGTTATGGGCTTCACCCTGCCTGTACGTAATAGTTTTCACGAAAGTTACGTATAATATAGTTAAAACAGACTTAAACTCAAAAAGTGCAACGCGGTCGCCGGAGTTCCTTCTTTTTCAGTATTTTAGATAAATAGTTTATACCAACATAAATACAAAAATGACTCGGACTGCTCAATGATGTTGATCGAGAAGCTTTGACCAGGTCGTGATAGTTGGCCAACTTGGAGTTTTGCCGCCAAAGCATATCTTGAAAACGAAGACTTGTTGTGGGAATCTATTGAAAACGGATCCACTGGCGAAGGCGAAGTCGAAACCGATACTCATGGTGGATCCAATGCTATTATTATCCTATCCTATCCAGCAAAGTCGACCAAATAACTCTCGATGTATACTAGAATTAGCTACTGGTAAGTATTTTCATTCAATCGAAGTAAACTAACATAATATACAGTATGCTAGGTTTTTCTTTCAATTTTAACTTTTTTTGCAGTCGGAGAAAAACCAGGCGTCACGCGTCATTTGCAGCATTTCTAGCCGTTCTGTTACGGCAGATGCCAACCATTTCCGTAACTAGAAAAAGAGTTTGATAACTCTAGAGACGAGGTGAGGTTAAGTTTTATTAGTATGACAGCAAAATTGAAGCCAGCCCATCCACCTAAGGAGGTTTAATTATTTGATCTTATAGTTATAAGGATTTTGAATAAATATTATTTGTAATGATTTGTAATATTTTTAATTGCATATCTAATCCTAATTTTCATACTTTTATTTCAGCGTACACCGGTGATCGGGCGATAGGGCAGGGCATTTTAAATTTGTCAATATAAATTCGTACGTATTTAATTGTAACAAAACTTATGTAGGTATATGTATTTCAAAGTTTAGACATCGACCACGGAGCATCAAAGTTTATCGGTGTCTGAACTTTGAAATCTATGGAAATCTTGTTACCATTAAATACGTAGAAATTTATATTGGCAAATTTAAAATGCACCGCCCCTGCCGTCCATCGGTATACGCTGAACTTGACAGAGTTAAATTGCTATAGAAACAAAGTAGGATAGGTATAGACACAAAGTTAAATTGCTCTAAAAGCAAAAGCAGTATAGGTAGTTTGACAAGGTTACTTTGCTGAGGAAACAAAAGAGGATAGGTAAAAGAACATAGTTAAATTGCTCTAAAAGCAAAAGCTGTATAGGGAGTTAGACAAGGTTTCATGGCTGAGGAAACAAAAGTGCATAGGTACAGGTACAAAATAGATTGTTAAGGAAACAAAATGAGAACAGGTATGCGAGCAAGCTGTTGTAAGTGTTTCAATCTATTTTTAACAACATATTATTGTTGGAGTATTTACGCACGTATCGCTGTAATAATGTTGTTGCAATGACAAAATTAGCCTTGACAATAAAAACTTTGATGTTGGAACTATGCACCTCTGTCGGCTCTCAGGGATTAAAGTTTTATTGTTACATCAACAGTATTTTTTTCTCAGTGTACCCATCGATATAGGACATAGTGGCGAATAAATAATGCCTTCGCACCACACCGCTAAAGCGTCTCGGAAACGGGGTATTTGTTGAATCATGTTGTTGAATGAATCACGTTTCTTTGTATATCCCGTTTCCGAGGCGCTTTAGAGGTTTGCTGTGAAGATGCCTTCACAGCAAACCTCTATTTGTTTGCCGTAATACCCTTTATGTGTCTCGGAATGCACCGTGCATTTTTGGAAAATCACAGTACATATCACGTTTAGTTAAATATTCCTGTTCCGAGACGCTTTAGAGGTTCGATATGAAGACAATATTTGCTCACTGTAATGCCCTCTATTGATTGGCACGGATCTTGAAATGAACCACGCAAAAAAATTACTATGCCGAGTACTATAACTAAATGTCCGGACCCCTTTTAACCTGATCCGTCAATAAGTTTGAGTTGAGTTGATATATCAAGTCAGTCAGGAGTTTGAGTTTTATATTCATCGATTATTATACAATCACTATACATAGTATAAAACAAAGACGCTTTCTCTGTCCCTATATCCCTTTGTATGCTCAAATCTTTATAAACCTACGCAACGGATTTTGATGCGGTTTTTTTTAATAGATAGAGTGATTCAAGAGGAAGGTTTATATGTATAATACATGCATAATATAGCCGTGCGAAGCCGGAGCGGGTCGCTAGTTATTGTTTAAATCAAGAAAAAAAAAATCCATACGAAACAAACAAATAAGACACTTAAAAACCCCACGAGTTTCTTGTGCTTCTCATTGGTGGGCGCGTTTCGAAGGCACACATCTTAACTTAGTTTTTAAGACGTTTCAATGTAATCCTTATACTCATGTATTAAGCATCCAAATGAATGAGCATTTTTAAATTTGAATTTAGGTATTTATAATATTAATTAGGATTAGGATGGGATTTCTGATCACATAACCTTAACTTGGGGCTAGACGTGTTGCATGCATTGTCCTGCAATATTGGTTGTAAGTTACTGTAACATAAAATAAGCTTTCATGTTCGCATTTAGAATTAGTCTTATAACCTGTTATGCAATTATGTGACATTTATGTGACAATTATGTGACATCTTTGTACCATATTTCAAGCAAATTAATGACATTCATTCATTCATTCATTCATTCATTAAATTAAATAAATTATAAATTAAATTATAAATTATATTGCAGGACATTCCACACATCGTCATCTAGCCCCAAGCTAAGTAACTAGACTTGTGTTATGGGTGCTAGACAACGGATATACTACTTATATACTTTTCTTTTGTAAATATATACTTATAATACATAGTAACAACCAGACCACAGACAAATATCTAAGCATAAATACTTGTCTGAGGCGGGAATCGAACCCGCGACCCTGTGTTTGGCAGTCCGGTATGGTGACCATTGTGCCAACTGGGTCGTCAATTGTATACTTATTGTGATTGGAATCTTCTAAACTAGCTTTTGCCCGCGACTTCGTCCGCGTAGAAGTCGAAAATGGACCAAGGAATCTCGTTGTCCCATATAAATTTTGCCCCCCTTTTTCACCCCCTTAGGGCTAGAGTTTCGGAAAATACTTTCTTATCGGATGCCTACGTCATACAAAGAACATACCCTCCAAGTTTCAGATCTCTACGATCAGCGGTTTAGGCTGTGCGTTGATCCGTCAGTCAGTCAGGACAAAGCATTTTATATGTACCTATAGAAGAAGATAGATAAATTTAATAAAGTATGATTTACCTTCGAGTAAACTTGCATCAAATGGGTATCTAGGTATAGTTACCTACTTGCCTCACAAGTATACAATCGTTAGAACTGTAGCCTACAATTCGCAATACAAAGCCGTCCGCAACTCAGCCGATTTACGGATTATCCGGCTAAGATTTATTGTGTCCGGAAAATATCCCGACTACGATGTCCGGACTGCACACTCAGCAAGAGACTGTCCAATTTTTGTCAAGATTATGGACATCCTAGTAGAGAGATAGCGTAATCCGTTTTATATTGATGTTAGAGAATTAAATTTGGTAAAAACACGATTGTTAATAAGTATAAAACCTTTGAATATAAGCAGTAAGTCAAATATTCAAACTATACGGGATTATTGGTAATTATATTTGTACGGGATCCCATTAAGGACGATCTTCATCGAACTGTTTAATGGATGAAAAGTATTTTATATCAAATTAAATAGGTCAATAAATATATAGCAAATGGGTTGTCTAAAAAACTTCAGTCCAGAATAATAATATGATCAATTAACAATTAATAGTAGATTATACATCAAGGGCATAAAGCAATGTCTTATGTTGTGGGTGGCATATTGAACCCCGAGTGTAACGAGGGGCTCTCGGGTTAACTCCCGAGCGCAGCAAGGGAGTTTAAAGTTAACTCTTCTCCCTGTTAAGTAGAGTCCTGAGTGAAGCGAGGGGTTCAAGCCGACCAAGACGAAGACATGCTTTATCCCGAGGTGCATACTCTACTTTTCATACCGTCAGTCCATTTTTTTTTAATTCTTGTGGTGGCCAGTACCCTGGCCACTTTAAAATAATGCACTTAAAAAAAATGGGGCAATTGCAATGATAATAATATGGTAGCATGATGGTAAATATTTGGTAGGTATTATAGGCAAAACCTATTTGCTTAGACCTAACGAAACAATCAAAATAAAAACATAAATCGTGGCCTGCTAGATTTTTGTAGACCAATCAAATTACTTATTATAAATAAAACCTATTTGCTGAGACCTTCAAAATTAAAACCAAGAATTTTCACACGAATTTCAACGTTCCTAATTAAAATCACTTTATTCCCTTGGGAGTTACATACAACATTATCTCCCTTGGGAATAAAGTCTTGCTTTAAGTTGAGGTTAATAGGGCTTTAATCCGTAATTAAAGTGCTGCAGGTGTGAAAATATATTTTTTACTGGTTTGTATGAGACAAATTTCATACCAATCCAAAGTATTAAGCCTATTTAATATGCAAACGTTAGGTTGACTATTCTACCCCGTCACAACTCTTGGGTAGGCGGTTGAATTCGATTCTAGTAACATGCACTGGTCTGCGTCAAAGTTAAGGTAAAATAAAGATTATTTATTTCATTGGTATGGAATTTGTCTATAACCAAACCAGTGAAAAGCCGCTGGTGGTTGTTCGCCCACCGTCACAGAAGTCGTCAGGTCAAAGTACTAGGTACCTATCTATGTATATATCAACTAGCAATTATGTGCAGATCACAGATAAGGGTGTGTGTACCTAATTACAACCCTTGGGTCCGTTTTATCTCTCATACAATGGACTTTTTCAGCCCCCAGATTGACATGTTTCTTGCTCTCAGCTTATCTTGCCCATCATCAACGTAATCTCGAATAATTATCTTGATTAGGTTATTAGGCTTTTGTTTGCTAGAATCTATGCGGAATATACTGTACTAGCGACCCGCCCCGGCTTCGCACGGCTATATTATGCATGTATTATACATATAAACCTTCCTCTTGAATCACTCTATCTATTAAAAAACCGCATCAAAAACCGTTGCGTAGTTTTAAAGATTTAAGCAGTCAAAGGGAAATAGGGACAGAAATAGCGACTTTGTTTTATACTATGTAGTGATAGCGAAGTGATAAATACGAGTTGCGGTAGCGCCTTTTAGAAATATAGTGTTTTATTTGTGTGACGGTTTTTTGTTCGTGAGTAAGTAGATACAATCCAAGGTCAAAAGTTTCTGCCCACCGTAACGTTTACAATCCTGTGCAACACTATTTAAACATTATAACAATGTAACCTGTGGATCGAACCCACGTCGGTTGGTGTAGCGGGTGGCGGTTTATACCTCTCGTCCAACTAAAGACATAGCTAACATGTTGAAAATAATAATCACACTGAGTACTTTTAATTCAAGTATTTATGTTTGTGTGTAACGTCTAACTCCAATACTTATTGATAGTATTATTGTAGCAAACTGATCATTTACTTATGACTTGTACCTACTTGTTAAGTTGCACAAAATTAACCTTCAACCGCAAACGCATCTTTTATGATTACCAATAACCTAATACAAAACTAAGTAACACTTCAAAGACTAGGCGGTGATGCTGGCAAAGCGGATTTAGTGGCTCTCACTACAGAACGATAGCTACAATTTTATATTGAAGTTAATACGAACTCTCTCACTTTTGCAATACGAATTTCCGCCCACATTTCCTTGGCTTCATAGCTTCAAAGTCTAAAGCTTTGAAACCTTTCAAATATATGTTGGTTGCAAAGAAGTAGCACTTATAAGAAAGGTTAAAGATTACAGTCGTCAACTATTATACCAAAATTAATTTCGCTACACAAGAAATAATGCATGCTCTCTTTCTTTATTTTTTCTTTCTTTATCTACATTTCACAAAGAACACATCCTTCAAATTTGGGGGGGATTGGGGGCAGTAAGGATTTTGAATTTTATATCACTATCACTATCATCACTACTCACTACATAGTATAAAATAAAGTCACTTTTCGCCGTCCCTATATCCCTATGTCCCTTTGTATGCTTAGATCTTTAAAACTACGCAACGGATTTTGATGCGATTTTTTTAAATAGATAGAGTGATTCAAGAGGAAGGTTTATATGTATAATACATGCATAATATAGCCGTGCGAAGCCGGAGCGGGTCGCTAGTTTGCCTATAATATAGTTTTTGCATGACAATACAGAATTCATTTAATTAAAATCTCGGGAAAATTACCCCAATTTACTGAAAATTATGAGATTTTCAAGATGTGGCATTATTGGGGGTAAGCTCTTAGATAAAAAATGTTGTTTTCACATTAAAAATTCCTTAGAACGTAAAATAACTAAAAGTTAACCTAAGAGGTAAATTGACTCTTCTGCTGCTGCTCTCTGCATAGGGTTCCGCTGGTCGATCGTGTTTTCCATACAAATGAATTTAGAGCGTTATCCATTTATTCTTTATGGAATTTGAAAATACAAAAGTTAAATCTACATAACAAGTCTATATCTAGCCCATGTAGGCGACGAAATAGACAAATTATATTTTGTACCAGCGGAACCTTAACTTTTTTTAAAGTAATGTTTTCTTATGGCAACCCGAAAACTAAGTATTCATTAAAAAAAAACATTTTGAAAGCACACCATTATGCCACTATGCAAACCTAGACTACATTTGGCGTAAAATAAAATAGAATGTCTCATTTTAATTTATCTTAGTTTACGAGAGTGGTAATAAGTAGATAGAGTGATGTTTCTAGGGGTTAGCTGAATAATGTAAGAGCAGCGATAACGCAACGGGAGGATTAGGAAACAGTTCAATATATGAGCGGAAGCGGATAGTAAATATATTCGCCATGTGAATAAAATACTCTCTAACACCGCATCGTCACCCTACCACCATGCAGGTGTGATAGTGGTCAAACGAGGAGGCTCACAGCTAAGCGACGCTCGCTGACCGTTTACGGTAGTGCAGGCTAAGCGACGCCTGGCGCGGTCATTACTTCGATGGGTGGCCAATTAGTAGTGTGGCCAAAATGTGTTTTCGTGAGCCCCTCCGTGCTTCGGAAGGCACGTTAAGCCGTTGGTCCCGGTTGCAACCTCTAGTAGCAGTCGTTAGGTCAAGTGAGATGCGTTAGGCCGATCTGAAAACTCTTACAATAGGTGAGCCACACCACTATACGAGAAGAAGAAGAAGTGGTCAAACGCTGACCTATCATATGTAAAATAAAAAAACTCTAGTGGACTTGTTTATGATATTAGAAACCTCTGCCTACAAAAAAAAAAACTATTTGTTTGAATTTTTTCATTCATTCATTTTGAAAACCGACGTTTTGATCCTCAATAAGTGCGAACAAAGTAGGTTTTAGGCGCACTTATTGATCGGGCAGCAAATTTGGAACTTGAATTATAAAATGTATCGAGGCGATCAAAGAGCTCTGCGTTCGAAATAGCGTCCGCCCATTTCGGAGTTAGTTATTGCAGTAGTCGCTCATCACCGTAGTAACGGCTAGTGAATTCAATCATTTTCCATGGTAAGGTGATCCTTGTGTCTAAGGGTGTGTGCATAAATAACTCGAGGGCGATCCTCGTCCGCCCATCACTGAGTTACTTATTACATTAACCGCTAGTCGCTCCGCTCATCACCGTAGTAACGGCTAGTGAATCCAATCAGTTTCTTCAGTAAAGTGATCCTTATGTCTAAGGGTGTGTGCATAAATAACTCGAGGGCGATCCTCGTCCGCCCATCACTGAGTTACTTATTACATAAACCGCTAGTCGCTCCGCTCATCACCGTAGTAACGGCTAGTGAATTCAATCAGTTTCTTCAGTAAGGTGATCCTTGTGTCTAAGGGTGTGTGCATAAATAACTCGAGGGCGATCCTCGTCCGCCCATCACTGAGTTACTTATTACATTACCCGCTAGTCGCTCCGCTCATCACCGTAGTAACGGCTAGTGAATTCAATCAGTTTCTTCAGTAAGGTGATCCTTGTGTCTAAGGGTGTGTGCATAAATAACTCGAGGGCGATCCTCGTCCGCCCATCACTGAGTTAGTTATTGCTTTCTTCTACCAATTGGACATTGTTTGATGGTGTGGTACTTTGAGGTAGGAAGTGATTTTTGGGGTCTGAGTCGTGTTTGAGAAGTTTATTAAGGAAGCTTACTAGAAGTGAAAAGTCTGTGAAATATCTCGGAGTGCATAGAAATGAACGAGATGCAAGATGGTGCGAAATTAGCATTTAAAAAAGCAAAAAAGGTCTTTTGTTAATATTATACACATTCCTATCCTACTAATATTATAAATGTAAAAGATTGTGTGTGTGTATGTAAGTATGTTTGTTACTCCTTCACGAAAAAACTACTAATGCGATGAAACTCGGTTTCTAGATAACTGGAGACCTGGATTAACACATAGGTTAACGCTTTTTATTCCGATATTCCCACGGAATCGAGACTTACGCGGTTGAAACCGCGGGGCACAGCTAGTCGTTTGATAAAAATAAACTACCTATCAAAAAATTAGAAAGAATGCATGCGTGGTTTTTTCCCTTTAAAACGAAATCGGTTTAATTTAGTCTTAAAAAGTAAAACCTGTTCATTAAAGAAAAAAAACCGGCCAAGTGCGAGTCGGACTTAGGCATGAACGGTTCCGTACCATGTTGTGTGGGACTGGTAAGTAACCCTGAAATTTTGAAAGGACTGAAGCGGACTGAAAATTTTTAGAATAATAATAATTATAATAATTAATAATAATATTAGCAAAATAATTATTGGCCTATTTAATTTGATATAAAACAATTGTCATCCATTAAACAGCCCGATGAAGGTCGTTTTTAAAGGGATCTTAGACTAAAACAGGGGGAAAATGAGATTCATTTGTTTTTTTTCTTATTTTCCAGTTTGGGGATCTGTAATCAAAATCTGTTATCTGATTACAAGCCTTTCTTCACATACTGTAGATATATTATAATATGTTTTTATAGAAGTCATTTTTTATTTTTTTCATTTCTATAGTTTCTAAAATTTAATTCCTATAATCCATCCCCAAGTGCGTCTCTCTGAGGCATCGATAGATAGATAGATAAATTCTTTATTATAAACACCTTTTTTTTATTACATATGATAGGTCAGCGTTTGACCATTATCACACCTGCCTGATGGTAGGTGACGATGCGGCCTAAGATGTAGCACGCCCTCCTAGAAGATACCTATCCATTTTCAAATAACATTAAATAAAAACAAAGCTTAATTCGGGCGGCTTTATCGCTCAAAGCGATCTCTTCCAGGCAACCTTTGGACCTTTTTGTTCCGAGATGGCTGGCAATATTTCCCCTCTGGATAGCCAGACTGAGCGTTTAAGCGAAAAAGCCACTAGGTCCCACAGAGTTCCCTAAAAATGCAGCAGGATCCCAAAGTCTCCACCCCTAAATAAAATAATAAACGAACGCTCGGCCGAGCTACATGGTAGGCGGAGTGGGGGGTGTTAGGTGTTATTTTCGTTACGGAGTTTCTTGATTCGGTCGCCGCGCTCAAAGCCCGCGATTAAAGCTATGCAATAGCTTAAAATAAAAAGCCTTTATTAATCGTTCCCTTTTACACTACAATAAACCAATTATGCAATAACATATTCTTCATGAGAAATTTATGCTCAATTAATTAATTTATCGGAACCTCAGTTCGTTTAAACTCTCCACCCCTATCGAGAAGTTATTTTTACCTACAAGTATTTACAATATAAATTACGAGTGTGTAGGTAGTCGATCTAGAAGCATTACCTCTGAATTGGAGGTAAGGCCAGACAAATGATCTCTGAGAAACGATACACTGGCAGTGATAGATCGAACGCTCGCTACGATCCAATTCGGGGCTCTTACTTGTAAGATAGATATATGTAAGAGCGGGTTTGGCTTAGTGGTAGATACCTCGACTTTCATTCTGAAGGTCGTGGGTTCGAATCCAGGCCGGCCGTGCACCAATGTATTTTGCTTAAGAAAAATTTGTGCGCTAATTGTCATTGCTCTTACGGTGAAGGAAAACATCGTGATGAAACCCGCTGCTTAGTTGGCTCCAGAAGTATTGACAAGTTCTCTCCTCTGGACATGGTCGACTAAGCTGAAAGGGTAGTACTGGGCAAGCCTAATCGCATCTTCAGGCAAAAAGGACCCAATTAAAAAGGGTCTAATCGCGGAAAACCGCCTGTGTACAAGTACAAGTAGATATATGTATATACCGTACATAGATATGTACGTAGATATGTGTATATACATTATACTAGCGACAGCGAACCATATAATAGCGTAAATTCGAGATTCATCTGTTTTTTTTTTTCAAACCAAGGTCATTGAGACAGTAGTTAAAACTTAGAAAAGAGGTATAATCATAAGGCTAATGACCTCTCCGTGTATGGAACAGCTGATTTACAAGTAAAACTAACCTCAAAATTAAAAAAAAAAATCGGATTTCCAAAGTCGTAGAACAAAAGTTGTTTCTTTAGGTGCACAGAAGTGGCTCTTAATCGCTTGCTAATATGGTTACCAATAACCCTCTATAGATACCTACATTCTATCCATCTATTAAATGTAAACAGTACAGTCGGAATACCAATTAGCTGAACCTCACGTGACCCAGAGCACACTCGCACATCTGTAAAAATGTAGTATTTTTACTTGTTTTGTTATTTTTATATATTGTTAATTGTATTGTAAAGTATATTGTTTAAAAAAAACAGAATCAGGTAACATTACTCTACAACCTTACAGATGTGCAAGTGATCTATGGGTCACGTGGGGTTCAGCTAATTGGTACTCCGACTGTACATGCGGGTAATAGGGCCACCTGCCACCTTAATTAATCACTAAATATTTCATGAACATAGGGAAAACTAAGTACTTTAAATCTGTCATTAGATAGATATTTGCTTTATCGTCAATCTAACAAGAACATAAACAATTCAAGAAATACTATAAAAAGGAAATATTTGATTGTTTGTTTGATTGATCTAGGGTACCTATGAATTAGTCTGATTGAAATCATCATCATCACATCAGCCATAGGACGTCCACTGTTGAACATATGCCTCCCCCAAAGACTTCCAGAGCGATCGGTCGCATGCTCTCTACGTACAATCGACGCTCAAAAGTCCACCTCCGCCGTAATGTTTACAATACTGTGCAGCATTATTTGAAAATTTAACGTAACCTGTAGATCGAGCCCACGTCGGTTGGTGTAACGGGTGGCTTATACCATTATTTGACGACCTCTGTGGCGCGTCGGGCGAACACCCGACTGCGACGCAGAAGGTTGCGGGTTCGATTCCCGCCGGGAACAAGTATTTATGCTGACCATAAATTCTTGTTTCTGGTTCTGGGTGTTTCCTATATGTATAATATGTATATATTTACAAAAAAAAAAGTAATAAGTAGTTTATCCGTTATCTGGCACCCATAACACAAGCATTAAGTTGCTTAGCTTGGGGCTGGATGGCGATATGTAATATGTCCTGAAATATTTATTTATTTATTTATTATTTATTTATTTACCACTCACACAACTAAAGACATAGCTAACATGTTGAAAATAATAATCACACTGAGTATTTTTATTTAAGTATTTATGTTTGTGTAACGTCTATTAGGAGAAGGTCGTAAGTCCAATACTTGTTTAATATCATTTTTGCAAAGTGATAGTGGACTTATGACGCATACTATAAAACGGCTTCCCTCGACCTTATTTAATTGAAATAAAAAAATTGTTTCAATTTATTTATTTAACAACGTAGATCTTATTTTACACACAATCTTAAACTAAATAATACTAACTAAAAACAAATCTTATACTTTAAACCTAAATACCTATCTATAAAATTAAAAAAAAAAGTACCTCGAGAGCATCTCCTCCTTATTGCAAGTATATATTCATTTAATATTATAAAATAACACAAGACCAGAAAAAAATATACTAAAGTGGAAAAACAAATAACAAGGTGCTTTGCCAGAAATAATATATGTAGAATCTACATATATTATTTTGCTACATCTACATATATATTATATACGTATATACTACATTGTAGATAGTCTCTAGAAAGCACCTCACATCTGCCCTGGGCTTACAAAAATATACCTATCTACTCTTAATACAAAAATAAAGATCGACAAATAAATACACTGGTCTCAGACTCTTAGGAAATCATCTAAAATGAGATCACATTTTTTTTTACAATAAATCAAAAGGTTTTTGGCTTGGAAGAGGACTCATAGTGGGTGTGCCGACTACTACTAGTAGTGTTAAAAAACTTTTAAAGTGATTTAGCCTGAGTGCAGGCTAAATGCATTTCTAAAAATGTCTAAGAAATATACATTATTCTAACTTCATATTGTGCATGCACCAAGTATCCTAGGACTGTTAGAGAAAAATCTAGTCAAATTTCACTGTACTTTAAACATAAAACTATTAATTCAGTCCCTAAATATAAAGTCACAAGATTGTCAACAGATATGATTGACGCTTAACTTAAAATAAGATCCGATGATCTCGCCGTTAAGGTGAAAGGGTCCCTGCGGTCTCTCCATACAAACGTAGTCGACTGTTTCCTCCCTGGATAATGACACTAGCACAAATATTTTTGTGCCATAAAACCTATAACTGCCAAGACTATGCCCCTATGTTTTGGTTATTTTCATTTTCTAACTATCATAGAAATTAAAATAAAAAAAATTAAATAGGGGGCATGGTCCCATGACCGCCACGTCCCGAACTGCCATCAGTTATAAGTTTTATGCACCAAAAATATTTGATCTAGTGTCATTATCCAGGGAGAAAACAGTCGACTACCTTTGTAATAGTTTGTATGGAAAAAGCCCCCGGTACCCTTTCCTCTTAAGCACTGAATTTTTAAGATTTTTCAAAATCCTTAGTCTAAAGAAAACAAAAACAAAAGACGATATAAGGTTCAAATTCAGTCGGTTGAATAAGGTTGACTAGGGATGTTGGTAATTAAGGCGATAAATAAAAAAATAATCGTTATGGGCCCCAGTACACTCTGTTCTTATTCCCTCAAACCAAGAAACGGTAACCATGCCAGAATGCGGCACCGCGAGTAACTACTTGAGAGTTGTGGGTCGATGAAACTTTCCGGATTATATGGTACGCTACTTGTTATAATTCGTCACATATGCAGTTCGTTATTAGCGATTTCAATACTCAGTTACATTCGCAATTCGCCTTATGCGCTATTCGCCACTATTGTGCGCTTCGTCTTATAAGATGGACATTTATTCTAATGTATAAGATGGACATTTATTCTAATGTATAAGATGGACATTTATTCTAAGATCTTGTACCCTCAATTCCATAAATACAAATGCCTCGTAGGAGTCAGTCATTTCTTACATGTAAAATTCTGTTTAAAACTAACAATTTCTCCAAAATTTTGAATGCCACCACAATCTAAAGTTTTGATAAACACTTTTTTTATGGAACATCTTCTTGTCGTTAAGCGCAGCACATAAATCGCATACATTTTCTCTGGCTGCCGGTGTGCTGTACTGGTAGACTGGCTTCCATCTGAAGTATTGCGCGTAGAGTGATGGGGAATTCATAAGCCTGTCTATGTTACTAGCAAGGATGGGGGCAGCTACTTTTGTAGCGTCAAGGTATGAGTTTGGTGGAAGAAATCTGTAAAAGATGAAATTAATAGAATTAGGAGGGGAACTAACTGTGTGCTGTGACCAGGAATATATCGTTCTATATCTGTGGATACCGTCAACCTATCTACTGCATGTCGATAAAACAATCCAACTTCAAGTCCAAGAGTGAGACGGGCAGAAGTATTAAAATGTTTTAAAATCACTTTAACGTAATTTTTCCTGTTATTTTACATTTTTAATGTGTAACACATTAAAATATTAAACAAATACTGACCTAGAGTAATTAGCACCTCCATAAACGATTGGCACAACGTCATGCTGTAACGCCGTGAGCAACTTCTCAGTCACGTAATCCTCAGCAAAGGAGTTCTCCATCGATAAATAAAAATGGTAGTCTTTTTCGAGCTTCTCATTGCAAACTTCCCTGTTGTCTCTGGGACATTTTAATGGACCACAGCTGCCATAAACATCAATACTGTAACCATAATGAGACAAAGCATTTCGCAACCGCAAAGCTACATGTTCTCTCTTGCTTAACGTATTACAATTTGACACAAACCACGCGACCGCTTTCGATTTGTTTGACAACTTCGCTTGCAGTTCGTCACTCACTAAAGGAAATTCTGCTTGCCAATTCATATTGATGCTAGGTCCAACAACCTGTCCGTTCCTCCTTATCATGAGGTATGTAAACGGAATTTCTGAATCCAACTTGTATGTTGCAGTCCAGTTAAAAAAATCGTCGAATGCCGGATGGCAAACAGGATAATTTTCAGCAGATTCCATATTAAAATATATATACTTCTGCCAAGGCATTCTTTGTCTCGGAAGATCATCGTGACTGAGACAGCGTCCGTTGAAGGCGATGGCATCGAACTTTGTGACGTCACCACCGAAGAAATTCCTGTCGGAAGTGACGTAGCAATTTATTGCCGAACAGTTGTTTCTGATGAAAGCCTTTTGTCCATTGTGGAAGAAGTAAAAAGGGGCTACGTTTTCCTCCGTCCAAAGGAGCATATATTTAAGACCTTTTGGCAGCTTATTCTTCTTTCGGTATATCTCTGCAAACCTTGAGTCTTGAGCGACATTTTGAATTGCCTCTTTAACGTCATTAGCAATCTGGGTGTTCGGCGTCGTAACTAGCTGTAACCAGATCACGGAACAAATGAAACTGGTAAACGAGACATAGAAAAAGACTTTAGCTTTAAGCATTTGCCTCAGAAAACTCTTAATGTTAATAATAGTGGTAAAGTATGGTTTGTTTGTCGTCTCATTCTTGCCTTCGTTTTGATTTTCAGGCACATAATCTGGTTGCTTCGATCGAATTGATATCTGTAAAAGAAACAACGTATCTTCGTCAGTTCAATGGCCACTTACTTTAGTTTGAATTTATTTAGAATTATCATCGCTCCACAGTTTCATTCGCGTAACTCCCGATCCCGTGAGAACATCGGGATATTAAAGTATCTTATATACGTTATACTCAATGAATCAATGTATCCTCATACTAAGTTTCATCAAAATCGGTCCAGCATTCGTTACAAACAAACAAAATAAACAAAAAATATTTCCTATTTATAATATTAAATATGTTGTAGATGTAGATTTTACATTTTCAAAAACAACCATTTAGCTCATAACAACTATTTAGGTAGTTGTCTGACTAACACAAAAATTAGCTCTTAAAATGTCTAATATTTAGTAAACGGATTCGTAAATAAAAAAATTCTTCTAAATTAATTACTAGGTACTTTAAATTTTTATCTGTAGAATTATTGCCGTATTAATAATTAAAGATGTTTATGACCAGTGAACATCGATAAAGTTTGTAAAGACAAGGCTGTATTATGGGTTCATTCACCAGTCTTGAATGAATGATTCTTTGCCTTCTTTGATCGGGTAATCCATAAATATATATAAAATTCTCGTGTCGCATTTTTAGTTACCTATGTCCACCTAAACAGCTGAACCGATTTGTATGAATTTTGTGTATATTCGTTAGGTCTGAGAATCGAACAACATCTATTTGTTTATATTACTAGCGACCGCCCCGGCTTCGCACGGCTGTATTATGAATGTATTATATCTAAAAACCTTCCTCTTTAATCACTCTATCTATTAAAAAAACCGCATCAAAATCTGTTGCGTAGTTTTAAAGATCTAAGCATACATAGGGGCATAGGGACATAGGGACGGCGAAAAGTGACTTTATTTTATACGACCCGCCCCGGCTTCGCACGGCTTTATTATGCATATATTATACATATAAACCTTCCTCTTGAATCCATCTATCCATTATAAAAATCCGCATCAAATTATTTTATACTATGTAGTGATTTTGTAAATGTCAAAGCAACGTTTGCCGGGACAATTAGTAGGTATAAGAATAAAAATATAATTATCTCGATCAGAGACTACGTTGGCTATAAAAGCCAGATATATATATCGAGCGATTCGTTTGAAAAAAAAAAGGAAATTTAGTATCCCATATTGCAGTTATAGTTAACCCGTTGACCCTATGGTAGGTACACACCTGTTGTATATTTTAAAAGCAAACCACCCAATTTCACGGTATATCACTTTAATTTCACCATTACTCGTTCGGGTTACACTACACATGCGCAATCGATAATGTTATCACATTTATGGAAAAGATTTCAATTTCAGTCGATTTTAACAATAAAACTTTAGATTTTTTATGTATTTTAGCTATTGTTTCACTGTATTATCAATTTATATTGTATTTGGTTTGGTTTTTGGTATGTAATTTAAGTTATTTAGCGGGTGTTTGCGCGCGGGGGGCGCGCGGGTTATACAGCGCACACTCCGCGACTGCCAACACAAGGTCAGTGGGGACAACGGGGATGAAGCGGGGGGAAATACTATAGCTTGTAATGAGACTTTTTTGTCTGGAGTGCTTTTTATTTTTATAATGCGTTTCGACGAGGATTAGACAGATTGTTTTAGATTTTAGAACAGGGGTTCCCAAACTTTTTTTCTACTGCCCACTTTGAGAATAAATTATTTTTTAGCGCCCCCATTAAAAACCACTTTAACTTCCAATTAAAATAATTATTTTAAGCTAAATTAGCGAAGATTAATTAATTCTAAAATACACTTTTACTATAACCCGCAAGAGTTACTTGATAGCGCAGTAACAGTAGCAGGTCTCAAGTGAACTCCAGGCTTTTGTGTCTACTTTAATTTTGAAACGGAGCTGCCGATTGACATGATTTTTATTTCATTTGTTCAATATTCAATAAAACAGGACAGATATATGAACTACATGGAGAGAAATATCGAACCGAGTTAGTTTGAGCATTCTCTTAAGGTGGACGCAGATTGATACGCGCCGAACGCATCGAATTTTTGCCGTCCACGGAAAAAGGTACCTTATAATAATAGAGATAAGGTATCTACATTTATATTTCCGATGACGTCATCGGAGTCGTCCGCATCGTCATAGGCGGCCGACTCTGAAATAAATAAATGAATAAATGTACCTTAGCTCTATTATTATAAGGTACCTTTTTCCGTGGATGGCAAAAATTCGATTCGTTCGGCGCGTATCAATGTGCGACCACCATTAAGGTGAAAGGGTACTGGTACCGACGCTCTCTCCATACAAACATAGTCGACTGTTTCCTCCCTGGCTAATGACACTAGCACAAATATTTTTGTTGCACAAAACCTATAATTGCCAAGACTATGCCCCTATGTCTTGGTTTTTTCATTTTCTAATTATCATAGATATTAAGATTTAAAAAACAAAAAAAGATCAAACATGGGTTATAAATTTTATGCAACAAAAATATTTGCTCTAGTGTCATTTTCCAGGGAGCTAACAGTCGACTACGTTTGTATGGAGAGAGCGCAAGTACCCTTTCCTCTCTTTTTAATGCACCTTATGAGGACCTGCTGTATAATAAATACCTACCCTCAATTCTATTCAAAATATAAAGGTTGATTCACTGTGTCCCTTCCCTACTCAATTAAGTTTTCTAGATGTTCTGTTTATAAAACGGAATTCTAACCAATTTTCCCTCTCTAATTTGTTCATCGCCTTACAAACCATTGTACAATCGAAAATAAAAGAAAAATAATAAAAAATAATGGCGTCCTTTGAAAGACGGATAACGAATGGGGTACAAGAGATAAAAGTGGAGGAAATTTAAATATGATTGTGAATTTCAATGAGAAAGGAAAATTGTCTCGTGGACGGATTTTTATTTAAATAATATTCAATTGTTTAATGTCGTTTTGATTTAAAAAGGCGATTATATTTTACCTAGGTACAAAATACTAATAAAAAAAACAGCGCACTCCGGGAGTGCAGGCAGAAGTGAAAACTTGAACGGACAGGGTAAAATTTGACAATGACAGGAAGATAATTATTGATTTTTGTAAGGTTAGATAACCTTACAAAAATCAATAATTATCTTCAATTCTTCAATTGTCATTACGACATGACAGTGACAGATGTCACTGTCATGTCGTAATGACAAATGTCAAATGACAAGTATATCTGTGTAAAATCTCATCTGTCGCGAGAACGGCTGAAAATGCTCACCCACAAAAGTGCCCAACGCGCCATAAGAAGTTTTCACTTCAATAGATAGCAGCTTCAATTGTTCAACACACAAAATATGAGTATAAACACAAAGTTCAAGTGACCAAAGGGCTGGCTGCTACTTTGGTCCACGGCTCAGCATTGCCATCCAAAGATGCAATGCAGCGAGTCTTTTGGGCACCCTTCCTAGGCTAACTTATTTCAATTGATATGTATTTTCTTTCATTAAATTAGTGATTTAGATAGATAGATAAATTCTTTATTGCAAACACCATTTTAAAATTACATTAAATATAAAAAACTAAGCTTAAGTCTAAGGGCGGCCTTCTCGCTCAAAGCGATCTCTTCCAGGCAACCTATGGATGGACAAGAAGTTGAGGAAGGTGATGGGTAGGGTGTCCAAACTTGTGAAATTAAATAAACAGCATGCAAATAACAATATAAACATAATAATAAATACATACATACAAATAATAATAACATAGTCCACATAAATATCTATACATACATAATATATAAATACATACATAAATAAAATAGTGATTTAGGGAATATTTCATAAATAAATTTTATTAGACTTACATATTTTTGTTAGTATAATTTTAATTTACTTAATTAAACAGCAGTAAAGCTAATCTGTAAGGTAAGGAAATGTTTTTTCATTTGTTTGTAACGAAAAGGCTCCGAAACTACTGGACCGATTATGATGAAACTTGGTATGAGAATACATTAATTCATAAGGAAAAACATAAGCTAATTTTTATCCCGATATTCCCACGGGATCGGGAGTTACACGTGTCAAACCGTAGAGCTCAGCTAGTGATTTATAAAATGAATGGTCCCAAAACGTATCGCGGCAAATAAAATTCGCTTTTTCACCCATCAATTTTGGTTCACCCAAAAGCTACCGATGCGAAGGCTCTATGTCAATCGGACAGGAAGTGACGAATGGCGACAGCCGCGCCGGAAGCGACACGCAGCGCGACCACATCCGGTGCCACTGTCACGAACCACACCGGAAGTAGCCGGAATTCGCGCCATTTATTGTACTTTGATATTTGAAGTCCAGATAAAACATCAAGTGTACTAATAACTAATGAAAGATATTAGCCCAGGAGTGGAACAATCACGCTAATCACCAATTAAGAGAGTTAAGATTAGTTACATTCTCTTCCCTTGTATCAAATTCTGACGTCACAAGCAGCGCTCTGAGGATTCACCCACGTAACTCCCGATCCATTAGGAATATCGGGATAAAAAGTAGCCTATGTTACTGTCAATAAATCAATGTCTTCTCATACCAAGTTTCACCAAAATAAGTACAGTAGTTTCGGAACCTATTCGTTACAAACAAAATACAGGAAATATTTCTTATAAGGGTTCCTTTTTTCTTTTTGAGGTACGGAACAGACCTTCTCCATCCTGAGGTTGCCTGGAAGAAATCGCTTTAAGCGATATGGTCGCCTGTTTGTACAATTTAATAAGCTTTCTTGTACTCTTTGATTTTTTAAATGTTTTGTGTGTTGTACAAATAAAGTGTTTATCTATCTATCTATCTCTGAAAACAAAAAAAAATAGATATAGATAAGTAATAAGAATAAGTAAGTAGGTAAAAAAGTAAGTAGGTATGAAGACGTACTTTAGTAATACGTCTAATATAATTTGAATTTTCCATCTTCTATAATTTATCATTGTAGGTATAATAAAGGAACAAAAGACTAATAATCTGTACATGGAAGTTTTAAAACATAATACCAATAGTTAACTTTCCATTTAAAACTACTAAACCGATTGAGATGTGGACAGTTAATCTCAGCATTGGACAGCTCTTTCCAACGCCGAAAACATGCGAATTTCAGTACATATTTCAGTACGAATTTATTTCATGGGCTACGATCGACGTTGTTTTGTCGCTTGGGTTACGCGATTTTTCGTGTCAGTTTTTAAACAGATTAAGGTCTCCGCCAACCATACCAAAAGGATACCGAAGAACAAAACCGGACCGGCATTTTTTAAGGTTCCGTAATTCAAAAGGTAAAAAATGAGCCCTTATATTAAGATCCTTTTCAATTATATTTTGTTTCTAGCCCCAACGCAAAAAGAGGGGGAAGGGCTCCCGAGAAGATGAACCGATTTTTTTTTTTTCAAAATCGATTCAGCCTTTCAAAAGTTATATGCAATTTTCTTTACCAGTCGGAGTTTTTATAATTAACTAACGACCCGCCGCGGCTTCGCACGGCTATATTATGCATGTATTATACATATAAACCTTCCTCTTGAATCACTCTATCTATTAAAAGAAACCGCATCAAAATCCGTTGCGTAGTTTTAAAGATTTAAGCATACATAGAGATATAGGGACAGAGAAAGCGACTTTGTTTTATACTATTTAGTGAAGTGATAGTGATTTGTCTGACAAATAAATGTTTTTATTTCAACCGAACCATTAACATTGAAAAATTGCATTAGTTTGGCCAATTGGACCATTGGGACAGAATAGTCTCATCTTTTTTTGTCAAACTAGTTCGTTTGGGATCCCAAATGGGACAAAAAAAGATGCAACAACAAACAACAACAAAGCCTTATTTTTCGCCACACTTTGATGATAATCTTTTGTGATTTTCTGGTGATGTTTCCATAATAATATTGTGCTGGGTTGGTATCCAAATGGGCAGAGACCTTTATTTGTAAAAGTCGATGTTTACGGGTAGAAAACTCGTAACTGCACGTAACCACAAATAGCCAACGTTAAAAGTAAAACAAAACCCTTGGCGAAGACGTTAACGAAAAAACTTAGTCCACCAAGTTAATTAAAAAAGTTTGACTTTCCTCTTACTTCGCCACATCACATACCAACTTAACTAAGTATAATTAATCGGGAGGGAATACTTCAAGAATCACTGAGTACTCTATTCTTGCTGGAGTTTTTTTGAGATCGAAAGTTCGATTCCTGGCTAAGGTAAAGAGTTCTTCAAAATCTAATGACACATTTATAGCTTTGTCAAAATCGGTATTAATTTTTTGCTGTTCTCTGTTGTTAAGAATTTTGCCAATCAAACTCTTTACATTTGGTTAAACTCCAGAACTCTCAAAGTTGTGGGCCGCCTCGGTGCGGTTGCAGATTTATTTAAGCTACTGCATAGATTTATCGCAAGCTTTGAGCGCGGCGACTGAATCAAGAAATTCCATAACGAAAATAAAACCTAACACCCCCCATTCCGCCTACCTTGTATTTTGAAAGTCGCTTTATCTAACAGTAAATTTCCCAAAGTCGTCCCTAAAATCTGCCATCAGCCTTACTCAGGCTGCTAGTAAATCCGTCAGTGGTCATCCATCTGGCGCTCGACACTAAATACCAAACTCGTGGCCATTATATTAGCTCGTAACTGAGTCGAAACCAAGAATATATAATGAAAAATAATGTATTATTTATCGACAGAAAGTACCTAAATATAGTGACTTTCAGTTACGTATCTGTGTTATTGATAAAATACTTCGGAAGCGAGAGTACGCCTATCGTTCTGTGATGTCATTATGTATCGCTCGGGGCCCGTTTACTATATGTACAAAGTGTAAGAAGATGGTATAATGGAGGTGGCTTATAAAGTAGAGAAGTATGCGTATTAAGAAATTGCTTCTAGTGTATGAAAGTGCAGCGAGAAGTGTGTTTAAAGACTGCAGAAGGACCATCAAAGTTTTAATTGTTGTATTATTCATTTCCTTCATTTCATACCCTAATATTCTACTGATCCTAATGTTGTTTAGGTTATCTGCCTGTCTACCTGTCGGGGTTATTAGGCTACTGAAACACTACTGGACCGATTCCGATGTTTGGTATGCGTAGCTACCTGGAACATTGGAATAACACACGCTACATTTTATCCCGATATTCAGACATCACATGTATTATGGAAAATGACGCAGGGTTTTGCCCTCTCCATTATTAGGTCCACACTCCACACACATTCGTAGCTTCATGTCCCAGTCAATACAAAGAGGCTGTAAGTAGATTTTCCGCAACACAAACTGCGCCCCTCTTATTCAATTACTTCTTCACTTTTATCTATATTTAGGTTACATTTAGTTTAGGCCGAAAGCGATAACGTTTTTAGCTTAACCTTTAAGAGGTTTCAATGATCGTTAGCTACGTACTTACGCGGGTGAATCTGCGGGGTACAACTAGCCCTAACTGAACGTTCTTCACTGTTTGCAACACAAAGCCACTAATCCCGGCATATAGTGCTATGCTCCTCTCAAGATAACACGGACTTACTTGCAATAAACAGTAAGAAACATTTTCTAAGTTAGGTACCTTACTTATTGCTTTCATTAGAACCCATCGAAACGTTGCCAATAAATCGAATCGAAGCGAGTTACACTTCACTAATCAGGCGAGAATCAACCGGGTCCAATCAGGCGCAGAGATTTTTATGGCCTCGCTAATCGTCGGCCAGAAACCGGTAGCTATAAAAGTTATTAATTGATATCCGCCACCCCATCCCCGTAGCCGGAAGTTGTAAATACTGGCCGCTACTATTTCCGGCGGATTGGCACGTATCAGTTGCAGCCATTTTGTTCGGTATTGGATTTATTTTGTTGGTGGAGAGCATGTGGAGTGTAAAGGTTTTATGGTTTTGTTTGACAGTTTTTGTTAGATACCCCTGTATAGTGCGATGGTTTTTTCAAATAGTTCAAATGACTTTATGATGGCAGCTATGCAAGTAAATATTCCCTTGAATTCAGGGAGACAGGGAATCCAACATGACGGTTTGAACTATTTGATGAAACGTTATCTACAATTGTTTTTTAAGAGATTAAACTTATGTAGTGGGCATTGTTATGACATTTTCATACTGAAAACTTTGCTCTTGTTTTCTTTTCCGCTCAAAGTGCGCAAAACAGAAACGTCACAATAGACTAAGTATTATTATTTACTCATGTACTTACTAGTACGTAAGCACATGAGTAAGTAATAGAAGTAGAAGTACCTAAAATTTCACGCCTTTTCTTTTTTTTGTAGTCTGTTTTAAATAAAGTTTTGCGTGCAATTATCTATCATCATCTATACAAATATCAGAGAAAAAAATTGATTCGTTGGGCCTTTGGGCTCTGAAACTAATATACCGATTTTGTTTAAGCTTGGTTTAAGAATATAACGAAACTTTGGAATTTACATAGGCTACTTTACTGGTTTCAGCAAGAGATCGGAACTTACTCGGGCATATAAAACCCAGTCCAAAATCAAATATCATATAGTTATTTAGTATTGTTTTATCTGCTCGATCTTTTGCCATTAAAATGGTTAGAGAGATGTGTCTGCCATTAAAATGGTTAGAGAGATGTTTCTAATCTACTTAACTAATAAGCGAAATTATAAACCGCTATTCGAAAACAATGGAATGCTTTTAACAGAATATGTTTGGCATTAGCCATGTTTGAAACCTATTTCATTCTAGTTTTTAAAAGCTTTACAGAAAGGGACATTTAAGAATGGGAGATTAAAGTAAGTATATTACGTCCATTATTGAGACCTATAGGTACAGTCGGTTGCATAATTGCAGCCCCCGGTAGAGTTCTAAAATTACTATTATTGGAATGTTTTCATTATAATAATTTTTGTTTGATAAATTCATGAGTTAGAGGACTTTAAACTTCAACTAAAGCGGGTGTCTAGAATCTTGCTTGTGTTGAAAACATTTTTATTAAAGTCGTTTTGGAGCTCTACGGTAGGTCTGCAATTATGCAGCCGACCGTACCTATCGATAGAGGGTATTACGACGAATAAATAATCTTTACACGAAGCCTAAAAATCTTCTCGGAAACGGCATATTTGATTCTTCATTGTGGCGGAAATTTAAGTTACTTTTAGTTATTTTGTTCAAACGCCTTTCAAACTGAAACTCGACTATTAGATAAAAATATCGGTAAATGAATGCTTTATATTGTACCATTTTATAAACATTTTTCCAACATTAAATATAGAAAAATTGTATTTGTATAATACCTAGGGACTAGGTACAAGAAGGCGAAAGAAGCCACGTACAACATCTAATAATGTATCTCGATATTTTTTTATCTCGAGTTCATTTTACCTTAGATTTGGCAAGATTCTTTGATCTTCAGGAAAGTGGCTGCGTGCGTCAGCTAAGAGTGTCGGAAATCACCGTAATGGAGGATGAACTCGTAGGGTTGTCGATTTTTAAAATATTAATAGAGAAATTGTATTTTATAGGGAATCTATAATTATATTCTGTGACATTATGTTTAATGAAAGGCTTACACCTGTCCGATTTTATTAATTTATTTTTTCATAAGAACCTTCTCCTGACAATAAAAAACACAACAATAAAAGAATTAGCGAAATTGGTCCAGCCGTTCACGCGTGATGCCGTGACCAAGGGAAATAGCGATTCATTTTTATAAAGCCGAAGATAGATATAAGTACTATTCGTTTGTAAGTACAAACATTTTAATAAAATAACCAGACCAGAAAATATTAAGTGTTACTGTTAGCATTTATTTTAGTAAGTAATTATTTATTGTAAGTAAATCGTCTTTCAGTTGTATTTGATACTGCAGGAAGTGATTGTATTGACTAAGCGACATTTTAAAATGTTCACATTAACTAATTTTGTGCTATTCAAACGAGTGATTGTTTTCTTGATTTTTAAAATCCAACCGATTAATGTGGGCATCCTGGTTCTAACTTTTATCGAATAAACAAGTCTCAAGTTTTATTTTTGAAGTGAAAACTTCTTTAGCGGCGTTGAGCACTTTTTCTGTAATGGGTATAAAATCTTAAACTCGCGTCAGGACACGTGACCTGATCGAAAAAGCGTAAGACGGATGGAGAGTAGACAGCTATCCCCTCTCTACGGCGCGGCGAAAATGTATGCCTGGGCCTACTGTTTTTAATTTGGCTGTGAGTGTATTAAGACGTACATTTGGTATTTTTTAACGGACGACTATTGACGGACGACAAATGTCGGACGACTATTGACGGACGACAAATGTCGGACGACTATTTGTCGGACGACTATTGACGGACGACAAATGTTGGACGACAAATGTCGGACGACTATTTGTCGGACGACTATTGACGGACGACAAATGTCGGACGACTATTTGTCGGACGACTATTGACGGACGACAAATGTCGGACGACTATTGACGGACGACTATTTGTCGGACGACTATTGACGGACGACAAATGTCGGACGACTATTTGTTGGACGACAAATGTCGGACGACTATTTGTCGTCCGACTATTTTTTTTTTTTTCATCTAAAACTCTTTTTGCGTATGTTCTCGCGACATATGAGATTTTACACAGATATACAGTTTTCACTTCTGCCTGTTTTTTACAAATGATAGGTCAGCGTTTGACCACTATCACACCTGCCTGATGGTAGGTGACGCGGCCTAAGATGTAACACGCTTTCCTAGATACCTATTCACTTCCGACTTGAAGACCCCCAAATTGTACACGTCAGGAAAGACAGACGCAGGCAACCGATTCCATTCCCTTGCAGTACGAATAAGGAATGACGAAGCAAAGCGCTTAGTGCGAACGTCTGGTATGTCCACCATGAATCGGTGCCGCACACTAGTCTGCCTGGTTGTATGACGAAAGAATGGAGATGACAAGATTAGGTCGTGGAGTTCTGTTGCACACTCCCCGAAATGTATCCGATAAAAGTTGGAGCAAGTGTACGGATTTTGTTTAAGATAGTGCTGTTTTAATTGATTGTGGTTCCTGAAATACATTATTTGTTATTTCATGTAAGTATTGTTTGAATTTTTAAACTTAGTTTATAGTACCTACCTATTTCCCTTAAACCGTAAAACTTATACTAAGTAGGTAAAATTATCTTTTACACTACCTACATAAATACCTTTCAGCCGCGTATATGTAACTGTGTTTTGTAACCAGTTACAAAAGAAGAAAATTTACTTCTTTCACGTAACCAGTTACAAACTAATATCGTTTCGGCCGCCTTTGTAACTATGTTTTGTAACCGCAGCGAGGTTACAATAGACGAAAGTTTTTTTTTTTTCGTTTCGTTCAGATGTGAAACAATGTCAAATGTCACTTTGACAGATGGCAAATTGACAGCTGTCAAACTTATAACGGCTATTCTCAGAAACTTTTGATCCTAGATTGATTGTCTGGTTTTAAGTTTGACAGCAGCTGTCACCTGAAATGACTTCAATATTTGATTTACAGATATTTTTTCTGGTCTGAATTGAACCCACAGCCCACATCGTTTTTCTCGATGTATCAAAAGCTACTAGAAGATTAGTTGACACCCCTATGGCACATCTGAGCCTGTGGTTAATAGATACCATTACTGAGCACTTGTCCCGCATCCTGGCTTCAAGTACACAATGTATTGCCGTTCAACATACACGTTTACCTACTTTTTACCTTTTGAGATGGGTTCACAGTCAAGCTGTTTACGGTTGTGTGGGTTAAGCAACGCCTGGCGCGGTAATTACTTCCATTGGTTACCTTAATTAAAGCTTTGACGTATAGAAATAGTATTGTACTTGCCCGTTCCCGATGTCCTTCATTCATTCACAGCTTCATGAGAATTCATTTTAAATAAAAACCGGCCAAGTGCGAGTCGGACTCGCGCACGAAGGGTTCCGTACCATTGTACCGTTATTAATATCGAGCAAAAAACCCTAAAAATATTGTATGTCAGACGAGGCTGTATAGGTGAAAAGTCTTTGGCCTGCCCTTTTGGGAGTTTAGTTATAAAATAATATTGCCTAAAATAGTAAAACATGAAAATAACCTACCATATTAAAAACATACTTACTACAGAAATTAAATAAGTACATACATCATCTGTAAAAAAATCAACTCTTCAGCTATCATGGTTCATGAGATACAGCCTGCATGGTGATAGATAGACTTACAGACCGACGGACAGCGAAGTCTTAGTAATAGGGTCTCGTTTTTTGGGTCGGGTTTGTCCCTTTGGGTACGGAACCCTAAAAAGGTCAAATTAACTGATGTCAAAGTCAATTGAGAATTTTATTGGTCAATTTATGGGTGGTCCTATTTGCCAGTATTAATTGCCTCACGACTCGAAAATATTTGACGACGACACGACGAAATAAAATATTAGTATTTGTGCAAGCCTCAATTCTCACTTTTCATATCAATTAATTATAGAGTAATAAGATGTCATAATTATAATAAAGTACCTTCCTACTAGTTGCGCTCCGCGGTGTCACCTGCTGTAAGTTTGGGACCGAGATAAAAAGGTGGATGGGTGTGTAATATATGGCATTAACGGATAGTATTATATTATTTCTGTCCTAATATGGTCTAAATATAGTCTAGTCATATAAGAATCTGGTGTACTCAACATTAGGGCTGCTGAGATTCTAGCAATCTAATTATTTGACCTACTCGGAAACCGAGCAAATGAGAAACACACTTCAGATTTTGACCTAAACCTAAATTGACTTTCATGTAATACTTAACGCAGAAGAGTTTGTTTGTTTGAATACTTGGCTATTTAACCCGAATAAAAATATCAACAGCTATTCACAACCGTGCTTGTGCTATGGGGCTTGAAGTTGACTATCTGCTTGATTGCGTCTTTGCCTACATGATTATAAACCGCTAAAAGAATATGTTTAAAAGATCGCGAGTATTTAAATTGAATGCCAGTTAAATGAGTCCAAGCTAAATGGGTTCGTTTCCATTCGAGCGAGTAGATTTCAGACAAAAATCTAATTTCCTGAGTCTGAGTGGCGGAGACGTCTGATAACGTGTACGTTTCGCTGTTCGCTGGTTAGCACGCGTGTCATTTGAGGCACGGGGTTTGTTGGTATGTTTAGATATTTATATTATTTAAGTAAGTAGGGAAATTGTCTAACTTACTTAATCGTTTCCCAAATAAAAAAAAAATTATTAAATGTCAATATTACAAATTACAAGGATATATCTAATTACAAAACAAAAAATACAAATGTCAATTAACACCACAGGCAGAAACAACTTACTTCACTACATAGTATAAAACAAAGTCGCTTTTTCTGTCCCTATTTCCCTTTGACTGCTTAAATCTTTAAAACTACGCAACGGATTTTGATGCGGTTAGATAAAGTGATTCAAGAGGAAGGTTTATATGTATAATACATGCATAATATAGCCGTGCGAAGCCGGGGCGGGTCGCTAGTAATTTTATAAAGAAGAAAGATTTTAATGATTTTTTATTTTTTAAAGTGCTAAGCCTGCACTGGGCTAACGAAACTTAATTCGAAAAGAGGTTAATGCGATTCTTAAATTCGACTATGACGGTACTTGACTAAGTGGCGGAATTGGTAACGCATTTGAACGGTATTCAAAGGATGCGAGTTCGAGTCTCGTCTTAGTCGCAATTTTTGAAGATGCATTTTTCCTTAAAAATATTTTAAGAAAGATTTTGTATTTGTATAGAATAAGAATAAGGAATGTTTATTGCATAGATTGTGTACAATGAACGGTAAGTAGTTTTAAAATAAGTAGTTTTGAAATTAGGTGGGAACAAGTGAACATAAATACATACATAAAAAACCCTACCTTTTGCCCTCGCCGTAGTCGGATAACTTCGTTACAACAATATACACATTGCGGGCATGTAAAAATTAGGTATAGGTACAGTCATATTACCAATTAGCTGAACCCCTTAGAGATTATTTTTTTATATTGTGTATTGTTGTATATTGTATGTATATTGTATGACGACCCAGTTGGCACAATGGTCACCATGCCGGACTGCCAAACCCAGGGTTGCGGGTTCGATTCCCGCCTCAGACAAGTATTTATGCTTAGATATTTGTCTGTGGTCTGGTTGTTTCTATGTATTATAAGTATATATTTACAAAATAAAAGTATATAAGTAGTATATCCGTTGTCTAGCACCCATAACACAAGTCTAGTTACTTAGCTTGGGGCTAGATAGCGATGTGTAGAATATCCTGCAATATTTGTATTGTATAGTATATTGTTTAAAAAAAACAGAATCAGGTAACATTACTTTACAACGTTACAGATTTGCGAGTGAGCTCTAGGTCACGTGGGGTTCAGCTAATTGGTAATGGGACTGTACTTATTAAAAGTACTAAAATATGATTGCAGAAGAATAACATCTTCAATTTTAATCAATCTACAATTCAATTATAGTTCGTTTTAGCTCCGAAACTACTAAACCGATTCTGATGCAACTGGTATAAGGATACATTGATTCATTACAAAAAACATAGGCTATTCTTTTTTATTCCGACAATTTTTCATTTGAGTATTTTTTTTCGATCTGTCCCCCATTGAATTTAATAAATACTAGCTGCGCCTTGCGGTTATTCCCGCGTAAGTCCCGATCCCGTGAGAATATCAAATTAAAAAGTAGCCATAGCCTTCCTCGATAAATGGAATATACAACACAAAAATACGCAACGAATTGAGAACTTTTTTTGAAGTCGGTTAAAAAATATTTTTTCAATTTAAACCAGTAGTTCCTGAGATTAGTGCGTTCAAACAAACAAACAAACAAACTCTTCAGCTTTCTAATATTAGTATAGATTAATTCTTTAAAGTAATGCCACTACAGTACCTAAACAAACTTTTTAATCAACTGAAAAACAAACTTATGTATATGATAAAGTGTAAGAACAAAGTGCAGCCAGTGATTGCTGTCTATTGCAGTGAGTTTACAATAATATTGGCAGAGGGTGGTTTAGGCGCTCATTTCTCAGGTCCCTCGCTTCAGTATTGATATTGCTCGGTATTACGCGCCAAAAGCTGTTGGCTGAGAGACTTAAGAATATTATAGACAGGACTTATATTATAATAAAGTTTTTCTTTTAAATTGAGAGCTTTTATGGATGCTTTTAATTCTGTTCTGTGACTGGCAGCGGCAGCGGTTTGGGTTGCTAAATGATATCTATATTTTTTTGTAATATAATTACAAAATTAACTTATAAATATTCAATTACATTATGACTTAGCCTTAACTTAACCATTCCTAGCCAATTGAAATTCTACTTAAGTCTTTTTATAACTAACTAGCTGTCACGGTAAACGTTGTTTTGCCATTTAAAAAAAAACATTAAAAAATATACACAAAAAATTTCATACAAATCGGTTCAGCCGTTTAGGTGGAGTTTGGCAAATAACACTGTGACACGATTGACATCAATATTTATACGGTTAGTATCGTCACTCAATTGTTTTGCCTTCCCGGAACCTCGACACTAAACTTGAAGTTTATGGTATGGTCTAAAGAGAATCGTGAGCTCTCGATAAGCGGCGCGAGTAGGTATTTAAAAAATGACCCGTATCATGCGATACATAGAGTTTAAGTCCGGACGTAATTGCCTACATTTTGCTTTTCAAATAATGTGCGGGCCGTAACGTTTTTACCCACTTTATCCTTCACAAAATGAAATAAATTTGGTCTCATTTAAGTCACTGCATCTTATTCTAGGTTTATACGTTTTTCTTTTTTGGTTATTCAGTTTAGTTTATTAAAAAACAATTGAAACGCTCGATGAAGTTTTTAAGTCAAAAATATAGATATTCAGATACTAATAACTTATCTTAGGCAATATTTCTTTAAAATAAAAACGGCTAAACCTAGTTTTCCATTAGATCTAGAACTTTTTTCAAAATTTATTAAAATTGGACTTGTTTATAGGGGAGAAAACGTTACCGCTTTTTGTATGGTTTACGGCTTGACAGTGGTCTTAGAGTTCAAATTGACTTTTAGTATTATTATGAATCGTTTGTATGGGAATTGGGAGTATGGAAAAGTGTTGTTTTTTTTTCAAATTTTTCTCTTCCTAAGCACCATCCTCGTAGTTCAAGGAATATTCTAAAAAAGAATTAGCGAAATCGGTTCAGTTGTTCTCGTGATTTGCGCTTAGCAAAACATTCAGCGATTCATTTTTATATATAAGAAGATAAAGAACAGGGTAATCTGCAAAATAACTCCTGTCCTGTCTAAAAATTTGAAAGACCATTGAGAGAGTGGAGTAATATTTGTTTAATCTTCACGGGAGTCGACATCCAGCCACCAGACTATTGCTTCATAATCTATGCTCTATATTTAACATCTACGACCGAAACCGTCGATTTTCAATATTAAAATCTGGAGAATTTCGATCTCTTGTATTTAGTTCGGGTTTGCGATTGAGCTAAATATTGGACGGGTTGTTCCGATCGGAATTTGCTTAATTCGGGTAAATATTTTGCTATCGGTGTTCCGATATTGTCAATTTTGTTTGTATATTAGAATACCAGCTACGCCCGGCGGTTACACCCGTGTTAGTCTCTTTAAAAGTGTTGATTTCATACAGACACAGAATAAATACCTCACTACATAGTATAAAACAAAGTCTTTACCGCTGTCTGTCTGTCCCTATGCTTAAATCTTTAAAACTACGCAACGGATATTGGTGCAGTTGTTTTTAAAGATAGTGATTTAAGTTGAAGGTTTTAGTAAGTACTAGCGACCCGCCCCGGCTTTGCACGGCTATATTATGCATGTATTATACATATAAACCTTCCTCTTGAATCACTCTATCTATATAAAAAAACCCTATCAAAATCCGTTGCGTAGTTTTAAAGATTTAAGCATACAAAGGGAATAGGGACAGAGAAAGCGACTTTGTTTTATACTATGTAGTGATATAAAACTACCACGCGTACGAAGTTGCGGGCAATAACTAGTAATAGTTTAAACTACTAATGAAATTAGCTCTTTTACCCTTTTAGAGGATGAATTTTCAAAAATCCGTTATTAGTGCTCCCCTACGTCCTAGGAAAAACCTCAATGCGAAGTTTCCGACTCCGTAACCTGTGCTCGTAGCTCTTACAGTTTCAGAGATTTTTTGATGATACGTTTTTTCTTTTCTTTTTAGACTCACACAGAGCGACGAAAAGTCGTAAGTACTTTACGCGATCGCGAGTCTATTTGTTACTCTATCACTTTTGTCAAAAAAATAGAAATAAATCACTACATAGTATAAAACAAAGTCGCTTTCTCTGTCCCTATATCGTAATGTATGCTTAAATCTTTAAAACTACGCAACGGATTTTGATGCGGTTTTTTTAATAGATAGAGTGATTCAAGAGGAAGGTTTATATGTATAATACATGCATAATATAGCCGTGCGAAGCCGGGGCGGGTCGCTAGTTTATATATAATTTGCTTATAAACATATTATAACTAGTAGTTCGCCCCGAACTGAGACCTCACGATTTTTTTACTGGTTTTTTCGAGCGTAAAGTATGATAATATAACGACGAAAGACTCCAAATACTGCGGTCTATCTTATTTAAATGATAGGTGCCTAATATCGCTATCCCTAACCTGACCCTGTACATCGCTAAACGGATACTTTTAACGAATTCAAACGCGTTAGGCATATCTTGTCTAGAAAATGAGTTCCATAGCCTAATTTTCTTGGTCTCAATCACGTATTTTTTTTTATTTCGCCTTTTCTTGATACTCGCTATAGCCTCCTTCCGTATATATCTTCATATCTATCATATCAAAATATACTAAAACTATTAAAAAGACTAAAACTAAATCAAACATTAAGCCATGGATCACGTCAGGACTTATAAAATGTATGCGGAGGAGAGATAAACTACACATAAAACAGAAAAAAGATCCAAATAATACCGAACTGCGAAAAACTTATATAGATTACAGAAATGTTTGCAACAAAATTTTAAAAAAGGTGAAAAGAGTCTATGATAGAACAGAACTAGAAAAATGCGGGAAGGATCCTAAAAAAACATGGAAAACTATAAAACAAATCTGTAATTTCCCAATAAAACAAAATCCTATAGAAAAGGTTATCAGTGAAGAAAATCCTAACAGACAAACCCTTAACGACATAAACAATTATTATATAAACGTAGGTCCCACACTTGCCAACAAAACACTACAGTCCCTAAATACTACCCAAAATAAGCTAGCAAAACAGAACATAAACCTAGACAAAAATGCAGTTGCATCCTTCGGACTCTTTCCTACCGATCAACATGAAGTTCATTGTATTATTCAGAACCTTAAGAATGATTCATCTCCTGGATGGGATAACATAACTGCAAAACTGCTGAAGTTTGCTATGCCATACATACTGGAACCTATAACGTCAATTTGTCAAACAAGCTTCGAATCAGGTATCTTTCCGAAAGATCTGAAAAGATCTGTAGTCTGCCCAATTTACAAAGGTGGAACAGAAGAGGAAATAACCAACTACAGACCCATTTCTCTATTGTCTGTTATATCGAAGATCCTAGAAAAGCTTATGAACAACCGTTTGAAGAGGTTCTTAGAACAGAAAAACTTATTATCTCATAACCAATTCGGATTCAGAAATGGATTGTGCACTGAAGATGCTGTTTTGGAGGTAACAGAACATATCACTAGGCTCCTCGATAGCGGCAAAAAATGTACTGGAATATTTTTAGATCTGGCGAAAGCCTTTGATACCGTTTCCATACCAATCCTCTTAACTAAATTAGAATCAATGGGAATACGGGGCACACCATTACAGTGGTTCAAAAGCTATCTTACGAATAGACCACAACAGAGTAGAGTAGGAAAACTTATCAGCACTGAAGCTGAAACTAGCTTTGGCGTCCCCCAGGGCAGCGTGTTGGGCCCAACGCTTTTCCTCACATACATTAATGAACTCTGCGAAATGAAAATTGATAATGGAAAGGTAGTTACCTACGCCGATGATACCGTATTGATTTTCCACGGAGGAAAATGGAATGAGATCGAAGATGCTGCTAATAGGGGTCTGGAGACGATATCGAAATGGTTAAAAAATAACCTACTTACCCTAAATGTTAGTAAAACTAAATATATAAATTTTGGCCATAGAACAACTTCACTTCCTAAAACAGATTTGAATTTAAAAATTCATGAAGCCCAATGTACTGACAATCCAATAAATTGCAGCTGTACAAACATCTCGGAAGCACACCAGATCCGTTACTTGGGTGTCATACTGGATAGATTTTTAAACTGGAAAGAACATATAAAGAATATATCTGGTAGAACGCGAAAACTGATATATGCATTCAAACAGTTAAGACACGTGACGGATGCTGATGCACTAATGAAAATATATCTAGCACTTGGACAGTCGATACTCACATACTGTATTAGAGCTTGGGGTGCTGCTGACAAAACACATATGCTTCAACTAGAAAGAGCACAGAGGGCATTGCTAAAGGTAATTAAGTTCAGACCTAGATGGTATTCTACTACATCACTCTATGAAGAATGTTCTGTGCTCACTATAAGACAATTGTACATTAAAGCTGTAACCATTACACAGCATGCACTCGTCAGTCAAGACATCCTAGAAAAGAACAAGAAAAAACGCAGAAAAGATGTTATATTTACAGTAATCCCTAAAAATACGAAAATTGGAAAAAGAAGCTCTAGACACCTAGGACCGAAGTTTTATAATAGTCTTAGTAATCAGGAACCCTTAATATCCTACAATTACAGAGACCTCAACAAATATCTACAAGACTATCTCTTAACCTTAAATTATGACGAAACAGAAAACTTATTCTCTACGAACATCTAAGCATCACTACATACACACAACACATCCCTACACTCGACACTCATACTCATTATTATTTACACCTGACACTTAACAGACATACACACTCACTCACTTACACAAAGTCACTTTACAATAATACATTTTCATAGTATTTAATAGACCTAGTAGGCATAATCAGTTTTAGAATTGTAAATTAGTAGGTAAGTATAATATAATCCCAAAGCGAGTCGCTGTAACCCCGCTGTACAGGCTCATTAGAGACCTAGTGTGGGGGACAGAGTTCCCTAAGGGTACTTGCTCAATACTCATGTCATCATACATGACAAAAGCTGTATTGATTTGTTTGTTTTTATTTACTGTTACCCAAATCTTTGTATTTTATAGAAATAAAGATTTATTATTATTATTATTATTTGTTTGTTATATGTCCTATATCACGGGACTATGGAGTCCCGGACCTTTGGAAGGCATGCGTGGGGCCGAAGCCAACACGTAGAGGCCCTTTACAATAACAAGTTTAATGGCAAAGTATGATGTGGACATCAAACCGGCGATTATCCCTGTCTGCACCATAAAATGCAGCCAAGGACAACCTCCGGTTTGAATAGAACTATTGATAAACTACAGGAGAAAACTACTACTTGGGCTATTGTGATGGGATGGTAGTGGACTGGATACTGGGGAACTATGGGTACTATGGCACCTGCCGTAACAATGTTCAACAAACATGTAAAAGTGGCAGGCGGAGACTCGCCAACTCTCTAACTGGGCCACCCTAATCAGCTGAGTAAATTACAGCAAGGGGGCAACAGGGACGAGAGTGGCTTAAGGATAGTGACGCCACACTGGGTTTTAAACTCAGGTCACGGGCTCCCTGAGGGTCCAGCCTACCTGGCCCACTCACCACTTACGTGCGGCATATATCCTTCGAATATACTCTTGCGACTCCACTCTGGACGGCCGGTGAAGGCAAGCCAGAGGCGGGGGACCGCTTCCTCGTCATTGTTCACTCCGATCAGCCAACTAAGGCCAGCCGGAGATGAGGAACGGTTGCTTCCCCCTGGAGCACTCGGGACCGCGGGGTCGCTACTCCCCGTCACCTCGCCTCAAGGTGCCCTGCGGGCCCTCGCCTCAAGGTGCCCTGCGGGCTTATTATTATTATTATTATTATGTTTGGTGAATATTTTATTTCTCTCCCCTCCAGGGGGGGTCTAAAAGAGAGCACGGGCCGAAGCCAAGTGCATTGGTATACAAGTATGTATTTAAATATTTAAAAATTTACGAGTTAAGCGACAGGTATTTAATATTACGGCTTTTTGCATTAAAAGATAAGTTGACGGACTAATATTTAAAGAATTTAAACTTGTGTGTAGGGTTTTTGGTATGACGCCTGTACTGGATATAACAATAGGAATGGTTTTGGTTTGGGTCACATTCCACTGAGTTTTAATTTCTATTGACAAATCGACGTATTTAGCTATCTTTTCTGTGTGAGTTGTAGTGAGGTTATGTGTATTACAAATGGCTATATCTATAAGGAAAACTGTTTTTTTCTGTTTGTCTAAGAGTAGTAAGTCTGGTCTATTGTTGTATATAGTTTTATCTGTAATTATTGTTCTATCCCAGTATAATTTAAATGATGAATTTTCTAAAACTGCGTCTGGTCTGTATTTATAATAAGGTACTTTTTCTGTAATTAATTTAGTTTGAAATGCTAGTGATTGATGAATAATGGCTGCAACTTGATCATGACGGTGTTTGTAATCTGTCTGGGCTATTGCGCTGCATGCACCGGTGATGTGCTGGATGGTCTCTGAGGCGCTGTGACAGCGTCTGCAGGAGTCGGGATAGTTAGGTCTGCGGATTATGAACCTCTGATAATTGGCTGTATCAATAACCTGGTCTTGTATAGCTATCATAAATCCCTCCGTTTCAGGGAAGAGTTCCCCCCGCTGCAGCCACGCGTTCGACGCTTTAATGTCGACGTGAGGTTGCTGCAAGTCAAGGCGATGTCTTCCATGAAGTGATTTATTTTGCCACAGTGCTATTTTATCCCTATTGTTGACTATTTGTTCATTGTGTTGTATATCAGAAGAATGTAAATTAAGTGGAGTGTAACGTATATCTGACTGTGCTACTGCTTGGTGTAGATGAGATTGTTGGGCTTTCTCTAAAAAGTACCTACGTAAATTACCTATTTGTTGATTGTGTAAATTCGCTATATCAATAAATCCACGGCCCCCTTCTTCTCTCGGCAGAGTCATTCTTTGCACGCAAGATCGCGGATGGTGCTTCCTGTGTCTGGTCAAGGTTGTGTTGATTAGGCGCTGTAGTTTTAGAAGATCGGTTTTGGACCAGTTTATTATGCCGAAAGAATAGGTTAGTATAGGGATCGCAAAACTATTTATGGCCTTTACTAAGTTACGGGATGTAAGTTGTGATTTCATCAAAATGTTAAGCCTGTGTTTGTACTTTGTGATGATCTGGTTCTTTGTATGTTTTTGGTCTATTTGGTGAGATTGTTCAAAACCAAGGTATTTGTAGGTGTTATTCTGCATTAATGGTTCTATTGTTTGCTCGGGTGTTAGTCTATACGGATTGCTTTCTACATGTTGTCCTTTTCGAAGAGTGAAAGTTTTACATTTATCTATCCCGAATTTCATATTGATATCGTCTGAAAACATTTGTGTGAGGTCTGCAAGAGAATGAAGGCTAGGTACACTATTACTATAAAGTTTGATATCATCCATAAACATTAAATGGGTCAAATTTGAATCTGTAATATTTTCAGCAATACGTATTGGGATACCACTGTTAGAAGAATTAAGAATATTGGACAGAGGATTTAAGGCAAGACAAAACCATAGGGGGCTTAAGGCATCCCCTTGGAATATTCCGCATTTTATTGGTATAGAGTCCGTTTGTATTGATCTGCCAAGTCTCAGAGTGGTGTGCCAATGCTTCATAGACTCTTTTAAAAACTCTATTATTAAGGGATGGATTTTATAATGTTCTAGAATATAAACTAACCAACTGTGGGGTACCGAATCAAAAGCTTTTTGGTAATCGACATACATACTACAAATATCATTCTTCATCTTTACATTGTGCCTCATGGCTACAGAATCTATTATCAGCTGCTCTTTGCACCCTTGACTAAATTTTCGGCACCCCTTTTGTTCCTCTGCCAGTAAATTGTTTTCAGTGACATGCTTATAAATGATCTGAGAAATGCAACCTGTTATTATTTTATAGATAGTCTGAAGGCAAGTGATTGGTCTATATTTAGCCGGGTTTGTGTAATCAAAATCTTTTGAAATCATGTATGTTAATCCTTGTGTTATGAAATGTGGAATAGTATGTGGGTCTTTAATGAAATTGTTAATATGGTGGTATAGTGATGGATGTAAATTAGTTAATTTTTTGTAGTAATAGTTGTGTATATTGTCTGTACCAGGAGACTTCCAGTTATGTGTTTTTTTTAGTACACTAGCAAAAATATCTAATGGGATATAATCAAATAACATTTCAGGCAGGTTTTCCAATTTTAGTTTATCTGTATGGATCCAATTGGCGTTCTGATTATGTTCTGTTGACTGGGACCAAATTTTTGACCAATATCTATGTAAATCATCTGCTGACGGGGTGGGATTGTTAGTTAGTGTTTCGGTTTGACTATTTTGCATGTTTGTAGTGTTAGATGTTAGTTCTCTGTAAAACTTTTTCTCATTACTCAAAAATTGTGTATTTTGACCCTTTCTATTGGTGCAATTTAGATATCTGCGACGGCGACTTGTTGTTGCATTGAGTCTCTGTTTCAAACTATCCATAAATTGACTATCTGTTACATTAGGTTCTTCATAACTAGAATGTGTTCTGTATTTGTGTTTTATTCGCTCTACGTGTGATATTAATCTTATGTTTCTGTTTCCGTTTATGTAGTGTGTTAATCTAGCTATTTCTTTCCTTAATATCTCTATTTTAATATCTAACCGCTTCTGCCAGTTTGGTCTCTTATCTGTTGTGTTGTTAGGTTGTATTGTGGTTTCTGTTTGACTATAGTCTTTAATCTTAGAACCGTTGCAGGTAGCTGCAGTGTAAGCTGCACAGTAAACGAGCGTATGGGTTTTGTCAAAATCATCATTATTGGGTTCGTATTTAGGTATAACTGAATTATTTAAAAATGAAATTATGTGAGCAAATTTTTTAGAGGTTTTTTGTTTGGGTATGTAGGGTCTTTGTGTTGGATTTGTATGAATATATTTATTGTAGGTATCTTCAAATGTTTTTGTTATTTTACTATCAAGGGTGTCATCAATGAATTGAGGGTTTGAATCAAGTCCTTCGTTTTGTGTTCCTATTGGTATTTGCGCATTATTTAATGTATTATTTGTGTCTATTTCGCTACTTTCTGTTCTAAATAAAATGGTTTCTATTGAGTTTGGAGTTGTATTTGAATTAAGTGAAGATGAATTATTGTCGTTCCTATCATCTGGATATTGTATGTTTAAACTTTCTCTAACTTCTATTTCTTCTAGTGAGATGAGTTTATTATTAATGATGACCCTACGTTGATCGGAAATACGCTGTTCAGAAACATGTGAAATTATCGGAAATTGTTGTGTAATTATGGTATGTAAAGGTTTACGGTATGCCGTTCTATTGGTTTCAATGTGTGTTAATTTATAGTATTCCCTAATGATTGCCTCGTTAATGCCATCGGTCCATCTTAGACGAGAACCAGTTGATGGTTGGGTTAAAGTTACACTGTTTTGATCTGTACTAGTTTGTAGGCTAACTCGGACCTCATTTTTTATGAACTCGAGTGTGGCTGTTGGAAGCAATTTATTTCTTATAATGGCTCGTTTTTGATCACCTATACGTTGTTTGGAAACTTTAATTTCAGGGAATTGTTCGGTAAATTTTGTGTAAAGTGGGTCTAAATAGCCGCGAATTTTAGTATCAAGTTCGGTGACATATAAATAATTGCGCCAGATGAACTCATTCATCTCTTTCGTCCATCTCAATCGCGCGCGAGTTTGGCCAGTAGTGGGCGCAGGGTTGGTGGCTTCTGTCTCCTGCGCAACATCCACGGCTGCAAAGTTTGTAGAGTATGGTGATGAAATAGGGGAAACATGTTCAGAATTAAGATAAGAGGGAGGAGAAGAAGGAATGGAAGAAAAAAGAGATTTAGTAGATGATGGGGATGAAGGTGATGGTCGGCTGTCACATTGTTCGGGTGACCCGGTAGGAGCCCGCCGTCTCAACTCTCTACCACCGATGGTCTGCATGCTGGAACGCCCAGCATCGGCTCCAGGCGTGCCCCGGCGATCGCCCCCGGGAAGCGGTCCTTTACTTACTTTTCTACTTCTTAGCTCCATGACGATGGGTTTGCCATATCCCCGTTGGTCACCCGCTAAGTTATTTCGTTTGCAGGTGTCCGCCACTCACGTAAGCATAGGTGTTCAGCTCGGACGTGAGGTTGGACTTGTGAGTGGCTTATTATTATTATTATTATTATATCGTCAGTACCTAGAGTTCCTACTCATCAATTGAACACGATAGACATGAACTTGTCTAGAGATGAGTTCATATAGCCTTCTTCCGGGTATATTACCAAACCCCATATATCAGTTGCTTGTTTAACACATAGATTGCCTACTATCAAGAGTACTTTAACGAATCCAAACACGATAGGCTTATCTTGTCTAGAAGATGAGTTCATATTTCTTTGAACTTGAGTACCTTCTTCCAGTTCTATCATCAGATTCCAGATATCAGCTGATTCTTCAGAAACTAGAATAGCTACTTATCAAGGTGCTTTGAAAGAGTCCAAACATGCTATGACTATCTTTAAGATAATTTTAAGTTCTTATTGTCACCTTTCTCATCAGGTCTTTATCATCAGACTAAACACCCAAATGTTCAGTACCTATGTACTCATCATAATCGAAAGAGGAAAATGGGAGAGAGGCTCCTCCCTCGATACAAATATATTAGAGAAGTTTGAGACCTATATTATCGGTCCTATAATAGGTCCCTAACCTATTAGTAAATAAAAATAATAAAAAGGTTAGTCACAAGTTTATTAATTAGAATATCTAGATCGGCTAGCAATACTATCGAATATATTCCACCACAATTGTTAATTAACCGTTGATTATGAAATAAATGAATAATATGAAGCAAAGAGAGGTCTGACGATTTATGGGAAAGTAGAATAGACCGTTTTTCCGTTCACTGAGAATAGACGCTTTAATAATACAGTCTTCACCCAAGGTCCTGAGTGGCCCAGACGATGTCAATCATGGAAGGATTGACCAATTTTCGCCTCGACCTCCGTTTAGCTGTTCAATAGCTTATTCAAGCAGCTCCTTCGAAGACCATCGGGAACAACACAAGAGTGCTTCACTTTGCACTATAAACTTTTGCGAATTATTTGAATTTAATTAAGGATGACCATATTATTATTATATACCTAATATGGATCATCCATTTTAATCATAATATCACGAAGTTAAGTTATTTTTGTAATGGTTTTGAAAATTTCTGGAAATCATATTTTTTACGACAATGACAGAAAAAAAACCTGACATTGTCATTTTTGAATCATAAAAGAAGGTCTTAGCGTTTTTTCCTTTTTGATACAAATGAGTTTGATATAAAAATGACCGCTGAAATGATAAATTCCTGTGGATTCCTTCCAGTTCCATTATCAGATCAGTTACATGGTACCATATTATTGTCACCAAAGTTACGCCCTTTCATTTGATACCCCACTTGGGTATATTTGCCCCAAAGTTTGCCTGCCATATAGGTAGATCCCGTTTTGCACCCCCTATCTCCGTAACCTCCCGACCGATCCTGCTCATGTTCAAACTTAAAAATTCTATGGACCTCAACTACTCGTATACCAAAAATCATTAAGATCAGAGCAACGGTACTCAAGTTATCGTCGAACAAACATACATAGATACATAGATATATAGATACATAGATATATAGATACATAGATATATAGATACATAGGTACAACCGACCGACCGTCTCGCCACTAGACCTCTCTCGCTTCGCTCGTTCGGTCAATAAATAGCAGTAATATATTTCGAAATAACGTAACTTCTAAGTTTTGGTACTTCGCGATTGAGAACAGTCGGTCTATCCATATTCAAGGCATATTTGTGTCAGTCTAGCACTATTTTAAAATAAATTCCATAAAAATTCATAAGTTATAAAAATTTTACATTACCTACCACAAGAAAAAACTAGTTCTGAAAAATTGCAAGGCATACTCGAGGGAAATTAGCCTCGTAGTTAGGTGTAACTTTAGTACTTAGGTATAGTAGGTACCTACGAATGAAATATTACCTACCTGGTGCATACGATGTAATGTACTAATACTATAATATGTATAAATACTGTTTGGTCAATAAAAATGACTTGCTATAGAATCATATTTTATTAAATGGAATTCTAATCCAAGTGCCTAAGAAAATTACGATTTGTTTGGTTTTTTGTAAGAAATGACAATGTTGTTTTGTAAATTTTTTTTGTAATCTGCGAGTGTTGCGACTCTAGAGTTATAAAAATTAAAAAAATATATTAATTAAAAATTATATATATCTAAATTTTTTATATTCCTTATTTTTAATTTTCTAGGAACTAAAACCTTAATTAGATTTTTCAATTCTTTTTATCTTTACCTTTATTTGGGTTTTTTTCTTTTCTTAATTTCTTACTCTTTTTATAGCCAGGAAAATATCGTTAGTAGTTATTTATAATGAAATACCTAATGAAAATTCTTAAAAAATATCTAATTTCAACACGAGAAGCGTTAAATAACATAATCTAAACAAAAAAAACGAGTCAAGTGCGTGTAGTCGTGTCCTGTGTAGGTGGGTTCCGTAGTAACTCGTGTCACAAATATATTTGGGTTTAAAAATGGCGGCTTTTGTTTGAACATTTATTGAGTTCATTAACAACTTCAGCTAAGTAGTTTTCAATGGAATTTGTACGTAGTTTTGCTTTTTAATTTTGAACGACTCTTAACTTGTAAAGACTACTTTGCCCTTGAGGTTTGGCTTCCTTAGTTTAATTTTTCATTTGCTATATCAAAAACAACCATTTATCTTTACGTGTCTGTAGCAAATAAATAAATAAATAAATAAATAAATAAAACAAAATAATAGTTTCGAAAACCGGGATAGACGCGATGAAAGAAAGTCATTCTCACTTTATACGTGTAAAAGATAAACTATTTGCAGGGCCGGATTAACCATCTCGGGGCCCCTAGGCACAGCTCGTTTCGAGCCCCCCCCTTTTTCATACCACAACAACGCAATTTGGAAATGTTTACTGTCTACATTACGAAATAGAATGAAGGTACCATCATCATCAACAACGGACTTCAGTCATCACATTGCAAAGGTATACGCCTTTCTTCAAGTGAAAATACTTTCGCCACAATCTACAGGACGAAGTATCGGAGTCATTTAAAAATGAAACAAAGAATAGGAAAATCTTGCATATTTTTATAAAACTAACATAAACATTAAAAAATAAAAATGTACTTACTGATTAAGAAGCATGTTTAAATATTAACCCTTCTAATTTTTTTAGATACAAAATCGTCCCGTTTTTTTTCATTTTTTAATCGGGAGTGCTGGGCCCCTGGTCATAGTGGGCCCCTAGGCACTGGCCTAAAGTGCTTTATGAATTATACGGCACTGACTATTTGTCAGCGTTATTGTGAAATATTAGCTCTCTAGTAGTCACAGCTAGTAGTAGTAATAGTCTCTGAACTAAGACAGAACGGCCATGGACATTGGACATAGCGGTATAAGGGTTTCTTTATGACTACGGTACCCTAAAAGAGCGAATTGAATTCGCTCGCTGCCTCCGAGGCGTGCCGACGACATGAATGGTAGGTAATTCTACAATTCGAGTATTTTTCTTATATTTAAATGGAGCTGCAAATGTCTATGCTTCTACCAATTTAATAATGTCGTCGCGAGTGCAGAACCAGGGTTGCGAGGATGTGTAGGAACATTCTCGTATTGAGAATTTTGTTAGCGTTTTGTAAAGAATGTAATAAGGAAGAATTATTTTTTTCGTTTCAGATTTCGACTACGGAGATTTGTGCTTTTTCTCAAGTCGTATATTTATTATGTTTTTTTTTAATATACCGATTACTCGAATACGGCGAAACCGATTATGATGATTATTTTTGTGTTAAAAATGGGATAATACCTCAGGGGTGGTACCTACCTCCAGTGAGCATTAAACGTTTTGTTAAATATCCCGTTTCCGAGACGCGGTTTTAGAGGTTCGGTGTGAAGACATTATTTGTTCACTGTAATGCCCTCTATCGATTGGCATAGGTTTCGAAATGCACCGCGCAAAAACACAATGCCAAGCTCCTATAAGTACTAAATGTCCGGACCCCTTTAAAATTAATATATTGATTGGCGATATCGCTAATGGAAAGTAATGTTGTCTAAGAGGGCAGAACCTTAAAAAAACGAAAACAGTAAATCAATGATTAAATAGATGTAGCTAAAACTTACAATAGCTTTAAAAATCATCTCTGCAGTTCCAATCCCATTTAACTGGTCGTGTTTATTCCACCACTTGGCGTACAACATTTGTTTATCACTTTATCTCTTCTCGCGTAGATGCTTCGTTCGTAGATGTCGTAAAAATTCAATCTGAAAATTGCGAGCCTACGACCCGTAAAACCGGGGATCTTTGTATTATTGTGTTAGCTGATGAAAAATTTATCAACCCAAAATTATGGCTGTATACAGGAAAAGTATTTTTGTAGTTCACAAATTTCGGTATGTTTTAAGCACATTAAAATAAAAAATACTGTTTTTTTTATTTCGGTGCTAACTCAAAAACTCTCAGAGCTATAACCATTTAAGTGTTTCTAACAAAACGACGAAATCCATGGACACAATACTAGCGCCAGCGACTTTAATAGCGCGCTCTAAATGAAGGTAGGTACCTACGTGTCACTGTGTGTATCAATACTGAGATACCCAATAATTTAGAAATAGCAGGAAGTTTTTCACATTAAGTTTTGGGTTTTTTTTTATTTATTTTTTTGCGTAAATGTACTCCACTGCCGACATATATTCAGCAGAAAAAAACGTGCACTACAAAAATACTTTTCCTGTATACATTAATACATGGCTACCTAGGTATTTGTTGTGTTTATTATTTAGAAAGATGTTTCTTGTAATGCGTGGAATGCATTTTTTTTATTAGAGCCACTTTAATGCCGCTTTTTGATTTAGTTATTAAAAAAAACTCAGGACTTAGCATAGCCTCAAGCTAAGCAACTATGCTTGTGTTATAGTGGCCAGACGACGGATTTTATGCACAAAATTACATTTTAATATTTTTTAATGTTATACTTAGTTAGATACTTTTCTTTTGTATATACAATAGTACAATAGAAACAAATCATTTTTTATTTTTATTTTTGTACGATAGGTCAGCGTTTGACCACTATCACACCTGCCTGATGGTAGGTAACGATGCGGCCTAAGATGTAACACGCCTTCCTAGAGAAGAAATTTAAAAGGCGGAAATCCAACCCGCAACCTAAACCCTGTCCATAATTATGATATTTTTACTACTGCAGATAAAGCCCATTGGATTTTTCAAACTGAAACTCAGGGTCGCGAAGTTAGAAGTTCTAACATTTAACGATTGTACAACTAAACCCTTGTTTTCATTTTCAATCAATTGAATAGGGTGTTGAATTGCGGTGCGTGCAATAAACGCCTACAAAGAGATGCCGACCGAGGCCCGCGATTTGTGCGAAACCCAACCGGAGGAGGCTTCCGGCGACTGGGACCGCAATCAACTGGAACCGCGGTCCCGGTTACCGGAAAAATATTTTTAAGTATTTTTCTTACGTCGACTGATACCACTCGCAAAAAAACATAAAAAAACTGTTGTTCAAGTCAAAAACAGTACAGTCACACGAAAAAACGTTTAAAGTAATCATTAAAGAAAAACTTTTTGCTTAAATAATATCATATACTTATTTATATAATATAAAAAAACACTCTTTGATTATAGTTCTTGTTACTTATTTAATATTTACGTAATGAAAACATACACATAAGATATGCTAAAAAAAACCAACAATGTACAAACAATTAATAATAAGTAAGTACCTAATTATCTTTACAGTGATGTTTTTGAATCAAAAAGTTTTTTTCTTAAATTATTATTTCTAACATTTTTTCGTTTAACTGTACTATTTTTCTTGAACAATTGATTTCTTTGTTTATTTGCGAGTGGTGCCACTCGACGGAAGAAAAATACTAAAATAAATGAATCCGGCAACCGGGACCGCGGTTCCAGTTGATTGCGGTGCACCGGAGGTTGTGCCGGAGGTTTTACTTTCAAACAAATTGAAAGGGTTATCAACGGGTCCTTTTTCTCTTGTGTTTCTATTGGAACTAGCAGTAAAATACGGCTTCGACAGGTTCTCAATGGAATCCGTTTGATACGGTTTCAGAGGATAGATAAAAAAAAAACGATTGGTTTTTACGTTTGTAGTTTTTTTTTCGGTTAAATGTCTAACAATTCATATTATGAACATAAGAAATGGTTGTAATTAGAACACACATTTTTCCTCACACGCACCTCCACTGGAAAAATCCTACATCTACACTGACACTACTCAATTTTCACCTTACTTGTCCCGAGAAAAATTGTAAGTGTAAATTTATAATTGTTTAGTCGGTGTCCCGCGATACAGGCTCTGCCTCGTGCGGGAACCCATGGACATTGTAATATAATGTAAGCTTTTGTTAAATAAATATTATTATTATTAATTATACGAGGCTTCGTCTGAGACATTAGTTAACAAGCAGCACTACATTTGGCTGGTGCAAACGTGGTGCTGCTTGTTAACTAATGTCGAGGACGAAGCAAGTATAATTTAGGTCATTAGTCGATTCACACCGCGAGCAATTTTACGTGATAACATTTTCAGCAAGAAGCAAGTTAAAATTAGAAAACAATAATTTTTTTTTTTTTTCATTTATGAACATTTTTTTTTAATGAGTCTTCTATTTGTCACTAGTCACCATAACACAAGCCCAGATGAGCGATGTTATTATTAAATACTCTGTTTCCTAACGGAAACAGACGCGTCATGGTCATGTCATGACGTCACACAATATTACCGAGACACTTTTTTGTGAATGCAGGTGTGCCATCTATTTATTAGACGTTATCACGTCAAAAAAGATTTGTTTTGTGGATGGTTTTATATATTTTTTGCAATGTTTGCACTGCTTGTACTTGTATACGGGCTGTTTTCCGCAAGTAGATCTCTTCACTTGGGTTCTTTTTCCGTAAAAATGGAGAAGGCTTGCCTAGGACCCACTACCATCTTTGTTGATTCGACCGTATCCAGAGGAGAGAATTTGTCAATACATCTGGTGCCAACTACGCTGCGGGTTTTATCATGATGTTTTACTTCACCGTACGAGCAATATCAATTAATGCACATACATTTTTTAAAGAAAATACTACTGTTGCAGGGCCGGGCAGGATTCGAATCCACTACCTTCGGAATTAAAATCAAGGTATCTACCACTAGGCCACACCGTTTTGAAACGATTGCATAGCTTATGTGACCACGACCACAAAGTAAGATAAATAGTTAGTATTTACCTACTTAATACTCTGAAAGTATTTACAAAAACTTTAATAAAGCTTTTAAAATGAACAATTTCAGTACAGTATTAATTATTTCGTTTAACCATTTCAAAAGCAAAGCAAAGTCCAGTTCACGTCAATTATCATTAACCCAAAGCTATTCTAACCGTCACATCGTTCGTCCCTTTCCTCACAAATATTCACTCTCTGATAAGTGTCCCCTGTAGTCCCCTCCGTACCCCTTCAGGCCCCTCTAAACCCCTAAGGGCTCTCGCAGACTCTAGACTTTCAGACGGCAAACTTTCAATTGGAACTGTAACATTTAAAGACAATCGCGTCGCTTTTAGCTATAAGGCCGCAAATTGTGCCATATTTTTTTTATTTTAAGTTTTCTATAAATTTCAAATTTTTATTTTACTTAATTTTTTTAAATATTTAGTAATTACTTTGTTAGAATTAATTTTGTGTTTCGTTTTAAGGTGCAATAAAGTGTTTATCTTTCTATATATCAACCAGTGAAATCTAAGACACATGGTTTCCAATTCCTAACCTGTCCACCGTAGTGCGCCTCCAAAGGGAATAGATAGGTAGGATGGATTGTCACGCCGCCGTGATGCCCCGGGAGACAACAAACAGTTTCCCAGTTATTCCTTCTAGCCATAAGTGGAAAATAATAAATTGGTTTATATCATATTACTTACTTCCTACCTCTAAAATTTGTACGCCAACCTAATGAATAAATATGAAGAAATACCTTGTAAGACTATATTTGTACCATATTTCATGTAAATAAAAAAATATGACTATGGATCAGTGGAAGGGGAGTACAGAGGTCTTGGCCTTCATGCAGTAGGGCACCATAGGCTCATAATATAAAACAATAATAGTAGACAAATGGCACGATCTGTCGATTGCTTCGAGCTGTGCGTTGATATATTATCAATCAGTCTGTTTTGTATTTATATATTACGACCCGCCCCGGCTTCGCACGGCTATATTATGCATGTATTATTATACATATAAACCTTCCTCTTGAATCAGTCTATCTATTAAAAAAAACCGCATCAAAATCCGTTGCGTAGTTTTAAAGATTTAAGCATACAAAGGGATATAGGGACAGAGAAAGCGACTTTGTTTTATACTATGTAGTGATAGTGACTAGCGACCCGCCCCGGCTTCGCACGGCTATATTATGCATGTATTATACATATAAACTTTCCTCTTGAATTACTCTATCTATTAAAAAAACCGCATCAAAATCTGTTGCTTAGTTTTAAAGATCTAAGCATACAAAGGGACATATGGACATAGGGACGGCGAAAAGTGACTTTATTTTATACTATGTAGTGATTCATCGGCCGACGGAAAGTCTTGTAGTCTACAAGTATGCTAAGGGTCCCAAATATCGTTGGTTTCAATAAAACTGAATGTAACCATTTTGGACCCTCATCGAGGTCATCGTTTTTATCTCTCACCGTCCGTGGACATTCCTTTTTACGGGTTAAATGTCTTAGAAAAATATTGGTCATTTCACTTTTATCGGTTTCAAACAGTTTCAAAGTTAAGTTTTAGTATCAACACGTTTAGGTGAATGATGACTAACGAATTTATGGATATTTAAAGAGTTCTATGGACGGAATACTAATAACGAGCCCAAACTCGATGAGGTTGTGTCGTTTCTTTGCGTAGTTCCTATGACTACCTTCTAGCTCCATCATCAGACCCTGGGCACCATTGAAAGACAAACTACTCGTCAAGACGATTCTAACGAGCCCAAACTAGATGAGGCTGTGTCGTTTCTTTGCGTAGTTCCTATGGCCACCTTCCAGGTTCATCATCAGATCAGCAACATGTCATCATAATATTGTATTGTCACGCGATTTACATATGTATGCAAAATTTCAGGTCAATTGGTAACCGGGAAGTGGATCAAAATTAAGTTGCAAGATTCCACCCGAACATGCCTACATACATACATACATACATACATACATACATACATACATACATACATACATACATACATACATACATACATACATACATACATTGAAAGTTAAATAAAAGCTTTTAAAATAAAACGTAGGTCGACCTAGATTATTTTTACAGCTGGACCAAATCTATATTATTTACTAGCGACCCGCTCCGGCTTCGCACGGCTATATTATGCATGTATTATACATATAAACCTTCCTCTTGAATCACTCTATCTATTAAAAAAAAACCGCATCAAAATCCGTTGCGTAATTTTAAAGATCTAAACGTACAAAGGGAAATAGGGACATAGGGACGGCGAAAAGTGACTTTATTTTATACTATGTAGTGATAGTGAAACAGCGCCAGAAACTTTAATTCATGTTATTCAGGACGTTGTAGTGCCTGAGACGTGTATTAGATGAAGTAGGCTTGCACAGAACTAAACCACCCTTTCAACTTAGTCGATCGTGTCCGTGATTAAAGAACTCGCCAATACGTTTGGATCCAACTGAGCCGCAGGTTTCATCATTTTCTTTCACCGTAATCTAAGATAATTTTATCTCTTATCACTACATAGTATAAAACGAAGTCGCTTCCCGGTCTCTGTCCCTATGTATGCTTAGATCTTAAAAACTACGCAACGGATTTTGATGCGGATTTTTTTAAATAGATAGAGTAATTCAAAAGGAAGGGTTTATATATGTATATTACATGCATAATATAGCCGTGCGAAGCCGGGGCGGGTCGCTCGTATATTATAAAGTTGAAGAGTTTGTTTGTTGGTTTGAACGCGCTAATCTCAGGAACTACTGGTTCGATTTGAATAATTATTTTTGTGTTGGATAGTTCATATATTGTGTTGGATAGAATAGCCTTCCTCGACAAATGAACTATCCAATACAAAAATATTTTTTCAATTCGAACCAGTAGTTCCTGACATTAGCTCGTTCAAACAAACAAACAAACTCTTCAGCTTTATAATATTGGTATAGATAGATACTATAACGAAAATGAGTTGATTCTCTCGTACAATTTCTTATCGAAACTAACGTAACTAGATAAAGTAAGGAAGTAGATATAAAGGATGAAGCATCTAGTATGTTTTTCCTGCCTTTCTCTTGGATGGATCAACAATGAACAAACGTACACTATGTTCCGTTTGTATTGTTAAACGAACCGAAATAATTTGTAGTTGGATAAAAGACATTCAAATACAATGTTAGAGAGCTCCTCATAATATAATAGTGATAGTGTTCCACTGGTCATTTGACATCGAACTTCAATTGAATAATCCCAAAATATACCTATCTCTTTTTTATATTGAACAGCGAAAAGTAATACTTAATGTTTAATTTGTGAGACCAATTGTGACCTATCTACTTGTATTCTCAATAAATAAATGAATTGAATTGAACTGTCTGACATAAAGTCGATACGATTCAACACAGTAAATTAATAATAGGAAAAAAAGACAAATAAAAGATAGTGTAATGTAAGAGAGAATAGAATGCAAAATCGTAAAACAAAGGGAAAAAGTGATAACTGTCTTGTTGTGATTGTGAATGCTGTTTGGCTTAGTCGCAGAATGTCTACTTCGCAAAATGTCTCCTAGTCGCAAAATGTCTCTTTCTCATAATGTCGCTTTCTCAGAATGCCTCTTTCGCAAAAAGTCGCTTTCGCACAATGTCTCTTTCGCAAAATGTCGCGACAGTTTGCTGACAGATTGCTGTTGCACGTTATGACGCACATAACGTTTTACCCATTTGTAAGTAAGTAACTCTCATGACTTTCGATAGTGTTTTGTTTTTGTTTCGATAGTCTTTTGTTTCTTATTCAATCGTCTTTTCAAAGGAATACGATCTGAAGTAAATATTTCTGATCGTATTTTGTTACGTTTTGATCCTCTTTTGTTTTTGTTTCGATCGACTTTTGCTTTAGTTCATATCGTCTTTTTTTCTGTTCCGAAAATAGTTGGACCACCACCTCACATTCCGGCCTCCAACTTGGGGTCGTGCGTGGTTGCTAGGCTGATAGGCTACGAAACTACTCGACCGATTATGATGAACCTTGGTGTGAAGATACATTAATTCATTGGGAGTAACATAAGCATAGGTACTTTTTATTCTGATATTCTCAGGGGATCGGGAGTTACGCGGGTATAACCGCGAAGCGTTGCTAGTATGTTTATAAAAACAAAGTTTTAGTAGAGACAATTGTTATAATTGCCTGTTCTATGAATAGGTTTAATCTCTTTGAGTAGAACTAAGTCGAGTTACGTGATTCGTGTGTCCTTAAGATATAATAAAAGATAACCGTGTTATTGCGCCGGATTGTTGGTATTAAGGTTTTGGACATACTAACACAAAAAAAACCTTATCATATAATGTCCTTTTCTCGTAATGTTCGTTCTCATAATGTTCTTTTCTCTAAATTTACATTCTAAAAATATCCATTTTCAAAAAGTAATTTTCTTAAAAATTTGTCCCTTTCTCAGAATGTCCTTGTGTGCGTTCTGAAAAAAAATCTGTCATAACAGAGCAAGCGAAATGATATCTTAGTATGATGGTCTTTTCCTTCGAAATGTCAGTTCTCAGAAGTTTCGTTTTCAAAATTAATGTACATTCTCAAAATATTCTTGTGTTTCTTCTAAAAATGTTATTATCTCCATGTTACAAACAAATAGGCCTCCAAAGGGTGGTGGAGCGAGGAGAAGCGAGGACGGGCGGCGGCGCTCGCTTTTACGAACGTAGGACAACTAACTGACAACTCGCCGCCGCCCCCGTGTCACCCGCTCCCGTTTATTTTTTTAAAAATCCAAAAGGTTATATACATATAAAAACAAGGTTGTAAAAGATTACAAAGCGTCGCCTACATCCCCCCCCCTAGTGCTGGAACAGCACTCATCACCAATAGCGATATGTGCGACGCGCGTGGCGTTTCTACGCAATAGCCCCGTCTTTGTCTTCACATCGACTACCCGAACTCGGCCGTCCTTCCCAGTGAGTACGTTCTGTACCAAACCTTTCGGCCAAGTGTTTCTAGGTGAGCTAGGGTCTACGATCAGCACTAGATCTCCCACTTGTAGGGGTCTCTGTTCCTCGTGCCATTTTTTCCTGGGACGCATCTCAGGCAAAATTTCTCGGACCCACCTCTTCCAAAACATGTCTGCGTATTTCTGAGCTATTCGCCATTGCTTTCTCAGGTAGGTGTCAGACTCGTCGAATGTACCTAGCGTAGGTAGATTAGAAGACATACCAAGCAAAAAATGGTTCGGGGTCAAAGTCTCGTTGCTCGTAGGTTCCACTGCGACGTGGGTGAGGGGGCGACTGTTTACCATCTGTTCAATCTCTGCCAGGAGGGTTTGTAGAGTCTCGTCACGTGGTGCTCGTTCATTGAGAGCTACTCTGAGTGCAGTCTTGATACTTCTTATCAATCGTTCCCACGCTCCTCCCCAGTGTGGGCTGGCTGCAGGTATGAAATTCCAGGTAGTAGTCATACTGTACGTACTTACTCCTTCTTTGAGTTTATTCTCATCTAGCTCCAGGACACATCTCTTTAGCTCCGTGTCTGCTCCCTTCAAATTAGTTCCATTGTCTGAGTAAAAATGTCGTGGCCAGCCTCGTCTCGCCGCCAACCGACGGAGAGCCATTATTAGTGCATCAGTAGTGAGCTGGTTCACTATTTCTATATGAACGGCTCTTACGGTGAGACAGGTAAATAAAACGCCATACCTTTTTTCTCTTCTCCTGCCGACTGTAACTTCCAAGGGTCCAAATAGGTCGACTCCGGTGAACGTGAAGGGGCGCTGATGATGCGCGAGCCTCGCTTCAGGTAAGTCACCCATTCTAGGTGGCGCGGGTTGAGCTCTTCTTATTCTACATAACATACATTTAGAACTTATATACTTCACTGTCGGTCTAAGTTTTATAATCCAATATTTTTGCTTTAGGTTATTTACGACAAGTTACTGGTTACCGTGGTAAGCCCTTTGATGGTAGTACTTCACTATAAGGTGAGTTATGTGACAGCGTCCGTCGAGTATAACTGGCCGTTTTACGCAGGTAGGTATTTCAGATGCAGCGTCGATGCGGCCGGCCAACCGTAGGAGGTTATCATCTCCGAGTACAGGCGACAAGGTAAATAATTTACTTTTTTTATCTAACCTTTTGTTTTGTTTCAGGTTGTGCAGGTCATCTGGAAAAGCTTTCATCTGGGCGTACTTCAGTAGCAGGTTCTCTGCGCGTTCCATTGTCGCGCCGTCTGCACAAACCCTGGGAGCCTTTCTGCATCTAGCTATAAACATAACATATAATAGGTAGATCTCACCAGTCGCATCCAGGAGGAAAATCGCTCGGGTTCCGGCACCACAGGTAAACTCGCATGCGTAGCTTGTATAATATTCACGAGCTCTAGGTCCTCGTCATGTACTTCCGGTTTCTGGTACACGGATTCTTTAGGCCAGATAGGTTCATCTTCATATAAGAATGACGGTCCGTAGAACCACTCATTTTGTAAGATACTTATTTCGCAGGATTCACGTGTAGCGACATCGGCGATGTTTAATTTTGTAGGTACGTATCTCCAGTCACAGGTATTTGTAAGTTCGTCGATCTCGCCGAGTCTATGTGCTACAAATTGCTTGTAAGTACGATCAGTGTTTCTAATCCACGCTAAAACAGTGCTTGAGTCGCACCAAAATTATTATTATTATTTATTTATTTATTAAAAAGGACATATACAATTTCTTACAATTAATTAGTTAAACAAACGCCAGGAAACCTAACTAGGTTTGTCTTGGCATCTAGGTACAATCGACGCCGACCGGAAATATTTTCCTATTTGTTTTTATTCTATGTACTTTTGTTATGGTGTCTGCCATACGTGCGGCCATCACGGCGGCTTGGAGTTCCAACCGTGGTACCGACACAAGTTTCACAGGCGCTACTCTTGTTTTACTGGAAACAAAGGCAACTCGAACACATTTCATTGTATCAATCCAGCGCCAGTAGGCAACAGCGCACATCGCGCGCGTAGACGCGTCGCAAAATGTATGCAATTCTAGGTTCGTATAGTTCGGTGAGTTATTAAGATTACGTGTAGGTACTCGAACCGGCGCAGGGCGTCTCACTCGCACGAGCAGCTGTCTCGTAGTACCGTGGTAGACGAATCTTGTTAACATTTTTTATATTATGCATCCATTCTGTCCATTTTAAAAATGTTTTATCAGGTAGCTTCTCATCCCACTTGATAGCAGACCTCCAGGTGTCTTGCAGAAGGATTTTTCCCTTTATGGTGATCGGCGAAAGAAACCCGTACACATCAAAGATAGACATAACTACTCGTAACATCTCTCGTTTTGTTGGTCGTTTCTGTCCGCTTACTATCTCGATAGGTATTTTCTTAAAGGATACGTCAAAGCTCAGAGTGTCGTCTTCAGTATTCCATATCAGGCCCAGGGTACGGTCGCCCTCGTACTGCTGACCACTCTTGAAAGACACACATGTAGACTGACGGTTCTCGTCAGGCAAATCACGTAGTACGGTTCGAACATTCGAAGTCCAGTTTCTCATCTCGAAACCTCCTTGCTTATGTACATAGGTGACGTCATTAACCAGCTGGATGGCAGTGGCCTCGTCGCTTACGCTGTCTATATAATCATCTGCGTAGTGTTGTTCTAATATAGCTTGTACAGCAGCTGGGTGGCTTTTCAAAAATCTTTCAGCGTTTTTGTTTTTTGTGAACTGAGCCACAAAGGGAGAACAATTTGCGCCGAAAATCAGACTGGTCATCACATAGGTTGAATTTTTCCATAAGAAACGAAGAGCGTCACGGTCTTCTTCTATAATTTTAGTTCTCAGGAACATATCTTTTATATCACCTGTCATGGCAATCTTGTGTTCTCTAAATCTTAACATCATTCCGTACAGTGACACCAGAAGGTCGGGGCCCTTTAGAAGAAAGTCATTCAAGCACAGGCCCTGACTTTTCGCTGCAGCATCGAATACAAGTCTCATTTTCTTTTTATTGGGGTTGTCAACGCCAAAATGAGGTAAATACCATATTCTGTTCGGACTTACAGTTTGCTCGAGCTCAGAGGCATAATCATTTATTAAAAGATGATCAACTCTCTCCTGGTAGCGGGCAGCGAAGTCTGGATTCGTTCTCATTTTTTTGTCAATTCCATTTAGTCTTGTCAAAGCGGTGTCATATGAGTTGGGCATGACACCGAACGTGCCCTTCCAGGGCAACCCCACATACCACCTTCCATCTTTAAATTTTGCTGTTTTTTCCAAACATTCAAGGGCTTGCATATCTAATCTGTTTTCTCGAGGTTTACTTGATATTCCAGCGGCTTCGATAGCAAATGACTGACGAACCTCATCTTGTATTTCTCGTAGAATTCTCTCACATTCTGTATCTTCTTTTTCTGAGATGAATAGAGTAGAATGCACTTCATCGTGGCGCGGCGACTCGCACTGCACGCGGCCGTGCACACACCAGCCCAATGGAGTACGTGTGAAGAACGGACCACCCGGTGTAGCACGGATACATTCCAAAGGTAAGAGTAATTCGTAATTGTCCTGTCCTATTAATATTTCTGGTTTACATTGTCCATCACTAATCACATAATTTTTTATTTCAGGTTTCATCAGTTCGTAGCTACTTAAGTCCAAATCGGTTATATTTTGTATTGGTAAGTTCATGTTATTAACACTTCGCGCACTTATGGAAAACTTAGCTCCTTTTAAGGTAGAAAGTTCAAGGTTCAATATCTCACTACGACACACTACTTCACTATTGTTCCACGCACTACTCACGTGCATAGTATATTGTTTACCGCGCAGGCCGGCTTTCGACGCGAGCTCAGCACTTATCAGGCTCACGGTGGAGCCTCCATCGAGGAGCGCGACGCAGCGATACACACCGTTAGGTCCATGTAAGTTTATAGGCACAGTCTTTAATAACACTTTACGATTGTTCATATTTAAATGATTCACATTTTCAACTAGCGGGTCCGTCTCGGACCCGGACTCGGTCACGTTGTCGGTAACGTTCACACTCTCATTATGCACTAAGTTCTTTTTTATGACGTAATGTAACAAACGATGGTGAGGTAGGCCGCACTTATCTACGTCACAAACCGGTGCAAAGCAACTGTCTTGTCTATGTTTTCCCGATAAACACTTAAAACACATTGCGTGCCGTTTCACAAAGGTCCATCGATCCCTACGCATAGATTTTTTAAACTTTTTACAGTCTTGTAGGTTATGTTTAGAGACGCGACAGTACCGGCACTTTTCGTCACTTTTATTATCACTTTCGTCCCCACAGTTCACTAATAACGTGCGATGTTTATAAGGTTCACTTTGTTTACCGATCGCGAAAGGTAGATTCACTGACGTCATAGATATCTTCTTAGCTTCTTCACTTAGGAATTCTGACATAATAAGTAGTTTAGGTTTTTCTTTATTAGTCAAATGTAGGTAGCTATAGTCAGTCCATTTTGAAATAAGCACAATAGGTAACTTTGAGAGAATAACTGAGACTAGATTTATTCCTTTCAGGTAATCTTCTTGGCCGATAGCTGTTATCGCAGCGACGCAGTTTCTGACTTTCACGGAAAATGGAATAATATCCCTCTGGTACTCCTGTGGTAACGGTCGTAATTTATTGACATCTTGAAGGATCTTTGTCACAATGACGTCGGGATTCCCAAATTGTAACTCGAGCGTAGCCATCACGTCACTCGCGGACGTCGCGCCGATGAGTAGTGACGTCACCGCTTCTTTTGCAGGTCCATGCAGGCTTCTTCGAAGGCGCCACAGATTCTCTTTATCAGAAAAATTACAAACTTGAGACGATTCTTCGTAAGTTTGTCTAAATTGGAGCCACTCAAGCGGGTCGCCTGAGTACTTTGGTAGCTCTCTAGGTGCACATAAACGATTTAACATTTTATCATTGGTTCCACGTCCCGCGGATGCAGCAGCTAGATCCTTTAGCGCGCTGGCTAGGGCCTGTACCGTTTCGTCGGTGCCGCGAGTGGCGGCGGGTGTCGAACAGGCCTGGAGCGCGTTCTCAGTGGCCGGCGGCAGCGGCCCGGCGGCGGTCATTCGGTACAGGTTCACTTCCTGCGGTGCCGGGGGCTGAACATTTGTGACACACTGAGATTTTTGATACTCTTGCTGGCTATTTGCTATCCATGATTCAATCTTTTGATCGTTTTCACTTTGAGATTTCTGTGAAGGTAAACGACCCTCATCTTCCAGATCGGCAATATCTGCTTCAAGCTGTTTCTCGATTAAATTCATTTCGGCTTTCGCCTGTTTCTCGATTAAATTCATTTCGATTCTCGCCTTGGCTTTCGCTGCCTCAAATTCTAGGCGCTTCTTTCGAGCCGCGATCGAAGAGGTCAATGAAGAATGACGAATATTTTGCGTTGTAGAAGGTCCAGGTTCATTTTCGTACATCTGGTTCCTGGCTTCAATTGTTTCTACAACCACATTCGAGGTGCCATCTTGTTGAGCTTCCTTTTCAAAAACGATCTGCTGCTCCTCCTTTCTGACGGCACTTCGTGTGCTCACCATGTCTAATATACTACGTGGAGGTGTATGAAACATTCGTATCCGGCTCGAAGGACCACTTTGTTACAAACAAATAGGCCTCCAAAGGGTGGTGGAGCGAGGAGAAGCGAGGACGGGCGGCGGCGCTCGCTTTTACGAACGTAGGACAACTAACTGACAACTCGCCGCCGCCCCCGTGTCACCCGCTCCCGTTTATTTTTTTAAAAATCCAAAAGGTTATATACATATAAAAACAAGGTTGTAAAAGATTACAAAGCGTCGCCTACACTCCACATACAAATCACATGATTATCTTCAAACACTAGTTAGGTAAGCTTTGATTGATGGATTTGATATCACATATATACTCACAATGTGTTTCAAAGAGGGTAATGTAAAACGAAAGGGTAATGTTTGAGACGTCTCGACGAAAAACTTTTGTTTAACGACTTTTGATAGTGCTCGTTCTACTGCTATTTTCAAAAGTCAGAAGTCAATTTTTTTATTCCATTGAATGTTTAATACATTTTTACATAGATCACATAGAAACGTCTTTAAAACTATGTTAGGATGTGTGCCTTCGGAACGCGCCCACCAATGAGAAGAAGGCAAGGAAAACTTCTTCCAAAACGATAGGATTCCAAGGATAGTCCGAGATGTGGATTTAAACCTTAGATTTAGACACAGATTTACTCGTTAAATATAATCTAAACACTATCCCTATAGATTATATAGGGAACTATAGGCTAAAAACTATCCATATAGATTATAAAAGGATAGTGCTTAGACTATAGTTCACGAGTAAATCTGCATCTAAATCTAAGGTTTAACTATACATCTTGGACTATCCTTAAACCTTGTTTTGGAATAAGGGGGATGGGGTTTTTTCCCATGTGATCACGCTCACAAAGGTCAATATTACAAATATTTCAAAGTATTATTTGAAATGGAGCAACTAAAGTCACGTCCATGGATTCTTATCATTAAGGTAAGACGAAGTATCATAGTACGCCTTACTGCACAATTTATGCTCTAAAAGTTTTGAACCTATTAATGGACATGTCTTATACATCTTTAGGTAATTTATTATAATAGAGCACACATCGTACTATTAAATGACCTGTTTATTCCCAACTTCATTTGTGTCACTCGAAGGTCCCACTCATTTGGGGGTGAGTGGGTGTGCTCGCTCAAATGTGTATAGGTATCTTCTAGGTGAGCGTGCTTAATCTTAAGCCACATTGTCACCTAGTAGCAAGCAAGTGTTAAAAGCTGACCTAACAATACAAATAAAAATAGGTTTTTTTTTTTTTGGAAAATTTTAACGTTATACAGGGTTATTGGTATTTATACTAGCAAGCCGTTGAGGGCTACTTCTGTGCACCTAAACAAATAACTTTTGTTTTACGGCTTTTGAAAATTCGAACATTTTTTTGAAAATTTTGAGGTTAATTTTAAATCAGCTGTTCCATACACGGAGAGGCCATTGATCTTAAAATTTTACTTTCTTAAAAAGTTTTATCTACTGTTCTTAGTATGAATGACCATTGTTTTAAAAAATCAGCTGTTTTTCGAATTTACCTAACCTCCAAATTTTCATATTTTTTTCGAATTTCCAAAAGTCGTAGAACAAAAGTTGTTTGGTAAGGTGCATTGAAGTAGCTCTCAACGGCTTGCTAGTATAATTACCAATAACCCTGTATTTATTCGAAAATTAGCTGTTTTTTATACAATAAGTATAGTTATTTTTAAAAGACAACCGATTTTCAACATAACATTAGCTTTTGAAACAAGTTCTAATTTGTAAAATTCGTAGAACGAAGTTGCCCTTTTCTGATTACATCACCCTTGCTGAAACACATTGTATAGATAAGGATGTCAGTCAACAGATAACATTAATCTGAAATTAATTAACTATAGAAACACTTAGAGCGAATATGTTCTGAGGAGAGAATGTAGACTATTATAGGTACCGGTGTCGAGGGCTGAAATGTCGTTTATTATTTTCAGAGTAAGTATAAGTATAGGACGTTACAGACATTAAAAAAAACCTCTTTATATTATCACTACATAGTATAAAATAAAGTCACTTTTAGCCGTCCCTATGTCCCTATGTCTGTGAGCTTACTTATCATGTCTCACATATGACACGGTTAAATATTTTCGGAAATATTTCTATAAATTAAGTCAAACATAAATCACTACATAGTATAAAATAAAGTCACTTTTCGCCGTCCCTATATCCCTATGTCCCTTTGTATGCTTAGATCTTTAAAAGTACGCAACGGATTTTGATGCGGTTTTTTTTAATAGATCAAGTGATTAAAGGGGAAGGTTTTTAGATATAATACATGCATAATACAGCCGTGCGAAGCCGGGGCGGGTCGCTAGTTATATCTAAAAACCTTCCTCTTTAATCACTCTATCTATTAAAAAAAACCGCATCAAAATCCGTTGCGTAGTTTTAAAGATCTAAGCATACAAAGGGACATAGGGATATAGGGACGGCGAAAAGTGACTTTATTTTATACTATGTAGTGATTTATGTTTGACTTAATTTATAGAAATATTTCCGAAAATATTTAACCGTGTCATATGTGAGACATGATAAGTAAGCTCACAGAATTAAGGCCCGCAGTCACTCCCACGCGAGTCACGTTCCTAAAGAGATCCCTCTTCGTGAAAAGAAGTCAACAATAGGTAACTAGATTAGGCAATCAACATACATATGTATATTTTACATCATACAAAAAAATCTTACATCCTTATAACATTAGTGTAGATATTTAGAATTAAAAAAATATATGTAATTTATGTTTGACTTAATTTATAGAAATATTTCCGAAAATATCTAACCATGACACAAGTGAGACATGTTAAGTAAGCTTACAGAATAAAGGCCCGCAGTCTCTCCCACGAAGAGGGATCTCTAAAGAGATCCCTCTTCGTGAAAAGAAGTCAATAATTGGTAACTAGATTAGGCAATGTACACCTTTCATAGTAAGTAGCATACACGACAACAATATTGTTTTGAATAATCAATAATTTTATGAATTCTAGATGATAAGTTTTACCAATCAAAGTTTAGGTCGATAATCATAATTGCGCAGATATACATATATTTAACGTCATACAAAAAAACTTTCCTCTTTATAATATTAGCGTAGATATTTAGAATTAAAAAAATATATTTATGTTTGACTTAATTTTTAGTAACAATATTCTAAGAAATATTCTCGAAATTTAACCGTGTCACAAGTGAGACACGTTAAGTAAGCTTACAGAATAAAGGCCCGCAGTCTCTGCCACGCGAGTCACGTTCCTAAAGAGATCCCTCTTCGTGAAAAGAAGTCAACAATAGGTAACTAGATTAGGCAATCTACACCTTTCTTTAGTAAGTAACGCATTTGCTCTCCGTGTCACGTGTGCGGGAAGTCTACTGTGTTTGTCAATTGACGATTGAATTATAGAAGACTAGCTTTTGTCCGCGACTTCGTACGCGTGGTGGAATTGTTTTCACTACATAGTTAACGTGACCATAATTTTCTATAGACAGAGCGGGACAACTACAGATTTTTTTTTAAAGAAAATATGTTGAGCTAGATTTTGCAACCAAACGAAATAATATTGTAATATTTGTACCAAATTTATTGCCGGCAATGATGTTACCAGCCCAGCCAAGCAAATTAATCTAATTCTGGACCGAATTTTTTTAGGCAACCCATTTGGAATATATTTATCGGCCTATTTAATTTGATATAAAATACTTTTCATCCATTAAACAGAGCGATGAAGATCCTCCTTAAAGGGATCTCCGACTAACAAAAATATATTACACCATGTCAAGTTACAAAAAGGCTTGCATTTGACCTCATCTCACGATGGAAGGCGCCGATTTTCAAATTACTCAGAGTGATCATTTACTGCTTGAGCCAAAGGCGAGATCTCTCCAATTCAAATACCGCTAGCTTCACAAAATTTGAACCTCAGTAAAAGCTCTTCTTGTATAACAGGGTTGCCAGACATACCTACGAGAAATATCGTATTTATACGAGATAGAAGAAGAATTTAAAAAAATCAAGTTGAAAATTAAGTTAAATTTAAGTATGTACCTACTTACAAGTTTTCGCGTATAAGTTTGCTTTTAGGTATATTTTTATCGTGTTGACTCAGGACCTGTATACACATGATCTGGACTAAAGACTTCAGTCAGTATCTGATACATTTCAACTAGCTAGGTTCACCCGTTCTCGAGAAAATCGGTGGTGACATACGGACAGACAGACGGACATACGGACAAGAGAGTGATATTATAAGAGTTCCTTTTTTACCTTTTAAGGTACGGAACCCTAAAATGTACGAGATTTTTACAATGTTGACAGCCTGCACCATGTGCAAAAACCTGGCCAAGTGCGAGTCGGTCTCGAAGGTTCCATACCATTATATTCTGTTTTTAGTATTTGTTGTTATAGCGGCAACAGAAATATACATCATTTGTGAAAATTTCAACTGTCTAGCTAGTTCATAAGATACAGCTTGGTGATAAACAGACGGACGGACAGTGGAGTTTCAGTAAAAGGGTTCCGTTTCAACCCTTTGGGAACCTTAAAAATTAATAATCATGTCCTTGCGATTAACAATCGACACAGCATTAAATTAATTACCCCAGTTTTTAGTTTTATTTGTAAGTTTAGTCAATTTTATCGGTAAACGTACCATGGTAATTATATTAGCACAAACAATATTAATTCTACAACTATTAGAAATTCGAATATTTTTATCGAAAATTTTGAAGTTATGTTTACCTGAAAATCAGCTGTTTACATAACCTGAAAATTTTACAAAAATCTTCGAATTTTTAATAGTACAAAAGTTGTTTGTTTAGGTGCACAGAAGTCACCCTCAACCGGTCACGAATTTAATTAAAATAATAAATAAATAAATAAAAATAAATATTTCAGGACATATTACACATCGCCATCCAGCCCCAAGCTAAGCAACTTAATGCTTGTGTTATGGGTGCCAGATAACGGATAAACTACTTATATACTTTTTTTTTTTTTTTTGTAAATATATACATATTATACATATAGGATTATTATATAGGATTATTATAATTACCATTTACATAACCAATACATATTAATTACCTAACCCTGTAGTGTGAATTATCAATTGTGTGTAAATTTTTAAATAACTTATACGTGTACTTAAAACATTTTGTACTGAAATGTACTAAAAGTACGAGATTTTGACAACCTTGACAGGAAAATAATCCGGCATCTGGCAACACTGCAGTATAAATAAAATATCAGAAACGAATGTTCACTTACTTTATTGTCCAAGAGATGGTTTGAGTTGAGTATATTGGCAATAATCTGCGGTCAGCTACTGCTCTGGATTTATTTATGAACCGTATTGAGGGACTCATAAATATCCTATCTTGAGATTGCAAGCGTCAATATTAAAAAGTTCGGTTAAATAAAGATATTCGCTCACTATAATACCGTTGCTCTTACATTACAGTAAAGGAAAACACCATGATGATAATTTGAATTTAGATTCCAGCGTTTCGTGGATCCCTTACGCTTCCCCAGGGGATTCGGCGGGAGTTGAACATGACTTAAAATTAATGTTTTTTTCAATTTCATCGGATTGGGGCGCAAGGATGGAGTATCCCCGAGCGGTGATTAATTATGATGTTCACAAGTGACCATAAACACACCCGGCGCGCCCTGGAGGGCCGGTATTCCCAGTATCGGTTTACCAATCCATCCACTACGATTCCGTCAAACGGCCCTTTTCAGGTCCCAAACCAACGGCCCTTTTCAGTGCCATCTCAACGGTCCCTTTCAGGGCCACCACAGAGGCCCATTTCAGAGCCATCACAAAGGTCCTTTTTAGGACCACCAAAAACGAAATACAAAATCCTTAAATTAAAAATAAAAAATATTAACACTCGCACATAATCGAAACGACAAAGAAGAAGAACCTTAGTCCAAGTTTAAAAAAAACAAAATCCGATCGAAAAAAACACTAGTAGATCGAACTGAAAAATATCCATAGGTTTTAAAGACCTAAATCAGTTCCGTTCAAAAACCCAAGTAACTAATATATAGGTAACTCGGCTATATAATAAATAAATAAATAAATAAATAAATAAATTTAATCAAAAAATATTTTACATAGTAAACTAAGGACTAAACATACAAGAAAACAATAAAAACACATATGCCTGAACTAGGAGATTCCTGTATCTCAGGCGAATAAGGACTTACTTTAAGTTATAAAATTATAAAATTAAATAAAAATAAAATTATAAAATAATGACTGAAAGAACTGAAAAAACAAAGTCCAGTTAAAAAGTTATATACGTGTCGAGTTTACAAAGTATATTCGACAGGATTCGAGTGAACTATCTCACTTTCAACGGTCTCACCTTGTAAAATAAAGTAGCCGAGTGGTGTGATGTTCGAAGGAAGTTTTACTATGGATAAGGTATACTGATGCTGATGACGATTTTACTCATTAGTAAAATCTCTGATATGATGATGATAAGTCATTACTTACACATCATATCAGCCCATACACGTCCACTGCTGGACATAGGCCTCCCCCATACGACGCCACAAACAGCGGTCCTGAGCCGCCTCCATCCACCGACTACCCACGACCGCTACAATATCGTCGGTCCACCGGGCAGCTGGTCTCCTAACACTACGTTTCGCGTTGCATCGCGGCCGCCACTCGAGAACCTTTATCCCCAATGGTTGTCAATGTTACTAATTACTAATTCATAATTTTAGGATTATCAATTACATTTTTGATGGAAATTTCGTTTTAGAGCATAATGCTCTGACTCTAAATATCTTTATAATTCGACTGTAATGCTCTGACTGTCACACTTCGACTGTAATGTTCAAACTGTAATGCTCTGACTGTTATGCTCAGACTGAAATGCTCTGACTGTAATGCTCAGACTGTAATGATATGCTCAGACTGTAATGCTCTGACTGTAATGTTCAGACTGTGATGCACTGACTGTTATGCTCAGGCTGTAATGATCTGACTAATGCTCAGACTGTAATGATCTGACCGTAATGCTCAGACTGTAATGCTCCGACGGTAATGCTCTGACTGTAATGCTCAGACTTTAATGCTCTGACTGTAATGCTCAGACTGTAATGATCTGACCGTAATGCTCAGACTGAGATGCTCAGACTGTAATGCTCTGACTGTTGTGCTCAGACTAATGCTCGTAATGCTCTGAATGCAAAAACTTCTACTGTAATGCTGTGATTGTAAAGCTTCGAGTGTAATGCACAGACTGTGATGCTCAGACTGTAATGCTCCAACTGTAATGCTCCGACTGTAATGCTCTGACTGTTGTGCTTAGACTAAGGCTCAGACTGTAATGATCTGACCGTAATACTCTGAATGAAAAACTTCGACTGTAATGCTGTGATTGTAATGCTTCGACTGTGATGCTCAGACTGTAATGCTCCGACTGAAATGCTTCGACTGTAATCCTCTGACTGTTGTGCTCAGACTAATGCTCAGACTGTAATGATCTGACCGTAATGCTCAGAATGTAATGCTCTGAATGAAAAACTTCGACTGTAATGCTGTGATTGTAATGGTCTGACTGTAATGTGATAAATTAGTGTTAAATTTAATTTTTGATGAATACCAGGAATACCACATCAAAATCTTCCAACATCATCCCCGCATCAGTATGCGTAGCTCGCTCTCGAAATGCCCGCCCGAGTTGCAATACTTATAGCAGTTTACTGCTACCTGGTATTGTATTAGGTACCTACACTGTTACACTACCATTATGTGCATAGCTTTATAATACGTGACTCAACTTCTATACTATTGATCAATAGGATCAATAGTTTATGCTTTTATCATCATCATCATCATCGGCCTATTACAGGGGTCGGCAACATTTTGAGTCGGAAGAGTCAAAAATTACAATTTACAAAATATCAAAGTTTTTAAAGAGCCACATTTTTTTTGCCAACAATAAATAGTAGTTGCGTAAATCAAGTTTTTTTTTAAATAGTCATCACTCCAAATGCCAACTTTTTCACCTCACTGTAGCAATCGGAAAGACTATTCCATGCGTCGAATATATTAAGTGCCTCAATTCGCGGTATTTGTTTAAATATGTAATAGTTGCGTGTGGAAAGAGCTTCGCATAAGAACCGCATGTGGCTCGTGAGTCGCAGGTTGCCGACCCCTGGCTTATTACATATTTCCTGACTACTTTTGACGTGACAACGTTTTATAAATTGGTTTGCCAGGTGACACTTCAAGAAACTGCGTTACGCTCTGCTGACGTTATGCGCTCACAATGAGAGCGAGTGAGAGGCACGCGGGCATGGTTAGCCCGCCTAAGAGCGAGAGAGACAGACATAAAAAGTGAAAGGCACGCGTCCCTTCCACTCGAGCACAGTTGTTGTCACGTAAAACTTTCGCCCGTATACCGACTTTACAGGCAACCAGTTTTTTCAAGGATATGAAGATTTTCAGTAGTAATTAAAAATTGAAGTAAACTACAAAAATAAGCTTTTTCCTTGGTTTTGCCATACTATGTTTGTTTCCAGGAATTAATCTCCTATACAACAACACTATCAATTGGTATATTTATAGGTGATTATGTTTTTGCAAAATCAACAGGTTCGATTCCTGGCTAGGGAAGTGACTTTTTCAAAAATCGAATGATGCAGTTTTTGTTTTTGTCAAAATGGGACGCTATCTCCAGTCATCTCTACTCATTGACGACCTCTGTGGCGCGTCGGGCGAACACCCGACTGCGACGCAGAAGGTTGCGGGTTCGATTCCCGCCGGGAACAAGTATTTATGCTGACCATAAATTCTTGTTTCTGGTTCTGGGTGTTTCCTATATGTATAATATGTATATATTTACAAAAAAAAAAGTATATACTTAAGTAGTTTATCCGTTATCTGGCACCCATAACACAAGCATTAAGTTGCTTAGCTTGGGGCTGGATGGCGATGTATAATATGTCCTGAAATATTTATTTATTTATTTATTTACTACTCATGTGCTCCAGTTTAGGATATAGCCCTGAAGGCCCATGTAAAAAAAACACGATGTATGCCTATACAGGCTGATTTTTTTTACATGCGCGTTATTAGTTTTAGTATTTATTTATTTATTTGGAAATCCAACAGCTATTATAAGTATTTAACAACAGTATAACAATAGAAAGCCAATTACAGGATCTCACTAATAAATAAAATACTTATGTACGCGCGTGAGAAGTTATACTTCTTTGGCATTTAAAAAAAAAAAACTAAAAAAAAAAAAAAATAAAAAAATAAATAAAAAAAAAAACAAAAACTCGTCCGACAAAAAACTCGTCCGGCAAAAAACTCGTCCGACAAAAAACTCGTCCGACAAAAAACTCGTCCGACAAAAAACTCGTCCGACAAAAAACTCGTCGGGCAAAATACTCGTCCGACAAAAAACTCTGGACTGGAAAAGGATTGTCAACACAATCAATAAAGTTCAATTTAGATTTAAACAACTTCTCCCGTGAGAATTTTGTGTGACGTGAGAATTTTGTGTCTCGCTTTTGTAAAATTTCACTTTCATCATTTTTTCATAACGCGCCTAAAGAAGTATAACTTCAAAAATAGAATCATCATCACTACATAGTATAAAACAAAGTCACTTTCTCTGTCCCAATTTCGCTTTGTATGCTTAGACCTTTAAAACTACGCAACGGATTTTGATGCGGTTTTTTTAATGGATAGAGTGATTCAAGAGGAAGGGTTATATGTATAATACATGCATAATATAGCCGTGAAAAGCCGGAGCGGGTCGCTAGTAATCTAATAAGATAAGGAGTGAGCATTCGTAGTATTAGTATAAGATTCTAGCATTCACTTTTCCCAAGAATGACAAAGATTCTATATGGTATACGAGATGAAAATCTAATAAATGTAATGTAGTAGCCATATTTGTCTAATAAATAAAGGCATGGAGCAACCAAACAGCCCTGGGCAGTATCCCTAAATATTTGATTAGATGCTCCTATAGGTTCGTCTACCGAATATAATATATGGAATTATATGAAACATCTCCAATATATTTTATCTCAGGACTGGCTCTATTTTTTACTTAAATAAATGAGAAATAAATATTGCAGGACATTTCACACATCGCCATTTAGCCCCAAACTAAGTAACTAGACTTGTGTTATGGGTGCTAGACAACGGATATACTATACTTATATACTTTTATTTTGTAAATATATACTTATAATACATAGAAACAACCAGACCACAGACAATTATCTAAGCATAAATACTTGTTTGAGGCGGGAATCGAACCCGCAACCCTGTGTTTGGCAGTCCGGCATGGTGACCATTGTGCCAACTAGGTCGTCATATCATTAGCCAAAAGCACAAAAATACAAAATTACTCAAAAAATAAACAAAACCGGCCAAGTGGGAGTCGGGCTCGCTCACGAAGGGTTCCGTTACCATGTTGTATGTGAGGCTTATTATTTTGTTTCTATTTTTAGTATTTGTTGTTAGAGCGGACTATCAAGTAATTTTTTCAACATGATGCCCTCGTTCTATCCGAATGAAACTTTCAGGGTTTGTTCTTCATTAAAGCCAGTAATTTTTAAGATACGTTGTAGAAAAAAATAATCTGTGAAATATTTTTTTAGAACCATCCAAAGATAATTAATTATTAGATTGAAATAAAAAATACTTTTTATTACTCATACTCCGAAAGTAGGTCTAGAGATGCGTGAAGAGCGTGTAGAAAATAAAATTTCCAGCCCTAGGGGAAATCGCTTTCACTGACAGCTGTCATGTCAAATTATGGCTTCGCACGACTCGTGCAATGTGCATATAGCCAGTATCAGTATCATTATATATTAGGAACTTCATAACCTAACCTCCTTGCTTTAAGTAACACCAAAGAATAACACTACATGTATACAAACCTCTTTGGTCCCAACCTTGTAAGAGGATCAGGTAGTATGAAGTCTCTCATTCACTCTCGTTGTTAGGAAGAACTTTATGTATTATTCGTAATGAAAAGCACAGAGTTTACCTCGGGTGAAAGACTCATTAAGTCCCTCGAACTATTAGCGCCCTTGCTACGCTCGGGCGCCAAACTCCGTCTCGGGACTTGTAATGAGTGACATTCACACCTAGGATAACAATGTACTATTGATGGTTTTATTTAGAGTTTTTATAAATATAAGACTCTAATTGGTGTATGTTTACAAAAGGTGCACTATTGAACTTGTTTAAAAAAAGCCAGCATCGCAGACTTGATAGTTTGGCTGTAATTGCAAAGGCTGAAATCTGCTTTTGACTAAAATTTCACTAAAGTCCAAATAACTTTTAAACTACTAAAAGTTTCAGAAAATACAGGGTGGTTAAATCGATAGGTACTGAGGTCCTCCACCCTCCAGCAACCGATGATCCACCCTCCTTGTTACACAGTGTATATTCTGTGGTAATGTCTTCTATATGGAAGCCGCTCTCTTGCATCCTCTTCGGTTTCCTACATGATATAATTTGAACTGCATCTTGGCGCTGAGGTGGTGTTTCTTTCTTGCCTAAAACGTATAAAAATAAAACAAATAGTTAAATAACACTTGTTAACAGTATCAAGTACTCCAGAAATGAATACAAAACTTAGTAATTATTTTGGGTTTCAGGTCAAGAATTGCCGCAAGTAGAAAACTCAGCGATTGCCGTCCTTTCCACTGAACGATATTACTACCCAAGGATTGTTCGTGAAGCGGTTATAATAATGAAATAGAGTAGAATGTATGATAATTTATTCGAACAAACACACGACATAGTATTGTCATCAACTGTGTCAATAGATGGCGTTGCTTGCAAGTGTAGAACAAAATCATACATAAATAAGAAACAATAAGAGATAGTTACAGAGAAAAGTAAATAATAAGTAAGTCTTATCTGAGAAGTCGTGTGTTGCCCGAATGGGTATAAAGTCTCAGCAAGTGCTGCAGATACGCACGCACATCTTCAGCGCTGAAATATTATGTTCAGCGTTCAACAAGAGCGGTGTTGGCTTAGTGGTAGATACGACTTTCATTCTCTTTCATTGGGTTCAAATCCCGGCCGGCCGGTCACCGGAATGAACTTTTCTTAAGAAAATGTTATGTGCGCTAATTGGCACTGCTCTTACGGTGAAGGAAAACATCGTGATGAAACCCGCGGCTTAGTTGGCTCCAGAAGTATTGACAAGTTCTTTTCTCTGGAAATGTTCGACAAAGTTGAGAACCCTCTCAACTTTGTCGAACATTTCCAGAGAAAACCAGAGAAACCCAGTAGTAGGTGCTGGTCAAGCCTACTCTATCCTCACGCAAAAAGGACCCAATTAAAAAGGGTCTAATTGCGGAAAACAGCCCGTATACAAGTACAAGATGTTCAGCGCTGCATTTCAAACCGATCAATTTCAACCGAGAAAGTGGAAACTAACACTCATTTACATAGAATCCGGTAGTAAAAATGTGCAAGTGTCGCAAAATATCTCCGAATTAATATCTTCGAATATCGTGAGTGTGGTGTGCCGTGGTTCTTATGAGTGTTTATAAAATTATTGATTGTAGGTATTCGACCTGTATGCGATAACAACGCCCACCACTGCTCCAGTCTCCTCGCGACCATGACTATTGTAACAAAGTCGAAACGGCAAGACAAGAAAATAAATAAATACCTACTTACGCGATTAAGACTCGGAATAATAATAGCTATGAATACAAATAGTGTGAGTTTATAAAGTTTAAAAATAAAGTCGAAGTCAAAATCTTTGATTTGCCATACTATGTTTGTTTCCAAAAATTGATCTCTATCAGCAAGACTATCGATGGGTATAAAAATTATAAATGATCATTTTTTTGCAAAATCAACAGGTTCGATTCTTGGCAATGACTTTTCCAAAAATGTAATGACGCAGTTTTAATTTTTGTCAAAATCGGGCACGCAACTCCTTTCAGAGTTTTTTGCTAACTCTATATAGTTTAGGATATAGCCCTGAAGGCCCACTTAAAAAATTCACCCTGATGTATATATTTCCATGAGTATTTACGGGCAGTAGTATAATAATAGTGACATCAATAGATCTTACTGATTACGGTAGTATTCATATTAGTTTTAAGTTTACTACCAAAACACAAGACCAAAGGACATGCCTTAAGAGAAAAGGTGCCCGGCTCTCTCTCCATACAAACATAGTCGATTTGTATGGAGAGAGAGCCGGGCGGAAAGGGCATTGCACATTGCAACTTGTGTTTTGGCAGGCTTGGAGCTTAAAACTAAATATTAATAATATACCATAATTGAAGGGTCGGATGGATGAACATGTTATGTCGCACTTTTTCATTTTTCGTTTTTTTTTTTTTGCATAAATGAAGATGTTATGTCCATATCTACGCCTTGGCATACTCAGTTTTTTTTTAATTTAAGCTTATATACGGGTAAAATCTGTGAATGACGGTGTTATGTACATGAAAAACCAATTTTCTTAGAGAAAGAATTTGTCAAGGGCACATGACGATCGACTTTACTAGTATATTACGCAATCTAACAACAATTAACATTACTGGAAGTAAGTGTGATGTACAAACATAACATCTTCATCCATGTTTTAACTTATCAAAAATTTAAAGATCACTATTTATTATAGATGAAAGCGTCATGTTGTGTTTAATTGTATTAGAAGAAAGTGTTATGTGTGCAAACATAGCTCATTCATCCGGGAAATAATTCATCGAAATTAAAAAATCGTATTTTGAAGTGTAAAAGTGTCATGTTGTATTTTAATATAATAGAAAAAGTGTTATGTGCTCATACATACGTAATTTAAGTCATCGAAATTTCATCGAAATCCTTAGCCCTTTTACGGTTCTATCATAAATTGGTAAAAGAGTTCTGAAAAGTAAAAGCTGACTTAATTATTTTAGATCTTACCGATTAATAGTGAGTTGGATATTGGAAATTGGTCGGCATTGCACCCGCTTTCAGCATTTTTTATTAATTATCCGTTTTAAAATAAGGGTATTTGTCAAAATCTTTGAATCATAGCGTTTATATTGTAGTTATCACGTCTCTCTGTCTCAATCCATTGACGTTTTATTTCCGGGAATTTTGGAAACCTGAAAAAAAAAGGGAATATCGTTTTGTTTTTAAATAAACAAAATAAATAAATATTGCAGGACATTTCACACATCGCCATCTAGCCCCAAGCTAAGTAACTAGACTTGTGTTATGGGTGCTAGACAACGGATATACTACTTATATACTTTTTCTTTTGTAAATATATACTTATAATACATAGAAACAACCAGACCACAGACTAATATCTAAGCATAAATACATGTCTGAGGCGGGAATCGAACCCGCAACCCTGTGTTTGGCAGTCCGGCATGGTGACCATTGTGCCAACTGGGTCGTTTAAGTAGGTATATTTATAAATATAGAGGGACATTGCAAATATAGAGCTATCTAGCCTCAAGATAAGCAACTAGGATTGTTACGTGTTATGGTAGCCAAATAGATCTACGCTTTTTGTAAAAACAAGTTAGGTATATCTATACATACAGATATTCTCAGAGCACAAATAAGTACGTACACAAATATTTGTTTGGGGCGGGAATCGAACCCGTAACCTTCTCCTTTGTGTCCCCCTACCGCGTCACAAATGTCGTTAAAATATTAAAGTTTTACCGATACATAAATAGGTAGTAAGCTACATCGCTAAAAATATGCCTAAAACAAAGTATTTTATTGAATACTCAGACAAGATAAGTCACAAAAAATAAGACTTATTTGGCCCGACAACGTTAATCAATCAATATTTTTTTTGCGAATGTGCGAAAGTAATAATGCGAAAGTAATAATATAAATAATAATGTCCTATCTAACCCATAAGGTGTGCAAATATTACATTAAAGTCAATTAAATTTCAAACGTTTAAATTGGTCAAAATTAATCACAATTCATGTAATATTTTTGTACTGTTGTCAAAAAAATCATTAGTAAAAAAATAGCAATCCATTAAAACTGTAGGTACAGTTTTAATGGATTGCTATTTTTTTATTATAAACACTTTTAACGCTTACAATTTGATTCAAATGATTTTGATGATATAGTTGTTCGATCAATAGAAGCCTAGGTTCAAAGATCGACGAACAGATTTTCGCTGAAAAGATAACAAATTACGTTAATTAAAGTTTCGCGGAATTGAACAATGGACTTACTGTCATAGATCTCACTCGATAAAGATCAGTAACCAGTGACCCATAAAAACATCAAACACTTACGTTTGATAAGTTTCCGGCTCAATAAATCCTGTTTTTGTTGTTCTTGACCAATAATACACAGCTGAACAATACATTGTATCAAATATTCAGATTAATTTACAGTAAAAACACTGAGATTTCTTATTTAAAAACAACAAAATACTGCATATCATCGCAACCTTTTGACCGATTATAGAGTAATGAAATGATACGGCAAACACATGGCTCACACCGGGTGTGCGTGAGCGTCAGTCTTCACAGCTATCTCCTTTACTCGTGGCTCAATTCCGTAAAACAGACAGAGATACAATGTCTTTAGTCAGATACACAGAACACGGCAATGTCTTATGACTACGTCTTGTACTATCGAGGTCAGTGGTTACAGCCCATCGGCCATGTTGATTTGATAGTTTTTGTTCTCTATAAAATGACATTTCTAACATAGAATTAGTACCTTGTTACTAATAGCGCTAAAATGGCTGAAAGTGTACAAAATACGAGGTTGCAAAAGTGTTTTTATGTTGAACGTGGTATATCTTTTTTTATGTAAGTATTTTTCCCTAATTTATCTAAATTATGTAGACCAATAACAATAAGGAAAACAAAAATATTATGAAATAGGTAGTTATTTATTGATCTATATTAATTTTACCATTCTATATTGGGAACGATAGGTATAGATGTTTTTTTGATTTAAATATGAATAGGCTTAGAAACGACCGGCGACCTTGAGCCGGCAAGGAATTTTCGTCTTTTAATTATATCAAAATGTAAGAAAAGACCTCTACAAACGGTACAACAACAAATTTGCATGCATTTTTATCGGTTTTCTTGCGTTTATTTTTAGCTTTTTGTTTTCATTGTAACTGTAGAGGTTATATATTAACACAATATCAAACAAACATGTTTCTGTCACACGGCAGAGAAATGTGTCGGTCACTCTGTCAGTTAATAATGCTCGTGATTATCAAGGATCAAAGGCTAAAAAAAGTCGAAAATTAAAGTAAATTTTGGTACTTACAAGTTTTTGCGAAAATCAAATTTTGCCTATATCGTTCTATCATGTTGACTCAGGGCCTTGATTTATACGCCTACTCAGGACTATAGACCTCAGTATCTGGTACATATTTCAACTTGCTAGGTCCAACCCGTTACTGAGAAAATCGGTGGTGACACAAGGACAGACGGACAAGAGAGTGATATTATAAGGGTTAATTTTTACCTTAAAACCCTAAAAAACGACACAATTAACAAACACCAACATCTCATCGTGGTTTTCTTTCAATGTCCCCGGGTATAGGAATATTAGGAGAAATAGTACCCTTTATCACGTCTCGATAAAGTTGATTTTCGTAAAATAACTGTCCAATTTTGGTAATACCTCTATCAAATTCAACCCTCCTTAAAAACTTTATCTTAGTGTCTTAGGTACAGATGATTATACTTTATTAGTTGGTATTTCGGCACTTCATTAAGATAATTTGGCGCATCAGGCAGGTAGTAAAGTCCATACATAATGACTAGTTCTCTGGCAGCTCTCTCGAACTCTTAAGGTTACGGGTTCAATCCCCGCCTCGAATAAATATTTCTATGTACAGATATTTGTTTCTGATTTCTGTATGTATAATATCTATTTATATGCATAGATAGGTACAGTCGGCTGCATAATTGCAGCCCCCGGTAGAGTTCAAAAATTACTATTATTGGCATGTTTTCATTCTAATAATTTTTGTTTGATAAATTCATGAGTTAAAAGACATTAAACTTCAACTAAAGCAGGTGCCTAGAATCTTGCTTGTGTTGAAAACATTCTTAAAACAGCATTTTGGAGCTCTACAGTGAGTCTGCAATTATGCAGCCGACCGCACATATCTATCTATGTATTTACATAAGTATATGTACTCTATTCATTGTCTGGTCAATACAATTCTAGTTGCTCAGCTTGGCGCTAGATGGCGCTGTGTGCTGTGTCCTGAAATATTTATATTTATATATTAAAATGGTATACTGGAGAACTAATGACATTACCCTTTTTAGGACTTGTAAAGCAAATGTGACGAATTAAACTGAAAGTCAATTTTCCGAGCATGAGTCTTCAAGCACAACTCTTCTGTACCAGTATAATTTCCAAAAGAGATGATCAGACCCAAAGTCTTCTACATAATGTTGGCGAGCCTTGCTTTCTTTATACTCTGGCTACAATTACCTACGACAGCAAATGTCAATGAAAATGTTATCAAAAAAGCAATACCAAACGTTACTGATATGTCGAAATCTACTGAGAATACCCAGACGACCCAAACGACCCAATTTTCAGAGGATCTCAAATACATGCTAATATGGAATCAACGTAACGTGGCTCCTTTAAATAAAGATTATTTCCGAGATGGCCAAGAATCATTCATTCATAAAAAATGTCCGATTACTAATTGCTACGTCACTTCTGATAGAAACTATTTCGGGGGTGACATCACTAAGTTTGATGCCATAGCCTTCAACGGACGTAATGTTACAAATCTTGCAAACGATTTACCAAAGAAAAGATCTCCTCATCAAAAGTATATTTACTTCAATATGGAATCTGCTGAAAATTTTCCAGTTTGCCATTCAGCTTTTGACGACTTTTTTAACTGGACTGCTACTTATAGATTGGATTCTGACATTCCATTTCCATATATTTTGATTAAGAAGGATGGAAAGATCGTGGGTCCTAATATCAACATGGATTGGCCGGTTGAATTTCCTAATGTTAGTGATGAAAAAGCAAAGTTTAACAAGACGAAAGCCGCTGCGTGGTTCGTGTCTCATTGTCATACGAGAAGTAAGAGAGAAGAGATAGCGTCAAAACTGCATAAAGCTTTGTCCAATTACGGGTATAATGTTGACATTTACGGTGCTTGTGGTCCATTGAAATGTCCTAAGAACAACAAACTTTGCAACCAAGAGCTGAAAAAAAACTATTATTTTTATTTGTCGTTAGAGAATTCATTTTCTGAAGATTACGTAACTGAGAAGTTACTTACTGCGTTGAATCATGGCGTTGTGCCAATCGTTTATGGAGGTGCCGACTATTCTAGGTCAGTACGAGTGCCTATAAATTATTTTTAGCGAACTTTGTCATTAGATGATGATGATAGACCGATGGAAAAATCATTAATTCAAAAAACAATTTTTTTTTCAGATTTTTACCGCCACACTCATATATCGATGCTCAAAAATACAACGCTTCTAGTCTAGCGAAATTAATGGACCAATTAATTCGCACGCCTTCTCTCTACGCAGAGTATTTCAAATGGAAATCCCTCTATCAATACAGCAGTCCACAAACCAATGTAAATGTATGTAGAGTCTGTGCTACCCTTAATGACAAGGAGATGTTTAGTAAAAAAACAGTTTACAAGGATTTTAGGAAATGGTGGTTAGGTTTAGACAAGTTTATGACTCGTTGTGAGTTTAAATTGTAACCTCTAATGAAAAAAAGAACCAAGATTGGAAAAAAAAAATACAATTAAAAAAATCCGTGGGTATTAGCAACGTCTCACGTGAGACGTGGCTTTTTGTAACCCATAGCCATTGTCGTGTGCCACCTTGCCCTAAGGATCGCTAACCTACCTATTGTTAAAAAGCAGGGTGACAGCATATGACAACGGCTATCCACGGAATATTTTTCCGAATCACGTAACCGTCTCTTTTGGCTTCTTATCAGGTAAATACGGGTCAAAATAAACCACCATTTCGCCTTTGCCGTAGTCGGGTAATAAATTCGGGTCAAAAACATAACCTTTGGCTACGCTTTAGACGGGAAAAGAAGAAGTAATTACAACTGAGGCTCGTAGCTGTATCTACAAGAGTAACTTAGCCAACGATCTTCTTCGTTCTTTCGGCTACGGTTAGGCGGGGATCGTGGGTTCAAACCTAACGGGGGTTAATTTTTATAGAAATGAAAAAATGTGCTGTTTCTTAGAAGATAAGAATTACTACAGTCTGATTCCAAGGCTAGAGTCTGCATTTATCTGGTTATCTATATAATCTAAGAAATGAAATGATGGAATATTTTCCTTATCTTCATTGGAATCTTAAATCAAATAATTGCATAGATATAAATGTTTTGCGATATTAACTTTATTTGCCATACTAGCTTTTACTCGCGACATCCGAGAAGTTGAATTTTCCGGATGCCTTCATCATAATAGCTATGTGTATGTCAAAAAGCCCAATTCGAACATTGGTTTGAGATGTGTGTTGATCAGTCGGTGAGTCAATCAGAACTTCGAATTATAATTTTATTAAAAAGATTAATATTGTAATTATTTAAATATTTTCATATGTAACTAGAATCATGCATTTATTTTATAACATAGATACGTTATCTTTCTGTTTTAAGAAATTATACACGATAGTGTTTTACATTAACTTAATTGAATAGATCGAATTATCTTTTCAGACATTAAATAATGAAATGTTTCCCTTGTCTTTAATTACTTTAATCCTGCTTATAAATATTTTATATGCACAGGGTTATTGATAATTAGCAAAGTAAGCAGCTGAGTGCTATGTCTATGCATGTTAACAGACCAATTTTGTTTGGCGACTTAAGTAAATACGATTATTTTTGAAATTTTTGATGCAATAAAGGAGTCATTCAAACTTGGAGTAGTCGATAAAACTTGAAAAGAAAAATAAGTAATTATGAATATTATCCTTCTGTGAAAAAAACAAACAGAAACAGACCATTCAGGTGAATATCAGGTGAAAGGTTAACCATTCAGGTGAGTGGATTGAGTGATCCGTTGATAATAATTTAACATTATCTGTGTATTTTCTGAAAGGATGTTCGAATTTTCAAAAGTCTTAGAACAAAGTTATGTGTACAAAAATAATCCTCAACCGCTTTCTTAGTTTTTATGCTAACAGTAATAGAAACAATCAATTTTTGTGAAAATATTGAGTGGCTCAAAATATTCAAATGCGTAGAGTACGTATACCTAATCACTGTATAGTTTAAGGAAAATTCAAAATTCTTTATTAATTTGAAATCATACAATTTGCATGAAATCACATTGATACGTCTTAAAAATTAATTTTTTATTTATTATTATTTATTTATTTCAAAATGTTAATTGTTTAGTCCAGTGCCGTAATTTAGCGTTATGCTTGCTGCAGCATTTCAGCTGAAGACGGTCCGTTTATAGGTTAGCACACGGCGGCATCCCGGACTTTTTCCTATTATGTGTCTATTAATTTCTTTCCTCTATTAATTAATTTAGTCTTTATTATTGTTTTCTAATTCTGTTTTATTTTAATATTGATGTAATTATGTGACATAATTATTTTTTCTTTTCTTAGTGCTCTAAACTAATGACTAAGAATAGAATAGCACACGGCTATTCTATTCTTAGTCATTAGTTTAGAGCACTAAGTAAAATTAACTATACCAAAAAAACTTCATTAAGCCACGGGTACCTACGATGCATACCATTCTTTAGTTTATCTTGAGTATATTTGCATTAATGAAGCTTATAAAAACTTAATCGTAATTAACTTACAGGAATTACATTTCTCGAAATTTGAATACCAAGAAAACAAGTAAATTTCCATGTAAAAATACCTACTTTTTTAGAATAAAACCACACTTTGTCGCAGGTGCACACAAAGGTATTGTTTTCCTATATTTTTAACCAATTATATTTTATAGTTTTCTATAAATAATATAATAATTTATTTTCCTGCCTCATACGCAACGGAAAACGTTAATAAGTTGGTTTTACCGTCTTAAAGTGGCTTATTCCCAGAGGTCCACGACTCTTTCATTATTTCCTTCCCAATGGGTCTACGAAATTTTAAAAGAAATTTAATCACTGAGTCACTGACTAACAATTGTAGGTACTGGGTAGGTAAAGGTACTATTCGAACTTCAAAATACATTTTACTGGGGCGTGAGATTCTGGCAATCTAATTATCTAACCTACTCAAAAACTGAACAAATAAGAATCACACTTCTTCAGATTTTGATCTAAAATCTAAATTGACTATATTTGTTTCTGATATGTCCCGCCTAAATAGAACTATTACGTCACGAGCGTTTGCAAAAACTTGTCTCAACCGATTTTTGGCATGAACCTAGTCGAACTAAGTTCGTGACATGAATACAACGTAATAGGGTACTGTATCTCCCAAATTTCCCAAAGGGTCAGGATCTACACGTGTGGAACAGTTTGTACAAAAAAATATATTATATAGGTACGTTTTTATATGACTATCATTTGTAATACAACATAATAGCTTGCTATATCTCCCAAATTTCCCACAGGATCAGGAACTATACTAGTGGATCTGCTTGTAAATTATACATATGGGTACGTTTTTGTATGACTATCATATGTAATACAACATAGTAGCGTGCTATATCTCCCAAATTTCCCACAGGATCAGGACCTATTACTAGTGGATCTACTTGTAAATTATACATATGGGTACGTTTTTGTATAACTATCATTTGTAATACAACATAATAGCCTGCTATATCTCCCAAAATTCCCACAGGATCAGGACCTACACGAGTGGAACAGGTTGTTAATTATACATATGGGTAAGTTTTTATAATATGACTAATCATTTGCTTATCAGTAGTGGCCGTATCAACACGTGAAACAACAGAGTTATATTCATAGCTGTTTTTTTGAGGTCAGCCTAAACAACTCATTACAGGCATAATATTGTTTTTGAAGTGTTAAAGGAAGTGTTCTATGAAGGAATAAAAAGTGCCGAAGTGAAAAAACATAAGCTATGATCGAAACAGGTATGTATTTTTTTGTAGACTGCACATTTGCGCAACACTGTGTTACATTTTTTACCACGACTTAATTAAAAATGTTACTATCACATAGAAGGCAACTATCGCTAGGTCGCTCTGTCGCGTCAGTTTGTTACATGACATCAATAGAATATAGAATAGAATATCATTTATTGTTCTATCTGTGTACATAAATATTTTACAAATAATATATGGTTCCAACAGATTACTCATTTCGAGCATACAATATTAAAAACATAGATACTTAAAACTTAGGTCACTATTATACTAAATTGGTATAGATACATACTAATAGGTAATTTCTATAGTTGTAAAATTAATATTCCATCCAAATCCATAGACTTATTATTCTAACCAGAGATTAAACCTTTTCATAGAGTGGCCATTATGAAAATTATCATATTAAAACTTTGCTCTTGCATTTTTTCGATGCAGTGATACAAACGTACATACTAAACCGAACGATTTTGTGCTAGTAAGTGCATAATTTTTGCGAAGTTAGTTACTATTGTCAGATCTACTTCTGGTACTTAATATTATTTAAAAGTTTTTGAGTTTACCCTATTACTTTTCAATCATTTTTGATGTTGATTCGTGAAATCATACAAATACACAGAGTTGGGCCAGTGCAGTGCATCATCACTACATAGTATACAACAAAGTCGCTTTTTCTGTCCCTATTTCCCTTTGACTGCTTAAATCTTTAAAACTACGCAACGGATTTTGATGGTTTTTTTTTAAAGATAGAGTGATTCAAGAGGAAGGTTTATATGTATAATACATGCATAATATAGCCGTGCGAAGCCGGGGCGGGTCGCTAGTCTATTTATATAAAATTCTCGTGTCTCGTGTTAGTACCAAACTCCTCTGAAACGGCTGAACCGACTTGTATTTGTAATTGTATAATATTATTTTGCTTCCGGATTCCATCAAAAGACAGATAGCATCTTCGCTATGTTATTTTTTTAACTTTACAGCCAAGAACTTGGCTACATACACTGCGCCTTTTGCGCAGTTAAATGACATACATAATGACTATCATATGACATAATGACTATCCGTAGTCTGAAGACTACGGATAGTCATCTTTATCCGATTAATTTAAATTAATTATTAAGACAAAAGAGGGACGCTCTTGCAGTAGTTTTGAGACAATAGAGACCTCTAGCACTTTACAAAGTAATAATAATAAAAAAATAAATTTAGATAACAATATTAGTCAATTATTAATCTCATTATCAAACAAGTCAAATAATAACGATTGCTGGAATAAATGCCCTAAAATAAATAAAGTACAGAAAAATTATGTATAAAATATAAACCTTGTGCATCAAAATATCAGAGGGATGACAGAGGGCAAAATACTAACACTGGAATTGTACATGAACGCTGAGGATATTGACATTGTATGCATAACCGAACACCATCTCCGGGCTCACCAGCTCATGTTCAATTTCAGCAACCACCGGGTTGGCAGCGCATTCTGCAGGGTAAACACGGCAAAGGGGGGGTCTCTTATAATACTGAACAAGAAATTAAACTATAAAGAAAGAAAAGATGTCGTGTCTATGTCTGTGGAATGTGTAACGGAAATATCTTGTGTAGAACTGGAGCAATTAATAGTAGTATGTGTATATAGACGACCTGTTTTTGAAAATTTTAAAGAATTTATTGAGATATTGGATGAAATGCTGACAAAATTAACTAAATCAAAAAAACAATTACTTGTATGTGGTGATTTTAACGTAGATTTACTGAAAATAAGCACCTTTTCCACGAAACTTTTCTACCCCCATTGCAGAAGCATTGCTAAAAACGAATGTACCAAATTGTAATAAAACATTTAAATTCCAATATGTTAAAAATCATGACATTATTGTAGTGCTTAAGCAAATAAATCTCAAGAAAACTAAAGATCTATGGGGGATGTCTGTCCCGATTGTTAAATCAATTATTGAACTGATTATACCAGAACTAGTCATTATATTTAATCGATGTATAGATTGTGGTGTGTTTCCTGATTTAATGAAATTGAGTAAAGTAGTTCCACTGTTTAAATCTGGTAGTACCTCAGACCCCTCCAATTTTAGACCAATATCAGTACTACCCACGTTAAGTAAAATTTTTGAAAAACTTATTTTAAAGCAACTACTGAAACATTTCCATGATAATAATATCTTACATAATAAACAGTTCGGTTTTAGTAAGGGGCGCTCGACTACTGATGCGGGTATAGCGTTAATTAAAAACATATTTGATGCTTGGAGGAGTCACATGATGCGTATGGCATATTCTGTGACTTATCCAAGGCATTTGATTGCGTTCAACATAATACATTGATCATGAAACTACACCACTACGGTATTAGGGACGGCGCCCTGGATCTTATCTCTTCTTATTTGAGCGGTAGGGTCCAGAGTGTTGATGTTAACGGGAAACGATCACCCGGATCTGCGATAGCAATGGGGGTTCCTCAAGGATCCATATTAGGACCTTTCCTGTTTTTAGTTTATATAAATGACTTACCTTACCTTGTAAGGGACAACCATGGGATAGTGTTGTTCGCAGATGACACCTCCTTGGTGTTCAAGGTTAAAAGGCGTCAGTCCAACGTTGACGATGTGAACAATGCTCTCTCTAGAATAGTTGATTGGTTCAATTCCAATAATTTATTACTGAATGGATCCAAAACTAAATTAATTCGGTTTACACTTCCAAATGTAAAACAAGTAAAAACTGTTGTAAAGATTAATGATGAGGAAGTTGAATTAGTCAGTAAGGCTGTCTTTCTAGGTATAACTTTAGATCCTAAGCTTCAGTGGGGCCCGCATGTGGAAGCATTGTCCAATAGACTTAGTTCTGCCGCTTACGCCGTTAAGAAAATTCGCGAATACACGGACATTGAGACTGCTCGCCTAGTCTATTTCGGCTACTTCCACAGTGTCATGTCGTACGGCATCCTACTGTGGGGGTGTGCTGCAGATATTGATGCTATTTTCATTTTTGCTATTTTCATATTGCAAAAGAGAGCTGTTCGAGCTATCTACAAAATGGGCCCCAGGGAATCACTTAGAGAAAAAATTAAAGAGTTAAACATATTAACGCTCTATTCCCAATATATCTACGAAAACTTGCTCTACGTTCACAAAAATCCTGATATTTTCCGTAAAAACAGCGATATTCATAATTTCAACTTAAGAAATAAGGATGAACTGACCGTGCCCGGTAGTAAGCTCCGGAAAACAAACAGGTCGTTTAATAGTACATGTGTGCTCTATTATAATAAATTACCTAAAGAGGTATATGACATGTCCATTAACAGGTTCAAAACTTTTATAAAGCATAGATTGTGCAGTAAGGCGTACTATGATACTTCGTCTTACCTTAATGATAAGAACCCATGGACGTGACTTTAGTTGCTCCATTTCAAATAATACTTTCAAATATTTGTAATATTGACCATTGTGAGCGTGATCACATGAAAAAAAAAAAAACCCCCATGAGTTTCTTGTGCCTTCTTCTCATTGGTGGGCGCGTTCCGAAGGCACACATCCTAACTTAGTTTTTAAGACGTTTTCAAGTGGTCTATTATACTTTTAAGGTATTATACATCCAAAGAAATAAAAAATTTTGATTTGATTTGATTGGGTAAGTATTTGGTTAGGCCTGAGAATCGAACAACATCAATTTTTTACTATATTTCCTTATTTTTTTCCTTTATTTTATTATGGCAAAACGTTTGCCGGGACACTCAGTATTCACATAAAATTCTCGTGTCGCGTTTTAGTTACCAAACTCCTCCAAAACGGCCGAACCGATTTGTATGAAATTTGGCCTATCCTGGCAAAATAACGTTTGCCGGGACAGCTATGCCCAGTATGTTGTCGATTAATTTTAGTCTCCTTATTAATTATTATCAAGTAAAGAATAGGCCCGGTCGATATTTGTAACCTTATCAGATATGAGCAATATCATTACGAAGTCATAATCTATACCTACCGCATACCTACGTAGCAAAACAATGACATAATATTATTTTTTAATAAAATAGTGACATATTAGCTTTTGCCCGCGACTTCGTCCTCGTAGAAGTACTAAGGAATCACGTTGTCCCATACAAACGTTGCCCCCCTTTTTTACACTAAGTGGTAGAATTTTAGAAAATTCTTTCTAATCGGATGCCTACGTCATACAAAGAACACACCCTCCAAGTTTCAGGTCTCTACGATCAGCGGTTTAGGCTGTGCGTTGATCCGTCAGTCAGTCAGTAAGACAAAGCATTGAAATGTATAGAGAACTAGCGACCCGTCCCGGCTTCACACGGCTATATTATGAATGTATTATATATATAAATCTTTCTCTTGAATCACTCTATCTATTAAAAAAAAACCACATCAAAATCCGTTGCGTAGTTTTAAAGATTTAAGCATACAAAGGGAAATAGGGACAGAGAAAGCGACTATATTTTATACTATGTAGTGATAGTGATGATATGACTAGCTGTCCCGGCAAAAGTTGTCTTGCAATATAAAAAAAATGTGTAAAGGAAAATAAAGGCGGAAAAAATAGAATAGTGTTCGATGCTTAGACCTAACGAATATAAACAAAAAAATTTAAACAAATCGGTTCAGCCGTTTAGGTGGAGTTCGGCAACTAACACCGCGACATGAGAATTTTATATTTATAGGGATAGGACTCTGAAAAGCAGTATTGGCCTAGCGGTAGATACTTCAAATCTCATTCCGATGGCCGTGGTTCAAATCCCGGTCATGCACCAATAGATCTTTTTCCGTTAATCCAAATTGCTCTTACGGTGAAGAACGCTGTTTTCCGCTACTATACCTTTTTAGTTTTGTCCTATATTTGAGGTTAGAGAGTGGTAGAGTAGGCTTGCCCAGCACTATAGCTACCCCCTCAGCTTAGTCGACCGTATTCAGAGAACAGGACTCGTCAATACTGCTGGAGCCAAGTATGCTAGGGCAAAGACCTTAAGCGATAAGTAAATTAAGCAATAATTTGGTGATGTGGCGTGAGCAAATATACGGGCATGATAAGACCTACCTACGTAATTCACGTACATTTCAAAAGCCCCTTCCATTTCTCAAATCGTTGCCTACTTCTTATTTTGCTTAACTAACTTTATTCTTACCAAAAATCTTAATGTTAATGAACTTAACGACGTCTTTTCTAGGACACTGAAGCAAGGTCCGTTTGAGACTTAATGAAGAGTTCACCGAGAATGAGATGTAAAAGAAGCTGTGCTAAATCAGTACAATTTTCCAGAAGAAATGATCAAACCCAAAGTATTCTTCTCGATCGTAGGCTCAAGTCTTGTTCTCTTTATACTTTGGCTACATCTTGCCAATACACCAAACGTCACAGTAGTCAGTGAAAATGTTATTAAAGAAGCGATACAAAACTTTAGTGATAATTTAGAATTAACATGGATGTCCCAGACGACAAAACACCCAAATGATATTAAATACATGCTTGTTTGGAATCAGCGAAACCTAGAACCGCTAAATAAAGCAATCTTCCGAGATGGACAAGCATCATTCATTTCAAATAAATGCCCGAATACAAATTGCTATGTCACTTCAAACAGAAATTATTTTGGGGGTGACGTCACTAAGTTCGATGCAATTGCTTTCAACGGACGTAGTGCTGAAGATCTTCCTAACGACTTTCCTAAAAAAAGATCTCCTCATCAGAAGTATATTTATTTCAATATGGAATCCGCTGACAACATCCCAGCTTGTCATCCAGCATTTGATAGTTTCTTTAACTGGACTGCCACTTATAGGTTGGATTCTGATATTACATTTACATACCTCATAATTAAAAAGGATGGACAGATCGTGGGTCCTGATCTCAATATGAAATGGCCAGCAGAATTCTCTAAGACTGGCAATTATATAAGTAATTTTAAGAAGACGAAAGCGGCTGCATGGTTCGTGTCACACTGTCCTACAAGAAGCAAGAGAGAAGATGTAGTTTCAAACTTACAGAAGGCGTTGTCTGATTTCGGTTACACGATTGATATTTACGGTGGCTGTGGCCCATTAAAGTGTTCAAGAAATAACGAAGAAGCTTGCAATAAGAAATTGGAGAAAGATTACTATTTTTATATGTCGATGGAGAACTCCTTTGCTGAGGATTACGTGACTGAGAAGTTGCTCACGGCGTTACAGCATGACGTTGTGCCAATTGTTTATGGCGCTGCTAACTACTCTAGGTCAGTACCTTATCAATTATTTATTATCAATCTGCTTTTTGTTGCAGAAATATTTAAAGTACCTATACCACACGAAAACTAAGACATAATTGACTTAAGCTAAGAGTAAAGGTTTTCAAGTTGTAGAAAACTGAAAATTGGTATGGTTACTGGAAACTGTGATTCAACTTTATCGAACAAACATACATAGATTGCAAGTTGAATAAAAGCTTTTAAAATATTAGCGATTTGATAATTGGCGTTGGCGTATACTTAATACATAATAAATAATATAATAAATACTGCAAGACATTCCACACATCGCCATTTAGCCCCAAGCTAAGTAACTAGACTTGTGTTATGGGTACTAGACAACAGACATACTTACTTTTCTTTTGTAAATATATACTTAAAATACATAGAAACAACCAGACCACAGACAAATATCTAAGCATAAATACATGTCTGAAGCGGGAATCGAACCCGCAACCCTATGTTTGACAGTCCGGCATGGTGACCATTGTGCCAATTGGGTCGTCATATTTTACTTGTAATAGAAAATAGGCCATCATTATATTTGGACTTATTAATCGAGCCTCGACCATACCATACATACGATAGTACATACTGGCATACTTAAACATCAAATTCTAAAGTTTTATAGTAAAATTAGTTCAGATGTAGACGGATTTTGATTTTTAGGGTTCCGTACCCAAAGGGAAAAAACGGGACCCTATTACAAAGACTTCACTGTTCGGTCCGTCCGTCTGTCACCAGGCTGTATCTCATGTACCGTGATAGCTAGAGATTTAAAATTTTCACAGATAATGTATTTCGTTTGCCGCTGTAACAAAAAATACTAAAAATAGGAAAATAAAATATAGGTGGTGCTCGCATATAACAATGTACGGAACCCTTCGTGCGAGTCTAACTCTCACTCGTCGCCGATTTTTATTAAATCAAAATTTTATTTATTCCAGATTCCTCCCACCAAACTCATACATCGATGCTCAGAAGCACAACGCATTTAGTCTAGCTACAATTATGGATTTACTGATACGTTCACCTCCAATCTACGCAGAATACTACAAATGGAAAGAATTCTATCAATACACCAACCCACAGACCACAGATAATGTTTGCAAGTTGTGTGCTGCCCTTAATGATAAAGAGAAAATGAGTAAAAATACTGTTTACAAGAATTTTAGAGAGTGGTGGCTACCTTCTTATAAGTTACGGTGCTTTAGCACATTTCCTTATCATATTATTAAAGACTAGCATGACACGACGAAGCAAGTATAAATTAAATATCAAAAACTTCCTTTTTTTTTTTGACATTTTTTAAGAGATTATGAGTTTAAGACTCCCCCCTATATCACGTGTATTTTTTAATACCGTGGAATGGGGTCACATTGATCAATTTCAAAATTAAAATGTATTTTTCTCCGGAAATATAAGATTTAAAAAAAAAATAAAAAATATGAGAATATCGGCTTTGTTCCGTCTGTCGATTTTTTTATAAATATTATTATTATCTTTACTAGTTTTTGAGAAAATAAAATAAAATGTTTGGGATCAATCTTAAACTATGATTGTACACGTGTTTAGATGGAATTCGAATCTTAATTTTTTTTGAACATTTAAAAAACACCGGTATAAAGACAAGTATCGTCTAATTATTTTATTGTAGAAAAAATTTCGCTGCTTTTCGGTTAAGTATCGCGCGTTTGCTGAAAAAATTAATACACGTGATATACTACTACACCCCCCCCCCTCCCTTCTTGTGACATTTCGTGATTTTTTATGGACCCCTCCCCCCGTTTTGAGCCTCACTTGACTAATGGACAGTCTCTTGTATATTTATCCAGCTGGAACCTAGACGATTGAACAATGAACAGTGAACAAACATATATTCTGTTTATTTTTTTATGTAAACCAGATAGTCGGAGATCCCTTTAAGGACGACCTTCATCGAACTGTTTAATGGATGAAAAGTATTAAAAATACCGTTCAAGTGCGCTTACCAATTACAACTTAGAAATTTTTGAAGACGCATTTTTCCTTAAAAATATTTTTAAATAGGTCAATAAATATATTGCAAATGGGTTACCTAAAAAAATTCAGTCCAGAATATGATTGATTAACAAATATTTTTTTTTGTTTTTTAAACCTTTCACTGACTTGTTAAAGAGACAAATTCCATATCTACCAAGAGAAAGTATGAAGCCTAAAGAATATGCAAACGTTAGGTTGTCTCTTTTTCCCCGTCACAACTCGTGGGTAGGCAGGTAAATCGATAATAGTTGTTTTCACTGATCTGGTTAATGAATTAAAGTTAAGTTAAAATAGAGATTTTGTATTTCAGTGGTACGGAATTTGTCTATTGACGAAACCAGTGAAAAGTCTAAAAAAATAAAAAAATATTTATCATTCTGGACCGAGTTTTTTAGGCAACCCATTTGGCCATAAAAAGGGATCCCGTACTAGGAGTAATTTGTAGTAACACTCAGCCGATCTACGAGAACGTGATACGTGTGCCTTTAATAAAATAGGATTGTTTTAAAAGAAATAAAAGGCAAATAGGTCACAGCTCTGTGTTAAGTGTTATAGGTAGGTATTTTATAAGTAAAACAAAAAAAACTAAATCAAAATCGGTTCATCCGTTAAGGAGCTACGATGCCACAGAGAGACACACACACAGACACGTCAAACTTATAAAACCCCGTCGTTTTTGCGTCGGGGGTTAAAAATGAAAAGAGAGAATAAAAATTTAGTTTCCTCCCTGTATAATGACACTAGAGCAAATGTTTTTGTAGCATTAAACCTATCTGCCGTGACCATGCCCATATGTTTTTTTTTTTTTCATATTTTAATTATCATAGTAACAAGAGATTTTAAAATATATATAATAATGAGACATAGGGGCATGGCAGTTCTAAGTTTTATGGTACAAAAATATTTGTTATAGTGTCATTTTAAAGGGATGAAACAGTCGACTACGTTTGTATGGCGAGAGCCGGTACCCTTTCTTCTTAAATAATATTCTAATCAAGTTTACAGAAAACAATATACATTTTATAATTTTAGTATAATATTTTGTTTTTTATTTTTTTCCTATTTCCGAGGTTTGGTGTGGAGGCATTATTGGTTCGCCGCACTTTGAGACCCATACCTATCGACAGAGGGCATCTCTGTCGATAGGTATGGGTCTCAAAGTGCACCGAGCACTTTTAGAAAATCATAGGACGTTTGGTTAAATATTTCGTTTCCAAGACGTTTTAGAGGTTTGGTGAAAAGGCATTATTTGTTAGTCATCATATTATTATCCTCTATTGACGGGTATCTTAATATGTCTCGTGCAGTGCATGTTTGTTACTTTTTCACGAAAAATAACTATTAAAACGATAGCTATGAAAATGAGTAAGTAGATACTACTTTTTATCCAACAACTTTTACGAAATTGAGACTAAACAGAGGAGCGCAACTTTTAATATAAAAAATGCAAAAGTGTGAGTGTTAATCTATTTGTTATTTACTGAATTTACTGATGAAACTTAGTACGGAGGTATACAGGGTTATTGGTAAATATAGTAGCAAGCCGTTGAGGGCCACTTCTGTGCAGCAAAACAAACAACTTTTGTTCTACGGCTTTTGGAAATTCGAATTTTTTTTGTAAATTTTGAGGTTAGATTCACCTGAAAATCAGCTGTTCCATACACGGAGAGGTCATTAACCTTAAAATTTTACTTATTTTTTAAGTTTTATCTACTGTTCTATGCCTGAATGACCTTTGGTCTAAAAATCAGCTGCTTTTCGAATTTACATAACCTCAAAATTCTCATTTTTTTTTTCGAATTTTCAAAAGTCGTTGAACAAAAGTTGTTTGTTAAGGTGTACAGAAGTAGCCCTCTACGGCTTGCTACTATAATTACCAAAAACCTTGTATATAGTTGGAGTCCTACAATAAGATTTTGACGACTTTTTATCCTGAAAACCGCTGGGTCCAGTATTAATTATGGGTTAGTAATAAATTATGGCATATTTCGCAAATCATTACATACCTAGTATAAAACAAAGTCGCTTTCGCTGTCTGTCCCATTGTATTCTTTAATCTTTAAAACTTCGGAACGGATTTTGATGCGGTTTTTTTTTAATAGATAGAGTAGAGTGATTTAAGAGGAAGCCGGGGCGGGTCGCTAGTTACATAGTATAAAACAAAGCCACTTTCGCTGTCTGTCCCTATGTAAGTATTCTTAAATCTTTAAAACTACGCAACGGATTTTGATGCGGTTTTTTCTATTAGATAGAGTGATTTAAAAGAAAGGTTTTTAGAAGTAGCGGGCAACAGCTAGTTTATCAACAAAACTAGCGACCCGCCCCGGCTTCGCACGGCTGTATTATGCACGTATTATAACTATAAACCTTCCTCTTTAATCACTCTATCCATTAAAAAAACCGCATCAAAATCCGTTGCGTAGTTTTAAAGATTTAAGCATACAAAAGGACATAGGGACGGCGAAAAGTGACTTTATTTTATACTATGTAGTGATAGTGATAAAATATGTAGTGATGATGTAACCAATCGTTTTCAAAACACATGTGCTATTAAACGAACTGTTTAATTGAGGACACTTTGTTGTTTTCTTTCCTCTGGACATTCACGACTCTGTACCTACTACGAAAGAGTAGTAGGTACCTATAGGTCAGATAAGCTCCATAAATACGTGAGTTATTCGTCTACGGAAAATTCGACTAAAACAATTCGACTAATAACAATTCGCCTAAAAACAATACGACTAATAACAATTCGTGTAATAACATTTTTATCATTAGACGAATTGTTATTAGTCGAATTGTTTTTAGACGAATTGTTTTAGACGAATTGTTATTAGTCGAATTGTTTTAGACGAATTTTAAGCAAATCGTCTTATTGTCTAAATGTCTACATGTCGAAAGCAAGGATTTTCAATTTGCTGTATAAAGCTATCTTCTTCTTTTCAATATTCCCACGGGATCAGGAGTTACGCGGGTCAAACTGCGAAGCGCTGCTAGTCAATACTTAAAAAGCTGAAGAGTTTGTTTGTTTGAACGCGCTAATCTCAGGAACTACTGGTTCGAATTGAAAAATTATTATTGTGTTGGATAATCTATTTATCGAGGAAGGATATGGGCTACTTTTTATCCCGATATTCTTACGGGATCGGGACTTACGCGGGTGAAACAGCGGGGCGCAGCTAGTACTTAATAAAGTAAATCACTCTACAAACTATTCTCTCTGTAAATAACAAAATAGACCACATTTTCATCACATCTTATCACTCACTTATCAAACATAATCTGTATTTTGTCAAATGATTGTGTTTGAAAAATGTTAGTTTTCAAATGATCATTAGTCATTCGTTTTTGGTCAAACGTAAGTTTACAATTTATAACCGAATAAATTTACTCACATATATGTTAGTTCTCATTCGGCAAACACGTGGTGACCGTAGCAACAAGCTAAACTTTAATGCTAATAATAGTTGGCCCCATTTTTTAAGGTGCGGCGTTTCAATTATGTAACTCAATTTGTTAAAAAGTGGGATAGTTATGTTATTAATTAGATTCGTTTTGTTTTTAAACAAGTACATATAATATATATTTTCACTATACTATTTCAATCTAACTAATTCAATTTCGTAATAAAAGTGCTTATAACAACACCAAAATATCGAGCTCCTGAAAAAAAATATAAAAAAACTTGGTAAATATACCGTTTTAGGTAAATTAAATTTTTAATATAATAAATAAATTCAAATTTAACTAAAAAATAAATTAATATCTATCTTGTAATTTTATTTTTCAATTGTTAATTAGATTGTGAAGTGAATCAAAATTTACAAAAATATTTAGTGTTGTTGAAATAAAACAGATATACACGTGTGAAGTGTCATACAATATTGGTGACTTTATTGGATTCTAATGAGGAATTGGTAGATAAGGCACGATAAGGTACGTACGTATAATGGTTAATTTTTTTATCGATTCCAATAATAGTAATGCATCAAGGGCATAAAACAATGTCTTATATTGTGGGTGGCATATTGAACGAGGGGCTCTCGGGTTAACTCCTGAGCGAAGCGAGGGAGTTAAGTAGAGTCCTGAGTGAAGCGAGGGGTTCAAGCCGCCCAAGACGAAGACATGCTTTATCCCGAGGTGCATATACTACTTTTCATACCGTCGTCAGTCCAATATTTTTTTTTTAATTCTTGTGGTGGCCAGTCTTCAATTTGAAAAAAATCCACATTAAAAAAAAATGGCGCAATTGCAATAAGATGGTAGCATGATGGTAAATATTAGCTAGGTATTATAGGCAAAACCTATTTGCTTAGACCTAACGTAACAATCAAAATAAAAACATTAATCGTGGCCTGCTAGATTTTTGTAGAGCAATCAAATGACTTATTTAAAATAAAACCTATTTGCTGAGACCTTCAAAACTAAAACAAAGAATTTTCACACGAATTTCAACGTTCCAAATTCAAATCACTGTAATCCCTTGGGAGTTTCATACAACATTATCTCCCTTGGGAATAAAGTCTTGCTTTAAGTTGAGGTTAATAGGGCTTTAATCCGTGATTAAAGTGCTGCAGGTGTGAAAATATATTTTATATTCTGGGCCTTCAGGGTTATATCCTAAACTATTAAAGATAACGAAAAATGCTGAAGGGAGTTGCGGGCTCGATGTTGACGAAAACTAAAACTGCATCATTAGATATTTTAAAAAATCTAGCCCGGAAGCTAACCTGTTGATTTTGCAAAAAAATATAATCATCCTGTGTTTTTTTATGAATGGATAGTATTGCTGATGGAGATTCTTGGCAACAAACATAGTATGGCAAATCAAAGGAAATAGCAAATTTTACAAGCTTTTTAAAGCCTGAATCTGAATGTCAAATGTCACTTTGACATCTGAATGTCAAATGTTGATTTTGACACTATGATTTTTTGACATCTGTCAATTTGCTCAGCGATCTGTTTTTACAGATTAAAATTTGTTATTCCTTTTTTTAAAAGGTTTTTTATTTTTTTTCCTTGAGTATATAAATTTTTTCCATTATAATAATATAAAAAGTTCGTATTTCCAAAAGTCGTAGAAGAAAAGTTGTTCGCCTAGACGTCTAGAATAACCCCCTTTTACATTAGAACCCCTTCGCTGAAACACATTGTATACCTACTTATTTGGGAGGTTTATAAAATACTAGCGACCCGCCCCGGCTTCGCACGGCTATATTATGAATGTATTATACATATAAACCTTCCTCTTGAATCACTCTATCTATTAAAAAAACCCCATCAAAATCCGTTGCGTAGTTTTAAAGATTTAAGCAGTCAAAGGGAAATAGGGACAGAAAAACCGACTTTGTTTTATACTATGTAGTGATAAGTAATATAAGTTATTTTATGTATTTAGGTACCACACTTTGATTAAATTTTACTAATATTATACTTTATGTTTTTACTCCCTCGTCCTCAAACTACAGAATCGATTGTGACCAAACTACTAAATATGTGATTGACCTTTTTCACTTTTTTAGGACTAGAAGAAAAAAAGTAAGCAAAACTTCGATAGAATCAGATTATTGAAAATGAGATGACAAAAAAAGCTATGTTACATCAGTACAAACCACCCGAGTATAATAAACCCAGGGACATCAAACCTAAAGTCTTCTTCTACATGACGTGGTCAAGTCTTGCTCTCTTCTTACTCTGGCTACAACTTGCCTCTACAACTAACGTCACAATTATCAATGAAAATGTAATTAAAGAAGCAATTCAAAACTTTAGTGAGAAGTCGACTACTGAGACGTCCAAGACGACCAAAGTTCCAGAGGATCTCAAATACATGCTTATATGGAATGAACGAAACCTGGCTATTTTAAGTAAAAGTTTCTTCAGAGATGGCCAGGAATCTTTCATCTTAAAAAAATGTCCGAAAACAAATTGCTACGTCACTACCGACAGAAACTATTTCGGAGGTGACATCACTAAGTTTGACGCCATCGCCTTCAACGGACGTAATGTTACAAACATTCAAAATGATTTCCCAAAGGAAAGATCTCCTCATCAAAAATATATTTATGTCAATTTGGAATCTCCTGAAAATTTACCGGTTTGTCATCCAAAATTTGACAACTTTTTCAACTGGACTGCTACTTATAGATTGGATTCTGACATTCCGTTTCCCTATATCATAATTCGAAAGGATGGAAAGATCGTTGGCCCTAGTCGAAATATGGATTGGCCGGCAAAATTTCCTGAAGTTAGTGATGAACAAGAAAAGTTCAACAAGACGAAAGCTGCTGCGTGGTTTGTGTCTCATTGTCATACAAGAAGCAACAGAGAAGTTGTAGTGTCGGAGCTGCAGAACGCTTTGTCTCACTACGGTCATAGTATTGACATCTACGGCTCCTGTGGCCCCTTTAAATGTCCTAGAAACAAGTCAGAGGTTTGCAATAAGAAATTGAAGGAAGATTACTATTTTTATTTGTCGATGGAGAATTCATTTTCTGAAGATTACGTAACTGAGAAGTTACTTACTGCGTTGCAAAATGACGTTGTACCAATCGTTTATGGTGGCGCTGACTATTCCAGGTCAGTATCAATATTTGAATATTTGGGGTGGAGCGTTTTATTTTTTTTTCTATTTGAAATGGTGGATAGCGGAAAAGTTGCATCTTTGTATCAAGATAAAAAATACTATGGAGGAATTGATCAAAATAAGGGGAAGTACTACCCCAAGGGCATTAAACTTTCCGAAATATACGAAAAAAAACGGGGTGTGTACACGAACATTTTTCAAATGAAGTAATACAATTATATGCCTATTGAAATCCTATAAAACTAAAATTAATATTAGGTATTCATTTTTATTCAAATTTTTAAACACTAGATTCGGTTAAAACAGCGAAATATTCACTAAATACTCCAAAAAATATCAACGAAAATTGACGTAATTGAAATTCTCGCAAAACAATAATAGTACATTGTTATCCAAGGTGTGAAAGTCACTCATTACAAGTCCCGAGACGGAGTTTGGCGCCCGAGCGTAGCGAGGGCGCTAATAGTTCGAGGGACTTAATGAGTCTTTCACCCGAGGTAAACACTGTGCTTTTCATTACGAATAATACATAAAATTCTTCCTAACAACGAGAGTGAATGAGACTATGAGACTCCATACCACATGAGTAGGTACTCATGTGTCCATACTATCCTCTTACAAGGTTGGGACCGAAGAGGTTATACATTATGTAGTGTTTTTTAGGTTTCTGCTATTTGTATTCAATACTTAAATACGGCGGTACTTACCGATTAATGAGTTTAATCCGATATTAATGAGTTTAATCCATACTGGGAAATGACGCGAAGTCCGTAAATTTAACTTACAGTTTTTGTAACACGGTTTGTCTAGAAAATGTTATTTACACAAAATACACAATCATAAATGAAAAACCAGATTAAACTTAACACAAAAACATAATAAATAACAAAAAATAGTACTAATTAAAACGTTTAAAATAATTTGAAAATGCTAGCATTTCCCACCAGTTTTTTTTTTTTTACTCAAGGTACGACACTGATCATACTGTACGGTCGCATAAAGCCACATCAGCAACATCCACAGGGCGCGGCATGGTCATAGGTCGCTTTGACCATTTTCGTCTTTACATTTATTTTATTAAATAAGATATCTTGAACTACTTGGATTTGATTACTGAGAAAAAAGTTACTAAGTACTAAACTCTGGCAGTATGCACGAGCCGTGCCAAGCCATAATTATTATTCTTTGGTGTAAAAAAAAAGCAAGGAGGTTAGGTTTTTGAAGTTCCTAATGCGTAATGATACTGATACTGGCTACATGCAGATTGCACAAGTCGTGCGAAGCCATAATTTGACATGACAGCTGTCAGTGAAAGCGAAATGCCCTAGGGCTGGAAATTTTATTTTCTACACGCTCTTCAGGCATATTTAGACCTACTTTCGGAGTATGAGTAATGAAAATGAACATTCTGCCTCTCGTTTATAGGTATATGGTAAAAGTACATTGCGTCAAGGTGCTCCTTGAAGCAATGTATCGAAACTTCAGAAATATTTAGATGCGTTTTTTTCAGAAGCTTGTTTTCGATTTTCGATGTTTTACAAAATTTGAAGGGGTTGGGGGCAGTACTTGCAATAGCCTGATTAAAAAAATATTTTATATACGTAATGCTGAGGTGTATTGGCAACTTTCGGCAACCCCGCGATAACGCATTTCAGCGATTTTTTTATTCATACTTTGACTGCCTTAGAGTTTGAATTATCTGCCTATTGATATGGGAGCATGGTAGTGGCTCCGCCAAGATGAGCAAAGCGTAGCGCATTGGCACTGTCTGATAACTTTTTCGCAGTGCAAGTTGGTCTCGTCTCGGCAACATTTTACATAACATAGTTTAGTAGAATACCTAGTAGCGTTCAGAGTGCAACCGACCTAAACGTTTTTCTTGTCATTTTCAGATTTCTTCCGCCAAATTCATACATAGATGCGAGGAAACACACCGCTTCAGATCTCGCTACATTAATGGATCAACTGATTCACTCACCTGAACTTTACGCGCAGTATTTCAAGTGGAAGCAAGTCTACGAGTACGTCGACCCATTAAAAACAATTAATGTATGCAGAGTCTGTACTACTCTTAATGACAAGGATATGTTTAGTAAAAAAACAGTTTACAAAGATTTTAGGAAATGGTGGTTAGGGTCAAATAGTTTTAAGAAACGATGTTAAACTGAAAAAAATAAGCAGTTGTAAAAACTGAAAAAAACAAACAGTAATTTTATAATTAGAAAGCGATCGGCCTCTGCGCTCCCTCGGTTCCGTTCCACTACCAACAGTCTCTTGAATGTATGATCACGGACCGGTGGGATTTCCCCTGCTACGCCACTGGATGAGACTCTACACTGGGCACTGTTTTTTTTTTTATGTAATTTTATAGTAACATTAGGTCTTAAGTTTAAACACAGAGATTAACTCCCGTGTACGCCTGCTTCTTGGACTTGTCGAAAGCCTTTGATCTGGTTCCGTACGACGTATTGTGGCATAAGCTGCATGCATAGTCAGACGAGTCTTCCCCGTGAAGTGATAAAGATTTTTCAATACTGGTATGAGAAGCAGACTAACTATGTAAGGTGGGCTGGCCGCTACTCGAATGCATACGGGTTGAATTTTGGGGTGAGACAGGGAGGGTTGTCTTCGCCTAAGCTTTTTAATCTGTATGTAAATGAGCTGATTGAGAGACTCAGCAACGCTAAAATTGGTTGCTCATTTGATGGCGTCACAATTTACAATATAAGTTACGCAGATGATATGGCTTTGCTGAGTCCTTCAATAAATGCGGTCAGGAAGCTGTTAGACATCTGTGATGAGTATGCTATGTCACACGGGCTCATGTATAATGCGAAGAAAAGCGAGCTTTTAGTTTTTCAAAATAACTAACATTCCTCCTGTCAAGCTGAATGGTACAGCATTGGAAGTTGTCTCTCGCTTTAAATACCTAGGCCATTGGGTCACGGATAATATGTCAGATGTAGATGACATTGAAAGGGAGAGAAGAGCCCTATCTGTAAGGGCAAATATGTTGGTCAGCAAGTTTGCACGATGTAGTAAACAAGTGAAAATAAGTCTATTTAAAGCCTACTGTCAGACATTTTACACGTGCAGCTTGTGGACCAACTACACTAAGGCATCGCTTAACAAAATTAGGGTGCAGTATAATAACTCATTTAGGGTGCTGATGGGGCTCCCGCGTTCCTGCAGTGCTTCAGGTATGCTGGCGGAAGCAGCAGTGAATGGTTTTCATGCCATTGTTCGCATGAGAATTGCCTCACTGATGCGGCGGCAAATATCTAAGCATAAATACTTGTCTGAGGTGGGAATCGAACCCGCAACCCTGTGTTGGCAGTCCGGTGTGGTGACCATTGTGCCAACTGGGTCATCAAATAGAGTGATTCAAGAGGAAGGTTTATAGATATAATACATGCATAATACAGCCGTGCGAAGCCGGGGCGGGTCGCTAGTTATCACAACATAGTATAAAATAAAGTCACTTTTCGCTGTCCCTATGTCCCTTTGTATGTTTAGATCTTTAAAACTACGCAACGGATTTTAGGAAATGGAGGTTAGGGTCAAATAGTTTTAAGAGACGATGCGCAAATGATAGTTATAAAAACTGAAAAACCATTAATTTTATAATTAGAAAGCGATCGGCCTCTGCGCTTGCTCGGCTCCGTTCCACTACCAACAGTCTCTTGAATGTATAATCACGGACCGGTGGGATTCCCCCCTGCTACGCCACTGGATGACTCCACAGACTCCACAGGGCCAACTCATCACTGACGTTTGACATCCATCCTTCGAGTAATTCTACTCATGCGACTCCACTCTGGACGGCCAGTGAAGGCAAGCCAGAGGCGGGGGACCGCTTCCTCGTCAGTGTTCACTCCGACCAGCCAACCAAGGCAAGCCGGGCGGAGATGAGGAACGGTGACTTCCCCCTGGAGAACTCGGGACCGCGGGGTCGTTACTCCCCTTCACCTCGCCTCAAGGTGCCCTGCGGGCTTATAAATATTATTATTATCTTTACTAGTTTTTGAGAAAAAAAATAAAATGTTGGTGATCAATCTTAAACTATAATTGGGGTTACTTTGATACCCCCTGTTTTTTAGATGGTATTCGAATCTTAATTTTTTTGAACATTTCAAAAGTACCGGTATATACAGGGTTATTGATAATTATACTAGCAAGCCGTTGAGGGCTACTTCTGTGCACCTTAAAAACTTTTGTTCTACGACTTTTGGAAATTCGAATTTTTTTTCGATAATTTTGAGGTTAGGTTTACCTGAAAATCAGCTGTTCCTTACACGGATAGGTCATTAACCTTAAAATTTTACTTATTTTTTAAGTTTTATGTACTGTTCTTAGTCTGGATGACCTTTGTTTAAAAAAATCTGCTGTTTTTCGAATTTACATAACCTCAAAACTTTCATTTTTTTTCGAATTTCCAAAAGTCGTAGAACAAAAGTTGTTTGTTAAGGTGAACAGAAGTAGCTCTCAACGGCTTGCTAGTATAATTTCCAATAACCCTGTATAAGTATCGTCTAATTATGTTATTGTAAAAAATTTCGCCGCTTTTCGGTTAAGTATCGCGAGTTTGCCGAAAAAATTAATACACGTGATATACTACTACACCCCCCCCTCCCTCCTTGTGATATTTCGTGATTTTTTATGGACCCCTTCCCCCCCGTTTTGAGCCTCACTTGACTATAGACAGTCTCTTGTATATTTATCCAGCTGGAACCTAGATGATTGAACAATGAACAGTGAACAAACATATATTCTGTTTATTTTATTATGTAAACCAGATAGTCGGAGATCCCTTTAAGGACGACCTTCATCGAGCTGTTTAATGGATGAAAAGTATTAAAAATACCAAAAAGTAAAAAGTTATTCAATAGGTCAATGATTTTTTATTTTTTAAAGTGCTATGCCTGCACTGGGTTATTGAAAATATTTAAAAAAAAATGCATCTTCAAAAATTGCAACTGAGACGAGACTCGAATTCGCATCCCTTAAATACCGTTCCAGTGCGCTTACCAATTACAACTTAGAAATTTTTGAAGACGCATTTTTCCTTAAAAATATTTTTAAATAGGTCAATAAATATATTGCAAATGGGTTACCTAAAAAAATTCAGTCCAGGATATGATTGATTAATAAATATTTTTTTGTTTTTTAAACCTTTCACTGACTTGTTAAAGAGACAAATTCCATATCTACCAAGAGAATGTATGAAGCCTAAAGAATATGCAAACGTTAGGTTGCCTATTTTTCCCCGTCACAACTCGTGGGTAGGCAGGTAAATCGATAATAGTTGTTTGCACTGATCTGGTTAATGAATTAAAGTTAAGTTAAAATAGAGATTTCGTATTTCAGTGGTACGGAATTTGTCTATTGACGAAACCAGTGAAAAGTCTAAAAAAAAATATAAAAAAAAATATTTATCATTCTGGACTGAATTTTTTTAGGCAACCCATTTGCAATATATTTATTGGCCTATTTAATTTGACATAAAATACTTTTCATCCATTAAACATATCCATGAAGGTCGTCCTTATAAAGGGATCCCGTACTAAGAGTAATTTTTTGTTACACTCAGCCGATCTACTATCTAACGTGATACGTGTGCCTTTAATAAAATAGGATTCTAAGATAGATAGATAAAAAGTTTAAAAGATATAAAAGGCTAATAGTATGGCTAGGTAGGTCGTATTATAAAAGTAAAATGAAAGAGAGAATAAAATTTTGACGCAAAAATAAGAAAAAGTAGTATAGCATTCAGAGAAAAGGGTTCGTCCTCAGCATGATGCTAGAGCAAGAAGCCCCTAGTGCTGATTTTCAAAACGAACCTGACTGAAACGCGCGGGCTTAAGAGGAAAGGGTACCGGCTTCCCTTCATACAAACGTAGTCGACTGTTTCCTCCCTGGATAATGACACTAGAGCAAATATTTTTGTAGCATTAAACCTATCTGCCATGACCATGTTTTAGTTTTTTTCATATTCTAACTATCATAGTAACAAGAGATTTAAAAAACAAAAAATATATTATAATAGACTTATGGGCATGGTCATGGCAGTTGTAAGTTTTATGGTACGAAAATATTTGTTCTAGTGTCATTGTCCAGGAAACAGTCGACTACGTTTGTATGGAGAGAGAGCCGGTACCCTATCACCTTAAATAATATTATTCTAATCAAGTTTGTTTAGAGAAATCAATATATAAGTACATTTTATAATTTTAGTATAATATTTTGTTTTTTATTTTTTTCCTACTTGAATCACTCTATTTAAAAAAAACGCATCAAAATCCGTTGCGTAGTTTTAAAGATCTAAGCATACAATGGGACATAGGGACGGCGAAAAGTGACTTTATTTTATACTATGTAGTGATGATAGTGATATGTTAGTTATCATTCGGCAAACACGTGGTGACCGTAGCAACAAGCGAAACTTTAATGCTAATAAAATAGTAGGCCCCATTTTTTAAGGTGCGGCGTTTCAATTATGTAATTCAATTTGTTAAATAATGGGATAGTTATTTTATTAATTAGATTCGTTTTTTTTTAAACAATTTCAAATAATATATATTTTCACTACTAAATCAGTCTTCAATTTCGTGATAAAAGTGCTTATAACAACACCAAAATATCGAGCTCCTGAAAAAAATACAAAAAACTTGGTAAATATACCGTTTTAAGTAAATTAAATTGTTTAATCTAAATCAATTCAAATTTAACTAAAAAATAAATTAATATCTACCTTGTAATTTTTTTTTCAATTGTTAATTAGATTGTGAAGTGAATCAAAATTTACAAAAATATTTAGTGTAGTTGAAATAAAACAGATATTATGTACGTGTGAAGTGTCATACAATATTGGTGACTATAGTGGATTATAATGAGGAATTGGTAGATAAGGTACGTATAATGGCTTATTTTTTTATCGACTCCAATAATAGTAGATAATGCATCAACGGCATAAAGCAATGTCTTATGTTGTGGGTGGCATATTGAACCCCGAGTGTAACGAGGGACTCTCGGGTTAACTCCTGAGCGAAGCGAGGGAGATATGTAGAGTCCTGAGTGAAGCGAGGGGTTCAAGCCGCCCAAGTCGAAGACATGCTTTATCCCGAGGCGCATACTCTACTTTTCATACCGTCAGTCCAATTTTTTTAAAATTATTGATGTCGCCAGTTCCCTACTTGAAAAAAATCCACTTTAAAAAAAATGGGGCAATTGCAATGAGATGGTAGCATGATGGTAAATATTTGGCAAAACCTATTTGCACCTAACGTAACAATCAAAATAAAAAACATTAATCGTGGCCTGCTAGATTTTTGTAGAGCAATCAAATGACTTATTTAAAATAAAACCTATTTGCTGAGACCTTCAAAACTAAAACAAAGAATTTTCACACGAATTTCAACGTTCCAAATTCAAATCACTGTAATCCCTTGGGAGTTTCATACAACATTATCTCCCTTGGGAATAAAGTCTTGCTTTAAGTTGAGGTTAATAGGGCTTTAATCCGTGATTAAAGTGCTGCAGGTGTGAAAATATATTTTATATTCTGGGCCTTCAGGGTTATATCCTAAACTATTAAAGATAACGAAAAATGCTGAAGGGAGTTGCGGGCTCGATGTTGACGAAAACTAAAACTGCATCATTAGATATTTTAAAAAATCTAGCCCGGAAGCTAACCTGTTGATTTTGCAAAAAAATATAATCATCCTGTGTTTTTTTATGAATGGATAGTATTGCTGATGGAGATTCTTGGCAACAAACATAGTATGGCAAATCAAAGGAAATAGCAAATTTTACAAGCTTTTTAAAGCCTGAATCTGAATGTCAAATGTCACTTTGACATCTGAATGTCAAATGTTGATTTTGACACTATGATTTTTTGACATCTGTCAATTTGCTCAGCGATCTGTTTTTACAGATTAAAATTTGTTATTCCTTTTTTTAAAAGGTTTTTTATTTTTTTTCCTTGAGTATATAAATTTTTTCCATTATAATAATATAAAAAGTTCGTATTTCCAAAAGTCGTAGAAGAAAAGTTGTTCGCCTAGACGTCTAGAATAACCCCCTTTTACATTAGAACCCCTTCGCTGAAACACATTGTATACCTACTTATTTGGGAGGTTTATAAAATACTAGCGACCCGCCCCGGCTTCGCACGGCTATATTATGAATGTATTATACATATAAACCTTCCTCTTGAATCACTCTATCTATTAAAAAAACCCCATCAAAATCCGTTGCGTAGTTTTAAAGATTTAAGCAGTCAAAGGGAAATAGGGACAGAAAAACCGACTTTGTTTTATACTATGTAGTGATAAGTAATATAAGTTATTTTATGTATTTAGGTACCACACTTTGATTAAATTTTACTAATATTATACTTTATGTTTTTACTCCCTCGTCCTCAAACTACAGAATCGATTGTGACCAAACTACTAAATATGTGATTGACCTTTTTCACTTTTTTAGGACTAGAAGAAAAAAAGTAAGCAAAACTTCGATAGAATCAGATTATTGAAAATGAGATGACAAAAAAAGCTATGTTACATCAGTACAAACCACCCGAGTATAATAAACCCAGGGACATCAAACCTAAAGTCTTCTTCTACATGACGTGGTCAAGTCTTGCTCTCTTCTTACTCTGGCTACAACTTGCCTCTACAACTAACGTCACAATTATCAATGAAAATGTAATTAAAGAAGCAATTCAAAACTTTAGTGAGAAGTCGACTACTGAGACGTCCAAGACGACCAAAGTTCCAGAGGATCTCAAATACATGCTTATATGGAATGAACGAAACCTGGCTATTTTAAGTAAAAGTTTCTTCAGAGATGGCCAGGAATCTTTCATCTTAAAAAAATGTCCGAAAACAAATTGCTACGTCACTACCGACAGAAACTATTTCGGAGGTGACATCACTAAGTTTGACGCCATCGCCTTCAACGGACGTAATGTTACAAACATTCAAAATGATTTCCCAAAGGAAAGATCTCCTCATCAAAAATATATTTATGTCAATTTGGAATCTCCTGAAAATTTACCGGTTTGTCATCCAAAATTTGACAACTTTTTCAACTGGACTGCTACTTATAGATTGGATTCTGACATTCCGTTTCCCTATATCATAATTCGAAAGGATGGAAAGATCGTTGGCCCTAGTCGAAATATGGATTGGCCGGCAAAATTTCCTGAAGTTAGTGATGAACAAGAAAAGTTCAACAAGACGAAAGCTGCTGCGTGGTTTGTGTCTCATTGTCATACAAGAAGCAACAGAGAAGTTGTAGTGTCGGAGCTGCAGAACGCTTTGTCTCACTACGGTCATAGTATTGACATCTACGGCTCCTGTGGCCCCTTTAAATGTCCTAGAAACAAGTCAGAGGTTTGCAATAAGAAATTGAAGGAAGATTACTATTTTTATTTGTCGATGGAGAATTCATTTTCTGAAGATTACGTAACTGAGAAGTTACTTACTGCGTTGCAAAATGACGTTGTACCAATCGTTTATGGTGGCGCTGACTATTCCAGGTCAGTATCAATATTTGAATATTTGGGGTGGAGCGTTTTATTTTTTTTTCTATTTGAAATGGTGGATAGCGGAAAAGTTGCATCTTTGTATCAAGATAAAAAATACTATGGAGGAATTGATCAAAATAAGGGGAAGTACTACCCCAAGGGCATTAAACTTTCCGAAATATACGAAAAAAAACGGGGTGTGTACACGAACATTTTTCAAATGAAGTAATACAATTATATGCCTATTGAAATCCTATAAAACTAAAATTAATATTAGGTATTCATTTTTATTCAAATTTTTAAACACTAGATTCGGTTAAAACAGCGAAATATTCACTAAATACTCCAAAAAATATCAACGAAAATTGACGTAATTGAAATTCTCGCAAAACAATAATAGTACATTGTTATCCAAGGTGTGAAAGTCACTCATTACAAGTCCCGAGACGGAGTTTGGCGCCCGAGCGTAGCGAGGGCGCTAATAGTTCGAGGGACTTAATGAGTCTTTCACCCGAGGTAAACACTGTGCTTTTCATTACGAATAATACATAAAATTCTTCCTAACAACGAGAGTGAATGAGACTATGAGACTCCATACCACATGAGTAGGTACTCATGTGTCCATACTATCCTCTTACAAGGTTGGGACCGAAGAGGTTATACATTATGTAGTGTTTTTTAGGTTTCTGCTATTTGTATTCAATACTTAAATACGGCGGTACTTACCGATTAATGAGTTTAATCCGATATTAATGAGTTTAATCCATACTGGGAAATGACGCGAAGTCCGTAAATTTAACTTACAGTTTTTGTAACACGGTTTGTCTAGAAAATGTTATTTACACAAAATACACAATCATAAATGAAAAACCAGATTAAACTTAACACAAAAACATAATAAATAACAAAAAATAGTACTAATTAAAACGTTTAAAATAATTTGAAAATGCTAGCATTTCCCACCAGTTTTTTTTTTTTACTCAAGGTACGACACTGATCATACTGTACGGTCGCATAAAGCCACATCAGCAACATCCACAGGGCGCGGCATGGTCATAGGTCGCTTTGACCATTTTCGTCTTTACATTTATTTTATTAAATAAGATATCTTGAACTACTTGGATTTGATTACTGAGAAAAAAGTTACTAAGTACTAAACTCTGGCAGTATGCACGAGCCGTGCCAAGCCATAATTATTATTCTTTGGTGTAAAAAAAAAGCAAGGAGGTTAGGTTTTTGAAGTTCCTAATGCGTAATGATACTGATACTGGCTACATGCAGATTGCACAAGTCGTGCGAAGCCATAATTTGACATGACAGCTGTCAGTGAAAGCGAAATGCCCTAGGGCTGGAAATTTTATTTTCTACACGCTCTTCAGGCATATTTAGACCTACTTTCGGAGTATGAGTAATGAAAATGAACATTCTGCCTCTCGTTTATAGGTATATGGTAAAAGTACATTGCGTCAAGGTGCTCCTTGAAGCAATGTATCGAAACTTCAGAAATATTTAGATGCGTTTTTTTCAGAAGCTTGTTTTCGATTTTCGATGTTTTACAAAATTTGAAGGGGTTGGGGGCAGTACTTGCAATAGCCTGATTAAAAAAATATTTTATATACGTAATGCTGAGGTGTATTGGCAACTTTCGGCAACCCCGCGATAACGCATTTCAGCGATTTTTTTATTCATACTTTGACTGCCTTAGAGTTTGAATTATCTGCCTATTGATATGGGAGCATGGTAGTGGCTCCGCCAAGATGAGCAAAGCGTAGCGCATTGGCACTGTCTGATAACTTTTTCGCAGTGCAAGTTGGTCTCGTCTCGGCAACATTTTACATAACATAGTTTAGTAGAATACCTAGTAGCGTTCAGAGTGCAACCGACCTAAACGTTTTTCTTGTCATTTTCAGATTTCTTCCGCCAAATTCATACATAGATGCGAGGAAACACACCGCTTCAGATCTCGCTACATTAATGGATCAACTGATTCACTCACCTGAACTTTACGCGCAGTATTTCAAGTGGAAGCAAGTCTACGAGTACGTCGACCCATTAAAAACAATTAATGTATGCAGAGTCTGTACTACTCTTAATGACAAGGATATGTTTAGTAAAAAAACAGTTTACAAAGATTTTAGGAAATGGTGGTTAGGGTCAAATAGTTTTAAGAAACGATGTTAAACTGAAAAAAATAAGCAGTTGTAAAAACTGAAAAAAACAAACAGTAATTTTATAATTAGAAAGCGATCGGCCTCTGCGCTCCCTCGGTTCCGTTCCACTACCAACAGTCTCTTGAATGTATGATCATGGACCGGTGGGATTTCCCCTGCTACGCCACTGGATGAGACTCTACACTGGGCACTGTTTTTTTTTTTTATGTAATTTTATAGTAACATTAGGTCTTAAGTTTAAACACAGAGATTAACTCCCGTGTACGCCTGCTTCTTGGACTTGTCGAAAGCCTTTGATCTGGTTCCGTACGACGTATTGTGGCATAAGCTGCATGCATAGTCAGACGAGTCTTCCCCGTGAAGTGATAAAGATTTTTCAATACTGGTATGAGAAGCAGACTAACTATGTAAGGTGGGCTGGCCGCTACTCGAATGCATACGGGTTGAATTTTGGGGTGAGACAGGGAGGGTTGTCTTCGCCTAAGCTTTTTAATCTGTATGTAAATGAGCTGATTGAGAGACTCAGCAACGCTAAAATTGGTTGCTCATTTGATGGCGTCACAATTTACAATATAAGTTACGCAGATGATATGGCTTTGCTGAGTCCTTCAATAAATGCGGTCAGGAAGCTGTTAGACATCTGTGATGAGTATGCTATGTCACACGGGCTCATGTATAATGCGAAGAAAAGCGAGCTTTTAGTTTTTCAAAATAACTAACATTCCTCCTGTCAAGCTGAATGGTACAGCATTGGAAGTTGTCTCTCGCTTTAAATACCTAGGCCATTGGGTCACGGATAATATGTCAGATGTAGATGACATTGAAAGGGAGAGAAGAGCCCTATCTGTAAGGGCAAATATGTTGGTCAGCAAGTTTGCACGATGTAGTAAACAAGTGAAAATAAGTCTATTTAAAGCCTACTGTCAGACATTTTACACGTGCAGCTTGTGGACCAACTACACTAAAGCATCGCTTAACAAAATTAGGGTGCAGTATAATAACTCATTTAGGGTGCTGATGGGGCTCCCGCGTTCCTGCAGTGCTTCAGGTATGCTGGCGGAAGCAGCAGTGAATGGTTTTCATGCCATTGTTCGCATGAGAATTGCCTCACTGATGCGGCGGCAAATATCTAAGCATAAATACTTGTCTGAGGTGGGAATCGAACCCGCAACCCTGTGTTGGCAGTCCGGTGTGGTGACCATTGTGCCAACTGGGTCATCAAATAGAGTGATTCAAGAGGAAGGTTTATAGATATAATACATGCATAATACAGCCGTGCGAAGCCGGGGCGGGTCGCTAGTTATCACAACATAGTATAAAATAAAGTCACTTTTCGCTGTCCCTATGTCCCTTTGTATGTTTAGATCTTTAAAACTACGCAACGGATTTTAGGAAATGGAGGTTAGGGTCAAATAGTTTTAAGAGACGATGCGCAAATGATAGTTATAAAAACTGAAAAACCATTAATTTTATAATTAGAAAGCGATCGGCCTCTGCGCTTGCTCGGCTCCGTTCCACTACCAACAGTCTCTTGAATGTATAATCACGGACCGGTGGGATTCCCCCCTGCTACGCCACTGGATGACTCCACAGACTCCACACAGGGCACTGCTGTTTTTTTTTTCTTTTTTGTGTAATTTCGTAGTAACATTAGGTCTTAAGTTATATCGTTACTAACCCTATGGATAATGGACGTATGTCTGAAATAAATAATTTCAATTCAATTTCAATTTAAAATGCTTTGCCCAATATATTTTAAGCAAAACATTTATGATTACAGTTATTAAAATTATACAAAGCATATATAAAAGCAGCCATGTGAAAATAAGTTAAGTTCATATATTTTTTGTGAAGCTTCAAAGCGTCTGACAAAAGTTTTGGCCCATGGAGAGTGTCTGACACTTATAACACTATTTTTGAAGAATAGGCTGTTTTTTGTATTCTACAAAACTAAGATCATATATATTTTTTTAAGCTTTAAAGCATCTGACAAAAGTTTTGGCCCATGGCAAGTGTCTGACACTTATGATACTATTTGAGATTTATATTCTACAAAATATATATAAAAATCAGCCATGTGAAAATAAATTAAGGTCATATATTTTTGTGAAGCTTTAAAGCGTCTGACAAAAGGTTTGGCCCATGGAAAGTGTGTGACACTTATGACACTATTTTAGAATAATAGGCTGATTTTTATATTATACAAAACATAAATAAAAATCAGCCATGTGAAAATAAGTAAAGTTAATATATTTTTTGTGCAGCTTTAAAGCGTCTGACAAAAGTTTTGGTCCATGGCAAGTGTCTGACACTTATGATACTATTTTAGAATAGTATTCTACAAAACATAATTATATAAAAATCGGCCATGTGAAAATAAATAAAGGTCATATATTTTTTGTGAAGCTTTAAAGCGTCTGACAAAAGTTTTGGCCAATGGAAAGTGTCTGACACTTATGACACTATTTTAGAATACCTAATAGGCTGATTTTTATATTATACAAAACATATATAAAAATCAGCCATGTGAAAATACGTAAAGTTACATAATATATTTTTTGTGCAGCTTTAAAGCGTCTGACAAAAGTTTTGGCCCATGGAAAGTGTCTGACACTTATGATACTATTTTAGAACAATATTCTACAAAATATATATAAAAATCAGCTATGTGGAAATAAGTTAAGTAACTCTTTCATCATAATATTTATACTTTCCGCATATAATACTGTTTCGTTTGCCTTTTTTGATCACGTAAATTTTGTATTTATGTTTTTAGTTTTTGTTACGTTGATCTGGTAAATATTTCTTTTATTTGTACACCGGTCACTCATCTCGATAGGCTTGTGCTGAAAATCAGAGTTATGGTGTTTCTGGCGTCATCCAGGATCATCCATTCAAAAGGATTATACTCAGCATGGCACTATGCTGAGTATAATCCTTTTTTGGTTACACTACAGGTTAAGACAACCACTGTGGAGTAAAGGTTCTCGAGTGGAGGCCTCGATGCAAAGCAAAATGGAGTGCTTGGGAGACCAGCTTCCCGGTGCACCGACAGCGGACCGACAGCGGTCGGTCCGTTGTCGACCGGTGTAGTCGGTGGATGGAGGCGGCTCAGCCCCCTTAGACAAGATTGCTTTTTATTAGCGATATCGCCAGTCGACAGACTTTTTTTTATTTGTTTTGTATGAAATTTACATAAACCAAAAAAAATATAACGTAGTCTTGAGTTAGAGAATAAAAAAATGGTAAATAGCTTTCAACTTATGTCAATTTTATACAATGCTCTATCTCAATTTCATACAAAAAAATTTGTCGATTGGCGATATCGCTAATAGAAAGCAATTTTGTCTATGGGGGCAGGTCTGCTGTTTGTGGCGTCGTATGGGGGAGGCCTATGTCCAGCAGTGGACGTGTATGGGCTGATATGATGATGACAGGTTAAGAAGTTTGTTTAATTGTTAAAGGATTTAGTTTTTTGTTACTTTTGTTGACTTTTGTACGTGTAGTTTTTTTCTTTCTTTTTTTCATTTGTAGGAATTAGTCTAGATATAAGAGCATAGATTTAAAATTATATAATAAATAGATTTAAATCTAGAACCAGTTCTACCTACTTAGTTTTAAAAATAATGTGTTAGAGTTTGTTAGTAAAGTTTCCTGTTTGTACTGTACTTACTGAATAATTCTAATAAAAGAAAATAGGTATGTTAATTAAATTATACAATTTATTTTGGCTTATCCCTGTGGTATAGGCGTAGGCTAAACATTATATTACATCGTGATATTAGAACTAATCATAAAAAAAACAGGAAATAAACCTTACCTACTTTAACCCAGCGTAATAAAATACCTAGAAATCCAGGGTGAAAATGATCAGGCAATATTTTTACAATATGCTAGCTTATATATTTAAAACTAGCTACGCCGTTTCACTCGTCTCGATCCCATGGGAATTTCCGGATAAAAAATAGTTTACGTCCTATTGTGTGTGTATATTCAGTAGGTCTGAGAATAGGACGTATATTTTTTTATTCAGAAATTCCCACGGGATCAGGACTCACGCGAGTGAAGCCGCAAGGTGCAGCTAGTATTATTTTACAGGGTTATTGGTAATTATACTAGCAAGCCGTTGAGGGCTACTTCTGTGCACCTAAACAAATTCCTTGAAAAATTATTTTTGTGTTGGATAGTCCATTTTTCGAGTAAGCTTTTAGGCTATACAACATCACGCTGCGACCGAAAAATCGAAAGGAGCGAAAAATCAGCGGGAAATGTAAAAAGACGGGGAAAATTATTCTTCTTTGAGGACTTTCGTTTTTTGTTTGAACGCGCTGATCTCAGGAACTGCTAGATCGAATTGAAAAATATAGGCTACGTTTTATCCTGATATTCTCACGGGATTAGGACTTACACGGGTGAAACCACGGGGCGCGGCTAGTAGGTAGGTACTTATAAAATACCATAATATTAACAAATAATAAAATGGAGTTTAAAATTAATAAAACATTTTATATATTATCTTTACACTAGGTTGTAATTAATAAACTTTGCTATGAATTAATGGGTAGGGGTTACTAAAATAAAAATATTAAATTGTTGGCGATAGATAGCTTGGTAACATTGCATTAAGTATTCTCGTTGTTTCCTTGTTATTTTTTTCAATCCAACCTCTAGTATCCCACAGCTGGGGAAAGGTCTCCCCCATCAGGGCGCGTTCAGATGACACGCGTTGACCACGCGCCCACCACGCGCATCACACGCGTTGACCACGCGTTGAACACGCGTTGAAATTTGTTCTTTATATAATTTGAGTCTTATGACACATCAATAGATCTCAAATTGCATTTATCAAGTCCACCCGCTCAAGCCACGCGTCCGCCCCGCGCCCGCCCCGCGCACGCCTCGCGCACGCCTAGCGTCTGCTTGCAGAAATGCAATTTGAGATCTATTGATGTGTCATAAGACTCAAATTACATATAGAACAAATTTCGACGCGTGTTCAACGCGTGGTCAACGCGTGTGATGCGCGTGGTGGGCGCGTGGTCAACGCGTGTCATCTGAACGCGCCCTCACCCTCCATCGGTCGCGGTCCTGCACCACGCCAAGTTGGCTCGAGGCGGTCGAGGTCGTCTCGCCACGCTTTCGTGGCCGACCTCAACGTCGCCAAACACCCGGAGGTGTCCAGTTTGTTGCTGTTTTAGCCCATTTATCCCCGTCAATTCTTGATAGATGGCCCATCCAATCTCAATGTTAATTTACAACAGAAAAAATGAATAGCAGTATATTGCAATCTTTTTAAAGTAATAAAGATGGAAAATGATTTTTTATTTTTTTAAAGTGCTAAGCCTGCACTGGGCTATCTGAAAATATTTTTAAGGAAAAATGCGTCTTCAAAAATTGCGACTAAGACGAGACTCGAACTCGCATCCCTTGAATACCGTTCAAATGCACTGCCAATTACGTCACTTAGTCAAGTACCGTCATAGTCGAATTTAAGAACCAAGTACCAGACTGTACCAGACTGTACCAGACTGTACCAGACTGTACCAGACTGTACCAGACTGTACCAGACTGTACCAGACTGTACCAGACTGTACCAGACTGTACCAGACTGTACCAGACTGTACCAGACTGTACCAGACTGTACCAGACTGTACCAGACTGTACCAGACTGTACCAGACTGTACCAGACTGTACCAGACTGTGCCAGACTGTACCAGACTGTGCCAGACTGTACCAGACTGTGCCAGACTGTGCCAGACTGTGCCAGACTGTGCCAGACTGTGCCAGACTGTGCCAGACTGTGCCAGACTGTGCCAGACTGTGCCAGACTGTGCCAGACTGTGCCAGACTGTACCAGACTGTACCAGACTGTACCAGACTGTACCAGACTGTACCAGACTGTACCAGACTGTACCAGACTGTACCAGACTGTACCAGACTGTACCAGACTGTACCAGACTGTACCAGACTGTACCAGACTGTACCAGACTGTACCAGACTGTACCAGACTGTACCAGACTGTACCAGACTGTACCAGACTGTACCAGACTGTACCAGACTGTACCAGACTGTACCAGACTGTACCAGACTGTACCAGACTGTACCAGACTGTACCAGACTGTACCAGACTGTACCAGACTGTACCAGACTGTACCAGACTGTACCAGACTGTACCAGACTGTACCAGACTGTACCAGACTGTACCAGACTGTACCAGACTGTACCAGACTGTACCAGACTGTACCAGACTGTACCAGACTGTACCAGACTGTACCAGACTGTACCAGACTGTACCAGACTGTACCAGACTGTACCAGACTGTACCAGACTGTACCAGACTGTACCAGACTGTACCAGACTGTACCAGACTGTACCAGACTGTACCAGACTGTACCAGACTGTACCAGACTGTACCAGACTGTACCAGACTGTACCAGACTGTACCAGACTGTACCAGACTGTACCAGACTGTACCAGACTGTACCAGACTGTACCAGACTGTACCAGACTGTACCAGACTGTACCAGACTGTACCAGACTGTACCAGACTGTACCAGACTGTACCAGACTGTACCAGACTGTACCAGACTGTACCAGACTGTACCAGACTGTACCAGACTGTACCAGACTGTACCAGACTGTACCAGACTGTACCAGACTGTACCAGACTGTACCAGACTGTACCAGACTGTACCAGACTGTACCAGACTGTACCAGACTGTACCAGACTGTACCAGACTGTACCAGACTGTACCAGACTGTACCAGACTGTACCAGACTGTACCAGACTGTACCAGACTGTACCAGACTGTACCAGACTGTACCAGACTGTACCAGACTGTACCAGACTGTACCAGACTGTACCAGACTGTACCAGACTGTACCAGACTGTACCAGACTGTACCAGACTGTACCAGACTGTACCAGACTGTACCAGACTGTACCAGACTGTACCAGACTGTACCAGACTGTACCAGACTGTACCAGACTGTACCAGACTGTACCAGACTGTACCAGACTGTACCAGACTGTACCAGACTGTACCAGACTGTACCAGACTGTACCAGACTGTACCAGACTGTACCAGACTGTACCAGACTGTACCAGACTGTACCAGACTGTACCAGACTGTACCAGACTGTACCAGACTGTACCAGACTGTACCAGACTGTACCAGACTGTACCAGACTGTACCAGACTGTACCAGACTGTACCAGACTGTACCAGACTGTACCAGACTGTACCAGACTGTACCAGACGGTACCAGACGGTACCAGACAGTACCAGACAGTTTCAGACAGTTCCAGTCAGTGACAGACAGTTGTACAGACAGTTGCACAGACAGTTGCACAGACAATTGCACAGACAGTTGTACAGACAGTCCTCGACTTTACAGTTAAGTTTTTACTTTTTTTACTTTATTATCCTTCACAATGGGTTTTGTACCCGTCTTGAGGATCCCCAATTCAAAGTAGAGACAGCAAGACCTGTGAAGTGAAAAATATCACTACTAGGTACTAATGAGTGATTTTTGGGCTTAAGAGTTCCAATAAGGTAACAAATTAGTGAAAATAAGAACTACAAGGTCTACTTTAAATCGCCATGTTTAAAAATAATAACCTTGAAAAGCATTATTTGTTTAATGATATTTTATTACAATAACATAAAACAAAATAAGTTTTGATAACTATTGTTGACATTTTACTTTTTGTGAAACTATAATGTTAGGTTTTTAACAACCAAATTGTTGTAAAGTACTTATTTATTTGATCAGCACATATTTGTTAATATTTTTTGATTAAATTGAAGGCGCATCAAAATTTACTAAGTAAATATACCATGGTTTCACGATAAAAAACCATTTGCAAGGGCTCCGTGATATTATGCTGCGGTTTACACGTACATTTTTAATACTCGCCAAATAGATGCAATATGGCTGTCACAATTAACACAATAGAACAAAGCACACCGTTTTTCGTTTATCTCCGCCGAAAATAAGACTAGTTATGACAAATTGTCACTCAACGAATGAACGGTATCGCTTTATCGTTCAATCATTCATTCACAGCGCGCAATTCGCACCGTTAGTTCTAAGTGCCACTCAGGGTAACAATTCGAACTCTTATGCAACGCTTCTGCAACTATAAATGAGTTGCAATTTTTCTCCCTTTAGTAATATATAGGTTGCATATAAGTTCTAACCACCTATATAGAACTTAATCAAGGTGGATTTTATTACTAAAGGTTCCAAAAAAATACTATATGCAAGCTGTTTGTTACCAAATGTGTTACTTGGGAATTGTGGGCTAGTATTAAATTTTGGCATATTTTGCTAATTTATGAATATTGATAAATTAGCAAAATATGCCAAGTACATACTTAACAGATATTTTTTTGACAATTATTATATTTTTCAAAACACATGTGCTATTTAACGAACTGTTTAATTGAGGCCATTTTGTTCTGGACATTCTAGACTAAGCTAAAAGAGTAGTAGGTATTCTAGGTATAGGTCAGAAAAGCTCCATGAATTCGTGTCTTATTGTCTAAATGTCTACATGTTTATACAAGCAAGCAAGGAAGTATTAAATTTGCTGGCGCTGTACGAGCTATCTTCTTCTTCTTTAGCAGCATGTGTTAGCCCACTGCAGGGTATATGGCATCAAAAATATAGTTGATTTTAATTAATGATAACTACTACTGACTCATTTACACATTGAGACAGACATTTTTATAAAAGGCAACTATCCCCTACGGTGGGCGTCTATTCTTTGTATGACTTTACTTAGCGGGAACACCATCAATACAATTTTTTTGTAATAGGTCTTTCCGTGAAATGTATCTATATAATTGGAGGTATCAATGGTGACAAAACTAATATTAAATAATAACTGTAATACTTTGTAACATTTTTACAGCGAAGCGTGTATACGCTTGTATACACGCTTCGCTGTGACTGACAGACGACTGTGGTATCACAGTCGTCTGGCAACTATCCCACTTTTTAGAGGTTTAGGAAAACTCTATTGTCTCAATAACTATGTGACAAAGGCTTGAGAAAACAAATTCAAATTATAGATTAATAATTGAGGTAAACGTAAGTTAAAAGTTTACTATGTTTAATTTAGAATTCATTGCGATTCTCCCAAGAGTGTGGCAAGTATCCCAACTTTACCCTAAATATAAAAAATACCTAAAACAAGAATGACTTAGTATAAATATGGTTAACACAATTAGATAAGATTGGGATGCAGGAAATATGAATAGCCATACGTATACATGTGCAAGAGTGTGTTCATAGATAAATGTGATATAATAAATAATATTACAGGACATTCCACACATCGCCATCTGGCCCCAAGCTAGGTAACAAGCCTTGGGTGCTAGACAACGGATATACTACTTATATACTTTTCTTTTTAACCGACTTCAAAAAAAGGAGGAGGTTCTCAATTCGGTTGTATATATGTTTTGTAAATATTATACTTGTAATCCATAGGAAAAACAAGACCACAGACAAATATTTAAACATACTTGTCTGAGGTGGGAATCGAACCCGCAACATTGTGTTTGGCAGTCCGCCATGGTGACCATTGTTCCAACTGGGTCTTCAATATGTAAGTTTTTATTATCATTTGACAAAATACAAATTACAATTCATTTTAAAAATAAAAGGTAAATTAATCAATGTCTATACCTACTTACTAATATTATGAAGAGGAAGGTTTTGATGTTTGTTTCTTCGTTTGCATTGAATAGGCTCAGAAACTACTGAATCCATTTTGATGTTTGTTAAAAGGATACATTGATTCATTGACAGTAACATAGGCTACTTTTTATCCCGATATTTCCATGGGATCGGATTCTGCGCGGGCGAAACTCTGGAGCGGAGCCAGTACTTGATAAAATTATCAAAATAACAAACTATTACTCATGTAAATGGCTAATTTGACAAATAATTTCATTATATCAAAACATCACTTGACAAACTTAATCTGTATTTTGTATAATGCTTGCGTTGTTGTCAAATGATTAATTTGTAAAATGTTAGTTTTAAAATTATCATTAGTCATTCGTTTTTTTGTCAAATATTAGTTAACCATTTATAACCGAACTTTGCTCACTTATATGTTAGTTCTCATTCGACAAACAACAGAAGTGACCGTGGCAACACGCAAAACTAATAGTGCTAATAATAGTTGGCCCCATTTTTTAAGGTGCGGCGTTTCAATTAGGTAATTCAATTTGTAAAAAAGTAGGATAGGTATTTAATTAATTAGATTCGTCTTGTAAAACAATTACAAAAAATATAAATTTTCACTACTAAATCAGTCTAATTCAGTCTCGTGATAAAAGTGTTTGTAACAACATCGAAATATTCTCCACAAAAAAAACATCGTAAAAATTGAGTTTTAAATAAATTTAATTGTTCAAATAATATTTGAAATTCAAAATTAACTAAAAAATTAATTATCTATCTTGTTGATTTTTTATTTTTTTAAAGTGCTAAGCCTGCACTGGGCTATCTGAAAATATTTTTTAGGGAAAATGGGGGAAAAATTGCGACTATATGCGACATAGATGCGAGTTCGAGTCTCGTCTTAGTTGCAATTTTTGAAGACGCATTTTTCCTTAAAAAATATTTATATATCTTGTAATAATTTTTTTCAATTGTTAATTAGATTGGGAAGTGAATCATAATTACAAAAATGTAGTGTAGTTGAAATAAAACAGATATGCACTGTGTGAAGTGTCATTAAATATTGGTGATTTTATTGGATTACAATAAGGAATTGGTAGACAAGGTACGTATAATAATATTGGCTTATTTTTTAATCGATTTCAGTAAATATACGCGGTAATTTTTTTACATGGGCCTTTATGGCTATATCTGAAACTATAAAAGATAGCGAAAAATGCTAAAAGGAGTTGCAGGCCTCATTTTGACAAAAGCTTAAACTGCATCATTTGATTTTTGAACAGTCTTTTTTTTTCGCACAATACAATCCTATGTTTTTATACTAATGGATAGTGTTGATGATGGAAACCAATTCTTGGCAACAAACATAGTATGGCAATTGGCAAATCAAACGAAATAGTAAATTTTTTAAGCTAAGATTTTTGAAGCCCTGAAGGCCCATGTAAAAATTTCACCCTGTATTTTATTTATACGTGCTTAATAAAATTAAGAACCTCCTTCTTTTTGGTTAAAAAAGAGGGTTCTCAATTCGATTGTATTCTTGTAATGTTTGTTATCTCATAACTCTGACAATTTGGTATTTTTTTCTTTTTTTAAAATAACATACTTACTTTAAATTTAGTCCGATAGTATAATATATTATGCAAAAACGTGTAAATGGTGCTCTGCTCTTTTTTTTTTTAAGTTTTCCTTCGAAAATAAAATAAATAATTTTATAATTTTAATCGGTGAAAAAGTGCGTATTTTGCTTTCATGTGACTTTTAGGGTTCCGTACTCAAAGGGTAAAAATGGGACCCTTTACTAAGACTTTACTGTCCGTCCGTCCGTCTGTCTATCTGTCACCAGCCTGTATTTTATGAACAACTAGCGACCCTCTCCGGCTTCGCACGGCTATATTATGCATGTATTATACCTACATATAAACATTCCTCTTGAATCACTCTATCTATTTAAAACAACCGCATCAAAATCCGTTGCGTAGTTTTAAAGATCTAAGCATACAAAGGGAAATAGGGACATAGGGACGGTGAAAAGTGACTTTATTTTATACTATGTAGTGTTATTGATAGTGATGATAACAAGACAGTTGAAAATTTGCAGATGATGTATTTCTGTTGCCATAATAACAACAAATACTAAAGACAGAATATAATGGTACGGAACCCTTCGTCGGCGAGTCCAACTCGCACTTGGCTGGTTTTTTTTAAAACGTCTTAATTGGAAACATTAGTTATTGTGGTCATTTCATTGGCGTTTTAACTTATTGAAGTCAGTATATCCATTTTTTTTTAATGTTAACAAAACTTGTTTGTGCTCAAAATGAAAGAGGCGTTAACCTCTATGTCTAATTTGTCTTATTGTCTATTAGTCTATGGCTTCCAAAACGAATGAATCGTTCCAATGATTTTATTTTTAAGATGGTTACATACCGTGTACGAAACTCTTTTCTTATTACTTAAATTTTGCCCGATTTTAGTTTTTTTTTTTTTTTTGATCAGTTGAAAGTTATGCGTTAAATTATACATTTTTTGTATAATAATAAGACATGTAAGCCTAGAATTTACATCAAAACAAAACATTTTGTTGCCATGGGATAAAAAGGTATGTCCCATAACCGAAATTCCAAGAAAAATATCAGTGGTATGTGATTATCATAAAAGCTAAATATTTTTCAAGTATTTTTAGCTTTTTCCTGAAAAAAAAAAACTAAAAATGTTATAAATAATATTTTACCAATCAATGAGGAATGGGGTAGGTATACCTTAGGTACTTATATACTCGTACCTACTTATAGTTAGTCATCCATGTGTCATGTAAAGTAGAAATACTTAAGATATGGATTTTTATCTAATTATTAGCTGTCCCGGCAAATGTGTTATGCTATATGAAAAAAATATAAAGAAAAAATCCTAGATGTTGTTCGATTCTCCGAAGTACAAATATACACAAAAAAATCATACAAATCGGTTCAGCCGTTTAGGTGGAGTTTGGCAACTAACATCGTGACTATTCGCGACACGAGAATTTTATATACAGGGTGAATTTTTTACATGGGCCTTCAGTCAGGGCTATATCCTAAACTAATACGAGATAGCAAAAAATGCAGAAAGGAGTTATGTGCCCAATTTGGACAAAAGCCAAAATTGAATCATTAGATTTTTGAAAAAGTCATTATCAGGGCTCGAACCTGTTGATTTTGCAAAAAAATAAAAATCCTATATTTCTATACCAATCGATAGTGTTGCTGATAGAGATAAATTCCTGGAAACAAACATGGTATGGCAAATCAATAGAAATAGCTCAATTTTGTAGTTTTCTGCAATATTCACCTTTCTGACTCTGACAATAGTGTATGAGGCAAAGAGGGCAAGTGATATTATTCTAAATAATTTAAAATAGGTATTATGTTCTAAATAAACTACTTTACATAAAATTTGTAAAACAATTCATATTTTTAGTGCAGTAGTTTGTTACGTCATTGGCCATACCTCCTCACTGTGTGATTTCCGGCTAGGGTAATGATTTTTCCAAAAATCTAATAATGCAGTTTTTGTTTTAATCCAAATCGGGCACGCGACTTTTTCAACATTTTTCGCTATCTCTTATAGTTTAGTATACATATACTGACTACACTTTGATTCTATTTTACTAATATTATACAGTATTTTTGTTACTCCTTCGAGGTCAAACTACAGCCTCGATTGTGACCAAACTTCTAAATGATTCTTCTTCTAAATGATTGACCTTTTTCACATTTTCAGGACTAGAAGAAAAAAACAGTGACTAAAACTTTCATAAAAATCAGATTATTAAAAATGAGATGACAGAAAACAGCTATGTTACATCAGTACAAACCACCCGAGTACAAACCCAGGGAAATGTTCAAACCTAAAGTATTCTTCTACATGGTGTGGTCTAGTCTTGCTCTTTTCATACTCTGGTTTCAGTTTGCTTCTACACCGAACGTCACAATTATTAATGAAAATGTAATTAAAGAAGTAATTCAACAATTAAATGAGAAGGCGAAATTAACTGAGACGTCCAAGACGACCAAAGTTCCAGAGGATCTCAAATACATGCTTATATGGAATGAACGAAACCTGGCTCCATTAGATAAAGGTTTCTTCAGAGATGGCCAGGAATCTTTCATCTTAAAAAAATGTCAGAAAACAAATTGCTACGTCACTACCGACAGAAACTATTTCGGAGGTGACATCACTAAGTTTGATGCCATCGCCTTCAACGGACGTAATGTTACAAACATTCAAAATGATTTCCCAAAGAAAAGATCTCCTCATCAAAAGTATATTTACTTCAATTTAGAATCTGCTGAAAATTTACCAGTTTGTCATCCAAAATTTGATAACTTTTTCAACTGGACTGCTACTTATAGATTGTATTCCGACATTCCGTTTCCCTATATCATAATTAAAAAGGATGGAAAGATCGTTGGCCCTAGTAGAAATATGGATTGGCAGGCAGAATTTCCTGAAGTTAGTGATGAACAAGCAAAGTTTAACAAAACGAAAGCGGCTGCGTGGTTCGTGTCTCATTGTCATACGAGAAGCAACAGAGAAGCTGTAGTGTCGAAGCTGCAGAAGGCTTTGTCTCACTACGGTTACAGTATTGATATCTACGGATCCTGTGGCCCCTTCAAATGTCCAAGAAACGAGCAAGAAGCTTGCAATAAGAAATTGAAGGAAGATTACTACTTTTATTTGTCGATGGAGAATTCATTTTCTGAAGATTACGTAACTGAAAAGTTACTTACTGCGTTGCATCATGACGTTGTGCCAATCGTTTATGGTGGCGCTGACTATTCTAGGTCAGTATCAATATTTGAATGTATCCTTGACCTTGCATTAGCGTTTGTTGCATCTGTCTATTGATATGGGGGCACGGTGGTGGCCCTGCCAAAAACCAAGCGCGCAAGGGCACTATCTGATAGCTTTTTAACAGAGCAAGCCATACGGTCTCGTCTTGGCAACATTTTACATAAAATAGTTTAGTAGAATAGTAGCATCCAGGGTGCAACCGACCTAAGCGTTTTTCTTATCTTTTTCAGATTTCTTCCGCCAAATTCATACATAGATGCTAAGAAACACACCGCTTCAGACCTAGCTACATTAATGGATCAACTGATTCAGTCACCTGAACTTTACGCACAGTACTTTAAGTGGAAGCAAGTCTACGAGTACGTCAGCCCACAGACCACAATTAATGTATGCAGAGTCTGTGATACTCTTAATGACAAGGAGATGTTTAGTAAAAAAACAGTTTACAAGGATTTTAGGAAATGGTGGTTAGGGTCAAACAGTTTCAAGAGACGATGCTAGTCCTTGTTAATATTAAAGTAATTTAAAAGCCTATTTAAAAGGCGCAAATGAGCGGTGAAGAGCGGTGTTGGCCTAGTGGTAGATATCTCGACTTTCATTCTGAAGGTCGTGGGTTCGAATCCAGGCCGGCCGTGCACCAATGTATTTTTCTTAAGAAAAATTTATGTGCGCTAATTGACATTGCCTTTACGGTGGAGGAAAACATCGTGATGAAACCCGCGGCTTAGTTGGCTCCAGAAGTTTTGACAAGTTCTCTCCTCTGGACATGGTTGACTAAGCTGTGAGGGTAGTAGGTGCTGGGCAAAAACCTACTCCATCTTCACGCACAAAGGACCCAATTAAAAAGGGCGCGGAAAACAGCCCGTATACAAGTACAAGTACAAAGTACAAAAGACGCAAATGTCAACTGTAACATTTTTTTATAAAGTGTTTATATTTAGATACGTTATTCTTCATTAATTTGGATTGTCGCATGTTGAATTGTTACTGTATTCCGATAAAATTGATATAAGATTTATGTGACTTTTATTTAGAAAACAAACAAAGGAAATATCGTCCCACTGCTGGGCATAAGCCTCTCTAACATTTAACAAAAAATAATTGTCCAAATAGCCCTAGGAAGTGTGCCCAAAAGGCTGGCTGCATTACCTCATTGGATGTCGATGCTTTTCTGTTGTCCGTGGTAGAAGCCAGCCCTTTGGTCACCCGAAGTTAAAACCAGTAATTTTGAAACTTCATTACAAAATTTTAAAGCGTCTGGATCCCAAGGGCCAGGTTTATGTTGATTTTAAATCTAGAAAAAATACAATATTTTGTACCTGTAGTTATTAACACGGAACGAATGGTATGCTTGTACCTGTTTACGACAAGAAGAAGAAGATGATGCGTATGGCATTTTCTGTGACTTATCCAAGGCATTTGATTGTGTTCAACATAATACATTGATCAGGAAGCTACAACCACTACGGTATTAGGGACGGCGGCCTGGATCTTATCTCTTCTTATCTGAGCGGTAGGGTCCAGAGTGTTGATTTTAACGGAAAACAATCCTCCGGATCTGCGATAGCAATGGGGGTTCCTCAAGGATCCATATTAGTACCTTTCCTGTTCTAATGACTTACCTTGTAAGAGACAACCATGGGTTAGTGTTGTTCGTAGATGACACCTCCTTGGTGTTCAAGGTTAGAAGGCGTCAGTCGAACGTTGACGATGTGAACAATGCTCTCTCTGAATGGATCCAAAACGAAATTAATTCGGTTCACACTTCCAAATGTAAAACAAGTCAAAACTGTTGTAAAGAATAATGATGAGGAAGTTGAATTAGTCAGTAAGGCTGCCTTTCTAGGTATAACTTTAGATCCTAAGCTTCAGTGGGGCCCGCATGTGGAAGCATTGTCCAATAGACTTAGTTCTGCCGCTTACGCCGTCAAGAAAATTTGCGAATACACGGACATTGAGACTGAATCAATCTATATATAAAAATCTATTGCTGTTCGATTGTCTCGCTAAAATATAAGAACGGCTGGTCCGATTTACATGATTTCGGTTTTGAAACGTTTTTCGTAGATCGTAGATTAGGGAAAGTTGAGACGGTAAGAAAGATCGGACTTACGCGGGTGTCAGAACCCCTACTACGAGTTGTTAACGCCCTCGAGCAAACTTTGGAAGATTTTAAACTATACTCCATTTGTAAATCTTAGATCAGAAATGTAAACAAAGAAATGTCAAATATTGTCAATGTCAAAGTGACAGGTCAATTGTCTTCAAACTTTTTTTATAAGTTACTAGCGACCCGCTCCGGTTTCGCACGGCTATATTATGCATGTGTTATACATATAAACCTTCCTTGAATCACTCTATCTATTAAAAAAAACCGCATCAAAATCCGTTGCGTAGTTTTAAAGATCTAAGCATACAAAGGGAAATTTGAATATTGTAATAACTTTGTTAAAAAAATAATTTTATATTAAAATAAACAATCATAGGTATTTCTTAATGATTTTATTTCTAATCATATTTTTTAGATATTGAGGTATTAGTTGTTTTCTTACCTAATTTCCACTTCCCTAAAAAAACTACCAAAGCTTGATGTATTTTTTACTCTGATAAAACACCATTGTTTACATTTCTGATCTAATATTTAGAAATAGAATATATAATAGTACATTGTTATCCTAGGAGTGAAAGTCATAGTCAAAGTTTTCTTATAGTCACTCATTACAAGTCCCGAGACGGAGTTTGGCGCTAATAGTTCGAGGGACTTAATGAGTCTTTCACCCGAGGTAAACACTGTGCTTTTCATTACGAATAATACATAAAATTCTTCCTAACAACGAGAGTGAATGAGACTATGAGACTCCATACTACATGAGTAGGTACTCATGTGTCCATACTACCTGATCCTCTTACAAGGTTGGGACCAAAGAGGTTATACATTACTAGCTGTGCCCCGCGGTTTCACCCGCGTAACTCCCGATCCCGTGGGAATATCGGGATAAAAAGTAGCCTATAGCCTTCCTCGATAAATGGACTATCTAACACAAAAAGAATTTTTCAATTCGAACCAGTAGTTCCTGAGATTAGCGCGTTCAAACAAACAAACAAACTCTTCAGCTTTGTAATATTAGTATAGATGTAGTGTTTTTTTAGGTTTCTGCTATGTATTTGTATTCAATACTTAAATACGGCGGTACTTACCGAATAATTTTTTATTAATGAGTTAATCCAAAACTGACGCGAAGTCCGTAGATTTAACTTACATTTTTTGTAACACGGTTTGTCTAGAAAAATTTATTTACACAAAATACATAATAAATAAATGAAAAACCAGATTAAACTTAACACAAAAACATAATAAAATAACAAAAAATAGTACTAATTAAAACGTTTAAAATAATTTGGAAATGGTAGCATTTCCCACCAGTTTTTTTTTACTCAAGGTACGACACTGACCATACGGTCGCATAAAGCCACATCAGCAACATCGACAGGGCGCGGAAATAATCGATTTTTGAAAATAATCGTCGCGACACCACACTGTTCAATGCGAAATAGAAAGACGAAACGAAAATAACTAGAAAAAAGTGTCGTTAGGTACTGTACAACTTTTGGTCTTAATTTTTTCCGTCTAGCCCCCTTTCGCAACGAGCGATAAGGAACTATCGTTCCAATATTAGTTTAGTAGGAAGACGTTATGTATTTTGAGTTTATACATTTTGACATACACCCTGTAAGTATAGATGTGTAACAGAACTATCTTTCTAATATAATAATACTAGCGACCCGCCCCGGCTTTGCACGGCTGTATTATGCATGTATTATACATATAAACCTTCCTCTTGAATCACTCTATCATTAAAAAACCGCATTAAAATCCGTTGCGTAGTTTTAAAGATCTAAGCATACAAAGGAAAATAGGGACATAGGGACGGCGAAAAGTGAATTTATTTTATACTACGTAGTGATAGTGATAGTGAAGTGATATAAATTACGTGTCAAGTTGTTTGTGCGCGATGGACTCCTAAACTACTTAACCGATTTGAATCAAATTGGCACACCGTGTGCAGTTTGATCCAACTTGAAAGAAAGGATAGCTTACATCTTAATTTATCGCGATATTCACACGGGATCGGGAGTTACGCGGGTGAAACCGCGGAGCGCACCTAGTCTAATCACTACATAGTAAAAAAAAAATCGCTTTCTCTGTCCCTAGATCCCTATGTATGCTTCAATCTTTAAAACTACGAAACGGATTTTGATGCGGTTTTTTTAATAGATAGAGTGATTCAAGAGGAAGGTTTATATGTACAATACATGCATAATATAGCCGTGCGAAGCCGGGGCGGATCGCTAGTTTATTTATATAAATTAGGTACTTACGTGTTACGTTGTTTGTGCGCGATGGACTCCTAAACAACTTAACCGATTATAATCAAATTGGCACACCGTGTGCAGTTTGATCCAACTTGAAAGATAGGATAGCTTACATCTTAATTTATTCCGATATTCCCACGGGATCGGGAGTTACGCGGGTGAAACCGCGGATTTTTATTAGACGGCTGTACCGTCTGTCTACCTTTAGAAAACGAGTTGCCAAGATTGTGGAAGGTTTGTAAATTGAATAGGTACCTATATTATTATTTTGTGTATAATTTATTGGCTAGTAATTTGATGTACTGGAATAATATCTGTTTGTAATAATAATTTATGATATTTCTTGTTTAATTTGATGAATTCTGAGAGTTTCATCTACAGATGATATTGAATTATTAAGAACAATCCTCCTGTATTAATTTAATGTTTTCTATTACATTGTTACAATATTATTGTACAGTATGGGTCATAAGTAAATGATCAGTTTGCTACAATAATACTATCAACAAGTATTGGACTTACGACCTTCTTCTAATAGACGTTGCACACAAACTTAAATACTTGAATTAAAGTACTCAGTGTGATTATTATTTTCAACATGTTAGCTATAATGTCTTTAGTTGGCCGAGTGGTATAAGCCGCCACCCGCTACACCAACCGACGTGAGTTCGATCCACAGGTTACGTTGTTATAATGTTCAAATAGTGTTGCACAGCCTTTATAACTTTTTTAATTTATTGATTCGTTTATTTGTTGGGTGGGTATATATTCTACTATGATATTCGTATGCATTTTTCCTTCTCATAATATTTTTAATGTATTAATTTAAACGTTATTTCGAGCGCTTATGAATTCTCTTGTAACTTATATATGTATAATGGTGTAGCGTCGATTGTACCTAGATGCCAAGACAAACCTAGTTAGGTTTCCATTGTATATGTCCTTTTTAATAAATAAAATAAAAATAAAACAGGATTGTAAACGTTACGGTGGGCAGAGACTTTTGACCGTTGATTGTACAAAGGAGTTACATTGTTCGAAACAATTTAAAACAACGACAAAATCAATTACATCATATCATTGTGAATCTTTAAATGTAATTTAGATAATCTGATATAGTGTAGTGTAGGTACAGCTGTTGTAAATTAACCAATCAATTTTATAATAACTATTTTGTATTCTGTCTTTGTAGTAAATCAATTTTACTCTAAAAACGTGGTAAATATATCGTTGATTTTTGAAGTGGAAACTTCTTTAGCGGCGTTGAACACTTTTTCTGTAATGGGTATAAAATCTTAAACTCGCGTCAGGACACGTGACCTGATCGAAAAAGCGTAAGACGGATGGAGAGTAGACAGCTATCGGCGCGGCGAAAATGTATGCCTGGGCCTACTGTTTTTAATTTGGCTGTGAGTGTATTAAGACGTACATATGGTATTTTTTAACGGACGACTATTGACGGACGACAAATGTCGGACGACTATTTGTCGGACGACTATTGTTTATTTTTTAAAGTGCTAAGCCTGCACTGGGCTATTGAAGATGCATTTTTCCTTAAAAATATTTTCAAATATATCGTTGTTAATAAATTTAGTTGCTCATATAATAATGAATTATTTTTATAAAATTATTACTTATTATTTTCCTATTATTCTTACATTTAATTGAATTAAATACATTTAATTTATTATAAAATCAAATGAACTAATTAAATATTTAAAAACCTTGTATTTTTTTAAATTGATTAATTAAATTAATCAGTTTAAAATTGAAATTATTCTTAACTTAAATTAAATGAAGTCGGTTAAAAAATCATATAGTGTAGTTAAAATAAAACAGATTATAATATGCACTGTGTGAACTGTGAAGTCTTATTTATTTTATTATAGTTATTTCATTGGATTATTAATGAGGAATTGGTAGACAAGGTACGTATATTGGCTTATTTTTTAGCAGGTTCAATGAAAATATATAATTATATAGAGTTATTGGTAATCATATTATCAAAAGGTTGAGGGCCACATCTCATCTTTCTGCCCTTATCCCAATTTAATTGGGGGTAGGCGCAGTATGTCTTCTTCTATTAGTCGTCATCTCATCGTTTACATTCATCTCTCTCATGTCTTGCCTCACGCAGTCCATCCATCTTTTCTTAGGTCATATTTTTCCTCTCCATCCCTTTACATTCATACTCATCACTCTTCTAGTCACATGCGTATCTTCTCTTCTCTTCACATATCTATACCAACTTAAACGGTTCCGTTTTACTTTTCAGTAACCGGTGCTACTTTCAGGAAGCCTGAAAGTAGCACCCGTTTATCATCACTACATAGTATAAAACAAAGTCGCTTTCTCTGTCCCTATATCCCTTTGTACGCTTAAATCTTTAAAACTATGCAACGGATTTTGATGCGGTTTTTTTTATTAAATAGAGTGATTTAAGGGGAAGGTTTATATGTATAATACATGCATAATATAGCCTTGCGAAGCCGGGGCAGGTCGCTAGTTTAAAATAAGGAATGAGTATATTATACTCATTCCTTATTTTACACATCCTCGTTCTCAATCCGGTTGTATATTTTAAAGGTTTGTTATCTCATAACTCCGAAATTTTGGATAATTCCTGGTTTATTATAAAGAAAATACTACATAGTCCGATAGAAGTTTCGGTAAGTATTAGTGGTTTGGTTATAAAATCAAATTAACTGAAAATAATAATGTCACTTACAATGAAAATAGTAAGTGCATGTTTTGCTTTCATGTAACGTTTTAGGGTTCCTTAGGGCGCGTTCAGATGACACGCGTTAACCACGCGCCCACCACGCGCATCACACGCGTTGACCACGCGTTGAACACGCGTTGAAATTTGTTTTATATGTAATTTGAGTCTTATGACACATCAATAGATCTCAAATTGCATTTATCAAGTCCACCTGCTCACGCCACGCGCCCGCCCCGCGCCAGCCCCGCGCACGCCCCGCGCACGCCCCGCGCACGCCTCGCGCGCGCCCCGCGCCTGCTTGCAGAAATGCAATTTGAGATCTATTGATGTGTCATAAGACTCAAATTATGTATAGAACAAATTTCAACGCGTGTTCAACGCGTGGACAACGCGTGTGATGCGCGTGGTGGGCGCGTGGTCAACGCGTGTGATGCGCGTGGTGGGCGCGTGGTCAACGCGTGTCATCATCACCCCCCCCCTTAGGGTAAAAACGGGACCCTTTTACTAAGACTCCACTGCCCGTTCGTCCATCTGACTGTTTGTCTATCACCATGTTTCAGTCAACGTAACGTACGCGTCAACTGCACGTACACTTAACTAACGCGTCATAAGTTACGGCAATTGGGACCAGCCGCCCAATTGCCGTATTCTTATGCAGCGCGTCTTGACTGCGTTTGCGTCATAACCATAGATTTCGTATTGCTAAGACGCACTCGTCACGCAGTTACTCATGTGGTTTAGGTTTGCGTAACGTGTGCGTGACGAGTGCGTGACGAGTGCGTAACGTGTGCGTGACGAGTGCGTCTTAGCAATACGAAATCTATGGTTATGACGCAAACGCAGTCAAGACGCGCTGCATAAGAATACGGCAATTGGGCGGCTGGCTGTATCTCATAAACTGTGATAGCTAGACAGTTAAAAACATAATATAATATATAACAGAACCCTTCGGGCGCGTCTAATTGACTGTTTGTCTATGGCTTCCACATAGTCGGAGATCTCTTTAAGTTCAACAAACATCAACCATTGGGCGAAAGATCGACAGTGACGGTTTCACGCTTGTGGATAAGAAAAACCGTCACCTGCCGAACCGTAATCACCGTGGTACCGCAGCTACAACTAGCTTGAAGGCTGAAGAACCGGTGATTCCAATGAACATATCAGTAAAAGTACAACAACAAATATTAACATAAACAAAATAGTATTAATATATATACTATTTTGCTATTACTATACTATTATACTATAATAGTATAAAATTATTAATATAAACAAATATTAAGACCAACGGCCGGAAACGGCTGGAACAGGAGAAGCTGGGTATCAGCCTCGAACTAGTGGAACTGGAATTACAAAGGAAGACTAATTTTAAGTCCTACGTGCTCCGGATTCCAGCGACGCTAAAAGACATGTTCTTCTCGGCAGATTTCTGGGCCGCCGGCATTGTATACCGACGCTATAGGCAGGCAAGACCGAAGATTCAAAACCCTAAAACTTAACTAATTTTTTTATAATATTATCTACTAGCTGCGCCCCGCGGTTTCACCCGCGTAAGTCCCGATCCCGTGGGAATATCGGGATAAAAAGTAGCCTATGTGTTAATCCAGGTGTTCAGCTATCTAGATACCGAGTTTCATCGCAATCGGTATAGTAGTTTTATCGTGAAGGAGTAACAAACATACACACACACACACAAACTTTCACATTTATAATATTAGTAGGATAATATGTATGATTGTCTGTAAGGTATATATTTTATATGGGTCTGTACTTATTTATAAGGCTGTTACTTGAAATAAATAAACGATTTATTTAAGAACGACCTTCATGGAGATGTTTAATGAATGAAAAGTATTTCTTATCACAGCCTAGTTGCTCATAAAATGGATCTTATTAAACGGCTTTTAGACTCATAATCCAACGTATTATGCACGCGTGCATTTTAAATAAGGTTTAATAAGTTATCCTGATAAGTTACTGCTAATTACATGTTATATATATGAAACATTCTTAATTTAACTGGGTTATGTTATACTGTTTTGATGTAAAAAAAAGGTAGGTACCAACAAAGAGTTTTTAAGCCCGAAAAATGGTCGTCTGTAAAGTCGGTTTACGAACGATAATAAAATTTTATTTGATAACGTCTTAGAAAACGATTAAAAATTGAGTTTTGTTTATTTTTATTTTTTTCCATATCATTAAATTCTGTTTTTAACCCCCGACGACGCAAAAATAAATGAAAAAAACCCAAAAGAAAATTGTATGTCAGACGAGGCTGTTTAAGTTAAAAGCCTTGCCTGCTCTTTCAGGAGTGTAATATTTACTTTTTGCTAAAAAAAAATTACTTTTTACAACGATAGTATACCCACGGAATACCTGCCTGATGGCGGCGATATGCAGTGGCCAACCTGGAAGTCCCTAAATCGCCTGTGGTTGGTCCCTAAAACCCAGGTTGGCCGCTGCAAAGAGAATATGGCTGGGTGGGGTTTTCGACACTCTGTGTGAGTGTGGGAGGGCCGTCCAAAAAAGGCGCACGTGTTGGCTTGCTCTCTCTGCCCTGTTAGCTGCTCTGCAGAAGTCCTCAATAGTTATTTATTTAAAACAAGGCTTGTAATTTATCTTTTTTTGACTTTTGTTTTTGTTGTTGCTGTTAAAAATTAAATTATAGTTTTTTTAATCATAAGACATTTACATTAACATAAAACATTTTGTCGCCACAAACTATAATTTAACGTTTTATTTTTAACTAACCAAAAAATAAAAAAAATAAGGGATAAAAACAGATATGTCCCAGAACCAAAATTCCAAGAAAAATATCTGTGGTATGTAATTCTTTTAGAGACTGAATGTTCTTTGAGTATTTTAACGGTTTCCTGAAAATAAACGAAATCGTTAAGAGTTATGAATAATATTTCACACATATGTGAGGAAATGGGGATATCTTACTTTATACTTATATAGGTACTTATAGTTAGTCATCCATGTATCTTATAATGTAAAATACATAAGATAAGTAATCTTATGTATTTATTACATACGTTTGTTCCTGCGGCCCAACTTGTTTAGGGTTTTCACCGCATTCAGGACCAATTTTGAGTTGACCTTGCAGGAATTTAAGGCCCTTAGTGACGCTTGACTGTCGCTAAGAATGTAGATAGTCTTGTTTTCTACATTCCTTATCAGATTTTCCTCTGCGCATGCTATGATTGCATACATCATAGCATGTGGGGACATGTATTTTAAAGTTTCTTTTGAAGATTTTGATACACGGCATAACTACCAAACTACTAAATATGACTGACCTTTTTCATTTTTTTAGGACGCAGAAGAAAAAAGTGATCAAAACTTCGATAAAAATCTGATTATTGAAAATGAGATGACAAGAAAAGCTATGTTACATCAGTACAAACCCAGGGAAATCAAACCTAAAGTCTTCTTCTACAGAGTGTGGTCTAGTCTTGCTCTCTTTTTACTCTGGCTACAGCTTGCCTCTACAACCAACGTCACAATTATCAATGAAAATGTCAATAAAGAAGCGATTCAAAATTTTAATGAGAAGTCGAAGTTAACTAAGACGTCCAAGACGACCAAACTTCCAAAGGATCTCAAATACATGCTTTTATGGCAAGGACGAAAAATTCCTCCACTAAGTTTCTTCAGAAATGGCCAGAAACCTTTCATCTTAAATAAATGTCCGAATACAAATTGCTACGTCACTGCCAACAGAAACTATTTCGGAGGTGACATCACTAAATTTGACGCCATCGCATTCATCGGACGTAACCTTCGATTTAATTTTCCAAAAGGAAGATCTCCTTATCAAAAGTATATTTACTTCAATTTAGAATCTGCTGAAAATGAACCAGTTTGTCATCCAAAATTTGATAACTTTTTCAACTGGACTGCTACATATAGATTGGATTCTGACATTCTGTTTCCCTATATCATAATTAAAAAGGATGGAAAGATCGTGGGCCCTGGGCGAAATATGGATTGGCTGGCAGAATTTCCTGAAGTTAGTGATGAACAAACAAAGCCTAACAAAACGAAAGCGGCTGCGTGGTTCGTGTCTCATTGTTATACGAGAAGCAAAAGAGAAACTGTAGTGTCGGAGCTGCAGAAGGCTTTGTCTTACTACGGTTACAGTATTGATATCTACGGATCCTGTGGCCCCTTTAAATGTCCAAGAAACGAGCAAAAAGCTTGCAATAAGAAATTGAAGGAAGATTACTATTTTTATTTGGCGATGGAGAATTCATTTTCTGAAGATTACGTAACTGAGAAGTTACTTATTGCGTTGCATAATGACGTTGTGCCAATCGTATATGGTGGTGCTGACTATTCTAGGTCAGTATCAATATTTGAATGTATCATTGACCTTGCATTAGCGTTTGTTGCATCTGTCTATTGATATGGGGGCACGGTAGTGGCCTAGCCAAAACGAGCCAAGCGTAGCGCAAGAGCACTATCTGATCTATCTATTTACATTACATAGTTTAGTAGAATAGTAGCATTCAGAGTGCAACTGACCTAAGCGTTTTTCTTATCTTTTTCAGATTTCTTCCCCCAAATTCATACATAAATGCGAAGAAATACACCGCTTTAGATCTCGCTACATTAATGGATCAACTGATTCACTCACCTGAACTTTACGCACAGTACTTCAAGTGGAAGCAAGTCTACGAGTACGTCAACCCACAGACCACAATTAATGTATGCGGAGTCTGTACTGCTCTTAATGACAAGGAGATGTTTAGTAAAAAAACGGTATACAAGAATTTTAGGAAATGGTGGTTTGGGTCAAAAAGTTTCTATAGACGATGCTACACTTTAAAAAGAGGCGTTTAAATAAAAAAAAATATATATGATAATTTTAAATGCTTTGCCCAATACTATTCAGTTATTATTACTGGTCCCAAAACAGTTAATGTCTGAGGCTACATCTTATTGTTTGACAGTTATATCGACCGTTTATATTACGTTTAATGTTCAAACAGTATTATGACCGTTCAAAACAGTCAACAGCATAACTTTTACAAAACAGTCTAAAGCAAAACTTTTTAAAACAGTTAATATTTCAAATGTGACTGACTACTAAAGACAGGCGATCGACAAGCTTTGTTTTGAATTTAATTGTAGTATATATCAAAGCCGATATCCCGATAGTAGCTTTCTATACATATATAATAATATGTATAAGTGGGGAAAGTTATAAAGTTCGTTTCCTTGTAAACATAACGGCTATAGAGCTTAAGTTCTACGTTGCTTTACCGTAACGAGAGCATTCTTGCTTAATTTATTATTTTCCTTGTTTGAGTCTAGGAAACACAAAACACAAAATAATCTATGTGTGGGGTGTGTGTTCAGCTTCGATAGTGAATTAAAACCACATCTCCTCATATTAAATGGACTGTATTTCTTCTTATTTACAAACATACAATAATAACGGAGCGTTGATTAACCCTAATTTGACAAAAAGTGAAAATAAAAGCCACATCGCAGAAAATTTAGCATCTTATGGTACATACATAATATCAAATGCTCGAATTAAACTACATAGGGGCCAACACTTGTTTTCCACCTCAGAACAATAACTTATTTTTCTGAGGTAGTTAAGTACCGAATGTTTTTGTGGAAAATTACTAAGTTCGTTATTATTTTGAAATGTTGTGTGAGAAAGGGAGATAAGCTGTCTCGCTCGAGGGCTATTGCATATTATTGACCTGGTCTGTAGACAGAGACGGCGATACAAAGAGCGAGATAGCTTATCTAGCAGTGTCTGGTTGTTTTGAAATAAGTACTGCCCTCTATATGTTTAATTCGACCGTTTGATTTGTACCGGTCAATTTTGTATGTTGTTGGCATTTATTTTTACTTTTTGTAGACTGAGGTTAATGGCTCCGCTTTTGTAAATGAGAAGAATACAGTCCATTTTGTCACGAGGAATGTGGTGTTTTATTCGACATCGAAGCAGAAGCCCCACAATTACTGTTTTAAACAATAATATCGATTATTTTCACTTTTTGGACTATCAAGTCCATTTTTCAACATGATGCCCTAGTTCTAGCCAAATGAAACTTTCAAGGTTTGACTTCATGAAAGCCAGTAGTTTTAAATATTGGTTGCATAAAAATAATCTGTGAAATATTTTTTTAGAACCATACAAAGATAATGTAAACATTAGATATTGTAATAAAATATTACTTCAGTAAGTAGTTTTATTTTGAGTTTTATAAATCTAAGATACTGATTGGTATAGGGGTTAGTTAAGTACATAAGGTTTATTAAGTATTGAATTTGTTTCCACAAAAAAGGCAGAATCGCAGACCTGATAGTTTGGCAGTAATTGCGAAGTTCAGGGTGAAATCAATTTTGACTAAAATTTCCCTAAAGTCCAAATAACTTTTGAACCATTAAATATTGCAGAACATACAGTTCAGTTAAATGGGGGGGGGGGGGGGGCGGCACTAAGATTACAAAAGAACGATGCAAAAACTAAAAAAATGTCGTCAACGCCGTCAACGACTGAATTGCATCGGCGTTGTTTTTGTTGACTTTGGATAATAACAACTTTAATCCCTGCTATGAGGCCGTCGGACGCGGCTTACGGACGCGTCCGACAGCCGCGACTTATAGGCATCTGTGTAACTGTGCACACTATCGGACGTAAGTCGCGGACGTAACCTTGAGCGTTCGGACGTCCTAAAGCGATCTGGCCCGCTGGATGTTTTAGTCCGGGCCCAAGTAGGTTGCTGCACGTTGGACCATTGTTACGGGGCCACTCTCAAGATATTTAAGGGACGCGCAAGATCCACATACAATTATGGAAGTCAATATGATAACGATTTTCAAATGAAACAATAAAAAATGTGAACATGTATGAATTATGAATGAAATGGAAGTAAAACTCATAATCAACATATTATTTTTTTATGATAAAACATCTCATTAGGTACCTACCAAGTTTCAAATAAATTAAACATTAAAAAAACAACACAACAAAATCATTAACACATTGAAGCTGAAAATAACTGTAAGTACATACAGCAACAAAGAGGTGGCTGGAAAAACATCGCAGACAGATCTTCTGGTTGATATCCTGGAGATACCTTCCAGCTCTCTGTAGGCCAACTGTGTCTTGAATTCTCAGCTTGTATTATGCCAGATCTCTATTTGTTTAGGCAAGTCGCTCTTCTGCTCTACATTCTCTACTCCGGTGCTCGTCAAAGACTTGCAGACATTTTTGAACCAAACTAGGATTCTTTTCTTGATCAATTTGTAGAAAAATTACACAAGTAAATGTGATAATTCACAAAAGCACCCTAACCTTAATAAGGTGTAGTAAATTATTTACTACATGTGTTGCGAAATGATTCGGACAGGGTTGCGGGTTCAATTTCCGCCTCAAACAAATATTTATGTTCAGACATTTGACTGTGGTCTGGTTGTTTCTATGTATTTTAAGTATATATTTACAAAATAAAAGTATAATAAGTAGTATGCTCGCAGAACTGACAACCGCTGGGGAGTAAAGGTTCTCGAGTGGCGGCCGCGATGCAACGCGAAACGGAGTGTTGGGAGACCAGCTGCCCGGTGGACCGACGACATTGTGGCGGTCGCGGGTAGTCGGTGGATGGAGGCGGCTCAGGACCGCTGTTTGTGGCGTCGTATGGGGGAGGCCTATGTCCAGCAGTGGACGTGTATGGGCTGACATGATGATGATGAAGTAGTATATCAGTTGTCTAGCACCCATAACACAAGTCTAGTAACATAGTTTCGGGCCAGATGGCGATGTGTGGACTGTCCTGCAATTCACTGCTCACAGCTGATGATGCCTAGACCGGTCCACAAGTTGTTTGGTTTGCCTTTGCATGCTTTCTTTTTGAAATTACCTTACATTTTATTGCTAAATACTTTTACGTTTAATTATTATTGTAATTATCTTATTCTAAACTTACTTTTAGTGTAAACTAGCGACCCGCTCCGGCTTCGTACGGCTATATTATGCATATTGTATTATACATACAAACCTTCCTCTTGAATCACTCTATCTTTAAAAAAAAAACCGCATCAAAATCCGTTGCGTAGTTTTAAAGATCTAAGCATACAATGGGACATAGGGACATAGGGACGGCGAAAAGTGACTTTATTTTATACTATGTAGTGATAGTGAAGTACAGTTTTGAATATTATGTAAATGTTATTGATGATGGCTTTCATAGAAAAATATTTGTTACGATAGTGGACTGTATATTAACGAGGGACGAACGGAGCGGACAAGTTGGCTTGGGCCGGGGGCATTATGTGTGTTTTTCAGTACTGATGCCGGGCGTGGAGTACATTGTTACCCTAGGTGTGAAAGTCACTCATTAAGTCCCGAGACGGAGCAAACTCCGTCTCTAAAGCGTCCGTCTCGTCCGTAAAGCAAGACTTTATTCCCAAGGGAGATAATGTTGTATGAAACTCCCAAGGGAATAAAGTGATTTGAATTTGGAACGTTGAAATTCGTGTGAAAACTCTTGGTTTTAATTTTGAAGGTCTCAGCAAATAGATTTTATTTATAACTAGCTTTTGCCCGCGACTTCGTCCGCGTATAAGTCCAAAATGGTTCTAATAGGATTTTTTATTGGTTTTAACTCTAATAAATTTCTTTGGGTTTTAAAATTACCGAAGTCGGTAGGTTAGTTTATATTCTTTTATATTTATATTTCACATGTTTTCTTTGATACTCATTATAAATGCAGAGAGGACGAAAATTCTGTATTTACTTGGAAGCAAATAAAAAAAATGGTTCTGAGGGACTTTGAAAATATTGAAACAAAAACATGTAGTTTTTAAAGTTCAAGTCTATCTGTCTGTCTGTTTGTTACTTATACAATAAAAACGCCTAAACCAATTGAAATCTGGTTTTCACTTTAAGATAGCTAGGATAGGAAGGTCGTGTTATACTTTACATCTAAATCCAATAAGTAGAACCTGAGTAATCAACGAAAAACTGCAGCCGCTCGAGAAACCCCGGCCGCCCGTGACGACACGAACGCGTCCCACTAAACACGAACGTCACAGAATACATAATAGTGTAGCATACTTTTTATCCCACGCATATCCCATTTTATTCCATATTTCCACGGGATCGGGACATGCTGGTGAAACCGCGAGGTGCAGCTACTTTTGAATATAGAATGATTCGTATATTTCATACTATGTAGAGACAATGTTCTACCATTTCAAATTTCGAATTCTACGTCCCCATGAGGCCGTCTCCTAAAAGTGCAACCTTTTTTGAAAAAAAAATCGAAATGGGTGTCAAATGTAGGTGATTTAAAAGGAGTATTGATATCAACTTCGGAGGAAATCACCCCAAAATAACTTTCTACCCCTTTTTAACCCCATTAGGGGATGAATTTCAATAAAATATGAAACACGTGTTCCATCAATTCTGTCAAAAAGTTTATGCAAAATTTGAAGTAGATTAGACCAAGGAATCACGTTGTCCCATACAAACTTTGCTACCCTTTTTCACCCCTTTAGGGGTAGAATTTCGGAAAATCCTTTCTTATCGGATACCTACGTCATACAAAGAACACACCCTCCAAGTTTCAAGTCTCTACGATCAGCGGTTTAGGCTGTGCGTTGATCCGTCAGTCAGTCAGTCAGTCAGTCAGTCAGTCAGTCAGGACAAAGGATTTTATATGTATAGATATAGATAGATATAGATAAGAAGATAATACATGCATAATATAGCCGTGCAAAGCCGGGGCGGGTCGCTAGTACTTTGATAAAAGAGATCCAATCAAAGAGTATTTAAGTTTTTAATAACCCCAGCACGCCGCTTCATACACATGTTCATACAAAATTGCTGGAGCGTTGTAATGTTCCAAATTCAAAAAACGCTCCTGCATTGGATTTAATTTTCTTTGACCGCGACACTGGCTATATGCACGATAGTAATAATGCGAAGCCATAGTAAAATTATAAATAAAAAAGAGATGGCGCTAGATGCTTCTTTCCGTATGTCAATTTCATCCCTACGTTCTGTACGTTTTCATGCAAAAATATTATGGTTTATTTTTTACGCCAAGAAATATCAAATTTTAATTAGTAACATAAATCTACTTGAAATACCTAAACCTCTTCTGATATTTTCTGAACACATTCGTGAAGATTATGTTAAAATCTGTTTCCTAGTTCCCGAAATTAGACTGCACAAACAAAGGTAAACAAATAAAATCAACATTTTCTGAGATGAATGGTAGTTTCGCGAAAACGAAGAGATGGCGCTAGTTACTTGAAATTAAAAAAAATATCTTATTAAATTAATTACTTTATTTTCTAGTTAAAAAATGTGTATATTGCTATGTATTCTTAAAATACATAAGTGTACAAAATTTTTAAGCAGAACAAAAAGAATAATCAACTAATTTGTGATTTTCTAAATTTAAGAAAACCTGAATCGCGCATGCAAGATTTTTTTCTACCGGAGCTATATAAGGTTAGCGAATTCTATAGTGCTAAGATCATTATGGACGTAGAACGCTTACTTCCAAAACTTCGAATTTATTATATGTAGAGATAAGTCATTTGATTGGTCTACAAAAATCTAGCAGGCCATCTCTAAAGCGTCCGTCTCGTCCGTAAAGCAAGACTTTATTCCCAATTGAGATAATGTTGTATGAAACTCCCAAGGGAATAAAGTGATTTGAATTTGGAACGTTGAAATTCGTGTGAAAACTCTTGGTTTTAATTTTGAAGGTCTCAGCAAATAGATTTTATTTATAATAAGTCATTTGATTGGTCTACAAAAATCTAGCAGGCCACGATTTATGTTTTTATTTTGATTGTTACGTTCGGTCTAAGCAAATAGATTTTGCCTATAATACGTAGCAAATATTTACCATCATGCTACCATCTTATTGCAATTGCCCCATTTTTTTAGATAGTGGATTTTTTCAAATAGGAGACTGGCCACCGCAAGTATTACAATAAAATATTGGACTGACGGTATGAAAAGTAGAGTATGCACCTCGGGATAAAGCATGTCTTCGTCTTGGGCGGCTTAAACCCCTCGCTGTACTCAGACTAACTTAAAACTCCCTCGCTCCGCTCGTGTTGTCTTATGTCTTCGCAAACATAAGACATTGCTTTATGCCCTTGATGCATAATCTACTAATTTGACAAATAATTAAAAGAAATCATTTTCATTACATCAAAACATAATTTGACAAACTAATCTGTATTTTATCAAAAGATTATAGTTGTAAAATGTTTGTTTTAAAATGATCTTTATTCATTGGTTATTGTTATACATTAGTTATCTAACCATTTATTATATCAAACAAAGCTCACATATAAGTAAGGTCTCAGATCGACATACATCAGTAACTGTAGCGACCGACGCAATAAGAGAAACAATGGTGCTATAATAATAGTTGGCCTCAATTTAATTAGATTAGTTTTTCCTTGTAAACCAATTACAAATAATAAGCTTTTATAGTAACATGTCAGTAACAGTATAGATAGTATAGGTCGAACAATAAATCACGGCCCCCAGTGAAAAGTGGAAGAGGTATGCTCAGAACTCAATTTTTAAGTCCGTTTGGCGGGGGGCAGGAGTGAAGAGAGGGCCAATCGCTCACATCACCGCTCTTTGTTCCGCACACACGTGTCTAGGCGCGCTCCGTCCCGTCGTCTAAGCACTGTCACGCATATACCCACCTACACACCTAACTGTGCCTAAGTCTTAATTGAAAAATTGAATAACCTAACCCATTACAGTTCTATATCATTTTAGTTCCGGTGCAATACATTGCCTAAATTTCTAATTTAAAAGAATGAGTTACGGGTTGGGCAAAATATTAAACGGGGGTAATGACGATTAGGCTGTAGTAATTCTGTCCGCGATAGTACGTATGTGCAAACCATCCCCTCCAATTTCCGCTGGGGGCCATGATTCATTGTTCGACCTATAACAACTGTAACAGTCTAACTAATTCAGTCTCGTTATAAATCTTATTGTAACAGCATCGAAATATTGAGTTCCACAAAATAAAAAGCAACAAAAAAAACATGGTGAATATACCGTTTTAAATAAATTTAGTTGTAAGGTGAAAGGGTACCGGCACTCTCTCTATACAAACGTAGTCGACTGTTTCCTCCCTGGAGAATGACACTAGAGCAAATATTTTTGTTGCATAAAACTTATAATTATGTCATGACCATGCCCCTCATCATCATCATCCGAGCGATGTTCCCGGTTGCTTCCCTCTCGGGAGCCCGGGGTCCGCTTCAAATCAAGACATAGGGGCATAGTCATGGCAGTTATTGATTTTATGCAATAAAAATATTTGTGCTAGTGTCATTACCCAGCGAGGCAACAGTCGACTACGTTTGTATGGAGAGAGCGCCGGTACCCTTTCAACTTAATAAATAAAAATTAAGTAAAAATATATTTTATTTTACTTATTATTTTGCTGAAGTATACTTACATTCAACTGAATTTAATACATCTTCTACTATATAAAAATAAGTCGGGTTTTCCTTCCTGACGCTATAACTCCAGAACGCACGAACCGATTTAGCTGATTTCGGTTTTTAAATGTTTTTCGTAGTCCAGGGAAGGTTTAAACGGTGAGAAAGATTGGACTTACGCGAGTGAAACCGCGGGGCGCAGCTAGTTTCGTTAATAAAAATTGAAATGTAATCAATCATTTTTTTTTCAATTATTGTTAGTTAAATTGTGAAGTGAATCATAACTAAAATTACAAAATTTAATTAATTATAGTGTGAGTACTTAGTTGAAATAAAACAGTAAACTGTCTTGCACTGTGTGAACTGTGAAGTGTTGAACAATATTTGTTATTTTATTGGATTATAATGAGGAGTTATTATTGGTAGTAGTATATATATATTGGCTTATTTTAATCGATTCATTAAAAATGTATTATTATAATTATACAGGGTTATTTGTAATTATATCATCAAGCGTTGAGGGCCACATCTGTGCACTTAAACAAACAACGACTACTAACAAACTACTAAATATGACAGACCTTTTTCACTTTTTTAGGACGTAGAAGAAAAAAGTGATCAAAACTTTGATAAAAATCACATTATTGAAAATGAGATGACAGAAAAAGCTATGTTACGTCAGTACAAACCACCCGAGTGCAAACCCAGGGACATCAAACCTAAAGTCTTCTTCTACAGGGTGTGGTCTAGTCTTGCTATCTTCTTACTCTGGCTACAGCTTGCCTCTACAACGAACGTCACAATTATCAATGAAAATGTCAATAAAGAAGCAATTCAAAATTTTAATGAGAAGTCGAAGTTAACTGAAGCGTCCAAGACGACCAAACTTCCAGAGGATCTCAAATACATGCTTATATGGCATGGACGAAACCTGGCTCCATTAGATAAATGGGTCTTCAGAGATGGCCAGGAATCTTTCATCTTAAATAAATGTCCGAATACAAATTGCTACGTCACTACCAATAGAAACTATTTCGGAGGTGACATCACTAAGTTTGACGCCATCGCCTTCAACGGACATAAATTTCCATACATTCGAATGAATGATTTTCCAAAGGAAAGATATTCTCATCAAAAGTATATTTACTTCAATTTAGAATCTGCTGAATATGCACCAGTTTGTCATCCAAAATTTGATAACTTTTTCAACTGGACTGCTACATATAGATTGGATTCTGACATTCTGTTTCCCTATATCATAATTAAAAAGGATAGAAAGATCGTGGGCCCTGGGCGAAATATGGATTGGCCGGCAGAATTTCCTGAAGTTAGTGATGAACAAACAAAGCTTAACAAAACGAAAGCGGCTGCGTGGTTCGTGTCTCATTGTTATACGAGAAGCAACAGAGAAACTGTAGTGTCGAAGCTGCAGAAGGCTTTGTCTTACTACGGTTACAGTATTGATATCTACGGATCCTGTGGCCCCTTTAAATGTCCAAGAAACGAGCAAAGAGCTTGCAATAAGAAATTGAAGGAAGATTACTATTTTTATTTGGCGATGGAGAATTCATTTTCTGAAGATTACGTAACTGAGAAGTTACTTACAGCGTTGCATAATGATGTTGTGCCAATCGTGTATGGTGGCGCTGACTATTCTAGGTCAGTATCAATATTTGAATGTATCCTTGACCTTGCATTAGCGTTTGTTGTACCTGTCTATTGATATGGGGCCACGGTAGTAGCCCCGCCAAAACGAGCCAAGCGTAGCGCTAGGGCACTATCTGATAGCTTTTTAACAAAGCCTCGTCTTGGCATTATTTTACATTACATAGTTTACTAGAATAGTAGCATTCAGAGTGCAACCGACCTAAGCGTTCTTCTTATGTTTTTCAGATTTCTTCCGCCAAATTCATACATAAATGCGAAGAAATACACCGCTTTAGATCTCGCTACATTAATGGATCAACTGATTCACTCACCTGAACTTTACGCACAGTACTTCAAGTGGAAGCAAGTCTACGAGTACGTCAGCCCACAGACCACAATTAATGTATGCGGAGTCTGTACTGCTCTTAATGACAAGGAGATGTTTAGTAAAAAAACAGTATACAAGAATTTTAGGAAATGGTGGTTTGGGTCAAAAAGTTTCTATAGACGATGCTACACTTTAAAAAAAAAGGGGCTAAAAAAATTGAAAAAATATTAATTTAAAAAAATATTAATTGTAAATGCTTTCCCCAATACTATTTCAGCAATACAGTTATTATTACTGGTCCCGAAACACTTAATGTCTGAGGCTACATCTTACTGTTTGACAGTTATATTATTTTTTGACATGACAGCTGTCAGTGAAAGCGATTTTCCCTAGGGCTGGAAGTTTTTTTTTTCTACACGCTCTTCAGGCACCTTTACACCTACTTTCGGAGTATGAGTAATGAAAATTAACTTTAAACCCGGCGTTCTGTGGAGCCTACCACGGCGAGCCGTGTCCTCTAAATATTGAAGGACATTCCATACATCGCCATCTAGCCCCAAGCTAAGTAACTAGACTTGTGTTATGAGTGCTCGACAACGGATATACTACTTAAATACTTTTTTTTTAAACATATACTTATAATACATAGAAACAACCATACTACAGACAAATATCTAAGCATAAATACTTGTCTGAGGCAGAAATCGAACCCGCAACCCTGTGTTTGGCAATCCGGCATGGTAACCATTGTGCCAACTGGGTCGTCTGTGTCATTGTGCTTCTGTGTGCAAGTTTAAGGAGTCGGTGCCTACGTACAAAACGAGGCTTACCAGTTATAGCTGACGAGGGTGCGCTCGCGGCGGTGGTTCGGTCGCTCCAGGCTTGTCGACTTACCTTTGGCAAACCTTACCGGGTTCAGGGCACAAACTCGATCTCCGGGCTAGGTGGCAATTTTCCCGTCTGTATCGTCGGCAGGACATGGCATAGGATAAAACCGATACGCCCGCGGTTGGCCATAGTTTAACGTTATAAATTTATCACTTAACTTAATTATCACTTAAGTCGCAATTATGTTCTCTATCCAATTCGAGAGTAACTGAAAATTCGAAATTTGAATAATGACAAGAAGCTCTGTCATCACTCCAACAATGACATGAATTTAAGTCAATGTCAGGCCAATAAACCTTGCTTTACATAACCACCTACATAAACCACATCTTATACTATTTAAATAGATTCTATACCATAACATTGAGTTCTAACTATTGATCTATGAAAACTAAACAATAAGTATTGTTGCGCTCACATTGAAGTTACGCAAAAACATTGGAATGTTAGTTTTAATACCTACCTACCTCATATTTGTAATAAATTATTGTTTTAAATAACCTTATGTTAAGATATTTTGATTTCTGATTGTTTGATTTCTGATTGATTGATTTTTGTAAATTTTATGAGAAATAAAGAATTTTAATCCGTAATTGGGATCTTGACTGATTTTCACTAAGTATTTCAAAAGTCGCAAACGTTTCCGAAAAAGTCAGTTTTTTGAAAAAAAAATAAAAAAAGATTCATCATTAATCTAAATTGTCGTCGGAACACAGTCGGCCACCATACATTTTAATCTGTAACGTCACCTTTCCTTGCGCCTTGCGCGAGTTTTTGTTTTTTCTATAGGTAAATAGAAAATCGTGTCGTCACACGAAGGTCAGTCAGTCAAGGCCACCCCGCGTTTCGTTTATTTTAGTCAGCAGACAGAATATTGCAAATTTTGCGAAAATAAAATATGTAGGTACAATTAAATGCGAAATAAATATTGTAGACCTATAATAGGTCTACAATATTTATTTCAATATTTATAAATATGTAAAAAATAGGTTTACAATAATTGTAAACCTATTTTTTACATATTAGCTTCCATTTTCAACAAATATGTTGAAAATGGAAGCTAATATGTAAAAAATATAAAATTTACATGTAGCCAATTGTACTTAGGCATCCAAATGAATAATATTTTTTTGACTTTTGATAGTAGGTAAGTATAGTTATGTTTTTGTCTTGGTTAGTCAAAATCCACATGTAGCGTCCAGCACAGTGTTTGCGTCGCGTTACTTGTATCCTTCGCCTCGAACTGAGACCTCACAAGTTTTTTTTACCGATTTTTACTTTTCAGCGTTAAGTATGATAATAACGACGCAAGACTCCAAATACTTCGGGCTATCTTATTTAAATGATATGTATGTGCCTAGTATCGCTATCATCACCACATGGTAAAGATTCTCTACTCATGTGCCTGGACATCGCTGACTCTATTATACTTTGAACACAGATCTTTTAACGAATCCAAACACGCTAAGCCTAGGTATCTTATCTAGAGAATGAGTTCCATAGCCTAATTTTCTTGGTCTCAATCACGTATTTTTTTATTTTTTTTGCGTTTTATTGATACTAGCGGGAGAATAAGTACCTATTATGAATGTAAATCGTATGAGATTAAAAAAACTCCTATAGCCTCCTTCCGTCTATATCACTATATCGTCAGTACCTAGAGTACCTACTCATCAATTAAACACGATAGACCTAACTTGTCTAGAGATAAGTTCATATATTCTCTAATGTATTTGTATCAAGGGCGCAGCCTCTCCCCTCTTTTCCTTTTCCGTTAAGATGAGTACAAAGGTACTAAACATTTGAGTGTTATGCTGATAACGATATATGTCCTATAATAAGTCCCTAACCTATAAGTAAATAAAAATAATAAAGTAGAATAGACGCTTTTAAAACTACACTCTTCTCCCAGTCTTCTCCCAATCCATAGAGGGTTGACCAGTTTTCGCCTCGGATCGGCTTCCGTTTAGCTGGTTCAAGCAGCTTCGAAGACCATCGGGAACGAACACAAGAGTGCAAGACTTTGCACTATAAACTTTTGCGAATTATTTTTATATTTTAATTTAGGATGACCATTATGATTATATAGTACCTTATATGGAACATCCATTTTAATCATAATATCATGAAGTTAAGGTGAAAGGGTACCGACGCTCTCTCCACACAAACGTAGCTTCGAGTTCCTCCCTGGATAATGACACTAGCACAAATATTATTTTTGTTGCATAAAACTTATAACTGCCATGACTATGCCCCTATGTCTTGGTTTTTTCAGTTTCTAATTATCATAGAAATTAAGATTAAAAAAATAAAAATAAACAAAACATAGGGGCATGTTTTTTTAAAGTTATATGCAACAAAAATATTATATAGTATATAGTGTAGTGTGTATATAATATATAGTGTCATTATCAGTTTGTATGGAGAGAGCGTCGTCGTCGTTACCGTTTCCCACAGAGTACTTTATTATAAACAGAAACCCTTTCCTCTTAAGGTATTATGTAATAGTTTTAAAATTTTCATAAAATCATTACTTTTATGACAATGACAGAAAGAAAACCTGACATTGTCATTTTTGAATCATAAAAGTAGGTCTAAGCCATCCAAGACGTATGACAGACGCGCAAAACAAAAAATTAGTTATTTATATTTTATGAAATAATAATCCAATGACTTAAAGCTAAAAATTATAGCAGTCTGATCCACGTATACAAAGAAAGAGCAAAAACTTTTGCCGAATGGAGACATGTGAGGAATTCGTACCACGCTAGGACGTCATGGCAGACGGTTGTGCTGTGGTTGTGTTCAAAATAATCAGTTAAAAGTGAATAAAAATAGTATTGCTGACATCATGGTGGTTTTATTGCAGAGGAGTTTTATCCTATGAAACCAAATATGACCCAATAGAAGTCACAGATACTTTAATAAACGGCATCTCTAAACGTTAAACGATACGAGTATGCGAATTCTCTGGCTGTGGAATCACATAGTACCTTTACCTATAAATTCTTGCCCGGTTTAAAAACAGCCCACAACATGTTTAAGATTCCCATACAGTTAGAGATATTTCAGACACCTGTATGTGACATCTCTCGCAATAGTGACAGGTTCTTTGAGGATGTTCTCTAATTGTATGGGATGAGTGTACGGTGCACCAAAAGAAGAAGAACGCATGGCTTTGCGAAAGGGTCATTCTCACTACCCGAAATGACAAATTCGTCTTCTTAAACAATGACATACACTAAGTTGCGTGCCTGGAGAGGAAAAAACGTAGACTTTCAGTATTCGGGTAGTGGAGCCTGAGTGGAGCTAGACTTGGTGAGTCGATTATCCTGTTGCGTAATTTAATCCGCCTAAATTATGCAACGTGACTTGGTTCAGAGTAGTCAGGTTGCAGCAGAAAGTCATTGAGGCTAAAATTTTAACTTGGTGTGGTGCCGGGGAACAAGTTTTTATCCCCAGAATACCACTGATATCAATAATTTTCCTTTCGGCTTTAAGGGCATTCAATTTCCAGTGAGCCTATGCTTCGGCAATGCAAATGGCAATCAACAAGGTGCAAGGCCAGACATTGCGCACCGCAGGTTTAGATCTCATCATAAGCTGCTTCAGTGACAGTCAGCTGTATTTGGCTCTGTCGAGAGTGAGACGCAACTAACATGTTCGTATATTGTTCCGACGTACGACGCGACGGCGTCACCCACAATGTTGTGTACAAGAAAACTTTGTAACTGTCATAATATAAAGACACGCGTATTAAGTAAGGTAGGCAATCGCGTACGTTCTAAATAAAACAAAACCACCACGCGAACGAAGTCGCGGGCAACAGCTAGAAGATAATAATTATGTAAGTATTTATTTTGGTGTCCTATTATTTGACAAATATGATAAAGATTAGTAGGTTTGGTTGTTTGCTTGCATTGAATAGGTTCCGAAACTTCAAAACCGGTTTTAACCCGATATTCCCACGGGAATCGCGAATTACGCGGATAAAACCGCAAAGCGCTGCTAGTACTTGATAAAGTTATTACTTTACAAACTATTCTTTCCGTAAATAACTTATTTGACAAATAATTAAAAGAAAACATTTTCATTATGTAGGTACATCAAAACATTATTTGATAAACTAATCTGTATTTTGTCAAAAGATTAACAACTACAATTATTCATCATCATCATCATAAAACATTTAAATAATAAATAAATAAATACAAAAAAAAAATGGTTGTCTGTAAAGTCTGTTTCCGGACGATAAGAAAACATTGATGGTAACCATGGCAACGATAAAACGTTGCTATAGTTACCTTGTCAATAACATGAGGCGTTCCAGTAATGACGCGTGACGTCACACTTTTTTGAGATTGCAGGTGTTCACCAATTTATAAAACGTTATCACGTCAAAAAAAAATCATAAAAACATCATCAAAGATGTAAAATGGTAAGAGAAATAAAAAACAAAAAATACGCGATTAAGACCCGGGAAAATAATTACTATGTAAAATGTTAGTTTTAAAATGAGCATAAGTTATTTGTTTTTGTTATACATTAGTTATCTAACCATTTATTATATCAAACAAAGCTCACATATAAGTAAGGTCTCAGACTGACATACATCAGTAGCGACCGACGCAAAGAGAGAAACAATAGTGCTATAATAATAGTTGGCCTCAATTTAATTAGATTCGTTTTTCCTTGTAAACCAATTACAAATAATAAGCTTTTATAGTAACATGTCAGTAACAGTATAAATAGTATAGGTCGAACAATAAATCACGGCCCCCAGTGAAAAGTGGAAGAGGTATGCTCAGAACTCAATTTTTAAGTCCGTTTGGCGGGGGGCAGGAGTGAAGAGAGGGCCAATCGCTCACATCACCGCTCTTTGTTTCGCACACACGTGTCTAGGCGCGCTCCGTCCCGCTCCCTCACGTCTTTAGTCGTCTAAGCACTGTCACGCATATACCCACCTACACACCTAACTGTGCCTAAGTCTAAATTGAAAAATTTAATAACCTAACCCATTAAAGTTCTATATCATTTTAGTTCCGGTGCAATACATTGCCTGAATTTCTAATTTAAAAGAATGATTTTCGGGATGGGCAAAATATTAAACGGGGGTAATGACGATTAGGCTGTAGTAATTCTGTCCGCGATAGTACGTATGTGCAAACCATCCCCTCCAATTTCCGCTGTTGGCCATGATTAATTGTTCGACCTATAACAACTGTAACAGTCTAACTAATTCAGTCTCGTTATAAATCTTATTGTAACAGCATCGAAATATTGAGTTCCACAAAATAAAAAGCAACAAAAAAACATGGTAAAATACCGTTTTAAATAAATTAAGTTGTAAGGTGAAAGGGTACCGGCACTCTCTCTATACAAACGTATTACGTAGTCGACTGTTTCCTCCCTGGAGAATGACACTAGAGCAAAAATTTTTGTGGCATAAAACTTATAATTGCCATGACCATGCCCCTATGTTTTGCTTTTTTGTTTTTAAGCTATTGCATAGCTGTTATCGTGGGCTTTGAGCGCGGCGCCCGAATCAAGAAATTTCGTAACTAAAATAAAATCTAACAACCCCTACTCCGCCTACCATGTAGCTCGGCTGAGCATTTTTCTTTTTGTTTTTTAAATTTTAATTTCTATGATAATTAGAAAATGAAAAAACCAAGACATAGGGGCATAGTCATGGCAGTTATTGGTTTTATGCAAATACCAATAACTGCTATGACTATATTTGTGCTAGTGTCATTACCCAGCGAGGCAACAGTCGACTACGTTTGTGTGGAGAGAGCGCCGATATCCTTTCACCTTAATAAATGAAAATTAAGTAAAAATATATTTTATTTTACTTATTATTTTGCTGAAGTATACTTACATTCAACTTAATTTAATAGGTACATTTCGTTAATAAAAATTGAAATGTAATCAATCATTTTTTTTTCAATTATTGTTAGTTAAATTGTGAAGTGAATCATAACTAAAATTACAAAATTTAATTAATTATAGTGTGAGTACTTAGTTGAAATAAAACAGTAAACTGACTTGCACTGTGTGAACTGTGAAGTGTTGTACAATATTGGTTATTTTATTGGATTATAATGAGGAGTTATTATTGGTAGTAGTAAAATTGGATTATTTTAATCGATTTAAAAATTTATTATTATAAATTATACAGGGTTATTTGTAATCATATCATCAAGCGGTTGAGGGCCACATCTGTGCACTTAACCCTTCGCCGGTGGCCGCCATTTTTCACAAACAACTACCACTAACAAACTACTAAATATGACTGACCTTTTTCACTTTTTAGGACTTAGAAGAAAAAATGGATCAAAACTTTGATAAAATCTGAGTATTGAAAATGAGATGACAGAAAAAGCTATGTTACGTCAGTGCAAACCACCCGAGTGCAAACCCAGGGACATCAAACCTAAAGTCTTCTTCTACAGGGTGTGGTCTAGTCTTGCTCTCTTTTTACTCTGGCTACAGCTTGCCTTTACAACAAACGTCACAATTATCAATGAAAATGTCAATAAAGAAGCAATTCAAAATTTTAATGAGAAGTTGAAGTTAACAGAGGCGTCCAAGACGACCAAACTTCCAGAGAATCTCAAATACATGCTTATATGGCATGGACAAAAAGTTGCTCCACTAAGTTTCTTCAAAAATGGCGAGAAATCTTTCATCTTAAATGAATGTTCGAATACAAATTGCTACGTCACTGCCGACAGAAACTATTTCGGAGGTGACATCACTAAGTTTGACGCCATAGCATTCATCGGACATTACCTTCTATTTGATTTTCCAAAAGAAAGATCTCCTCATCAAAAGTATATTTACTTCAATTTAGAATCTGCTGACAATGAACCAGTTTGTGATCCAAAATTTGATAACTTTTTCAACTGGACTGCTACTTATAGATTTGATTCTGACATTCCGTTTCCGTATATCCTAATTAAAAAAGATGGAAAGATTGTGGGCCCTGGTCGAAATATGGATTGGTCGGCCGAATTTCCTCAAGTTAGTGATAAACAAATAAAGTTTAACAAGACGAAAGCGGCTGCGTGGTTCGTGTCTCATTGTCCTACGAGAGGCAACAGAAAAGCTGTAGTGTCGAAGCTGCAGAAGGCTTTGTCTCACTACGGTTACAGTATTGATATCTACGGATCCTGTGGCCCCTTGAAATGTCCTAAGAAGGACCATAAAGCATGCAATAAGAAATTAAAGGAAGATTACTATTTTTATTTGTCGATGGAGAATTCATTTTCTGAAGATTACGTAACCGAGAAGTTACTTACTGCGTTGCATAATGACGTTGTGCCAATCGTATATGGTGGCGCTGACTATTCTAGGTCAGTACTATCTGTTTTTTGATATAGCGTTGCGCAAGGGCACTATCTGATAACTTTTTGATAGTGCAAGCCGTGTAACATTTGACATAACATAGTTTAGTAGCATTCAGAGTGCAACCGACCTAAACGTTTTTTTTGTTCTTTTTCAGATTTCTGCCGCCAAATTCATACATAGATGCGAGGAAATACACCGCTTCAGATCTCGCTACATTAATGAATCAACTGATTCACTCACCTGAACTTTACGCGCAGTACTTCAAGAGGAAGCAAGGCTACGAGTACGTCGACCCACAGAGAACAATTAATGTATGCAGAGTCTGTACTACTCTTAATGACAAGGGGATGTTTAGTAAAAAAACAGTTCACAAGAATTTTAGAAAATGGTGGTTCGGGTCAAACCGTTTTCAGAGTCGATGCTACACTAAAAAAAATAAGCCAACTAAAAATAATAAGCCAACTAAAAAAAATAAGCAGACTAAAAAAAATAAGCAGACTAAAAAAAATAAGCAGACTAAAAAAATAAGCAGACTAAAAAAAATAAGCAGACTAAAAAAAAAAAAACAGTCTAAAAAAATAAGTAGATTAAAAAAGCAGCGAAGAAAACTGAAAAAACATTAATTTTGGCCTAGGCCATTTACCTTGTTTACTTTGTTATATACGTTGCATTTACTGTACCTAATGTTTTAATTTATTGTATGTGCCTTACATGTTTACTTGCCCTTTTTTATCGTAATAACTTGTGCTCTTGCTCTTGTTTTTAAATCCGGGCCAAGTAGAAGGTGGACGAAACGGATTCGTCTGCTGATGAGCTGCAATGTCCTGTTTGGCGAAGATGTAATTCCGACAACAGCTCACCACCTTCTTCACTACCGTCGTCTTTAGAAGGTCTCAACTTGTTACCAGATGAAGGTAGGGGCGAATCGAGGAGTTGAATCAATATCTTTGTGTCCGTATGAGCCAACAGTTAGCCCTTCTTCTCCATCGATTCTGTCACACCATCGAACGCAGATATGTCTTGCTAATGCCCTTCATCTTCTGGACCCGTGAATTTGCTACTGTCTCCTTTTGTAACGTTAACACCTGTGCCTTTACCAAGATTTAGCAATCCCTTGCTATCAGTAAGACAAACCAAAGACGGAAAAGAAGGACTAACTGTTGACGATGACTGCTGATGCGAAAGCAAACAAGTTGAACCAACTACTTGATTCACCTCGTTGTCATCATCTGCTTGCAAGTTAAGGTTTTCTGGCGACGATGGTGGTGAGGGTAGTGGTAAGCTGCTGTTGGAATTACGTCTTTGCTAGACAGGATATTGAACTTTATCAGCGGACGAATCGGTGTCGACTACCTATGTCTGGGTCGGTCCGGCTTTAGGAACAAGAAGCTAAAACAGGGAAAGTAGGCAAGGTAAAAAACATGTAAAATGAGTACTTCGTAAAATATAATTGTTAAAATAAATAATAGTTAATAAAAATACTAAAAAAATCACGCTTTTGTAGACAATCCAACTAAAAAATAGAAAATAAAATGTTTATATATTCGATTATTAATAGTGTAGATTAGTAATAAAAATCTTATTGTAAATAAATGATAATTTTGAAGTAAGAATATAGGTAAATTAGAAATAAATGTATATTATTGTAAAAAAAGCGTGGGGTGCTTTTTAAGATAGTATCAAAATGATTATACTTTTACTCATATCTGTTTAATAAACATTTATAACTATTTCTTATTTTGAACATTTATTTATTACTTATTTATTTAGTTAATAAGTCAGAACTTTAAATATATTCTTAGAAACAGAGTTTTGCAAAACTAAATAGTTTACCCAGTAGGTATACTATATTACATTATAATATGAATTTGACTTCACGGATACCGGGATCAGATAGAATTAGACACTGATCCCGCCAAGTTGTTTCCACCGTGATCAGTTTTTAACAATTATTTTTAAACGACTTCAAAGGAGGAGGTTCTCAATTCGTCTGTATGTTTTTTTTTGTATGTATGTTACGCGATTATTCGAAGACGGCTCAACCGATTGAGATGATTCTTTTTGTGTTCGAAAGGTGATACCTATGGGGTGGTCCCATAAATAAATTTAATAAATTTGGTGAATTAATAAGTTTGGTGAGAATCTGATGAGAATCTTCGGAGTGATGAACAGAATTGCACCTCGATTGTGCAGAAAATTGCTCAGTTTTCAAGATCTCCAGTAGAATCGACCCTAAAACTTATAGGTATAGATTGATAGAGCATCTGAAACTACCTTCTCACCACTAAACTCCTCAAAAGTGTCACGGTAATATTATGTGACATCATGCGTCATAGTAATATGACCAGACGCGTCATGGTAACTTAGGAAACAGAGTATTTAATAATAATCTCGCTCATCTGGGCTTGTGTTATGGTGCCGAGAGACAAATAGAAGACTTCTATAAATGAAAAAAAAATGAAGAAAAGAGAAACAAAAAAAAAAAAATAAAAAAAAAAATGGAAAAAAACTTATAAGGGAATAACAAAAAACCTAAATTTTTCCACGTTTTCTTATGACGTTATTACGTAAAATTATCGTCCGTAAACCGAGTTTACAGACAACCATTTTTTTTTTAATTTGCACACAAATGACTTAAATTTGTCATCATCATCATCATCATCAGCCGGTATCAGTCCACTGCTGGACGTAGGCCTCTCCCAAGATACGCCACTGAGCCCGATCTTCGGCTCTTCTTCTCCATTCACTGCCCACCGCTTTGCGTATATCGTCACTCTACCTGGTCACAGGGCGTCCTACACTACGTTTGCCAATTCGCGGTCTCCACTCCAAGACAAGTTTACCCCAACGATTATCAGTCCTGCGGCAGATATGACCAGCCCACTGCCACTTCAGTTTGCTAATCCGTTGAGCTATGTCGATCACTTTAGTTCTCTGGCGAATTACTTCGTTCCGGATTCGATCCCGCAGAGAAACACCGAGCATAGCTCTCTCCATAGCTCGCTGAGCGACTTTAAATTTGTGGACTAGTCTAGCTGTGAGTGTCCACGTCTCAGCTCCGTAAGTCATCACAGGTAGGACGCACTGATTAAAGACTTTTGTCTTTAAGCACTGCGGTATAGGCGACGAGAAGACTCGACGGAGTTTCCCGAATGCTGCCCAGCCCAACTGAATTCTTCTCTGGGTTTCCTTCTCAAAGTTGTGTCTGCCTAGTTGGAGCGTCTGCCCTAGGTAAACATACTTCGCAACAACTTCGAGTGGGATTCCATCTACGGCAATCGGTTCCGGGACAACGTGCTCGTTGTACATGATTTTGGTTTTATCCAAATTCATCAGGAGACCGATGCGACGAGAAGAATCAGCTAGGCCATTCAACATTCTCTGTAAGTCCGGCAGCGTTTCTGCCATTATGACGATGTCATCTGCAAATCGTAGGTGAGAGATGTACTTACCGTTAATATTGATGCCGCGATCTTTCCAGTCCAGCGTCTTAAACATATCTTCCAAGGCATTAGTGAACAGTTTCGGGGATATGACATCCCCCTGTCTCACTCCTCGGCGCAAATGGATATGTTTAGTTTTCTGGTTCTGTACTTGTACGGTCATCGTTGCGGCATTATACAGACATCTCATCACTTCGATATATCGCCAGTCCACTTGGCAACGCTGCAAGGACTCCAGAACGGACCAGGTCTCGATTGAGTCAAAGGCCTTCTCATAGTCCACAAATGCTAAGCACAATGGTCGATTGTACTCTTCGGTCTTCTGTATAATCTGCCGCATTGTATGGATGTGGTCTATGGTGCCGTAACCGCTTCGAAACCCGGCCTGCTCCGGAGGTTGGAACTCATCGAGTCTTCGCGCAAGACGGTTCGTGATGACCCTTGAAAACAGCTTGTAGACATGGCTCAGTAGCGAAATCGGGCGGTAGTTTTTCAATAGGGTTTTGTCTCCTTTTTTGAAAAACAAAATCACCATGCTACTGTTCCACGCCTGTGGAGTTCTCCCAGTGAAAAGAACGGAATTGAAAAGCTGTTGAAGCTGATGAAGTACTGGAGCTCCACCGGCTTTTAAAAGTTCTGTTGTGATTCCGTCTTCTCCCGGGGCTTTTCCATTTTTGAGCTGTTTAAGGGCCCTCACGATCTCGTCTCGGCTGATTTCGGGCAGATCTTCTGTGAAGTGGCGGGTTAAGGTGGCTCTACAATCCTCAGTATCGGGTACGGGCCTTGAAGCATGCGACGCGTAGAGCTTACCGTAGAAGTCTTCAACTTCCGACAGAATCTCCGACCTGGATGCAGCGACTTGTCCAGTTGATGTTGTCAGCTTTGTGAGGTGGCTTCTACCCAAAGGCTGGACAAACACTTTCGACCCCCGATTTTGCTCGATTGATTCTTTAATCAAGAGCGTGTTAAAGGATCGGAGGTCGCGTCGTACCAACTTCTTAATGGTTTTGTTGCGCACCTGGTTATTCGACAAAGTTGACAGTGGATCTGTACGTCTCTCTTCCATTAGTCGAAGTGTTTCCGCTGAAAGTTTAGACTTTTTGCCCTTACGCTTGCATTCGCAAAACTTCGTCCCTTCTTCCCTGAGGATTTCCACCACTTCTTCGAGTTTCCGATCTACGTCATCTGTGGTTTCCAAGGCAGCGAATCGATTTTCCAATTTTATTTGGAATGTTTCGGACCCAGCAATGGTTTGGAGTAGGTTTGGTCGGAGCGTGAACTTCATCAAGCGGACCCTCTCGGCTTTGAAGTCGATATCCAGAGCGCCTCGTACAAGTCTGTGATCACTTCCGGTATTAAACCTAGTGATTACTGAGACGTCTCTGAATATGCGCCGTTTGTCCGCGATGATGAAGTCAATCTCGTTTTTGGTCACAGTGTCGGGACTTTGCCACGTCCATTTTCTTTGGGGCTTTTTTTTGAAGAACGAGTTCATTAAGAAAAGCCCCTCTTTCTCGAGAAAATTGACGAGCATTTGCCCCCTGTGATTCCTATTGCCAAATCCATGTGGTCCTATAGTCGATTCGCTGCAAGTCTGTACTCCCACTTTGGCGTTAAAGTCTCCCATGACAACATTGTAGTGAGCCTTGGAGGTGGCGTGTAAAGCTCTGGAGATATCTTCGTACATGCTCTCCACCTCATCATCCGAGTGTGTCGAGGTCGGTGCGTAAACCTGAATAACTTTGAGGCTGTACCTCTCGGTTAGTTTGATTATAAGGTACGCTACCCTGGTCGACACACTGGAGATTTCTACAACGTTGTCACTAAGAGCCCTGTTGACCAGAAACCCGACGCCGCCTTGGGATGGCTGATCTCCCTCTCTGGCCCGATTCTAGGGTTATTATGTCCTCCCCCTGTCTTCGGACTTCACACAACCCCAGAATGTGCCATCTCAAGTGTTCCAGCTCCTCTTCCAGCTGCGCTAGATGATCGTCCAGCCGAATCGTGCGTCCATTGTACGTTGCGAGGGTCAGTTTGTTTTGGCGGCCTACCGTAGCCCGGGGATTCTTAGCACCCCCTGCCCTGCCGTAACCATGACCGCCGCCGTGGTCAGGAATAGCAGGGCGGCCAGGAACTGGGGGCCGCGGCTTATTGTGACGTTCCATTGGGAGGATTTTGCCCTAATCGCCACGCTGGGCAGGCGGGTTGGCGATCGCAGGACGTAGCTTCTTGCACCGGTGACGCTGCTGCCCGTAACCGGCCTGTAGTATTTAGCTACACCATAATTGTTGTTGAAATGGGTATACCGCCATTTGTCGGTCGCCAGAGCCTCGTTCGTTGGTCAGCAGGATGCACCACGGGCAGGTGAGGTTGACTTGGAGCACTAAGGTGGTATTTGTGCTCCCTAACATCCCAATTAACCATTAAATTTGTAGTAAGTGTTAAATCGATTTTTTATATAGCGTCGTAAGCAGCGACACTTCGTTCTTAACCGACTTCAAAAAAGAAGGAGGTTTTCAAAATTCGTCGCGTATTTTTTAATTACAGTTTAAGAAGCCAATATGAGAGAAACAGTGATTGTATTTAAAGTCAGAAACTACATTCAGATTTGTTTTTTGTCAGCGTTTGACCACTATCTCACACGGTAGTAAGTGAGGGTGCGGTCTTAGGTCCGTATTAATAAACCGAACTCAATATCAATTTCAATCTTGAGTTTGCTCTTGAGTTGTTGCGCTGATTAATAAACCTATTTTAAGACGCGATTAAAGAGCGACGTATCACTTGAGTCATATCATATTAATAAATCAAACTCAGCTCTCAAGATATGTCTCAAGATGTAGTTTCGTGAACTCAAGTCTGATTGCGGGTCATACAAATCTTACATTTTTTTAAATGTTTTCACATTAAAAAAAGTTGACAGCAAGATATGACGACACTACCTACCATAGGGTAAGAACATATTATTCAAGGCAAGAACAAAGCGTTACTGTCATTCAAGATCAGTCTCAAAGCTCAAGAGCGATATCAGCCTGGTTAAAACTTGAGTTTTATCTATTAATTAACGCCTAACTTAAGATAGTGACCCCATCTCAAGACTCACTCGATTGATACGCACTCAAGATCGATATTGAGAGCGATTTATTAATACGGGCCTTAGATGTAGCACGCTTTCATAGACGATACACGCTCAAGACTGTAAAACCCTAAATAAACGTGGGCTGAACTCAATATTTTAGTCCGTTTGGCGGGGGGACAGGAGTGAAGGGAGGGTCAGTTGCTCACATCATCACTCTCTGTTCTGCACACATGTCTCTAAGCGCGCTCCGTCTCGCTCTTGCACGTCTTTAGTCGTCTAAGTACTGTCGTGCACAAAAAACCCACATACACCAAACTGTGCCTATGTTCAAATTGAAATTTTGCTAATATTCTAATAAATACAATGTAAAAATTGTTATTTTTGGAAACTGATTAGTTTATCAGTAGATACAACTTAGCAGTGAGCGGTGTTGGCTTAGTGGTAGATACCTCGACTTTCATTCTGAAGGTCGTGGGTTCGAATCCAGGCCGGCCGTGCACCAATGTATATTATTGACATTGCTCTTACGGTGAAGGAAAACAACGTGATGAAACCCGCGGCTTAGTTGGCACCAGAAGTATTGACAAGTTCTCTCCTCTGGACATGGTTGACTAAGCTGAGAGGGTAGTAGGTGCTGGGAAAGCCTACTCCATCTTCACGCAAAAAGGACCCAATTAAAAAGGGTCTAATCGCGGAAAACAGCCCGTATACAACTACAAGTACAAGTTAACAGGATCAGTGGCTAATATTATCTGATCCAGGTAAGCGTAGAGGCAAACAACTCGGTTGGTAAGTTTTACTATGGTTTTAGTACAAACGTAGAGCTAGAGAAAGGCAATATCTTAAAAGTGCAGGAACCGAGTTTGCGATACAATTGCCTCAAGACTCTTTGAAAAGCTCTGACGGATTTCAAGATTATCTTACTAACTTACGAGAACTGGATGTTCTTAGGTTATTCTGTTTGGGAACAAAAATAAAATACTAGCGACCCGCTCCGGCTTCGCACGGCTATATTATGCATTTATTATACATATAAACCATGAAGCAGATACCCAGATATAAACCTTCCTCTTGAATCACTCTATCTATTAAAAAAAACGCATCAAAATCCGTTTCGTAGTTTTAAAGATCTAAGCATACAAAGGGACATAGGGATATAGGGACGGCGAAAAGTGACTTTATTAATTTATACTATGTAGTGATTTTAAGGAGACGATTTTTTGAAACCAAAATCTTTCATACGTAAGTATATTGCCAGCGTAATTAAATAATGATGGCAAAGCAATACTTGAGAAATTACACAAATATAAAAAAACAGCGCACTCCGGAAGTGCAGGCAGAAGTGAAAACTGTATATCTGTGTAAAATCTCATATGTCGCGAGAACATACGCAAAAAGTTTTAGATGAAAAAATAAAATAGTCGGACGACAAATAGTCGTCTGACATTTGTCGTCCAACAAATAGTCGTCCGCCATTTGTCGTCCAACAAATTGTCGTCCGACATTTGTCGTCCGTCAATAGTCGTCCGACAAATAGTCGTCCGACATTTGTCGTCCGTCAATAGTCGTCCGACATTTGTCGTCCGTCAATAGTCGTCCGTTAAAAAATACCATATGTACGTCTTAATACACTCACAGCCAAATTAAAAACAGTAGGCCCAGGCATACATTTTCGCCGCGCCGTAGAGAGGGGATAGCTGTCTACTCTCCATCCGTCTTACGCTTTTTCGATCAGGTCACGTGTCCTGACGCGAGTTTAAGATTTTATACCCATTACAGAAAAAGTGCTCAACGCCGCTAAAGAAGTTTTCACTTCAAAAAATATGATAAAATCCGTTTTCCTAGATTAGAATGAAATTGATAGAAATTTGTGAACTTGATGTGGAAAAAGATATAAGCATTTAGAATAACGTGTTTTTTATTTTCTTCATCAACATCTGACGCCATTACACATCAAGGAACTTCAAGAACCAGCAAACAAGTAATTTTTGTTCGATATTTTGCCATTATTCTTTTTGGCATGACATTGTGCCTAGGGCTTGAGCTCCGGAATTCCGGTATTAACAAAATTCCGGAATTTCGACTTATTTCAGTATCGTTTGTAATACCGGAATTGGTGTGAGCAAAACCGGAATTTCGATATCGTTTGTTAAGAGTCAAAAATGCAGTTTTCTAAGACGGAGGCGATAGAGGACAATGCTTCAAGTATCTAAAAACAATACTGCCTACTAGTGTCGAGGCTGAACGCGACTTTTCACCAGTTTCTAACATTTGTAATCGTGTAAGAAGTTCACCAACAACAAAATCCAACAAAAGTTCTAATTGATAGATTACTTAATTTTTAATTATAATTACAGTTTTGAACAGCTATTTCAATGGATTTATTATACCTAACTAAAATACCCCTTCATTTCGATAACATCTGTTATTCAAAAAATATTATGCATTTTGTAAAGGAAGCATCGAATTCTGGAATTCCAGAATTCCGGAACTGGATAGATCAATATTGAATCGAATTCTGGAATTGAAAAATGGACCGATATTCAAGCCCTAATGTGCCTTTACACTGCTTTAAACAGCCTATAACGGATAGTTTAACATTGAATTCTATTCTAATAACCATATGGTTGATATTATGAAATCAGTAGTTTGACAGTTGTTTAATCTTAATCAATTTATTTTGACGTGATAACGTCTTAAATATCGATGAACACCTGCACTCACAAAGAAGTGTGACATCATGCGTCATGTTATTGACAAGTAACCATAGCGACGTATTAACGTATTATCGTTACCATTACCGTCATTGTTTTCTTAAGATGTTATCACGTAACATTATCGTCCGTGAACCGACTTTACAGACAACCATTTTTTTGTTGTGATATTCAACCTAAAAGGTAAGTAATACACGTTTGTTATCTTCCTGAGAAATTCTCAATCTCAAACACTAAATATAAAAAATAGTGTAAGTAGTAAAATTCTTTCATTATGAGTGGCTGACGACCCAGTTGGCACAATGGTCACCACGCCGGACTGCCAACACAGGGTTGCGGGTTCGATTCCCGCCTCAGACAAGTATTTATGCTTAGATATTTTTCTGAGGTCTGGTTGTTTCTATGTATTATAAGTATATATTTACAAAAGAAAAGTATATAAGTAGTATATCTGTTGTCTAGCACCCATAACACAAGACTAGTTACTTAGCTTGGGGCTAGAAGGCGATGTGTGGAATGTCCTGCAATATTTATTTATTTATTTTATTATTTTAATCAGACTGATAGATAAAACTCCAAAATAATTAAAATAAAAAAAAGTTAAAAATCAGACTTTTATCTAACTAACATTTATCTAGATTCTAGAGCAAATAATTGATTCATATGGACAGTTACTCTTATTAACACTTCCACATAATAATATCGGCGGTTACTTTTATTTTGCACTTCAACTTTCGTTTTCACGAAGTGAAGCGATCTCAAAAACTTACATTATTATACATACAGAAACATTTTCCTGCTTGAATCGGTTAGAACAAAGTTACAAGAAGAACACTATGAAATTCGAAAACACAACGCTTGCGCGATCTAATTTTACGTGTGGCGCCATCTAGTTTAGATTTTTGAAAGTTTTGAAAAATGAACTTTAGCTATTATTATTGAAGCTTATCAGTTGAGATTCGTATCAGTAACCTACAAATGCCTCTACAATAAAAAAAATAGTACATACGTGGAGGCAGTAAAATTATTATTTTTACGCTTTACTTCAGCAAAATAACACAATAAACAGCTACTTTGATTCGATAAAACCTCTGAAAAATATTTAACGAGTTATAAAGTAATCTGGGTTTTTTGATATATTTTCGTACTAAAATACATGTATTTCTTCATTTTTAAAAATGATTTTTTTATGGTTTCATGTGTAATATTAAACTTTTTTTTTATATTTTGTGTTTTCGTAACAATTCGACGCTGCGATTATGTTCATCACTCACACACTTATCACACTTATCAAATCCTAACCAAATTTTAATGTGACCACCCCTGAGGTATGCCCTTTTCAATAAAAAAAAGAATCATCTCAATCGGTTGAGCCGTCTTCGAGTAATCAGTGAACAATTAATTAGAGAGCGGTTGAAACTAAAGTTAATTGTTAACAATAAACTTTAGTTTTACGACTTTGGAAATTCGAACTTTTTCGTATACGAAAAAAAATATATAAGCGATCGATTGAAAACCTTTTTATTTTTTAACTAGCGACCCGCCCCGGCTATGAATGGCTATATTATGCATGTATTATACATAAATAAACCTTCCTCTTGAATCACTCTATCTATTAAAAAAACCGCATCAAAATCCGTTGCGAAGTTTTAAAGATTTAAGCATACATAGGGATATAGGGACAGAGAAAGCGACTTTGTTTAATACTATGTAGTGATAGTGATAGTGATGAAGTGATAGTTATGAAGTGATAGTGATGAAGTGAAAGTGATGAAGTGATAGTGATGAAGTGATAGTGATGAAGTGATAGTGATGAAGTGATAGGGATGAAGTGATAGTGATGAAGTGATAGTGATGAAGTGATAGTGATGAAGTGATAGTGAAGTCTGTTGATAATCAGCATATTTTTTATTTTTAGGGTTCCGAAGCTCAAAAGATAAAAAAAGGAACCCTTTTAGGATCACTTTCTTGTCCGTCTGTCTGACTGTATGTTTTTGATTATATAAGCTATGTAAATTCCGATTGAGACGATTATTCCTTTGTTGAAAAGAAAACCCGCTTAAGTAAAAGTCGGACTTGCGAATTGCAGGATCCGTACTATGTTGCATGGTAGCCCCACTTAATTTTTTTTTTCTGTTTTTAGTAGGTATTTGTAGTGGCAACATAAGTGATTACAACTGTCAAACTATCACGTAACAGACAGACAGACAGTGAAGTTTTAGTAATAGGATCGTTCAGTGAGACAACATCTCGGAGAGCGATGTCGTATCTAACGTCTTCCAAATATTTCTGGCGCGTTGCGTTTGGCAGCATAAGCAGCCTCAAGCTACAGTTTAAGGTGAAAGGGTACCTGCGCGCTCTCCATACAAACGTAGTCGACTGTTTCCTCCCTGGATAATGACACTAGCACAAATATTTTTGTGCCATAAAACCTATAACTGCGATGACTATGCCCCTATGTTTTGGTTTTTTTTAATTTTCTAATTATCATAAAAATTAAAATTAAAAAATTAAAAAATTAAAAAAAACGTAAAATAGGGGCATGGTCATGGCAGTTCTACGTTTTATGCACCAAAAATATTTGCTCTAGTGTCATTATCCAGGGAGAAAACAGTCGCCAACGTTTGTAATAGTTTGTATGGAGAAAGCCCCCGGTACCCTTTCCTCTTAAGCCATCTTTGGAGGCGGGTGGATAAAAACTGTAGGCTGTCGGGGGTCCTACACGCACGAGGTCTACCTTCCGTTCACTTTATTGATTTTTGTCAAATTTTATTAAAACAGTGATTGTATTAAAAGTCAGAAACTTTTAGATTTTTTTGTCAGCGTTTGACCAGTATCTTACACGGTGGTAAGTGAGGATGCGGTCTAAGTAGCACGCTTTCCTAGAAGATACCTGTACGCTTAAGAGGAAAGGGTACCTGGGGCTTTCTCCATACAAACTATTACAAACGTAGTCGACTGTTTTCTCCCTGGATAATGACACTAGCACAAATATTTTTGTGCCATAACACCTATAACTGCCATGACTATGCCCCTATGTTTTGGTTTTTTTAATTTTCTAATTATTATAGAAATTAAAATAAAAAAAATAAAAAATAACAAATACGTTTGTATGGAGAGCGCGCAGGTACCCTTTCACCTTAAGACTCCAACCGAAATACACCGGGGCCTTAGGAAAACGGTTTTTAAGCCGCTATTCAGATAAAATCCCTATATATATAAAATTCTCGTGTCTCGAACTCCTCCGAAACGGCTCGACCGATTCTCATGAAATTTTGTGAGCATATTCAGTAGGTCTGAGAATCGGCCAACATCTATTTTTTATTTTGTTTCCTTTGTTTTTTTTTAAATGGCAAAACAACGTTCGCCGGGACAGCTAGTGTAATATAAAATGAATAAAATATAAATATTGCATGATATTCCACACATCGCCATCTAGCCCCAAGCTAAGTAACTAGACTTGTGTTATGGGTACTAGACAACAGCTAAACTACTTATATACTTTTCATTTGTAAATATATACTTATAATACATATAAAAACAACCAGACCACAGACAAATATCTAAGAATAAATACATGTCTGAGGCGGAAATTCAACCCTGTGTTTAACAGTCCGGCATGGTGACCTTTGCGCCAACTGGGTCGTCAATATACAGGAAAAGTATTTATGTAGTGCACATTTTTTTTTCTGCTGAATATATGTCGGCAGTGGATTACATTTACGCAAAAAAAAAAAGAACCAAAACTTAATGTGAAAAACTTCCTGCAAATTCTAAATTATGGGGTATCTCAATATTGATACACACAGTGACACGTAGGTACCTACCTTCATTTAGAGCGCGCTAAACTCGCTGGCGCTAGTATTGTGTCCATTTACAGCCATGGTCGGTAGCGATGAATCCTGGCAAGCGATGCGCCAATATTGCGAAACTGTAATGTCGGTGAAGGAGGCTGACAAGAGAGCACGCGAGCTGCTACGTGGGACGCAGCGCCCCCGGCGCACTAGGCGGACGGTCAGAGATGACCGTCTGCCGCCCTAAATGGCTCGTGGCGGCGGACTCGGGGGAGTTCGTCGCCAGTACAAGAGCCCGAGATGGCGGCGGCGTGTCCACGCCGCCTCTCGCAAGGGATTTTGTCCCCTTCCCTGGCCTCGTCAGGCCTCCTCTCAGCAAAGCCCCCAGGCCTGACGAGGCCAGCCGTCGTCGGGGGTAGTAGCAGTTAAGCGCAAGCGGTCCTGCTACCTCCGGCACATGGCGGCGAGACTGGACATCGTGAGGTTTTTAGTGGGTAGGCCGGGCGCTTCACGGCCGGAGAGTCCCACATACCCCACCGCTCCGCCCCCGGGACGGTGGGGATGCAGTTCAATGCATTTTCCTCACGGAAAAAAAAAAGTATTGTGTCCATAGACTTTCGTCGTTTTGTTAGAAACACTTAAATGGTTAAATAACAATATTTTTATTTGAATGTGCTTAAAACATACCAAAGTTTGTGCGTTACATAAATACTTTTCCTGTATATATAAATACCCTGAAAAAATAGTTCAAGGAAATACCGAGAAGCATTATCCACTCGTATATATTTGGGAGTCTATTTGCGGGTACATAATTTATATCACATAGAAAGGGATCCAATAGATCAGTGGCCGGAGGCGCGGTTCGCCTCTGAATCTTAATAACCTAAGACTTTTATTACTACACGAGGGACCTCAACCACATATCATAGCGAGATGGTAGCTGTAGATTGCTTGAATTTGGTGAAAGCTATTCATAGCTAGCTGAAAATCTATTATATAACTAGCTGTCCCGGCAAACGTTGTTTTGCCATTTACAAAAAATAAACTAAAGGAAACAAAATAAAAATAGATAGCAGCCACTTCTCAGACCTACTGAATATCCTCTCTGCATAAAATTTCATAAAAAATCGGTCAAGCCGTTTCGGAGAAGTATGGTAACTAACATTGTGACACGAGAATTTTATATATTGGATACTAGCGACCCACTCCGGCTTCGCCCGGTTATATTATGCATGTATTATATCTAAAAACCTTCCTCTTTAATCACTCTATCTATTTAAAAAACCGCATCAAAATCCGTTGCGAAGTTTTAAAGATCTAAGCATACAAAGGGAACATAGGGACGGCGAAAAGTGACTTTATTTTATACTATGTAGTGATATTACTAGCAGCGCTCCGCGGTTTCACCCGCGTAGCTATCCCAAATATTGGGATAAAAAGTAGCCTATAGCCTCCCTCGATAAATAGACTATCCAACATAAAAATAATTTTTTAATTCGAATCAGAGTGGTTCCTGAGATTAGCGCTTTATAATATTATGTATAGATTATTTTATGGATAATACATGACTTGAAATGTACGTATCAAACGAAATCAATCGTTCTTCGATTGAAAATTATATCAGAATTCAACAATAATCGACTACACATAAACTTATCCACTAGATCGGCAGCGGTTAGAAGTCGCTTCGAACTGAGCAGTCAATATTTACTGTTCTCTCCTACTTTGTACCTCGAGGGCACACTTTAACATCTGCTTTAGTGGGGTCAACACGTGACGCTATATTGTTTGGGAAATATTGCTGGATATTTACGTAAATAGATTTTATATTTACAAGGATTATTCGTTTTAGAAATTGAGGAAGATGTCAAATGATCAACAGCCGTTCTTCTTCTTCTCGTATAGTGGAGCACATACTGTGTGAATGCGATGTTTTAGCAGCGAAGCGTATGAGCCTCCTTGCGAATGCGTATCCCAAACCGGAGGAATATAGGTTTCTTCCTCTCAGTGGGACCACCGCTTCTTCAAAGAGTAAGAAACATCAAGGTAGGGGTAAACACAAAAGATCCCATTGGGTCGAAGTGTTGCTGGCAATTTGTCAGCCCCCATTATATAAGATAAGATAAGATAGTGGTGTGGCTCACCTATTGTTAGAGAATTCAGATCGCCATAAGGAATCTAACTTGACCTAACGACTGCTACTAGAGGTAGCAACCGGGACCAACGGTTTAACTTGCCTTCCGAAGCACGGAGAGGCTCACGAAAACATATTACTAATTGACCACCCATCGAAGTAATGACCGCGCCAGGCGTCGCTTAACCCGCAAGACCGTAAACGAAGAATTCAAGCGATTTGAATTGATTATTCGCCTTCTTCTTATTTACTCAATCAGTAAGTCCAAAATAATGACAGGGTGAGCGGTGCTTATCATAGAGCACAATATGTGTGCGATAAAGCGTAATATGATACTTCGTCGTACTTTTAAAGTAGTACTTTTATTCCACCTATCCCTACTAGTAGCTCAACTGTAGAGATAGGTGGAAAAAATCCAGGGGAGACACAGTGGTAGGGACTAATACACTAGCCCAATGTTAAGAACCCGTGGCCATTACTTTGATTGCTTTAATTGAAATATTTGTTATCTTGTCCTTTGTGAGCATGATCACAGAAAAACCAATGAGTTTCATGTGCCTTTTTTTCATCGGTGGGCGCATTTCGATGGCACACATTCTAATTTCTGACTTCGTACGCATGGTATTATTGTTTTATAATTATACTAAACTAGCGACCCGTCCCGGCTTCGCACGGCTATATTATGCATGTATTATACATATAAACCTTCCTCTTGAATCACTCTATCTATTAAAAAAACCGCATCAAAATCCGTTGCGTAGTTTTAAAGATTTAAGCATACAAAGGGAATAGGGACAGAGAAAGCGACTTTGTTTTATACTATGTAGTGATAGTGATAGTGAAGCTTCCTTTTGAATCATTCTATCTAAAAAAAACCGCATCAAAATCCGTTGCGTAGTTTTAAAGATCTAAGCATACATAAGGACGGACAGAAAGCGGGAACCGACTTTGTTTATACTATGCTGTGAAGACGTTTTAATATGATGTCATGTGCGTCCAAATGATTAAAAAAAATGACTTTGACTTTGTATTTTAATACTTTAGAGGCATTTTAGAGGTCGTATTTTACAACGGATCTGGAGGAAACTTGGTATGCATCATTATCTCAGTTCTCTGTAATTATATCGATCCTAGTATCGATATAGGATCAGAGTTGACATCTGTCAAATGTCAGTCTGATTTTTTGGATTAGGGTATCGTTTAATACGTTTTCGAGGGTGCTGATTCCGAATCCGGGATATGTTTTCAGATCAGACTTGACATTTGTCAAATGTCAGTCTAATTTTGGAATGAGATGTCGTTAAGTACGTTTTCGGGGGTGCTGATTCCGAATCCGGGATCCGTTTTTAGATCAGAGTTGACATCTGTCAAATGTCAGTCTAATTTTGGAATGGGATGTCGTTTAATACGTTTTCGGGGGTGCCGATTCCGAATCCGGGATCCGTTTTCGGATCAGAGTTGACATTCTGTCAAATGTCTCTTTTATTTTTGGAGTTAGGTTATCAAGGGTAGAACGTATTTTTTATTAAAGGAGAATGTGTATGGCGTCCCACCAATTGTATAGATTTGAAAGGTCATGACAGTAGCTTTATTTTATTGTATGTAACACGAATAGGGACGGATCTAGGACGATTTCAGTTTTTGAACAAAAATGTTTTTTTAGGTCGATATGTGTAAGCATTGAAAAAAGGTCTACCCGATGTAGCAGTTTTACGCAGACGAAGTCGGGGGTAACAGCAGTTATTATAGATATATGTATATCGGTTTAGTATCGACTCGTGAATCTAGTTGAGAGCTGTATAAACAGACTCGGACATACGGACAAACACCCGACAACTATTACATGCAGCGTTCGGAAACCACTGGCTGGAAAATATTTTTCCTTTTTTGTCTGCGGTTTACCTACGTCTCATTTTAAATGATTTTTTAAATTTGAATTTTTATTTGCGTTTGGTTACCCGTATTTTTTGAGGAGCCATTTATCGTATTGCTCGCAAATTTTAATGTCAAATAATAATTAAGAGGAAAGGGTAGGTTTTACATATTTCGTATTTTCTAATTATCATAGAAAGTAAAAGTTCAAAACAAACCAAATACTTAAGACATAGGGGCATGGTCGTGGCAGTTATAAGTTTTATGCTGCAAAAATATTTGCTCTAGTGTCATTATCTAGGGAGGAAACAAACGCCGGTACCCTTACCTCTTAATTAGTTACAAAAATAAGAATTATGCAAATGTCAAAAATTACTAAAGGGATTTATTGTTTTTGATGAAGCACTCTATGAATTCAATCACTTGAAGTTGGTTCCAACTTACTTGTACTTGTATACGGGCTGTTTTCCGCGATTAGACCCTTTTTAATTTGGGTCCTTTTTGCGTGAAGATGGAGTAGGCTTGCCTAGCACCTACTACTTTCTCAGCTTAGTCGACCATGTCCAGAGAAGAGAACTTGTCAATTCTGGAGCCAACTAAGCCGCGGGTTTCATCACGATGTTTTCCTTCACCGTAAGAGCAATGTCAATTAGCGCACATAATTTTTTCTTTAGAAAAATACATTGGTGCACGGCCGGCTGGGATTCGAACCCACGACCTTCAGAATGAAAGTCGAGGTATCTACCACTAAGCCAACATCGCCCAAGTTGATTCCAAATCCGAAGTACTTGCAACCATTCGTACGTCACCTTTCATCAATAAAACTACTATAAAACACCATATCGCTGGCCGATCGTAAACAGACGCGCCCTGCTTCGAACGACTCTTTCTAATGTGTCAAATAAAACGCTGCTAGAATACAATCGCCTTTATATTTTTATGAACAAACTAAACTGTTACGATTTCGGGGAGCGCCGAATTATATTTGGGAATTCGGCAAAGTAAAATGTCGTTTAAAACGGTTGAATAGAGTTTGTTATGGCTTGGAATTGGAGTATTTTTATTGAAAAATATTTTGTTGATATGCAGTTAATGTGAAATTGAGATTCAACGTTTGTTTTCTGCTAGTACCTTTTTGACCTGAACATTTGTATTGTACTAAGGGAAAAAAAAATGAATAGTCTGAAGTGCCAACTATTAACCTTCGTCAAAATGTTTTTTTTTTCTAGTATTATTAGTAGGTAATTATGATCTCGTACGCAATACATAATGATGATAAGTAATAAACTTAGTAGGTACAAATGGTGGAAGTTACAGTCGTCTAGAAGAACCACTTTGTTCTACAACTTTTAGAATAATAAAACTTTTAATCTACTTAAAACCAAAAGTGAAAATAAATAAAGTTGTTGAAAACGGGATTATTACCATGTTTTAATCATGGTAGTTTAATATTTTTGTATCAAGTTAAACCCAGACTCGAGCAAGAAATAAGTAGGTAGGTACACCGTAGCATAGTTAGCTTAAGAATATGTGACATGCCGTGTTAAAACTCCTATATCTATAGTGCAAATAGATAAATAGTGAGGAATAGCGCTTTCTCCATACAAACTTAGTCAACTGTTTCCTCCCTGGATAATGACACTATTGTTGCATAAAACCTATAACTGCTATGACACTATGCCAAAAAAACCAAAACATAAGGGCATAGTGTCATAGCAGTTATAGGTTTTATGCAACAATAGTGTCATTATCCAGGGAGGTCCCATTGGGTCGAAGTGTTGCTGACAACAATAGTGTCAGTATCCAGGGAGGAAACAGTCGTATATACGTTTGTATGGAGAGAACGAACACTTTCACCTTAAGTAACCTCTTTTAAAAATTCCTAGTCAATTTGTTGACAAGCTGCACGTTCGAACTTCGAACACATCTCAGGTTTGCATTCCCGCCACATTCTACATTCAATTTCCTTCGAATGGCGGACCGTAAAGAGAACGCTCGAACGCTCGGTGCACCGACAAACTTTATTAGGTATGGTTGTTCAGCCAAATTGTGTTAGCGAGCGAGCGCATGTGGTAACATCGTCGCTAATAGCCTATTGTAATTGGTAGCCTTATCTAATATAGCACGTAATATTAGCATTCATGAAGATAACTTCAAATAATGACTGCAGAGCCTGCGGTGATGTCAGAGAAACTATGGAGCACATACTGTGTGAATGCGACGTCTTAGCAGCGAAGCGTATGAGCTTCCTTGGGAATGCGTATCCCAAACCGGAGGAATATAGGTTTCTTCCTCTCAGTGGGATCACCGCGTTAATCCTCATCACCTCTTCAAAGAGTAAGAAACATTAAGGTAGGGGTAAACACAAAAGATCCCATTGGGTCGAAGTGTTGCTGGCTATTTGTCAGCCCCCGATAGATAAGATAATATAGCACACTGAAAGGTAAGTATAAAAAAGAATCATCTATGTATTATGGGGTTCGGCTGGATATGTTTAGCCGTCGGAGGCTAACCACATACTTATGGATGCCTCATTCAAAAATTTGTATGAGAAAACCGTTTCTATCGCAGATGCGGATGCCGTTCGGAGTGCAGCGGCAAGGCGGGCGCTCGGAACACGCACGAAGGGATTTGCTGTTTCCGGTGTCAATAAGGATCCTGCATCCGAATTTCGGACAAACCGCGAAGCCAAACCTAAGCTAGCAATATTTTTTGACGTGATAATGTCTTATAAATTGACGAACACCGGCAGCACTCAAAAAAAAACTGTGACGTTATGGCGTTCCGCTCACGTTCCCGAACGTGAGCGTACCCGGAACGTGAGTGGTAATATTTTCGAAAAATATATCTACCTAGTAGCTGCCCCTGTAAACGTTGTTTGGCCAGTTACAAAAAAAATATATAGGAAAAATAAAGGAAAAAAAGGAGAAAAAAAACTAAGATGTTATGAATGGATATACAAAAAAATAATACAAATCGGTTCAGCCGTTTAGGTGGAGTTTAGCAAATAACACCGTTGCTATGGTTACGATCAATGTTTTCGACGTTCGTCGTATTGACGTTCGTATGTCCGTAAACAGACTTTACAGACAATCATTTTTTTAATAATTATGAGCCTACTCTGTCCCACTGCAGGGCAAAGGCCTCTCTACCATTCTTCCATTGATCACGATATGTAGTTATTGCACACCAATCATTCCTAAAGGAGTCAAGATCATCCCGTTATTTTGACCCATAGTTCATCTGTCATGCACATGCGGCAACCATGCAAAACAATATTTAAAATAAATTTTATTTTAATTTATTTACATTTTATTTTGTTTTATTTATTCATTTTTATAAATATTGCAGGACATTCCACACATCGCCATCTAGCCCCAAGCTAAGTAACTAGACTTGATTATGGGTGTTAGACAACGGATATTACTACTTATATACTTTTCTTTTGTAAATAATATACTTATAATATATAGAAACAACCAGACCACATACAAATATCTAAGCATAAATACTTGTCTGAGGCGGGAATCGAACCCGCAACCCTTTGTTTGGCAGTCTGACATGGTGACCATTGTGCAAACTTTGTCGTCTAATATGAGGCGGTCTCAAAAATATAAATACATAAAAAACAAAAAAGAAACATTCATACAACCGAATTGAGAACCTCCTCCTTTTTTTTGAAGTCGGTTAAAAAAATGGTAATTGATTGCAAACAAACAATTTACTAATTGCGGTCAAGGATTATATAAATCTACTTACATAACTACAAGTTAACGCACTTATTTACGTTACAATACAAATTAGACAATGCTATTTTTAATTTATTTACTATTGTACTTCTTAAACATGACCCCCCTTATTCCAAAACGAAGTCTAAAAATTAAACTACGTTTAAATGACATTTAAACCATGGACTTAGAAAAACGTTATTAGAAAACAAAGTTTACCGCTAAAACCAGGTTTTTCTGTCCTGTCAAAGTTAAACTGCCGAGCACCCTAGTTTAACTAACTTAGTACGAAGTTTCTAACCTCAAAAAATTAAATTCTGACGTTCACCTTTTCCTTGTTACTCCAATTCTCGCTCCTTTTTAAGTACCATACCCAAAGGGTAAAAACGGGGCCCTCTTACTAAGACTTCGCTATCCGTCCGTCTTCTGTCCGTCACCAAGCTCTATCTCAAGAACCGTGATAGCTAGAGAGTTGAAATTTTCACAGATTTTAACAACATATTACGTAAACCTACTAAAAACATAAATAAGTAAATATTTTTAGTACGTACTTATGTTCAAAGAGGATATAATCACTACGTTTTCTTATGTTTTTGAGAAATTTAGGTTATTTTCATGTTTACAATTTTTTAGGTAGTATTTTTTTTTATACTTCTAAAGGGGCAGGCAAAAGGCTTAAAGGCTTAACTCGAGCCGCGTTCCGATATACGCTACATAAATTGATGTATTTAAATACAACAACGTAATCGCGAACATAGAATAACAAATACAAGTCACACTATTTCACAATAATTGAACACACAATTTATATTTTTATCACTTTAGTATTCGATTTCTTAAATAAGTTTTTAATATTTACTCACTTACCACCATTTTGTGAAAAGGAACGGTGTTTCGAACGCTGAACGAACAAAAGAATGGTTTGTTTCGAGTTTGCTATCTATTGTCTATGGTTGCGACTAAAACCATGGATCTTCTGGTCCTTGGTCTATTTACTTTTTGTAATAAGAATCAATTTTAAACCAAAACTAACACAAAAACCTAGATCTTTTAGTACAGGTTTAAACTATGGTTTTGCAGTTTTTTTGTAATAAGAGGGTTCATGTTCATTAACAGGTTTAAAATGCTCATCACTACATAGTATAAAACAAAGTCGCTTTCTCTGTCCCTATTTCCCTTTGAACGCTTAAATCTTTGAAACTACGCCACGGATTTTGATGCGGTTTTTTTTAGTATATAGAGTGATTCAAGAGGAAGGTTTATATGTATAATACATGCATAATATAGCCGTGCGAAGCCGGGGCGGGTCGCTAGTAAATCATAAATTGTGCGGTAAGACGTGCTACGGTACGTCGTCACCACCCATGGAGAAAACTTTTTAAATATACCTTCGAAAATATTTGTAATCTAGGACTTTTGTGATGACAAATTACACATGTATGCAAAATTTCAGCTCAATTGGTAACCGGGAAATGGATCAAAATTAAGTTGCAAGATTCCACCACAAACATACCTATACATACAAACATTGCAAGTTAAATAAAAGCTTAAAAAAATAATTCGAACCCCATAAGTTTCTTCCTAACTTAGTTTTTAAAACGATTCAATAGGATCAGGCAAATGATTCCAACTGAAGAAAGATGACACTGCCACCGCCTGCTGGTACGAATTCTGACTTTCTATGAGCCCTCGGAAAGTCAGTTATTTAAGATGCTAAAACTTACTCGAGTATTCCTTAAAATTCAAGTTCCTTTAAAACAACAAGATTATCTTCGCCATTTCAACAAACAAACATTGTTCCCGAGCAGGTAATTGGTACACCTTTTACAATAAACCGTTTAACAAACGGCTAAACTTTAAACCTCGGAGGTGAGCTATAAAACTGCAGTTAAAGCTAGATTTACTCGGAGTTGCCAATCTGCAGCACTAGATGGCGTTGGACGACACGGTCGTAAACCGTTTTACGATCAGTCGTGTTTCGACTGTCATTGGGTGGCGGACGTCTGGCTCTGATGCAGTTTGATTTTGAATTGAATTTAGTAGTAAAATAGACCGGAAATCGTCTGCCGCTTTAATCTTATCCTTATCTATCGATGATACAGTTGATGTGAACAACACCTAGAGATGCGGTTAGAAAAACCATGATTTTGAAATTTCGGATCTTGACTACTTGCGCGGGTCAATCCTTGCTGAACGTTTGTCCAAGATCACGGTCATTCCTGCTTGCCCCTAAATAGCGTCCCTACCGTAGCGTATTAAAGTAGCAGACGGTTTCTGCATCAGTCAATATTTCCCCTTTAAACAAAAGAAACAAAATCAAAATCGGTTCATCCACTCGGGAGCTACGATACACAGACACACACACACACAGATACGTCAATGTTTAACACTCCGTCGTTTTTGCGTCGGGGGTTAAAAAAACGCTGTTTTCAAACAGACTTTAACCTGAAGAAATTCGAAATCCCAAGGGGTTATCGGATACATTTCGGGGAGTGTGCAACAGAACTCCATGAACTAATCTTGTCATCTTCATTCTTTCGTCAACCAACCAGGCAGACTGGTGTGCGGCACCGATTTATGGTGGACATACCAGACGTTCGCATTAAGCGCTTTGCTTCGTCATTCCTTGCAAGGGAATGGAATCGGTTGCCTGTGTGTATTTTTCCTGACGTGGACAATTTGTGGGTGTTCAAGTCGCGAGTGATTATGTATCTTCTAGGAAGACGTGTTACATCTTAGGCCGCATCGTCACCTACCATTAGGCAGGTGTGATAGTGGTCAAACGCAGACCTATTATAATATGTGAAACAAGACTTGGAGCACTACCACTAATTATATGTCATGCCAAACAGACGGCAACACCAGTCACTAAATCACAGAGCAGCTTCTTAAGAAGTAGCCTAAACAAATCTAAACTATCATCGACCTATTTAATTACTTAGATATTTGGTCGCTGAGTACCTAAACTTGGTAGGGATAAGTGGCAGTCAATTTCCATCTATCCCTACCAGTAGGGATAGGTGGAAATGCTGGTAGAGAATAGGACACTAAGCTAATGCAGTCTGCCAATTTCGCTTTATGCCAAAACGTCATTTAAAATAAACGTTTGGACTCAGCGCGTTTTTGTCTGCAGGGTTATTGGTAATTATACTAGCAAGCCGTTGAGGGCTACTTCTGTGCACCTAAACAAACAACTTTTGTTCTACGACTTTGAGAAATTCGAAAAAAAAAATGAAAATTTTGAGGTTATGTAAATTCGAAAAACAGCTGATTTTTTCATAACAAAGGTCATTCAGACACAGAACAGTAGAAAAAACTAAAAAATAAGTAAAAATTTAAAGTTAAGGATTTCTCCGTGTATTAAACAGCTGATTTTCGAGTGCTTCCTGTTTGCCCCACCAAGCTGCCCCACAGTGGGGCAGCTTGGTGGGTCGTTTGCCCCACTAATATGATTCTGCCCATCAAGGTTGGCACCTTGTTGAGAGTTTGAAAATTTTCGTGTCATCTCCAAAGTTATGAACCATCACGGTATGTTACAAATTACACTAAGGTCCGTATTAATAAACCGAACTCAATATCGATTTCAATCTTGAGTTTGCTCTTGAGTTGTTGCGCTGATTAATAAACCTATCTTAAGACGCGATTAAAGAGCGACGTATCACTTGAGTCATACCGTATTAATAAATCAAACTCAGCACTCAAGTCTGATTGCGGGTCATACAAATATTACATTTTTTTAAATATGTTTACATTAAAAACAAGTTGACAGCAAAATATGACGACACTACCTACCATAGGGTAAGAACATATAATTCAAGGTAAGAACAAAGCGTTACTGTCATTCAAGATCAGTCTCAAATCTCAAGAGCGATATCAGCCTGGTTAAAACTTGAGTTTTATCTATTAATTAACGCCTAACTTAAGATAGTGACCACATCTCAAGACTCACTCGATTGATACGCACTCAAGATCGATATTGAGAGCGATTTATTAATACGGGCCTAAAACATGCAGACTTAAGTTACTTGTGGTGCCATAATCTCGAAATAGCTACATAGCTATTACATACAGACCATTAAATAATATTGACAAGATCTCCATTTCAAATGTCAGTTGTGATAAATGTAACTGTGTTGGTAAACTATGGATTGTGTTTAAATAAAAGTACAAAATGAAAGAAATAAAAGAAATAAAGAAAATGATTATTTGAAACGTTAACTTCTGAAAGAATCTAGTTATAAATCACAAAATAAATTACAGGACTCGTTACAAATAAAATCTTTGCCAATCTCAACACACAATAATTAGTCTGACACCTGAATTATATGCGAACATCAATTCAATATAACGTAATAGCTACTTTTTAATATTTCGCATTAAAAGTTGATATCGCAAAGACAAACACACAAGGCTCAAGAGGGAGCTGCGGTCAGCTTTATAAAGTACACTCTTATATCGGAGCCCGGCTCGAAACACGACCTCCTCCAAGTAAAGTATACCCTCACAAGGATGTAGAGAGGAGAGGCTGGAAGTACCTGAACATTTAAGCAACATACAAGCTTAAAACGTAAGTAGGTAAGTCAAAAATTTTGTTTTACCCACTACTTAGGGACGGTCTGAGTCAAAATTGCATACCCACCGTAGTGTTCTAATATTCCACTAGTACCTATTATATTAGTAAAAACAAATTAAAAATTAGTATTTTTCGTTTTTCTTTACCTCGCCCCATTTTCATGAAATGTACTATGCAGAGGGGTTTTCCCCCGCATACTACATTATCATCTTGCTTAAGTTGAAAACGTTCTAAAAATAACATTTTTGGAGCTCTACGGTGGGTCTGCAAATCTGACTCCGACTGTACTTACTTAATTCCACCGTCAACCTATAGCCAGATGGGTTTCGGCGAAGATTCAGGGTATCATCATCAGGTTCACGAGATCTCTACAATATTCGCCACTTTTTTCTATATAAATACATAAGGAAAGATTTGATTGTTTGTTCGTTTGAATTGAATAGGCTCCGAAACTATTGGATCGGTTTTGATAGAACTAAGTATGAGAATACATTGATTCATTGAGAGGGTTATAGGCTACTTATTATCCCGATATTCGCACTGGATCGGTAGTTATGCGGGTTATCTTAATATATATAAATCTCGTGTCACAATGTTTGTCCTTAATGGACTCCTAAACCACTTAACCGATTATAATAAAATTCGCACACCATGTGCAGTTCGATCCAACTTGAGAGATAGGATAGCTTACATCCCGATATTCCCACGGGATCGGGAGTTACGCGGGTGAAACCGCGTAGGGCAGCTAGTACATTATAATTTTATAAAAAAAGCTATGATATTATTCTTTGATCTGTCACTTCTAGGAACTCTATCGCCTCAACCATTCCCCGGAGATTGAATAAGGCAGCAACGGAGTCTCCCCGGATTTATGTGGATTCCGTCGACATTGCACTCCTTCACGATTGCCAGTTTATTTCGTGTCAAAGTGCGTGCGTTAGACGTTTCACAGATAGGTACCTATCAGACGTGAAACTGTCGAGGACAAAGCTTTGTCGGTGTTAAACAAAGTCTATCATAGTGACTAACTTGTCAGAAATAAATAGCAGAATAAAATCTGCAGGTAGGTAATGTATATCCGTCTGTCTGTCTATCTGTCTTTCCGCCGTCTGTCCGTCTGTCTATCACCAGGCTGTATCTCATGAACCATGATAGCTAGAGATTGGTAATTTTCACCTATCAGACGTGAAACTGTCGAGGACAAAGTTTTTGTCGGATGTCTATAATAATGACGAACTTGTCAGAAATAAATAGCAGAATAAAATCTGCAGTTACGTAATGTATATCCATCTGTCTGTCTATCTGTCTTTCCGCCGTCTGTCCGTCTGTCCGGCACCTAGCTGTATCTCTTGAAACGTGATAGCTAGATATTTGTTTTCACTGATTATGTATTTCTGTTGCCGCTATAACAACAAATACTAAAAACAGAAAAAAGTAAATATTTTTGAGGGCGTATTTTGAGTACCTATGTTTTTAAGAATTTTAAGTTATTTTCATGTTTACAATTTTTTTTTGTTAATTATACTCCCAAAAGGGCAGGGACTTTTAACCTATACAGCCTCGTCTGACATACAATATTTTGGTTTTTTGCTCGATATGTATCCATCGTAATGGTACGGGACCCTTCGTGTGCGAAACCGACTCGCACTTGGCCGGTATTTTCACTTCTTTGACCATGAAGACTGCTTTTGCAGGAAAGAGCTTATAATGAGCGAACGCTGGTCATACTATACTGTAGATCCATGAATGTTGGTACAAGAATTTATAACACAAGTTCGGTTACTTAGCTTGGGGCTAGACGGCGATGGGTGGAAAGTCCTGCAATATTTAAAAAAAAACCACTAGTGAACTCCCAATATGATTTTGTTTGATTGCTTCCATTTTGAAATGATTGATCCTAAAAAAATGAAGGAAGGTACTTTTCGTCAGGAATTCGAGCACTCGTTCACAACACTTACTCAATCAATATTATGGAAATAATTCAGCTCTCCCCATTGTTGGTGGCAAGTTACGAGAAACTGTTATAAAAATATTCGCTAAGGTAAATAAGTGCATAGTTGTTTATAATAGGTAATTACGTAAAGATCGATAAACTCGTCTAAGCTGCGAAGTTATCTGAAAATATCCTTATTTTCATAATATTTTTTCGCAACCTGGATGTTATTTGTCATTGTTTCACAGCGCCATAAAAATTCTGATCTTAGCTGACAAAAACTACGTCACCTTAACTGCTTTAAATTTATTTTTATTTTAAATAAATAAATATTGCAGGACATTTCCACACATCGCCATCTAGCCCCAAGCTAAGTAACTAGACTTGTGTTATGGGTGCTAGACAACGGAAATACTACTTATATACTTTTTTTTGTAAATATATACTTATAATACCTATATAGAAACAACCAGATCACAGACAAATATCTAAGCATAAATACTTGTCTGTGGCGGGAATCGAACCCGCAACCCTGTGTTTGGCAGTCCGGCATGGTAACTATTGTGCCAACTGGGTCGTCGATTTTAAAACTATCCCGGCAAACGTTGTTTTACAATAAAAAAAAGTAATAATAAATGTTGGTCGATTCTCTGACCTTACGAATATACCCAAAAATTACATACAAATCCATTCAGCCATTTAGGTGGACTTTGGTAACTAACACCGCAACACTAATACAAAATACAACAAATACAAATATATTTATTAAAACTCATTTTACATAATAAACTAAGCACTAAATATTATAGAGGACAAAAATAACACATATGCCTGAACTAGGTAATCCTGTATCTCAGGCGAAAAAGGACTTACATTTACTTATAAAATAAATTAAAATATTAAAATAAAATTTTAAAATAAAATTATTGACTTGCAAAATATGAACCAGAAACAATAATTAGGTAAAAGTAGGTATGTATAAATATTAAATGCTACAAACAATGAAAAAAAAAAAAAAATAGCAAAACTTAACATTTTATTCATTAATTAATCTAGGGCTTAGTAGGTATAATTATTAACAATTATATAAATGAAACTATGTCATATTGTGTATATTAACTGCGACATGCAAGTATCCCCGTCATCAGAATAATCCGGGTCAATGTTGCTAAACTCTCTAATAGAGACGATGTACGTACATTATAATTTCAATACAACAAATTGACTTCTGAGCGTTTCGAAAATGTTAGAGTCAATGGAAAGCTTCGTCTCAAATTGCGTCTTAATTATCGGAAGAAATCAGATAAACAAAACAATAACATGCCTATTGCTAACGATAATGGAAAATTAAGTAAACTTAGGCCGAGCCCATTCCATACATAGTCCATTGAAATGTTACATTTTTTGGGCTTAGCTTGCATTTGTCAGAGGACGCAATTTTATTTTTTAGATATCAAGAGGGGGTTAGTCTAAGCTTAAATCCAAGTCTGAGGGATTGTAGCTCTTGTCCCACGGCCGCCATCTTGGAAAAAGGGATTTAAACGGTTTTTATGGTTTGTGTAATATGTCCTGAAATATTTTTTTTTTTTTTTTTTTTTTTTTTTATCTGACAAATTATAGGTCTCACAAAAAATATTATTTAACATTTTTTGTTGCAAATATGATTATCTACAACTTTTGGAAAGTAACTTTTAGTCGTAGAACAAAAAACAAAAAGTTATACGCGAAAACCCATGAAAATTTAAGTTTTTATTTTTACTAAGAATACTGATTTCGTAGCACCATGGGAGTAGCCCAGGGTTTTCAAGGATGTAAACTCAGGTATAGACTACTCTCGGAGAGTACGTACGTACGTATAAAAATGATTACATGCGCTTTTTCGATGTTCACCTTTTTGTGTAAATTTTCAGAAGAACAAAAATAAGCAGATTTTGAAAAATAAAAGTCCAATCAACATACTTTTAAACAATTATTGTAGAAAATTTAATGAAGAACATATCGGTCATTAATAGTTTTGTTATAGCTTTAACTGTTTTTATAATAAAATAAAAAAACTGAAAGGCTGATACAAAACATGGTCGACGGGGCGTAAAAATCACTTTACAGCTTTTAAACTATAAGTCCGATCTACATACTTCTCAGGTAAATGTTGTAGTAAATTTTATGAAGATCATATTGCTTATTAGCAATTTGGTTATAGCTTTAACCGTTTCTATAAAAAATGCAAAAAAACTCTAAATTGGTACACAAAAGGGGGGGAAAGGGGAGAATCAATAGCCATACGACTTGTTTCTACTTCTATATCTTATTATCTATGTAAAAGTTACCTGCATGCCGAGTTTCATGCTTTCAGCCAGATGGGACCGTAAAAAGAGCTAAGGAATCTCAGTAGTGGATTTTTTCTTATAACTTTTTTATTTTTGGTTTAAGACTTAAAGTTACTTAATAAAAGTTGTAGACAATCTTATTTGCAACAAAAAATGTTAAGTAATATTTTTTGTAAGACCTATAGTTTGTCAGATAAACCATAAAAACCGTTTAAATCCCTTTTTCCAAGATGGCGGCCGTGGGACAAGAGCTACAATCCCTCAAACTTAGATTTAAGCTTAGACTAACCCCCTCTTGATTTCTAAAAAATAAAATCGCGTCGTCTGACAAATGCAACCCCAAATGTAACTTTTCAATGAACTAACATACAACTCTCGAAAATAGATCGCAAAACTTCATCTCAAAAAATTCGAGAGCTTCGGCAAGGCAAAAGTTCGAGAGTGGCGTAGTAGTCCAACTGATCAAACAATAGAGTGATCTTATAAGGGTTCCTTTTTTACATTTTGAGGTACAGAACTTTAAAAAGGAGGAAGTTCTCAATTCGACTGTTTATTTTTAATATTTGGGCATAACTTCTTTGTCTAAGAACCGATTTAGAAATCTTGTAATTATTCTATGAAAACAATAATTAGGTACATGGGTAAAAATCTAATTATTATTATAATGTACCTATTTCTATAGAGATATAAAAGTCCGGTTTAGGTATCGGTCTGTCCCGGTATAAGTATAAAAAATATTGTTTAATTCTCAGACGTAACGAGAATTTTATATACTTATTTAGACTAGCTGTCCCGGTAAACGTTGTTTTGCCATATATAAAAATAAAAAAACCAAAGGAAACAAAATAACATAGAGATGTTATTCGATTCTCAGACCTAACGTCTATACACAAAAAAAATCATACGAATCGGTTCAGCCGTTTAAGTGGAGTTTGGCAACTAACACCGCAACACGAGAATTTTATATACTTATTTAGACTAGCTGTCCCGGTAAACGTTGTTTTGCCATATATAAAAATAAAAAAACCAAAGGAAACAAAATAACAAAGAGATGTTATTCGATTCTTAGACCTAACGTCTATACACAAAAAACTTCATACGAATCGGTTCAGCCGTTTAAGTGGAGTTTGGCAACTAACACGCGACATGAAAATATTATATATTTGGACTAGTTGTAGCGGCAAACGTTGTTTGGCATATATAAAAATAAAAATTAGATGCTGTTTGATTCTCAGACCTAACGAATATACACCAAAATTTTCATATGAATTGGTTCCGCCGTTTAGGTGGAATTTGGCAACTAACACCGTGACTCCAGAATTTTAAATACCTACTAGTACCTACCTATTGAGATTGTAATAAATTCCTGAGTGTATTTATTCATTCAATCAAGATAATTTCATACATGACGGAAACAAAAGATGATGTCACAAATAGATTTTAATTCTTTCAGCAGGAATTCGACAATATTTTCTCAATATTATGGAAATAATTCCCCATTGTTGGTGGCATGGTAGTTGTTTTATAACAAGTAGGTAATTACGTAAAGATCGATTTTCTCATATAAGCTGCGAAGTAATATGAAAATATCCTTGTTTTCATAATATTATTTCGTAACCACAGGTAATTACATAAAGATAGATTAACTCATTTAAGTATTATTAAAATATCCTTATTTTAAAAAATTATTAGCAATATGAAAACATCCTTATTTTCATAAAATTATTTCGTAACCACAGGTTACTTAGACATCGATTAAACTCATCTAAGCTGCGTAGTAATATGAAAATATATCCTTATTTTCATAATATTATTAGTAATAGGAAAATATTGATAATTTCATAATATTATTTCGTTACCTAATAACATAAAGATCGATTATTTCATCTAAGCTGCGAAGTAATATGAAAATATCCTTATTTTCATAATATTATTAGTAATATGAAAATATTGATAATTTCATAATATTATTTCGTTACCTAATAACATAAAGATCAATTATTTCATCAAAGCTGCGAAGTAATATGAAAATATCCTTATTTTCATAACCTAGATGTTATTTGTCATTGTTTCACAGCGTCATAAAAAATCTGTCTTGGCTGACAAAAAATACGTCACCTTAACTGCTTTTAACTTATTTTTATTTAAAAACTAATTGTTCGATTCTCAGACCTAACACAAAAAACTTAAACTTCATACAAATCGGTACAGCCGTTTGGGAGGAGTTTAGCAACCAACACCGCGACATGAGAATTTTATATAGGTACCTAGAGAAAGAAAGACTTGCTGTCCCGGCAAACGTGGTTTCGTCATAAAAAAATAATATTTTAAAATAAACCTTTCTCTTGAATCACTCTATCTATTTAAAAAAACCGCATCAAAATCCGTTGCGTAGTTTTAAAGATTTAAGCATACAAAGGGATATAGGCACAGAGAAAGCGACTTTGTTTTATACTATGTAGTGATAAAAAACTAGACGTTCGATTCTCCGACCTATCGAATATATATAAAACAATTAATACAAATCTGTTTAACCGTTCTTGAGTTGTAGATGGTGTAATTCCCGTAATGAATGGATAAGCGGGCATCTACGGATAGATAGATGACACTGTGACGGTTCAGCAAAATGAGACCTACCAGGATTTTTTACCTAGACAAATATCATTATGTGACTTATTTCCGCTGGGAGAACTCTAAGTCACAGCTAATAGTCCATTTTGAACTTCAAAGAACTATATTAAATAAAAAAGAGTTGAAAGTCCCAGTCACGAGTCGGCAGTCATATCAGTTAGCGTTCGGTTTATGCGCCCCATAAAATAAAACTACGTCTGGCATGTAAGGAATTGTTTGCTACCTTTTATCTTACACTGTCGACCCGCCCCGGCTTCGCACGGATATATTATTATGCATGTATTATACATATAAACCTTCCTCTTGAATCACTCTATCTATAAAAAAAACCGCATCGAAATCCGTTGCGTAGTTTTAAAGATTTAAGCATACATAGGGAAATAGGGACAGAAAAAGCGACTTTGTTTTATACTTTGTAGTGATACTTTTCACTCTTTAAACGAATGCACTGTGACATCAATCTTTATTGACGTGATAACGTCTAGTTAATTGATGGAACACCTGCATTCACACAAAATTGTCATGGTAATGGTAACGTCACACAATATTACCATGACACTTTTGTGTGAATGCAGATGTCATGCACAAAAGTGTCATGGTCATATTGTGTGACGTCATTCGTCCTGTATCCTATATGTGACGTCATGCGTCATGTACCGGTAACATGACGCGTCGGTTCCCGTTAGGAAACAAGAGTTTTTAATAATAATATCGCTCATCTGGGCTTGTGTTATGGTGACGAGTGACGAATAGAAGACCTAAATAAAGGAAAAAAAATATCAAGGAAAAAACTTTAAAAACGAATAACAAAAAAATAATCATCGTTTTTTTTAAGACGTTATCACGTAAAATTTTAGTCCGTAAACTGACTTTACAGATAACCATTTTATTTTTATTTTTCTAGTTTATTTTTGGGCGCAAAAAGCGCTGACAAAATCTGAACCGAATAAAGCCTTATTATGTCTTTCATCGTATTTGTAAAGACATGAAAATGAGCTTACGAAACCGATATAAAAATCGACAGATTTTCCATGTTCTTTCAGCTTTAATGGGAGCTCGTATAGTCAAAAAATTAATCAATTATGTTATCTATGCCGTCTTCAAAAAAATAACTAACTAGTATAGCTATTTTATTATTGATTAATGTCCTGTTCTGACTTAGTTTTTCTACACTGTATTATTTTATAAGTACAAAGTCTTAAGGGTTTTTCGACATACTTGCCCGTTAAAAACTTTACTAGGCTTTAAAGCTATCCAAAATTTACATAACTGTGTAATTACTAATAACTGACGGTTAACTTATAAACGTCATTTTCGTGGCGTGTTTCATTTCATTGCATGCTTTTTTCATAAAATAATGTAAGATTTCAAGTTGTTACTGTGTCATTTTTATGAAAAAAATTATTTTCCGGGCCGCTTCGTCTCCTCTACTTCGACATCACGTTTTTAACTTCTCCGTTATTTTGACTATGCCAGCTCTCAATGGCAATCTCTTTATGAGACCGAGATCTCCAAAAACGTTCGTATCTCGTCTAAGCGATCATCGTGCTATAAAATAGAGGACGTCATTGCCACATCCCTTTCGCTATGTGTCTTAAGATTAGATAAGAAATAGCAATGTTCCTTGGGTTATGATAGGTACTTACGTATTTTGGTATGTTTACACTTAAGGTGAAAGGGTACCGGCGCTCTCTCCATACAAACGTAGTCGACTGTTTCCTCCCTGGATAATGACACCACAGCACAAATATTTTTGTTGCATAAAACCTATAACTGCCGTGACTATGCCCCTATGTCTTGGTTTTTTTTAATTTTCTAATTACTTATCTTAGAAATTAAGATTTAAAAAACAAAAAACAAAACATAGGGGCATGGTCATGGCAGTTATAAGTTATATGCAACAAAAATATTTGCTCTAGTGTCATTATCCAGGGAGGAAACAGTCGACTACGTTTGTATGAAGAGAGCGCCCGGTACCCTTTCCTCTTAAATGATGTCATGGATAGAGTAACTAGCCGGATGGCATACTTTTTATAATTCAGACTGTTTGCTTTAAGTATTTAAGACAATGGCCTCAACCGAAAGAGCCTTGGACAAATGTATTTAATATTCTGATACAGTAAACTATCAGCTATTTTTGTATTTTTAGCAATCCGCTATTATTCTTTTTGATTTAGGACGCATCCGTTACACTCCGCTTTCGTAAGTTAGTGTTTTAGGATAATTTTCGTCCAGTTTCGTCAGGAATGACTGAAGTGGAAAACTGATCACACTAGTCTTTTTTTAAGGTTTTTTGAAGTGAAAACATCTTATGGCGCGTTGGGCACTTTTGTGGGTGAGCATTTTCAGCCGTTCTCGCGACAGATGAGATTTTGACAGATGAGATTTTAACAGTTATTGTGCTTCTACTACTATGCAATATTGAAAACAGCGCCATCTCTGTGCAAACAGCCGAACTACGATACTCACTTCTGTACAACAGTGTTAACAGCGAAATCTCTCGGTGGATGGTGCAGGTTCGCAGCGAGCTGCCGTACGCAGTTCGCGTCGCACGCTAGCGCCATCACTGATACACGAGTGAGCATTTTCAGCCGTTCTCGCGACAGATGAGATTTTATTTAATATTTTGGTATTTTGACATCAAAGATTTAGTCATAGTAGTCCGGTCAAATTATCCTCAAAAACCATAATTCGCAGAGAGCAGATAACTACGAATGTTCGGAACACTAAAAAGTGAAAATCGATCCGATATTTGTTAAAAAAGTTATTCAAGGTCAAAGGTCGAAAATATGGGTTTGAGGTTTTCCATTTTGAGTTGCTTAGGATAGGCGAAAAGGCATTTTGTTTTTGGCTCCTTGCACTTGTTAATAATAATAGTTGTTCTGCGAATAGTATATCCACCACCACCACCTACCAAATAGAAATAAATAATTATTGAAACCGGATCTCATTAGCCGAACATATTCAGTAGCCCCCTTTTGCCACCTTTTACCTTAATCCCTACCTTAATTAAAAATACCTAACAACCAAAAAATCTATAAAGTCGTAAAACCTGCATACCAAGCTGATCTGTTGAAAAATACGATAGAGAAGTATCAACAACTGACAGACGAAAGCATATGTTTGCCAGACTTGAAGTAAATTTCGCCAATAAAGACTAAACATATTACTTCAGTTAAGTCGATAGGTGTGACAGAGAGTGGATCCGAATGACTCAGCTTACTTACGGATATTGTCTGTGTGAAACGGTTAGAGTCTAGTTCGCATTAAGCTAGTATTTTAGTCGAGTAGCGAGTAATTTAGTGGAGTCAATCAATTTTATTCTATTTTAATTATATAGGCAAGTAGCACCCCCCTACGCGTCCCTGCTCACTGATTCGCCAGCTAAATAAGTCTGAACCTGTCGAATTAGTCGAGTTCATGAGTTGGAATGAAAGTCGAGGTATCTACCACTAAGGTAGATACCTCGACTTTCATTCCGAAGGTCGTGGGTTCAAATCCCGAATCACAAATTTTTTTTTAAGAAAAAATTATGTGCGCTAATTGACATTGCTCTTACGATGAAGGAACCATCGTGATGAAACCCGTGGCTTAGTTGGCTCTAGAAGCTTGACAAGTTCTTTCCTCTGGACATGGTCGACTAAGCTGAGAGGGTAGTAGGTGCTGGGCAAGCCTACTCGATCCTCACGCAAAAAAAGGGTCTAATTACGGAAAACAGCCCGTATACAAGTACAAGTAGTTGCCGCCACATCGTTGCATTGTTTTCTACGCTGTTCATCTTACAAAACACCACTCACTTGTAAACTCCCGAGCAAAGTGCGAACGATTTTTGGGCAGTAGCGAGTATTTTAGCTACTAAATCAGTCGCTACTCGACTAAAATACTAGCTTAATGCGAACAAGGCTTTGAGTTAGAAGGTTGTAAAGTATGTTAGGAATGGTGTTAAGGTGAAGATGAGTTGTCACGGTTTTACGATGTGTAACATTGTAAGGTAATCCTTAGTCCGTAATCCAGTCCTACAAACCATGGTGGTATAGGCAAGCCTACTCCATCTAATACATAATAATAAATAAATAAATACTTCAGGACATTCCACACATCGCCATCTAGCCCCAAGCTAAGTAACTAGACTTGTGTTATGGGTGCTAGGCTAGACAACGGATATACTACATAAATACTTTTCTTTTTTTTCTTTACTCTATACTTGAAGAATCCAAGGTTGTAGTTTTGTGGGAACAGCGACGCGGATAGAGAGTTCCATTTCTTAGCAGTGCGTACGAGAAAGGTGGATGCATGTCGTGCAAATCCGTCACCCTGTCGTTTTTGCGTCGAAGGTTAATAAAATTGCTTGCGTTGTAAATGTAGCTGTAAATAACCTACCATAAAAGCTGAATCAGTTCTTTTCCATTCAAAGGTTCCTTAGAAAAAATCCCGATAAAGCCGCCGATTTGTGCAACTTATACTTTCTCGCTAATACTTTACTTTGAAACAAACAAAAAAAATACTAAAAATCCTAATATACCATATTGTCAATAATTATCTTGCCACATATTGGATAATTTTCCCTGATCTTTAAGATCATTCTTTTATTTATGCAAAAATATTTTTAGCAAAATATCCTAGGTAAGTGTGTTTTTGTTCCGGTATTTCTGTTTAATTAATCAACTAGAAAAAGTTTTTATAAAACTAGCGCCAAGAGCCAACTAATCAGTGTTGAAAAAGGAAAGAAAAAAAAACGCAAGTATCAAAGTATTTTCCTTCTAAATAGAACTTTTTTGGGCGGAGTTGACACTCCCACGTCTGGTGAAAGTCCTAGATGAGATGAGTCCCGACACGGAGTTGATTTATCGTGTGTTGGCGACGTAAATTGGTGTTTTTACAAGAATAGGTTTTCTTAGTATGAATCTTAAAATGCCACTACTGTCGCTGATGTAGCGCTTAAGCTTATTCTAAAATTACTTTATGACAAGCTAAAATCGAGAGAATATCAACTCCTTAAATTGAAGGGTAAAATTGATAAAACCGTGCTATGACCTGTCGTTATGTATGGATCGGAATGCTGGACCGTGAAGAAGAAGGATGAGAGAAGATTGCATGCAGCGGAAATGAGAATGTTGAGATGGATGTGTGAAGTAACGAGGATGGATAAAATAAGGAATGAGTATATTAGAGGAAGCCTGAAAGTAGCACCGGTTACTGAAAAAGTTAAAGGGAACCGTTTGAGTTGGTATGGACAATATGGACATGTGATGAGAAGAGAAGAGACGCATGTGACTCGAAGAGTGATGAGTATGAATGTTGAGGGATAGAGAGGAAGAGGACGACCAAAGAAAAGATGGATGGACTGCGTAAGACAAGACATGAGAGAGATGAATGTCAGCGATGTGATGACGACTAATAGGTGAATGGAAGAAGAAAACATACTGCGCCGACCCCAAATAAATTTGGATAAGGACAGGAAGATGATGATGATAAACTATCTATAATCTCAATTGGGTAAACTTCTACTTGAATAGGTACCCAATTCTAGTAGAAGTTTACTCAATAAATTGTTTAAAAAAATTAAAGTAGGTAAGTACTTATTATTTTAATGAATCTAATTTAATGAAATTGAAGGAGTTTTTATGATGTAGCTATAGCAACCTAGCAACACAGTTATTGGCAGTCAGATCTTTAGTAAAAAAATAGTGTTGTCATATCCTAAAAAATCCCCGGACTGTGGGTAAATTAAAGTAATTACCCGAAAATGTTTTTTTATTGAGAAATTCCAGGGATACGTTTATATACAGTCTGCAACAAAATAAATAGTCCCACTTGTTTTTTTTTTCTCTAAATAAATATTGTATTCCTCAATCTCCTTCTGTAGAGTTCTAATTAATAATTACAGTTTTGTAGCGTTACGACGAGTCTGCACTTTTATTGCCTGATTCTACCTAAGAGGATTAAAGCGTCTATAAAGCGCCTCTAGATCAGAAAAAAGTGTGTATGTTCCCTTAAAACAATGAAGTTAATAACTTTTGCATCAAAATGGCTCCGCAAAGTGACCTAACTACGAAATACCATCACGTAGCCCCATCAAACTTTGTCCGATTCAAACAACACGTCAAAGTTTAAAAGCCTCGCATATATGTTGTGCATACAAGACAAACTTTACTGAGAAATGGCTCCAAGAATTGATTCTGACATCCTCCTTGCTCACTTTAAAACACGCTAAAATGTTTTACAATAACAACAAACAATACACCACTGTATTGTTTAAACTTTAGAGTTCAAAATCAAAGTGTTATTTTCGAGAGGTTTTTTCTAAAGAAAACCGTTTCTTCTCAATATTTATTAGTTGGTCTTTTTGCGTGTAATGGATTTTTAAGTGAATAAACAACAACAAGTAGACGCTTTTTATATTAACATCGTGTTTAATGAAACGCAGAAAATGTGCTGAGTTGCTTTGCGGGGTTATTTTTCTGACTTTAACAAATGATGACTTATAAAGATATTTAGTAGGTGAACCCTGTTGCTTTGCTCGAGTACCATCACTTCACTACATAGTATAAAACAAAGTCGCTTTTTCTGTCCCTATTTCCCTTTGTATGCTTAGATCTTTAAAACTACTCAACAGATTTTGATGCGGTTTTTTTAAATAGATAGAGTGATTCAAGAGGAAGTTTTATATGTTTAATACATGCATGATATTGCCGTGCGAATCCGGGGCGGGTCGCTAGTGATATAATATTTAATGATTAATCAATCTTACTTGTACGCGAAGTTCTATCATAATTAAACGAATCAGATCCGTTCACTCCAGTATGCTGCCAGGTCTTTGGAATTGTTATTGGCTGACATAAAAAGCCAGCGTAAGCCTATTAGGACTAGAGGTAATTCAACAAAAATAAGCCAATGGTTCTTTTTCTAAACTACCTATTAAGTGACTTTATTTTATACTATGTAGTGATATTGAAACATTTATCTGGGGGCACGGCAGTGCCCCCGCCAAGTCGAGCAAAAAGCGGCACGGCCGTACCATCCTTTTCTCGAAACAGTTCAAGCCATTTTCGACCCCCAATAACTTCGTTGTAGATAAAACTAAAAGCCTGAATTTTCAGATACCAAGCAAGCATTGTATGAACTCGGTATATTTCAAATTTCATTCAATTTAAACATGTAGTTAAAGAATTATAACTAGTCAAAGTTTCCTAATTTTGTCACTCACTCACTCACTGACCGATCATCAAAAGTCTAAGGCACTTCTAGCAGACATAGAAGCTTTAAATTTTGAATCCAATTAGTGTTTAGTGTATAAATCAAGGAAAAACTAAAATATTATGCAACTTCGGTCCAGTTTTCCAGATACACCAACTGCATAAATAACTTTGTAATCCCATATAAATATATAGGATTACAAAGTTATATTTCCAGTCAATGAATCAGTGTACCTGTATAAGAAAATCCGTTGTAGGTATTCAAGAAGTAGAAGGTACCGGAAAGAAAAAAAGTAGGACTATCTACGAATACAAAAAGAAATGAGATCCCATCAAAAACATAACTTGTAAAAAAAAACCAAGTCTCGCAACACAGTTCTTCTACCGTAAAAAGTTGTGAGATCCATGTAATACCAAGTCGGTTAATTTATTCAGTCCCGCTAAAGGGACTTTCTGTCTAAGTTATTTCGTAATAGATTGACTTGGCAATCGCACACAAAAATCTAATTTAAGTAATATAATATGTATTGCTTGCGAGATACATTGTGTTTTCATGCGATTGCCAAGTCTATCTGTTACGAAATAACTTAGACAGAAAGTCCCTTTAGCGGGACTGAAAAAATTAACCGACTTGGTATTACGTGGATCTCACAACTTTTTACGGTAGAAGAACTGGGTTGCGAGACTTGTTTTTTTTTACAAGTTATGTTTTTGATGGGTTAAACATATTAAAAGTAACATTATATCTAATCAAAAAAATATTTAAATTAAGAATACAAATAAATAAAAACAGTTAGTTGATTGTCCTCATTGCATGCCTCTTCAAGTGGGCGGGAGGGCGGTGCTCATTGCATTTTGTGTTTTGGCACTAGGCTCGGATCTAAAAACTAAATATTAATACTTCCATTACAGATACCTATTAAGTTTTAAGAATTTTATTTACTTTAAAAGATATAAGTTCACTTACAACGAATATTAGTAAGTACTTATTATCAGGTTAGTATCAGAACTTTCGGAGATCATAATCAAAATATATTATCCATAATATCAGTGCCTCCAGTCAAAAAGGGTACAATTCAAAATCGAGACTTTACAGGAGAGGCAAAATACCACACTCGTATTGATTTTATGGTATTTCGCAGAAATCAGAACTTTTAATAATTGGTAATTGTAGACAATGTATGTATTTATTTATTATTTATTATTTATTATATTTTTTAAGCTATTGCATAGATTTTATCGCGGGCCTTGGGGGCGAATCAAGAAATTCCGTAACGAAAACACCTAACACCCCCGACAAATGACGGACGATTATTAACGGACGACTATTGACGGACGACAAATGTCGGACGACAAATGGCGGACGTCAAATGTCGGACGACAAATGTCGGACGACAAAAATGTCGGACGACAAATGTCGGACGACTATTATTATTATTATTTTTTATTTTTATTTTTTTTTATTTATTTTTTTATTATTTTATAAGAACATTTACTAAGACAAGAAATTATTCTCGAGAGTTTAAAGGAACTATAGGAAGAGGGATTACTTCTTGCTTCAAGAAACCTTTTTATTCAATAGCTTTACCGCGGCAGTCCTCGAGTGCCACACGTTTTTTTTTAGATTTTCTCGAGTTGCGCCCATGTAAAAGGTATAATGTTTTTGAGTTTTTGTTTTGTTTAATGTTTTTATATTAAGGAAATGTTTTACATTGTTGTAGATCTTTCGGTAGGTAGGTTTCGGGATACCATTATACATCTGTGCACCTTCGAACATTACGTTTTCCTGACCATATTATGTTGTTGTTGTAAAGATATGTAATTTTATTTTATCGTTATTTCTAAGATTGTGCTTCAATTTTCTTTTATTAAATTCTATTTGAAATTAAACCCGTTGAATCTCCATATTTCATTGAATGATTTGTTTGTAATCGTTAATGGTACGCGGAAAGGGATGTGCCGATTTCTTTTTTATTCAGCACCGAGCGAGGGCTGGCCCGGCCGCAATATATTTATGAAATGGCTACGCTTCGACTAATAATTTATAGGAAGACAAAACCGATGCGTCGATACCAATACAGGTCGAAAGGTTACTGTGGTTTTTTAGTCATTTCATTCTCAGATATTTACCATACAGAGAGAGCGGTTTGAGCAATAATTCTGCCCTTTGTAACTCTTAGACTAAGCTTTGTTTTTGAAGTGAAAACTTCTTATGGCGCGTTGGGCACTTTTGTGGGTGAGCATTTTCAGCCGTTCTCGCGACAGATGAGATTTTAACAGTTATTGTGCTTCTACTACTATGCAATATTGAAAACAGCGCCATCTCTGTGCAAACGGCCGAACTAAGATACTCACTTCTGTACAACAGTGTTAACAGCGACATCTCTCGGTGGATGGTGCAGGTTCGCAGCGAGCTGCCGTACGCAGTTCGCGTCGCACGCTAGCGCCATCACTGATACACGAGTGAGCATTTTCAGCCGTTCTCGCGACAGATGAGATTTCGACAGATGAGATTTTACACAGATATACAGTTTTCACTTCTGCCTGCACTCCCGGAGTGCGCTGTTTTTTTATATTTAACTAGTTGTTGCTCGCGACTTCGTACGCGTGGTAGTTTTGTTTTATGTAGGTACCAAAACCTTCCTCTTGAATAATTTTATCTTTTTAAAAAAAACCGCATAAAAATCCGTTGCGTAGTTATGAAGATATAGGTAAGCCTACATAGGGACGGACAGCGGTTTTATACTATGTAATGATTTTATTTGAAAATAGTGTTTACAATAAATAATTTATCTATCTATCTATCTATCATACCTAGACCTAGCGCGATGTTGGGTGGTAGATAAATTTCATTAGGATAGTCGTGGGTTCGATCGACCCTGGCCAGCTGTGCAGCAATGGATTTTATTTAGGAAAAATGTTTGTGTGCTTAATTGACATTGCTCGTACGGTGAAGGAAACTCTCAGCGTAGTTGGCTCCAAAAGTATTGACAAATTATTTTCTCGAGACGCAAAAAAATCCCAACTAAGTGGGTTTAGTTGCGGAAACGAAAAAGACGATCCAATAAATTTAGCTAATTAAACTTAAATACCAGTTTTAAGAACCTAACAATGTCAAACGTCACCTTTCAAACAAAAAAAACTAAATCAAAATCGGTTCATCCGTTCGGGAGCTACGATGCCACAGACAGACACACACACACACACACAGACACGTCAAACTTATAACACCCCGTCGTTTTTGCGTCGGGGGTTAAAAAGTACATCACATCAATCAATCAATCAATATTTGCTTGCTATATGTTAAATAATTATTCTTTAACTAGCTGAACCCCGCGGTTTCACCCGCGTAATAATTTTCTACGAAATTTCCTTAATTTTTTCTTTCATAAGAACCTTCTCCTGACAATAACAAACACAACAAAAAAAGAATTGGCCAAATTGGTCCAGGCGTTGTTGAGTTATGCGCTTACCAACACATTTTGCGATTCATTTTTATATATAAATAATAAAATAAATAATAATAAAATATTTTATTAATTTTCTTCCACAATCAAACCTAAAAATAACAAAAACAATGTGACAAAGTAGGTACAGATTAGTTCGGTTGTGGGAGATCTGAAGCTTACACTAAGCCGAGGCCTGTACTATAGGTCTCCAGGTCTCCCTTTTGGATACAATCAATTTAAATATTATTTAGTTTACTTACACAATTATACCTAGTAAGGTTATTATATTTTAGGTTTTTTTTTTTTTTTGGTTATAATAATATGGTATATATATACAAGATATAGCACTTACTAACTTAGCGCCTTTTCCGGGCATTGCAAAAACTTAGCGGTAGGTAGTAATAAACTAAAAACTTAATAACATACTAAGTAATAGCATATTTTCAAAAATAATAAGTATCAAAACACTCTGGCTGAGCTAAAGTGTAAAGTGCGCGTAACATAGGCGGGACTGAACGAGATGAAAAATCACAGATGACTTTTTTTTATTGTACGAGTCACCACTCTAGGGGGACTGGGGTAATTGCCCAGAAAAGTGTGTATCGCATTTGTATAGATATAAAGTATCAAGACATTTTTGTTGTGGTAATTTACGAAACCATTTGGCAGGGTCATATCTTTAGTGTGTCGAGAAATTTTATGCGAAAGTATCTACCTTTTTATTTTATTGTGATAATGTCTAAAAACTGATGGAACACCTGCATTCACAAAAAAGTGTCACGGTAATATTGTGTGACGTCATGCGTCCTGTTCCCGTTGTGTGACGGGAACGGGAAACAGAGTATTTAATAATAATATCGCTCATCTGGGCTTGTGTTATGGTGAGTAATGACGAAGATTTATATAATGAAATACATGGTAGGCGGAGTGGGGGGGTGTTAAGTTTTATTTTCGTTACGGAATTTCTTGATTCGGTCGCCGCACTCAAAGCCCGCGATAAAAGCTATGCAATAGCTTAAAAAAACAGAAAAAAAAGAAGAAAATATATGAAGGAATTACAAAAGCCATCTCCAATTTTCATCGTTTTCTTATGACGTTATCACGTAAAATTATCATCGGTATACCGACTTTACAGACAACTAGGTATTTGTATTTTTTGTGATCGATACTTATTAAATAAATAGAAATAAATATTACATACAGCGCCATCTAGCCCCAACCCGTGCAATGGTGGCCAGATAAACAGAAAAACTTTTTTTTTAATTAGTTACACACACAAACACAGAAACACTCGCACCAGAAACTTGTTTGTGGCGGGAATCGAACCCGCCACCTTCTGCGTCGTAGCGTACCTACTTCTAACAAACTAAAATTTTCTAACCTTTTTTCATAATTATACTTATCTAGAAACATAAAATTGAGAGTCTTGAGTGGTTGGCACAAAGCACAACTCAAATGAATTAAGTCAAAATTTGGCTGTTAGGCATCTGCTAAGAAATGATTTTGGCAAAATTCAAGCTAATAACTAAGAAAATCGGTGGTGACATACGGGTATACTGACAGACGGATAAAAGAGTGATCTTATAAGGGTTCCTTTTTTAACTTCTGAGGTAAACTAAAAAACGATTAGCACTTTTTCGCTCGACAGTACAATCAAGTCAATGAAGCGAAATGGTGAGATACAAACGCGTCCAACACCACTAAAATTGATATTGACGACTGTACTTTGTCCGCGAAGTTAATGCTGAAAGAAAATGACGTTTGCTCTCTTCAAGAATTGCTATCCATTTGCTGTTTCTTTCATGGAGAGATAGATTTATTATGGTTAGTGTTGATGTCGACTTTCTCGCTAGTCATTCAATTTACTAAGCATAGCTCTTATCGCGGGCTTTGAGCGCGGCGACCGAATCAAGAAATTCCGTAACGAAAATAAAACCTAACACCCCTCACTCCGCCTACCATGTAGCTCGACCGAGCGTTCGCTATGCAATTTTTTTTTGTATGTATGTTACGCGATCATTCGAAGACGGCTCAACCGATTGAGATGATTCATTTTGTGTTCGAAAGGTGATACCTTAGGGGTGGTCCCATAAAAATTTGGTAAGGATCTGATGTAAATCTTCGGAGTGATGAACAGAATTGCACCTCGATCGTGTAGAAAATTGCTCAGTTTTCAAGATCTCCAGTAGAATCGACCCTTAAACTTATAGGTAAAGATTGATGGAACATCTGAAACACCTTCTCATCACTAAACTCCTCAATAAATTACGATTACGCGTTACAATTTGAAGAATTTAGTTGAATTTAGTCGCCGGACTGGGTTTGAATGAATTTTGATAGAGAACCCTATCCTAAATGAAGATCTGATGGGGATCTTCGGAGAGATGAACAGATCTGCACAGAGAGATTTAACAAATTGGTCAGTTTTCCATTTCCACTAATAGAAGTGGCCCATACACTAATAGGTACATATGAATGGAGCATCTGAATGGTTTCAGATGGTGATGAGAAGGTTGTCCTTCTCATCACCAAACCCCTCAATGGGTTACGATTAGGTACAGGTAGCAATTTGAAGAAATAGTCGCTTTCGCTTCATGGAGTAGAATTTGCAGTGACAGCGGCAATAAAAATGATTAAATAAAAAAATTAATTAAAATTAAAAAAACCGACTCCAAAAAAACCTGAAAACAATAACTAAAAAAAACTTAGATTGAATGTTGAGAGGTATACATAAAACATGGTGTCACCCAGCCCGACTTCCAAGTTAGTACTTATGTTTAAGTTATCTGCTGTCTTAGTGACCCGTAATAGATTATTTTTCACTTTTTAGTTTTTGTTTTCGATCTCGATCATAATGCTAAAAAGTTGCTTGTGTCGTAGTACAGAAATCACTTTCGAGAAGTGAGAAAACTCAACCCGCTCGACGCGCTCTCCCAAACATCACTATTATAAACAAACTTTCACAAAAGTGGTCTAAAACCGAATCTTTATTTTTAAAGTACTTTTTGATCGTAAAATATTCCGCCCCTTCCGAGACAAGGCGAGTACATTCGCTCACAAGTGGCAATATTTTCATTTCGGAGTGTCCAGTAGCGCCGCCTGTGTGTGACTGGGGAAGTTATTGCACTTAGCACAAGAGCCCCGATATGTCTGTTTTATTACAGTGAAAAAAACTTGAAGCTGCAGACTGAGGTTTTTGAATGGACTTTTTAGCTTGTTTTTCTTGTGGACGTTGAGTTTTTTTTAGTTTTGGCTTTGCACGATTAGTTCAATCTTTGCGTCAAGTTTTTAATTAGAGGTAGTGGTAGTGACTATCTTTAACTAATTCTCGCCTTTGAGTTTTCTGCATTAAGAAGATACATATCACTTTTCGTGTTTATTTCAGTTTATTGAACATGATAACTCAGGATTTATACACTTATTAAAAACAGCAAAAAAAATATATAATTGAAGGGATTTGATTAATTTTCCTATCTCAATCTTTTGTGGGTTTCAAAATATACAAATACTTCTAAAAAACTGAGGACTTCATCTCAGAATAAGTACCATCAAAACTACCACACTAATTCCCAAAACACAGTTAAATTAAAAACCACTTAACATTCCAAATTTAAAAACAAGGGAAATGTGAATTATTCGAGTCAGATTTTTCTTTTTTTTTTAATTCTTTGCGGACTGCAATTTTACGCGAAGTGAGCGCGAATATTAAAAATTAAACTTAATAAGCAAAAGCCGAGAGTGCGCGCTATCCTTTGTACCTCATCCATCTCATGTGCGAGATAACGTTTTTATTACAAAAAGGAAGTATTTTTAATATTAAAAATATAATTTTTTCAACTAGTCATCCTGAGGGTTTACAGCAAACTTGAAATCGGCCGATAGTTAGAACAAAACAGTCAAACGATCAAAAGTCAGACGATGAGTTATTATTTGATCAATAATCTAAAACATTCGGTAGTGTTGGTAATGGTATCTTTAAAAAATATTTTATGTGTTTTTATTTTGGCCAATAATTTTCTTGAATCGCTGAATGTGTTGCTAAGCTCAAATCTCGAGAACAGCTGAACCGATTTCGCTAATTCTTTTTGTGTTACTTGTTATTGCTAGGAGAAGGTTATTATGAAAAAAAGAAAAGAAAATTGAGTAAGTAGAAAATTAATTCCGCAGGTAAAACCGCAGGCCCCGCTAGTGTTCTAATAATAATCATAATATTATGCTTCTCACGCGTTAATTTACTTGCGTTTATGTCATCGATGTATCCTAATTAAAAATCTCATTTTTTTCTTTACAAAACATTAAAAATAAATATTACGTTAAAGTAGATAGGAAGCGACGTACTCGTATCATAATGAAATTCTTATCGATTCTCCGCCTTGGGGAATGAAAATATTATTTTTTCTCTGCATTAATGCGAAAACTGTGTATTGTGGATCTGATATGATGGATCGGTTCGCCTTTTGAGAGATGACGAATAAAATCACGACCGTGATGTATCGTCTGTCTATATTTATTCAGTTTATATTACCGTTTGGTGTCACATAACTTAATCGCTGAAATTGTTAAGAGTGCCCAATATAATACAAGTTATGAGTAATAATATTTAGCTATCTTCTTCTTCATGTCAACGGCGGCCAATGCAATGCACCTCGATCAAAATACTCCCACCCAAAACTTAGCCACGGCAATCGCATTATCTGTTGCCCTGTTGAGTGTTGAGGTCTTCTGCAGAGCAAATAACAGGGCAGAGAGAGAAAGCCGTCAAGTGCACCATCGTTTGGGCGTCCCTCCCACACTCACACAGAGTGTCCGATCCGGAGAAACCCCACCTAGCCATGTTCTCTTTGCAGCGGCCAACCTGGGTCCGCAGGCGATTTAGGGACTTCTTTTTAGCTATCTATATATATCGACGATCCAATTATGACAATGGTCACCATGCCGGACTGCCTGACACAGGGTTGAGGGTTTGATTCACGCCTAAGACAAGTATTTAAGCTTAGATATTTGTCTGTGGTCTGGTTGTTTCTATGTATTGTGTTGGCACAATGGTCACCATGCCGGACTGCCAAACACAGGGTTGCGGGTTCGATTCCCGCCTCAGACAAATATTTATGCTTAGATATTATTTATGTTTGTGTGTAACGTCTATTAGAAGAAGGTCGTAAGTCAAATACTTGTTTATAGTATTATTGTAGCTAACTGATCATTTACTTATGACCCATACTGTACCTCGAGCTTGCTGAATATTGCTGTATTTTTTCCTAAAAAACGAAAAAAAAAAAACAATTTCAAGTACTACGATTTCGTAGACGCTCTACGATGACTAAAATGGAAAGCCTTTTTGTTATTCATCACCCATGTCAAATCATACCTTTTTACCGATGAGAAAATGCAATCACTAAGAGGTGACCGAGAATGTAAGAGTCCCTCCGGCCTGGGGATGATAGGTACAATCTACGGTCAAAAGTCTCTGCCCACCGTAACGTTTACAATCCTGTGCAGCACTATTTGAACATTATAACAACGTAACCTGTGGATCGAACCCACGTCGGTTGGTGTAGCGGGTTGGCGGCTTATACCACTCAGTTAACTAGAGACATAGCTATTATTATTATTATGAGCCTGTAGTGTCCCACTGCAGGGCAAAGGCCTCTCTACTCCCCTTCCACTGATCGCGATCTTGTGCGACAGACATACAGACATAGCTAACATGTTGAAAATAAAAATCACACTGAGTACTTTTAATTCAAGTATTTAGGTTTGTGTGTAACGTCTATTAGAAGAAGGTCGTAACTCCAATACTTGTTGATAGACTATTATTGTAGCAAACTGATCATTTACTTATGACCCATACTGTACAATAAGATTCCAATGAGTCTGCCTAGGTTCTTGCAAAAAAGCAAGAAGATCATAAAGCCAGTATGACAAGATAAAAATTGATACAGCGGCAGAATCTGGTGTATGGACTACACTGTATTTCTGTAACAACATGGAAAAAGGTATCGACATGTTTTTCTTTCAAGTTATAAAAGACTAGCGACCCGGTCCGGCTTCGCACGGCTATATTGTGCATGTATTATACATATAAACCTTCCTCTTGAATCACTCTATCTATCAAAAAAACTGCATCAAAATCCGTTGCGTAGTTTTAAAGATCTAAGCATACAAAGGGAAATAGGGACGGCGAAAAGTGACTTTATTTTATACTAGCGACCCGCCCCGGCTTCGCACGGCTATATTGTGCATGTATTATACATATAAACCTTCCTCTTGAATCACTCTATCTATTAAAAAAACCGCATCAAAATCCGTTGCGTAGTTTTAAAGATTTAAGCATACAAAGGGAAATAGGGACAGAAAAAGCGACTTTGTTGTAGTGACTATACTATGTAGTGATGACTATGTATGTAGTGATAGTGAAGTATGTGTCTATTTTAATTTATATTTCTTACGAAAATGAGATTCAAACTCGCTATGATTAACCACCCTCGCTTTATTCATTTTTATTCATTCATTCTATATTCATGTCGACGTTTGCCGAATGTATTCATGATTCTCCCCTAAACTCGACTTTTCAGCAATTTTGCGCGAGTTTTTGGCATGTTTTTCGCTTCTTTAAAGGATATTTTTCGGTTGGACGCGTGTGAAGGCTAATCTGTAGATATTGATATACACGAGGCTTTTTCGGGACTTTAAATTTCATGTTGGTTTGAGGATTACTTTGTAAACGTGTTTTCATATTGGTCTTACGAATATTTTATAGGTATTTCTTTTAAATGAGGTATGACGAACTCGCGGAAAGGCGTTAAAGCAGAGAGCATGCGACCGATCGCTTCGGAAGTCCTTGGGGGGGTCAATGTTCAACAGTGGGGGCTGAAATGATGATGATGATTATGACGTATTATATGCATAGGAATCTATACTAATATTATTTTAAAGAGATAAATTAAATGGATATTAGTCGATTCAATTTAATAATTACTAGCGACCCGCCCCGGCTTCATACGGCTATATTATGCATGTATAAACCTTCCTCTTCAATCACTCTATCTATTAAAAAAAACTTCATCAAAATCCATTGCGTAGTTTTAAAGATTTAAGCATACAAAGGGATATAGGGACAGAGAATGCGACTTTGTTTTATACTATGTAGTGATTTTACTTACATATAGAGATTCTACATCTACTAGCTTGGCAATTACTACCCGCGACTTGGTAAGCGAATGGTTGCATGAGAAAGAGATCGATCTATAGCGATAAGGTTACCCTTTGTACCATCTAGATTTAAATTTGTATTTGTTTTTTTTACGTATTTTTTGCTTAAGTGTGTGCAATAGTGTGCATTGTGCAATACATAATTAATCTATCTAACTATCTACGTCCGCGTATGGGTTGAATTTTCCAAAATAGTTTCTTAGCGGATGCCTACCTACGTTATAATAGCTCAAGTTTAGGCTTGGACTAAAATCTATAAATGTTATAGGTATATCAGTCAGTCAGGAGTTCGAATTTTATATTTACAGATTTATCCTGATATCCTCACAGTATCGAATACACGGGTGTAACCGCCGGTTGCTATTAGTTATAGACATTATTCGACATTCAAAATGTATTTATGTAGGTACAACCAAGAAGGTCAAACAATTTTACTAAATCTTGAACATCCCTCGCAATATTTAGTAAAGTTCCTGTGTCACTGAGTTTCTCGTGTTCCGGTGAAGGAAAGATTCTGAAGCAGTAGATATGGATTACGGTAGGTATAAGATATATAAAACATAAGTATTCGAAAATTTGAACCTATTTAACGACCTCTTGAGTCGCAGCGGTGGTATAATACTCAATCCTATAGGCAGCAAGTTTGCATCATGTCATAGTGAATACAAAAAATGCTTTCGAATATTTTTAATATTGATCGTTACATCTATTTAATTTAATTATTTAGACAATGCTAGAAACTTTAGTGCTTGCTCAAATTAGAACACTGTAGTGCCTTGGACGTGGGTGAGATAGAGCTGATAATGATTTGGTTTGACTACATAGTTTAGTAATTATCTAGGTATCTCTGTCAATTGTTCTCCAACTTATGGCTAAATATAAATACCATTCTCTGTACCATATTTAATTTAACTAGCGTCCCGTCCCGGCTCCGCACGGCTATATTATGCATGTATTATACACATAAACCTTCCTCTTGAATCACTCCATCTATTAAACAAAACCGCATCAAAAACCGTTACGTAGTTTTAAAGATCTAAACATGACAGACGCCGGGAAGAGATTTTGTTTTATACTACGAGTATGTATAGTGATGCATTGGCCTGTATAGTGATGCATTGGCATGAAGATGCTTTATATTTAAGCAGCGTCTGATCCCGAAGTACGAAAATTACGTATATGACCAGTAAGGCTGATGCGGGAGCGACATGTTGGAAGCAGAGCAGCACGTTGTTGACATGGTTCGCGTCTGCGAGAATGCGTGAATCAGCTTGCTGGTTTGAGCTCGAGGCTCAAACCAGCAAGCTGATTCACCAACCATCGGAAGGCTACCGAAAAGAATAAAACTAGAAAGACAAGGATGGCAACACGTCAAAAGTCGCATGAGTGAAAAACCAGTAAAAAAAAATTTCGTTTCGGTTGCATTCCGACAGATTGTGAATCAGAGGGCAGGTGATATCGGGAGCAACCACTCCATCCCAAAGAGTGAAATATCTCTACCTCCAGAATAATCCCCCTGTCGTCACATCTAGTTTCAGGTCACGATTCAATTGAACTAGCACTTGTAACCTAGGTTACAGTGAGGGATCTCTTGGGTGACTGTTAGTGAAATAATTTCGGAGAGTTAAGTACTTTGGTAGCTAGTGCTATGTGTTAGCTAGTGCTAGTGGTATGCAGCGCTTAGTAGATATTTTATTATTTGTTATTCAACCTTAAAATATTTATATTTGTCTTGTTACTAGTTCTTCTCTTTTTAATAATGCTAATATGTTTCTTCCCTAGTCATATCTGTTTCGTTATTGTCTGCTTTTCTATTGTAGATTTCCTGTTCTCTTTGGTGACAGGTTTATGTGGTGTTAATATGCGAAAACGTGTAAATAGTGTTTTGCTTTATCTTACTTTTTATTTTTAGTTGTATATCACTGTATGTTTTCCTATAAAATAAATAAATTAACTTAGTAGGTAAATTAATAATTATTGTACGATATTATGTAATGTATACCTTTTTGCTCGCGTACTACATTTATAGTTCGCTTGCCCTTACCACGTCTGCTGTTGGTACACTTATACGCTCCCATCCTACGATTTCTGCTTACTATAAACTCCTGACCTACATCTACAAAATGCTCCGTCGTTTCCACCCTACGGGCGCGTTCAGATGACACGCGTTGACCACGCGTTGAAGACGCGTTGAAATTGGTTCTATACATAATTTGAGTCTTATGACACATCAATAGATCTCAAATTGCATTTCTGCAAGCAGGCGCGGGGCGTGCGCGAGGCGTGCGCGGGGCGGGCACGGGGCGGGCGCGGAGCGTGCGCATGGCGGGCGCGGAGCGTGCGCATGGCGGGCGCGGGGCGGGCGCGTGGCGTGAGCGGGAGGACTTGATAAATGCAATTTGAGATCTATTGATGTGTCATAAGACTCAAATTACATATAGAACAAATTTCAACGCGTGTTCAACGCGTGGTCAAAGCGTGTGATGCGCGTGGTAGGCGTGTGGTCAATGCGTGTCATCTGAACACGCCCTACGTCTGCTACACTCTTTTTTGGCTCCCGTCCTACTATTTCTGCATGCTCTTTGCTCCTGTGTTCTTTTGTCTACTGTGTTCTTTTTGCTCCCGATCTACATCCACTGCGAGTTTTTTTCGCTCCCACCTTTTCGCTTCTATCCTACTTTCGCAGTACGCTTTCTCGTTTCCGCCTTACATCTACTATACCTAACGGTTTTTCACTCCCGCCCTACGTCTAGGTTCTATTCATTTTTTGGCTCCCAACCTACGTCTACTGTAAGCTATTTTACTCACACTCTACCTCTTACTGTACGCATTTTTAATCACGCCCGTACAACAACAGAATATTTATAGTAAATGTGTACGTTATTTTGTTCACGCTATTTGTCTATAGTTATTTTTTTATTATTAAGAGCCTACACTGTCCCACTGCAGGGCAGAGGTCTCTCTCTCCTCTTATCTATCTTTATTTCATCACGATCTGCAAACCAATCATTCCTATTTATAGGAGTCAAAATCGTCTCACCATCATCGCCTTGAGCGTCGTATCCCTATGGAGGACTATTCTGTTGTTATTTTAGCCCACCGTTTATCTGACATGCGGCAAATTCGTCTATATTCATCTATAATAATAATCACTTATTTATAACCCGCTCTAAATATATTAAACGCTCTAAAACCATTCAAAAAGCCCAATTCATAAGAAACAATCATCTATGCAAACTGCACACTGACACGAATAGTGTGAAAAAAAAAATACTGGTCTTAAAAAATGAACGCCGTCGAAATCCCTAGCGAATCCAACTGCGACGGAATGAAAATTGGATTTGCCTCTGATTGGATTTTTATTTACTTAAGACAAGAAAAATTTTCTTCTCGACTGGTGCGACGTCTTTATAAATGGTTTAGAGATTTCCGTCTCTCGACTACGACTAGGCGGCTCTTTCTGATTAACGAATCACTTCTCTGTTGGTTTGCTTTTTTCCGGTTTGAAATATTTTTCTTCTAATAGGATTGGAATTTTTTTGTTCGTCCTGTAAAGAGTGAACTTAATAGACATAATATGTATTTAATTAATTAAAATTCTCTTAAACTTAAATTAATATCTGGGTGGTGGGTTTTTTTTTATTTTATTTCTTTATATTATTCTTATTTTTTTTAAAGTCATTTTAAAATTGTGATTTTGTGAATAGAAGACATAAATTAAAATAACTCATATATGTACTTGGTTATTCATAATCAACTAATTACTCAATTTAGATAAAGATAAAATATGTCAAAATTATGAATTAATCACAAAAACGCTATTTAAACATAACAATAAAACTAAAATAAAATAACGATCACACATTTAGTAATTTAAATTTATTTAATACGTTCAAATTATTATTTTGATTGTAAACATTTTTTTTTTGTTTTTTTATTTATTTATTCGTGTCTAGTTAAAAAGAAAGAAATAAAACAATATTAATTATCTAAAAAAGTTTCCCTAGGTAGGGTTCCCAAAAGGCTGGCTGCACTGGTCTTAAATAAAATTTTCAGTTGTTACAAGTAAAAATCTGTAAGTAAAAAACAACTTTTGATATTCGAACACATACAAAATCTAACGAAACCAACATGGCGGCCGTCGCGATCTACTTATTGTTATTTATAGTGAATGGCATAATATTTTGTAGAGGACTATCTACTCTACTAGCGGATTTCATTTCCTGTAAGGCGAGGCCACATTATCGACACAGATAAATATTTTTCGTGGCCACTCCATAAATAAACGATAATGGATTCCTATAACGTTGATTTAGGGTAAGATTTTACATTTGACTGGAATAGACAAAAATAAATATTTGTGACTCTTCTTCTTCTTCCTTGCTCTTTCCCACTTCATGTGGGGTCGGCTCTCCTAATTTTGTCGGGCAATTCTTCCTCTGTGATGAGTTTCGTCATGCTGGTCCACCATGTAGCTGGAGGGCGTCCTCTACCTCTCTTGTGTTCAGGCAGTTGCAAAGCCTTCTTAACAACGTGTTGCTCGTCTCTTCGCATCACGTGACCATACCATCTGAGACGACTCTCTGTTAGCTTTTCCGATATAGGGGCGACTTTAAAACTACCACGGATATGCTCGTTTCGTACTTTGTCTAACCTCGTCACACCTCCGGACCACCTCAGCATCTTCATCTCCGCTGTGTGCAGCTTTTGTACATGTGCCTTTTTCACCGGCCAACATTCCGCTCCGTACATCATAGCCGGCCTCACTGCCGTCCTGTAGATACTTACAATACATAGAAACAACCAGAACACAGACAAATATTTAAGCATAATACTTGTCTGAGACGGGAATCGAACCCGCAACAACCCAGTGTTTGGCAGCTCGGCATAGTGACCATTGTGCCACCTGGGTCATCATAAAACCGCGGCTAAAGTATCGAAATGGACACGAATGTGACAAGATGTTGAAACTAACCAGTAAAGTTGTTTTCAAGTGTAAATGTGTTTAAAATCAATCTGAAACGTAGGGGGTCACTTGCAAAACGAAAATGACAGATATGACGTAATAAATATGTTATAATTGGTAACGGATATTGCTAATGGTAAATCTTTGGGTTATTAAATGAGAACGTTACGTTTTACTGCAACTGTTTCATAATTTCAACTTTAATTAATACAGCCTTGTTTTAGTAGTTCTTTTGCTAGTCCGGTTACCGAACACTGCAATTATCAGTGTTAACGGTCCCGTTGGAAGACAAAACAAAATACGGTCAAAATTTAAACAAAAGACAGTCGAAGTGCAAACCAAAAATGATAGAGGTCGACCAAAGACTATCAAAGTGGAAACAGAAGATGATCGAGGAAGAAACAAGCTTTGTTTCGATCCTTAATATTATTTTCATTTTGATCGTCTTTTGTTTTTTTTTTCCGACCGGAACTCTAACATTAAAAAAATGCAGAAGTGGCAAATTGTGGTTTTGTGTGTTGGATAATTTCTGACTGGAAAATATTCACCACTAGATTATTTAACTGAACTAATGCCCGAAGATTAAAATAACTCCCAAAAATATTTAGGGGTCCCCCAAATATTTGGGAGTCACTCCTATCCTATTAATACACTTAAATGTCAATTTAATCGCCACTTAAGATAAGTAAGCCTTTTATTATTCGGGCGTAAGTGAAAAAAAGTCTCCCTAGTTTTTTGTTAACTTTATAATAAAAAAATAAAAATAAAAATAGTTTTATTTCAAGCCACTTTAGACTCATAGTAGGACATACAAAAACATACAAATATAAACAACATAAAAGAAATAAATAGATACAAAGAAAGAAATAAACCTGCGTGCAATCATATTTGCTCTGACGCACAGGGCCCTCCGCTCCCGCTCAATGTCAGCATCGTCTCTGATAATAGACTCATCCAGTATATCTATGATCGATGTAAATTGTCGATACTTACCGACTTCTGACGGCAGGGACGGACATTTAACTATTGTTATTTAAATGCGAAATATCTTTCAATGGACGTTTTATATTGAACTGATTTACTTCCATATCGGTAGCTGCAGATAGTATTATTATTCATATAGGTATCAATAATTATCATATGATACATATATCTTTCAGGGACTTAGGTCTTCTTCGTGTTTGTGTTAGAGGTTCAGCTAAATAAGAAAAATATGGGTTTTTTTTGACGTCTAATAAATTGGTGGAGCACTTGCATTCACACAAAAGTGTCACGGTAATATTGTTTGACGTCTGGTAATATGACCAGACCTTCGACCATAATATGACCAGACGTGTCATGGTAACTTAGGAAACAGAGTATTTAATAATAATATCGCTTATCGGGGCCTGTGTTATAATGTGCCTAGTGACGAATAGATAGAAGACTTACATAAAGGAAAAAATATTTAAATAAAGAAAAAAAAAAGGAAAAAAATATAAAGGAATAACAAAAAAAATCACAATTTTTCATCGTTTTCTTACGGCGTTATCACGTAAAATTATGGTCCGTAAACCGACTTTACAGACAACCATTTGTGATCATGCTAGGTGCATGGTGATTATGCATGGTCAGGAAAATCATAGTACGACTGTGAGAAACTAAACTAAACTGTGAGAGAAAGCGTTCTATGTTACCGTAGAACGCTTTCTCTCACAGTTTATGCTTTATACAAATTTTGAACCTGTGGTCCAACTTTACCAGTAAATGGTCATTTTTCAATTACAACTTTAGGCGGATAACTTATTATAATATAGCGCACAATATGTGCTATTGAACGATTAAGTATTTTCCGGATCGTAATAAGTACTGGACACGGTCAGATCATATTTATCAATATCGCTATTTTTGCGAAAGATATCAGAATTTTGTAAACGTAAATCAAGTTTTCGTGAATACAGTATTGAGAATAGTTTTTCTCTAATTGTAATCTAAATAATTCCCAATTTTAATCTATCTAACTACATCAATGTAGTTTTAATCAACTAACAGTAAGAGATAAGGTTACATTTAGCTACTCGTAAGTCTACTTATCTACCGAACGTGTATTTTGGTGTCGCGTTGCGGTGCCACAAGCATTTTCACATCCGCTCTCACGTGAAATGGGAAATTAAATATCTTATCGTGTGGTTAATGGATGCAAGGAATATTAAAAAATATCTACTTAGGCAAGGATAATAAAAATATAATGTTTTTATTTGGTAAGTTGATAAGTAGATTCATAATAATACATTTTCTTTTAGCAGACACTTATGTTAGAAGTTATTTTATTTTAATTATTTTTTGTGTAACAATTTTGCGTGTTGTTTTTATGATGTATTAAAGTGTTTATCTATCTATCTATGGTTGCGGGTTCGATTCCCGCCGTCGACAAATATTTGTGTACAGATAGATTTGTTACGGTTCAGGTGTTTCTGTTCATATAATATGTATAAACTTATTTACAAAAGAAAAGTTAAAAGGTATAATATACGTTGTCTGGTACCCATAATACAAGCCTAGTTGCTTAGTAAGGGGCTAGATGACGATGTGTAGATTGTCCTGAAACATGTATTCATTTTTATTTATTAACCGAGCAACTAGGTTAAAACATATAGAAAACCTCCTCATTTTTAAGTCGGTTAAAAGTGTTCTTATATATGGGCAAACAACCACATAATTTCGTGGTTAACATTTATTGAAATAAACTCACTTTATTTAACATATCCCGTAAAATTGAGATAGCACCATTAAAAATGGACCCCCATCCATCTCTTGTGGCTCCAAATTTATAGAGAACATGGAAGCCAATTTTTAACCAATCCTACTTGCTTGTACCATGGTGAAATATTACCCTTGGCGTGGATGGAAATTAAGGGATGTATATAACTTTAAAATTATATACCCTTTATCTGTATTTCGTGGTCAAAAATTAGTAAAATTATTTTACCATATTTTAAACTGAATGCCTAGTGGAAGATATTTCGACTTCCGAAAAATGTATGAGCAATCTTGACTGATTTTCACTAAGTATTCAAAAATTCACAAACGTTTATTATTAGAAAAACAAAACATTTTTAATTGTCCTTATGTCGGCAACCATAACCTGAATCGGAAATCGGAATCTGTGACAATTCCTTCCGCCTGCGCGCGTTTTTGTTTTTTCTCTAGGAAAATGGAAAATCGTGACGTCACACGAAGGTAAGTCATGGCCGTTCGTTTCGTTTCTTTTAGTCAGCAGACAAAATATTGCAAATTTATTTTGCGAAAATAATATTTACAATTCATTTGCATGCGAAACAAATTGTTGAGTCATAGTAAACCTATATTACGTTCCATTTTCAACATATTTCATATTTTATCGTTATCAACGTCATGTAGCCAATTGGCATTGCTCTTACGGTGAAGGAAAACCGATCGTGAGTAAATCTGCGGCTTAGTTGGCTCCAGAAGTATTGAAAGCTCTTTCCTCTGGACATGGTTGTCTCAGTTCAGAGGGTAGTAAAGAAGCTGGGCAAGCCTACTCTGTCTATACGCAAAAAGAACCTAACTAAAAATGTCTAGCTGTAAACATAGCCCGTAAGCTAACAATAATAAGGTTTACTGGAAGTTTACAAAAGAATATGACGACCTAGTTGGTACAATAGTCACCATGTCGGACTGCCAAACACCAGGGTTTATGCTTAGATATTTCTCTATGGTCTGGTTGTTTCTATGTATTAGTACCTATAAAACAATAGTTAAATATACAGGGTTATTGGAAATTATACTAGCAAGCCGTTGAGGGCTACTTCTGTGCACCTATGGTGCACCTAAACAAACAACTTTTGTTCTACGACTTTTGGAAAATCGAAAATTTTTTCGAAAATTTTGAGGTTGCGTTTACCTGAAAATCAGCTGTTCCTTACACGGAGAGGTCATAACCCTAAAAATTTTGTTAATTTTTTAAGTTTTATCTACTGTTCTTAGTCTGAATGACCTTTGTTTTAAAAAATCAGCTGTTTTTCGAATTTAAGTACATAACTTAAATTTTTTTATTTTTTTTTCTAATTTCCAAAAGTCGTAGAACAAAAGTTGTTTGTTAAGGTGCACAGAAGTAGCCCTTAACGGCTTGCTAGTATGATTTCCAATAACCCTGTATAAGTAGTATATCCATTGTCTAGCTGCATAACATAAGTCTAGCTACTTAGCTTGGGGGTTAGATTGCGATGTTTGGAATGTCCTGCATTTTTTTTATTTATCTATTTAATATAAATATTCCTTTGATCTTTTATTATATTTCCGTTATTATGAAAACTCTAACAAAGCATTATAATTGTGTGTTCTCCAGTCTTCATTATATATGCTATCAAATAACAGTACCTCATTAAGTTCGAGATTATTTCAAACATAAATTGCCAAAATAATTAGTATCTCGACAAATCAACATCGAATTGTGATCGTTGACCAATTTATTGAATGAAAGCAATTTATTTCGATCTAATTAAATGAGCCTTTATGATGTCAGGTTGAATAGTACTTATTACCCGACTGCGCTACGCAAAAAGATGTGTTTATCAGTCTTATGTATGTTGGTTTGTTCGTTTGTCTGTAAAGATCAAACGCGTGCGTCGATTTTTGGCATTGAAAAGACTTAGTACCTATTTACTTTGTAGTCCTAACTTATCTAAATTAAGATTATGAACCCTACATTTGTTCCCTGGGGCTAAAGAGCTTCAAAATCGATATAAAATAATACGTTTAAATAAATGAAAGAATGTTTTTTTGTATATTTCACTAGGTTTTTCGTGTATGAGTTATATTTTAAATATTTCAATTAGTCGTCGTCACCCCTGTTTTTTGCAACTACAGTTAGTTAGTGTGTACATTTATTTTATTTTAGAGTTTGTGTAGATTTTACGTGTTTAAAAAATAAATTACTTAAAAGATTTTATTAAATAAATAAATAAAGATAATAAATATATTTATTTTTCCAAAAAAACATAGGTCTTATTTTAGTTACAATCTTGACGTTCATGCATTATGGTAAAATAATAACTTTCAATATTCGTTTTAACACCAAGTATCTATACTAAGCTGGTATATACACCAGGTATATATTGAGTTAAAAGTGTTCGTGACCGGACCAGCATTTATCGCCGTATTTTCTCGTCGACTTTTTGAAAAAAAATCATCGAAGGCCATTAAAAACTAACTAAACTAATTAATTATTACTGTCAACGATAATAGATTTTATATAAAAAGTGCCGTTCCGCTACATTACAGTAACATTGATAATAAACTATTTATCATTAAGGGCACATCACTGTCCGAGTGTGTGCTCGCGACATCCCGCCCGCCCTAAGTAGACTGTAATCTAGTTAGAATGTACACATCGATTTTATTTTACAGTTTATAGACAGACTTCTTGTGAAAATAAATTATATGGCGACCGATCGTGATCAATGGAAGAAAGGTAGAGAGGCTTTTGTGGGACAGTGTAAGTGTAAGTGCTCTTAAAAAAATCATTTAAATATCTGAGCACAGATCGGAGCTTAATTAGAATGTAAGCTTTTGTTGGTGGCAGGTGACTTTTTAATTCAAAATCATGTACCCACTTATGTTCCGGTATAGAACGTGAAGTGCCTTAATAACAGAGTAACATTGTTAGTAAACTATTTTACATTAAGGGTACATCACTGTCCGAGTGAGTGCTTGCGACGCGACATCCCGCCCGCCCTAAGTGGACTGTAATCTTGTTAGTGTGTATACATCTTAATAATGTTGGTAAATGGATTTTTTATAGAGTTTATGTTCTTGTGTAAATACATTGTCATTAATAAAATTTAATTTAATTCACATAATCACAATTAAAAAATACATAAAAGTCTTATATTTATATATATTAATTACTAATTAAAAATAAATTTAATACATCATAAATACAAAGTTAAAATAAAATCAAATAAGTACAAAGAGAAAAAAATAAAAATAAAACAAAAACAATTAATTTAATAAAAACCTACATAAACTAATACAACCTTAGTCTAGCAAACTGCCCCGAGACATCCCTGGCGCAAAGGAACCCATCACACTAGCAGCGTTACCACGCTGAATAGCTATGGCCAGCCTGTGCACCAGGAACGACCTGGAACGGCTATCCATTCCTCTGTCCCTCAAACGCCGCCCAATCCCCCTGACAAACTCAATCGCCTCTAACCCCTTGTGTAAATAAATTATAAATAAAATAATTTCATTAAAAGATCTGGCAATAGACCACAGATTTTTATTGGTCGATAGTTCACGTATCTTAAAACAAAGTTTTCAAAACGTTTAGTAAATAATAAAAAGCCAATAACTACAAAAAGGGATAAACTTTTTAATCTTCTTAAATTCTGAATCCCTTTTAAATGATGGCTTTTCAAAGGTTTCTTTAATGACAAAACAAAAAAATTGTTCGAGATTAAATAAGAAAAAAGTCACCTAAAAATTGTCTGTAAAGTTGGTTTACGGACGATAATTTTACGTGATAACGTCATAAGAAAACGATAAAAAATTGAGTTTTTTTGCAATTGCATTTTTTTTTCTTTATTAGTATTCTACTTATTCGTCACTTGTCACCATAACACAAGCCCAGATGAGCGATATTATTATTAAATACTCTGTTTCATAAGTTACCATGACGCCTCATAGTCATGTTACCTTGACGCTTGACGTCACACTTTTTTGTGAATGCAGGTGTTCCATCAATTTATCACGTCAAAAAAAGCCAATTGTCGCCCCTTTGGTCGAAAAGCTATCGATAGATAAAAGTATTCAGTCTGTTTTCACCCTAATTGTTGTCATTAAAAATAATTTTATACATTAATTTGTCACAATGAAACACATGTTTAATTAGCACGTAGTTATGTATGATATCGTTGAAATGATAAATATGAGTAAAATTAAATTGAATACTCGGTCCGGGATTGGTTTTAAAGCTGCCAACGGTTTCAAATAATTGATGCGTAATGTAATCTCGGTTGACATGAATAACGATAATGTTGTCGACAAAAGTGTTAATTTAAAACTTGCTAGGACACCAATTCAGGGGCAGATCTAACGGCTTTTTGAATTGCAGCCAAGGGCCTCATGGAAACAATAGACGATGTTTTGCAGAAGAAAGAAAAAAAACCGGTTAAGTGCGGTTTTTTTGAGTTTCAGTTCTAAGTATGGGGAACCCAATTTTTTTTTTGTATTTTTGTGTGAAAATCTTAATGCGGTTCACAGAATACATCTACTTATCAAGTTTCAACAGTATAGTTCTTATAGTTTCGGAAAAAAGTGGCTGTGACATACGGCACACAGACAGACATGACGAATCTATAAGGGTTCCGTTTTTTGCCATTTGGCTACGGAACCCTAAAAACAAATAATTCGAATTAAAAATCATTAGGCTGGCAAACCTGAAAGGCCTATTTATACTAACCACGTATTATTCAGGCTGTCTCAATAACACAGTGTATTATATAATATTAAACATATTTTATTTTTGCAAAACTTTGCTGTTATTTGTCTGTAAATAACAAAAAACTAAACTCAGTCACATTTTAACCATCAATGGAATATCAAATTACCTGCAGGAACTAATAGGGGATCTGTCAAAGTAGAAAAAATGACGTCACAAATCAAAATTTCAATTCCAACAGTTTTTATAACAAAAACAAAAAAACCAACAAAAATTAGTTTAGCCTAGCCTAACAAGCATTTGGCTGCATCAATATTGGCTAGCCCTCACTGTCCACTGTATCACTATCACTACATAGTATAAAACAAAGTCGCTTTCTCTGTCCCTATCCCTTTGTATGTAAACTACGCAACGGATTTTGATGCGGTTTTTTTAATAGATAGAGTGATTCAAGAGGAAGGTTTATATGTATAATACATGCATAATGTAGCCGTGCGAAGCCGGGGCGGGTCGCTAGTTTTGTATAATACGAATAAGTAACTTGATAAACAGTTTTGACTCTGTCTATACTTGCTGATTTTAAACCAGTATGGTCCAATACAGATATTAAATCAAAATTCAGCTGCTTTATGCTGATTCATAGTAGGTACCCATTCAATTTTTTTTGTACAACTTTTTTTAAATAATAGTTTCTCTTCGACTTATTTTTAAATAAAAAAAACCTAATTGTTACGTAAAGCCATACCGCAAATATTTCTCATCAACCCCCACCCATCCATAATTTCGCCACCGATTCCCAATTTTGGTGAGTTGAAGATTCCGGTAATTTCTACGAAATATCGTTCTTGTACGGTCGGCTGCATAATTGCAGATCCACCGTAGAGCTCCAAAACGGCTGTTATAAGAATGTTTTCAACACAAGATTCTAGACACCTGCTTTAGTTGAAGTTTAAAGTCTTCTAACTCATCATCAACTAAAAATTATTAGAATGAAAACATTCCAATAATAGTAATTTTCGAACTCTACCGGGGGCTGCAATTTTGTAGCCGACTGTACTACAAAGGTACACATAGCATGGGTCTTAATGACCCATGCTAAGTGGACATGAAATTAATCACTATCACTATCACTACATAGTATAAAACAAAGTCGCTTTTTCTGTCCCTATTTCTCTTTGTATGCTTAGATCTTTAAAACTAAGCAACGGATTTTGATGCGGTTTTTTTTAATAGATAGAGTGATTCAAGAGGAAGGTTTATATGTATAATACATGCATAATACGAGTATAGCCGTGCGAAGCCGGGGCGGGGTAGGTAAATTATAAACAGCAAAGCACAAAATATGATTTGCTCTTGCTTCACGTAAGGCAAAGTTTAGATTGGGTTCTGTTCTCTATTGTTTACGTCTTACATCGTCACCATGTAGAGTCAAACTTCGTTAATGTGTTGCATTTTACTTGTTACTACTGCAGAATTAAGAGTAGTTTACAGTAACGTAGGGTTCTTACAACACGATTCACGGTTTCAGTCATAGGTACCTAATTAGACCTATTTTAACACGAAAGAAATGTCAATTAATTCAGTTGAACGCAATCTCTTCGTGTTTTTTTTATCTATTGTTGTTTTTTCGACTTACCTTCAAGAAAATGTTATCCTTCGCTACTGCAAGTTTATTACTAACTTTAAATATTATAAACTAGCGACACACCCCGGCTTCGCACGGCTATATTATGCATGTATTATACATATAAACCTTCCTCTTGAATAACTCTATCTATTAAAAAAAACCGCATCAAAATCCGTTGCGTAGTTTAAAGATTTAAGCATACAAAGGGATATAGGGACATAGGGACAGAGAAAGCGACTTTGTTTTATTCTATGTAGTGATATAAAAAAAACTAGCAGCACCCCGCCGTTTCATTCGTGTAAATATTTTCTACGAAATTTTCTTAATTTTTTACAAATACAATAAAAAAAGAATTAGTAAATCGGTAGGTCTGAAATAAGGATTCATTTTTATATTTTTTGTATTGTATATGTATATGTAGGAATATTACCCATGTATATTAAACTAAAGAATATCTAGATCTACCTATCTATACTAATATGTATTTTAAAGCGGAAAGATTTGTTTATTGTTTGCATTGAATGAATTGGCCCCGAAACTACTGGACCAATTTTGATGAAACTTGGTATGGGGATAATACATTGATGAATTGGGTATGTTTATTAGTACCTATTGACTCAAAAACAATTGAACTGATGGCAATGAAACTAAGTATCTTGATAGCAGAAGCCTTGAAACAACAGTGTAATCGTAGCCTGATCAAATACTAAAGCAAATAATGCAGAAATACTCATCACAGCAGCATTGCTATGCAAAAAATTACTGACTCTTCTAGTTCCCTATATAAAAAGCTATGCCATTATAATGTCTTAACCAGTGGCGTAGCGTGTCTTGTCGGGGCCCCGTATAAAAAATTTGCTTGGAGGCCCTTATCCCCATATAAGGGCCTCCAAGCAAATCTTTTGTAAAGATTTTTCACAAAAGAAAAAAAATATTGTGAAAAAAAGCACTTTTTTTAAACTTTTTTTTCACTTTTTTTTTAACTTTTTTACACTTTTTTTAAACTTTTTAACTTGTTTTTAAACTTTTTTTAAAAACTTTTTTTAGAAGCACTTTTTTTATAACCTCTTCCCTTTTCTGTTTACTTTTTCTTTTCTCAGCGCAGCATAAATTAGAAAGTTTTTATTTTTTTTCCTTACACACTTTGGGGCCCCCGTGGCCCGGGGGCCCCGTATAATTGATACGGCAGATACGGCGGTAGCTACGCCCCTGGTCTTAACTCACATGTAATTAAGTAGAATTTTCTAGTTTCTCTCGAGAAGAAAACTGTGCCTATGTTCTCGGCTCCCGGGGGAATCGGATGTCGTAATTATCTCGGGTTTCTCGCTACGGAGTGAGCGGAGAATGTAGACGAAAAAAAACAAGGGAAAAATCGTTTAGATTTTGAATATATTGTACTATATTTATTACTAGCAGTTGCCCATGACTTCGTTGCGTAAAATAGATATTGCAGGACATTCCACACATTATCATCTAGCCCCAAGCTAAGTAGGTAACTAGACTTGTGTTATGGGTGCTAGATAACGGATATACTACTATATACTTTTCTTTTATAAATATATACTTATAATATCTAGAAACAATCAAACCACAAGCATAAATACTTATCTGAGGCGGGAATCGAACCCGTAACCCTGTGTTTGACAGTCCGGCATGATGACCATTGTGCCAACTGGGTCGTCTTTCTTTTCATATTTAAACCTTCTTCTTGAATCACTCTGTTAAAAAAAACCACATCAAAATCCGTTGCGTAGTTTTTAAGATCTAAGCATACATTAGGGGGACACATAGGGTAAGTACTTTTTATCCAGATATTCAGACGGGATCGGGATTAACGAAGGTAAAACCTCGGGAGCAGCTAGTAATTAATAAAATGAATTTAAGTTACAAGAAAAATTAAAACAAAACTTGATCTAAATATCGACAACTTAACACTGGGTATTATAAACAAAAAACCCTAAAAACCCACGAAAAAAGATTGGATTTCGGAGCGTTTTACCCTTTTACCAATACTCCTAATAAATAAAATAAATAAATAAATATTGTAGGACATTCCACACATCGCCATCTAGCCCCAAGCTAAGTAACTAGACTTGTGGTATGGGTGCTAGACAACGGATATACTACTTATATACTTTTCTTTTGTAAATATAAACTTATAATACATAGAAACAACCAGACCACAGAAATATATCTAAGCATAAATACTTGTCTGTGGCGGGAATCGAACCCGCAACCCTGTGTTTGGCAGTCCGGCATGGTGACCATTGTGCCAACTGGGTCGTCAACTGGGCCTAGATCTCAAAAGGACTTATTGTCAAAATGTCCTACTCTGAGAATGCCTAAGTTTTAGTCAATTAAAAACAAAACTAATTCCTTAATAAACGAACAAATTAAACAAAAATAGGTATCTATACAAAGTGGGAGTTTGCAATTAGTAACCGAACCGCTTAGAATCGGGTTCCGTACGGTAAATGAGCGAAAAACGTCTAAGTATAACGGTTTAGGGTTCCTTCGTTCTGTAATTGCTGCGCCTTCGGCAATGGTACAAAGAGTAGGAGAACAGATAGGACTTTAGTTAAAATGAATGTTTGTCTGTTTGGTACATATTTATATTATACACTTTACCGTAAAAATACAGTTTTCTTCTCATTGATTTATTTTTCTAAGATTTCGAATTCTATAAAAACAAACTGAATACAAAATAGAAAAATATGTGTATATGTAGCTCACTATAGATACGTACTTATAAAAAACTATCACTCACAATTGACTAAATAAAATTTAATTTACGAGTACTTATTCAAAATAATTTAAGTACTTACTTACTTACTTACATTTTGTACAAAAAACAGTAAATTATTATAAAAACCCAAACCATGAAGACCAGTTATTATTATGTACAAAAAAAATTATACAGTGAAAGTTCAGCCACCTTCGAAACTTATGTTTCTAAATCAGTTTCGAAAACTAAACAATTTCTTTTTTTTAAACCAGGTATGGCATATAACATTAAAGAAATAAAAATTTTGTGAACATTTCAACTGCAACCAAGATAAATATGCCGACGGATTTTCTTGGAACTAAAATTTAATAGACAAATTTGATACAAAAGCACACACTAGCGCCCTCAATAACTGAACAACTTTAAGTTTACGTCTATCCCAGTCAACTTGGGCGGAAAAGCAGGAAGTGACGTCACGATGCACTTCCCCCGCCGGAAGTGGCTAAAAGCCTCCGCTGCATTTGTCTTATAGTTTCGTCATGTGATGTATCGATAGTGTTTAGATTGTTATTTAATATTTTACGGTGGACGTTTAGTGGCGTAAACACGAGGCCCGTGGCAAACTTAATAGATGCCCCCCCCCCTCCTTAAAAAAAGCTGAACCAACAAAAATAGTATTTTTTTATTTTTTAATGCTTATATTTAAACACTAAAAAGTAAAAAAAAATTTTTGATCAAAAATGTTAGCTTAAAAATATCTATCAATAAATTAAAAACAATACTTACTTTTTTTTATTAAATGTGTAATAATAAATGTTGGGAGTTGGGATACTCCCGGGGGCCCCTTCCGGCTGGGGGCCCGTGGCATTTTGCACACTTGCCACCTTGTAGTTACGCCGCCGCCGCCGCCGATATAGACGTTAGAAAATGGGTAAGAGGAGATTGACTTTGACTACTAATGACTTTATTACTACTTCATTCTTTGACGACCCAGTTGGCACAATGGTCACCATGCCGGAATGCCAAACACGGGGTTGCGATTTTTGAGAATGATTTTTGAGCGCGGTTTTTTGCAAACCGATCCTCAGTTTCAGATAATTTCAGGAGTGAAGCGAATGAATTCACCATCCGCATGGGTTTGTAATTAAATCGAGATCAACACGTCCTCGTGGAATGAAATACTGACATTTTAACGAAACGATACTTAAAAAAATACCTACTCCTATGTTTTTACATTATGCATTGAACTGAACGATAGGTGTAAAATTATTTGTCTAAATTGAAGTCTAGTTAGTATAAATCTATACTTATAAAGCTGAAGAGTTTGTTTGTTTGTTTGTTTGTTTGTTTGAACGCGCCAATCTCAGGAACTACTGGTTCGAATTGAAAAAATATTTTGTGTTGGATAGTCCATTTGTCGAGGAAGGCTTTAAGCTATAACATTAGGCTGCGACCATTGTGGAGCGAAGCATCAGTGAAAAATGTTGCAAAAACGGGGAAAACCATTCATATTACTCAAAAGTGAACTCAAAAATAATCATGAACTGTAAAGAAAATAATGAAATAATTTTAAGAGACTTTTCATGGGCGACCTGCTTTTTAGACGAATTGCACTTAGCTATGACAAATTGATAACAGAGCAGATCACAAAAAAAAATTGGTGTGACGGGTTGCTATAATAATAGACGGGTTACATTTAAGATTCCCATAACTTTGAATAAATCTTCGCTAGTTATAATGTACAAAACCGCTCAATTTAGAGGACGTTTGTGATCTACATAAAAACGTATTATCACTCTGCGCAAAAAACATATTATAGCAAAGTTTCAGTATGAAAATTGCCATGTTAAAAAAATAAGAATTTCACCAGTATTTTAAATGTATTTTTCGTAGAGAACTAGAAATAGACTAGACTACTCTAACATTCAATTGCGGTGGAAGATGGGATAATTGCATAGTAATGAATGCGGAGTTCGCGTGATCGGAATCTACAGTGAGGTGCTGGCTGCTTACCAGTATCTAACTATACCTTAGAGAAAGGCCAATATAGTGCTCGCACAAAAAATAAGATTTTTTTAAAGAAATTCCTCTTCATAAAAACGCTAAAGAAGATTTTCTGGTTTTAGTAAATGTTCTTAAACTATCTCTATAAAAAAAATCTATTTGAAGTTTTAGTGTCGCGGTGTTTTAGCAATCTCATAAACGGCTGAACCGATTTGTATGAAATTTTTTGTGTATATTCGTTAGGTCTGAGAATCGACCAAAATCTATTTTATTCACCTTTTTTGTATATGGCAAAACAACGTTTGTTGGTTTTTTTTTTATTAAGTTTACTGCATCCTTATCATTTTTAGATGAATCCTCTTCCTATAGAAGCTAGAGAATTTCTTGTTATAAGTAAATGCTCTTAAAAATAATAGATACTAAGTATTCTTATTTAAAGAATATTGTTTTTAAATTAGGAAACCTACTGCTAATCATTTTGATTTTTTTTTACTAATACTATGAAGTTATTATCTGATGTCTTACGGAGGAGTTTAATATTTCTTGCTATAAAAGTTTTTTTTTCCGCTTGCAACAACTTTTGAACGTTGCGTTTTGTTACCTAATGGAGGTGCCCGATCCTACCATTTATTTAAAACATTTCGCGATCAATTCGCCATTTTATTGGAAACAAGTTTTTGTGCCGTCAATAGCTGTCAAACGTTAAAAATATAGGAGCAACACACGCGCTATCAAATTCTGCAATTTTTTACCGACTTTAAAAAAAGGAGGAGTTTTTTAATTCGATTGTACCTTTAGAGGTGTGTTCTTGGTGATTTTTCTGCTCGTTTCCTAATTCTATACCTACCTATAGCTGAAAATCAGTGTCTTACTTCTTCAAGCCAATACCAATACTGAACTACTGCCCATTTGCATCATGACGGGACACTTGCTCATGACGTTTTCTAAGTTTTACTTTTGCTTTTATTGCCCTTTTTTTTAAGATTCCGTACCTTATCCATACCTACTTACCATATATACGGCGATATTTTTGTGACGCAATAAACGATTTATCTATCTATTTCCAATAAGGATTTTTTCCTTATATCTCACTGGTTAACACTATACTTAAGTGTCTAAATAGTACAAGGATTATGTGACATTTCATACGCTTCATTCTTTACACATCAGCAGCCGCGTTAATAGTGTACCCGCAAAATCATTAATTTCTTTGCTAAAATTGTGAAATATGTTGTTTCAACTTGCAAATACGGTTCTTTATAGACAGACACATAGGGTAGTATAATCACTACATAGTATAAAACAAAGTCGCTTTTTCTGTCCCTATTACCTTTTGTATGCTTAGATCTTTAAAACTACGCAACGGATTTTGATGCGGTTTTTTTTAATAGATAGAGTGATTCAAGAGGAAGGTTTATATGTATAATACATGCGTAATATAGCCGTACGAAGCCGGGACGGGTCGCTAGTATTTTATAACTTCCAAATTCAGACAGTCTAATAGTTTAGGCAGAGAGCTGAAAATGTGAAAAATCAATAGGGTTGCATCAGACAGCCGTCATTCACGGGCTCACGGCCCACTGGCCGCGCCATACAACCTGTTTTTATGCAAAAATAAACTAAAACAATATAAAAACACAGACAAAACATAACCAATTGTTAAACCGAGCTGCATTGCAAAGATAACCGTTGTGTGATTTAAATAACTTTTGCGAAATATTATACGCAGCGCCATCTAGCTCCAAGCTGAATATCTAGTATGCTAGACAACGGATATACAGGAAAAGTATTTATGTAGCGCACAAATTTCGGTATGTTTTAAGCACATTAAAATAAAAAATATTGTTTTTTTTATTTTGGAGCTAACTCAAAAATTCTCAGAGCTATAACCATTTAAGTGTTTCTAACAAAACGACGAAGTCCATGGACACAATACTAGCGCCAGCGAGTTTAATAGCGCGCTCTAAATGAAGGTGAAGACTGCGTGTCACTGTGTGTATCAATACTGAGATACCCAATAATTTAGAAATTGCAGGAAGTTTTTTACATTAAGTTTTGGTTTTTTTTGTTAATTTTTTTTGCGTAAATGTACTCCACTGCCGACATATATTCAGCAGAAAAAAAACGTGCACTACAAAAATACTTTTCCTGTATAAGTAGTATATCCGTCTAGCACCCATAACATAAGTCTACTTACTTAGCTTGGGGCTAGATGGCGATGTGTGGCATATTCTGCAATATTTATTTATGTATATACATTTATCGCGCGATCCACTCATTGACGTCGTATCCTCCGTGCACGTTACTTTGCGCTTCTTCTGATTGCGCGTCTTCAATTTCGGCTATTTCAAGCGCTAACTTCTTATTAAAAGCAAATCTATATCAATATTAAAAAGAAATATTTGATTGTTTTTTTGTTTACGTTGAATAGGCTCCGAAACTACAGGACCATTTTTGATGGAACTTGGTATGAGGATACATTGATTCATTGGCAGTGTTATAGGCTAATTTTTATCCCTATATTCTCACGGGATCGGGAGTTAGGCGGGTGAAACCGCGGAGCTCTGCTAGCATCTTTTAATACACACGGAAATACCCAGATCAGAAACAATATCTGTACCTACAGCTTGTTTGAGGAGGTAATCGTTCAAAATCTTTCGTTTAAAAAACAGCTGGAAATAAAAAAAACATTTAAAAACAGTTGAATATTGAGTTCAGCGCCATTATTCACTAAGCTTCAAGTCGTTGGGCGCGCGTGATTAGGACAAGATTGCCATTCAAAAACCGCACCCCCTCCGCCCCTAATCACGCGCGCCCAACGACTTGAAGCTTAGTGAATAATGCTACAGTTTAAAAGTTATATTTATAACGTTCAAAAACCGAAGTTTTTCACTGAAATTGATATTTTATTGCACGCAGTAAAACTTTGGATGTAAAATGATAAAACTATACGATCGGAGTAAAATAAAAAAATGTTTTATTTTTTAATGTTTCATATTTATGGCATGAAGTCATTTATTGCTACGATTCTCCTATATAACTTACCTAATAAAAAGATATGCAATCTACACTAGCTTAACATATCTATCTATAATTATGTTATCTATCTATCTAAATAGGTCAGTTCATAACTTGAAAAAAAAGGGTCCGTCTGTCCATCTGTCCGCCCGTCCGTCTGATGTTTATTTTGCGGGCAGCTTATATTTTACACTAGCTGCGCCCCACGGTTTCACTCGCGTGATAATTTTCTACGCAACTTACTTAATTTTTTCTTTCATAAGAACCTTCTCCTGACAATAACAAACACAACAAAAAAAGAATTGGCCAAATTGGTCCAGGCGTTGTTGAGTTATGCGCTTACCAACACATTTTGCGATCCATTTTTATACAGTGAACGGAAATAAATTTATATATAAGATTATTTTAGTGTTACAGTGATGCGCACTCATATTAAAATTTCACTCTCGATGCTTTAACCTGTTTTTTTTTGTTACGAAGCTGCAAGATGTGACTTTAGTGTTACAAATGCGCGCGAGTCTTAAAATGTCACTCTCATCATAAAGCGCCTGTAGAAGTATAATTTTAAAAAAATATCTACATAGTCACCATATACATTATCTGCCTTCTAAAGTCAACATGTATAAATACCTAACTACTTGTACTTGTATACAGGCTGTTTTCCGCGATTAGACCCTTTTTAATTGGGTCCTTTTTGCGTGAAGATGGTGTAGGCTTGCCCAGCACCTACTACCCTCTCAGCTTAGTCGACCATGTCCATAGGAGAGAACTTGTCAATACTTCTGGAGCCAACTAAGCCGCGGGTTTCATCACGATGTTTTCCTTCACCGTAAGAGCAATGTCAATTAGCGCACATAAATTTTTCTTAAGAAAAATACATTAGTGCACGGCCGGCCTGGATTCGAACCCACGACCTTTAGAATGAAAGACGAGGTATCTACCACTAAGCCAACACCGCTCCTAAATACCTAACTAAATCATATTCAAATACCTAACTAAATCAGATTCAAATACCTACATTAAACAATACCCGTCAAATCTGTCAACAATTCCGAAACAATTTATCTGTAGACAGTCTATGATCAGGCAGACAGTCTGTACCAAGTTTGAAATGCATAATTAAATCAGATATTCAAGACTAATCCTTTGAGAGAGTACTTAGACAGTGTCGTAATTTAATTTGAGTTGTATTGTGTTGAGTCTTAGTTCATTGACAGTTCAGATTTCAGTTTAATATGCGCTGAGCAATGTGAAGTTACACTTTGCAGATGTACCTATTAACCTTCTTTATTTAAGCTTTTCTACAGGGAAATATTCGTTTTTAATGAGATATTTAGGCTAGGCAATCGGTAATTAACAATAAACCCTATTACATTATGACGTCACAATGATGTGTTGTCTGTTATGTATGTTGCCGTTCTAAGGGCGGAGGTGTTACGTCACGCCGCTGTATGCACATAGTATGTTGCAATGAAGACCGGCCAAAAGTGCTGACTCGCTATGACCTCGATCGCAGTAGCCGCGTGCCGTCATATTTCAGCATTCCTATACCTAACATCGGATAGGTCTCACCTTAGGATAATTATTTATAAGTAATATGTAAGATATTTTTAGTTTTAACTCAATAAATGAGTTATGAATCATTTCTCGGTTTCCTTTCGATCCTCCGACTGCCGCTAACGTAATTCACTGGTCCATGCATTATACCAAACGTGCCAAACAAATATCTTGCCGGCAGACGGCACGTGCTTTTTGCTAGACCCTCGACTAGTACAGTAGCGCGATCTAAATCCTTTCTGCCCCGCACTCTCAACACTCTCAATAACGTACTCACTGCTAACCCTGATTGTGATGTCTATGTGGATGAATGGAAGAAACTCATGTTGGTATGTTTGAAATATTGTGAGATAGATGAATAAATTATGTCAATTTAGAAATAATTGTAATAATATTAATGTTTTTTCTTATTCTTTTTGTTATGTACTTATCTTTAAATAATTAATTAGAGTAATTGGTTACGACCGTTCTAATTAAATAAATAAATAAATTATGGCACAGATATATTTTGTGTCGTAATTTAATTCGAGTTGATTTCTGTTGCGTCTTAGTTCATTCACAGTTTGAAATGCAGTTTGAAGTTACATTCTGCAGTTATATTTACCTGAACGGGCAATGATGGATTTAATTGCTTTATTAAAGCTTTTCTACATGAAATGTCTGTTTTTAATAAGAGATTTAGGCGATTGGTTAAGAACAATTAGACGCTGTTGCATTATGTCATAATCGTGTTTTATCTTTTGTGCATTTTGACACTGGAACATTGAAATAAATAAATAAATATTGCAGGACATTTCAGACATCGTCATCTAGCTCCAAGCTAAGTAACTAGACTTGTGTTATGGGTGATAGACAACGAATATACTACTTATATAATTTTCTTTTGTAAATAGATAGGTACTTATAATACATAGAAACAACCATACCACAGACAAATATCTAAGCATAAAACTTGCCTGAGGCGGAAATCGAACCCACAACCCTAAGTCCAGTGTGTGTGTGTGTGTGAAATCCTGATGCATTTATGTACTACAACCAATTTTTTCTACAACTTATCTTTAACATCGCCATAAATAATTACTTCTATGTACCTAAGGCCATTTTTATTTTTGAATCTAAAAAACAGATTGTGAAAGAATCGTACAGTCGATTGCGCATGCACACCGTACACACTACTGCATATAGACTGTATATATATACCATCATATAGGGTGGTGACGTCGCCACACCGTACACACTACTGCATATAGACTACTAGCTGCCCTACGCGGTTTCACCCGCGTAACTCCCGATTCCGTGGGAATATCGGGATGTAAGCTATCCTATCTCTCAAGTTGGATCGAACTGCACATGGTGTGCGAATTTTATTATAATCGGTTAAGTGGTTTAGGAGTCCATTGAGGACAAACATTGTGACACGAGATTTATATATATTAAGAATATATATACCATCATATAGGGTGGTGACGTCGCCACACCGTACACACTACTGCATATAGACTGCATATATATACCATCATATAGCGTGGCGACGCCTGCGTCGCCACGGCATGCGTCGCCACGCCAGAAATCGGTTTTACGTGCGGCTATAGTGAGCTCTAACGACCTGCATCGAAAAACAGCCCTATGTCCATCATTTGCAGTTTCTACCCACTGTGCGTCGCCACGGCATGCGTTGCCACGCCAGATATCGGTTTTACGTGCGGCTATAGTGAGCTCTAACGATCTGCATCTAAAACAGCCCTATGTCCATCATTTGCAGTTTCGACCCACTCTGCGTCGCCACGGCAGAAATCGGTTGTACGTGCGGCTATAGATGTTTCACATCAAAAACTCATTGCCTATTTCACCCTCAAAGGCAAAAAGAACAAAGCCTTACTTAGAACATAATTTACAGCAATATTCTTTCAAAAATATACAAATAAGAAAAGTAACGAAGTGTAAACCAGAGGTAAGTGGAAAGCGGACATAAATTACACGATGTTTACGCATTAAAGAGCCGAATGAGATATGGGGGTGAACCGTGACTTTCATGGTACCATCTTTTATGAAAAATATAAGGTAGAAATGTTAATAATATTAAAGGTAGGATGTTTTGTATGTTTGTCATACAGTTATTTATTTGACATTTATTCATTAAAACACTATTTTTAAATTACACAAAAAAAACTAAATCAAAATCGGTTCATCCGTTCAGGAGCTACGATGCCACAGACAGACACACACAGACACACACACACAGACACGTCAAACTTATAACACCCCGTCGTTTTTGCGTCGGGGGTTAATTAATAAGAATTACATTATTAATTGTTTGTCATTGTATCAAAGAATTTGATTTGACGGAGTATTTTAGATTGTGTAAGAAGAAATGTTGAAAAGATCAAAATTAACACCTTAATCTTCATCTGAAATTAACTTAGATACTTATATTTTAAAATTTAAATGAATGCCTAGCTACGAATGAAGCCAAAGAGCAAAGCTAGTATTAAAAAACGTGCCAGCATCTTTTATAAATATCTGGGTGGGCCGTGACGAATGTCCGCCACTTGTCTGGACAGAGTAACTGTTTGTCATCTTTGAATTTTTTATACGCTGTAAACGTGGAATAATTTTATTTCTTTTGCGAGATTGCTCTGCATTATTTAGATTTTTTCGCTTGCTTTAGTTTTCTCTAGTGTAGGTGTTTATTCTATTTTATTTAATAAGGAATATCATGGCACAAATAATAATTGTTAAAGATTTCAAACTTTTCTATAGCCGACAGAAGTAAAAACTTTACCCCTAACCACATAATTTAACTGTTATTTCGTAAATATTGTTAAAACTATAGAAAAGTTTGATGACGACCTCTGTGGCGCGTCGGGCGAACACCCGACTGCGACGCAAAAGGTTGCGGGTTCGATTCCCGCCGGGAACAAGTATTTATGCTGACCATAAATTCTTGTTTCTGGTTCTGGGTGTTTCCTATATGTATAATATGTATATATTTACAACAAAAAAAAATAAAAATAAAAAGTATATAAGTAGTTTATCCGTTATCTGGCACCCATAACACAAGCATTAAGTTGCTTAGGGCTGGGGGCTGGATGGCGATGTGTAATATGTCCTGAAATATTTAAAAATTTATTTAAATTGTTAAAACTGAATTTTTATCAATAAACTTTATGTAAAATTATCACTGTTATTTCATAAATGTTCTTTCATATCTACAAATAGCTATACCTACCTACTGTTAAAACCCTTAAACTTACATAAATATGCGCTGAGCTATTTTTGTCTACGATTTGTCTGATTTTTGTACCTATACCTATGTTTAAGAGGAAAGGGTACTGGGGGCTCTTTCCATACAAACTTACAAACGTAGTCGACTGTCTCCTTGGATAATGACACTAGAGCAAATATTTTTGGTGCATAAAACTTAAAACTGCCATGACCATGCATTGACCATGCCCCTATTTTTATTTTTTAAATCTTAATTTCTATGATAATTAGAAAATGAAAAAAAAAAACAAAACATGGACGCATAGTCATGGCAGTTATAAGTTTTATGGCACAAAACATTTTGTGCTAGTGTTATTATCCAGGGAGGAAACAGTCGACTACGTTTGTATGGACAGAGCGCAGGTACCCTTTCACCTTAAGAAGAAGTAAGAGAAAAAAATCAGTGTTGACACACACAGACAGACGGACAAGAAAGTGATAAAGGTTAATTATTGTTGTAAAATACTATTTGAGCTAATCACTACATAGTATAAAATAAAGTTACTTTTCGCCATCCCTATTTCCCTTTGTATGCTTAGATCTTTAAAACTACGCAACGGATTTTGATGCGGTTTTTTTATAGATAGAGTGATTCAAGAGGAAGGTTTATATGTATAATACATGTATAATTATAGCCGTGCGAAGCCGGGGCGGATCGCTAGTTTGATATAAAATACTTTTCATCCAATAAGCAGCTCCGTGAAGTTCGTGCTTAAAGAGATCTTAGACCACTAAAACCACTTATTTAAATCGTTACCTACCGACAGAAGTAAAAAATTGACAATTCAAACTGTTATTTCCTAAATAAATTAACTTTTCTTAGATACAGCTATCTATATCCACTGTTAGCTCATTATATGCCAAGGACTATTTTTGTCGCCGATTTGCGTGATTTTTGGAAATGGTTACGGAGAAGTAAAAGAAAAAAGAAGAGAAGGAGTACTTTGAGGTCGTTGCCGATCCCATGGGCATATATGGAAAATGGGCATGTCAGTGATGCGAACCCATAAGCAAAAAAATTGTTGTCTGTAAAGTTTATTTATTTATTTGGAAAACCAACAGCTTTATAAAAATAATAAGAATCGAAACAAGAAACAGAAAGCCAATTATAGGTTCTCACGAGTAGAAAAAAGAATAGGTATAGATACAAAACAAGCAAGCAAAAACACAAATCACAATACAACAAGAATAAAAAAATAGGTAAATACAATATAAATATAGATACAATACTATAATTGATAAACAAATACGTAAATATGAATATATGAAATATGAATATGAGTTGGTTTACGGACGATAATTTTACGTGATCGATCATACGATAACAAGGTTACCTTGTCAATAACAAGACTTAACTATGGAACGTGACCGATGACGTCACACTTTCTTGTGAATGCCGTTGTTGATGGATTTAAATAAGACGTTATCACGTCAGAAAAGCTCAACACGCTTAAATAAGTTTTAACTTGAAATTATGGCTTCATCCGTCAATATACACGAGTATATTTATATAACATGCCGTGAAAGTTTGCTAGTTGTAACGCGAAGTCGATGCAGCATTGCACATTGTATAATGTGAAGTTCATAGAACGAACTTGTCGGTTTCATGTAGTTCCTAACTCACTCATGTCTGCGTACCTTCGATTTATAGGCTACTGGAATTGACGATGCGTGTTTTAACCAACTTGAAATAAAGGAGGATCTAAAAAAAATAAAAATAAAAAAACAGCGCACTCCGGGAGTGCAGGCAGAAGTGAAAACTGTATATCTGTGTACAATCTCATATGTCGCGAGAACATCCGCAAAAAGAGTTTTAGATGAAAAAAAAAAATAGTCGGACGACAAATAGTCGTCCGACATTTGTCGTCCAACAAATAGTCGTCCGACATTTGTCAATAGTCGTCCGACAAATAGTCGTCCGACATTTGTCGTCCATTTTCGCCGCGCCGTAGAGAGGGGATAGCTGTCTACTCTCCATCCGTCTTACGCTTTTTCGATCAGGTCACGTGTCCTGACGCGAGTTTAAGATTTTATACCCATTACAGAAAAAGTGCTCAACGCCGCTAAAGAAGTTTTCACTTCAAAAAATCATTTATTTGTGATTCACAGGTAAATTTAGAAGATAAGAATACAAATATTATTGCGCTCTGTGATCTGCCATTTGGCGTACAAAATCTTAATAAGTTTATGAATTATGCAAAAGTAGTTGATTAAATTAGATCATGCATATAAATAATTATGTCATTGTAGGTATAGAAAGTGTATAAGCTAAAATAATGTCAGTAATCGTGTATGTCAATTCATTTCTTAGTATTAAAGTACATACTCTCATAGTATTTTTTAAGGTTTTCGCGACTGGAAATCATAATTATAATTGACCGAACGAGCGAAGCGAGAGAGGTCTAGTGGCGAGATGGTCGGTCGGTTGTACCTATGTATCTATGTATCTATGCATGTTTGTTCGACGATAACTTGAGTACCGTGGCTCTGATCTTCATGATTTTTGGTATACGAGTAGTTGAGGCCCATAGAATTTTTAAGTTCGAACATGAGTAGGATCGGTTAGGGGGCTACGGAGATAGGGGGTGCAAAAGGGGATTTACCTTTATAAAAGGCAAATAATTAAAGCCTTCTTTTGAATTGAAAACTTCAAAAATGACAACAAAGAGAATATAAAACATAAATAAAACTCTCTGATAAAACTATGTAAGAAATGACAATGTCAGGTTTTTATTCTGTCATTGTTGAAAAGAATATGATTCACAGAACGAGCACAGAACCATAGAAATCCATGTTTGTATACTTTCTCAAAACATCTTCAATATCTTCGTGATATTTTGATTAAAATAGATGATTCATATTATATTTGGTCATCCCAAATAAATTCAAATATTCGCGTAAAAGTTGATAGTGTAAAGTTATGCACGGAAGGTGTAATTTTACTTCTATAATCCATAAATCAATTCTACTGCCATGTTTGTTCCCGATGACCTATAAAGAAGCTAATGCTGGAACCAGCTATTGATCAGCTGAAAGGAAACCAAGGCGATAACTGGACAACCCTACTATGGTTGACGTCGTCTGGGCCACTCAAGTTGTAGGTATCAACGATCATCCAATGATCGTACTGTACTACGGGATGTACCTTGTGTGAAGACATACTGAAGACTGTGGTTTTAATAAAGTTTATATTCTACTTTCTCCTAAATTCGACCTCTGTTTGCTTCAGTGCTAGCCGACAGAAAGATTTTAAATAATAAGCTTTTTATTATTTTTATTTACTTATAACAGGACATAAGTCTCAAACTTCTCCAATATATTTGTATTGAAGTCTGTCTCCTTTTTTTCTTTTTCGTTTTAAGATCACGATGAGTACATAGGAACCATGCCATGAGGTACATAGGTATTAAAGAATTGAGTGTTTAGTCTGATGATAAAAACCCTGATGAGAAAGGTAACCAATAACCATATTAAGAACTTATCTTCTGAGCAAGATATTAATATCATGTTGGACTCGTTTAAATCACCTTGAAAAGTAGATAGGTACTCTTGGTACTGAAGTATCATCTGATATCTGGAATTAGGTGATAGAACACAGAACCGGAGAAGGGCCTTACCTCGCCGTGACGCCGAGTGGCGTGACATGACCGGCTACGTATTCATGGCTTATTCTATTAACCCTAGGTCGGTAAAATATACATTTTACTGGCTACTGTGGCTACGACAGGACGCCATCGTGCCAGAGTATCCGAGTAAGTGAGTACACGTGTATACGTGTAAGATGCGCCTAGGTAGGTACTCTAGGTACTGAAAAATAAGCTGATATCTTTGGTCTGGTGATGGAGCCGGAAGAAGGCTATAGTAACTTATGTCCTAGACAAGATAGGCCTATCGCGTTTGGACTCATAAAGTCGTCTTGAGGATTAGGTACTCTAGGTATCTACTGGAGAATCAGCTGATATTTGGTTTCTGGTGATAGAGCTATCGTATTCTATGCAAGATGTGGGCTATTTCCGTTTCGACAGATTTTCGTTCCGTCAGTTATTTGTGTCGACAGCATAAATTCCGACGAAACGGCATGCGACAGTTCCTAGATGTGATGAGTCTATAAGCAAGATAGGCCTTTCGCGTTTGGACTCGTTAAAATCGTCTCGATATAGCCAGAAGGAGGCATAGGAGCTTTTTAAACTCATACAATTTGTATTTCAAGTTGTTATTATCCCGTTAAAAACGTGAAATAAAAAAATACGCGATTGAAAAGATAGGCACCTATCATTTAAATTAGATAGATCTATCGTATTTTGAATCTTTCGTCGTTATATCATTTTAGTACCTACCTACTTTACGCTGAGAAGTAACGATTTCAAAAAAAATCTCGTGAGGTCTCAGTTCGGGGCGAACTACTAGTTATATTTGAACGGATATATTCGCGTTTTTATTTTTGTTTTAAAATAAAAACGCTAATATCACTACATAGTATAAAATAAAGTCACTTTTCGCCGTCCCTATGTCCCTATTTCCCTTTGTATGCTTAGGTTTTTAAAACTACGCAACGGATTTTGATGAGGTTTTTTTTTGATAGATAGAGTGATTCAAGAGAAAGGTTTATATGTATAATACATCCATAATATAGCCGTGCGAAGCCGGAGCGATAAGGAAAAAGGAAAAAAACAAAGAGATCCTTCTTTGTCTTTATTTACTTTTTGGGGTTCCGTACCTAAATGGTAAAAACGGGACCCTATTACTTAGACTTTGCTGTCTGTCTGTCGCCTGGTTGTATCTCATGAACCGTGTTAGCCAGACAATTGAAATTTTCACAGATGTAAGTAAGTACTTCTGTTGCCGCAATAATAATAAATACTAAAGACAGACAATTTAAGTGGAGCGTACAAGATGTTACGGAACCCTTCGTTCGCGAGTCCGACTCGGACTTGACCGGGTTTTCAATAAAGAAATAATGGTCTCAATCGTAATATACATAAATTATAATCAAAAACAGACAGACAGACGGACAAGAAAGTGATCCTAAAAGGGTTCCTTTTTTTACCTTTTGAGGTACCTACGGAACCCTAAAAATAAAAAATAAAAACAGCGCACTTCGGGAGTGCAGGCAGAAGTGAAAACAATAAACTTGTTATTTCTCATAGAATATTTCTTGAAACGATCTGCTACTGCCATCTATTAGCACTCACTTAAACAAATATAGTTTATTTTTTATTCGCTAGATGGCAATAAAAAATTTAAATCAGCGCCATCTACATTCGAATAGCGGTCTTTCTAGAAACTAAGTTTCTCAATTTGTGTAATAGATGGCAGTATAAGTTAAACAAAAAGACTAACACAAATAAAATCTCATCTGTCGCGTCAAAATCTGTCGCGAGAACGGTTGAAAATGCTCACCCACAAAAGTGCCCAACGCGCCATAAGAAGTTATCACTTCAAAAAAATGCTGATTATCAACAGACTTCAAAAAATAAAAAGGTTTTTTAATCCATCGCTTATATTTTTTTTTCGTAAACCAAAAAGTTCGAATTTCCAAAGTCGTAAAACTAAAGTTTATTGTTTAGTGGACTACTTAAGGTGAAAGGTTTTGTGCCATTAAACCTATAACTACCATGACTATGCCCCTATGTTTTGTTTTTTTTTCATTTTCTAATTATCATAGAAACTAAGATTTAAAAAATGAAAAAAAATGCATGATCATGGCAGTTATAAGTTTTATGCACCAAAAATATTTGCTCTAGATAGATAGATAGATAGAACGCTTTATTGCACACACAAGTTACAGAAAATGACAACACAATTATTATTCGTGTCATTATCCAGGGAGAAAACAGTCGACTACGTTTGTAATAGTTTGTATGGAGAAAGCCCCCGGTACCCTTTCCTCTTATCAATTAACTTTAGTTTCAACCGCTCTCTAATTAATTGCTCACTGATTTCTCGAAGATGGCTCAACCGATTGAGATGATTCTTTTTTAATGAAAAGGGCATACCTCAGGGGTGGTCACATTAAAATTTGGTTAGGATTTGATATGGATCTTCGGAGTGATGAACATAATCGCAGCCATTCGCAGCGTCGAATTGTTACGAAAATACAAAATATAAAAAAGTATAATATTATTACACATGAAACCATAAAAAATCAATTGTAAAAATATTTATTTATTTATTTAATGGAACACAAAACAGAATACAGTCATATCAAGAAATACATGTATTTTAGTACGAAAATATATCAAAAGTCAAAACACCCAGATCAGTTTATAACTCGTTAAATATTTTTTCAGAGGTTTTATCGAATCAAAGTATTAGCTGTATATATTTTAAAGCACTAGTATTGTGTTATTTTGCTTTACTGCCTCTTAATACACGTATGTACTATTTTTTTTATTGTAGAGGCATTTGTAGAGGTTACTGATACGAATCTCAACTGATAAGCTTCAATAATCACTATCACTACATAGTATAAAACAAAGTCGCTTTCTCTGTCACCATGTCCCAATATCCCTTTATATGCTTAAATCTTTAAAACTAAGCAACGGATTTTGATGCGGTTTTTTTTAATAGATAGAGTGATTCAAGAGGAAGGTTTATACATGCATAATATAGCCGTGCGTAGCCGCGGCGGGTCGCTAGTAATAGCTAAAGTTCATTTTTCAAAACTTACAAAAATCTAAACTAGATGGCGCCACGCGTAAAATTAGATCGCGCAAGCGTTGTGTTTTCGAATTTCATAGTGTTCTTCTTGTAACTTTGTACTATCAGAGTATTCAAGCAGGACAATGTTCTGTATGTATAATAATGCAAGTTTTTGAGATCGCTTCACTTCGTGAAAACGGAAGTTGAAGTGCTAAATAAAAGTAACCGCCGAATGTTGAAGTGTTAATTAGAGTAACTGTCCATACGAATCAATTATTTGCAGTAAAAAAGTTTAATATCGATGGTTTCCGCAACAAAGGGCGTATCTCCATTTTGCATACTTTTGGCAATGAGCAAAAAACAAAATAAAAAAAAATATTTCTTAAATATCTTTTTTGTTTTTATACTTATAAAAAAATGTGCTAGGAAGAAATTTCTTAGTTTTTTGCGGGCTTTGGCCTCGCTTAATTAGGGAACTGTACGAGTCTTAGTTTAGAAGTTAGCTAGGGCGTAAATCCCTGAAAATGAAAAAAATTGGTAGTTACACCCCACAAATATACAGTCTGGCAAAAAGTACCTACAGTAAAAGCCATATAAGCCTAAACCATTTGTAGTATAAACCTTTTTTGTTTCAGAATTTGTAAATACGCCGTATTATTTATACTAATAAATGACTAAACTAGCAAAATATTAACCTGATAGGAGTATATTTTACTTAGATGCGAGCCCCAACTCACAAAAATTAACTCCACTTCGTAACGTGGAACATGGGCACGCTAGCCGGACGCGCGAGGGAGCTGGCTGACGTACTTTCCAGGCGAAAAGTGGCCGTTACGTTTCTGTAGGAGACTCGATGGAAAGGCAGCAGATCCCGGCACATTAGGAGCGGCTAAAAGCTGATCTACATGGGTCCTGGTGGAGAGAACAGGGTGGCTATGGTGCTCGCTGAGGGGTTGCATGACTGTATCTTGGAGATAAAACGCTCTAGCAACCGACATATGGCCGTGAAGGTGCTTATTGAGGGGGTTGTAACCTACTTGGTAAGCGATGCTGATAAAGTATTGTTTTGGAACAAACTCGGCGAGGTCCTTGGGGCCATCTTGTTGTCACAGGGGATCGTTTTGGGTGGTGATCTGAACGGTCATGTGGGCGAGATGAGCGTGTTCATGGAAGCTACAGCAGTTGAAATGCGGAAGGGGAAGAAATCCTATGTACGTGTGCCCCTGCCGACCTGGCCCTCGTGAACACTTACTTCAAAAAGAAGCCCGACTACTTGATCACCTATAGGAGTGAGAGGCACGCTACCCAAATCGATTTCTATCATTAGGAAACATCATATCGGCAACGTGGCTAACTGCAAAGTCATTCCTGGTGAGAGTCTCACTGATCAACACCGTCTTCTTGTCATGGATCTCTGTGTGAAACCCAAAAATAAACAACCTGTTCGGTGTTGTCGCCAAATCAGATGGTGGACAAGTTCGCTGGTGTCGACAAATAATCGATGTCGTCGGACGATCGATATCGACGAACCAGTCCTGGACCACTACGATAAGATTAATTTAGGCATCGATCACCGGTGCGGCGAAGGCAGTGTTTGGGATGTCTTAAGATGGATGCAAATATGACAAGGAAACTTGATTTTCCTGTCATATTGATTGCCTTGGACATAGTCCAGAGGGAGACTAAATTGAAGAAAGCCCTCTTCAAAAAGTTGCAAGCGTAGTAGTAAAGTAGCCAGAGCCAGACAGGACTACTTACAGTCATTGTGCGATAAGTTGGAAACGTCTGAGGGACAGAAGCTTATTTATAAGTTGGCACATTCGAGGGTAAAAGCCCGTAGCCCAAGTTTTCGAGGGCAAGGGATCGGTGCAGGAGTGTGGGAGTTATCGAGGTATATGGGTCATGTCCCACACCATGAAGCTCTACGATAGATAGTCGGATAGTCGATTCTTGGATTCGACAAAAGTGCACTGTGTCTAGGTGTCCATATAGTTAACACCCCGGTCACGGACCCCGTTCCGCCGTTTTCTATTCTTATAAAGATTTGCAGAAAGCCTTTGTCTGTGTTCCTTCGTCATCGATCGTCCGACGACATCGATTACGACGTCAAGTCACGCATTTCAGAGGCTTGGGCCAAGTGTCGTGAGGACTGGTGTCATTTGCGATCCCAAAATTCCGCTTAAACTAAAGAGACAGGTTTATGCCGGTTAAACTAATTTGCGATTCCAAAATTCCGCTTAAACTAAAGAGACAGGTTTATGCCGGTTAAACTAAACGGTTTTGTACGGTAGTAGGACAAGACCAGTGTTTAAGCGGCATAAGCAGAAGCTGCGTGTCACGTAGATGAAGATGTTGCGCTGAATTTGTGGAGTGACGCGACAGGATCACGTCAGGAACTCTCGCATCCGAGGCAGCTTACATGTCCGAGACATTGCAGATACATTGCAAGAATGTTGCCTAGGCTCGCTGGTACGGTCACCTCTTGCGAAAACCAGCTAGTTTCGTGGAGAACAAAGAGATTGGGAAGAGCCAAGAACTGCTGGCTTGGCATCGTAGTGGTGATATGTGTGCAGATTTGGTGTAGATTAATATGACAAAGTTATTTTATCTTGACCGGCACGGCGTTGACCGCGAACTGATTTCGTTTACGCTGTAAACAAACAAGCGAGGACATGTGCTATACTTGCGGTAAGATCACAAGCATTATCCAATCACATAAAGGTATAGTTAAGTCTCTGTTCTTTTAATATACTTTAGTTATGCAAGAACAAGACACTAGGATCACTTGTAAGTTTAGAAATTTAGCACCACCTGTGGGAAAAAATACTATTTTTTTTCGAAGTAGACTAATACATTACGGCGCAAAACAGATTATTAAATTGTATTTTGAATTTTATCTAATTATACATCCTAATATTAGCATATTTATTATTTATGCCAAAGTCGTAAATGGTACTTAATATAACATAGGTGAGATACAACCTATATTCTTTTAGGTTTATTTTTTTTTGCAGGGCGTAAAACACATATTGATTTAATTATTTGTATTTACCCCGTTTGTCGTTCAAAAAGTAAAAACACAGTGTAGTTACATCAAATTGATTTCCCAATATAAAAATAATATTGTTTTATGACCCCTTTTCAATGTTTAGCCAATAGAAAAATGTAGGTCGTAACATCTTTTTTTTTCATCGTAGCGCCATTTTAAAAATAGGGATCGATAGAGCGTTACAAACTGAGTAAAACTGCATAAAAAACTCAATATGGCCAAAATGGCTTTTACGCCCTTTGTTGCGGAAACCATCGATATTACACATGAAACCATAAAAAAATCAGTTTTAAAAATGAAGAAATACATGTATTTTAGTACGAAAATATATCAAAAAACCCAGATTAGTTTATAACTCGTTAAATATTTTTCAGAGGTATTTATCGAATCAAAGTATTAGCTGTATATATTTTAAAGCACTTTTCTTTTGTTATTTTGCTGAAGTAAAGCGTAAAAATAATAATTTTACTACGTCACGTATGTACTATTTTTTTTATTGTAGAAGCATTTGTAGGTTACTGATACGAATCTCAACTGATAAGCTTCAATAATCATCACTATCACTTCACTACATCACTACTCACTACATAGTATAAAACAAAGTCGCTTTCTCTGTCCCCATGTTCCAATATCCCTTTGTATGCTTAAATCTTTAAAACTAAGCAACGGATTTTGATGCGGTTTTTTTAATAGATAGAGTGATTCAAGAGGAAGGTTTGTACAGTCACATTACCAATTAGCTGAACCCCACGTGACCTAGAGCTCACTCGCAAGTCTGTAAGATTGTAAAGTAATGTTACCTGATTCTGTTTTTACAATATTCTATACAATACAATAAACAATATAAAAAATTACAAAAGAGGTAAATACTATATTTTTTACAGATATGCGAATGAGCTCTGGGTCACGTGGGGTGCAGCTAATTGGTAATGTGACTGTACATGCATAATATAGCCGTGCGAAGCCACGGCGGGTCGCTAGTAATAGCTAAAGTTCATTTTTCAAAACTTACAAAAATCTAAACTAGATGGCACCACACGTAAAATTAGATCGCGCAAACGTTGTCTTTTCGAATTTCATAGTGTTCTTCTTGTAACTTTGTTCTAGCAGAGTATTCTATCCGGAAAATGTTTCTGTATGTATAATAATGTAAGTTTTTGAGATCACTTCACTTCGTGAAAACGAAAGTTGAAGTGCAAAATAAAAGTAACCACCGATGTTGAAGTGGTAATTAGAGTAACTGTCTATTAGAATCGATTATTTGCTCTAGAATCTAGATAAATGTTACGTAAGTATTTATATTCTCTCAAGTAAATTAAGTGGCGAAAAATGTAAAAAATTTCGCGAAAAAATATTATTCTCTACTCATGTGATATTACGCCTAGCATAATATTTCTAACTAGATTTTTGCGAAAACGTACCTAACTAGTTGCGACCTGCAGTTTTACCCGGCCTTAAAAAGTTATTTTTAATTTCTACACAGAATACATAACAGTTACTGGGACAGGTCGATTTTCCAAAAAATCCTTTCCTATTTGCTCGCCTATTAAAAACCCCCTTGCAAAGTTCCAAGACTCGTAGCTTGAGTATTTTTCTCGTTTATCTTCTCTATCCCTATAATATATAATATCGCTTTATTGTGCCACTGTTTTATTTTATACTAGCGACCCGCCCCAGCTTCGCACGCTGTATTATATCTAAAAATCTTACTCTTTAATAACTCTATCTATTAAAAAATCCGTTGCGTAGTTTTAAAGATCTAAGCATACATAGGGACGGCGAAAAGTGACTTTATTTTATACTAGCGACCCGCTCCGGCTTCGCACGGCTATATTATGCATGTATTACTCATATAAACCTTCCTCTTGAATCACTCTATCTATTAAAAAAACCGCATCAAAATCTGTTGCGTAGTTTTAAAGATCTAAGCATACAAAGGGAAATAGAAACAGAAAAGCGACTTTGTTTTATACTATGTAGTGATAAAGCAAATATTTGAAAAATAAATAAATAATTTGCTTTTATTATGATTAAGTACTAAAATATACTATGTAGTGACGACCTGCCCCGGCTTTGCACGGCTGTATTATGCATGCATTATATCTAAAAACCTTCCTCTTTAATCACTCTATCTATTTAAAAAAACCGCATCAAAATCCGTTGCGTAGTTTTAAAGATCTAAGCGTACATAGGGACATAGGGACGGCGAAAAGTGACTTTATTTTATACTTTGTGGTGATGATGATAGTGATAGGTGGTAGTGGTTCGTTAGGTTTGAGATTTGAACATCAATTTTTTTGTATATGGCAAAACAACGTTTACCGGGACAGCTAGTAAATAAGTATATAGATAAGAGATTCAATTGACGCAGCTTATTATGATTTTCGTTAAAAATACTAAAGCTAAGTTTCTAAGCATAATTAAGCTTTTTGGAGGTTCTATAAAAATAGTTCGCGAAGAAGAATTTTTTAGAAATTTTGATCTACAAAATGGGTAAGTATTTAAAAAAACTATTTATTTTTTCTGCCAAATTATGCTTGGTGTAGCCTTAACATTCCTAACTAATATGCTCCGAGAGGCATACTGGGCCAAAACTTTTGAAAATAGAATTATTGACAATATTCATAATAGTAGTTATATAATTTTATTTATTATTTATTTTAATATCATTATTAAGTACTATAAATTATGTATACTCGTAATTTACAAATATTTACTATCTTACGTCAGAGTTAGCCGCTGAGTTTACAATATGCTAAACTAGATGGCAGCACACGTAACTTTAGATCGCGCAAGCGTTGTGTTTTCAAATTTAGTAGTCAACTTATTGCAACGTGGATTGAATTTAAGTAGTATATCCGGAAACAATGTTTCTATGTATTAAAAGTATAGTTTTTTTGTAACTTCTGTTCGTGAAAGCGAATTTTGAAGTTTATAATGGTGTCGATTCGGTATAACACGACGCGACTTAACTTAACCTAACTAAAATACGACTAAAATAAGTTAGGTCATTTTTATATGCAATTCGGTTTTGCCGTCAAACTAAATTTGGTTGCCTTTTGACAGATTGTTCGACACAACTAAAATTTATTAAAAGAGTCCGGACATTTTTAGTGTAGGAGCTTGGCATGGTGTTTTTTTTCCGCGGTTTATTTAATACCCCGTTTCCAAAACACTTTAGCGATCCGGTGTCAAGGCATTATTTGTTGGTCATAATGACCTCTATCGATAGGAATGAGTCTCAAAATGAACCGATGCATTTTAAGTTACAGGCATGTTGTGTCTAAAGGCCTTTGCACCCGGCAGCGCAAAAGTATTCAATTGAATGCCCCTCAGCCTTATTCTAATGGTTTACGGTTTATTCTTAGGTTGGGATTAGAAGAAAGAACGGAGTCTCAGAAAAACAAAGCGCGAATCAACCAAGTATTAACAGTTTCCCATTTTGACAAATCTGGCCGGAAAATACTAGTTTTAGCTGTTTATTTTACGTTTCTTCTGTATCTGCTACAGCAACTACCATAATACTCCTCCATTTTCACCTCAAAAATCAACAAAAAATCGTAAAAACTTCAGAAAGTGGTTGCATTAATTTTAATCGATACGAAATAGGTCGCGACTAAAATTAGTCGTAATTTAGTTTGACATTTTTAAAATTTGACTGTTAGACGATCATTCCGAATTGCAAAATTGTGTTTTGGACTTAATTTAGTTCGACTTAACTAAAAATTAGTTTACTCCTGTCAAAGTTGGTTAGGTTGGGTATTTCCGAATAGCAAACATAATTTTACACATCTAAACCTACTTTTAGTTAAGTTAAGTCGTATTTGTGTACATTCGAATCGAGTCCAATGTTAATTTAATTCGTGTCTGATGCTCCATACGTCGAAAATTAGGATAGTCAAAATTTCCAGACTTATGGTTTTACTAGCGACCCGTCCCGGCTTCGCACGGCTATATTATGCATGTATTATATCTAAAAACCATCCTCTTGAATCACTATATCTATTAAAAAAACCGCATCAAATTCCGTTGCGTAGTTTTAAAGATTTAAGCATACAATATAATATAGGGACAGAGAAAGCGAATTTGTTTTATACTATGTAGTGATATTATTATTTTCCGTAAACATAGACTAATTTAATATTTTTGAGATTTTCTCACTTGTTTTTAAAATATAAATTTTTTAAATATTTCTTAACTTTTAAACGTGGTGACGTCATTAGCGTAATATCAATGTCGAAACATGTCTTCCATTGCTTAAAGCTGTGTAGAAAAAAAAGTGTGCCCATATTTATTACCGGGTGGTAATTTGACTTTTTTTATTATGGCATATTATGTCGATTTCGGCATAACGCCGACGGTGACGTCATTAGAGTGCAAGTGTAGGTCAAACATATTTAATTTACATTAATTATTTAATTATACCTACTTAACTTTAATATCATTATACTTACTAACATTTATATTAAGTATATTGTTATCATTAGCTTAATTATTAAAGAATATATAAGGACCGATTTGTGAATCTAAACCGCCATCAAACACAAAAAAAAAATTCAAAGCGGTTCAGCCGTTTAGGAGTTCAGTGACATATACACGTAAAGTAGAATCATCACTACATAGTATAAAATAAAGTAACTTTTCGCCGTCCCTATATCCCTATGTCCCTATGTCCCTTTGTATGATTAGATCTTTAAAACTACGCAACGGATTTTGATGCGTTTTTTTTTAATAGATAGAGTGATTCAAGAGGACGGTTTGTATGTATAATACATGTATAATATAGCCGTGCGAAGCCGGAGCGGGTCGCTAGTAATATATAGAGAAGATTACCAAACGATTACTCTCTTGCATCTCACTTAGCCGCTGAGTTTACAATATACTAAACTAGATGGCAGCACACGTAAATTTAGATCGCGCAAGCGTTGCGTTTTCGAATTTAGTAGTCAACTTATTTGAACGTGAATTTAGTTTAGTATATATCCAGAAAGAAAAGTATTTTAAGTAGTTATTTTTACAACTTCTGATCGTGAAAGCGAATTTAGAAGTTTAAAATTAAATACCTAACTGTCCCGGCAGGGGTTTTGGCGGGAACGAGCCAACAACATGTCGTGCTGCAGTTTTATTTACACGAAACTTAGTTGTAAACCGAGTTAAATTGTATAATTCCGGTGGAAAGTTATCTAATTTAGTTCTGTGAAAGTGCACGTGTAGTGAAAGTAAAAATCAGTGTCAAACATGGACTTTTCTCGTTGCCTCCAAAATCTCCTACAAGGTCCTACAAGTAGCCACCGCTTTACTATGACCCCTGACTTGACAAACTGTGACTTGACGACTTGACCATCTTGAAACACTTTGAGCCCGATTTCTGTAAGTCGGGCCATAACTTGATGCAAGTAATATTTACTTGATACTGGCTATATGCACAAACCGTGCGAAGCCATAACTGAAGAAAAAAAAAAAACTGTCCCGGCAAACGTTGTTTTGCCATAATATACAATTGAAAAAAAAAAACGGTCCAGCCCCTTTGGAGTTCATTGACACACACACGTACAGTAAAGTCACTATCACTATTATGTTGTTTTGAAAGATTATTCAACTCAGGTTGGCACCTAGTAAAAATTAAACTGACACGGGCGTTAACCAAGTGCCAGCTTAGGTTTGGGTAGTTGAAACTGATTGGGGTTGATGAGTTAAAGATACGTTGATACTATTGTCTGAGTCAAGTTGTAGGAATTTTCTTACTATACGGCAAGTATTTAAAATAGACGCTTTCTGTAATGTTAGAAAAGTGTTCTTGGGTAAATCAAGTACTTGTAGGCTATTGAACAAATATTTAGGGATTACTCCGGTCGTAGACACAACTATCGGAACAATTGTGACTCTATTCATCTTCCATACTCTTTTTATTTCTTATTGTAATTCTGTGTATTTCCTAATCTTTTCTGTTATAGTGGTCTGTAAGTTATTTGTATTTGGAACTGCAATATCTATTATAAATGTATGCTTGTTAATTTTGTCTACTAGTGTGATGTCTGGACGGTTGTTATAGATAGTATGATCGGTGAGTATGGTGCGGTCATAATATAATTTGTATGAGGGGTTTTCAAGTACATGTTGAGCTGTATATTTGTAGTATGGTATGGGAGGTTCTTTGATGAGTGAATGTTTGTATGCAAGTTTTTGATGAACGATGTTAGCAAGTTGATTGTGTCGGTGTGTATAGTCATTTTGTGTGAGAGTGATGCATGCGCCTGTGATGTGTTGTATGGTTTCCGGTTTATTGCTATCACTATTATTATTATTATTACATAGTCAATTAATCAATACATAGTATAAAACAAAGTCGCTTTTTCTGTCCCTATTTCCCTTTGACTGCTTAAATCTTTAAAACTACGCAACGGATTTTGATGGGGTTTTTTTTAATAGATAGACTGATTCAAGAGGAAGGTTTATATGTATAATACATGCATATTATAGCCGGGGCGGGTCGCTAGTATAAAATAAAGTCGCTTTTCGCCGTCCCTATTTCCCTTTGTACGCTTAGATATTTAAAACTACGCAACGGATTTTGATGCGGTTTTTTTAATAGATAGAGTAATTCAAGAGGAATGTTTATATGTATAATACATGCATAATATAGTCGTGCGAAGCCGGGGTGAATGATAACCTCTTGCGTCTCACTTAGCCACTGAGTTTACAATAAACTTAACTAGATGGCAGCACACGTAAATTTAGATCGCGCAAGCGTTGCGTTTTCGAATTTAGTAGTCAACTTATTTGAACTTGTATTGAATTTAGTATATATCCAGAAAGAAAAGTATTATAAGTAGAATTTTTTTGTAACTTCTATTCGTGAAAGCGAATTTAGAAGTTAATAATTATTATTAACTAGCTGCGTTCTGCGGTTTCACCCACATAATGATGTTCCCACTGGTACGTTTCCCGTGGGAATATCAAAATAAAAAATAGCCTTAAGGCCAAAAATATATTTTCAATTCGAACCAGTAGTTCTTGAAATAAGCGTGTTCAAACAAACTCTTCAGCTTTATAATACTAGCGACCCGCCCCGGCTTCGCACGGCTATATTATGCATGTATTATACATATAAACCTTCCCCTTGAATCACTCTATCTATTATAAAAATCCGCATCAAAATCCGTTGTGTAGTTTTAAAGATTTAAGCATACATAGGGATATAGGGACAGAGAAAGCGACTTTGTTTTATACTATGTAGTGATAGTGATTAGTACTTATAGATTTCATTCGCTCCATACGATGAAAATGAGATTCAAGAGGTGTGTAATAGTAAAAAAAAACTTACCTCAATCGTATTATTGAGTACTTTGTTCTAAAAAAATGTATTTACCTCCTGTAGAAGGAAGTTTTAGGAAAAAGTTACTCCTGCCATATTGACGTCAGAATTCGGTAGGTGTAGGCGGTGATCACCTTTTTAATTTAATTGATAAATATAAATAAATATTATAACAATGAAATAAATATGGTACCTGCGTGTTAAAAGGTCCATTAAAAACTAGTAACAAAAACGCAAGAAAATTAACAAATGATTTCAGATTGTTTTTCAGATTGACAATAAAGCAAATACCTACTTAAATAATAATTAAATATTGCAGGACATTCCACACATCGCCATCTAGCCCTAAGCTAAGTAACTAGACTTGTGTTATGGATGCTAGACAATGGATATAAGTACTACCTACCAATATACTTTATTTTTTTTAAATATATAATTAGTATCTATATATCTATGTATCTATGTATGTTTGTTCGACGATAACTTGAGTACCGTTGCTCTGATCTTTATGATTTTTGGTATACGTATAGTTGCGGCCCATACAATTTTTAAGTTCGAACATGAGAGGGATCCGTTAGAAGGCTACGGAGATAGGGGGTGCTAAAGGGGATCTACCTATATTACAGGCAAATAATTAAAAACTTCTTTTCGAATTCAAAACTTCAAAAATGACAACAAAAAGAATATAATACTCATGTGATAATACTACGCATGGACTTAATATTATTTATTAAGTCCATGATACTACGTAAGAAAACTTCAAAAATGACAAAAAAAAATCTGGTCCACAAAAAATTCTAGTCCCATGTTCGTTCCCGATGGCCTTCAAAGAAGCTGCTGCTGGAACCAGATATTGATTAGTTGAACGGAAGTCAAGGTTATAACTGGGCAAGTGGTCAACCCTACTATGGTTGACGTCGTCTGGGCCATTCATGTTGTAGGTTCCAACGATCATCAAACGATCGTAATGTACTACGGAATGTACTTTGTGTGAAGACATGTTGAAGACTGTGGTTTTTATAAAGTGTCTATTCTACTTCTAAGTAGTTTTCCCTATTATATTTGTACGAAATATTTATTTTACCTGATTTTATCTCTATCATATCGAGTTACAAAAAGTCCTAAGTCTGCAAATGCTCTGGCGAAGATATTAAGGGAGTGATGTTGTCAGGCACGTCCGCTATGTTCGCACTCTACTCACGAACTGTTTTGAATTTGGAATTCCGTTCCTTGTCGTTGTCGGTCACGGTGGAGGTTTGCTTGTTTAGGTTTAATTAAATTACAGGTGTTACTGGATTTTGTGGAATGCACTAGGTATTGATGAAATAAAAAACTTTTTTAGCTTAGCTGAATTTTTTTTTAAAGTTTCTCACTTTACAGATAGTAAATAGGTAGATAAGTATATAAAAAGTAATCATTAACATTATTATTAAAAAACTATTATTTATTTAAAAAAGGCTGGATTATCCAAAGTTTGTATTTAATTAAAGTTAAAATTTTGGATAAGGGGATTTGTAGACTTTTTGCCAAACATCCCCTAATAGGGGATCATTTGCAAATTGGTTGAATAAGCTGGCTAGATGCACAAATCTTATGTAGTCAATAAAAAAATGGAAGGTCGCGGTATATTTCACATATTATTATGCTGCTTATATTTTTCTTCTTCTTTGGGGCAGTGATTGAATGTGGCCTTTTGCACAACTTTACATCAAAATCTACCAAATAGAAACTGAATTATCAACGAAAAAGTGCAGCCGCCTTACGATAATACTCTCTGCGGATACTATTTACCCCGATTATCACACAGCATCGGGGGTAAAACCGCGGGGCGCAACTTGTCTATACTAATATTATATCGTTCATAAAAAGATGACGTCACGCATCCCGTTCCATAGCAACGTTATGTTATTGACAAGGACCGTTCCCTAGCAACGTCATGTTATTGACAAGGACCGTTCCCTAGCTACGTTATGTTATTGACAAGGACCGTTCCCTAGCAACGTCATGTTATTGACAAGGTACGTTTCCTAGCAATGTCATGTTATTGACAAGGACCGTTACCTAGCAACGTCATGTTATTGACAAGGACCGTTCCCTAGCTACGTCATGTTATTGACAAGGACCGTTCCCTAGCAACGTCATGTTATTGACAAGGTACGTTTCCTAGCAATGTCATGTTATTGACAAGGTAACTATATAGCAACTAAATTACGTTGCTATGTTTCCATCAATGTTTTCTTATGACATTATCACGTAAAATTATCGTCTGTAACCCGACTTTACAGACAACCATTTTTTATGTTTGTTTTTAACGAACAGGCTCCGCAACTAATGGACCGATTTTGATGAAACTTGGTATGAGGATACATTGATTCATTGCGATTCCACGAGATCGGGAGTTACGCGGGTGAAACCGCGCGACGCTGGTAATTGAAAATATCCACAACAATATAAAAACAAAAAATACAAGCTCGTTAACATTTAAAAGACGTAAACAGAATTTTTCAAGACGTTTAACACAATAACAGATGAACCAGTGTTCTTTGAGCTTCCTCTATAAGAGTATTCAATTTGAATATGAATGGATGGAGCAAGGGTGGGGTTCAGGGGTTGTTGGTCACTTTGAATAATGACGCGTGTTGCTACCCCATTCGTCATGTGGTAAACGATTCTCTCATTACTGTTGTGATGTTGTATATTTTGATGAAATAATGCTTATTTTTCCCCTTTTTAAATCTATACTAATACTAGCTGCGGTCCGCGGTTTCACCGTAAGGTTGCCTGGAAGAAATCGCTTTAAGCGATAAGGTCGCCTGTTTGTACAATTTAATAAGCTTTCTTGTACTCTTGGTTTTTTTCAACATTTTGTGTGTTGTACAAATAAAGTGTTTATCTATCTATCTATCACTACATAGTATTAAACAAAGTCGCTTTTTCTGTCCCTATTTCCCTTTGTAAACTACGAAACGGATTTTGATGCGGTTTTTTTTAATAGATAGAGTGATTCAAGAGGAAGGTTTATATGTATAATACATTCATAATATAGCCGTGCGAAGCCGGGGCGGGTCGCTAGTATACTTATAATACATAGAAACAACCAGACCACAGACAAATATCTAAGCATAAATACATGTCTGAGGCGGGAATCGAACCCGCAACCCTTTGTTTTGCAGTTTGCCATGGTGACCATTGTGCCAACTGGGTCGTCATATGATTTATTATTTTTGTAAAATTATATTTAAGCCACATTTATTGTCTTTATATCCTGAACGGGCCCATCTCGAGCGAGTTCAATAGTAATCGCCGAAACTCTTGAGACATGTGACTGAAGTTCGGATCCAACTCCGGATACGGATACAAATTGGATACAAATCCGGAACTTCTCGATACTCCCGACTCCGGACTCCGGACATTCCGGGACAGCGCGGAATAAAAGCGCACGCAGACTATAGACTAAACGAACATTATGCAGAGTGTTTTTAAAAACCGAAAGGACGATTTTGTTTAAAAAAATAAACACGATAGACCCCATTTCATACATAAAAGTTAAACGGGGTGGTCTATGAGTCAATTTAAAATCTGTGACAATAGTCTTCCACCTACAATACATGCTTTGTTTGGTTAGGATCCGACTCATGGCTGCAGAGTTATGCCATGTTGAATTTTTCCAGAATCTGGTAGGTACTCAAAGTCGAATAAAATAAAAACGAATCGTTATTTCAGCAATATAGATTATGAATGTATGTCATTGTGTCTTATCTTCAAGATAGTGTCATTAAAAAAATCTGGTCAACCTTTTTAGAGGCGCAGTCCCCATATGGGGACCAGCATTTAAAAAAGTCAAACTTCCGTCAAATGGCGCAGTCCCCATATGGGGACCAGCGTTTTCACGCGACTATAACCTTTATTTCTATGATAATAGAGTCTTTAATCCTATGAACAATGTATTACCGGAATTAGCACATTGAAATTCTCTATGGCTTACAATACTCAAAAGACTTGACGTCGAAACAAAAAACTGACAAAAATGAGTAATAAATGACAGGTCGCCATTTTTTCTAAGTGATTTTTTATGGCTGATTGTTTATGTTTGTGGAAGTGTAAAATTGTGAAATTATAGGTAATTTTATTGTTGTATCATATGTTTTGTAGTGTTTTTGATACGATCAAGCGATTTACGTAATCAGATACGTGAATTTCGTTGTATTTTTATTGCATTCATGATGGAAAGTTTTTCCGATTTTCATGCATTTTTTATGCAATTTCCGTACAAATTTAGCTAAATATAATTGAAAATATGCTGCGTAGTCGTAAATATCTATTTACAATACACTATCGGATAGGTAAATTATCTAGCTAGCTAATGGTGTTTACGGAACTATGATAGGTAGTCTAAATCAATTTTGATAGGTATTTCGCTGACGTGCGAATTGTTCGCGAAATTGCATCTAGATGCGCAGAATGCAGCAGAATGCAGGTGAAATAAAAAAATAAAAAAAACCGTTAAATTTTGGTTTTGGGAGAGGTTAATTAAAAGCTTCAATAAATGGAAACAGTTATTTATACTTGCATTTTACATTGAAAAATGAAATAGCAACAAATGACGTGAAACTTCTTATATTATTTAAAAACAACTTTAGTTCAAGAACTTTCTGACATGAATTTGTTGTTATAGCGTCAACAAATCCTAAAAACGGAACGTGACCCATAATGTACCAGTCCGATTCGCATTTGATCGGTTTATTTATTTATTTATCAACTATCGACCGATTTAAAGTCCGCAGTCTAGATTCGTGCTAACTCGAACGGTCATTTCTAGTGACAGGTTTCCTTTGTTTCATTATTGGTGTTCAGTGGGCTTCGAATTTTGAATAGAGATTGTGGATTGGACTAGACTGGAGGAACAATATTACTAGACTTGGATGATTTCAAGAAAATTTCAAGGTAACTACTTACACCTATCTTCTATCTATTTATCGACGACCCAGTTGGCACAATGGTCACCATGCCGGACTACTAAACACAGGGTCTAAACTAAACTCAGACAAGTATTTGTGCTTAGATATTTGTCTGTGGTCTGGTTGTTTCTATGTATTATAAGTATACTAGCGACCCGCCCCGGCTTCGCACGGCTATATTATGAATGTATTATACATATAAACCTTCCTCTTGAATCACTCTATCTATTAAAAAAAACCGCATCAAAATCCGTTTCGTAGTTTACAAAGGGAAATAGGGACAGAAAAAGCGACTTTGTTTAATACTATGTAGTGATAGATAGATAGATAAACACTTTATTTGTACAACACACAAAATGTTGAAAAAAACCAAGAGTACAAGAAAGCTTATTAAATTGTACAAACAGGCGACCTTATCGCTTAAAGCGATTTCTTCCAGGCAACCTTACGGTGAAACCGCGGACCGCAGCTAGTATTAGTATAGATTTAAAAAGGGGAAAAATAAGCATTATTTCATCAAAATATACAACATCACAACAGTAATGAGAGAATCGTTTACCACATGACGAATGGGGTAGCAACACGCGTCATTATTCAAAGTGACCAACAACCCCTGAACCCCACCCTTGCTCCATCCATTCATATTCAAATTGAATACTCTTATAGAGGAAGCTCAAAGAACACTGGTTCATCTGTTATTGTGTTAAACGTCTTGAAAAATTCTGTTTACGTCTTTTAAATGTTAACGAGCTTGTATTTTTTGTTTTTATATTGTTGTGGATATTTTCAATTACCAGCGTCGCGCGGTTTCACCCGCGTAACTCCCGATCTCGTGGGATCGCAATGAATCAATGTATCCTCATACCAAGTTTCATCAAAATCGGTCCATTAGTTGCGGAGCCTGTTCGTTAAAAACAAACATAAAAAATGGTTGTCTGTAAAGTCGGGTTACAGACGATAATTTTACGTGATAATGTCATAAGAAAACATTGATGGAAACATAGCAACGTAATTTAGTTGCTATATAGTTACCTTGTCAATAACATGACATTGCTAGGAAACGTACCTTGTCAATAACATGACGTTGCTAGGGAACGGTCCTTGTCAATAACATGACGTAGCTAGGGAACGGTCCTTGTCAATAACATGACGTTGCTAGGTAACGGTCCTTGTCAATAACATGACATTGCTAGGAAACGTACCTTGTCAATAACATGACGTTGCTAGGGAACGGTCCTTGTCAATAACATAACGTAGCTAGGGAACGGTCCTTGTCAATAACATGACGTTGCTAGGGAACGGTCCTTGTCAATAACATAACGTTGCTATGGAACGGGATGCGTGACGTCATCTTTTTATGAACGATATAATATTAGTATAGACAAGTTGCGCCCCGCGGTTTTACCCCCGATGCTGTGTGATAATCGGGGTAAATAGTATCCGCAGAGAGTATTATCGTAAGGCGGCTGCACTTTTTCGTTGATAATTCAGTTTCTATTTGGTAGATTTTGATGTAAAGTTGTGCAAAAGGCCACATTCAATCACTGCCCCAAAGAAGAAGAAAAATATAAGCAGCATAATAATATGTGAAATATACCGCGACCTTCCATTTTTTTATTGACTACATAAGATTTGTGCATCTAGCCAGCTTATTCAACCAATTTGCAAATGATCCCCTATTAGGGGATGTTTGGCAAAAAGTCTACAAATCCCCTTATCCAAAATTTTAACTTTAATTAAATACAAACTTTGGATAATCCAGCCTTTTTTAAATAAATAATAGTTTTTTAATAATAATGTTAATGATTACTTTTTATATACTTATCTACCTATTTACTATCTGTAAAGTGAGAAACTTTAAAAAAAAATTCAGCTAAGCTAAAAAAGTTTTTTATTTCATCAATACCTAGTGCATTCCACAAAATCCAGTAACACCTGTAATTTAATTAAACCTAAACAAGCAAACCTCCACCGTGACCGACAACGACAAGGAACGGAATTCCAAATTCAAAACAGTTCGTGAGTAGAGTGCGAACATAGCGGACGTGCCTGACAACATCACTCCCTTAATATCTTCGCCAGAGCATTTGCAGACTTAGGACTTTTTGTAACTCGATATGATAGAGATAAAATCAGGTAAAATAAATATTTCGTACAAATATAATAGGGAAAACTACTTAGAAGTAGAATAGACACTTTATAAAAACCACAGTCTTCAACATGTCTTCACACAAAGTACATTCCGTAGTACATTACGATCGTTTGATGATCGTTGGAACCTACAACATGAATAGCCCAGACGACGTCAACCATAGTAGGGTTGACCACTTGCCCAGTTATAACCTTGACTTCCGTTCAACTAATCAATATCTGGTTCCAGCAGCAGCTTCTTTGAAGGCCATCGGGAACGAACATGGGACTAGAATTTTTTGTGGACCAGATTTTTTTTTGTCATTTTTGAAGTTTTCTTACGTAGTATCATGGACTTAATAAATAATATTAAGTCCATGCGTAGTATTATCACATGAGTATTATATTCTTTTTGTTGTCATTTTTGAAGTTTTGAATTCGAAAAGAAGTTTTTAATTATTTGCCTGTAATATAGGTAGATCCCCTTTAGCACCCCCTATCTCCGTAGCCTTCTAACGGATCCCTCTCATGTTCGAACTTAAAAATTGTATGGGCCGCAACTATACGTATACCAAAAATCATAAAGATCAGAGCAACGGTACTCAAGTTATCGTCGAACAAACATACATAGATATATAGATACATAGGTACGGTCGGCTGCATAATTGCAGCCCCCGGTAGAGTTCTAAAATTACTATTCTTGCAATGTTTTCAATCTAATAATTTTTGTTTGATAAATTGATGAGTTAGTAGACTTTAAAATTCAACTAAAGTAGGTGTCTGAAATCTTGCTTGTATTGAAAACATTCTTATAACAGCCGTTTTGGAGCTCTACGGTGGGTCTGCAATTATACAGCCGACCGTACAACTGACCGACCGTCTCGCCATTAGACCTTTCTCGCTTCGCTCTTTCGTTCAATAATTACAAAGGACTGTCACTATCGGCCGACTAAAAGTCTGCAGTCAACTAGATGCCTAAATATATTGTCGAACGAGAATAATACGGCTCAGTTAGCATAATTTGCTTTTAAGAGGAATTTCGTGTTTACTTTCTCTGATTTGGTTATTAAGTTGATTGGCTTGCGTGATCTGGTTACAGCTGGTTTTATGTTAATCTTAAGAAAATAATTCTAAGGTGATAGTAGGGTAATATATGCTTGAGCATATATACAAATAAAAAAATATGATAAAATTCTCCGTTTTTCAATCCTACTAATATTATAAATGTGAAAGTTTGTGTGTGTGTATGTGTGTGTGTATGTTTGTTACTCCTTCACGCAAAAACTACTGGACCGATTGCTATGAAATTCGGTATCTAGATAGCTGGGGACCTGGATTGACACATAGGCTACTTTTTATGCCGATATTCCCACGGGATCGGGACTTGCGCGGGTGAAACCGCGGGGCGCAGCTAGTATTAAATAAAGTGATAATTAAGTAAAGTGATAATATTATAATTCGTAAACTAGATATGCAAAAAAGATTGCATTTAAAGTCACTTCATCAGCATCTAGTACCGTTAAATGTATGAAATTCTTATAATATGTGTGTACTATCTATACAGGGTTATTGGTAATTATACTAGCAAGCCGTTCAGGGCTCCTTCTGTACACCTTAACAAACAACTTTTGAAAATTCGAAAAAAAAAAAGACAATTTTGAGGGTAAGTATGTAATTTCTAAAAACAGCTTATTTTTTAAACAATGGTCATACAGACTAAGAACAGTAAATAAAACTTAAAATAAGTACAAATTTTAGGTTAATGACCTCTCCGTGTATGCAACAGCTGATTTTCAGGTAAACCTAACAACAAATTTTCAAAAAGAATTCGAATTTACAAAAGTCGTAAAACAAAAGTTGTTTGTTTAGGTGCACAGACTGAAGCGCTTCGGCCGTCTATAGAACCGAAGTTTCGGAACTGGTTCCGTACGAGTCTTTTAATTTACTTGTAAGTAGCCGTCAACGGCTTGCTAGTATAATTACCAATAACCCTGTAAACACACATATTAAAAGAATTTTAAGAACCTAATAACCTTCTTGCAAGCAAGTCATTTTTGTTCGAATATTGTATTATTCTTTTCATTCCAGGACATACCTGTTTTCATCCTATAAATTGCAACAAAATTTGTAGAGTGTAAAGAGTGCTTTTGCACTTACTCTTTTTGTATGGTTTTACATGGAAAGGTAACATTCTTAGGGTGTATGGGGCCCGCGAAGATCTTTGGGCCCAAGTCAACCTCACCTGCAAGCTGGTGCACCTGCTGAGAAACGGAGGAGGCTCTGGCGCTGACTTTTCCTCTCTGGGGTTGGGGGGTCAGACGGCAGTCGCTCCCGTAAAAGTCAAAAATAAAGCCGCATCATAATTATGGAAAGTCTCGAAAGATTTTTTATTTAGCGGACCCTGGGCTCCCGAGAGGGATGCAACCGGGTACATCGCTCGGATGATGATGATAGTGCTACGAGTGAATTGTCACTTGCTACGATTACTAGCTACGGATGATGTTTTCCCAACTCTTGAGACCTAGAAAATGACTAGAATAATCCGTTAATTGATGAAAATACTTTAAGTCGAAGTACCAATTAGCTGAACTCCACGTCACCCATAGCTCACTTGCACATCTGTAAAAATGTAGTATACAGGGTTATTGGTAATTATACTAGAATGCCGTTGAGGTTTACTTTTGTGCACCTTACCAAACAACTTTTGTTCTACGACTTTTGGAAATTCGAACATTTTTTTGAAAATGTTGAGGTTTAGGTTTACCGGGAAATCAGCTGTTACTTACACGGAGAGGTCATTAACTTCTTTTGTTTTATAAAATCAGCTGTTTTTCGAAGTTCCATAACCTCAAAATTTTCATATTATATTTCGAATTTACAAAAGTCGTAGAACAAAAGGTGTTTGGTAAGGTGCACAGAAGTAGTCTTAACGGTTTGCTAGTATAAGTCCTTCTCTACTCATGTGGTATAATTACTAATAATGTATATACATATTTTCTTATTTTTCTCAATTGTAAATTGTATTGTATAGTATATTGATAAAAAAAACAGAATCAGGTAACATTACCTTACAGATGTGCGAGTAAGCTCTGAGTCACGTGGGGTTCAGCTAATTAGTATTCCGACTGTACCTACAGCTATTTTACGAATGTTAATGTACCGTACTGACTTTATCGAATTTACTTAACAAATAGAAAAAATAATCAAATAAATTTCAACCCTACGTCAAGGGGATGGAGTCCAAGGGGATGGATGGAGTGAGGGCTAATGGACTTGTTTTCGGTTTTTTACGTTTGCCGTTTGACTTGCAGAGATTTCGAGATTAAGTTTAATTCGGTTTAGGAATTTGGTATTTAAATGTTGGTTTATTTGAAAAGATTTAAGGACTTCTTTGCGTTGGTGGCTTAATATTCGCCTACGGTATAGAAGATTGTGGGTTTAATTCATGCCATCGAACAAATCGTTTCTGATCTGATTGTTTTTATATGTTTAGTAGGTATGTAAAAGAAAAGTAAGTAGGTATATAAGTATCAAGTTTTCTACCCAGTGTCTGGCTCCCCATATTACCAGCCTTGTAGTTTACTTGAGGCTAGATGGCATGTAAGCCTACATGGTGCATTGGATTCTTAGAAATATTAATAAAAACAATAATTATGCTTAACAATGATTTGGCAAAAAAGGTACTAAGATTTTTCGCTTTTTCTGTCCCTATTTCCCTTTGACCGCTTAGATCTTCAAAACTACGCAACGGATTTTGATGGGTGTTTTTTTATTAGATAGAGTGATTCAAGAGGAAGGTTTATATGTATAATACATGCATAATATAGCCGTGCGAAGCCGGAACGGGTCGCTAGTTAATACTAAATAGTCAAACCGACACGGCCCCAAGGGACACATTCAAAGTCCTAATTCTATATTCATGTGGACTTACATAACAAATCACATTAAAACATCTTCAAAACTAAGACAGGATGTGTGACTTCTGAACGCTCCCACCAATGAGAAGAAGGCACAAGAAACTCAATGGGGTTTTTTTTCTTATCATGTTTACAAAGGTTAAATTTACAAATATTTTTGTGACAATATAGACTAACCGAAGCAGGTACGTAGAGACCTTAAAAGAGTATCGATATCATACCAAAAAAACAATACCACGCGAGATAAATCATAGAAAAGAAACAAACTCCGGGAAAGCTAATAAAAATATGATAAAATAGCACCACTGCTCGCTGGGACGCAACTACCCAACGTTTTTCCAAAGTTAATCCACAACTTCTTCCTATCCTTTCTTAGTTTTTATCAAGTTACATTGAAACATTGGAGCAAACTAGTGGAGAATTTTTCCAAGTTCTCGCGACACGAAGTTCCCGTGAGTCGTACGACCGTACTACCTTAACAAGTTGACTAAATTCAATTAGATTAGTGAGAAAGTTGAGCTGGAGTTTAATAGACGTTGTTTTTCAAATGGTACACGAGATTTAGGTGACGTTAATTGGAGATGGTTTATTAGTTGACTCACTATGTAGGTATTGCGACTCATTAGGAATACGTTTCGTATATGATTTAATTTTGCTCATTGGTAGTTACCAAACTATGCTGTGTTTCTCTGTGTGTCTCTGTCTCCCTCTCTCTCACATAGAAAGCAAGCCAGTTATTTTTGTGTCATCTTTCTATTTCGCATTGAACTGCGTGGTGTCACGACGATTATTTACAAAAAAAAAATTATAATAAAAAAAATTAAATTATTTGTCTTACCTCGACATTTCGATTATGTTACAACTAGCGACCCGTCCCGGCTTCGCACGGCTATATTATGCATGTATTATACATATAAACCTTCCTCTTAAATTACTATATCTATTAAAAAAACCGCATCAAAATCCGTTGCGTAGTTTTAAAGATTTAAGCATACAAAGGGAAATAGGGACAGAAAAAGCGACTTTGTTTTATACTATGTAGTGAAGTGATAGTGATAGTCATGGTCGCAAGGAGACTGGATTACGACCCAAGAAAATAATTACTATGAATACAAATCGTGTGAGTTTAAAAAGTTTATTACGGTTTCCTAAGGATATTTTTTAAAGTTGGTATTACTTTGTCGTCTTCCAACCTTCACTCACGTCCCTCGAAGGGTTCCTTTTATTTGGGCGTATCTACCTATACGCCTATACAGGGTTATTGGTAATTATAGTAGCAAGCCGTTGAGGGCTACTTCTGTGCAGTTATCAAGTACCTAGAGTACCTACCTACCTATCTCACATATACTAAGTGACGATGCGATCTAAGATAACATTCTTTCATAGAAGATAATACAGGGTTATTGGTAATTATACTAGCAACCCGTTGAGGGCTACTTCTGTTCACTTTAACAAACAACTTTTGTTCTACGACTTTTGGAAATTCAAAAATTTTTTTTAAAAAATTTGAGGTTAGGTTTACCTGAAAATCAGCTGTTACATACACGGAGAGGTCATTATCCTTAAAATTTTACTTATTTTAAAGGTTTTATCTACTGTTCTTAGTCTGAATGGCCTTTGTTTTAAAAAATCAGCTGTTTTTCGAATTTACATAACCTCAAAATTTTCATATTTTTTTTGAATTCCCAAAAGTCGTAGAACAAAAGTTGTTTGATCAGGTGCACAGAAGTAGCCCTCAACGGCTTGCTAGTATAATTACCAATAACCCTGTATTATCTTCTATGAAAGAATGGTATCTTAGATCGCATCGTCACTTAGTATATGTGAGATAGGTAGGTAGGTACTTGATAAAAAAATGACTTAATAACACACCGTTACAAAGAAGATCGCAATCAAAGATTCTTCCACATGCACTCCCATCAACAGTCCAAATTATTGCTACCAAAGGCCCCCGTCCCCCGGGAACGTTGGTTTCCCGACGATTAAAGTCAGGATCCATTTGATGTATTCATCCCTTTTGAAACCGTTGTTAAATCCTCTACAAAAACCCTCGCAAATTCTAAAGAAAGAAAAGCGATAGCAAGGGAATTTTCTATCTCACTCTTACACCTAATAAATATTGAGATAGCATGATTTTATTAAGATAGAGTTGTGAACGTAGGGCGTATATGTTTTGTGCACTTTTTATTCAAATTAAAGTTAAAGCTATTTTTGATAAAGCTTTAGGAAACGGTACTTGGTCGGTAGGAAGCTGGGAATAGAGATAAAAGTACAAGCTTACCGTTCTTAGTACATTTAAACAGTTAATTGATGTTTTAAACTCGATATTCGGGTTTTATGACATTTTGTGGTTTAAATTTTTAAAATTATTCAGAGAAGTGGCCTAAATTTGTTTATTTTGTACAGAAATTAAACCACAAGGCAGTGCTAATTACCTATAAAATAAAATTAACCCGATTTTTAAGAAAAACAGGTGGCTAGTTTTGTCAATTGGATTGGTCGTCCGATTTTTAATACTTACTTATTTTTTTTACACAAAATAGGCCGCATGTAAGATGAACGATGGGCCAAAATAACAACAGAATAGTCTTCCATAGGGATACGACCACGTGACGATGGCGAGATAGTTTTGACTCTTAATAGGAATGATTGGATTGATTGGTGTGCAATGGCGACAGATCGTGATAGGCCTCTCTACCATTCTTCCATGGAAGAAAAGGCCTTTGCCATGCAGTGGGACAGTGTAGGCTCTTAATCTATATTTACAAATATCAATTGCTGTTCGTTTGTCTCGCTAAAATTCGAGAACAGCGGGTCCGATTTAGATGATTTTGATTCTGAAATGTTTGTCGTAGTCCAGGGAAGGTTTAAACGGTGAGAAAGATTGGAGTTACGCGAGTGAAACCGCGGGGCGCAACGAGTAATAAATAAAATAGGCTTGCGTTTGACCTTCTTTTTTACTTAATGGGAAGCGATGATGAGGTCGAGGAAGAAAATAGCATGTCTAGACAGACATCATGATGGAACGCGACGAGTCACTTAGCACCATGACTTTGTCCAGACCTTAATTAAAACAACTAAACCAAAATCGGTTCATCCGTCACAGACAAACTCAAATACATACGTCAAACTTGCAAAAATACTATAACGCAAACCCTTTTGGCCTCAAATACCCTTTGAGAATTATATTGCAAATTCTGCAGGAACTGTCTCTGCTTAAATTGTCAGTGCCACCTTGTCTGGGCGAAAAATTGTGCATCAAGAGAACAACTTATTACAGAGACGGATCTAGGGCTAGTTTTAGGGGTGCATTTTTCTTACAAATATTTCTAGGAATCAAACGCCGAGTGTTAGTTTACGCATATAAAAAAATGAAATGAAAAGTCTAGGTTGAAGTTAACATTTCAATTGAAATCATTTGCATGAAATATCATTCGTCTCTTAAAATTAAGTTACGATGTGTGTCTTCGGAACGCGACCACCAAAGACAAGAAGCCAGAAGAAAGTCATGGGTTTCTTTGTGATCATGATCACAAAGGACAATTTTTATATAATTTATTATTCAAATTTACTATAATTTAAATAAATAAATATTGCAGGATATTCCACACATCGTCATCTAGTCCCAAGCTAAGTTACTAGACTGGTGTTATGGGTGCTAGACAACTGATATATTCTTCAGTACTTTTCTTTTGTAAATATGTACTTATAATACAACAAGACCCAGTCAGTTTGTCAGTACAAATATCTAAGCACTGGTCGGAGGCGGCAATCAAACCCGCAACCCTGTCTTTGGCAGTTCGGCATGGTGACCATTGTGCCAACTAGATCGTGACTAATTTACTTACTAAATTTAAAATGCGACGATTAAAGTCATGTCGAGGGATTACTTAAGTGAAGGAAGAAGAGGTAAGGATAATGGGTACCCATGAAAGAAAGAAGGGGAAAGAATTATGGATTATGGCTCCCCATAATCCATGATAACCCTTTCTTCCTTCCCTTAATCCGTCCCCAGTCCATGACGAAACTTTCGAATAAGACATGTCACGTTTGCACCTAATGTAATATACTGAGAATACCGTACAAGTTCTGGAATTCAACAAGCGTTTTACACAGGTAGGTACCTAATTCTGTTCTGTAAGCCAATTGAATTTGTCAATACATTTCTTCGTTTATACATATTATTTGAAAAGATTTCCTACTCCTACAAGGCTCCATCAGATAGATGTTCCAGGCACTACAGGATTAAAGTTGCTAGCATTGTATAAATCATTATTTGTATTATGAAAATAATATTGATTATTTTCACTTTTTCTACCATCAAGTACATTTTTCAATATGATGTCCTAGTTTTAGCCAAACGAAACTTTCAGGGTTTATACTTTATGAAAGCCAGTAGTTTTTGAAATAGGTTGCAGAAAAAAAATTCAGTAAAATATTTTTTTAGAACCATAAAAAGATAATGTAAACATTAGATTTAAGAAAAAAAAATTACTTCAATGGTTTTATTTTGAGTTTTGTAAATCTAAGACTCTGATTGGTGTAGGGGTACAAAAGGTCAACTATTGAACTTGTTTTACAAAAAAGGACAAAATCGCAGACCTTATAGTTTGGCTATAATTGCGAAGTTCAGGGTGAAATCTGATTTTAACTAAATTTTCACTAAAACCCAAATAACTTTTGAACCAGTGAATATTGCAGAACATACATGGGGGTTAAATCGATAGGTACTGAGGTCCCCTACCCCCCAACAACCGGTGATCCACCCCCCTTGTTACACCGTGTATATTTTACAGATTTGCTAGTGAGCTCTGGGTCATGTGGGGTTGAGCTAATTCGTAATGTGACTGTACATCCATTTTAAAATCCTAGGATCGTATCTAGTCCAAAGTCAAAGTAAAAATTATTTTTTCACTTTGAATAATTCGCAAGAAATTACATTGAAACGTTTTAAAAACAAAGTTAGGATGTGTGTGCGCTCACCAATAAGAAGGCACAATAAACGTATGGGGTTTGTGGTAATACTTACAAAGGTCAACAAGGAAAATCTTTATTTCTCTTAAAGAAATAAATTATTTGACAGAAAAAACATTAAACTAATTCTAAGTTAGTACCTACTTATAAAAAAAATAAGGCTTAGCCATATCTTTTTAATGTGTTGACTCAGGACCTTGATTTTTATGCACCTTATAGTGACTATAGACCTCAGTATCTGGGTCTATTTGCTAGGTCCACCGGTTGCTGAGCAAATCGGTGGCAACACACTGACCGACAGACGGACAATAGAGAGATCTTGTCTGTCTCTCTGTCTGTCTGTAAGAGTTCATTTTTACCTTTTGAGGCATGGAACCCTAAAGATGATTTGCTTTTTCTAATGCATCTAGGCATTATTGCACCATGCCGGACTGCTAAACACAGGGTCGCGGGTTCGATTCCCGCCTCAGACAAGTATTTATGCTTAGATATTTGTCTGTGGTCTGGTTGTTTATATGTATTATAAGTATATATTTACAAAAGAAAAGTATATAAGTAGTATATCCGTTGTCTAGCACCCATAACACAAGTCTAGTTACTTAGCTTGGGGCTAGATGGCGATGTGTGGAAAAAAAAAAAAAAAGTCTCTGCCCTCCTTAACGTTTACAATCCTGTGCAGCACTATTTGAACATTATGACAACAAAACCTGTGGATCGAAACCACGTCGGTTGGTGTAGCGGATGTCGGCTTATACCACTCGGCCAACTAAAGACATAGCTAATATGTTGAAAATAATAATCACACTGAGTACTTTTAATTCAAGAATTTAAGTTTGTGTGTAACGTCTATTAGAAGAAGGTCGTAACTCCAATACGTCTTGTTGATAGTATTATTGTAGCAAACTGATCATTTACTTATGACCCATACTGACCCATCTTAAGCTTGCAACTTAAAAAGTTTCTAAGACATTCTAAAGCTCGCAGACACTTCAATCTCCGAGAAAACGAACAACCATTATACTATGTACTTACAATGACATTTATATACTTACTATAGTAGATAATATACTAGATATATCTTATCGAACTTCAAGAGGCAAAAAATCAAGGATCTTATTCTTAAGATGTTAGAAACACGCATGCGTAAACCCTTAAGCCACGCCTGTGTTAGAAAAGGACAAATATAGGTATCATGATTGGGACTGCGAATCTGATTTGAAATAAGATTGATTTCAGATAAAATGAAGAGTAATCGAAGATTAAAATGTAAGATATCACTATATATGTTTGTCTAAAGTATAGGTACTATAACTTTGAGTCCGTAATGTAAATTATGACGTCATAAAAATATTAGTACGTAGTTTATCCATTTGGAAAACTTCAACAAAGTTGTATTCGAAGAACTATGAAAGTTGTTGTTGCAATAACTTTGACTTGAACAACAAAATATAGATTGATTTTAAACCTTAAACTTGATTCAAAAGTGTCAAACTAACCAACCTTGTGGTTATTAAAATAAATTTAATTTTAAATTACACGTTAGCTAAATATGTTTAAATTGCATTTAGCTAAATTTGCTTTTAGCTAAATTTTATTTTATTTAAAAATTGATATTTTAAAGTTATACGGTGAAGTAATATAGTACTTTAATTTTAGAAAATCCATGTTACTAAAAGCATGTCATGTAAAACACTTCTTCAAGCATAATACAACAAATTGCTTGGATGTTAGAATTCCATTTCTAAAAAGGGACTTGTGTAGGTTATTAGATAAGAACGTAACTAATTATCAATTTTAATTATCGTGACTTTAAAATTTCAATATCAAAGGAATGCATAAATAAGAGAAAATATTAGCGTGCTATTAGAACGGCTAATTAATTACCACCCTAGCGTATATCGTATGCACCACAAAACCTCTCTGTTAATTAATTTTCATTTCATGAAAAGCTCAAAGCTTTTATTAATAAACAAACCTAAGTATCTGATAACTTATATGTCTTAGCAAGTGAAAATTTTCACTTCTTTTAACTCTTAAGTCAAACTTTAATTCATTACCGTACATTGATGTGTAAGTAAGGAAACTTCGTGTTTTTAATTAAAGATATTCAGACCGCCCCTGAAGCCTTAACTCAGTGAGACGTGGTTGGCTTATTTTTTTTCGGCACACTCATTCCCGCCTCTGTGACCCTCCCAAACAAACAGCAGTCTACTTTGAAAACAATTTCACTTAAACGTCCAAACCGACCTTCCATCCTCAACCCAAAGCTCAAACTCCCGAATCTAAACAATTGGAGTTAAGCTCTGTCGAAAGTAAGCGAAAGACTTTCAGTTCATTTCATGAAAGTGGAGACTGGCATCCGAGGAATAGATTCAGTTGACCGCGATTATTTCGCGAGGACGGACGTCCTGGGGGACAGTTTTGCGTTCGGAAATTTTCACTCGGAAAAGTTTACGTAAAAAATTTAGAAGTAATTTAAAGTGTTTGTGATTTTTTGGTGTTATTTTCGCTGTTAAAGAAGAGTTGCTAAGCTGTAAAAGGTAGGTTTTAGTTTCAAATTTTAGGGATAAAGTTGCAAATATTTACTTGGTGAATAAACATGCATTTCCCAAGGGTTTACTTGCGGTTGCAACGCAACTGTTCAGTATTCAGTCGGGTAGCTGGACTGTTAGATAAATTGAGATAGTGCAAACTGAATTTCAATTCTACAGTAAATAGTTTTGTTAAAAGTTTTCAAAGCTTTAAAAATATTCAGTGTATAATATTTTTATCAAGTTATCGTCTTTGTGAACTGCAATTCCTAAATAATTTTACGAAGTATGTTATTAAAAAAGATGTTTCAGATGTAGTGTGACCTATTACTTTGAAAATAAAATCACCGAAGAAAAAAAAGGAAAAAAAATTTCTAAAAAAAGGATAGTCCTTTATAAAAGGGATTTAAATCCATTACATATAATCCGTTTTACATGGCTACATACTTAGTCTAGGATCGAAAGTAACATTTTTCAAAAGTACCTACTTCTGTAAGAAACTTCACTCACTGTGAAACAAAGTTGTTTTCATTTCCCCCAACATTTATGCAAAATCAAACTTTGTGAACTTTCACTGGCTTCAATTCTGAGGTGCAAGACTTAACTTTTTGTCCATATCCGAACCACTATTTAAGTACATTCTACATCAGGGATGCATGAATTGATTTTCGTAGCAAAAAGTAAAAGTACGAAATAAAAAATTCTTTTTTGTTTGTTTGTGATGTATATTTATTTAAGTTATAATTAAAAAAAAAAAATTCTTAATTCAAATCAAATCGCAAAAATTTTGCTGTATAAATATAGCTGTCAGATATTTAGCTTTAAAAAGAAAAGCTTCACGAAGTGAAATCACGAGTCCTTGAGTAAGTTCGGTGAAAGCTCGCAGTACCGTTGAGTCTGAAAAAAGAATATAAGCATCATTAATTTAAAATAATGAAAAAAGGCAGATTGACTACAGAGTGATTCCATAAGGGTCCTGTTATTTCCAATTTAGGTTCTACTATACCCAAACTGTAACTTAATAACTGTATAAGCTAGGGTACCGTCTATATAAGTAGCAGTTTTTGGCTTAATAATATTAAAAAACTTCATCACTATCACTATCACTACATCACTACATAGTAATGTATGCTTAGATCTTTAAAACTACACAACGGATTATGATGCGGTGTTTTTTAAATAGATAGAGTAATTAAAGATGAAGGTTTTTAGATATAATACATGCATAATACAGCCGTGCGAAGCCAGGGCGGGTCGCTAGTTGATTTATAAGTAAAATTTAAAAACAATAAAGTCTCAGATTTTTGTTAGTGTTTGTTTTGAGCTCTTGCTTATAAAACAGGCTGTGATAGCAATCTTTTTAATCGACTTAAAAAAAAGAAGAGGGTCTCGATTATTATTCTTCGCGTATTACTCGTATACGACATTGAGATGATTATTTTTCACTAGGAAGTTGCTCTTAAGTAAAAATATATTTAAACAGCTTTTATGAAAAAGACATTTTATTTTTAAGTTAAAACCTGTTCATCCTTCTTTTCATATGCAAGGATAAAATATTATCAAAAGAATGGAAGAAAACTTTAATAAAGCTAGAGAATATACCTGTGCTCAAATAACTTTTCTTTCCAACTGCATAAGGTGGGTTACCGTCCGAAATATCAGCATGTATATCTGCTTCTGAGAGTCTCAAATGAGGCACTTTCGGTATCACTGCGGTGAATGTTATCAATTCTGAAAAATGAAAGAAGACTCAGCCAATGTTTTATTAAATTTAAAATGCAACTTATATTAATTATTTTATTTTGTAGTTATTAATATTTCATTTCAATATCAGATAGGTAGGTACTACCTGGGGATTGCATTCGATTATTAAAATTTCAAATTGGTTAAAACTTTTTATTTAACAAATATAGCCTTGGCTTGGAAACAGATGAGGAAAAGCTTTGCCCTGCAGTGGGAAAATATAGGTTAAATAAAAAATAAAAAACTCTTTAGTATAAAATAATAATATCGTAAAACAATTTTACACAGCGCCATCTAGCCCCAAGCTAAGAAACTAGACTTTTTTTGTAAATATATATCCAATATAAATACAGACACCTAAACCAATATCTATAACTATAAGTAAGTATAGGAAGACGAACGAAAATAATTTTGGTTTTGAATTAAAAAAATTACGTAAAAGAGATTTATTTTTATTTATTTTTTAGGTATTAAAACCAGAATGCATAAGTAGAATGTCATATCATGCTCATTGCGCTGAATCCTCGAGTATGAACCACAGTATAGCACGGTACAGCTGGTATGTAACTCTATTAAACGAACTCCTAGACAAATACTTATATTATACTTGTACAAAGAATTCAGTACATACCATAGGTGACTGTGGTATAGTCGGTCTTCACAATAGGTTCTTTAGCAGTCCGTCTATAAATCATCGTGGTATCAGTCGATCTTTCACTTAGACCAAATATATCTACAGCAAAGACAACGTTGCCTGTATGGTTGTTTACACTGAAATAAACATTAAAAGAACATAATATAATACAAATAAGACTAGGTTGAAGGTGCACAAATGTAGGAAAAATTCAAAACCTGGTGTTAATAAAACTTCAAGTTCAGTAGTCAAGTTTAGTATGGCAAATGGTCTGAAAATGTGTCAAATTGGTTGTCCGTCCGTTCAGTGTTCAGGGTTTAGGCAGTAATTACCTATAAATGTAGATATGTTTTGGCACCTTGTTTTTTACATTGCAGCAAAATTACTTTGCAATAATTTTTCTGGTTTTCCCAAAACCCCTCGACATAATCAGGTAATGCAGGTAATGCACATCATCACCAACATGACTGACGGACAGACAATATATTAACTTAACACATTTTCAGCCCTTTCGGCCTAAACTTATGGACACCGGGTTGTGAAAGCCATTACGCGGTTTAGTTGACTCCAGAGATTTTTTTTTTCTGGGCTCGTTCGAATAAGCTGAGATGGTGGCTTATGTTGGCAAGCTGACTCTATCTAATACCTATCCCAGTTGCATGGATAAAACTTGCTGGCGTTGTAAAAGTCATCTAAATAGGATGAATAAGTAGAAGCCATTACTTAAAAAAATACTTACTAAAACTCCTTAATTTTAGCATTATTCAAACCGCTAGTCTGTACATTTTCCAATATAACAGTAATGTTTACAAATGGAAGGTACACGGTATCCTTTTTTAAGATCAAAGGATCAGGTGCTGGGCCATATTTGATAGAACAACCAGAATTGTGGGCTAGGAATTTTCGGATACAATCCCAGTCTTCGAGCTCGCAAGGTCTTTCTATGATTTCTTTGTCTTCGTCTCTTAAACCTAAAATATTTTGTATATCACATTAAATAAAATACACAATGTGTCCGGATAAAAGCAGGATGTAAGCGATTTCTTCAGCTCGTAGGAATTGTAATTTAAATCTGACTTGAGATAACCGAACAGATGGAATCTCGTCAAAAGTCTTTACATTTTATCTGACCAAAACTGCGCTACAGCTCTGGCAGCATCATTTGCACACAACAAAGCACAGTTTGGAGGCGGTGATCCATAGATTTGGGACCTCACAGTTACAGGGGATTTTGCTCCTCTGAAGTGAAACCCCATCGACTTATTTTTTGTCTTCAACGGCCTATTGAGTCGGGAGTCATTTGAGTCACTTCCACGCAGGCCACTACATATCGTGGCCTAGAGGAAGCTAAAATACTTAGACTTAGTTAACTTACCGACAATCTGTGCCCCTTTATCATATATTTCATATCCTTTAGAAACATATCTATCACCTTTCACTACATAAATAAATAAATAAACAATTAATAAAATATGTTTCATTTTTTCGCCGTACATTATATTATCCTGTTCAGTATTTACTACTGAATTTATTGAATTTATTCTTAAGAAATATATGGTTTCAATAGACTTGCGTGCGTAGTAATTGTTAGCTAAATAATTATAAGTTGTTTGTAAAATTATAACTGTCGGATTATTATCTGAGGTAGCAAATTTAGAAAATAATCAATTAGACCTTAATCTAACCATGTTGGTTGTATCTTATAGGTTTAGGTTTAAAAACTTACAAGGTATTTCTCGTTGACTTATAGTTGGTATCACACAATTTAGCTTTGTCCCTGTAGTATGGTTACCGAAATATTGTAACTTTTTTGTATCTAATATTGTGAAATATATCAAATAATTAAGAAATATTGTGACTATTTTGTCCTTTGCAATTTCTTCAGTGTTATTAGCACATGAGTTAATAGTCCGGTTTGACAAAAGGCAAAGTTTTAGCTGGCTCTACACAATTAAAATAAGCTACCTATTTGATTTTGACTGATAGGTTAGATTTTCATCGTGATATTACAACGTTGTTTGCAATTATAACAGACGTATCGCGTGTTAGTAAAAAAATATTATGTTAATATAATCTACAACAAAATTGTTTGTGAGACAGACAGATAAAACATGCATAAAACAACTGGTTCTACGAAGATTCTTTTAAGATGAAAACTAAGAAGACATTTGACGACCCAGTTGGCACAATGGTCACCATGCCGGACTGCCAAACATAGGGTTGCGGGTTCGATTCCCGCCACAGGCAAGTATTTATGCTTAGATATTTGTCTGTGGTCTGGGTGTCTGTATGTATATTAAGTATATATTTACAAAAAAAAATTATATAAGTAGTATATCCGTTGTCTAGCACCCATAACACAAGTCTAGTTACTTAGCTTGGGGCTAGATGGCGATGTGTGGAATGTCCTGCAATATTTATTTATTTATTTATTTTTCGAAATTAATCCACTAGTAAAATGGGGAATGTAAGGTGTATCTTCTTTTTTTAAGCTAAAACCCAAATCGATTGTTCTATAAAAAAATTGTACAAAGCTTCTTTATAATGTTCAAGATGAAAAAGAAGAAGCTTCATAAAAATTCAACCACTAGTAAAATAATTAATGAAATATTATACACAACTTCGTTATTTTTTCAAAGCTAAAACCCAAACGGCGTAACTAGTTATAAAATTATGTTGTTTTCAATTAAACTGCTTTGTTCAGGAAGTGATATAATTAAATGGTAATTTCTAGAACGGAATAAGTTAATAATTGGGTTTTCAATGCCTACCCTTGACACTGCGTTGAACTACGTAAGTAATTAATAAATGTTTGCATAATTTAAAATGCACTGAAAATCCGCAATTCATTGATGTACTTGCTGTAAGAAACGAATTATATGTAAGTTGCTATATAAACAACAAAATTTGTTGAAAAAGATAGAAATTGTTGAAGATTTTAAAATTTTGTTGATAATTAAAGAATTTTGAAAATTTATTAGAGAAAAATAGACAACACTATTTTAGTTTAATAGTGATAATTGGCATTTCTACTGTTTTTGAGACTGATATGTAGGAAGATCCGATTGCCATCGTTGCGATGCAAGCTGTTGCCAAATATCATCACTACATAGTATAAAACAAAGTCGCTTTCGCCGTCCCTATGTCCCTATATCCCTATGTATGCTTAAGTCTTTAAAACTACGCAACGGATTTTGATGCGGTTTTTTTAATAGATATAGTGATTTAAGAAGAAGGTTTATATGTCGCACATCTGGAAGAACAATGGCACATCTACCAAAAATGCGAAAATGACTTTTTTTGTTCTAAGTGTTCAAAAATGCATTATCTATCGTGTGACAAAACGGCACAGCGGTAGTTCGTATAGTTTTCGACAGAAGTCGCTAGTGTCGTTGTAATATTATTGGATTTATCCCCACTTCCCCGTGCAACAACAGCTCATTTGTCAGTTGTGTCGGGACGCCTAACTAATTTGTTTAGACGGGTAAAAATTTGATCGAAGGGTTAAAAGAACAACGGCATATTTGCTATACCACACAGTGCTACAATGACACATTTGTCAAGTATAGTTTGAAATTATAGGGAAACAATGACACATTTCGTGTCAAATGTGCCGTTGTTCTCGTATAATTTTTCAGTCACAGTTCTTTTAAGTCATTTTTAAGTCATAATTACTATAAAACAATGGCATAATAAAAAAACAATGGCACAACTGTAGGACTCTTCTTAGTTTATGCACATTTTTAGATAATTATACAAAACCAAAACAAATAAAATGTATCGTAATATATTTTTCATTACTCATACTCCGAAAGTAAGTATAAAGATGCTGGAAGAGCGTGTAGAAAACAAAATTTCCAGCCCTAGGGCTTTTCACTTTCACTGACAGCTGTCATGTCAAATTATGGCTTCGCACGATTCGTGCAATGTGCATATAGCCAGTATCAGTATCATTATACATTAGGAACTTCATAACCTAACCTCCATGCTTTAAGTAACACCAAAGAATAACACTACATGTATACAACCTCTTTGGTCCCAACCTTGTAAGAGGATCAGGTAGTAGAAGTCTCTCATTCACTCTCGTTGTTAGGATGAATTTTATGTATTATTCGTAATGAAAAGCACAGTGTTTACCTCGGGTGAAAGACTCATTAAGTCCCTCGAACTATTAGCGCCCTCGCTACGCTCGGGCGCCAAACTCCGTCTCGGGACTTGTAATGAGTGACTTTCACACCTAGGATAACAATGTACTATTAAAATATATGTCCCATGGGTAGAAAACACAAAAGAACTTAAAATAAACCAATTTCTATATTTAAGGACCCCTTAAACCTTTAAACCTTGCTCCTGTAAAATTCACTAAATGTAAGTTGTGCCATTGTTCTTCCAGATGTGCGATGTATAATACATGCATAATATAGTAGTGCGAAGCCGGGGCGGGTCGCTAGTTTTGATTATAAAATGGGACAAGTTCGTGAATGGATTTTTTTGACTCCACACACATAAATGGGACGAAACCACGAATCACTCAACATTTCAAGTGGTAACGCTCTTTCGAAAAACCTGTCGAAAACAGTAGATTCGAAATATTGACAGACAAGAAAAACAAAATGCGAGTAGTAATTTTATAAGTGACAGGTCAGCGACAACTGGCTGATGGTAGGTAATGACCCTTAATTATTGGGTTACATATCAAAATAACTAAGTTCAATATAACTATGGTCGAAATAACTACGGTCATAATGCCTACTGTTCAAAATACCTAATGGTTGTTTCACATATTTTTGAAATAACTAATGAACGAAATACCTAATGGACGAAATACCTACGGTTAATTTACCTACGTTCATTATAACTATGTTCGAAATAACTACGGTCATAATACCTACTGTTTAAAATACCTAATGGTTGTTTGGCATATTTTCGAAATACCTAATGGACGAAACACCTACGGTTAATTTAACCACAATTAATTCAACTACGGGTTTTCACCTGCGGTTAAAAAAAATCAATTTTATAAAATACACCTACGGTTAATTTAACTACAATTAAATCAACTACGGTTTTTCACCTGCGGTTTAAAAAAATCAATTTTATAAAATCCCTAACCAAGTAAAATGGGTAGAATTCGCTTCTAGCACTCGCCGGCCGCTGCCGCGGCACCGCTCGCTTCGCTCGCTCGGCTCGTGCGTTGTGGTCGCAGTTCTAACATAAACCTAACCTATCCATGTCGGTTCTGGGTAGGGAGTTTTCCGGGTGGGTCTTTATATGCTGCCTTTATCACGCAACTAGAGACGAATTTTACCTATTTGACTTGATTAGGGAAGCATATAAAGACCCACCCGGAAAACTCCCTACCCAGAACCGACATGGATAGGTTAGGTTTATGTTAGAACTGCGACCACAACGCACGAGCCGAGCGAGCGAAGCGAGCGGTGCCGCGGTAGCGGCCGGCGAGTGCTAGAAGCGAATTCTACCCATTTTACTTGGTTAGGGATTTTATAAAATTTAATTTTTTAAACCGCAGGTGAAAAACCGTAGTTGAATTAATTGTAGTTAAATTAACCGTAGGTGTTTCGTCCATTAGGTATTTCGACCATTAGGTATTTTAAACTGTAGGTATTATGACCGTTAGTTATTTCGAACATAGTTATATTGAACTTAGTTATTATAATGTGTAGCCCAATCGACCGTTAGGTATTATGAACTTATGTGAATCGACCGTAGTTATTTCGAACATAGTTATATTGAACTTAGTTATTATGATACGTAACCAATTATTGTACCCGTCACAAGTTATAAAGAAATATGGATATTATTTATTTCTAACACTTGCATGTAAACGAATACTTACAATAATACATTAGAACCAATTTGTTTATACAAATAGGTAGGTAATTTACAAATGACTTTTCCGTTAGCAAAATGCACTTGTCCAGAACTTTCACCATAATCAATTATGGTAAACTTAAATATACCTAAATACCTAGGGGTTAGTGGTTTCCATACTTAGTAGAATATTGGGAAGGATTTGAAAAAAAAATAAGGCGTTTTTATACCAATACCTATCTAACCTGTCCGAGTAGTCTAGTGATAAAAAGGTAGAGAACCCAGCTTCAGTCTTTCCTCACAAAAAAGAAATAACAGAATGAAGAAAATATTTATAATTTTTAAGAAGAGGGGAGTATATTTTATAAGTAGGTAGTGTTTTACAATAAGTGTTTTACATCATCAAACACTGATCAATTCGATGCCAAAATCACAAACATTGCTTTGTATAAACAATGAAGTCAACAAGGGAGCTTGGAAGAACGTCCCTTCTCTCACGATGTTTGAGAAAGATGCCAGAAAATTAGCAAAAGATTTGATGACAGTAGGATCTGAAAAAAAGCGAATGAAAAAATCAAACAGTGGTTTCGAAGATTCACTTAATCGCAAACTAGTCATGCACAAGAATATTACTCAAATGTTTCATCTGCATAATATGTTGAAACTTACGCGGATGAAACATTCCAACATGAAATAACAAACATCCCTACATACTACCCTTTGCTAGTCCATTTTATACATCAATTATTCCTTATATTTATTTTAAAAAAAATTACCTTTACTGGTATAAGCTTTTGGTCCATAAATAGCTACTGGTACTGCCTCACGGATATCAATGTGAATTTCCGCTAAATCCAGTCGAAGTTTAGGCAGTTTTGGTATAACTGCTGTGAGGATAACTTCTTCTGTAAATAAGATGTTTAACAATAGGTACTTATAATGGTCATTTAATTCCAGACTATAGTATTTTAGAAATCCGTACCCAAATGGTAAATACAGGATCCTTTTACTAAGACTCCATTGTCCGTCTATCTGTCTGTTTTTCACCAGGCTGTATATCATAAACCGTGATATCTAAACAGTTGAAAATTTTACAGATGATGTATTACTGTCGCTGCGATAACATGAAATGCTAAAACCAGAGTATAATGGTACAGCTGGTTTTTTAATCCGCCGATAGTTTACAAATCAAACCATCAATCTAAAAGCCTATAGTCTGGGTTCATCCTGAAATGTAACACTACTTGCCCAGAAGACATTTTTACTCATGAATCCTCCTCAAATCGCCCATTCCAGGAACCACTGATAATGCAAATGATTCCATTTCATTCATTAAAAGAATTATATCATTTTAGACAATAAGTGTTGAATAGATTACTTACTAAATAAAATTGTAACAGAGTCCTTCAGAACTATAGATTCCTTGGCCGGTCTTCTAAATGAGAAATATCCATGAGGAGTCGTCTCGTTTAAGTTTCTAACTTCTATAGCAAAGACAACATCACCGGTCTTTTTATTGAAGCTAGAAAATAAAAGTTATTTTTATAATAATGTTTAATACATTAAAAGAGACATACAATAATGTAAACTTACTACAACTCAATAATTTTAGAACTGCTAAGACCTCGTACTTTCAAATCAATTAGTGTATATGTCATGTTTGAGAACGGAAAGTATATGGTATTTTGTGCCAAAGTCAATGGATCAGGTGTTGGTCCATATGCGGGTTTACAGTCTGAATTACGAGCAAAGAACTTTCTGATACATTCCCAGTCATCGAAAGCGCAAGGTCGAACGAAATTGTCTTCATTTGTTACTTCTTCTACAAAACAATAAATATTAGTAACCTTAGATCTAATATCAAATATTTCGCCCGAGGAAATTCTGCTGTATTTCGATTTAAAATCCATGATTTCGGAAAATTAAAGGCATAATAAGATATTACTTCAAGTTAAGATAATAAAATAAACCCTCGTAATGTGATCGATAGAGTTTAATTTAATTTTCTGACCCAAATTATAACATATATTTTTACCTTCATTAACTTTCAGCTCTTTGCCAATGATTTGTTTATTATAGCCAATGGATACTCCATACTCATACTCAACACTCTTTTTATCGTCTTTATTGACTTGCCATTCAATTTCCTTCTTTTCCTTGTCAACATTATTTATATTATCTTTTCGGTCTTCAAATCCAATCCATTCTGCATCACTTTTTCCTTTTTCACCTTCATATACAAAATGTTCTAAATGATTATTGTGCAGATTCGCTTCGATTGAGGAATTTATACAAAATATAAATAAAGTTACACTTAGACACCACATTTTAGATTCAAATGAATATTGAGAATATTCATAAGAGAAACAATGTTTCATTATAAATACACATGATTGACTATGCATGTAATTTTATTTGTCCCTATTGCATATTAATGAAGAATTGATATCTAATCAATCATTTAATAATTATGAATTTAATCACAAGCTGTAATAATAAACCGACAATGATTATGTATAATTTTTAAGAACCTATACGTTCTGTTTTCTGCAACTAGACCTCTGTAATTGTGTTTTTGACGTGATAACGTTTTATAAATTGGTGAACACCTGCAATCTCAAAAAAGTGTGACGTCACGCGTCGTTACTGGAACGCCTCATGTTATTGACAAGGTAACTATAGCAACGTTTTATCGTTGCCATGGTTACCATCAATGTTTTCTTATGACGTTATCACGTAAAATTATCGTCCGGAAACAGACTTTACAGACAACCATTTCTGAAGTGAAATCTTCTTTTGGCGCGTTTGGCACTTTTGTGGGTGAGCATTTTCAGCCGTTCTCGCGACAGATGAGATTTTGACAGATGAGATTTTAACAGTTATTGTGCTTCTACTACTATGCAATATTGAAAACAGCGCCATCTCTGTGCAAACGGCCGAACTACGATACTCACTTCTGCACAACAGTGTTAACAGCGACATCTCTCGGTGGATGGTGCAGGTTCGCAGCGAGCTGCCGTACGCAGTTCGCGTCGCACGCTAGCGCCATCACTGATACACGAGTGAGCATTTTCAGCCTTTCTCGCGACAGATGAGATTTCGACAGATGAGATTTTACACAGATATACAGTTTTCACTTCTGCCTGCACTCCCGGAGTGCGCTGTTTTTTTTTGGGGTGAGGTAGAGTAGGCTTGCCCAACCACCTTCTCAGCTTAGGCGCCATGTCCAGATAAAAGAACTTGTCAATACATCTGTAGCAAACTTAGCCGCGGGTATCATCACGGTTTTTTCCTTCACCGTAAGAGTAATGCCAATCAGCGCACATACATTTTTCGTAATAAAATTTCCATTGGTGCATGAATGGCTGAGATTCGAACCCACGACCTTCGAAATGAAAGTCGAAGTATCTACCACTAGGCCAACACCGCCATTGATCTTTGTGTAATTTAAAACTCACTAATCTACGAATATGCTGATAATTTAGCCAAGAATATGTAGATGAAGTTAGATTTTATTTTACAGTTAGGTTAATATAATATTAACATTATCTGTTACTATACAAAGGGGTTGAATAAATCGATATTAACATTGGTTTATATAATTTATTAGGTATTCACAGGAATATACAGGGTTATTGGAAATTAATTGACACGGCGTTAAGGGCTTCTTCTGTGCACCTTAACGATCAACTTTTGTTCTACGACTTTTGGAAATTCATTATAAAAATATTCCATACAAAAATAAAAAATAAAATCCAACAGTTCAAATAATACTCAAATCTACGTCTACGTCACAGAATCAATCATAGTAGGTATCGTGCCGATCGCGCGCGCGCACTTGCCGCATAGACATAGAAAATTACCAGACAGTAGGAGAAACACTTAAATATTTTTTTTTGGATATGTATTAAGTTTCGACAAAAGTCGTAGAACAAAAGTTGTTTGTTAAGGTGCACAGAAGAAGCCCTTAACGCCGTGTCAATTAATTTCCAATAACCCTGTATAATTTATTATTCACAGGAATATATAAGTACGTAATTTATTTACGTGAAGCCCAACCCTTAAACTACCCATAAAGTTTTCTTAACTCTCTACAGGTCAAAAAGTGTCTAAAAGGAATTTATAAATTACTAGATGTCCCGGCAAACGTTGTTTTGCCATTGACAAAAAAAAGGTAAATAAAGGAAAAAATAGATGTTGTTCAATTCTCAGACCTAACGAATGTAAGTACACAAAAAGTTTCATACAAATAGGTTCAGCCGTTTACTTAGCCGATTAGATGTTAAGAATCTTCTCCTGGCAACCACAAGAAAAAATTTGCTTAGTTGACATATTATTATGTATGACATATGTATCATTATTTATGTAAATTATTGTTCAAGATCGTGAATTTATATAGATAGAAGAAACTTAGATAATATTTACATTCCCATAATTTATTTTATAAACAGTTAAATAATAAAAAGGTAAAACCACTATTACACACATATTTGCACCGGGAACGCTGGGGAGGGGTTTGTTTGACTAGGTTTAGATTTAATTTTTTGATTTTTTAGATTTTTTTATTTTGTTATTTTTTTATATACTTACCTATTTTGTGATTGTTTTAATGTGAATAAATTAAAAATTGTATGAGTACGTAGGTTAAAAAAATTAAATAAAAAAACTGATATATAAATTGATTTTGCAGCATTTATGTATAACTAGTGGATAAATAATTTAAAAAAATATTACACACTATCCAATTTAACTCCGAAATTACAAACGCTCTTCTGTATAAAAAGAGACGTATACAATGGTGCTTGGTTGAAAACTCCTTCTCTCACGATAACTGGGAAGAACGTCACGAAATCTGAGTAAGCTCTTATGACGTCTGGATCTGAAAAAAGATTTTTTTGAATAGGAAAATTAATTGATTAAATATTAAAATCTCAAACGAATACAGCATTAATAATAGAAAAAGACATACATATTTTTTATTAAAATCGTCAAAATAATGTAATATTAAAATGGGGGGTATGGTATAATAGGTTAAAAATTAATTACTTTTATAATTACTGTAGAATCTTTGTTGATAAAAAAAATGGTTGTCTGTAAAGTCGGTTTTCGGACGATAATTTTACGTGATAACGTCACAAGAAAACATTGATGGTAACCATAGCAACGATACTACGTTGCTATAGTTGTCAAAGTTGTCAATAACGTTGGTATGGTTATTTATCAATAATGTTGCTATAGATACTTGTCAATAGCGTTATTGACAAGTACTATGGTTACAACCGGCATTCACAAAAAAGTGTGACGTCATCGTCACACTTTTTTGTGAATGCCGGTGTACATCAATTTATAAGACGTTATCACGTCAAAAAATCATAGGTATGTAGTTTACCTTTACTAGTGTAAGCTTTGTATATAGCCACTAAACTGTTTGACCTAAAAATATAAATGCATATTGCATAGAATACGAATCAATCATTGTTGAACAATCATCACAGGAAAAGGCTAATCATAGCAATTAGTAGAGTAAGAGATGATACATATTTTTTTTACTTAACTATGGTAAGGCTCCTAAACCTAGTCAGACGACTTGGTGACAAGAAAATCAATGAAACAAACTTAGATTTTAACCAATTTTAATGTATTAAAGTAGGTAAATATTGATGAAATGTATCTGTTGGTTTATGAATTGTTTCTTCAAACACTATAGAGTTTGAGTCCAAAATCACAAATATTTTTTTGTATAAATACTGTTGTGAACAATGGTGATTGAGTGAAGAGTCCTTCACGTACTAATAGGGGCCAAGATGCTAAAAATTGTGCATAAGCTTCAATAACATCAGGATCTGAAAAGAAAAATATTATTTATCTTTTTAATTTTCTACTAGCTGAAACATCTTTGCATGTTGATTTCAAATAAGTTAGAACACCCAAAAATAAGACTATTCAAAAGATTGTTTGTGTATAAAAATAAACTTTAAAGTATCAACTTTAATATGTCTTTCAGGGCAAGCGTTTTCTTATAATGGGGGTTCGCGATTATGGGTGTGTAATATATGGTATAATAACGGGTAGTAAAATATCACTTGATATACGTTCACATGATAAAATTTTCATATGGTATGAAAACAATAACCTAATGTCATGTTATCTAATGATCATGGGCTTATACGTCATGGATGCATAGTCTGGCTAGGCCAGTTCCTTGCCTTCGAAGCTTGGTGCGTTCAAAATGTTGTTCTTAAGTGATGTTTTCCTTTACCAATTAAACCGTCGTAATCGATCAACACATTACCTTTGCTTGTATAAGCTTTTGGCCCAACAAAAAATGCTGGATAAGGGTCGCGCACATCAGCATGAATTTCTGCCAAGTCTAAACGAAGCTTAGGTATTTTAGGTATAACAGCTGTGAAAACTACACTTTCTGAAAAAATAAAAAATAATAATTTTAGAAACTTAACATTATCTATATATTAAATTAGGTTGACTTCATTTATTAAATAAAATTTCATAGAACCATGTTCTTCAAGTAATACTATTAATTCATTGTAAATAAAAAAGTAATTATCATGCTTATTTTCATTAAATGGTTGGGATAAGACGAACCTGGCCTTTAGCAGCAAAGTTCTAATGAATCAGATAACCCTGTATGTATTATGTAACATATTATTTGTTTACTTACTAAATTCTACTGTGGCAAAGTCAGCTAGATTTATTGATTCCTTTGCTGTTCTTCTGTACGTGTATATACTTTTTTTAATTGTCTCATTTAAGTTCTTTACTTCAATGGCAAATACTAGATCACGAGACATTTTATTGTAGCTAAAAAAAAATGTACGAAATATCATTAAAATTTCTGTGTACCATTGATTTAATTTTTTTTTGTTTTACAGGTAAGGTGATGCTCTTCAAGTACCGAGTAAAAAGGTATTTCCTACGCAATCATATTTTACCATCGCATCGTCATTCAGATTTAATAGTGATCTATGGTTATAAAAAAGTACTTACTAAAACTCAACGACTTTGGCACTACTCAAACCCGTTACTCTAACACCAGTCAGCGTGTTAGTCATATTTGTCACGGCAAAGAACACGGTATTTTGTGCCAAGTATAACGGATCTGGTGCTGGACCATAAGATGGTTTACAGCCAGAGTTGTGAGCGAAGAATCTTCTTATACATTCCCAGTCATCTAAGGGGCAGGGGCGAACGAAATTGTCTTCGTTTGTTACTTCATCTGCAAAAGCAATAAGAGAAACTCGAAGATAGCTCATTAATACGTTACACTAGAAGCTCTACCCAGAGCGAAATATTAAGCAATGGTACGCCAGGCTACTCCAAATTGGCAAATGTCCAGTCCAAATTCTTCGAATCGTCGTATGTTCTAAGGCAAGTAGATTTTCCTTTACCACGTGTTTAAAGAGCACTGAGCACATATTCTGTAAATAGAAAAAATCTTTGTTCCCCTTACCTTCGTTGACTTTCAAACGTTTCCCATCGAAATGTTGATCAAAGTCAATCGCCACTCCACTATAAAAACTTTTTTCATCTTTATCTTTATCATAACCATCTCCATTAACCCATACTTCAGCCTCAACAACAAAAACAGCACCAAACGTAAACAGAACCACACTCAACCACATTTTGAGATTAATAGAATAAATATTAACTATAATTAACTGATTTTATACCTTTTATAATCCAATTTGACCTTAAGTTCATGAAAAGTAGGTAAAACGTCAATCACCCGTAAATATGTTAAAAATTATACATTTAGAGCAAGTGTAATGTTTTGCTGAATTATCGAAATAATTACTAGTAATCCAGTAGATAAATAGCATCAATAAATTATTAATTGCGTGTTGTTTGCGATTATATCATTCCTTTGTTTTTAAAACCGTTTTAGGTTTATGAAACGACTAGCTGTAACCCGCGGATTCACCCGCGTAAATCCCGATCCCGTGGGAATATCGGAATAAAAAGTAGCCTATATAATAATCCAGATCTCCAGCTATCTAGATACCGAGTTTCATCGCAATAAGTCCAGTAGCTTATGCGTGAAGGAGTAAAACATACATACGCACACACACAAACTTTCACATTTATAATATTACTATGTAGTGATTAGTAGGATAGCTTAATTGATTAACATCTATTAGCAATACATTTTATAAGATTCATCCCAGATAGACTGACGGCTTAATAAAGGTCGTGGGCATGCGACCGATTGCTCTGGGACTCTTTGGCAGTAGACGTCCTGGAATTGATATGATGATGAAGATTTATCCCATAATTCCCTAAAAAACACTGATCAAATTGTTTTTGCTTAAAAAACATCTGTCGCGAGAACGGTTGAAAATGCTCACCCACAAAAGTGCCCAACGCGCCATAAGAAGTTTTCACTTCAAAAAATAATAATAAATAAAAATGAAATAAAGTAAAGTACTCTAATAAAGTACTCTCGTCTCTAGTAAGTACTCTAGTTTAAATTGAAGTACTCTAATTTACTTTTGGACTACACTTATGTGCCCTATCTTATATTTCTATGTCATAGGTCCACTATCAGTTTGCTACAATAATACCATCAACAAGTATTGGACTTACGACCTTCTTCTAATAGACGTTACACACAAACATAAATACTTAAAGTAAAAGTACACAGTGTGATTAATATTTTCAACATGTTACGTTGTTGTAATGTTTAAATAGTGCTGCACAGGATTGTAAACGTTACGGTGGGCAGAGACTTTTGACCGTTGATTGTAGGGACATTATCATGCTTTTTACAAAAACCAACTCAGTTGAGCTTTTTGTTACTGACTAATATATTTCAACAGTTCAAATCAATAGACGAATCTGGCTATTTGGCATAGGTACCTACAGATATCTATTATGACGTAGTCATCCGGCTAAGAAATGAGGTATATTCAGAATCGTATTGATGTTTTATAAACAACAAGCATCACCTCGCGACGTAGGTGAAACATCATTTGAATAAACTATAGGCAAAATAAACCAGAAATAAAATAAAATGAAAAGAAATAATTAGGTGTAAATATAATTTGTCATAATGAAGCTTAGTTCAACTTAGCTTATGGTGAGTCGTCATAGTTAAAATGTAACAAATGGAAACGTGTTTCGATGTGGCGTAGTTTCCAGCCTAAGTCCCGATCCCGTCGAAATATCGGGATTAAAAGTAGCATATGTTACTTCCAGTGAATCAATGTATCCTCATACGAAGTTTCATCAAAATCGTTCTAGTAGTTTCGGAGCCTATTTGTTCCAAATAAAAAAAAACTAAAAATCTTTATAATATTAGTACAGATAAACAATGATATTTTGCGCCCAGTCAATAATCCCGTAACTATTTGGTATTACGCTGACAAGATGACAATGAAACAATAATTAAATATATATTAATTTTTATTATATAGTTTTGGATAGGTATACAGTGTGTAATACAAATCTTGTAAATTACTTGTAGGTATTGCCAGGACAATAACAAAAAAATAAAAATAAAGATAGATAGATAGACAACTTTATACAACACAAAAAGAAACAGAACACGATATACACAAAGTAAAGTAATAGCTAGAAAGTATAAGTTGCACAAATGGGCGGTCTTATCGCTGAAAGCGATTTCTTCCACGCAATCTTTGGATGGAAAAGAACTGATTTAGCTTATATGGTAGGTTGTGAATTTACTCAAGCAGGATACCAAACATTTGCATTCAATTAAAATAATTATTTTAACTGGTGGCAACTTTGCAACATGGCAGCGAGCCCTGAAGTAAATATTAATCCATTTTGGATTTCCAAACTCTGGGTAAATTGGAGTACCTATAATTTTCCCAAATTCAAATAAAATCTTATTTTCTGATTTTATATTTTTTAAGAACGTTCATGTGTACCTAAGAAGGATTAGAGGGGTTTCTGCTACACGCTGTATAAGTAATATGAATTTATTACATAGCATATTACAATTCAGTTATTTTTCATATACTCTTCACTTCATATCCAAAGTCACAAAGAGTGTTTTGTATGAATAATGTCGTAAGCAATGTTACTTGAGTGAAGAGTGCTTCTCTTAGTAACGTCGGCCAGAACTCTACGAACTGTTTATATGCTTCTATAACATCAGGATCTGAAAATAAAAAATAAAAAAAATGTTTTATGATATTGAAATTTTTTTTAACGGGATATTTAAAATTATTTTGTTTTTATTTTGTGGAACGCGATTTTGAAATGAGAAATGATTTGTATACTATAACCAATACAAATTTTATATTTAAATATCTATATATATAAATAGATGTGCACGAATTACCTTCGCTATCATAGGCATCAGAACCAACAAAAAATGCTGGATAATTTTCACGGATATCTGCATAAAACTCAGCCAAGTCTAAGCGAAACACTTCAAATTTAGGTATAATACCAGTCATTATAACCTTTTCTGAAAAAAAATAAAAAAAAATAAAGTAAGTTTAACCTTTTCTGTAAAAAAAAGAAAAAAAGGAAGATAAAATTTAATGACAATCACGATACCATGAATTATGTTTTATTTTTGAACTAGCTGCGCTCCGCGGTTTCACCCGCGTAAGTCCCGATCCCGTGGGAATATCAAAATGAAAAGCAGACTATGGCCTTCCTCGATAAATGGACTATCCAACTCAAAAATATTTTTTAAATTCGAACTAGTAGTTCCTGAGCTTAGCGCGTTCAAACAAACAAACTCTTCAGCTTTATAATATTAAGTATTGATTAAAAATGTATAATGACCAAAACTAAGTAGGTAAACTTAAAAGCAGGTAGGAATTTGGAAAATATATTATATTTAATTTAATTCATTTATTAAATTTATTATCACGAGATCTATTTGACTCATTATTTTTTATTTTAATGAAACATAAAACAGAATCCTTAAAATAAATATAATAAATATATTTAAGATAGACAAGCTTGATTTGAAATTGTTAAAAAAAAAACTGGGTGGGGGGTACTTATTGGCGTCATTTTAGTTTATTTAGTAATTTATATTATTATTTTTGGTGTTTTTTTGTGTAATTTGATTTGATGTAAGTACCTACCTAGTTTATAATTGTGTTTTAGCTATAGACTATAAACTTGAATATGCGCATACACACATTATGTGCCCAAATTGACATTGCTTTTACGGTGAACATCGTGATGAGACCCGCGGCTTTGTTGGCTTCAGAAGTCTTGAAGAATGCTTTCCTCTGCACACATTCTACTAAGCTGAGAGGAAAATATGGTGCTGGACAAGCGTACTCGATCCTCACGCAAAAAAAGACTCAATTAAAAAGGTCTTATTGCAAAAAACAGCCCGTATACAAGTAGTACAGCCGCAATCAGCTTTTTATTTAGAAATCCTACCCCTAAGGGGGTGAAAAAGGGGGGGCAAAGTTTGTATGGGACAACACGATTCCTTGATCCATTTTTGACTTTTACGCGGACGAAGTCGCGGGCAAAAGCTAGTCTATCTATACATATAAAATGCTTTGTCCTGAATGACTGACTGACTGACGGATCAACGCACAGCCTAAACCGCTGATCGTAGAGACCTGATCTTGGAGGGTGTGTTCTTTGTATGACGTAGGCATCCGATAAGAAAGGATTATCCGAAATTCTATCGTTTAGGGGGTGAAAAAAGGGGGGAAAGTTTGTATGGGACAACGTGATTCCTTGGTCCATTTTTGATCTATACGCGGGCAAAAGCTAGTGTAGGTATATAAATGAACCTATTATGTAGTTGCCTGTAATAGTTACTTACTGAATAACACAGTAGCGAAAGCTGTTCGGATTATTGGTTCCTTTGCAGTTCTCCTAAATCTGTATATGCTTTTTTGAATGGTCTCATTCATATTGGTTACTTCTATAGCAAATATTAGATTTTTAGTCTTTTCATTGTAACTGAAAGAAGCAAAAAACAATATACCTGAAAATCATTAGGTACCTATTAAAAAAAACTAAGTAGGTACAGTATGGGTCATAAATAAATGATCAGTTTTCTACAATAATACTATCAACAAGTATTGGAGTTACGACCTTCTTATAATAGACGTTACACACAAACATAAATTGTGATTATTATTTTCAACATGTTAGCTATGTCGTTAGTTGTATGAGTGGTATAAGCTGCCACCCGCTACACCAACCGAGACGTGGGTTCGATCAACAGGTACCGTTGTTATATAATGTTCAAACACTGCACTGGATTGTAAACGTTACGGTGGGCAGAGACTTTTGACCGTGGATTGTACCTGTTATGAAAACAAATTTTTGGTCTTGGTCTCTTAAAATTTTATAAAATAGGTTTTAAAATTACTAGTTTTAGCTTCGGGTGACCAAAGAGTTGGCTTCTACGTCGAACAGCGGATAAACATCGCCATCTAACGAGGTAACACAGTCAGTTTTTAGGGCAAACTTACTAGGGATTTTTTGAGTCCATTTTTTTTTAAAACTAGCACCCCCATAATTCCCGATCCCGTAGGAATATTAAAATAAAAAGTATCCTATAACTTTCCTCGATAAATAGACTATCCCACAAAAATAATAACAAACAAACAATCTCTTCAGCTTTTTAGTATTAGTAAGTATAGATTTTTATTAAATGTAAGCAAGGTAGGTTATTTAAATAATTTAGGTTTATGTTATTTAATTGTTATTAAGAATTTTTTTATTCCTATGTTACTTCACTACATAGTATAAAACAAAGTCGCTCTTTCTGTCCCTATTTCCCTTTGTATGCTTAAATCTTTAAAACTACGCAACGGATTTTGATGCGGTTTTTTTAATAGATAGAGTGATTCAAGAGGAAGGTTTATATGTATAATACACGCATAATATAGCCGTGCGAAACCGGGTCGGGTCGCTTTAATTATAAAAACACCCATATTATATTTTCAACAAGCGTACCTATAGTGCATTTCAGAATCACTACCAAATCCTAAATAAGAAAATACGGTAGGTACTTACAGCCACATTACCAATTAGCTAAACATTAGGTGACCTAGAGCTTACTCGAAAATCTGTAAGGTTGTGAAGTAATGTTACATGATTCTGTTTTTTTTTAAACAATATGCTATACAATACAATATACAATCAAAAATTAACAAAATAGGTGAATACCATATTTTTTATACATATGCGAATGAGCTCTGGGTCACGTGGGGTTCAGCTAATTGATAATGTGACTGTACATAATATCTAATATTGTTAAAAAATATTTACCAAAATTTAACGATTTTGGCACCAAGTATAAAGGATCTGGTGCGCATCCATAAACAGGTTTACAGTTAGAATGTTCAAGGAGATAATTTCTAATGCAGTCCCGGTCATCAAGAGAACAGGGACAAATGAAATTGCGTTCATCTGTTACGTCTTCTGCAAAATAAAGTAAAAAATATACATGTAGGATTCTGAGTGAAAGGGAACGTAAGACGTAATGTTCCAGAGATGAATGTTTGATAAGAGTTTGATTGGATTGATAGGATGCTAAGAAATGTGTAAGGAAGAGTGAAACGTTTTTGAATGCGTATGATTCTTAAGGTGAGAGCGAGATGACGATAGCATGAGTGAAAGAGAAAGATAATTAGTAAGACGTGAATGAGAGGCAAAATAGTAAGACAGTGTAAGGAGAAAGGGAGAAAGAGGATAGAATAAGAAAAATAGAATTAAGGAGGAGATTGTGGAAGACGGCTCGGCGCAAGACAAAATTGTAAAATTAAAAGATAGGAAATAAAGAAGAATATAAAACGAACAAATACGGTGTTATTTATACGCCCCTACATACATACACGTTAAACGAACGCTCGGCCGAGCTACATGGCGGAATGGGGGGTGTTAGGTTTTATTTTCGTTACGGAATTTCTTGATTTGGTCGCCGCGCTCAAAGCCCGCGATAAAAGTTATGCAATTGCTTAAAAAATGATAAAATTAGTTTGAGCTGCAGTGCGAATTAATTTTATTCCCGTGGAAAGAATTAATTCGAAGAAAAAAATTCTGCCCGGTTTCAGCTTTTCGGGTTCAAAAATCTTGAAAATGCCAATAAAACAAAACCCTTGCACATTATACTTTTTAATCACAGAATAGCCCGGTCCGCGTAAATATAAAAGTTTTTGGCGTATTCTGAAGCAGTAGACACATCACACACATTCACATTCATACATTTAATTCCTACGAACGAACCCTGTGTCTGATATATTTTGTGCTCAATCACATCAAAACTACTAAATAGACTTTGATAAAGTTTAGTATGGTGATAGATGGAAAGATGTAAAGCAACATTGGCAGGTAAAACTGCAAACAAGTGCTAAGTATTTATTTCGAAATTTACAGTTAATTACTTACCCTCTTGATAAGTCACACTTGTGTCATAGTAAGCTTTTATTTCTTTTCTTCCTTCCACCCCAAGACAAAATACGAGTAAGATCAAATACTTCATTATAAAAAGTAATGTTTTTAAGTCGGTAATTTGTCATTTTATATAGTTGCGATATGGTGGAAGCAGACCACATACTTTGCGTCGCGATCGGCTCATTAGGTCCTTCTCATCGTTTAAATCTTCGATTTCACGGTCTTCAATCCCGGTCCCGTTAATTAGGGTGTGTTCAGATGACACGCGTCCACCACGCGCATCACATGCGTTGACCACTCATTGAACACGCGTTGAAATTTGTTTAATATATAATTTGAGATCTATTGATATGTCATAAGACTCAAATTATATATAGACCAAATTTCAACGCGTGGTCGACGCGTGTCATCCGAACACGCCCACTGTTCAAAAAACACGTAATTAGCGGGACCATTTAAATTGAATCTATATAGAATCCGGATAGTTTTTGATTTTTATCAAATCGTGCGAGCTTCGTACAGTCGTACTATATACATACACGTTAAGCGAACGCTCGGCCGATCTACATGGTAGGTGGAGTGAGGGGTGTTAGGTTTTATTTTCGTTACGGAATTTCTTAATTCGGTCGCCGCGCTCAAAGCCCGCGATAAAAGCTATGCAATAGCTTAAAAACTTCATGGCCGATTTTGAAAATTCTGACACCATCTTGTAGGTCTTTGTTTGTATTTCATCTAAAATCTAAATCGATGCATATTCAAATAACCTACGGCAAAATTACTCGAAATTATAGCCTATATTCAACGAACTGAATGAGATTTTCAATGTCAAAAAGGTTTTCAATTAAATGTTGAATGATCAATCAGTAACTACGAGCATTGAATCGACCGATTATAAATTTCGTTGTCCACGATCGCCCTAAAATAAGTTACTATCGAGGTGTTAGAGTTACACGTGTACCCTAAATTAACAAATATGCCTGCCTATCGCTTCATTTAAATTTTAATCACATTCTCACTAAATTTACACCATTAATATGCTATCTATCCAAAGTAGTCAAATTTTGAATATACTATAACTTTCACCGTATTTTTATTTTCACCGATACCTTATAATAATGACACTAATCACTATCACTACATAGTATAAAATAGAATCGCTTTCTCTGTCCCTATTTCCTTTTGTATGCTTAAATCTTTAAAACTACGCAACGGATTTTGATGCGGTTTTTTTAAATAAAATAAAATAATAAAAAGCGACTTTGTTTTATACTATGTAGTGAAATAAGCAAAAAAAATGCCAGCCAGTAAAAAAAATCTTTCTATCTTGTAGAGAATAACATTTTAAACAATGTTTACTAAGGCAACAAAGAGCTACGATCAACCATCTTTGAGTTATTTTACATTGAAAAACTAAAAAAACATTAAAAAAAAAAAAACAAAAAAAATATTTTTGAATTACCTACTAAAACATCTACGTAAGCCTAGAATAAAAAAATATTCAAGCAATTGACATCAATAGCATATCAAAATGTATATCATTTTATGTATTTTATGTAGTAATAGTACATTGTTATCCTAGGTGTGAAAGTCACTCATTACAAGTCCCGAGACGGAGACGCTAATAGTTCGAGGGACTTAATGAGTCTTTCACCCGAGGTAAACACTGTACTTTTCATTACGAATAATACATAAAATTCTTCATAACAACGAGAGTGAATGAGACTATGAGACTCCATACCACATGAGTAGGTACTCATGTGTCCATACTACCCCATCCTCTTACAAGGTTGGGACCAAAGAGGTTATACATTATGTAGTGTTTTTTTTAGGTTTCTGCTATTTGTATTCAATACTTAAAATACGGCGGTACTTACCGAAGAAGTTTTTATTAATGAGTTAATCCAACACTGGGAAATGACGCGAAGTCCGTAGATTTAACTTACAGTTTTTGTAACACGGTTTGTCACAGAAAATGTTATTTACACAAAATAATTTGGAAATGCTAGCATTTCCCACCAGTTTTTTTTTTACTCAACGTACGACATCAGCAACATCGACAGGGCGCGGGCGGGCGGCGCGGCGGCAATCGGCATGATTATAGGTCGCTTTGACCATTTTCGTCTTTACATTTATTTTATTAAATAAGATATCTTGAACTAAATATAGGAACTACTTGAATTTGATTACCGAGAAAAAAGTTAGTACGGGCAGTACGGCAGTATGCATGAGCCGTGCCAAGCCATAATTATTATTCTTTGGTGTAAAAAAAAAGCAAGGAGGTTAGGTTTTTGAAGTTCCTAATGCGTAATGATACTAATACTGGCTACATGCAGATTGCACAAGTCGTGCGAAGCCATAATTTGACATGACAGCTGTCAGTGAAAGTGAAAAGCCCTAGGGCTGGAAATTTTATTTTCTACACGCTCTTCAGGTATATTTAGACCTAGTTTCGGAGTATGAGTAATGAAAAATAATTTTGTTTATTAATACATTTCCTTTATATACTTTTTGCATTAATCTCTAATTAAGATACATCTTGTTCTGTTAATTAAAGAAAACCAATAATTAAAAACAGGATTCAGTCAAAAATATATTGTTTTAATTTATTGTATTTTTAATAACAAAAAAACGGAGTATTTATATTTTAAAAAGAAAAGGTTGTACTTGACTTGAAAGAACTTTTCAATTCGTCTAGAGCCAACTAAGCCATGGGTTTCATCACGATGTTTTCTTTCACCATAAGAGCAATCTCAATTAGCATACATATACATTTTTTCTGAGAAAAATTCATTGAACCTTAGAAATAAAAGTTGAGGTATATGTTTTTGAACTAGTTGTTTAATAAAAAGGGTCGTTTCGCACTTTCGTGCGAACTTCTTGCGGGCGAAACGACCACCTACTCGTTGTTTTGCAGTCAATGGCATTGTACGAAATATAGCTACTGATTAGAAGTTAAATACGTGTGATAATAATAAATACTTAACACCTAGTGATGCGGCACGAGTAGTCAGAAGGTTCCTCTCTCTGCAGTCATAACCATCAGGCCGTCTCGGATATTCCTAATATCTTACCTTTTTATAATAGCCTTCGAGACTCTTCACCATATGCTTACAGCGTGTGCTACAATCCTTTGGCCATATCCTGCGCAAGGGCTCTGACAATGTCAAGCGCCTAATGGTGACGGGGAAGAATGAGGGCAAAAGACCACGAGAGCGAAGCTCCGAACGGTGGACCGACCAAGTATTCGAACAGCTGGATATACAACTCAGCACAGCTCTACACCAGGCGTCGGACAGAGTCCATTGGAGGAAGCTGGAACGTCAACTGCACCAGCAAAGTTACAATCCTCGGCATTGAGGAAAAAACGGAGGAGCAGGATTATAGACTACAAAACATGGACGAGCTTATCAATTTTTGCTTTATTATGTTCTTACAATTTGTCGAGGATCTTTCAAAGATCTTCGGAGTGATAAACAGAATTGCACCTGGAGAGTGCAAAAAATTGCATCAACCCTCTCCGGGATCCGTCAAGGGTGCTTGAGTATCAACCCTTAGTTTAAATGTTTACAAGTAGAATCGGAACTTAATAGGCGTAGATTGATAGTGCATTAAAAATTACTAGAAAATAAATCGACTTTAAAAAAAGGACCGACCTATAATAATCAAACTGGCAGTTAAACTTGAAACTGTAAAACCGCCTGACTTCAGATAAAAGATAGATGCTGTTATTGTTATCTAAGTCGATTTTCACAAGTAGGTAAATTAATACTGCTACATACCTTAGGATTTACATCACTACATAGTATAAAACAAAGTCGCTTTCTCTGTCCCTATGTCCTTATATCCCTTTGTATACTTAAATCTTTAAACCTACGCAACGGATTTTAATGCGGTTTTTTTAAATAGATAAAGTGATTCAATAGGAAGGTTTTTTATGTATAATACATGCATAATATAGCCGTGCGAAGCCAGGGCGGGTCGCTAGTTAAATAATAAACATAATCGACTACTAAACGGAGGTGGTTCTTAATTAAATTGTATATATTTTACATATATATTTTCTTTTTCAGCAAATATGCTTATCAATTTTGAAGAAAACAACAATTAATTAGACTGACAATTAGTTTCGTGAACATTCTAAACTTCTATAAATAAATATCGCTCATTTCTACCTATTTAACAAAATTCTATATATAAAATTTTTCACTTTTTACTTCTCCTTCAACAAGAATTTTTCTACGAATTGGTTAAACATGAAGTTTTTCATTTTTATTACGTTTTGTTTTGTGGTTCGAGCTGATGTGCTCCAGGTTGGATTAACAGGATCCCCAGGGTATCCTATAATACAAGACGTCGTTGGACCGATAACAAATAAAGTAGACCCAAATGCTGGAAATAGGATTGCAGATTTTGCAAAGAAATATGGCGTCGGATTGAGAGACAATGAAGGTAAAATTGAAACTCAACTTTTTTTTTTCAACTCAACTTTAGTTAATGTGGATTTTTGTAATAAAAAATTGACTAGGTACCTAATATTTTTAGGGTAGACGATTTATTTCATCTTATACAAAGAAAAATATTATACATTTATAATTAACGCCTTGATAGAATTAAGTTTTATAAGTTTTTATAGTGATGTATATATTTTGTATTCAGTACGTATTTATAAATATCTAAATTTATTTAAATTATACCATGAACAAAAATAAAGAAGGCATAAGAACTAATTTATTTTTGTTCATAATAATATTCATTGAAAAATTATTTGGTCCAAGACCTTCATTTAAAAGTAGATACCTAGGTTATCATCGTATTAATTGGCTTCGAGTTAAGTGACACCGAATTATTTGAATTTTTAGAAGACGTGACAAATGAAGATAACTTCGTTTACCCTTGTGGCTGCGACAAAACTGGCTATGATTACGACTGTATCAGAGAGTTCTTCGCCAACAATTCTGACTGCACTCCTGCTTGTGGACCACTACCAGAACCAGTGATCTTAACTCAATATACAGCAGCCTTTCCTAGTATAAACATGACGGGGGCCTACTCGAATATTAGCTTTGTAGGTCTAAATAATGCAATAGTTTGCACGTTTTTGTAAGTACATATTGAATTTATAATTCCCTTACTGCCATAGACGTTGATTAGAAAAGTAAAGAAGTTTAGTAAAATTTAAGGAATGATTTGGGTAAAATTTAACTTCAATCGAATGCTTTGCCATGTGGCAAGTTATTTGAGACTGGCCGAATCTAACTGGATACTTTAGGAACATGTTAGGGATATGAGTTTTTTTTTTTTCACTTTTTGTGTATTTAATAATACGTTTTAAGTATCATTCGCTTTTATGTTTCAGTACCAACAAGAAGACTGGTAACTTAGTATTTGCCATTGAAATACCGGCCATGTATATTTCATCACCTGAAATCTTCTTTATATTCAGACAACCTTGTCTGGAAAACATCATGACATCTGGTTGCATCGATTTGACTTTCAGTAATTACTCTATATTATTCAGGGATTGTGGGATATTTTCTATTTTCAAGGAATTTACGTTAGGGTATGGGGGAAAGGGGAGTAATCGTGGATTCCCCTCTAATAACCGTCATTTCATCGCTCACATTCATTTCTCCCATATCTTATCTCACACTGTATAATCTATCATTTCTTAGGTTGTCCTGTGCATCTCCCATCTTTATTCCTCTACACTAATTCTCATCACTCTTCTAGTCACATGGGTCTCCTCTCTCCTCATCACATGCCCATAGTAACTCGAACGGTTTTCTTTAGCCTCTTTTCTTTTTAAATATAGACTGTAAAATTATCTGTACCTGTTAACTTATAGTTGCACTGGGTTTTTTATGTCTATAGGAAGCACTAAAAGGCCTACTTCAACTCCAAATCCTAAATTTATCCCGATGTATCAAAAAATCACAGTTAGTCTTTTTCAGTAAATATTACAATACTTAACCGGAAATATCAACTAAATATACACCACAATTGGACATTCAGTTCCAATTTTAATGTGACCGCTTCAGACCGAATAAAAATAGAAACGGTCATGGTCAATCCGAAATAGGAAAATATTAATCAACACTTGAACATCACCTTGTGTGTGAAATAAGTTTAACTTTTGTATAACAATGCAATGTCGACTAATTTTAAGTACCTACAGCCAGAGAACTAGTGTACGTATAAGTTTGTGGTAGTTCTCATAGGTGCTAAAATTAAAAGACATACAGAGTATTTTAAAAGTCACAAATTGTAATCCTCTTACAATAATCTTTTTTTTTTTTTTCGAAAAAGTGAAATAGTTCTTTGAAAAAAAAAATCTTTAATGATTGAATTAAAATGTCGCACGAAAACAATGGATGACATCACTGGCTCATCTTTAAAGGGTCACTCTGCGAAGGTTTGGTTTTTCCGATAAAATGTATATGTATATGCTTTTGGCTGTGACGTCATAGCAATAGTATATTTTAATAATTATTAATAGTGCGTTTATTTTGCAAAAATAAAACAAAAGCAAAATATTTTAATGCAAAAGTATCAGTAGTTATTCTTAACCTTTTACTATTTCCAACATATTCCATTTTTTATTGTTACCACTAGAAACATCTGAATTCATATTTTTAAGTAAATTCTTGCGTAACACAGACCAATTACTCAATTACTTAATATTTCGTTACAGAAAAACTGATATTTACCGCAATTATACCACAAGTACATCCATGCGGTAAACTTCGTTTAGATTTGGCAGACATTAATTGTTACATTAAAGATTCTAAACCGGAGTTGAACATCGACCCATCACTCACCAATAGCACAAGTAAAGTATTCCTTTAGCTTTTCAAAGAAATAACTCTAGATTCATTGACACTAATATGCCTGAGCTGCTACTAAAAGTAAATCAAACGATTGCCAAATTAGTTGTCTAATGAAAATGCAATATGTCTTGTGTTTTCCATTATTTGTAGGGGGAAAAATATACTACTATACTACTCCGCTGGCTCAGCGACCCAAAGTGAATCTTGAAACGCCTCTGAAACGAGAGTCTTCCATCGCTCCCTGTTCGGCGCTATTTCTATTGGAATAAAAATAATCATTATAAGCCTATTTAAGGACGCAGTTGCTAAGTTAATACTTACTTACTTACTCCGCTGGCTCAGCGACCCAAAGTGGATCTTGGCCTCCGAAACGAGAGTCTTCCATCGCTCCCTGTCCTGCGCTATTTCTTGCCAATTGTTGACTTGAAGTTAATATCGGTATAAATCTTGTTTGTACCAACCAGTAAAACTGTAATTACAAAAATGCGATTAGTGATTTTTAATCACTATTCAATATATTATTCTTAAATTTACTTTTAGTGTCAATTTAAACATAAACTTCTGTATAGCTTAGAGACAGATCCGTTTTTTTAATAAGGATCGACTGATCTCAAACTCAGATAGTCTAAAGTAGTAAAGCAAATGTACCTTCTCTACCTGGGAACTTATTTTTTAAAAGCACTTTATCTACATTAATATGATTATATCTAAATTGCAAATATTTTAGTAAGGTTACTTAATCTACTGCTGCAACTATTTTAAATATCTATGTCACACCTACTGCTTATGGGAGGGTTAAAGACTTAAGACTTTTAATTATTATTTATTATTTCAGATCCAGTTGTAATAGCAGAGTCAAAAAGACTGTTGGAAATTTTACCAATAGTAATGAAGGAACTATTTTACTATCAATCTCAAACTTTAATGGCAATTTTCATTCAAACAAATATTTGTGACTTCGGAGTTAAGTTGTACAGTATCTAATTATTATTTTCGATAGGATTAAATACAATAAATAAAATAATATTGAAACGGTTATTTATTTAAATCAAACTATAAATAAATAATGAAATGTTTATTAATGAAATCTATGCATTATGCAACGAATACAAGATAAAATAAAACCAAGTTATATAAAACTTTATCAATCAGAACAGAAATTTGAACTAGAAACGATTTACACATCATTGTCTTCAATGCGTTTGTGTCCCTAACTGCTATCTGCCTCGCGTTATGGATGAAAGCTTCTGGCCGAAGGACGTGGTGTTCCGTCGCTTCCGCGGACAAATCCACAAGTCGCTTCCACAAGAACACATTAAGACGAAAGTGTAGTGTCATGGAAGAGCTACATTCAATTATTATTATAAAATATGTAGGTATGTCTATAAGGTATGTATCTATGGGGCTGTGTAGCCTGAAATAAATGATTTTGTTACTATTATTATAATTGTCCAAACAGTGAACAAAAACTGATACCTACCCAAGTAGCACGTTAGTGAATTTTGGAACTTATTTTGCAACTGTAGGTAGCATATAAGTGATGCAAGAGTGCATGGTATTACTTAAAGATGCAAATAGCCCTCGAATTTGCAAATGAGTAACTCTTATCACTAACGGTTGCTTTTGAGTGATTTTTGTTTCTGCTTTATTACCTGTGGTAGCATTAAGCCGAATTTATTACTTATAGGCGCATAAAGGCTTTAATTTTCTCTCTTTTAGAACTCAAAAAGGCATATGCCATCTTAAAATCCCCCCTAAAGAACTGTGCCCTAATAGGTAGTATTTTTCCCTCATTTGGCACCTTTAGTACTAAATAAGTAGTATATATGAGTTATTTATCACTTGTAGTGGCTCAAGAGTTATTATTGCAGCTCATTTGGAACCTTAGTGTAATTGCCTTTGTAAGGTCTAATATACTCTTATATGCCACTGTAAAGCGTAGATCGGTTCCATTTTTTTCTCATTTAGAACCACAAGATCTAATTAAAAATAATAACCTAGGTCGAGTGCGAGTCGTACTCGCGCGCTGAGGGTTCCGTACATTAGTTTCATTGCAGACAGTTACAGACAGTGTCAGACAGTACCAGACAGTACCAGACAGTACCGGACAGTACCGGACAGTACCGGACAGTACCGGACAGTACCGGACAGTACCGGACAGTTGTACAGACAGTTGTACAGACAGTTGTACAGACAGTTGTACAGACAGTTGTACAGACAGTTGTACAGACAGTTGTACAGACAGTTGTACATACAGTTGTACAGACAGTTGTACAGACAGTCCTCGACTTTACAAGTTAAGTAAATTTTACTTAATTAACCTTCATAATGGGTTTTGTATCCGTCTTGAGGATCCCCAATTCAAAGTAGAGACAGCAAGACCTGTGAAGTGAAAAATATCACTACTAGGTACTAATGAGTGATTTTTGGGCTTAAGAGTTCCAATAAGGTAACAAATGAGTGAAAATAAGAACTGCAAGGTCTACTTTAAATCGCCATGTTTAAAAATAATGACCTTGAAAAGCATTTTGTTTAATGGTATTTTATTACAATAACATAAAACAAAATAAGTTTTGATAAATGTTGTGGACATTATACTTTTTGTGAAACTATAATGTAAGGTTTTTAACAACCAAATTGTTGTAAAGTATTATCTTATTTATTTGATCAGCGTATATTTTTTGATATTTTTTAATTAAATCGAAGGCGCATCAAAATTTACTAAGTAAATATACTATGGTTTCACGATAAAAAACCATTTACTGCGGTTTACACGTACATTTTTAATACTCACCAAATAGATGCAATATGGCTGTCACAATTAACACAATTGAACAAAGCACACCGTTTTTCGTTTATCTCCGCCGAAAATAAGACTAGTTATGATCTAATTTGTCACTCAACGAATGAACGGTATTGCTTTATCGTTCAATCATTCATTCACAGCGCGCAATTCGCACCGTTAGTTCCAAGTGCCACTCAGGGTAACAATTAGAACTCTTATGCAACGCTTCTGCAACTATAAATGAGTTGCAATTTTTCTCCCTTTAGTAATATATAGGTTGCATATAGGTTGTACGCGACGGCCATAGTTATAGATAGATGGATAAATAGGATAGTTATAGTATTTTTATGTTTTATAAGTTAATTAAGTACATACTATTGTGAATTGTTAATAAATAATATTTTTCTCTGTCTTTTATTGAAAAGATAGTAAGAAGGATACCTAAGTAAAATAGAATACGATAGATAGGTAGGTAGGTAGCTGAGACAGAGATAGGTAGGTGAACAAGATAGAAAGAGATAGGAATATAGATGTAAACAATAGAAAACAGTGTCTGAAAAATATAGATAAAAGTTAGGTCTCCTGTAGAGCATAAAGATAGGGCTAATAGGCCATGAATGTTAAAAACTGAAAATAGGTCATATTAATGCATTTGTAAGCGTGCGTTCGAGCAGACGTCTCGCGCCGCACTGACAGCGCGCAAGTTGGAGGGCGCATATTTATACCCCGAACATTCAAGGGTGTTTTAGGGGTGCAAGGGGTTGTTTTCCGGGACTCATTTTTAGAACATAAGATGTATAGTTGTAGGAACTATTGTAATTAGTTAAGTGTGATTTGTAATAGTTTATAGTTTTTAGATATTCAATAAAGTTGTAAGAGGGGTGAGGCAGATGTTGGGGGATGCGTGAGCATATAAATATAGGACCACTCTCGCGCTCAGGGAGACGGCCAGCATACGCCCAGCGGACAACAACTCTGTAACCACATAACCAACTCTCGCCACCACCTACGACTCTGCCTGACCACTCTGTTTCCCAATTGTAACCTGGGGTTTTATTATTTTGGGACTCTCCACGTACCACTAAACTCCGAACCAGCATAGCGTGCGACCATCGCGCACATAGGTTCTAACCACCTATATAGAACTTAATCACGGTGGATTTTATTACTAAAGGTTCCAAAAAAATACTATATGCAAGCTATTTGTTACCAAATGTGTTACTTGGGTACTAACTGAAATGAAAAAAATATTTAATTTTGCTGAGCAACATTCTTTGCCAACGTGCCATAACATTTATTTATTCTAATAATGGATTAGAAAACAAATTAATATAACTGAATATGAATATGATATTGTATTAAATGGTGGTCCCATAACAATATCGAGGATCCTTAAAGTGATGAACAGAACTAAACCTCGAGAGTGCAAAAAAATGGATCAGTTTTAAATATTTACTTGTGGAATCAGCTTTAAATAGGTACAGTTATTTTATTTAGGTGCTAAGTTATTTTTAGTGCACTACCAATCTGTACTACCAATTAAGTACAAATTTCAAAAAAGCCAACCTAAATAATCTGAAATCTGGCAGATAAACTATAAACGTAAAACTGCCAATTCTAAGATAGGTGCAGTTATTTTTGTTTAGGTAAGTCGATTTTTGTAACTACTTTATATTTTTCCTAAGTTTATTTTTTATATTTGGTTAATTTAACGTTAAGATTTACACTATGTCTTACTTACCTATGCAGTTGAAGAAGTTATAAATATTATGTCGATCAGAAGTTTGATGCCTACTATTACCTATTCAACGTCTGTTTTTAACTGACTTCAAAAAAGGGGAGGTTCTCAATTAAATTGTATATATTTATATACATATATATAAACGCGATGTTAGTTACCAAACTCCTCGTACCAGCTGCACCGATTTGTATAATTTTTTAACCGACTTCAAAAAAGGAGGAGGTTCTCAATTCGTCTGTATGTTTTTTTTTTGTGTGTATGTTACGCGATCATTCGAAGACGGCTTAACCGATTGAGATGATTCTTTTTGTGTTCGGAAGGTGACACCTCAGGGGTGGTCCCATAAAGTTTTGGTGGAGATCTGATGAGAATCTTCGGAGTGATGAACAGAATTGCACCTCGAGAGTGCAGCAAATTGCTCAGTTTTCGATTTCCACCAGTACAATTGGCCCATAAACGAACAGTTACCGATAAATGGAATATCTGAAACCACCTTCTCATCAGAAAACTCTTCAATCGTTTACGATTACAGGTTACAATTTGAAGAATTTAGTCGAATTTAGTCGCCGGACTGGGTTTGAATGAATGTTGATAGAGAACCCTATCCTAAACGAAGATCGTGATGAACAGATCTGCACAGCGAGAATCAACAAATTGCTCAGTTTTCCATTTCCACCAATAGAAGTGGCCCATACACAAATAGGTACCGATGAATGGGGCATCTGAAAACACCTTCTTATCATCAAACTCTTATCTTAAATGAAGTTCTGATGAGGATCTTCGAAGTGGTGAACAGAATTGCACCTCGAGAGTGCAGCAAATTGCTCATTTTTTATTTCCACCAGTAGAATTGGCCCATAAACTAAAAGTTACCGATAAATGGAATATCTGAAACCACCTTCTCATCAGAAAACTCTTCAATCGGTTACGATTACAGGTTACAATTTGAATAAAATATTCGCCTTTGCCTCGCCGGACTGGGTTTTAATGAATTTTGATAGAGAACCCTATCCTAAACGAAGATCGTGATGAACAGATCTGCACAGCGAGAATCAACAAATTGCTCAGTTTTCCATTTCCACCAATAGAAGTGGCCCATACACAAATAGGTACCGATGAATGGGGCATCTGAAAACACCTTCTTATCATCAAACTCTTCAATGGGTTACGATTAGGTACAGGTTGCAAATTGAAGAAACAGTCGCTTTCGCCTCATGGAGTAGAATTTTCAGTGACAGTGGCACTAAAAATGGTTAAATAAAAAAATAAAATAAAATTTAAAAAACCGGCTTCAAAAAAACCTAAAAACAAAAATTAAAAAACCTGAAAAGAAAAACAAAAAAGTGTAAAATAATCCATTTCGGGTTACTTACTTGGAAGTCGGACTGGGTGACACCATGTTTTCTTTATACCTCTCAACATTCAATCTAACCCAGTCCGACTTCCAAGTAAGTAACCCGAAATGGATTATTTTACACTTTTTTGTTTTTCTTTCAGGTTTTTTAATTTTTGTTTTTAGGTTTTTTTGAAGTCGGTTTTTTAAATTTTAATTTATTTTTTTATTTGTGTATATTCGTTAGGTCTGAGAATCGCGACCAATATTTATTTATTTTTTCCTTTTTTTGTATATGGAAAAACAACGGTTGCCGGGACGGCTACAAGTATATAGTATTTTCATATATTTCTTTTATTTTAATCAAATATGCTTATCAAAGTTAAAGTAAAGGGTAGAAAATAACAATAAATTAACCAACAAATAAAATTAAATAGACAACTTAGTTTCGTGAAAATGATATCTACTAAACTAATAAATATTTATCGCCCATTTCTACCTATATAACTAAATTCGATAAATGAAATTTTTCACTTTTCACGCCTTTTTCAACAACACTCCTAAAATTTGTTAAAAATGAGATTTTTTATCTTTGTCACGTTTTGTTTTGTGGTTCGAGCCGATGTGGTCCAGGTTGGTTTAACAGGATCGTCTGGGGTTAAAACAATACAAGACGTTGTTGGGCCGATAACAAATAAAGTAGACCCAAATGCTGGAAAGAGGATTTCAGATTTTGCAAAGAAATATGGCGTCGGATTGACAGACAGTGAAGGTACAATTGATGCTCAACTAAAGTTAATATAGGCTTTAAATATAAAAAAAATATTTACCTGAACTTACTTATTATAAAAGAAAAGAGGATAATAAGTCTGTACTAATAAGTAAATTAAAAAAAAATGAGTCTAGGGGAGGTAAAATTGATGCTCTACTAAAGAAATTGTATGCTTTTATGAATTTTTTTTATCTAATTGAACTCACTTATTATAAAAGCGGATATTGATTTCGCTCTCGTTGTAAACAGACGTGTCGTGCAGTAATTAAAATTATAAAATAATCACTTGCTGAATTGTGACCTCGTTTTACCACCGACCGGTAGTAACCGTAACTGTGTCAAACGTTTTGCTATGTTTATGTACTTGTGAATTGTGGAAATGACTATTCTTTTAATAATTACAATAATCAACTAAAAATGGAAAATAGTCCTTTCAACCGGAGTGGCAGGACCGCTCGCACCCCACCCCCTACGCCCCCATCCGCATCCGGACCCGGACCAGCACCTCGCCCTAAAGTACCGACCCAAGAAATAGAACTGGAAGTAGTATCAACACCAGAGATACAGAACTGGATGTCGTCCATTGAGCAGTGTCTGAGTGAGGTGTGTTCTATTTCGACAGAAGGAGGAAAACTTAACAGCGAACAAAAACTGAGAATCAGTACGTTGTGTCGTAAAGTGAGTCACGGTACATCGCAGATGGCTGTGCTGTACCAGTCTCTCAAGTCGAGAACTGTCAAAGCGCATACGCATGCTCAATCCCTCCAGGACCAACTAGATTTATCCCAGCAACTCACGGACCTAAAGCTGACCATTGAAGAGACGGCAAAACCATCGACGGGAACTTCCTTTGCGGATATGGTGAAAAAGGGCACGCATAAATTCATCCAGCCAATAAATGTAAGTGCAGTTGCTATCTATCCCAATGACAAATTGAAATCAAGCGAGGAGACGAAATCCCTTGTACAAAAAATTATCTGCCCAGAAAAAATGAAGCTGCACGTGAGAGGCCTCCGAAAGACCAGAAACGGAGGTGTTATAATAAGCACAGATACGAAGGAAGACGTCGAAAAGTTAAAAAGATCGGTGCAACTAACGAACTCCGGCCTCACGATCGATGAACCTTATAAGCGTAAGCCTAGAGTAGTAGTTATTGGAGTGCCCACGTCATTGCCAGAAAAAGAAGTTTTGACCTGCCTGTACAATCAAAATTTAGCAGATAAACTACAGGATTCCTGCAACCTCGAGTCGTTTTTAAGCTCAATTAAACTGAGCCATAAATCTGGCAAGAGGGAAGCCGATACATGCAATTACATCATTGAGGTGACAGCCGCAATACGCAAAGCCCTAATAACAAATGAAAGAGTTTTTATAAATTGGTCATCCTGTCCTGTACGAGATTTTACTTTGGTCACAAGATGTTATAAATGTCAGCAGTACGGTCATGCGGCCAAGTCATGTCGGGAGCCGACCTACACTTGTGGCCACTGTGGCATCCTAGGTCACACAATAAAGGAATGCACAGCGAAGGCAGATTCTCCAAAATGCGCTACCTGTTTGTACTTCAAAAAACCGAGCAATCACAATACAGGATCTCCTGATTGCCCAGCGAAAATAATGGCAGAAAAAAGGTATATAAACTCAATCGACTATGGTGGCGCCTAGGAGCGCCGTAAAAGAGGGTTTGTCTGTCCTTTCACTTTTAGTTGTTTAACAGTTTTTGTTTTAATTTTATATAAAAAAGCTGTTGTCGTTCCTACACATAAAACTGGCAGTAAAGATAACGTGACAAATTACAGGCCGATTTCCTTACTGCCTTCCTTGTCTAAAATACTGGAGAAAATTATAAACAAAAGGCTAACCGAATACTTGGAAGACAAATCGATTTTGTCCAAGACGCAGTTTGGATTTAGATCAAAATTGTCAACTGGCGATGCGGTACATCATTTAACGGATTATGTAGCACAGAACCTCAACAATGGTTACCACACTTTAGGGATATTCCTGGACCTTGCCAAAGCTTTTGACTCAGTTTCTATCCCTATTCTGTTGCGCAAGCTTGAATGCATAGGTATAAGAGGTACTCAGTTGAAACTATTTACAAGTTATCTAGAAGAACGTACCCAATGCGTTAGGATAGACAATATTGTCAGTGCTTATAAAAATAACACTTCGTTTGGAGTTCCCCAAGGAAGTATTTTAGGACCTACCCTATTCTTGATCTACATAAACGACCTATGTAATCTAGTGCTAGATCATGGCACTATAATATCGTATGCTGACGACACTGCTCTTCTCTTTTCGGGTAATTCAAAAAGCGAAGTCTATCAATATGCTCAACAGGGGTTCAATGTTGTTATAGATTGGCTTCAGCGCAACTTACTAACACTTAATGCAGACAAGACAAATTATATTGAGTTTTCAATGCGCAAACTATCGTCAACGCAAAATAACCCAACATTATATGCTCATTATTGTGGTCCTCACAGCGATAACCAATGTGCTTGTTCGGCTATCAAAATTGGTAGCAATATAAAATACCTGGGCATTATAATAGACGAAACTCTTTCGTTTAAATCTCATATTGAAGCTTTATGTAAAAGAACTCGTAAGCTAATATATGTCTTTAAAAAATTACGACATATTGCAGACACAAAAGTAATCAGGCAAGTTTATTTTGCTCTATGTCAATCAATACTAACCTACTGTATTAGCTCATGGGGTGGTGCAGGTAAAACATTGCTACTAACAATTGAGAGAGCTCAGAGAGCAATTCTCAAGGTGTCTACTTTCCGTCCATTCCTTTTCCCTACTGACCTACTGTACAAATCATGTAAAGTACTAACAGTTCGACAGTTATTTGTATCGAGCATTGTACTAAAGCAGCATGCAGCCCTTCCCTACAACACTGATTTTGCTAATATAAGAAGGAGTGATATAGTTTGCCGTCTACAAATAAGAACTAACTTTGCTTTTACACATAAATTCTACATGTTCCTAGGGCCGTTTCTATATAATAAACTAAATGCTATAGCAAATATTTTTCCACTTAACTACATAAATTGTAAAAAAGCCGTCGAGAAAGCACTTCAAAATATGTCCTACGAAGATACAGAGGAATTACTAATAGTTTTAAAGTAAGCAAATAGGTGTAAGTAAAACTTGTAATTTATTTATTATAAACATATTTGTACTTAGGTTCGATGATTAATATTATTAAATCTGTTTACCTTTACATAAACATGCATTTTTATACATTCAATTTTCGTGTCTAATAATAAGTGGTCATTTTTAGTATTAATTTAAATTATCAGCACATGTCGCCTGAAACACAGGATCACCTAGTTCAGGCACACGTGGATATAGATTTAAGCAAAATTTTGTACCTATGTTTAATATTGTACTGTATTTCTGAATAAAAAATTATCTTATCTTAAATTATCTTATCTTAAAAGGATACATTTTAACATACACCCTATGTTAAAATGTATAAACTCAAAATACATAACGTTGTAATTCATAAAGTTAAAATACCGAAAATCAAAATACATAATGATCAAATATGTATTTTGATTTGAAATAAATAAAATTTGTTTCATATAATATACGAAATACATAATGACAAAACGTATAAATTTAAAATACATTAGTTCAAATAACATATATACAAAACAAATAAAGATTTAAATGAATAATAATTGAAATAAATAATAAAACCCTACGAGCGAATCAAACTATTACAGCAAAAAGTTCAAAATATCGATAGTCATAATATCTATGTTCATAATGTTTACATTGATTACACATACTATGTTCAATACAGGGTTATTGGAAATTATACTAGCACTAGCGACCCGTCCCGGCTTCGCACGGCTATTTATGCATGTATTATACATACAAACCTTCCTCTTGAATCACGCTATCTATTAAAAAAAACCGCATCAAAATCCGTTGCGTAGTTTTAAAAAGGAACATTCGAACATTTTTTCGAAAAATTTGAGGTTAGGTTTACCTGAAAATCAGCGGAGAGGTCATTAAAAATTTTACTTATTTTTTAAGTTTTATCTACTGTTCTTAGTCTAATTGATTGACCTTTGTTTAAAAAAAACAGCTGTTTTTCGAATTTACATAACCTCAAAATTTTCATTTTTTTTTTCGAATTTCCAAAAGTCGTAGAACAAAAGTTGTTTGTTAAGGTGCACAGAAGTAGCCCTCAACGGCTTGCTAGTATAATTTCCAATAACCCTGTAGGTATACTTATCTAAGTAAAAATGCCCATACATACAATACACGTTGTAGAGCAGCGCATGGGCATTTTAAGCATAAATAGGTAGGTAGAATTCGGGTCTGACAGTTCTGACGGTTAATTTTACTACAATGAGGTACGAACGTCAAATTCTATGACTACGATTAATTCACCGAGGGTTTTTTTTTTATAAATTACGCCCTCGCTAACCAAGGTAGAATTTTAGTATAGGTAGGTTCTAAAACTTGCCGGCCGCTACCGCGGCACGCACTGGCCGGCCGTTTCGCTTGCTCAGCTCGTGCGTTGTGGTCGCAGTTATAACCTATCCGTGCGAGCGTAGCGAGCTGTCATTTTTTTGAAAAAAAGAATGACTGGTACTTATCTACATAATAAATACTCGATATTTACTTTGTACTTCGATATTTGGAACTTTCTAATTTTAATAAACAAATTATGTACCAATTTCTGGTTTTTGTTTACCTGAACCTACAACTTATATATTTTGATAGTTATACATTTTAAAGTTAGGCTTGTTGATTATTATGTGGTTTACGCATTATAATTTTTAATTATTATATATTTAGAACTTTATGAATTTACAGTTTATGAATTTAAAACTTATGTCATTTAATTTTATGTATTTTGAATCATTATGTATTTTGATTTTCGGTATTTTAACTTTATGCATTACAACGTTATGTATTTTGAGTTTATACATTTTAAAAAAGGAAATAGGATAAAAACTCTGTACCTATTTGAAAGCAAATAAAAAAAAAATCTAAGGGACTTCGGAAATGAATTAGCTTAACTTGTTTCAACATATAGTTGAGAAATTTTAGTCGGTTTTCTTTAGATTAAACATTTTCTTTCGCTATAAGTAGGTTGGTGTTTGTTTTATTGCCATATTCTTTGATCCAAGAACTTATTGAAAGTAAAAACCTACCTTTCATATTGGCTTTGAATTTTTAGAAGACGCAACAAATGAAGATAACTACGTTTACCCTTGTGGCTGCGACAAAACTGTCTACGATTACGACTGTATCAGAGAGTTCTTCGCCAATAATTCTGACTGTAGTCCTGCTTGTGGACCGGTACCAGAACCATTGTTCTTAACTCAAAATACAGCCGCCTTTCCTAGTATAAACATGACGGGGGTCTATTCCAATGTAACATTTGAAGGTCTAAATAATGCAACAATTTGCACGTTTTTGTAAGTATTTTTAGGACCTATTGTTTTTAACTCAAAATACAGCAGCATTTCCTAGTATAAACATGACGGGGGTCTATTCCAATGTCACATTTGAAGGTCTAAATAATGCAACAGTTTTTACGTTTTTGTGAGCTTTTAAGAAATTCCTTAGGGCAAAATAAGGGCATAGAAATTGCATGTATTAACATTATCGCTCCTAACTATATACAGGGTGAATTTTATGTGGGCCTTCAGGGCTATATCCTAAACCATAAGAGATAGCGAAAAATGCTGAAACAAGTTGCGTGTCCGATTTTGTCAAAAACTAAAACCGCTTCATTAGATTTTTTAAAAAGTCATTACCCTAGCCGGGAATCGATCCTGTTGATTTTGCAAAAAAATAATCATCCTATAATTTTATATCAATCGATAGTGTTACTGATAGAGATCAATTCCTGGAAATAAACATAGTATGGCAAAACAAATAAAATGGCTGAATATTGTAATTTTCTGTAATTTTCACCTTTAAGGAATGATTTGGGTGTCATTAACTGCCAATGTGATTTTCTCAAAACATTCAAAGTTATTTGATACTAGCTGCGCCCTGCGGTTTCACCCGTGAAAGTCCCGATCCCGTGGGAAGATAGGAATAAAAAGTAGCTCATGTGGCCAGGGGCCTAAGTCTGCTAACACAATTGTGTTACAATAGTGTGTCGATATAATCGTAATAGAAATTTAATGTCAAAAATATGACATTACATGTCAAATTGGTATTCTACTAACGTTGACTATTCTATCGAGACACCACTGACATTCCACTGACTCACTTTTGTATTCTGCTCTCCAATCGTGGCTTAATGGAATCTCGATAGTTGTCAAAACGGTATATTGCTTAGCAACATATACCATGTTGCTAGGCAACACCTGCAAGGTAAATATTACCATACCATTGAGACTCCATAGTGATTATATTGCGATGTTATTAAAACTTTTGCAGAATACCAAATAAAGTCACAATCTCGATAGAGTCTCGATATAATGACAATGGTTGGGCAAATAGCAGAATAAGGCCCCAGGTCTCCTGTCCGGTCTCCGGTCTCAATCTAGCCCTTTGACCAGCAGTGGGACAATAAAAGCTAACAATTTTTTCCACTTTGGTAGGTATAGGTACTGTCGGGGTCAGAATTACAGACCCACCATAGATCTCTAAAACTGCTATTACTCTATAACTGCTCGAGTTCAAGATTAGATAATAAATAACGATAAAAACATTCAAATAATAGTAATTTTAGAACTCTGCGATGGGTCTGCATTTCTGACTCCTATGTAAAGTGCAAACACCTCTTGAGTTTTATTTACTTTTCTGTTTCAGTTTCAACAAGAAGACTTGTAAATTAGTATTTGCCATTGAAATACCGGTCTTGTATATTAAATCACCTAAAACCTTCTTTATATACAGACAACCTTGTCGGGAAAACATCATGAAATCTGGTTCTATTAGATTGACTTACAGTAATTATTTTATACAATTTAAGAGTACTGTAGTCGACTGTTTCCTCCCTGGATAATGACACTATAGCAAATATTTTTGTTGCATAAAACTTATAACTGCCATGGCCATGCCCCTATGTTTTGCTTTTATGTTTTTTAAATCTTAATTTCTATGATAATTAGAAAATAAAAAAGGCAAGACATAGGGGCATAGTCATGTTAGTTAAAAGTTTTTTAAATTAGTTAAATTAGGTTTTATACAACAAAAATATTTGTGCTAGTGTAATTATCCAGGGAGGAAATAGTCGATTACGTTTATATGAAGAGAGCGCCGCGCGGTACCCTTTCACCATGTATTATACATATAAACCTTCCTCTTGAATCATTATATCTATTAAAAAAAACCGCATCAAAATCCGTTGCGTAGTTTTAAAGATTTAAGCATAGTACATAGGGATATAGGGACAGAGAAATCGAGTTTGTTTTATACTATGTACTCGTAGTGACTATGTAGTGACTTGCATCGCCACACGTAAAGCTTGTTTCCTTGGTTCTGTCTTCCGAGAATAATAGTAGCCTAAGTTTTTCTTCAGGTTTCATTGTATCAATTACCATCGAAATCGGTACAGTAGTTTCAAAGGCTTCATTACACATAAACATACAAAAAGTATTTTCTCTTTCTTATAAGATACTAGTGACCCGCCCCGGCTTCGCACGGCTATATTATGCATGTATTATACATATAAACCTTCCTCTTCAATCACTCTATCTATTAAAGAAACCGCATCAAAATCCGTTGCGTAGTTTTAAAGATTTAAGCATACAAAGGGATATAGGGACATAGGGACAGAGAAAGTGACTTTGTTTTTTACTATGTAGTGATATTGTTCTTTTTCTGCCTGCCTTGATTCAAATTAATTTGGAGTCAGCGTAATATGGACTAAAAAATTACATAATAACTCATTAATTTCGTTACAGAATCACTAGTATCAGTTGTTATTCTTAATCTATTACTATTCCAACATATTCTATTTTTGATCGTTATACCAGTAGAAACATCCGTATTAGTATGTTTAAGTCACTTTTTGCGTAAAATACAAAAATATTGCTTAATTACTTAATATTTCGTTACAGAAAAACTGATATTTACCGCAATTATACCACAAGTATATCCATGCGGTAAACTTCGCATAGATTTGGCGGACATACATTCCTACATCAAAGATGACAGACCGGTACTCGACAACGATCCTTCACTCACCAATAGCACAAGTAATTTATATTAATTTAGCTTTTTAAAGAAAATAATTTATAGTACAGTGACCAAAGGACTTAGGGTAGCACATGAATGCAAAAAACGTCCACCGTTTGTAGGTATAGGTAGATCACAAATAACACACACATTTAAACACTGAGACGATCTAATTATCTCTTTAAAAAATAAGCGAATGCTTTTGGTCGTGAACTAGATGTCAAAAAAATATAAGCAATTTAAGTCACAATCTATGTTCTTTGTTTACAATTCATTGGCATCTGACGCCATTACATATTAGGAACTTCAAGAACGTAACTTCATGCAATCAAGTATATTTTGTTGTTAAGCACGTTTTCGTTAATTTATTTAATTATAAAAATGTACACCTAGGTACTTTAAGAATAAAATTATTCATTATTATTTCAGATCCAGTTGTAATATCGGAGTCAAAAAGCCTGTACGAATTATTACCAATAGTTATAAATGAACTATTTCGCTTCCAATCTGAACTTTTAACGGCAATTTACATTCAAAAAAATATTTGCGACTTTGGAGTTGAGTTGTACAGTATCTAATTATTGTATTCGATTGGATTAAATACAATAAACTACTATTGAAACAGTTTAATTTATTAAATAAAATTATTAATATATAATTAAATGATTAATAACCAGAGCAACCACCCCATCACCAGCCACAAAAATCATCATCATTCAACCTTAAAACTAACACAAGATAAAATAAAAACATGTTAAATAAAACTACCAATACTCGTAAAAACAGAACAGGAAATGCTTCACAGTATCAATTTCTAATCAGTGAAAAAAAACTGGCATAAAAAATTTAACAGATTAAATGATCCAGATGCTGAGCAGCATTATTTGCTCATAACAAAATTTCAACATGCTATAACATTTCTTATTGTGATAATGAATTTAATAACTGAAAGAAATGTTAATAAATTAATATCAATATGGCTCTAGTTTTTGCACCTTTCACTAAAAGACTTGCAGTGGGAATGTTTGCGAGTCACATGCCTCTCATTTTACCGTCACAAAAACCTGGCTTTCAAGAAATAAAGTTAAGTAATTACGAACAAGAAGAGTTTATTGACTCTACTTTAAAAATTTAGGTAAAAAAAAAATTTTGTTTGACTTATACACTAAAAATCTTTAGTTTAAAATCACAAATAAAGGATTATATAAAAATAGACATAAATAATTGCGACTGGAATAGAAAGGCCTCTCGTTTTACTATAGGTAAAGTTTCAATAATTCTTGAATAGGCTTCTTTCACATAAGCATCTGAAACATAAAAGGAGAAATCTTATTAGAGTCGAAAATAATACTTACCTGAGGTATACCGAGTTTTTTATCAATTTGCAAGCGGTTGAAAGCCACTTCTTATCTAAATATATAACTATTATTCCACGATTTTTGGAAATTTGTAACTATTCTTTGAAAATTTTGAGGTTATGTAAATTCAAAAATTAGCTTTTTTTAAAAACAAAGGTTATTCAGATTTAGAATTGTAGAATAGTATCATCACTTCACTATCACTATCACTACATAGTATAAAACAAAGTCGCTTTCTCTGTCCCTATATCCCTATGTATGCTTAAATCTTTAAAACTACGCAACGGATTTTGATGCGGTTTTTTTAATAGATAGAGTGATTCAAAAGGAAGGTTTATATGTATAATACATGCACAATATAGCCGTGCGAAGCCGGGGCGGGTCGCTAGTAAAACATATAATAAGTATAATCTTAAGGTTAATGACCTTTCCGTTTAAGAAACAGCTGATTTTCAGGTAAGTGAATTTCCAAAAGTCGTAAAACAAAACTTGTTTGTTTAGGTGCACAAAAGTGGCCCCCAACCGCTTGCCAATATGATTTCCAATAACCCTGTATATATCTCTAAAAATCAAAACAAACTTATGGTAATCTAGGGATGATTAAATGAAAAACCTACACTGATAACAGTACTACGTACTGATTATGTCTGTGATAATAACAACTTACTTGTACTATTATAAGTCCCAGGGCCGACAAATAATTCGTTAGTAGAATCTCCAATATACGCATGTATTTCTGCTAGATCTAGGCAAAGTTTTGGTTTCATGGGAATGATAGCAGTTAAAATAAGTTCTCCTGGAAAATAACATATATCATTATTTATTTTCAATAGCTGCTAAAAACTTACACGAAGATTTTGTTGAGATCAGGTGCGCTGAGGTTATTACAAGTGTAACTAAAGTTATGTAGGTGAGTTGCTGGCTAATTCTGATGTGAATGAAGAGTTTCCTTTAAATGACGATCAGCTGATGATGGCATAAAATGTCATACCCCTACAACTGAGTGCTGTATATTGTACCACAATAGTAGGTACATTGCGATTCAAGTGTTGAAAATTGATCTTTGCATAGAGGCGGTTTAACACGCGCGAGCGGTACGCGAGTGCGTTTAACAAAGCCGAGATACAAAGATCAATCCACACGTGTATCTTACGACGTTTTCTATCACAGTTGCGAATAAAAAAGAGACTTGTTAAAATAATAAAAGGTTTTTAGAATTATAGGTTATGATTACTATTTTTTAAACCGAGTTTTGAGACAACCACTTTTGCTAGCTTAAAACCTCTTTGTTCTTACCTACCTTTTTATACATCAAAACAGTATAACCCAGATAAATTAAGAATGTTTCATCTACCTAACATATTGTAATTAGCAGTAAGATACGTATTTAACTTATCGGGATAACATTTTAGCACTAGTTGGTTATATATAACTCACGCGTGCATAATACGTTGCATTATGAGCCTAAAAGCGATTTATTAAAATCCACTTTATGAGCAACTGTGATAAAAGATTTTAATTTAGTGAGCATAACTTAATTAGGTATGATGTACATGTACAATCTATACATATACAATTCAAAAATTCATTGACTTTTTATTTTCATCCACCAACGCACAGCTCAGACCAATTGGAAGGATCAAGCAAAAAGGCATACAGATAGCTATTTTTACGTAGACATTAGCAAAGAATTTTGGAAAATTCAAATTTTACGCGAACGAAGTCGCGGCTAAAAACTAGTTTAGAAATATATAAATCTTACTGTATGTAACCATAATACAATCTGATTTGACAATAGACTCCTTGCCAGGCCTTCTGTACGTAAAGTAGAATTTAGGTGTTTTCAACGTCAGGAATTGGATGTGAATGGCGAACACCAGGTTGTTGGTCTTTTTATTTAAGCTGGAAATAACAATCACAAAAAATTAGTGGATTCTGGAACGCACCTTTACTACTTTTAATCTATAAATCATTCAATAGTGTACCTATTGTTCTCTAGGTTGTAGAGTTATATTGCAATGCTTTAGAAGCGGTCAAAAAAAATTAAATCAAATCAAATCACTTTATTTGTAAACATAGGTTAAACTTGATGTTGTATAAAGAAGTTGCGCAGCTTGGTTTTACCTTTACAGGTGTACAAATTTTGAAATAGTATAGTAAGAGATCATAATACAATTACTGGCGGCGTTGGTTTTGTGGTAAATACCTCGACTTTTATTCTAAAGGTCAAGAGTTCAAACCGCGACAGGCCGTACACCGATGATTTTTAAAGAAAAATTTATGGTCGCTAATTGACATCGCTTTTACGATGAAAAAAATTGTGATGAAAACCGTGGCTTAGTTGGCGCCAAAAGCATTGAGAAGTTGTTTCCTCTGGACATGGTCGGCTATGCTGAGAGGAAAGTAGGTTCTGGGCAAGCCTTTTCCACACTCACGCAAAAATAACCCAATTAAAAAGGGTCTAATTGCGGAAAACATCCCGTATACAAGCACAAGTATATTGCAATGCTACTACGGAAGTACCACTATACATTAAGTCGACTACGCTTTTTAAGAAATAATTATAAATACTTACTAAAACGAATGTACAGTTGCATTACTAAGTCCTTCGACGTTGACGTTCTCATAGGTAGCAGTAACATTAACACTCGAAAAGAACAGTGTATTTTGCGTCAAGAACAGTGGGTCGGGTACTGGTCCAGAAGCAGTTTCACAGTCAGAATTGTTGGCAAAGATCTCTCTGATACATTCGTAGTTGTACAGGGGGCAGAAAAATATAAAATTGTCTTCATTTGTTACGTCTTCTGATAGGTAAAAAAAAAATTAAGTTAATTTCAGGCGGAGTTTTAAGCCTTATCTTTTCCATTATTGTGAACTTTAAAACTATATGTTACTTATATTGGTGAAACCCCATCCATACAGCATCCATCCATTGGCAGCTCTACATTAATTACGATGAATAGTTTCCATTCGCCAGATCCAAATCTGAATGCTTAGGGATTTTACCGGATACCACGATTACTCATTATTTTATTTGCCTATGGTAGATATTTACTGTATTTAAATTAATATGATTTATACCTTCATTATCTCTCAGACCAACACCATAGTTTCTTGCGAATTTCAAAACTTTTTCATTAGTATTTGGTTTATTATTTTCTACTATTGTTCCCATTGTATGCGTCATCATATCAGATCCTTTGCACGATACTGCTAACATTTGGGAAACCTCATCTCCCTTAACCTCAAAAGTAAAAGAAAATACAAGTAGTACGAACAAATTCATTTTTGCAAATAAAAAATCGTCTCTAAAATAATATTGTATTTAAGGAAAATAGCTAATAAATTTGAAATATAAAAATAAACTGAATTTCTAAAAAAAAAACGAAAATGTAGTTAAAAGTATGTTCATAATAAATATCCAGTTATGTAATTATCTACAAAAGTTTTTATCAAACGTCGTAATATTTTAATTTTACTGTGCATTGTTTCGCAAACGAATAGTTGCATAATTATTGTAACTATCTAAATATAATTATGTAAAATATTTAGGTAAGTAACAACATTATGTTACATGGTGTCTGCAAATTCGAAACATGATCTTCCGCAGCAGTATCATTGTTGACCTAAATCACTTCACCCCCTATCCCCTAAATGCTATCCTCCAAAATAGGGGATATTGGGAATCTTCGTGGTATTAAATTGATAATTTTACCAATTAAGGGGGATAATGGGAATTCAAAGTTACAGTATACCCCAAATAACATATTACAAGATAAGGTTTGTATTCACGGATATCGTGATCAGGTGAAATTAGTCCCTGATCATGCCAAGTTGTATCCACTAATAATGTGATCCATTTCCAACGAAAAAATTTACCCACTATAATCACTTTATCCCTGGCTACAATAATCTGAAGCTTTCCTAAATTATCTGAACAAATGTGAGTTACATAACTGGCATGTTTTATTTTCCTTCGGTATGAGACCAAATAATACCTTAACTTGAATCAAAGACTTGTGACAAGAAAACTATAAGTTAAAAATAAAACACAGATAATGACAGTGTTATTTAATTTAATGATTAGCATTAAAGGCAAAAATGCAGACTATAGATTGTTCAATATGTTTAACAATCGTTCGTATATTTGCTTCGAAAAGTCTACATTGGCCGTAACACCTAGTACAAAGTATTCTAGATTACTTCGTACTAAATGCTGTACAGTTTCACCTTGAAGTCGCATAAATTTGTTTGTATATACACTGCCGTATATAGTTGGGATAGAAACAGAAAGTTTTCTCGTTGATTTGATGCCCTGTTCTCTAGAAAATCTTGAAATTCTGCTACAGCGATGGGATCTATAAACAATTATTTTAGGTGTACATTAACAAATTTCAATAAATAAATATTGCAGGACATTCCACACATCGCCATCTAGCCCCAAGTTAAGTAACTAGACTTGTGTTATGAGTGCTAGACAACGGGTAGACTACATAATATATACTTTTCTTTTGTAAATATATACTTATAATACATAGAAAGAACCAAATACCAGGTTATTATATAGATGCTACAATTTTGCATTTAAGTTTTAGCTAATTTATTAATTGAAAACTAATAGGGAAATGTAATGCGTGATTGATATATTAAAATAAGTTACAAATAACATAATTATTATAATCTTTTCAGTGTGAACTGTGCTGATAAATTTTATTCCCAAACCGACTCAGAAGAAACTTCTTCTTCTTAGTCGGTTTGGGAATAAAATTTAAAGAGCAAGTCCAAGAAACCACGGACATTCTTACAGATGGCTTTTATGAGTACCTGAGTTTTATCTGATTACCTACTGATAAGTTTAAGTCATCTGTCCGAATGTTAATGTGTAATGTGCGTCATGGTTACCAATTGAACTAACTGATATGAATCGGTTCAGTCCTTTGTAAATTATTCGATTAATTTCTTAGGTATATTATTATCCGACTTTTTACGAAATTTACCTGTACTATTTGTAGCTCCAGGGCCAAAATAAGAACTGTCCGGTGTATTGTTTTCAACGTAAGGATGTATATCTGCTAAATCCAGGCGTAGTTTCGGCTCCATCGGTATAATGGCAGTAAATAGCAGGGACTCTAAACATAAATTAAATAGAAATTAATGGTCGAGACAAAGTTACTTGTGACAGCTGTACATGCGTCTCAAGTTCAATTTTATTATTATCTGGGAGTTTACATGGGTGTGTTGGGATATAATTATGAAAATAAAAATTACTGAATAATCCAAAGGAACAGTCTGGTTTAACGACATCTTCTTGACCAGGTCTTTTAAAGACAATGGACGTGCTTGGTGAAGTTGAAAAAATGGACGGCACGTCAATCGCCAACACCAAGTTATGGGTCACTTTGTTGTACCTGAAACCGCAACAAGAACCGTTTAGAATACCACAATGTCACTCACTAGCAATTTAATTGCTCAACCACCTAGAAGGGTCGTATGAGGACATAGATCCAATAAGTTTGGGAGCTGCCCCTATGATTTGGGCAACCCTGTGAGTCCCGTCTGCTTGGCATGACATACCATTGTTGGTAGTAGTGCCCCAAGTCACATAGTTATACCATGAGAAGTTTAAAAACATTTTTAGTTATACAATAGCCCGGAAACCGTCTCCTGCCAAAATAGACACACGCATGCGCAAGTTGTTAAGATCTAGAGATATGCCTAAAGAAACATAATATTATTGTAACTCCACTTTGCAGAAGGTATGTATATCTAGGATCATATATTATATACGGATGGTAGAACTATTTACGGCACAAAAATGAAAATGAATAGCCCATTTTTAAACAGAGCAACGCTTGTTTTATAGTTAGGGCAGCGGGTTCGTGGCTAAGGCCCACCACAGTTAGTCTTAATTGATTCGAAGCATTTTTATTTAAATGTACTGAAGGCCAATTCTCGTAATTAACATTGTTCAAATTACATTTCAATATCATTTCGATCACAAATAATACCCTCAAAGTAGCTCAAAATACCCTCAAAGTTAGCTTTTTGTAAAAAAAAAACTGGCTTTGAAGGTATCTTTTGCAATCGAAATGCAATCGGGATGATATTGAAATGTAATTTAAACAATATTATTTACGAGAATTGGCCTTCAGGGCATAAAAATGTTTTACAAAACTAATTAAAAAATTAACTTGCTACAGTTAACTTAATTACTTGTGAACAATATCAGCTCCCTAACTATAAAACAAGGGAACATCTGCATTAAAATGAAACGTTCGACGAACTATCAGCCGATGGAAAAAATAGTTAGTGAGGTCGAAAACGCAAGTGGTCTTATACGTGTTAAAATCATGTAGTCGAATTGGAATCAGGTCTGTTGTTTGTATTCGCTCAATGCTTACCAGAATGAGTGAACTGTAGCATTACTCAAACCGTAAACTTTTAAGTCTGCGTACACAAACGAAAAATTGTGACTGGGAAAGTATGCTTTATTCTGTGATATACACAATGGTTCTGGAACAGGTCCACGGACAGGTGTACAGTCAGAGTTTGCAGCCATGAACTGTCTAATACATTCTAGAACGTTTGGATCGTCTAAACAGCAAGGGTAGACTAAATTTTTTTCATTTGTTACGTCTTCTGCAAAAAAAAGAAAGATACAATCGTCATTTTTTGACTAGATCAAAAATTTATGTCAGCCACGTTTCACATCAATTTACCAAAGTCTTATTAGTATTTAATAAAATATTAGTAACAAATAAATCATGTTCAAGTTTCGATTAAAAGGGATTTGGTCACCTTCGTTTTCTCTAAGTTCACCACCATTTTCTCGTGCAAAATTTGAGACTCTCTCCTTCGACTTTGGATCGTTATTTTCTTCTATTGTCCCAACCGCCTGTTTCACCAAATGAATTCCAGATGATACGGTCAAACCTATTTGAAGGATTGTTGCTTTGACTCCGAAACAACACAGTAGTATTATCAAGTACTTCATTTTAGAGCGACTAAAATAAAACGAATTTGAAATCCAATTTATAGAACGGGAATTTGAATTTTTCAACTTAAATATGTAAATGTGAGTATACCTATGCACTTTAATGAAAACTAAAAATTCAAATTTATTGATAAGCAAATAATTATTAGGAGTAAACTTCGATCAAATATATAGTAGATATAGTATGGGATCCCTTTAAAAACGACCTTTACCGAACTTGTTAATGAAAATAATTTTATGTCAAATTAAATAGGTAAATTATTAATGTAGGTATTGCAAATGGGTTGACTAAAATAATTCAGTCCAGAATTATTAATTCGAGAAATGGCATCGTGAAAACAAGACTCGAATCGGTGAATGTTGTTTAGAATGCCGAAGTGCGTAGTTAATTAATGTAAAAACTTTACTTTAAAGTGCATAAAAGGCAATAAAAAATATAAAAATATCAATATTGCACGACATTCCACACATCGCCATCTAGCCCCAAGCTAAGTAACTAGACTTGTGTTATGGGTGCTGGACAACGGATATACTACTTATATTACTTTTTTTTTTGTAAATATATATACTTATAATACATAGAAACAACCAGACCACAGACAAATATCTAAGCATAAATACTTGTCTGAGGCGGGAATCGAACCCGCAACCCGTGTTTGTCAGTCCGGCATGGTGACCATTGTGCCTACTGGGTCGTCAATATTTCTAAAGTTTTATACGATTAAGCTATTTAATTAGTAATTTTTAATATTTTAGTTTATCTATCACTACGACAACAATTAACAAGGAGAGCTTTGGACGAGATTGTACTTTATTTCCTATTTTTTTTACAATTTAATTTATTTTGGATATCTTGTAAGGTAACAAGAATGGAACTTACACAGGTGATTTACAATGTTATTTTTTAGTAATTAAGGTTTACATTAAACTGTGCCATATCGGTAATTTATTGTTTTATGTCTGAACGATATTCTGTTTATTACATCATTCCATCGTTAGAAAAAAAAGTAGCGAAGATAATTTTTGAGTATAGAAACAATACTTATGTGAAACACTTATATTCTGGTTACTTGTATACGGGCTGTTTTCCGCAATCAGACCTCTTTAGTTGGGTCCCCTTTGCGTAAGGTTCTACTTGTCAGGGGGAGAACCAGCCCAGCTCTTCCATAAATTTTGCAACAAGATGTGGTTTTTCAAAAATCTTTGGAAGGCTTTTGATGTCACCTAAAGTCCTGTATATTCTGGTTATTCAGGGTGTTTAGTAGATGGTGGGCTAATTTGACATGTACCTATACAGTGCAGATTCCTAGCCTTTGTTTGGTTGGGATCCGACTTCTGTCGGCGAAGCTATGTCACTTTAAAATTTATGTCAAGTATTAAGTATTCCAGAATCTTGCACTCAAAGTCGAATATTCTTTTGGAATTCTGATCATAAACGTTGTTTTCATCTAATCATTTTAAATATGCTATTTTAGGCTCTCAAAAAAAATGTGGTCATTTAAAACTTCAAAAAACTGGAAAAAAATATTTTTATTTGCATTTTACACTTACAAATTAAAGTAAACAAAAGATGATCGGGAACTTCTAATTTACTTAAAAACATCTTCAACTTAAAATCTTTTAGACGTTATGCTACATTGTTGCAACTCTTTACATTTCCTTATAATATATTCTGAAATCTACATCTATCGTCATATATCAAGCATATACACTTAATGTACTAAATGCTGTACAGTTTAACCTTGAAGTCGCATATATTTGTTTGTATATACACCGCCATATAAAGCTGGGACAAAAACAGAAAGTTTTCTCGTTGGTTTGTTGCCATGTTCTGTAGGAAATCTTGATATTCTGCCATAGCGATGGGATCTATAAACAATTATTTTAGGTTCACATTAAAAAATTTAAATAACAAGTTTTAGCTAATTTATTAATTCAAAGTCAAATTTCCTTATTCATTTCGATGCTTATGTATATATAGGTACATAGATCACATTGAAACGTCTTGTTAGGATGTGTGCCTTCGGAACGCGCCCACCAATGAGAAGAAGGCACAAAAAACTCATGGGTTTTTTTATGTGATCATGCTCACAAAGGTCAATATTACAAATATTTGATATGAAATGGAGCAATTAAAGTCACATCCATGGATTCTTATCATTAAGGTACGAAGAGGTATCATAGTATAAATAAATAAATAAATAAATAAATAAATAATAAATATTTCAGGACATATTACACATCGCCATCCAGCCCCAAGCTAAGCAACTTAATGCTTGTGTTATGGGTGCCAGATAACGGATAAACTACTTATATACTTTTTTTTTTTAATATATACATATTATACATATAGGAAACACCCAGAACCAGAAACAAGAATTTATGGTCAGCATAAATACTTGTTCCCGGCGGGAATCGAACCCGCAACCTTCTGCGTCGCAGTCGGGTGTTCGCCCGACGCGCCACAGAGGTCGTCTGCCTTAGTATGCCTTACCGCACAATTTATGCTTTATAAAAGTGTTAATAGTTAAATTAAAAGATAGAGAAGTGTAATGCTTGACTTAGGCATAATATTATTACGGCAAATACCATAATTAATCTTTTCAGTGTTATAATCGAAATCATATACGAAGACATCTACTGATGTTTCATTTTCAAATCGACTAATTAATGATATTTTTTAGGTTAATAATAATCATTCAAATCACTTATTTCAAGACGCTACGGACATTCTCACAGATGACTAAAGCTTAAGAGTTCTAAAATTACTATCATTGGAATGTTTTTATTCTAATAATATTCATCTAAGAAATTTTGAGTTGAAAGACTTAAACTTGTACTCGAGCAAGACCTTAGAATCTTGCTTGAGTAGGAAACACTCTAATAATCATCGTAATCGTTAATGTTTCTTGTCTGTATTATTTTTTATCTTATATTTTTATTTTATATTTTTATCTCTGTAACTATCTCTTACTGTTTCTTATTTGTGTCTAAATTATGTCGTGTGTTTGTTCGAATAAATTCCATTCCATTCCATTCCATTCCATTCCATTCCATTCCATTCCATTCCATTCCATTCCATTCCATTCCATTCCATTCCATTCCATTCCATTCCATTCCATTCCATTCCATTCCATTCCATTCCATTCCATTCCATTCCATTCCATTCCATTCCATTCCATTCCATTCCATTCCATTCCATTCCATTCCATTCCATTCCATTCCATTCCATTCCATTCCATTCCATTCCATTCCATTCCATTCCATTCCATTCCATTCCATTCCATTCCATTCCATTCCATTCCATTCCATTCCATTCCATTCCATTCCATTCCATTCCATTCCATTCCATTCCATTCCATTCCATTCCATTCCATTCCATTCCATTCCATTCCATTCCATTCCATTCCATTCCATTCCATTCCATTCCATTCCATTCCATTCCATTCCATTCCATTCCATTCTATTCCATATTTTTACTAAAATTACCTGTACTATTTATTGCTCCAGGGCCGAAATAAGAAAGGTCCGGTGAATTGTCTCCAATGTAAGGATGTATGTCTGCTAGTTCCATGCAGAGCTTGGGCTCCATCGGTATAATGGCAGTGAAAATCAGGGATTCTAGACATAAATTAAATAGAAATCATTAGGTCGAGATAAAGTTACGTATGACAAGCCTCAATCAATATTCGTCAGCTCTACATGCGTATCCAAGTTATACGTGGATCATTTCATGATAATTTTATTATTATCTACTAGCGACCCGCCCCGGCTTCGCACGGCTATATTATGCATATGTTATACATATAAACCTTCCTCTTGAATCACTCTATATATTAAAAAAAAGCATCAAAATCCATTGCGTGGTTTTAAAGATTTAAGCATACATAGGGATATAGGGACATAGGGACAGAGACAGCGACTTTGTTTTATACTATGTAGTGAAGATGGGTTTTTATACTATGTAGTGATAATGATAGTAAAGATGGGTTTTGTTGAAAAATAAATAATTAAATTAAAAATATATATTACTGAATAATCCAAAGGAACAGTCTGGTTTAACGAGAAGTGGTTGACCAGCTCTTCTATAGATGATAGATGTGCTTGGTGCAATTGAAAAAATGGACGGAACGTTAATCGCCAACACCAAGTTATGGGTCACTTTGTTGTACCTGAAACCGAAACAAAGAATACTACAATGTCACTCACAGCCAAGTGAATTGCTTAACCAACCTGAGAGGAACCTAAATAGTATGACGACATAGACCCAATAGTTAAGGTGCTGTCCATATTATTTGAACAACCGTGTTTGTACCGTCTGCTTGGTATGAAAGACTATTGTTTTTGAAGTGAAAACTTCTTATGGAGCGTTGGGCACTTTTGTGGGTGAGCATTTTCAGCCGTTCTCGCGACAGATGAGATTTTTTTGTGGGTGAGCATTTTCAGCCGTTCTCTCGACAGATGAGATTTTTAAGTTTTTACTTCTGTCGGCACTCCCGGAGTGCTATTTTTTTTTTCTTGCTTGTGCCTGTGTTTAATGTTTAGTTTTAGTAACTGGATATTTTGACCTAGGTACTTGACTTGGTTGACATTGCTTTTTAAGAATTTTGACAATTTATTGAATTGTTTAAATTATTATTATTTATAAATTTATTGTAATTAATGTTTTTTTCTATAAAAATGAAAATGAGAAGATAATACGAGTTTATCATATTATTGTCTACCAATATCCTGATATGGCAGAACTATTTCCGGTCTAGTGAAGAAATGACCTTTTTTAAACGCCCCGAACTTTAACTAAATAGTTATATTCGAATCAGGCGACTTGGGGCACTACCAATAATATATAATATATTTCATGCCAAGCAGATGATACCAACATGGTTACTCAAATGCATTTGCATTTGAGTAACCATGTTGGTAGAATTTGCTCTTGACTAACCATTTGGTTAGTCAAGAGCAAATTCTTAACTATTATGTAGGTAGCGCGCGAAAGTATTCAATATGAAAACTAATAAAAATCTGCATTAAATTGAATGTTCGTAGAACCGATCGAAAAGGGGATTGGTAAATAGTCGAAAACGCAAGTCGTCTTATGCATGTCTACTATACTTGTCTTTGGCAGCCTTAGATCATGTCATCCAAATTGCAACTAGTCTTTTGTTGTCTGCATTCGCTTGATACTTACCAGAATGCATAAACTGTTGCATTACTTAAACCGTATACTTTTGCGTCTTCGTCGACAAACGAAAAATTGTGACTGGGAAAATATGTTGTATCCTGTCCTAGACACAATGGTTCTGGAACAGGTCCACGGACAGGTTCACAGTCGGAGTTTGCAGCCATGAACTGTCTAATACATTCTAGAACGTTTGGATCGTCTAAACAGCAAGGGTAGACTAAATTATTTTCATTTGTTACGTCTTCTGCAAAAAAAAAGATACAACCGTCACTTATTTTTTGACTAGATCGAAAACTTATGTCAGCCACTTGTGCCACATCAATTTACCAAAGTTTAATAGTATTTCTTGAAATAAAAATAAAAAAAATCATGTTCAAGTTTCGATTAAAAGGGATTTTGTTACCTTCATTTTCTCTAAGTTCACCACCATATTCTCGTGCAAATTTTGAGACCCTCTCTTTAGACCTTGGATCGTTATTTTCTTCTATTGGCCCAACCGCCTGTTTCACCAAACGAATTCCAGATGATACGGTCAAACCTATTTGAAGGATTTTTGCTTGGACTCCAAAACAACACAGGAGTATTATTAAGAACTTCATTTTAGAGCAAGTGAAATAAAACGAATTTGAAATTCAATTTATAGGACAGGAATGTAAGTTTTCAAAACCTATTTTATTTTTCAACTTAATTGTAAAGATAGTCAAATCAATAGAAAACTAAAAATTTAAATTTTTAACTAAGTAAATGATTATGGCGGCTCCACATACACGCCGTGAATTCACGGCACAAGTAGTGCCACCACATTCACGGGATGCTCACAGGTATTCGTGAAACCTAGCGCGAAATGAGGCTGCTGCTGTTATAACTTTGTTTGCTGTGGCAACATATCATTATTTAGACGTCCGAAACCAGAAAGTTACTAAAAAGCGTTGGAAAAAAAGATAGATGAATGATGGTGGATGTTTTTATTTTGATGCGGTTTATTTGGGTCCCACAGATTATTTTTTGAATGGAAATGCTCTTAAGAGCATTTCGTTATTCCAAACAATCATTTTATTATTTTTAGACTCCACGTGCATAGACTAAGTACTAAAGATCGACGTCCGTACAAAGTCGTGGTCCGGAGTAAACTGGCACGGAGCCGTGAATGTGGATGTGTACGCGTGAACACCGCGCGATTAAGGCGCGAACCCTTTGTCGCGGGACAAAATACCGATTTTGATCAGGGAACAGGCGCGAACGCGCATGAACCCCGTGAAAATCATACACATTAACGTTCGCGCCTGATCGCGGACATTCACGGCGTGTATGTGGAGCCGCCATTAGGAGTAAACACTTGTGTGAAACATACATTATTCATTTTTGACAGGGTGTTTGGTAGATAGTGGGCTAATTTGGCATGTTTAACACAAAGATAGTCGTCCTCCTTTTTCCTAGCCTTTGTTTGGTTGGGATCCGACTCCTGTCAGCAAAGCTATGCCATGTTTCTCAAGATTTCTAGAGTCTTAATTAAAACAAAAACGCATCTTTTATTTTAGCACTTTTTTCTTTTGGAAATCTGATTATGAATGTTGTTTTCATCTTATAATTTTAATTAAATTAAGCATTATTTATGCTCTTAAAAAATGTTATCAAAATGTTATGTAAATGTTATGCTTTAACAACGGGAAAAATATATAAATATATAGATCCCGTGGGATCGGGAGCTACGTACGATCGGGTACATCCCCTATCCAAACAACGTGACACGTAATTTATATATACTAGTAGTTCGCCCCGAACTGAGACCTCACGAGTTTTTTGTACTTACCGATTTTTACTTTTCAGCGTAAAGTATGATATAACGGCGAAATACTTCAAATACTTCGGTCTATCTTGTTTAAATGATAGGTGCCTAGTATCACTATCATCAGACACTGGACATCGCTGACTCTATTATACTTTTAACGAATCCAAACGCGTTAGGCATAGGCTCAGAATACAGAACAAGACTAGGTATCTTGTCTAGAAAATGAGTTCCATAGCCTAATTTTCTTGGTCTCAATCACATATTTATTTATTTCGCGTTTTATTGATACTCGAGAGAATAAGTACCTACAATGAAAGTAAATCATGTGTGATTAAAAACTCCTATAGCCTTCTTCCTTCTATATTCCACCATATCGTCAGTAGCTAGAGTACCTACCTACTCATCAAGTGAAGACGATAGACCTAACTTATCTAGAGATGAGTTCATATAGCTTTCTATATATTACTCGGCTATATTACCAAACCCCAGATATCAGTTGCTTGTTTAACACCTAGAGCCTCCTTATCAAGACAACTTTAACGAACATTAACGGTAGACTTATCTTGTCTAGAAGATGAGTTCATATTTCTTTGAAGTTGAGTGCCTTCTTCCACCTCTATCACCAGATCCCAGATGTCAGCTGATTCTTCAGAAGCTATAGAATACCTACTTATCAAGGTGCTTTGAACGAGTACAAACATGGATATGACTATCTTAGACTTCTCAAGATCGTTAAGTTCTTATTGTCACCTTTCTCATCGGGTCTTTATCATCAGACTTAACACTAAAAATTTTAGTACCTATGTAGTAAGTATATGTACTCATCTTAATCTAACGAAAGACGTAAAGAGAAGAAAGGCTCCTCCCTCGATACAAATATATTAGAGAAGTTTGAGACCTATATTATTGGTGGACCTATATGTCCTATAATAAGTCCTAACCTATTATTAAATAAAAATAATAAAAAGATTAGTCACCAGTTTTTTTAATTAGAATCTCTAGATCAGCTAGCAATACTATTTAATATTATTCACCACAATTATTAACCAAACCAACCCTTGATTATGAAATAAATGAATAATTATGAATATGAAACAAAAAGAAAGGTCTGACGATTTATAGGAAAGTAGATTAAGTAGACGCTTTTAATCTACAGTCTTCACCCAAGGTAGGTAAGTAGGTACATCCTGAGTGGCCCAGACGACGTCAACTATAGAAGGATTGTCCAATTTTCGCTTCGGCTTCCGTTAAGCTGATCAATAGCTGGTTCAAGCAGCTACTGATCCTTCGAAGACCATCGAGAACGAACACAAGAGTGCATGACTTTGCACTCTAAACTTTTACGAATTATTTGAATTTTATTTAGGATGACCGTATTATTATATAGATAGGTACCTTTTTTATCAATTTTAATCATAATATCAAAGCTAAGTTAATATGTAATGGTTTTGAAATTATCTGGAAATCATATTTTTTACGACAATGACAGAAAGAAAACATGTCATTTTGATTTTTGACATTGTCATTTTTTAATCATGAAGGTCAAAGCGTTTTTTTCCTTTTTGATACAAATGAGTTTGATATAAAAATGACCGCTGAGACGATACATTCCTGTGGATTCCTTCCAGCTCCATCATCAGATCATTTCCATGGTACCATATTATTGTCACCGAAGTTACGCCCTTTCATTTGATACCCCACTTGGGTATATTTGCCATATAGTTCGCCTGTCATATAGGTAGATCCCCTATTGCACCCCTATCATCGAAGCCCCCTAACCGATCCCTCTCATGTTCGAACTTAAAAATTCTATGGACCTCAACTACCCGTATACCAAAAGTCATTAAGATCAGAGCAACGGTACTCAAGTTATCGTCGAACAAACATACATAGATACATAGATACATAGATACATAGATACATAGATACATAGATACATAGATACATAGATACATAGATACATAGATACATAGATACATAGATACATAGATACATAGATACATAGATACATAGATACATAGATACATAGATACATAGATACATAGATACATAGATACATAGATACATAGATACATAGATACATAGATACATAGATACATAGATACATAGATACATAGATACATAGATACATAGATACATAGATACATAGATACATAGATACATAGATATATAGATACATAGATACATAGGTACAACCGACCGACCGTCTCGCCACTAGACCTCTCTCGCTTCGCTCGTTCGGTCAATTAGATTTGCATATTACACTTAGAAATGAAAGAAAACAAATGATGGCCGGGAACTTCTAATTTATATAAAAACGTTTTGATAGTATGCCAATGGCTGCAACTCCTTCCATATTCTACAATCTACATATGTGTAGTGTAGTCCTCCTTATCGATTTCGATAACGGCGACCCTGACTAATCCTAATTATGAATCTTGGTTTCTCAGGTGGGCCCTGATGTGACTGGCAAGACCAAATTTAGTTTTAAATACCCTACCACATATTTTATATGTGTAGTGTAGTCCTCCTTATCGATTTCGATAACGGCGACCCTGACTAATCCTAATTATGAATCTTGGTTTCTCAGGTGGGCCCTGATGTGACTGGCAAGACCAAATTTAGTTTTAAATACCCTACCACATATGCTACAGTAAGGTTGGCCCTCTGAATTGAAGGTGTAGTTATAGGAGGGCTTCGTCCGTTCCTTGCGGATTTGTCGCTTCTTGTCCAGCGTCTCGAGGCGGCTTTCTTCAAAATTTTTAATATTTTTGTAGGTAGTAGAGCGCCAAGACGACCTTTTTAAAGCAAGCCTCTCCCAGCTCGTAACGCCAATACCGCAGGCGTTCAGATGTCTCTTGAACACGTCCTTATAACGCAGATGTTGACACGTAATTTATATATATTAGATTTGCATATTACACTTAGAAATGAAAGAAAACAAATGATGGCCGGGAACTTCTAATTTATTTAAAAACGTTTTGATAGTATGCCAATGGCTGCAACTCCTTCCATATTCTACAATCTACATATGCATCTACAACAAATGTACTAAATGCTGTACAGTTTAACCTTGAAGTCGCATAGGTTTGTTTGTATATACACCGCCATATAAAGCTGGGACAAAAATAGAAAGTTTTCTCGTTGGTTTGTTGCCATGTTCTTTTGGAAATCTTGATATTCTGCTATAGCGATGGGATCTAGAAACAAAAATAACCTTAAAATAATTCCATCGAAACTTATAGATAGCTAAATGCAATGCGTTATTTTAGGACAAAATAAGTTACTTCTTCAGGTGAATTACATATTTTTTCTCATTTTAATCAATCAAAAAAAACTGACCCGACTATTATAAATAATAATTAAATTCTTTCACACTTAATTAGTAAGCCTCGAAATAACAGCTTTAAATTATATTTTACCTTGTAATATTCAAACTAGTTAGTTCATTTAGGAACTAAATACGACAAGCCACGAACAGTCTAACAGATGACTGAAACTTTAAGTACATAAAACTTTTAAAATTATCTACTTAAAAGTTTTAGACATCTGTCAGAATGTTCGTGCGAAGCATGCGCCGTAGTTCTAAAAACATACTTAGGTACAGATTTGAATGTAATTTTATGAAATAATCTGTATTTTATTTTATTTATATGCGCAAGTTGTTCATTTACCACGATGATCGGTTTAGTCCTTACTAAATTTTTGGAATTAATTTCTAGATATAAATAATACTCGACTTTTTACAAAATTACCTGTAGTATTTATAACTCCAGGGCCGGAGCATGAAATGTCCGGTGAATTGTCTCCAATGTAAGGATGTATGTCTGCTAGATCCATACGGAGTTTATACCTCATCGGTATAGTGGCAGTCAAAATCAGTGACCCTAGAAATTAATGCGTGATTAGGATAACCTACACATCAATTCTGCGATAAGTATAAACCTATCCCAGAATTGATACTGTGATCGCTTGAATAAACGGTCGAGTTTGATGGTTTCACAATTCAGTTTGTGTTAAGCCAAGCTAGACATTCAAGTTCATGCTCAACCTAACTGCAAGAGTGTTCATTGCGGAAGTTTAAAAGGTTTCGTGAAAAAACATTAAAAAAATATAATTTACTGAATAATGCAAAAGACCAATCTGCTAAAACGAGAGATTGTTGACCAAATCTTCTGTAGGTAACGTAGGTTCTTGGTGAAGTTGAAAAAATTGATGGCAGTTCAATCGAAAACACTAAATTACGTGTCACCTTGTTGTAACTGAAACCAAAAGAAGAACCGTTAAGAATAATACATTGTCACTCACCGCCAAATTGATTGCTGAAAGGGATAGTAAAAACCCAAGCCAACCAATCCGAAGGGAAACTAAAAGGTAGTATGAGGACATTGACAGAATAGTTAAGCAGCTGCCTATATCATTGGAGTAACCGTTTTGTTTGATACCATGTGCTTGGTATGAAATATTATTGTTGGTAGTTTATGCCCCAAAACGCCTGCCCCCTCCCGAATTTTAACCTTAAGCAATTCGAAAACTATAACAAAGTGACTTGGGGCACTACCTTCAATGATATTTCGAGCCAAGCAAACGGTACCAACACGGTAATTCAAATCATATATGCAGTTCTCTAACTGTAAGTTTTAATATATAGCGCATATACCTACCTATACTATGATTCGACACTTTTATTTATCAAAATCTGTTCAGTATTTATCGAGGTACAGTCACATTACCAATTAGCTGAACCCCACGTGACCCAGAGCTCACTCTCAAATCTGTAAAAAATTTAATATTTACCTATTTTGTTATTTTTTTACATTGTATTTTGTATTGTATAGTATATTGTTTAATAAAGACAGAATCAGGTAACATTACTTTACAACCTTACAGATTTGCGAGTAAGGTCACGTGGGGTTCAGCTAATTGGTAATGTGACTGTACGTTTGAATAAACAAATATAGTGTATTAAAAACATTACCCTCACATGCTTGGGTAAAAAAGTGAACATCTCCATTAAAATTTAATGCTTGACAAACTATCAGCCGATTAAAAATACTGTTGTTAAGTATCTGCATTAGCTTGATACTTACTGGAATGTGATAATTGAAGCATTACTTAAACCGTAAACTTTTAAGTCTTTGTTCGTAAACGTAAAATTGTGACTGGGAAAATATGCCACATTTTGTGATATACACAATGGATCTGGAACAGGTCCACAAACAGGTTCACAGTCAGAGTTTGCAGCCATGAAGTTTCTAATACATTGTAGAACGTTGGAATCGTTTAAACGGCAAGGGTAGACTAGATTATTTTCATTTGTTACGTTTTCTGCAAAATAAAAAACATAATCATCATTTACTTATTCAAATTTTTATTTGATCCAAAATTCATGTCAACTTCCTTGTCACATCTTTTTCGTTTACAAAAGTATTAGGTAGTACTGGGAATCAAAGTATTCAAATTATTGTTTTGACCTTAAAAGATCGAGCAATAATGTTCTAATAAGTACTCCAAGTAGCTTTAAATTTACTCTGCTTTTACCTTCGTTATCTCTTAATTCACCACCATAATCTCTTGCAAATTTTGAGACCCTCTCTTTAGAAGTTGGATCGTCATTTTTTTCTATTGGCCCAACAGCCTGTTTCACCAAATGAATTCCAGAAGATACGGTCAAACCTATTTGAAGAATTTTTGCTTTTACTCCGAAACAACACAGAAGTATTATAAAGAATTTCATTTTAGAGCATGTGAGATAAAACAAATTTGAAATTCAATTTATAGTACAGGTATGATAAGTTTTTGAAGACTTTATTTTATTTTTTGACTAAATTTCGCTATAATGGTTATTGAACTCAATAGAAAATTATAAATTCTAATTTTTAGATAAGGAAATAATTCGGAATAAACACCGGTGTAAAACTTTCGAATTCTTGCACCTAATAAAGATTAGCATTTGGAAGAAAATATTTTAAATTAGATACTAAATACATTAGAATTTCAGGTGGTGTATTTCAGTTGATGACTTAAGAGGAAAGGGCACCGGAGAAAACAGTCAACATCGTAGTTGACTGTTTTCTCCCTGGATAATGGCACTAGAGCAAATATATTTGTTGCATAAAACTTATAACTGCCATGACCATGCCCCTATGTTTTGTATTTTTTTGTGTTTTCAATCTTAATTTCTATGATAATTAGAAAATGAAAAAACCTAAACAAAAGTGCATAGTCATGGCAGTTTTAGGTTTTAAGGCACAAAAATATTTGTGCTAGTGTCATTATCCAGGTACAGTCGACTACGTTTGTATGGAGAGAGCGCCGGTACCGGTACAGACATAACTTTAAAAGTAGTTAGATACTTTATTATATTAAATTAAATGATTAGGAATAAACACCTGTGTGAAATATTCGAATTCTTGTACATAATAAAGATTAGCATTTAAAAGTCATATTTGAATTTAGATAGTACAATATTTCAGCTAACGACTGAATGTCTGTTGCCAAGTACTTTATACCTTAGTAGGTAGTAGTACCTACTTTATTAAATTTAATTAATTTTAATTTATTCAGATGTCAATAATCTATGTTCTTAGTGCATTACATTCAGGTACGTAAGGTTTTCAGTTTTTATTTCTGTTACCTTAGAATCTGCAACAAATAATGTCATTGAATAACTTAACAAAAAAAAACTTAAAAAAAACTAACATCTCAACACTCATAAAGGTACAATGTCAATGACCGTACTTGACATGTCGTGGATGTAAAATAGGTATATGAAAAAAATATGATTCGTATTTCTAAAATTATTGAGATTATAAAGCTATGTACTCTTATAGACATAGACATCTTATATATAAAATTCTCGTAATCTCTACATCTCTACATCTCTACATATTATAATAAATTCGAAGTTTTGGAAGTAAGCGTTCTACGTCCATAATGATCTTAGCACTATAGAATTCGCTAACCTTATATAGCTCCGGTAGAAAAAAATCTTGCATGCGCGATTCAGGTTTTCTTAAATTTAGAAAATCACAACTTAGTTGATTATTCTTTTTGTTCTGCTTAAAAATTTTGTACACTTATGTATTTTAAGAATACATAGCAATATACACATTTTTTAACTAAAAAATAAAGTAATTAATTTAATAAGATATTTTTTTTAATTTCAAGTAACTAGCGCCATCTCTTCGTTTTCGCGAAACTACCATTCATCTCAGAAAATGTTGATTTGGTTTGTTTACCTTTGTTTGTGCAGTCTAATTTCGGGAACTAGGAAACAGATTTTAAATTAATCTTCACGAATGTGTTCAGAAAATATCAGAAGAGGTTTAGGTATTTCAAGTAGATTTATGTTACTAATTAAAATTTGATATTTCTTGGCGTAAAAAATAAACCATAATATTTTTGCATGAAAACGTACAGAACGTAGGGATGATGTCAAAATTGTCATTTTGACATACGGAAAGAAGCATCTAGCGCCATCTCTTTTTTATTTATAATTTTATTATGGCTTCGCATTACCACTATCGTGCATATAGCTAGTGTCGCGGTCAAAGAAAATTAAATCTAATGCAGGAGCGTTTTTTGAATTTGGAACATTACAACGCTCCAGCAATTTTGTATGAACATGTGTATGAAGCGGCGTGCTGGGGTTATTAAAAACTTAAATACTCTTTGATTGGATCTCTTTTATCAAAGTACTAGCGACCCGCCCCGGCTTTGCACGGCTATTATGCAGTATCTCTTCTCATAAACATATAAAATGCTTTGTCCTGAATGACTGACTGACGGATCAACGCATAGCCTAAACCGCTGATCGTAGAGCTCAGAAACTTGGAGGGTGTGTTCTTTGTATGACGTAGGCAGCCGATAAGAAAGGATTTTCCGAAATTCTACCCCTAAGGGGGTGAAAAAGGGGGACGAAGTTTGTATGGGACAACGTGATTCCTTGGTCCAATCTACTTCAAATTTTGCATAAACATTCTTTAACAGAATTGATGAAACACGTGTTTCGTATTTTATTAAAATTCATCCTCTAACGGGATTAAAAAGGGGTAGGAAGTTATTTTGGGGGTGATTTCCTCCGAAGTTGATATCAATACTCCTTTTAACTTACCTACATTGTATTTTGACACATGTTTGAAAACACAATCCGATTTTATTCAAAAGAGGTTGCACTTTTAGAACACGGCCTCATAGGAACGTAGTATTCGAAATTTAAAATGGTGAGGACTAGAACTGTGCTAGAACATTTTGGTTATGTTTACGAATTATTCCCTAAACAAACCCGCGTAAGTCCCGTTACCGTGGGAATATCGGGATAAAATGTATGCTACACTATTAAGTATTCTGTAACGTTCGTGTTTGCTGAAACGCGTTCGGCCGAGCGGCTGCAGTTTTTTGTTGTTTACTCAGGACCTACTAATTGGATTTTGATGTTCCTAAAATGTGCCTATACCACGACCTTCCTCAAAATAGAGCTATCTAATATTGTAAACCAGATTTCAATTGATTTAGGCGTTTTTAATTGTACCTATATGTAACATGAAATTTAAATACTATATATTTTCGTTCTACTACTTTTTCACACAACCCATTTTTTTAATTTGCTTCCAAGTACACACTTTTGTCCTTTCTTTCTTTATTATGCGTATAGAGAAAACATGTAACATACGACATACGAAAATACATGATAATACAAAAGAATGTTTAAAATAACCTACCGATTTTGGTAATATTAAAACCCACAGAAATAATGTTTAAAATAACCTACCGATTTTGGTAATATTAAAACCCACAGAAATATATTAGTGATAAAACCAATTAAAAATCCTGTTAAAGCCATTTTCGACTTCTATGCGGACGAAGTCGCGGGCAAAAGCTAGTATTATAATAAATTCGAAGTTTTGGAAGTAAGCGTTCTACGTCCATAATGATCTTAGCACTATAGAATTCGCTAACCTTATATAGCTCCGGTAGAAAAAAATCTTGCATGCGCGATTCAGGTTTTCTTAAATTTAGAAAATCACAAATTAGTTGATTATTCTTTTTGTTCTGCTTAAAAATTTTGTACACTTATGTATTTTAAGAATACATAGCAATATACACATTTTTTAACTAGAAAATACAGTAATTAATTTAATAAGATATTTTTTTTAATTTCAAGTAACTAGCGCCATCTCTTCGTTTTCGCGAAACTACCATTCATCTCAGAAAATGTTGATTTTATTTGTTTACCTTTGTTTGTGCAGTCTAATTTCGGGAACTAGGAAACAGATTTTAACATAATCTTCACGAATGTGTTCAGAAAATATCAGAAGAGGTTTAGGTATTTCAAGTAGATTTATGTTACTAATTAAAATTTGATATTTCTTGGCGTAAAAAATAAACCATAATATTTTTGCATGAAAACGTACAGAACGTAGGGATGATGTCAAAATTGTCAGTTTGACATACGGAAAGAAGCATCTAGCGCCATCTCTTTTTTATTTATAATTTATTATGGCTTCGCATTATTACTATCGTGCATATAGCCAGTGTCGCGGTCAAAGAAAATTAAATCCAATGCAGGAGCGTTTTTTGAATTTGGAACATTACAACGCTCCAGCAATTTTGTATGAACATGTGTATGAAGCGGCGTGCTGGGGTTATTAAAAACTTAAATACTCTTTGATTGGATCTCTTTTATCAAAGTACTAGCGACCCGCCCCGGCTTTGCACTGCTATATTATGCATGTATTATGTTCTTATCTTTAACTATACATATAAAATCCTTTGTCCTGACTGACTGACGGATCATCGCACAGCCTAAACCGCTGATCGTAGAGACTTGAAACTTTGAGGGTGTGTTCTATGTATGACGTAGGCATCCGATAAGAAAGAATTTTCCGAAATTCTACCCCTAAAGGGGTGAAAAAGGGGGGCAAAGTTTGTATTGGACAACGTGATTCCTTAGTCCAATCTATTTCAAATTTTGCATAAACATTCTTTAACAGAATTAATGGAACACGTGTTTCGTATTTTATTGAAATTCATCCCCTAACGGGGTTAAAAAGGGGAAGAAAGTTATTTTGGGAGTGATTTGCTTCGAAGTTGATATCAATACTCTTTAATGCTTTTGATTAGATTGGTAACATACTCATTAATCTATGATTGGTAAGACGTCACTTCAAGCTGACAGCGTTAACGTAAAACCTAAGAGGTTGAAAACTTCGAACATTGAACTGAAAAAAGGTGTCTTGCCATTTAGTACTGGGAACTTGACATGATATATTTTTTTTTCGCGATACGTCGTGTTTGCTAATACCTGTCGATGGACATTACGGCAAATGAAATATGCCTTTACACCAAATCTCATAGGTGTCTCGGAAATGGGGTATTTGACCAAACGTTATGACTAAGATTTTATCAAAAGTGCGCTGTGCACAAATAATGCTTTCTAACCAAACTTCTAAACCATCTCGGAGACGGGATATTTGTTAAAACATAGAACTGTTATAGGATAGCCACTGAATCACTTAAAACTCTATATTTTTATTAGGATACGCCAAAATTACTCTCTGCGCAACTGTTCAGCCCTACCTAATAATAAAATTTTGAACAATTTGCCAAAAGTCACAGTTCCCAAAGTTAGTAGATACTAATTAGGTATTAAGTAATTTAAAAGAAATATCTTTTGTTATGAATACGAAAATACCTAAACAAATGAATAGGACTTTTACACCTTTTTCATTTTTAAAATGGACAGGAAAGTGATCTTATAAGGGTTCCTTTTTTACCTTTTAAGGTACGGAACCCTAAAAACACAAAAGATGACTATGATAGATAGGTAATTACTAATTAGCACGATATGATTAAAGATTTACTCATGTGGTAATCGTAGAGTTTTGTGCATTATTGGCTCTGTGTTAGAAAGACAGAAATAGAAGAATTCATTTTTTGGTTTAGAACTTTAGGTACTTAGACGTATAGCCCATTTTGGATCCCATCCCAAGAGAATTGGGTGCACCCGAGGTTTTCGTGTTCCAAGTTAAAATACATCTCATTCAAAATCTATCTTCTCTATACATATAAAATTCTTTGTCCTGACTGACTGACGGATCAACGCACAGCCTAAATCGTAGAAACCTGAAACTTGTACGATGTGTTCTTCGTATGACGTAGGCATCCGATAAGAAAGGATTTTACGAAATTAATTACCTACCGGGTTTAAAAAAAGTAGAAAGTTATTTTAGGCGATTTGCTTCGACTCGAACTCCTTAGTGCTTTTGATTAAATTAAGTAAGTACATTTTATTTTGACACACATGTTTCAAACTCAATCTAATTTGAAATAAAAATAAAAAAATCCTATTTTAACTATTTTCGACTCCTGCGCGGACGAAGTCGCGGGCAAAAGCTAGTCTTATATATAAAATTCTCGTGTCATGGGGTTCGAACTTGAACTCCTCCGAAACGGCTCGACCGATTCTCATGAAATTTTGTGAGCATATTCAGTAGGTCTGAGAATCGGCCAACATCTATTTTTTATTTTGTTTCCTTTAGTTTTTTTTTTAAATAGCAAAACAACGTCTCCGGGACAGCTAGTATATTATAATCGACAGTCGATGTTAAGATAAATAGAAATACTGAGGGCTGACCTGAAAACTCGTCTTAAGGTGAAAGGGTACCAGCGCTCTCTCCATACAAACGTAGTCGACTGTTTCCTCCCTGGATAATGACACTAGCACAAATATTTTTGTGCCATAAAACCTATAACTGCCATGACTATGCCCCTATGTTTTGATTTTTTTTCATTTTCTAATTATAATAGAAATTAAAATTTAAAAAATAAAAAAAAACAAAAAAATAGGGGCATGGTCATGGCAGTTATACGTTTTATGCACCAAAAATGCTTGCTCTAGTGTCTTTATCCTGGGAGAAAACAGTCGACTACGTTTGCATCAGTTTGTATGGAAAAAGCGCCCGGTACCCTTTCCTCTTAACCAAGGACATTTAATTTTAATGTTTTACTTAGTAATGCTGTTAAAACTAAATTAAAATTTATGATACCAGATATATGTGCTTATGCTGTGCATTGAACCGAATGCACTGAGACCTGAAACTCGGGAACCTATACTTAGATAGATTCATATAGAGTTCATAATCATGTGGAGGGTAGAGCTCATAGACATTTTCTTATGCTCCACTGATTATTAAATGTAGGTAATTTTATACATTCAAATAAAGCTATTTAGCTCGAGAGTGATATTTTTCATATCAACGGAAACACTGATTCTGTATGTATTACTTACTAGCGACCCGCCCCGGCTTCGCACGGCTGTATTATGCATGTATTATACATATAAACCTTCCTCTTGAATCACTCTATCTATAAAAAAACCGCATCAAAATCCGTTGCGTAGTTTTAAAGATTTAAGCATACATATGGATATAGGGACATAGGGACAGATAAAGCAACTTTGTTTTATACTATGTAGTGATTAATCTCTTGATGAGATTTTCGGGATTCTCGGGATCTTGGCCTTTGACACATAGACTATTAATAGTTCACAAGTAAATCTGTGTCTAAATCTAAGGTTTAAATCTACATCTCGGACTATACTTAAACCTCGTTTTGGAATAAAGGGGCGAGACATGCCATTGCACAATATTCTGTGTCACTTGCTGCCGGCTGTCGGCTGCTTGGAGGGCTTGCAGGTCTTTTTGGATTTGGTTAATTCAGAGATATTGAGGTCTACAACGTCGTTTTGTATTATAATATCCTGTTCTTTATTTATAATTTAAGAGATGTCTATATCTGTCCTTTCCAAACTTTGCAGATTGTAAGTGGACTGAGGATCACATACAATTTTTGAAATTTATAAACTCGTGAATGAGTTTTACTTAGTATCAGAACATGAATAACTGCAAGACACTTTTCATCGCAAAAAAAAAACCATGAAAAATCTAGATTTCAGTGGTCTTGTCTGTTTGATGAGGCCTTGAAAGTCCTTTCCCCAGTACATCTTCATATTGATATGAAGTGGGATTGTCGGTCATGATTCTTATTAAAACTAAGTTAGGAACGGTTGGTCCCAAACTATTTTTGTTTCTTACATAGGTCGTGGTTCAGACTACCTTAAAAACTATCTAGATTCTCTTTTAATTAGTAGCTAGTTGTCGGTAGTTCAGTATGATATTTATTTAAATTCCTTTACTTCTTTCTACTATACAGGGTTATTGGTAATCATATCAGCAAAACATAACTTCAAAACTTTCAAAATAATGTTCGAATTACCAGAATTTGTAAAACAAAAATTGTTTGTTTAGGTGCACAAAAGTGACACTCAGCCGCTTGCTTATATGATTAACCTGTATTACCAATAATAATCAGTATAAAACACGTCATACGTTTATTAATATTATTAATAAAACCAACATCAGAAAAAAATACAGTTAAAACTTGGTATTAGATGCTGTAGAGTTCCAGACCAAAGTCACAGATATATTTCTGGATATACACAGCCGCATATAATTGAGAATGAAACAGAAAAACGTTTCGTACAGCCAGTGGAATGTTTGCTAAAAATGCTGCATATTCTGCCTTGACGGTGGGATCTGCGAACAATTATCATAAGCTTAAACTCAGTTGATGGTCTTGTTCATACAATTTTATGACATACTCAAATAGATATATTATATATGATATATTATTATGCATGTATTATACAACCTTCCCGTGGAATCACTCTATCTATTAAAAAACCCGCATCAAAATCCGTTACGTATTTTTAAAGATCTAACCATTTATAGGGACAGACAGCGGAAAGTGACTTTGTTTTATACTATGTAATGAGACATAGAGTAAGGTACGCAATAGTTAGTAAATAGATAAATTAATTAGCATATGCGTCCGTGCATGATGGGTACAGGCTAAGTAATATGCTCATTTTTATGATTGGACACTTCTATGAATGGAACTCTTTATGATTGGACATTGATAGACTGACATTTTTCATAACTGGACATTAGTCGTTGATAAGACTCCTGCTACAGTTTTATAGGTTGTGTGGGTTCGGACCTGGAGCATTGAATTTTTGCGAATATATTCAATTTTTAAATTAAGTTGTTTAATTTCATAGTTTACTAGGTGTAATTGTGATTTTATAACAAAATTTATTAATGAACTTAACATTTTACCTTTGCTAGTGTAAGCCCCCGATCCAATATTAAAATCTGGATATCCATCCTCCGAATAACCGAATTTTATATCTGCGAAGTCTAAACGGAGTTTTCCTAGTTTTGATATGAGTGCAGTGAAAGTAAGTTTTCCTGAAAAAAAAATTGACACACAAAATAAATTTCGTTAAGAATAAATTAAAGAAAACATTCTTTACTAGCAGCGCTTCACGGTTTCACTCGCGTTACTTCAGATCCGTAGGAATATCGGGTTCTAAAGTTTCATCTAATTTCATCAAAATCGGTCCAGTAGTTTCGTAGCCTATCGTTACAAACAAAAAATCTAAAATACTTTCCCCTTTTACTTAATATTATATTCTTTATATCCATATATGTTATATTTTTTTAATATCTTATTATTTAATAGCGACCCGCCCCGGCTTCGCACGGCTATATGATGAATGTATTATACATATAAACCTTCCTCTTGAATAACTCTATCTATTAAAAACACCGCTTCAAAATCCGTTGCGTAGTTTTAAAGATCTAAGCGTACAAAGGGCAATGGGGACGGCGAAAAGTGACTTTATTTTATACTATGTAGTGATGTAGTGATAGTGATGATAGTAACTTGAAAGTTTTAACATACTAAAAACAGTATATGCTTTGTCACATTTGACAATGGATTCTTTCCCAGGCCGTCTAAAAGTAAAGCATAATTTAGGTACACAGAGAGTCAACTCTGGTACGTAAATAACAACCACCAGATCTTTAGTCACTTTGTCATAACTGAAAAAGAGAATCATAATTATATTAATTTGAAAATTACAAAACATTACAAAGTAACAACTTAATTTAATAAAAAAAAGTATACCAAAAATCTAAATAAGTTTCCATAAGTAGGACCCAAAGACTCTCTGTAATATTGCCTCTTGGATGCCAATGCCGAGCCCTTTGGTCACCTAAAGACTTATAATTTACTAGCGGTAAATCACAAATCAGCCAAGTTTTTTTTTAAATGGCAAAATAAAGTTTGCCGGGAAACGTTTTGCCATTTAATAAGAAACGGGGCTGATTTGTTAAACGCATACAAAAAAAAACATTCCAATCGGTCCAACCGTTTATGAGGAGTTCAGTGACATACACACGTACAGAATTAATTATGTATATACTAGCTGCGCCCCGCGGTTTCACCCGCGTAAGTCCGATCTTTAAATTCTCACCGTTTAAACCTTCCCTGGACTACAACAAACACAACAAAAAAAGAATTGGCCAAATCGGTCCAGCCGTTCTCGAGTTTTAGCGAGACTAACGAACAGCAATTGATTTTTATATTATAGACTAGCTGCGCCCCGCGGTTTCACCCGCGTAAGTCCGAACCGTTTAAACCTTCCCTGGACTACAACAAACACAACAAAAAAAGAATTGGCCAAATCGGTTCAGCCGTTCTCGAGTTTTAGCCAGACTAACGAACAGCAATTGATTTTTATATTATAGACTAGCTGCGCCCCGCGGTTTCACCCGCGTAAGTCCGATCTTTAAATTCTCACCGTTTAAACCTTCCCTGGACTACAACAAACACAACAAAAAAAGAATTGGCCAAATCGGTCCAGCCGTTCTCGAGTTTTAGCCAGACTAACGAACAGCAATTGATTTTTATATATATAGATATAAAAAAATTAAAATAGACTACGGACACTAGGTATATTTTTTACTTACTAAAATCTTTTAACCGTTGCGTTGCTTAATCCAATTGTATTATAATTTGAATATGTCATAGTCATATTAGAGTATGCTAAAAACACCGTGGTTTGATATAAATATAACGGATCTGTTACTGGACCATAAGCAGGTGTGCATTGTGAGTTATTGGCCATGAACTCTCTCATACAATCGTAGTCGCCCTTTGAACACGGGTCAACGAAATTATTTTCATTTGTTACGGCCTCTGGAAAAAAATCAATCAGACTCATAAATTACGAATCAGACTCATTAATAAATTGTAAAGGTCTACCTGGTCATACTAGTTATGTGACCGGACTGGCATTATTTCGTCGCATATTTTTGATATTCTTTTGAATTATTGACGTTCTATCTTATCATATAAATAAAAAAGTACAAATATATTATGCTGAACCAGACAGATGCGAAAATAACTATAATATTATAGTCTTTAAATTGATTTAAACAAAAAATAAAATCACCTTCGTTCTCATACAATCCGATGCCATTTTTCCTTGCAAATTGTGATACCCTCTCCTTATAATTGCTATTTTCTTTGTTACAGGTATATTGAACGGGTCCAATTGTCTCCAATATTTCATTGATCCCAACGGGAGTAACCGTCAATCCGGTTCGAAGAACGTCGGCATTGACGCAGACACCAAGCACGAGCAGTATTAAGAACTTCATATTGATTATGATGTAATATGGTTTAACGCTAGCCCCATTTATATAATAAGGAAAAGGTAAATTTCGGTGCGAAAAATACAAAATATTTTTTTAAAGTTAACATATTTAAAAGCAAAATGTAAGCATTGCATTGGCCTACTATATCAGAGATTGTTAGCCCTAAGGGAGTTTTGTACTTTAAGTCGTAATTAGTAATACCAGACAATAGTGATTTCAAATCTCTTGCCAAGGTATAAATTATCTTAAAAAAATAGATTAGAAAAAATACAGTACCTACCTTATTTTTAGTTCCTTCTCAGAGTCTTGACAACTTCAAAAAGCTCGAACCAGATTCCCTTTAGATACAAAAAATCTAAAAAATCTAATAGTATTTAATATATCCCTTTTTTTGGTGTTGCTAGTGCTCTTACAATATTTTCTACCAACTTGACAACAATTCCATATTTTAACCCAATAAATTAAAAACCTAACAAAAACACATCATTATGGCGACTTTTATGTCAACATTTCAAAGTGTGTTACTAAATCTTTTCTATTCTTATAACTAGTTCTTAAAGTCCTTCTGAACTCACGGCTCCTATGCTCAACTAGTTGTCGTAAGAAACTTGAAAACCACTCTGATTCTTCATAGCACAATTACTTCTGTCTTGCTAATTTGTAACAACAAAATATGTGTTTTTTTTTCTATGACATCTACCCAAAATACGATCTAGAATTCATTAAATTATCTTTAACTATGAAATAAGTAGTAAGTATTTTAGAATTCCAAATACTTACATATACTTTACATAACGATAATAATGTAAATTTTGCTTTTATCTGCTTCAAGTAACTAAGTTTTGGAATATATATTTAAAATGAAAGTAAGAAAATAATAGGTACTTATGTATATTTACTTATTCAAAAAGATGTATTATTATATTCATCATCATCATCATATCATCAGCTACAACACGTCTACTGCTGAACATAGGCCTCCCCCAAATACTTCCAGAGCGATCAGTCGCATGCTCCCTGCGTTCAACGACTTCTCGCGACCTTAAGGTGAAAGGGTACCTGCGCTCTCTCCTAACAAACGTAGTCGAATGTTTCCTCCCTGTATAATGACACTAGCACAAATATTTTTGTGCCATAAACCTGTAACTGCCATGACTATGCCCCTATTTTTATTTTTTTTTCATTTTCTAATTATCATAGAAATTAAATAAAAAAAATTAAAAAAAAACCAAAAATTGGGTCATGGAAAATTATACTTTGACTCAATTATTTTCTTTGTATCAATCAATTTTGGTAGCGCTTATTTTTATTACACATATTCGATTAATAGAAATTAATAAAATAGGTGGTTCGTGAAAAATACCACGATATAATAAAATATATCGTGGTATCTGACAGATACACATACCTATCTAAAGTATCTGGCATATTATGTCAGATACGTTTTTTTGCGAGATCCGTTATTCGTCAATTTCGTCATTATTCACACCCGTTATTCGTCAGGTTCGCCTTTTGTCAGATATTTTTTTACTCATATAGGATAATTTGCCAGATTCGTTATTTGTCAGATGAGTGTTATGTGTCTCAACAAATGTACCTACTGTTCAATTGAAAAGTGCTATTTAAAAGTCGAGGTCATCTGTAAAAATGAGCAAACTCAGACAACAAACAAATTTTTCGCCGATCAAAAAATACGTCTGTATTTACTTTTTAAAAGTGTTTTTTAACGTGATAACGTCTAATAAATTGATGAACTCCTGCATTCTCACAAAAGTGTCATGTTCCGGTACCATCACGCGCCATGTTACGGTAACATGACACGTCATGGTAAACGTCACGCGTATCGTGTTTATTTAATAATAATATCGCTAATCTGGGCTTGTGTTGTGGTGAGGAGTGACGAATAGAAGACTTATATAAAGGAAAGAAAACAATATAAAGAAAAAAAAAAGAGAAGGAAAAAGAAGGTCAAAAAATCTAAATTTTTATCGTTTTCTTATGACGTTATCACGTAAAATTATCGTCAGTAAACCAACTTTACAGACAACAATTTTTTTACCTTAATTGTCATATCCGGCGCGGCGCTGCACTTATATTTAATGGATGGAAGAATGTCAGCTTTGACATCGAAACAAAACACGAACGATACTAAGAACTTCATTTTGGTAATCATCGTGCACTTGTTTTTGTACTATTACGAATCACCGTAAGCTAAATAAAATTGAACTAAATTTCATTAAGACACTGATGCTTCATTTTGTAGTAGGCATCTGGTTTGATATTAACTGTATATTTATACTCAGGTAGGTTTGATAAAAGGTAGGAAAAGGTAAATTTCGATTCGAAAAAAAGTAGGACTAATATTATTTTTAGAAAATAATAAAATTTAAGATTTTTATTTCATAGTGCGTGCCCTGCACAAGGCTGGAAATATTTTTCAAGGAAAAATGCATTTTCAAAAATTGCACCGACGAGGCTTGCACTCGCATACCCATATTTTGAAAACGCAGTTTTCCTTATATACAGGGTGAATTTTTTAAGTAAGCCTTCAGGGCTATATCCTAAACTATGAGAGATAGCGAAAAATACTGAAAGGAGTTGCGTGCCCGATTTTGACAAAAACTAAAACTGCATCATTAGATTTTTGAAAAAGTCATTACCCTAGGGTAATGACTAGACTGTCTATACTGTTAATTTTCAAAAATAATAATCATTCTATATTTTTGTACCAATCGATAGTGTTGCTAATAGAGATCAATTCTTGGAAACAAACATAGTATGGCAAAACAAAGGAAATGGCTGAATTTTGTAGTTCTGTAATTTTAACTTTTTTGTCTCTGGCAAAACAATAGTGTAAGACATAGAGGACAAGTGATATTATTCTAAATATTATAAAATAAGTTCTAAATGAAGTTCTTTACATAAGATTTGTAAAAACAGTTTATATTTTGGTGCAGCAGTTTGTCACGTCATTGGCCTCACTGCATTTTTTTCAAGGATGGTTGTATGAAAATTACAGAAAATTACTAAAATGAGCTATTTTCTTTTTTTTCATTTGCCAGACTATGTTTGTTTCCAGGAATTGATCTCTATTAGCAACACTATCGATTGGTACAAAAATATAGGATGATTATTATTTTTGAAAATGAACAGGTTCGATTCCCGGCTAGGGTAATGACTTTTACAAAAATCTAATGATGCAGTTTTAGTTTTTGTCAAAATCGGGCACGCAACTCCTTTCAGCATTTTTCGCTATCTCTCATAGTTTAGGATATAGCCCTGAAGGCCCACATAAAAAATTCACCCTGTATAAGACATCATTAGGTTTTTAGTTCCTTTCGCATTGTTTTTGTTACCCAAGCGTTCAGCGTCGTTAAAGAAAAATAAAATAAAAGGAAAAGTTTTTTTATTGATTCTTGTTCTAGGTTAATGACTTGTTTTTAAAAGTACTTGTTTTTCTGTGAAATCAACCCAAAATACGGCCTATAAAATTTATTCTAATTTAATACTAAAAACCATTTATTTATACTTAAGTTTGAAGAATAAATAGTAAGAGTAAATATATAATTTTAAGCCAATAAGAATAAAAAATCACTTAATATTAATGTAAAAAAATGTTTTCATTCTTGTAACATAGACTGAAGACGTATTATTGATATCGGTACCTGCTTCTTATTCTTTTCGTGCCAGAGGTTTTGGGAGCCAACGGGACTAAAAATCTACAGATTTCACGATACTAAATATTTAACAAGTCTAAAAAGCAATCATCATCATCCGAGCGATGTTCCCGGTTGCATCCCTCTCGGGAGCCCGGGGTCCGCTTTCCAACTTTTACGCCTCCACTTCACATGATCTTCGGCATCCTGGTTAGTAAGGCCATTTGCACGCATATCACCCTTTACGACGTCAAGCTAGCACTTCTTGGGTCTACGCAGTCTGCCACGACCTGGCGGAGGTGCCATGGCAAGACATTTGTTCCCCACGTAACTAGCCGGTTTTCGCAAGTCGTGACCGTACCAGCGTAGGCGACATCTAGTCTAAATATCAATTTTGTGGTATTCAGTCATGCTACCTCATACTTCTTTCACACCAGCTCGAGTTACCACAGCTGTTAAGAAACTTGCATGTTCTGCCATCACACTGGGATCTGTAAATAAAATCATTATCTACCTGCCCATATCCTTATTTTTTGGGGTCGGCGCTGTATGTCTTCTTCTTCCATTCACTCCTATTAGTCGTCATCTCATCGTTCACATTCATCTCTATCATGTCTTGTCTCACGCAGTCCATCCATCTTTTCTTAAGTCGTCCTCTTCCTCTTCATCCCTTAACATTCATACTCATCACTCTTCTAGCTAGGTAAACGTTGTTTTGCCATACACATAAAATAAAATTTTTTTAAAGTATTTGTATTTTAGCTGAATTTTGAATCGCTGTACAATTTCATTAAAATTAAAACTTGAATCATAATATTTATTAGTTTCCATTGAATCAATTTAGGGTCCACATGATTAACAAAATAACACATAATAAAAGCTGAAATCAGAAATATTATATGCTATATATTTTTACTCGAAAATCACAAAAATAAGTCTGAATAAACAAAAATGTAAATAATTCAGAATTGAAGAGAAAAGCGCTTCTTGCATCCAAGGGTATAGTTTCCAAAAAACATGCATATGCAGCCTTCACGGTTAGATCTATAAACAAAATAAAAATAACAACAACTGACGACCACTGTTATATTGTGTATGTAAAATGTATATAAATAGTTGCTAGCTGCGCCCCACGGTTTCACCCGCGTTAGTCCCGATCCCGTGAAAATATAAATGAGGAATGAAGTTAGGTGGGAACAGATGAATACATACATACGGGCGAAGCATACGGGTGAAAAAAACATAACCCTCCCTTTTGGCTTCGCTGTAGTCGGGTAGTTAAGGAGCTTTCGCGTTAATCCAGGTCTAAGGACTCCAGCTATCTACAAATAGAGGGGAGCGCTATCGGCCGCATAATCTTTTCTTAGCATAATATCGTTTGGCATAATAGTTATAGCATAAAGTTTTTCGCGTAAATAATGATAAGCAACATTCTGCTTATAATAATTCTGATAAACGAATAATGGTTTCTTTGGCATAATTCTAATCAGCATGAATGTAAAAACAGAACGCTTAACAATTTGACAGATGTCAAAAATCATAGTGACATTGACAGTCAAAGTAACATTATTGTAAAGTTTCAATAGAATCTATTCGGTGGGTTTTGCATGAAAGAGTAACAAACATTGATACATACAAACTTTCGCGTTTAAAGCATTATAGTATGATTCTATCTATTTTCGTTTAGGAGGAGTTCAGTGACATACACACGTGTATGTCACTGAACTCCTCCTAAACGGCTAAACCGATTTGAATGAATTTTTTTGTATGCGTTTGGGTGGTTTAGATTCACAAATCAGCCCGGCCGATGGTGCTGTCAGTCGGTATCTAGGTTAAGTATCTCAACATTTGCCGGGACAGATAGTACTAGTATAGTATAATACTACGTAACTCCCGATTCCGTGGGAATATCGAAATAATAAGTACCCTATGTAATCAATATATCCTCTTGCCAAATTTCATCAAAATGTATCCAGTAGTTTCGGAGCATATTCAATTCAAACAAACAATCATATATTTTTTTCTCTTCCTAGTATTAGTTTATAAAAATAATTATTACCAGTGCTGTTATAAGCTTTTGGTGCTATATAAAAATCAGGATTAGCTTCATCCAAATATCCAAAATATGTTTTTGCTGAAGCTAAACTAAATCGATCTTTTGTTTTTTTCATATTTGCAGTGAATGTTAATGAATCTGTAACAGACGAAAAATATGTTGAATTAAATATCAATTATTATAAATGTACAACGTTATTTCACAATGTTATTAACGTACTAAAAGTAGCGTTGGCAAAATCACATAGGCATATAGACTCTAGGCCAGGTCTTCTATAAGTGATGCATAAATTTGGTATATCTAAAACCAGAGATGGAATGTAGATAGCAAACGTTAAATTTTTAGTCTTCTTATTATAACTGAAACAAAAAGAATCAATGTAAATACTCTTATAGTTATTAAAATAAATGTTGTTCCGATCAGAAACGAAATATCATATTAATTAAAACTCAAAAAACAAGATTCCAAAAATGAATACCTAACTACCTACGTATCCCATTTATTTTTTTACAAGGTTGTGTATTCGTTTCAACCCTACTTTGGTGGTAAAAATTTACAAGGTGGATTTAGGGAATTATGTGTACTTGGTAACAGAAGTAATTATTTCTACTTATCCGCAAAACACCACAAAATCTGGAGTTGGTCTTTCGTATATATGGTGTTTTGCGTCTAATAGGTCTTTTGTTTCTATTTGTTTGTTTCATAATCAAAGTTGGCGTTATGCGTATTTAGTATTTTGCTTAAATCGAAGGTGGTGTTTTGGTTTTATGCGTCTAAAGGATACTGACGACTTATAATGGCGCAGAGGAGTTTAACACTATTAATGCACAGATATTTGTTTCTGGTCTTGGTGTTTCTGTAGGTATATTAAGTAGGTATATATTTACAAAATAAATAATCCTTTGTCACCATAGCACAATCCTTTTCGTTAGTTGCTTACCTTGTGGCAAGGTGGTGTGTTAAGTGTCCTACGATATTTATTTACTTATTTATTTTATACTAGAAGTTTTGGAATTTGTTTTAAATATTCAACCTATGATGAAAACTACTACACATCAGCATTTCATAAAGCAAATGTAGAGTTTTGTAGAAAAATAGACTTCGTTTGTAACTTAATTACTCCGCTGGCTCAGCAACCCAAAGTGGATCTTGGCCTTCGTTTGTTAAAGTTTTTAAAATCCTTTCTTATCGGATCCCTACGTCATACAAAGAACACACCCTCCAAGTTTCAGGTCTCTACGATCAGCGGTTTAGGCTGTGCGTTGATCCGTCAGTCAGTCATTAAGGACAAAGCATTTTATATCTATGTATAATAATAATGATTTAAGTGGCACCACAAAACGTTATTTACTTACGCGAATTTAACAACTTTTGCGCCGCGTAATCCAACTGCAGTCGTTTTCATAAAGGTAAATATGAAATTAGCGTTAGGAAAGTATAAAGTAGATTGTGGTATATATACTGGGTCTGGTACTGGACCATAGACTGGTTTACAATGGGAGTTCTTAGCCAGATACTCTCTCATACAATTATAATCCTTATAATTACATGGTTCTATGAGATTATCATCATTTGTTACGTATTCTGGAAAAAAAATAGAATAGAAAAAAACATTAATTTGGACGACACAAGACATTTTAGAAAAGTATAGAGACAAACAAACATAATAAGTAGGTACATAAAAAAGCTATATTATTTCTGAACTGTAAGTGAAAACTGCATAATCAATAAATTTTTACTTTAATTTCAATTTTTAAAGGATTCATATTTTATGACCTCTCTAACTGACACGAACTAATGAAATAAAACCACGATGGTAAATTAACCGTCATGGCTACAAAAATTATTGCATGCCTATTGCTGAATTAGGTGATCTTTTAGTTCCTAAAAACTATTTTTGTAACACCAATTATTACGCGCAATAAATTAATTTTAATATTAATAATAAAATTTTGGGAATATCAAAACAAAAAGTTAGCCTTTATAGGTACTTCCTCGATAAATGGACTATCCAACACAAAAATAATTTTTCAATTCGAACCAGTAGTTCCTAGTTAGATTAGCGCGTTCAAACAAACAAACAAACTTTTCAGCTTTAAAATATAAGAATAGATTAATTTACATAACAAAATGTTTACTTTCATTATTCCTTAGTCCGTAATCGCACGTTTTCGTCCTTCTGAGTCCACACGCATCTCTCAACCCACTTTCAGGAACATTTGCTTTGACACCAAAACAAAACGCGAGCAGTATCAAGAACTTCATGTTGCTAATGATGTTTTCCGTTTTATGATAGCTGAATTTATACGGTGTGGGACATAAAAAGGTAAATTTCGGTGTCATATATTTTTTTTAATTTAAATGACTGTCACGTCTGATAGTAAATAAATAAAAAAATATTGCAGGACATTCCACGCATCAACATCTAGCCCCAAGCTAAGTAACTAGACTATACTTACTTATATACTTTTCTATTGTTGTAAATATATACTTATAATACTTAGAAAGAACCAGACCACAGACAAATATCTAAGCATGAATACTTGTCTGAGGCGGGAATCGAACCCGCAACCCTGTGTTTGGCAGTCCAGCATGTTGACCATTGTGCCAACTGGGTCGTAAGTTTAAGAAGATGCAGCAAATACCTTTAAAATGAAATTTTATAAAAAATATGTTAGTAAAAGTGAATTAGTACATTCGATAATAATTAAGAACTGAAAATTACAGCGACATTTTTAATTTATTTAATTTGCTACGTTTTGGAAAGAAATATTACAATTCTACCTTTAGGTGGAATTTATAAGTTCCTGTGCCTGAAATAAAATGATATAAAAAAAACCATAACTCTCTTTTATGGATTCGCCGTCGTGTGAAAAATACCTTTATTGGGTGTAGTTAAACTTTCTAATGATAACACATAGTAACGCCTGCTAATAAACACATCTAATTTTTATGATGTGGAAACTAAACACGATACCTACATACGCTTTTTTATCTTTCTTTTTCTAATATATATAAATTACGTGTCACGTTGTTTGTGCGTGATGGACTCCTATACTACTGAACCGATTTTAATCAAATTTGCACACCGTGTGCAGATTGATCCAACTTGAAAGATAGGATAGCTTACATCTTAATTTATCCCGATATTCCCATGGCATCGGGTTCATCATCAGTTACATGTTACGCACAGTTACAGTTACATGTTACGCGCAGTATCACTATCACTACATCACTTCACTTCATCACTACATACGAGAAGTATAAAACAAAGTCGCTTTCTCTGTCCCTATATCCCTATGTATGCTTAAATCTTTAAAACTACGCAACGGATTTTGATGCGGTTTTTTTTAATAGATAGAGTGATTCAAGAGGAAGGTTTATATGTATAATACATGCATAATATAGCCGTGCGAAGCCGGAGCGGGTCGCTAGTTTATATATATTATATATTATTATAGTTTATATATACATAGACTTTAAACTTGAATTCGAGCCTTATAGAAGACATTAGAATCTTGCTCTACGGTGGGCCTGCAATTCTAACTCCGACCGTACCTACCTACTTAAAATATTATAGATATATTTTTATTAGTTGTATAGCAATTAAGCGCAAGAATAATCGCAATAAGCAAGAGTTGAAAGTAAGACCAAAAATGCAGAATTGAAATTGTGCAAAATTCATTTATAAACAGACTTAAAAAACAGGAGGCGGTTCTCAAATTCTTGTGAAGAATGAATCTCGTCGACGATAATCACACTATCCCTATTTTATTTGAAAAATGGCAACTTCTAGTTGACCCCATTAACATTTTAAAAATTGGAACCATATCATTAAGAATTATTTAATGAAGATCTTGATGAGGGTCTGAATGATGAGCAGAATTGCTCCTCAAAGTGTAATAAATACTTAGCTCATTTTGAAGGTTCCGTACCCAAAAGGGCAAAAACGAAACCCTATTACTAAGACTCCACTATGTTTTTCCGGAAGTCTGTCTGTCTGTTACCAGGCAGTATCTCATGAACCGTGATAGTTAGCCGTTGAAATTTTCACAGATGATGTATTTCTGGTTTTCGATTACCTACTGAGTATAAACAATACAATTCAAATGGAATTAAAAAAATTCATCTGATAACTCATCGATTTATCAAATAAAAAATATTAGAATGAAAACATTCCAATAATAGTAATTTTCGAACTCTACAGGGGGCTTTTATTATGCAGCCGACTGTACATATAAATTACATAAGAATCTGCTAGCATTCGACTAGTCGAGCCTGTGTTCCGAATTCCAGTTCCTTCTTTCATTGTTGTGAAACGAATAAGAACTTATTTTCGTCTTATACATAATTTGAACAAACTAAAGAAAAACTAGTAAGTATAGAAGAAGAAAAGAAAATATACAACAACCAACCAAACCGGTGCTGGGGCTCAACGCCAGCATCCCTGGTCGCATTTTTTTAAGAGGGAAGAATAAGTAAGCTAGGAGAGAAATAGGATATTATGTGGGGTTGGGGAAATTATGCTAATTGTATATTGATCACGATCAACCTTCTTATCATAAAACTCTTTGAAAAAAATATGTATATAACTTTGGAGAATCGGGTAGCCCAAAACAGATAGATAGATAAAATTTATTTTAACAACACAGGAAGAAACAAAACACGACATACACAAAGTAAAGTAATAGCTAGAAAGTATAAGTTGCACAAATGGGCGGCCTTATCGCTGAAAGCTATTTCTTCCAGGCAACCTTTGGATGGAAAAGAACTGATTCAGCTTTACCATTACAGCCGAATCAGTTCTTTTGTTCAGAATTTACTCAAGCAGGATACCAAATATAACCTGTAATAGGTGATAATATAAAGTATTTGCATAAATATAGCTTTGAAATATCAAATTAAACACACAATACATACCAATATATAATTATATACACAATTGTGCCTGTACAATAAAACAGCTGAATTTTTAGTAATAATCATTAACAGGAAATGTTTCTGTAAGCGTTTAAATATATTATTCTCAAATGTTTATTAAAACACGTAAGTATACCCTAGTAGATGCAATCCTTTTTTCAATAATAAATAGGTCAGCGTTTCACCACTATCTCACACGGTAGTAGGTGACAATGCGGTCTAAGATATAGCACGCTTTTCTAGAAGATACATATATGCAGGTGCCTTCAAGGGACGCGAAGGGAAGAATGGCAAATAAACTAAGTAAAGTAAATATAATATTTATTATTTAACACTGTATTAATTGAGGGTAAACATGATTAGTGAAAGTACACAAAATAGAAATTTGGAAATTTCACATGGCATAGTAATCAATTCCGAAATCACAAATAAACGTCTGAATAAACAAAGATAAAAATATTTCTGATAAGAAAAGAAAAGCGGTTCTTGCATCCAAGGGTATAGTCGCCAAAAAACTTGCAAATTCTGCCGTTGCGGTAAGATCTGTGAACAGTATTAAATTTAAAAAGGTCTGTTGTGATAAAACTGCCTAAAGTATAAATCAAAGTCAAAATGCCTTTGTTTATTTGGAAATCGCATGAAATCACATTAAAATAATTATAAATATTAATTGTCTATTAGCAGATAGTTACTTAAGTTATAATTTATTTTACTTTATTTATTTTTATGTAGGTACTTATTTTGTGTTTTGTTTTTATGATGCAATAAATCTATCTATCTAAAACGTCTTAAAAACCAAGTAAGGTTAGGCCTACAAATGAGAAGAAGGCACAAGAAACTAAGGTTTTATTGTAATCATGCATGACACAAATATTTTTGAAGATATTTTAAAGGCAGATTAAATAATCAAAGGATAAAACCAATCATTACCAGTGGTTGTAAATGAAGCTGGTCCAAGAAAAAATGCAGGAAAAGCTTTACCCACATATCCATGTCGTAAGTTTGCCAAATCAAAACGTAATATATCTTCTACCTTTGGTATACTTCCAGTGAGAATTAGTGATTCTGTAACGGATGGAAATATAAATAAATATTGCAAAACATTCCACACATCGCCATCTAGCGCCAAACTAAGTAACTAGACTTGTGTTATGCGTGCTAGACAACGGATATACTACTTATAAAAATATTTAATTAACATCTATGGCTTATATTCATGTTTTAATATTTTTAAATTCTAAGATGCTTTTGAAAATGAACCGTTGAAAATTATTACTATCAAGAAGTTTCCACACATCGCCATCTAGCGCCAAACTAAGTAACTAGACTTGTGTTATGCGTGCTAGACAACGGATATACTACTTATAAAAATATTTAATTAACATCTATGGCTTATATTCATGTTTTAAATTTTTTAAATTCTAAGATGCTTTTGAAAATGAACCGTTGAAAATTATTACTATCAAGAAGTTTACCAAATCGAAACTAAATATATCTTCTACTGTTGATATACTTCCAGTAAGAATTAGTGATTCTGTAACGGATGGAAATATAAAAAATAAACTAAATAAATATTGCAAAACGTTCCACACATCGCCATCTAGCCCCAAGCTAAGAAACTAGACTGGTGTTATGGGTGCTAGACAACGGATATACATACAAACAACCAGACCACAGACAAATATCACAGCATAAATCCTTGACTGAGGCGGGAATCGAACCCGCAACCCTGTGTTTGCAAATATAGTAATTTAATATCAACTCTTAAAAGGTAAAAAGTTATTTCACAATGTTATTAACATACCAAATGTAGCATTGGCGAAATCAGAGAGACATAAAGATTCCAAGCCAGGCCGTCTAAAAGTGAAGAAAAATTTATCTATATCAAAAGACAGAGCTGGAATGTCGAGAGCAAATAATAAAACTTTTGTCTTCAAGTTATAACTGAAACAGATAAGTCATGTCAACATCAAAGTATTAAAATCAATTGTAAATACGCATAGTAATATGGAGAACATTATATTAAACTAGTTGTTCTATGAACAGAACACCTCGCAAGCACAGATTTTGAACAAAGCTCAGATTGTGATTCCAAGGCTCTATCAATCCCTACCTTAACTACTGGAGGAAAAGGTATCGGCTCTCTCTCCATACAAACGAGGTCGACTGTTTCCTCCCTGAATAATGACACTACAGCATATATTTTTGTAACATAAAACTAATAACTGCTAACACATAGCTAGCATATTGAAAATAATAATCACACTGAGTACTTTTAATTCAAGTATTTAAGTTTGTGTGTCACGTCTATTAGAAGAAGGTCGTAAGTCCAATACTTGTTGATAGTATTAAGGTAGTAAACTGATATTGGACTTATGACGCATACTGCACCAAGTTTAAGAGGAAAGAGTACCGGAGGCTCTCTCCATACAAACTATTACAAATGACACTAGAGCAAATATTTTTGGTGCATAAAACTTATAACTGCCATGGTCATGGCAATTTTTCGTTATTTTATTTATTTTTTTAATCTTAATTTCTATGATAATTAGAAAATGAAAAAAAATAGGGGCATATTCATGGCAGTTTTACGTTTTATGACATACAAATATTTGTGCTAGTGTCATTATCCAGGGAGGAAACAGTCGACTACGTTTGTATGGAGAGAGCGCAGGCACCTTTTCACCTTAACATCAGCATTTCCAAAATTATAAAACAAACAGAGATTTTAGAGAAAGTAAGATAAAAAAAAGAGAGTACAAAGAAAAGAGAAAATGGGGAATGGAGAAATGGGGAATGGGATGAGGGGAAAGAGAAGGGAAAGAGAGAGTACTAAAGAGAGAGAGTGAGTAATAATTTTTTTTTCAAGTTATTTATACTTACTAGAATCTTTTAACTTTTGCTTTACTTAATCCGGCTGCACACGTTTCCGTAAAAGTTAAGAGAAGTTTAGAGTTAGGAAAGTTTAAAGTATATTGTTTGATGTATGCTGGGTCTGGTATTGGACCATAGACACGCTTACAGTATGAGTTGTCGGCCATGAAATCTCTCATACAATCGTAATCATCAATATCACATGGTTCTATTATATGTGCATTTTTTGTTACGTATTCTGAAAAAAAAAGTAGTCTGTAAAGTCGATTTACGGACGATAATTTTACGTGATAACGTCATAAGAAAACTATGAAAATTTGGGATTTTTTTCTTTTATATATATTTTTAATTATATAAGTCTTCTATTCGTCACTCGTTACTATAACACAAGCCCAGATGAGCGATATTTTTATTAAACAATATAAAACAAACATAAGACGCCTGACGTTTACCATGACGCCGTCATGGTACCGGATCATGACGGGGATCATGACTTTTTTGTGAATGCAGGTGTTCCATCAATGTATTAGACGTTATCACGTCAAAATAAATTTCAAAGTCTTAAAATATACGTAATCAATTTGAGCTTTCGAAATTAATATTTAATCAAATGTTTACTTTCGTTATCCCTCAATCCGTAATCGCACTCTTTCGTCCTTTTGAGTCCACACGCATCTTTCCACCAAGTTTCAGGAAAGTTTGCTTTGACACCAAAACAAAACACGAGCAGTATCAAGAACTTCATGTTGCTAATGATGGTTTCGGTTTGATGGCTGCTGAATTTATACATGTGTCATAAAATAGTAAACAGTGTCACTAAAATTCGGACTGCAATGGATTCTTTTTGGTACAACAATAAAGTAAACATTCAGGAATAATATTTAAACAAAATATACGTGACGTAATACAGAACCTCTTTTTTTGAAGTCGGTAAAGAATATCAACATTAAGTAGGTATATGGGAACAAAACGTAATATTTAGCCATATCCATCTACTATTAAAACATGCTTTGAAAGAAAAAAAAACCGGTCAAGTGCGAGTCGGACTCCCGCACGAAGGGTCCCGTACCATTATCATCACATAATAAAAAATATAGATGGCGCTAGTGGTAAAAGTACATGAATGAAGGATAAATGGCAGTTTTTTAAGACGTAGGTATTAAAAAAAACAACATACCAGATCTCCTTCAAACCAATTTTGGGTGAAAGTTTGCATGGTAATGTATCTATATATATAAAAGAGGAAATCACTGACTCACTCACTCACTCATCACGATATCTCAGAAACTACAAGTGCTAGGAGTCTCAAATTTTGCATGGGGGTTCCTTTTATGACGTAGGTGCGCACTAAGACGGGATTTTGCGAAATTCAACCGCTAAGGGGGGAAAATGGTAAATAATATAATAATGATAAATTATTAGTAGTATATTTTTGTAACCGTAGACAGAGAATAAATATAGACAAGCTACCAGCGTATAGTGTGAGACAGCGAATATGCAACATACCTATAGCATTACCTATAAGTATATTGTCAAATTGCCATTAACAGTAATTGACCATCACTGCACAAGTGCACACCAATTATTACTCCTTTTTAATTACTACATAGTATAAAACAAAGTCGCTTTCTCTGTCCCTATATCCCTATGTATGCTTAAATATTTAAAACTACGCAACGGATTTTGATGCAGTTTTTTTTAATAGATAGAGTGATTCAAGAGGAAGGTTTATATGTATAATACATGCATAATACAGCCGTGCGAAGCTGGGGCGGGTCGCTAGTATCATATATTTTTTTGTTTCATCATTCTCTTATTTTAGAAGTTACAGGGAGGGGACACACTTTTTACTCTCGCGTAAACTATTCAGTTTAGTAAAAAAAATAAATTAGAAACCTTAATATCATGTTTGAAGACCTATCCATAGATACCCCACACGTATTTGTTGTTTGTTTGTTTTCATCACGGGTTAAAAAAATTTTTGAGTTTCAGTTCTAAGTATGAGGAACCATATAATTTATTGTTTTTTTTTACATCTACTTACCAAGTTTCAACAGTATAGTTCTTATTGTTTCGGAAAAAAGTGGATGTGCCATACGGCAGACAGACAGACATGACGAATCTATAAGGGTTCCGTTTTTTGCCATTTAGCTACGGAACCTTGAAAAGGTTAAAATAAAAAAAAAGTATTTAGAAAGAAAATACTTGCATAGTTTATTTCTATGCAATTGTAAATAATTACCTTTTATAATAGCATATAATATGTATTAAAATAAATACAAAATAGGTACGTATGAATATGTACCAATATGTAATGTAACTAATATGTTTATATATCTGCGTTTGCAGATTAATTATGTGCGGGTGTATACACATATGTAACCATATTTTTCAGTACTGGGAAAGAACCTACATAACTGCCATGACTATACGGACGGATTTTGATGCGGTTTTTTTTAATAGATAGAGTGATTCAAGAGGAATGTTTATATGTTTAATACATGCATAATATAGCCGTGCGAAGCCGGGGCGGGTCGCTAGTTTTATAATAAATTCAGGATTAAATTAGTGAATATCTTCACTTATTTATTGGTGCGTAGTTATTTTTATATTTCTTGCAATAAATTCTCGAAATAGCGAAGTAGCTAAGACACTAAACTGATAATTTTTATGATGACTTTAACAGAAAGTACTTAAACTTTTGTATAATAGGCAAGTAATTAACACAATTACATTACGATAACGTAATTGAATCTAATTTGGAAAAAATAAAAGGGAAGATAATACATTTTTCAAGTTTCACTATTATATAACACTTTAAGTTAATATACTTTAAGATCTAAGTCAAACTTAATGATTTTTTAAATTTTTAAACCTGATCTTTAACTTATCCCGGTGTAAAAAAAATGTATGGTCACCCTAGTGCCAATTTGAAAAAGCAAATAGAATATTTTTTCAAAATATGATTCTTTATGATATTGAATATTGTTCTGACATTAACTTAAAAAAAAGACAAGGTTAAAGCCTCAGGTTAGCATCTCCTTGTTAGGCTGCCGGTCCACATAAGCGGAGCGAGGTAGCGGAGCGGTGAGCGAGGTAAAAAATCACCTACAGAATTTAAAAAAAATTGTGAACGACATTTCCTACTACTAGTCCTCAATATATAGTCGGGGGAAATAAATCTATCTTAATATATATAAATCTCGTGTCACAATGTTTGTCCTCAATGGACTCCAAAACCACTTAACCGATTATAATAAAATTCGCACACCATGTGCAGTTCGATCCAACTTGAGAGATAAGATAGCTTACATCTTAATTTATCCCGATATTCCCACGGGATCGGGAGTAACGCGGGTGAAACCGCGGAGCGCAGCTAGTAATATATAAATCTCCTTGTTAGGCTGCCGGTCCACATAAGCGGAGCGAGGTAGCGGAGCGGTGAGCGAGGTAAAAAATCACCTACAGAATTTAAAAAAAATTGTGAATGACATTTCCTACTACTAGTCCTCAATATATAGTCGGGGGAAATAAATCTAGTTAAGATTTAATACTACTTTGGGGGATATCGCAACTTTCAATTCACATAATCCCCCAAATGGCTACATTATCGAAATTTAGATAAAGTATTTTTGTTGGAATACTTAGATATATATATTGTTTTTGCAAGTAGTTAATTTAATAATATAAAATATATAGGTAATTTAGGTACCTTTTCGCCTGAAACAGAGGATTATCCTAGTTTAGGCAAATGTATTATTTATCGTTTTAAAATGTGATTTAACTCTATAATAGGTATAATATTTTGTAAATGTTTTTGTTCATCAAATTATTCTTATTCTATCAGTTTGGGGGATAATGCCACGAAGATTCCTGCTATCCCCCATTTGATAGCATTTGGGGGATAGGGGAATACCCCGATTTTTACCTCGCTGCGCTCCAGTGGACGGACAACCTTAACCCTCTCTCACCTAACCTAACCGAGTTGGTTCTGTGGCAGTACCTACACCTTTTCGAGAAGTTTTTATAAAATACTAGCTGCGCCCCACGGTTTCACCCGCGTAAGTCCCGATCTCGTGGAAATATATGACGAAAATTAAGTAGCTTTTAATCGGCATAAATGTGAAAACAGTACGCTAAACAATTCCACAGATGTCAAAGTGACATTTGACAGATGTCAAAGTGACATTCCACAGTTGACATGTCAAAGTGTCATTTGACAGATGTTAAAGTGACCGATATCAAAGTGAATGATGTCAAAGTGACAGATGTCAAAGTAACAGATGTCAAAGTGACTCATGTCAAAGTTACAGATGTCAAAGTGATATTTGACAGATGTCAAAGTGTTGATTTTTCGACACTTTTGGTTATATTTTGGACAATTCACACAATATCTTTATAAATTATAGCCTATGTTCTATTCTGATGTAGGTATAAGCTATATTATTGTAAAGTTTCATTAAAATCCATTCAGTAGTTTTTGCGTTAAAAAGTAACAAACATCCATACATACAAACTTTCACGTTTATAATATTAGTAGGATTAATTTTATTAGGTTACCTTAAATAGCAAATAAATAGTTTGTGAAATTATATATTGTAAAATTCTTTGACAAGTTGATGATGGTCACAACTTTTACAGCAAAAACCAGCATATTTTTATGGATTTGAAATATCTCAGTATATTGAACAGTAGTTTTCAGGCAAAAAACCTGAATTTAAGTCGACTTAGTAACCAAACACACAAAAGTGTTCATAAAAACTATTTAAATATATTTCAGTCTTTAATTATCTTTTTTTTTTTTAATTTCTTGTACATAATTTAATTAATTGTAATATATTTCAGTTATCTGTTTAATAACAAGAAAATGACTAGGTATATTGGCAGACAATCTTCTACTACATAAAAATAAGTCGGGTTTTCCTTCCTGACGCTATAACTCCAGAACGCACGAACTGATTTTGATGATTTCGGTTTGGAAATGTTTGTCGTAGTCCAGGGAAGGTTAAACGGTGAGAAAGATCGAACTTACGCGAGTGAAACCGCGGGACGCAGCTAGTTTAATTATAATAAAAATGTCGTTTGAACAGAAAATAGAAAATTTTACTGCTGTCACCATAAACGAACTGTTGATAAATTCTCCGTGTATGGCTGTCACGTTTTGACAGAAGATAATTATGCAAATTGAAGCACTAACTTTAAACAAAAAAATTCCTTTATTTGTTAAAAGCCTGCTTTTAATTACTTTTATCTATTTCGAATAATTTCATTACATAGTACATAATATTATGTAGTTTGTGTAGCAGTAACAGAAATTTTGAAAAATAAAAATGAAAAAATATATTTTGACTTCACTCTGCTGCAATTACTCACATTATTTATTCAGGTATCTACTAATATTTAAACAATTAAATCTTAATAGGAAATTTATTATAGAATTCAGAAAGGTATCAATATTAAGAATAATTTAAACCAAAATTAGGATACATGAGATTAAAGAGCCTGCCCCCTTTTCGCCGACCTTTTTTTTTGCGACCCTGCCAGCTGAGAAGGCATGTTTCGTCAATTGAAGATTTAGTTAAATTAGCCTGAATGGTCTTACTGCTGGGAAAAGGCTTCCCCCTTCACCGGCCAGTTTGGCTCAAAGTGGTCGATATTTCAGTGGATGTTTTTGTCCATTTGTCTGGAGACATCCTACCGACATGACGATTTTTTTTATTAAATAAGAAACGTTTCTCATCGCTAAATTGATGTGATGTCGGATATTATGCTATCACTATCACTACATAGTATAAAATAAAGTCGCTTTTCGCCGTCCCTATATTCCTATGTCCCTATGTCCCTTTGTATGCTTAGATCTTTAAAACTACGTAATGGATTTTGATGCGGATTTTTTTAAAGATAGAGTGATTCAAGAGAAAGGTTTATATGTATAATAAATGCATAATATAGCCGTGCGAAGCCGGAGCGGGTCGCTAGTAGAAAATAAAACACACTTTGAATAGTCAACATTTAATCATCTTGGATGCATTGAATTAAAAATTATTTATATCAATATATAACGCGTAATTGTATTTGTTCGTTTCCTTGTCAGAAAATAAGCGGCGATATTTGATATTTAATAAACGGAAAGCGTAAGTCCAAAATCGCATATGTTCGTCTGAATATACGATGCCATGAACAGTTGAGATTGAAATTTCAAAATCTCTCGGGTAACTATGGCTCCATTTGCCAAAAAAGCGGCGTAACCTGCCTTTACAGTGGGATCTGAAATAAGAAGGGTAATTTTGTAATTTGATATACGAACTTCAAGAAACTAACATACTTGCAAACTAATAATTTTTGTTCAAAGTTTTGCCATTATTCTATAGGTGGGTTAAAACTTCATTGTTTGTATGAAACACATGTGATAGTCATCAAACAGTTTTGGTATAGTCACAGCAAAAAAAACATCCCAAGTTGTCATTTCCATTTGAACTATGGTTCTTGAATGCTAAAGTTTCATTGCAAGCGCAGAGCGCTAAATGATTAACTGACTTCGAAACAAGAGAAGGTTCTGAATTCATCGGATAAGTATTATAAATATATTTTTAAATAATATGTTGTCGAAGACAGCTCAACCATTCGAGATCTTTTTTAGGGAATACCCCAGGGTGTGGTCCTATAAGAACTTAGTAAGGATCTGATGAGGATCTTCGGAGTCATAACAGAATTGCACTTCGGGCGTGGAGCAAATTGCTTAGTTTTCAAGATCAAGAAAAATCGGTCTTATAGGTTTATATACTTTTAAGAAATCTTGTGGAGTCTATTTTTAATTGATAGAGTTTCATATATTTTGTAGATAGTTTGCAGAAAAACATAATCAGTGAAATATTTTTTATAATCATACAAAGATAATTGTTAACATTCGTTTTGGAAAAAATAATACCATATTGGTTTTATTTGAAGTTTTATAAATCTAAGACTCTGATTGGTGTAGGGGTACAAAAGGCCCACTATTGAACTTATTTAAAAAAGGTGAACTATTGAACCGTGTAATATAATCTAAGGTTAATTGAAGCTAACTATCATTTTTAAGCTATTGTATAGCTTTTATCGCAAGCTTTGACCGCGGCGACTGAATCAAGAAATTCCGTAACGAAAATAAAACCTAACACCCCCCACTCCGCCTACCATGTAGCTCGACCGAGCGTTCACTTAACGTGTATGTATATGGTACGACTGTACGAAGCTCGCACGATGCAATAGCTTTACCGCGGCGGTACCCGAGTGCCATTTTGTTTTTTTTTTAAATTAAATATGGATAACCTCTTTAACTAATGACAAACAAACGGACGATCGAGTGATCTTATAAGTGTTCCATTTATAATATTCAGCTACGAAACCCAAAAAATGTTGTTTTTTGAGCACCAAATTGTTCAAACAAACAATATTCATAATTATAACGCAGCACGAGAGTGAAAAAAGCACGTCAAACCATGAAAACATTGATTACCTAGGCAAAATACGAGGGCAATCATAGCCAGTGTAATCAAAACGAGTATGTTTTCTGTGATTATCTCCGATAGTGTATGGCTATCATAAAAACTATGAAAACGCTAAATAAAGACCCTAAAACTAGATCTTTTTACTAAATTTAATAAACTCTAAAATAAGATTTAGTATTTTTTAATGCGGCCAGAGTAATTAAAAACATACTGAACCAAAACCAGGGTTATCAAACGTTTGCCTTCGCCAAATCCGTGGTGGAGCAACGAGCCAAGTTGCACCCTCCTTGACGTCTAAAGCACGACTAGTTCTCGCGTTTTAACTAGTTCACACACTTCTACCGCACGTTCGGCTAGTGACTTACGCTTCGTTTTTTGTCGTGCCAGAGGAATCAGTAGTTGACCGCGGACAAACACTCGGCTCTCATTTAAAACAAAACTATGGTAGTTACAAGTATGAAATATTTTATGGTGAATCATCAATTATCCTTCTAACGATCAGATTACTTTGATATCTTAGATTACCTTTACATCTAGGTGTTTAGCTGCTAGGTTTGCAAAAAAAAAGTGACCAGGACGCGCCAGAGTTATCAATTTTTAAGGCTTTGGGGATTTTTTTAGACTATTTCTAATAAGATTAGACACTAATATTATTTTGCGCCAATTAGATTATACATTAAACTAACATAAAAAAAATATCAAACAGTAAAATTTTAATATTTCGGGTAGTTTTTAGCTCCGGACAGCGTTATTTTCGGGTCTGTAGAATCACCCATAAACCTTCCTCTTGAATCAATCTATCTATTGAAAAAAACCGCATCAAAATCCGTTGCGTAGTTTTAAAGATCTAAGCATACAAAGGGAAATAGGGACGGCGAAAAGTGACTTGACTATGTAGTGATGCAGCTGCCGTAGTGATATTATGTAGATTTGGATACCAACGATATTTTACGTGATAGCGTCATAAGAACTCGTTTATATCGTTGCCATTACCATTTTGCATATTTCAATACGTTGCTATGGTTACCACAAGGTATTTTTAGTGCACATGCTAATTTTTAGCATTGACGTAATATATTAGTGCCTCCACATCCATTATCCGTATGTTGGTTGTGGATTTCAATCAACGTGTGTTGTCAATAACGTTACGTAACGTTACATACGTTACACTTTTTTGTGAATGCCGATGTTCATCGATTTATAAGACATCATCACGTCAAAAAGCTTTGGTGCACGGCCGGCCTGGATTGAAATCCATAACCTTCGGATGATGATGATCTGCACCAAAAATTAGCTGGATTTTGTTATTATGTTGATCCCAAAATTTCGCTTAGTATGTTTAGGGTTCCGTAGTCCGTACCTTAAAGGTAATAAAAACCGACTTCAAAAAAAACAAAAATTAAAAAACCTGAAAAGAAAAACAAAAAAGTGTAAAATAATCCATTTCGGGTTACTTACTTGGAAGTCGGACTGGGTTAGATTGAATGTTGAGAGGTATAAAGAAAACATGGTGTCACCCAGTCCGACTTCCAAGTAAGTAACCCGAAATGGATTATTTTACACTTTTTTGTTTTTCTTTTCAGGTTTTTTAATTTTTGTTTTTAGTTTTTTTTGAAGTCGGTTTTTAAAATTTTAATTAATTTTTTTATTTAACCATTTTTAGTGCCACTGTCACTGGAAATTCTACTCCATGAGGCGAAAGCGACTGTTTCTTCAAATTGCAACCTGTACCTAATCGTAACCCATTGAAGAGTTTGGTGATAAGAAGTTGTTTTCAGATGCTCCATTCATCGGTACCTATTTGTGTATGGGCCACTTCTATTCGTGGAAATGGAAAACTGAGCAATTTGTTGAATCTCGCTGTGCAGATCTGTTCATCACTCCGTGGATCCTTATCAGATCTTCGTTTAGGATAGGGTTCTCTATCAAAATTCATTCAAACCCAGTCCGGCGAGGCAAAGGCGAATATTTTATTCAAATTGTAACCTGTAATCGTAACCGATTGAAGAGTTTTCTGATGGCAAGGTGGTTTCAGATATTCCATTTATCGGTAACTTTTAGTTTATGGGCCAATTCTACTGGTGGAAATCGAAAAATGAGCATTTTGCTGCACTCTCGAGGTGCAATTCTGTTCATCACTTCGAAGATCCTCATCAGAACTTCATTTAAGATAAGGTTCTCTATCAACATTCATTCAAACCCAGTCCGGCGACTAAATTCTTCAAATTGTAACCTGTAATCGTAACCGATTGAAGAGTTTTCTGATGACAAGGTGGTTTCAGATATTCCATTTATCGGTAACTGTTCGTTTATGGGCCAATTGTACTGGTGGAAATCGAAAACTGAGCAATTTGCTGCACTCTCGAGGTGCAATTCTGTTCATCACTCCGAAGATTCTCATCAGATCTCCACTAAAATTTTATGGGACCACCCCTGAGGTGTCACCTTCCGAACACAAAAAGAATCATCTCAATCGGTTAAGCCGTCTTAGAATGATCGCGTAACATACACACAAAAAAAAAAAACAACAACATACAGACGAATTGAGAACCTCCTCCTTTTTTGAAGTCGGTTATAAAAGAAACCCTTAAAATATTACTTTGTTGTCTGTCTGACTGTTTTTAGTTAATTTTCCTTCTAAATTGACCTACACTGAAAAAAATAATTAGTAACATACATCAAAAAAATGTTAGTTGTTATCAAGTCACTTGTTTATATACGAGCGCATAAAGCTTTGTGATTAAGGGAATCAAGTCTTCTTGATTGAGAAACGGAACAAACAGACATAGCACATTGAAACAAGTTATTGTCGGCTTAATCAAGTCTAATCATTATTTTTATCAACTGCTCTTTGTGTTTGTTACTAAGACTCGATAGTCCTAATTAAGTTCATTGATGACCGTAACATTGTTACACATTTGCTTATATAAAGTAAAGTAATAGTCTAAACAAGTAACTTGATTGGTGTTATTGAGCATGTATCTAGAATCAAATGAAAAACTTAAGTGTTTTTATAATGAAACCTAGTTGAACCTATACAGATGCATAATCGATCTAACATATATAAATGTATCGGTCTATCAAGTATATTATTGCGTTTAGTATGTATAGTATTTGTTTTTATCATACCATAATATTAAAAGAAATGTTATCTTTTTCAGTGTAATCAAGTGCTCTTATTAGAATCAACTAAGATGATGTTATATTCAAGTATTGTACTTTGTTGGGTGCATGTATACAGGATACAGACTGTCACAGAAATACCAGATCAAAGCGTCAGAATATTATGATCAGTCAGTGAAACTACCTGGCAGTACTGACTGATCACCTGTCGCTCTGATGTGGTATTTCTGGGACACCCTGCGCAAATAAACACAATATTTTAAAACATTATTATTTAATATGAAAATTTAAATTTAATCACTTAAACATAACTTAATACAACATATACTTAATTACACTGTTATATTAAATAGTATAGCGCGATCTGAGGGTTTATTCTGTAACTGAAATTTAAAGTCTCGATGCAGCAGCGCGGAAGCAGTGTAGCATAGCGCTGTGTCCCTGTCACTCTTGCGTAAAATGACAGAGACAAAGCGTTGTGTTACACTGCTTCCGCGCTGCTGCAGTGAGGCATAAGTTATAGAATAACCCCCTTTAGTAGTTAAACCTTAGAAACTTCCAGGAATTAATAAACAACATTTTGTATTGGGACCAACCTTTGGACTCGTCAAAAACATCAACTGTTTCATACAAAAATACAATGATAGGTACCTACCATAAAAATATAATTATGGTACTTGACCAAAATGTATGAAACAGCAGATTTTTCGACGAGTATAATAATATAAAGTTGGTATACAAAAAGTTGTTCTTAATCATTCATAATCCAAATATAATATAATACCTGAAAGTTTCTAAGGTTAGTAAAATTATTAGATCAGATCAAATTATACCATCGTCGTGCACGTGAGTGACGAACGCTTCCCGGCTTTTGGCTTTCGTCGGCTTCTCTTGTCTTTTACCTTCGTCCTTTTAGCTGATGGAAGGTCGTTACTGGAACTTGAAGAAGTAGACTGACCGGGCAGTAGTACTGCACGGGGGCTAATGAGTTCAGGCAAACTGAATATAGCCCCGAGATTCCTGTTTTCTTCCTTCGTGTCTGAAAGCACAAACATCTATGTCAGAAATCAAACCTTAACAGTCTATTTTTTTTTAAATTAAATGACAGACAACGGAGGCATAGTAAGGGACCTTTAGGATACTGAACCCTACACATATTACAACACCTACTAATAAAATCTAATAAGTAATTTATCTCTGTACCCTTATCATTCTCAAAAACATGTTTAAAATGAACTCTAACAAGTAGGTTACGTTATTCTCAATGTCAATTTCAGCCGATTTTGTAGGCGAAGTTTGCTGCGTTTTTTCCACTGTTATGAGACTACTTCTTGGTAGTAGTAATTTTCAATAAGCACAGGGAGTTTCTGAAATAAGTTTATTGGAATTGAAGTAGGAACCTTAATATTTTAACTAGCTAGCATTCACATTGATAGAATACCTCATACCGAGACACATCGTAACCATAAGGTTATTTTTTTATCTTTATCGGAAAAATATGAGGTAAGATTTTTTTTAATATCACATAGGTACCTAATGTTAGTACAATAACCCTCCTTTTGGCTTTGCCATAGTCGGGTAAAAATATTGTAAAAAATACTAAGTTAGTACTGTAGGTAGGTAGGTACTTACAAAAGACAAATTGTTAAAATCAGAATCGGATTGCTTGGGCCTTGATCGCTTGAAACAGAGACTGAAAAATCCGCTGTCCACGCTCTCCAGCATCAAACAAACAGTGCTATGGTTCCCAATTGAGGAATGATTTCCTTTATGTTGTCATTTGTCAGAGGCGCTAACGACAGCATGTTGATTTCTTTTTCTGTGAAATTAGCAGGGAGGACTATTGATAAACAGAATGAAAACAAGAAAAGAACTAAACACTGAAAATAAATAAGTACCTAGGTAGTACATACTTACTTGCGAAATCAGGCCCCAGCTCCAGGAGCCCCCAGGCTCATAGCAAATCCATCACCTCTTTCATTTCCACTTCACGAAATCACTGCACTATATAATACTGAACACTAGGCAGGTGTTTTAATTATTTTTAACAAATAAACCATAAATAATTCTAAACTGAACTGGTCGGACGGATGGACGGACTACAACTGATTGCAAAGCGAAACTGACAGGTGGAGTGCGAAAATATGAAACACGTTGTGACTTGCTTGAACATCGATGAAGGTACTTGTTTGAAATATCTAACTACCTACATCTTTCAAATAGGCGTTTGTTAATTCTTAAAAAGTTTAGTGATCGAATGAAATAAGAAACTATTCTATTAATTATTTAATAATTATTGAATTAAATAGGTATATAATTTAGATTAATAAAAATCTTTTTTAGATTAAGTAATTGATAGTGTAGTAATGTTAAAGCAACTTGATAGATCTAAATAAGTTGATGATGGAATTCGATATTAATAAAGTAAACTTACTAAATTCAACACATTCGACTTGATAGACGTTCAATCATTTTAGCTTAATTGTGACAAGCAACTGTCAACTGTTGATTTTGATATTTTCTTGAATTACTCAATCACATTTTTTTTAATCAAGCAAAATTGTAACTTGTTTAGCCATTATTTTTTTCAGTGTATATTATTTAAATTTAATTAGTTGAAAAATTAAAGAACCAGAATTTTGTATGAAAGATAATATGCAAAGTCTTAATATTGCACATATTTAACATTATTTGGAAATAAACTGGAATTTCCAGTTATAATATTTTTTCGATTTCCAATATATTTCTTGAAAAGTAAAATATAACTTCGCCCCACGTTTTCACCAGCGTTATTTCCGATCAGGAATTTCGGGACCAAAATGATCCTATGGTCCTACTTCATCCTCTAACTAAATGACCACTATACCGATTTTTATCCAAACCAATTGTTTGACCATGAAGTGAAGTCAAAATAAATTGGTAAACAAGCTTTCCGACTTATAATATTAGTTAGAATTCGGATTTTCGAAATATTAGCTTATAGGTTAACATAAAAAAAAAAAACAATACAATATTATTTTTGCATCAAAATTATGTTACAGGTCTTTCTTTTTTGCACTTTAATATTTATTTATCTGAAACGCAACGACCCTGACTGTGATGTCACAGGAAGCAAATGCAGTACTTACATTTTACCGGAACTAATACAAAACTTTCATGGAGTGAGGCTTCAACGATGAGCTAGTGTCGTCATCGAATGTTTTCTTGCGACAGGAGAAAAATGGGGGAAAATGGAGGACGATCACAGCTCGAGCTCAAAATTTATCGATAAAAATATCATACGATTAAATTAATAAATGGAGAAAAATGCATTTTAATTAATTTACGCTGTCTTTTAGGAAACAAAAGATAATTTTTACTTTATTATTTTGCGACTTGTTAAATAATTACAATAAAACTGTCAAGAAGCCAATTAGTTGTTAATTGCAACTAAAAATACATACTAAAAATAAAATCGTCATTCATCTACGCAGGCAACCGATTTTGAGTTCTTGTAATTTCAAATTACCTTGATGATTATTTTTCTCGTTTAGAAATAAAAATAACCAAAATATATGCTAATATTTAATAATTTTAGATTCCCTTCCAAAAAACAATAAAATCAAATCATAAGGTACCTACATCTTTTTAACACGCTTTTATTTATTTGTATCTACATTTAAACACTGCAGATTTTAAGTTTAAAATCACAAATAATGGACTGTATATATTTTGCCATTATTACTTGAGACTGGAAAAGTAGATTTTCTTTAACAACAATCGGTACGTTCTTTATTAACAACTCAAAGGCTCCTTTTACTGTGGGATCTGAAAAATAAAATTTATTTAAAAAAAAAAAACACAAAAAAAAAATTACTTAAAAAAAATACTTACTTATAAATAAATAAATAAATAAATATTTCAGGACATATTACACATCGCCATCCAGCCCCAAGCTAAGCAACTTAATGCTTGTGTTATGGGTGCCAGATAACAGATAAACTACTTATATACTTTTTTTTTTTTTTTGTAAATATATACATATTATACATATAGGAAACACCCAGAACCAGAAACAAGAATTTATGGTCAGCATAAATACTTGTTCCCGGCGGGAATCGAACCCGCAACCTTCTGCGTCGCAGTCGGGTGTTCGCCCGACGCGCCACAGAGGTCGTCAAATACTTATGCTCCTAGTGGCCCTTATTATCCGTAGGCATAAATATTCGAAACTACTAAACTGATTTTAATATTTTTTTTACAAATAGAAAGTCTTACTACCGAAACGCATCATAGGCTACTATTTGACGTGACGACCTCTGTGGCGCGTCGGGCGAACACCCGACTGCGACGCAGAAGGTTGCGGGTTCGATTCCCGCCGGGAACAAGTATTTATGCTGACCATAAATTCTTGTTTCTGGTTCTGGGTGTTTCCTATATGTATATATTTACAAAAAAAAAAGTATATAAGTAGTTTATCCGTTATCTGGCACCCATAACACAAGCATTAAGTTGCTTAGCTTGGGGCTGGATGGCGATGTGTAATATGTCCTGAAATATTTATTTATTTATTTATTTTTTTATCTCCAATGAATATCATACCAGTGCTGTTATAAACATTCGGTCCGATGACAAATTCTGGAATTTCTGGAATATCTACATGAATGTCTGCTAAGTCAAGACGACAGTGGGGCAGTCCAGGAAACTCACAAGTGAAAATCAATGATTCTGTAAAAAAAATAATGTAAAACAAGCTATAAAAATTATATACAACATGTTTTCACAAAGGATTTATAATACGAAAATGAAAATACGTCTAGGCAAACAACTTTAGCTCTACAAAATTTGAAAATTTGAGCTTTTTTTTTTAAAAATTAGAATAGAGTAGAATTTAATTGATTCACACAAATAAGAAATAATAAGAGAAATGGTAATAATAAATAAGCTGATAATTTGACGTTATAGGTACTTATACTGGAAAAATCTGCTATTCATTAATGTATAAAATAGTAGTCGAAACTAAATAAACAACGGTCCCTTAGGTTAATGACCTCTTACTCTAAAAGACAGCAGATTTTCTGGTAAATATGACCTCAAATGTTTCCAAAAAAGTTTGAATTTCCAAAACTCGTAAAATAAAATTGTTTGGTTAGACGTTTAGAACAACCCCCTTTTGTGTTAGAAACCCTTCATTAGAACACATTTTTATATAAGTTAATCATCACTTCACTACATAGTATAAAATAAAGTTACTTTTCGCCGTCCCTATGTCCCTATTTCCCTTTGTATGCTTAGATCTTTAATAGTATTAACAGACGATCGAACCCGGTCCGGTCCGCACAGCGGACTTGGTACGCTCCGTACCATATTCGATCGTGTGTAGAGCAGTCCGCCGCACATTATTATTATTAAACATCGGTGCGGTCGGTTCGATGGTTTTCACATCGAACGTGGTGCGTTCCGTACCAAGTTCGATCGTATGGACGGCGCACCGGACCGTTCGGCGCTGTAGTCTGTCTAATCTGTCACTGTCAAATTATTTGACGTATCGTAGTTCGCTGGCCTGGATTGCGATTTTTGGATTTTATGCAATTTCGTTGTAATTATTTAGAAATTCTAGATTTCTGTCAGATTTTGGATTTTGATGCGAGTGTGCGACACCTCTTGCTCGAAACGGCGGCAGCGTCCGAGCGACAAGACATCAATATTACGAATAGAATAGAATAGAATATCATTTATTGTTCTATCTGTGTACATAAAGATCTTACAAATAATATGGTTCCAACAGATTACTCGAGAAAACATATATAATTCAGGGCTCATTCGAAGATATAATTAAAAGTCTTTAATAAGTTTCATAAGACTGTATTGTTCTTTGTGTTTTAAGTAAAATTTTGCCCATTCTTTTCTTTTTTTTGGGCTTTTTTATTGGCAGTTTTGATGTGGCTGCTGTAGCCAATACCAGCGCCATTTTTATTTTTATATTTTTTTTATATTGGAGCCATGACCGGCGACCGTCCGTGTTGGTCGCTCAAAAACGACTGGACCGTGCGATCGTCTGTTGCGTAGAGCGCACTTTACCACCGAACGCGGTACGCTGTCCGCCATCGGACCAAGTTCGATGGTCTAGTAGTACTTTATAACTACGCAACGGATTTTGATGCGGTTTTTTGAAGTGAAAACTTCTTATGGCGCGTTGGGCACTTTTGTGGGTGAGCATTTTCAGCCGTTCTCGCGACAGATTTTGACGCGACAGATGAGATTTGACGCGACAGATGAGATTTTATTTGTGTTAGTCTTTTTGTTTAACTTATACTGCCATCTATTACACAAATTGAGAAACTTAGTTTCTAGAAAGACCGCTATTCGAATGTAGATGGCGCTGATTTCAATTTTTTACTGCCATCTAGCGAATAAAAAATAAACTATATTTGTTTAAGTGAGTGCTAATAGATGGCAGTAGCAGATCGTTTCAAGAAATATTCTATGAGAAATAACAAGTTTATTGTTTTCACTTCTGCCTGCACTCCCGGAGTGCGCTGTTTTTTTTAATAGATAGAGTGATTCAAGAGAAAGGTTTATATTATGTATAATACATGCATAATATAGCCGTGCGAAGCCGGAGCGGGTCGCTAGTATACTTAAAATAAGAAAGCATAGACATTACTGTATGTCACGGTGACGCAATCACATCTGATGATGGATTCCTTTCCAGGTCTATGGTATTCAAAACATATGTTGGGTGATTTTACAGTGAAAACTGGCACCTTAATTGACAAAACCGCCCAACCTGTCTTCTTGTTGTAGCTGAAATAGAAATCAAAATTAAATTCTCTTTTTTATATATGTTCTAACTGCACTCCACAGTTTCATGCGTAAGTTCTCTTTACCCATTTTAGAGTCAATTATTAACAAATCCTTTCTTAGGTACCTACTACGTCTTAAAAGGAACCATCACATAACAATAGAGGTTATCCTTGACTGCATTTTATAATACGGACAAGGATATTCTCCGGTTTGGTGTCCACATCATGGTTTGCTATTAAACTTGTTATTGTAAAGGGCCTCTACGTGTTGGCTTCGACTCCACGCACGCCTAGAGGTCCGAAGCTCCATAGCCTCTTAACATTGGATTAATATCAATAAATAATCTTACAATGCCGTGTGAATTGTTGCTTTACTGAGTCCTCCAAATTGGACATCTGTATAAGTTACACTAACATTTACGCTCGGTAAAAATGCTGTATTTTGCGGTACGCAAAATGGATCTGCAACAGGTCCATATATAGGTTGGCAGTCGCAATTCTCCCCAAAGAATTGTCTGATACATTCGTAATCTTTCTTATCGCAAGGGTAGACATAATTTTCTTTATTTCTTACGTACACTGAAAAATAAATGTTTATTTCATGAAAATTCATAATACATCTCCCAGACACTGTATGCCTGGGGTATTAGATGGAGTAGGCTTGCTCAACAAGCCAAGTTGGAAACAAGAAGGGACTTGGCGCTGGCAAGTTATATTTTAGAGGTGTTAAGAGGTAACATATTATGTAATCCAACCATACTGGAATCGGTCAAACTATATTTTCCGAATCAGTATCTAAAGCGGCGCCATTCATGAAAACCGGCACTATTCGCGGTACCCCGTGGTAGGACCAACCTAGTCAAAAAATCACCAATCACGCGGGTTTTACACACACTAAATTTAGTTGCCAAGCAAATTGACGTATTTACATGCGGGAAGAGTGAATTCCAAAAAGTATCTTTATGGATTATTTGTTATATTAATTTAAATTTATTTTAACTACGCTATTGCATGGGGGAATCCTGTAATGATAGATGTAGTTTTTCTGATAAATAAATAAATAAAATAAACATCTATACCACTCTCTCAGCTTAGTCGACTATGTCCAGAGGAAAAAACCCGTCAATACGTCTGGAATCAACTAAACCGTGGGTTTCTTAACGATGTTTCTATATCGCGGTATAAGAACCAAATGAACGTAAATACATTTTTTAAATTTTACAGGAGAGTTAAAAAACAGTGATTTTTACGTCATATTGAACTTTGAAGTACAGAATAACAATTGTTTTATTCTTCACTAAAAAAACAAGTATGGAGAAATATTTATATGCTATTAGAGAATGAAAAGAACAAAAAATAAATTGATAATAGATATTAATATAGATAATATAAATATTTTTTTAAAATTTGTTTGACATACGTTCTCCTGGCTCTTACTTTTTCGAACTATTTATACAAATATTGCTTAGAACCAAAGTGAAGTAAAAGCTTATACGTTGTAATGGCTCATTTAAAAATGCAAAAAAACACGTTGGTCTAGATTTAAATGAAGCATTTTTGTCAATACGTTGTTTTGGAAGGACCTGAAATAGAATCTATTAGAAACCATTTTAATGGTACTCAAGTTAGGTTGTTTTGGCTATACATTATATTTTATTTAAATCGTTACGTTATTATCGAACTAGTTAAATATTGATTTTATGGTAACGTTCTTTTGCCACAACGTGTAGGACCACGGGTAGAACTCATTTCTGAAAAAAAAACGATTTTCGATATTTTTGTAGATACGTTCATCTGTTTCTTAACCCGCGAATGATAACAAGAGCTAAGTAAGTAGTGCATCTAATTTTTGTAGTAGAAATTTGAGGCACAGCCGGAGCAGGCTGAAATTCAAACCAAGCCTTTTTGAATGATAATTGTTATAACTTACTGCTGCTACTTATACAATACTCAGCATTATACACTGATTAGCTTACAAAAGAAACAGAATCAAAATCGGTTCATCCATTCGGGAGCTACGATGCCACAGACAGACACGTCAAACTTATAACACCTCGTCTTTTTAGCATTAGGGGTTATAAATATAAGTCAATATAATTATACTTTCAAAAATCTATAAAATATCTTATATATTCTTTACTCAACCTTCATTGTTAACCAGACCGTTGCCATTATTTCTTACAAATTTTTGAGCTCTATTTTCAGAACTACGTCTTCCATTTTTTTCAATAGGTCCAATAGCTTTCTCTACTGGTGACAGTCCACATGTAAACCGGAACCCGGGTCGGATAGCTGCTATATCATTGTGGTGGTGCTTGTTTGCGTTAACTCCAAAACAAAACACAGCTACAGCTAGTATAAACAACTTCATCTTTAACAATACTGTGTTCATTGTTTGATAATTCTGAAATATATACGCTTAGCGCGAAAAAGGTAGATTTCAAAATTTACGTTTCGTTTTTACCACACAAGAATACATTGACTACTGAAATTGTTAAAATAAACAAACTCAATTAGGCATTTATTCTTTTAAATTTACCTCGAAACATCAACATTTAAGTTTAATTAGTTAAAAAGAAGTTAACAAGAATTTTATGGAGAAATTTTATGGTTTAGATACTTATTTACCCGTTAAAGGATATGTAAATTTTTATTATGTTCACCTATAGCTAAGTAACATTTTTAGGTAAATTAAATACTATAAGCCTATATAGATACAACTAGAAAAATTTAAGACCTACTAAAACTGCTGTAAGTACAAAATACATAAAACTTTTAAGTAATCTTGAGTTAACATGTACTGAAAACAATTCTATCCAAGGACGTTGCAATGACAACAACAGAATTCAGTAGTCGAGTCGTTTTTAAGTGGATTATTTTATCAAACTGGCAGCGCCCCGGTCACACTCGAGTAAGTCCCGAGCTCGATTGAATATAGTTTTGATCTAATTTAATTGTTAATCGGGTAATTAGGTATGTTTTATTGTTCTCACAAATAATTGCTTCTTTTATAAAAATACCTGGAATAGGAAGTATTTAAAACAATGAAAGTAATGGAAATAATGATAATAATAATAAGCCCGCAAGGCACCTTGAGGCGAGGTGACGGGGAGTAGCGACCCCGCGGTCCCGAGTGCTCCAGGGGGAAGTCACCGTTCCTCATCTCCGGCTTGCCTTCGTTGGCTGGTCGGAGTGAATATTGACGAGGAAGCGGTCCCCCGCCTCTGGCTTGCCTTCACCGGCCGTCCAGAGTGGAGTCGCATGAGTAGAAATACTCGAAGGATGGATGCCGAACGTCAGTGATGAGTTGGCCCGCTCGCTCGGACTACCAGCGATGACTTAAAATCCAGTAAGGCCTCTCCATCCTTCAAGCCACTCACGTTCCTGTTGTCCCCTTGCTGTAATTTACTCGGCTAATTAGGGTGGCCCAGTCTGAGAGTTGGCGAGTCTCCGCCTGCCATTTTTACGTGTTTATTGGACATTGTTACGGCAGGTGCCATAGTATCCATAGTTCCCCAGTATCTAGTCCACTACCATCCCATCACAATAGCTCAAGTAGTTTTGTCCTGTAGATTATCAATAGTTTCATCCAAACCGGAGGTTGTTCTTGGCTGCATTTTATAGTGCAGACATGGATAATCGCCGGTTTGATGTCCACATCATACTTTGCCATTAAACGTTGTTATTTTAAAGGGCCTCTACATGTTGGCTTCGGCCCCACGCATACCTTCGGGACCCCATAGTCCCGGACCTTTAGAAGTCGTGATATAGGACATATAACATAGTCGTGATATAGGACATCTAACATAGTCGTGATATAGGACATATAACAAAGTCGTGATATAGGACATTAACAAATAATAATAATATTAGATTAGTACGTAGATTTAAAAGTTTCATCTAGTTCACAAGAGTAGGTGGTCGTTTCGCCCGCAAGAAGTTCGCACTACGGGTAGGTATAATTTTTGATTCTAAATTTCATGGAGGTAAAGGTACCTACATATTTTAATACATTGTTTTTTTTATACTTTTTATTTAATTTATTTAATTAAAGTCACCAAGTGGGTCCCTTAAGACGGCAAGCGTCTTCGAGGTAGACCCAAAAAACGATGGCACGACGACTTGGATGCATTCGACGCAGAGTGGCCAAAATTAGCTGAAGATCGGGACACATGGAGGGAAATGGGGGAGGCCTTTGCCCAGCAGTGGGACACAACAGGCTTTTAAAAAAAAAAACTTATTATTTAATTTACTTAACCAATATCAGAAAAATCCTGTTTAAGTGTGTAGGTGTGTTAATTTAAATGTAGGTAAATGTAGAAGTTAAAAGTAATGGCCCAAGATAATATTGACAAATTATACATACAGCCTATGTGTGTATGTGTTAATATATGCAAATAGTATTTTATTAGATAACAATAACTGGAACTAAAGTAAGTAGGATAACTAAACCTAAGCCTCGAATTATTTAAACAAAAATTTCATGCGAGTCTCAAGAGTAGTATCAACATCTAATGAATAGCTATTGCATACCTTTTTCGTATTAAAAAAAAACAAAAAAATTCCTCTAGCCCCTCCTAAATCCTACTATAAACAAGAAACCTAGCAATCAAAATGAAAAATGGCAGAACGTTCGTGAAGACACCCAAGAAAAAAACACATCTCAACTCTAAAACACTTTAATTTATTAAAGACTATACAATTTTATTCCAAAGTCACAAATATTCTTCTGAATAAAATAAGCCATCAATAAATTGGACTGGAATAAGCAGGATTCCTGAATGATTACTGGAAAGTTTGCTACGACGCCCTTAAAACCTTCGATGACTGCTGGTTCTAAAACATAAAATATAAAACCCTTAAGAGGAAAGGGTACGGGGGCTTTCTCCATACAAACTATTACAAACGTAGTCGACTGTTTTCTCCCTGGATAATGACACTAGAGCAAATATTTTTGGTGCATACAACTTATAACTGCCATGACCATGCCCCTATTTTTTGTTTTTTTTTAATTTTTAAATTTTTTAAATTTTAATTTCTATGATAATTAGAAAATTAAATAAACCAAAACATAGAGGCATAGTCATGGCAGTTATAGGTTTTATGGCACAAAAATATTTGTGCTAGTGTCATTATCCAGGGAGGAAACAGTCGACTACGTTTGTATGGAGAGCGCGCAGGTACCCTTTCACCTTAACTTCAAAAATATTCCTGTTCCCCGAGTGACGCTAAAAGAGCAGACAATCAAGCGGAGGTAGGCCTTGGCCAGTGACTACTAACACCACCCCTTGGTCAAAGTCATGGTGCCAAGTTATTCGTCGCGTTCCATCATGTTGTCCAGGATTTTTTTTTATCGATGAGAAAATGCGTGGCATCCTCCCGCCACCCTAAGGGGGAGGGGGCGACGGAGGTATGTGGGGCTGCCTCCAGCCTGAGGATGGTAGGTGGCCGGAGGCTTACCCACTAAAAACCCATCGGTGTTCCGCCAACAGTCGAGGTCCGACGGAGTACAGGTATGCTTGCGCAGGACTTCTGTGACTCCATCGGCGACTTGTCCGTTGGGACCCAACTTTGTTATGTTGTCCAGGTGGCAGACCGTTCTTCTTCTAGGCGAGCATGCTACATTCTCGACCTCATCGTGCCTTCCCATCAGGTAAGATGGTGTCAAATGCAAGCCTATTTTGAACTAGTTACTAGGAACAATTAGTAAGGGAGAGTTATTAAAGTTGCTAATCTGCCAACTTTGAATGAATCCTTATTTAGTAGTACCTACAGGGTACCTACCGATTTTCAAACCTAAAATTCGAAAATCGGTCGGTACTTACGTATCATCTATACATATAAAATGCATTGTCCTGAATGACTGAGTGACTGAATGATGGATCAACGCACAGCCTAAACCGCTGATCTTAGAGACCTGAAACTTAAAGATTGTGTTATTTATATAACATAGGCATCCGATAAGAAAGGATTTCCCGAAATTCTATCCCTTAGGGGGCGCAAAAGGGGGCAAAGGTTGTATGGGAAAACTTGATTCTTTGGTATATTTTAATCTTCTACGCAGACGAAGTTGAGGACGAAGTCGCGGGCAAAAGCTAGTCTCTGTATACAGTCTAAAATCGCGGGTTAATGCTTATTTGAACTTTACCTTTACTTGTGTAAGCTCGTGGACCAACGTAATAATCAGTATTTGTTTCCGAATTAAGAACATGTATATCAGCAAAATCCAGACGAAGCTTAGGCTTTATTGGTATTTCTGCTGTAAAAATGGGCTTTTCTGAAAATAAAAATGGAAATATAAGTGATTATTATTAGTAATCTTCAAAACCGACATGTAATAAAACCGTAGTTAGAAGCATCAAGCAGTGTAATCAGCCACGTTATGCAAGAAATATGGTTATATCGACAATCATGCAGCTTGATGATTGATGGCATACCACGGATGGTTGGCACAAGCTTCATTATAAACAAGCTCGTGGCTAGCACACTTGATGATTATGTCCATCTTGAATGTGATTTTTTAGGAAATTTAAAGGAAATTTTTGGGCGAAAAAAGTGGAGAAAAAAAATGTTCATTACTAAAGAAAACCGAGATGAAATCACATAAAACGATAGATTCTCGAGCAGATCTTTTGTAACTAAAACATCCATTTTGCGTTGTCTCGTTCAAATATTTGAGTCCATATGAAAATATTATTTTTCCTGTTATCTCGTTGTAACTGTAACAAATTAAGAAATTTTGTAGTATAATATAATTTATAGAAAAACAAAATTTTACGAAGAAAGAAAGAAAAAAATATTTATTTAGTACGATATGAAAGATATATCTATCTATAGATATTTATAAATTTCTAAATAGATAAAGCACTTTTAATATTAAATTTAAAAAATATTTAGTCATAAAACGTACTAAAATTCCGTAATATCATAGTGGCTCAACCCCTTGATCTGGACATCAGTCAACGTTATCGACACATTTGCATACGGAAAATAAAGTGTATTTTGCAACAAATACAGACAATCAGGCATTGGACCACAAACTGGCTTGCAATCGGAATTGTCAGCGAAAAACTTTCTTATGCAGTCTATATCAAAAGAAGGACATGGACGGATGAAATTATCTTCATTTGTAACGGCTTCTGTTGAAAAAAAATTGGAAGTTTTATTAGTTAGTGTTAATAGCCATCTCTCTCTCCTCTTTCTCTTTCCGTGTAGTTATTAATCCCATCTTATGATGGGGTCTGCCTTTCTGGTCTTCTCCCTTCACTTCGCTCTCATCGTCTAGGGAAACTTCGTAGTCTTTAGGTCTTTTTTGGCCACAGCTATTTACTTCAATTCCATTGGCCACTTCGACTTTGGTCTTTATCCCAAAATTGATCTTTATCCCTATATACAAACTGATTTTTTTACGTCGGCCTTCAGGGTTATATCCTAAATAAACTATAAAACTGCTAAATAGATTAAAAAAACACATTACCTTAGCCAGGAATCGAACCTGTTGATTTTCAAAAAACATAATAATCCTATATTTTTATACCAATCGATAGTGTCATAATTAAACTTGAAGACAATATCAAATATTCGGCGATTCTCTCATCTGCTTCGTGTTTAAATCGATCAATTATTAATATTATAAGTTTCTTTACCTTCGTCAACTCGTCCAAGCCCATATTTTTGAGCAATTTTTGAAATTCTGCTGCTGCCTTCATCGTAACAGTAATCTTCATCTATAGGTCCTATTATTTCTTTCAAATAATCAGATCCTAAAGATGTATCTAATCCTGTTGTGATGAATTCTCCTTTAGCACCACAACAAAATACGAGCAGTATGATAAACTTCATGTTGGCAAGTGAAGTAGAAGAATATTTAACTTAATTTCAACAAACTATATATATAAAGCTTAGAAGGTAGATTTTTGTAAGAAAAAAATTTAATAGTAAGTTAAAAATCAAACAACAGTGTAGGGATAGCGCCTGAAAACTATGATTTTGGATAAAAGCAGTATTGACATAATAATAACGAAATACGGATTCGTCCATATTTAGTTATTATTGCCTACTTGCCTACTTACACTATTAATGCGTACTAACGCTATTTTGTGCGTAATAGCGTAAGTAAGTACGTTTATTTTAGTGACGCAATCTATTATAAATCTAATGAAGCCTACAAACTTTTGAAAATAAGTCACACAGATGTTGTTATTATAAATAATTAGAGAACTTAATAGTAGTTTACCACACAAGGTATGTAAGCGAGCTATTACAGAACAAGATCCAATATGGCGCCCGTGCGACCGCAGCTCGCAAATGGCGCTATGGATCGAGTGCAGTGGTGTAAGTGGTGTAATAGCTACTTACAACCGAGGTAAGTATACTACTTTACATCATTCTTTCGAGGTAAATAAAAAATTCGGTACCAAGATGACAGAAATCAGGCCTGCCGACCACCACTTACTCATCAGACGAAGTACTTGACATGATGAACTAACACTTTTAACTAGCATTAACTTACGTATGTTCTTTTTTTTAATTTTAATACAGTCGTCGCAAGTGAACAAACATTTAGTTCAAATGAAATTTTCATTTTCATTTGAAAATTTTAATTTTTTTTACAGTAAAAATAATTTTATGAAAAAAAAAAGTTTGACCAAGGAGTTTTGCATAGCTTGAACTGAAATAAAAGGCTGCCATTTTTATCCTTTTTTTTTTTCAGTAAAAAGTTTCCGTCATTTTATAACAAAAGATATTGGTTAACCAAGGAGTTTGACATAGCTTGAATGGTAAAGTGAACTTTACAATTCAAGCATTCACCCTATGCTTGAATGGTAAAGTGATTTGAAAATGGAACGTTCTATATAAACAATGCACTGTGTTGTAAATGCCAACTTACACAGCCTCTTACCATACTAGTAAATCCTACTTACCGAGCAGTATGATGTAAAGGGTTTATACGAATAAGAAGCGATTTTTCTCAATTAAAATGACTTTACCTTTAGTATTTTTTAAAGTTGAAGATTATTAATGCAAAAAAATGGTTTTTCTGTAAAGTCAGTTTACGGACAATAATTTTACGTTAGAAAACATTGATGGTAACCATAGCAACGATAATACGTTGCTATAAATAACGGAACGTGAGCGATGACGTCACACTTTTTTATGTATGCCGGCGTCGAAAAAATATAAACGTAAAGTAGGTAATAAGGTAAATTGATATATGTAGGTATATGCGGGTATAAACTGTATAGAGATGGCGCCAACTAGAAATAAGAGTTTTTTTTTGTGTTACGCTGTTTTTTTCGTAGTAATAGTTAATTAATGGTAGTCGGATTTAAATGCGAGGTATTGTGCCTATTCATTTTCATGTTTTGTTTCAAGTTTTTGACATGTTGAGTATGTTTTACCTCATTTTAAATGGAACAGGAATAGCGAGTGCCGCACAACTTTTGACGGGGCTACGTCTTTAAAATTGCTTTCATAGGGATGCATTAAAAAAAACGAATGATAACACAATCGGGGTTTAAACAGTTTATTCAGAGCTACTTATCCATCATCCACATCCAAATTTCAATTACACCACTGAATAACTAAATAATCAAAGAATTTCTAACGCTAAGTAAGGACTGTAAAACATTGCACGCGGCGGAGGCGGAAGCCCCGCATTAAAAAAATAAAAAATAAGGCGTTTATTTACACAAAACTTAACCCAAACATTATTACCTACCTATCTTAAACTAATTTATGAAACTTATTATACTTATAATATTTTAAATATATAATAATAGATAATTATGTAGTAAATAAGCGTGTAGTAGTGTGTGTAGTAGTATGTAATATTTAGTGTTTAAATATATAATAATATATATTTATTTATTTATTTTAATATCGTAATATTTTTTTTTATTTTTTTAAAGATCTTTTTACTGCGTATCAATATTACATTTATTTTGTCCCGTGAGAGATTGGGTCAAATATTCTAAACTGACTTTCAACCTTCAGTAGCAGAAGAGGCACCCTGAGAAGAAGATAGGTAGAACCTACAAAAACACAACTTTTTTGCGAAATCTACCTAGAATAACTCAAATGCCTTCTTGTTTTTCTTCAACATAATCTTAATTAATGTCAACTATTAACATATAGATTAAAAAAAAAACAAAATTAATTCATTTATTACAGATAACTATTTAATTGATCCTTATAAATTAATTGCTTTACATAAGTAATTTAAATGAAGCAAAAAAATAAAAAATAAGACGTCAAAATAGTAAGATTAAGATGTCAAAAAATTAATGTCAGGCAAGTCAAGTCTCATTATCTAGTATTTTAGTTCATCACAATATTATCATTATTATCTATAAATTGATCAAATAACTGACTGAAATTGACTGAATTTTTAAGTCAATCGAATTGCAATAATTGATATAAATACTTTTCATCTATTAAGCAGCTCGGTGAAGGTCGATCTTAAAGGGATCTTAGACTATTAAGATCACTACATAGTATAAAATAAAGTCACTTTTCGCCGTCCCTAAGTTGTATGCTTAGATTTTTAAAACTACGCAACGGATTTTGATGCGGTTTTTTGACGTGATAACGTTTTATAAATTGGTGAACACCTGCAAGTTCAAAAAAGTGTGACGTCACGCGTCGTTACTGGAACGCCTCATGGACCCCCGCCGCCCCCGCGTCCTCCTCGGAACCCGACCCCTCCACCGCCACCGCCGCCGCCCGCGCCTCCTTTCCTACCGGCCCATGTATTCTGTCTCTGAGCCAACGATACTTTGATACTTGACAAGGTAACTATAACAACGTTTTATCGTTGCCATGGTTACCATCAATGTTTTCTTATGACGTTATCACGTAAAATTATCGTCCGGAAACAGACTCTACAGACAACCATTTTTTTAATAGATAGAGTGATTCAAGAGGAAGGTTTATATGTATAATACATGTATAATATAGCCGTGCGAAGCCGGGACGGGTCGCTAGTTATCTATAAATTGATCAAATAACTGACTGAAATGGACTGAAATTTTTAGTCAATCGAATTGCAATAATTTATTAGCCTATTTAATTTGATATAAATACTTTTCATCTATTAAGCAGCTTGGTGAAGGTCGATCTTAAAGGACTCTGCTACTGAATTTAAGATTATGTATAGAAAGTTTATTTTTTACGTTGTAGGTACCGACATAATCTTAATTTATGTCAACTATTAACATAACGTTTAACAAATACGATGTTTCGTATCAATTAAATAATAGAACCGAATTAAAACACGACATAAACAATTATTTGGTCTTTTTGACGTAATAACGTCTGTCGTAAAAGTTACTTACGATCAGTATTTCTTCGTTTCTTTGATGAGCATTCCCATCAAAGATCGTTAGTATGAAAGAAAAATCGATTAGTTGCATTCACCCCATAGTCGCAATCGCCTCGGTTGACCTTACTTATCTTCTTTAATACTAATTATTTAAAACAAATTGAACGACTATTTACAAAGTTTTGGAATCTCCTCCAACAAATAAATAACGCAAAATCATTTTCAAACTTCTATAATTATTATATTCGTTTAATAATTTTATAACAAATAGATAATTAAACAGAAAACAATTTAAGTCCAAAATCGCATATATTCTGCTGTATGTAGACTGCTGTAAACAGCTGGGCTTGGAAGAAGAGTCCTTCTCGAATAATAGTTGGAAGGTTCGCTGACAACGAAGCAAACGCCGTGACAACATCTGGATCTGAAACAAATGCAATTAGGCTTTTTTTTTTTTTTTTCAGTTATGGCTTCGCACGGTTTGTGCATATAGCCAGTATCAAGTAATATTTTGCATCAAGTTATGGCCCGATTTACAGAAATCGGGCTCAAAGTGTTTCAAGATGGTCAAGTCGTCAAGTCACAGTTTGTCAAGTCAGGGATCATAGTAAAGCGGTGGCTACTTTACTATAACCTTGTAGGAGATTTTGGAGGCAACGAGAAAAGTCCATGTTTGACACTGATTTTTACTTTCACTACACTTGTGCACTTTCACGGAACTAAATTAGATAACTTTCCACCAGAATTATACAATTTAACTCGGTTTACAACTAAGTTTCGTGTAAATAAAACTGCAGCACGACATGTTGTTGGCTCGTTCCCGCCAAAACCGCAATTAGGCTTGGATAAACTTTTAAACTGATTACACCTTTATGTTAACAAATTGCATTCGGTTGGTTACATACCTATCATAATAACTAAGTTCAATATAACTATGTTCGAAATAACTACGGTCGATTCACATAAGTTCATAATACCTAATGGTGGATTCGGCTACACATTATAATAATTAAGTTCAATATACCTATGTTCGAAATAACTACGGTCAATTCACATATGTTTATAATACCTAACAGTCGATTGAACTACTGTTTAATATACCTAAGTTTGATTCAACTAAAATTAATTGAGCTAACGAACGATTGATCTAATGTACGAAACACCTATGGTTAAAACAAATCCAATTTTATAAAATACACCCTCCCTAACCAAGTGAAATACTCGTAGGTAGAATTAGTTTCTAGCTAGTTTCTAGCCTTAACCGAATGTAACCATTCGGTTAAGGCTGTCTGTCCACTGGAGCGGAGCGGTGAGCGAAATAAAAACCAACGAATAGAATTGACTGTGACGGAACCGATCGAGATGATTCTTTATTTTCCTGAAAAGAGGATACCTCAGGACTCGTTCCATAAATATTTGGTGAGGATCTGATAAGGATCTTCGGAGTGATGAACAGAATTACACAGCGAATTGCATGGGAGGGTTTGGATTGGCATAAATCGCTGCAAATGTATAGTATCTGCGTTCACAAACTTACCGGTACTAGCATAAGCTTTAGGGCCTATTGCAAATAGTGGTAGACTGTCATCGATATCGGCGTGAATGTCAGCCAAATCTAGCCTCAAGCCGGATTTATCTTTCGGTATCACAGCCGTAAAAGTTATAGATTCTAAAATAAAAAATAAGTTAAAGTCAGTATTATAAATCAATTTTAAAATCATACAAGCTGTCCCGGTAAACGTTGTTTTGCCAAATCCAAAAAATGATATACAGGGTAAATTTTTTATGTGGGCCTTCAGGGCTATATCCTAAACCATAAGAGATAGCGAAAAATGCTGAAAGGAGTTGCGTGCCCGATTTTGACAAAAAATAAAACTGCATTATTAGATTTTTGAAAAAGTCATTACCCTAGCCGGGAATCGAACCTGTTCATTTTCCAAAATAATAATCATCCTATATTTTTGTGCCAATCGATAGTGTTGCTAATAGAGATCAATTCCTGGAAACAAACATAGTCTGGCAAATTAAAGGAAATAGCTCATTTTAGTAATCTTTTGTAATTTTCATACAACCAGCCCTAAAAAAAGGCAGTGAGGAGGTATGGCCAATGACGTAACAAACTGCTGCTCTAAAAATATGAACTGTTTTTACAAATTTTATGTAAAGAACTTCATTTAGAACTTATTTTATAATATTTAGAACACTATCACTTGTCCTCTATGTCTCACACTATTGTTTTGCCAGAGACAGAAAGATGAAAGTTACAGAAAACTACAAAAATCAGCAATTTCCTTTGTTTTGCCATACTATGTTTATTTCTAGGAATTGATCTCTATCAGCAACACTATCGATTGGTATAAAAATATAGGATGATTACTTTTTTTGCAAAATCAACAGGTTCTAGTCCCGGCTAGGGTAATGACTTTTTCAAAAATCTAATGATGCAGTTTTAGTTTTTGTCAAAATCGGGCACGCGACTCCCTTCAGCATGTTTTGCTATCTCTCATAGTTTAGGATATAGCTATGAAGGCCCACATAAAAAATTCACCCTGTATAAATGTAAAATAAAGAAAAAAATAGAATGGTGTTCGACTTTCAGACCTAACGAATATATACAAATCGGTTCAGACATTTAGGTGCCGTTTGGCAACTAACATCGAATCACGAGAATTCTATACAGGGTTATTGGAAATTATACTAGCAAGCCGTTGACGGCTACCGCGGGGTGCAGCTAGTCCCTATATATACAGGGTTATTGGAAATTATACTAGCAAGCCGTTGAGGGCTACTTCTGTGCACCTTAACAAATAACTTTTGTTCTACGACTTTTGGAATATCTTAAAAAAAATGAAAATTTTGAGGTTATATAAATTCGAAAAACAGCTGATTTTTTAAAACAATTGTCATTTAACCGACTTCAAAAAAGGAGGAGGTTCTCAATTCGTCGCCTAAGAACAGTAGATAAAACTTAAAAAATAAGTAAAATTCTAAGGTTAATGACCTCTCCGTGTAAGGAACAGCTAATTTTCAGATAAACCTAACCTCAAAATATTCGAAAAAATGTTCGAATTTCCAAAAGTCGTAGAACAAAAGTTGTTTGTTAAGGTGCACAGAATCTGAAGTAGCCCTCAACGACTTGCTAGTATAATTTCCAATAACCCTGTATATATAGGGACTAGCTGCACTCCGCGGTTTCCTCGTTAGTGTTTCTTAAAAAGTTATATTATTCCTACAAACACAGAATTACATAAAAGTTTCTATAAACTACAAACTTTATAATATGCCCTTTTTACACCTATAAAGCTCAAATTTCCAAAAATTTCTTAGTGCCCTACGTTCTAAAAGGAACCCCAATACGAAGTTTCAAACATGAGTTTGACTGTAAGAGCTATGAAGCTCTTGTAGTTTCAGAGCTTTCTAGGTGACTATTTTCATTCTAGGTGACTATATTGAGCTGGGGTGGTACATTTATAAATGTTTAAATTATATATACGCCATAGAATTCTATTCATATAAAATTAACAATATAAGAAAAATATTAACAAATTATCTTACTAAACTCAGCGGTTGCAGAGTCTGCCAATATAATTGATTCTTTTGCTGTTCTTCTGTAATTAAAGAACGCTTTTTGTACAGTCTGGTTAAGATCTTTCACTTCTATTGCAAATACTAAGTTGCCTGTCTTTTTATTTACACTGTAAAAAAAACATTATTTCTCATAAGATTTTACGCTTCGAGCAAAATAAATCATCAAAATTCAAACATAACTTGCATCGATGTAATAAATATACTGCTATGATGACTTGCAATTTCTACTGCTAATTAGAAATGTAGTTGACCCAGTTGTGTTTTAATGTCATTATCTATAATTACCCTTACGTTGTCTATTGCCCATTTTCTAGTAGGAGATTTATAAAGTACTAACTGCACCCCGCGGTTTCACCCGCGTAAGCCTCAATCCCGTGGAAATATTTAAAATTAAAAATAATCCTATACGTTATAGCTATTTAAAGCTATCAACAAACCGAGTTTCATTGCAATCTGTTCAGTAGTTTCTGCGTGAAAAAGTAACAAACATACAAACAGACACACACAAACATATTAATACACAAACTACCACATTTATAATATTAGTTGGAGGATAATCATTCGAAATTCATAAAACTTACTAGAATTCTGTTATTTTTGCCGAACCGAGGCCTGTCACCTTGTCATTTGTTAAAGTAATGGTCATGTTGATAAACGGTAGATAAGCCGTGTTCCTGGCTATATAGAGAGGGTCTGGAGAAGGACCATACGCTGGATTGCATTGTGAGTTGTATGCGAAGAACTTGCGAATACATTGCCAGTCATTTAGAGCACAAGGACGAACTAGGTTATCTTCGTTCGTTACTTCTTCTGGAAAAACAAATTAAAATGTAAAAATAACACTTTATAGACCAATACATTTTTCTAGAAGTAAATAAAGAAAATGTTGGCATCATCATCATCATCCTTTGGTATTTATTCTAAAGAAGTTCTTCATCATTCTTTAGCTGCAATTTTGCATTGCTGGACGCAAAAATAATATGGTTCGAGGTTTTGGAATATAATAAAAATAACATGAGGCACATTATAGACCAATACATTTTTGCAGAAGTAAATGAAGAAAATGTTGATAGTATCATCATCATCCGGTGCTATCTTCTAAAGAAGGTCTTCTTCAGTCTTTAGCTGCAATTATGCATTGCTGGTAGCTAAGACCCGTCCAGTACTTAATGTCGTCTAACTACGTCCACCTCTGCCTGCCCTAGGCTCTTCTTCTGTAAATCTATCCTTATAGGATAATTCTCGGGGAATTTATACTGTGCACATCTCTGTAAGTGGCCAAAGAAAGTCATTTCACGTATTTTGATGGCAGTATAATGCCATTAACTTGTTTGCCACCCCACCATTTAATTGCCATTTAATTATCTGTTTCAAGTAAAAAACATTCTATAGTTTTGAACCATAGTACATAGCAACCTCCTCCAACAGTCAGTCAGTCAGTTAATTTTTTCGTGTGCTTGTCCAAAAAAGTGTTTTTCTATTTTATATTCTATTCACTCTATATTTCTAAGATTAATGTGTAGATTTACCTTCGTTGACTTTCAATTGCACACCACCTATTTTTCTATCATACTCTTCGTATCCGATCCAAACACCTCTGGCAATATCATATTTATCTTCTCCATAAATTTCTCGGTTTCCCCGATTTCTGTCTTTTACAATATATTCACCACCATCACCCCAATTTCTAACTCTGACAGTTTGCCATCTGTCGCTATTATCCAAACCTATAGCACGAAGAAACCTTTCTTGAACGTCACTACCATAGTTTAACCAGTAATCATCACTTAAATCCGTATTAGCACTGACACCAAAACTAAACAGCACAGCGACTACCAAAAACTGCCACATTTTAACAACAAAAGCGAGAAAAAATGAAAACTGTATATTTTATACTGAAAACTGAAACCTTGTATTAATGAAGGATGGCTGTTGAATTATTCAAATGTGATTTCTATTGCTGTTTATGTAATCATAGGTGTAAATGTGAGGAAATGTGCATATCAATTCAGTTACCTACTAGATGCCTACTAGATAGTGCAAAAATAATAAATAAATATTGCAGGACACATCGCCATCTAACCCCAAACTAAGTAACTACACTTGTGTTATGTGTGCTAGACAACGGATATACTACTTATATACTTTTGTTTTGTAAATATATACTTACAATACATAGAGACAACTAGACTACAGACCAATATCTAATTTTAATATATTTCCACCTCAGACAAGTATTTATTTCCTGTTTGAGGTGGAAATCGCACCCGCAATACTATGTTTGGTAGTTCGGAATGGTTACGATTGTGCAAAACGCAGATAAAAAAACAAACGGGGTGAGCTAAATAAAACCGTTTAAAAAATAGAAGTGAAATATAAAAATCCATCAGAAATTGAAAGTCAAATCAAATTAGATTTAAAATCCTTGATTAATTAATCCTTTAAAATTAAAACCGAAACTTCAAGAAAGTTCAAGTTAAATGAATACTAAAACCTTGCAAAAATCGTGTCACACCATCTGTGGAATATCTCCTAAACATTTCAACTTCTTGGCAAAGATTAGCATATTTTAAAAGTAATTCGCGGCAAACGCCAGGTGAGGAGGATCAAAGTTGAGACGAAGTTAGGGTAATCCGTTCTTTGTTGCTTCAGTTCATAATATTAAGGAATATCGTAATTTTTACCGACAAAAATTATCTACATAATTTTTTTATATGGAATATTCTACCAATATATTTCGGGAAAATAAACGTTTTCATTAATTTTAGACTAACTTATTCAGATTTGATTTAGTTGTAACCATTTTATTATGGTACTATAGCGACCCGCCCCGGCTTCGCACGGCTGTATTAAGCATGTGTTATATCTAAAAACCATCCTCGTTCTATCGTATCTAAAAACCTTCCTCCTTCCTCTATCTATTAAAAAAACTTCATCAAAATCCGTTGCGTAGTTTTAAAGATCTAAGCATACAAAGGGAAATAGGGACATAGGGACGGCGAAAAGCAACTTTATTTTATACTATGTAGTGATAGTGATTAGCTTCATGACCAAAGAGACAGTGCAGTGAGCCTTTTGGGTACCCTACTTTATTTTATACTATGTAGTGATAGTGATTAGCTTCATGACCAAAGAGACAGTGCAGTGAGCCTTTTGGGTACCCTACCTAAGGAAACTTATTTAGATTTTTAATAATTGATAGATGATAATAATTCTGTTTTTCAACTCGCTAGTTATCATTTTAAAATGCAATATCTATCTATGATTGTTGACAAGACACTTTTCAAAATGATTTATCTACAATTTTTTTTAAATTAGGCTGATTTGACTCCGTTAATAAAATCATATAAAGCACAAGATTCAATGTTTTACATTGTTGCAATTTCTAATCCATATTAAGTGTTGATTACCCAACAATGAACACACGCACGGAATTTATAATACTTAGTACATGTACAAGTACGTATGTATAGTAATTACATACAAATGCGCATCAAAGTGACTATTGCACATCGTGTTAACGTACATTTCCTTGCTTAATGTCTTCCTTTATTAACAAAAAAATAGGAAACATAAATATAGGTAGATGTAAAATTATAGAAGCAAACACGTTACTGCGTTACTTTAATCAATAAACATAAAACAGAAAAATACTCATCAAGAAAACTCTTCTTCTTCTCGTATAGTGGTGTATCGCCCTAAGTCCTCTAACTTGACCTAACGACTGCTACTAGAGGTAGCAACCACGACCAATGGCTTAACGTGCCTTCCGAAGCACACATTTTTGCCACACTACTAATTGGCCACCCATCGAATTCATGACCGCGCCAGGGGTCGCTTAACCCGCACGACCGTAAACGATCAGCGAGCGTCGCTTAGCTATGAGCCTCCTCAAGAAAACTCTGAAACTACAAGAGCAGCAGAGAAAGAGAGAGAAAGTCTGAAACTTGAAGGTTTCTTTAAAGACGAAGGCGAGGCGGCAAGGCCACTAATTGGATTTTTGGAAATTCGACCTAAATAAGCAAATAGGGCTGTTAAAGTTAGTTCTTAGTAACTATTATGTATTCTGTGTTGTAGGAAATCAATATCACTATCACTTCACTACATAGTATAAAATAAAGTCACTTTTCGCCGTCCCTATTTCCCTTTGTATGCTTAGATCTTTAAAACTACGCAACGGATTTTGATGCGGTTTTTTTTAATGCATAGAGTGATTCAAGAGGAAGGTTTATATGTATAATACATGCATAATATAGTCGTGCGAAGCCGGGGCGGGTCGCTAGTTACTAATAAAGAGACTTACGCGCGCACTAGGCGCTATAGTGCCTGGGTAGCGACCCCCCTGGACATATTTGATCGTCTTTTGTTTATTTTTTAATCGTAATTTGTTTTCATTTCGATCGTTCTTTTGTTCCTAATTGTTTGTTTCTAAATCAAAGTTGGTGTTGGGTATGCGTTGTTGGTATTTTGCTAATTTTTTTATTTATTTTAAGAAAACTCAACATCTAATACATACTTATATAAACACTACGGCAACAGAAACCCAATTACAGAGTTCCACGCATATAAAACATAAAAAGAATTAGATTTTTTTATTTTTTATTTTGCCTAAGTGGTGTTTTGCGAGTTATAGATAGATAGATAAATTCTTTATTGTAAACACCTATAGGTATTTATTTTATTTACAATATTTTTATTTTATTTATTTTTTTACACCATTTTTATACCACCACCGTTTTGCGTATACTTAGTTGGTTTTATGTGTCTAAAGGACCTACTAAGCTGCCATAATTATACCAGCAGTCATATTCATATCAGACCCAGCCAACGGAACAATGCGTAGTAAGGTACAGTCGAGTTCTTTTAACAATAACTCCTTTAAACAAAGTAAACTAACAATAAAGACGTACGTTTTCCCCGAGGGTGAAGGAGACGGGATGTCGCGACAGTTCGGCGCCGCGCCGTTGCTGGTGACTGTACCGCCGCAATGTTATGATGCCAAATATTAAGAGGAAAGGGTACCGGGGGCTCTCTCCATACAAACTATTACAAACGTAGTCGACTTTTTTCTCCCTGGATAATGACACTAGAGCAAATATTTTTAGTGCATAAAACTTATAACTGCCATGACCATGTTTTTTGTTCTTTTTTTTAATTTTCTTTTTAATCGTAATTTCTATGATAGTTAGAAAATGAAATACATGGTAGATGGAGTGGGGGGTGTTAGGTTTTATTTTCGTTACGGAATTTCTTGATTCGGTCGCCGCCCTCAAAGCCCGCGATAAAAGCTATACAATAGCTTAAAAAAAAGTAGGGGCATAGTCATGGCAGTTATAGGTTTTATGGCACAATTATCCAGGGAGGGAACAGTCGCGTCGACTAAGTTTGTATGGAGAGAGCGCAGGTACCCTTTCACCTTAAGGCAATAAATTGATTGCGAAGTCAATTTCATCTGCTACTTTCGTTTCAATTGCTTTCAAATATAAGAAACTAGCATTCAATTCCAACTTTGTCTGCGTTAGGGTTGAATTTTCTAAAAAAAATCTTAGCAGATTCCTATCAATAACCGATCATTCTCAAAAGATCCAGGGTCTTGTGAGATATTTTTTTCTTATTGGATATAGATCTCAAGTTGTGATCTACTGAGATTTTTCTTTCTTATATCCCTTCCCAGATTAATCATGGATTTAATAAGATAATTATTTCAGATTTCAAGTTGTGGATCTAATAATAAGTGGTAATTTTTCAGCACATGTCCCTCTGAATCACAGGATTACCTAGTTCAGACACACGTGGACAATTGGACATACATTTAAGCAAAATATACCTTTACGTTTAATATTGTACTGTATTTTTGAATAAAAATTATCTTATTTAATCTACTGAAAATTTTTCTTCTTAGTAGATCCCTTGCCAGATCCATGATGGATCAAAATTTTTTTTCTCATTAGATACGGCTTCTATCTGTATGCCAAACCACCATCTACTAATAATAAGAATAATTTATTGCATAAAACTTTTACAAAATATGATATTAAAGAACTAAATCACAATATAAAAACAATAAATTACCTAAACTAGCAAAATCCTGTGTTTCATGCGAAAAAGGACTTACATAAGTACTTATATATTTTATACAGTTTGATTTTTTTACGTGGGCCTTCAGGGCTATATTATAAACTAATAGTGACCCGTCCCGGCTTCGCACGGCTGTATTATGCATGTATTATATCTAAAAACCTTCCTCTTTAATCACTCTATCTATTAAAAATAACCGCATCAAAATCCGTTGCGTAGTTTTAAAGATCTAAGCATACATAGGGTCATAGGCACGGCGAAAAGTGACTTTATTTAATACTATGTAGTGATAGTGATAGTGATGACTATAAGAGATAGCGAAAAATGTCAAAAGGAGTTGCGTGCCCGATTTTTAACCGACTTCATGATAAAAACTAAACATGCATCATTAGATTTTTGAAAAAGTTATTTTTAAACCAATTATTAAACAACAAAAATACATGCGTAAAAATATATATAACATATATAAAAATATATATAAAGCTTAGAAAAGATTAAAAAAAAAAGATTCATCAAAATCGGTTAATAAACAAAGAAGTTATCCGAACATCCATTAAAATACATACAACCGAATTGAGAACCTCCTCTTTTTTTGAAGTCGGTTAAAAATTGAAACCCTACGCGGATGAAGTTACGTGCAACAGCTAGTTTACAATATAAAATCAGTACAAAGCATTCTGCTAAGCGATTAATATTCTACTGAGTGATAAAAGGGTCTGAAGAAACCGTTATGCCATTTTTCCGAGCGATCCAATACCACCCAATACCATTCGACTGTCGAGGGTGCCCCCGTATCGGATTCCTTTATACTAAACAAATAAACTTAGGACTGATTTACACCGTAAGTCTTATATTATATTTTGAACTTCTTGTGTTTTTGTAAGAGTGAATGTTCTTTATTATTTAACTTACGGAATTTCTAAAAACCCTTTTTTGGAGAAGGACACCTCACAAAAGAAACAACCTCCAAAAATGACTCTCGGATCAGCTAAATAAATAAATAAATAAATAATATCTTTATTGTTAAACTTACAGTCTCAGTAGGTGGAACTCTGACTCTTAAACTAAGAAAACTTGTGTTTTAAAAGCCAGCGTCTTCCCATCATATAATAGCTGCTTAAAGTATGCGCTGATTTATCAGGCAGTCAATCGGAACTTAAAATTTTATCCTACTTCCTATCCTACTTACCTACTAATATTATAAATGTGAAAGTTTGTGTGTGCGTGTGTGTGTGTGTGTGTGTATGTATGTTTGTTACTCCTTAAGACCTGGATTAACATATAAGCTACTTTTATTCCGATATTCCTACGGGATTGGGACTAACGCAGGTGAACCCGTAGGGCGCAGCTAGTAGTTTAATAAATGGAATTTTACAGTGTGATCTGAACCTAATGCACCGTCGCCAAGTACGTACTAGTAAGTTAATTTAGTTGAGTGGATTCGTCCGTGCATTGTCGCTTGTTTATCGTCACCCCCCAACCACCTCCTGCCAACTTAATGGTATTAAACTTTTGATATAAATGTGTTTGAACTGAGGATTTTTTGCTTTGACGCAATGGGATATTGTATTGTTTAGTTAATTAATGTCTAAGTAAAACAAGTATTTTATATCATGTGTTCCAATGAAGGGTTTGTCATACAAATGAGGTTGTTTTATATGTCTAGACGATCAAGTATTTTTCTGCACCTTAACTACTTTTAAAAATTCCTACTTTTTTGGAAAGTTTTGAATCATTATTTAAGGGCCCCAAAATTACTGAAATTTTCAGAAAATTAAGTGTTATTTTCCAGAACTTTAAATTAAAATAATTAATAAGTATATATACTTAATATATTTTATTGTCATGCAATTTTTTTTTTCAAAGATTTGTTTGTTTTCACAAGTAACTAAGATGGATTTTAAGATTTTAGTTACACACTGTACCTGTATATTGTTTTTGTAATAAGTAAATTACTTGATTTAAAATTTTCAAAAAATCCATAGCTATCTAAAATCTATAGTACAGTTAATATGCAACAGTTATGTAGGTAGGAGACTTTCAGTAAAACAATTTTGTGTTTCAATATTATTTTACGTTTGTAATACTACTAGTAGGGATTTGGGATTATGTAGTTATTATTACTTAGTTCTACAAAAAGTAGAGCTCGCGAACACAAATATTTTTACAAAAATTAAATTTTTATGCAATTTACTTCATTTTGAGGACCTATTCTGCTCATCTTTCCGAAGCTCCTCATCAAATCTATATTTATAATTTTAACATTTTATGAGACCAATTTGAAGTTTCAAATAAATAAATAATCATCAAAATCGGATGTCATAAGGCATATTCAGTTACCCTCTTTTTGGGGAAAGTAAAGATCCAAAAATCCCTTACGAAAAAAAAATCTATAAATAAAGTCGTAAAACCTATATAGCAAGTTTAAATAGCAAGTAAGTTTGTCGACCCAGTTGGCACAATGGTCACCATGCCGGACTGCCAAACACAGGGTTGCTGGTTCGATTTCCGCCTCAGACAAATATTTATGCTTAGATATTTGTCTGTGGTAAGGTTGTTTCTATATATCACTACATAGTATAAAATAAAGTCACTTTTCGCCGTCCCTATGTTCCTATATCCCTATGTATGCTTAGATCTTTAAAACTACGCAACGGATTTTGATGCGGTTTTTTTAATAGATAGAGTGATTAAAGAGGAAGGTTTTTAGATATAATACATGCATAATACAGCCGTGCGAAGCCGGGGCGGGTCGCTTGTTATTTCTATATATTTACAAAATAAAAGTATATAAGTAGTACATCCGCTGTCTAGCACCCATTACACAAGTCTAGTTACTTAGATTGGGGCGATGTGTAGAATGTCCTGCAATATTTATTTATTATTTATCCAGATCGGTTATTTCCACCTATCCCTACCGCCGGGATACGCTGGTAGGGATTAGGAAACTAGGGCTATAAAATACGACCACACAAGGAGAGACGCTTCGCTCGCTCGGTCAATTATGTACCCTTTACATTTTAAATTAGTTATCAGCAAAAATAATCAGAATAAGTATGTTTTCATTTATATTATTAAATATTCAATAAGCAGATGTAGTTATGAAAATGCAGTCGAATTGTATTGTTTATAATACGAGTATTACGTAGTTAGGTTCTTTCATTATTTCCAACCCCAACCCACGGGAAAACATTCAGTTTTTACTGCAGTCTACCAACCTGCTTTTATTGGTTTATTCAATTGATTATTCATTTTGCAATGTCTGATTTTTTATGTTATTACAATATAATTTTAACGACTATTTCACTACATAGTATAAAATAAAGTCGCTTTTTCTGTCCCTATATCCCTTTGTATGCTTTAAATCTTTAAAACTACGCAACAGATTTTGATGCGGTTTTTTGAAGTGAAAACTTCTTTAGCGGCGTTGAGCACTTTTTCTGTAATGGGTATAAAATCTTAAACTCGCGTCAGGACACGTGACCTGATCGAAAAAGCGTAAGACGGATGGAGAGTAGACAGCTATCCCCTCTCTACGGCGCGGCGAAAATGTATGCCTGGGCCTACTGTTTTTAATTTGGCTGTGAGTGTATTATATTAAGACGTACATATGGTATTTTTTAACGGACGACTATTGACGGACGACAAATGTCGGACGACTATTTGTCGGACGACTATTGACGGATGACAAATGTCGGACGACAAATGTCGGACGACTATTTGTCGTCCGACTATTTTTTTTTTTTTCATCTAAAACTCTTTTTGCGTATGTTCTCGCGACATATGAGATTTTACACAGATATACAGTTTTCACTTCTGCCTGCACTCCCGGAGTGCGCTGTTTTTTTAATAGATAGAGTGATTCAAGAAGAAGGTTTATATGTATAATACATGCATAATATAGCCGTGCGAAGCCGGGGCGGGTCGCTAGTTTTTATAAATTTACATTCATTTTGTTTATAACAAAATATTTGGGTGATTAAAAAGTATGTATTGACAATAAGTATTCTATTTTATTGTCTAGTCTCATGATAAACCTAATTGCTTAAAGATTTGGGCTAAATGAAGCTGCTGTGTGAAATGTACTGAAATTTTAATAAATTTATTTTTAAAATTCAAGCATCACTATCACTACATAGTATAAAACAAAGTCGCTTTTTCTGTCCCTATTTCCCTTTGACCGCTTATTTCTTTAAAACTATGCAACGGATTTTGATGGGTTTTTTAAAAAAAAAATTTTTAATTTCTTTGTTTTTTTTAAATAGATAGAGTGATTCAAGAGGAAGGTTTATATGTATAATACATGCATAATATAGCCGTGCGAAGCCGGAGCGGGTCGCTAGTTGTAACTAACTTAGAGATGTCTACACATCAGCTAAGCCAAAATTGATGAATATGTAAAGATTGAAACAACAATTTAAATAGAGATACGGTTAAATTAAATTGAGGTACGGTATCAACGGTTAAAAGTCTCTGTCCACACATCAACCCTGTGGATCGAACCCACGTCGTCGGTTGGTGTACCGGGTGGCGGGTTACCACTCACACAACTAAAGACATAGCTAACATGTTGAAAATAATAATCACATTGAGTACTTTTAATTCAAGTATTTATGTTTGTGTGTTATTTCTATTAGAAGAAGGTCGCAAGTCCAATACTTGTTGATAGTACTATTGTAGCAATCTGATAGTGGACTTATGACGCATACTGTACATTTTTTTCTATATCTATCTAGTAATTTAACTGGGTCCCGAACAAGAGATGGGGGACGAATCATGAACTTGAACCACAGGGATTCAGGGATTGAACCCATCTACCATTACACAGGGATCAAAAGGTAGAGGAAGCCTTTGCACTGCAGTAAAATGGTACCTACAACTACATCAACAAGCTTATAGTATCCCTAAAAAATGATTATCTGTAAAGTCAGTTTTGTTTTTTTCTTTTATATTTTGTTTTTCATTTATATAGGTCTTCTATTTGTCACTCGTCACCATAACACAAGCCACGATGAGCGATATTATTATAAATACTCTGTTTCCTAACGGGAACGGACGCGTCATGGTCATGTTACCATGACACATGACGTCACACGATATTACCGTGACACTTTTTTGTGAATGCATGTGTTCCACAAACAAAAAATCGATTTTAAAACCAAATATACAAAGCACTTGTCTTATCTTCCAAAAAGACAGCTAAACGAATCAAGAATTGCATTATCCACATAAATTATTTACACTTACTTTATCTCCGAGATTTCGTCCATCGTTCCCGTTTTCTCGAGCAGCATATCCTTTGAATAATATAGTCGATGTACACGGATTCCCTTAATATTGTACACCTTAATTATCCGGGATTACACTGGTGAGACATGATACACCTGGTAACGTCTTACGGAGGAGTAGAGAACATAATTTGACGCAATTCCGGTGCATTTTACATGGATGTTTTGTTTTGGTTTTAGTAGAGCGTTTGACTTGGTTCTTTTCGACATTTTCTGTAGTAAAATGATTAAAATAAAGCTTTAGATGGTTTTGTATTTATCTTGGAATAATTAGGTAACTACATTAGACTAGGATTATGTCTTAAAGTTGGTTTCCTTTTAGGCACTATTTTTTGTTTTAGTAAAGCGTTTGACTTGGTTCTTAGTGACATTTTCTGTAGTAAAATGATGAAAATAAGGTTTAGATGGTTTTGTATTTGAAATCTGGAAATTATTAGGTAACTACATTAGACTAGGATTATGTACTAAAGTTTGTTTCCTACCTTAGGCACTATTTTTGTTTTAGTACAGCGTTTGACTTGGTTCTTAGTGACATTTTCTGTAGTAAAATGATGAAAATAAGGTTTAGATGGTTTTGTATTTGAAATCTGGAAATTATTAGGTAACTACATTAGACTAGGATTATGTCTTAAAGTTGGTTTCCTTTTAGGCACTATTTTTGGTTTTAATAAAGCGTTTGACTTGGTTCTTTTTGACATTTTCTGTAGTAAAATGATTAAATAAGCTTTAGATGGTTTTGTATTTTAAATCTGGAAATAATTAGGTAACTACGTTAGACTAGGATTAAGTATGTCCTAAAGTTTGTTTCCTACCTTTTGTTTAAGTACAGCGTTTGACTTGGTTCTTATCGACATTTTCTGTAATAAAAAGGTTTAGGTACAGCTTTAAATTGTTTTGTATTTTTCTTGGAATAATTAGGTTACTACATTAGACTAGGATATGTCCTTTTCCGTATTTTTTTAAAAAATTTAAAAAATTATGAATTTTTGTTACTAAAACTAGCTTTTATCCGCGACTTAGTAACAGGACGTAGGATTTTAATAGCCATCTAAAGGTATGCCAAATTCAATTCAAATTCAGTTCTTTGACAGTCAGTCAGTCAAGACTTTATATTTATAGATAAAAAACAGAAATTTTAAATTAATTTTCTTCTAAAGTTAATGAATACCTAGCTAAATGACTCGCTTATAAAAAAGACACAAAATCATCCACGAACGATGTTAAATAAAATTAATTATTAGAAAATGAGACAGCATAAGTAACCTTTTGTTTTAAATAGCCTTTTAACTATATGAATGGTAATTAATACTAATTATCTATGGTATACAAAATGAGTGAGTAAATGAGATAACGTGACTTGCTTTTAGGGTATATAGGGGTCTATGCTTATTAAAGGTGGCTGCATACGTAACGTGATTTTTCTCGTGCCGGACGGAACGTGACGGTTTCTTGACGTCGCGTCGTTTCATTAATAAAATTATAGTAAAAAATACACTTTACAAGAAATCGGATGGAACGGCAGGTGAAAAAAACATCGTTGAGGATGATGTTTTACTTGTCTCCGTCCCGTCCGTGATTTTATCCCATTACGTATGAAGCGACCTTTTATCATTGGCATCTTGCCGTAGACGTATTCCAAACTATTTTGTGCTCAATTAAACTAGGTTTTTATTTTATAAGGTGCCTAGAAGAGATCGCTTTTTATATTTTATGTTATTTAAAAATAGTTTTTACAATCAAAATTGATCTCTTATATGAATGAAGTACATAGAACAACAAAGAATCACTTAAGATTGAGGTTATTTAACAACACAAATATTTACTGTCCCTTTATGCCTTAGTCAGACAGTAGCTAAGTACAGGCAAGAGCGACGTGACGTACATTACACTTAATTACTTGCTCGAGTTTGTACGGTTAGCAAAAACACTACTTTAAGTCTAATTTTTCTTCTCTTCTTTAAGTTCCACCCCTATCGGAGGTTGGATAGCATCAGGGCAATTTTCACTTTCGAGGCTGCCGCTCTGAAGAGCGAGGTTGTGCTGCAGCCGAACCAATCCCTCAGGTTCTTCAACCAAGAGTGGCGCCTTTGGCCAATACTTCTCCTTCCAGTAATCTTTTTGCTTAGTTTGTAATTCATATAAGTAAGTAATTCATTCATATAAATATGCAATTTAAATCCAAAAATCAAATAAAAAGTCACAATTAGTCAAATTAATACAAGAAATGTCAGAATCAATTATAAAAATTAAATGAAATTATTCAAACACCACTAGTCAGTAGGTACATGAATCATGCAATAATGATTAATGTACTGACAGCCAAATCTATTTGAAATCGTTCTCAGAATGCTGTTATGACTGGATGCCGCTGTGTAAAAATGTTCTGCAATGTTCTACAAAATTTATGCAAACTTTCTTATGAAATTGTAATAAGTTTCAAAATACAGACGTAAGTAATGTAGAGATTTTTATTATAATTTACGAAACCAAGTTAGTCACAAGAAGATCATAAAGAGAATATCATGATAAAAATTCAAAATTAATTCAGACAAAATGAGACAAAAAATTTATAAAATCACATTGAAAAATTAAATTAAACGACACCAAAATAAAAATCGAACTCAACCTAATGATACAAAAATTCATAAAATCACTTAAAAATTAAATAAAACAGCATGATTAAGAAAACCTTTAAAAATACAATGCATTTATTGTTATTTCTTAAAATCACAGTAGAGCGAATCTTTTTAAAAAATCACCAAAATATCAGGAACTTTTTCTGCAGACCGTACATTAACCTAATCAAGGTTATGGGTGACCCCACAACGGTTTCCGCTGTGGGCCATTTTAAATACAATACGCATTGTTAACACAAAATAAACGTTTGTTTTTCACGTGCTAAAGATTCTTTTCAGGAAACATGAGGTTTTATTTTATTTTCGTTGATTTTTGTTTTGTGTTTCTCACAGATTATCTGGTAATGGCAATTAAGTTTTGGTACTATGGTAATAATTCAGTTTTGTCTATAAATATACATTAACTGCTGTTTTCACACCTAGACTAGACTGTTTTAAATAAATAAATAGGCCGTGTCACAATTGTGTTTTTATTGATATTCTTCTTTTAGTGTCGATTCTGTTAAACCTATTTTTTTGTTTTAATATAAATTGATTTTATATTTTTGTAGGTACCTATTCACTTTTTAAATATTTTGTTTTTGTATTTGTTTTTTTTTATTATTGACGTGACAACGTCTTATAAATTGGTTTGCCGGGTGACACTTCAAGAAACTGCGTTACGCTCCGCTGACGTTATGCGCTCACAATGAGAGCGAGTGAGAGGCACGCGGGCATGGTTAGCCCGCCTAAGAGCGAGAGAGACAGACATAAAAAGTGAAAGGCATGCGTCCCTTCCACTCGAGCACAGTTGTTGTCACGTAAAACTTTCGCCGGTATACCGACTTTACAGGCAACCAGTTTTTTATTAATTTTATATAATTCTATCTACAGTATCCAGCCCAATAAGTAACTGCAGCCGCGGCGTCATCAGTCGCCTCATAGATAATGATTTTAGAGATTGATATTAAAAATCACACACTTAATTTATTTTTATTTTAAATACCTACTATTATTATACAAATAAAACAATAAAGTCGTAAATTATACACAATTGTAGGCTTAACCAATTTTGATAAACTTTGGTAGGTAAATAGAGATATGGGCACTGGTGGGAGTTACTTACATATGGCTGTGTTTGCCTAAATAGAATACTAGTAGTTACTGCCCGCGACTTCGTCCGCGTAAAAGTCGTAAATAGCCCAAGGAATCACATTGTCCCATCCAAACTTTGCCCCTGATTTTTACCCCCTTAGGGGTAGTATTTCGAAAATCCTTTTTTATCGGATGCCTACGTCATACAAAGAACACACCCTCCAAGTTTCAGATCTCTACGATCAGCGGTTTAGACTGTGAATTGATCCGTCAGTCAGTCAGGACAAAGCATTTTACAATGATATAAACTAAAGAATACATACCCTAAGTTTTTTAATAAAAAAACTTACTTTTTAATCTACATAGAGGTATATCCTTTTCAATCCAATCATTCTAAGCAAATGTTTACAGTCAAAGTTATCTACACACGACCGAAAAGTGTCAAAAAGAAGGAAATTTAATCCATAACCAGAAACTTTTGTTAAAAGAGTACGTCTACAAAAACTCTGGTGCGCCGTGACTGCACCAGAAACTTGGTCTTCCTTACCTTATAGGAAAAGATAAAGGAATAATGGATATCCCAAAACAGATAAGTAGTTAAAATTCATCACTACATAGTATAAAACAAAGTCGCTTTCTCTGTCCCTATATCCCTATGTATGCTTAAATCTTTAAAACTACGCAACGGATTATGATGCGGTTTTATTTAAATAGATAGAGTGATTCAAGAGGAAGGTTTATATGTATAATACATGCACAATATAGCCGTGCGAAGCCGGGGCGGGTCGCTAGTATATTATAAAGAGGAAATGTTTTTTTTGCTAATGTGCTCCGAAACTATTAGACCGATTTTGATGAAACTTGGTATGAGGATACATTGATTAATTGGGAATAACATAAGTTACTTTTTATCCCGATATTCCCACGGGATCGTATTAAATAATTTGATTACGTACCACATCAAAATATTCCTACTCAATTTCCACATATAAGTTTTTTCATGAAATTGAGTGCGGAGTAACTCCCAGTTTAATATAACGACTCATCCATTCACCTTCTGAACAATATCCCAAAGTTTTCACTCATCGATCTTTAGAAGTGAAACTTATATTTCTAGACTGAAGAGAGCTAACTTATATAGTCAAATGAAAATTTACTTGTTTAAACTTATAATAGAGAAAGAAAAGACATAAATAAACTATTTAATAACAAAGTCACACGAATAACCAAAAACAAGGTGAAAGAACAGTTAAAAGTTACATAAGTAAATAACTACACAAGAGGATAGGATATTATTATAGATAAACAAAAACCGAAGAATACATATATTATTTAAAAACACAGTAACTGTCGCCAAGGAGACGTGTGCGACCATCTGAAAGGACCTTAGCAAAAAAAAACTGCACTAAAGAAATTCTGCCGTAGCGATGGTTTCCGGTGAAATCCAAAGTACTTTCGAGCCACAAAGCATAATTACCACCCAGTGTATAAACTTTATATATAACACGTAAAAATAACACGACTTTCAATCCGTACCATGAAACCAATCGACGAGTAGTGCCGAATGGAACTAATCATATTTTTCATATTGGTATTTTTTACGTGATAACGTCTTTTAAATAGGAATGCACTCGCAAAAAAGTGTGAAGTCATCGCCCACGTTCCGTTATTGACAAGGTAACCATAGCAACGTATTGAAGTATGCAAAATGGTAATGTGTCAGGTTCTGTTGATATGATGGGTAACCATAGCAGCGTATTATTTCATCAATGTTTTCCTATGACATTATCACGTAAAATTACCGTCCGTAAATTAACTTTACAGAAAACCATATGTTGTTTTGTAAAAACAAAAGACGATTGAAACGGAAGACGATCGAAAAATAAACAAAATAACATCCAAAAACAAACAAAAGATGATAAATATAGGTAAAATAGAATTATACAAAAGTTAGGAATGGTTATTAAAGGATTAAAATAGAGTCTATCCAGAGTTCTAAAATAAATAGAACACGAATCCAAGCTTCACAATTAAACAAAGAAAATCTGTCTCGAAACTTGCTTTCTGCAGTAGGTAATCGCTAAACGCAATCTATGCAAATAAGCAAACCATGTAAAGCTCACATCTAAAGCTTTGTGTTAACCTACACGTCCTGAAGCTTTTGTGCTTTGTACACAGTTAGCAAACTATTTTGGAACTTATTTCTTTAAGGATAAGATTAAAAGTAAATTAGAGTCTAATCCTTGATAAGATTTATGTGTTTAGAAATAGCTTTTTTCATTATTTCTTTGAAAAGTTTGGTTTGATGAGCTTTTTGGGGTTAGTTTCAATTTTTTAATATGTATGTTTATTTTTCAATAAAAAATAACATTTGAGTTAGTCATTTTGTGGATTGCTTAAAATAAAATTTACAATAAATTTTAAGAGTCGTTTAAAATAAAACAATGATAAATAAGAATCTTTAAAGAAATGATTTCAATTTTTAAGTAAGTATTTAGGATTTAAAAATGCACTTATTGAATGAATGAAGTACTGAATGTCATTTATTTGCATGGTACAAAGATGTCACTAAATAAATAAATAAATAAATAATTGCAGGACATTCCACACATCGCCATCTAGCCCCAAGCTAAGTAACTAGACTTGTGTTATGGGTGCTAGACAACGGATATACTACTTATATACTTTTCTTTTGTAAATATATACCTTAATATACATACAGACACCCAGACCACAGACAAATATCTAAGCATAAATAATTGTCTGAGGCGGGAATCGAACCCGCAACCCTGTGTTTGGCAGTCCGGCATGGTAACCATTGTGCCAACTGGGTCGTCAAATAAAAAATATAACATACGCAACGAATTGAAAACATCCTCCTTTTTTTGAAGTTAGTTTAAAATATATTTCACCATAATATGATTTCGCCAGCACTTAGCTTAACATGCAAATATTAAGAATCACTACATAGTATAAAATAGGTAAAGTCACTTTTCGGTATGTCCCTATTTCCCTTTGTATGCTTAGATCTTTAAAACTACGCAACAGATTTTGATGCGGTTTTTGAAGTTATACTTCTTTAGGCGCGTTATGAAAAAATGATGAGAGTGAAATTTTACAAAAGCGTCACACAAAATTCTCACGTCACACAAAATTCTCACGTCACACAAAATTCTCACGGGAGAAGTTGTTTAAATCTAAATTGAACTTTATTGATTGTGTTGACAATCCTTTTCCAGTCCAGAGTTTTTTGTCGGACGAGTTTTTTGTCGGACGAGTTTTTCGTCGGACGAGTTTTTTGTCGGACGAGTTTTTTGCCGGACGAGTTTTTTGTCGGACGAGTTTTTTGTCGGACGAGTTTTTTGTCGGACGAGTTTTTTGTCGGACGAGTTTTTTGCCGGACGAGTTTTTTGTCGGACGAGTTTTTTTGTCGGACGAGTTTTTTGTCGGACGAGTCTTTTGTCGGACGAGTTTTTTGTCGGACGAGTTTTTTGTCGGACGAGTTTTTTGCCGGACGAGTTTTTTGTCGGACGAGTATTTTGTCGGACGAGTTTTTTGTCGGACGAGTATTTTGTCGGACGAACTTTTCGTCGGACGAGTTTTTTGTCGGACGAGTATTTTGCCGGACGAGTTTTTTTTTTTTTTTTTTTTTAATAATGCCAAAGAAGTATAACTTCTCACGCGCGTACATAAGTACACGCACCCATTTTTTTTTAATAGATAGAGTGATTCAAGAGGAAGTTTTATATGTATAATACATGCATAATATAGCCGTGCGAAGCCGGGTCGGGTCGCTAGTAAATTAATATAAAGCACTATAATATAATGTCAAAATAAAACAACCACTTTTACTATTAAACATTTCTTATTCGAAATCTGTTATTTTAATTGTCAGGTATCCCGCAGTAAAAATATTTTATGTTCAAAGTAGAGCACAGTGCAATAAAACAGGTCGCCCCAGCGTGGTGCCAAGAGGGTCCAGACGCAGCCTCCGACGCCAGACAGTCTGCCGTCACCCTTATCGACCCTCTAGATAAACTTGTACTGAATAAGTTTCAGATACGACATTGAGATTCTCACAATAAATCTACCCACCTACTGGAATATAGTGAACGACTAACGTATTTTTATTTCAGTATGAGTTAAAAATATTGAAGAAAATAATAAGAAATTTAATAAAGTCGTTCAGAACAACCCTTTTGGAATTACAATTTCAGTTTTGTATGTATTATGGTTGGGTTTTATCTGTACTAAAATTATAAAGACGAAAGATTTGATTGATTGTTTGTTTTCATTGAAAAGGCTCCGAAACCTCTGGACCAATTTTTGATGAAACTTGATATGGGGTTACATTAATTAATTGGGAATAATATAAGCTACTTTTTATCTCGATATTCTTACGGGATCGGAATTTCCGCGGGTGAATATATATATAAAAATTTAATTTAAGTTACCTAGTTAAAATTTTCTTGTAAACCGCTGTATTTTTTTTATATTCTAATACTAATTGCAACTGTCAAAAACTTAATAGAATGAAAGCAAACAAAAATTGTCCAACGTTGAATTAAACCATGTAAATGATTTTTTTTATGAAAAATAACTCCTAAAAAACAATTCTTTAAAGTTTAAAACATCACAAAACCCTGATTCAAAATGTTCCAATTGCAAAAAAAAACTTCCTAATAACAGTGCTCGTTAAAGACTGGGTCGGAACTCAGCACCGATGGTATCGGCCGCTTGTAACACCGGAAGTAGAGGGGCGAACGCCTCGAGATTGCACCCCATTTACACCCCGGCATGACGACGAGATGCGGTGTTAAGGGGGAGTCAGTTGTAGAAGTTTCGTCACAGATTAACTGGTTACTAAGTGGGTTCTTGTTCTTATCATTGTAGTATTCAATACTTATGCGTTATTAAAGTTATTGGAAAGAATTTTTAACTATACAATTTAATTGGTTTTTTTTCTGCTGACGTTATTTGCCCAAGTACTCTTCTAATTAGGTATATGTGTACCTACTTAGACTAGGTCTTGGGGTAAAAAATGGAATTTTAGATTATTTATATGAGGTTCAAAACGGAATTATTATTAATTGATGTCCTAGGGTTGGACATTAGGGCTGAAAACGGATGCCAATAAATTATAAGTGCCTATAAGTTTGTTATACACTCTAGCATAGTTTTAATTGTTGATAGTGTTTATAAACTACCCCCCGATCGCCGTAATTTATGACGCATTAGTCGAGTGCACGTCCAGTTGACGCATACGTCACGTGCACGCAAACAATAATTGGTATTGCCGTAAAATAAAGCTAACCGTAACCGCGCGTAACCGTTACTTAACTGCACGTCTACTTCACCTACTGAAAGAAGCTGTTGCCGTACGAAATTTTTGACTAATTTTTCTAGTTGACAATTCATTTGACATAAATGTCACGTCAAAATTAAGCGCGATACGGCAAGCGCGCGACGTGTGCGTCTTAAGAAATTACAGCAATACGAAGTCTATCGGAACGCTCTAGTTGTAACGCATGTAAATTTCGATCCTATGGACAGGAATATCAGGATAAAAACTAGCCGTTGTTACTCACCAGGATTCGAAGTATCCTCGTACAAGTTTCATCAAAATGAGTCTAGTTGTTTCAGAGAAAGTCCGGTAGGTACATATTCATTACAAACAATAATACAAAAAACAAGATTTTTTTAAACTTCAAACAAACAAATTGGCATTTGCCTGGAGAGACAAGAAATAAATAGGTATGTATTTTAAAAAGATTATAAAATAGAATTTTCACGCTGTATATTTTTTTTATCTCTAATCTAAATCGCTGCTAATTTTCAGTCAAAAAGGAAAGACATTTATTAACCGACCTCTCACAAAATTAAGGCTATCTTTACACCCGCCTAATCTACATTTCTTATCAAAAACTGTACAAAAACTCCCCTTTTGTATAACCCCTTTGGAGTAAGTACTAGTCAAAGTCAAAACAGACTAATGATTTCTCTATCGCCTGACATCGGCCGATCGGTTTACATTTTAGGACAGAATCCAACATCATAGAGAAATCGGGATTCCAATCTTAAATGGTAATAATGTTTTATTTAAATACCTTAATTGGCATATCAGCAACAAATACATTTATGATTACCTCAAATTGCCCACCGTCAGAGACAAAATCCAAAAGCTGAATGAAACACCCGAATGGATAGATTGATTCTATCATACCAACAAAATGGCTTATGACTTCACAGCTGAATACGACATCCATTTCGCTAGATTAATAGCGAAGTGCAACTGGTGTAACTAGCCTACGACTCAGATCTAAAACGGGAGACAAGGACTAAACAAAACCCCTCTTCCTCAGCCCTTGTCTCTCTGTGGAATCTCAATGGACCTCTCTCTGGTCTAGATCATGGCATAAGAGTGAAAGCCGACAACTGTGTTGCTCAAAACAGACAGTGCAAATAGCAACAAGAGTGAAGATCATGAATAAAAAATATTACAGACAGGTGCTCACTTTTTTTTTGTTTATTTTCGTTTTCGGACGGTCACCGCCATTCAGCCAATAGAAAGTCTGCAGTCTATTTCTACCCTTAGTTATCTTGCTGGGTGTTAATGCGGGCCAAAATTACGATAGTTAATTATACTGGTAAAAATTCAGGCTTTGTTTGCCCTTTGATTATGTTAACTGGTAACATAGCAAACTTTTTTGAATGTACTTTTTTCTTGAAGATAGAAAGGGTTGTGTTCTTATTTTATTTTGACGAGCTCTTTTTCTTTCCAACCTCTTTAAAGTTTCATAGTGCCATAGAAACCTTTTTTGATTTTTTTTTAAAGTTTGAAAACTCCAACTCTTTATTGCTTTTCTCAAGCTGGGTTCCCACGGTGCGTGATTCTGCGGATCATCACGCACTGCCGACGACCGCACGGACGGCAACGCACACAGACAGGGCTCTTCCAACGGTGCGTGTCGGTCTGTATCTATCTTTTAATAGCTTCATTTGAAAATGCAAAGTGAAAGAGAACGTATCGTCGCTGCAGCTGCGGCTGTGGTATTAATTAGCAATTACCAAATTATGTTCCATAAAGTTGGTCCATTTTGATAAAGATTCAAAAATAAGTTCGTTTGTCCACTCCATTTCTCCGCAAGTTCCGCAACCAACTACACACAACACCACTACTCGTGTTCAAACAAGTTCTGACTTGTTTACGTACAAACAAGTTCTGACCCGTCGTCTGTGCTATGACACGCACCTTTGAAGTTACCGCCTCGCGACGGATACCGGCGCACCGCCACAGACGTCCTGTGCTACCACGGACGAGACCCTTCCCACGGTGTGTCGTGCGAGCTGGTCCGTGGTCCGTCCGCGATATCACGGACCGTGGGAAGCTAGCTTTATACATATAATTTTATACAAGTTCCTACTGGGTGTTTAGAAAAATAAAAAAAATAATTTGAAGTTATGTTATTACCTACCGAATATTTGTAGACATAGGTCTAGACTGACTGTATTTAGGTGTTACTTCGTATATGTTTAATTTTATTCGTTTCGTATTAAACTCATTTTTACGCGATAATAAATTCATTCTTTAAACGATATAGCGAACGGTATAGCGCTATAGATTGTATTAGTTAGTCTGTTAAATATATGAACTTTTTGGTTATTTAACAGTTCTAAAACAAAAAAAGAGTTTTTGCAGTTGTAAATAACAAACAGTTTTCATTGTTCAGACAAATACGCGGCGAGAGTGCTAATCGCGTCGAAACATGCAAACATGGACTTTTAGTTCAAATTAATTGCAGTTTACATTACACCTACCTATGTTTTTTTTAGACTGACCATAGAGAAATTCTAACCTTTTTTAGTTGCCAAACAAATATAAAAGAGATGTTTTTTATTTAATTTTGAGCTATCTGTGTGTTTAGGGAGGCGATGTAGTCAATAGTTGAATCAAATCCTTTTTATTCTAATATTCCCAGGGGATCGGGACTTACGCGGGTGTAACCGCGGGGTGCAGCTAGTATTATTATAATTTGATAGGTACTTTTTATCACGATATCCTTAATAATATAAAGGATAAGCGGACATTGGGCTCCCGAGAGGGATGCAACCGGGAACATCGCTCGGATGATGATTCTTAATAATATAAAAGACCCGCGAGCACAATTACCAAATAAAATTAAACTTAATGGTTTTTATCTCATTGTTACAGATTAATTAACACCCCGATGCGGTGTCCGGAGTAACGGGCATCGTCACGATGCAACAATGTTCGCTTTTCATACTGACGCTTCTATGTGTTACCGTTAAAGGTAAGAACTTAATGATTAAGCTTTGAACTGTACAAATAAACACGATCAGTCGTGTGACACCTTTGAAGATTTGATTGGGTAGCGCGACTAATAGCCAGGAGTTAGATCTAAGGTAGTCTAAGATAACTCGTCTAAGCAGCGGATGGTCTAAAGCTGATGTCATCATAAATGCAGTTGATCTAAACTTCAATTTCTAAATAGGAGGGTACCAGGTTTTATAAGCACCGAAACATTGCTAGTACTTCTCCTCTATTTTTAACGTCATTCAACGTTTTCAAAATAGCATTTTTGTACGCCTCATTCATAAACTTTCTCATGCATAGTACGGTCACATGAGTAGAGAAGGATACGGTGGTAGTAAAAATACCTACATAAGTTAGTTGTGACGTCGACAAAAGTGACAACACTAATAAGGGGGTAAAAGTCGAGTTAGTAGATGTTTTTAACTTCCCTCAATGCTGAGGATTGTGACTCTGCTGATGCAGTCGATTTACCGTTTCCTCCAATGGACTCTGTCCGATGCCTGGTGTAGAGCTGTGCTGAGCGGTATATCCAGCTGTTCGGATACTTGGTCGGTCCACCCTTTGGGGCTTCGCCCTCGTGGTCTTTCACCCTCAACCTTCGCCGTCAACATTAGGCGCTCGAGATTGTCAGAGCCCCTGCGTGCTATATTTTGGCGCGCAGGGGCTCTGACAATTTATTATCTCTGGCAAATTATTTTGAACAGTAATTGATTTTAAACTTTGTTTTCCAGATATATCTGGTAGTTGGGAAGAATGGTGGACGTACGATGGAATATCAGGTGAGTGCCTCTATATATTAATAAAATAGGTATGTGCCTCTCATTTTTTATTTTCTATTTTTATCAAATCCCTAAGATGATTGATCTCTACATTGATTGACGGGCTGTCAACAGAATCTAAATTATGATTTCGTCGCAAAATTCTTATTTTTTAAAACATTAGTGGCATAGTGGTTGTATACGCTTTCAATACACCGTGCAGGGGTTGCCGATTCAATCCCCTCTGGTATGGTGGTTACCATATCAAAATTAAATTGACAATAACCTACCTATATTTTACGTTTTAAGACGATTCAATGTAATCTCATCATAATGATACCAACCGAAGTATAATTTTTGTTAATAAGTTACAAAACATTATAAAGTTACAACTGAATGAACAATAAAATAATTTAAAAAATAGAAATAAGTTTCCATAGGTAGGGTGCCCAAAAGTCTCGCTGCATTGCCTCTTTGAATGGCAATGCCGATCCGTCACATACAACTGAATAAAGAAATTTGACTTTGTAAAACTAGGTAGGCATGCCTAAAATTTTGAAATGGAAATAAGTCTGAAAATCTTAATTTTACATCAAATAACTTTCAATATTTTAACCTCGCCCAAAATATTTTTTTCCAAAAACCCATCGAGGTATCAACAAACTATTAACCATTAATTTACTTCCATCATAAAACCGACTTTACTAACCTATCCAATCCCAATACAACACCGTCAATGTATTAAAACCACATCATGACAAAAACGGACTGTTTCTTTAGAAAAGTTAGTTTTTCGATCGACAGATGCAGACCGAAAACTAAGCTATGCCGAAGCTGAGGCCAACTAAGAAATATGATGCGTGCACATCAATAACTAAGCAAAAAGTTAGCACAGACTTAAGGAGCTCTTTGCATAGCTCGCGTAACTTTAGATCGCCATACAGCAGCTTATAATATGGCATTTGTTTACATATTTTGCGGTCTACACACTAGTAGGAAAAAATACCTCAGATTTGCGAACTAAGCTAAACTAAGTTAGGTAAAGCTAAACTAAATTATCTTAGCTCTTAGTCTACAACCAGCTTAAAGGCCTACGCAGTAGATACGCAGATCACAAAGTTAAATACAAAGACGAAATTTCTTTATCAATCAAACATCAAATCAAAAGCTTAAATCAAAAAATCAAACTAAAATCAAAACCCATCAATCATCAGCTTGACAAGTAAGGAATAACGATGTGTGCCATCGGAACGCGCTCACCAATGAAAAGAAGGCATAAGAAAGTTATGGGGATTATTACGATTATGCTCACAAAGTCAAGATTACAAATATTTTTGAAGGTATATAAACGAAGCAATTAAAGTCATAAGTCATGTAACACAGTAGGTACAGGATTTGTATCTGCCGATAAATTGAAAGTAAAAAATCGTAGTCTTACGGGTGAAAATATATTCAGGCTTTTCTTTCTTAGATAGGTACTGTCGATCTCTGTGGCGCGTCGGGCGAACACACACCTGTGACGTTGAAGGATGCAGGTTCGATTCCCACCTCAAACAAATATTTTATTTCTGGTCCGGGTGTCTGTATGTAAATTATATTTATTTACAATAACAAGTCGGTTTACGGACGATAATTTTACGTGAAAACGACATACTCTGATGCTGAGGCCGATTGTGCCTCTCTATCGCTTTTTCCGCGCTCTCGCTTACACCGTAACGTGAACGTAACAAGACATTTTTTTGTGAATGCTGTACGGTTTAATCGATTTATAAGACGTTATCACCTCAAAAGAGATATTAATTCTATCCGTTGCCTGGCCACCATAACACATGCCTTGTTGCTTAGCTTGGGGCTAGATGTCGCAGTGTGCAATGCGAAATGTTCTATAATATTTTGTATTTTTCTTTATTTGCCATCAAGTAAGGTTGACGAACAATCAGGCGATAATAGTCCTTAGAGTACGTTCTCCTTTATCCGTCGTTAAACCCCGCTTGTACAGTGAAAGGGCACACATAACCACATATCAACGTAATGACTAGGGTACAGGCTAATGATCACAGATAGTATCGAATGATAATGCCCGTTCAACCGTGTCATTGGAGTCGATAGAAACTTTAACGGTCCTATTCAGTGATTTCTTTTACGTTTGATTTAACTTGCGATTACGTAGTAAGGTACAAAACTGTTTATTTTGTTGTTGTTTGTTTTTTTGACGTGTATAAATTGGAGGTCTTCAAGTCGCGAGTGAACTGGTATCTAGGAATGCGTGATACATCTTTAGACCACATCGTTACCTGTCGCGAATTGCGAATACACGTAGAATGAAATGTCGATAAAGAATTAGAATTTGAGGAAATGGAACGTATTTTTTAGGCATAGAGAAGGAAAATAGGTTTTGTTGGGGGCGCTAGTGAGGAGGAAAAAAGATGGCGGCAGAAGTGATGTGAGAAGGAAAGTTATGGTGTAAGAGAAAAACGAGTTTTAGGGAAAAGAAGCAGATACCTAAACTCTTCTGTAAAAAGTATAAGTGAAATGCAAAGTAATGTGGTAAGAAAGAGACGAACCCGAATGATAATAAAGCTAGGGGGTAAGTGCTCTGTTCTATATGTATCTAGGTAGGTGTCAAAAGGTAACCTCAAATGAGAAGAATGGAAAGAAATAGGTGGAAGCGGTTAATGGCATGGGGAGGCGAAGAGTGGCCATTTCCGGGCTTTAGGCCCAATATCCTAAAATACTGAAAGATCATCAGATTGGTGATAAAACTTAGTGATAGGATATGGTTTCTATGCAATGTTTCTATATCTCAAAGAAACTTACTGACGGGGAAGGAATTATTTCTGTTTCCCTATCAATTAAGAACTTCGATAACTCGGGCAAAGTGAATGTACTCGCAGGACTTTGCGACATTACCTACCATCAGGCAACTGTGATAGTGGTCAAACGCAGACCTATCACTTGTAAAAAGAAAAAAATTGGAGGAAGTAAATATTAAATTTGCAGGAGACGTCACATACAGTGCCATCTAGTCCCATGTTTTTACTAGGCTTGTGTTATATAACCTGACAACGGATCATCATCATCATCTTCCTGCCCTTATCCCAATTTATTTAGGGTCGGCGCAGTATGTCTTCTTCTTCCATTCACTCCTATTAGTCGTCATCTCATAGTTGACGTTCATCTCTCTCATGTCTCACGCAGTCCATCCATATTTTCTTAGGTCGTCCTCTTCCTGTTTCTTCTTTAGGTGGCCTGACAACGGATGTAATACTTAAATACTTTTCTTTTGTAAATACATGCTTAAAAAACAAACAAAAACACGATAAATATCTGTACATCTTTTGTTTAATGCGGGAATCAAGCTAGCAACCTTTTGCGTCCTAAATGGGTGTTCACCCACCTCACTACAGTAACAGAGGTCGTCATGATGATGACCTATGACGTACTTGACCATATGGTGCAATTGGTAAGCGTACCTGTACGGTATACAGGGAGTTGCGAGTTCTAGTATCGTCTCGGTAGCGATCTTGAGATGTATTTTTCTTTTAAAAAAATATTCCTATAAGAAAGTATTCTACAAATGCGTCTTCAAAAAAAATCTTAACAAGATTTTCTAATCTATGGCAATATGCTTCCGGTCCATAAGAACTTAATCTCTAAATGTTTGATATCGGTCCGACTTAATCTCACAATGACTGATACCAATATTCAAAAAATATTATAAGTTGACCTCATTATCAATGTACAAAAAGGTCAAAAACATCATTACAAAAAAACTTAAAAATAATGGTTTGAAAATATTTTAATATGTATCATCAAGTTCGTAGCGTCGTCGTTATTTTTATGGTCGTAAACGCTCCTAATTATGTCTGAAGTTTGAACTTAGTAGATATTTTGTCATGACAATCACACGCCATTGACATCAACTGTAAAAAAATCGATGGTTCGGTCATTGGTCAACGTTAATTTATAATTTTCAAGGTATATCTTTACTGTATCTTTGTACTTCTGCCTGCCCTTGTCCTAATTTATTTGGGGTCAGAGCAGTATTCTTACTCTTCAATTCTCTTCTATTAGTCATCATCTACTCGATCACACTCATCTCTCTCATATCTTGTCTCACAGAGTCCATTCACCTTTTCTTAAGTAATCTTCGCCTTTCTTCTACATTCATGTTAATTACTCTTCTAGTCACTTCAGTCTCCTCTTTCCTTTTCACATGTCAATGTGAAAGTGACGAAAGGGAACCAACTCAAACGGTTCCCTTTGGTATTTTCAGTAATTGGCGCTACTTTCAGGCTTCCTCTAATAATCTTGTCTCACACAGTCCATCCATCTTTTTAGGTCGTCCTCTTCCTCTACATACTCATTACTTTTCTAGTCACTTGAGTCTCCTCTCTCGTCTATACCAATTAAACGGTTTTCTTTCACCTTTTCTGCAACTGTTGCTACTTTCAGACTTTCTCTAATATACTCATTCCTTATTTAATCCAATCTCGTTACTTCACATATCCATCTCAACATCCTCATCTCCCTAATTAAAAAAAATCTTATAAATGGAGTTTCCCTTTGTTTTGACAACATTAAAAATTTATGAGTCTTTTTACACACTATTGAATGAACTATCCTGACAAATCCAATGTGTGGGATCATTAGTATATGTGTAGATTATTTGCAATCTTTCGATTTGAAAATAGTTCACTGGGCAAAACTTAAAAAAAATAACAAACGTTTATAATATTAAAAACATTAAACACTTGCCAAGAATATCCCCAACATTACCCCTTAATGGACACACTAAACCCATTACAACGATTCAATACACTATGATGACCAAATTTTGCGGTGTCCCGATTTTCGTATTCATCGTGAGCAAGGATTGAATGCTGTTTCCGTATGGGTGACGTTTCTGAACTAATATGTTTCGGTAATGTATGGAAATTCAAATAAGTAGATACCTACCTGTAAGCTGTTTATGTAACGATGATTATCAATTTAGTTTAAACAGAGACAAAACGTCAGTAGGCTTTACCATGCATCGTCAACGTTTCGATCAAAAGATGGTTTTACGTATTTCAAGTTTAGAAATGGAAGTGGAATTTTCGCAAGCACGGTTCGCGTGCTGGCCAAACGAGAAAGATAGCTTAAAAATAGTATTATTGTAAAGAATTATAACCCTCGGCTTAAATGACTCTAGGCGTATTGACGAGTTTTTCCTTTGGACATGGTCGACTTAGCTGATATGGTAGCATATTTTAAGACCTTCTATTGACAAAGTTATAAATAAATTAGAAGTAGGCACAATCTACGTCTACTTTCTTTTTTTTATGTAATGCATAGGCTCAGAAACTAATGGATCAATTTTGTTGAAACTTAACATGAGATTACATTGAATCACTGGGAGTAACATAAGATACTTTTTATTTCCATCATCATCATGGCGTATGGCATTCATCCTGCGTGGATCAAACCTCTATATCCAAGTTATCCAAGTTGTTAGTTTATTTCCATATTCCCATGGGATCCGTACATACGCGAGTGAAATCTAGACTAATATTATAAAGAGGAAAGACTTTTCTGTTTGTTTTTTTTTGTTTATAACGAATATATAGGCTTCGAAACTACTGGACCGATTTTGTTAAAATTTGGTATGTAAATAAATAAATAAATATTGCAAGAAATTCCACACATCGCCATCTAGCCCCAAGCTAAGTAACTAGACTTGTGTTATGGGTGCTAGACAATTAACGGATATACTACTTATATACTTTTCTTTTTGTAAATATATACTTATAATACATAGGAACAACCAGACCACAGACAAGTATCACGTCAAAATTTTTCGTTCAATCTTTGTCGGTCAATGTTTTTTTGGTGAAAGCTAGTGATACGGTCATAACCAGTCTATAGATACTCTTTATTACACAAAATGTCGCCAAACTAACTGAAACTGAAATGTCGACGTTTTATTATATTACGTCCGGAATTAGGTTCGTGTCATTCAAATTAATGATTATGACCAATCGTATACAGTAGACATTTTGACTTTGAATATCATATTTAATTCGATATTCGTGTAATTATTTCAAGTTTAAGTTATTGGGTGTTGACCTAGTGGTGGATACTTCGACTTTTATTTCGATGGTCGTGGGTTCAAATCGCTGTGATGTGGGGAAGTAGGACTATTAACACACTGAAGGTATGGTGTTTAATGAATCTAGACTAAATACAGAGGTTTTATACTAATTAAACTAGGTATATACTTCGTCACATGACCTTCTAATACAATATTGATTCCTGTGTAACCTTGGCCTTGGCACATCTTCATATCGGTGCAGCCTGCCTAGCATGAAGACCAAAACACGATACGATAAAGCGATATAACTACATCAACTCTCAAAATATGATTCATAAAGCCGCCATGTTCACTTATTATTATAAATTGCGTTAAAAATTATGATAAAAACTCAACATGGCGTCTTTATCTGTCATATTTTGAGAGTTGATGTAGTTATATCGCTTTATCGTATCGTGTTTTGGTCTTCATGCTAGGCATACAGGTGCGATGCAATATCCAATTACTATGTTTACATTAAAGTTTTGTCCATAACTTTTACCACTGGTTTCACTTGCCTGTATTCTACACTACATCACGACTAGCCGTACACTAATTGATGCTTCTAACGAAAAATCATCTCTTTTAGGGCACTGAAGTGAAGTACCCCATGAATCTGTACCATTTTTTAATGTAATTATTGGCATTTGTTATTTTTTTTGATAAATTACAAAGATTAATAATTTTACCAATTTGTTCACTAATTTGTTTAATTTGGCAATAAATTATTTAATTCTTAAATTTTTTATTCTTACATAATACTTTAAGTAGGTACCTAACTTAAAATAGGTATATTTTGATGACCTGTCATCTAATCGAAACCAATAAATAAATATTTGAGTATTTATCTGATAAGTGAAAAGTACCTGAAAAGTACTAATCCCACCTTCGTTTTCAGGACCTGGTTTCTGGGGCCTGATCAACCCACAATGGAGTATGTGCAACAAGGGACGTAGGCAGAGCCCCGTCAACATAGAGCCAGAGAAGCTGCTCTTCGATCCCTGGCTGAGGGACATACAGTTTGATAAACATAAAGTAAGTACCTTACTAACAACCGAGTTACCTAGACTTACAAAATTATTGCAAAATTTTGTAGTAGTAAAAATGCAACTAGAGAATAACGCAACTATGCCCAAAATCGCTCAGTCAGTCAGATGATGTTTATTCTCCACTGGTAGGTGTTATGCTGCGCAGAAAGATAAAAAAAAACCGTTTATGAAAAATTTCTTAATGTCATCTCTTTATAATCCTATCTTCCTATTAATACGTATAGAAGATAGATGGCGCAACACACGTTAAACAAAAATCCTGTAATTCTACTTGTAGGACATTACAAAAAAAAAAACGTGTGGCACTCGGGTACTGCCGCGGTAAAGCTATTGCTATATCGAGAATAATTTCTTGTCTTAGTAAATGTTCTTATAAAATAATAAAAAAAAAAAAAAAAATAATAAAAAATAGTCGTCCGACATTTTGTCGTCCGACATTTGTCGTCCGCCATTTGTCGTCCGACATTTGTCGTTCGACATTTGTCGTCCGACATTTGTCGTCCGCCATTTGTCGTCCGACATTTGTCGTCCGTCAATAGTTGTCCGTTAATAATCGTCCGTCATTTGTCGGGGGTCTTAGGTGTTTTCGTTACGGAATTTCTTGATTCGCCCCCCAAGGCCCGCGATAAAATCTATGCAATATTTTTGTATGATTTTGCCATTAATATCTTTTTATTGTGTTCACTCAAGACCTAGATTTTATACACCTAAATAGGGACTATATAGACCTCAGTCTCTGGTAGGTATATATAACTTGCTAGGTCCACCAATTCCTGAAGAAATCGGTGGTGACACACGGACAGACGAACAAGAAAGTGATCTTATAAGGGTTTATTTTTTTACCTTTTGAGGTACGGAAACCTAAATATGAAAAAATTATTTTAATTTTAAGTTCGAGATTCTAGTTAAATAATGGTATTGTCACATTTTGAAAATTTTCCAAAGTAAGTAGTACTCTTGATAAACTAGGGCAATATATATATATTTTTTTGTTTGTTTCCAATTTTTTTTTGGTAAGTTCTGGAGTTACCTACGAGTACAAGTACCTTTACATGGCTTTTGGTACACACCGTATTAACAAATACACACTAGTTTAAAATTATATATTCAAGAGAAACTATCAAAGTACTTACATATAAAAGTTCAAAAGCGTATAATCAGTAGGAACAGAGCTGTGTAAATGCTGTAATAGTATGCAAAAACATGGTAAGCTACGCTCGTTGCGATAGGCTCTACTGATAATACCTATGCTTTTTACTTTACATACGGGCTTGGCTTGATAAACTTACAGTTGTCGGTGGGAGGGTATTTTTTGCTGTTGGCAAGTTTTATTTAGCATTTTTATTTTATTTTTTTAAATACCCACGACGAATGAACTTTGTAATTTTAATTGTACTGTCTCTTATTCGTTTAGCAGAATAATTACCTACGATTGGCCGTAGGTACACAAATTGTTTCGTAGTTTATCACTTATATTTAAAATTAAATGTTTGAAGTCCTTGGAAACCAATGTACAGGATGTGTCATAAGTCCACTATCAGTTTGCTACCATTTACTATCAACTAGTATTTGACTTACGACTTTCTTATAATAGAAGTTACACACAAACATAAATACTTGAATGAAAAGTACTTAGTGTGATTATTATTTTCAACATTTTAGCTATATATTTAGTTGTGTGAGTGGTATAAGCCGGCACCAGCTACAGCAACCGACGTGGGTTCGATCCACAGGTTACGTTGTTATAATTTTCAAATAGTGCTGCACAGGATTGTAAACGTTACGGTGGCGGTGGACTTATAGATCTTAGATTTCTGAATAAAAATACCTACGGATCCCAAAGGATCGAAATAGAGGAGCTGGTGGGATAAACCCCCGCCATTTTTTTTTTTAGTAATACTCGAAGCTGCACAAGTTGTAGCTTTACGATATTTAATATTTATACTTATTTTGACAAAGAAAGACCGATAAACTGCATAATATAATACAGGCAAACACCCTCCCATAAATATTGTAAAGTTTTACGTGAATTATTCAATCGTCGAATGAATTACACGCTATAATCGTATGGTAATATATTCAATCTGCATTGGCTCGTATAAATGACATTTTTGTGCTAAAACCTAGCTATCTTCTTATATATAAAAATGAATCGCAAAATGTGTTGGTAAGCGCATAACTCAACAACGCCTGGACGGATTTGGAGAATTCTTTTTTTAGAATATTCCATAAGGTACGAGGATGGTTCTTACGGAGAGAAAAATTTAAAAAATTGCCTTAAAATGTCTAAAAACAACACTTTTCTATACTCCATACCATACAAACGATTCGTAAAAATACAAGTCAATAAGAACTTTAGTACCATAACATAAAGTTCAAGTTTTAATGGAGAGGTTCCGGGAAGGCAAAACAATTGAGTGACGTATAAATATTGATGTCAATCGGGTCGCGGTGTTAGTTGCCAAACTACACCTAAACGGCTGAACCGGTTTGTATGATTTTTAACCCCCGACGCAAAAACGACGGGGTGTTATAAGTTTGACGTGTCTGTGTGTGTGTGTGTGTGTGTGTCTGTCTGTGGCATCGTAGCTCCCGGACGGCTGAACCGATTTTGATTTAGTTTTTTTTTATATGGCAAAACAACGTTTGCCGGGACAGCTAGTATTTTACTAAAAACAAAGCATTATTTTACTGAAAAATGAAATTTATTTGTTTAAAATAAAGCATTTTGTTGCGTTAATCTGAATTGACAGGCACGTTACTAGAGATTTTAGCTCATGGGTATAGACTAAAGTATATACTAGTATTACTTGTAAAAGAACATAGAGCATTCCCCGTTTTTACTCGAACCACACTTCGTGAACATTTACTTTTAATTTGCCTGCATTGTAATTACCGTTCGTAAAAACGCTACATTACATTGAAATGCTCGAGTACCTAAGTCTATACTCACCATAAACCCAGTTGGCACAATGGTCACCATGCCGGACTGCCAAACTCAGGGTTGCGGGTTCAATTACCGCCTCAAACAAGTATTTATGCTTGGATATTTGTCTGTGGTCTGGTTGTTTATATGTATTATAAATATATATGTTTACAACAGAAAAGTATATAAGTAGTATGTCTGTTGTCTAGCACCCATAACACAAGTCTAGTTACTTAGCTTGGGACTCGATGGCGATTTGTAGAATGTCCTGCAACATTTATTTATATATTACTATATTATGCATGTATTATACATATAAACCTTCCTCTTGAATCACTCTATCTATTAAAAAACCGCATCAAAATCCGTTGCGTAGTTTTAAAGATCTAAGCATACATAGGGACATAAGGATATAGGGACGGCGAAAAGTGACTTTATTTTATACTATGTAGTGAAACCAAACAAATGCTTTACAAAAAGTATTGTTATAATTTCTAAAAAAAAAACTAGAAAATGAAGTGAGTATGAAGTAGGTATTGTGAACATTCCTTCCTTATAAGATTGGTTTACAGTTTTAAAATCCAAGTTGTGTTAAAGCAGACTATTCGTTGTTATTGTTCGTAAACAAGTTCACAACTTGGGGGCGTAGCGCTCCCACTTTCCACCTCTTTACTATGAAATATAGATACTAGAACTGATAAAACAAAATCATCAAAATCGGTTCATTAACATCGAAGTTATGCCTTTTGTGTATCTTTAGTATATTATAAAGCTCAAGAGTTTGTTTGTTTGTTTGAACGCGCTAATCTCAGGAACTACTGTTTCGAATTGAAAAAAAAAACTTGTGTTGGATAGTCCATTTGTCAAATAACCTGTAGGCAATTTTATATTTCTATATTCCCACGGGATCGGGAGTTACGCGGGTGAAACCGCGGAGCGCTGCTAGTTTGTTATAAAAAAAAAAACAAATATATATCAGTCGGATTCAGAGCCTCCTGCTTTTTTTTAAGTCGGTTAAAAATTTAAAGCGGAATATAACCGGCCGCCGAAATGCGATGTAACACAAGGAAGATAATTGTTTAAGCCATGCTCTTCTTTGGGTTTACTCAAGTCGTTTAGAGCGTTGTGGAAATAAAAAATCCTTTTTAAAGTTTTGAAATGGAACCTCTTATCAAAGTATGAATCGAGTCGAATTTTATAAATAATTTAATTTATAGCATTATTATAATACCTACTGCTTGACAATAGAGTTTTTAAAAAGTACCATAAATTTTTAATACTCCTTTATTAATAAAATTAAATTAAAAGAGTTTTAGTAATAAATGTATTTATGAAGGCTACATATCGCGTATCCATACCTTTACAAAAATAAATAGCTAATCTCTTCCCTTAATATTTTCCTATATTAAAAGAGTATGTTATACATTAAATGATTTGACGACCCAATTGGCACAATGGTCACCATACCGGACTGCCAAACACAGATTGGGTTCGATTCTAAGATATTTGTCTATGGTCTGGAATTGTTTCTATGTATTATAAGTAGGTATATAATTTACAAAAGAAAAGTATATAAGTAGTATATCCGTTGTCTAGCACCCATAACACAAGTCTAGTTACTTAGCTTGGGGCTAGATGGCGATGTGTAAAAAAATAAATAAATAAAAAAATTAAAATAAAATGACCGTATCCAGTAAACTCTACCTCAAAGTATTCGAAAGCGTTAGCGTGCCAGCAAGCAATATGTCATCTGTGCTCAATGCGCATAAGTTGGCAGGCTTTAATCAAGGTGTGGTCATTGATTGATAGAATCAGACCCTGAACCACCACTTACACAGTGATTCATACTTCTTTATAGTTATTTTGTTGTTAACGGCTGCCCTAGATAACTTAGGTGTTTACATTTCGACTACAAGGAAATTACACTTTGTGTTTTCCTGGCACTATTTCAATGTCATTACCTCTGATTGTCAATATGGGCGTATATCGATAAAGAATATTTGTATCTTAAAGCTGGTATATTTAATGATAATATGCTATCATAGTACCAAGCAAGGCGTTCATACAATGCGATTCCTATCAGCTACCTTCAGTTGGATTCTTCACACGTACTAAAAATCTGAGGAAAAGACTGAAGGTACCAGGTGCATATTTTAAAGTTTTAATTTTTTTAATGAAGGTTCAATATTTTTTGGTTATTCTGCGTGAAATAACTAACACTTCGAAAGCTTTAGTGATATCAAGCAGAATAATTTAAAAATTAAAACTTTAAAATATGCACCTACTACCGTTAGTCCTTTGCTGACTGTACTATGATAGCATGCAGGTAGGTACAGTAGGTACAATCCACGGTCAAAAGTCTCTGCCCACCGTAACAATCCTGTGCAGCACTATTTGAACATTATAACAACGTAACCTGTGGATCAATGAACGGATCTGGCAAAAAATATCAACTCAACTAGTTTAAATTAGGTAGTCATCCGCTGAGCAAGGATTTCAAAGAATTCAACCCGCGGATGCGGGTCATCCAAAGCGGATGAATTCGTAAAGTGTGATGACCAGAAGAGTGAAAGCTAGTTGCAAATATTATGCACTCAAGTAAGGCCCTTTCAAACCATAATTATTGTTACAGGTTAGCGGTGTCCTGCAAAATACGGGTCAATCCCTTGTCTTTCGAGTAGAAAAGGACTCCAAGCATCAAGTCAATATCAGTGGAGGTCCTCTATCTTACAGGTCTTTAAATATATATTTTTTATTTTTCAAAAAAGAAAACAATACTTTTGTGCAGTAGGTGTAGGCCTAGTGCAAGATTCCTCGACTTTAACTCCAATTGAAACTTTCAAACCAAGTTTCAATTGTTTTTAATAGACTAAACTGAATTACAAAAAAAGAAAAACGTTTAAATCTAGAATAAGATGCAGTGAATTTATTTCATTTTGTGAAGGATAAAGGGGGTAAAAACGTTACGGCCCGCAACATTATTTGAAAAGCAAAATGTAGGCAATTACACTCTCTCTATCGCACGATACGGGTCATTTTTGAAAATACCTACTCGTATCGAGAGCTCACGATTCTCTTAATCCGTTGGTCCCCTAGTAGCAGTCGTTAGGTCAAGTTAGAGGCCTTAGGGCGATCTGAAAACTCTAACAATAGGTGAGCCACCCCACTATACGAGAAGAAGAAGATCAAGACCTGTAATTTTGTGTAATTTTACAGGTATCAGTTTGAAGAAATATATTTTCACTATGGAATGGAAGATAACCGAGGATCAGAACATCAGATTGATCATCATACTTTTCCTGGCGAAGTAAGTATAGCTATCTAAAGTTAGTTAGTACCTAGTAAAACTTCGAAATAAGTCTGCATAAGTCGATGATCCTTGTCAAAAGAATTTAGTATAGTAAAATTTTTATGGTTTGCACTTTTCCGTCAGTAAAGTCACTCTGATTCCACAAATTTTTATTTTATAACGTCGATTTTTGTCAAATGTGGAGCATAAAAAACCTATTCATGGAATTATATTCTCTCAGATAGGTTGTAATCTGACGAACGAAATAAAATGAAATTTAATTAGAAATCGAAGATCCTATCACTAGTTCCACCGGTAGAATGTTGGCATAGTTAAAGCTCTGCGGTCACTCTGCAATACTCCGCTCCAAATAGTTAGCATTTGTGGGTAGATGGTTGAACTAAAATCGCATTTCTAGCCGTAGATAAGCTTATAGCGTTTATCTTTGACGACTTCGTACGCGTGGTAGTAGTTTTATGTACCAAAACGTTCCTGTTGAATTACTCTATCTATTAAAAAAAACCGCATCAAAATCCGTTGCGTAGTTTTAAAGATCAAAGCATACATGCAACGGGAAGCGACTTTGTTTTATATTAAGTTGTGATTTGTTAAAATTTTATTTTTATTTTTGTTACCTACGTTGCTTAATCTTGGTATGTACAAATCGTCATGACTTCACGAAATTAAAAATGTAAACAACAGATTTTTTGATCAGCAGATTGCTCCCCGAGCGATCATTTAATCGCATACTAATAAAACAAGCGAATCTCTGATTTGAATTCAGATATTTTTTTGCAAAATGAATGCAGTACAACGTATGGTCATTGTATTTTTAATTACATAAGTGCTCTTGCAAATAATGTTTATTTAGGGTAATTTCTGTTTTGTTTAAGGATACATTATACAACTATTTAAAAAGTATTACTAACCTATTAGCAATTATTTTGTATAATTTGAGCTTCATGCTAACGGATTGGCATTGCCTGCCTTTTGAGCACCCTACCGAGGGAAACTTATAATAAATAAATAAAATAAAATAAACCTTTATTACTGTTTTAAAATTAACAAACTAAGTATAATAAGTTACCATCTTAGTATAGACGATCGTTTTCATCAACAGCGTGTCCTTCGACATAGGCCTCCTCTAAAGTTTTCCATTTCTCTCTTTCTCTAGCCATTCCCATCCACTCTGGGCCCGCTACTTTTTTAAGGTCATCTTCCCAATGTTTAATTTGTCTCCCTTTACTTCTTTTCCCATCTCTAGGGTACGACTCTGTTACCGTTTGAGTCCACTTCTTGTTTGTCTCTCTTACCATATGTCCTGTCCATTTCCATTTTAGAGTTTTACATGTGTTTTTTGCGTTTTTAAATTTAGTTATGTCTTTTATTTTTCCTAATCTTACTTTATCTTTCCTCTTTACGCCAATAACACTTCTCTCGATCGAAGGAAACTTATATGGATCTTTAATATTATTTTTTACTTTATAATTATTTATTTCAATTAGATTCTTATGATTTAATACTTGTATATTTATTTATGTGTACGTACATCTTTTAATAATATCAAAAGTCAGAAAAGTATAAATATCCATAACAGTTACGTTGCGTTTGTTCTCGATTAATCTTTTTTAATTTGAAATAATATTAAAAGTCAGAAAATAAATTTAAATATCTATAACAGTTACGTTGCGTTTGTTGTCGACTTAATCTCTTGCTCAACTAGTGTTGCCAATTTCAGAACCTTAATCTAAAGATTATCTGATTCATAAATTGCTATTTGAAACTAATGAACAGAAGCTTTCATGCGGAATATCTGGAGTTGGAATTAGGAACCACCGAATACAATGTAATGATAAAGGTATTGACTTTTTGATAAGAAAATCATGTTTTTGTATATTCCCACAAACAAGGTGTTAATTCACCTAGCTAAGAAAATACTCTATCCTTTGAGTATGTCCCCCTTATTCCAAAACGAGGTTTAAGGATAGTCCGAGATGCAGATTTAAACCTTAGATTTAAATACAGATTTACTCGTGAACCTATACCTATTTTTTTTTATCTATATTTTTATTTTTTTGCTGTACGTCAAATATAAAGATAGATAGATGACTTATGGAGATAGATAGATAGAAAGATAGATAGATGACTTATAGATACCATTATGTGCGTTTTAAATGCTTGTGCAAGCAGTCAAGCTAGTCTATATCTATCTATACTATATTATTAAGAGTAAAAATTTGATTGTTTGTTTGTTTGAATTGAATAAGTAGCTTTTAGCGGACTCCATGATTGACAAAACAAACGGGTAAAAATGAGAACATAGTAACAAACCAAATAATTTCCTTTTTTTTAAATTTCCACTCTTTTGATAAAGATGACAACAAAGTTACAAACCAAATAATTTCCTCGTTTAATTCGAGAACAATACCAAAGTAAATTCATCGAAATACAATAACAACAGTCAATAAAGTGTTCATTATAAATTAACACCTCCAACTTGGTATATTATCCGATCCAATTATTGGTACCGCGGGAGTAAACTTCGGTAACTTGGTGCCACGTTGTTTGTGTGCCTTGGATATCGATAAATGTCTATTTAATATCATTACTTAGTTTAACAAACGATGAGAATCTGGAGAAAATCGTGGGAATGCATACACAAAATAACTAACTTTAGGTCCTTCATGATACGGTTTCCAGGTTTCTGGCAAGCCTGAATTGTTTTTAAACACTTTAGGAAGGCGCAATCAAAGATTGAAAACCCTAAATAAAACTTAGCTTAACTTTATATAATATATTATTATACATATAAACCTTCCTCTTGAATCACTCTATCCATGAAAAAAAAAACCGCATAAAAATCCGTTGCGTAGTTTTAAAGATCTAAGCATACAAAGGGATATAGGGACATAGGGACGGCGGCGAAAAGTGACTTTATTTTATACTATGTAAGTGAGAAGCGATGAAAATAGAGATAGTGATGATGATAGTGATATAAATACAAACAAAGCAGTTTAAGCTAAATTGCTTAAACAAATAGTTGGAATGTACTAAGAGGAAGGTTTATATGTATAATACATGCATAATATAGCCGGGCCAAGCCGGAGCGGGTCGCTAATTAAAGTATAATAGTATTGGTGATAGTGTCAAGTCACACAAAAATACTTGTATCACGAGTATCAACCACCTACAATTATGTCAATTGAACGTGTAACAAATGATGACAAACAATGCTCTGTGTTACCGCAAACCGCAAGGTTGTACAATTAACTAATTGCTTCTTCAAAGGTTCGATTGTAATAATAACCAATTTGTTGATTGAGTATAGATTTTGGACGTACCTACTTTTAGCTTGATTAGATGACTGGCTTTCGATTCTTTAATATTTTGTTAATGGGTTCGAATTTTGATAGGTAATTTATATCGACGGATAATGTTAGTCATTTCATGAATTATAGTGATACTAACATGTATACAATTTTGGTAATTTAAGTAAACACGAAATTCCGTGTATTGTTGTGTGTTTAGTACTTAACACGGAAGTATTTGTAATCTTGACCATTGTGAGTATGATCAGTGATCACTAAAAAAGAATAAGAACCAAATGAAGTACCTTAGTAGGCGCGTTCCGAAGACACACATGCTAACTTAGTTTTTAAGACGTATCAATATGATCTTATTCAATTCAAATTATCAATATGATCTTATTCAAATTATTTCAACTGATTATAGAATTTTTTTCTCAGATTCAATTATACGGTTTCAACAAAGAGCTGTACCACAACATGTCTGAAGCTCAACACAAGTCGCAAGGAGTGGTTGGAATCTCCCTTATGGTACAGGTAAGAAACAGGGGGCAAATAGTCAAATGTACTTGTAAAGGGGCAAATAGTCTCAAATCAATTACTTTTGACCTAGTCTGAGTAATGACTACTCATCTTGGCACAAAATTCACTGTACTACAAGCTCTTGATTGTAATATATCTCACAGTAAATATTTTACATCTAAACTATTGATTTAGAAATCAAGATCCGCTTTCTCAACCAATTTTGCAGTCGAGAACTTGACGTTTCTTGTATTTACAGATCAATGTTCAATTCAACTCCAAATATGGTTAAGGTTGGATTAGTTTGAATATCATTATTCCATTCTCCCACTCTTTACGAAATAAACTAAGTATCATCTAATACTTCTTCTATTATGTTCTTAAGTTTTGTGAAAAATATATTTTTTTTCTCAGATTGGTGAGCCAACCAACAAGGAGTTAAGGTTAATAACAAGCGCTTTCAACAAAGTCATATTCAGAGGTATTTCATTTTATCTTTCAAGTCACGTTTTAAGCAAATTAAAAACTTACGATTACCATTTTAAATAACTAGCAGCCCTCCGCAGTTTTATCCGCGTAGCTCTCGATCACGTAGGGATATTGGGATAAATTAGCCTATGCTCCTAGCCTAGACACTCCTATGACACGCCTATGCTCCTAGCCTAGCCTAGACACTCCCAATGAATCGATGTATCTTCATACCAAGTTTCATTAAAATCTAGTAGTTTCTGAGCCTATTCAATGCAAACAAACCAACAATCAAATTTTTCCTCATAACAATACTAATTTTATTATTAGTAAAACAGCTTAGAACAGTCGATCTAAAATGGCAAAATGTCTCTCAAACGTTTAGCATCTCAGGATTTGGAGACTTCCAAATAGCCGTCTATATCCAAGTTTCTTTTCCAGGTAGTTCATACCCCATCAAACATCTGCCCCTAAGTTCGTTGCTGCCAAACACCCAACAGTATCTGACATACGAAGGTTCCACCACACACCCTGGATGCTGGGAGACGGCCGTTTGGATTATATTTAACAAACCCATTTATATTTCTAAACAAGAGGTAGGTAACAATACCTTAGAGAAGTTATAAATGTCTAAAACCACAAATAAGATCTATAGAATAAGATGATCTGAAAACATGTCCATAACATCGATTGCTGTTTAGGGTACATAATAAAAACAAAGTCTTAACTAGGTAGAATTTGAACTGGAAGCTGTCAAAATTAAGTAAAAAATACACTGAAGAATAGAACCTCATGACAAAACACTCATTATTTTACCCAACTCACTAATCGGCCATTATTAATAGATGATGATGATAATAAAAATGCTTAAATTCAGCTTAACGATATTTGAACTACAGTATGAAAATATCCACTTGCGATAATTTGTAACATGGATTACTGATTTGGGTACTTCATGAGGACAAAGTATTTTCTTTGTAGAATTTGAACTGCAAGCTGTCAAAATAGAGCAATTTATGTATTACTTAGAATTGCCATAGAATTTGAGTTCGTACCTCACATGAACACTGAAGAATAGAATTTCACAACAAAACACTCTTTATTATAACCAATTCACCGATAATGATGATCATAAAAATGTGAAACTTCAACTGTAGAATTTCTAAGCTCAACGGTTTCGACGGCTTGGTGTCGATAATATTATACTGGACTCCTTCATTAAAATACTTGGTCTTTTCAAACACTTATAACATTGATTACTGATTTGGATACTTGATAAGAAGAAAGTCTTTTCTTGTTGGAATTTGAACTGAAAGCTGTCAAAATTGAGAAATACATAACCACTGAAGAATAGCATAAGAATAGAATTCCATTACAAAACACTCTTTATACAACGAACTCACTCCTCTGCCAAGAGATGATGATGATCATAAAAATGTGTAACTTTAACTGTAGAATTTCTAGGCTGAACGGTTTGGTGTCGATAATATTATGCTGGAATCCAGCATTAAAATTCTTGATTTTCTCAAGCGCTTTTTTATAGCTAAACTATATTAACTGTTTGTAAATTGTCCAGATGTATGCCCTCCGCCGACTGATGCAAGGATCGCAGTTGACTCCGAAGGCACCGCTCGGGAACAACGCGCGCCCTGTGCAGCCGCTACACCACCGAACTGTTACTACCAACATCAACTTCAACAAACATTCTCAGGTAGGTAGATCGATTGTACAGGTCAAGCAACACAAGTTCTCAGTTGTCCCTCAATTTTATGTATTCTTTAATTTGTTACATTTTAACTAATTTAAATATAAACTTTGTTTGTTTCTTATGTATTTTCTTTTGCCTTTGATTGTTTTTTTCTATCTTGCTTTGTTTGTCGTGTGCTTTTTTACCTTCTATAGAAATAATTTATCTATCTATCTATCAATTGGGAGGTAGTTGGTAGTTAACTCTAAAGATATCACTTGGAAACTCTTTCATCACCCACCTTTCAGGTTAACTTTTTTTAGCCGCTGTCTTCCCTAAAACATACTGTTGGTATGAGTAGCGAGGTTTCCATACAACCCGATCTTTGACTTACCTTTACGGATTTAGTTTATACTGATACAATTTGTTGAAATGTATTTAAGTTTTTTTCAGTAGAACTCAGTTCATGTTTTTATGTATTAGTGTTTAATCGGCTTACCTTCAAAGATATTTTACCCCTCGCTACTGTCAGGTACTCAAGACCTTTTAAATAAATTACTGAACGTTATGAATATCACAATGTCGGTGCAAGTTGTCGCAGTATTAGTTTATTTAGTAGCAGTTTGCGGCGTTCATTAAGCAGATAAGACTGTGGTTTTGGTGAATTACGCCAACAGGGGATTGTTCGAGTACTAACTCTATTGTTTATTGGAATAACCAATTCAACGACTAAACTATTAAGTACTAGTATTCGCAAGCTCAATGGTAACGTTAAGCTCAGTTAAGGCACAAACGTTCCGGCAAATCGTCCTACCATTTTAATGTCATAACGTCTTTTAAATCGATAAATGCACTCACAAAAAAGTGTGACGTCATGCGTCATTTTATTTAATAAGTATTCGTAGGACCGTTATTGACAAGTAACCATAGCAACGTCATGTTATTGACAAGATAACCATAGCAACGTATTTCTTTGCTACGGTTATGGTAGGTATATTTTCTTATACGTTATCACGTAAAATTATCGTCCGTAAACCAACTTTACAGACTACCATTTTTTTTGTATTTAAAAACTGGCCAAGTGCGAGTCAGACTTGCGCACGAAAGGTTCCGTACCACGTTATATTAGAGCCCCACTTAGACATATATTTTTTATGTTTTAATGTAATTTTATTTGTTGTTAAAGCGGCAACAGAAATACATAATCTGTGAAAATTTCAACTCTCTGGCTATCACGGTTAATGAGATATAAGTTGGTGACAGACAGACAGATGCACGGACAATGAAGTCTTAGCTATATGGTCCCATTTTAAACCTTTGGGACGACACACCAAAAACATAAAGAATCAACGAATAAAAGAATCGTACCTATACAATTTTGTTATGAAAATTATTAAAATTAGAAAATGGTATTTTTAATCAACATAAAATAATTGTTTAAATTGTATGCTTCTGTTCAAACGAATTAAGCCATATTATTTAGCTAAATAACTTTGAATGCAGCATTTAATAAAATAGAGTGCTTATATCTATAGTTGGTGGGTATAATACATTATTAAATTGTGTATGATGCGAAGAATGTGAAATTAAATGTATAAAAGTTTCGTTTATAGTTTTTCATTACTAAATAGGAAAACAATTGTTTTACTTACATTACTTTAAAAAAGTGTTCTTAGGAACAGATTTAATTAAATATTATTCTAAAACTAATTGATTCGAAGCCCGTGAGAACAGATTTTGTATCTACAAAATTCTTTGGAGCCCATTGAAACAAATGTATGGAAAAAAATTGATTTCGAGCGCATAGAAATGAACTCGCTATAATACCTCATATTAATAACCAGATTCCTTCTGGTTTTGGAATAGAGTATCCCCATACAAGTACTATCAAAATAACATTTTAGGTATTACGAACTAATTTCTCTCTGTTTTAGAAGTAGACTATAGCAAATACATCTACCTATAGCCATACAAATATTATACTATAAGGTGAACGGCCTCATTTCTCTCTGTTTTAGGAATAGACAATAGCAATACCTCTAGGTATCAACCTATGTCCATTACCCTAAGTATTAACAAGGCTTTTAAGCTTTACTAAACTGCATTGTGGTAGTCAATAAATTACGCTTGTAATATCTATAGGTAAGGCGACAAGGATTGAGGTACACGGTTGGATATTGTTTAGCACTTATAAGGAACTAGCTGCGCTCCGCGGTTTCATCCGCATAAGTCCTGATATCGTGGGAATGTTGGAATAAAAAGAAGTCTACGTGTTAATACAGTTCTCCAGTCTCTCTACATACCGAGTTTAAACTCAATCGGTCCAGTAGTTTTTGCGTGAAGGAGCAACAAACATATACACAAACATACTAACACACAAACTTTCACATTTATAATATTAGTAGGATCATGTGGAATATTTCTGAATACACTACAGTGCACCAGCATCAGCACTGACTACATTTCTTTAACCTTGAAATATGTTGTTTTGTTTTTTCGAAATATCTTTATTTCGTTTGAAATAATAAATCGCTAGCTTTCTTGTTAATTTTTTGGAAGTTTATTTAGAAAAGAAACAACTTGTTACTATCTTACTCCTACAAATTATTTGTCGCAAAATTTTACTACTAAGGTACTAATACAAAATCGGTCAACCTTGTGAAAAGTATGTATTCTGCGAAAAGGTGTCAAACTAAGCAGAAAATAAAAACAACGACAAAGTTTTTAGCATGAAAAATGTCCAGTCTTTTTCTATTTTTAAATACTAATAGATTTTTTGTTCCAGGGATCGAGCAACTGTCCGGATATGTACCGCAATATGCACTATACAGGTATATTTTAAACATTTTTTTTAAACAAAACAATGGCACATGACAATGGCGCATGATACGGAATGGAGCATGTACCTTTGTACTTTCCCTAAAACATTACAAAAAAAAAACGTTTGTTTATTATTTGTAAATACCACTTACAAACAAGTGCTTTTTAATGGTCGAAACTGACAACCTATCTATCAGCCACCTAGGGTTAAATTGAGATTTTTTGTCAACTTTTCAAAGAAAAACTGTCAAAAAATGTTAGTTTAACCCTTGGTAGCTAATAGATAGATTCTTTATTTTGACTATAAGTGGATACACCTGAAGTTGCAGCCAATAGAGTCTTATAACATACCCCTCGAATAGAGAACCTCCTCCTTTTTTTAAGTCAGTTAAAAACATATGGGCGATAAACAAATAAACATACGTCCTAGCAACCTATTCATTAATAAATAAATCTTTATTTGAATAAGGTTCATACATAAAAAAAACATACATACAACCGAATTGAGAACCTCCTCCTTTTTTTAAGTCGGTTAAAAAACTTATACATAAGTAAAGAGTAGGTAATAAAGAGCCTAAAAAAAGATCATTAATAAACATTCTTCTTCATTCATGTTCATTAGCTAAAGTTTGACAACTTCGGGTGAACAAACTTAAAAAGCTAAGATTTTTATTCAATTCTAAAATTTTATTATTAATATTATTTCAGCACGATACTCCCGCAAGTCACGATCGAAAAAAAGTGTTGCATGCAAACAAAAATCACTTCAAAAGAAATGTCACAAAAATGGGTATAGTTTTGCACTAGACACTAGTCTGCTTATTTGAATTGCTTTATATTTATCTGTAATGGAAGTATTAATTATTTAGTTTTTAGTTCCGAGCCTAGTGCCAAAACACAAAATGCAATGAGCACCGCCCTCCCGCGCACTTAAAGAGGCATGCAATGAGGACAAGCAAAAGTTAGTATTAGTATTAGTGACACCATTCATAAACCACGACACGTGTTCCGCGTCTACACGACGCATCGTCAGGATTGGACCCCGACCTCGCTATTTGGGCGACAAACGTAAGATACGACGTCGCTCTCCGAGATGTTGCCTCGCTGAACGCTGGAACAAGAGATCCTGATGTTGCGTCGTGTAGACGCGAAACACGTGTCGTGGTTTATGAATGGTGTCACTAATACTAATACTAACTTTTGCTTGTCCTCATTGCATGCCTCTTCAAGTGGGCGGGAGGGCGGTGCTCATTGCATTTTGTGTTTTAGCACTAGGCTCGGAACTAAAAACTAAATAATTAATACTTCCATTACAGATATTATGGAGTTCCGAAAAGTAACGCCGGATTCAATCAACTTGCTTTATATTTAGCCTAAAAGCTTCCACAAGCTAATCAATGTCCATCATATGTATATTTAACACTAATTCAGACGTAACTAATATTTCAAATTTGAAATTTCCTTTGTATAATATTTGTTACCTTTCAACCGATTTGGATGAAAATTTGCCCATAGTCCATAAAAAGGATGATGGTTATAAAATATATATTTTTTCCTGATGATCCCATGAGATGGGAACTCATGTGGTAGAATCTGCTTGGCGTAATATATACCATATTGGTAGGTTATAGAAGTTTGAAAAATATTGTAGAGATCAGTGTAAAATGCACGACTGTAGGGACTTATTTGAAACACCATTATTATAATATTATGTAGTTTTTAGTAGCTAGTTGAATTTTTACCAAATGCATGTGCACTGCGCAGTGTTACGCTTATTTGAAAAAAAAATGCTTGTTTCTATGGACGGTGGTTTGGGGGTAAGTTCCAGTCCAGTTCAGTATCCCTAGCACGACTTGTTCATGCATTCGATCAGACATATTCAGTATTAAACATGACGGTCAACACACTAGCTGTGAGGTAGATAGCTTTTAACAATACTCTTTGTCTATCGCGCCATCTACACAAAATAATGTTTGGTATTCCTAAACATAGATAATTACTGTTTATAGCTATCTAACTAACAAATAAATTATTGTTAAAATATTGCTATCTCCCACTGTTGACTTTCCGAAGTTAATAAAATAAATCATAAATATAAAAATGAATCGCAAAATGTGTTGGTAAGCGCATAACTCAACAACGCCTGGACCAATTTGGCCAATTCTTTTTTTGTTGTGTTTGTTATTGTCAGGAGAAGGTTCTTATGAAAGAAAAAATTAAGGAACTTTCGTAGAAAATTATTACGCGGGTGAAACCGCAGGGCTCAGCTAGTACTTAAATAAAAATAAAAAAGCGTATTGGCCGATTCTCGTTTTAAAATTTTGTAGGGAATACTCAGCAAGGTATGTTGGATCGCGTGCATTACCAAATCGTGGTAAGGCTTCCCAGTTTTCTAAAACTGATTTTTCTGTTTTCAGCAACCCAATGGCCTCGGGAGCACAGCATGCGTTACAGAAGCGTTGATGCCTTTACATTGACCCAAAAATAATTATCAAAAACCCATTAACTATCAAAACAGATTAATGTTATAGGATTATTAAACTAACATGGTTATTTTCACTACTAAAGTTATTCAAAATGGGATATTTACCAAATAAAAGAAAGATTTGTTTCAATTATCGAGAGCGTGGAATTCTGGTAAAGTTGTGTAAACCCAAGAAGACTGTAAAGAAAGTTCGCGAACCGATACGGTGAATTTCGTACAGAATCGAGTTACAAGTGAGATCAGTGACGAGAGTAGGGGACCGATATGAAAATCAAGCAGTAAACGCGCGAAGGATGATTGTCTTATACGGTTTTGTAACGTGAAAACGATGCTTGTAACAGCATCGAAATATCAAGCCACAAAATAAAATATATTTTCCAGGTTTTTTATTTTTATCACAAAATAAAAAACCTGGAAAATATCCGCTGTTTTCTCGTGGTCCCAGGATTTTGTCCCATTAATGGGACCACAAGGGAGAACTATTTCTCGTAGTCCCATTGTTGTGTACCTACATCCTGTATCCCGTTTTAAATAACTTTATTAGATATGTTATCCAACAAATGTATCTAACAAAAATATATTAAAAAACCACTATTACAAGGTAGATGTTAACAATTAAGGCGTACGATAAAAACAAATTTAAACGGCTCTATATGACATAAGCTTAATAGATTTAATAGTAGTCAATTTCATAGACAATATTTATCTACAAAAAAAACCTTGTAATCTACGCTTTCAACTGCAAAATAAATATTTTCAATACTCTTTTACTAAGTAGGTTTTAGGTATATTTTACAAATTAGATCTGTAAATGCTAAAATGTTCAATTAATAAATAGGTATAGCTGTACCACGTTGAATTGTCTCGTGACTACAGGTCACATGCTGCGTAGGAACCGCAGTATGATTGGTTTCTGGAAAATGAAAACACTTACTAATAATGTACATAATATGAATCAGAAAGAATTAAAAAAACTGTTTTTTAGTACGGTAATAGTTTAAAAAGTAAATGCAAATTATGTGTTCGTTTAACATTAAATGATTAAAGTTACTAGAAGATGTTGAACGCAGACTGCATATTATGAGACTCATCGCTCAGAAAATCCTTGGAGCCACAGGACGCCCTGTAGCTGATATAATCATAATAAAAAAATAGTTTGAAAGACAAACACAGAAGTTTTTTACGGTGACTGGGTCTCGGTCTACCGATATTTTCCCAGATCGTCACAAAAGTTGTCTAATTGTTTCAGAGCATCTATTGATTCTAGTTTACAATCTAAATCTAAAAGGAGAAATATTATAACAGTCACAAGACAAATGAACGTGGTCAAAGTATAAATAAAATCATAAAAACGTCCACACTTTTCTGTGTATTATGGCAAAATACCTAAACGTAAGATTAGTAATTGTAAAATTGCATAAAGTTTTCCAAAAAGTGTAAAAAATATAATCAGTTAAATGGATTAGGTACATAAACTTAGTTAAGGGAAATAGGTAAGTACATTTAATAGTAAGGTGGTGGAAATTAATAAATGGGATAATTCACCCACAAACCTGGAGAGAAGAAAAGTGTTCTTTTGCTCCCTGGATGAATGTAATCAGCTGTTAGACTTGTCCCATTTAGAAATATATAGCAGAGTTACTACTAAATAATAAATCAAATTAAGAGACAAAATATAAGCAACTTAATAAAGAAAAAAAATCGGTTACATAAAATCATGTATTAGCCTATAAACTACTAACCATAGAGATAAATATATGTATATACAATAGAGAGTACATAAAAACATTAAAATAAATCCTCAATGGAACTATCTCTGCCTACCTAATTCTGAAAAAAAAAGGGAACTCTTACTGCTACACAAATAATGATTATAAATAGGATAAGAGTTTTTAAATATTGTTTTATAGATATTGTACGTCAATGTATACAATACAGTGCCATCTAGCATCAAATTGAGCAACTAATAGACGTGTTTTTACATGTTACAAGCCATGCCAAGCCGTTTACATGCTTAGATTGAAACCAGACTGATTTCGCAGGATGAATTTATTCCAGAAAATATCTTACATGCGTTTTTTTAATTGTAGTTGTGTCTTTTGTTTTTTGGGTTCCGTACCTCAAAAGGTAAAACAAGAAACCCTTATAAGATCACTTTCTTGTCCGGTTGTCTGTCTGTCTGACTGTGTTTTTCTTACCTCACCCAATACTTACTACTTACTTACTCAGCGACCCAAAGTGGATCTTGCCCTCCGAAACGAGAGTCTTCCATTGCTCCCTGTCCGGTGCAATTTTTTGCTTTTGTTGACTTGAAGTTCGCGCAGTCCAATACACCCAATACAAAACAAAACAAAAAAATAGTCTTGTGTACTCTCTATTTAATATTAAAAAAGTATTTTATCGCTATTTCGATGCTACAAATATATATTATTAATAATTATAATCATAAGAGTAAACTAAAAATTAGGTAAGTAATTGTAAAAATACTATGTATATCAAAACTCCGGAATAATTATGCCGTATACTTATTATTATGTCATAATCATAAGATAAAAATAATTATGTTTATTTTTTAGATTTGCTTAAAATATATACTGTAATGTGACTACGGAATTTGTATCGTAGAATGCAAATGTTTTGTGTTTATAAATAAAAAATGTTTAATGAATTTGATGTGTTTTATTGAGGCATAAACTTTGTTAATTTTATAGTCTTACTAGGTGTCCCGGCAAACGTTGTTTTGCCATAAGTATACAAAAAAAGAGAAAAAAAAATTGATTTTCGGTTCTCAGACCTAATGAATATACACAAAAAATGACGTAGAAATCGGTTCAGCCGTTTAGGTGGAGTTTGGCAACTAACACCAAGATACGAGAATTTAATAGATACAGGGTTATTGGTAAATTATACTAGCAAGCCGTTGAGGGCTACTTCTATGCACCTTAACAAACAACTTTTGTTCTACGCCATTTGGAAATTCGAAAAACAGTAGATTTTTTAAAACAAAGGTCATTAAGACTAAGAACAGTAGATAAAACTTAAAAAAATAAGTAAATAATTTAAGAGTAATGACCACTCCGTGTATAAGAAAGGATTTAATGCTAAGGATACACGACGACACTGACACTCGACACAAATGTCGACACTAGTGTCGATAGAGTCCACACTGTAGCAATTTTTGATGTCGCTGCGATGTATACATCATGTGTCTAGTGTCAAGTGTCGTCGTGTATCCTTAGCTTTAGGAAAGTCAGCTTCTGCGCGAACAAATATTTTAGTATTAGCTAGTATTTTAAATAATTGATTTCAATAGAGGTGTACAAATGAAATGATCAAGAAACTCAAGTGATATTTAGTTTTTATGTAACATTTCCTCTTTAATACAAAGAAAACTTCTTTCGTCTTCGTTTCTTTTAAGTTTTTGGTTTTCTTTTAGGTAAGATATTTGTAAAGTTATTTTTTAGTTGAAGCATTTAGATAATACATTTTAACTAGAAAAATGTATTTAAAAAATGAATTTCCGCGCATCCTGTAAATAATCCCCTTAAAACTAATGTCCTAATCCATTTGATGCATAACCAAGAGTTGGTATTAGTATAACAAACATAAAGGAAGGCGATACGGCGTATGTTGTGCCGGATATGCTCGGGCGGCCATGTTGTCTGCGACCTCACTTCCGCCGGAATCACGGTCTGCGTCGTAGCTCCGCTACGGCTACGGCTACGATGCTACGATGTAGCAAATAACGCGAGTTTTCTTTTGGAGATTTTTGTCTAGCAGAGGTTTTGCATGTGAGTTTCTTCTGTCCTTCCAACAACGAGGATAAGTATAAATTATGACGCCATATTTATGACGTTTTATTTACATTTAATTTTTGCAAGAACCCTTTGCTTCTGATAAATTGAAAACCGTTTATAAATCAATTAATTATTTATTTTATTACTCAGTAATACTAAGAATATAAAGAAACATTGCTGTAATTATTTTCAAAAATGTGTTTACCCATAATTGGTATACATAATTTTGCCTTAACAATTATTCTAGGTCCTGGGTTCCAATTTTTGATTGATATACAAACTTCTTATAGCTTAAACAGTCAACAGCCAATTAGGTTTATCTTATATATCTTATATATTGGGGGCTGACAGATAGCCAGCAACACTTCGTTGCTAAGACGTCGCATTCACAACTTGTTTTAGGTTTTGACCTTGCAGGAATTTAAGGCCTTAAGTGACGCTTGACTGTCGCTAAGAATGTAGATGGTCTTGTTCTCTACACTCCTTTTTAGGTTTTCCTCTGCGCATGCTATGATTGCATACATCTCGGCCTGGAAGACCGTAGTGTATTGACCCAAACTACTCCATAGTTGTGAAGATTCTGAGTAAATACCTGCTCCAGTGCCAGACTGTTTTTGAACCGTCTGTGTACCAAATGAGGCAGTCTACGTCTGGTGAGCGCAGTTGCTGCTTCCAGTCTTCCCAATTAGGTTTAAGACCAGGCTTAACCAAAGCATTTCAGCAGTTTAATTTTAACGTTAACAAGATAAACCCGAAAAATTTTTTTTGGGTTTCCAGATTACGGATCTAGAGTTCTAACCATTGGTAGTAGGTCTATTGTAGAAAATTTAAGAACATTTCGTTGAATCTTTTCCACTTTAAGGAGTAATATCAGCCAAGTCCTTACAGGCGACATTTTAATTGAATTTCTACAATTTAGCACCACAGCGAGAATCGAACTCGCAACTTCCCGCTTACCGGGCGAATGCAATTATCACTACACTATGCGCCCGGTAAGGTCGCGAATTCGAATCTCGCCGCAATACTCAATTTTGGAGATAAGTACGTTTTTCCTCAAAGACAGTTAATATTTATTTCCTTAAAAACTTATTCCAAAGTTGCCTTCTGCTGGCTAACACACAATCTTAATATAATAAAGAGGCAAAAAAAAAATTGTTTGTAACAAATAGGCTCCGAAACTACTGGACCGATTTTTATGAAACTTGTTGTACATTGATTTACTTATCAATATAGGCTACTATTTATTTATATAATAATATTTTTATTGAAACTAAAATTTAATGCAAAATCCAAACAAAGATCTATTTAAAACAACATTACGCGTTTTAAAAGTTGTTAATGTTCCGGGAAACGGTTGCAGCCGGAAACTAGTAGCCGGAAGTGGCCGGCCGCCATATTGTTTGCTAGTGAACTTCCGGTGCAACGCCACTTGTCCGCAAGTCGCAACTCGCATACACTTTAAAATGTTTTAACATGTTTTAAAGAGGCTTTGTTGTTGCTATGTCTCTAAGAACTTTGAGGTTATGTTCGGACAGAAACTCCGTTATACTATACAATGTGTTACAAAAACCCTTCAATCCCTCTGAGGCTGCATATTTTCAGCCCTCGGTAGAGTTCTAAAATTACTATTATTGGAATGTTTTCATTCTAATAATTTTTGTTGGATAAATTGATGAGTTAGAAGATTTTAAACTTCGACTAAAGCAGGTGCCTAGAATCTTGCTCGTGTTGAAAACATTCTTATTACAGCCGTTTTGGAGCTCTACGGTGGGTTAGCAATTATGCAGCCGGACCTTACAAACAAAAAAAAATAAAAAGTTGTAAAATAAGGATAAAAAAATCGTATTTGGAAAAATACCCCAAATTTACCCAGAGTTTGGGGACATTTTAATAAATAAAATGTAACACCACCATTATATACCTAAGGCTCGCTGCCAATTAGGTTTTGCCATATTTTGAAAATTCCCTAAATTTTCGGTAAATTAGAATAATTTTCCCGAAATTTAAATTTAAATATTTAATTTTTATTTTCATGCATAAATATATTTTAATAATGTTTGAGGGCTACCTTCTTCTTGAGGTGCCACCTTCCACCAGAGGTCGGGTATCATTCGAGCTATTTTTACTTTCGATGCAGCTTCACGGAAAAAGGATCTAGTGCTTTGCTTGAACCATGTCTGGTGAATCTTGAGCCTTGAAATGCGTCTTCTTCCGGGTGGTGGCTTTCCTTGGATTTTTCCTTGCATCAGCAGTTGGGGCAGTTCGTACCTACTTCCAAAATGCTGTATACCAATTTAAACCTACTAGTGCCTAAACAGGAGGAGGAGGATCGAGCGGTCAAAAGAGCATACCTAGGACGGACTCAGGGGAGACGGCCCGTTGGTAGACCTAGGTATCGCTGGATTGACCAAGTCCAACAAGACCTGCAAGCCCTTCAAGCAGCCGACTAGCAGCAAATGGCGCAGAATAGGGTGCAATGGCGGCTTTTGGTGTCGGAGGCCAAGATCCACTTTGGGTCGCTGAGCCAGCATAAGTAAGTAGTGCCTAAACAGATTACGTCGTTACTGTCAGTGACAAAACGAAAACGACTGAAGGAAGCCAACAATACAGTGCTTCATTTGATGTATACGTTAGTGCGCTGATTGTGGCGCCGCCATCATGTTTACTGTTTTGTGTCTATGAATAGGAATAAAATGACGGAACGTGGTTCATTCTCTCGCAGTAGCTTCATGATAATAAACTTTTTCACCTGTTTAGTATTTAAATAGTAGATTAGGCGTAGTAAAATAACGCTAATGGGTATGTTATTTTTATGATTAAAATATGTTCTGATGATAAGTGTCTTTAGATTTACGTAACCTACGCTCAGATTTGGTTAAAATAACTGGATCTTTATATACACACTGTATGCGATGTGCGTCACGTTCGCCATGGCCTCAGCTGATTAATGTTCTATATCCTATCCTACTAATCCTACTAATATTATAAATGTGAAAGTTTGTGTATATGTATGTTTGTTACTCCTTCACGCAAAAACTACTGGACTGATTGCGATGAAACTCGGTATGTAGATAGCTGGAGACCTGGATCAACACATAGGCTACTTTTTATCCCAATATTCCCACGGGACCGGGATTTACGCGGGTGGAACTGCGAGGCGCAGTTAGTACGTAAATAAAACATACCTATCCTCTTTATTTTCAGTAATTTTCTTGTCGCTATTTTTTACCAACAATGACGGTAAATCAGGCTTATATACAATTACAAAACGAGCTTTTAATGAGTACTTAACTGCCCACCTAGAACCGTAAATAAATTATAGCAATTGAAAATATAGGTATACTTACTTACATCAGTAGTAATAGCAGACCACGGATTTGCAATCGACCGAGTACCGACATTTTTACAAGAAATAGACTTGCATATTTTGATCTCATCTCACTTGATGGGAAGCGACTGATGTCAAAGATGTGTGATTGCATTAGTAGGTATTATTCATGGACGTATATAATATATTACGTCCATGGTATTAATACGTCCATGGATTGCATATAAGATACTGTCACTCTAGACTTGAAGACTCTAAGGGGACAGTGACGTTGGCAGAGTGTTCCACTTATAACAATGCGTAAGAAAGAGATAAATGCATACAACTTTTTCAAGAAATTGGAATGTCTATTATGTGTGGATATTGATTGTATCTGTTTGCTCTCTAGTGGGAAAATGGGCAGGAGGCAACGAATTTCTGTCGGAAAATAGAAATATGAAAACATGCATTTCCCACCACACCACCAAAAATGAAAAACACGATCCTTCAAAATATAAGAAAAAATTAAAAATTATGCGACGAATTGAAAATCTCTTTTGAAATCGGTTAAAATGTATCATTTACCCTTTTTTGTTCGCATTTAAATGTGACAGTCGATAAGCAGTGGGGCGACCATTTAGTCAGTAATTTGCGTTCGCTTAAGGTGCAGCCTTCACAAGGCAATAGAGGCCTAAGCCACCACATACCACTAATTACGTGTTAAATCACGTAAAACGACTGAGTCTCGGTGGAAACTGCGCCCCTCACTGTTTACCATGATTTACACTTTAGAATACTCTAACGTGTTTAGGTAGCGGTTATTGTGAGGAAAAAAGCGGGCAATTGTAATCCAAATGATGCATTATCTCCTTTAATATTTTAAATCCAAAGTTTGATCGCATTTCACGGTCATCATCATCATCATCAACATTCGAGCGATGTTCCCGGTTGCATCCCTCTCGGGAGCCCGGGGTCCGCTTTCCTACTCTTACGCCTCAACTTCGCACGATCTTCGGCATCCTGGGTTGTAAGCCATTTGCACGCATATCACCCTTTACGACGTCAAGCCAGCACTTTTTGGGCCTACCCAGTCTGCCACGACCCGGCGGAGGCGCCATGGCAAGACATCCCAAGTACTTAAACTGGTCTGTCCGCTCGACCATATGACCGTCTACGCGGACAGGTGTGGGATCTGTGGTATTGCAAGCCAAGTACTCTGTCTTCGCCACATTCAGTTGCAAACCGCCGTTCTCAAGCGACTCCTTCCACGTGTCCACGTGTGTACACGTTGTCAGTCATGAGAAGGCTGCATTTCACGGTCATCAGTAGATAAAAATTTAGCCAGAATTAGTGCAAAATTGGACATACGAAACCTTTTATCAGTTCGGGTATCTAGTAAAATTACAAAGACACAAATTAAAGCTATTATTAATAATAATAAAACCCAATTTAAATCACGAAGGGGTGTCGGTTTTTTGGCCTACTTTATTATACCTACTTAGATACGTAGGCCGGTGCAGCCACTAAATGAGGCCTGAAAGTTTTGATTTTACTGCCGTTTTCCTACCTTAACTCACGAGCATGTAGGAACGCGTGCTACATCTTAAGACCGTATCGTCACTTACTGTCGTGTAAGATAGTGGTCAAACGCTGATATATCTATCTATCTATCTATCTATATAAATAAAAATCAATTGCTGTTCGTTAGTCTCGCTAAAACTCGAGAATGGCTGAACCGATTTGGCTAATTTTGGTCTTTATTTATTTGTGGAAGTCCAGGGAAGGTTTAAACGGTGAGAATTTAAAGATCGGACTTACGCGGGTGAAACCGCGGGGCGCAGCTAGTCTACATATATAAAAATCAATTGCTGTTCCTTAGTCTCGCTAAAACTAGAGAACGGCTGAACCGATTTAGATGATTTCGATTTTGAAATGTTTGTCGTAGTCCAGGGAAAGTTTAAACGGTAAGAAAGATCGGACTTACGCGGGTGAAAAAGCGGGGCGCAGCTAGTTTATTTATAAAAAATATAAATAAAATAAAATGAAATAACAAAAAATAAATTTATTTACAAAACATTATAAAGTTACAATAGAAAAAAAAAGATTATAAATCTAAATAAGTTTCCCTAGAGTAACCAAAGGGCTGGCTGCCACTTTGGTCAACGGATCGGAATAATTTTGAAATTTAAAACTATTTTTTTTATTAAATTAGAAATCGCTCCGCTCATGAACAAATTCACCGTCAACTAGTCGACAGGCCCTCGCGACCGTCGCCTCCCAAATGGAATTGAAACTGTGACAATCCAGTTTGTCGAGTGCACTTTTTCTTCCTCCATCTCGGTTTGATTGAGTCCACACTTTGCTGACACTGTTCGTATAAAAGTCGTGATCAAAGGGTTTGCTATTGTGAATGAAACTTTGATATGTTTTCTTTCTTTCTTTCATATGTGGTGTGAAGATAATATCGAGTGATTGGATTCGGTTTTTTCCTTTGAATACCTACGGCAGATAAAATAAGAGATTCTAAAAATATGTACCTTTTTGTTGTATGAAGAACTAGCCTCGTGTAAGTTCCGATTTCGCTTGAACTTCGGGATAAAAAGTATCTTTTGTTCTTCTCTATCCCCAAAACTACCGCTAAATCGATTTTCATTCAAATTGGTTCAGTCGTTTGACCGTGAATAGGGAACAAACAAACAAACAAATAAATAATCAAACTTTTGGATTTATAATATTACTTAGTTTAGAATTGAGACTAGCAGCGCCCCGCGTAAGTCCCGATTCAGTGGGAATATAAGAATGAAAAGCAAAATGTTTCTCTCCAGGTTCCAATGCTCCATACCAAGTTTTATCAAAATCAGACCAGTAGTTTCAAAGTCTAGACTAAGCCACAGTCATCTCACATTTATAACAAATCTTTCGCAATAAAAACCACGAACAAAATGAACACTGCACAAAAGATTTAAGACAAATTTTAAACAAAATAAGCGATCATTAAGGTGTATTGTTGTCAGTTTACTGTAGATTAAGTTCAGCCAACATTGGAGTTGAGTCTTGCTTATTTTCTGTTGTTACGCCTCAAATTGTCGACACTTGAGTACGGATTAGCTTCGTTACCCTACGGCCGTACCTGATTTAGTGATGGGACAATTTTAATGAGATATCGATAAATCAATATTTAATTTGTTCGTTCAGTGCGAGTAAGACTCGAGCGCCGAGTAATTACTACTCAAGATATTCCATAATGCGCGTACGATTTACCAACCGAGTATTTTTTTATATTTCTGACTGACTGGCAATCCATGGTACAAGATCGCGAACAGTAGACGTGGAGTAGAGAAACCTTTGCCTTGCAGTTGGACACCAAATTTTTATTTCTTAATTAAGCTTAAAATATGTGTACTTAAACTGGAAAATTGCCTTTATTTCTGGGTTAATTACATGACACCTATTTCTGAAAAAAATTGGAATTTGTATAAGCACCTAATTAGTTAGTTCGAATTTTTAAATAAAATACCTACGTACTAACTTAGGGACATAAAACGAATTTTAAGTACTTATGTAAATATGTTTATTTGTAAAACTTTTTATGAAATATTACAAATTCCTAGGCAAATAAATTCAATTATTTTGACTGCACAATTAGTATCGATAAAAATATGTAGTATCGATTCCCATCTCTAAATTTCCAAGTGGTCGCGCGAGGAAGCTCGCGGAATAATGATTTCTTTGAGCCGCTCTGTTTGAAGGGTGCACCATTACTGGCTCCAAGATACGTTTGTACTCGTTTAATAACGGATCACAATGGCCTCTCTAATTGTTTTCCTTACCTTTGTACGGGAGCTATGTTTATCATTCTTTTTATGACTGAGAGATTTGATAAAAATCTGGTTTAAAGGAATTTGATAGAGTTTTTTTTGAGATTGTAGTGAATTTAGACGGTTTCTTTGTTGAGTGTTCTAAAGACTATAATATCTAATCAGGCATCATCATCATCATATCAGCCACATGACTTTCACTGCCGAACATAGGCCTCCCCTAAAGACTTCTAGCGACCTTGATTAAGTCGTCCGTCAATCTAGTCAGAGGCCATCCTACGATGAGCTTTCCGCCACTTCAGCTTACCTACTAATTCTTTAGGCTACGTGATTCTCTGCTTAGTTACCGAGTAAGAGAATCGCGATAATTTTATTACTAAGTCGGAGTCAAAATTGCAAAATTATTATTATTGGAATGTTTTTATTCTAAAAATATGTATCTAATAAATTGATGAGTTATAATACTTTAAACTGAACTCAAGCAAGATCTTAGAATGTTGCTTGAGTTGAAGACATTCTAATAATAGCTGTTTTGGAGCTCGAACGTTGGGTCTGCAATTCTGACTCCGACCTGTTCTATTGAGACACGGATTACAGATGTTCATCACGATGTTTTCTTTTTAGGTAATCTGAACGTGTCTAAAAATAACTCTTTTGTCATAAAGGTAAAAAAAGAACGCAAAATCCACCCACTATAATAATCCACTATGAAAATCAATCGATGGAACTTTTTGCACTTGTCTACAATTGTCTACAAAATGTCTAATTTTTTTGCAATGTGGATTTTCTGGAACCACTAAAATCCACTATAAAAATCCATTGATGAATCGTTTTGCACTTAAATGTGTATATATTCACTTAATTCCTTGATCATACACGACGAATTGAGAACTTCCTCCTTTTTTGAAATCGGTTCAAAATATAAAATAAACGCAACAAATCATTTTAACTTAAAGCAATTCAGCTTACGCGAACGACATATGGCACAGTATTAGGTGCCCGAAAATATATTTTTTACTCATAAATTAGGGGATACGGAAACGAGTTTTTCATATGGCAGTAGGTTAAAATTGCGACTTTATATTGCGAAATTAAACGCATAAATTATGTTCTACGGGGTGTATCCACAAAACTTGCCCGAACATATTCTGTTTTAATCAAAAAACCGTTTACGAAGATGAATTGTACGAATTAAAAGCGTAGTTTTAATGTTTGAATTGGAAATGGAATGTTTCTTTGTATAGGGGATTGCATTGAAATCAAAATAAAATTATTGGTAGGTTTATTGTGGTAGTAGTAGCTACTTACATTCAGTAACTGATGAAATGTAAGCTGACTGACTGACTGACTGATGTGTCTGACTGTAGTATTTGACTAAAAAGTACGCCCTTCAAATGACTAACTTTTTCTGTTGAACTGCAGATATTTTCAAATTTGATGGCATTGAAGAAGCTACTGGTGAATGGCAAATTACCTCATTTTCAAGCCTCAAAGTAATAAGCAGAATATGATGTCTTGAGATCTAACTTTTGGAAGTCCATTTATTTACAAGTAGCTGTTGCCCGCAACTTCGTACGTGTGGTAGTTTATTTTATGTACTAAAACTTTAATCTTGAATCACTATTAAAAACCGCATCAAAATCCGTTGCGTAGTTTTAAAGATCTAAGCATACACAGGGACAGACTTTGTTCTGTTCTTGCACTACTATGTAGTGATTACAATAACTGAAAAGGAAAAAACAACCAAGAATTTGATGTTATTAGAAAATGTTTGCAATAACACTTAAATTGACGTCAATTGAAAATTCCAAAGGATTGTTTACTAGTTTACTAAAGTAGATCCCAACTCTCAGACGGTCTCAGAGCCTCAGTGCGTCAATCAATATCCAGTCAATAATGAAGATTATAAGAACGAGAATTTGTCGAGACGTATTGTTCGTGAAGAATTTACGAAAAATATTAATAAAATTCGGTTTTTACTTTATATTACTCTTCATAACGTTACTAATAGGATTGTTACCAAACATTGTGGATAACAAACAAGTTATTCACTATCGTTCACGATTTATCACCGATCTGAAATATATACTAATATGGAGGAATCAAAAGAAAAGTAAACATGATCCAGCGTCGTCTGGTCAATCTTTATTTATCAAGCAAACCTGTCCATACATTAACTGCTATATTACACACAACAGAAGCCTACTTCGACCTGAGGAGTATGACGCAGTTATATTCCACGTTAACGATATAAAGAAGAAAAAGGACAAAAACCTGACGATGCCAAGATCACCAAATCAACTATACATATTCAAATCTCTAGAATCAGCTGAGAATCATTTACTTTGCGATCCAGATTTGGACAACTTTTTCAACTGGACTTGGACATACAAACTAAACTCTGATATTCCACAACCATTTATGAATGTTTACAGTAAAAATGACAAAATAATTGGTCCAAAAATTAGGCAAAATTGGAAACAAGATATGAAGAACATAAACACGTATAAAAACACTATTTATGGAAAAAATAAAGCGGTTGCTTGTTTTATTAGTCATTGTAACTTGAAAATTAAACATAAAGTGTTATTGACACAGTTAAAAGAAGAATTAAATGGTAAGATTAAGACCACACTTGAAAAATATAATTATTAAACTTACGCAAGAGAAATCAATTAAGTTTGACGATCACTATCATCACTATCACTATCACTACATAGTATAAAACAAAGTCGCTTTCTCTGTCCCTATATCCCTTTGTATGCTTAAATCTTTAAAACTACGCAACGGATTTTGATGCGGTTTTTTATTAGATAGAGTGATTCAAGAGGAAGGTTTATATGTATAATACATGCATATTATAGCCGTGCGAAGCCGGGGCGGTTCGCTAGTGGTATTATTATATAGTTTTTAAACATTAGTTTCAAACATTCCAGAATTTCAAATATTTTCATGTTCTGTTTAATTGTTGACTAATATGTGTTATTTTTTAAAAGGTTATAACTATAGTTTGGATACATATGGACCGTGTGGTGCCACGAAATGCGGTGGCCTAGGAAGATGTAATAAGATGATAGAAGACGAGTATTTTTTTAATTTAGTGTTAGAAGAATGGTTTTCACCTGATTACGTGTCTGAGAAAGTAGCTAAGGCTATGATGCATTTGGCAATACCTATTATAGCTGGGGGCAGCAATTTGACTGAGTAAGTTTTTTAATTCTGAATTATTTGAGAATTTAATACAACATTTTTACTGTCTTAAAAAATACTGTGGCAACTTTAAAATTATTCTGACATATTAGAAGTAATTTAATTTAATTTATTGCATTTCTCATTCTATTTTGATTTTTGTGAGATAAAACCCAGTTGTAATGCAGTTATCTGCATAACATAGCTCAGTTATTCCTTATAATATAATTGATAGCACACGATTGACCTGAGTGTGCTCTTATACTTAATTCAAAATTATCTAAGCAATTGCGTATCGCTTTCTTGACGTTAACCGTCGCAACTTTTTGAGAAACTTATTTTTGTGATGCTTAAAGATCACGCAGACACAATCAAACAGATTTCAATTGAATTTAATTTAGGTATAACCGGAATTAATATAACCTTTATAACCGCTAGGCTAATACGGGGTGTTTTAAATCGACTTCAAAAAAAGGAGGAGGTTCTTAATTCGATAATTATGTTTTTTTAATATCTTGAAAATTTTCCACGACATTTAAACTGACACGCATGAAATCGATTCGCACAACTACTAGTTGTGACTTCAAAAAAAGGAGGAGGTTCTCAATTCGATAATTATGTTTTTTTAATATCTTGAAAATTTTCCACGACATTTAAACTGACACGCATGAAATCGATTCGCACAACTAGTACATTAAGAGGAGAGGGTACCGGGCGCTCTCTCCATACAAACGTAGTCGACTGTTTCCTCCGTGGATAATGACACTAGAGCAAATATTTTTGTTGCATTAAACTTATAACTGCTATGACTATGCCCCTATGTTTTGTTTTTTTAACTTAATTTCTATGATATTTAGAAAATGAAAAAACCAAGACATAGGGGCATAGTCATGGCAGTTATAGGTTTTATGAAACAAAAATATTTGTAATAGTGCTATTATTCAAGGAGGAAACAGTCGACTACTTTTGTATGGAGAGAGCGCCAGTACCCTTTCACCTTAATTTATATATTTTTCAGCTTTCTACCCCCTGGCTCATACATAAACGCATTTGCCTTCGACATTAAAAAACTTGGAGCAGTAATCGACTACCTTATCAAAGATGTCAGGAAGTACTCCCTCTTCTTCGATTGGAAAGCCCATTACTACTACCGTGTAAGGCCTAAGAACTCCATCTGCGATTTGTGCACGAAACTAAATGAAAGAGGACATAAACGAAGTATTTATAAGCAGTTTAGAAAATGGTGGTATTCTGGTTATGAAGAAATATGTGAGATAAGGCGATTGAATGAATTGTTTAGATCTTAATTTTTTTTAAAGAAAAAATATATACAATGGAATTAGAATTTATTTAAAACAATACGTATTTAGTAGTTTTCATCTTTACATATCTATACTTAATAATACTTACACACTATAAAGATGAAGAGTTTGTTTTTTGTTTGAACGCGCTAATCTCAGGAACTACTGATTCGAATTGAAAAAATATTTTTGTGTTGGATAGTCCATTTATCAAGGAAGGCTATAGGCTTTTTTTTATTTTGATTTTCCCACGGGATTGGAACTTACGGGGGTGAAACCGCGGAGTGTAGATAGTAATAATTAAGTAAAAAGGTTGTGAATGTACTACGTCCACAATCATTTAAGGGACCTATAAAAACAGCAAATAATGATAGAGTATTTGGAAAGCAAAAATATTTATGTAGACCATATTTATATCCGTTGTCTGGCCATAAACCCAGTAGCTTGGGGTCAGATGGCGCTGTGTAACAAAGTCCTACAATATTAATTTAATTTTCTTTCTATAATAATACCCTATCATTTTTCAATCACAGTAAATGCCATTGTGCATTAAAGTGAGATATCATTCCTTAGGGACGCATCTGTGATCGACGTTTCTCGACTCCGATTTATTGAATACTTTCCGCCTTTTTATTGTGTGACAATGAGGTGACGTCCATCCATCTTCCTTCTGCTTGTTTACGAGACAATTTTGGGAGAAATTGGGGGAATCATCCGTAAGTAAAATATTATCTTAATATGTAGGTACCTACATCTTTTATGTTAAGAAAGTGTCAGAAGATCTTACGGTTTAAATAGATAGAGTCGAAATTTCGACTCTATGTGGGTATATAAAAAAAAAAAAAAAATGGGTATGTGTGGATATGAGAATAACCCACTCACTGGTTCACGGTAAAATTCGGAAGAGTATTAGTTGCACATTTAGGTATTTTTTTGTCTATTAAGTTTTTTATGGTAATAAAAATTTGTACAAATTGCTAATTTGTACAAATTTTTATTACCATAAAAAACTAAATCTCTAGAGTGCAACGCTATTCGTTCAAATTCTGAATTTGTACAATTAGTGATTTCAGTACCCAAACTCTGGACTACTTCTACTACTAAGTTCACTTCATACAGCAACAGAAATAGCGTCAGAATTCGATATTCAACAGTATCAGTACCTGTTCCATTTTTTATCAAAAGCTCGATCCATCGTTGAAAACTGTTGACAGCATTAAATAACTGATGACGTCCCCTGCGACCAATCGCGGCTCGCTTTATTACCTCTGCACACCGTTTACCAACTCCGGCCCGCTTCATTTACGAGGAGTAATTGATGGATCGCTTTATTCAGGCGCTGACTGATTTGATAGGACTCTATATTTTGAGGTATGTTGTGGATTGTAATATTCCCACGTGGTAGCTAGGGCTGCCAACTCATCCGGAATTAAAACTCCCGGAGAAAAGATCATCTTGTTATCTTATATCTAAAAACTAGCGACCCGCCTCGGCTTCGCACGGCTATATTATGCATGTATTATACATATAAACCTTCCTCCTGAATCACTCTATCTAATTTAAAAAAAACCGCATCAAAATCCGTTGCGTAATGTTAAAGATTTAAGCATACATAGGGATATAGGGACATAGGGACAGAGAAAGCGACTTTGTTTTATACTATGTAGTGATGAATCCCTATTTCCCTTTGTCAATGCATCACGCGTGAAAAGCTGGACCAATTTCAGTAATTCTTTTTTGTTGTGTTTGTAATTGTCACGGAATAGAAGGTTTTTAAAGAAATAATAAAATAAGAAAGTAGCGCAGAAAATTATTACGCGGGTGAAACGGTGGGGCGCAACTAGTAATTAATAAATATCTGAAATTAAGAAAGTCTCCTGGAGTTCTTTTTGCCACAGGTGTGACAAAACAGTGATTAGCTTATCAATGACTGAGTAACGTTCTAAATAACTAAGTAAAAGGGTAAGCAATTAAATTAAACTACCATTGGTTGGTTATTTTTATAAAGGTATTTAAAACGAGTTATTTAGGTACCATGTTTTTTGATTTTTTTATGTGTCTCGTGATAATGGTATATGAAACAACATCGAAATATCGAGTTCGAAAATAAACATGATAAATAATATCCCAAATTAAAAACCTTTAATAGAAATTAAATTGTTTTAAATTATGACCATTTCATTTATTTTTATTAATACCACTTTCACACCACATCAATTTTACGGTGGCTAGCCTAATATTTTTCTATCTATTTTGACGAAAACATCTATATCCCGCCCAATCTACGTACGGTGAGATTCAACTCCTTCAACGCCAGCCAAAGTGCCTGACCAGGCATAATTCAAAATGCAGGCTCAGTGGTGCCCTCTGCTCCTTACGCGACAAGTGTCATAGAAACCTTCTCGAATATTCATTAGGTTGACTTGATTACGATGCGGTATGTATAGAACATAGATAATTTGATGGTAAAGCTAGATAAGGCATACTAACTTCATCCGCGTAGGTGTTGAATTATCCAAAATTCTTTCTTAACGGATGCCTATTGCCTAAATCATAATAGCTATCTGTCATCATCTTCCTGCCCTTATCCCAATTTATTTGGGGTCGGCGCAGTATGTTTTCTTCTTCCATTCACTCCTATTAGTTGTTATCTCATCGTTTACATTCATCTTGTCTCACGCATTAAATCCATCTTTCTTAGGTCGTCCTGTTCCTCTCCATCCCTCTATATTAATACTCATGTTTCTTCTAGTTACATGCGTCTCTTCTCTTCTCATCACATGAGAACAAACACACTCAAAATATCATTGAAAGTGATTTATTTATTGAGATGCTATCTATAAAAAATAAAACAATTAATAGACATAAACTTAAATACCTTCAATTTGTAATACATTATTTCAAAAGCCTGACAGTGTTGATTCGCTTTATGATGACCCATCCGCTGTCAGAGCCGCTTCTTGGTCCCCAAAAGCAAAATTATATCATCTAGTTATCTTGTAACTTGCTTGTCTACATTAAAGTGATGTCTATGACTGAGGTACCTACATCTAAGCAAGGTAGAATTTCAGCACCTATTCTAGCTAAAATCGGCGGAATAGATTATCCTAAATGAGATGCCTAGACTTATCTATGTAATGATGAAAACTTTTGATATAAAAAACTTAATAAACTTGTGGAATTTTCTTAAGAATGTTTTAAATTTTAATACGGATTTTTACTTGAATATTTTTTTGTTCATTTTAAGTCTTGAAATTGAGTAGCCTGACATAGGCCCTCCCAAAGTTTGTTATAAGCATTTTTAATCTTTATTAAAAATGCTCATAACTATAAGCTTATTTTCTTTAAAATTTAGTGCTGCTCAAAGTGAGTGACGGAATGAATTTAAAACATGATCAAGACAAGGATGATTCGAAGTAGTCCGTAAAATTCTACGGGTCAGTTCTACTTGTAGTACAAAACGGAAAAACAAATCCGTTATAGGTCAAACTTTATAATTTCAAATTAAATCGGTAAATTTTCGAGAGGAATTCTGAACGAATGATCTAGCGATGTGGCCAAGTGATGTTTACTTCGGCTTTCATTCCAAAGGTCGTGGGTTCGAATCCCGACAGAAACAAATATCTCTGAGAAAAAAAAACTCAATTTTTCATCTTTTTCATAAGACGTTATAACGTAAAATTATCGTCCGTAGGTAAACCGACTTTACAGACAACATTTTTTTTGGGGCGGGTAGCGAACCTGCTACCTTCTGTTTTGCAGGCGGATGTTCACCCGCCGTGTCATAGAAGTCAATCGTTACTTATTTAGCAAATCACGTACTTTAGCTAACCGAATAACATTGAATGAAATTTTATAGATTAATTTGTGTGTACGTTAATTAAGCAGGGATTGCATTTGGCGAGTGAATCTGCATGTGTCGAAGCACCTGGGCCTCGATTGTTTTATCCCCTACTATTTCAACTCGATTTTAAATAACTAAGCAACACTTACTGTAAACGGATCGATACCGTCGTCGGTCGTCGCCCATCACTAGCGAGAGAAGCTAGCGCCGCGGCGCGGGCGCGTTAGAACAGTACACAACACGCAACGCACACGACACGAGAACTTCTATTTTGTTTGTAACAATTTGTGAAAATAATGATAGACTTATGTATCTTCAGTGATTAAATAACTAAATTATAACAAGTAATTTCAATGAACGAGCCCGAACCCCAACAGTTACAAAGGAATAAACGCTTTATGATTATTTGTCTAACACTCGAATTGATTACGTCAGTTCTGAACAATTAAAGTGCGCTAATTAAATAAATAAATAAAATATTTCAGAATATTTTACACAGTGCCACCTAGCCCTACGATGGGAAACTAGGCTCGTGTTATGGGAGCCGTTTTTTGTGAATGCAGGTGTTCATGAATTTATTAGACGTTATCTCGTCAAAAATAATCATGTCGACTAGACTAAGATAAAGACGTTTCACGAACTCCACTTCAGCTGATAGTGCTTACTCGGTTATTTTATGATATACTAGCGACCCGCCCCGGCTTCGCACGGCTGTATTATGCATGTATTATATCTAAAAACCTTCCTCGTTAATCACTCTATCTATTTAAAAAACCGCATCAAAATCAGTTGCGTAGTTTTAAATATCTAAGCATACAAAGGGAAATAGGGACATATAGGGACGGCGAAAAGTGACTTTATTATATACTATGTTAGAGATTAAAACTACTGAATTGATTTTCATGAAACATAGGCTACTTTCGAACCGGTATTCCACGGGATTAAGATTTACGCGGGTGAAACCATAGGACACTTGCTAGGTTTTTAATAAAGATTTATTAGTTACGTAAATCTTTCATCTTGATGAAGTAAGTTTGCCACTCTCATCTAAACTTTTGATACGACTATATTAAATTCACTTGTCTTTTTCAGGAGCTAGAATTTTAAATAAATATTGAAAGACACTTTACACAGCGCCATCTAGCTCAAAGCTAAGCAACTTGTGTTATGGTGACACGATAATGAATAGAACACTTAGGTATACACTTTTCTTTTGTAAGTTATCTTCACTATCACTATCACTACATAGTATAAAACAAAGTCGCTTTCTCTGTCCCTATATCCCTTTGTATGCTTAAATCTCTAAACCTACGCAACGGATTTTGATGCGGTTTTTTTAAATAGATAGAGTGATTCAAGAGGAAGGGCGGGTCGCTAGTTAATAATATAATAAAGCTGAACAGTCTGTTTGTTTGTTTGTTTGAACGCCCTAATCTCAAGAACTACTGGTTCGAATAAAAAAAATATTTTTGTGTTGGATAGTCCATTTATCGAGAAAAGCTCTAAGCTATATAACATCACCCTGCGATCAATAGGAGCGAAGAATCAGTGGGAAATGTGGAAAAAACGGGGAACATTTATTCATCATTGAGGGCTTCCCTTTTTTGTTTGAACGCACTGATCTCAGGAACTGCTAGATCAAATTGAAAAATATAGGCTACTTTTTATCCCAATATTCCCACGGAATCGGGATTTACGCGAGTGAAACCGCGAGGCGCAGCTAGTCTATACTAATATTATGAAACTGAAGAGTTTGTTTGTTTGAACGTGCTAATCTCAGGAACTACTGGTTCGAATTGAAAACATGTTTTTGTGTTGGATAGTCCATTTGTCGAGGAAGGCTATAGGCTATTTTATATATCTATTTTATTTTATGCTATTTTATATATATATAATATACACACAGAAACACACAGACCAGGAAAAAAAAAAACAGCGCACTCCGGGAGTGCAGGCAGAAGTGAAAACTGTATATCTGTGTAAAATCTCATATGTCGCGAGAACATACGCAAAAAGAGTTTTAGATGAAAAAAAAAAAAATAGTCGGACGACAAATAGTCGTCCGACATTTGTCGTCCAACAAATTGTCGTCCGACATTTGTCGTCCAACAAATTGTCGTCCGACATTTGTCGTCCGTCAATAGTCGTCCGACAAATAGTCGTCCGACATTTGTCGTCCGTCAATAGTCGTCCTACATTTGTCGTCCGTCAATAGTCGTCCGACAAATAGTCGTCCGACATTTGTCGTCCGTCAATAGTCGTCCGTTAAAAAATACCATATGTACGTCTTAATACACTCACAGCCAAATTAAAAACAGTAGGCCCAGGCATACATTTTCGCCGCGCCGTAGAGAGGGGATAGCTGTCTACTCTCCATCCGTCTTACGCTTTTTCGATCAGGTCACGTGTCCTGACGCGAGTTTAAGATTTTATACCCATTACAGAAAAAGTGCTCAACGCCGCTAAAGAAGTTTTCACTTCAAAAATAGTTATATCTACAATGCTAAGCAGCGGTTTCATCACGATGGTTTCCTTCACCGCATGAGCAATGTAAATTAGCGCAAATTTTTTTTTCGTAATAAAACTCCATTGGGGCTTTGATTCGAACAACCTTCGGAATGAAAGTCGAAGTTGCTACCACTAGACCTAATCTTACTGAAACTTATAGTAGGGGTTATTAGAGTCTGTGTTAAATCTAATTAAGCGTAGTATCTATATGTGTGAGTATTGCACCTGAGGACCTTAAAGGTCTCGGCCCACTTTACTAGAACTGAACCAGACTGGCATTTCTTGGCCGAGCTTTGTCGATCGTTTTTAGGGTTCCATACCTCAAAAGATAAAAAAAGAACCGTTTTGAGATCACTTTCTTGTCCGTCTGTCTGTCCGTGTGTTACCAACGATTTACTCAGCAACGGGTGGACATAGTAAGTTGAAATTCATACCAGATACTGAAGTCTATAGTTCTTATTAGGTGTATAAAAATCAAGGTCCTGAGTAAACACAATAAAAAGGTATGGGCCTTACATTTTCGCGAAAACTTGTAAGTACCAAAATGTACCTTAATTTTAAACTTTTTTATTTCGGATTTTGCCCTTGATTTGTCATGCCAGGTGACGCTCACATTCATGTGCCGGTAGAATTGATTAGAGCATTTTTTCGAGAATTTCAATGTAATGTAACGTTCTTACGAATAGCACAAGCAATTGAAAGGAAAATGTTCGAAGTCTTGTAGTTCAAGTAAATTTAAAAACAGCGAATGCTCGATGTTCTGTTACAGTAAATGGTCTAGTCTACCACCTTTTGCGTTACATACGTCTTATTCGTTAAATTGTATAAACTATTTAGAAGAGAATTTTTCAAAAGATTTAAATTTTGAAAAGATTTACCTTGGAATAAGAAGAGAAACAAAAGTTTCAATCGCACTTTACGTGTAGGGGAGATACTCTAAAAATGATTATTTTAATATATTTTATGATTGACGACCCGCCCCGGCTTCGCACGGCTATATTATGCATGTATTATACATATAAACCTTCCTCTTGAATCACTCTATCTATTTAAAAAAACCGCATCAAAATCCGTTGCGTAGTTTTAAAGATTTAAGCGTACAAAGGGATATAGGGACAGAGAAATCGACTTTGTTTTATACTATGTAGTGTTTGTGAATGGCGTATGGTATGGGGCGTGATTATAATATCAAATCAGCTTTCAATTTCTAATAGTCTAAGCAATGCCGCAGAGGGACGGAGGAACGGATGGACTTGGCTAGGGCGTATCTACAACGGTTCCTTGTTAACAGGGAACCCTAAAAATGGGCAAGTTTATTTTCCTCTCGAAACCATTTCAACAAAATCGCAGTAAAACCTAATTTGGTTTTGCTATTTTGATCGAAAGTCGGTTTCACTACATAGTATAAAACAAAGTCGCTTTCTCTGTCCCTATGTCCCTATATCCCTTTGTATGCTTAAATCTTAAAACTACGCAACGGATTTTGATGCGGTTTTTTTAATACATAGAGTAATTCAAGAGGAAGGTTTATATGTATACATGCATAATATAGCCGTGCGAAGCCGGGGCGGGTCGCTAGTAAAATAATAAAAACCTCAGCCTCCAAAATCACCGAGGTCATTACCCCAACCAGACAACAAAATAAAGAGTAAGCGAATTCTTGAAAAATTCATACATTTCAATGAGTACCGTCAGCAAGTCAAGTGGAGTCCACAACTGGTTAGCATATCGTCGAGATCGTCGCCTATTCGAATATTCAACAGCTCTTTGTTCCTGACCCTACTTCTCAACAGTATGGTAATGTCCGTTTGTTTCGCAACAAACGTTTGATTCGGAACTTTCACTTTAATGAATTGTGAAAAACATTATTCATGAGGCTACCTGGAGTTGCTGACGGTTTCTTTGTCGTTTCCCCCATTTATAAGTAGGTGCCTACTTTAGTTTTATAAATAAAATATTAAACGCTTTTTTGAGGACTGTACTTGACTTTTTAACTCTATACCTACCCGCGTTGGTTTTTATTTTTTTTTGATCCGATTATTTTAGTTTCAGAATAAAATATTAAATGCATTTTTCATGAATGTACTTGACTTTTTAACTCCATTGTAAAAATATGAGACTAGTTAAGGGATGGAAAGAGATTATTTGAATCCCTCAATTTCTTCCCTATATTGGCAGTGGACTTAAAAAAATCTCAAACTCTGAGTAAATTAGGATAATTTTCCTATACTTAATTATTTTATTTATTATTTTCCAAAAAAAAATGGGGCAGCTTCTGCGATTCTAGTCGGAGCTGGGTTTTCTGGAGTAGCAATTGACGATCACGCACAATCGGCAGAACGGCAGGCTTACGTGCGGGAAATAATAAATTATTAAAATAAATAAATATTGCAGGACATTCCACACATCGCCATCTAGCCCCAAGCTAAGTAACTAGACTTGTGTTATGGGTGCTAGACAACGGATATACTATTTATATACTTTTCTTTTGTAAATTTATATAAATATAATACATAGAAACAACCAGACCAGAGACAAATAACTAAGCATAAATACTTGTCTGAGGCGGGAATTGAACCCGCAACCCTGTGTTTGGCAGTCCGGCCTATTGACCATTGTGCCAACTGGGTCGTTAACCCAGGGGTGGGTGGGTAAATCGGAGAACCTAAGCTTTCAAGACGCTTCCATTCCCAATGAATAAAGAATTTTGAGTTCTATCATCATCATATCAGCTACAGGACGTCCTTTGCTGAACATAGCCCTCCCCTAAAGACTTCCAGAGCGATCGATCGCTCTCTGCGCCCAACGACTACCCGCGACCTCAAGGTCATCACTGCATGTCGTCCTTTCCCACTCTATCCCTTGAGGAAAAGTTTACTCCTCTTTCCTTCATATCCCCCTACGCAATCCATTTTTATCTTTATTTTCCTAAAGGTTTCTCAAAATAAATAAAATATTTCAGTTTATAATATTTTTATTAGTAACTTTTTACATCAAAGGGTTTATTTTAACCTTTCTATAAAGAAAACAATGTCGTTATTTCTAAAGTACGTAAATGTCACAGATTTCTTACAAAAGTGTCATATTTTCTAAGAACAATGGCTAACCTTTAAAATAGCATAAAGGGTAAAGGTACAACAGAAACAAGGTAAATTTTTATCACAGAGTAAATGTAGAATAAGGTTCAAAAACAAACAAACATACATACATAGTTACATAGACCAATAAACACATTACCCCTTTTGTGTCAAGCAGACGGGCAAAAAACTTATTTTTCTATTCTAAACATATATCGTACCGAATTACCGTCAAATTAAAAAGTAGTTTTTCTTAATTAGAAATCGAAATAAATAACATTCTTTTGTGAACCACGCATCTCTGTAAGTTGGAATTTTAAAGCCTAATAAAGAATGTTATGGTTAGAAAATTAGGTTAAACATGTGCGAATTACAAAAAAAAAGGTCAAATTTCGATTTCTTCGTAATTTTTTACAATAAAACTTGTTTTTTTTACTTTTTTACATTTTTACATTTTTTACAATAAAACTTGAACTTCGTCATTTTTTTTTTGCAATACAATTTAATTTTGTTGGCCCGTTATTTCGATAACACGATAAAAAGACTAGATCCACAAAATTATCAAGAGTAAAATTTATTTTTATATGCCAATCTTATCAGCCTATATTATTTTCAGTAACATATGAAAATATTTCCGAAAACTTCTCAGCGCCTTTCGGATAACATCTATCTTTCAAAGACCCGTAATACCACCACTTTCTAAACGCTGGATACATACTAGAAACTGACATCTTCATTTTATTGTTTAACATTGCACAGAGATCGCAGTAGCCTTTCTCCAGATTTGCTTCTCTGATGTTGTAGAGGTTTTTCCAATTGAAAAACTCTTTATAGACTGATGGTGTCTTGATCGCGTAGGCTATGGTTGATGCGAGGTTTTCCGGTTTTATGTTTAGTGCGTTTATGTAAGATCCTGGTGGTAGGAATCTGAAAATAATGTTAAAATATGTATACTGTGAACATTTTAAAAATATTGCCCAGAGTTGTATCGCCAAGCGGACTTGTCTGTGTTCCAATTCCACAAAAGGAAGACGGGTCGGAGAAGTTCTCTTTTCACTGCCGTGTTTTTACCTTCACTTGCGTAAAAATGCCTTGCTTATTTGGGGTTGGGGGTCTACGAGTCGCGAGTGTTTAGGTGTCGTCTAGGTAAGCGTGTTTCATCTTAGACCGTATTTTTAATCGTCACTTACCATTGGGTAAGATAATGGGCAAAAACTGACCTATAGGTATATTATTTATTTATATAAAATTCTTTATTCTCGTGTCGCTGTGTTATTTGCCAATCTCCACCTAACCGGATTAACCGATTTGTATGAATATTTTTTATGTTTATTCATTAGGTCTGTCTGAGAATCGAACAACATCAAATTTTAATTCATTTTTTATTATTTCAATTTTATTTTCCTTTTTTTGTATATGGCAAAACAAAGTTTGCCGGGACATATATATTTCTGAATACCTAACAACGTAATAGTATCTAATTTAAAGGACTATTTCACTGAAATAGTATACCAATTTGTTAATATTAATAATACCTAATCGAATAGTTCTTTATGAAAACCGTTTTAAACACCCCTAGAATTTTATTCTACCATGGTAATTTTCACAACGGAATAATATTTAGCTCCTCAAAAAAACAATGAACATAGTAAGTAAATATTCCCTTTTTAAATAACTTCATTAGAAATTCGTAATAAAAGTATTTTTCACCGATTTATCACGTTTATTCTAAAAGTGAAAATTTAAGAACACAGTAGGTACTTACCTATTATAATCAGCTCCACCAACAATAATAGGTACAGCATTATTATCATACGCGTCCAAGACTTTAGGCGTCACATAATCTTCAGTAATACTAGGCTCATAAACCAAATAGAAATAATATACATTACTTATCAACCGCAAGCAACGCCTCTCCGGGCATCTTCTGTACTTACAGCCGAATATGTCAAGATTTAGATTATGTTCTTTCAAATGTTTCTCAAGTTTCTTTACGAAAATTTGCCCATTGAGACTCATATCTGAATTTTCACAATCATCTAAAAATAACATGACAGCTCTGTGTTTCTTGATTTTCTCACTATTTGGTTTTGGATTGGCATCCTTCACCCAATCCACTGAAAATCTAGGAGCAACAACTTTACTAGATGCGTCTAACACTTCAATAAAAGGTGTCACAATATCTGAATACAATTTGTATGACCAAGTCCAGTTGAAGAAGTCATCAGCTAAAACATGGCAAATAGGATTTTCATCAGCAGGTACCATGGAATAGAAAACAAATTTTTGTTTCATAGTTCTGTTTCGAGGCATATTTTGAATCCAATTAGTTAGCGTGCCAATACTGAAGACTATAGAATCAAAATTAGTTATGTCTCCCTTTAACAATTTCTTGTTTGTAGTCAAATAGCAATTATAATGCTTACATTTGTTTTCTAAAAACATCTTTTGTCCATGCGATGTGAAATTATATTGAAATGGATAATTCGTCCATAATAAAATGTACTTCAAATCATTGTCGAATCTTTCTGTTTTTGACGTTAATTTATTGTTTTTATGTGATTTATTAAGAGATGATAGCGCTGTATGAAAAGTGTAAAATGCTAATACCGAATACATGATCAACCCAAAAATACTTAACACAAAGAAGAGTTTAACAAACGTTTCAGTTTTTGAAACTAACATATTTTAACTTAATTTTTTTTGAGTTTTTTTATAGAGCACGCTTCGTCGACAAGAGAACAATGAACAAACTGACAGTTTCATTTCGATAAATAACAGTAACATCTCAACTGTTTAATGACGGTGGTAAACAAAGAATTCTTTTGATATCGTATAACAAAACAATTTATGTTGATGGTTCTGAAAAAATGTAACAGAACAAAGAGAAAATGTGTTTTAAGATTTCGGACCCGTATTTTGTATTGCGATTGTGAAATGCTGGAATGGAATCTACAACGTAAGATTCTACTTGTAACGCGACTTATACTACTGCGCTTTTTTCAAAAAGGAAGTGGGATGGAATACCACCGCCGCTAAATACAAATTTTCAAAAAATAGTATTTAACCTGATAGAATCGTTAGAAATTAATCTACTAACAATACGTCCTGTATCACGGGGCTATGGAGCCCCGGACCTTTGGAAGGCGTGCGTGGAGCCGAAGCCAACACGTAGAGGCCCTTTACAATAACAAGCATAATAAATAGCAAACAATGTGGTGGATTCTAAACCGGCGATTATAACTGTCTACACTATAAACTATAAAGTGCAACCAAGGACAACCTCTTGTTTGGATCTACTTTTTTTTGTTAGCCTATATCGTCCCACTGCTGGGCAAAGGCCTCCCTAACATCTTTCCAAGCATTTCGGTCCTGGGCAAGGTTTATCCAGTCTGTGTCAAATCCATCAAGATCGTCACGCCATGGCGTGACGATCTTGATCTTGACGATGGCGCGCCATCGTTTACGGGGTCTGCCTCGATTCCGACGTCCGTTCTCCGGCACCCAATGCGTTGCGACCCTAGCCCACCGGTCGGGATTCATTCGACTCATGTGACCCGCCCAATCCCATTTGAGATTGGCAGTTTTACTCCCTACATCGGTTATCCCCGTCTTCGAGCGAAGAGTGGTGTTTTGTGTTTTGGATCTACTAACAATTATTATTAATCTCCAAAAAATAACAGTTTAAAAAAATATTTTTTAAATCGTTCACCATTTCTTACTTTAGCATTCCGAATATAAAACGCTCCTTCAAAGATCTCTCAAAAGGTATCCGTCAGTCTGTCTATTCACAGCCAAAAGTCTGTCGAGAAAAATTTTCTATCAGTCGATGTCCCCCTCTATTTGCTAAGACCTGTTTCGTTAGAGTTGTTGTGCGTTTCCGTTGTCTTACGATTTTCCTTTTACTTTTGGACTCTTGCTACTTTTTCTTAATTCCTGTCTTTAAATTATACCTGACTTATTTTGCGCCATAGCTACATTTAAAACGTTCTGTCGGTCAATAAAGAAGTGACGATGATTCAATAAATTCCTTAGGTATTCCTGAGGTAAGGGGAGAGGCGTGTTGTTATTAAATATGGCGCACTGATTTGATTATTTTGGTTACAAATAATTGATGAGAGCGGGAAGTGGTGACAAAAAAATAAAATTTCACTTACTGACGATAAGTTCAACCAATTCCTAATAGACCTAGCCATTACCTCAAAGAACCTATTCAATTACGTATTACACTAGCTTTTGCCCACGGCTTCGTCCGTCCTTCATAAGCGGATGCCCTCATTATAACAGCTATCTATAATGCCATAATTAATTCAATTCGTCCATTGACTATCACCCAGTTAGAACTTTCAATTTTAAATCTATAAATTAGAACGCTTTATTCCCAGTAGTTTCTTTTGACAGGTCCTTCAAAGGGAACTAACGATACTTTTTCTTCCTTTAATCATTTCGAAGAAACTACTGGGACTTAAATTGTCCCTTTAAGCCGGTAACGTCATGGTTAGTGCTGTGCCACACTGGTTTTTTTTTTGGCGAAAGAAATCATCACTATCACTCCATAGTATAAAACAAAGTCGGTTTCTCTGTCCCTATGTCCCTTTGTATGCTTAAATCTTTTAAACTACGCAACGGATTTTGATGCGGTTTTTTTAATAGATAGAGAGATTCAAGAGGAAGGTTTATACATGCATAATATAGCCGTGCGAAGCCGGGGCGGGTCGCTAGTATAATATATTTTAAACTATATGGTTTTGTCTGTTTTACTATTGGATCGCTCGTAAAACAAAGTTCTGTATTAGGTTAAGTTAAAAGAATAGGTTAATTATGAAATAGAACACTTCAGCATTTTTAGCATCGGTCCTGAACTACGATCCACAATAATTTCGAATCCTTCAAATCGTATCGTCTCTACCAATGAGAACGAACCGTGCTCTTTGCATGTAGGACGTCAAGTCTTCGGCAAATATGGACATCGCGTATGAAGTCAAACAGAATTACGTATTCCATAAAATACTCGGCATATACCCCTTTTCGTGTGCGTGACGACAACTACGTGTCAACATAACATTCATAACTGTGTTTATTTTCATATTTCACATAAATAAAATATAATTCAATCGGTGTGAAGGCGGAGATTTAATGTCTGGAGTTTTGTGCACTTTGAAGCTTTTCTAGGGAGTAATGCAACGAAAATTTTGTATTTATTGATGCAGTGCTTATGCTTTTTAGGGTTCCATATGTAAAGGGTAAAAATGCGACCCTTTTACATAGACTCTACTGTCCGTCAGTCTGTCTGTCATGCTGTACCTATCTCATGAAATTTTCACAGGTTTTTTCACATTTTAATTAGCTTCGTAGGCCGGTGCAGCCACAAAAGAAGGACGGGTTGGAAAAGTTTTTCTTCCACTGCCATCTTCCTATCTTCACTCGCGTCCCTCGAAGGTCCCGTTTATTTGAAGGTCTTTGAGTCACGAGCGTATACGAGTAGGTATCTTCTAGGAAAGCGTGTTAGGTCTTAGTAGTTAGCATCGTCACTTTGCATCGTGTGAGATATTGGTCAAACGCTGATCTATCACTATCACTACATAGTATAAAACAAAGTCGCTTTCTCTGTCCCTATATCCCTATGTATGCTTAAATCTTTAAAACTACGCAACGGATTTTGATGCGGTTTTTTTTAATAGATAGAGTGTATCAAGAGGAAGGTTTATATGTAAAATACATGCATAATATAGCCGTGCGAAGCCGGGGCGGGTCGCTAGTTTATTATAAAAAAAGTTTATCCCCGCGGCTTCGCTCGTCATTTCACCCTCTTAGGGGTAGAAATTAGAAAACCCCTTTCTAAGTGGATACATACACTTCACATAGAACGCCCAATTACATGTCTCTAGGAGAAGCTGTTTAATCTATGCATTGATATAACAGTCAGTATTTGATGATCTTTAACCCATTCAAAATATAGGTAAGTACCTACGCGTCGAATTGAGAATCTTCTCCTCTTTTGAAGTTGTTAAAAAAGCGACCGCAGCACGTAACATTTATTTGACTACAAATTAAGGTTTGAAACAATTATTTAAATAACACCTCACTGAATAAAATATAACATGAAACTAAATTGCACGGATGAACGCGTACCTATCTCTTTAAAATATTAGATGCACCCGTGCATAGTATTTTCTTTTTCTTTGAAAGTTATGATTGGAGTGAAATCTCACTAGCGAGATCGCCGACTTCACCTTATTATAGTTAGTATAGTATGTAGCGGACTTGTTTACTGTGGACGTACCTTTAAAAAATACATATATTTATTTTCTTAGAGCGAGTTGCGTGAGAATGTACAGTCGGAGTACCAATTAGCTGAACCCCACGTGACCCATAGATCACTTGCACATCTGTAAGGTTGTATAGTAATGTTACCTGATTCTGTTTTTTTTAACCAACACACTTTACAATACAATTAACAATATAAAAAAATAACAAATAGATAAAAATACTACATTTTTACAGATGTGCGAGTGTGATCTGGGTCACGTGGGGTTCAGCTAATTGGTATGCCGACTGTACATATTAAATACTACCTAAATGCATTTAACGTTATCTGAAATTAAATGCTATTTCATTATCCATATTATTATTTAATCAGTTTCTTTTTTTTAATCTACACCTAATTAAGACACAAAAATAAACACACAACCACATCACAAAAAACCATATCACAAAAAGTTCCAAAAAAAGGTAGTAGGTATCTAAGTATTCTATCCGTTGTTTGGCCAGTGGCCACCTTAACACAAGCCTAGTTGCTTGGGGCTAGATGTCCTACAATATTTATTTACGCATTTATTAAAATGACTACTACTGTTTATTAGGTTTAGTTACATTTTTATTTTTATGTTGTTTAATTTAATTTTTGAAAGTGATTTTCTGTCCAATAAGTATGATTAAAATTTTAAATAAATAAATATTACAGGACATTCCACACATTGCCATCTAGCCCCAAGCTAAGTAACTAGACTTGTGTTATGGGTGCTAGACAACGGATATACTTATTACTTATATTATTTTCTTTTTTTGTAAATATATACTTATAATACATAGAAACAACCAGACCACAGACAAATATCTAAGCATAAATACTTGTCTGAGACGGGAATCGAACCCGCAACCCTGTGTTTGGCAGTCCGGCATGGTGACCATTGTGCCAATTGGGTCGTCGAAATATCTAAACTGAACACATAAATCCACATTATTATTTCTCCGACACAGCCGCACACCGTAGCTCGCGTACTCCGGTCGCGTATGAAGGAAAATTAGACTTTTTAAACTTGCCTACAGAACTTCGATTTTACCTCATTCCGGCCAACTTTGGCCTTCTTCAGCTCAGGTGGGCTTATTACGTAGTTTTTTCAAATATATAATTCATATTCAAGGCATTGAATATTGTTTGAAAACTGTGGTACGGTCACGTAAAGTTTGAATGAATTTTGATGTAATTTTTGTATGAAAATTCGCCAACTTCGAAGTAATATTTTCAGTACATGTTAAGTTATGAGGTGCGTTTTTTTCTTCCGAGAGCTTTTCTCATTTTTCTATTAACATATTAAACGACACATTATACTCTACCTCGTTATTTCATCAAGATAGTTTTCCTAGAACCATAGAGATAAATAAGATACTTAATAGAGAGTAAACAGTGCATCTTCCTTAGCAATATTTAGCTAATTTCTGTAACATTTGACGTAAAGTACAGTTCCCTATTACCAAAATGGCTGTTTAAAATACATAATTTGAAGCAAAACTTTCAACCAGACGATCCAGTTGGCACATTGATCACCATGGCTGGCACAATGTTGCGGGTTTGATTCCCGCCTCAGGCAAGTATTTATGCTTAGATATTTGTCTGTCGTATGGTTGTCTATGTATTAAAAAATTTACAAAAGAAAAGTATAATAAGTAGTATATCCGTTGTCTAGCACCCACAACACAAGTCTAGTTACGTAGTTTGGGGCTAGATGGCGATGTGTGAAATGTCCTGCAATATTTATTTATTTATTTCTGTAACATTTAACATAATTACATTATTAGCAAAGTCATTACCGAGATGATTGTAATAATAATTAGACCTTGTATATTTAATCTAAATAATTTATACAAAGCCAGAAACTTCAATCCATCCCGGCCGGGATTGGTGCAAGGCTGGCTGAAATTCAAACCTACAACTATTGGAATGAAAGTTGGAGAAGCTACCAATATACTAACAACGCTCTATTAAAATACAGATAATAATTGTGTTATAAGACCTCTGCGGCGATAAATCCTTAGACAAAAATAAAAAAACTTTGGTATATACGTTCTATTCTTCATAAGTGTTTGTTTATATCTGAAAAATTAAAAGGTTCTGATGTACAATCGACGCTCATAAGTCCACTAGTAGCGTAGCATTAAATCCCATACAGACGCACTCCATATACAGTGCATCATTACAATGGGCACGTTGGTTGGTTTAGCGAGTAGCGGCATTATACTACTCGGCCAACTAAAGATATAGCTAACATGTTGAAAATAATAATCACACTGAGTACTAATAATTCAAGTATTAATGTGCGTGTGTAACGTCTTTCAGAAGAAGGTCGTAAATCCAATACTGGTTTATAGTATTATTGTAGCACATTGATAGTGGACTTATGACGCATACAGCGGCATACATATTTGCGTTACAACTATAGATTTCGTATTGCCCTAATATCTTAAGACGCACACGTCACGCAAACCTAAACACCGCGCGCTCGCCGTATAACGCTAAATTTTGTCGTGCCATAAATGTCAAATTAATTGTCACCTAGGAAGATTAGTCAAAAATTTCGTACGGCAACAGCTTGTTTCACGCATAGGATGCGCGTAGGTGAAGTAGACGTGCAGTTTAAGTAACGGTTACGCGTAGCTCATTTTACGGCAATACCGATTACTTTTTGCGTCCAAACAATAACGTGCACTCGACTAATGCGTCATAAGTTACGGCGATCGGAGGGATGTACGTTCTACTGCACTAAAAGTGTTAAATCTCTAAGGCAGTAAATACCTAATCGGTGAACGTCGACATTGTCGACCACAAGCAGCTGCGGCATCCGAGGTATTCGCATTCCTGTTTCACGGTTCATCAGATAACTTACATTGCAGATTTACTACTACCTTGTTCTGAGTTAATTAATCGGTTTCTCTTAGGCCCGTATTAATAAATCGCTCTCAATATCGATCTTGAGTGCGTATCAATTGAGTGAGTCTTGAGATGCGGTCACTATCTTAAGTTAGGCGTTAATTAATAGATAAAACTCAAGTTCTAACCAGGCTGATATCGCTCTTGAGATTTGAAACTGATCTTGAGAGCGACATTGAATGACAGTAACGCTTTGTTCTTACCTTGAATGGTATGTTTTTACCCTATGGTAGGTAGTGTCGTCATATTTTGCTGTCAACTTGTTTTTAATGTGAATTTTTTTACAAAATGTATTTACTTTACTACTAAATAATTATTTAAATGCGAATGATTTGTTCAAAAAGTCATTAGCATAAAATATCATCATAATAATTGATTTCTGACAAAATTCGTTCTAGCTCCATGTTCCTGAACTACAAAACTAACGAAACAGCTAACTTATGTCATGTATGACCCGCAATCAGACTTGAGTTCACGAAACTACATCTTGAGACATATCTTGAGAGCTGAGTTTGATTTATTAATACGGTATTACTCAAGTGATACGTCGCTCTTTAATCGCGTCTTAAGATAGGTTTATTAATCAGCGCAACAACTCAAGAGCAAACTCAAGATTGAAATCGATATTGAGTTCGGTTTATTAATACGGACCTTAGCTTAAGTAACATGAGAGCAGTATTGGCCTAGCGGTAGATACTTCGACTTTCATTCTTTTATACAATACTAGCGACCCGCTCCGGCTTCGCACGGCTATATTATGCATTATTATACATATAAACCTTTCTCTTGAATCACTTTGTCTATTAAAAAAAACCGCATCAAAATCCGTTGCGTAGTTTTAAAGATTTAAGCATACAAAGGGAACAAATATAGGGACAGAGAAAGCGACTTTGTTTTATACTATGTAGTGATTAATTATTCAGTCATTAATTTTTGTATTCAACAATGTATAATATTATGATCGTAGTCGATATTAATTTTAAGTTATTAAGTTCAACATTTAGTTAAACTTTAACTATGTATTTAATTAAAACAACAGGGACACAGTTTGAACCTCTTATACTAAAAATTTTACGCAATTTTATTTAATGTTCTTATAATTATTTTTGTACCTTATGCATAAGTTGTTTTTGGCATGACTAATATTATCTTTAAAAATTATATTGCGGTTTGAATTTCAAATATTAATAAATTAATCTATTCTCTTCTTCTTACGAGTAGAGTAAGGTTAACACAACACCTCGTAAAACAATATTTGTAAGCATTAATCCGCGAGTAATCCGCGGAAATAATCCGCTCGAGGTGTAGGTGCTGAGGCATGCCGTAAATCGTCGGAACATCTTCGCATCGCGGACCAATTAGTACAAGATGTTGCCACGTACCATCCGCGGATACGCAACATGCCAAAGAGAAGCAAGAATGTTTAATTAATATATAAATATTCGTATTTTTATGACGTTTGTGTACCTGCTGATAAGGGCCACCTGCCACTTTAATCTTTCTATAAATATAAAAATCAATGCCACTTTTTGTTGTAATTTTATAACTCAAGAACGGGCTCACCTATCCAAACCAAATGTTTAAGCTTTGTTCGGACTATTTAGTAGATGGTTTAAGTGAAGTTTGCACAAAATCGGTAGAGCGGTTCTTCATTTATCACATTTTTGTAACAAATGAATTCAATAAATGGCGGATCATTTTGTTACTTTTTGTTAATGGCAAAACAATGTTTGCCGGGACAGCTAGTTAAATACTAAATATTTCGTAAAAATAGGGAAATTTGATAAATATTTTGTCAATCTGAAAAACAATTCATTTGTTTATTTTCTTGTTATTTTGTCGCTAATTTCAAGGTCTTAAAAAATCTTTTAGTTATTACCAGGCAGCTCGCTTCGCTCGCTTGGTTCGTGCGTTGTGGTCACAGTTTTAACCTTACTTACCTAAATCTAGCCATTTCTGTTACATCTAGGTTTAAGTTAGGTTAGAACGAGCGAGTGAGCGAGTCGCGGGAGCGGCCGCGAGAGCCAGAGCCGAATTCTACCTATTTTATTTGGTTAGAGCAGCGTATATTTTTTAATGCAAGATAGATTGAGACGTCCGCTATTTACATCGGGTATTTACGAACATACCTACTCTAAAATCAAAATCAAAACTAACATAAGAATCAATAGAGAAGAGTGTTGTTTAGCAACCTGATAATTAAACTTAGGTACCTTTATCTAACCCTCTTTTAACATCGGGGAATGAATATTCTAGTATGTTTCATAAATAAATCTCCGTTATGCATAACACCATCCATCAAACCGTCGTCGTCGCGGACGAGACTAGTTTTTAACGAATGTTCTGAAAGCGTTAATTACTTTTGCAGTAATTAATATGATTTAAAGATCTACTAAAAATGATAGTACTATGTATTCATCGCATTATTTATTTTTAAGTTAGTTTTTTTTTTAAATACCTCGTCATTTATCTCTGTGGCTTATTCTGCAGAAGGTTGCAGGTTTGATTCCCGTCGAATGAGTGTTTGTGACCGTCCGACCGACTGAGTGATTAAAAAAAGTATTCTACCAGTTAACTGGTCACCATACTACAAGCCTGGTTGATTAGCTTGGGGCTAGATGGTGCTGTGTGCAACGTCCTGCAGTATTTTTATTTTATTTGTAAAACTAACTGCAGTACACCTATCTACTGCTATATCTATAAATATAACTAAGATAGGAAAATACTCATCACGAAAATTTCAGGACCTACAAGAGCTACAAGTCTGAAACTTTCCATGTGGTTTCCTTTTAGAACTTAGGCGCATACTAAGAAAATAGTTAAGAGAATCATGAGTTTTCGATGCGCGGCGCGAGTAGGTATTTTCAAAAATGACCCGTATCGTGCGATAGATAGAGTTAAACTTCGGACGTTCGGACCTTCATTGTGCTTTCTTTCAAATAATGTTGCGGGCCGTAACGTTTTTCACAATTTATCCTTCACAAAATGAAATAAATTTGGAGTCATTTAATTCACTGCATCTTATTCTAGGTTTATACGTTTTTCTTTTTTGGTAATTCAGTTTAATCTATTAAAAAACAATTAAAACGCTCGATGAAGATTTTAAGTCAAAAATATAGACATTCAGATACTAATAACTTTTATCTTAGGCTATATTTCTTTAAAATTAAAAACTGTTAAACCTAGTTTTCCATTAGATCTAGAACATTTTCAAAAATTATCAAAATCGGACTTAGTTTATGGGGGTGAAAACGTTACCGCGTTTTGTATGGAAATGTACAGCCTCACACTGGTCTTAAGGAAATTTGACCTCTACATGGGCTGATAAAGTTAGTAGAAACTATTGTGTATTCTATGTTGGTACCTAAAATAATGTGCTCTGCGGCTACGGCAATAATAATTGTTATTATAAAACTATATCAGCCGCAGAATAAGTATTCTGCGTTGGTAGCTACAAGTATGTAGATTTTTCTCACCAACACTAACGCTAGTAAAACCGCAGGATGCAGCAAGTATCTATAGTAGATTAGGCCCTACCTACACATTACAGGATTAGGAGCCTATCGACTTGATTCATAGTCCATTGTTTGGAGCCACCGTAACCTGGGACAAAGGTGTCTTGGCGTACCAGATTGTAGGACTATCGTCTGACCAATTGTTTGTGACCGGCAAGTGTGAAGATACGGTGCTCTGATTGGCTAATAAGTAATTATGGTATTACTTAAATATAATAGGCTATGGAAATAACTAAGTAGTCTGAAAAGTCTGTCAAAATACACAGAAAAAGGTTACAGCAAGAAATAATCTTTTCCCTAATAATTTCTCATTTTTAGTTAATGTTCTGGAGAATAATAAGCAGTATTCTTAATTTATTAAGTTAAGAATACTGGTTATCATTTTAAGATTTCATACTGAAAAGCGTTATGAGGGAAAGGATTACTACTTGCGTCAAGAAACCTTATTATAAAATTAATATTCTAACAGACTTGCACAAGTTTGACAGCGACCTCCAAGAGGCGTTCTACCTACGAGATGATTAAAATGATTACTGCTAATCATTTTCAGATTTTTTTCTAAAAATAAGAAATTATTCTGTAGCAGATGAATAGGGACTAAGGGAGAGTAATAGATCTCACTCCGAGAATTTTTTATCAGTGTATTAAATCCCTAAGGTGTTACATTAATCCCACATGTAAGACTACATCTATGGATCCCACATGTAAGACTACATCATCTTGAATGGAACACAAAACAGACTACAGTCAAAAAAGAAGCCAAAAAAGGAAAAAAAAAAATAGATGTTGGTCGATTCCCAGACCTAACGAATATACACAAAAAAATAAAAACAACTCGGTTCAGCCGTTTAGCAGAAGTTTGGTAATTAACACCGCGACACGAGAATTTTATATTATACGAGAGAGATTAATAATTTTAAGCTAGACTATATCCCAAAATGTGTGTACACAGCATAGTTATTTCTTATTAAGCAGTTAATCACTACATAGTATAAAATAAAGTCATTTTTCGCAGTCCCTATGTCCCTATGTCCCTTTGTATGCTTCGATCTTTAAAACTACGCAACGGATTTTGATACGGTTTTTTTTAATATATAGATGAAGTGATTCAAGAGGAAGGTTTATATGTATAATACATGCATACTATAGCCGTATAAAATATCGGACCGTATGTTTCATTTGAAACAGGATGCAACGCACCGATGTTATAGTGAACTGATCTCTCTATTGACACCGATATTATTCACGTGCGCTGGATATCCATTCACTACGTGTCGTGCGAGTACTACGTATACCTATCTATCTACTGACTCAGCAATAATAATCTGAGATAGTGATATACTTGAAGGGAAGTTGGGTGAAAAATCACTACATGTTATTCATTTTATATGGACAGTCTATTACAACTTAAATTACAGAAGAAATGGAAACAGAAAGCCAATGACAGTAAATCTCGAGTTAAAGAATAGATATGGATAGATTTTTTTTAAAACGAAAAAAAGAACGCGATGAAAACTACTGAACGGATTTTCATACTGTTATTACCAATGGTCCATAATTATTTTGAAAAAAAAAGGATGTATTTTAGACTACATTCACGAGGCTTATTTCCGAGACCCATTTTTTCCCAATGGTCCCGCTATTTTGTATCAAGTATCAATTATTATTCCTAAATGTTTTTTGATTTCTTCTCACAAGCCTTTACACTATTACTACTTTAAGAAGGAGATTAGTTCAAGAATTTCTAACTTGTTAAACGATTTTAAACAAAAATCAAAACCGTCAACTCAATAAATAATTTACTAAAGCAGAAAACTCCGAGACTAAAAAACGAACGCTAAGAAAACCTTGTACTTACGTATTTTCTATTCATCACCTTTATATTTTTCAAAGAAAAATCCTGAAAAAAGAAGTGCATAAAATCCACTGCCACTTACTTCCGCGACTGTACAAAGAACATTCGAAAATTCTATTTCTTTCAATTCAAAAGGAACCGAATCGAATCTCCTAGGACAAGCGGGACTGTCAGTCACAAAAGTGTGAATACTTTATACAATTTGTCAGTAAAATGTATCAAAAGGAAGCGAATTGAAGACGTGGGCATGAAAATATAAAGAACTGTCATTGAATTGGAGTCGACGATACTTTTACAGAAGAAATTGATTTAATGTTCTGGACACACACCTGGGACGTGGAGAAATAAGGCCGAGCGCAGACTTGATATCAACCATTTATTTTTGTTTTTTTATGCAAAATAGACCATAACTCACCTGATAAGAAGCGAGCTGATGTTTAGGTCGAGGATGTAGCATGCTCTTCGTAGAAAGAGAACGGCATGCCTAGACAATATGATGGAATGCGACAAGTCACTTAGCACCATGACTTTATCCGTTAGAAGCCACCGGCAGCAACCAGCAAGGCGTTATACCGCCGCGCCGCTTGATTTTCTTTGTTTTATCTAATCGGCTGGCAAGTTGTCCGCCGACCGTTTAGTTTATAAGCTGCGTTCACTCTACTGCTATAAAAAAGGACTAGTTTCGGATGTCTGCAGCATCTTTACATCAAAGAATTAAAACCACTGAGACAAGAAAACATTTTTGCAAGAGATGTAAATTACCGCGCTAAGCAATCTTAACTATGCACGTTTGGCAATGGCAACTATAAATTTGTCAGTCTTAGATATTTTTAACAAATCCTTAATATTATATTGCTATTATTACAAGGAATCTAATTATTAATCATTATTACAAGGAAACTAATTATCCAGTGGTCATAGATAATGCTTATATTCATGGCCAGTTTTTTTTGTTTCTCTTACGCGCTTTCTTACGCGTGTCTATGATTACTATTAGTTTATGGCCCAATTCTACTGGTGGAAAACGAAAACTGAACTATTTGCTACACTCTCGAGGTGCAATTATGTATCTTACTCCGAAGATCCTCATCAGATCTTTATCCAAATTTTATGGGACCACCTGTGAGTTATCCCATTTCATACAAAAAAAAGAATTTTCCAAATCGGTCTTGGCGTCTCCGAGTAATCGGGGAACATACATTTGAAAAAAATTAAAAATAAAAAACCCGACGAATTGAGAACCTCCTCCTTTTTTTAAGTCGGTTAAAAAGCGCGTAAGTATATAAATACTTAGATACCTATCTAAGGAGGTGTCCCATGACGAGATTTGTTTTAAGACTTGAGACAGTGACGGAACACTGCGTTTAAAGTGTGTTCACATCAAAGCGTGTGTGTTTTGCGTTAGCTAAGTGTGAAGGGGGCCTTTATTGCCTTTTAAAGCTTTTTGAAGTGGAGGTATTTGTTTGATATTCGTGTAGGAGGTATTCTCGAGGTATATTTAGATTTTCATGACCTTGTCTTCCTGCTTTTATTCTAAGAAGGAAACCAGCTGACAAATTCAATAAGATTTGTAAAGAATTATCTTTTCGATTTTGTTTATAATAGAACAAACTAGCTTTTACCCGAGACTTAATTAGGGTTTAAATTTTCCAAAATTCCTTTCAACGGATGTCTAAATTATAACGCTCTCTATATGTCAAATTTTATTTAGTTTTGTTTGCAATAGGCTCTGAAACTGCTAGAATAATTTTGATGAAACTTGGTAAGTATAAGGATATCCTTGGCAGAAACGTAGACTTCTTTTTATCCCAACATTCCCACGGTATCCGGACTTACGTAACTAAAACTGCAGCGCTGCTACCATTGAATAAAGTTTTCCATCAAAAAATCTTTCTCTTCCTTTGAAGCATATAATGAATAGCTATAAAACATAACTTTTAAATGAAAATATTGACAAAGGCAGGAGGCGCGGGCGCGGCGCGGCGTACGTTGAGTGGTGAGGCGGACGGAAGGCACTTCACTACACGGTTTTTCCACGTAATGCCTTTGAGGAAATTAAATAAACTGCAACACCGCATCATAAGCATCCTTACGGAGGGCGGTAAGTCTGTTTGTTTCCATTGTACCGAGATATTTTTAAACTATATAAGATATTTCATTTATTTTTTCAATTAGATATTTAAATATATATAGATACTAGCTGCCCTCCGCGGTTTCACCCGCGTAACTTCCGATCCCGTGGGAATATCGGGATAAATTAAGATGTATGCTATCCTATCTCTCAAGTTGGATCGAACTGCACATGGTGTGCGAATTTTATTATAATCGGTTAAGTAATTTAGGAGTCCATTGAGGACAAACATTGTGACACGAGATTTATATATATTAAGAGATATATATGGCCATTCAGCGTGGCAATGCTTCTAGCATTATGGGAACCATTACACCGGGAACGATAAGGTGCGGGTTATTTGACTAACTGGGTGACAGTATGTGAGCATATGTTGGATAGGCCAAACCACTACCTTCGCTTTGATCAGGTACAAGTACTAGCTACTGAAAACCGGTTTGTGCCTAGAATGCTTCGAGAGGCCTTTGAAATCGAGAAGCATCCCAACAATTTTAATAGAGAGGATGGTTGGAGAGTACCACCGGTTTGCGACCCAGTACTACATTTAGCCCCGCAAGCAACAGCTGCAATACCTCGGGACACCGTTAGTCAATTCTGCGTTAGATGAAACCTTTTATTAACCTTTTTATTAATTTTAAGTAGACGGTAGTTTGACAGCATTTCACATAATATTTTTGTAAGACGAATGTCATCTCAGTCTGCCTGTGACCATGGGAACTGCAAAGTTCCCGAAACGTCCGTTTTAATATATTTATATTTATAACTGGGTGACTTCATAAGTTTGTAATAAAATTCTGTTGCCACTTACAAATAGTCCACAAGGAAATTTTACCTTTAGATATTTAATTTAATAATTTTTATTTGTTCCTAAATAAAAGGACTATAGTGGCGTTGTATAGGTGCTAATCTATTTACGCAGCTAACTTTGTTATAATCCTTTACCGTTATGTTGAATTTGAAAAATGTAGAAATTTTATTACGTTGTAACCATAATTATAGTTTTCTTTAATAAGAGTCAAAAATCCATGTCGATAGAGTACTTAGTTCCGACCGGATGTTAACCCAATCTCTTGGAATCGTTTAATCTATTAAAATATCTTTGAATCCAATAAAGAGTAATAAAGAGTTTATTGCATTCCAATGAAAAGTATTTTGCTAGTACCTAGGTACATTTTGTCATTGATAAAATATCAGAAACATAGGTGGGCGTGTTCAGATGATACGCGCCGGCCACGCGCCCGCCACGCGCCCACTACACGTACCACACGCGTTCAACTCGCTTTGAAATTTGTGATATACCTACATAATTTGAGTCTTATGACACTTCAATAGATCTCAAATCGCATTAATGCCAGTCCACCCGCTCACGCCACGCGCCCGCCCCGCGCCCCCCCTGCACACGCGCGTGCGTGGTTTTGCATAAATGCAATTTGAGATCTATTGATGTGTCATAAGACTCAAATTATAAATACAAAAAAATTCAAAGCGAGTAGTACGCATCTCACTGAACCCAAGACGTTTCACGACTCCCTAATTAAAATTAAAAAACTTCAAAAAATGACGATTTTTGAGGCTTTTCACGTTTTTTTTCTAACGAGGCAAATCACTATAATCGTGTTTCGAATTGTGTATTACAATACAAAGCATTTTTTCACCTTTACGACAGTAGGAATATCATTCTATGGATTTTAGTGGTTGAGACCCAAAAACTGTTTCTAAGACCTCTATCGCGCTTCTGGTCTTACCACTTCGGCTTAAGTTTCTCTATTGGAATAAATAAATAAATGTAATTTGAAAAATACTCACAGTATCTCGTGGTACAACGTATTCGCACACTTGATATCGCTATGTACGGAGCCGCGCCGCGGTTCGGCTTCCTTTTATTTGTAGGCAAATGCGATTTTAGCACTCCCTACCGAATGTGCTATTTCCAAGATACGCTATCGACGACGTACCTCGCTACGCCATTTTCGTACAGAGTTATTTTAAAATAACCGACAAAAAGTATAGTGAAGATAGAAATTGTCTTATATATAATTACTAGCGACCCGCTCCGGCTTCGCACGGCTATATTATACATATAAACCTTCCTCTTGAATCACTCTATCTATTAAAAAAAAACTGCATCAAAATCCGTTGCGTAGTTTTAAAGATCTAAGCATACAAAGGGAAATAGGGACATAGGGACGGCGAAAAGTGACTTTATTTTATACTACGAGTATGTAGTGATTATGACAAAGTCTAAATTTTTTATTCATTTGGAACCATGCAATTTGCATGAAATCGCATTAAAACGTCTAATAAATTATGTTAGGACGTGTACGTTTGAAACGCGCCCATACCAATGCATGGCACAAGAAACTCATACCCCCTTATTCCAAAACGAGGTTTAAGAATAGTCCGAGATGCGGTTTTAAAACTTAGATTTAGACACAGATTTACTCGTGAACTATAGTCGAAACACTATCTCTATAGACTGTGTTTTGCAGTCCGGCATGGTGACCATTGTGCCAACTGAGCCGTCAAAGTTAATATTAATCTATACTAATATTATAAAGCCGAAGAGTTTGTTTGTTTGTTTGAACGCGCTAAACTCAGGAACTACTGGTTCTAATTGAAAAATTATTTTTGTGTTGGGTAGTTAATTTATCGAGGAAGGCTATAGGCTACTTTTATTTTGAAACCACGGAGCGCTGCTAGATAGATAGATAGATATAGATAGATAAACACTTTATTTGTACAACACACAAAACATTAAAAATAACAAATATGACGAGAAAGCTTATTAACTACGAAATTGTACAAACAGGCGACCTTATCGCCTTATGGCTAGTAGATATTTATAGGTGAAAAAATTCAAGGTCCTAATATAAATACTTGTCTGAGGCGGGAATTAAACCCTGTGTTTTGCAGTCCGGCATGGCGACCATTGTGCCAATTTGTACGTATCGTCTCGCCATCTTGTAGTGTAGATAAATTAGAGGCCAATCAATTACAAACGTTCGTAGTGTTTACTTCTATGATACTATTTACACATTCTATAAATGAACAATGGTCGAAACGTATTACAAAGTATCTAATACAATCGAACTATTTGATATGTTTGTTATAAACATAGTAATTGTTGTATAGAATACAATCAGTTGGGGTCGCACAGTTACATTTGAACGTGGATAGGATGATATTGTGTGCCAGTGGACGACTAGGTACGGGTGGAATAGCTAGTCAATATGAAGGTTCTAATTGTATTTTGTTTAATTTTTGTTATGGTAAGTCTTTTGCCCTTATTTTGATTAGTAGAGAAGGCCGTGAGGTTGTGATTGAACGAACGACTGGGTACGGGTGGAATAGCTAGTCAATATGAAGATTCTAATTGTATTTTGTTTAATTTTTGTTATGGTAAGTCTTTTGCCCTTATTTTGATTGGTAGAGAAGGCCGTGAGGTTGTGATTGAACGAACGACTGGGTACGGGTGGAATAGCTAGTCAATATGAAGGTTCTAATTGTATTTTGTTTAATTTTTGTTATGGTAAGTCTTTTGCCCTTATTTTGATTGATAGAGAAACCAAAGGGCTGGCTGCTACTTTGGACACCGAATTGGCATTGCCATTCAAAGAAGCAATGCAGCCAGGCTTTTGGGCACCCTACTGAAAGGAATTTATTTAGACTTTTAATATATATTTTTTTCATTAACTTATTAGTAAAATTTTATGGGTAAACTAAAATTAAATTCTGTTTTAATAACTATAAGTTTGATTATTTTAAACCGACTTCAAAAATAGGAGGAGTTTCTGAATTCGTCGCGTAGGTATATTTTTTTGTGTATGTTCAGCAATTACTTGAAATCAGCTTAACAGGTGAAGATAATGTTTGTGTTAAAAAGAGTTATCAGGGGTACCTTCGGAGTGATGAACCGAATCCCTGTAAGTTTGAAAAGTTTTCAACCAATAATGTTTCGTTTCGTTAGTTAATGGGCCGATTGCTGTATTCTTATGCAGCGCGTCTTAACTATGATTTAGTATTGCCCATGACGCACACGTGACGCACACGTCACGCTAACCTGAAGGTCGCGCGCTCGCCGTTTCGTGCTAAATTTTGACGTGACATAAATGTCAATTATTTGTCACCTAGGAAGATAAGTCAAAAATTTCGTTCGGCAACAGCTTGTTTAACGCATAGGATGCGCGTAGGTGAAGTAGACGTGCAGTTAAAGTTACGGTTACGCGTAGCTTGAATACCGATTATTGTTTGCGTGCACGTGACGTATGCGTCAACTGGACGTGCACTCAACTAATGCGTCATAAGTTACGGCGATCGGGGGGCTGCACTTCTTAGGTCTACACAATCTGCCACGATCTAAATCTGAACCTAATTAATTAGTTGGCACAATGGTCCCTATGTCGGACTGCCAACACTTCGATTCCCGCCCCAGACAATTATTTATTAGATATTTGTCCGTGGTCTGGTTGTTGCTATGTATTATCTAAAATATATAAATTACGTGTCACGTTGTTTTAATCACTGATTTTAATCAAATTTGCACACTGTGTGCAGTTTAATCCAACTTGAAAGATAGGATAGCTTACATCTCAATTTATCCCGATATTCCCACGGGATCGGGAGTTACGCGAGTGAAACCGCGGAGCGCAGCTAGTTACTTAGCTTGGGGCTAGATGGCGATGTGTGAAATGTCCTGCAATATTTATTATTTTATTTTAATTCTACATAAACTTTCAGGCTGATACAAATACGGAATCATCAGAAGACAACCATGCATATACATATAATAGTTTCTACGCACCCTCTACCCTGAACTTCAACGATATATTTGCCAACAGCGAGATTATTGGCAAAGATTTGGCCACAGGCACTGAAGAAGACGTTGCTGCGACTACGGACGAAAACCTAATAAACACAGGACATAGTAATATACAGCTTGTTGAATTTCATCCAGGTAAGTTAGCCCGCATAGTTACAACTATGGCATCTTTAGATTTGTTTTGCTACTAGTTCTAGGTATTTGGGGGTCTTCAAATCGCGAGTGAAGGGGTATCTTCTAGGAAGGCGTGTTACGTCTTAGGCCGCATCGTCACCTATACCATCAGGCAGGTGTGATAGTGTGGTCATACGCTGAGCTATCATAAATAAAAAAGGTCTTTTTTTTGTAATCGACATGCAAACCTAATTTAAGATTTACTTTATCGTTGACACTTCACTAGTGCGCAGTTTTGTATTAGATGTTAAAAATTTAAATCGTTTTGTGTAGCGATTTTTTACAAAAAAAAAGAATGTTTACTCCAAAACAATCTTTAGTTGCAAGCGTCATGTTCACTAGAGTTTAGTAGTAATATAAAAATAAATAAATAATCTTTTATTTAAATAAATATTCTTTTATTTTTTTGTGTTTTAAAAGTCAGCATCTTCCCATCATTTTATGTGCACAACCAAAAAAAAAACAAAAAAAAACCATAATACTTATTAGTTAAAAACCGTTTAATTTTTTTTCTTTATTTCCAGATTCCATGACACAGCCACCGACAACAGTGCCACCTCCTTTATACCTCCTGAATTCTACCTACCTTAGAGAATCGACGACTAAACCGTCAACAACGACGGAAGACCCAGACGAAATCAGAGTGGTGCCAATTAGAAATAGAGATTACCAAAGAGGTGTCTTAGATTTACTTTTCCCGTCGTCCAGGGTGAAAAACTTTAAAAATATTTTCGATTCCATAAGGCGTATATTATCTCATACTTTTAGAAGACGATAAGGATTTAAAATTGTTGTTTTTGAGCACTGAATACTGGAGGTGACATATCAAACAAAAGTAATATTATTATTTTTTAATTTTATAGCTTTTATCGCGGGCTTTGAGCGCGGCGACCGAATCAAGAAATTCCGTAACGAAAATAAAACCTAACAACTCCGCCTACCATGTAGCTCGGCCGAGCGTTCGCTTAACGTCTATGTATATGGTACGACTGTACGAAGCTCGCACGATGCAATATTTTTTATCAATCTTGTGCTATATTTTTGCCTGTCACATATTTTTACAAATATAAGGCATTATAATATGAGAGAGCTTACAAAATTTAGATTGAATTTGGTCTAAGTTCTGTGTACAATAGGTTAAATCATCACTGCAGAATAATAAATTGCTGTTAACAATTAAAATTAAAAAAAAATTGCAATATTGTCTTAATATCAAGACTTTAATATAATAATTATCTTCATTTTGCAAAAAGAATACATATTCTGATAGTCACCCAAAGAATAATGGCAAAACGAACAAAAAATATTTGTTTGCAAGGAGGTTATGTTATTAAGATTCCTATATTATTATGTGTAATTGCGTCAGATTATGCTTATGAAAAAAATTAAAATACGTGACTTTAAATACTTAAATATATCTTTTTTCACGAAATACTATCAGTTTAATTGTAAATAAAAAAAACGGAGAATTTTATAATATTTTTGGTATCATTATTTGACACATGTGCGAACATACTGTCGATCATTGCAATTTTTTGTTTGACGTGTAACCTCCAGTAAAAAATAATAGGAACTCAGTGTTTTTGGATATTTATTTTCGAATTTTTCATTTAATTCTTTATAAATTATTTTTAGAGAGTTTTTTTTGTTTAATAAATATTAGAAATAAATAGTTTTTTCCTTTAAATCTAAATAAAATTTTCCAAGGTACCCAAAAATCTGGTTGCTTTGCCCCTTTGAATGGCAATGCCGATCCGTTGGTCATAGTAGCAGCCAGCCCTTTGGCTACCTGTAGTTTATATTAATAACTAGCGACCCGTCCCGGCTTCGCACGGCTATATTATGCATGTTTAATACATATAAACCTTCCTCTTGAATCATTCTATCTATTAAAAAAATTCGCATTTAAATTTGTTGCGTAGTTTTAAAGATTTAAGCATACAAAGGGAAATATAGGGACAGAAAAAGCGACTTTATTTTATACTATGTAGTGATGATTCGGTTATTTTAAACTTATTAAACAAAAAACCATGAATAGACGTAATTTATACTAATACTAGCTGCCCTACGCGGTTTCACCCGCGTAACTCCCGATCCCGTGGGAATATCGGGATGTAAGCTATCCTATCTCTCAAGTTGGATCGAACTGCACATGTTGTGCGAATTTTATTATAATCGGTTAAGTGGTTTAGGAGTCCATTGAGGACAAACATTGTGACACGAGATTTATATATATTAAGATATAAAGCTGAAGAATTTGTTTGTTTGTTGGAATGCGCTAAACTCAGGAACTACTGGTTCGAATTGAAAAAATATTTTTGTGTTGAATAGTCCATTTGTCGAGGAAGGCTATAGGCTATTTTATATTTCGATATTCCCCCGGGATGGAAATTAACGCGGGTGAAACCGCAGAGCACTGCTAGTTCTAAATATAAAAATGAAACTTCTGACTGACTGACTGCCTGTTTTTTCAACGCATAGCTCAAACCAATGTAATGGCTACAATTTGGCACACAGCTGACGTAGGCATCCTCTAAAAAAGATTTTCGGAAAATTCACTGCAAGTCAAAGCTAGTTTTATTGTTGCGTACCAAAAGGGTAGAAACGGGACCTAATTACTAAAACTCCACAGTCCGTCTGTCTGTGTCTGTCACCAGGCTGTATCTCATGAACCGTCATAGCTAAACAGTTAAAATTTTAACAGATAATGTAATTCTGTTGCCGCTATAACAACAAATAATAAAACAGAATAATAATATATGGTACAAAACCCTACTCGCCGGTTTTTAATATAATTAAGTACTTTGTAAGAGGATGCTTGAAAATCAACTGTAGTTGAACAAAACAATTACAAGTAAAAAGCGCAGTGTTACTTGAAGAGCAACTGGAATGTGTTAGTGGGTCGGCCCCTACCATTTGCTTATCTACATAGAACTAAAACAGAATCTCACTTTAAACGCTGGAACACAAATCACTACCTTGATGAAGAAAGATCTATTCCACTTTAAGAATAGGAAACACTTTGGTGTCCTTTGAGCACCCGAGAAAAGAAGCCATCTATAAAGGAGACTCCAACAAAATCATTTGGGTATCCATTAACCACCTGTGAATTTACGTTAACGTTCCAGCAAAATTTGATAATAGAAGAAATATTATAGAAGTTCTACGAGTAAGAACCTAATCAATAACTCTATGCTACAATGGTACAATCAGTCGCGGATAAGGTCCGAAATGGACATATTTAATTTAATTAAATAAATTTATTTCAAAAAATAATATCAAAAATATTACATTATAATAATTATTTATCTACTTTATAAAATAATACTGATAATTAAATAATTAAAATCAATAATTAAAATCAAATAAAAATATAAAATAAAATAATAAAATTTAATGTCATCAAACGTAAATGTCAATAAAATTTGTAATGTCAAAAAGAAGATATGCGGGAACATCCATAAAAAAAACATACATACAACCGAATTGAGAACCTCCTCCTTTTTTTGAAGTCGGTTAAAAATAAATAAAATTTAAAACAAAGCACATTCCAAAGTAAATTGAATAAGTAGATATAGCCTCCCGAATGCGCCGTTAGCATTTTAGGGACATATTTGAGCATTTTTATTACACTAATTTATTAAATAAATAAATAAATAAATATTTCAGGACATATTACACATCGCCATCCAGCCCCAAGCTAAGCAACTTAATGCTTGTGTTATGGGTGCCAGATAACGGATAAACTACTTATATACTTTTTTTTTTTTTTTTTTTTGTAAATATATACATATTATACATATAGGAAACACCCAGAACCAGAAACAAGAATTTATGGTCAGCATAAATACTTGTTCCCGGCGGGAATCGAACCCGCAACCTTCTGCGTCGCAGTCGGGTGTTCGCCCGACGCGCCACAGAGGTCGTTATTAGATGTATAGATGAGTTGTCCAGAGCTGTTTATCCAATTTTTACGCAGAATTCATTTTGACGTGAGAATGACACCACAAGTATTTCGATTCTCCTCGTGTAGCTACATAGTTAAATAATTTTCATAGTCACAAGTATTTGTTCAATAGTAGTGGTTCCACACTCGACATAACAGCTCGCACTTGGCTAAAACGTGATTCACACTGATTGCACTAATTACACTTGAAGCGAGCGCGTCGCTTGAGCACCGCTTCGCACTAAGTGTTGCTAAGCGCTTTACACCAATTAATTTTTTGGATTAACGCCAAAACTTAATAGTAAAAGTTTGAGAAACTTTGGTCCGGTTTTAGATATTTGTTTTTGGTGGTTAAAGATTTCGTTTTATTAGAATTTCATTTGTACTTTGACCTGATGAAAACTCTTTTCTAGGATGTATTTTATCGCAACAACTTTTCTACTTCATAGTAATATCTACTAATGTTTCGTAGCAAAGTCTGTAATTAGATTATAGCATTTTATACGCAGTACTTAGCATGGTCTAAAATTATAATTTCATAGTGGCATTATAGTTCGTAGTATGGTCTGCAATAATAATAATATCGTAGCAGGGTGTATAAATTATCGTAGCGTTTGAGATATGAGTTCGTAGCATGGTCTACAATTATATCGTAGCAGGGTTTACAAATTATTATCGTAGCATTTTAGATATAATTTCGTGGCATGTCATGTATAGTTCATAGCATGGTCTGCAATTATTATAATAATATCGTAGCAGGGTGTATAAATTATCGTAGCGTTTGAGATATGAGTTCGTAGCACGGTCTACAATTATATCGTAGCAGGGTTTACAAAATATCGTAGTATTTAAGATATGATTTCGTGGCATATCACTATCACTACATAGTATAAAATAAAGTCACTTTTCGCCATCATCCCTATGTCCCTTTATATTCTTAAATCTTTAAAACTACGCAACGGATTTTGGTGCGGATTTTTTTAATAGATAGAGTGATTAACGAGGAAGGTTTTTAGATATAATACATGCATAATACAGCCGTGCGAAGCCGGGGCGGGTCGCTAATTAAGTATAGTTCGTAGCATGGTCTACTAATAATTTATACACCCTGCTGCTATCGTAGCAGGGTGTATAAATTATCGTAGCATTTTCGATATATTTTAATTTCGTGACATGCTATGTATAGTTCGTAGCGTGATCTACAATTATATCGTAGCAGGGTTTACAAATTATCGTAGTATTTAAGATATGTAGTTCGTAGCATGGTCTACAATTATAATAATATCGTAGCAGGGTGTATAATTTATCGTAGCATTTTCGATATAAATTATAATTTAATGGCATGCTATGTATAGTTCGAAGCTTGATCTATAATTATATCGTAGTAGGGTTTACAAATTATCGTAGCATTTTAGATATAATTTCGTAGCATATTCGTAGCATTTTGCATAGTCTACCAAAACATCATCGCAAAGTCTACGAAAACTTTAAAGGTAGGTATACAAATCCATTTAATATACAACCAAAAACATAGGTTTTTCCTTTTTAAATTTCACTCAAACAAACTAAAATGTCATTGAATTATAATTTGAAAGACAAAATTCCTTTATCAGTTTTCCCTTACCTCTGCTATTTCACGACAAATTCAATAAAACGAAATCACGATTGAAAAAATACCGTCTCAGCAAGACAAGTAGGTACCGGTTACTCGAAGAAATTAAATTGAGACTTGATTTAAACATTTTATAGAAATTTTAAGTCTCAAGATAATTTCGGCGGGCTTTCTTTCTCTGTCTGTAGATTTTTTTTATTAAAATGAAGTTAAACACGCTGAGTTGAGGGTAGGCGATAATTTTATTCAAGATATTGAAGGGACTGGTGATTTTTTAAATATTATTACGATTTTATCTTATCTGTGGATTTTTAATTTCTTTAATTTAAATCTACAAAGAGTAAAAAAATAAAATTTTGCATGTAAGCATAATCTGCCTTTTGTACCTATTATGGATTGTTTATTTGTTTAGAATTAAAAAAAATATTAAAAAAAAATTAAATTAAATTGTAAACTATATTTTATGCGCTACGCAAATAGTCGTATCAATTTGCAAAGACAAAAAATAACATTTAAAATATAGTACCTACCACAAATTCTAAAAAACAATTTAAAAAATATTAAAATATCATAACCCTTTAAACTCAAAGTAATCTAATCGGACAATTGTCGAGTTTCCACAGATATTTCTGTGAAAATTTCCTTGGAAACTCTTAAATTCGCTCGAAGTTTCCGTTTCCGCGCCATCGGTCTCTTAATGTTAATTAAATATTACTTCTAAAGGATTTGTATTCAGAGGTTTGAATTTCACCCCAAAGTTAGTTAGTGAGAAACCTCGCAGACAACAGAATTTCTATTCGCCGATCCCTCGATCGCACCATCGCAAACATCCTAACTTAGTTTTCAAGACGTTTCAATGTGATCTGTGTTTATATACATAACCATCGAAATGAATAAATAGACTTTGACTTTAATAGTCGGGTCGGGCTGAAAGCGGGTACTGAAAGAGTTTGTTTGTTTGAACGCGCTAATCTCAGGAACTACTGGTTTAAATTGAAAAAATATTTTTGTGTTGGATAGTCCATTTATCGAGAAAGGCTATGTTACTTTTTATTTTGATATTGCCACGGTATTGGGACTTACGCTGGTGAAACCGCGGGGTGCAGCTAGTCTTTTATATAATTTATCTTCACATCATTTAAATGTTTAGAGGTCTATAAATATCTTTTCATCTGGCAGGATTTTTTTTTCCTATACTCTGCACTGGCAACATCGCAAAAAAAAATGGCCGACTACCTATAAATAGCGCTACACACTATCATCACTACATAGTATAAAACAAAGTCGCTTTTTCTGTCCCTATTTCCCTTTGTATGCTTAGATCTTTAAAACTACGCAACGGATTTTGATGCGGTTTTTTTTAAATAGATAGAGTGATTCAAGAGGAAGATTTTTGGATATGATACATGCATAATACAGCCGTGCCAAGGCGGGACGGGTCGCTAGTCTATTCATAAGTGTTTGGCCGATAAAAAGTACCTGGTCTGCGGAGATTAAAACTTTTTAATTCGACATTGTAATTCCACCTCGAAATTAATTATTAGAACGTAATTATTAGAGGGTTTTGTTTGTGAGAAGCGAAGAGATTCCGTTAGACTTAATAGTAGGTTATTAAGATAATTATTGTGATTTCTACTCATTAACATTTAAATGAATGCAGCTCCGACTACAAAAATAATTAATCTTTTAAAATCAAAACAAATGGTTGTCTGTAAAGTCGGTTCCCAGACGATGATTTTACGTGATGACGTCATAAGAAAACGAAAGAGATTTGAAATTTGTTTTGGTTTTTTCATTATATTATCTTTTACCTTTATATTAAGTCTTCTACTCGTCATTCGTCATTAGGTAGAAACCTAAATTGACACATAGGCAACTTTTTATCTAGATACTAGCTGTCCCGGCAAACGTTGTTTTGCCATTTAAAAAAAAACTAAAGGAAACAAAATAAAAAATAGATGTTGGCCGATTCTAAGACCTACTGAATATGCTCACAAAATTTCATGAGAATCGGTCAAGCCGTTTCGAAGGAGTTCAACTTCGAACCCCGTGACACGAGAATTTTATATATATAGGGATTACTGAGGTATCGAGACTCACACGGGTGAAACTGCTAAGTCTCGATATGGATAAAAAAAAGTCATAAGAAAACGATAAAAAGATTTATATATAAGTCTTCAACTCGTCACCTTAACACAAGCCCAAATAAGCGATATTATTATTAAACAAACACGAGGCGCGTGACGTTTGTTCCGGTACCATATCTGCGTTATGGTACCGGAACATGACGGCGCGGAACATAACGGCGTCATTGTACCGGAACATGACACTTTTTTGTGAATGCAGGTGTTCCATCAATTTATTTTGGCGTTGACGTTATCACTCGCGATGGTACGGAGGACGGTTTATGTATTTAATAGCCCGGCTACACGCTCCGTCTTGCCTGTGAGCATGCCTGCACAAACCAGTTTGCACAGGTAAGCGCGTGCGTGTGGACGCAATGACGGTAGCCCGCGCAGGGCCATTATTCACTAAGCTTCAAGTCGTCGGGCGCGCGTGATTACGGCGAGATTTCCATACAAAAACCCCACCCCCTCCACCCCTAATCACGCGCGCCCAACGACTTGAAGCTTAGTGAATAATGGCCCAGGCGGCCTGCGTAATCGTTGACATGCTGAAGATTGGACTGCGCGGGGTTGGTTTGCGCGGTTTTGCCTGCGAGCTTACTTGAGCGTGTGGCCGGTTATTCAAGCCGCGCTTCAGTCCGTCTAAATTGTTTTTGATGAAGCATATATGTTTCTTTGTTAAAACACGTTTTGCTTCATTTACTTCTACGGCGTCGCTTTTGTATTTGTTGCTTTTTTACAAGTAAACAATAATATAAGGCTGCGTTTAAAAAACCTCTTGATGCCACATCGTGCCGTGACCAGCTTTCAAAATATTATGAGGTTTGCACAGTCCAGTTTGCGCGAGCTTACCTGCACGTGTGGCCACTGCGCCGTGTTCCGTCTTTTTGTACAGTCATGATTGCACAAACTGGCCTGCGCAGGCAAGACGGAGCGTGTAGCCGGGCCATTAGTGAGAAAGTCTTTGTTTGTGCACTCCAATGTTTTAATTTACTCCAAAACGGCTAAACCGTTTTAGATACGGTTTTCTGTAAAATATTTATGATCTAAACTAACACTTACCCGCAATTTAACTTCGTGCGAGTTGGGGTAAATTTCCGAAGTCATTTTTAGCGAAAGCCTTTTTGGTTGGTTATTGGTTTGATTTTAGATTAAGTTATTGGTTTGAATTAGTTTGATATTCATATAATAACTAGCGACTCGTTCCGGCTTCGCACGGCTATATTATGCAAGTATTATACCTACATATAAACCTTCCTCTTGAATTACTCTATCTATTAAAAAAACCGCATCAAAATCCGTTGCGTAGTTTTAAAGATTAAAGCATACATAGGGATATAGGGACATAAGGTAGGCGAAAAGTGACTTTATTTTAAACTATGTAGTGATAGTGCTTATTAAATAACTTCTAATTCAAACTGTATGCGGACGAACTCGCGGGGTGTAGTTAGTCGAATAATATTCCGAAATTCAGCAGAACTATTTAATACGTTGTCAAGAGATTGGAATCTGCATGATAGTACAACATCTGTTGGTGTAAGTATCACTTCTGTCTGTCTGTATTTGCATAACTAGACGACGGGTGTTGGATCACTAGTTTGTATAATAGTGTTAAAGTTTATTTAGAACTAGCTTTTGCCCGTGACTTCGTCCGCGTAAAATCCAAAAACGGTAAAAGGATTTTTAATTATAACATATGATCATTTCAATCAAATACGAAGCACGTCATCCATGTATTCTGTTAAAGAATGTTTATGCAAAATTTAAAGAAGATTGGACCAAGGAATCACGTTGTCCCATACAAACTTTGTCCCCCTTTTTCAGCCACTAGGGGGTAGAAGTTAGGAAAATCCTTTCTTATCAGGTGCCTACGTCATACAAAGAACACACTCTCCAAGTTTCAGGTCTCTACGATCAGCGGTTTAGGCTGGGTGTAGAGCAGGCAGTCATTCTCAACAACGCATTTTATATTATTACTAGCGACCCGCCCCGGCTTCTCACGGCTATATTAGATATGCATGTATTATACATAATATGTAGTTATATTATAAACCTTCCTCTTGAATCACTCTATCTATTAAAAAAACCGCATCAAAATCCGTCCAGTAGTTCCTGAGATTATCGCGTTCAAACAAACAAACTCTTCAGCTTTATAATGTTAGTATGGATCGATGTACATTATTATAGATTAGATGGGGGATCGGAATTTACGCAAAAGTGAAGGTAAAAGTAATAAAAATATTCACTTACCTATCAAATGAATAGGTATCAGTGAAAAACTTCGTGCCCAAAGATCTCAATTTGAATAATCGCACCCTCAACAAAAACATTTTGCTAAAAAACCATAACTGTTCCAACCTCAAACTTCCAAAACTCAAGCCAATAACAATATCATTTATTAGATAACTTGGCACGTTTAATAAAAACCGAAAAGCACACCCCCAAAGTAGGTAATATCTAAGTATATTAAAAAAAATCGAACCTCAACTTTCGCCAAAACTTTTTTTCTACGAGCTTCTGAATATTAGCAAAAAGTCATTAAAAGTAAGGGCGGTGTTCATCATAACGAAAGCAACTTCAAAGTCGGTATTAAAGGCCAACTTGTGGAGGCCCTAAGTTATAAAAGTTCATTCATTTAACGGTTGCACGCGTCCGCCGTCCTACTCGTTCCAAGACGAGAATTTCAAATTATAACGTGTAGAGTGCTGAATAACATTTATAAGGAGCTATGGGTTTTGATGTTGGCTACAGTGGAGCTCTGAAACTTACATCTTGACCTGCCTGCCTAGCATGAAGATCAAAACACGATACGATAAAGCGATATAACTACATCAACTCTCAAAATATGATAGATATAGCCGCCATTTTGAATTTTTATCATAAATTTTATCGCAATTTTCGATAAAAATTCGACATGGAGGCTTTATCGACCATATTTTGAGAGTTTATGTAGTTATATCGCTCGTGTTTTGGTCTTCATGCTAGGCAGGCAGAATTGGCTTCTTGACAGTTTCCCAATAAGTATTTTAGAAGTTGCAAATGTTTAATATAAACCTCTTATTTTTTTTCCGAAAACGAGTTAATTAATTGAAAAAATATACAAAAGTTATCTTTGTTTGATGATGAGTTTCCGGTGCATTTTTCGTAATGGTGGGCGCGTTCCGAAGGCACACATCCCAACTTAGTTTTTAGGACTTCATTGTGATTTCATGCGAATGATTCCAAATGAATAAAGAATTTGATTTTGATGAGTTTATTCATTTAAATTGTCCCATGACAACAGTCGATGATAGACCGACACTAACTTAAAAGGCTCACTCCATGAAACTTTGTATTTTTTTCCGTCAAAATGTATTGCCAATGCTGTCTGTGACGTCACAGTCGTGGCCATAGCTTTTTGTGTCTTGTGATCAACAGACAAATCGTCGTAAATTTATTTTTTAAAAATAAAACTTTTGTACCATTGTACATACCAAAAAAATTGTAAACCTATTAACTACTATTTTCAACATAAATTTCATCGTTAAAACTGTCAATTAGGTACTGAATTGAAACCTGAATAATAATATACTGAATTGACGCATAGCGCTCTACCAAACCATCTCTCTGCTATTAATTACTTACTTAGTAAATAAGCTTTTTACCAAAATATAAGCTCTACAAAACAAAACACTTCAGTCAAAGTTAAAAATTATTAAACCCCTCCAAATTGCTGCACAAAGCAGCAGAATAAATTGCATAATATCAGCCGCCAGAGTACGCCACTCGTCTATTTGTGTCATTTGCATACGAGAAGCCGCGGGAGGCGGACGTTTTCGCGCTCGCTCACATGGACAAAGAGATTTCTTATTTAATTTTTTGTTTATTATAATTGCCCACATATTAAAAAAATTCGGTTTTTACTGTACGGGGATTACTTTGCTTTACTGTATAGTAAATAAATAAATGTATTTTAATTTTATTAAGTAGTTAGTAATTAAATCTGTATTATCACTCTCCAACTACAATCAAGCGTCAAGCGCGCTTCTTGGAAATTAAAACTGACTTTGTTACCACTAAACCACGTACATTATTTCTTCAAAGAACAATTTTGTTTACAAATACTTTTGAACGACAACGCTCAAAGAAATCCTCAGTCATGTCTAAGTTAGTGACGAGCCTACTCACTTTCACGTACACTATTATTTTATTTGAATACCTAAAAGTGACTCTTACATCGCGATCAAAGGACAGAATCGAATTAAGTTATATGAAACGACCGTCGGTACCGTTGCTAAAGGCGATAAAACACTTACAGGAAGATGATGTCCAACTCATGTTCAGCAATAAAAAAATGAAAAGATTACCTACCGACTTAAAGTATATTTTAAAATGGACTGATGCATATTCGCATTACCGTTCGGCAGATTTCAAAAGTGGGCAAGACACTTTCATCAAAAACGACTGCGAATACCAAAACTGTTATTTGACCTATCAAAAGACTCTTCTTTTTGATCCTATTAATTTTGACGCGATACTTTTTGACGTGGAAACCGTTGATTGGGGCCAACATCCTATCCTCAGATCTGTGCACCAAACTTACATATTTGTTGCTTCTGAATCATCAGACAATTTCCCAATATGCCATGAATCATTTGACAACTATTACAATATGACATTTTCTTACAAAGTTAACTCTGATATCAGATGGTCCTATATTACTATTTATAATCACAAAAACGAAGTAGTTGGTCCTAAAATTGACATGAATTGGGTAGAAAATATGGAACCTACTTCGGATAATATCAAAAGAAGACTTTTTCACAAGAGAAGAGCTGCGGCGTGGTTCGTATCACATTGCAAAGCTAAAAGTAAAAGAGAAGACGTTGCTAAAGACATAATGGAAGCTTTGAAACCATATAGGTTAGTAGTAGATACTTATGGTAATTGTGGTAAAATGACTTGTGAGAAAGAACGGCAAGATGATTGCTTGGATCTTCTGGAACGTGATTATTATTTTTATTTTTCGTTTGAAAACTCTTTGGCTGAAGATTATGTGACTGAAAAGTTGACATATCCACTATTACATTATGCGGTACCTATTGTGTTTGGAGGAGCTAATTATTCTAGGTAAGTGTGCGAGAGATCACCTATCATCATAAGTCTACCTTTTTTATATTAGCTATATTCTTTCGTCATACAACAAGGCAGACTGATTTGCGACACCAATTCATGGGGGAAATCACAGATACCCGCATTAAGCGTTTTGATTCATTCCTTATTCGTAAAGCAAATGGAATCAGATACCTGTGTCTGTCTTTCCTGACGTGTAGTATAACTTGCGGGTCTTCAAGTCGCCAGTCAACAGGAACCAAAAAGCAGCTTTATTTAGAGCATTGATATCTTATAATACATATAATAAATAAAAATATATAAATAAAAAAACAATCCTATGATGATGATAGAGACCTATAATTAAAAATATATTTTTTTAGGTTTCTCCCACCTGGATCTTACATAGACGCAAAATTGTTGAACGCTACTACAGTTGCCTATTTAATGAATAAAGCAATCAGAAACTTAGATATTTATTATAATTATTTCAGGTAAGATAAACTTTAATTTTTTAGCAATGGTTGCCCTTCGAGTCCCACTTCTATTGTTTATATATGTTTATTGTCTTTTGAATCGAATAGTCTTAACACATTCTCAACGCTATCCGACGACAAAAAAATTAGGCAATAGGCAAATCTCTATAATTAGCTATATAAAATTATCATGTTGCGGTGTTAGTTGCCAATCTCCACCTAAACGTCTGAACCGATCTATACGATTTGACGACCCAGTTAGAACAATGGTCACCATGCCGGACTGCCAAACACAAGGTTGCGGGTTCGATTCCCGCCTCAGGCAAGTATTTATGCTTAGATATTTGTCTGTGGTTGGTTGTTTCTATGTATTATAAGTATATATTTACAAAAGCAAAGTATATAAGTAGTATATCCGTTGTCTAGCACCCATAACACAAGTCTAGTTACTTAGCTTGGGGCTAGATGGCGATGTGTGGAATGTCCTGCAATATTTATATTTATTTATTATATGAAATTTTCGGTCTGAGAATCGAACAACATTTATTTTTATGTTTTATTTTTTTCCTTTATTTTTTTGTATATGGCAAAATAACGTTTGCCGGGATAGCTAGTTTCCTATAAAATATTTTCTTACTTAAGTATTTTTTATTTTTCAATATTTTGTATACAGGTGGCATAAATACTACAAATACAAAGGTAAACCAATCACATCGGATATATGTGAAGTGTGCAAAACGCTTCATACAAAACAAAACCATACATCGATTAAAAACTTCAGAAAATGGTGGAACAATGATTTCGAAAAACATTGCGCAGAAGACTTAAAATTGAAGAAGGAAATGAAGAAAAAAATGAGAGTTGAAGAAGAAGAAAATAAGCGTTTACTTTTAGAAGCCAGCGAAAGTAATAGAAAGTATAGACATAAGGAAAGACTATAGATGACGATTGAAATTACTTAAAAAAAATTGTAAGCAGCTGGTTAAAATAAATATTAAACACAAGTTTGACGAATGTTTTATTTTTATTTTTCATCAATATGTTTTAGTGTTTATGTCTAGATAAACCTTAGTAATCATTTGTAAAATACTAGCGACCCGCTCCGGCTTCGCACGGCTGTATTATGCACGTATTATATCTAAAAACCTTCCTCTTTAATCACTCTATCTATTAAAAAAAACCGCATCAAAATCCGTTGCGTAGTTTTAAAGATCTAAGCATACATATGGACATAGGGACGGCGAAAAGTGTCTTTATTTTATACTATGTATAGTGATTATATCTAAAAACCTTCCTCTTTAATCACTCTTTCTATTAAAAAAACCGCATCAAAATCCGTTGAGTAGTTTTAAAGATCTAAGCATACATAGGGACATAGGGATATAATGACATAGGGACGGCGAAAAGTGACTTTTTTTTATACTATGTAGTGAAGTGATGTTCTAAACAGCGTCAATAGAATAGAGGTGCGGCTCTAACACACTTGGCTTACAACACTGCTCTATAGACCAAGATCCGCTTACTTCCAAACGAGCAACATTATCAACTGGTACAAAAATATAGAATAGAATAGAATTTATTCAAACAAACACGACATAATTTAGACACAAATAAGAAACAGTAAGAGATAGTTATAGAGAAAAGTAATACAAATAAGAAACGTTAACGAGATAGTTACAGAGAAAAGTAAATACAAAGAACAGACAATAAAAATAAAAAGTATCTGAGAAGTCGTGTGTTGCCCGAATGGGTAAAATCTCAGCATGTGCTGCAGATACGCAGGCGCATCTGCAGCGCTGCACGCGCTGGTCTGGTGGTGGTCAGGCGATTTATTTTTTGCAAAATCATCAGGTTCGATTCTTGGCTTTGCTGATAACTCTTCAAGCCACTGTGGTCTGTACTTTATATTCGCACGTTCATAACATGACTTGGGGACTGCTGAGAAAGTACAAAAAAGAAAATACAAAAACATACGCTGAAATAATATCAGCTTTTATAAAATCACGAAAGTTCGGTGGTAGTCTCTATCTACTCGAAGTAAAATGATAGTTTTGAAAGCTATCCTTTTATTTCTATCTGATGATATTGATATCTGTAGCTATATCATAGACCAAAAACCAAACACATTAAACTTTTCAAAATATCCCAGACAAAACCACGACAAAGTTAAAACTGGTCAAATGAAACAGAACATTACAAATGAATTCCAACAAAAAGCCAATCTAAAGCATCGAAATCATAACTATTACTCAACTCGGCTGCTAAAACGTACAATTCTAATGATACACTCCAGAGCAATGAAAATTAGTCTGCCAGAACTTCAACATTATCCTTTAATGTGAAACATTAAAGTCTCTTTCTGTCACTTTTGTAAAAGAATATAATTAATAAGTGAAATAATATAATTAACTGAACAAGCAACTTCGTCAGTACAATAATAATTAAACAAAGTAAATTAAAATAACCTATTTTTTTACAATATTTATCTTTTACAATACATGTTTTACTTTTTTTATGGCTTCTATTTTGTTGTGTTTGTTATTGTCAGAAGATTAAGAATTAAGAAGATTGCGTAGAAAATTATTACGTGGGTGAAACCGGGGGTTGCAGCTAGTTATAAATATTATAATACAGAAAAAAGCATTGAAAAATTATATTTTTTTTTTTTCATTTTACAATAAATTAAATTTTCATGAGTTGTGAAATGGGTTTCTGCAGTTAGATAAAGGTACTAATTCGTTGGCCACAATTGTACATTTAAAGGGAGAGTTTGAAAGCAATCCTCTTAGCGGACCTTTGTAACTCATTATTCAAAACCTCAAATTTTAGATATAATTCCAATTAGAGAGACTCATCATCACCATTTTTTGGGGAGATATAATTAATTTTTTGCTGACGTAAAATTTTTAAGCTCTTTACTTTTGGGGAGGGGAATTTTTTAAACTGAATCTTTTTGATTTTCTGAAGTATTTTTGTGTTTCTTAAAAATAATATGATTGATTATTATCTGTAGTGTATATGTATTAAATGCTGTTTTATTTAACTTGAGTAAGACCTGAAATTAAGTAGTATTAAAATGTATTGTTTTTGTTTCGATCGGATCAGGTCGTCTTTTGTTTCACTTCAGCTCATTTTATGGTTCCGTACCTCAAATGGTAAAGGAGCTCTTATAAGTATAAGATTACTTTCTTGTCCGTCTGTCTATCTGTCTGTTTTTTTCTTTGATTGCGAGTCAAATTTATTTTTTTAAGAAAGTGATAGCATCTATCTAGGGGTTACTGAAATTACGTAATCTGGTACATAGTCGCAACTAGTTCGACCACGGGCCTTTTTAAAGTCCCGCGTTTAAGTTTAAGGTTTAAGTAGTTGGAATAGTTCATCTACCACAAAAATTAAAGGACACACATAAAATCACACACGCAATGACTAAGTAAAAGTACTTAGAAACACAACACACAACTTTAATACAAATTGCATTCCACAACCTGTGAATTAAACAATACAAGTTAACAAACTTCAAACTCAAGAAACTTCATCAAACCAACTTAATAACTTAATCAAGTTTCTCATTAACTTAGTTCGCTTAAAATTTAACATTTAAATATGCAAGTCCGGTGCTATAGATCATTAGTCGCCAAAGTTAACGAAACTCAACACATATGTCTCCTGAATATAGTTTATTCAACTTTGTGTAACTTGAAAACGAATGCAACGGGAATGAACTTACATTAATAAAGTTGTGAGGATATGCCCTTTTATATTTTCACAAACTTTTTGTGTGTATTAAATTTTTAGCGGATGGCTAGGTCATTACTCTAAGGTCACAACACAGCTATCTGTATGCCAAATATCCCAATTTGTCTATTGATTTGCAGTGCAATATACAATCGGAAACATTTTTTTTATATATGATAGGTCAGCGTTTGACCAGCACTATCACACCGCCCTGATGGTAGGTGACGATGCGGCCTAAGATGTAACACGCCTTCCTAGAAGATACCTATTCACTCGCGACTTGAAGACCCCCAAATTGTACACGTCAGGAAAGACAGACGCAGGCAACCGATTCCATTCCCTTGCAGTGCGAATAAAGAATGACGAAGCAAAGCGCTTAGTGCGAACGTGTGGTATGTCCACCATGAATCGGTGCCGCACACCAGTCTGCCTAGTTGTATGACGAAAGAATGGAGATAACAAGATTAGGTCGTGGAGTTCTGTTGCACACTCCCCGAAATAATAACTGCAGAGCCACCGTAGAGTTCCTAAATTGCCATTATTCAAAATTTTCGACTCAACCAGCACTTTAAAGTACTGCGTAAGTTGACTTTGTGGTCTTCAAGTCGCGAGTGAATAGGTATCTTCTAGGAAGGCGTGTTACATCTTAGGCCGCATCGTCGCCTACCGTCGGGCAGGTGTGATAGTGGTCAAACGCTGACCTATCATATATAAAAAAAAAAAAAAAAAAAAGGATACCTTGACTTTCATTCTGAAGAATGTCGACCGTGCACCTATGGATTTTTGTATGCCGCCGAATGACATTCCTCTTACGATGAAGAAAAACATCTGGTGAAACCCGCGGCTTAGTTGGCTCCAGACGCATTGACAAGTTCACTCCTCTGGACGTGGTGGACTAAGTTAAGAGGGTAGTAGGTGCTGGGCAAGCCTACTCCATTCTCACGCAAAAAGAACCGAATTAAAAAGGGTCTACTTGCGGAAAACAGCCCGTATACAAGCACAAGTGTGAGTTGAGGAACATAAAACTTAAACTGAAGCCCTAAAGTCTTCTTCAGTTGAATAACAATTTTAGAACTCTGTAGTATTGTTTTTTTAATTGCCTGATTGTACATGGTGTTTGAGGAATAAGTTCATTTTTAGCTCATTGACCTCTTCATAGAAGCAACAGTCTTCGGGAGAAAGTCAAATTATTTTTTTGCTTTATTATTCCAAAATCCGTGTAACAATATAGGCACAGAAGTAGCCCTTACATGTTTGTATAGCTAATTATAGGATATTCTCTATTCTCCAATCAAAATTCGATTAGAAAGATGAACAGGAATATTTTTCCCGCTACTCAGATTGTGTAACTTGTTTTTCAATAACTTTGTATTATTTTCTGTAGTATTAGGTAAATTGCATTTTCTATTTAAAATCCATACTAAGCTACCCCATTGCACCCACCTTTGAGGTAGGGATCCCCAATCATAACTTAAAGCACATTTTCCTCTACAACTTGCTAAAATAAATAAACTTTATGTTGGGTAAACTTTCAAAGTTTATCTTAATATTTCGCGAAGTAATTTTATAGTACCTGCTTCTTATAGTTTAGTGATTAAATGCAGTGGAGTTCTTACGTAAATTAACTAAGTAACTATTTTATATTTCTTGTCGTTATGATATTTTATTTTTTTATTAAATTAATGAATACCGGCAGCACTCACAAAAAACTGTCTTCACTGACTTCATCATGTTCCGGCCACGTTCCATAGCAACCAATGTTTCGTAAAATAATTATATTGTTTAATAACAATATCGCTCACCTGGGCTTGTGTTATAGTGACGGGTGATAGATAGATAGATAGATAAACACTTTATTTGTACAACACACAAAACATTGAAAATAATAAAAATGACGAGAAAGCTTATTTACTACGAAATTGTACAAACAGGCGACCTTATCGTTTAAAGCAATTTCTTCCAGGCAACCTAATAATAGAAGACTTATATAGGAAAAACTATACAAAGAAAAAAAAAGGGTAAAAAAAGGAGCAACCAAAAAAAAACTATTTTTCATCGTTTTCTTAATAGGCGTGTTTAGTAGTTAGTATTACATAAAATTATCATCCGTAAACCGACTTTACAGACAACCATTTTTATATCTATTTGGGCATAGATATAATATGTACTTATTTGGGCTCATAGACCAAAAACGATAACTGAGCAAAAAAGATTACAACACGTTGAGATTGCGAAATTCGTGCTACAGCTATTTACAATAGGTTTGATTCAGTCAGAATATCGAGATAAAAAGTAGGTTAACTAAGTAGTTTTACTAATAGCTACATACAACGTTTAATAGCAATCAGTCCAGTATTTTTTCTGTTCATCATCATCATTGCGTATGGCATTCATCCTGCGTGGATCAAACCTCTATATCCTAGTTTTTCAGCCAGCTTGCGGCGGCAGTTGTAAATTTATGAACTTCCGACATTCCACCGGGATAACGGCGAAGTGGGCATTCGTTTACCACATGGGAAAGGGTTTGGGCAGGTGTTCCGCAATCGCACTTTGGTGACTCCCTTAGTCCCCATTTACGGAGGTGGTGGTTAGTTTTCCCGTGGTTAGAACGACATCGGTTCAATCGGGTCCAAGATTTTTTGTGTTAAGGCCAGTGTAAGGCTGTCAATTTCCAAAGTTATTAGTATCTGAATATCTATAATTTTGACTTAAAAATTTCATCGAGCGTTTCAATTGTTTTTTTAATAGACTAAACTGAATTACCAAAAAAGAAAAACGTATAAACCTAGAATAAGATACAGTGACTTAAATGAGTCCAAATTTATTTTATTTTGTGAATGATAAAGGGGGTAAAATCGTTACAGCCCGCAACATTATTTGAAAGCAAAATGAAGGCAATTACTTCCGAAGTTAAACTCTCTCTATCGCAAGATACGGGTCATTTTTAAAACACCTACTCGCGCCACGTATCGAAAACTCATGATCCTCTTAAGCAGTATCAAACGCGCGTTTAGATTCTAAAGTAAGTTTTTGACTCTAACTCTGGTTATAGTTTAGAGCTTTCTTCATGACTCTATTTCTCTTTTATATACCTACTAATTATTTTTTATAAATTATCATAATCATAACAAATACGTACCTACTTATATTATACTTATAATTAACAAAAAGGGAACGAACTTCTTCCAAAAATAACTGTTTAGCTAATGAACTCTCCGCGATAGGAGTCGAGTTGTTAATTACTTTCTTGCCTCTTCGGCCGCGTACATAGTGAGATCATTTTTCAACCACAAGAATCTAATATGGCGACTTTCAAAGAATCGTAATACGAATTGGATATTTCTGGTGTGATTGTGTATTTAAAACCGAATCGCATCGCAACCGTCGCGTTTTTTATGACCATTTCATAAATAAAAAACCTAAAGACCGTTCCTTTCCATATTGTATGGGTATTTTTTCTGTTTTTAGTATTAATGGTTGTTATAGCGGCAACAGAAATACCTACATAATCTGTGAAAATTTCAACTGTTAGCTACCTATCATGGTTCTACTGTTATGCTAAGGATACACGATGACACTGACACTCGACACAAATGTCGACACTAGTGTTGATAGCGTCCGCTGTTTTCTCGTGGTCCTACGATTTTGTCCCATTAATGGGACCACGAGGGAGAACTATTTCTCGTGGTCCCATTGTTGTGTACCTACATCCTGTATTTAAAAGTATGAGTTTACAGTACAATCATGACCACAATCAATAATGTTAATTTCAATTATTTATTTATTAGGTACTTTCTCGGTTTAAAATAAAACAAAAAACGATCTAAACGGAAACAAAAGACGATCTAAACGGAAACAATAAACGATCTAAACGGAAACAAAAGATGATCGAACAAAAAAAAACGATCAAAACAGCGATATAATGGCAGGTAACTGTCAAAATGACAGATATCAAAGTGACAGCTGTCACCTGAAATGAAGATCTCGATGAGATCTAACACTTCTGCAAAGAGACCATCAATCTAGGATCAAAAGTTTCCGAGATATAGCTGTTTTAAGTTTGACAGCTGTCATCTGAAATGAAGATTCTGCAAAGAGACCATCAATCTAGGATCAATAGTTTTCGAGATATAGCCGTTTTAAGTTTGACAGCTGTCACTTTGACATGTCGTTTTGACAGGTTGTCTTTTGTTTCTGTTTCGATCGTCTTTTGTTTATTTTTTCGATCGCCTTTTGTTTTTGTTTTCCTTGAACTAGGAGATACGCTGAGATTGAAAAAAAAACTTAGCAGTACAACTTATAAAAAAAACTAGTCACGTGAACAAAAAGTGTGTAATAGAGTTGCACACGACTGTACTTACCGGCAGGTGAATCACGAGCCCGTTACCAATATTTAAACAGGAGGATAAATACGTTACTGAATATCGTAATGGGACCACGAGAAATAGTTCTCCCTCGTGGTCCCATTAATGGGACAAAATCGTGGGACCACGAGAAAACAGCGATAGCGTCCACACTGTAGCAGTTTTTGATGTCGCGGCGGTGGACACACGTAGACACTCGATGTATACATCAAGTTTCTACCTTTTCCTTTTTCTTGAGTCTGATAGGATAAGGATATAGGCTACTTTTTATCCCAATATTCTCACGGGATCGGGAGTTACTATTAATAAATAAAGAGGAAAGAATTTTTCTTCCGCTCCGAAACTACTGGATCGATTAGAGCGGTGTTGGCTTAGTGTTAGATACCTCGACTTTCATTCTGAAGGTCGTGGGTTCGAATCCAGGGCGGCCGTGTATTTTTATACACCAATGTATTTTTCTTAAGAAAAATGTATGTGCGCTAATTGACATTGCTCTTACGGTGAAGGAAAACATCGTGATGAAACCCGCGGCTTAGTTGGCTCCAGAAGTATTGACAAGTTCTCTCCTCTGGACATGGTCGACTAAGCTGAGAGGGTAGTAGGTGCTGGGCAAGCCTACTCCATCATCACGCAAAAAGGACCCAATTAAAAAGGGTCTAATCGCGGAAAACAGCCTGTATACAATTACAAGTACTGGGCCGATTTTGATGAAACTCGGTATAAGGATACAATGATTCATTGGGAACACATAGAAGTCCGATAGGATAAGGACATAGGCTTCTTTTTATCCCGATATTCTAACCTGATCCCGTTAGGTGGGTGAAGATGAGGAGCGCTGCTAGTCACTACATAGTATAAAATAAAGTCATCACTACATAGTCACTACATAGTATAAAATAAAGTCATCACTACATAGTCACTACATAGTATAAAATAAAGTCACTTTTCGCCGTCCCTATGTCCATTTGTATGCTTAGATCTTTAAAACTACGCAACGGATTTTGATGCGGTTTTTTTAATAGATAGAGTGATTCAAGAGGAAGGTTTATATGTATAATACATGCATAATATAGCCGTGCGAAGCCGGAGCGGGTCGCTAGTATAAAATAAAGTCACTTTTCGCCGTCCCTATTTCCCTTTGTACGCTTAGATCTTTAAAACTACGCAACGGATTTTGATGCGGTTTTTTTAATAGATAGAGTGATTCAAGAAGGAGGTTTATATGTATAATACATGCATAATATAGCCGTGCGAAGCCGGGGCGGGTCGCTAGTATAAAATAAAGTCACTTTTCACCGTCCCTATGTCCCTATGTCCCTATTTCCCTTTGTATGCTTAGATCTTTAAAACTTCGCAACAGATTTTGATGCGGTTTTTTTTTAATAGATAGAGTGATTCAAGAGGAAGGTTTATATGTATAATACATGCATAATATAGCCGTGCGAAGCCGGGGCGGGTCGCTAGTAAATTATAATTTTTAAATTCCATTGACCATTTTCTACCACATACGCCGGAAGCTCACTCTGCACCAACCCCAAACTATAACTCCTCATCAAGTTACTTCACTTTCGATGAGTTGATAAGGAGATAAGTCGACCATTGGCACGCTTACTCAATAAACTACAACTTTCATGATAATATGAACTCTATTTCTTTGTAATAAAGCTCATGCTTTTGACAGAGGCACATTAGGGTAAAACCCGGACTTCTTACAGACTTTTATATCGGGCGATAGCTAGCATTTGAAAGCAGATTTCCTTGTTACAAGCTTGTTAAGTTTTTTTGTTTAGATCAATTCTTACAAGCTGAATAAGAACCACTTTATTTTAATAAGTTGATTTATCAAATTAAGGGTGTCCAAATCCTGAAAAGTGCAACAGGCCCATATTTTCTAAAATCTTAACACGTTAACAGTGTAGCTACTAGGCGAACCCAACACGTGTATGCACGTATTCAATTTTAAGTAACTTTAGACTTTTATTTCCTTACAACTCTATGAAAATGTTGCCCGATTTTTGAGCAAACTTTTTTATAGTTTATTGTTCACACGTGTATGTAAAAAAAATCACACGTGTAAACTATAGAAAGGCTTTAAATTTGTATGGAGTCGTAACACACATGTAGTGCACGCACGTGTCAGAGTGGCATCAAAATGACACACATGTGGTGCATCACATGTGGGTCATTTTGATCCACAGGGAACTTGAGATATGATATTGCGAGAGGTGGCAAAATGACCGGCCTAAAGTATAGTATGGTTTTTGTTTTTCGCAAATCGGACGGGAACATAAAGAAGAATTTTAAAATATGGGACTAGATGGCGATGTATGGAAAGTCCTGCAATATTTATTATTTACTAGCTTTCACCCGCGTAACTCTTGATCCCGTGGGAATATCGGGATAAATTAAGATGTAAGTTATCCTATCTTTCAAGTTAGATCAGACACGGTGTACAAATTTGATTAAAATCGGTTAAGTAGTTTAGGAGTCCATCGCGCACAAACAACGTGACACGTTATTTATATTTTAGATTTATTTAGAAATTTTTCACTGGTTTGTGCCTAACCTATAATCTGTCGATAGAAATATCTGCGGTCTACTTCGACCGTAACACATCTAACACTACCTTTGTTATGTTTGCGTGACCACAAAGGCCGTCAAATATCATTCGTTGGAGTGGTTTACATGCACGGACTGATTATGTATACATGTGGGCACAAGCCCAGGCACTACATCGCCCTGTTGCTAACGCTGTACACATATCAGATATCTGATGTCATATTTTTTGACATCAGATGTCATATTCTTGACATCTAATGTCATATTCTTGACATCTAATGTCATATTCTTGACATCTAGTGTCATATTCTTGACATCTAATGTCATATTCTTGACATATAATGTCATATTCTTGACATCTAATGTCATATTCTTGACATCTAATGTCATATTCTTGACATCTAATGTCATATTCTTGACATGTAATGTCATATTCTTGACATGTAATGTCATATTCTTGACATCTAATGTTATATTTTTGACATCTAATGTCATATTCTTGACATCTAATGTCATATTCTTGACATCTAATGTCATATTATTGACATCTAATGTTATATTTTTGACATCTAATGTCGTATTTTTGACATCAAATGTCATATTATAAATATCTATTAAGATTTTGGGCCCCTGATAGATAAACATTTGGGTCAAAATCATAACCTTCCGATTTGGCTTTTAGTTGGACTACTAGCGCTCCGCGGTTTCACCCGCGTAACTCCCGATCCCGTCGGAATACCAAAATGAAAAGTAGCATATGGCCTTTCTAGATAAATGGAATATCCAACACAAAAATAATTTTTCAATTCGAACCTGTAGTTTCTGAGATTAGCGCGTTCAAACAAACAAAGAAACTCTTCAGTTTTATAATATTATAGCGACCCGCCCCGGCTTCGCACTCACTCTATCTATCTATTCACTCTATCTATTTAAAAAAAACCGCATCAAAATCCGTTGCGTAGTTTTAATTAAAGCAAAAGGGATATAGGGACAGAGAAAGCGACTTTGTTTTATACTATGTAGTGATTATGGTATAGATAAATACTAAGGTATTAAAAATGTAAGGGTAGAATTTACAGAGAAATCACTAAAACGAATCAAAAATTAAGCTGAGTTTTAAAAGTGAAGTGGGTTTTTATTACAAGAAGCGAATTCAAGCCGAGTCATCAGTTCGGTGGTAACGCCTTTTCCGTGTTCCCAACAGGATTGAGGTTTTACATTGAGGCTTCTCATAGAAAATTACTGTAGGAAAAACTATGTATAGGGTTCGAATCGATTTATGTAGCAAACGATTAAATAGCAAACCAAATGCAAAATACTAATCTCCAGATAAGTAACTGTATTGTCAATTAATTAAGAGGAAAGGGTACCGGCGCTCTCTCCATACAAACGTAGTCGGCTGTTTTCTCCCTGAATAATGCCACTAGCACAAATATTTTTGTTGCATAAAACCTATAACTGCCATGACTACCCCTATGTTTTATTTTTTATTTTATTTTTTCAAAAATATTTGCTATAGTCTCATTATCCAGGGAGGAAACATTCGACTAGGTTTATAATAATAATTATAATAATAATAATAAATCATTTATTTCAGGCTACGAACGCCCATAGATACATACCTACCTTATAGACTAACATACATATTTTATAATATAAATTGAAAGTGTTAATAGATAACTTAAAACTATGTTAGTAGCACTTCCAGGACACTACACTTTAGTCTTAGTAGGTTCGCGTGGAATTTGTCCGCGGAAGCGACGGAATACCACATCCTTCGGCCAGAAGCTTTCATCCATAACGCGAGGCAGATAGCGGTTCGGTACTCGCACCACAAACGCCTTGAAATTGACGTTCCGATGCGACTCCAGCATATGCACCCTCAGCGTATAGCCCAGCTTCCGGCGTACGTACTCGACGATGTCCTTCTCCCCGACGGTGTAGTGCAGACGGGAGATGTACACCGGAGTGTCCGGCATCGCAGCACGAACTCCCAGACTAGCATCAGTCGGGGCTGTACCGCAGCGATTCGTGATGATAGGTCTTGTTCGCCGTTTCTTTTGCACCTTGATAAAACCTTCATCGTCGTCGTTGGGATCCTTTGGCTTCATATCAGAAACCATAGGATAGGATAGGATAGGGTTTATATGGAGAGAGCGCCGGTACCCTTTCCTATTAAGTCATTCAAAGAAAAGTGATACGTTCAAGAAAATGATTTAATGAATATCCCGTTTCCGAGACGCCTTAGAGGTTAGGCGTGAAGGCACGAAAGAAAGAAAGAAAGAAATAAAACTTTATTTTCTGAGCACAAAAAAAATAGACACGTAAAAAAGCACAAGAAAAAAAAGTAGAACAGCGCCCAGAAAAAAAGGTTTCGTCCTCAGCACGATGCTAAAGCTAGAAGCCTCAGCGCTGATTTTCAGTACAAACCTTATTGATTGAACCTTAAGGCAGTATTTATTCGCTATAATGCCTTCTTATGATTGGCATGGGTCTCCAAATGCACAAAAAATTACTATGTCAAGCTCCCATACTAATTTATTAGAGTGTTTCACCTGCATAACTCCTGATCCCGTGGGAATATTCGGATAAAAAATAGCCTTTTTCACTCCCAATTTATCAATCATACCAAGTTTCATCAAAATCGGTCCAGTACCTACTATTCAATGCAAACAAACAAACAATCAAATCTTTCTTCTATAAAATATTAGTATCACTATCATCACTATCACTTCACTATCACTATCACTACATAGTATAAAATAAAGTCACTTTTCGCCGTCCCTATATACCTATGTCCCTTTGTATGCTTAGATCTTTAAAACTACGCAACGGATTTTGATGTGGTTTTTTAAATAGTGATTCAAGAGGAAGGTTTATATGTATAATACATGCGAAGCCGGAGCGGGTCGCTATAGATAATAAAGAGGCACAAATAATGCAAAACCAGTCACACATTGAAATCGTATTAAACAAAGCTTCAGCCAGTTGGTACAATGGTAGTCTGAAAGCAATGTATGCGACGCAATGACAAAACACTCCGCTGCACACTTGCACAAGCACAGTAACGGGGTAACGAAAAAAAACAACTGTGTTTTCTTTTTCAACTGTCCATTCGTACCATGACAGTCGCTATCTCGAATTTTCCGACTTATTGGCGCACTGTTTCTGCTATTTGAAAAAAAAATACAAAGTTTTGATTTTTACAGACTAATTTTTAGGGTTCCGTACCCAAAGGATTATTACTAAGACTTTACTGTCCGTCTGTATGTCTGTCACCAGGCTGTATCTCATGAACCGTAATAGCTAGACGGTCGAAATTTTCACAGATAATGTATTTCTGTTGATGTTATAATAACAAATAGGTACTAATAATACAAATAATAATAATAAATCATTTATTTCAGGCTACAAAGGCTCATAGATACATAATAAAATCTTATAGACTAACATACATATTTTATAATATAAATTGAATGTGTGAATAAATAACTTAAAACTATGTTAGTAGCACTTCCATGACACTACACTTTAGTCTAGTTATATATACTTTACTCTATACTTATATGTTACTGCCCCTTTTGTAGGCTTCAAAATTGTGATTTTTAAAGTTTTTTGACGTGAAAATGTCTTATAAATAGGAATACAATCACAAAAAAGTGTGACGTCATCTCTCGTTATTGACAAGTAACCATAGCAACGTTATTGACAAGTACCTAACCATAGCAACGTCATATTATTGACAAGGTAACCATAGCAACGTAAATGTTTTTTATGACGTTATCAAGTATCGTCCATAAACCATTTTTTTTAACATCAATTTGTGATACAAAAAATCAAACTACCTCTGTAAACAGTTATGATCGTAGATATAGTGGTCATAGATAAAAAACTTGAGACATGAAAAACTCCTCCGTTTTTCGTCGGTAAAAATACATTTCTCTTTATAATATTAGTTAGATAGCTGTTGCCCGCGACTTCGTACGTGTAGTAGTTTTGTTTTATGCACCAAAACCATCCTCTTGAATCACCCTATCTATTAAAAAAACCGCATCAAAATCCGTTGCGTAGTTTTAAAGATTTAAGCATACATAGGGACAGACAGACATGGGAAGCGACTTTGTTTTATACTATGTAGTGATAGTGATAACCCCACGAATACACCAGTGTAAATAGCCTATACAAATTACACATTTTCAAACACAAACAAACTAAACAAAACACAGTATTTGCGTTTAATACATATCGATGGCAATTACAATAATTCAAACAACGCCTGACCTATCTCTGTGAAACCATTTGCTAATCGATACGTCCTGTACGTCACGTAGTACGTCAAGCGACGTCCGTTAACGTGACGTTGGAGCCTGATGTATGGCATAAATACTTGAATTGAAAGTACTTAGTTGTGATTATTATTTTGACCGAGTGGTATAAGCCGCCACCCGCTACACCAACCGACGTGGGTTCGATCCACAGGTTACATTGTTATAATGTTCAAATAGTGCTGCACATGATTGTAAACGTTAAGGTGGGCAGAGACTTTTGACCGTTGATTGTACCTTCTAGGTGAGCATGCATCCTCGACATCAGGTGAGATGGGGTCAAATTCAAGCCGATTAAAATCTAGTTTATTTAAGACAAGCAGCGCTCCATGGTTTCACCTGTGTAACTCCCGATCCTGTAGGAATTTTGGGATTAAAAGTAGCTTTTGTTACTGTCAATGAATCAATGACTCTTATACCAAATTTCATCAAAATCGGTCCAGTAGTTTCAGAGCCTATTCGTTACAAATATATTTTTATCATCGATCATCTCTTCCTCTTCTTAGGCTTATTTTCATACTATTATTAAAATACTGTGGTTTCATACCTGCAGGCCTTTATTTTTTTGCTTTTTTAAATATTTTCTCCGTATTTAAAACTTCCCTGGGCTCTCACAAATATTTTAAAACCAACATTAGCGAAATCGGTCCAGCCTTTCTCAAGAAATGATAGAGATTCATTTTTATCAGGACATAAATTCCGTAATGAATAATTTTAATTAATAAAATCTTTATTCAGGTGATTATAAACCCACACAGTACAACACAATCATAACAATTACATACATAATTACTAAAAATTAATAATAATTAAAAGTCAAGAAATAAAATAGAACAACAACAAACAAACAATTTTAAACAATTTAACAACATTTTTTAACTTTTTTTTTAACAACATTTTTAAACATTTTTTTATCAACGACACAACTTTTTTCGTTGTTCCTAAATTATTTTTTTCCATTGCACAATAGTTATTGATTTCACCTGCATACCCAACATGCATTTTCTCAGCGCCGCCGGAGTGACATCAACAGGTAACATTTTCTTACTTTTATCGTAAAATCATTATCACCATTTTACCTCTGAAATCGCGTCTCACTAACAATAGACGCGAATCTGCTTTGACATGTTAATATATTCGCGACCCGGTGCAAATTACTGAATACGTAATCTGCTTATTAAGATGCGGTGGGTTCCAACGACGTCAGTTGTTCCTCATCGATCTGTGGTGGAGAAATTTTAAGGAATGAAATAAACGGGTTAGTGGCTGAGCGAGCCGATCTCCGAACGACCCGTCTCTAAAGTTTACACTTTGATTACATTTTGTTTTATTTTTTTATTTTCAAATTGTACCGTTAATATAACAAAGAATACTGGCAAATCTTCGAAAAAAAAAAATCTGGTTTGCAATGAGGTTAGGCTCCTGAAGTTCTTATAATATAGTAATAATATAGTTCGTATCTTAAAAAACGGAGAATTTTATCATATACTAGCGACTCGTCCCGGCTTCACGGCTATATGAATATGCATGTATTATAGATATAAACCATCCTGTTGAATCACTTTCCCCCGAATACTGAAAGGCTACTTAATCTTGAGTTGCGCTTAAATTGATTTTAAGTGTATGCTTTCTATTGAAGCCTACACTTAAATTTCAATTTAAACGCCACTTAAGATTAAGTAGCCTTTCAGTATTCGGGGGTTTATCTATTAAAAAACCGCATCATAATCCGTTGCGTAGTTTTAAAGATCTAACCAAAATTGGGTACAGACAGCGGAAAGTGACTTTGTTTTATACTTTGTAATGATTTTCTATGTGTGTATATGCTTAAGTATTCCATGCTATCATTCTTTTATGGTGAAGTCAATACAGCTTATATATAGCAATAGCTGTATATAAGTATACTTACTTTTACTTCAATGCAATAGTGATTGAGGCTCTGAAATAAGTGGTAACCACCAATTAATACAACTTAATACAACGACATGCAAAGACTGACAGTAATACAAGCACGGCAGAGTAAACGAAGCAAATATCATGTCCGTCATCAACAGCGTGGGAGTAGACTAATGTTTTGTGTTTTATTTTGTTAGAATTACAAACGTTTATTTGAACCTATAACATCCACGGTTTCAATATGACTTTTGACGTGACAACGTTTTATAAATTGGTTTGCCGGGTGACACTTCAAGAAACTGCGTTACGCTCCGCTGACGTTATGCGCTCACAATGAGAGCGAGTGAGAGGCACGCGGGCATGGTTAGCCCGCCTAAGAGCGAGAGAGACAGACATAAAAAGTGAAAGGCACGCGTCCCTTCCACTCGAGCACAGTTGTTGTCACGTAAAACTTTTTTTACTCTCAAGATGCACTGATGCAGAGTTCCTACTTCGAGATCCGTTACATATTCTAACTTCTTTTGTATCATTATTTGGGCAATAAACTATTAATATTATTTATTTGTTTTTACCATGTCAAAACATTCGATTGATCACAGATTAGAAGCAAATGAAAAAACTTAAACGATCGCTTTCCGCTGAAATCAAACTAGCTGTCTAAATGTGTGTAAAATATACTTTATTTAAGTACCTACCTCATAAGAATTCAGAAAGATAGGTATAGTTCAGTAAATAGGTTTATCAGAACTAACTTCGAAGTCCAGATAAAAGTGAAACTTTAAGCCAAAACCAAATCTCTCCGAACTTCGCTTATTCTCACAGCGATTTAAAAATAAAAGTGTTTAAAAAATTCAAAGAACTCCGAGCTGAAGATCCGAAGTCTTCTTAACTCTCCGGGAAGCTTAGAGGGGAAACTTCCAGGATCGTTTGCTATGAAAAATTCAATAGATTACTAACTTTTTGACTATTAGATGCAGCAAATAGTTTTGAAGTTAAGTCTTTTTGACGGCTATATTGTGTGAATCGCATTTTTATGCAATACTAGCGACTAGCACTGGATTCTCACGGGTAGCACAGAGTAAATATCTTTTTCTACCTTTGAGCCAATGTACTCAAAACGTTAATTCTTTGACCTACGCTGGGGGACTTTGTTTTAGACGTCATAACGTCTATTAAGGGTGGGCGCACACCTAGCCGCACCGTACGCGCCGCAGTCGCCGCAGCGAAGGAAATCACCAACTCCGATGCTGATGGCGTCACCAGCCGGAGCCGCGCGCATACAAACGGTGACTGCGGCGCGTGCGGTGCGGGTAGGTGTGCGCTCACCATAAATTGATGAACACCGGCAGCAGTCACAAAAAAGTGTGACGTCATCGCGTTCTGCTCACCTTCCATAGCAACCAATGTTTCGCGTTCCGCTCACGTTCGATAGCAACCAAAGTTTCTTAAAGTTATCGTCTGTATTTAATAATAATATCGCTAATCTAGGGTATATGTTATGGTGACGAGTGACGAATAGAAGATTTATATAAAGAAAAAATAAATAAAAGTAAAAACAAGAAAAAAAAACAGAGAAATGAATGTGGAAAAAGGGGAAAAATATCTAGAGGAAAAACAAAAAAAAACTCTTTTTTTTATCGTTTTTTTATGACGTTATCACGTAAAATTATCGTCCGTAAACCAACTTTACAGACCGGCCGTTTGACCGCTAACATCTCGGCGTCTTTGCCACCCTAATGTTGGTGTTACGCCACAGCATAGAGTAAGTAACATAATACAATTATAGTTTCCTTGGAGCTAAGACGACGGCCATGCTTTTAGCAAATTAACTGCAACATATTTCATTAAGAAGTGACCTCTCTGTTTTATTCAATTTGTACACAGACAAGGAGTTTTATTTATGTTGGTTCATAATATTTTTACATATTTAACTAAAGTATTAAGGTTTTTCGACCAGGGGCCTTATTCTGCTATTTGGCCAACCATTGTCATTATATCGAGACTCTATAGATATTATATCGAGATAATGACTTTATTTGGTATTCTGCTAAAGTTTTAATAACATCGCAATATAATCACTATGGAGTCTCAATGGTATGGTAATATTTACCTTGCAGGTGTTGCCTAGCAACATGGTATATGTTGCTAAGCAATATACCGTTTTGACAACTATCGAGATTCCATTAAGCCACGATTGTAGAGCAGAATAAAAAAGTGAGTCAGTGGTGTGTCAGTGGTGTCTCGATAGAATAGTCAACGTTAGCAGAATACCAATTTGACATGTAATGTCATATTTTTGACATTAAATTTCTATTACGATTATATCGACACACTATTCAAACACGATTGTATTAGCAGACTTAGGCCCCAGTTATTATGTAAGTAGCTGGGCCCAGCGGTTTCACCGGCGTATATCCCGATCCTGTAGGCATATCGGGATAAAAAGTAGCCTATGTGTTAATACAAGTCTCTATCAGCTATCTACACACTAAGTTTTATCGTAGTTTTTGCGTGAAGGAGTAACAAACATACACACTAACATACACACTTACACACAAACTTTCACATTTATAATATTAGTAGGATAGGATAAAAGTGTTGAAAACAAATACTTATGAAAAAACCGGCCAAGTGCAAGTAGTGCTCGCGCATGAAGGGTTCCGAAGCATAATATTCCGTTTTTATATTTTTTTTTGTTGTTTTTTTCCGTTTGTTGTTATAGCGGCAACAGAATTATCTGTTAAAATTTCAACCTGGCTATCATGGTTCATAAGATACAGCCTGGTGACAGACAGACAGTGGGATCTTAGTAACAGGGTCCTATTTTTACCCTTTGGTTACGGAATCCTAAAAACGTGTTTGAATAGTTTCAGTTTTCATCCATTGATATTGTGAAAGGGGAGGCATCCAACAAACCCATCGATTTTCGACTAATATTTTAAATTCAGTTCAAAACAAAACGTATACAGAGCGCACGATTCATGGCTTGTATCTACTGACTAAAACGAAGACAGAGTATGTGACAATTTTCGATGAGAAAAAAAAGACTCGCTCGTATATATTATTTTACCACAATTTGAATTCAGAATACAATAAATGCCTGACATTTTATTTCAAGCTATGATTATTATCAAAGTGCACGATTTGGGGTCTTCAAGTTACAAGTAAACAGGAAACCATATTTTTTCATTTGTAAAAATAAAGTCACCTAGCCCAAATCTAGCCCAACAAACAATATTATTAAATAAATTAGGTTAATGGTTTGACAAATTTGTTTAATTTTTTCAAATTAGCAAACACAGTAGGTACCTACTTATGTCGTTTTCTTCAATTGCTAGGTCTTGACTATCTATCAGACGAATCACTCATGCATCTTTTACGCAAAGAGTAAAATAATATATTTTCGTGTAAAAACAAACCGATAGTACCTACTCCATTTTGCGGCACCACAGTAAAAGAACGCGAGCGGTGGGCCGCTCAAATGTAAATTAAATGATGAATAGATACGTGGCCCATTGCGCTTTGCGAGCAAACAAAAATATACCGCCATTAGTGTGGGTGTTTACCCCGTTCTGCATACTTGCACTGGTTTTATATTCAAGATAACTCTGTTGTTGACTAAGGTTTTGACAAAACAAGTACTATAATAGGTAGGTTTATATATACTTTTAAAGGCTTCTGTGGTTTCAGATTTAGCCGCTTGGAAATGCTTTTGATGGATTATTTTTAGATAGGACTGTGTTCCGATCTAAAAAAGAACGGTTAGGAAATTTTTAGGAATTCTTTCAAACCCGGAGTTTATATCAGTTAGCCATTAACGTTGTTATTCCATTTTAATCCCAGAATGTTCCCGTTATTTTACTATATATATCTTGTTATGAATCTGATATTATTTCCACCATAGTTGGCTCGAGCTGGAAACTATTTAACATAGCGTTGTTAATTGATTTATGTTGCACGAGGTCCGAGATGCACTTGGGGCGCGAAGTTTACGCGGAATTTTTTATATAGTTGGCCTTGATTTATTGTGTTATCGACTTTTTGGTGACAATTATTATTTTACTCAGTGATTGATAAAAAAGTCGTTTTAATAAAACTACTCACGATTGCGTTTTGGATAATAAGTTTAAAAACTACCCCGACGATTCGGCTTAAAGGGGTATTACACTACACTGATTCAGGGTCCCTAACCCTTAATTAAGAGAGGTGTAATAAGAGTTAGGCAGTAAGGGTCCCTAATTAGTGCGTCAGAGCCGCCTTACTCCCTAACCGCTCTTTTTACTTTTTAACCGACTTCAAAAAAAGGAGTAGGTTCTCAATTCGGTTGTATGTATGTTTTTTTTTATTGATGTTCTGTTAATACAGGTGGCATGGTGTCAAGCCGCTCCTAGATTCGCTGTCCGACTGAGTTAGGGTCCCTTTTTAGTGTAGTGTAACAATCGAGGTAAATAATAAGGTCCCTAACCGCCCTAAATTAAGGGACCCTGAATCAGTGTGGTGTAATACCCCTTTTAGTTATTTCTGCTGTGGTCGTAAGCAGATAACACTACTCTACTTACACTCTACTATCTGTTGAGTTGGGAATCTTCTGAGTTAGGAATCTGTAGAATTAAATAAATAAATAAATATTGCAGGACCTTCCACACATCGCCATCTAGCCCCAAGCTAAGTAACTAGACTTGTATTATGGGTGCTAGACAACGGATATACTACTTATATACTTTTCTTTTGTAAATATATATATAAACAACCAGACCACAGACAAATATCTAAGCATAAATACTTGTCTGAGGCGGGAATCGAACCCGCGACCCTGTGTTTAGCAGTCCGGCATGGTGACCATTGTGCCAACTGGGTCGTCAATTGGTAATCTGTAGAATTATGACTTTACAGACAACCATTTTTTTTAATTTTTATAGAGTGTACGCGGAATATAGACTTTTCGATTTGAAAAAATCTGGTATGTTCCTTATCTGATGTCTAGCCATAAAACTTATGCTATGCCGAAATTTCATCTTGTATACTTTTTATGACGACCAAGTTGGCACAGTGGTTACCATGCCGGTCTGCCAAACACAGGGGTGTGGGTTCGATTCCCGCCTCAGACAAGTATTATGCTTAGATATTTGTCTGTGGTCTGGTTGTTTCTATGTAAGGAAAGTGTATCTACGAGGAATATTTCATTATTAGATATTATATTTACAAAAGAAAAATACATAAATAAGTGGTATATCCGTTGTCTAACAACCATTACACCAGTCTAGTTACTTAGCTTGGAGCTAGATGGCGATGTGTGAGATGTAATTGGCATACCTAAGTTTGTTTATTTTATCCAGTTTCCCAGTGTATCACCAACTTAAAAGACAGAATTTAATGGTGCATAACAATAAAATTAGATGCAACGTGCTATGGGATGGGTGGAATGTTTTAGCTATTTCTATAGCTATTCAAATTAAATCACATTACTCGTTATCGTTGTTTGAGTCTGCAGTTTGAATAAGACAATGTAAATTTTGTGCTTTATCCTTCTTGTTTTAGTTATTAATAAGTTTTTTGTAGTTATTATTTAAGCTATAACTTAAAATTGTACGACTCCAACTGAAACAGGATTTAAAACTCCTTATCATCGAGTTACAATGCCGATTGCCAAAGAAGGCATTATGCCTAAATGGAAGGTTTATCTAGAAACGTTTTCGCCCTAAGCGAGAGATGCCACTAAAGCAGAATGCCGGAAAAGCAAAAGTGACTCACAAGCAGTAAAACACCTGCTTGAGTTGAAAACATTATAAATAATACTAATTTTGGAACTCTATGGTGGGCCTCCACTTTTATTGCCTACTGCTGAAAAAATTGCTTTTAAATAAGATATATATCCACTAGGTTTTAGTACTCAAATAAAAATAATACCCATTATCTGAAGGCCAGTTTTGAACGCGGCTTCGCCCGCATGGCCTACAAAAAATAAATTATATTATTTATTTATTTTATTAAATTATGGTACTTATATTTTTTTAAACAAACCCCCAAAATTCTCTTACAGACATTCCGAAAAACTCTGTCTTAGTAGTTACCTACACTTCACACAAAGAACACACTCTAAATATCACGTCTAAAACCGGCAATGCGTTGATATAATAACATTATCCGTCTGTCAATCAGTCAGGACTTTCAATTATATATTTTTTACCATTGCCACTCGAAAAAGGGCATTTTATTCATCGATAACAGTAAATAAAACGCTCTTTTACTCACTGAGTGAATAAAATCATTTTGAATTTGGAACATGCACGAATATACGAAATAATATGGACTTAAAAAAAAACGTACTGAAAGTGCTGAAAGAACGTACTGGCTGGATGGAATATTAAATTTAAAAAAGTATACCGCCAATTTAGATTTTTTTCTATCTGAAAATGAGACACTGAACTCCGGAATAATTTCGAAATAAAGCAGCAATTATAGTAGATTATTTGTTGCCGCCAAACTCTCGGGAGCATGACAATGGGAGTATGACATGAAATAAAATTCAATTAAATGGAATAAAACTTAAAAATATACACAATTAAAAAATTTCTTTTCTATCTGTTATCGTGGTTGTTTTAAGTTATTGAAACATTTAATAACATAAATTATATTAAAATGAGTTCTTCCAGTAACGAAAATGAGATACAATCTCTTGAACCATTTCTAAATTTATTTTCTCGCAGTCAATGGTAAAAAGTAGAGTACACAACTCGTGAAAAAAATAATTTATCTCGGTCCTTGTATCCCTCGCTCCGCTCAGGATTCTAATCTTGAATCCCTCGCTACGCTCGGGATTCAACTATAGAATCCTTCGCTGCTCTCGGGATCCAACTTAGTCCCTCGAATTAAATTACCTTTTTTTCACTTGTTGTCTACTATTAATTATACCCTTTTTAAGGGTTTTTACTTAAAACTTATCACAAAAGATCTAGATTCTTCTTCATATCTCAAATTCCTTTTACTAATAAAAATTCTTCAGTAAATCTTTAAAAATGTGTTGACATTACGTATGCCGGTCGTTTCACGGGGTAGCAATTTTTCCTCATAAAACATAAATTCTTGGTCCAAGTTGAGTGATCTTCTTGCGGTTATACCTAATTTTATGAGAGAAGTTAGGCTATTCATTCAGTACAGCGTCGGTTACCCGATACGTGGGAAGTTTTATGTGATCTATTCAGTGTTGCTAACTATATAGATTCACGTAAAAGGTACTAAATTACGGACAAAAGATTGCTAAATACGAATATTTTTAGCGGAAATGGCTGTTCAATTACATAGACTTCGTAAATCCAAAATCAAAAAACGATAGAAACAGAAACAAAAGGCGATTGCACCCATCACTCAAGATTTAAAAATAAAATTGTTAACGCGTTTGTTACTACAACATCTCTACTCATGTGCTACAACTACCACATGAGTAAATACTCATGTGCTACAACTACTACGCCTTTTAAACTTTACTTCTTGAACAATAAATAAATAAATAAAATAAATAAATATTTCAAGACATATTACACATCGCCATCCAGCCCCAAGCTAAGCAACTTAATGCTTGTGTTAAGGGTGCCAAATAACGGATAAACTACTTATATACTTTTTTTTTGTAAATATATACATATTATACATATAGGAAACACCCAGAACCAGAAACAAGAATTTATGGTCAGCATAAATACTTGTTCCCGGCGGGAATCGAACCCGCAACCTTCTGCGTCGCAGTCGGGTGTTCGCCCGACGCGCCACAGAGGCCGTCAAACAATGTCTACTTGCTATTTTAAATACTTAGCTGTTCATTTTATTGCGATTAAAATGTCTACCTTCCTCTTGAATCGCTCTATCTATATTAAAGAAACTGCATTAAAATCCGTTGCGTAGAAGATCCAAGCATACATAGGGACAGGCAGACAGCGAGAAGCGACTTTGTTTTATACTATGTAGATATATTGCACCCTGAATTGAGCTCCAACCAGACTAGTGTTCGTACCTTCACTAGAGGTACATCAATATGGAATACTTATTACGGTTCAACGGGGCTTCATAACGTGAGATTTGGTTCCTTTAATGGGGTAACTTCAATGCGGTTACAAGATATAATATGACTTTAACTGTGTCTGAACTGTCGATACAGATTAGTGGTTCTAAGCTGCGATATTTTATAATACAATTCTGGTTCGACGACCTCTGTGGCGCGTCGGGCGAACACCCGACTACGACGCAGAAGGCGGGTTCGATTCCCGCCGGGAACAAGTATTTATGCTGACCATAAATTCTTGTTTCTGGTTCTGGGTGTTTCCTATATGTATAATATGTATATATTTACAAAAAAAAAAGTATATAAGTAGTTTATCCGTTATCTGGCACCCATAACACAAGCATTAAGTTGCTTAGCTTGGGGCTGGATGGCGATGTGTAATATGTCCTGAAATATTTATTTATTTAAGTAAGTGAATGTTAGCAGCTGCTATCTTTTTTTTTTAATTAAAAGCTTATAATTAACTTGCAGTGTATGTTTGTTCGGGTGGAATCTTGCAACTTAATTTTGATCCACTTCCCGGTTACCAATTGAGCTGAAATTTTGCATACATGTGTAAATCGGGTGACAATACAATATTATGATGACATGGTGCTGGTCTGATGATGGATGGAAGGTGGTCATAGGAACTTCGCAATGAAACGACAGAACCTCATCAAGTTTGGGCTCGTTCGAATCGTCTTGTTTTATCATATTATATCATCCATATCGGCCCAGTAGTTTCGGAGCCTATTCTTTATAAACAAAAAAATATTTCTCTTTATAATATTAGTGTCGAAAAAACTCATCTATTCATCAACTTTTCGACTAACCTATATACGCGTTAAGCAAAGGGTATCATAGACCTCTGATGATTTTGAATTCTCACTAGTTTCTATAGATAGATAGGTAGATTCTTTATTGAACCATAATAAATAATAGACTTAATTGTAACATAATTATCTGGCTTTTGTTTCAATACAAACTAGACAATATGGCACAATGGGCGGTCTAAGCTATCTCTTCCATGCAACCTCTAGATTTAGATGGACAAGAATACAAAACTAACTTACAATTAGAACTTAAACAGAGAATATAGACTATTTTGTACAAGTTGTTTCATTACAAAAGCTAAATTAAACCTTTGAAGAAACAACTTTGGGTGAGGCGTATTTACCACTCTTACGTTCCCAATTTTTATATTAACTAACCAACAAAATCAGTTGCGGTATAGGTACGCAGTAAAACACAGATGCCGGACAAGGGTGCGATATTGCATAATATTCGAAGGCATCAAAATCAAGTGAAACAAGTTCTCATATGGGGGACCGTGTTTAATCAACGTGGATTTGAGTAGCACACTGGAATGGTTTATAGACTGGAGTTTGTGCAAAAGTCAACCTTAGCTCCATAAATAACTATTACACGCGAATCTATAGGGTTAGGTTAAAAGAAAATAAGTATTGAAAGTAAAATAAAATAATTGTTAGTTCTTAAATTATTATGTACTAGCGACCCGCCCCGGCTTCGCACGGCTATATTATGCATGTATTAAACATATAAACCTTCCTCTTGAATCACTCTATTTATTTAAAAAACCGCATTAAAATCCGTTGCGTAGTTTTAAAGATCTAAGCATACAAAGGGACATATAGGGACAGAGAAAGCGACTTTATTTTATACTATATAGTGATGATGAGAGTCAAAAATTATTATTGTATTTGAGTCAAAATTTAAATTGTCTAAAATAACAATTATGTTACATATTTTTTTTTTATTTATTTATTTATCATATCAATAATTATACACAAAAACAGGTTTTCTTAACATATAAAAACCACGGAGGTTTGACTTAATGCTAAGTAACAAATAAGTTAACGTCAGTCTATAGGTAAGTAGGTATTTAAACATAACAATACTAAACAAAAAGTAAGCAAATAAAACCTTTAAAAAAATAGGAAACAGGTAGGTACATTCCTAATAATGTAATTAAGTTTTTATAGATTATCTAGAAAATAAGTTTTGAGTTTGACTTTAATATTTTGTTGTGTTATTTTTTCGCAAAAAACACATATAATATCCCTATAATAATTTATATAAAATTCTCGTGTTGTCGTGTCACGATCGTGTTAGTTACCATGGAGGTAGGATGTTAGTTACCTATGGCCACCTAAAAGGCTGAATCGATTTGTATGATTTTTTTTGTGGATATTCAGTAGGTGTGAGAATCTGGTACTATCTATTTTTTTTTCTATAGTTTTTTTTGTAAATGGCAAAACAACGTTTGCCGAGACAGCTCGTTATCTTATATTATTTTCAATATATGACTGAAAATCAACGCGTCAAACACTTGCTTTATAGCGCTATAGGCAGCAAATGTGTGTATATCGTATTCCTTTTTGTAACCACACTGTGTTTTTTCTTCTTCCTTTTTCTTTTTCTTAAACTTAAAGTTCTTTCTTTTATTGTGTAGGTAATTGAGTAGGCTCTTTCAGTGTTAGTTTGGGTCAATTATTTTCTTCTTTATAAAGAAGAGAGCCGTGACGTCATCACACATTATGCAATTAAGTATCCAAGCAACTCTACTTACCAGCGCTATTAAACTCAATTTTTATTCAACTATTGAATGGTTCCTTATAAAAACTTGTTATAAAAGGATCACGGCTTACTTATCCCATCAAATTATTCCGTCTACATTCACAATGACATTTAATATATGATTTGCGTTGAAAGGAAATAAGTAGACGATGTTACAATATCGTGGAGCGAGTATAGCATGCAAAAAATCTTTTTATTGAAACTAGCCCTCCCTTTATACATTATGTAAGAGTAAAAAACTTGTTTCCATTGTTCAAAGATTTTTCTTTTATTTTTAAACTAGCGACCCGCCTGGGCTATATTATATGCATGTATATCACTACATAGTATAGAACAAAGTCGCTTTTTCTATCCCTATTTCCCTTTGTATGCTTAGATCTTTAAAACTACGCAACGGATTTTGATGCGGCATGCATAATATAGCCGTGCGATGCCGGAGCGGGTCGCTAGTTATACATATAAACCTTCCTCTTGAATCACTCTATCTATTAAAAAAAACGCATTTTGATGCGGTTTTTTTTTTGTTTTAAAGATTTAAGCATACATAGTGATATAGGGACAGATAAAGCGACTTTGTTTTATACTATGTAGTGATGATACTTCCATTTCATTAAAACTAACTAAATACTCCAAGGTAGTTTAGTAAAGTAGTAAGTAGTTTTATGATTACTCTACTAAATAAATTCAAAAACAAAATCCTGCGGCGGTAACATTTCATATTTAAAGCTGCACTTTTTCAATCATTTTGTGTCGTCGATTCTTCAACCATAGAAATCGCATTTAAAGTAGAAGGGTATAAAACCCCTACTTAATTGCTTCATACATATTATTATAGTTAAGGTTTTACTATTTTTTTTATCAAATGTTTCGATAAATTAAATATTGTTTTCCTGTAGCAGCGCTCCACGGTTTCACCCGCGTAGCTCCCGATCCCGTGGAAATATAGGGATAAAAAGTAGCCTATGTTTCTTCTTATGGATCAATGTATCCTCATATTAAGTTTCATTAAAATCAGTTCAGTAGTTTCGGAGCCTATTCGTTACAAACAAACAAAAATTCTTTCCTCTTTATAATATTACTAGCGACCCGCTCCGGCTTCGCACGGCTATATTATGCATGTATTATTATTATACATATAAACCTTCCTCTATCTATTAAAAAAAACCGCATCAAAATCCTTTGCGTAGTTTTAAAGATCTAAGCATACAAAGGGACATAGGGATATAGGGACGGCGAAAAGTGACTTTATTTTATACTAGCGACCCGTCCCGGCTTCGCACGGCTATATTATGCATGTATTATACATATAAACCTTCCTCTTAAATCACTCTATCTAATAAAAAAAACCGCATCAAAATCCGTTGCGTAGTTTTAAAGATTAGGGATATAGGGACAGAAAAAGCGACTTTGTTTTATACTATGTAGTGAACTGATAGTGATAGTGACTATGTAGTGATAGTGATTGTAGGTAGATCTCATTACACTCATACCTACATCAAAGACAATATTTTTTTTATGCTTGATATCTCGGACGTGCCTTACAAATGGAAACGTACAACAATAACGCGAACATATCTGCAATATTCAGTTTTTGCCTGTCTCTCTAGTCCCTCGAGGGCCACTGTCTATGACACATGCGTGGGACACTATGGGCCCCTAGAATGGGACCCTCGAACGGCCCTTGAATACATTTGCTCGTCCAATATGAAATGTTAGCTTTTCTTGCCATATTGCTACATGGCAGTTTTTTGAGTGATCATATCATAAATTTTGATATCGACGTTCAATATTCGGTGTTAACATTTTCTTTCTTTATTTTATCAAAAGCAATACTTTGCCAATCTTCTATTTAGCATTGACAGGTCCGTGATGTTTATATACAAATGCTATTGGTGGGCTGCTGCCGAAACGACCGCATAAGTAATTAAAAATAGTCCCTGGGTTTTTCTTTTACCTCATCCCTGATGCCCTCCGTATGAAAATCGTTGCAGCCGAATTGCTCGTTTAAATAAATTCGATTATTTTATCTACAATTTTACTGATTTTTCTTCTGGATGATTTGACCATGATAATATCAAAAAATTGTGAGTAGTCTTCCCACACACTATCGAATGAAACTACCCTAAGTGCGTCCTCGCCAACAAACTGCACTTTGCAGTTTGGCGGGAAAAAAGTTTGTATGAAAAAGTTTACTATTTTAGTTAAATAAATTAAAAAAAGCACTCAGCTCTCAAGATTGGTAAGCTGAAGTGGCAATGGTCAGGTCATATAGCTCGCAAAACTGACAACCGCTGGGGAGTAAAGGTTCTCGAGTGGCGGCCACGATGCAACGCGAAACGGAGTGTTGGGAGACCAGCTGCCCGGTGGACCGACGACATTGTGGCGGTCGCGGGTAGTCGGTGGATGGAGGCGGCTCAGGACCGCTGTTTGTGGCGTCGTATGGGGGAGGCCTGTGTCCAGCAGTGGACGTGTATGGACTGACATGATGATGAAGATGAAATAAAAAAAAAAGTTAAATAAAATTAGTAGATAAACCTACTAAAACTACCCACCAATCTTTCCTTTCCAAACCAAATTGAACCAGTAGAAACTAAAAACCCCCAAAGTGGTACTCACAATACATCACGCGGATGATTCAACAAATCTCACCGTGTTCCACGAACCAGGGAAATCACTTAGCATATGACAAATAGTAGCAGAGTGACACGCTTTTAGCACATAATCATGACAACGAGCGGAAATGTCGCGGAGTTTTTGCTCGATCGTGTGGAAAACACTTTAGTAAGTAGCTACTTGTGGATTTTTGAGTGGGTATATAAAAACAATATTTTTTTAGGGTTCCGTACCCAAAGGGTAAAAACGAGCCATGAATCGTGCGCTCTGTATACGTTTAGTTTTAAAAGGAATAAAATAAATAAATATTGCAGGACATTCCACATATAGCTATCTAGCCCCAAGCTAAGTAACTAGACTTGTGTTATGGGTGCTAGACAACGGATATACTACTTATATACTTTTCTTTTGTAAAATATACTTATTTTATATTTTATTTATTTACTTAGCGACCCGCCCCGGCTTCGCACGGCTGTATTATGCATGTATTATATATCTAAAAACCTTCCTCTTTAATCACTCCATCTATTAAAAAAACCGCATCAAAATCCGTTGCGTAGTTTTAAAGATCTAAGCATACATAGTGACATAGGGACGGCGAAAATTAACTTTATTTTATACTAGCGACCCGCCCCGGCTTCGCACGGCTATATTATGCATGTATTATACATATAAACCATCCTCTTGAATCACTCTATCTATTAAATCAAAACGCATCAAAATCCGTTCCGTAGTTTTAAAGATTTAAGCATACAAAGGGAATAGGGACAGAGTAAGCGACTTTGTTTTATACTATGTAGTGATACATAGAAACAACCAGACCACAGACAAATATCTAAGCATAAATAATAATTTTACTAAATATAAAATATTAGTCGAAAATCGATGGGTTTGTCGGAAGCACAAGCGGAAGCAGTTTCACAATATCAATGAATGAAAACTTAAACTATTCAAACACGTTTTCAGAGTTCCGTACACAAAGGGTTAAAACGGGACCCTATTACTGTGACTCCACTGTCTGTCAGTCTGTCTGTCACCAGGCTGTATCTCATGAACCGTAATAGTTAGACAGTCAAAATTTTCACAGATGATGTATATTTCTGTTGCCGCAACAAATACTAAAACAGAATATAATGGTACGGAACCCTTCGTGCGTGAATCCGACTCGCACTTGGCCGTGTTTTGCTTTTTGGTGATTTCTACAGTCAATTTCAGTAGATTTTTTACGTTTGTGATGATTGATTGAATGAGCGAAATTGCTTCTAAGTAGCCAGATGCTCAGTATCTAACTCTTTCCTGAATTCGGGATCAAAATAAATAAATAAATATTGCAGGACATTCCACACATCGCCATCTAGCCCCAAGCTAAGTAACTAGACTTGTGTTATGGGTGCTAGACAACGGATATAACTACTTATATATACTTTTCTTTTGTAACTTATAATACATAGAAACAATCACACCACAGACAAATATCTAAGCATAAATACTTGTCTGAGGCGGGAATCGAGCCCGCAACCCTGATGTGTTTGGCAGTCCGGCATTGTGGGAATCAAACCCGCAACCCTGTAATGGCAGTCCGGCATGGTGGCCATTGTGCCAACTGGGTCGTCTACTGTATCTACTGTATTTTATCTCTATGAGATAAGCAGATCTCACTAAAAACTACAAATCTGGCAAAAATAAATCACTACTGCCCCTCTATCCAAAATAACCGGCATTTTATTGTGGCTCAGCTTAATCCCCTGACCAGGGGCGGTAAATGAGTGAAGTTTTCGCATTTCCGTCGAGTTCGGCTTAGTCTATCGATGGCTATTGCAGACTATAAACTTTAGACACACAAAGAGAAAGCCACACAAATGAGTAAATCACACACATAAGTAGGCACTTATAATTTAGTAATTACTAGCGACCCGCCCCGTCTTCGCACGGCTATATTATGCATGTATTATACATATAAACCATCCTCTTGAATCACTCTATCTATTAAATCAAACCGCATCAAAATCCGTTGCGTAGTTTTAAAGATTTAAGCATACAAAGGGAAATAGGGACATAGGGACGGCGAAAAGTGACTTTATTTTATAAAATGTAGTGATAGTGATAATTAATTAGTAATTTGTGGTATGGGTAAGAGACCCAAATACGAGTGACCATACTATTTTTCTGTTAGAGGCCAAAGTCATATCGCCAATTGGACTCAAAAACAGGGTCAGATAAGTTGTAGTTCCACTGCCCTCTTCCTACCTTCACTCGCGTCCCTCGAAGGCCCGCTTATTTAGGGATCTTCAAGTCACGAATGTATATGTAATGTCCCAGGCACTACAACGCCCTGAATAGCATTAATTGAAGTTGCTGGCGCTAAATAAATCTTCTAAATAATGGCCCCTCTACATAATGCCCCAGCACTGAACCAGCGAGATGGCCAATGGCCATGCGATGGTTGAAATGCAACTACACGACGGCCACGTTAAAATTCAACCATCGTTACCCACTTCCTTTGATGTGCGACCGAAAACCGACACCGTGGCCACCATCCCACGAACCATAAGCCATTAGACACCACTACGCCCTCTGCGCCATTGATGTACGGTCGGCTGCATAATTGCAGCCCCCGGTAGAGTTCAAAAATTACTATTATTGGCATGTTTTCATTCTAATATTTTTGTTTGATAAATTCATGAAGACTTTAAACTTCAACTAAAGCAGGTGCATAGAATCTTGCTTGTGTTATTATAACAGCCGTTTTGGAGCTCTGCAGTGGGACCGTACCTAACCAATATTATTTTTACAGACGAGAATCGACTGTATCAATAATTATTTATTTTCAGCGTTTTGATACTGATACTAAACAGTCGGCCGATAGAAAATCTCTGGTGTGCGAGGAGTCTATCGATCTAGTAGGTTGGGCCCGATCTGGCCGAGTCTACTTTACTCGTTTTATTCAGATCCGATTATGAGAATGAAGAAATTAGTAAATGGATTTTTCGAGCTAGGTATTTGCTTGTTGATGTAATATTTTACTTAGAAAATAGCTGGAGGAAATTAAGACGTTTTTCTTCGATAAAAATGTACTGTTTGAAAATTATTCTCTATTTAATCAAGAGAGATTACAGGAATTTTTAGAAACACTGTTTAAGTATACTATGGCTATTTATTAACTAAAAATGTTTTTGTGTAAGTATCTAAGGAATTTCAGCTGAATTAAAAACTGTGTAAGTATTTTAAAAATTATACATTTTTAATAAAGAGACATTAAGTACCAGGTATTTTAAATAGGTAGGTACTTAAAAAAATTTTGTTTTCAATTTCAAATAATTCTTTGTTAAGAAAAGCAAACTTACGAAGTACATAAGTAATTTCAGCAGATTTTTTTCTTCGAAAAAAATATACTATAAATATTATATGTCGTTTTTATTAAATGTTATTACACACTGAATACTTATACCTATGTAAAATAGATTAGAATTAGATTTATTACGTAGGTATCTAAGTATCTCAATTTTTCATATTCAATTATTTTTATTTTCTAAAATACATTACTGCATACATCAGATCTTAAAATCATAATTATTTTTTGTGGAATTTCATCTATTTTTTTTTAACAAAATCAGTTTAGAAATAATGAACATAATCTTGTTAATATTTGCCCTCAACTAATTAGACAACGCAACCTAATAGAAAAAGTTTTAATTAAAAAAACCTTACCTATCTATAACCATGACCCAGCATTACCAACAAAAGAAACTTCTGAACAAAGAAAGTAAACAAGAACATAGTTTTAGTTAGCGAGTTAGTTTGGGCACGTGGTTCCACGCGGGTTCGAATAGGGGCTGTAACTCGGCTAATAAACAAACTTTTGTTAGCTTGTTATTTATCTAATTCTATGGACACTGACTTTGTCAAAGTGGACTGGTTTAAAAGTTGAAGTGGCCCATGTACAGTTGCATGTCAAATTAGCCGTATTTACAATCAACCCAATGAGATGGCATAGTGTGCGCGAACGCATAGAGCCGCAAATAATATAGTAGAGTAAAGAGAGCAGCACAAAATTGACCAATCATAGGGCCGCATTTACAAAGGGGTCCGGACATTTAGTATGGGAGCTTGGCATAGTGATTTTTTTTAGACCCATGCCAATCGATTTCGTTCGGTGTAAAGACATAATTTGTTCACTGTAATGCCCTCTCATTACAGTGAACAAATTATGTCTTTACACCGAACCTCTAAAGCGTCTCAGAAACGGGATATCTAACAAAACGTGTTGTACGTACTGTGATTTTTTAAAACCCATACGCCAAAATGCGCCGCAAATTTTTGTAAAATCATAGGACAACAACAAAATGAACCACAGCATTTTTAAGTTACTATGCCAAAATGTAGGCTTTTTTAAATGAAAGCTAAATACCACATTAATAACACGTAAAATATCGGTTTGCACCACATAGTCGCCGTCGCCATTTTTTCCAAATAAAAATCAATTTTAAATTAACCCATAGATCCAAGGAATTAAAACCTCATCAATATCAAACAAGTGTATAATCCGGCTTGGGTTGGTTAGGCTTAGGCCGAATCCACACGTAAGTACGTAAAGTTCTAAAGCCGCGGTCACACAATGTTATTAACTCTAAATTTATACGGGCCGTGGTCCTTTTTACAAAGTTTAGATTGAGATAAAGCGATTTAATTTGGTTTTATTCTAAGCACCTTTAAAAATTTAATATAACTTAAGTTTATAATTATCTTAATTAAAATTACACTTGATTAGTTTTTCGGTTATATAATAAACTAGCGACCCGCCTCGGCTTCGCACGGCTGTATTGTGCATGTATTATATCTAAAATCCATCCTCTTTAATCACTCTATCTATTAAAAAAACCGCATCAAAATCCGTTGCGTAGTTTTAAAGATCTAAGCATACATAAGGACATAGCGACATAGGGACGGCGAAAAGTGACTTTATTTTATACTATGTAGTGATAAATATGTTGCAGGACAATCCGCACATCGCTATCTAGCCCCAAGCTAAGTAACTAGACTTCTGTTACGGGTGCTAGACAACGGATATACTACTTATATACTTTTCTTTTGTAAATTTAAAACTTATAATACATAGTAACAACCAGACCACAAACAAATATCTGAGCATAAATACTTGTCTGAGGCGGTAATCGAACCCGCAACCCTGTGTTTGTCAGTCTGGCATGGTGACCATTGTGCCAACTGGGTCGTCATATAAATAAATAAATAAATAAATGTTTTATTTCATAGAACAATACACTACGGCTAATTATAGAAATGAGAATTAAAACAAGTTTTAAATCATAATTCGCAGCGTCAGATTTAGCATCTACCCTCCGTACTAGTTTGCGCTGTATGACGGTCAGGTATGATTCCTCTTCCGAGATCGCAGCAAGTTATCCACCTACCTCCAATTGCCAACCGGCAAACGGCACAGTAGGTGAACACAAGTAACAAGTTTATCGGTGAAGCATAGTATAACGAAAATTTATAGACTGAGTTGTTTACAGTAATCGTTCTTGTTCCTTATTATGACATATTAATATTATTAAATTACTTATAAAAAAAGGTAGCCCAAAAATTCCCGACAATGGCACATTTGGGAAATGTGTATATGTAGGTATGTATAGGTGTGTGTGTGTATGTATGTAATTATGTGTGTATTGCGTAACTATATATAAGTTACTATAGGTCCTTGTTGTCTTCTTTTTTGCGCTTATCAGCTGAAACAAAATGGTTTCAATTATTAAATTACTTATGGTACGGTTTGGACGAAGATATATCGCACATCACACATAGCTTATTATACACACGCATATAGCATATTCCCATAGCATATTGTCAGTGAGAGAAATGTATGAATGATTTGTCCTATTTAGTCAATTGCTGTAATTTATTTTTACCCCCGACGCAAAAACGACGGGGTGTTATAAGTGTGACTCATCTGTGAGTGTGTCTGTCTGTGGCATTGTAGCTCCCGAACGGATGAACCGATTTTGATTTTGTTTTTTTTTATAATTGTGTCAATTGACTTAATAAATAAAATACTAAATAGCGCACATTGATGTCACCTCCATGTAAAACAAATATATGGAAAATAAGGGAAATATAAAGGCAGGCATATTTATTTATCTCGAAAGATGCATTACTGCAATAAACCTATAATTAATGGATGGAACAATAATGAAAATAGGGGCGTTGGCATATTTATCTCGAAAGATGCATTAATCCAAGTTCATAAAGTTATATATGCTCGTGGTTGGTCAAATCAATGTAACTACGCCACTTTTTACTCACACCGCACTGCTTAGTATCTACTTGCAATGTGCGATGTCGACGTGTAATGCATCTTCGCCGCAGTATTATTCTAGAGGCGTCTTAATAAGATGGAAGTTGCAATATCAAACTTGAGCCTCGTTTTGTAAAACAGTCATTAATAAGCAAATGAAAAGAGATGAAAAGGGTGTGCTTGCTTTTTCATCTTTTTGTTTGCTTTCTTTTACGTTTTCTAAATGATATTTGGAGTTTTTTCTGACAAATTGGTATTAGCTAGAACTACAACTAGTAGGTAAATGTATGTTTATTAAGAAGACTTGCCGCCCATATGCTGTATTCTTATGCAGCGCGTCTTGACTGCGTTTGCGTCATATAGATTTCGTTTTCCCCTAATTTCTTAAGACGTACACGTCACGCACACGTTACGCAAACCTAAACGTCGCGCGGTCGCCGTTTTGCGCTAAATTTTGACGTGACATAAATGTCAAATTAATTGTCACCTAGGAAGATTAGTCAAAAACGTACGGCAACGCTTGTTTCACGCGTAGAATGCGCGTAAGTGAAGTAGACGTGCAGCATACGTGCAGTTAAAGTGACGATTACGCGTAGTTTTATTTTACAGGAATACCGATTATTGTTTGCGTCAACTGGACGTGCACTTAACTAATGCGTCATAAGTTACGGCAATTGGGCAGCTGGCCTAACGTATCGTTCCCCAGTTAACTTAAGTTGGTAAAGTATTAAGAACACTACAGTATTCTGTTGCCATAGGTACATACATCTCCACATTTCAAACAACGGAGTAAACCTTGCACCGGCAGCTTCAAAAATCCTCCTTCTCGCTTCAGTCGCAGCATTCTCATCATCATACACCTCGTCATAAGTCTCAGCTAATCTTGGTATCTCATACATTCGCTCCGGATTGTGATAGTACACATTATCAATGGGTCTACCGTTCTCGTCTCTGATTTTAACGTTAATTTTATCATAATAATAGTCTTTAGTTTCTCCGTTCATTGGTGTTGTTGGTTTCAAAGATTTTGCGTTGATTTGAGTAATCTATAAATTAAAAACAAAAGTTAGTTAGAATAGTTATAATAGTCTACGTAAATTAACCTAGACTATTACTATCCTCTGTGGTATGGTTAGAAAATGTTTATAAGAACAGGACCGAGAGTTTTGGCGGGAACGAGCCAACAACATGTCGTGCTGCAGTTTTATTCACACGAAACTTAGTTGTAAACCGAGTTAAATTGTATAATTCCGGTGGAAAGTTATCTAATTTAGTTCCGTGAAAGTGCACAAGTGTAGTGAAAGTAAAAATCAGTGTCAAACATGGACTTTTCTCGTTGCCTCCAAAATCTCCTACAAGGTTATAGTAAAGTAGCCACCGCTTTACTATGACCCCTGACTTGACAAACTGTGACTTGACGACTTGACCCATTTGACCATCTTGAAACACTTTGAGCCCGATTTCTGTAAATCGGGCCATAACTTGATGCAAAATATTACTTGATACTGGCTATATGCACAAACCGTGCGAAGCCATAACTGAATGAAAAAAAAAAAAAAAAAGAACAGGACCTAAAACCCATGGGTCATCTGTTCAGTTCAGTTCATTTATTTGCGTAAAAGTTAGTACATTAATAAGAAGTTACAAAATATTATTATACAGATTCTCAAAAATAGTTATTACCTACATACTTTTATATTTTACTATTCATTTCTTGTTAAACTTATTGAATTGCAGAATGTCAAAATTATAAAAAACATTGTCAAATAAAACTGGTGTCCCGTGTGCTAGGTTCCCTTTTATTTTTAATTTATATTATTGACTTACCAGATGTAACTGACATTATTAAGTACACTCTTTGTAGATAACGGTATCAGAAATTGTATCGTCGAAAAAAAATTACCCACGTAAGTCCCTATAATTTCGGGATCATCCATTAAACTACCAGCATGCCGATTTTCATCCAAATCGGGGCAGTCGTCAAAATAAATAAAATAAACAAACTGTCGGATTTATAATATTTTTATTATATTTATTTTTTTATTTATTTATATTAACTAACTGCGCCCCTCGGTTTTACCCGCGTAAGTCCCGATCCCTTAAGAATATCGGGATAAAAAGTAGCCTTTGTGTTAATCCAGGTCTCCAGCTATCTAGATACGGAGTTTCATCGCAATCGGTTCAGTAGTTATTGCGTGAAGAAGTAACAAACATACATACACACAAACACACACAAACTTTCACATCACTACAAACCTAGTATAAAATAAAGTCACTCTTCGCCCCGTCCCTATGTCCCTATTTCCCTTTGTATGCTTAGATCTTTAAAACTACGCAACGGATTTTGATGCGGTTTTTTTTAATAGATAGAGTGATTCAAGAGGAAGGTTTATTATGTATAATACATGCATAATATAGCCGTGCGAGGCCGGAGCGGGTCGCTAGTTTATAATTTTAGTGGAATGGGATTAGAACTAGGATAGTGAGGATAGAATGATTCTTACCCAAATATTTAAAACAACAACAATGAAACAAAACCTTTTCATGTTACATAATAACTTTTTGAAACACTTTCACATGTTCGTCGACGTATTTCTGTTACGAGACTTCGACTAACAAGGTTGATTAATTTCTTATCGTTTGTAATAAACATTACTGATATTTACACATTTCTAACGCTCTGTGGTTACAATTTTAATTCATACTCTACCACTTGTAGCAAAAATGAACGGTCTACTAATTCTAGTAAAATAACTAAATAAATATTGCAGGACATTCCACACATCGCCATCTAGCCCCAAGCTAGGTAACTAGACTTGTGCTATCGATGCTAGACAACGGATACACTACATAAATACTTTTCTTTTGTAAATATATACTTATAATACATAGAAACAATCAGACCACAGACAAATATCTAAGCATAAATACTTGTCTGAGACGGAAATCGAACCCGCAACCCTGTGTTTGGCAGTCCGGTCCAGTCCAGTCCGTCAATATTGACCATTGTGCCAACTGGCCCAATGGCAATTGGCAACTGGCTGGCTCAGTTGACCGTTAATTTTAACATGTTTAGGGTTCCAAAGGGTAAAAATGGGTCCCTTTTACTAAGACTCTACTGTCCGTCTGTATCTCTGTCTGTTACCAGGCTATATCTTATAAAGAAATTATGTATAATTTTAAGATGTGACTTGCTAAACACTGGACCAAGAGACTCTCTTTGACTCTTGTGTTTAAGTTTAGACTCTTCCTTTTATGAGCTACGAGTAATTCTCTTTTCCACTGACCAAATAAAATTAAAACAATAATTTAGTAAAACAATATTTAGAAAATATACCTACCTTATACAATTTTAATGTGACAACTGCTATATAAAATATATATTTTAAACGTCAAATATAAAAAATATATGTAAATTGTAAGTAGATGTTTCCTAAATAAAGCAATAAATATTCAAGGTGCTTGTAAACAGATATTTTAAGTAAACAAAATAATTAGGCATAATTTAACAAGCCCAAAACTACCAGGGGCTCTATTTTTGAATCACTCGTGTGACATATCTTCGTCGTATACGCCTCCAAGTCACGCTCAACTTCCAAGTCGCATGACACCAATTTTCTGTATTTTTGAATCGTTCGTCGTCGAAATTTAAAATGACAATTTTTGGTTGTTTTACGCAGAAAATTGAAAACCGGTAATTACCGATGAACATTCCAAATAATACCAAAAGATAGAAATATTTTTTAAAGATCGTTTCCGAATGTTTGACTATGATTGTTTAACATTTATTCTACCACTCGCCTGTCGGCGACAAGTGGTGGAGACCACTCGTTACGATCGAGCGATTCAAAAATTGCGAATTTCCAATGTCGAACGAATATCAGTAGAAATCGAGCGCTCGACGCGGGGCGAACGATTCAAAAATAGGGCTCCAGGCTCTCATAACAAGCAAGAGCTATCGATCAAGTATTTAATCGAACAGTACAGTCGCGGACAAAACACCACTGGACCACTATCTATCTTCATCTAAACACTACCACGTCCGTGTCCATTGTCTAACGTGATATATGGCTGGTTTTGTTTGATGATATAATCGTTGACCACTGTTGTGTTAAGCTAGACATGTGCGATTAGCACTTGTGTACGTGAAGGTATACGATTTTGAATACTAGAAGAAACTAAATATAGCATAAAACTATGAAACACCCCGAAAACTAAAAACTGAAAAAACAGAATTTGAAACTGGCAAAGCCGTAAATCCAAGAGTTCGGTCGCAGACCAGACTGGACAAAGAAAAACAAAAAATATCATTGTGCTTGACTTGACAAACCCTTTTATTTGATACCCATCACGGTCCTTTTCAATTTGTTTTTGTTTCTGACCTTATGTCCTATAGATGCCATATTGAATTTATTGAGACGTCACAAAAAAACTTAGATGACGAACATGGATTTATATGGATGTCACGTAGCTTTTAACCAGGGGACGACCATTCTTACTATACGTCAATTATGATAAGTAATTTAGAAAATATGGGGGATACGATGAATATATCACTCACCCACTCAGACATCCATGAATACGGTTCAAAAATATTAAACCTTCCCTTTTGGCTTAGCCTTAATCGGGAAATAATGGAATGCCTGATGCACGCGCTTGTAATTTCTTCGTCACACCTGCCCCTACCAAATCAAAACACAGCAGTTCTTGTGTGCGGTAAAAATAAAGCACCTACTGCAGATTAGTACAAACTAGCGACCCGCTCCGGCTTCGCACGGCTATATTATGCATGTATTATACATATAAACCTTCCTCTTGAATCACTCTATCTATTAAAAAATATATTTTTGTGCCATAAAACCTATAAGTGCCATGACTATGCCCCTATGTTTTTTTTTTTGTAATTATCGCATAGAAATTAAGAATTAAAAAACAAAAAATAGGGGCATGGTCATGGCAGTTAAAAGTCTTATGCAAGAAAAATATTTGCTCTAGTGTCATTATCCAGGGAGAAAACAGTCGACTACGTTTTTATGGAGCAAACCCCCGCTACCCTTTCCTCTTAAATTAAAACCCAACATCATTCAAACACTCGACTTTACCCAACAAAATCTAACGAAATCAATAGCTACAAGAATGTCAAGGGCCAGATTGATCACCCTACGTAATGGAGGGCTGATCAGACTGATCACTGACAATCTGACAAGGTACCGACTCCAGTGATGGATCGTAATACGTTGTTATTCTGTTATTGATTGACTTTTACACGCTTCGAATGACTGGTGATTAATGTGAAGGGTTCTAATGTGTAGGTTTATGTTATCTGTTATTTTTCTTCTTTTGATTGTAAAGCTATTAAGTCCCATATAACGGGGTTATAGTATAGCCCCGGAGTTTTGGAAAGCATCCGTAGAGCCGAAGCCAACACATAGGGGCCCTTTACAAGTTTAATAGCAAAGAATGATGTAGACACCATAATTATTATTATTAGCCATTGATCTAAAAAAATCATATAGGGTTGGCTCCTACCTCGGACAGCGGATACGACATGTAAGGAGGTAACGCAACCAGCCTTTTGGGCTCTCTAGGGTCCCTCCCCATTTGGACTTTTAATTTTCAATAAACTTAGGTACCTAGGTAGTTTTATTTTATTTTATTGTCATATTTTATTCATTTGTTATTATCAGAAAATAAATTACCACAATATCAAAAAAAGATCAATATAACGAGTCTATTAGGTGCTGCGCCCCAAATTGTAATTCAAAATCCCGGATTAAACCATTTGAATGCCGAGCGTAGATGCATTTAATCGGGTGCACTTCCATGTATTTAAGTTGACGGGTTTTCCCTTTATTCCTAGCCGAATTAAAGTCAAAAAAACACCTTTCAAATCCTTGTTCGAATTAAGTTTGTACAGATTTAGAAACGACAGTTTTTGTTTTTAAATACCTAACACCATATAGTAAAATATTTCACCTTGTTTTTGGCACATATTTACTCTTAACGAATTTCTGAGTGTGGGGTGGTAACTGGTGGTCAAGCTATTCTGTCCAATTAGTTTACCACGGGACTAAGAAAAGGTCCAACTATAAAACAAAGTTGGACCGTAGACGCTCATGGTCCAACTTAAAAAAAAAACTCAAACAAAAGACGATAGAAACAGAAACAAAATGCATTCAAAACAGGAGACTTTGTTTTTTTATTTGTTTGTAGTCGAAATACATTATAATTTATTTCTTTACATATAACAGGTTAGCGTTTGACCACCATTACACCTGCCTGATGGTAGGTGACGATGCGGCCTAAGATGTAGCACGCTATCCTAAACGATACCTGTTCACTCGCGACTTGAGACCCCCAAATGGTACATGTTAGGAAAGCCAGACGCAGGCAATTGATTCAATTCCCTATCAATATGCATAATATGTTTATCTATGCACCTATTCAACAAATCTTCACAAATTGGTTACAAAATAAGACCAGTACGTAGCAGGTAGCGCTATAGTGCCAGTTCACTGCCGCAGTCAATAAATAATGCTACCTGTCGTTACCCACAATGCCATCTCGGTTGACGCGACAATTCTATGAATAACTAGTGGCTCTCTGTTCCGGATTAGGCACATCGAGAGGGCTTTACATTTTGTAGTGATTGTCTTTAGTTCTTGATCGCAAATGCCTTTGGACACATAGTACATATTAACTCAATGTCTGCATGGACACAACAGATATTATTATAGTAAATTGAAATGCACTCATCTCTTTTACTTCTTTATAAATACGAGTTACGTTGCGACCCATATTTTTGTACTTTAAAAGTTTATGGAGGTTTATGGAGAATGGAACTCTTTACCCGCGTCGCTGTTCCCACAAAACTACAACCTTGGAGTCTAAAGTGAATAGGTACCTTCTAGGCGAGCATGCTACATCTTCGACCTCATATTCGCTTCCCATCAGGTGAGAAGAAGTCAAATGTAAGCCTATTTTGTTTAAAAAATAAAGGCATGAGATACAATGTATAATAAAATTAAGATCAAAAACGTCAAATGAGATTAACCCTTTTATTCCATTCTTCTAAGTACGTCTCATGTTTTCTTTCTCCTTTAAACAGGTATACTTGCAATAATTTGACTGGCTTTGTTTGTTTATTTCTTTATTATTTACCCGAATATAGCAAAGTTAAGAGAAGGATTATTGTTTTTAGCCCGTAATTTTCTATTAATCTTTATTAAATTGCGGGAACTGCATTCACTAATGATCCTTCTCTGCAAACACCAATAAAAAATAATCCGCCGCTATCTATAAAAATATTTTATTTTGTTTATAGTCTGGCAGAGTAGATAACTATGCTATTAATGAACCAGACTTCTTCAAGCATCCCATGCATTCCGTGTATATATAAAACTATATGTAATAATAACTATATGTAACAATAACTACCAAGACTAAATAATATATTTCCTAGCTAGATAATTATTATAAATGTTATGCCACATAAGTTCAACGTGCGATAATTCAAATTAATGAAGAAAAACGTCTGTTTCCAATGAATTATGTATTAACACTTATAAAAAAATGTTACAATAAACATTTGCCTTATACATAGGCTTACTCTGGAATTACTGTCATATTAAAAAGGACTAGCATCGTCTCTTGAAACTGTTTGACCCTAACCACCATTTCCTAAAATTCTTGTAAACTGTTTTTTTACTAAACATCTCCTTGTCATTAAAAACAGTACAGACTCTGCATACATTAATTGTGGTCTGTGGGTTGACGTACTCGTAGACTTGCTTCCACTTGAAGTACTGCGCGTAACGTTCAGGTGAGTGAATCAGTTGATCCATTAATGTAGCAAGGTCTGAAGCGGTGTGTTTCTTAGCATCTATGTATGAATTTGGCGGAAGAAATCTGAAAAACACAAGAAAAATATTTAGACCGGTTGCACTTTGAACGCCACTATTCTACTAAACTAATTAGAATTAGATTATTTACTATTTATTACAGTGGGACGCCTATTCCGTCCCACTGCAGGGCATAGGCCTCCCACCCCTCCTTCCATTGTTCCCTGTCTAGTGCCAGCTGGGTCCAGTCCCTAGGATGCGAGTCCAACTCGTCCCGCCATCTCCTTTCAGAAGGATATACATATATATATTAATAGATAAGTACACCAAACTCCCAATGTAGAGTACTCAAGGCAAACATAAAAATTGCTAATAATTGATACTGACCTAGAATAGTCAGCGCCACCATAAACGATTGGCACAACGTCATTATGCAACGCAGTAAGCAACTTCTCAGTTACGTAATCTTCAGAAAATGAATTCTCTAACGACAAATAAAAATAGTAATCTTCCTTCAATTTCTTATTGCAAGCCTCTTGGTCGTTCTTAGGACATTTCAAGGAGCCACAGGATCCGTAGATATCAATACTGTAACCGTAATGAGACAAAGCCTTCTGCAGCTTTGACACTACAGCTTCTCTGTTGCTTCTCGTTTGACAACGAGACACGAACCACGCGGCCGCTTTCGTCTTGTTAAACTTTGTTTGATCATCACTAACTTCAGGAAATTCTGCCGGCCAATCCATATTTCGACCAGGACCCACGATCTTTCCATCCTTTCTAATTATTATATAGGGAAACGGAATGTCAGAATCCAATCTATAAGTTGCAGTCCAGTTAAAAAAGTTATCAAATTTTGGATGACAAACTGGAAAATGATCAGCAGATTCCATATTGAAATAAATATACTTTTGCTGAGAAGATCTTTTCTTTGGAAAATCATTTTGAATGTTTGTTACATAACGTCCGTTGAAGGCGATGGCGTCAAACTTAGTGATGTCACCTCCGAAATAGTTTCTGTCGGTAGTGACGTAGCAATTTGTTTTCGGACATTTTTCTAAGATAAACGATTCCTGGCCATCTCTGAAGAAATCTTCATTTAACGGAGCCAGGTTTCTTTCATTCCATATAAGCATGTACTTGAGATCCTCTAGAAGTTTGGTCGTCTTGGACGTCTTAGTTAATTTTGACTTCTCATTAAAGTTTTGAATTACATTTTCATTGACGATTGTGAAGTTCGGTGTAGTGGCAAGTTGTAGCCAGAGTAAGAAGAGAGCAAGACTTGACCACACCATGTAGAAGAAGACTTTAGATTTGAACATTTCCCTGGGTTTGTACTCGGGTGGTTTGTACTGATGTAACATAGCTTTTTTTGTCATCTCATTTTCAATAATCTGATTTTTAGCGAATTTTTGGTCATACTTTTTCTTATATGTCCTAAAAAACGTAAAAGGTCAATCATATTGACCCGAAGGAGTAACAATCAAACGTAAATACATACCTACCTACGTTAGTACGTATGTGAGTTAGTACTCAAATACTTGAGGTTGCATTCATAATTGCGAAAAATTCCGGAAATTAACGCGTTCAAACAAACTCTTTCGATTTATTACATCATTGCTTAGAAATAATGAAAAAGAAAGCATAGGCTACTTTTTGATCCGATCCCAGACTTGTAATACATAAATCTAAAACAGATATAAAACAAAAAGACACACGACACAACAACAATAACCAAATAAAATAACCATACACATTAATATCCTAAGAAATATGCCAATATCACATGAGTAGCGAAGGACCAATATATTATAATTAAAGTCGGTTACATTGGCAGCGAATTTCATGGACCTTTATTATTTCTATTGAAATTATACGAGTATGCTTATTAGTGTTGCCGTATGTATTTTTTCCTATCGATAGATTTCATCTGAAAGAGTATATACTATCGATAGGCCTATCGATACAATTGATAGTATCGATAATATCGATAGCTTAAAACGAGGCAATACAATCGATAATTTTGTTGATCTCGAAGAATAAACTATCGTTAGTATCGATACTAGCGATAGTATCGATTATTTTAGACTATCGATAGTCTGCCAATTTTCAATTGTACTTACTGGGTATATTTTAACAGTAGGTAATGTACGTTTGGAGTCAGAATTGCAGACCCACCGTAGAGCTACTAAACTGTTATTATTAGAATGTTCTCTACTGAATCAAGATTCTAAAGCCTGGCTCGAGTTTAAGTTAATTTTTTTTCAACACATACGTTTTAGATAGGTAAATGTTATAAGAATAAAAACATTCCAATAATTGTAATTTTAGAACGCTACGGTGGGTCTGCAATTCTTTTACCGACTGTACGTATTGTAAACAAAACTTTGCCCATTGGCAAGCTATCGATTGTCAAAAATAATCGATACTATCAATAGTATTAATGGTATCGTTACTATCGACAGTTTTTTTTACGAGCAGCAATACTATCGATAGTTTATTCTTCGCGAGCAACAATATTAAATAAAAAAAATCAAAATTGCAGGACATTCCACACATCGCCATCTAGCCCCAGGCTAAGTAACTAAACCTGTGTTATGGGTGCTAGACAACGGATATACTACTTATATACTTTTATTTTGTAAATATAATACTTATAGTACATAGAAACAACCAGACCAGACAAATATCTAAGCATAAATACTTGTCTGAGGCGGGAATCGAACCCGCAACCCTGTGTTTGGCAGTCCGGCATGGTGACCTTTGTGTCAACTGGGTCAATATTAGCGATAGTATCGAGACTATATCGTTTGTATCGATACTTTCAATGGGCTATCGATCGATACTATCGGTTTTTAATTAACTATCGATAGACTATCGATTATTCAACGAATGCTTTTATAAATTATTTCAACCATAACAATGCGTAATTAAACGATGTGATTAAACTAATAAGTATAAGGAAATAGTTGTAGGTACTGGAGATAATCAATTCGTGAACGCGGAGCGTAGCCGTCATACAAGTAATTCTCCGGCGAAACATGGCATCGAATTAATAAATACTAACTCTGGTTTATTTATTCGGGGATAGGTCGGGCAATGAATCATGACCCCCAGCGGAAAGTGAAAGAGGTATGCGCAGAACTTAATCTTTAGGTCCGTATATGATATGGCGTATAGCACAAATGTGATATTTGTGCTATACGCCATATAGAAACTTCTTAAAAACTATGTGTGCCTTCGGAACGCCCCCACCAATGGAAAAAGGCCAAGAAACTCATGGGGGTTCATTTAATAAAATAAACAGAATGTTTGTGTGTTCACTTTTCTATCATCTAGGTTTCAGCTGGATAAAAATACAGGATTTTCATTTTGAATTTCTACTTGCTTCAATTCATCTTGTAACGATATTTAAAAAACTAATAATTAATTACTACTAGGAATTTTTTTTATTTTTTTTTGTTTGTAACGATTAGGTTCCGAAACTACTGGACCGATTTTGATGAAACTTGGTATGACGATACATTAATTCATTGGGAATAAAATACGGTACCTACTTTTTATCCTGATATTCACACGGGATCGGGAGTTGCGTGGATAAAACCGCAGAGCACTGCTAGTTATAGAAAAAAGAATTAAAATAAAGTACGACTCTACAATGTTGCCTATGAACTTCAAAATCTCAAAAACTATTTCAGAAATAAAACTTATCTTAAAACACCTGGCTATATTCACCTAATTAAGTAAAGTTTCATAGCCCACGGGCGTATTCTGAAATCTCATTATTAGGGAAGGAGTTCAGTGGAGCAGTGTCGGAGACGATCTGATTTCGAATGCAAACCGCGAGCCAAAGAATCTCATTAGCGAGACGAGACCTGCTGTTATCTCAGCTAGGGTCTTATTCTGGAAGTTAAAAATTTGTATTGTCTTTTTTGGAAGCAAGAGTAAATTGTTAACTTTATTTGGAGTTTACTCCGAATCGATTTTATTTAATGCATCCGATAAGATGGGTATAAAACCAAAAGTTAACAAAATTAGATTGTCCTTGCGCCACAGAATCAGGAGTGCCGACCCCGCATAAAGTGGGAAAGAGCGAGAAAGAACGAAAACCATGTTTTTTCTAAGTTTCTATGTAGTTAGGTAGGTATATGTCATTCTTGGGATTATTTGAAGACACACAAAACCATTGGTCTATAACAGTAAATTATTTTGCACGCCGATTGGCAGCAAGTGGCGCAGGATAGGGTGTAATGGCGGCTTTTGGTGTCGGAGGCCAAGATCCACTTCGGGTTGCTGAGAAAGCGTAAGTAAGTAAGTATTTTGCACGGTTATTTTATTTATAACTGTAAATGCATTTCAAACCAGATCAACGCTTAGCACAAACCAATGGACGAATCGGTCGATTTGGCCATTCGATAGCTGTTACCGTAGGCATTTTAGAAAAATTAAACGCTATGCTGACGAATCGTGGGCAAAAGCTAGTCCCTTGCTAAATTGTTATCGAAAATTTGAAGCAAAAAGTATATCCAGAATAAGGCTCCTTGCGGTACAGTGAAGACATCGCGTCTTTGCATTCGTACCGGTTTGCTCATTGGAAAATCACTGCCGCCTCCTGAATACTAACATTCGCAATATGCTCTCCTATCTACACATCTAAAGGCTGGCATCCACAACACGACACGCTGCTAAAGACAACCGTCAATCTGTAGTTAGTTAAAGGTGGGTCCATAAGCCAACGCCCTTGCCACACTGGCTACTATTTACTATTTATAAACTACTAGCGACCCGCACAGGCTTCGCACGGCTATATAATGAATGTATTATACATATACATCTTTCTCTTAAATCACTCTGTCTATTAAAAAAAACCGCATCAAAATCCGTTGCGTTGTTTTAAAGATTTAAGCATACATAGGGATATAGGGACAGAGGAAGCGACTTTGTTTTATACTATGTAGTGATAGTGATAGTGATGATTAGTTACGGCCGACATCGGTCGCCTTCGTTGGTGAAAATAGTTGATTGTTACGATGTGTTTTATTTATCTCAAAAGTGCTGAGATGGAATTGTAGAGATTTTACCGACACTTTGGCGTGACTTTGAGCCAAAAATTCCCTAAAGTTTTGAAGCTATCCTAAAATGAAAAATTATAACTAGTATAACTTTGAAATTACAAAGAATTTTCGTCTCAAATTATCCCAAAAATCGGTAAAGAAATTCGTTACAATCAACAATGTTAGTTGTAAGCGACGGGTATTTCTTAGGCGCGTTGCGTCTGCCAGAATTTTTTAAAGTCCGTTAAAAATTTAAGTAATACTATTGAATACTTTTCTTTATAAGCTTGCATCTGTCGATATTCTTAGCTATACTTCGCTTTGACTGTGTTTTCACTGGCAGCACAATCCTAATAATAAGGTTCGATCTACACATCTAAATCTTACCTAACTACTGTTTTGCAATGGAATTGTATCATATCGTATTGCGTTTAGATATCACTGCTGATATCGTGATGGGATTGGCTACTTTGGCTGGCTTAGTCTAAACGGTTAACGGGATTTATATTTAGATGATTGGGTTTTGAAATTTGTGGAATATTTGTGTTTCTTTCCATACTATGTCAGTTGTAGTTCACAATTTTATCTGTACTAATATTATAAAGCTGAAGAGTTTGTTTGAACGCGCTATTCTCAGGAACAACTGGTTCAAGTTGAAAAAAATTTTTAGTTTTCGATAGTGCATTTATCGAGGAAGGCTTTAGGCTACTTTTCATTGTGATTTTCCCACGGGATCGGGACTTACGCGGGTGACACCTTGGAGCGCAGCTAGTACATGATATAATTCTCCGCTTTTCTGGGTCAGATGCAATAAAATTGTTAGTATTTCTTGAACTTATAGATGTGGAAAAAAGATATAAGCATTTGAAGTCACGTCCTTTCCATTTTCTTTATAATGCATCTGACGCCTTTACACACATAGGAACTTTAGCAACCTATAGCTTCCTTGCAAATGAGTAGGTACCAACTTTTGTTCGAACTTTTGCCAAGGCAATACTTGAACATCTACACAAATAGAAAAAATATAATAAAAATTCCGTTTTTCTAGATTACAATTTTTAGTGAACTAGATTCGAAAAAAAAATCGGTAGTGACACACATACAGACAGACAAGAAAGTGATCTTATAAGAGTTCCTTTTTTTACTTTTTCATGAAGGTACGGACAGACCATAAAAATATAAATAAGTATATAAAATCACGGGTTTTTCATAAGCATCTGACGCCTTTACACATTATAAGAACTTTAAGGTGAAAGGGTACCTGCGCGCTCTCCATACAAACGTAGTCGACTGTTTCCTCCCTGGATAATGACACTACCACAAATATTTTTGTGCCATAGAACCTATAACTGCCATGACTTTGACTATGCCCCTATGTTTTGGTTTTTTTCATTTTCTAATTATCATAGAAATTAAGATTATAAAAATAAAAAAATATAAAAAAATAAAAATTAGGGGCATGGTCATGGCAGTTATAAGTTTGATGCACCAAAAATATTTGCTCTAGTGTCATTATCCAGGGAGAAAACAGGCGACTACGTTTGTAACAGTTTGTATGGAAAAGGGCCCCGGTACCCTTTCCTCTCTCCTTGCAAACAAGTAATGTTTAGTTATTATTTTCCCGGGTCTTAATCGCGTGTTTTTTTATTTTATTTCTCTTACCTCGACGTTTCGACTATGTTACAATAGTCATGGTCGCGAGGAACTGATTAAGATCCTGGAAAAATAATTACTATGAATACAAATCGTGTGAGTTAAAAAGTTAATTTTCAAGTAATTTTACGACCTAGTTGGCACAATGGTCACCAAGCCGGACTGCCAAACACAGGGTTGCGGGTTCGATTCCCGCCTCAGACATCTATTTATGCTTAGATATTTGTCTGTGGTCTGGTTGTTTCTATGTATTATATGTATCACTATCACTAGTAGTTCGCCCCGAACTGAGACCTCACAAGTTTTTTTATCGATTGCTACTTTTCAGCGTAAAGTAGAAGTAGGTACTAAAATGTATGATATAACGATGAAAGATTTAAAATACGATAGGTCTATCAAATTTAAATGATAGGTGCCTATCGTTTCAATTTATTACACGTTTTTTAAGACACGGAATAATATCTATTTGAAATACAAATTGTGTGAGTTTTAAAAGCTCCTATGCCTTCTTCTTGGTATATCGCCAGATTGTCAGTACCTATATTACCTACTCATCAAGACGATTTTAACGAGTCCAAACGCGATAGGCCTATCTTTCCTAGACACTCATCTCATCTAGGAACTGTCCCATTTCGTTTTGTCGGAATTTATGCTGTCGACACAAATAACTGACGGAACGTAAATTTGTCGAAACGAAAATAACCCACATCTTGCGTAGAAGTTGAGTTCCTATAGCTCTATCACCAGACACCAGATATCAGCTGATTCTTCAATAGATACCATGTAGATACATAAAGTACCTCATCATCAAGACGACTTTAATGAGCCAACGCTATGGTATAGACCTATCTTGTCTAGGACATAAGTTACTATAGTCTTCTTCCGGCTATATCACCAGACCTAATATATCAGCTTATTCTTCAGTACCTATAGAGTAGATAGGTACCTACGTAGGCGCAGCTTACACGTATACACGTGTCCTCACTTACTTGAAATGAAAAAGGAGACAGGCTTCGATACAATAAATATATTACAGAAGTTTTAGACTGTTTTTAATATAAAACAAAAATATAAAAATACAAGCTTATTATTTAAAGTCTTTGTGTCGGCTAGCACTGAAGCAAACAGAGTTCGAATATAGGGGAAAGTAGAATTAAATAGACACTTTATAAAAACCACAGTCTTCAATATATCTTTACACAAGGTACATCTCTTAGTATATTACGATCGTTGGCATCTACAACTTAAAGGCCCAGACGATGTCAACTATAGTAGGATTGACCAGTTATCGACTTGGCTTCCGTTCAGCTGATCTATAGCTGGTTCCAGCAGCAGCTTCCTTGAAGGCCATCGGAAATGAACATGGCAGTAGAATTTTTGTGGATTAAAGAAGTAAAATTACACCTTCCGTGCATAACTTTACACTATAAACTTTTACGCGAATTATTAATGTAAATATAATATCCATTTTAATCAAAATATCACGAAGATATTGAAGATGTTCTGAGAATCATATTTTTATTCAACAATGACAGAATGAAAATCTGACATTGTCATTTCTTACGTAGTATATTTTCTCTTTGTTGTCATTTTTGAAGTTTTGAATTCGAAAAGAAGTTTTTAATTATTTGCCTTTCATATGGGTAGATCCCCTTTTGCACCCCCTGTCTCCGTAGCCCCCTAACCGATCCCTCTCATATTCGAACTTAAAAATTCTATGGGCCTCAACTACACGTATACCAAAAATCATAAAGATCAGAGCAACGGTACTCAAGTTATCGTCGAACAAACATACATAGATATATAGATACATAGGTACAACCGACCGACCGTCTCGACACTAGACCTCTCTCGCTTCGCTCGTTCGGTCAACTACATAGTATAAAACAAAGTCGCTTTCTCTGTCCCTATATCCCTTTGTATGCTTAAATCTTTAGAACTACGGAACGGATTTCGATGCAGTTTTTTTATTAGATAGAGTGGTTTAAGAGGAAGGTTTATATGTATAATATATGCATAATATAGCCGTGCGAAGCCGGGACGGGTCGCTAGTATATTTATAAAAGAAAAGTATTTATGTAGTGTATCCGTTGTCTAGCACCCATAATACAAGTCTAGTTACTTAGCTTGGGGCTAGATGGCGATGTGTGGAATGTCCTGCCATATTTATTTAAATTTGTTCGAAGTTTTGCCATTATTCTATTCAGCCTTTGATAAACCCATAGATTTCGTCGATGCCCTACAACACAAACTTCATGGTGTTCAAACAACGCCACGGAGTAATTTCCGTCGTATAATTTCCGGTGTGGTCTACAAACAGAATAACGACAGTTACTTTTTGAACTAATATCCTAAGCACGTATGGTATAGCTGAATTGGTATTATCATTAAAAACTGTTTGGTATAAAGCAGCCTATTTGAGCCGTGTAGCCGTGTAGCCGTCTATATGAAACGATGAATCACTCAAGTATGCGAAACAGAGGGTTGCGAATTCGATTCCTGCCTCAAATCAAAACATTAGAAAATTCTTCAATGACACAAAGAAAGAAATAACATTTGTTTTACTAATACCTGTTGTCTATACACTATCTACATTTCTACACTAATATTTATTAAGAGGAAAGATTTTGTTTGTTTTAAGTTTGTAACGAACAGGTTTCGAAACTACTTGACTGATTTTGATAAAACTTGGTATGAGGATTCATTGATTCATTTAAAATAATATATGCTACTTATTATCCCGATATTCCCACGGGATCGGGAGATACGTGGGTGAAACTGCGGTGCGTTGATATCTTAAATATGGTTCTTCTGCGTACTATATATCTTTTCCAACACTATAGTTACATACGTACACCAGAAATATAGTAGTAAGTAATAATACTTACTATAATTTGTAATACGCTTAGCAACTTCAACTGTAGCTTCGTATGCAGAACTAAGAAAGCTTAACATTTCATTTATAAACCAAACACAATTTAAACGTTAGATTTCCTTACCTATAGTATATAGTAAGTAAATAAATAAATATTGCAGAACATTCCACACATCGCCATCTAACCCCATGCTAAGTAACTAGACTGTGTTATGGGTGCTACACAACGGATATACTACTTATATACCTACTTTTCTTTTGTAAATATATACTTAATACCGAGAAACAACCAGACCACAGACAAATATCTAAGCATAAATACTTGTCTGAGGCGGGATTCGTACCCGCAACCCTGTGTTTGGCAGTCCGGCATGGTGACCATTGTGCGAACTGGGTCGTCTAAATGAAATAACTTACATTCATACATCACGAGTTCTCAACAAAAAGAAATATATTACCGAAGCGTCCATCAAAAAGATTTTCTTGTACAACATTAATCGGGGGTCCTATTCAAAAAAACATGGACAATTTTCGAAACCTGTCCGGAACCCACATCACGTCGACAATGCAGACAACCGGCCGTTTTATCGCCATTTTAGAAAAAACAAGTGCGTGTCGGACTCGCGTACGAAGGGTTCCGCACCATTATAAATCACTACATGGTATAAAACAAAGTCGCTTTCTCTCTCCCTATGTATGCTTAAATCTTTAAAACTAGGCAACGGATTTTGATGCGGTTTTTTTAATAGATAGAGTGATTCAAGAGGAAGGTTTATATGTATACATGCATAATATAGCCGTGCGAAGCCGGGGCGGGTCGCTAGTAAAATATAAAATACTAGCTTTTGTCGAAAATGGACCAAGTAATCACGTTCTGCCATACAAACTTTGCCCCCCTTTTTCACACCCTAAGGAGTAGAATTTTGGAAAATCCTTTCTTATCGGATGCCTACGTCATACAAAGAACACACCCTCCAAGTTTCAGGTTTCTACGATTACCTAGTGGTTTAGGCTGTGCGTTGATTCGTCAGTCAGTCAGTCAGTCAGTCAATCAGGACAAAGCATTTTATATGTATAGATTACAGGACACTCCACACATCGCCATCTAGCCCCAAGCTAAGTAACTAGACTTGTGTTATGGGTGCACTGAAAAAAAAATTGTTAATATACATCAAAAAAATGTTAGTTGCTATCAAGTCACTTGTTTATATACGAGCGCATAAAGCTTTGTGATTACGGGAATCAAGTCTTCTTGATTGAAAAACGGAACAAACAGACATAGCACATTCAAACAAGTTATTATCGGCTTAATCAAGTCTAATCATTATTTTTATCAACTGCTCATTGTGTTTGTTACTAAGACTCGATAGTCGTGATTAAGTTATTTGATGACCGTAACAAAGTCACATATTTGCATATATAAAATAATGTAATAGTCTAAACAAGTAGCTTGATTGATGTTATTAAGCTTGTATCTAGAATCAAATAAGAAACTTAATTGTTTTTTCAATGAAACCTAGTTGAAATCATACAGATGCATAATCGATCTAAAATATATAAATGAATCGGTCTATCAAGTATATTATTGCGTTTAATATGTATAGTTTTGTTTTTATCATACTATAATATTAAAAATAAATGTTACCTTTTTCAGTGTAATCAAGTGCTCTTATTAGAATCAACTAAGATGATGCTATATTCAAGTATTGTACTTTGTTGGGTTCATGCACCTATACCTATACACGATACAGAATGTCACAGAAATACCAGATCAAATTGTCAGAATATGATCAGTCAGTGAAACTAGCCGGCAGTACTGACTGATCAACTGTCGCTCTGATATGGTATTTCTGGGACACCCTGCGCAAATAAACAAAACATTTTAAAACATTATTATTTATTATGAAAATTTAAATTATACATAACTTAATACATTATATAATTAGATTAAATAGTACGAGCGCGATCTGAAATCTGAGGATCATTTTCTATCTAAGCATTGTAAAAACAAAATTTAAAGCCACGATGCAGCATTGTAGGGCAGCGCTGTGTCTCTGTCACTCTTGCGTAAAATGACAGAGGCACAGCACTGTGCTACACTGCTTCCGCGCTGCTGCAGTGAGGCTTAAGTTATAGAATAACCCCCTTTAGTAGTTAAACCTTAAAAACTTCCAGGCATTAATAAACAAACATTTTGTATTGGGAACAACCTTTATACTCGTCAAAAACATTAACTGTTTCATACGAAAATACAATAGGTACCTACTTGACCAAAATGTAGATTTTTCGACGAGTAAATATAGTTGGTTTTAACCCATACAAAAAGTTGTTCTTAATCATTCATAATCCAAATTATAATATAAATCTTGAAAGTTTCTAAGGTTAGTAAAATTATCAAATCAATCTCAGATCAGATCAAATAATCATAATTTTATATAACTATCGTCGTGCACGTGAATGATAAACGCTTCCCGGCTTTTGGCTTTCGTTGGCTTCCATCTCTTATATTTTACCTTCGTCCTTTTAGCTGATGGAAGGTCGTTATTGGGCTTGAAGAAGTAGACTGACCGGGCCCTACTACTGCACAGGGGCTAATGAGTTCAGGCAAACTCAATATAGCCCCGAGATTCCTGTTTTCTTCTTCGTGTCTGAAATCACAAACATCTATATCAGAAAACAAAGTATAAAAGATATAATAGTGCCATTTTTTTTAAGTAAGTAAGAGGGACCTGTGGGAAACTGAACCCTACACATATATTACAACACCTACTAATAAAATCTAATAATAAGTAATTTCTCTCTGTACCTACCCTTCTAATTCTCAAAAACATGTTTAAAATCAACTCTAACAAGTAGGTAGGTACTTACGTTATTTTCAATGTCAATTTAAGATGATTTTGTAGGCGAAGTTTGCTGCGTTTTTTCCACTGTTATGAGACTTCTTGTTGGTCGTAGTAATTTTCAATAAGCACAGGGAGTTCCTGAAATAAGTTTATTGGAATAGAAATAGGAACCTTTTAACTAGCTAACACACACACATTGATAGAATACCTCATACCGAGACACATCGTAACCCTAAGGTTATTTTTTTATCTTTAGGAAAAATATGAGGTAAGATTTTTTTTTAATATCACATAGGTACCTAATGTTAGTACAATAACCCTCCTTTTGGCTTTGGCATGGTGGTAAAAATATTGTGAAAAAAATGACTAGGTTAGTATTGTAGGTAGGTATTAGGTATACTTACAAAAGACACATTGGTGAAATCAGAATCGGAGTGCTTGGACCTTGATCGCTTGAAACAGAGTCTGAAAAATCCGCTGCCCACGCTTTCCAGCATCGAACAAACAGTGCTCTGGGTCCCAATTGAGGCATGATTTCCTTTATGTTGTCATTTGTCTGAGCCGCTAACGACTGCATCTTGATTTTATTTTCTGTGAAATTAGCAGGGATGACTATTGATAAACATAATGAAAACAGAAGGAAAGAACTAAACACATAAAATAAATAAGTAATTAGTACGTACTTACTTGCGAAATTAGGTCCTAGCTCCGGGAGCTCCCAGGCTCTTTGCAAATCCATAACCTCTTCCATTTCCACTTCACGAAAACACTGCACTATATTGAACACTTGGTTACCTAGGTGTTTTAATTATTTTAAACAAATAAGTCATAAATAATTCTAAACTGAATGGGTCGGACGGACGGACGGACTGCAACTGATTGCAAAGCGAAACAGACAGGTGGAGTGCGAAAATATGAAACACGTTGTGACTTGCTTGAACATCGATAAAGGTACTTGTATGAAATATCTAACTACCTACATTTTTCAAATAAGCGCTTGTTCATTCTTAAAAAGTTTAGTGATCAAATGAAATAAGAAACTATTCTATTAATTATTCAATAATTATTGAATTAAATAGGTATATAATTTAGATTAATAAAAATCTTTTTTAGATTAACTAATTGATAGTGTAGTAATGTTAAAGCAACTTGATATATCTAAATAAGTTGATTATGGAATTCGATATTAACAAAGTAAACTTATTAAATTCAACACATTCGACTTGATAGACGTTCAATCATTTTAGCTTTATTGTGACAAGCAACTGTCAACTGTTGATTTTGATATTTTCTTGAATTACTCAATCACATTTTTTTTAATCAAGCAAAATTGTAACTTGTTTAGCCATTATTTTTTTCAGTGTGCTAGACAACGAATATACTACTTATATACTTCTTCTTTTGTAAATATATACAATACCTACATAGAAACAACCAGACCACAGACAAATATCTAAGCATAAATACTTGTCTGAAGCGGGAATCGAACCCGGAACCCTCTGTTTGGCAGTCCGACATGGTGACCATTGTGCCAACTGGATCGTCATTATATTCTGTTTTTAGTATTTCTTGTTATAGCGGCAACAGAAATACATCATCTTTTTCAACTGTCTAGCTATCACGGTTCATGAGATACAGCCTGCAGACGGACAGACAGTGGAGTCTTAGTAATAGGGTACCGTTTTACCCTTTGGGTACGGATCTCTAAAAACGGACGACATTTCGTTGTGACAAATCAAATCTAATTTTTTCTCGGCCCGGCACCTATTCAATTTATTCATTTTTCCGCTCATTGTGTTTACACGCAGCTTATAAAGTATTTTTATTATTAATATTTTTATACGTAATTAGTGTAAATAGATCTGGTGAAAATGGTGCTTGTAAGAGCATCTAAATGTAGAGTTCCACATAAAAAATTAGGTAGGTACCTACCTAAAAAAATATTCCGTTTTAAATAACTGTGGTAGTCGTATAACAATAACTTCAATTTGATCACTATTGGTTCTAAAACCTTCAAAAAACTTGCATTTTCCGTTACCTACTTTAAGGATTCAGTGCCCTAAAAACTCCAAGCAGTAGAACGCATTTTCAGTTTTTAACTATGTTGATAGGCTATAAAACAACTGTCGCATACTATTTCTTCTTTTAAGGGTTCCGAACCTCAATAGCTAAAAAAGGAACCCTTTTAAGATCACTCTCTTGTCCGTCTGTCCGAATGTCACCACCGATTTTCTCAGGAAAGAGTGGACCATATAGCAAGTTGAAATTTATACCAGATACTGAGTTATATAGTCCCTATTAGAGGTGTATAAAAATTAAAGAAAGATATTAACTTTAGATTTTCGTGAAAACTTGTAAGTACCGAAATTAATTTTCAACTTTTTATTTGTTTCCTGTCTACTGTCTTGATCTTCCTAATATATCAAAGAGATAGATAGATAGATAGATATAACGTTTATTTGTTCTCCAAAACACACATATTGCTATACAAAAGGACTTAATCTAATTATTACAACATTTTCTCTCTAATCAAAGTATAAACAACATGTGTGTGTTGCAGCAGTACAAAAGGGCCATGACTCAGTGTGTAGTTTCACTCTAGCGAGTGAACACTGATATTCTGTCATCACCCCAGAAGAAAGAAAGGAAACCAATGAACACAACATTGAGCACGAACAGAACATTGAGAACGAAAAGAGGCAGTCAATTCCAAAAAAAAAAAGTACGCATACAGTACATTACAAATTCAAATAACATTGTTAGCATTACAGCTGTGAATGTAAGCACATTATTAACAAATAACAGAGACGGTTTCATAAGAAACGCTGCCAGGAATCCTGTAAACAATTTTTACTCGAGATTTGTTGCATTTTTTTCTTGCATAAAGCTTGTTTGGTAAACATTTTGCTGTGAAGATGTTCAGTCTTGTTTAAGTGGAAGAAGCGAAAGGATTAACTAGGAAAGAAATAATCAAATACTTCGGTTTAACCTGCGTAAAAACTTTATAGATAGTGTACTAATTTGTAAACTGCTTAGAAATTGTGATAGTAAAGACAGAAAGTGAAGTGTCCAAGAACTTCTTAATAGAATTGGTTCATTTATAAAGCTTTAGTAGGTAACTATTTCTAATAAGTAGGTACCTATTACAGACTTTTCATGTCTAAAAAAACTACAGATAAACAAAGAAAACTCAAAATCAAAAACCTCTCCAAATTCTGCTTCGAATATGGCAAGAATGATAAAATTACTAAAAATCATAGCTCATATTGTCTTCATAATATCTATAAATTACATTATTACAAGAAAATCTTTCAATCCTGTTCTACACAAACGCTTAGTTCGTTTCTTACCAGATATAAAACACGTGCTCCTATGGAATGGAATCCACGGCATAGATGCTAATGGCCAGAAGCAGTTAATAGACAAAAAATGCCAATATTACAACTGCTATATAACAAGAAATAAAAGCTTATTTGACGACATAAGATACTTTGATGCTATCGTGTTTAATCTACAACAAATGAATTCAGCAAAGTTTAATTTTCCCAAAGTGAGGGGGCAATTACAGAAGTACATTTTTGCCGCGAACGATTCGGCTGATAATTATCCTGTTTGTAACCCTAAGTTTGATAGGTTTTTTAATTGGACTTGGACTTATAAGTAAGTACTCAATATTAGTTCATATTAGTGCCAATTTAATTAGTTTCTTACTTCTTCAGATCAACGGCGTCAATATAGTTAGCTCACATTTAGCTTATCCCAAAACTTAGCCACGGCAACCACATCATCTGTTAACAAAATGGTAGCTTCTTACTACCAATTATTTTAAACTCTCTTCCTTTATTAGAAGGAGGAATAGATTTAGAAAGTTATTGCTAATTCGCTTAGAATTCATCAGCAGCTGTCGTTTCATAATAATGGTCTAAGTTATGGATTCGAAGCGACATCGTCTGTTTATTTTTTCGTATTGATCTCTATAAGTCTTCTTATTCCATTACTTATCAGCCGATTGTTCATTATCTCTAGCCCCTTATTCTTTTGTATACCTACTTTTAAACGTAAATTATTCTATGATCCTCTATCTAAACTATTTATTTATTAATATTTTCAGGCGTAACTCAACAATACCGTATCGATTCTTTAGCGTGTACAATATTGAGGACATAGAATTAGGTAGCCATTTTCAATGGGCACAGATGGATCAAACAGAAAATAACTTCAAGAGAGAACTAACTCAAAAATCTATGACAGCAGTCACATTTCTAGACAAGTGCTCTAGCAAAAGTGGTAGAGAGCACTTCATAAAAGAGCTACGAGAAGCTTTGAAGCCGTACAATATGACACTTGACGTTTATGGCAAATGTGGACCTATGGAGTGTAGAAAAAAGACGATAAAGCCGTGTCTCTTCAAGTTGAGGAAGTATTATTTCTTCTATCTCGCTCTAGAGGATTCTTTAGCAAAGGATTATGTGACGAAGAGTATTCTTTATGCGTATCAGAATAATGCTGTTCCGATCGTATTTGGGAAAGCTGATTATAAAAAGTAAGTTGACTCTAGCTCTTTCCATACAAACTATTACAAACGTAGTCGACTGTTTTTTCCCTGGATAATGACACTAGAACAAATATTTTGGTGCATAAAACTTATAACTGCCATGACCATGCCCTTATGCTTTTTTTTGTTTTTTAACTCTTAATTTCTATGATAATTAGAAAATGAATAAACCAAAACATAGGGGCATAGTCATGGCAGTTATAAGTTTTATGCACCAAAATATTTGTGCTAGTGTCATTATCCAGGGAGAAAACAGTCGACTACGTTTGTATGGAGAGAGCGCAGGTACCCTTTCACCTTAAGACATAAAATAACGGGGTATTCTCCCTATCCTCCAAATGGGGGAAAGTGGAAATTTGGCGTAGCATTTTCAACAATAAATGGTGTGCAAATTTTCACATGCATCACTATTTTGTCGTTTTTAGATTACAAGTACCGCCCCGCGGTTTCGCCCGCGTAAGTTTCGAACTCGTGGGAATATCGGGGTTAAAATAAATTTACAAACAAAAGTTTGCAATTTTTTTTTTTTTTTTAATTTATAACACACAAAAATAGACGCGAAAAACATAACCCTTTCCTTGCAGTTGGGTAAAAACCTATGTCACTCCCAATTCATCTTTCTCTTTGTAATATAAGTTGTAGATGAAGTAAAAATTTTTTTAGATTTCTCCCACCAAATTCCTACCTGGATGCTCTCGCACTTGGCTCACAAAAATTAGCCCAAGCCATGTACCAAATCATCAGCAATCAGTCAACGTATCGCAAGTTTTTTAACTGGAAGGGCTACTACACATTCAAGGACAGCCAAGTGCTTGATGTCTGCGAGTTATGCGCCGCATTGAATAATGTGGGTTGGCTGACTGAGGAGGCTATTTATGAGGACTTTAGAGGATGGTGGAATGAGGAGCCATGTGAGAAGAGTGCGTTTCGCAAGGCAAAACGAGATAGGAATAGAATATAATGTAATTTATTCGAACAAACACACGCCAATACAAATAAGAAACAATTAGAGAGAGTTATAGATTAATGGAAATACAAAAAACCGAGAATAAATTACACAATTGTATACAAAATTTCAGCTCAACGACCATAGTATACATACAAATAAGAAACAAAAAGAGATAATTACAGAGGAAAAAATACAAATAACAGAGAATAAATTACACATGTATAGGTACAAATGTCAGCTCAATCGGTAACCGGGTAGTGGATCAAATTTAATTTGCAAGATTTGATGACTAACTTCGGGACAGGTGAAGCTAAATAAAAGCTTGTAATAATTATGTATCTGAGAAGTCGTGTGTTACCCGGATAGGTAAAGCCTCAGCACTTAGACAGTAGGTGCTTAGACAATAGACGCAACTGAATTTCACCTGTTTATGTCCCGTTCCAGTTTATAATTCAGGCTAAACACTGGCTAAACAGTAGTCTATGTGGTTATCTAGTTACCTTACTTACACACTTACAAAGTTTCTTCGAAATAGATTCAGGAGTTTTTGTGATTGGATTAACAAACCTACACACATATTACATACTAACACGCAAACTTTCGTATTTATAATTAGTAGGATTAGTTGGTTATGATAGTAGGAAGAAAAGAGGTGAATTCTTAAAGTATATACTGGACTATGATTATTTAAAGAAAATACCTCTTTTGTGTTTAACTATTTCTCAAAAATCTTCAGCAGGGAATGACACATCATCCATGTGTCGGCCATGTTTTGACGACGGAAACCGCTGCCGTGGAACAAATATTTATTTGTGTACAAATATCTATTTCTATTAATAAATATTATAAAATGGTATGGGTGTTTTTGTTTGTATAAAAATGATCAAATTTCTAAAAGTCGTAGAACAAAAGTTGATTGTTAAGAAGCAAAGTAGTAACACTAAACCGTTTTCTTCAATACCAATAATATACAGGGTGAATTTTTTATGTGGGCCTTCAGGGCTAGGTATATCCTAAACTATGAGAGATAACGAAAAATGCTGAAAGGAGTTGCGTGCCCGATTTTGACAAAAACTGGATTATTAGATTTTTGTAAAACTCATTACCCTAGCCAGGAATCGAACCTGTCGATTTTGCAAAAAAATAATCATCCTATATTTTTATACCAATCGATAGTGTTGCTGATAGAGATTAATTACTGGAAACAAACATGGTATGGCAAATTTAAAGAAATAGCTCATTTTTGTATTTTTCTACAATTTTCATGTTTCCGTCTCTGGCAAAATAATAGCGTATGAGACATAGAGAGGAAGTACTTAATATTTTTCTAAATGTTATTGATATGTTCTAGATTCTCTACATTACCTAAAATTTGTAAAAACAGATTATATTTTTTTGTGCAGCAGTTTGTTATGTCATAAGCCATACTTCCTCACAACATTTTTTCAGGGATAGTAGTATGAAAATTATACAGAAGACTACAAAATTAACTATTTCCTTTGGTTTGCCATACTATGTTTGTTTTCAAGGATTGATCTCTATCAGCAAGACTATCGATTGGTATAAAAATATAGGATGATTATTTTTTTGTAAAATCAACAGGTTCGATTCCTGGCTAGGGTAATGAGTTTTTCAAAAATCAAATGATGCAGTTTTTGTTTTTGTCAAAATCGGGCATGCAACTCCTTTCAGCATTTTTCGCTATCTCTTATAGTTTAGGATATAGCCCTGAAGGCCCACATAAAAAATTCACCCTGTATCCTACCTACTAATATCATAAAGAGGAAAGATTTCGAAAATACTGGACCGATTTTGATGAAACTTGGTATGAAGAGACATTGATTCATTGGGAGTAATTTAAGCTACTTTTTATCCCGAAGTTCCCACGGGATCGGGAGTTACGTGGGTGAAACCGCAGAGCGCTGCTTATTCTGTATTTGTACTGCTTATTCTGTATATGTAACCAAAATTAAATGTCTATGATACTATCATAAGTTCAAAACAAGTTGTTATCTATTGACTGTTATAAGTATGTATAGTATACACCGAGTTAAGTGAGGATTTAAAGTTAAATTAACATCGTATACCCGAAACCAACAATATCCACTGAATTTCGTGTTTTATCATACGTTTAAATCTGTTGAAATAATTTAAACTTTTAATCCTTGTTTGTGAATTGGATGCGATTCGATGAGACAAAATTGCGTATTTTTATACGATATCGGATTCGACAGTGGTATTAAAAAGGCTTTTTTTATAAAATGAAAATGTTTATTTTATACTTATGAGTTTATTTTAGCAGTTTTGTTTTATTATTGTGTATGGTATTCAGGCAGGCCAATATGAAAATATTTTGGCAGAATTTATTAAATATTTGTATGTAGTTACGTACTAGCAGGTGACAATATTGCATAACCGTCACTAAATTAAAGTATGAATTATTTATTTTTTAGAATAAGATTATAATAATACTAAGTCGACAATTTTAGGTCACCATAGGATAGTATTTGAGTTATTTATTTTTTTATTTAAATTAATTTCAGTAAGGGCAGACTCTAGAACCGATGGAGTTACAAGAAAACGATCTTAGGAGACTTTCCTTTATATCTGAAATAATTAACATCTGCATTTGATTTCTATTTGGTACTTACAGTTACCGGGCCATTTTAAAAAACTTGTTACATAAATTGACGGGGCTTTGAATAAGGAACAAATCGCTCTTAGAAACAAAGTCCGGAAAACGTCAAACATTTTGTACTAAAATCAAGCCGAACCATTTTTTGAGTGTGTATAATTTCTTTGTAAAAACAATTACTGAGAAATTATACACACTTTAACTTAGTGACTGTGGATATGCAGTTTTGTAAGTAATTAGTTTACATAAATAAAAATAATTAGTTTACATTTTTTATCTTTTAATCGGGTTAAACCTAGTTATGTGCCTATATACTAACTAGATTTTTTTCATATCTACCTAAAGTCTTGTACTATTATTATTTTTGTGTATTTTATGCTTAAATTTATGAAAAAAGGCAGATCAAAGTAAACAGTAGGTAAACTGCGGTCGTTCGTTTCATTAAAAATAAATAGAAATTCTCACAAACAGTTAAGTTAAGCTTAAGTCTCAAGCCGACTTAAGTTAAGCTGGAAGGCTGCAACTTTTACTTGACTTATGGACTTACCTCACTTAGGTACTGAAACTATTGGCAGCTGGCTGAATCGAAGTTGTTTCGTTTACCTACTTAAGTATGTGTAAGTTAGGTAATCAAACGTTTTTATTGTAAGTATTTGAAGTAGGAGGTATTAGGCAAGTTGTACAGTCACATTACCAATTAGCTGAACCCCACGTGACCTAGAGCTCACTCGCAAATCTGTAAGGTTGTAAAGGAATGTTACCTGATTCTGTTTTTCTTTAACAATATACGACACAATACAAAATACAATATAAAAAAATAACAAAATAGGTAAATACCATATTTTTTACAGATATGCGAATGAGCTCTGGGTCACGTGGGGTTCAGCTAATTGGTAATGTGACTGTACTTGTACTTGTATACGGGCTGTTTTCCGCGATTGGGTCCTTTTTGGGTGAAGATGGAGTTGGCTTGCCCAGCACCTACTACCCTCTCAGCTTAGTCGACCAGAGGCGAGAACTGGGCAATACTTCTGGAGCCAACTAACCCGCGGGTTTCATCACGATGTTTTCCTTCACCGTAAGAGCAATGTCAATTAGCGCACATAATTTTTTCTTAACAATAATACATTGATGCACGGCCGGCCTGGATTCGAACCCACGACCTTCAGAATGAAAGTCGAGGTATCTATCGCTAAGCCAACACCGCTCTTAGGCAAGTTAATTTAAACTTAGGTCTACAAATGACTTTAACTCAATATTATGTAGGGGACATATTGTGCTAGTTTTTTTAGTAGTGGGTATGCATTTTTATACGAGAGAAGTAGGCAAAGATCTTTTAGAAACATGCTCTGTCATTGGAACTGTAAAAATTCAGCTCCGTAGGATAAAAGCAAGAATAAGAGGAAGTGGATCAAATTTAATTTGCAAGATTTTATGACAAACATGAAACTAAATAAAAGCTTGTAAAAGAAGAAAGATAGGGAAAGAGAAGTAGGTAAAGATCTTTTAGAAGAAACATCTTTACCGACTACCCTAATTTTGCCTCTTTTAGTTAAAACCCAATCAAAATCGATTTAGTTTTTTAGGTTGACATCCTTACTTACTTACTTACTATAATAATTGACGTTTAAATTTTGATTTTAAGTATAAACAGCGCCAACAACTTAAATTCATGGTATTCAGAACTCTCGCTGTAATGCCTGGGACATCTCACAGGTTTTATTTTAGAGTTAATTAAAAAAACTACTTTTATCCCTCATAATTACTTATAGACGGCTGAACCGATTTCGATCATTGCTTAGAACACTCCCGACTAATTCACCTATAAAACAAAAGAATACAAAATCAAAATCGGTTCATCCGTTTGGGAGCTACGATGCCACAGACAGATACACACAGACAAATCAAACTTAAAACGGATTTGAGCACACTTTTCAATGACAGTCAGTAGTGTCGCGACGCAGAGTACTTCCTGGATGTTAAACAGTGATATTATTGGCTTTGCGCCTACAAAAGCTTAAATTAGGCCTACTTTAAGTCATAATAAGTTAAATATCTCAGTATAAAACGTAGGAATCTCTAAAACATTTAGTAGGGAAAACGTATAACCTTAACATTATTCATAATACTAGTCATAATACTAGTGACGATCCTCGCAAAATTTACATTAAAACCACGTACAACGCATTATTAATATAATTCCATCTAAGATATTAACCAAAGAGAAACATGCAGGAATTAGAAATTAAGATTAAGATCTGGATACGACAAAAACTATACTTATGGCGGTTCTGGCGGATGGCAGAACGCTATCTCAAGGCGTTTAGCATAATAATTAATTGGAATAATCTTAGCAGATGGGGATATGAGATATAAGCTTGTAGGTACCTATCTAACCGAAGTTATGTAGGTACCTACATCTTCCCCCTGATTCACAAACAGTCGGAAGGCAACCGAAACGAAAAAAATGTTGCTGCTCTTTCACTCCCGCGGGTTTTGACGTGTTGCCATCCTTGTCTTTTCAGTTTTATTCGTTTCGGTAGCCTTCCGATGGTTTGTGAATTAGCCTGCTTATTATCTTGGATCATAGGTAAGTTACTAATGCCATGGCGCCTCCGCCGGGTCGTGGCAGACTGGGTAGACCCAAGAAGTGCTGGCTTGACGTCGTAAAGAGTGATATGCGTGCAAATGGCCTTACAACCCAGGATGCTGAAGATCGTGCGAAGTGGTGGCGTAAAAGTAGGAAAGCGGACCCCGGGCTCCCGAGAGGGATGCAACCGGGAACATCGCTCGGATGATGATGATGATGATAGGTAAGTTACAAATGCAAAAAAATCCTCCTAAAAAAAATTACGCGAAAACAAAAAAAAACTGTGAAACTTTTGGGGGTAAATCAGGTACCCTTCGGGGTGAGGTATCTAATATTTACTTTTGGACGTCACTTCTCTGAAAACCATTTTTGTATCTTCACGACATATTTTAATTTTTATAAAGTTCGCAGTAACTAGATGTCGATTAAACAAGTCTTCGCAGTATGGTATTTTCGGAGTAAAATCCTTCGCAGTATAGTTTTTCGATGTAGGGGAGAGCGGGGCAAGACGGGGTCTTGGTCTTAAAACACAAACCAATGGAGCAACACAATTGTTAGACTGCGAGGGGGTGCGTCGGGGAGGAGGCCATTAGATGGCACAGTGATTGTTCAGTGACACCAAGCGTATTTGATTTTTTTTGGAAAAAACTGTTTTATAACATATCCCTTGTGATATTTACCATTTAATGAATTCATTACTGTGTTGAAATTAAGAGTTTTCTGGATTAGGTAAAAATTGAATCGTATGTGTCAATAACTCATTGACAGGTAAGTATTTGTTTATCTTTGTATTGCATGGCAGTTTTTTTTCTATGACGATTTTAATTTCAAATGACTGGAGAGGGCATGATGGGGTATGGGTACCCCATCATTCCCCTTCTCATTTTTAAGGTAGTCAGTTTTTTTTATTACTAATGGATTAACGTGTTATTATTTTATTGTAGAATGGTGAAGAAGTATAAAGGAAGACCGATAAAGAAAGTTGGCAAGAAGAGAGCATAAAAATGTGGCTGATGCTGTAAAAGATGAAGGAATCAAAGATGATTTGAAAGAATTCATAAAGAGAAATAAACTTGCGGAAGAGAATAAGCAAAAGAAAAAATAACTTAAGAAATTGACAAGACTAAATAGCTTAAGAACAGTCACCAACAAGATAGAGAGTGTGAGATCTTCATATGTAAGGAAAGCGATTATGATAACTAAAATCCTCCTTGTGTGTTCTATACGAGTCTCTAACTGGACGTTAATGAGGTCGGGCTGCTAGTGCTATGTGGGGCCAATGGACTCACTGCAGCTGTGGCGATGAAATAACTTTAATTTGTTGTACCCCATTATACCCCTAGGGGGTACCCCGTCTTACCCAGAGGGTGGGGCTAGATGGGGTCTTGGGAACTTCTACTTTTTTACTCTTTTCTATTAAATTACTTTACCAATGTTCCTAAAAGTACTTAATTACTAAAGACTGATTACTAATGATGAGTATTAAAATAAAAAATGTTATGAAAATACAATGCTGCCGATTTTATTGAGCTTCAAACCTTAAGGACCCCATCATGCCCCCCTCTCCCAGTCGGCTGCATAATTGCAGCCCCCGGTAGAGTGCAAAAATTACTATTATTGGCATAGATCTAGAATACTATTATTGGTATGTTTTCATTCTAATTTTTTTTTTGATATATTTATGAGTTAGAAGATAAACTTCAAAAAAAGCAGGTGTCTAGAATCTTGCTTGTGTTGAAAACATTCCTATAACAGCCGTTTTGGAGCTCTACGGTGGGTATGCAATTATGCATCCGTGCGTACCTAAGTTACATCGCAGTAACAATACCTACGTCGATTTAATAAGGCGTCGCAGTATAAAGATATCGATGAAAAGTGTTCGATGAAAAGTTTTTCGCAGTGACGTAGGTGTCACGACTGAGAGGATGGTGCTGGGCAAGCCTCTTCATGTAATAGGTATACGTAGCGCAGCGAATGTTGACCTCTGATGGAAAGTAGAAGGTATGCGCAGAACTCAATTTTCATATAAATATCGAGTTCTGCGCATACCCCTTCCACTTACCGCAGAGGTCACCATTCGCTGCGCGAGGTATACATGTTCAAAGAATTAAAGCGCCCTGGAAAGCATGGTTAAAGTTGCTAGGCCTGACCTGTATACATCATGTAAGAACTAGTAAGAAGATTAGACGTCAAGGCCAAATTATTACGTTTGTTACCATCTCTTCTTGCAAAAACAACTGAACCGATTGCGATGAAACTTAAAAGGAAAAGGCGGGGGCTCTTTCCATACAAACTATTACAAACGTAGTCTCGACTGTTTTCTCCCTGGATAATGACACTAGAGCAAATATTTTTGGTGCATAAAACTTATTACTGCCATGACCATGCCCCTATTTTTTGTATTTTTTTTATCGATATTATATTAGAAAATGAATAAAAAAACAAGACATAGGGGCATAGGTAGTCATGGCAGTTATAGGTTTGATAGCACAAAAATATTTGTGCTAGTGTCATTATCCAAGGAGGAAACAGTCGACTACGTTTGTATGGAGAGAGCGCAGGTACCCTTTCACCTTAAATGTTAACAAGCCTATGTCTAATTGCAGAACCCCCTGCAATTAGACATAGATCATTTTTTATCAGGTGTTATAACAGGTTTTCCATATTAAAAAAAACAGCGCACTCCGGGAGTGCAGGCAGAAGTGAAAACAATAAACATGTTATTTCTCATAGAATATTTCTTGAAACGATCTGCTACTGCCATCTATTAGCACTCACTTAAACAAATATAGTTTATTTTTTATTCGCTAGATGGCAGTAAAAAATTTAAATCAGCGCCATCTACATTCGAATAGCGGTCTTTCTAGAAACTAAGTTTCTCAATTTGTGTAATAGATGGCAGTATAAGTTAAACAAAAAGACTAACACAAATAAAATCTCATCTGTCGCGTCAAAATCTGTCGCGTCAAAATCTGTGGCGAGATCGGTTGAAAATGCTCACCCACAAAAGTGCCCAACGCGCCATAAGAAGTTTTCACTTCAAAAACCTTCTTAACAACTTTACTGCAATCTTCCAGATAACGCAAAGTAAAATCTAAATTCTCAACTTTAAAATGAAATAGAGAAAAAGCTTTCCCGCCGGCGGCAACACCGTTTGCCTAGGTAAATTAGTTGCCGTTCTGTCTGTGAACAAGTTAGATTGCCTCCTTGCGGATTGGCAAAGCTACTTTAATTTTTCTCCTGTTTGTAGTTTTAGCTTTAGTAATTCCGTCTGTGCTTTGGTATAAAATTAAAAATGAGATTGGATTTAGGTATTCATTAACCTACCTAGGTATAGTGGTAAGTAGAAACTTTGAATGGTTAAATGATTAACTTATAATCTAACATAGATTAAAATTTGTATTTATGTATCTCAATGTAATCTAAACAAGTTTTGGGATCGAGAAATTAATATATTTGACTAACTTAAACCTGTTAGTATACCTAATTATTAAATAATTATAAATAAGTACCTACTCAATTTTTAATTAGTTAGAGACAAATAATTTAAAAATCCTATGGTAGCCGCGGTTAGAAAACAAGAGGTCCATGGGCAATTGGGCACATGAGTAGAGAAACAAAATTCAAACAAGTACAATAATACGATTATTGCGTACAAAAGTGTATGAAAACGTTGGGTTATTGTGTTTATAAAGTTGAAATAGGTATAGAGGCCTTAGAGGTATGGTCGAAGGGTAGATAGGTAGAGGCAGGGTAGAGGCAATATAATAAGAAAAAGACATAATGATGTCGTACTCGAAGTGTGGCACAATATGCAATACAGAGGGGCACAGTCATGGCACAGTAAGAAACGATTTTACATTTTCGCGCCAGAAGCAAGGAGGTTATAGAAGGTAGAATATAAAATTCGCCCGATGCCAAAACTCAAGTTACTTTTTAAAAAGTTATTTGACATTTAACTGACAGTTCCCAAATTGACAAGTAAACCAAAACATCTGTAGTTTTTCCTCTAAAAATAAACTAAAATACGCTAAAATAAACGTGTTGCAAACACTTCCTTTACATAATTCTTGAATGCAATAAACGTTGTTATACAAATAGAGTAGGTTTATTATTTAACTCTTTGTTGCAATAGTTAGGTTATGTTGTTATGACTCAGATTGAGGTGATACGAATTTTTTGATTATTGTGCCTTCAAGTGGTCTGCCTTTTATGGATTGAAGTAATAAAGAAACAAGGAAGGTGTTTTACTTGTAACCAGTTGTTATTCTGTTGTCATCATGAGCGAACGTGAAGGGCCATCGGGGTCGGAGCCCAAGGTTCCTGAAAACGACGAAAGGAAGACTTCATCCCAGCCTATGCCTGCAGGATCAAGGTTAGAAAGGTTATTTTAATTTATGAGAATAAGACGTAAATATGAAGAAATTACCTTTGTTTTCTAAGCAAAGCCTTTGTTCTTTTAACACCTTTTTGTTTTGATTACTTTGACTTATTAGAATCTGAAGTTTTCAAAGACGTGTGTTAATTGTGTGTTAAAAGTGCGTTAATTCTCTCTGGAAGTTTTCTTTTTGGAATTGGTTTTTGACCTACTCTACTCTGAAAGGAGACCCTTGCCCTGCAGTGGGACTTTGTAGGCTAACTCTACTTTTTTATTATATTTTTATACAAACTGCCCAACAGTTTCACCAGCTTTAAGCCCCAATCCTATTGATAAAAGAAGCATTTATACTTTACTGGTGGTTCCACTATTGCCATACATTACATACCAACAGTAAAATAAGTAAAACAGATTTTGCCAAACTTACCCTTTTTAAAAGCTTTTATTTAACTTGTTAACAATGTTTGTATGTAAAGATGTTTGCCTAGGTCAAATCTTGCAAGCTTAATTTAAATAGAATTTAATAACTTACCCCTTTGTGAGCATGATCACATAAAAAAAAACTCCATGAGTTTCTTCTTCTCATTGGCGGGCGTGTTCCGAAGGCACACATCCTAACTTAGTTTTTAAGACGTTTCTATGTGATTTGTGTACAAATGTTTTAAGCATCCAAAGAAATAAATTTTTTTGACTTTTGACTTTTATAATTCCTTTGCCTTACAGTCGAAATAGCTACTATGCAAGTGAACCGATCCAGTTCCGAGTACGAGGGTCTACAATCACCGGAGCCTCTCCACCCAAGTTTGTAACCCTCGAGGACATCATGAAGGCAGCACATGGCATGCAGAACATGGCACTGGCACACGAGATAGCTGTCGACCAGGACTTCAAACTGGAACCTTTTGAACCTCCTGACAATAGGTAAAATAGATAGTTTAGGGCAACTTGTTAGAATATTTAAATCATGGCAAAAAGAGCCATTTAGCTTTAATCTGTCAAAAATCTATCAATTCAAGATTTTCCATATTGCAACAAAAGCCAACACATTGAATATAAAAATTACCAATACCATTATTAATTTATTATTATTAATTATTAATTAATTAATTACATGGGGTAAAAAAAATATTATTTTTTGTGATAGCCTGTCAAAATTCACAGAAGTTGCTTGTCAGTATATACTTAGAAAATAAAAATAATGTTGGGTACGGTCGGCTTCATAATTGCAGACCCATCGTAGAGCTCCAAAACGGCTGTTATAAGAATGTTTCAACACAAGCAAGATTCCAGACACCTGCTTTAGTTGAAGTTTTAAGTCTTCTAACTCATGAATTTATCAAACAAAAATTATAAGATTAAAAACATTCTAATAATAGTAATTTTAGAACTCTACAGTCGGCTGCAATTATGCAGCCGACTGTACCTTTAAAGATTTTTTCTTAGTTTAGTACTTCATTGGCTTAGCTGTATTGACGCTGTGATTTAGTTTGAAAAGGTTTTTAATATTTAATTGTTATGAAGAATATTTTATTCCTTTATTATTTTTAAAATATTTTTAATTAGAACATATTTATAATATGCTACTCTTTTTTTTCTTTTGCTACTCTTTATTGTGTAAAAAATGTAATGTGAGATTTCTTACAGTTATCAAAAATTGGTGAAAGAGACAATGCACAAAGCTTATTTTGATATTTTGAGAGAACAACTCAACTCTGATCCTCCTGAGTATAAGCAGGCTCTTATACTTCTTGAGGATGTCAAACAGGTATATCATTAATACATATTTTCTTAACCATACAACTTTTCCTGATCTTGAAACCTTTACCCAACTTTTTTTCCCAAAAACATAATCTTTCCTAAACTTGTAACTTATCCCCAAAACGATAAAAAAATTGCTGAAACTGTAACTTTTTCGAATTTATTTTATTTTGAATTGTAACAGGTTCTCTCAAAACCTTTTTACCTAACTGCAAAGAATTTTTCGAAAATTGAAATATTTAATAATTGAAATAATAATTGCAACACAGGGATTCCTGTCTCAGCCAAGTATTTACGCTTAGATATTTGTCTGTGGTCTGGTTGTTTCTATGTTAAGTATATATTTACAAAAAGAAAAGTATATAAGTAGTATATCTGTTGTCAAGCACTCATAACACAAGTCTAGTTACTTGTATATGAGCTGTTTTCCGCAATCAGACCCTTTTTTTTGATTGGGTCCTTTTTGTTTGAGGATGGAGTAGGCTTGCCCAGCACCTACTACCCTCTCAGCTTAGTCCACCATATCCAGAGGAGAGAACTTGTCAATATTTATGGAGCCAACTAAGCCGCGGGTTTCATCACAATGTGAATTAGCGTACATAAAGTTTTCTTAAGAAAAATTCATCGATGCAAGGCCGTTCTAGTTACTTAGCTTGGGGCTAGATGGCGATGTGTCGAATGTCCTGCAATATTTATTTAATTATTTTTATCTTCCTAGGGTCTATTCGCTATCCTGCTCCCCCGCCACACACGTATCCGCGAAATGATCGACGAAGTCTTAGACACGGAGTTTATAAAACAACAAGCTGAGAACAATAGCCTAGACTTCCACAAGTATGCGAGCTTCGTTATAGATCTGATGACGAAATTGGCTGCCCCGGCTAGAGACGAAATGATACAGGATATTTCTAAGTTAACTGACACTGTAAGTATGTCATCTTAATCGCGTATTTTTATTTCTCTTACCCCGACGTTTCGACTATGTTACAATAGTCATGGTCTGGAGACAAAACGTGTGGGTTTTTAAGTTTACTGTAGGTACCTATTTAAAATCTCAAATCAAAACTTAAATCAAACATTAAGGGTACCTGCGCTCTCTCCATAGAAACGTTGTCTAATTATAAAATAATTTAAGTTTAAAAAACAAAAAATAGGGGCATGGTCATGGCAGTTATAAGTTTTATGCTCCAAAAATATTTGCTCTAGAATCATTATCCAGGGAGTAAACAGTCGACTACGTTTGTAATAGTTTGTATGGAAAGAGCCCCCGGTAACCTTTCCTCTTAAAACTTACTAAAAAAAGACTTTTTTTTACATAATATGATAGGTCAGTGTTTGACCACTATCACACCTGCCTGATGGTAGGTGACGATGCGGCCTAAGACCAACCACATACTAGCTCCATTATTCCTCGATAGATTTTTATAAAAGACTGAACAAAAGGTTGCCTGGAAGAAATCGCTTTCAGCGATAAGGCCATCCATTTGTGCAACTTATACTTTCTAGCTATTACTTTACTTTGTGTATATCGTGTTCTGTTTACTCTTGTGTTGTACGAATAAAGTTATCTATCTATCTAACTGAAAAAAAAATTGAACCCACGATTAATCCCCGCGAGGGTATTGGATTTTTAGAAAGTATTTATATTTGGGTTCCGTACACAAAGGGTAAAAACGGCACCCTATTACTAAGACTCCACTGTCCATCTGTCTGTATCTGTCACCAGGCATCTCATGAGCCGTGATAGCTAGACAGACAAATTTTCAAAGATGATGTATTTCTGCTGCCGTAAAAAATACGAAAAATAGAGTTTAATGGTACGAAACTTTTTAACTTTTTTTTTCTACCTTCCAGGTGGATATATTCCGTTCAATCCTGGAAACGTTAGAAGTACTAAAGCTAGACCTGGCTAACACTCTAATCGCAATGATAAGACCGCACGTTCAACAGGAGAGCGTGCAATATGAACGGGCAAAGTTCGACGAGATATTAAAGGTTACTGAAGGTAAACAATATTATATTATGTACTAGCTGCGCCCCCCGGTTTCACCCGCGTAACTCCCGATCCCGTGGGAATATCGGGATAAAAAGTAGCCTATAGCCTTCCTCGATAAATGGACTATCCAACACAAAAATATTTTTTCAATTCGAACCAGTAGTTCCTGAGATTAGCGCGTTCAAACAAACAAACGAACAAACAAACAGACAAACTCTTCAGCTTTATAATATTAGTATAGATACCTACTCTTCAAAGATCTTATACTTACAATCATCAACAAATATATTTCGAAAAAGATTATTACAGGATTTTATGTTGATAAAAAACTCTATGGCCCATAACTCATTAATAGGTACCAACTCTTAACATCTTACACACGTGATAACTTTTAAACGAAATATCCGATTGAGATGAAACAAAAAGTATTTTACTTCTACATAAATACTCTTGATAACATAATGCTTAATTTCGATAAAGATTAATATTACGATACATATTTTACGTAGTTTTTTTTCTTCAGACGATTTGATAATTATTTTGAACACAAAATCGGTTATTGTGATTAAACCATGATAGCTAGATATATGTTCTCGCGGACTTTTTTGTAGGTCTTAATGGGATCTACAAACCCGTAGTACATAATTTTGTTCTATTGTCAATAGTTTTTGCAGCGCACGCAAAAATAGGTTTTCGATTTTACACCTTGTGTTACAAAATAGCAATTTTATTACGGATCCCTAATTTTGAAGAAAAAAAAACATAGCCTATAGCCTTCCTCGATAAATGGACTACCCAACACTGAAAGAATCATTCAAATCGGACCAGTAGTTCCAGAGATTAGCGCGTTCAAACAAACAAACAAACTCTTCAGCTTTATAATATTAGTATAGACTAGCGAGTTGAATCACTCTATCTATTAAAAAAACCGCTTCAAAATCCGTTGCGTAGTTTTAAAGATTTAAGCAAACATAGGGATAGACAGCGGAAAGTGACTTTGTTTTATACTATGTAATTATGTAGGGACTAGTTGTCCCAGCAAACATTGTTTCGCCATATTTAAAAAAATAAAAAATAGATAGTAGCCGATTCTCAGACCTACTGAATATGCATATAAAATTTCATAAAAATCGATGGCGCTGTGTGGATTGTCCTGCAATATATATTTATCCTTGTTTTTAATTATCTTCAGATGGTCTGAAACACACACGGGAATGGCTTAAGAGAAATATAGACAAGACCGGAATAAATATACCAGTAACTGACACGAACATCATCAGGAATGTAACGGCACAGACACTGGCTAAGGCGTACCTTGAGTTGCTGGAGTGGGATGGTTCTAAGGACTATCCAGAGGTAAGATTCTACCAATAAATGTGTGTGGTACAGGGGCGCAGCTAGGAACATTAGGAGGAAAATTAGGAAAAAACATTTTTTTTTTTCAAGAAATTAGCCCTTACCCACATGCACATTTTGAATGTCTCTCCCGCCCAGTACAGTTGTTGCAAATCACAATTCGCCCCGCATCCTTACATGGTTTTAAAATAAATATTTTTTGCTCAATTCTTTCATATCGTTACGTTTTTTCTCACAAACACTAACATTTTTGTTTTTGTGACGTCAATAGGGCGGCAAATTGCCGACGATATAATATTTATGACGTCAAAAGGGCGGCAAATTCTGACTCCGCCGCGGGCGACAGTGGCTCACTGTCGCCCGTCGGACCTGATATGAATAAAAAAAACAAAATAAAAAAGCGTACAGGTATCTTCTAGAAAAGTGTGCTAAATCTCAGCCTGCATCGTCACTTACCATCGTGTAAGCTAGTGGTGAAACGTTGACCTGATATGAATAAAAAAAAATGGTTGTCTGTAAAGTCTGTTTCCGGACGATAATTTTACGTGATAACGTCATAAGAAAACATTGATGGTAACCATGGCAACGATAAAACGTTGCTATAGCTACCTTGTCAATAACATGAGGCGTTCCAGTAACGACGCGTGACGTCACACTTTTTTGAGATTGCAGGTGTTCACCAATTTATAAAACGTTATCACGTCAAAAACAAAATATAAAAGATTTATGTCTTTAAGGGTCGTTTCGCACTTTCGTGCGAACTTCTTGCGGGCGAAACGACCACCTACTCTTTTTTAATTCCTCGTTTTTTCCAACAGACGGTAACCCTAGACGCGCCCCGCTTCGCCGAACTAAGCACGCAAGTGTACCGTCTTATCTGCATCGCGTCCCTATTACTGGTCAGTCCCACTTGTGGACCGGATGTCACCGCCGCGGCACAACACAAGGCCACGCTTAAGAATAACATCACGTTGGTTATGGACAATGCAAGCAATGATATGTGAGTATATATACTAACTAGCTGCGCTCCGCGGTTTCACCCGCGTAACTCCCGATGCCGTGAGAATATCGGGATATATTAAGATATAAGCCATCCTATCTTTCAAGTTGGATCAAACTGCACGCGGTGTGCAAATTTGATCGCGCACAAACAACGTGACACGTAATTTATATATCACTACATAGTATGCTTAAATCTTTAAAACTACGCAACGAATTGATGCGGTTTTTAATAGATAGAGTGATTCAAGAGGAAGGTTTATTTATATGTATAATACATGCATAATATGGCCGTGCGAAGCCGGAGCGGGTCGCTAGTATTAGATAAATAAATAAATATTGCAGGGCATTCCACAAATCACCATCTAGCCCCAAGCTAAGTTACTAGACTTTTGTTATGGGTGCTAGACAACGAATAGACTACTTATATACTTTTGTTTTGCAAATTAAATTCTATGTATTAAATTTACATTTAATACATAGAAACAACCAGAACACAGACAAATATCCAAGCATAAATACTTGTCTAAGGCGGGAATCGAACCCTGTGTTTGGCAGTCCGGCATGGTGACAACTGGGTCGTCAATATGTTTTTTATTTAATCTTTTCAGCGAACTGAAAGCAGTATTGCCATCGATAGCCGAGGAAGTGATCTCAATAACCGACCAACAGCTGGAGACACTCAACCAGCCGTCTCTGGACGCTGACACCAAGGAACTTATACGTACACAGATCATATCAATTGGAGATCCTGAACATAAAGTTAGGCAGATTGTCCGTAAGTATTATTATTGGAACGATAGTTTTGGAACGATAGTTCCTTATCGCGCGTTGTGAAAGGGGGCTAGACGGAAAAAAATCTCACGAAAAGTTGTAACGACACTTTTCGCTATAGTAAGCTATTGTAAGCCGTGCGGCGTGCGTATGTTTCTCTGTCTGTCTCTCTCTCTTATAGAACAAGCCAGATATTTCAATTAAAAAAAAATTACAATTCCTTCACTAATTGACGACCCAGCTGGCACAATGGTCACCATGCCGGACTGCCAAACACCGAGTCGCGGGTTCGATTCCCGCCTCAGACATGTATTTATGCTTAGATATTTGTCTGTGGTCTGGTTGTTTCTATGTATTATAAGTATATATTTACAAAAGAAAAGTATATAAGTAGTATATCCGTTGTCTAGCACCCATAACACAAGTCTAGTTACTTAGCTTGGGGCTAGATGGCGATGTGTGGAATGTCCTGCAATATTTATTATTTTATTTTTATTTTAATTAATCGAAAGGAACTTCGTTCCATCCGGGTGTCCCTTGACACTTCTCAAGTTTTTTTATACTACCAAATATATCACATCCATAATGATCTGAGACGAGTAGGTATAGCAGCTAGTAAAAAATATAAAACACCTGAAATTGAGAACCTTCTCATTTTTTAGAGTTCCGAACCCAAAGGGTAAAAATAGTCACCCTATTACTAAGACTGTCCGTCTGTCTGTCACCAGACTGTATCTCATAAACCGTGATAGCTAGACAGTTGAAATTAACACAGTATCACTATCACTACACTACATAGTATAAAACAAAGTAGCTTTCTCTGTCCCTATATCCCTATGTATGCTTAAATCTTTAAAACTACGCAACGGATTTTGATGCGGTTTTTGAAGTGAAAACTTCTTATGGCGCGTTGGGCACTTTTGTGGGTGAGCATTTTCAGCCGTTCTCGCGACAGATTTTGACGCGACAGATGAGATTTTATTTGTGTTAGTCTTTTTGTTTAACTTATACTGCCATCTATTACACAAATTGAGAAACTTAGTTTCTAGAAAGACCGCTATTCGAATGTAGATGGCGCTGTTTTAAATTTTTTACTGCCATCTAGCGAATAAAAAATAAACTATATTTGTTTAAGTGAGTGCTAATAGATGGCAGTAGCAGATCGTTTCAAGAAATATTCTATGAGAAATAACAAGTTTATTGTTTTCACTTCTGCCTGCACTCCCGGAGTGCGCTGTTTTTTTTTAATAGATAGAGTGATTCAAGAGGAAGGTTTATACGTATAATACATGCATAATATAGCCGGGGCGGGGCGCTAGTAGTACTAACAAATATTCAAGCAATAACTGAAGTGTTTGGTGAGATTCGAATCAGGTGCTAAACATTCATACAAGTGTTAGGTTGCGCTCAAAACCACCAAGCCACAAAGTGTTATCCCGTTTTTGTCTCAAGAACCGTAATAGTTAAAAATTTTACAGATTATGTATTTCTGTTGCCGCTATAAAAACAAATACTAAAATCAGAAAAAAATCTCCCCTCTTAAGGTGAAAGGGTACCTGCGCTCTCTCCATACAAACGTCATGGGCACACACGTACAAAGGGCATGGTCATGGCAGTCATAAGTTTTATGCACCAAAAATATTTGCTCTAGTGTCATTATCCAGGGAGAAAACAGTCGACTACGTTTGTAATAGTTTGTATGGAGAGAGCCCCTGGTACCCTTTCCTCTTAAAAATATTTTTAACCGACTTCAAAATAAGGAGGAGGTTCTCAATTCGGTTGTATGTATGTTTTTTTTATGGATGTTCCCGCATATCTTCTTTGTTTATCAACCGATTTTGATGAATCTTTTTTGTTTTCTTTCCAGGTCTAAGGATCCTAGAGTTCCTAAAAGTGATACTTGTCTGCGCAGGCGGCTCTCGCCAGATACCAATCGGCCTGTCAGCGTTATCACAAGAACTGACCTCTGTATCAGGTAGTTTATTGCGCTACGTCATGCACAATAAGGCAGTCTTCACTAAACACTATTTGGAAATTATTGAAGAAGAATTGAGTAAATAATGCGATTTTAACAATTGGGATGATCTAGCGCTGTATTATGACGTCAGAGATGAAAATTAAATAAATATTCGCAACTCCTTTCAGCATTTTTAACCGACTTCAAAAAAGGAGGAGGTTCTCAATTCGTCGCGTATATATTTTTTTTTTTATGTATGTTCGCGGATTACTCGAAAACGCCTGGACCGATTTGGAAAATTCTTCTTTTGTTTGAAAGGGAATAACTCACAGGTGGTCCCATAAAAATTGGATGAAGATCTTCGAAGTGATAAACAGAATTACAGATCTGTTCACTCACGTAGTAGGCGCGCCCCTCCAGGATAAATTTTCTCGGTGTGCATTAATATGAGTGTCGCACGTGCAATTATGCACGTGGGTGCATAATTGTATTTAATAATCAAATAATTACATTATTTTCTTTTTGACTTGTAACTTGGAGTTATCAATAAAGATCTGTATCTGTAACAAGTTGTCTTAATGTGTGGGTGAAGACTATCAGTAGAGACAGCATACAACAGAGATAGAATTATATACAGATTATGTTTACAACAACATTCATAAGGTGTGGAAGGGCGCGCCTTCGTGAGTGAACAGATCTGTACGCCTCGAGAGTGCAGCAAATTGCTCAGTTTTCGATTTCCACCAGTAGAATTGGGCCATAAACTAATTCGCTATCTCTTACTCTTATAGTTTAGGATATAGCCCTGAAGGCCCATGTAAAAAATTCACCCTGTATTTAAATTTTATTTATTTCGTTTAGTAACGTCACAAAATGGCGCTAGGCTGGTCGTATTGTTATTTAAATCGCATTGTACATTTGTTGAATTTAAGATATAAATATTTATATAACTCTTGACTTTCCATAATTAAAAAATATTAACAGCTTCCCTATTATAGACTGAATTAATACATACAGTGTGTAGTAAAAACCCTATAATATCTTTTAGTTACCCTTAGGACATTACTAAAAAAAATTACATGATACTAACATTTTTTTTAATTGAAAGTTCGAGAAAATTACCCTTATTTAGTGAAAATGAAAGGAATTTTCAAGATTTTCAAGAGCAACACCACTAGGTGTTCTCACGCTTTCGAAAATTCGCCCAAAAGCTGGGTAAAGTAATAGTAGATTATGCACCAAGGGAATAAAGTAATGTTTTATGTTGCGGGTGGCATGTTAAACCCCGAGTGCAACGAGGGCTCAGGTTGAGTGTAGAGTCCTGAGTGAAGCAAGGGGTTTAAGCCACCCAAGACGAAAACGTGACTCTACTTTTCATACCGTCGTCGGTGAGCCAATAAAACCTATTTGCTGAGACCTTCAAAATGAAAACCAAGAGTTTTCACTTTTAAAGTTTTCAGTTTTTTCGAATGAAAACTCTGAAACTCCCAAGGGAATAACACTTTATTTCACTTTTTTTTAGGAAATAAAGTTCCTCGGGAGTTTCATACAGCATTATCTCCCTTGGGAGTTTCATACAACATTATTTCCCTTGGAATTATGTTTTGCTTTAAGTAATACGACTTTTATTCGTAATTAAAGTGTTGCAGATGTGAAAAGTATACTTACTTGGTTATTTTTAATTATTTTTTTGGGTAAGAAGAATTACAGGGTTTTCTTTGCACACTGTATAATAGTATAAGTATCGAATTTGTAACTTCCATTGTAGTTTTATTTGTTCATGATAAAATCAGGCCGAATTATTCGGCTATCCGGTCGTATTCCTGGCCGAAAATTCGATCACTTGCCGAAAATTATATTTGTTACATCACTAACTAATAGCGTAATTTCCACAACTTCTGTAACTAGGTGAGGTTAAACCGACGACGAGGCGACGCAAAAGGTTACCATGTTTGGTTCCCGCCGCGGAATTTTTTGTAAATCATGATCTACGGATATTTGTTTATGGCGTCGGTGTATTTATGAAGTACAAGTTGTCTGGTCACCATATTACAAGGCTAGTAGCTTTGATAAATAACCGCCTAGTCACAAATGGTGCTTTATAAAAGTGTAAAATCATATTTCTAATACTCTGGTAAAATAATTGTTCTCGCGAAAGTTATATTTATGCTTATCTTTAAATCTTCCGGTTTTTAAGGAATAAATGCATTTTAGTACTGAGTTACTTTCTATCATTGGAGATGTTAATACGAAGAAAAAGTTTTATACGGAAGCTCACGAAAAAAATTACTTACTTTTCCCTGTAAAACAGAGGATGCAAAAATTGCCTTCTATAACAATATTAAAGTTTTTATTGTTGTTTTTTAGTTATAAAATTACGTAGCATAACATTTGGTATAAATTTATTATGCATAATGTAATTTACCATAATAATGTATTTCATAAAAATCAAAATGCATAAAAAAACAGGCAGAAGATATGATTTTGAATTGCATTATTCTGCACCTAAGCGTATTTGCGTTTGGTCACAATGTGTAAGCCAACCTTAACCTAGCACATACCTTTCTGTATGCTAAAAGACTATTATGACAAAACAAAAAAGTCTAAAAGATATTTATGCCAAAGTTTATGCTTAGGTTATTACTTTATGCGAAATGAATTTATGCCATGTGATTTTATGATAGATAAGTCCTGACAAATATTGGTTTTGTTGTCCATTCCAAAAAACCAGCAAACTTTTTCTTCGCTATATCATCTCCGATGGAAAATAGTAACTCAATGATATTTTTAATAATCTAATAAAAATAATAAAGTAGTAGTAGTTTTAGCAATTATTAATTGGTATTTAGTGAGATTTAAAAATTATATTAGAATGGTTGTGTGCATTGGGTGTTGTTAAAAAAAATAAAGTTATTAAATTGACTGGGGGCCGATTTAGGTTAAATTTTTCATATAAAAAGTAATAGGTACCAATTATTTTTTAATTTTGATTTTGAATTATTTTTAATTTTGAATTCGTGAATGTTCCACCCCTTTTAAGATGTTTTTCGGAATTTTATTTTATTTATTTAATATGAAGATTACAATTAGAATTAACATCTTTCTACCTTTGAAATTGTTTTGTGCTAGATTGTATTCATAAAATGTAAACATAACATGATTGTGTTGCATTAATTTATTGTTACAAATGTTTTGGCCCTAGGTTAAAAATTTAAATTCAATATTTATATGTATACTAGCTGTTGCCCGCGACTTCGTACTGGTGGTAGTTGTTTTATATACTAAAACCTTGTTCTTGAATCATTATATCTAATTAAAACAACTGCAATAAAATCCATTGCGTAGTTTTAAAGATCTAAGCAAACATTGGGACAGTCAGAATATGTTTAGGACATAATAATATATTTTCGTTTGATATTGTGGTGAATATTTGTGAAAAAAGGTAAAATTGATAACGTAGAAAAGCACTGTCTTAATCAGAATAACACTTGAGGTGAAATATTCATGAATTTTAAATTAAAGGTATTATGTTCTAACATTTTGTATAATTAATGTAAGAATTAAAAATCTCCAGTATTTTGTGATATTCAGTGGCTCTATTTTTGAATCGCTCGTGTGACATAGCTTCGTCGTCGTATACGCCTACAACTCATACTCGACTTCCAAGTCGCATGACACCAATTTTCTGTATTTTTGATTCGTTCGTCGTCGAAATTTGAAATGTAATTTTTTATTCGTTTTACGCAGAAAATTGAAAACCGGTAATTACCCACCAACATTCGAAATAAGCTCAAAAGATATAAATATATTTCAAAGATCGTTTCCAAATGTTTGACTATGATTGTTTTACGTTTATTCTACCATTCGCCTGTCGGCGAAGAGTGGTGGAAACCACTCGTAACGATCGAGCGATTCAATAATAGCGAATTTCCGATGTCGAACGAATATCAGTAGAAATTGAGCGCTCGACTCGGGGCGAACGATTCAAAAATAGGGCTCCAGATCATGTACCCAAGAGACGTGAGCACATTTTTCATCCTGTGCTCAGAGCACTCAGAGATAAATATACTTACCTACTATGTCTTTTCATATGAAATAACTTCTAAATTATATTGTTTTTTACTCAAATCATTAAAGAACTATTTTTTATACTAATACTGACATGACTATGCATTTTTAATTTATAAGAAAAACTATTTTCATAAAAAACAGTACCTACATTTAAAACTATCATTTATGTATTTATTTATAAAAGTGTCAAAAATGGGAACAAATAGTTTTAGTTTGAAACATAATGTTTTTTACATTGTTTTTTTTATGTAATCAAGTGAGTGAGTGCACTAATAAAGTTTTGTTATGTATGGGAGTTGTTGTTTTATTTCTATACTACCATCACATCGCGGATATGCCCACGGGATCGGGAGTTACGCGGGTCGTAACTCCCATTCATTACCCACCGCACTACCAGTCGACACTACCGGTAGTGTCGTAGGGATTTTTTCCCTTCTACACTACTCGCCAGTAGTGTTATCTCCGTGTATATAATACCAGCTTAGTCAACCATTTGCTCTATAAAATAGTCGTTGGTCTGTAAAAAGTAGGTACTAGGCAATCAGAAGTCAGTAGAAGGTATAAAATCGCGCTCATAACGTTATCTCTCTCTGACTAACTAACTTTTATTTCTGATTGCCTAGTACTTTTTACAGACCAACGACTATTTTATAGAGCAAATGGTTGACTAAGCTGGTATTATATGCACGGAGATGTTAACACTACTGGCGAGTAGTGTAGAAGGGAAAAAAATCCCTACGACACTACCGGTAGTGTCGACTGGTAGTGCGGTGGGTAATGAATGGTAACTCCCGATCCCGTGGGCATATCGTGTGTGTCAGGATGGCGTGAGACATGTCTGAATAGTCACAGGTTATGCACCAAATAATTATAGATTAAACGAACTTACCTGTATGTGAAGTTCTATCTTAATTATATGAATATTTTGTCCGAAGGAATTAGCAATATTACACTTGTAGTATGCTTTAGCGACTACATCACGTTCACTAATTTGAGGGTACACTGGAAAAAAAAACTGTTCCATCCCAGGCACCTCTCTCGCGTCATTTAGTTTAAAGAAAAATAAAATATTTCACAAAAACTTCGGGTGTATTGTTGTATTTAGTTAGATTATGCACACACATACAAACAGGGAGGGAGGGTTGCTAATTCCTTCGGACAAAATATTCATATAATTAAGATAGAACTTCACATACAGGTAAGTTCGTTTAATCTATAATTATATTTCATATTTTGTCCTCGGAATTAGCAATATTACACTTGTAGACTTTTAGAGAGTGAAATATTTTACTGAAATTATTATACTTAGGAGTATATGTATTTATCATGTACCCATATAGTAAGTTTTCAACTTAACAAACATTAACTATTGTCGTTGACAATGACTCTTGTAAATGATTTGACATTAAGCATAGTTAAATTTTTGAATTGACAGAATATATAGATTTTTAGATATATTCAACAAACTGATTCACCGAGCGAGCGGTCTTTTTATTTATATTGTAGGTTAATATAAATCCAGTAGACTAACATCTAATTTACGAATAAGTTGCGGAAGGGACAGCATGTCTTTAGTACATACTATGCGCTGAGAATAGAATGATGTTGATTCTATTTATAGGACCTCTAATTCATCGACTTAAACTCCGATCAGTATTACTAGAAATAGTAAAAGTTATATTTTAAAAAGGCTAGATTTTCCCTGTATAGGTAATTGTAAAGCCCTGCTTCATACAAAAATGGCCACAGTGATATTGGTAAGATATTACAATTATGTTTTATTGATCTCTAATCAATGAAGCATCTCGAGGTCTATATACAAAAATATCTTTTTGCATTTATTATTTATCTTTGACAAGGTTCTTACTCTGTGTATGAGAGTAACCAAAGTTTTAAAACTCCTATCTTGGGTCAGTGTTTCTATTCAATTAATAAAAACTGAGAAAACGATGTACCTGGGAAAAATAAATTAATACTTTATCGAAAAATACCTCCAAATATCTCTTAAACCTGTCATCATCTTGCAGCATTGTTATCCTTTAGCAACACTATGCCGATATCTAATTGAGATTCGTTATCAAAATTAAAATAATGTATGGAATTAATTTAGAAATTATAACTATTCTGGTTTTACATTAGAAAAGTAAACCTTATAATAATATTTTTCAAGTCAATAATTTATGACAATTATGTAATTATGTCATTCAAATAAATTGTTGCTTGATCCGAACATGTGGATTTACTACTATCGCCAGTAGGGTAGGTAAAGGTCATGTGGATTTATTGCTGGAATGCAACGACTGAGCTTTATTTGTATCAAATGCAATTTAATTTAAAATAGAGAACTACTGTTACGTGGTTTGAACCAGATAATGTAAGTATGTGTAGTTAGGTACGACTAGCACACCGCTCGTTCTGTTACTCCTTTTCTATCTAACGTTTTTAATATCGTAGAATAGAAGAAGAAAAAGTACACAAAGCAGTTGTAAATGCTCCGATACAATTAAGGTACATCGGGATCTCGACGCCATTAAATGTATTTTTATTACTCGGCTGAGAAAAATTAATGAAAAATTAACCGAAGCTAGCAAATGCTGAGGCAATATCGTGGTATACCCAATCTACCAAATTCCACTTAATATTAGGATGTACGTACACGACTGCGCACCAGTCGTTAGATAGGTACTTGCGACTAAGATAGATCTTTAAATGTTCGATCTATATATATTAAATCAAATCAAATCCTGTAAAATAAAATATTTACATCAATTACCATAATTACTGTTTTGTAATCTCCCTGAATGTATCTTATCCGACTAATATTAATGAATTGTGGTATCAACCCGACGGGGCGCAAAGGTAGTCTGTTAAAAGTTTAACAAAACATTTTTAAACATATGTTACTACACAAGCCTGGTTTGTTCACTTCCACAAGCAGCCCCTCGCCCCAAATTTGAGATCTCTGAGATTTCTAGATCACGATCACACGATCAAATATTGATAAAAAGTATTTACCAACAGGTTTCAACCAATTCGAAGGAGGCGCCGCCTAGTGGGGCAAATTGGAACTGAGCAATCGTTTTGTAAAATATCCAATCTTACCATTGAACAAGAAGACTGTTCAATTTCTTGTGTACCGCAGACAGCGCGGTATCTTTGAATACCATGATCTCAAAATTATTTAATTTTGAATATAGTTTAGTTTGATTGCTTCTAGAAATTATTCTTCTTCTTGAAAATTAAAGTGATTTTCTCCATTTATTATAAAAATCCATGAGACGTCAATAGTGGTAGTGCAAGTCCAGCTACACGTAGTAAACGTACTTTAAATGTCCGTTATCGGACCCAAACTAAACAGTTAAACAGAGAACTCAAGTTCGTTCTAAAAATCCAGATAGGTAAAGAATAACCCTTAATAAAGTATTTTCAGAATATTTATAAATCATTTTTAATCTCTATCTTAAGAGTATTTAAGTATTTATTCTAGTTTATGACTAATTATTTTTCTCTTAGTATAAAACTGAAACTGGTCATAACTTAGCTTATTCACATGTGACAAAAGCTTATAAGAAAGAATTGTCATCGTTTCCCGAGTACTTAGTTGTTTACAATACTGAAAACAAGCTGTTGCTAAACGATAGGTTACGGGAGAAGAAAACTAGTTTCAATTAAAAAATAAAAAGTTAAAAGTAATTAAAACCAACAGGTTTTTAGAAACTAAATATCGTTATTGGTTTTTATACATAGACTATGTACTTTTGACTACCCAGGTCTCGTGAGCAAATGGCGCTTTGAATAGTGCCACAATATAAGATCTACAAAACAATTACAAAAAACATGATAAATATCCTGTTTTAAATAACATTAAAAGTTACATAGCATTGTTTGTAGAATAAAGATATTACAATCTGCCAACAAAATGTATAGGGCCTTAATGATTATTGCGTGTCCGATACTGCTGCGAGGTTCTCGATGCGTACGACTACCGATTGCTGTTCGAAGAAAAATCCTAAGCTTTGTCTTTGGGTGATTCGGTGGCTTCCAAACAGAGTACTCCGTAGACTCCATTGTTATACTTGGTTGTAGAAAATGACTTTTCTCCGTATATCGTCACTCACATAATATTATCGTTATATAAATTGATAAAATAAAAATAAAAAATTCTAGTCACGGAATTTGTATGGAGGAAGGCACATAAGATGCGCATGCATCATAAATAAAGTTGATTTCAATTCTTATTCGAAAAAAGCTTGTAAATGGCAACCTAGGCATCATAACTTTATTGATGGGTACTAATCTTCTCTTATAGCATATTTTGACCATCTCAGCATTCACTGCAAGAAGGTTTTATTTAGATAATTCTTGTAAAGCTGTATGCTACAGCCACAACGCCAAATTCTTCATGTACATTTGAATTGGTAGGCTTTATGCTTAGTAGGTCTACCCATTATTTCACCAACCAATAATAACTCTAGTAAAATCTGACTGATCCTTTACGCCGGGCTGGTGCTCGGGTTAGTGGTGCCAAAATGGCAATAGGGTCGGCAACAGAGCAGCTGGTATTGCTGACGGCTTTGGAGTTAGCATTGAAGTAAGTTCAGGTAAATCACGGTTTCGGATTCCAAGTTCCTATCAAGTAAATCGCATAATTATCTTAAATAGATAGATTCCAAGAAGTTAGTTAAGAAACAGACCAAAGTACTGTTCGCAAAACACTTCGGGTAGTACAGCCCCAAAGAGAAGTACGCAAACCCTTTATAGGAATGTAGTTAAGAAACAGACCAAAGTACTGTTCGCAAAAAACTTCGGGTAGTACAGCTCCAAAGAGAAGTACGCAAACCCTTTATAAGTAGGTAGTTAAGAAACAGACCAAAGTACAGTTCGCAAAACACCTCGGGTAGTACAGATCCAAAGAAAAGTACGCAAACCCATTAAAGCTGGAGTAAGAAAAGTTCGGGTAGTACAGCTCCAAAGAGAAGTACGCAAACCCTTTATAGGTAGGTAGTTAAGAAACAGACCAAAGTACAGTTCGCAAAACACCTCGGGTAGTACAGATCCAAAGAAAAGTACGCAAACCCATTAAAGCTGGAGTAAGAAAAGTTCGGGTAGTACAGCTCCAAAGAGAAGTACGCAAACCCATTTATAAGTAGGTAGTACAGTTCCAAGAAAAAGTAAGAAAACCAAATAAATCTACAAAAATAAAAACCTGGGTAGTACAACTCCAAAGAGAAGTACGCAAACCCTTTGTGCAAGCATAGTAATGGGTTGCAGTTCGAAACCCAATTAAAAATGTCATTAGTCCACTATCAGTTTGCTACAATAATACCCTGAACAAGTATTGAACGTACGACCCCCTTCTAACAGACGTCAGACAAACATAAATACTCGTAGTAAAATTACTCAGCGTGATTTTCAACATGTTAGCTATGTCTTTAGGTTAGATAGTGGTATAAGCCGCCACCCGCCACACCAACCGACGTGGGTTGGATCCACAGGTTACGTGGATAATAATATAATGTTCGAATTGTGCTACACAGGATTGCAAACGTTACGGTGGCGGTGGACTTTTAAGCGTTGATTGTACATACCTACCTTCTCAAGGTCTATAAACATATTGTAAGATATATTATAATTTATCACAATTTGCGTTTTATTTCTGTTCTGACTGTACCAAGATTGACGTATAAATCAATCATGAGTGCTTATTCAGGGTAGTACCTACGTACCTAAGTTATTTAGGAGTAAAGTAAGTACATTTCCAATCCTCGAAAATAAACGACGAAAAAAAAAAAAATCATAACACCACAGGTAAAAGCAGTAAAAGTAAGCATCTACAATGTAGATATAAATGATTTAAATAACTTAACGAGATAATAACAGTTACGGTAAGTTAGTAGGTATGTAGGTACTTGGATTACTAAAATCCAACAGAAACAAAATTCTTAATCGTTCTATGGTTTCGCGTGAGTATTAGGGAGGTAGGTACCTAATCTGTTATTCATTTACTGCTTTGGGTATATTATATACCTGGTATATCCCGGTATGAAGGTAACGTATAAAAAACCTTACCTTCCGCCATCTTGTTTTACCATCTGGTTTTCACCGATATCCGATGTCTTGTTTGCGGCGCAGCTGCGACAAACTCGATTACTGATATTTTTTCGTATTTTCCGACACGTCTACGTTTAGATACGATCACATTTAGCACTTTTTAACACAATTTAATTTTTAAAAAGTGACGCGATGTGGCGGTGATGAGCACTAAAAAGCGAATGACGCGAGAGAGGTGCCTGGGATGGAACAGTTTTTTTTTCCAGTGTACCCTCAAATTAGTGAACGTGATGTAGTCGCTAAAGCATACTACAAGTGTAATATTGCTAATTCCGAGGACAAAATATGAAATATAACTGTACCTAAACTGTACCTATATGAAAAAAAACTGTACCTCAAGCAATTAGATATAAAATAAATTGTGATATGGACACGCCATTCTGACGTCAGCTTGACGGGCATAATCGTGTATCTCCCCAACGTGTGGGAACTATGCTCTGGAACATTTATATCAATAAACTGTACCTCATAAAACTGCCAATAAAAAAATTGTATTCACACGCGATATCTGTCAAATCAACAAATAATTTTTTACTGCTCATTTATTTGATTTAATCGCATGACGCATGTTTGCCGATCAATTTGCAGCAGGCGCTTGTTGTCTCTTAATAATTAGGTACATATAATATTATTAGAATATAACATTAAATTCACATATACCTACATAAGAAGGAAAACTATAACTTATTTTTAATTAATAGTAAGATATATAATTATTCATTAATATCAAATCAAACACATATTTAGGGTTCCGTACCTCATTTGGAAAAAATGGAACCCTTCATATCGTGATAAAAAGTAGCCTATGTTACTCCCAATGAATCAATGTATCCTCATACCAAGTTTCATCAAATTCGGTCCAGTAGTTTCGGAGCATATTCAATGCAAACAAACAGTCAAATCTTCTCTTTATTGTATTACTAGCTGCGCCCCGCGGTTTCACCCGCGCAAGTCTAAGCTTCGTAGGAATATCGGAATAAGAGATCGGAATCGGAGAAATAGCGTATTTGTCAGGGTCTCTAGCTACCTGCTACCGACTTTCATCACAATTCGTATAGTAGTTTTTGTGTTTAGCAATGCCAGTATTAAGGGAAAGCGGTGTTATAGGAAAGCGAGACGTTAAGGAAAGGAACGTCACGTCAAGGTAACGTGAGGTCTCGTGGGAGAGCGAAGTCTTGGGAAAGCGAAGACGTGGAAAACGGTTATATTTTTAGGAGTCCAGGCAGACCCAGAATGCTTTTCTGACACGGAACCGTCGCAGATGGAGTAGCAAACACGTGCGAGCGAAGCGAGCGGTTATATTTTTAGGAGTCCAGACAGACCCAGAATGCTTTTCTGAAACGGAACCGTCACGGATGGAGTAGGTGAGGTTAGTTAAAACACGTGCGAGCGAAGTGAGCGGTTATATTTTTAGCAGTCCAGACAGACCCAGAATGCTTTTCTGACACGGAACCGTCGCGGATGGAGTAGCAAACACGTGCGAGCGTAGCGAGCGGTTATATTTTTAGGAGTGCAGACAGACCCATAATGCTTTTTTGACACGGAACCGTCGCGGATGGAGTAGCAAACACGTGCGAGCGAAGGGAGCGGTTAGATTTTTAGGACTCCAGACAGACCCAGAATGCTTTTCTGACACGGAACCGTCGCGGATAGAGTAGCAAACATGTGCGAGCGAAGTGAGCGGTTATATTTCAAGGAGTCCAGTCAGACCCAGAATGCTTTTCTGACACAGAACCGTCGCGGAATGAGTAGCAAACACGTGCGAGCGAAGCGAGCGGTCAGATTTTTAGGAGTCCAGACAGACCCAGAATGCTTTTCTGACACGGAACCGTCCCGGATGGAGTAGGTAACGTTAGTTATTGTGACCAAACACGTGCGACCGAAGCGAGCGGTTATATTTTTAGGAGTCCAGACAGACCCAGAATGCTTTTCTGAAACGGAACCGTAACGGATGGAGTAGGTGAGGTTAGTTAAAACACGTGCGAGCGAAGCGAGCGGTTATATTTTTAGGAGTCCAGACAGACCCAGAATGCTTTTCTGACACGGAACCGTCGCGGATGGAGTAGCAAACACGTGCGAGCGTAGCGAGTGGTTATATTTTTAGGAGTGCAGACAGACCCATAATGCTTTTTTGACACGGAACCGTCGCGGATGGAGTAGCAAACACGTGCAAGCGAAGGGAGCGGTTAGATTTTTAGGACTCCAGACAGACCCAGAATGCTTTTCTGACACGGAACCGTCGCGGATAGAGTAGCAAACACATGCGAGCGAAGTGAGCGGTTATATTTTTAGGAGTCCAGACAGACCCAGAATGCTTTTCTGACACGGAACCGTCGCAGATGGAGTAGCAAACACGTGCGAGCGAAGCGAGCGGTTATATTTTTAGGAGTCCAGACAGACCCAGAATGCTTTTCTGAAACGGAACCGTCACGGATGGAGTAGGTGAGGTTAGTTAAAACACGTGCGAGCGAAGCGAGCGGTTATATTTTTAGGAGTCCAGACATACCCAGAATGCTTTTCTGACACGGAACCGTCGCGGATGGAGTAGCAAACACGTGCGAGCGTAGCAAGCGGTTATATTTTTAGGAGTGCAGACAGACCCATAATGCTTTTTTGACACGGAACCGTCGCGGATGGAGTAGCAAACACGTGCGAACGAAGGGAGCGGTTAGATTTTTAGGACTCCAGACAGACCCAGAATGCTTTTCTGACACGGAACCGTCGCGGATAGAGTAGCAAACACGTGCGAGCGAAGTGAGCGGTTATATTTTAAGGAGTCCAGTCAGACCCAGAATGCTTTTCTGACACAGAACCGTCGCGGAATGAGTAGCAAACACGTGCGAGCGAAGCGAGCGGTCAGATTTTTAGGAGTCCAGACAGACCCAGAATGCTTTTCTGACACGGAACCGTCCCGGATGGAGTAGGTAACGTTAGTTATTGTGACCAAACACGTGCGACCGAAGCGAGCGGTTATATTTTTAGGAGTCCAGACAGACCCAGAATGCTTTTCTGAAACGGAACCGTCACGGATGGAGTAGGTGAGGTTAGTTAAAACACGTGCGAGCGAAGCGAGCGGTTATATTTTTAGGAGTCCAGACAGACCCAGAATGCTTTTCTGACACGGAACCGTCGCGGATGGAGTAGGTAACGTTAGTTATTGTGACCAAACACGTGCGACCGAAGCGAGCGGTTGTATTTTTAGGAGTCCAGACAGACCCAGAATGCTTTTCTGACACGAAACCGTCGCGGATGGAGTAGCAAACACGTGCGAGCGAAGTGAGCGGTTATATTTTAAGGAGTCCAGACAGACCCAGAATGCTTTTCTGACACGAAACCGTCGCGGATGGAGTAGCAAACACGTGCGAGCGAAGTGAGCGGTTATATTTTAAGGAGTCCAGACAGACCCAGAATGCTTTTCTGACACAGAACCGTCGCGGAATGAGTAGCAAACACGTGCGAGCGAAGCGAGCGCTTACATTTCTAGGAGTCCAGATAGGCCCGGAATGTTTTTTTGACAAATTACCGTCCCCTTTTCCTCCTCTTCTTCTTTCCTCTCCTCCCCCTTTCCTCTTCTCCCCATTTCGTCTCTTCCCTCTTACATCCCCTTCCTCTTTCCTATCCTCCCCTTTCCTGTCCTCCCCCTTTCCTGTGCTCCCCCTTGTTATTTTTCTTACCCTTCTCCCCTTCATCACTCTCTCCGTCTCCGCCCAACTACAACCTTTTAAAATTTTTAAAATATATTTTGAGTCCTGATCCCGTAAGTCCAGATCCCGTGGGAATATCGGGGAAAAAAGTAGCCTTTGTGTTAATTCAGGTCTCCAGCTATCTACTTACTGATTTTCACCGCAATCTGTTCGGTAGTTTTTGCGTAAAGGAGTAATCCCGTAAGTCCCGATCCCGTAGGAATATCGGGATTAAAAGTAGCCTATGTGTTAATCCAGGTCTCTGGCTATCTACATACCGAGTTTCAACGCAATCGGTCCAGAATTTTTTTGTGTGAAGGAGTAATCCCGTAAGTCCCGATCCCGTGGGAATATCGGGATAAAAAGTAGCCTATGTGTTAATCCAGGTACTCAGCTATCTAAATACCGAGTTTCAACGCAATCGGTCCAGTAGTTTTTGCGTGAAGGAGTAACAAACATACACACACACACACACACACACATACACACACACAAACTTTCACATTTATAATATTAGTAGGACTAGCGACCCGTCCCGGCTTCGCATGGCTATATTATGCATGTATTATACATATAAACCTTTCTCTTGAATCACTCTATCTATTAAAAAAAACCGCATCATAATCCGTTGCGTAGTTATAAAGATTTAAGCATACAAAGGGATATAGGGACAGAGAAAGCGACTTTGTTTTATACTATGTAGTGATAGTGAAGGGACTTACGCGAACTACGTTACTATTAAGGTGGTGAATTGAAGATTTTTAGATTTGGATGCCAATATATCACAGTAATTACAATACATGAGGAAACCCTTCTGTGGTATTTAATTTATCCATCTATTGCCATCATTTTGACTGTTTTGTTTACACGATTAGTTAACTTTTATAACACAATAAAAAATGATTAAAACAACTCGTTATAAACAGAGATTTTCATTTTACAACGAAACGGAATATATTGAAACATTTTTTTTTACGGTTTTAGTTAGTAGTAATCTGCACTTCATATTGACTGAACCAGTTTTACCTAATTAGCAATATAATTAATATTAAACGACAAATACTGTTTTGGCGCTTACGTCGTTGCAACTTGAGCTCACTCTCGCGCGGTTCTAGATGGAAATCTGTCCGGTCTCGCCCGCTCAGTCCCCGTTTGACCATTGTCAGCGACGGTTCTGTGTCTGTCCAACTCCCGCGCGCTAATATTTAGTATACGAGTGATTGCGAATAAAAAAATGGGCAAAAAGGCAGTGAAAATATCTAGAGGAAAGCCTTCTTTCTCGAAAGATGTGTGAAAATGAATAAGATAAGGTAAGTAAACCTCACGTTATTTTAACATTGTGGTTATTTACTCAGATTAAAATAATACAATCATTTTTATACGATAGATACGTACAAGGTATTATTAAATATTAGAACGGAATTATATGTAGTTACTTATATGTGCCGTCTCTGTGTATTTGGTTTGAAATCGTACGATTACCTACCTATATCATTTTACCTACCTTTATTGTTGTTGTTATTTCAGGCAATCGCGAAGAAAGCAATCTAACGAAAATGATTCTACTTCTTCTGTAAGTACCAACTACTACCTAATAGATACCTACTAGTTTATTTCCAAACAACTAAGTACCGCATAAAAACCCTTGAAGCTACTTCTCTTGCGCTCCAAATATATCGTACGTACATTGTAGGTTCTTACAAAACTAGTCTAATTGGACCTAAGTACGCAGAAATCTCAAGAGCTCCAAAATTGGTAAGTAAGTGTCGTTAGCAAAATCATTACCTACTTATTATTTTTTCCACACATAATGTGAGTCTAAGGACGTACCTACATTTCTAATTTTTTTTTCTACCACATAGAAGTCACTTCCCATGCACTTCAAATCTATTGTTTCCAAAATTCATTTACCAATACCTTCATTATATCTCAAAGGGCTCCAAATGATATGTAGGTTCTTAGAAAACTAGTATAATTGGACCTAAGAACGCAGAAATCCCAAGAGCTCCAAAATTGGTAAGTAAGTGTCGTTAGCAAAATCATTACCTACTTATTATTTTTTTCCACACATAATGTGAGTCTAAGGACGTACCTACATTTCTAAATTTTTTTTCTACCACATAGAGGTCACTTCCCATGCACTCCAAATCTATTGTTTCCAAAATTCATTTAGCAATACCTTCATTATATCTCAAAGGGCTCCAAATGATATGTAGTTTCTTACAAAACTAGTATAATTGGACCTAAGAACGCAGAAATCCCAAGAGCTCCAAAATTGGTAAGTAAGTGTCTTTAGCAAATTCACTTATCTACAGTAATTATTTTCCCGGGTCTTAATCGCGTATTTTTTGAAATTAAGAAACATGTCAATTTCAACCGGGAAAGTGGATACAAGCTCTCATCTACGTGGAATCCAGTGATAAAAATGTGCAAGTGTCGCGAGATATCTCCGGATATATCTTCGGATATAGTGAGTGTAGTGTGCCGCGGCCCTTATGACTGTTGACAAAACTGTTTATAAAATCGAGTGTCGCTACTCGACCTACCCTCGGTTACTACCCTCAACTATCAACATGAGAGGACAACGCTCGCCGCTGCTCCAGTCTCCTCGCGACCATGACTATTGTAACATAGTCGAAACGTCGAGGTAAGAGAAATAAAAAACAAAAAATACGCGATTAAGACCCGGGAAAATAATTACTATGAATACAAATCGTGTGAGTTTAAAAAGTTTTTCACTTATCTACATATTTTCTTTGTGACTAAGACTCCTTACATAGATAAACTTATATACCTAGACAGCTGCTGTAGGACAGTATCTAAGTGGATATATCTTATTGCATACCTAGTAATATCTACAACTAAGTTTTTCTTATTGCAGACAAAATTAGCTGAATCTTTATTGATTAGTCAGGATCCAGTATTGCCAACCGAAAATATTGATTTAGGCTCAGAGGTTAGTACTTTTGTGTTTTATTTACGTTGTTTCCTACTGATTTTAAAATACCACTTTCGTATTTTAAAATCAGTAGGAAACAACGTGTTATATGTAAGTGTACCTATGTTTATTACTTTTTCACACAAGAGCAACTGAACCGATTTCGATGTGTGCGTAGCTTGACTTCTGAAATAACACATCCTATCCTATCTCTTACTAATCTTTACTTATAATCTCTATACACGGTGTAACAAGGGGGGTGGATCATCGGTTGTTGGGGGGTAGGGGACTTCAGTACCTATCGATTTAACCCCCATGTATGTTCAGCAATATTCACTGGTTCAAAAGTTATTTGGACTTTAGTGAAATTTTAGTCAAAATCAGATTTCACCCTGAACTTCGCAATTACAGCCAAACTATCAGGTCTGCGATTCTGTTTTTTTTTTGTGAATCAAGTTTAATAGTGGACCTTTTTAACCCATAAATAAGTCAGCGTCTAAGATTTATAAAACCTAAAATATAACAATTAAAGTAATATATATTTTTTAAATCTAATGTTTACATTATCTTTGTATGGTTCTAAAAAAAATATTTCACAGTAAAAAAATTCTGCAACCTATCTTAAAAACTACTGGCTTTCATGAAGAATAAACCCTGAAAGTTTCATTTGGCTAGAGCTAAGGCATCATGTTGAAAAATGTACTTGATAGTCCAAAAAGTGAAAATAATCGATATTATTTTCATACAAAAAATAGGTAAGTAACTAAAAATTTTTTTTTTAATTTTTAATTTTATTTTCTATTACCATTGCATATTATTAGGGTATTTTATTTGATTCATTCATGCACTTTCGTATAATAATCTTGTTATTCTACTTTTAGCATAGCGTACGCTTATCAAATTTTGTATGAAAAAAATATTGATTATTTTTACGTTTTCGACCATCAAGTACATTTTTCAACATGATGTCCTAGTTCTAGCTAAATGAAACTTTTAAGGTTTATACTTCATGAAAGGCAGTAGTTTTTAAGATAGGTTGCAGAAAAAAATATTCTGTGAAATAATTTTTTTAGAACCATACAATGATAATGTAAACATTAGATTTTGAAAAAAAAAATACTTTAATGGTTATATTTTAGGTTTTATAAATCTTAGACGCTGATTGATTTATGGGTTAAAAAGGTCCACTATTAAACTTGTTTCACAAAAAAAAAAACAGAGTCGCAGACCTGATAGTTTGGCTGTAATTGCGAAGTTCAGGGTGAAATCTGATTTTGACTAAAATTTCACTAAAGTCCAAATAACTTTTGAACCAGTGAATATTGTTGAACATACATGGGGGTTAAATCGATAGGTACTGAGGTCCCCTACCCCCAACAACCGATGATCCACCCCCCTTGTTACACCGTGTATATATAAAATTCTCGTGTCGCGGTGTTTTTATATGACATTTTTTGTGTATATTCGTTTGATCTATTTTTTTGGCAAAACAACGTTTTCCGACAGCTAGTTTTATAGAAGCGAAAGTTTGTGAATGTATTTGTTATTCTTTCATATAAAAACTGCTGAACCGATAGTGATAAAACTTGGAATAAAGACAGCTGGAGTTCTGGAATAACACATAGGCTACTTTATAAAGCAATGTTCTTGCGGGATCAGGACTTAAGTGGGTGAAACCGCAAGGCTCAGCTAGTGAGCTTCTAAACAAATATTATAATATAAATAGTATAGTATTATTTCTAAGTAATTACTCCTTGTTACAGTCGAAATTATCCGAACCTATGTCTATACAACCTCCATCTTCGAATCAGGATCAAGTATTGCAAAACGAAGATAATCATTTGGTCATAGAGGTATGAACTAACGTATTACATCCTACTCTTACTATAATAATGTTTGTTTGTGAAATAGTAAAAGATTAATATTTATTGTTGCAGGCGGAGACAACACCTCCAAAGTCAGGGGTAATTGCTGGAAGACGCATTGTCCATCTAAGTTATTTCTACGAGCAACTACAGTCAATATCTAACCATGGCCCTTTGGGTTGCAATATAAGCCATATGAATATCATAGGCGAGAAACAATTAGGTTTAATTTCTAAAATTACTCTATTGTGCCAAATGTGTAATTTGCATAAAAGTTTATTTAAAAATATGGTCAAAATAAATGTTTATCTTATAAGACTTATAATTTTTATAAAATTTTTCCTAATTTATTCAAATATTGTGATTATTTGCAAAAAAACACACAAAAATGCCAATCTCGCGAGATTTCGAAATTGGCGAGATCTCGTAGTATAATCTCATTCATAATCTCGCGGTTTCTCGCTTGAAACCCAATCTCGCGAGATTTGCATTCCCTATTTGTGTGTATATGACACTACTGTAATTAGCTACCTATTACAGAAAAGTACAAAGATCTTTGATTTTGATTTGAGAACTTTGATTTTTCATAATGTCTATTTATTTCCGGAATCGATATGTATTATAACACTAATCGATTGGTTAAATGATATCGTGTTTTTTTAATTTAGGGGTATAGGTAAGGTGCGCGAGTGTAATGTACGAATAAATGTTTCGGGGACATGTAAAATGCCTTTCATTTCATATTTACTAGTAATAGTAGATTTATCTGTAAGAATCCTGTAATTTAGTCACTGGTGAGAAAACTGTATGCTTGCAACGGGCTCCAACGCCTATTTTTATTAGTATCTTATTTTGCGCCTTTTGGAGCAAAATAAGATACTTATACGCCCTTTGGAGCCGTTTGAAACCAAATGTCTCAAACGGCTCCAAATAAATCTATTTACAGAAAAGCGACTAGTTGGATCCCAAACACTCCGAAACAGTTTGTGTATGGTTACAAATAAAACATTATTTTATCACGGCTAGGTTTAGTTTTACAAGGGTCTATAAGTTTGACCATGATAAAATGATATATATTTTGTTAACCATACATCCATACACTAACTGTCTTGGAGCTATTGGGACTTAAATAGTTGCTTTTTAGGGTTTTGTTTTCAAAAAAAACCCTCATAGTTTTTTGGAGCGAGTGGGAAGAAGCCATCGAAAACACTTTGTGAAAAAGTCACGTGGTGAAAGCTAGTGTAAGTATTTGTAATAATAGAATAGAATGTTGATGAGTAAAGACTCAATGCACATAAATAGGTCATTTGGTTCTCCATCTAGTAGGTAATACCTATATAATTTTAGGTTGTAACACAGAATATAAATGTATAAGTTTATAATAACAACGAATAGGTAGGTATTTCGCTTTGTACCTTATTTTTATTTGTTGACTGGTACCGGTAGGTGCTGTATTCCATGGTACATACAAAGGTAGACAAAAATATTTGGTAAGTAGGTACTTGTAGGGTTAGGTGTGTATGATTTTCATAATATTATAACACAGCGTCATCTAGCCCCAAACAAAACAACCAGTCTTGTAATTATTCTAGCGACTATACAACGGATAGTAGAATATATACCTGTATACATTTTTTGTAAATAAACACAAAGAAACATCCATAAAAGATACAAATTAAGTATATCCGACTAATATTTGTCCCATGACAAAAATCGAACCTATAACTTTCTGTGACGCAAGATGCCTTAGCAGTACGTCGCGTACCTATACGTATATAAAAAAAAAAAAAAAAAAAAAAAAAAAAAAAGTATATAAGTAGTTTATCCGTTATCTGGCACCCATAACACAAGCATTAAGTTGCTTAGCTTGGGGCTGGATGGCGATGTGTAATATGTCCTGAAATATTTATTTATTTATTTATTTATTTATATAGGTACGTGTCCGGCAGATAGTGCGGTGCGGGGAAGCGCGGGGTGCGGGCCTTAGCTCCGCCCGATCGCCCAAGGTAATTCGCTATTATACGGGTCTTAAAACACTTTATTGAATCACATAATGTAATAATTTTAATCACAAATATCTTACAAAGAAACAAGTCATGAACAATTCTTATAAATTATATTAAAAACTACATATTATAATCTGAATTTCTTCAATGAGATGATGCACTTGAAGCCGAACCACTGCGAGATCCCTGTTGAAAAAATGTTTATATTAATGACCTCTATACATTGCAAAAAGTTTGAAAGGGGGCCGCAATTTTTTTTTGACGTGTTAACGTCTTATAATTTCATGAACACCCGCATTCATAAAAAAGTGTCCCGTCGGTACATGACGCGTCATGTTATTGACAAGGTATAATAACCACGGCAACGATAATACGTTGCAAAGGTTTCATACAACGCTCTGTGATAAGTACACTACTACATGCTTGACGCGCGTGTGTGCGTGACTAGGCTTGTGTTATGGTGACAACTGACGAATAAGAAGACTTATATAATTATCTTTCTTTCGGAGGCAGGGTGGGAACGATTGAGTGAGTCTCAAGTCCCAAGTCTCAAGTCTCCAATCTCAATATTTTCATTTCTTAAATTATCGTCCGTAAACAGACTCTATAGACAACCATTTAAAAAAAATTACAGGTTTTTTACAGGTCAGCGTTTGACTACTATCAAACTTTCCTGATTGTTTCCCTAATTGTACAGTATGGGTCATAAGTGAATGATCAGTTTGCTACAATAATACTATGAACAAGTATTGGAGTTACGACCTTCTTCCAATAGACGTTACACACAAACTTAAATACTTGAATTAAAAGTACTCAGTGTGATTATTATTTTCAATATGTTATCATCATCCGAGCGATGTTCCCAGTTGCATCCCTCTCGGGAGCCCGGGGTCCGCTTTCCTACTTTTACGCCTCCACTTCGCACGATCTTCGGCATCCTGGTTAGTAAGGCCATTTGCACGCATATCACCCTTTACGACGTCAAGCCAGCACTTCTTGGGTCTACCCAGTCTGCCACGGCCTGGCGGAGGCGCCATGGCAAGACATTTGTTCCCCACGTAATTAGCCGGTTTTCGCAAGACGTGACCGTACCAGCGTAGGCGACATTCTTGCAATTTATCTGCAATGTCTCGGACATGAAGGCTGCCCCGGATGCGGGAGTTCCTGACGCGATCTTTTCGCGTCACTCCACACATCCAGCGCAACATCTTCATCTCCGTGACACGCAGCTCCTGCTTATGTCGCTCAAGTACCGGCCACGCCTCACTACCATACAAAAGGACAGGTCTAATGATGGTTTTATAGACCTGTCCCTTTAGTTTAACCGGCATTTTGGGGTCGCAAATGACACCAGTCACCTCACGCCACTTGGCCCAAGCCGCTGAAATGCGTGACTTGACGTCGCAATCGATGTCGCCGGACGCGTGAAGCACAGATCCCAAGTACTTAAACTGGTCTGTCCGCTCGACCATATGACCGTCTACGCAGACAGGTGTGGGATCTGTGGTATTGCAAGCCAAGTACTCTGTCTTCGCCACATTCAGTTGCAAACCGCCGTTCTCAAGCGACTCCTTCCACGTGTGTACACGTTGGACCAGCCGCCCCTTATCCGAATCCGCCAGCGCAATATCATCAGCGTACATGAGCAGCCATGGAGGCTCCTCGTGTGCATCCCTGATGGCAACGGACAGTGCATCCAATATTACGCTGAACAGGAACGGGCTTAGGACGGAACCCTGGTGAACTCCAACGGTAACAGGGAAGGGCTTAGTGTCGCCAACAGCAGTTCGCACCACAGAATCAGAATTTCGGTACATGTCTCTGATGATTTGAACATAAGCTTCCGGAACCCCTTTGGACCGCAGCGCCCACCAGATCATCATGCGAGGAACACAGTCGAAGGCCTTCTGCAAATCTAGGAATAGAAAATGCAGAGGCGTATTCTTCGTCCTGTATTTCTCCATAACGATCCTTAGGGCGAAAACAGGGTCCATGGTGCCATGCCCAGGGCGGAAACCATATTGACACCCAGAGACAGTGCACTCCTGTCGGATCCGAGAGTCCACTATCCGCTCGTAGAGCTTCATGGTGTGGGACATGACCTGTATACCTCGATAACTGCCACACTCCCGCACCGATCCCTTGCCCTTGAAAACTGGGGTAATAATACTCAATCTCCATTGGGCAGGGATCTCGCCGGTCTCGAGTATGCGGTTAAAGAGGTTGGTCAAGATGCCCACACCACGAGGACCCATCGCCTTCCACACTTCGATAGGGACTCCATCGGCTCCGACAGCTTTCCGATTCTTCATGCGGCGAAGAGCCTTGAGGACTTCGTCAGGCGTAATCGGTGGCACAAGTCCTTGATTCGGAGGGAGTTCCGGCGGCTGCACCTCTTTGTACTGCTTATTCAGCAGCTCGTGGAAATAAGAGCGCCATCTCTCCTTCACCGCGAGGTCCTCGCAAAGCAGGTTACCATCGGGGTCTTTTACACAGCGGCAATTGGATATATCCTGCGCCGCTTTTACCCTCGAACGCGCCAACTTATAAATAAGCTTCTGCCCCTCAGACGTTTCCAACTTATCGTACAGTGACTGTAAGTGGTTCTGTCTGGCTCTGGCTACTGCTCTTTTTGTGGCACGTTTGGCGGCTTTATACGAGTCGCGATCTTCAGGAGAGCTGGACGCTTGCCACTTTTTAAAGAGGGCTTTCTTCGCCTTAGTCTCCCTCTGGACTGTGTCGTCCCACCACCAAGTCTCCTTGTCACATTTGCGTCCACCTTTAGACATGCCAAGCACTGCCTTCGCCGCACCAGTGATCGATGCCTGAATCCTATCCCAGTGGTCCTGGACTAGTTCGTCTTCGGCACCAGCGCACTTGTCACCGATAGCCGAGACAAGCTTCTGGGATTTGGTTTCATCCAGCATCCACCATCTGATTCGGCGACGACATTGCTCAGGGTGTTTGTCTTTGGGTTTCACACAGAGGTCCATGACAAGAAGACGGTGTTGATCAGTAAGACTCTCACCTGGTATGACTTTGCAGTTAGCTACGTTGCCGATATGATGTCTCCTGGTGATTAGAAAATCGATTTGGGTAGCGTGCCTTCCACTCTTGTAGGTGATCAAGTGATCGGGTTTCTTTTTGAAGTAAGTGTTCACGAGGGCCAGGTCGGCAGTGGCACACGTACGTAGGATTTCTTCCCCTTCCGCATTCCGACCGCCGTACCCGTAGCCTCCGTGAACACGCTCAAATTCCACCCCCATCTCGCCAACATGACCGTTAAGATCACCACCCAAAACGATCCCCTGTGACAACGGGATGGATTATTTTCAATATGTTAGCTATGTCTTTAGTTGTGTGAGTGGTATAAGCCGCCACCCGCTACACCAACCGACGTGGGTTCGATCCACAGGTTACGTTGTTATAATGTTCAAATAGTGCTGCACAGGATTGTAAACGGTACGGTGGGCAGAGACTTTTGACCGTGGATTGTACATGTCAGGAAAACCAGACGTAGTTAACTAATTCGATTGTTCTCGCAGTACGAATAAAGAAACACGAAGCAAAACGCTTAGTGCCTGGGATTTCCACCATCAATAGGTGTTGCATATAATTTAACTGACTTCAAAAAAGGAGGAGAGTCTCAAATCGTCGCGTATTTTTTTTATGTATGTTTGCGATTACTCGAAAACGCCTGGACCGTAGTATTTTCTAAGGTTTTCGCGATTTGAACTCATACTTAAATATATTTTAACGGATATATTCGCGTTTTTATTTTTGTTTTAAACCTGACGATTCGGGAACTTTGCAGATCTGCCTGTGACGATGGGAAACCTCTTTCGTATGCCTCTTGACCACAGATTCTATATAGGCCAAGTCTCCAACTCTCCATTAATGAGATCCTTTTAATGAGGTTTAATTATAAAAATTCCAATGGTTCCTTTTGTAGGTAGATTAAGTACCAAAATAACATTTTTAAAATGGATATAACTCCGCCCCGAGTGAGTCTAGATATAAAACTCTCGAACATTTCTTGTTTATATTAGTATTCTACAACTAATTTATTGAGTTTGGTTATTGGCTGCGCAAAAAAGATAAAAAAAAACTGCGCACTCCGGGAGTGCAGGCAGAAGTGAAAACAATAAACTTGTTATTTCTCATAGAATATTTCTTGAAACGATCTGCTTCTGCCATTTATTAGCACTCACTTAAACAAATATAGTTTATTTTTTATTCGCTAGATGGCAGTAAAAAATTTAAATCAGCGCCATCTACATTCAAATAGCGGTCTTTCTAGAAACTAAGTTTCTCAATTTGTGTAATAGATGGCAGTATAAGTTAAACAAAAAGACTAACACAAATAAAATCTCATCTGTCGCGTCAAAATCTGTCGCGTCAAAATCTGTCGCGAGAACGGCTGAAAATGCTCACACACAAAAGTGCCCAACGCGCCATAAGAAGTTTTCACTTCAAAAACAAGGAGCCACTCCGTCTAGTAAAAGTCCCAATGTCATTTATCTAACCTGTTTAGATCCACTCGCAGATCGACTCCTAGACCTCTCAGATCCGCTGTTAGATCCCGAGCGGGCTCTAGAGGAGGCTCGGGACGACGCTTTAGACCCCGATCCCTTCGACGAGGCTCGGCTAGAGGCGCGGGACGAACGTTTACTAGCGCGGGACGACGCTCGGGAACTCGCTTTGGAGGTTGCTTTAGATCGCTGGAAAGACAAAATATAGGTAGTTTAAAAGTCTGTAAATTGTCAAAAATAGCCCCAGGATTGTTCAGAGGAAAGGGTACCGGGGGCTCTCTCAATACAAACTATTACAAACATAGTCGACTGTTTCCTCCCTGGACACTAGAGCAAATATTTTTGGTGCATAAAACTTATAACTGCCATGACCATGTTTAATGTTTTTTTTTTATCTATTTTCTATCTTTTTTTATCTATCTTTTTTTTCTATGATAATTAGAAAATGAAAAAAAAAAAATAGGGGCATAGACATGGCAGTTATAGGTGTTATGGCATAAAAATATTTGTGCTATAATCGACTGTTCTAAAGGAAAACAGATACAGGAAAGAAGAAATACACATGACACAGAAAAAAAAGAAACTAAAGTAAAATAATTTTTACTTAAGTATTTTTTTTGTAATAAAAATTGGTACATAAAAAATAAAAAAATCACATAATATTAAGTCAATTATAAAAAAGAAAAAAAAAACATAAAAGAGCTGTCATGTGCTGCTGCTGACCCAAATGAATCGTGGGTTTTCTTGCGACAATTCAAATTAATAAAGAAAGATGTATATTTTTTATGTTTTTCAATTAATTAAGGACTAGGTGTAAAAATAAAACCATTTAGTAAAATCCTACCTTACTAGCCCTTGAGCTAGCTCTAGATGCCCTTCCACTGGCAGAACTGGCTCTAGATCCCTTCCCACTTTTAGAGGTCGCGCGGGATGACGCTCGGGATCCCGATTTCGAACGAGATCTGGATCGGGAACCGGATTTGGATCGGGCCGAGCCTGAGCGTGATCTGTAAACAATTAACATATTTTTTTATCTCCCAATAAATCAATATCCTCATACCAAGTTTCATCAAAATCGGTCTAGTAGTTTCGGAGCCTATTTCAAAATCTATTTGATAGCTAAAATTTCGCAAACCCAAAAATCAACAATCAATATTCTTATTACTGGACTGGACATTAGCAGAATTGTGGGCACGCAATGTGGGCAGAACCGCCATTAATCCAAGAATTGAATCGAAGCTGAGATAGGTATCAAAATAAGACTACATCACTCACCTAGCAGATCTAGATCCGGATCTAGACCGGGATCTGGATTTCCTTGATCCCGAAGCGGAACGCGACCGACTCTTTGACTTAGATTTAGATCGCGAACGAGATTTCGAACGAGAACGTGACTTAGATCGGGACCGCGACCGGGATTTCGATCTATCCGATCCCGCTGGAGATTTCGAACCAGATTTGGATCGGGAACGAGATCTGAAAGAAAAAAATAATAAAATAATGTTACTAATGTAATGTGATATAAAACGTGAAAACAAATGAAGTATTTTGTAAGTATTTTGAAGTAAAACCAATTTCTAATTTTGTAAATAGTTACCTTTCCTTTCCGGTTTGTTTCTCTTCTTCTTCATCGTCATCTTCTTCTTCTTCCTCCTCATCCTCTTCCTGGAATTACATTTCATAAAATAAATAAAAAAGACTTAAAAATAAGAATAAAATATTAATTGATAAAAAAATCTTAGGTAAACATACTATAACTGCGTAAATAAATACTCCAAATGAATCAATGTATCCTCATACCAAGTTTCATAAAAATCAGTCCAGTAGTTGCAGATTCGTTATAAACAAAAACACAAAAAAAATTATCTTTATAATATTAGTTACTAGCTGCGAACCACGGTTTCACCCGCGTGCGTTCTGATTCCGTGGAAATATCAGGATAAAAAGTACCCCATGTGTTAATCCAGGTCTCCAGCTATGTATATACCGAGTTACAACGCAAACAGTTTAGGAGTTTTTGCGTGAAGGAGGAACAAACAAACACACACAAACATTCACATCATCACTACATAGTATAAAACAAAGTCGCTTTCTCTGTCCCTATATCCCTATGTATGCTTAAATCTTTAAAACTACGCAACGGATTTTGATGCGGTTTTTTTAATAGATAGAGTGATTCAAGAGGAAGGTTTATATGTACAATACATATACATAAGATAGCCGTGCGAAGCCGGAGCGGGTCGCTAGTTTATAATATTAGTTAGTGAATTCTTACCTGCGGAGGCTCCAACTGCTTCTCCCTAAGCCTCAACATCCTATGTTCAGGCGCACTGAGCGGCCTATGTGTTACGACCAGTCTAGTCAGCGCCTGAGCGGCGACACCGGCGCGTGCGCGACGTTTGGACAGACGGACACGAGTCTCTAACTCGTTGTAGTATACACAGTGATTGCGTACCACCTGTGGACATAATATAATATATTTAACTGTACATTATGTATACACTATGCAAATACTAAGGGTATGGCTATGCCAAAAATATGCCTTCTTCTTCAGCAACAAGTAGCATATGCCTCTCCACACTTTTATAAAAGTCTTCTTGGACAAACACTGCCCCAGCATGAGCTATTATGTCCAAAGAATTATATGCATTTTGTTTTCATACATTTGTATGGAAATCCATATATCTTTTCGACATGTGCACGCTTCTCTATTTCCATACAAATTATGGCACATGTGACATGAGCTGCAATGTCAATGTGCAATGCATCTTTAGCATACCTATAGCCCTACCAAAAACAACTTACCAAGAAATAATTCTCCTCGTAACCCTTACTAGCTTTACTCTTAACGTTCCAGTTGTATTCCCTAGCCATCTTATACTCGTAGGTGTCTTCATCCATGTAGGGTATGTTTTCAGTGATGTCCCGACGTCGTTTCTGTATTGTCTCTTCAGTGGGAAGACAGTACGCTACGAATTGTTCACCGCTTTCGTCCATCACACCTCTGGAGGATAAAAATTTTGTTAATAGTTATACTGCTAAAAGAGTACAAAATGACTGACAGAAAGATTGAAAAATCATAGAAACAAAGTGGGAAAGGGCTTATTTAAACTCAAATAGAGTACACTCCTTAAAAAAAAAAGTTTCCAAAGTTTGTGGCTTTAGGGCCCAGATTGATTTCATTGGGCAAGATAGTAAATATAGTATTGAGTTGGCATTGAAAATCGAAATTCAGTGCCTACTCATGCAATATAAGGTTGCAGCTCTGCTTTTGCCCAGCGGCCATAGTTTGGAGACTCTTGGAACTAGATTGAGCAAAATAACTCCTACCATGTTTAATTAATATCTCCCATAAAAGATGAATCCAAGGAGATTGTATCTTATTATAGCTGGAAAGCTGGTAGTGAAAATTTCATATTCCAGCTGTGTTGATTACCAATCAGTCTCTAGCGCCTAGAAAATAGGCTATCTTATTTCAAAGGATTCAAGCAATCTACATTTTTATCATATTGTTTTTAAGAGAAAATAACACGCGGACAGACAAACAAGAGAGTGATTGGGTTCCTTTTTTTAGTACGGAACACTAAAAACTCCCATTTACATCACTAGATAGTGTTTTTAAAGTGTGTGTTACTCTCAGTTATTTTTGATACATACCGAATCATAGCCTGTGACATTGCTTCAATTTGTCCAGCGATATTCTTATCAGCTGGTGCTGGATCTGTGTCAAATATAACTTGAGCACATGGATACTTCCACATTTCAAAGTCTGGGAATAGTGGCATGACTTCGACAGGTGTAACGCCGGGCTTGCTGTAATGTTTCTCAATAGGTTTCTTGTTGTCGTCAAATGTTTTCTCAATGGCTTTGATTTGACTCTCTCGGTCCATGTATAGGGTTTCCTCGCTGAAGATCTTCTTGACGTTGTAACCAACTTTTGCTTCAACCTGTAATGTAATATTGAATCATTATAATGAGAAATCATTTCCCAATATAATCTGGATACAGTTGAGATCTGAAAAATCTTTTTAGATCTTTACTTAGGACATTTTTATTATAAATAAATGTAATTGATGTCTCGCCCAATTTTTAAAACATCTCAAAAAAAAGGTTGACAACATTTTGGATTGCGAAATTTTTTCTGTTTTGTTGTTGGTGCCTTTTTATTTCAATTAGTAGTTTAAACTTAAAAAAATTGGCAAATATCATACCTTTTCCATAGTCTGCGGCTGGAACCGAGTCTGCTCAGTAGAAATATACTCGGAACGACGCAACCAAGACACATTCTTCGCATGATGACGTGACCTCTTCGAATCTTGAGGTGTAAGGACATCATCTTCTAACAACTTCTCGTCAGCAGGATCTAGCACTGCATTCCCGTCTCCTTGGTAAATATCCCGGTTTATCAAGTCTATGTGCACCCCCAGATCATGCTCTGTTAGCACATCGTATCGGTAGTTCTTCTCTAAAGATGTAGGATTGTATTGAATGAATCGAGTTGAAGGGAATGGATATGTTATGAATTTCAAATCAAACGGTATGTCTGGTAACGTATTGCAGTATTTCACTCGAGTTACTAACTCTGACCTAGGAAAATAGATTAGAAATTAGGAATGAAATATTACTTGGATAAAAATAAAAGTAAGTTAAAAACTAACCTTCTTTCGCCAGCCCGCTGGGGACGCTTGTCCCGCTCGGGCTCGCTGGTTTGGACGGTAGGAGGCATTGCAATGGCTTCTATCGATGTTCAGCACTAATAAATAACTATTTACTGACACATTTTCACTTCAAAATATTCTATGTTCTACAAAAACACAAGACGCCACCGCGCACCACAACTGCGATTTGGGAAAAAAAATAATTGACAGTGAGTGAAGGACGACGGGCCACAGGGACAGTGGCATTGACAGCTTTTCAAGTAATGACAAACAATGCACAGATTAAAAATATGTTCAATGCTAATTTAAAGGTGGGTTTAGTTGATCAAGCGAGTCCTTTTTCTTTATCCCTATTAAACTATTCGGTCTAGTTTGTACCATTTACAAAAAAAACTGCAGCCTGCAGCGAATGAGAGCGTTGCAAACTCGTCAACATTTTTTGTCGCAAACGTTGTTAGTACATTTGTGTTAGCGAACTACCACAATGAGTACTTCAAATAAAATGGATCGTGTAAGTGCACCATAACTGAACTTAATGTTTTTGAATTTGTAAATTGCTAACTTCACGTCGTTCTTTTCATTCAATCGCGAAACCTCCGTTCGGCGCCATCTTTTTCTCAAATTTTGTCGGCTCAAAGGTACGTTGTAAAAATTGGATTATTTCGCAAACTACACGAATTTGTGCTTAGGAATATATTTATTTGCTGCATAAGCCGTCTTTCACGAAGATTTTTAGAACGTAAGTCCATTTACGAGGTGAAATAGTTGAGTAGTAAAATCGACCATGTGGTCGGTCATATTGGGATTTCTGTACTACGCAGTAGCTATTTCGTTGGGAAAACGTGTGAAATAGTGCTTTAGAATTTACTACAGATCAAGATAAGGTAGATTCTAAGCAATCGGTGTGATGTTTGATTGATTTTCTATGGAATATTTGATGCCGGTTGTGCACCCAACGTGGCGCGAACTTCTTTCTAACGGATAAGTTTTTCTTCGTAGAATATACGATGGGTACCGTTGAACGAGCTGGCGATGACCACACTTCCGAAGTGGAGTCCGGAGAAGACGAGGAAGTCGTCGGGGGCGGTGAACTTGCTCAACATCTTCTAAAAAGGTAAACTTTCATTGTTCCACTTTTTGGTTTGAGGTTATTTGTTTGCTAAAGATAACTCCAAACCTAGTAGGTTTGTCAAGAAGTCCACAACACAATATCACAACTGGATTTTGAAGATAACATCATTTTATAGCATTTGTAAAAATAGATGTCCTTGTCAGAAATTCAAATTAAAAACCAGCTGACTTGAGTAGGTATAGGTACCTAAGTAATCAACCTAAATTATTTAATTTAATATTACCTATTATTTAACCTACCTACCTAGCTTCTTACTTATAAACATTTCTAAGAGTAACAATTAATAGAAGACTAGATTCTAATAATTTTTCTTCGAAGACTTTTCTAATATACTTGTAACCAAGGGAAACAGTCAACTTCTAGATGTAAGAAAGCAAGATTTCACATTCTATATTGCTAACAAGCCTAACAAAGACTTTCAACATATTAGATTAGAAGTAGACCAGACACCTCCAACAAACATTCCCAAAAAATTGTACTTACTAGTACAAAGTGGGTCAGTCTAGTCTGTTTGTATTCTGCACAGTGGTGAAGGATATCCACTCTTGTATACAAATACAAGAGTGGATCCCGACAACAATGTCGGAATAGTTTCAGCAATTTGATATCTGAGTGCCTTCTTTGGGCTCCGGTGGGAGTTTTCACTACTTGAACCGTCCTTACTCCAAGGAAAGCTAAACGCGGCCTTTGCCGTTTATTTGAGGGTATTTGAGTCACGAATGTATAGATATATCTTCTAGGAAAGTATGCTACATCTTAGATCGCTTTGTCCTCTTACCATCGTGTGAGATAGAGGTCAACGTTGACCTATTTAAAAGATATATACCTATATACGCGACAAATTGAGAACTTCTCCTTTTTTGAAGTTGGTTAAAAAATAAGAATAAAACACTACATGTGAGATAGTAATTAAAGCTAACCTAGTTATTATAAAGACAGACTGACAAGAAAGTGATCTTATAAGGGTTCCTTTTTTTACCTTTTTTTGAGGTACAGAACCCTAAAAAGAAAAAAAAGAAAACCACTCTAATGTTCTTTTAAAACTGTTGAATTGATGATTGGCACAACTATCAAATCATGACGAAAAAAGTCCCTAAGTAGTAGGTACCACCAATTTAGTACACATGTGCCTTCCCTTAAATGACTGTAAAGATGAGTCACAGTGGAATGTTACAAGTTTAATTAAGAAGCGTGGATACCGGAGGCGCGCGAAATTCAATATTTTATTTTAGTTTTAGTAAAAACTTTCCAGTTTGAAATCGAAATGTTACATTATTTTGAGTCTACTACTGGAGGGACCATTTACAGCACCTCTTTACAGGTTTAGTAAAATTGAGACTTTTAGACACAAAGCTAAAGTCAGTTTCAAATTGTATGAAAAATGTATGACCAAATCAAGATTTAAAAAAAAGGAAATTTTGCAATTTGACTGTAAGTGGCTCTAAATTAGTCTAAATTATAATTTTACAATTGCTATAATCTTTATTATGCCTTGAAACTTTCCTAAATTCAAATAAGAATGCACTTTACAATAATTAACTGTTATTTTCATAAATTACACTTACATTTTAATTTGCAAAAATAATTATTTAGCTTTTTGAAAGCTAAAGTGCCTAGTTGCAAACTTCAAAATAAAGTCACATTTCGATTTCTACTTTGATCATATTTATAAAAATACATTTGAATTTCTCGCGCCTCTGTTTCCATTCCTCTTAATCATTATTGGCAGGACAGACAGGATGTAATGTTATGACTTATGATTATTATTATCCTATTGTTTAAAAAACTTACTATGAATTTGGTCTCCTACTATCTACATAGCAAGTTCCATGACAATAGGTCCAAAACAGTTTTTGCAATATGTTACAAATATTCTCCTCTGATATTTTCTGTAGCCAAAGGTTAAAAACGGGACCCTACCACTAAGACTCCACTGTCTGTCTGTCACCAGGCTGTATGTCATGAACCGTGATAGTTAAAATTTGTATTTCTACAAATACTAAAAACAGAAATAAATTAGTGGAGCGCCCATACAACATGGTACAGACAGAACCCTTCGTGCGGAAGTCCGACTCGCACTTGGCCGGTTTTTTATTGTATATTAGTGATGCTGACTTAAATAGTACAAACATTATTACTGCTAAAACCACTGGATCGATTACGATGAAACTAGCTGTGCCCCGCGGTTTCACCCGCGTAAGTCCCGATCCCGTGGGAATATCACAATAAAAAGTAGCCTATAGCCTTCCTCGATAAATGGACTATCCATCACAAAAATAATTTTTCAATTCGAACCAGTAGTTCCTGAGATAAGCGCGTTCAAACAAACAACGGAAGCCCTCAAAGATGAATAATTTTCCCCGCATTTTCACATTTCCCAATGATTCTTCGCTTGTATTAGTTGCAGCGTGATATTATAAAGCACAAAGCCTTTCTCGATAAATGGACTGTACAACACAAGATATTTTTTTAATTCGAACCAGTAGTTCCTGAGAGCTAATCTCAAACAAACAAACTCTTCAGCTTTATAATATAAGTATAAATGCACGATAATTGATAAATTATGAGTAACATAGTCTACTTATATCCCGATATTCCCACGGGATCAGAACTTACTCGGTCGAAACTGAAGAGTGCTACTATAAGTATTATTTTTCACCAAGCACTTACAAGTAACAAAAACAGCAAGATTAAGGTCGTTAACCTGGTGAGTCAACACGGCCACTTACAACAATAAATTAGTACGATCATTGTATGCTCTCTACTTAGTGGTAGAGCAAATGATGAGCAGTAAGAATAAAGAGGTACCTACCCACTAATGTACGGTCGGCTGCATTATTGCAGACCCACGATAGAGCTCTAAAACGGCTGATAAAAGAACATTTTCAACACAAGCAAGATTCTAGACACCTGCTTTAGGTGAAGTTTAAAGTCTTCTAACTCATCAATTAATCAAACAAAAATTATTAGAATGCAAACATTCCAATAATAGTAATTTTCAAATTCTACCGAGAGGGCTGCAATTATGCAGCCGACTGTATTTAGCACATTTCTCAGTGGTCACGTGGTAGTTTTATGTACCAAAACCTTCCTCTTGAATCACTCTATCTATTAAAAAAACCGCATCAAAAATCAAAATCCGTTGCGTAGTTTTAAAGATATACATAGGAATTAGGGACAGCGGAAAGCGACTGTTTTATACTATGTAGTGATAAATGTTAGATTATTGCTCTAGACTGGAAGCCATTATTCAGGAAGTAAATAGGGGAATCCATTTGTATAGATAAAACGTTGCTTGGATACTGTCTTGAAGTAAAAGTTCTAAATATTGTTTAAAGTGCACCTTCACGTGTAAAACCGCGGAGCGTACAAGATAATAACACCTTCTAAACGTTGCTTAGCTATTGATTAGCAATCACTGTTTCATCACGCTTTCACTGACGTACAATCTCGGCTAAAAAACAAGAATTATTAACTAACTAGCTGTCCCGGCAAACGTTGTTTTGCCATCCATCCAGGGCGCCCACCCAAACGCATACGAAAAAATCATTTAAATGGGTCCAGTCGTTTAAACTTCAGTTCAACTAAGTTCAGTGACATTCACTCGTACAGTAGAATCATTACATAGTATAAAACAAAGTCGCTTCTCGCTGTCTGTCCCTATGTATGCTTAGATCTTTAAAACTACGCAACTGATTGTGATGCGGTTTTCTTTAATAAATAGTGTGATTCAAGAGGAAGGTTTATGTGTAAAATATGCATAATATAGCCGTGCGAAGCTGGGGCGGGTCGCTAGTTATATATATAAAGATTAACAGCTAAGCAACGTTTATAAGTAAACTAGCGACCCGCCCCGGCTTCGCACGGTTGTATTATGCATGTATTATATCTAAAAACCTTCCTCTTTAATCACTTTATCTATATAAAAAACCGCATCAAAATCCGTTGCTTAGTTTTAAAGATCTAAGCATACAGTCAATAAAGTCACTTTTCGCCGTCCCTATGTCCCTATGACATAGGGACGGCGAAAAGTGACTTTATTTTATACCTACTATGTAGTTAAGTGATGTAGTGTTAATAAATGTCTTAAAAAATACAACAAATAATTTCAAATAGAATTTATTCTAGAATCTTCATTATAAATTACAGTACCTACTCGAAAATATCCTTTAACAATATCTATTGTGATCAAAAGTAATTTCAGAGTTTTTGTATCGAAATCGATATGTCAGTCTATTGAAACTAGGACATTATACGCCAGTCACGTACGTTAATAGACTTTGCTATTATGTTCCTTGAAAACATTTCAAATGGCGCCTTTTAATAGCCGTTTTCAAAGCTAGACGTCTAAATATTGAAAAATGGTAAAAGAAACAGTTTTTGTAGGTAAATATTTCTGTTTCTACCTAGTTACTTACATTACTAAATGACGAGTAAAACAAACAAATACTCTTTAAAAGTCTATTTTCGTTACGTCTTCTAACTAAAAAAAGCTAACTTAATAAAAGGCCTTCTAAATATTGAAAACTTGGTAAGACAAACAGTTTTGTAGTCAATTATTTCTGTTTCTACCAACATACTGAAATGACTTAATCAAAATCGGTTCATCCGTTCAGGAGCTACGATGCAGACAGACACACACACGATAAACTTATAACCAGGGACTTAAATACCGGTAAAATACAGTAACGTTATCTGTGGAATTGCAAGATAACGTTATTTGTGAGAGAAACGATATAACAAAACGATATTATTCAAAGCTTTGAATATGTATAACGTTATAATAACGTTACGTTATATTGTCAATTTAACGTTATTAAAAATATTGTTATTCATATAATAATGTTATAATTATTGTTTTTATGCTATCTCTTTTACTCAAAGTAATGTTTACTTTTTCTTCGTGTGAACTATCGAACGCAGTGCTCTCTCTGGCTACGTAAGGGTGTAATCTATAGGTAGGTACATGTACGTACTATGTAATAGTATAAATGGGAAAGATTAGATTTTTGTTTGTTTGTTTGTTTGTATTGAATTTGCTTCAAAACCACTGGACCGATCTGAATAATTCTTCTAGTGTTGGATATCTCAAATATCGAAGAAGGCTAAAGGTTACATAACGTCCTGAAATTTACTATTACTTTGGTGTTAGATATATGTTTAGTAGGAATAGGTAAAATTTCCGAAACACATTTTTTAATCATAGTGAATCTACGATTAAAAATAAAATAAACCAATCAATAATGTAGCGATAAATTTTCACAGTGCAATTAGTACCTATATACATAATACCTACCAACCACCTCTTCTGCGGCCAAGCAACGTTGCCGCTGCGTTCGAAACCGTGCGCGAGCGGTAGTACCTACCAGGTACCATCGCTCGCGCGCACACGGCGGCAACGTTGCACGCGCGCGCTGCCGCACAGTGGCTCGAACCGGCAAATGATGGACATAGGGCTGTTTTTGATGCAGATCGTAAGCCGTCAAAATATGAAAAAAATGTATGAAACGTCACATGTTTTGGTCTCTAGGTTACAAACCAGAGCAGCTTACGCACTCCAACTTTTAGGAATGTTAGTTCAACTCATATCTCTCATTTGACACCACAAACAGCTTGCTATATCGATGACTTTGGAAAATAGAAGCCATTGAAAATACTCTATTTTCAATTGAATTTTTTATGACCAAATCTTTAACTATCGTGGTTTTTTTTACTAATCGCTAGAGCTTCTTTATAAAAACATAAAATATTTTATAAAAACATTCAAAACATTAATATTTTCCGAAAAAATCGGCATTATTTTAAAAAGTACTAGAAATTTTGGCCTTTAGCATCAAAACCAAAGTCGATAACTTTCATCACTGAGGCGTGTTAGTTCAACTCTTTACCTTTAATAAGGCACCACAAACCACACACAACGCAAGGGCTCTTCGGAGAAACATAAAAGATTCTATAAAAAAATTGAAAACATTCATATTTTCTAAGGAAATCGGCATTATTGTAAAAAAATAAATATTAATAAGCCGATTTTCTTAGAAAATATTATTTTTTTTTTAGAAAATACTACACATTACTACCTACTTACTATCTACTTCTTTCTTAACTTACCTTTAAAACTTTTTCGCAAACTAAACATTTTGAGGTCTTATTATTATCCTCAAGATTGAAATATCTGTAAACTTTGTTGATTTTTTTTCGACCCATTTCGCTTTTACCAACTGATGCGCAAATTCCGCCGCGCGTGGCGCGGATTTGTAAAATGAATAAGTTTGGCAACGTCGCGTATTTATCGTTATAATAACGTTATTTTTGCAGTTAAAATTTCGTTCTGTTACTCGTAAAACGTTATACAAAAGATCGATAACGAAATGTTTGCTGAGATACCGATACTATTATAACGTTTTTATAACGTTAAACATTCTGTTATGGATAACGTTTTAAGTCCCTGCTTATAACACCCCGTCGTTTTTGCGTCGCGTCGGGGGATTAAAAACAAATACTATACCTACACCTCTAACTAAAAAATATCTATAAAATAGATATCTATCGCATAACAATGCGCTTCATTTTCTGCTCATTACATTGTAACTATATATTTTAAAAATTAATAGCTTGTAATGGTTTTTGTATTGCAACTGTTACTAAACGGACATTTTTTGATGAAATTTTCGTTCTGAGGCAAAGCTGTTTTCATCTCATAAAATCCAATAAAATGTTATGTTATTGATGTCAATTGCTTGAAAAGTATGTATTTCAGCCATAGCCTGTTTCATTATTTCAAAAAAGTATAACTTTTAATTATTAATAAAAAAAATAAGAAAGTAGAAACACAGCCCTTGTTTACAATAATTACACAAAAATAAAACACCGAAATTGGACAAAATTTAAGCGATAATAAAGGTATTTCTTTTCGTATTCACGAGGTACTTGTATACAGGCTGTTTTCCGCGATTAGACTTTTTGCGTGAAGATGGAGTAAGCTTGCCCAGCACCTACTACCCTCTCAGCTTAGTCGACCATGTCCAGAGGAGAGAACTTGTCAATACTTCTGGAGCCAACTAAGCCGCGGGTTTCATCACGATGTTTTCCTTCACCGTAAGAGCAATGTCAATTAGCGCACATAAATTTTTCTTAAGAAAAATACATTGATGCACGGCCGGCCTGGATTCGAACCCACGACCTTCAGAATGAAAGTCGAGGTATCTACCACTAACCCAACACCGCTCTCTATTCACGAGGTATGAAACCCTCTTAACAATCTCATAAACTCGGAACATGAAACATCCCACGATAAAATTAGATATGTATCCACTTTAATGAATTTTCTTGTACTAACTACCAACAGACTACTTTCAAGTAATAAAATTCTTGGTTCCTACTAATTGATGATGCACGCGTTGCAAACTGCTAGGCAAACGGCCAAGTGCGATTTGGACTTGCGCACGAAGGGTTCCGTACCATGTTGTATGGAAACCCCACTTGAATATTTTTTTGTTTTAAGTATATTTTGTTATTGCGGCAACAGAAATACAAACTGTGAAAATTTCCACTGTCTAGCTATCGCGGTTTATGAGACGGAACTAAACCCCAAAAAAGTGATATTCTCTACCGAGTAAAATTATTCAAATATTATAAAGCTGAAGAGTTTTGTTTGCTTAAACGCGCTAATTTCAGGAACTACTGGTTCGAATTGAAAAATTATTATAATTATTTTCATAATTATTAAAATTATTATATAAAAGTTAATATTAGTAAGAGTAAGATAAGATCACTTAACGAAATAGAATATGACCTATAGACCTACTAACTGGTAAGGTAGGTTATACCTTTATAAAATGATCGATCGCCGCGCCGCCGACGCCCAAGACGTACAGGTTGTGCAGCGAATGGTGAGCGATGGCGGAAATTGGTGGGGATGGTTTGCGCATGTACAATCGCGCACAGAATTATTACAGCCAAACCGTCATACTTTGTTTACATACCGTATAATATGATTTTGCCCAACCAGAAAAACATTCATTTAAATACTATTACTATTATACAGTATATTTATTCACTGTAATTTACACTATTAAACTATAGATAGACTACTAATATGGAACTTAAATTAAATAAACATATTTTTTGGTATCTTTTATTGTAATTACCTTTTATTGAAACAACTACCTATTGACTACTGATCTTCTATTGATCGATAATCTGTCACTGTCATTTTAAACTGTCAGATTGCTGTCAAATCTATATTTTCTATTGTTTTTGGCGCGAACTTCAAACCACGGAACTAATACTGTCCTGTACATTTACTGAACAAAGGTACGAACATGGATTTCTATGCCTGCACCAATGATTACCAGTTTTTCTGTACAAAGTTGAATTTTCGATCTGGGTAAAGTTAGCTACGCGGCTGCAATGTTAACCGAGTGATGGTAAATTTTTATGTGCGCGACAGTACTTAGACGTGCGTGAGCGGGACAGAGCGCGGCTAAAGACGTGTGTGCGGAACAGAGAGCGATGATGTGAGCAACTGACCCTCCCTTCGCTCCTGTCCCCCCGCCCAAACAGACCTAAAAATTGACTTCTGCGCATACCCCTTCCACTTTCCGCCATCGCTCACCATTCGCTGCACAACCTGTAAATACCTATAATTGCAATTTTAATGTCTCCGATCGATCGCTGCATGCATCATAGCCTTCCTCGATAAATGGACTATCCAACACCAAAATATTTTTTCAATTCGAACCGGTATAGTAGTTCCTGAGATTACCGCGTACAAACAAACAATCAAACAAACTCTTCAGCTTTATAATATTATTAGTACCTATAGATTTATTTACTATCGTTAATAACAATGTTTGTTTGGTTTATTTGCTAGTAAACACATAAAGATCACCTGTTAAAGCAACTGACCTAGATAACATAAATAGGAGTTGTAATGTAAGCAGTTAACACCTGTAGTAACGTTCTTACGGTTGCCGTAATCCAGTTTCAACTATTAGGCCAGTAAGATTTATTAAGGGTCAGTGCAGTAAAGGTAGCTGCATACGTAACGTGATATTTCTCGTGCCACTGGACGGAACGTGACGATTTCTTGACATCATATAAAAATATAGTAACAAAATACACGTAACGACGACGTCAAGAAATCGTCACGTTCCGTCCGGCACGAGAAAAATCACGTTACGTCTGTTTAAATACCACGAGCACGTTATGAATAATGCACGTCATGTCTCCGTCCCGTCCGAGGTTTTATCCCGTTACGTATGCAGCGACCTTAAGAGGAAAGGGTACCTGTATGTCATTATCCAGGGAGGAAACAGTCGAGTACGTTTGTATGGAGAGAGCGCCGGTACCCTTTCACCTTAAGTCTATAGTACTGCAAACTGATTCCTGACTGACACTAACTTTCCTAGGAAATGATGTGACGGAAGTTCTCAAAACCTTTTGTCGCCAAGGCGATTGACCTTGCCTTCTGATGTTTCGTCTACACCCACAAGAAAGGGTAGCTCTACCCTATGCCCGGAATTTTGCTAATCATTTGGTTCCATTGTTCAAAATTTCTAGACAAATTTTAGCATAGAAATCGAATAATATTTACAAGACTTATCTATAAATATCCAATAAAAGTAGTGACTGATAAATCAACGCACAGTTTATGCCAATTGAGCTAAAATCTTACACCCGCTAAGAAATGATTTTGTAAAATTCAACCCCTACTTGGACGAAGTTGCGAATTCCGTTAAGTTTTCGGAAATAAATTGCATTGAGATATTAAGTGTTTATTATTCATGGCGTAAGCCAGTCCTGCAGACTTAAGCTCTGCAGGGTCATTAGATAGTTTCAGACCCAGCATTTGATTAACGATCTAAGTAGTAAAGTTAATGTTTAAATTGAATTTTATGGGAAGTCTTAACTTTCCTAAATATCCTAAGAGTTTTGGGAGCTTTAGGAATCTGACATTGCCGTCGGGTGCCGCGGTAGAATCGTGGGTAAACCTCTGTGAGCCCCACAACCACATACCCTCGCTACTAGCATTTTGTCAATAAAACTCACGTTTCCTTTACGCGATGACGTCACACTTTTTTGTGAATGCCGGTCTTCATCGAATAATAACTTTATCATGTCAAAAAAAGGCATCTGACATTACTAATAAAGTTGTTATCTTATTCCCCCGTAGCGGATACACCCGTAACGAGATGATAGCTGCGATCACTAACCGCATCCACGCCGAAGCCCTAGCGTCGCTCCCTCCGAACGTGCGCAAGCGCGTCCGAGCGCTCCGCTCGCTCCAGAAGGAATTCGTCGACATCGAGTCCAAGTTTTACAGCGAGGTGCACGCGTTGGAGTGCAAATACGAGAAGCTATATAAACCTCTGTTTGAAAAGGTAAGCTTAAAATAACCATAAGAAACAGCGCCATCTAGGGTTAAACTAAGCAAAATAAGCGTGATTCTCGTTAGACTGGACCATGTCCGGGCCGGCCGTGGACCTGACGGGGCACGAATTTGAAAAGTTACATACATTTTGTATAAAGCAATTTATACACCCAGTTGGCACAATGGTCACCATGCCGGACTGCCAAACATAGGGTTACAGAGTTCCACGCATATAAAACATAAAAAGTAAAAGGAATTTTGATATTTATTTTAATTCAACAGCGCGCACAAATAGTAAACGGTTCATACGAGCCAACGGATGAAGAGTGCCTCAATCCGTGGCGTGATGAAAACGAAGAGGAGGAACTGGCTAAGGCGGTACAGAACGCAGCCATCACTGAGGGTGATGAGAAGAAACCAGCAGTTGAGGAAACTAAGCCTGCTGAGTAAGTAATAAATAAAACACACAGTTAACAGAGATCCAATAATTAGGCCGCGCGCACTTTGGACACGAATTTTAATCGTACGTGAACTTACGATCGTGGTCGTACGAATTGAGTGAGATCCGTTTTATTTTTCTAAATTTAAAATTTTTCTACATCCATTGCATCCATTCGTACGAACGCGTATCAAAATCCCAACAAGTTCGGATTGTGTTCGGAAGTCGTAAGTAAACGTACGTTCACGTACGACTAATTCGTATGCAGTCTGCGGGCTTCCATAGTACTTAAAAGGATGGGATTGTTCGTACGTCTTCGTACGTTGACGCACGAATGAAATTCGGACGAAAACGTATCCAAAGTGCGCCCGGCCTTACACAAAAGCAGTTCCAGGGCAAATTTTGTTACAAAAATATCTCGTTATGCCCACAAAGGGACATATAACTAGAAACTGAAAGGTTTCTATACAATTTGTTTCAGCGAAGGGGTTTTAATACGAACGGGGGTTGTTTTTGACGTCTAGGCGAACAACTTTTGTTCTACGACTTTTGGAAATTCACTCAAATCTCAAAATTATTATGTACTAGTGACCCGCCCCGGCTTCGCTCGGCTATATTATGCATGTATTATACATATAAACCTTCCTCTTGAATCACTCTATCTATTAAAAAAAACCGCATCAAAATCCGTTGCGTAGTTTTAAAGATTTAAGCATACATAGGGATATAGGGACAGAGAAAGCGACTTTGTTTTATACTATGTAGCGATAAGTTTGTATTGTTATCCCGAAATTCCCACAGAACCGGAACTTTTGCTGACATACTGGCTAAAAACAAAAAACATAAATACTCATTGAATTTAGAATCTCTTCCTTTTTTTAAGTCTGTTAAGAAGTTTCCAATTATTTGTTCAGTCACTACCTGGATCAAACTATTGATTATTAGCAACAAGCCTAATAAACCAGTCTGTAATTTTGCAATTTACTGACAAAAGAAGGGTCACAATATAAGCCACCATAATGTGGGTAAGGATTTTTAGTACTCTAACTACTAGCGAACCTTATCCAACATGATAGCACATTAAGTTCTTATTCATTAGCCACGTTTATAACATGATGACAAAACAACACCACTTACTGAGAAATCAATGATTGATTACTTACATGCATCACCAACTGAGGCCTCTAAACCCACGGCTACATAATACACCCACTTTTCACACCATTTCTAATATCACTTGTTTTTGTTACAGACCACCAATGGACCCTAACGTTAAAGGAATCCCCGACTTCTGGTATACGATCTTCAGGAATGTGTCGATGCTGTGTGAAATGATGCAGGAGCATGATGAACCTATATTGAAATGCTTGCAAGATATTAAAGGTAAAAAAAGAAGCTGTAATAAAATTAAATTGGTATTGTACTTGTCTATGCTGTTTTACCGCAATTAGAACTGTTTAGTTGAGTTTTTTTTGCATGAGGTAATATTGACCATCCTCTCAACTTAGTCGACCATGTCCAGAGGAAATATTTCGTCTATTCTTCTGGAGCCAACTAAGCCGCGGGTTTCTTCACGATATAACTATGCAAGAATTACTGTTATAATCACTACATAGTATAAAATAAAGTCACTTTTCGCCGTCCCTATGTCCCTTTGTATGCTTAGATCTTTAAAACTACGCAACGGATTTTGATGCGGTTTTTTTTATAGATAGAGTGATTCAAGAGGAAGGTTTATATGTATAATACATGCATAATATAGCCGTGCGAAGCCAGAGCGGGTCGCTAGTTAAATATAATATATAAGTTATAAATCAAGAAAAATAATGCTCTTACCCTGTGTTCTGATTTAATCTTTAAGGGCGCAAAATGATTGCGACCGTAAGATACTTTTAAACCACTTGGAAATATTAAAATCAAAAATATAGGGAATATAAGGACATACAGAACAAATATCTAAAAATTATAATGAAGATTGGTAGCAGGAAGTCGCAGAGGGCATGCAACCGATCGCTCTGTAAGCCTATGTTCAGCAGTGGACGTCCTATGGCTGATATGATGATGGCTTTATTTGAACTGTGTATTACGCCAAATACGTCATACAAAATGATGACATACCAAACACCAATCACTGAAAGAATCATGATTGATTCCTTAACATGCATCACCAACTGAGTTTTCACAGTATACAAACTAAACTAAGCATCTCATCATTATCGAAACTAAACTAATTCTTTCTTTTCAGTGCTAATGCATGAGGACCCCATCGGTTTCACGTTAGAATTCCACTTCGCTCCTAACGACTATTTCACAAATACTGTGCTCACTAAGGAATATTCAATGAAATGTAAACCTGATGATGAAAACCCCTTAGAGTTTGAGGGCCCAGAGATTTATTCATGCAAGGTATGTTTAACATTATTTCTATCAGTAAAAGAAGTCTAATAAAGTCGCTGCCGAACTATTTATATCCAAAGGCAACAAAGCGACTGATAGTCTGGAGAGAGATTTGAATGTTCATTTGCTATTTTTACGAATAAAAACCGGCCAAGTGCGAGTCTGACTCGCGCAAGAAAGGGTTCGTACCATTTATTCTGTTTTTAGTATTTGTTATAGTGGCAACAGAAATACATTTTGAAACTGTGGAAGTGTCAAACTGTCTAGATATTTCGGTTAATGAGATACAGCCAGGTGACAGACAGATTGATGGACGGACTTACCCATTGTACTCTAAAAAGCTTGATATTGACTCCTATTCTATGTTTATAGTGTGCCATTTTATCTTATTTTTTAAGACGTTTCTATGTGATCTATGTACAAAATATACATAAGCATCCAAATGAATAAAGAAATTTGACTTTGACTTGCAAACAAAGTAATAAACCTTTTTAATTTTTTTTTATTTCAACATAAGTTGTTGGTCTACTCCAAGATAAGAAATGCCACAAGTCATAAAAGTAAACTTTCACTGTTTTGTTCAGCACAAAATTTCAAATATTCTACAAATTATAACCTTATTTCTTGTAACAGGGTTGTGAAATAAACTGGAAGAAAGGCAAGAATGTGACAGTGAAGACAATAAAGAAGAAACAAAAGCACAAGTCCCGCGGCTCGGTGCGCACAGTCACCAAGTCTGTCCAGGCCGATTCATTCTTTAATTTCTTCTCGCCCCCGGCCATGCCTGAGGACCCTAACTCTACTCTGGCTTCTGATATCCAGGTATGTAGATTAATAATACTATCCTTGACATGTAATCTAGATAATTCATGCTATTCAGGACGTTAAAGTGCCTGGTACAGTCACATTACCAATTAGCTGAACTCCACGTGACCCAGAGCTCATTCGCATATCTGTAAATAATATAGTATTTACCTATTTTGTAAGAAAAATTATATTTTATTGTATAGTATGTTTTAAAAAAAAACAGAATCATGTAACATTACTTTACAACCTTACAGATTTGAGAGTGAGCTCTAGGTCACGTGGGGTTCAGCTAATTGGTTATGTGACTGTACATGTATGTAATGGAGTATGCTTGCCCTGAACCTGTAACACCAACCCCTTACCTTAGTTGAACATGTTTAAAGGAAAGTACTACCTCTCGCCTACTAAATCGCGGGTTTGAGTTGGCGATGGACGTACTATAATTCCTCCGGTTTGCGATACGCATTCCCAAGGAGGCTAATACGCTTCTCTGCTAAGACGTCGCATTCACACAGGATGTGCTCCATATTTTCTCTGACATCACTGCAGGATCTGCAGTCATTATTTGAAGTTATCTTCATTTTTAAAAGCATGTTATTGGTTCGGTAATGCCCTGTCCAGACAACAACCATGCTTTGCTTCTTCCGTTGTAGTATAATTAACTTTTTAAGAATCACCTAATGATGCCCATTTCGTGTTACCCAGGCCCTTCTAACAGCTGACTTCGAGATCGGCCACTACATCCGCGAGCGTGTCGTCTCTCGCGCGGTGCTGCTCTACACGGGCGAGGGGTTAGACGATGATGACGACGATGATTACGAGGAAGAGGTGAGCCTTGTGTAGTAGTATTTACATCGCGAGGTAGCACGTAGCTTGGTTGCGTTGTGCGGTAGTCGAAGTACGCCATGATGCGGGAAATAGTCAGCTGCCAACGATATTCTCTAATAATGCTTCTATGTTGCACTTACTTTTTCTTGGGTAACATTTGCAACCACTTGTTGAATGTTGCTTATCGCGTCTACAAATATTATCTGCTAGCAGCGCTTTGCTGCAACTCACCCGAGTAACTCCCGATCCCGTGGGGATAAAAAGCCTATGTTATTCCCAATGAATCAATGTATACTCATACCAAGTTTCATCAAAATCGGTCCGGTAGTTTTGGAGCCTATTTGTTACAAACAAACAAAAAAATCTTTTAACATTTAGTAACTCAGCAAAAAGTATGTGAAATGAAATGTATGAGAAAGTGGTAAAATGAAAATTATCCTTTGTTGTCACACTGAATTGCTGACATAATTTTATGTAAATATCACATTCTGACTACCGCAGGAACTGCACCAGTTACGCTACACTTTTTTGAGAATTTTTCTGCAAGTGTATGAAATTTTCGAGTCCTAAATTGCACAAAATTCTTAAATTTTTGGCTTGTGGAGTGAGTTCAATTACTTTCAGTATTCAAAATCAATATTAAAAGCTGCTCACTCCAAAAGCTTTCAATATATATTTAATACTTCACAAGGTTTGGGATATAAAATACGCCTCATAATGTAAAATCTTGAATGAATTTCGGTCTATGAGTATTTATCTCGCTTCCAAAATTATCTGTCAGTGAATTCTACAGCCATAGCAAAAGCATTCCACGTTAGATTGCATGGTAGTGCTTGCTTAGATTTATTTAGTTGCGCCTAAAGACGAAGTTACGGTATTTTGGTATCTCGGTGCCCTAGCTGGGACGCCCCGTTTGCAATATAAACGAAAAATTCTAAAACAACACAAAAACCTTTTTCAAGTGGGTGGAAAACGCAATAAGTGTTCGTATTTTGGTGACGTCTGTTACGTGGAAAAATGTTTGTGAATGTGTCTTTATTTTTCGGAATTACAAAAGTTTTTTTAAAGGAAAGGGTATAGGGTACAATACAGCCGTTTGTTGATCGGTCTCAAAAGTGTTCAAAACATCGCATCTCGCATCGGGGCGCCCAGCTAAAGCATCTACTTCAACACGTCGCGTTTGGATAATACGGTTTGACTGGTATTGTTCATGGAAAAATGACTACCTGACGAAATGAATCTGTGAACGCATTCATTATTCACTGACTAACTACATGGCTTAATTGCCAAAGGACTTAAAAGCGATTTCGCATTGCATCCGATCTGAATTCGTCAAAAGAGCGTGCGTCCGGCTCCCAGTGCCCTGTGCAGAGTCAGCGTCTGCCCCTCTTAGACAAGATTACTTTCCATTAGCGATATCGCCAATCGACTGATTTTTTTTTTGTATAAAATTGGCATAAAATGAACATTTTCTAACGGGACTTTTGTTGGCTTATAAATGTAAATTTCATACAAAATAAATAAAAATAAGTGTGTCGATTGACGATATCGATAGTAGAAAGCAATCTTGTCTAAGGAGGCTGGTCGGATGCCGTGCTAATTGCTCTAAGTAAACACATGTGTTGACAAATTATGAACGACTGACTTCAGGAGTGTGACAAAATGACTTGAAAGAATAGGCGTCAACTAACCCGGAAATACGGTACCTACGTCTGGACGGCAACCAACGCGATGTGTTATGGTTTCAGGAGGATTCGTACTCCGACGAAGATTCCGGCACCGAGGAAGTGTCCGACGCGGAGGACTGATGATGACGTCACGCATATATTACTATCGCGATATTATCATATACCCCCCGCGTACATATCTCTAAGACTCTAGCCCAGTGTTTTTCAATCTGTGGGTCGCGACCCCCAGGATGGTCGCAACGCCTCACTCAGGGGGTTGCGGGTAAACAAAAAGGGCTGGCTGCTGTTCTTGTTTACTTTTTAAAAATTTATCAAAACGTGGTTCTATTTTAAGGACGAGAGATGATCCAGAATACATAAATATTTTGGAAATTATACTTCATTTTGATGCCATGCCGTCAGATGCTATCCTTGTCTTTTCGATCAATATAATTCTCCTCGATATAGAGAAAATTACAAAGTCTTTGAAAGAACTGAAAGAAAGATTGCATAGTTGTATTAAGGCCCTGGGGTCGCTACATTTTTTTAACTTAGGGTCGCGTTTTCAAAAAGGTTGAAAAACACTGCTCTAGCCTAATCCACTACCAAAATGTGCTGTGTTCGCACTTTTTCGAACGTGTTCCTAATACTCCCCCGCGTCATATTATAAAATTCGGTAGTATTCGTTACGCTAGATGTTTGTTATACCGATAAGGTATCGCTGTTCTATGCATGGTTTATCCACAGTCCAGATAAATATGTTTTAGACTTTTTTATGAACAGCGCTTCTCTCTAACGCTTTACGTTAGAATTTATTACGAGAAATGTATGGTGCCTTCATAAATGTATAGAATTAATGCATGTTATAATGTTTGAATGTGTCTGATAAGATGCCTATTTTTGCATTTCTAGTTTAGTTTATTATTCTCGTTTTTATTTATTATATTTATAGTAATTATAGCGTGTACTTTTTTGTTTACGAATTTTACGTGCTCGTTTGTGTAATTTGAAATTTTTTCATGTGATATTAATATTCTCTTAGGCTTACTGCAGATTGTTTTTATTTTGTTGTTCTATTCTTTTATAAATTGCGCTGTCATTCCAACGAAATGCTTAGTATTTTGTGAGATGTCAATTATAAAATAATTGGCTGTAGATTGTATAGACTTTAGAATCTCTGTGTAGTGCCAAAAACGGATTTCTATAACATCACTACGATATTCTGTGATCTTTCCTATGTCTATGTAATTTTTATAATGAATACTTGACAATAGATAGCTCGGATAAATGTATATTTTTTAAATTTATGTAACTTTTTATTGAAGTTGGCATAATATTGTGAATGAATAGCAGCTCGTGAGGTAACTATCGTAATGGTAAAGGCTTACGTTTTCGGCATGATGTCTCCGTAAGATGACATTAAAAATTTATGCTTTTTATACATGTCTTTTATTTATACGTTATCCTTGTTTGCATGTTGTGAGAATGCGATATGGTTGGAGAATTCACTGGGGATATTATATGGAACTAGTGATGTGAATGTTGTCGGTTATTTGATAAGTAAATGTGTATTTTTATAACTATTTTTTACCGGAGTTATTGTGTTTATTTTTATCTGAAAGAGCTCAAGATAATTCTACAGAATTAACCTCTGAAACTAAACTTTTAAAACTCACAGGATTTGTTTTCATAGTAATTATATTCTCTTTTTTTTTTAAGCTCTGATACGCCTAAGCGCTGATCAGTGAGGTTCAGAACGGTTAAATAATTGTTTTGTTAAAAAAATACTGTAGTTTACAAACAATTTGTGGCACTAAATGTAACAAAGAAAAAGTCCTAAAGTTTTGGAGACCTCTTGTTATAAAAAGCGCGATAGATCCGGTAGACAGAGTTAAAATCGCGATAACCTAAGAAATACTATTGCAATGTTTCCGTAGGAGGAAGAAGAGTGTACAAGTGAAGAGAGTGACGATGAGGAACCAGCGCCGCGGAGACGTGCCATCAAGAACAAGCCACAGGTTAACAAGCCTACCGCAGACAACCCCGCCGAGTGCAAGCAGCAGTAACACTACTCGAGTTAACAAGCTAATTAGCTGACAAGGCGCGTTCTTATTGGCTGAAATAGTCGAAATACTATTCTCTTTGGAGGTTTCGACAGTTGCACTTATCACGCTCCAATGTAAACGAATCTAAGGACACGTTTTCATTGGTTGAAGTGGAGTAACCATTTTTGATTGGTCGAAAGAGTCTAGAAACCATTTTCATTGGTTGAAAGATTCGCGATACCGTTTCTTTAATACGAAAGTTTCGAGAAAGCATTTTCATTAGCCGAAAGTTTCATTCTTTCAATTGTAGTTCAGCCAATAAGAATACGCCGTAGGATAATCAAATACCGTGCGTGGTAACAGACTGATAGTTCGATTATTCGCTTTTGTAACCTCGTAAATTCGCTGTAATCCAATACATTCCTTAGTAAGGAACCGGAGATATTCAAATTACAGTGAAAAAGAGACAATATCAAACAGAAGGTCATAACACACTTATCAACTCGTAAACGTATCAACTCGAGCAGTTCAGTATTCTTTGTATGAAACTCGCTACTGCTACGCACACTAATCGGAATCGTAACGCTGATCGCTTGGTATCGCGCTTACGTTAGGTTGACGGCGAGGCGATACGGTGACGATCCTTTTCCGAGTTGATATGTGTGCTACGACCTTAAGTCAAAATGTGACATTACTAACCCCTTTCACCGGGATCAAAGTTATTCAGGATAGTGTAAGTACATGTTAATTATTCCTCTTTGTTCCACAACGGTACAGTATTTGGTAAAGGATTTCGTCCGCCTTGTTTTCAGTGGCGTAGCTATCATAGGGCAAGGCGCATGGGGCCTTCTAACCTCAGCTTAGAAAAGAGGGACAAAACAAGATTTTTTGTCCCTATCGATACGTATGTCCTCAAAATGTCGCGCATTTTTGGTAAATCATAAGACTATATGTTTTGTTACATATCCCGTTTCCAAGACGCTTTAGAGGTTCGCTGTGAAGGCATTATTTGTTCACTGTAATACCATATATCGATTGGCATGGGTCTCGACATGCATAGGGCAAGAACAACACTATACCAAGCTCCCATACTAAATGTCCCCTTAAAGGTGGACGCGCATTGATACGCGCCGAACGAATCGATTTTTTGCCGTCCACGGAAAAAGGTACCATATAATAATAGAGAGAAGGTACATTTATTCATTTATTTATTTCAGAGTCGGCCGCCTCCGGCGATGCGGACGACTCTGATGACGTCATCGGAAATATAAATGTAGATACCTTATCTCTATTATTATAAGGTACCTTTTTCCGTGGACGGCAAAAAATCGATTCGTTCGGCGCGTATCAATCTGCGTCCACCTTTGAAGACCAATATAAGTTCAAACTACGCGGGAAGACAGAATGGGGGCCCGATTCTTTCCCTATGCACTGGGGAACTTGTCTACCTAGCTACGTTGCTGCTTGTTTTCATGATGTTTTGTTAAAAATAGGTGCTGCTTGATAAACGAACTTGTTATGTAGTTCCACTGGCTGGGTTAGGTACATTTAACGGTCTCTAAGACAGTAATATTATTAATTTTATTGTTAAGTTGAGTAGGTATTCATTGCTAAGGCCTTAATTCTTATTTAAAAACGGCCAGTATTGATTTTTTGGAGATTTTTTGAGGCGAAAATTGAAAACGTGATAAAATCAGGCGTGTAATTGAAGGTTAAAATGTTAATATTTTTTAAAACCATCCGTGTTTTTAGATGTAAGCTACATTACACACACCAGCTATAAGGTATTTGTACACGTACCGTTTTTAAATAAATTCAACAATTTCTGTGAAGATTTATTTTTATTTACTATTTAAACCTTATCTTAAAGGTGAATGCACATTGATCAGAGCCGAAAGAATCGAATTTTTGCCGTCCACGGGAAAAGGTATCTTAGATAAGGTCCATTTATATTTCGCCTCCAACGATGCGGTCGACTCTGATGACGTCATCGGAAATATAAATGTAGGTACCTTATCTCTATTGTTATAAGGTACCTTTTCCCGTGGACGGCAAACATTCTATTCTTTCGGCTCTGATCAATCTGCGTCCACCTATAGTATTCTAATATGTGCTGATCAGCCCACATTTATTACATACAAATACATATATTTGTATATGCCTTCATTTCGACAGGCAAGTAATAATAATAATAATAAATATTGCTGGACATTCCACACATCGCCATCTAGCCCCAAGCTAAGTAACTAGACTTGTGTTGTGGGTGCTAGACAACGGATATAACTTATATACTCTTTCTTTTTGTAAATATATACATATAATACATAGAAACAACCAGACCACAGACAAATATCTAAGCATAAATACTTGTCTGAGGCGGGAATCGAACCCGCAACCCTGTGATTGGCAGTCCGGCATTGTGACCATTGTGCCAACAAGTCTTTGGAGGATACCTATGTAGGGGCAGATAAGTGGTTGAGAAAATATTATGATGATGATGAAGTACATACCTAGGTATTTTAGTCTGGAGAATGTTGAACTTGGGTAAGTGTGTATACTGGGTGAGCTAGTGTAGTGCAAAGTCGCCAGCAAAAAAAAACTGATAATGTTAGGTAAGTACACAATATTATGATAATGATAGTTCAATCCAAACGGGAGATTGCCGTTGACTGTATTTACTATTGCATGTTGTAGGGCTAATCGCCGGTTTGATGTAATACCATCATACTATGGTATTAAATTTAAGGACATATAACGGACAACAATAAATAGGAGTAAAAATATTGCCTAAAAAAATAGTAAACATGAAAATAATCTAAAATTCTTAGAAACATGCTCAAAAAATATTTACTTTTTCTGTTTTTAGTATTTGTTGTTATATCGGCAACAGAACAACTTTCTAGCTATCATGGTTCATGAGATACAGCCTGGTGACAGACGGACGGACGGACAGCGAAGTCTTAGTAATAGGGTCCCGTTTTTACCCTTTAGGTACCTACGGAACCCTAATAAAACTGGAAAAATAATTCAATTAACTCGAGCATGATTTCACATTAGGTAGCTGACAGTTTTTTTGTAGGATACCCTCTACTGAGTTCTGATTGCCTGGTACTTACAGACCAAATCTACACGATAACGGAAAGAGAGAGATAGCGTTATAAATATGATTTTATACCTTCTACTGACTTCTGATTGCCTGGTACCTACTTACTACAGACCAATTACTATTAAACAATTTACATGATAAAGGAAAGAGAAAAGTTGAAGAAAGAAAGAGATACCGTCATAAGTGTGATTTTATATCTTCTACTGACTTCTGATTGCCTGGTAGGTACTTTTTAAAGACCTACGACTATTTTATAGAGCAAATGGTTGACTAAGCTGGTATTATATGCACGGAGATGTTAACACTACTGGCGAGTAGTGTAGAAGGGAAAAAAACGACACTACCGGTAGTGTCGACTGCGGTAGGTAATTAATAAATGTTTTAGCGTCGCATTAATTAGTTACTGACTAGGTAGGTATGTGCAAAGCAATCTTAAACAAAATCAAACAACAATTCTTCAATATCCAATTTATTCAGCTCTCATTCAATGACGTAACAATGTACCTATCACTTGTCTTTTAGAACGCGATTCAGATCTCTAACGCCATTACATTGCAAAGTTTTTATGGCAAAATACATTACATTGGTCATATAATACACAATACAATAAAATATCTAATTGATTAATATTTAAATATGTATCAAAATCTATCTAAAAAAAAATAACAACCTTTCATTGTCTTTATGTGAGTTTCGATAAATATAAAAGTAAATACTACTATAGTATAATAATTTATTATTATGTACGGACATGACTGGTATTTAGACATATTTCTGACGACTTAGAAACCCCAAAAGGAACTTTATGCGCATATTAACAGGTCAAACATGGTTTTCTCACTACATCAACTTTATGCGCATTATCCGCAGGCCAAACCGGCTTATGCCTTACTGTAGCGACATCCACAAAAGGTATGCCTACATTCACACCGATAGTTTTGTGGTGTGAACACAGGCACCATTTATTCTAGACTCGCTAATTCCTGTGATATACGAACGGAATCGTAACATACACGAGTGGAGCCGCGGTGCGTTGCTAGTCAATAATAAGCCTAGATACCTTAGTCATTAAACATTTGTTATAAACTGAAAATAAGTTATAATTTCACTACTTACTTGTAACTTGATTTTGACACAATTTTTTTGTACTATTACTATATAACTTATTTAAGTACGAATACTTATTGCATTTAATACAAATTGAATTCTAGTTAAGATGCAAATAAGGGTACCAAATGAAAAATGCCTGTCGCCAATAGGTAAAATTCTTAGTTATTTCATGGTCAATTGTTAGTATTCTTGTGAGAACCGTTTGTAGGCGAGTCATTTAGTATTATAAAATGTTGTCTTTAAATTAAAAAAATTAAGACCTCAGTTCCATGTAGTTCAATCGAAGTTTAAGTCAAAAATACACCTAAATAGTATTTTTTCACTAAGTTATTTTTGTCGTTTATTACATTATACCTACTTACCACAATAAAGGAAAAGATTTCATCTACAAACGGCACACATAACAACACTTAATAACAATTTTCTATGCCATATTTATCTACCAATTTTGCTAAAATAGGCAATTTGCTTTCGGTCCCTTTACGCACTAATAGGCGATAATAACAGTTAACATTTTAATAATTTTTCCTACAAGATTAATCGACAGATAAAAATTGGCAGCTACAATAATCAAAATAATAATTTAAAGTACGTTTCACACAAGAATTCCCGCGGCAGTTGCTGGCTGCAAGAGATCTTAAAGAACTAATTTCATAGATATTATAGGCCATATTTTAGGCGATTGCAGCGACGCATCCGCGGAACATCTTTCATAAAACGTACTCTAGGTACATATTTATTACAAACCACATTGTAAATTAAAAACAGCGAATCGTAAATATTCTTACAAAATTTGAGCCATGCCGTGGTTTTTCAGTCGAAATTTAGCACCATTTTCGCCTTACTAATAAAATCTACAAAAACATTGCTTTGCCAAAACTTGTGTCACAGGGAAATAATATTTTGTACAATAAGCGGAACTAAACTAGGTATATAGGCAAAGTAATTTACCCATCGGATATTTGGCGTTTTACACATTAAAAACAAAATTTGAAAACAGCGCCATCTAACCACATCTAAGCGGAACTTGTAGGTACTATGGTTAATTCGGATGTGTCAGTACCTACTCAGTAAGAGACGGTATTAAATTATACATCTGTAGGAATCAAACCCGCAACAATCTACGTCGTCAGCCGGTGGTATTAACCCACCGCGTCACACGCTTTATGAAAAGCATAATTGTAAACCTTAGAGGTAAGTGGTTTCGCTGTGCTAGGTTAAGTACCGAATGTTTTTTTTTTATTTTCTTTTAATGGCTAAAAAATAGTAATAGATAGGTTAGTTAGGCTAACCTAACCTTTTTTTAATCAGTTATAAATAAGTGACACAAGTTCCACATACAAAGCTGGTACAATAACTGAATAAATAATATCGCTATCAAAACAGTAACTAAACAAACAAGGAATGATGCGATATGTTAACTTTGACGGTAACGCTCGCTGCCGTACCTTAATGAAACAAAAGTTGAAGGAAAACTTTGTCTAACATCAGCATTCATAAATAATTAAAATGATAATAAGCTCAGTTGCTTTGCTTGGGGCTAGGTTACGATTACGATGTGTAAAAATATCCTGCAATATAAAAATAAATAAATAGGACATTTCACTCAGCGCCATCTAGCCCAAACCTAAGCAACTGGGCTTGTATTATGGAGGCCTGGCAACGAACTTCAATACTTTCCTTTTTAAATAAATACAACCTTACAACACCCAGACCAGAAACAAACACTACATAAATATTTCTTTAAGACGGGAATAGAACCTGCGACCATTTGTTTCGCAGGTGGGTGTTCGTCTACCGCGCCACAGAAGTCGTTAATGTGACAAAGCATTCCTTAAGTTTCCCTTAAAAGTCTTGATTAAGGCAGCTAGTTAAACAACTAAGGCCTGACATAGACGTTAAACAGGACCAGACTGGACAATTTAGGGCAAACACAAACTCAAATTACTTGGTACTTAAATATAAAATGGAAAAAGTGGGACAAGCGTTTCTTTTCCAAAATATATCCCATTATTTCCATTGGGTTAAAAAAACGCAGTTGTGTTATTTAAGAATCTGTTTCCACTTTCATATTCATGACGGGCTGATAAATTACTGATTAATAAAATTCTAAAAAGATATTGAGAATTAAATCAAAAGAGTTAAATAAAATTAGCGGTTTTTTAGCCACCGCAAGCAATGGAAATAGTGGGAGAACGTGTCCCATTATTTCCATCAATGGAGATTCATAATGGAAATATGGCTAACATATCAACCCAACTCAAGCCAACGGTTTTGTCTATTTGGCAGACAAAAAGCTATTATGACGTAGGCATCCGCTGAGAAAGAATTTTGAAAAATTCAACCCCTCACGAAAAAAGGCTCGGATGAAAACTGTTAGCCAATAAGTATCATCTTTTTTTGGGGGACAAACGCCTGCGGAAAACAGCGCAATTATATTATGTCCATAGTAAAACAAGACACTGTCCATTCCGGCCCTGTCTTTCATCTATACCGGGCCTAAACGCAAAATATTACACAAAATTGATTTATCAACCACCTAAAATTGCATTTTGTAAGGCAACCATTTTTATAATTTCAATTTACTTTTTAAAAATAAACTTGAGACGTGACGAGTGATTTGTCTCAATCGCACTAAGAGCCCTGGCAGACTAAAAACTGCAGCCTGCAGATAGTTTATGAAAAACACGATTATTGTCTTCAATAAAAACTGTACGTGTATCACGAGTTGCAACAGTTTCGACAAAAGTTAAAGAGTTTATTATTAAATTAGTCGAATATTTTTTCACCTCGTGGTAGGTTTAGGCCGATCTGTAACGTCTGCTAGAACCCTGAGCCTGTCCAGATAAGACAGATAAGACAGCTTTACGCGCGGCGCTCGCGCGTAAAGCGGGCGAGTCGAGAGCCCCGCACGTTGACGGGATGTATGTAGCTCTAGTATCTCGGGAACGCGCGAGTGACTACGCGCGAGTCCACTCGCGCGTAAATCGCTTTATCTGGACAGGCTCTAACGCGTCAAAGCCGAGACAAAACGCAAGGCAATATTCTTACACCTCTCAAATCTCAAGTTAAAACATTAGGCCCTAAGGAAATCTTATTAGAATTTTCTTACACACGAAATCTAAATTAGTGTTTCAATTAAAACTTATCTAATATGTTGAAAATAAATAAAATTATGCATAAATCTACAGACGATTTCATCAAAGCGATTTTGTTAATACGGGGCATTATCGGAGACAAAACAACATTCCAATTTACACAAAAATATTCACAATTCACAATTATTTTAACAAATAAAATATCTGTTTCAATAGTGAACACATCTGAACATTTTCTTCGTTTATTTGAAAATGTCCTATCAAGAGTTGCAAAGTTAAACGAATACTTTCGCAACTTGTGATAGTGGTACTGATTGGCACTATCCTAAATCTCTCTCAATATTAAACAGTCATTGCAACGCTAGAGATTCCACAACCAAAATCTTTAAGTGGTAGAAAACGAAACAAACGTGCTTAAAATCATAAAAATGGAACTAAAATAGTATATAAATCAGTCGAATAATACAACTGTTCTCTTTACAACCAGTAGGATATGCGAAAGGGCTTGTTGGTTTCAAGTTATTTTGAAAACTGGCTGCGTCCCGCTGTTTAACTCAACAAAAAGTAGCCTATGCAAATTGCTAAAAAATGTAAACTGAGCAATTTGTTGCACTCTCAAAGCGATATTTTGTTCATCACCCCAAAGCGAAGATCCTTTTTAATTCTTTACTAAATTTTTATGGGACCACGCTTTCTAACAAAAAATAATCACCAAAATCATAAACAATTAAGTTACCCCCGAGTCATTAAAAAATTAAGTCTGTTTTTTTAACCTAATCAGGCTGACACGATATAAGGATTGAAAACAAGCCCTCATTGCTCTGTAATAAATTAAGTAACATTGCGTTTGAACATTTATAATTAGTGAAGATCTTACAAGCATAACAAAATAAAGGGGATAGTCAATTGGCTTATTTAGTTCCGAATCGCTCCATAGATGGCGGGTTTTATAACCACTATTGTCTCTGGTCAAAAGGTTTTTTTACGCACTCAGGGAAGGCAAAGAATCCTGAGTGAGCCCATACAGCCTCGTCTTTACAAACTTTGGAAATTTTAAATGGTCATAGAGTCTTTCAGATTTTTACCTTCCTTGAAGATGCTACTGCCATCTAACAAAGCTTTTGGAACTAACTCTTTTTTTAAGTAAGCCTAATTGACATTGCGAAAACAACTTTGTCGGTTGTTAAATCCAATTCAGATGCAAAATAACCAATTAACGATTCAGAATATTTTGCGATTAAAAATCGCATTATCACAAACACAATTTTTCGTAGGATAAGATGTTATTAGATTCTCAAAATAACCGTTAGTTATTTGGCATTTGTGAGTTCACAACTTTACCGAAATATTTAACGATTTATGCTTAAAATTGCTTTAATATGCAGCCACAAAGAGGTCGAAAAAAATAGTTTCACACACCCCTTCACTCGCGTCCCTCGAAGACCTCCGTTTATTTGGAGGTCTTTGAGTCACGAGGGTATAGGTCCTAGAAAAGCGTGCTACATCTTATCGTCACCTAGCATCGTGTGAGATAATGGTCAAACGCTGTCCTATTTTTAAATATGAATTTCTCTAAACTAAAAAAAAAATCTTCACTAGTCCTCACCAAACATAACCCCTAAATCCCAATATAATCTCTCGCGGGCGATATCCGCGCGGTTGTCACGCGGGTGTCTTCGTCTTCTTGCCGAACGGTAGGTGGAGGCGTCGCTTGCGTGGCTTGGGGAGGCCCTCGTCATCCATTATGGAGGAGTCTGTTGATTCTTCTTCGGGGGGTGTGTGGCTTGATGGGGTAGGTGTGTCTGAAACAAATATAAATAATCATCATCATCATATCAGCCCAAGTTAGCACCTGAATCATACAGCAATGATTCAGGTATGATACAAGTATGTTTGCTTACAACGTTCAAGTTAGAATAATAAAACATTTAAGTATTTTAGTATTAGCATATCATGTGAAAGTATGGGTAAGTAATTAAATTTTATAGTTTTTTTATTATTAAACTAAATTACAGGTAGTATTTTGGGTTGATTTCTCAGAAAAAAAATATACTTTTGGGCACATGTTCTACTATCTCCACATATAATATTCATAGAAGTTTTTTAACTCCCGACGCAAAAACGACGGGGTGTTATAAGTTAGACGTGTCTCTGTGTGTGTCTGTCTGTGGCATCGTAGCTCCCGAACGGATGAACCGATTTGGATTTTGTTTCTTTTGTTTGAAAGCTGAATTAGTCGGTTGATCGAAATCGGTTCAGCCGTTCAAAAGTTATGAGGAATAAAAGTCGGGAGTTTTTTTTAATTAATGGAGAATGTTAATAGGTACTTATGCCAAATCGATTGAAAGTTTGTCACAGTAAAGCTTGTATGTATACAAATACACTAGTTTTTGTTGTAGTCAAAAATACCTATTACCTACTTTTGATTTTACAGGCGATTACAAGTAGCGGCACGTAAGTTTAGCGCTGACCGTTATTGCGCAGAAGTAAAAAAATAGGTATCACAGGGGTGCTAGAGGGACGAAGGGTGCGCGTGCGTTGCGCCGTTTGGTAGCCTGTCGTATTCCGTCCCCCGCACCGATACGACGCTCCGCGGACTTCTGACTGTACAGTCGCGTTCTAAAGTGTATTGTTATTGCCGTTCATGTATTAAACAAAAATTGACAAATTCGATTACATTATTATTTCGAATGTATTATTATTTCCTACTCCCTATAAACTTATTCACTTTGTCACATGATCAACTTTGTATGGAAGTCGTTTATTTCATTTCCTGATTTAAATAAAAAAGATGTTAATCTTGAATAGTAAAACAACCTGTTACAAGCTATACAAAACTTTAACATTAACTATTCATTAATGTTTGCGCTCGCGACAGTACCTAATATATCTTCCACGTTTCGGTTAGTGATAGACTTAAGTACCTACTATATTTATTTAAATATGTTCGTAATTTATTTTGGTTATAGGTACTAATTAAAGTTATACTTAATGTTCGTGACTGTACCCATGCGCAGCTATCCCCTCTACATTTCGCTCAGCGCTAAACTTACGTGCCGTGTCACGATGTGCCATCGTCGCAACAGCTCCTTTCTTTTAAAATCAAAATAAATAATTAATATTCTTTTTAATGAACTTATAAACTAATAAAGCTTTAATTTTACACAAAATTAGGTTATTTTGAAACTGCTAGCGACCTCTCTCATCTAAGGGACTAAATACTTGAATCGGTTCTGGCGAAAAACGCCGTTCCGCCTCGACAGATGGAGCTAATTGCGACCAAAAAATTAATTTAATTTCTTCATTAAAACAATTTAGTAATTGTTTTAACGAACTAAATCTAACTTAATACATTTAAACCATTAATAAAAACAATAAATCAATAAATAAAACCTAGAATTTAACATTATATTTTATCTGTGGCTCATCTGTCAAATGACGTACTTCCGAGGTGACATACATGTAGCTCCACCCGGTTTTGCTCTACTCATTTTTCCTTGCGAATGGCGGAGAGCTTTCGCGACTTATAAAGCTTGGAAATTATTTATTCTAATCTAATCGTGAGCCGATCTCATCTGAATAGTGCTTTAATTTATTCCCTATTATCAGGTAAGTGGATGCATCAACAAAAAAACTAAAATATTTACAAAATATCGCAGTTACAGAAATTCGTGAGACGTACCTCGTGGTCACGCTCTGCCCTTTTAGGTCTGCCTTGTTTCTCAAAATGGTAAACCCTTTTCTTATAACTAAATGAAACCTAGTCTTAAATGTGCATGCGCAGTTTACAATAAATAATTGTACTTATTGATATTATGTGACACGTTCGCATCTTAACTTAAAAATAACCAAGTACACACACCCTGTTTGTACCGGTGTACTAAAGGAATGCTTTCCCTTTAAGGTTATCTACCTAATGTAATATTATTTCTCTTAATTTAACTCATAAATTATTAGATTTTAAGTTCTAAGTAACTCTGTTTTAACATGTTGCCTGAATTTGTTGTGAAAGCCACCGACCAAGGAACGCATTTAGTATTGTCAGAGAAGACTTAATCTTGAACGGTCGATGACTTTCATAACGGGCATTTTGGACACCTGTTGACCCCTAATACTGGAACTTCCAGGGAATTATCGTCGGGCTTATAGCACCCCTACTCATTGGAGAAGCTTCCGGGGCTATACACGAAGACACCGGTCCGTCATGACACCGAGGAGCCGATTCCGGTCTGGGACCGTTTGGCGTAGACCGGCGTCTTGACGAACTTTGAGGAAGAGATGCCACACCTTGTCCCGGACGCTACACGACCTGTTCCCTTGAGCTAAGTCTTCTTCATGAAACCCAACAACCGGTAACTCGCAGAGAGAGAGAGAGAGAGAGAGAGAGAGAGAGATAGGGAGATAGAGAGCTTTGTGTCCTACACTAGCTCGGTTCTAACCCCGCTGAAACCGACCCTCTAAAGGAAAAAAGTCCCATGTCCTTATTCTAGCCTCAACGTTAAACACTAAACTTAAATACTTATATTCCACGTCTAAAAAAACTTAATTCTAACTTAACCTAACTTAAATATTAACTTAACTTGTAGCTTAGTTCTTAATAATCTTAAAAATAAATCTTGTAGCTTAGTTTCTTAATAAATATTATGTACTATTCTAATCGTCTCGCTTATCATTTTTCCGCCCCAACGATTAGCATAGCGACATATTACGATAATTCCCTGATAATAGGGAATTATCGTCGGGCTTATAGCACCCCTACTCATTGGAGAAGCTTCCGGGGCTATACACGAAGACACCGGTCCGTCATGACACCGAGGAGCCGATTCCGGTCTGGGACCGTTTGGCGTAGACCGGCGTCTTGACGAACTTTGAGGAAGAGATGCCACACCTTGTCCCGGACGCTACACGACCTGTTCCCTTGAGCTAAGTCTTCTTCATGAAACCCAAGAAACTAAGCCAATATATACCAATATACCCCGGAAGCTTCTCCAATGAGTAGGGGTGCTATAAGCCCGACGATAATTCCCTGGAAGTTCCAGTATTAGGGGTCAACAGGTGTCCAAAATGCCCGTTATGAAAGTCATCGACCGTTCAAGATTAAGTCTTCTCTGACAATACTAAATGCGTTCCTTGGTCGGTGGCTTTCACAACAAATTCAGGCAACATGTTAAAACAGAGTTACTTAGAACTTAAAATCTAATAATTTATGAGTTAAATTAAGAGAAATAATATTACATTAGGTAGATAACCTTAAAGGGAAAGCATTCCTTTAGTACACCGGTACAAACAGGGTGTGTGTACTTGGTTATTTTTAAGTTAAGATGCGAACGTGTCACATAATATCAATAAGTACAATTATTTATTGTAAACTGCGCATGCACATTTAAGACTAGGTTTCATTTAGTTATAAGAAAAGGGTTTACCATTTTGAGAAACAAGGCAGACCTAAAAGGGCAGAGCGTGACCACGAGGTACGTCTCACGAATTTCTGTAACTGCGATATTTTGTAAATATTTTAGTTTTTTTGTTGATGCATCCACTTACCTGATAATAGGGAATAAATTAAAGCACTATTCAGATGAGATCGGCTCACGATTAGATTAGAATAAATAATTTCCAAGCTTTATAAGTCGCGAAAGCTCTCCGCCATTCGCAAGGAAAAATGAGTAGAGCAAAACCGGGTGGAGCTACATGTATGTCACCTCGGAAGTACGTCATTTGACAGATGAGCCACAGATAAAATATAATGTTAAATTCTAGGTTTTATTTATTGATTTATTGTTTTTATTAATGGTTTAAATGTATTAAGTTAGATTTAGTTCGTTAAAACAATTACTAAATTGTTTTAATGAAGAAATTAAATTAATTTTGTGGTCGCAATTAGCTCCATCTGTCGAGGCGGAACGGCGTTTTTCGCCAGAACCGATTCAAGTATTTAGTCCCTTAGATGAGAGAGGTCGCTAGCAGTTTCAAAATAACCTAATTTTGTGTAAAATTAAAGCTTTATTAGTTTATAAGTTCATTAAAAAGAATATTAATTATTTATTTTGATTTTAAAAGAAAGGAGCTGTTGCGACGATGGCACATCGTGACAGCCGCTACCTGTAAACTTACGTGACCGCATGTGACGTCAATGTATATCGCTCCACTTAGTAACGCATCGAGTACGAGTCCGCGTCGCACGTTTACTTCTATAAATCGGAAACTAATTGACGTATCGAAGTAATTCTTTTACCGATATTTTTTACTTTAAAATTCTTGGAAATCGATCAGAACAGTAGAAAGTCATTTGCAATAACCAAATGACGTCATAATTTGTAACGAATGTTGCTAATCCAATCTCTTTGGGTTATTAAAATTGCCTCAACGAAGAACTCTGTGTGTCTAGTATCGAGCTAGGGTTGCTGAATTAAAATCCTTTTGGTGGTATATACATATATTTTCAAGATCTTCAATTAACACGCTTTTATTAGTTTCACCTGTATGTTTGCTTGCTTGTTTGTATGTAACCGACTCCTTTGGGCACGATTTTGCCCTACTTAGTTTTACAATTATGTGCGCTGGCGCTGGAGGATATCTTCTTAACGGTTTTCGTGGCAAGAATCAATATGACAGATGACGTTACATCTACGTTTTGACAGCTGACGTATTTGAGTTGACAGTGACAATATTCAGCACTGTGGTTTAAACAATTCTACTGCGGATTTTTTAGAAATATGTAAGAGATGATTTTCGTTTATTTACTTATTTTTTGAGATTTATTTATTGTATATTTTTTTACAAACGACCATTTTTTTTTGTTCCGTTCCTGCTGATCAAACTTTCTGGTCAATCTAGTTTGTCCAAAAGGAATAAATTTCCTCGTAGTCAAACTACTTAAAACTAAGTGGTTAACAAAAGGCGATCGAAACGGAAAAAAAGACGATTGAAATAGAAATATTTTTTCAGTCTGATGTATGTTTTTTTTTTTCGCGGGTAGGTTTGAAAACAAGTGGTATCACCTCTGAATTTAATTTGAAATTTAAAATAATAAAAATAAACAAATCATTATATTTAATGCAAAACTGTAATAAATAAGTGAAATCCACCTACCAGTTTGTGTTTTCAAAAGTTTCTGTGAGCACTAAATAGAACTACAAAATCACTAATAACTATGGATCAACTATCATCACTTTTGCAACTGGAGGCTGACTTCAATAAGCGTATGACGGCCTTCGAGGGGGAGCTGCAGAAGAACATTATTGCATCGCCCAGTGTCGCAAGTATTGCAGCGGAATTTGCCTCCTACAAGGCCTTTGTCACAAAAGCGCTGAAGGCACTACAGCAGCAGATCGGGGTCATGTCGCACACAATTGACCAGTTGGAGCAGCACAGCAGGAGGGACATCCTGCTACTTCATGGTGTCAGCGAGGTCGGGGAGGAGACGCTGCCCTCGGTCATCGTTAGGGTAATGAGGGAGCAGCTCCAGCAGACTACCTTTGCGGAGAGCAGTATACGTCGTTGTCAAAGGATGGGTCGCGCCAATACAAGTAAGCCACGGCCCATCTTGATTAAATTTCATAGTGAGATTGATCGAGATGGTGTCTGGAAGGCAAAAACCAAGTTGAAGGGCTCGAGCTACACGTTATCCGAATTCCTAACGAGAACCAGACACCAGCTCTTCATGAAGGCTAGGCAGATGTTCGGAGTTTCCAATTCTTGGACGCATCGGGGCTCCGTCTATGTCCTTGATGCGGAGGGCACACGGCATTGCATTCGACGCCCTGAAGACTTGACAGCTGTTCCGTGCCCCGCTATGGAGGACGTTGGTAATCCCAAGCCAAAACCACCAAAGGTCTCAGCTGCCATCATAAACCCGGCGGCGGCGGCGGTAAAAACACGGCGAGCTTTGGCAGCGGCGGCATCAACGTCTTCGGCTGCCAGGAAGTAGTTGTTTTGGTGATGATGCTTGTGGGTTATAATATCGTAGGTAAACATAGGTTAATAACATAGGGTATGCGGCAAATTATTTTCTGTAATTTCTTTAGATCATGTCAAACTGCGTCAGTTGTGTACGTCAAATATTTTTTACTTTTCTGTTATTGTCAACTGTCACTAGAGTGACATTGACAAAAATATACTTCTGTTTATAGGCAAAGGGATGTCAGTCCATACAGCCATATGTTTTAATTTTTAATATTTTATTTTTTCTTTATTTATGTACATACTCATAATATTGTAGGCCCTATGCTTTGTTCTTCCAAATTCTGCCTACTTACCTACTCTTGAGTTTTTATTTTTATGTATTAATTCTGTCGCTCAAATATTCTTTTTTGTGCAGTGATTTCTACACAGCTGGTGGGTGGATCGGAACTGACCATCTAATTGAAGAAATAAAGTTATTAAATTTATTTATATTATTGATATTATATTATATTATATATTATTAATATTTATTTAGTTATCTATAATACAGGTTATATCATATTATTAGGTATATATTTTATAATGTCGATTGGTAGCGATGATGAATTCGTTGCTCCTTTCCTGTCCTGTTCATCGGGCAGTGATAGTGGTGAGAATGACAGTTACCGTAGTCTTCCCAGTCTTTCTGATAGCATTGTGGATCAATTTTCTGATGTTCCTAAAAATTTCAACATTGTACATATCAATGCTCAGAGCATTCCGAAGCATTATCCAGAGATGTTGGCATCTTTTAGCGATAAGCACCTTCACGCAATAGTAGTCTCCGAAACCTGGCTACGACCATGTTTTCCATCGAAATCCTATTCTTTGCCAGGTTTCAACTTGATACGTAACGATCGCGTCGAAGCTGTTGGTGGAGGTGTCGCTATTTACTTGCGAGCCCACATTCCCTATAAAGTGGTCAGTATGTCCCCACAACCTTGCCCGTCAAACGCTGGCCAACACTTGTTCATAGAAGTGCTTATGAACAAGAGTAAACTTCTTTTAGGCGCCTTCTACAACCCAGATTGTCATATTAATTACTTTTCTGCATTTGAGAGCTTGCTAGATGAATTCTTACCACAATACAACCACACCATTATAATGGGCGATTTCAACACATGCCTCCAAAAGCAAGATCCTCAATACCTTCATAGGGCACGCAAGCTTAGGTCCGTGACGGCGGCCTACAACCTCACCATACTTCCGCTTAATGCCACCCATCATTTTCCTAATTGTGCTCCTTCTCTGTTAGATCTTATTCTTGTCTCTTCTTCTTTTCATTCTGCAAAGCACGGTCAACTTTCGGCGGACGGCTTCTCCTGCCATGACCTCATTTACCTTTCGTACAAGGTTCGTCCGCCTAAAGCTAAACCAAAATATATTTTTCAGCGCAACTTTGGTGGTATAAGTCTAGAGAACCTCCGCAATGATGCGCAAGATGTCGATTGGGGGAGGGTTTTTGACTGCGGCTCTATTGATGAGAAAGTTTTTCAGTTTAACAACATTATAACCAAACTTTACGATAAACACGCTCCTTTAAAGGCTGTCAAGCTGAAATATCATCCTGTACCCTGGCTGAATGACGACTTAAAGTCACTTATACATAAGAAAACTGCAGCTAAAAGTAGACTTCGCCACAGTCCAACTGATGCAAATAGGGAAAAGTTCATTGAATGTCGAAATCGCTGCAATAGAATGTGTAGAGATGCACAACGCCGGCATATTCATAGCTCCATCGAAGTTGGAGATCCAGCCAAAGTATGGCAATTTCTGAAGTCATTAGGGGTTGGAAGACAAACTCAACCATCCACACCACCCGATTTAAACTTAGATCAACTTAACCAACACTTTTCCTCCTCTGCAAGTCTTGACAGCTTTGTGAAAGCTGAAACTTTACAGCGTCTCTCTTCCACTCCAACTCCTGACTTGTCATCTTTCACTTTTGAACAATTCACTGCTTGTGGTGTTAAGCAGAGCATGAAACACATAACCTCTAAGGCTGTTGGCAGTGACAACATCAGTCGCAACATGCTTATGCCCATTATTGACGAAATTCTTCCTATGATCCTTCACATTATGAATTTTTCCATCTCTCACAGTGTTTTCCCCTCCCTCTGGAAAGAGGCTCAAATTATTCCTCTTCCGAAAAAATCTAATCCTAAAACATTCTCCGAATATCGTCCTATTTCCATTCTGCCATTTCTTTCCAAAGTCCTTGAACGTCTCGTCCATCAACAAATTTCCAAATTCTTGAATAGCAATATGCTACATAATCCCTTCCAATCCGGATTTCGTCCGGGGCATAGCACAACTACTGCCCTTGTTAAAATCACTGATGACATACGTAAAGGCATGGATGATCGTATGTTGACCGTGTTAACATTACTTGACTTTAGTAATGCTTTTTGTAATGTCGACTATGACATCCTGCTTGGTGTTTTGTGCTCTCTTAACATATCTCCAACGGTGATTGAATGGTTTCGTAGTTACCTGTGTGGTCGCCGGCAGCGTATACGTGTCGAAGACACCTACTCATCCTGGTGTGATGTGTCTGCGGGTGTACCCCAGGGCGGCGTTCTTTCTCCCCTTCTATTTTCAGTATTCATTAGCTCTATCACTTCCAATCTTACTTCCTCCTACCATCTCTATGCAGACGATCTTCAAATCTACTCTCAAACTCCGTGGCAACAGCTAAATGAAGGCATTGCAACTATAAACAGTGACTTGGCTAAAATTTGTAATTGGAGCGATTCTTTTGGGATTGCGGTGAATCCGTCTAAGTCCCAAGTCATTGTTTTGGGGAGTTCTAGGTTGTTGGCAAAAATTATCTGGGAAGAGGTCGACCCCGTGATGTTTGACGGAAATCATAATATCCCTTTTTCCAAGTCCGTAAAAAATCTTGGTGTCATCATGGATGCGGAACTGGGCTGGCAGCCGCAAATAACTGAAACCAGTCGGAGGATATTTGCTGCTGCGGGCTCGCTCCGTAGACTGCGGAACTTTCTCCCGACTGCCACTAAGGTTAGCCTTGCTCAATCTCTCATGCTCCCTATTCTCGACTATGCCGACATCTGCTACCTCGATCTGACCGAAGAGCAACTCGACAAACTTGAGCGACTCCAAAACGTCTGCATACGGTTCATATTTGGGCTTCGCAAATATGACCATGTTTCTGAATTTCGCCAGAAGCTCAAGTGGTTGCCAATCCGCCTTCGCCGGAATGTTCACATCCTTTGCTTCCTCTACAAAATCCTATTCGCTCCCTCTTCTCCTCATTACCTCAGAGAACGTTTTAAGTTCCTGAGTGACGCCCATTCACGTCAACTCCGTTCAACAGAGTCTCTTCTCCTTCAAGCTCCTCCCCATAACTCCACTTTCTACAACAAATCCTTCTCTTTTCACTCTGTCATCCTCTGGAATTCCCTGCCTCAACCCATCCGTTCTGCTAAGTCCCTACCCATTTTCAAAGCTATGGTAACTGATCACTACCTTAGTACTGTCTAATATCCGTATTTATTCCTGTATTATTTATTTATGTATGTATTTATGTATGTATGTATTTATTTGTATGTATCTGTGTATATATATAAATATTGGTATGTATTAGTTATGAGTATATTTTGATATTTTTAAGTAATAATTATGTAAGTACTTTGTACTACTTATCACTTATTATAAGATTATGTTTGGTATATTGCTTGTGTAAATTCACAACCTACCATCAAAGCTAAATCAGTTCTTTTCCATCCAAAGGTTGCCTGGAAGAAATCGCTTTCAGCGATAAGGCCGCCCATTTGTGCAACTTATACTTTCTAGCTATTACTTTACTTTGTGTATATCGTGTTCTGTTTACTCTTGTGTTGTACAAATAAAGTTATCTATCTATCTATCTATCTATGTCATAACGAAATTTACCTTTTTTATATATTCCAAAAAACCTATATAAAGGAAGGTACTATCAAAATAAATACTATGATTAACCAAAATGAAGTACTTAGTATTGCTCGTGTTTTGTTTCAATGTCAAAGCTGAAGGTCTTCGACCCAAGGAAAATAAAAAGTGCGGCGTTGGATATAGCAACGAAGGTAATAAAACCGGCCAAGTGGGAGTCTGACTCGCGTACGAGGGTTCCGTACCATGTTGAGTCTAACCATCGAAATGAATAATCCTATCTTACTTGCTCCAGATTGCGGATATGTCTTCTGTAATTTTAACGAACGTCTTTTTCTTTATTTATGGCACATGCACGCCAAAAAGTCGAAAATTAGCCAATTTCTAAAATTGATGTGGTAATCCAATTTCATTTTCACGTCTATATGAAGGCTGCGTTTTGAATTAAATGAACAGCGCTTAGTGATTATTAGCGTGAGCGTACTATAAATGCCTACGACGACGCATTCCATTAGGTGAGTCTTGCATGAAAGTATGACATCACATTTGCGTACAAGTTGCTTGCATTGGAAACATTTTTTTTAATGTGCGCAAATTGCATGCAGGTTTTTCTTGCAAACGAGTGGAGATGTTCATCATTTGAGTTGGACGTCATAGGTGAAATAAAAAAATGTACAAGTTCAAACTGCCTCTTACAACTTTTAGTTTGTATGCAGGTTTATTTAATTTGCATACAACTTGCAACTTGTATACTAGTAATTTGCCTAATGAAATCGCGCCTTAAGTGACAGAAATGATATCAACGACTGACTGGAGCAAGTAAGGTTACCAATTGATTTCGACTGACTCATGTCTACAGATGAGCCTTACTTGAAATAACGGTAGTTTTTTTATTTATATTTTACAGAAATTGTAACAAACGAAAGCAATATCGTAAAACCATGTTGTGTGTACAATTACAAATGTATAAGGAAGTTCTTGGCGGAGAATTCAAAGTGTAAACCTACCTACGGCCCTGTACAAGACCCGCTATATCTAGCGCAAACTACATTTTATTTAGCCTACGCCAATGTCACTTTTACTTATACAAAATACACCACCAGTGGATTAAACAATGGGTCAATTGTCTCTTTCTAGTAAGTATAAACAGTTAGCTAAACAATGAATTTTAGTGGTTGATACCCAAAAACTGTTTCTAAGACACCTCTATCGCGCTTCTGGTCTTAAGGCGCCGCCCGCGCCGGCCGTCCTAATTGCGGATCACCGCGCGGCCGATGCGATTTCATAGAACTAGTTAACGAACTGTATAACAATTAGGACATTCAATAGATACCGGTGTGTTCGATCGCGCAATCGTACGACCATTTACGCACGCACGCACGCATTGCTAGCACGATGATGTGCACTTAGGACGGCGCCTGATACGTAAGCCTGTGCAGCCACAAAAGAAAGTTCGGGTCAGAAAACAATCGTCTTCCTATCTTCACTCGTGTCTATCGAATGCCACCGCTTATTTAGGGATCTTAAAGTCATGAGAGTTTAGGTACATATATGAGAATGTGTTAAAACACCGCCCTTTCTTTTAACATAAAATTGATACAAAAACTGTCTTTTTGTTTCAGCTATGACACGATCACTAAAAAGTTAGTGATTGGCATCGAAATGCCAGCTCTGACCATCAAAATACCTGAGTTATTTATAACTTATAGAAGGCCTGGTCTAGATTCTATTATTAAATCTGATGAAGCTTATGTTACTTTCAGTATGTTATCCGTTTTTTATTGATTTAAAGTTATGGGCAAAGCTTAAGGTGAAAGGGTACCTGCGCTCTCTCCATACAAACGTATAAATAATAAATAATAATAATTAAATAATAATAAACAATAGAAATTAAGATTAAAAAAATAAAATAAAAAATAGGGGTAATGGTCATGGCAGTTATAAGTTTTATGCTCCAACAATATTGGTGTCATTATCCAAGGAGGAAACAGTCGACTACGTTTGTAATAGTTTGTACGGAGAGAGCCCCCGGTACCCTTTCCTCTTAAAGCCCGGGCAAACCAAAGTGTAACCCCAAGAGCAAGTGTGTGTGTGTGTGTGTGTGTGTGTGTGTGTAAGTGTGTGTGTGTGTAAAGTGTGCCTTACTTACAAGTTGGCATTTTGGAATAAAAGCAAATAATCTATAGATACAAAATTCAAAGCCTTGACTGACTGACTGATATTTTAACGTAGACCTAAAGTCAGTGGAGAGTTTGGGCTAAAACTTGGCACCAACTAGCGTGAACTAAAAATGCTTACGGCGCATGCTCGCGGCTATGATATGTTCATAAAAATGCTACCATGTCCATTTTGGACCTTATAATGCGACTGACTGGACCAATTATGATGGGGTTATAGATTTAACTCTTAGATCACAGTCTAACCTAACTTTCTGGGTCTTCTGCTGGGTGGTATTCTTTTGCCAGAAAGGTAAATTGAAATAAGTGCCTAAGAACGAATGTATCATACCAAAACGGCACGCACGAAAAATGCCTAGCTTTTCAGTCAAACCTAAGTCTGTCTAAATAGACCCTTATTTCAGGCTTTATTGATTTTTTGATTTTATTGAGTAAACATAGACTTATAACAAATATTTTGTTAATTATTATTTTCTTTTCAAGTCAAACTGTGATAATAAACGTCGTACGATACACGTTTGGATTGATCATTGTTTCTCTGAGCGCTCGCGCGTCATAAACTACCTCTATGCAATGATCAATTTACCAAACTTGTATCGCAGTGTTCTATTACCTAACTTTGCCTTTATGCTAAATTTTAATTTTAATTCGAGATTTTAATTTTATTTTATTTTTTTGTTTTTATGATTTTGTTTTTGTAATTTGGAGATTAATTTGAATGCTATATTTGGTATGATTATTTAAATTGACATATTTAAATGTATACTTAAGTAACACCAAACTGTAAGACCAGAGTCTCCTATCACAGGTAGTTTAATACTTAAAAGGAGACTCTGTATACTGTGTAAATCTAAGTAATTTTAAATATGTTAATGAAATAAATTTTATGTATTTTTTTTTTTAACTAAAAAAAAATCTCTAGTGTGTTTTGGGAGAGGATTATTTCTTGCGTCAAAGAAACCTTTTTATTTCTAGAATTAGTTACTTTAACGGCGATCTTATCAGAAATACGCGGAGAATTTGATTTGGAGAAAGCAGATATACGAGATGGTTATGTGGAGGAAGCTTATCCAGACTTTTACATTGCACCGTCGGCATATACTAGCACAGGTTAGTTTTTTTCTATTAACGATATTTATTAGGGCTGTTCTGAGCATAATTTTAACAGGAACCAAAAAGAGAGCTTAATTGGCTAATTATGCTTTTAACTACTTGAACGAAATTCCTTATCGCGGGTTGGCGAGAAAACCTAGCCGATAAAAATGTAACGTTACGAAAACGCGTCACGAAAAACGAAAACGTCCGAAAAAACCGTAAGAGAAAGAGAGAATGACGGAGACCGATAACTGATCTCCCCCTTATCCTACTTCCTAGTCTTCCTACTAATATTATAAACGTGAAAGTTTGTATGTATGGATGTCTGGATGTTTGTTACTCTTTAACGCAAAAACTACTAAATGGATTTTAATGAAACTTTACAATAATTTAGCTTATACATTAGAATAGAACATAGGCTATAATTTTTATAGATATTGTGTGAATTGCCCAAAATATTACGAAAATTTACATCTGTCAAACGTCACTTTGACATCTGTCAAATGTCACCTTGACATCTGCCAAATGTCACTTTAACATCCGTCAAATGGCACAAATTTTATGACATCTGTGAAGTTGCTCAGCGTTATGTTTTCACATCTAAGCTGATTAAATTATGATAAAGAAAATTATAGTAAGTTATAATCATTATGCGTTTATCAGAATTATGATAAGCTTTTTATAATTTATGCGAAAAAGCTTTAGGCTAAGATTGGCAAACAGCATAATGCTAAAAAATATTATGCGAGCGTTATGCTCCCCTCTATTTGTAGACCTGTATTAACGCAAAAGCTACTTAATTTTCGTCATATATTTTCACGGGATCGGGACTAACGCGGGTGAAACCGTGGGGCGCAGCTAGTAATATGTATATATTTATATGTATATATAAATAAAAAAATAAAATTAAAAAAAAGAGAAAGTTCCAAACGCATGTGGCGCGACATGTTAATTTTAAGTAGTTAACTTTTAGTTTAAAAGTATATTTTTTTAATAGGCTATTAGGAAATTGGAAATATAGTTCGCGAAGAAATGTTATTTTTTTAGGGTTCCGTACCCAAATGGTAAAAACGGGACCCTATTACTAAGACTTCGCTGTCCGTCCGTCCGTCTGTCTGTCACCAGGCTGTATCTCATGAACCATGATAGCTAGAGAGTTAAAATTATCATAGATGTTGTATTTCTGTTGCCGCTATAGCAAAAAAACTAAAAACAGAAAAAAAGTAAATATTAAAAAAAAAACATGTTTGCAATTTTTTTTGTTAATCATACTCCCAAAAGGGTAGGCAAAAGACTGTTAACCTATACAGCCTCGCTTGACATACAATATTTTTTTTGGGTTTTTTGCATTATTTGCAAATATAATATAGCTTTAGTTTAGTTTTACGGGGCTGTTTTCGCACTTAGCGGGTTCGATTCCCGCCTCAGACAAGTATTTATGCTTAGATATTTGTCTGTGGTCTGGTTGTTACTATGTATTATAAGTATATATTTACAAAAGAAAAGTATATAAGTAGTATATCCGTTGTCTAGCACCCATAACACAAGTGTAGTTACTAAGTTTGGGGCTAGATGGCGATGTGTGGAATGTCCTGCAATATTTATTTATTTATAGATAGATAGATAGATAACTTTATTACTAACTAACTTTTTAACTTTTTTTTTTTATATTTATATATAGCTTTAATAGATAAATAAAATTTGATCACTGGTTATTTTTGTTCACAGATCCCACAGTAACCTCAGGATATGCAGGTTTTACGTCAAACGTACCACTGGCTGTACGTAATGTATTTCTATTACATTCAAAATTATATGCATCGTTGTATATACAGTCAATTTGTGATTTTGGACTCAAACTCTTTAGCATCTAATAGTTTTAGGGTGGCTCGCAAAACAAAAATTAAAAGCATTTAAGATCTTAAATATGATAGTTGATTGAATTCGGCATTACTTTTCGTAACTCCATATCTTTGACGACCTCTGTGGCGCGTCGGGCGAACACCCGACTGCGACGCAGAAGGTTGCGGGTTCGATTCCCGCCGGGAACAAGTATTTATGCTGACCATAAATTCTTGTTTCTGGTTCTGGGTGTTTCCTATATGTATAATATGTATATATTTACAAAAAAAAAAAGTATATAAGTAGTTTATCCGTTATCTGGCACCCATAACACAAGCATTAAGTTGCTTAGCTTGGGGCTGGATGGCGATGTGTAATATGTCCTGAAATATTTATTTATTATTATTTATTTAATGGAAGTAAGCTTGAAGAGGCATGAGGACAAGCAGAAATTAGTATTAGTGACACCATTCATAAACCACGACACGTGTTTTGCGTCTACACGCATCATCAGGATTGGACTCCGACCGCGCTATTTGGGCGACAAACGTTAGATACGACGTCGCTCTCCGAGATGTTGTCTCGCTGAACTCTGGAACAAGAGTGAGTCAACGACGCCGCTCCTTCCCTTTTTATGCCCTGTCGACGCGAAACACGTGTCATGATTAATGAATGCTGTCACTAACACAAACTATTGCTTGTCATCATTGCATGGCTCTTCAAGTGGGTGGAAGGGCGGTGCACATTGCATTTTGTGTTTGGCACTAGGCTCGGAACTAAAAACTAAATATTGATACTTCCATTACCTTAAATATGACTAACCAACTGACAAAGGGTTAATAGTAGTTTACTACACAAGGTATGTAAGCGAGCTATTACAGAACAAGATCTAATATGGCGCCCGTGCTAGCGCAGCTCGCAAAGGGCGTTATGGATCGAGTGCACCCGAGATATTTAGACGCACGAGCGAGCGAAGCGAGCGAGGGCTAATATAGTTCGAGGGTGTAATAGCTACTTACAACCGAGGTAGGTATACTACTTTACATCATTCATGCGAGGTAAATAAAACATTTTTGTACGACATCTTCGGCATCAAGATGACAGAAATCAGGCGTGCCGACCACTTATTCATCAGACGAATACTTGACATGATGAACTAGCATAAACTTGTATGTTCTTTTTTTAAATTGTAATACAGTCGTCGCAAGTGAACAAACATTTAGTTAAAATGAAATGCCGCCATGTTCATTTTTTTACAGTAAAAATCATTTTATGTAAAAAAATAAAAATTGTCCAAAGAGTTTTGCTTAACTTGAACTGAAATAAAATGCCGCCATTTTTATCGTTTTTTTTTTCAGTAAAAAGTTTCGTCATTTTGTATGAAAAGAGATTGGCTAACCAAGGAGTTTGACATAGCTTGAATGGTAAAGTGAACTTTACAATTCAAGCATTCACCCTATGCTTGAATGGTAAAGTGATTTGAAAATGGAACGTTCCATCTAAACAATGCACTGTATTGTAAATGACAACTTACACAGCCTCTTACCATACTAGTAAATCCTACTTACCGAGCAGTATGATGTAAACTGATTAAATAACATATTCCTTGTGGTTATTGAAATAGAATTTAATTTTAGATTACTCGTTAAATGCATTTAGCTTGAATTTAACTAAATTAATTTACGCACAATCTCATGCACGCCGCCCTTTATATATTAAATTCAACTAGCGACCCGTTCCGGCTTATCACGGCTATATTATGCATGTATAATACATATAAACCTTCCTCTTGAATCACTCTATCTATTAAAAAAACCGCATCAAAATTAGTTGCGTAGTTTTAAAGATCTAAGCATACATAAGGACAGACAGCGGAAAGTGACTTTGTTTATACTATGTAATAAAGTATTGAAACCTTTTAGTGTTTTTATGAACCAGTGCCTTCCTAGAATAAGAATATTAGCTTATACATGTAACAAGGATTCATACAGCGCCAGAAACTTTAAACCAGCATGGGATTCTGCCTGCCTAGCATGAAGACCAAAACACGATACGATAAAGCGATATAACTACATCAACTCTCAAAATATGATCGATAAAGCCGCCATGTTGAATTTTTATCGAAAATTGCGATAAAATTTATGATAAAAATTCAAAATTGCGGCTTTATCTATCATATTTTGAGAGTTGATGTAGTTATATCGCTTTATCGTATCGTGTTTTGAGCTTCATGCTAGGCAGGCAGATCGCTGTAGTGCCTAAGACATATATTAGTAGGCTTGCCCATAGCCAGCACATAATACTACCCTCTCAGCTAAGTCTACCATCTCCAGAGGAAATAATCTTCTTAGTAAGTATCCTACTTCCTATCCTACTAATATTATAAATGTGAAAGTTTGTGTGTGTGTATGTATGTTTGTTACTCCTTCACGCAAATATTACTAGACCGATTGTGATGAAACTCGGTGTCTAGATAGCTGGAGACCTGGATTAACACATAGGCTACTCTTTATCCCGATATTCCCACGGGATCGGGACTTATGTGGGTGAAACCGCGGGGCGTAGCTAGTAATCTATATATGATCTATGTTGATAATGTCAAACCGAACAATATTAAATGTAAATTAAAGTCTTATTTCTTTTTCTTGACAAACCTCTTTGGTTTTTAATGGTAAAAAAAAAATTGTAAACTTTTTATTAATAAATAAATTTAAAAAAAAAATGTATATAAAAATGAATCCCTATTCTCATACCATTCTATTACGCGTAATCGGCTGGACCAATTTCGCTAATTCTTTTTTTGTTGTGTTTGTTATTGTCAGGAGAAGGTTCTTATGAAAAAAAACTACTGGTTGTCTTTAAAGTCAGTTTACGGACTATAATTTTTCGTCGTAAGAAAACATTGATGGTAACCATAGCAACGATAGTACGTTGCTATGGTTACCTTGTTAATAACGGAACGTGAGCGATGACGTCACGCTTTTTTGTGAATGCCGGTGTCCATCGATTTATAAGACATTATCACGTCAAAACAATTAAGAAAGTTACGCAGAAAATTATCAGGCTGGTGAAACCGCGGGGCGCAGCAAGTGTAGTATAAAAATGATAAAAAATCCACAATAACACATTATTGTGTTGAAAACACACGAAAAACAAAACGTTCTATTACCTTAAAGTAAATCAAAATTCACGTCATATAAATCTATCTATTTCTTCGCGTTGGAAATAGTCTCTATAAGTCCAAACGTTTATAATCTGCGACAAAAATAATAACACAATTTATAGAAATACAAAAAGTTAAATTGGAACATGCCAAAATCTGCCTAGTTTATAAATGTAAAAAAACCAGATTGTTCATACCACTAAGGCACAAAAAAGTAAGTTAGATTAGAAACAAAGTTTTAAGAAATTAAGTTGTTTTTTCATGTGTTTTAAGTATGCAGGATTGTTGGGGACATCAAAACATTTAAAAAGTGATTCTGGTTAATATGTTATGTTTAAAACACACCACATAATATGACTTTGTTTTTTTTTAAATAATTTAACCAAAATCACTTATTTTTGAATGTTTTGATATCCCCGACAATCCTGCATACTTAAAACACACGAAAAAAAACTACTTAATTTGTAAAATTCCTATGAAAGGCAAGCTCAAATTTCCGCCCATTGTGAGACGCGGTTTGGGATATCGACGTCGGCTTGAAGCCGACGCACTTACCGCGGTAGGGCCCCAGGTCTTAAAATATCAGTAGGATTTTACAGGATTTCCTCTCTTACCTTCTTGCAACACCTTCCTATTAAACGTGTTCCTAGGCGGCGCCCTGGGCTCGTCCGTTGCCATGACGACGTCGGAGCTCCTGGACCGGACTATCTGTCCCCCTTGGAGGGGACGACGCGGGGGCGGGAGCGGAGCCCGACGCAGCGCTGGCTGGGAGTGAGAGTGGATGGAGCGTGATAGGTCCTCGCCTGTCCAGTTTACACTGAAATTTTGAGAAAATTATATACTACTAGCTGCGCTCCGCGGTTTCACCCGCGTAACTGCCGATTCCGTGGGAATATCGGGATAAATTAAGATGTAAGCTATCCTATCTTTAAAATTGGATCAAACTGCACACGGTGTGTAAATTTGATTAAAATCGGTTAAGTAGTTTAGGAGTCCAGTCCAGTCAATTACGTGTCACGTTGCGCACAAACAACGTGACACGTAATTTATATAATACTAGCGACCCGCTCCGGCTTCGCACGGCTATATTATGCATGTATTATACATATAAACTTTCCTCTTGAATCACTCTATCTATTAAAAAAAACCGCATCAAAATCCGTTGCGTAGTTTTAAAGATCTAAGCATACAAAGGGAATAGGGACGGCGAAAAGTGACTTCATTTTATACTATGTAGTGATAGTGATAAGAAAAATACCAAAGGGCTGGCTAGTACCTCGGACAACGGATAAGCATCGCCATCCAACGTGGTAACGCTGCCAGCCTTTTGGGCACACTTCCTAGGGACCCCCATTTGGACTTTTAATTTAGTATAGTAAGTAAAGTAGGTAGTTTATATAATTCATTTAAGTTTTCGTCATTTAATTGTTATTTAGTATAATCACTACATAGTATAAAATAAAGTCACTTTTCTCTGTCCCTATATCCCTATGTCCCTTTGTATGCTTAGATCTTTTAAACTACGCAACGGATTTTGATGCCGTCTTTTTAAATAGATAGTGATTCAAGAGGAAGGTTTATATGTATAATACATGCATAATATAGCCGTGCAAAGCCGGAGCGGGTCGCTAGTAGATAATAAACAAAAATTATGAAAGGTAAAATATATAAAAAAAAAGAAAAATTTCATACAAATCGGTTCAGTCGTTTCGGAGGAGTTTGGTAACTAGCACCGCGACACGAGAATTTTATATATAGGGTGAACATGTCATTTCAAGGCTATATCCTAAACTATAAATAAGAGATAGCGAAAAATGTTGAAAGGAGTGTTGCGTGGAGTTGCGGGCCCGATTTCGATAGTTCAGCTGGCACTAGACAGGGAATAGTGGAAAGAGGGGAGGAAGGCCTTTAATCTCACGTATACTCACTTATCACCACCCAACTGAAACTGCACATTGTCCCTCCTAACATCGACTCCAGGACTCTTCCTCAGGTCATTATTGTTCAAGCTCTTGACCCTCAACTCTTCAGACGACGCCTTCTCATCAGCTCGTCTCTCTTCGAACTTACGTTCGCGAGCCTCTTGGGCGAGACGTTCTTCTAGTTGCAATCTAAAATGAACGACACCGTTTAGATGTAAAATATATATTGCAGGACATTCCACACATCGCAATCTAGCCCCAAGTTAAGTAGCTAGACTTGTGCGAAGAAACTACTTGACCGATTCTGATGAAACTTGCTATGAAGATACGTTGATTAATTGTGAATGACATTAGCTATATGAGCCGATCGCGATGCAAAGTATGTGGTCTGCTTCTACCATATCGCAACTATATAAAATGACAAATTACCGACTTAAAAACATTACTTTTTATAATGAAGTATTTGATCTTACTCGTATTTTGTCTTGGGGTGGAAGGAAGAAAAGAAATAAAAGCTTACTATGACACAAGTGTGACTTATCAAGAGGGTAAGTAAATTACTGCAAATTTCGAAATTAATACTTAGCATTTGTTTGCAGTTTTACCTGCCAATGTTGCTTTACATCTTTCCATCTATCACCATACTAAACTTTATCAAAGTCTATTTAGTAGTTTTGATGTGATTGAGCACAAAATATATCAGACACAGGGTTCGTTCGTAGGAATTAAATGTATGAATGTGAATGTGTGTGATGTGTCTACTGCTTCAGAATACGCCAAAAACTTTTATATTTACGCGGACCGGGCTATTCTGTGATTAAAAAGTATAATGTGCAAGGGTTTTGTTTTATTGGCATTTTCAAGATTTTTGAACCCGAAAAGCTGAAACCGGGCAGAATTTTTTTCTTCGAATTAATTCTTTCCACGGGAATAAAATTAATTCGCACTGCAGCTCAAACTAATTTTATCATTTTTTAAGCAATTGCATAACTTTTATCGCGGGCTTTGAGCGCGGCGACCAAATCAAGAAATTCCGTAACGAAAATAAAACCTAACACCCCCCATTCCGCCATGTAGCTCGGCCGAGCGTTCGTTTAACGTGTATGTATGTAGGGGCGTATAAATAACACCGTATTTGTTCGTTTTATATTCGTCTTTATTTCCTATCTTTTAATTTTACAATTTCGTCTTGCGCCGAGCCGTCTTCCACAATCTCCTCCTTAATTCTATTTTTCTTATTTTATCCTCTTTCTCCCTTTCTCCTTACACTGTCTTACTATTTTGCCTCTCATTCACGTCTTACTAATTATCTTTCTCTTTCACTCATGCTATCGTCATCTCGCTCTCACCTTAAGAATCATACGCATTCAAAAACGTTTCACTCTTCCTTACACATTTCTTAGCATCCTATCAATCCAATCAAACTCTTATCAAACATTCATCTCTGGAACATTACGTCTTACGTTCCCTTTCACTCAGAATCCTACATGTTTTTATCCCGATATTCCCACGGGATCGAGAGATACGCAGGTGAAACCTCGGAGCGCACTCACCTAGCTTCAGCAAGTCTTAAGTCCAAGGGATAATGTGGAGCATCCGCCTCACTGCCGGACGAATCTTCTCTCCATACTGAAACACACACATTTTTAAATTACACACAAATACTCATGTTTGTCATAAAATATTACATTAGTAATGCAGTGGCGTATTTACACATTTGCCGCCAGTAGGCTAAAATTTTGCCGCCCCTAGCGACCTCTATGATTTGATATCCTAATTTACAATAGATAACTTCATTTGTATGACACAGAAAGAAACATATAACATTTATAAAAAGTAATAGATAGAAAGTATAAGTTGCACAAATGGGTGGCCTTATCGCTGATAGCGATTTCTTCCAGGCAACATTTAGATGAATAGAATAGATTTAGCTTTTATGGTAGGTTGTGAATTTACTCAGGTAGGATATTATAGTAAATAAACATAACTAGTAATAGGTGATAATATAAAGTAGGTACTACAATCATTATAATTAAAAAAAAATGTCAATGAAATTGTAACTTGAAATAAATTTTTGACCAGACACCGTGAAGATCATCAATTCTGCGCCGCAAACAAACAAAAAAAAAAATATTATATTTGAATTGTCTCTGTGGACCTAATAACATTTCGATAATAAATATGAATCTCTTTTTAATAACTGTAAGACAAAAAAATATGGTTCCAATTTGCCGCCCTAAGCTCCAGCCCACTAAGCCTGTTGATAAATCCGCTACTGCTAATATGTATATTTTTTATTATCTATCTCCCGTATTATTTTTCATACAATTGAATTTCAGGTCTTATTCTAATGGAAAAGCATGTATGAAAAACTAGCATATCATTATAAATATCATAAAAAGCGATGAAGCAAAAATAAACCAAATATCTTACCTTAAAACACTGAATAAAAAGCAAACATTTGTCTATGGTATAAACACTAGTGGGATAATGGCGTAAAATAAAACAAAATCACAATCGTAAAAAGCTTTCAAACGTGCATATTAATATCAAAATACCTGTTTTTTTTTAACTTTATAGTAAGTTTTAATAGGGACCTTGCTGACTGATGAAAAAGCACTTATATATCATTAATTTATACTAACTTTCTTTTAAGAGTTAAGTTAATAGTAGTTCTAGGAATAGTAAACCTAGCAAGCACAAACTGTTTGCTACAATTATTTTTCTTTTCGAGTGAGTGACGCTCGAACAGTCAAATTTTCCCAATAGTTAGCTGCAACTGCAGCAGTGTTAGCCTCTGTCAGGTCCTCCAATGTGCTGGTATTAAGGCACAATGCAACAATTAATATACCTATTTACTGCATTTTGAGAATATAATAGAATATTATTTACTAGCAACCCGCCCCGGCTTCGCACGGCTATATTATAAATAAATAAATATAAATATTGCAGGACATTCCACACATCGCCATCTAGCCCCAAGCTAAGTAACTAGACTTGTGTTATGGGTGCTAGACAACGAATATACTACTTATATACTTTTCTTTTGTAAATATATACTTATAATACATAGAAACAACCAGACCACAGACAAATATCTAAGCATAAATACATGTCTGAGGCGGGAATCGAACCCGCGACCCTGTGTTTGCATGTATATATATATTATATATTATGCATGTATATATTATATAAACCTTCCTCTGGAATCACTCTATCTATTAAAAAAAAACCGCATCTAAATCTGTTGCGTAGTTTTAAAGATTTAAGCATACATAGGGATATAGGGACATAGGGACAGAGAAAGCGACTTTGTTTTATACTATGTAGTGATAGTGAAGTTATTTGCACAAAATAAGAGAGTACAAAGTCTTTAAACCATATCAGACCATTAGCGAAATGCTAGTCTTTCGAATAGCGCTGGTGCTCCACTGAGGCCGTTCCGGTGACGTCAGTAACAGACGGTACATATACGTCAAACGTAAGTAAATGATAGGTAAGGAGTAATTCTTCTTATCACGTTGATGATCCTCATCAGATCTTCAGTTTTTGATGAGACAAGTGTAATTTACTACCTTTTAGAAGGCGGAGACAACTTCTGCGGCTAGCTACTTTTTGTCCTTTTTTAGGGGAAAGTACCCTCCAATCAAAAATCGCCGACGACGAAAATTCTATAAAGTCGAAAAACCTGAATCCAAAATTCATCCAGATCGGTTGTAAAATACGACCAGTAGAGGAGTATCAACATACTGACATACGATTACAGTCTAAAGAATTCGATTCCTAAATATTTCGATATTAAATTATTAACCATGTTTATAACCACATAACATTTAAATCCACGAAATTCGAGTGATCTTATTTCAGTGATTCTTTTTTTACCCGACTACGGCGAAGCCAAAAGGGAGGGTTATGTGTTTGACCTGTATGTATGTATGTTCATCTTTTCCCACGTAATTCTACTAACTAGTAACTACAATTTGGTTTCATAAAAAATGGTGTGGATCTGTGTGAGTGATGAGCAGAATATCCTCAAAATACAGTAAATTGTTCACTTTTAAATTTCTACCAGTTGAATCGACCCTTTAGCAACTAGGTATTCGATAGTTATTCCGTCATCCTGGCATTGTTTTAACATGTTTAAAACGAAACAAAGCATGATTAACTAATAACCTGCTAAGCAGATTTTAATAGTGGCTAGTTTATTAATTAGGTATAATTTTGTGGTAGTGCAATAGTCAAAATATCAAAGACAACAGCACCGCTAAGTGGCTAAAAAGAAACTTTTTTTTTCTTTTGGTTTAAAAATTAACATTTTTTTCTTTTCTGTTTTGTCCGTGTGCTTCTATAATAAACATTATTTTATCCTAATTGAAGAGTCTTTTAACTCCAAAAAAAACTAGAGGTTTTTTTTCTGTGTAAGTGCCTGTATAGTCTAAGCTAGGTCCCTATAATATTAATTGTTCGTTTGTTTGTTTGTTACTTTCCACCACCCAAAAGCGTTTTCCGAAGCTAATTAGTCCAAATTAAACCAATTCCCCTTTTTGTTGTTAAATATATTACGCACGCAAACGAGATCGGAAACTGCGTGCAAGTATACGCAAAAAAAATACTTAACTATTCAAATATTTACATAAAAATAAATAAATATCATTGGTTGTGAAGATAAAAACAAGCTTGGATCTAAGTTATGCATTAAAAATGGGAGTTAAAAAAACATGCAAGGGGGCAAAACCCACACCGTATCTACATAAAAAATAAAATTTCATACATGCTTTCCAATATGGCTGCCTGAAAGCTCTTAGCGATTGTGACACTTTCTTTTTTTTATTTATTTTCAAAATAGTTTTTATTCAATCAAAAAAAGTTCTAACTTAATTTAAACATGAGATGTAAATTAACCTTAAAATTAAAGAAATAAATAACATTTTTGTCATCTTAATTTGTGTTAATTTCTATTTCGTTTAATTTTAAATTTAATGAATGAACTTAGACCCCTAATTCAATTAACTTATATCCATGCTTATAGAAATGCTTACTTAGGGGTTTAAGAATTCCAAAATGGTAACTTATGCTTAGATATAAATATTATACGGCCGAGCTCAGAAGTGTTGCTAAGTGAAACTTTAGTTGAACAATACTGCCACATTTTCGATTACAAATTACTAAATAAATTTAACGACAACTCGTGTTATTTTCTTTATTTTGTTGAAACCTGACGTTTCGAGGTCGTTTCGAACTTTGCAGTTCCCATGGTCACAGGCAGACTGTCTGCTGTCTCGAAACGCCAGGTTTCAACTAAATAAAGAAAATAATTACTATATAGTAACCGCGTTATTTTCTTAATTTTGTAATTTAACGGATATCCGGTAAATTTAATTTTATTATGAGTTCAAGTCGTGAAAATCTTAGAAAATACTATACCAAAGCATTACTATTCACTGAATATTTTATAGACTGCTAGTTAGGAACAAAAAACCTCAATAAGAAAACCCACTATTCCTAGATGGCGCTCCCACTTTTTATACAGTTTATACCCCATTAACTAGATGGCGCCACTGCATTTTTTTACTTTATACTTTTACGAGTTTCCTATTATTTTTTTTAGCATAAATAATATTGAACACCTATTCAAAAAATGTAAGATCGGTTTACGGTTACGATAAGAACTCTTTTGAATCGTTGACATTACCATTGGGCAAACTTCAATACGTTGCTATGGTTACTTGTCAATAACGCATGACGTCACACTTTTTTAAGAGTGCAGATGTTCACCAATTTATAAAACGTCATCACGACAAAAAAATTAAAGAAAAAAAGATTAATTTTAAACTGAGAAAAATCGCTAGGTACTTATTATTGAAAAAATATCTTAAAGTTCTTTAATTATTTATGACAACGCCATCTAAGTCTCATTTTCAAAATATTGTAAATTTAACTATATTTTAACAGATGGCGTAACTAACATGCACTATTTTGTATCTATTTTTCAATCTAGTAATTGTTAGTGAATAGCATTACTTAACTAAAGATTCAATTATGAACGTTTCTGAGTGCAACCGTAGTTTTTTTAGTAACTTAAGTACATAGTAAGGTAATTTTAAATTACAAAAAATAGCTTTGAGCACTAACTTTACACTTAATATAATTTCATTCCGATTATGTCAATTCGTGAAACATATCCTTTTGCTTTTTGAAAATACTTTAAAAGTAATCCTTGATAATCATACTACACTTCTAGGCAAAAACTAAGACAATTATATATCTTTTTTTTAATAATTATATTTCGCCAGATCTTAAAAGTGATCCTAAAACGGTTCCGTTTTTTCACTTAAAGTACGGAATCCTAAAAATGGAAGATCTTTTACCACTTAAACAATCAAAATTATATTTCTTACATTTTTTAAATTATGAATTTACTATGTCAGATCTTAAAAGTGATCCTAAAATGGTTCCGTTTTTTTTTGACCCACGGAACCCTAAAAATGGAAGATCTTTATCACATGGACTTTAAATACAGCTTTTAACATGAATTTGTTTTTTTTTTTGTGGAAGAACCTACCTTTTGCAACACAGTTTTTAAACTAACGCAAGAGGTAGAGTCGCCTAATTGTTATTTCATAGTTTTTTTGTGGTAAAGATATTTGATTTGATTTGATTTGAACATCACAGAACTGTTAACCCCAAAATCTTAAACCATTTTCAAACGAACGCTCCTTAGCGGATTATTAGTTTATTACTGTTCTGAATGACGTAAAATGTCAGTCAAGAGCAAGACAAAGCATTGATTAACTAATGATCGCCTAAGCAGAGCGTCCAAAATCAAGGTTTCAATATTACGGGTCAAAACCCCAATTAAATGTATCTTAGACATTACTTAGTTATTGTAAAACAAGCTGCATAGCTACTATCAATTTTAAAATTTATATTTTTAAACTACTGGCTCAATTATTTTTTACCCTCTCATTTTTATTTATTAAAATAGCAGCAAAATTGTGAGCAATATTTGTCTTTTCCGATTCACAAAATATTATTTAAAAAAAAAAAAACTTGAACTTTCCGGTTATGAATTGCAAACGAATTATACAAAATTTCAGGGAATGCATTCCTTACACTCTTTTAAGCAAAAATATTTGTATTCATTTTTAATGAAACGGGTCGCGTTTTGTATAATTATTTGACGGTTCGATTCAGTTACATCTGCCGTGGTCGCGAGTAGACTTGATATAATTAAAAATAATTATCCTAAACGCGATCGCGACGCGTTTTATTAAAAAAATGAATACATTCTTTATTAGGTACGTACGGTCGAAGTCAGAATTGCAGACCCACCGTAGAGTTCTAAAATTACTATTATTGGAATGTTTTTATTCTTATAATATTTTATTTAATAAATTCATGAGTTTGAAAGACTTTAAACTTAAACTCGAGCAAGACATTAGAATCTTGCTTGAGTTGAAAACATTCTAATAAAATCTGTGGTGGGTCTGCAATTCTGATTTCGACTGTACATTCCTTATTAGGTAGGTACTTTTAGTTTAGATTTGATAGTAAAAATATGAACACCTGTTTCTTAAAGGCACATATCTTCATAAACCAGCACAATACCTGGTTATTTAATAGCAGACACGCAAAAAAGAGATTTTTTGTCCCCAAAGAAAAATGGCGGACGACTTTCTTTTTAAAATTTCCAGTGTATCTTCAGAAAAGTTGAATAATTCCAATGAAATTTTATACCTAAATTGTATAAAATTTCACTGTAATTCAACGCAAAGCACTAGAAATAAAAAATGCATTCCCTTCCAACTAGAATATAACAAGTAAATGAATTCAATCGACATGATCGTGTAATACCATTGAAATGGCATCGTCTAACGTTTTACCTGAACCGCAGAGTGATGTGTCATCGCCCATACTTAGATCGTCTTGGGAACTGCTCATACGACCTGGGAAATATATGGGCGAATGTTAAACAGATGCTTTACTGTCAGATAAACAAAATAACAAAATAATGCAGAATGTTGTGGATTCGATTTCCACCATCGAACAAATATTTATGTTCATCATGTCATTCAGACTTAGAACGGAAGATAAACATACACCCCTTATTCCAAAACGAGGTTTAAGTTTCCGCTGGTCGATCGTGTTTTCCATACAAATGAATTTAGAGTGTTATCCATTTATTCTTCATGGAATTTGAAAAAACAAAAGTTAAATCTACTTATCAAGTCTATATCTAGCCCATGTAGGCGACGAAATAGACAAATTATATTTAATTTAATTTAATATAATTTAATATAAATAAATATAATTTGTCTATTTTGTCGCCTACATGGGCTAGATATAGACTTGTTATGTAGATTTAACTTTTGTTTTTTCAAATTCCATAAAGAATAAATGGATAACACTCTAAATTCATTTGTATGGAAAACACGATCGACCAGCGGAACCTTAAGGATAGTCCGAGATGTGGATTTAAACCTAAGATTTAGACACAGATTTACTCGTGAAATATGGTCTAAACACTCGTGAATATGGTCTTCTTACTATCCCTATAGGGATAGTGTATCCCTATAGAGATAGTGTTTAGACTATAGTTCCCTATATAATCCATAGGGATAGTATTAAGACCATAGTTCACGAGTAAATCTGTGTCTAAATCTAAGGTTTAAATCCACATCTCGGACTATCCTTAAACCTCGTTTTGGAATACGGGGGAAAAAGAGTATAATCTAAAGGTTAATGGCCTCCTTGTAAGGAACAGCTGATTTCCAGGTAAACATAATTCAAAAAATGTTCGAATTATTTGTTTATGTGCATAGAAGTTGTCTCCTACTGCTTGCTAATATGATTACCCTGTATATGTATTCTATCTCTGCCAAACACAGGGTTGCGGGTTCTATTCCCGCCTCAGACTTGTATTTATGCTTAGATATTTCTCTGTGTTCTGGTTGTTTCTATGTATTATCAGTATATATTTACAAAAGAAAAGTATATAAGTAATGTATATCCGTTGTCTAGCACCCATAACACAAGTCTAGTTACTTAGCTCAGGGCTAGATGGCGCTGTATGCCAAATGCTGCAATATTTACTTATACGTATTTGATTTGTGGATATACAGGGTTATTGGCAATTATAGTAGCAAGCCGTTGATGGCTCCTTCTGTGCACCTAAACAAACAACTTTTGTTCTACGACTTTTTGGAAATTCGAACATTTTTTTGGAAATTTTGAGGTTAGGTTTACCTGTAAATCAGCTGTTCCATACACGGAGAAGTCATTAACCTTAAAATTTAACTTATTTTTTAAGTTTAATCTACTGTTCTTAGTCTGAATGACTTTTGTTTTAAAAAATCAGCTGTTTTTAGAGATTATATAACCTCAAAATTTCCATTTTTTTTTTCGAATTTCTTAAGCCTGTAATCCTTGACCGTGGGAACTTCTGATAGAACACACACATTGATATTTTCTAGCCACACAGGTGCAACGCAGTATTAAAATTACGCACCCTGGAAACAAATAAATCTACTTTCGATGCATCGTACATTTTGTACAAGTTACATATTCATCAAGCGTTCGTCTTTGTAGGATGTTTATGAATATCATAGAAAACACGCAATGTATGTAGTATTTAACTTGTCACATCGCAAAACTGCAGTCCGGTAGTAAGTAGCTGGCGGGAAAGGGTGGGGTCAGAGTGTACGTTTTTTGGGTATTTTGTTTGATAACGAAATTGTCAATAAGTAAATGTTCTGTACTATAATAATTTTTATATTTATATATTTTTATAATAATAATTATGCGAAATAATTATTACATCCGTCTCTATATATTGAAAATTCACACATAAACGTTCGTATGTACCTATGTGCCCTACTAAGAAACAGGTTAAAACGTGTCGGTATCGGCATCATATATTATTATATAAATATTCAGGCAAAACACCTACCAATCTTTATAATATTCGATATAGTTGGGTAAAAAGATGAGTACATTATAGTTACTGGTTTGTCTTAAATCTTCCTTTATTTTTTTGGGATTTATAGTAATTTCCTTTTACTTTTCCCATTATTATTAACCTTGAATAAAAATAAGTTACGATATATAGGATTAAAATATAAAAATAAGCTACAATTTTAATACATCCTACCTACCTAAATCATACCTTTTCCATATTTTTATTTAATTTTTGACAGCTCAATAAATTCCTATTTTAATTTCTTTAGAGAAAACAAAAAAAAAAAAAAAAGTCCTGCAAAAGGCAGGAACGTCAAATACTAGTTGAGTTTTTCTTTCCCGCAAATTGTTTGTAAAACATATCCAATTAGAGATCGAAATGTAAAGATCTTTGGACACAACCGGCATAGTAATTTAAAATGCCGCTGTGCAGTTTGACACCCATACCTATTGATAAAAGGCATTACAATAAAAAAATAATGTCTTTACACCAAACCTCTAAAACAGCTCAGAAACGGGATATTCAAATAAAAGCATTGTGACCAAGTATTTCTACAAGACGTATCACCGCGTCCTTTTCCGTGACACTTTTGAGGTTTGTTGTGTAGGCATAATTTTTTCGCTGTAATGCCCTCTATCGAAGGGTATGGGTCTCAAAGTGCACCGCGAACTTTTATAAAATCGTAGGATAAACGTTTCTTCAAATATCCCATTTCCGAGACGCTTTAGAGGTTTGGTGTGAAGGCATTATTTGTTTGTTGTAATGCCCTATATCGAAAGGTAAAAAACCACAGTCCATGAAGTATTTAATTTTTTGTCTATGTTTGCCTGTCATAATTATGTCAAAAATTAAAATGAAATATAGAAACAGTTATTTCTTAGGTTAAAATAAATAATCAATATCACATTATAACCCGCGCGCAATGAGAATGGGATGGAACCTTGTCAAAGTAAATCGAAAATGACAGAAAAGTAGCGTTAGAAAAAAAGTTCTGAATAATAATTAGGTATAAATTAGTTATTTGCACGGTCATAGTGTCGCGGATTTGAAACAGACCCATTGATTTAAAGAAAAATTATTATTGTCTGTGGTAGATTGTCTATGGAGCAATGGCGAGTTCATTTAAAAAAATGTTTTCTCCAAAATTATAAATAAAACGAGCACATAAGGACTGTGCTTATTAAAGTGATTAAATAAACAAATAATAAATTCCGACCGTGGTTTGTGTTGTTATAAATTGTGGTTTGTTTTATTATAAATGCTAGATTTATGTAATTAATTATTGTGTGATTATTTTAGTGATTTAGTGATAATGAGTGGAAAATGGGGTAAAACTTTGAATAGTCAACCACCTCAAATAGTTCTGGCAGTCGATAGATATTTCGATCAGGAACGAAGTCGGTTTTTCTAACGCATTGAAAATGATGACATAGTTGGCTGTGGATCACGAATCTAGTAATTCGGGAATTACATTGTCAAGAGATCTTTTTGACGAACCTATGGGTTTGTTCAAAAATACAAAAAAAAACAGCGCACTCCGGGAGTGCAGGCAGAAGTGAAAACTGTATATCTGTGTAAAATCTCATCTGTCGAAATCTCATCTGTCGCGAGAACGGCTGAAAATGCTCACTCGTGTATCAGTGATGGCGGTAGCGTGCGACGCGAACTGCGTACGGCAGCTCGCTGCGAACCTGCACCATCCACCGAGAGATGTCGCTGTTAACACTGTTGTACAGAAGTGAGTATCGTAGTTCGGCCGGTTGCACAGAGATGGCGCTGTTTTCAATATTGCATAGTAGTAGAAGCACAATTACTGTTAAAATCTCATCTGTCAAAATCTCATCTGTCGCGAGAACGGCTGAAAATGCTCACCCACAAAAGTGCCCAACGCGCCATAAGAAGTTTTCACTTCAATAACCGAACGAGCAACAAGCATATCTAAAACACGGTGTCACGCATCCGAGGTGAGGGAACTTTGGCTGCATCAACTTCATTTTTTTCAGAAAGCGATACTTCTGAAGAAAGTCAAAGCTCTGATGATGATTCCCATGAAGCACATATGAGTGGCATTGGGGAATAATAATTGGAATAACTAAAAAAAATATTCCTAAACATTATTATTGAAAGGATTACAACCATGAAACATTTTTGTGTATTTTTAACAGACTTCAAAAAAAGGCGGTTCTCAGTTTGACCCGTATATGTGTCAGTATGTATGTTTGTCCGTGAAGTCTCCACATACAGTAGAAATGCCTAATACTATATATGTAGCTACACTAAATATGAAATATAAAAATAACTAATTACAACAAAACGAATTACCCATTATTCAGAACTTTTATGCTAACGCTACTTGAAGACGACCCAGTTGGCACAATGGTCACCATGCCGGACTGCCACACAGGTACGATTCCCGCCTCAGACAAGTATTTATGCTTAAATATTTGTCTGTGGTCTGGTTATTTCTATGTATTATAAGTATATATTTACAAATTTTTATAAGTAGGTAGGTATTTGCTGATTTTATAAAACAAAGGTCATTCAGACCAAAAACAGTACATGAAACTTAAAAAATAAGTCAAATTTTAAGGTTACTGACCTCTCCGTGCAAGGAACAGCTGATTTTCAGGTAAACCTAACCTCAAAATTTTCGAAAAAAAGTGCGAATTTCTAAAAGTCGTAGAACAAAAGTTGTTGGTTTGGGTGCACAGAAGTAGCCCTCAACGGCTTGCTAGTATAATTTCCAATAACCCAGTATATGTAGTATATCCGTTGGCTAGCACGCATAACACAAGTCTAGTTACTTAGCTTGGGGCTAGATGGCGATGTGTGGAATGTCCTGCAATATTTATTTATATATGTATTTATAAACTGTCATTTTCGATTTACTTTGACAAGGTTCCATCCTATTCTCATTGTGCGCGGATTATACCTAGTTTCGACTCCTTGCTCGAACAATAGGTACAATTACAAATTAGTTGTCGTGTGCAACACTCGCACCCCACCCTTATGCCAGGTCAAACAATAAATGTCGGGAAACAAATGGACGTGCTCTCACCTTGAATACTGAGATGACACTGTCTATTTTGCGCGCCGCGACATCTAATATAAAGCGAAATGTCACGAGCTACTGCTTCATACTAAAATGTATGGGCAGCGAGGAATGATTTTAACCAAAAAAAATATCTATGTTTCGGCATTGATTATTATTATTTGGTTTCAATAAGTAAAAAACTGCAATGATGAATGCATTCTCTATACTTTTGTCTCACAATTTAACCAAAAATATTTTCAAATATAACAACGAAGTAGCACAGATACTTAAAATAGAAAAGGTCGATTTCGATGTTTTTCATCAAAGTTAATAATTGTTTTTTCAAAAACTATGGATTATTTTCAAAATATCTGACAGTGAAACTGTAGACTCATCTAATAAGCTATCGAGAATTCTTTTTAGTGTCTTACAATGCAGGGAGTTCTTCAATATTTTTAAAATAGTAAATGACGTTTTTAGGGACTCGCCTCTTAAAGTCGTAGAACAAAAGTTGTTTGTTTAGGTGCACAGAAGTCCTCGACGGCTTGCTAGTATAATTACCAATAACCCTGTACTATATTAATAGTGACAAATATAAAACCTCACCTCTGCCAGTCGGTCGTCCATTAGCGTTTCTATATAAAGCCGTCTCTAAGTACTGTAATCCGTTGTTATTTATTATATTAAATCCGCAGAGCCGCTCGATCTGTTTCCATCGGTGCATGCGTTCCTGGAATTTGAAATATCACTTTTATACATAAAATCAAGGTGTAGCGTCTTTGTTGGCTTGGGTATCTTGATTGCGAGAAGATGGAAGCGCTAAGAAAGCATACGTGTGCAGTTTATACCCAGGTATCGTTGGTGGGACATAGTGGAAGCTGAATTGCGCGAATTTTAAGCCAACAATTAAATAAATAAATATTGCAGGACATTCCACACATCGCCATCTAGCCCCAAGCTAAGTAACTACACTTGTGTTATGGGTGCTAGACAACGGATATACTACTTATATGATTTTCTTTTGTATATACTTATAATACATAGAAACAACCAGACCACAGACAAATATGTAAGCATAAATACTTGTCTGAGGCGGGAATCGAACCCCCAGCCCTGTGTTTGGCAGTCCGGCATGGTGACCGTTGTGCCAACTGGGTCGTCAATTGGCAAGTAATAGCGCAGCACAGGAAGCGATAGAAGACTCTCGTTTTGGCCAAGATCCACCTCGGGTCGTTGAGCCAGCGGAGTAAGTAAGGGATAGTCTAAGAAAATTCTTTTCTTTGAAGCTTTCAGATAAGAACAATACATTGAAATGGGTGGAGTCATTTAGGAGCAACGAGACGCTTTGAATACAGGCCATACCCTGACAGGTTTGTCCCAAGTTGATCATCTTTATGAACTACACAAAACGCGATTTGAAATCCGACACATTTCCTAATTACCTTAAGCTATGTTAGTATCTAGGATTGTTTCACTTCCGTAAATTTCGATCCCATGCAAAGGTAATAAAAAACCCATTTTACTTCCAATGATTCAAACCAAGTTTTATCAAAATCGGTCCAGTAGTTTCGGAGCCTATTCGTTACTCATTGTAACATTAGTCTAGAGATTCAAAACCGAATTTCATTAGTATTTAAGCCTGTGCGCCAAAGGTTCCTACTGAAAATCAGCGCTAATGCTTCTTGCTCTAGCTTCGTTCTCAGGACGAAACTTTTCGGGCGCTTTACTCACTATTATTTCTGATTAAGGTGATACATAGAAAAAAGATATAGATCTTTTTTCTTTGTTTTGTGATTATTTTTGCTCATGTCCGTACAGTCCAAAAAATATTTTTTTATTTCATAATTAATCTCCTAAGCCGCATCAAAGAGCACTAAGTTAAATAATTACCTGTAATTCCTGCGTGACTTCATTCAATGCTGTGCGAGCTTCAACAATAGATCTATCCACATCGTCTATAGATTTACCGTGTGTCGATACAAACGCGCCCACTAAACTGGTGCGCTTCTTACGGAGTTTCTCGCACTGGAAATATATTACATTGTAACAATGGATTACATAAGTAAAGTCACACTTACAAAAAGCTAATCTTCGATAAAGTCAAACTACCTATATGGGAAAGAAACACAAAACATTGCTAGCATAAGGTTAAACTTGCTTATTTATGCAAATTTGGCCTTATGGTAGTAATTTTCTGTCGAACACGCATAAAGTCAAACTCGCTTATGTATGCGAGTTTGGCCTTAAACTAGCAATTTTCCGTCCAACACGCATAAGGTCAAACTTGCACAAAAAATCAAACACGCATAAGATTAAACTTGCATAAATAAAGTCAATCACGCATAAGGTCAAACTTGCACAAAGCCAAACTCCAATGAAGTCAAAGATCAGGTCAGTTATACGTAAAGTTTCTCGTAAAGTCAGAAATGTAGGCACTTATTAATTAGTTGTAGTAAATCTTACCGCTTCCCTAGCATGTTGTAATTGTTGATCTGCCTGCTGTTTCTTCCTTAGATAAGATCTGTTTTCAACCTCGTGAGTCAATTGGAGCCACTGTTGGAGCCCGGGGGGCGGAGCCCAACACCGGTCCTCTAATTCGCCTTCAGCGCGACGTAATTCCGCGCGTAACATCTGAGAAAATTACACATTTTTGCTAATACGCATTTGTAAAAATTGACTTTTTTGTGGCAACGCGACGCTTCGACGGGCTAGCAAGCAACAAACTAATTAAATCGCCTAAATGAATAGTTTTTGAAGACTTCCTTATATGCCTTATATACGTGTGTCTTAATTTAAAGGTCATAAAAGCTATAATGGAAGCTTATCTAGACATATTACAAAAAAACTTATGTCATTCTGCAACTATGACTATGTTTTGCCTACATAGTCGTTCTGCAAGCCAGACATTTAGTTTACTCAGACTTTTTACAAACCAAACGTTTTGATCCTAACCCATTTTTTTTTTCATAGAGTTAACGTCATGTTCCTAAGGCAATTTTTTCGTAAATTTGTTAATAACTTTATGAACTTACTTCAATTTCAGATTTAAGCTGTGTTACTTCCAAGTCGGAAGAAGCAGAGTTAAGTAAAGGGGTATCTCCAGCTTCACGCAGTTTCTTCTCGAGATTCTTCTTCTCTGTTGTCACGCTTTCCTTTAAAAAATATTGTATTAGCTTAATTATGCGAAAAAGGGAATTACGCTAAAGGAAGAATACGCAAAAGATTGGTTACGCGAAAGAGTTGTTATGCTTAAGGTGAAATAACTGCCAAGACTATGCCCCTATGTTTTGTTTTTTTTTTTTAAATTTTCTAATTATCATGTAGAAATTAAGATTTAACAACAAAAAAAATGACATGGTCATGGCAGTTATAAGTTTTATGCAACAAAAATATTTGGTCTAGTGTCATTATTGAGGGAGAAAACAGTCGACTACGTTTGTATGGAGAGAGCCCCCAGTACCCTTTCCTCTTAAATGCTCTACTGATTTTAAATAAATAAAATTAAATATCTAATCCCAAGATGGAAAGGCGACGCTTCAAATGCCTGCGAACTGAACCAATTTACACCTATAAATATAAAATTCGAAGACCTGACTGATTGATTACCACTGCAAAGCTTAAGCCAATGGACTGATCAAGCTTAAATTTGGCACACATATAGCTTTTATCACGTAAGCATCCGCGTGATAGATGATTTTGGAAAATTCAACCCTTTTACGTTTGTCGTTGAAAGCTAGTCAAATATAGTTAAGAAATTTCACAACATATAGCTAAATTATTTAACAGTGCCATACATACAAACATTCTTTGTCCATAAAATTTAACGTAAAATCATGGTCATTCATCCGCATATTTTTTTTTTTTTTATTTATTCCAATAAAAAAAAACTTAATCTAGTACAAAATAAAGGTGTACAACAAAAACTCTTTCAAGTTTGTCCGTGCACCAGTGAGTCGTTGGTAAACAAAGAAGTTAAAAAATTAATACACTACAAAAATAAGAAAGAACAATAACATAACAAAAAATCAATAAATTCATAAATCTAAGGTATATCAAAAAGACCCCCCGTCCCTATCTATCTCTGCAACGAACTTATCTTGCATCTCAGTCGCAATAAAAACAAATTTAAAATAAAAAATAAAAAAATATAAATTTATAAATTTGAAATTCATACTTAACAATAGTAGAACAAATTGCAAATTCCGTAACCAATTTGACAAAGCTGTGATCTATTGTTAAAAAAAATCACAACCCACAACTTCATTAAGGAAATTCACATACAAACACCGATTTAATAATAAGTTACACAAACATACATTTCCACCCACGCGAAATTGCAATATAATAAAAACAATTCACACTTACAAACGACACGAATTTCATGTTTGTTTTCAAATACAACGCGCTAAATTAATTCCAAATTCAATTGCATAAACCATTAAATTCAAGATCAATTTTCTATGAAAATTCAAAACGAATTTATTTAATTTATTTTAATGATCGCAATTTAATGGATATCATGTTACTCGATGGACAATACTAGACCAACTGAGAGGCAAAGAAACAATATACTACTGGGAATTCACCGTTTTCAAGACCAATGATGTAATAAGTAAATGCGATTCGTCAATCATTAAAGTAGCAAAACTTTTTATGTATTCCTATAGTAAATTAGAGACACGTGTAATTGGGGATTTCTTGTGACTGTACGTAAGTTATGGGCATATAAATTCAACGTTTTGATTCATTCCATTTATTTATTTATTGGCACAAAATATGGGTTACAATAATGGTCTTATAATTATTATTATGCTATTGTAACGGAGGCATCCGCTGAGAAATGATTTTGGACCCTATGTGGACGAAGTCGCGGGCAAAAGCTAGTTATCCTATTAATATTATAAATATGAAAGTTTATGTGTGTGTGTGTGTGTGTATTTATGTGTGTGTGTATTTATGTGTGTGTGTGTGTGTATGTATGTTTGTTACTCCTTCACGTAAAAACTACTGGACCGATTGCTATGAAATTCGGTATCTAGATAGCTGGGGACCTGGATTGACACATAGGCTACTTTTTATCCCGATATTCCCACGGGATCGGGACTTACGCGGGTGAAACCGCGGGGCGCAGCTAGTATTTGTATACGAAGCTCTGGTTTTATTAAGTGCAACGTTTATGAAATTCAGGGAATAATGTTTTTTTTTACCATGGCATCAAATAACTAGATCCAACCTGTTCCATAAAAACCGGTGGTGACACACGGACAAGAGAGTGAACTTATAAAAATTCCTTTTTTTACCTTTTTAGGTACGGAACCCTAAAAAGGAGCTTCTATTTTGATTTCCGGAAAATTCGTCTAAAACAATTCATCTAAAACAATTCGTCTAAAAAACAATTCGACTAATAACAATTCGTCTAAAACAATTCGTCTAAAACAATTCGTCTAAAAACAATTCGACTAATAACAATTCGTCTAACACAATTCGTCTAAAACAATTCATCTAAAACAATTCGTCTAAAAACAATTCGACTAATAACAATTCGACTAATAACAATTCGTCTAAAACATTAAGTTCGAAGTGAGTTAAGATTCGGTAATGGAGTTATGCTGAGTAGCGGATATGTTGGACGCACCTGCAGTGGAGTTAATATTCAAGTAAAATGGGTAGAATTCGTTTCTAGCACTCGCCGGCCGCTGCCGCGGCACCGCTCGCTTCGCTCGCGCGACTCGTGCGTTGTGGTCGCAGTTCTAACATAAACCTAACCTATCCATGTCGGTTCTGGGTAGGGGTTTTTCCAGATGGGTCTTTATATCTCTCTCTTAACTCCACTGCAGCTGCGTCCTACATACCCACGTTTTATTTTACTTCCATCATCGAATGTTAACTCCGCCGCGGCAGTGTACCAGACCCGCGACTCAGTATACCTCCATTTTTGAAACCCAAGTGTAATCGGGAATGGTAATATTTTTAGACGAATTGTTATTAGTCGAATAGTTTTAGACGAATTGTTATTAGTCGAATTGTTTTAGATGAACTGTTTTAGACGAATTGTTTTAGACGAATTGTTATTAGTCGAATTGTTATTAGTCGAATTGTTTTTTAGACGAATTGTTTTATTCGAATTGTTTTAGACGAATTTTCCGTAGACGTCTATTTTGTCATCCTGTACCTTGTTGACGCAGTATACTTTTTTCTTGATTACTACCTACACAAATTGTAAGTACTTATTTTCTTGGAAGCTTATTTTCTGAGAAATAAATCTTTGAATTTTAATTTTATAAAAATTAAATTGACCTTGACGTTTGGCTGATAATGAGCCAAATGCGTCTTTTACTTCCGCGTTTAACAAACTGCCCACTCCTGTGGCAGTGAGCAGGACAGTGCGACGGAATTAAGGCAAGGGATGCATGTGACCAGGCAACTCCTGGTCACATGCATCCCTTGGTTTTTCGGTTTTTCGTGCTCAGCGAGGGCAAGTGACTGCATATGTTAAAAAACCGGCCAAGTGCGAGTCGGACTCGCGTACGAAGGGTTCCGTACCATTATATTCTGTTTTTAACTCCTGACGCACAAACAAATGCAAAAAAAACCCTAAAAAATATTGTATGTCAGACAAGGCTGTATAGGTAAAAAGTATTTTGCCTGCCCTTTTGGGAGTATAATTAACAAAAAAATATTGCCTAAAAAAATAAAATAAAATTCTTAGAAAAGTAACTCATTTTTTTTTCTTTTTTCTGAGTATTTGTTTTTATAGCGGCAACAGAAATACATCATCTGTGAAAACAACTCTCTAGCTATCATGGTTCATGAGTTACAGCCTGGTGACACAAACAGACGGACAAACAGCGAAGTCTTAGTAATAGCGTCCCGTTTTGACCCTTTGGGCACGGAACCCTAAAAAAAGATATATTAACCCACTGACCTGTTCCAGCCTAGCCTTCTCAAGTTCCTTCTGCATATCATCTAGAGCCATCTCCGCCTTCCTCAGCTGTTCCATATCGCGCAGCATGCGTTGCACTTGCGAGCGGCTTGCGCGTCCAGCACGCAGCGCCGCCCATCCGCCGATGACGGCGCCGAGGAGAAGGGAAGCGAGCAGCCAATCCTTCCATCTGCTACCTTCTGGAAGGGTGAGCAACTCAATTCTTTGGCGAGTATTTTTTTTTAACTTAGCATCTAAGGAGCTGTTAGCTGATTGACTGATAAGTAGGCTTAATACTCACTTACTAATAAAGCCTACTTAGAAGTGATAGTCTTCCATTTAAGTTCGTTATACATACTACAATATTCGAAAACAACCATTTAGCTGAAAGCAACCATCTAGCTGGTAGGGACACTTTACTCTTAACAAAAAAAAACACTGTATGTTTTATATTGAAGCCTACACTTAAATTTCAATTTAAGCGCCACTTAAGATTAAGTAGCCTTTCAGTATTCAAGGGTTAGTATCTTGGAAACAGATCCTAGGATAAAAAAATTGTTTTCCCATACCCATTATAATCATATTAATTACAGCGTTTTAGTACTAATAGTCTCTGACCTAAGCCGGGGACGGATGGACAGACGGACATAGCGAAACTATAAGGGTTCCTTGTTAAGACTACGGAACCCTAAAAATTTGCCGAAGAATTAATTTTGGAGTGGCCATGAACAAGATGGAGATTGGGCGCACATTGGGAGGTCTTGGCCTGACAAAACAAAGATAAGTACCTAAAACTAGACTGAAAGACTGTGCACTTCCAAAACCTGACATTTCAGACAAATTCACTGAGTCGAGATTTGACATCGCAACACTGTTCTTAAATATGAATTCAAAAGATTCTAGTAAATTGCACTAAATCATGTAAAGGATCATTTTTTTATTATCTCAAGTACGAACAACAAAAACGTTTTCCTCAATAAAAGTGCTAATCAAAAACCGAACAGCACGTGATTGCGAATCGAAAGCAGGATAAAAATGAGAATACATTACAATTTGCAATTGTTGGGTCGGGGGAAGGCTTGGAGAACGGAATTTTTGGTACTTATTTTATGTGACTTTACATACTTTGGGGGGGGGGAGCCTATGTTCAACAGTGGACCTGTGGACATTCCACACATCGCCATCTAGCCCCAAGCTAAGTAACTAGACTTGTGTTACGGGTGCTACACAACGGATATACTACTTATATACTTTTCTATTGTAAATATATACTTATAAAAAGTAGCCTATACTATAAGTCTTCCTCGATAAATGGACTATCCAACACAAATATTTTTTTAATTCGAACCAGTACTTCCTGAGATTAGCGCGTTCAAACAAACAAACTCTTCAGCTTTATAATAGTACTAGCGACCCGCCCCGGCTTCGCACGGCTATATTATGCATGTATTATACATATAAACCTTACTCTTGAATCACTCTATCTATTAAAAAAACCCCATCAAAATCCGTTGCGTAGTTTTAAAGATTTAAGTATACAAAGGGATATAGGGACATAGGGACAGAGAAAGCGACTTTGTTTTATACTATGTAGTGATAGTGATAGTATACATAGAAACAACCAGACCACAGACAAATATCTAAGCATAAATAGTTGTCTAAGGCAGGAATCGAACCCGCAACCCTGTCTTTGGCTGTTCGGCATGGTGACTATTGTGCCAACTGGGTCGTCAAATAGATAATTCTTTTTTTTATTTTATCATCGTCAGTACAATAACTACACGTATAATGATTTCATGGACATTTCAAACTCAATCCAGTCATTAAATAAATATATACTTGTTATTTATGCATGCCTGTTATGAGTTTATAATGTGTCACGTTTTTGTTATTTTTATATACATTTTAATGGCAATACCAACAGGCAAATTACATAATAAACGACCTTGACAGAATAATAGTAGATTTTAAGGTGTGTAAAGTTATTGCAAGTCCAATCAAAATATACAATCGAACTATAAAATGGACGCAATGAGGAAAACCGCGTTAACCAAATGCGAAAACACTTAGGACTGCGGTGAAGTACAATTGACGAGTAATCTGTTTCAAATTATACAAAACTTATGCATTTTTTGCGAATTTCTCACGTTTAATTTCGTTTTTTAGGTTTCCGTTGAGTAAAAACGGGATCTTTTTATTAAGACTCCACTGTCTGTCTGTCCCCAGGCTGTATGACCATGATAGCCAGACATTTGAAATTTTCATCGATTACAATTTTTTGTTGTTTTCATAGATAACAACAAATAAGTACTAATAACAGAAAAAAATCTTTGATTTTTTAGTTATCCAGTGGTGTAATTGAAAGGAGAATGGGACCTGTGGGCCTAATTGTAAGAAGTTGAGATATAGCTACAAAAATGCTTATTTTTTCTATATTAAAACTTAAAAAATCAATCTAATTCGCAATCTAGAAACTAAAAAAAAATGAAAATATCTAAACTCGCAACAGAAAAATTGGCATTATACACAAATACTGTAATTACTGTCACACTGATAACTAGCTCAATGTTGTCAACTTAGTTCATTTTGCACATTTTTTGGAATTTTTGGCTCTTCCATTTCCATATTATGCATGTATTATCTAAAAACCTTCCTCTTTAATCATTCAATCCATTAAAAAAACGGCATCAAAATTCGTTGCGTAGTTTTAAAGATATAAGCATACATAGGGACAGCAAAAAGTGACTATATTTTATACTATGTAGTGATGATGATAGTGATTTTTTACCTACCTACTCAACGGTAGGTTGCTGCGCCCATGTAATGACAATTATATGGTATCTGAGTTGGGCTAGGTACCAAGACAATATTATGCCACCTGCACAGTTTCTAGACGACATTTTCATTATAATTGAAAATGAATAATAGGGAAACAATTTTAAAAACGTATTCATGTGAAAAAATATTTAAATCTGGCTCAAACTCGCACTAGTTTTGTAGCTAAGGTCGTATGTGGCTGTTAATTTATTCTTATTTATTTATTAAATTACAGCCTTGTTGTTATTAAAATATAATTTAATTTGAGATTACCCATTAATTGTATTTGGCTGATATGTGGAAGCACAATCTCAAGCAGGCCTCATGAGTTGTAAATAAAAAATAGATAAATAAAATAAATATAGCGGGACATTCCACACATCGATCTAGCCCCAAGCTGAGTAACTAGACTTGTGTTATGGGTGCTAGACAACGGAAAAAAAAAGCAAAGTTTATCTAAGAAAAGATTTAGTTTAAATTCCTAAAAACCTTGGAATAAAAATATGCAACCAAACGAGAAACAATCGGCATAATGACAATAAATACATATAATTAGTAAGCATTTTCCTCGTGCTTCTATAAGGATAATTTTGTGTATAGGTAATTGCCTGCCTACTACTGTTAGAATATCCATTTAAAAACACAGACCTAATCATCACTATCACTATCACTACACAGTATAAAATAAAGTCGCTTTCTCTGTCCATATATCCCTATGTATGCTTAAATCTTTAAAACTACGCATCGGATTTTGTTGCGGTTTTTTTTAATAGATAGAGTGATTCAAGAGGAAGGTTTATATGTATAATACATGCATAATATAGCCGTGCGAAGCCGGGGCGGGTTTACAATTACTAGTTTACAATAAATTCGTAACCGTTTTGTTTTTTTATAAACAAAATAGGCTTGGCACTTAACCTCATCTTACCTAATAGGAAGCGATGAGGTTAAGGCATGCTCGCCTAGAAGGTACATATTCACTCTGAACTTGAAAACTACAAGGTTGTACTTAATAAGAATATACTTTAAAATCTTCTCAGTCCTAACTTGCAACTAATTCGTAACCGTTTCGTTTTTTTTAATAAATAAATAGGCTTGGCAATTATAGGAAGCGATGAGTTTGAGGTTGTAGCATGCTCGCCTAGAAGGTACCTATTTACTGGCTACTTACTTGGCTGCACCTACTTGCTAAGAATATACCTAAAAATCTTTCTGTATTTTTTTAACAAAATAGGTATGGCATAGGTTGCCTGGAAGAGATAGCTTTAAGCGATAAGGCCGCCCTTGGTTAACACTTAGACTTAAGTTTTGTTTTTTATATTTTATGTAATTTAAAAATGGTGTTTGCAATAAATAAAGAATTTATCTATCTATGGAACTTGATCTCATCTATCTTGATGATGATTGATGGCAGTTCCACTTCTTAGTAATGTGCATAAGAAAAAAATGGGCATTATTAAAACCTAAAATTCACGTTTCTTAGACCCAGCGGCATGCTAGTCTCAGTGTATAGTTCACATAGAGTAGGTTCTTTAAACACTGGATATACAATAGAAGATTTACAATTATAAATTATAAACAATAGAAACTCAGTAGTGTCTTATATTCTGTTTTTAATGAAGGCTTACCGTGGGACATTAACATACGAGCTGCGCTCCGCGGTTTTACCCGCGTTTATCTCTTGAAAAGTTATATTGATTTCCTATACAAACACAGGAGAGCTCGTCTAGGTTTGAGGAAGTGGTTCGAATGGCCGCAGACCGGATTAAGTGGAGGACCTTTACAAACCGCTGGGTGAAGAAGATTGGTGGTCGCGATCTTCAGTCATGAAGGATCGACCAGAGAGAGAGATACAAACACAGATAACATAAAGGGCGGCCTTATCGTTTTGTAGCACTTAGACTTAAGCTTTGTTAAGCTATTGCATAGCTTTTATCGCGGGCTTTGAGCGCGGCGACCGAATAAAGAAATTCCGTAACGAAAATAAAACCTAACACCCCCACTCTACCATGTATTTCGGCCGAGCGTTCGCTTAGCGTGTATGCATATGGTACGACTGTACGAAGCTCGACGATGCAATAGCTTTATCGCGGCAGTCCCCGAGTGCCACACTTTTTTTTTTATTTAATGTTATTTGAAAATGGTATCTATTAGTTACTACGAACTACGAATTTTATCGGAACTTTTAACCCCTTCAAAGGTCGAATTCCCCAAAATCCACTATGCCGATTTTCATCCAAATCGGTCCAGTCGTTTGACCGTAAAAAGGGAACGAACAGATAAACACACTTTTGGATTTATAATATTTTCTAAGGTTTTCGCGATTTGAAGTCATACTGAATATTAGTTTTATTAAAGTTAGATGAAACCTTTTTTATTCATTTAAAGTAGACGGTAGTTTGACAGTGTTTCACATAATATTTTTGTAAGACGAATGTCATCTCAGTCTGCCTGTGACCATGGGATCTGCAAAGTTCCCGAAACGTCAGGTTTAAAACAAAAATAATAACGCGAATATATCCGTTAAAAATATATTTATAATATTAGCTAGGAGTAGGAAGTTAGGATAGATAGATAACTTTATTTGTACAACACAGGACGAAACAGAACACGATATACATAAAGTAAAGTAATAGCTATAAAGTATGAGTTGCACAAATGGATAAAGGCCTATCCGCACAGCTCAGTGGCGACACAGTGACGGCACGCACAGTGACGACAGTTCCGTACCGTACCGAGCCGTGAAGGCCTATCCGCACAGCTCAGTGACGCCACAGTGATTTTTAGTACTCTATCGCAAGGGTTACCATAACTTTCATGCGCGAGTCCAACTCGCACTTGGCCGGTTTTTTTAATTATATTATGTAAAAAAACGAGAGCGAGCAAAGATAACGACCGCAACATTTCCGATAATTTGACTGCGGTTATAAGGAAAATGAATGTACTGAATGACCTAGGGGTCGATCGTCAAAAAAACGTGATAAATACGGGCGCACGGACCAATTCAATTAACTTTTCGTCGACCATCTTGAAACACTGCGACCGTGTCAGGCAAAATATTGTCCGCTACAAATTCACGCCGGATCACGGCTAGCGTCGGAGCAACGACGGAGCAGCACTGAACATCACTGTCACTGACCAGTACGGATAGTCTAGTACAAAAAGTATGAAACAATATCATTTTTCACTGACACTGATGGAAAATCACGGTACGTCACTGTGTCGTCACTGAGCTGTGCGGATAGGCCTTAATAGTTACTACAAACTTTATCAGCCCTTTTTACCCCTTCAAAGATAAAATTTCCCAAAAATCCTTTTTAGTACTCCCCTACGTTTTAAAACGAACAGTCATGCAAAGTTTCAGCCTTGTAACTCTTGTAGTTTCAGATATTTCTTGATGAGAATTTTTCTCTTTCATAATAAACTAGCTGCGCCCCGCGGTTTCACCCGCGTAATAATTTTCTACGCAATTTTCTTAATATTTTCTTTCATAAGAACCTTCTCCTGACAATAACAAACACAACAAAAAAAGAATTGGCCAAATTGGTCCAGGCGTTGTTGAGTTATGCGCTTACCAACACATTTTGCGATTCATTTTTATATATAAGAGAAGATAGATAAACAATAGGAACTCGCAGTGTCTTATATTCTTTTTAGGGTTGCGTACCTCAAAAGGTAAAAAAAGGGAACTTGTCCGTCTGTATGTCTGTCACCACCGATTTTCTCAGGAACGGGTGGACCTAGCAAGTTGAAATTCATAACAGATACTGAGGGCTATAGTCCCTATTAGGTGTATCAAAATCAAAGTCCTGAAAATTTGCCCATATTTTTTTTATCGGGTTGATGATAAAAAAATATGGGCAAATTTTCATTTTTGCGAAAACTTGTAAGAACCAAAATTTACCTTAATTTTTAACTTTTTTATATTTCAGATTTTCCCCTTTACTTGTTTTAAAAGGAAGCTGTGGCCTACCGTGGGACATAATAACGGAAAAACTACACTTTACCTTCATAATTCAATCCATTATTCCGTTCATTATACACAATGTGAACACAATAACACACGCTAAATAACAACCATAAATCATACACCATTTATAACACCATCACAGTTGGGTTTTTTTATAACAAAACAGTCAAATTATTATATGTAATTTTGTCATAACATCACACTATTCTTGTCTGTCATTTGTTAAAAACGAACGTTTTCAAACGACGATTGTATGGAACTAAAAAAATCAGGTTTGTTGAAGCAGTGATGTAACTGTAGTGACACCATGATTTCTAATGTTAACGGGTCATTTCTAATACGTTGAAAATTAGAAGTGGTAATGCGTAGCGTCGTATGTGCTAAGGCGATATACATTATCTAAGGTCGTATGGTAATTCGTATTTCTTTATTTTGTGTTAAGTCTATCTTTATATTTTTTAATTTCCAGTTTTGTATAGTAAAATAAATCATTACCAAATTGTAATTATAAACATATTATAATAGTTACAATAAACTTTATCAACAATTTTTACCCCTTTAGAGGACAGATTTCCATAAATCCTTATTTGAAACTTCGTCCTGCAAAGAACCCCATGCGAAGATTCAGACTTGTAACTCTTGTAATTTCAGAGATTTCTTGACGAGACTTTTTCTCTTTTATATTTTAATAGATAGAAAAATATATCTTTTTTCAGGGTCTTGAGAAAATGTCTGAGAGTCTGTCAATCTGTTACGTTTTCACGCCTCAACCCCTAAACCGATTTTGATGAATTTGGATACAGAGACAGATGGGACCTTTGAGAACGACGAAGGGTGCTTATATTGTCCCGATTGCCACCCTGGACTGAATGCGGCGAGGCGCATTTAGTAAAAAATCATTATAAAATATATTGTAACTTTTTCCAAACTCGTTTTTTGTTTGAAGGAAAATATACCAAATATACAGACAACGCACTCAATATCCAGTCTTTTTGCATAAAAATAAACGATTTGATTACACCCAACGATATATCCAGCGAAACTTGATTTAAACACGAGATCGTGACTCAATTAACAAAAATGAAGATCATATACATTCATTCAAGTTTCAAGAAATAATAAAGCATTTTAAATTACCTACTAAATCTCCTTGTGATATTTTAAAGCTTACTTAAGTTTATTTATAATTTCTAGCTATTAATTTGTGTATATTCTATGTTCTTGCCTGTGTTGTACAAATAAAGTTTCTATCTATCTCAAGCAGGGATTCCCAAACTTATTTTCTCTAATGCCCACTTTGAGAATAAGTTCTTTTTTAGCGCCCCCGTTTTTTCACCTACTTAAAAACCACTATAACATAAAATGAAATTAATTATTTTGAGCTATAATAGCGGAGATTAAACATTAATTCTAAACGAGACTTTTACTATAACCCGCAAGAGTTTAAACCTGAGCACAATAGGTAGTACACAACGCACCTATTTTTTTTTGGGTCTCTTACCGCCCCCCTTTAGGCCTGCAGCGTCCACAAGGGGCCTCTGTGGCGCGTCGGGCGAACACCCGACTGCGACGCAGAAGGTTGCGGGTTCGATTCCCGCCGGGAACAAGTATTTATGCTGACCATAAATTCTTGTTTCTGGTTCTGGGTGTTTCCTATATGTATAATATGTATATATTTACAAAAAAAAAAGGTATATAAGTAGTTTATCTGTTATCTGGCACCCATAACACAAGCATTAAGTTGCTTAGCAGGATGGCGATGTGTAATATGTCCTGAAATATTTATTTATTTATTTTTATTTATTAAGGGGGCGTTATCGCCCACTTTGGGAAAGGCTGATCTAAAGCAATGGTTCTAGCAAACAAGCAGAATGAGAGCGATTTAAATAAGAGCTATTAATTAGCTTATTATTATGAGATTATCCACAATTTTCCTTAAATCATGGCGAGCTCACGAATGGTTTAATAACATAGTACGAGAACGGGCAGTAATCACTTGGTTCGTCACATTGTGGTTTAAATTGCATCGCCCATTGCTACAGTTTACAAGAATTAAAATCAAGATTGGACCCGTGGTCTCACACACGTAAGGTTATATAGCTTTTCTCGATACACAAAAATATATTTTCAATTCGTACCAGTAGTTCCTGAGATTAGCGCGTTCAACAAACAAACGAATTCTTCAGAATCACATTATTAGTATAGATTGCTATTCTATTAATTTACTAAAGCAAGTACCTACGTATCTATAAAAAAAAACTGCAATCTTTATAAAAAATCTAACGGATAACTGTCAAATGCTTCCTACATATCAAAATAGACCACACAATTAACTAATGACTAAACACTTCGGCCTAACGAGTTTTTATAAAAAAATGATTCTATTATAATAAGTATAAAAACAATTTAAAATGTGTTTGAACTATGAACTCTACAAAAATATCGTCATCTTTGCACTTTGAAATGATCTCTTCGGAACACCCCACATACAGAATTGGCGAAAAACAAAATTAAAATAGACAAAAAGTCAACTCAAAATTATAAACTGTGGACTCTACAAAGTATAGGAAAATGATCTTTGAACTATAAAATGATCTAGGTACCTAAGAACACCCACATATAAAATTGCCGACTTCCAAATAATATGGACAAAAAGTTAACAATCCTTGATTTTTTGTGCAATTGCGTTCAAGCTTTTGAATATAAATGAGCAATTATCTAAAACTAAGTATTAGGTACTTTACTTTGAAAATTATTCACAAATGTATACAAATACACATCCTACTATATCATAATTCTGAATGTTTGTTACCTCTTCATGCAAAAACTACTGGACTGATTGCGATGGAACTTAAGACATCTGTAAATAATTTTCTTTTGCCTGCCTTCATCCCAATTTATTTAGGGTTGGGTAAAGGCCATGGTAAAAAAGTCTGGTCAAAAAAGGACGATAATTTTACGTGATAACGTCATAAGAAAACATTGATGGTAACCATGGCAACGATAAAACGTTGCTATAGTTACCTTGTCAATAACATGAGGCGTTCCAGTAACGACGCGTGACGTCACACTTTTTTGAGATTGCAGGTGTTCACCAATTTATAAAACGTTATCACGTCAAAAAAAATTATAGCGGCAACAAAAATACATCATCTGTGAAAATTTCAACTGTCCTGCTATCATGGTTTATGAGATACAGCCTGGTGGCAGACATACAGACGGACAGCGAAGTCGTAGTATAAGGTCCTGTTTTTACCCTTTGGCTACGGAACCCCTTAAAAAGGTAAAAGGATTTTTTACTTTTTAATTTTAAAATTAGTAATATTTTTACTATATTTTTTAATGTAGGTACCTAAGTACAGTTGTTTTTTAGTTACCTATTTGTTTACATAAAATAATAATTATTTGCTCAACTGTTGTACAAGAATACTGTTGTTTTAATATACGAGCAAACATATTATATACTGTTATTAATGCTTCTAAATAGAATATTTGTTATTTTCTTTAAATAATGGACCGATTAAAGAACCGATTTTAAAAGGAAAGGGTACCGGCGCTCTCTCCATACAAACGAAGTCGACTGTTTCCTCCCTGGATAATGACACTAGCACAAATATTTTTGTTGCATAAAACCTATAACTGCCATGACTATGAAATATGAAATATTTGCTCTAATGTCATTATCCAGGGAGGAAATAGTCGACTACCCTTGTATGGAGAGAGCGCCGGTCGCCGGCGTCGTCCTTTCGTCCCATTAAGGTGAAAGGGTACCTTAATGGAACGAAAGGACGATATTATTTTTTGTATTTTCGGTTCGTTCCCTTTAAATATATTTTGTAGCAGGAATTCAACTTTAAAAGAAATGAATAAATACAAAATGAATTTGTTGTAACCAATATTCGTATTTCAATGATCACTTTTAAAGAAATCTTGTTGTGGACATTTTGACGTTTGTACTTATTGAGAGGATGTCTTTGTATCACCTGCACATTTTGACATCATGGATATTCCTTTTGTGGCTGTTTTAACCGACTTAAAAATAGGAGGTTAATAATCTATTTTTGACGTGACGACGTCTAATAAATTGATCGAACACCTGCGCATTCACACAAAAGTGTCATGTTACCGGAACATGACGCGCCCGTTCCCGATAAAAAATAAGAGTATTTAATAATTATATCACTTATCTGGGCTTGTGTTATGGTGACGAGTGACGAATAGAAGACTTATATAAAGGAAAAAAAAAAGAAAAAAAAAATGAAATAAAAATATAAAGAAAAACTTAATTTTTTCATCGTTTTCTTATGGCGTTATCACGTAAAATTATCAATAAGTTTTTTTTAATTGTTTCAAAACGGAGTCCAAATCAGCGAAATGCTAGTCTTTCAAATACCGCTAGTATTCCGTTGACGCCCTTCTGGTGACGTCAGAAAGCTAGAAGCTATTAAATTTACAACAATCACAATTATTTAAATGGATTATAAAAGAAAGAACTGTAATAATTGATATTCGTGATTGAAACCTCGCCACAAAAAACATAAATGTAGTAACTACCTATCTATTTTTAGTTTAACTATAAACTTTATGATGTCAATAATAGAGTTGAAATTGCAAACGTGAAGTCTAGTGCAGTTGATATTGACCGATTTAAGGAAATCCTATTGAATAAAGATAATCATTAGAATTGTATTGAAGTGAATCGCAATGTCATGAGCTCCGCCCTATTAATCTATTCTTATATATTAAAAAACTGAGTTTGTCTATTTGTTTGGTTGAACACGCTAATCTCAGGGACTACTGATTTGGGGTGATGATAATGGGGAGTGATAATGATTCGGGTTTGAATTGAAAAAAATGTTTGTGTTGGATAGTCCATTCATCAAAGAAGGCTATATAACGCTTTCGCAAAATGTCGCGACAGGGACTTAGAATAAAATTTCGATTTTTACAGAAAAATCATATACTTAATAGAATTTAAAGAGTAATCAAATCATAAATGTCATAATTTTGGAACTTAAATTTACTTTAAATCAACCCAAAAAAAAACATTATAGGCATCAAAAACATATAATTAACAATATTTCAATTAAAAAAAATAAAAATCGAAATTTTATTCTAAGTCTCTGTCGCGAGATTTTGCGAAAGAGACATTGTGCGAAAGCGACATTATGAAAAAGAGACATTTTGCGCCTAGGCGTCATTTTGCAAAGTGGGCATTTAGCAACTGAGCCACTCTAAGCTCTACTGTAATTTTTACACAGAACTTCTGGTAGCATACCTTGTCACCCCTATATGACTTAGGGAAACTGCTTTAACTTGTTGCTTGTGTTGAAAACATTCTAATAATAGAAAATTAAAAAACTGTACAGTGGGCCTTCACTTTTGCCATTGACTTTTTGAACATTACATTTTTTGTAGGTAAGTTTTACAATAACATTACCTAGATATATGTATATGATATTAATTTCCAATCAAATTTTTCTGCGTTATAACCGCACCAAATCATTAAATCTTTGCTATCTATTATCAACTTATTAACCCCGCAGAATAGCAGTTTTACCCCCGCGGGGTAATTACCCCCAGGTTAGAAACCGTAAACATAATATATCGACACCTGCAATGAAAAACATTGTAACTCACTTTTCAGTCAAATTAAGATATCATTGTAACTAAATTTAAAATTGAATCATCTCTCTTTTGATCCAATCCAAGCGTCTGTTAGTCATTTAGTTTGCTATTTAGAGAGTGTAATAAAATTGTATCTCAGCATTCACTTAAGGTGATAAAAGGGTATATTTAGTTGCACACAATGGGCCATGGCATGTTTTAATAATACGATATTATAATAACATACAAAGTTGAATTGTATGTCTGAGTTACAATGTAAATTTTATTGCGTATGTCAGGTAATACCATTGTAAGTCAAAAAAAGTTACAAAATCTAAATAATAATTACATTTTAATCATACAGAAATGTAAACTATCCCTTTTTATTTAAATTTACAAAGTTAGAGAGCGTTAGAACTTAACAGAACTGAATAAACTGACTGACTGATATTTTGAATCTTTGAAGCGCTCTCCTGTAAAGTAACGAAAAATGAGTTACGATGTTTTTCATTGCAGGTGTCGATATTGACTTATCGATTTCGGAAAAAAGTTTTATCATTTCCATCTCTACCAAATTGAGATAGTGTAGTGACTGTCGCGCTTTGCCTCGCCACCAACAGATGGCGCTGAGCCAATAATGGATAATTGAACAATACAGATAAAAAACTAAGTCTATGTTAAAAACATCTTACCTTTAGGAGGTCCGAAGAGGACGACGTCCATGGCTTTGAGCGCTAACTTCTGTTTGTGGATGGGATCTTTGATACCCAACACATTGCTCACGAATTGCATGTTGTTTACAGCCAGTCTGTGACAAAATTATACATTTATATTTAAAAAAAATTGGACATTCCACACATCGCCATCTAGCCCCAAGCTAAGTAACTAGACTTGTGTTTTGGGCGCTAGACAACGGATATACTTCTTATATACTTTTCTTTTGTAAATATATACTTATAACACATAGAACCAACCAGACCACAGATAACTATTTAAGCATAAATACTTGTCTGAGGCGAGAATCGAACTCGCAACCCTGTGTTTGGCAGTGCGGCATGGTGACCATTGTGTCAACTGGGTCGTCAAAGTTAATATTAATAGGTATTTATTGGTGTAAAATTTAAGGTGCTTTTGTTTGACCACTATCACATCTGCCGGATGGTAGGTGACGATGCGGCATAAGATGTAGCACGCTTTCCTAGAAGACACCTATTAATTCACTCCCCACTTAAAGACCCCGCAATTGTAAACATCAAAAGACAGTGCTTATTTCCTGAATATATCAATGCAAAAACCAAGGGACTGATCGGGTTAAAAATTCGGAATTCGGGAAATGCGAACTCTACACGGACGGTAATATACCAGCTGCATCTCATATTTCAACCGCGTCGATAGAAAGTAGACCATGTGTTAATACAGGTATCTACATCAATTTCATCGCAATCGGTTCAGCAGTTTTGCGTGAACAAACAACAGAAATACACAAAAAGCACACCCATACTAACAAACAAAATAATATTTAGTAGGATTACCCATAATCGGTCTGCTCATAGCCGAAAGAAAATAAAAAGAAATAGTATTAGTAGCATTATAAATGAATCCTTAAACTGAAGGGTAAAATCTATAAAACCGTGATAATACCTCTTGTCATGTATGGATCGGAATGCTGGGCCGTGAAGAAGAAAGATGAGAGAAGATTGCATGCAGCGGAGATGAGAATGTTGAGATGGATGTGTGGAGTAACGAGGATGGATGAAATAAGGAATGAGTATATTAGAGTAAGCCTGAAAGTAGCACCAGTTACTGTGACATGTGATGAGAAGAGAAGAGCTTATGTAACTAGAAGAATGATAAGTGTGAATGTAGAGGGATGGAGAGGAAAAGGACGACCTAAGAAAAGATGGATGGACTGCGTGAGACAAGACATGAGAGAGATGAATGTAAACGATGAGATGACGACTAATTGGAGTAAATGCAAGAAGATATACTGCTCCGACCCCAAACAAATTGGGATAAGGGCAGGAAGATGATGATGATTTAAAATGAAGACCCGCAGCTATCAAACTTGAGGTCGGATATTTGACATTTCTGGTACATGTTAAATTCAGACTTGCATGAAGGTTGGTGATGGCCCACAATGCCGGGTTCATAACTATTAAACCGTTTGAGATAATTCTTTAAAATATATAAAGATATATTATTGAGAACGTGGCTATGTCCACAAACTACCCGATAATTTTTGACTACTTCGGTGGTGTTAGGGGTGAAACCAACCAAGCCTGCAACGTAAGACGCGGTTTGGATTTCTGAAGTGGCACAATTATTTGTCTATGGTCAAGGTATAGAAAAGTTTTGTGTTTTATCCATTGTCTAGTTACTGCATTTAACCTCATCTCACTTGATGGGAAACGACGATAAGATCGAGGATACATGCTCGCCTAGAAGGCAACTTCACACCAGACTTGAAGACTCCAAGGTTATAGTTTTGGGGAACAGTGACGCGGGCAGTGAGTTACATTTGTCTTCTTAGCAATGCAAGATGGGTGATGCGTGACGCTTTGTACGCAAAATTTGAACATCTAAATAAATATTCCAGGACATTTTTACACAGCGCCATCTGACCTCAAACTAAGTAACTAGGCTTGCGTCATGGTAGCCAGACAACGGATAGAATACATATAACTTTTCTTTTGTAAATACATACATACAGAAACACCTAGACCAGAAACAAAAACATTAATATTTGTTGAGGCGGGAATCGAACCCACAACCTTCTGCGTCGCAGGCGGGTGTTCGCATGAACTATGTGGTCGATCATCATGTAAATGGATAGCGATCAAAGGTACCGAGTCGCTTCTCCATACAAACGTAGTCAACTGTTTCCTCCCTGGATAATGACACTAGAGCAAATATTTTTGTGCCATAAAACATATAACTGCCATGACCATGCTCCTATGTCTTGGTAAAATCCAAGAGTGCACAGTAGGCCAGGATTCAAACTAACAACCTTCTTAATCACCGGTGTAATCAATATTGTTCTTATAGCCGTTAAAATTAGCTGCATCGTCATGGTCATCATGGTCTAACCTTACCTGGGTAAAGTGGCTCCAGTAACCTTGTGTTGAAGGAACAATGTCTTGTACTGCGGCAAGTCGACGGATTGTGATAGCCATTCTACTGTCTGCTCCACTGTCCAGTTGTGTACCTAATAACAAATACATAATATTCAACAGCAGTTTCCTGATTATGTGGGAACATTGGGATGAAAAACAAAATAAAAAATTTCCAAATCGGTTCAGGCATTTTCGATATACGCGATCAATTGAGAACCTCCTCCTTTTTTAAGTCTGTTAAAAATGACCTGTGTTGTGCGCTAATTGACATTGCTCTTACAATGAAGGAAACATCGTGATGAAATGCACGGCTTAGTTAGCTCCAGACATATTGACAAGTTATTTTATTGCGGACACTGTCGACTAAGCTGAGAGGGTGGTATAATTGCTGGGCGAGGCAACTCCATCCTTACGCAAAAACACCCAATTAAGGAAGTCTAGTTCCGGAAAACAGCCCGTATACAAGTACAAGTAGGCCCTGAGTTTAATCAGGTCTACCAACTATTTGCAGTAGATTTTTACAATAAATTCAATAGTTTTTGAGCGGAGAAGTAACAAACATCTTTTATATTTCTAGTATTACCAGCACTGCAGCGGTCCGCGGTTTCACTCACATAAGTCCCGTTCTCGTGAGAAAATGGGAAAAAAGAGTTGGTATGTTCTTATCTTATCTTATATATTGGGGGCTGACAGATAGCCAGCAACATTTTGACCCAATGGGATCTTTTGTGTTCACCCCTACCTCAATGTTTCTTACTCTTTGAAGAAGTGGTCGATTAACGCGGTGATCCCACTTAGAGGAAGAAACCTATATTCCTCCGGTTTGGGATATGCATTCCCAAGGAGGCTCATACGCTTCGCTGCTAAGACGTCGCATTCACACAGTACGTGCTCCATAGTTTCCCTAACATCACCGCAGGCTCTGCAGTCGAAAGTTTGAAGGTATCTTCATTTTTAAAAGCATGTCATTGGTTCCGTAATGTCCTGTCAAGGCACCAACCACAGCTCGTGCTTTGCTTCTACTGTTGTTCAATATAAATTTAGAAGGCCCTTTAGTGCCGCTACCTATGAATTTCTTCGAATAAAGTAACCCTTGGCTGATTTCCCACTCTTGCGTGTGTTTCTTATCAGCGTAATCCTTTATGGCCTTGGTATGTTACTCCCAAAGATTCAAAGTGTTTTTAAACCAGGTTTCATCAAAATCGGGTAGTTGTATTGGACAGAATTTGACAGAAGACTACAAAAATGAGCTATTTCCTTTGATTTGCAATATTGTGTTTATTTCCAAGAATTGATCTCTATAAGCAACACTATCGAATGGTATAAAAATATTGCGTGATTTTTTTTCAAAATCAACAGCTTCAACGCCTGGCTGGGTAATGACTTTTTCAAAAATCTAAAAAATAATAAGTTTTGTAAAAAAAGTATTTTTTTCTTGTTCACCTTACCTCGGACCTAAGCCAGGCTTCCCACAACTCCTTGACGGATATGTGCATATCGTCGTTATGGTGGAAAGCACGTTGACGCTTCTCATATCCACTGTCGTACTGCAACTCTTCGCGGAGGAACTGGAACATCGAGACAAACAATTTAAAAGGAATCCAGCTTATTTACTTACTCGATTGTTAAAGAATAATGGCAAAACTTCGAATAAAATAACTTGTTTGCAAGGAGGCTAGATTCTTAAAGTTCCTATATGTGTTATGACGTCAGATGTTGATGAAGAAAATTATAAACTAGTGACTTTAAATGCTTAGGTATATCTTACTAGCTGTCCCGGCAAACGTTGTTTTGCCATATAAAAAAAATGTGATAAATGAAGAACCGCTCGACCGATTTTGTGCAAACTTCACATAAACCATCTACTAAATAGTCCGAACAAAGCTTAAACATTTGGTTTGGATAGGTGAGCCCGTTCTTGAGTTATAAAATTACAACGAAAAGTGGCATTGATTTCTATATAATACAGCAAATAAAAAAAAAAGGTCTGTTGGACTTCGAAAAAGTAATAGAACAAAAATATATCTGTCTGTCTGTTTGTTTGTTACATAATCTACAATTAAAAACGCCTAAACCAAGTGAAATCTGAGGAAAGTCGTGGTATACTTTACATCAAAATCCAATTACTAAATATTGAGTAATCAACAAAAAAAACTGCAGCCGCTCGAGAAAACCCCCCGGTCGAACGCCTTACAACAAAGACGAACGTCACAGAATACACAATAGTGTATATCTTCTCCATCAATTTCCAGCCAAATCGGTTCAGCCGTTCTCGAGTTATAAATAGTGTAACTAACACGACTTTCTTTTATATATATAAAATTTCCACATGTACTACACGAAATACTATCAATTTAATACTAATCTAGGAAAACGGAATTTTTTATAAAAAAAATATACTTATTTATGTACATGCTCAAGTATTAACCATGCCGTCATTATTAGGGTATAAATAAGACTTATTTAGAAATCCCATTTGTCTTGGTAGTATTCGAACTTGCAACCTTGGATCAAATACTCCGACCCAAGGTCACAAAGAAGACCCGCTTAGTTTAGGTAAGTTTGTTCAAAGCATTACAGTGTTATCACGAGTTGCTTACGCACTCGATCAAACATACCATATTGAGTATTACCATTAAAATTAGGCCAATATGCGAACTGCGAGATAAGTAGCTCAGTAGCTAACTATGGCACATTTTTTTAAACTTTTTACTACAATCTGAGCCATTTCCTTTACATCACTACATAGTATAAAACAAAGTCGCTTTCTCTGTCCCTATATCCCTTTGTATGCTTAAATCTTTAAAACTACGCAACGGATTTTGATGCGGTTTTTTTTATAGATAGAGTGATTCAAGAGGAAGGTTTATATGTATAATACATGCATAATATAGCCGTGCGAAGCCGGAGCGTGTCGCTAGTTTGGGTATAATAAGACTTTCTCAGAAATTTGTCTTGGTAGTATTCGAACTTGCAACCTTGGATCAATACTCCGACCCAAGGTCACAAAGAAGACCCGCTTAGTTTAGGTAAGTTTGTTCAAAGCATTACAGTGTTATCACGAGTTGCTTACGCACTCGGTCAAACATACTATATTGAGTATTACCATTAAAATTAGGCCAATATGCGAACGATAAGTTGCTTAGTAACTATGACACAATTTTTTAACTTTTTACTACAATCTGAGCCATTTCCTTTACATTCATTATAAAATTGCGCTCAATTTTCTTTTACGTAAAATTATAGTAAGTAGTTTTGAAGTTAGGTGGGAGTGGGAACAGATGAACATCCATGGATAGTCAAAAACATAACCCTCCTTTTGGCTTCGCCGTTGTCGGGTAACAATAGGCTTGCATTTAACCTCATCTCACCAACTTAGCCAGCATCGAAGATATCGAGCTCATCATGCAATTACTCTAGCGTCTGCCTTCCAGCAGTGCCTTCATTGCGTGACAATCTTAGCTTTTCAAGACATTGGGATTAGTATTAGTCGGATATGAGCGGCAGGTATTGGCTTAGTGGTAGATACCTCGACTTTTATTCTGAAGGTCGTGGGTTCGAACCCAGGCCGGCCGTGCACCGATGAATTTTTCTTATGAAAAAATTATGTGCGCTAATTGACATTACTCTTACAGTGAAGGAAAACGTCGTGATGAAACCCGCGGCTTATTTGGCTCCAGAAGTATTGACAAGTTCTCTCCTTTGAACATGGTCGACTAAACTGAGAGGGTAGTAGATGCTAGGCAAGCCTACTCCATCCTCACGCAAAAAGGTCCCCATTAAAAAGGGTCTAATTGCGGAAAACAGCCCGTATACAAGTACTTACATCATCACTCTCGCTAAGGTCGACATTCCCGTTGGCGTCGTCATCGAGCTGCCTGTGCAGCTGGGTGATGGCTTCGAGCCCAGCGCGATCCTGGAGACACGCAGCGTCATTGTGACACGCGTCCGTCAGTACTGGAATATACAACGAAATATGATATTAAGATTTTTTTTTTTAAATTCAATTAGGTACTAAACTCATTGTCCGTCCTTCTGTCCGTCCCCAGGCTTTCTTCTGTCCGTCTTATGAACTGTGATAGCTAGAGAGTTGAAATTTTCACAGATTTCTGTTGCCGCTATAACAACAAATACTAAAAGCAGAAAATAATATTTAAGTGTAGCTCTCAAACAACATGGTAAGGAACCGTTCGTGAGTGAGTGCGACTCGCACTTGGCCGGTTTTTTTTTATTAAATAAAGTGCGGCGATGAGCATAAATTTGCAAAAAAAAACGTCAAATAAAGCTTAAGTTTTTAAAGAATGAGGGAGTTTTTTGAGCGAAGTTATCTGCACTGTTCGTCGTTCTCAAATATACCGCTATTTAGTCTGTGATTAAATATATAGGTAATGGAATTGTAGTGTTTTAATTTTCGTTAGACAAAGTAGAGTTTCCAGTTGTTTAAGTACCAATTTAATTTACTAAAACGTTTTATGTGTTCGTGAACAGATGATGTGTAGAGAAACTTTATGATTCATGTTACTTCGGCCAATTAAACCTGTCTGCATTTTAAGACTCCAGTCTTTGTCTAAATAAACATTCGTATCGTAAAAATTTCTTGTTGGCACAGTGTGAATACCTATGTTTTTCAATGTTGATTGACAGAATTAAGATTATTTATATACCAAATTTCAAAAGATCCGAATTGCAACGACAAAAATATCATTTTACTTCTAAATAAAAAACTGCCACGCAACAAATAAGGATTCTATGTGATTCGGCTCGAAGGACCACTTGTTTAGGGTCGTGGTTTTGTTGATGAAAACGCAGCTTGGTTGTATGATGTTGTTTTCTTGAGTTACAATTGTAGTAGCGGTATGCATATTTTAACGTGGGCACAATCTTACTGTCTGATCGGTCAAAAAGAAGTGAGCTAAAACCCGCGTTAAGTTGATTTGTTGAGGATGCGTCAACAGGCTTGGACTTAGGTACTGTTGAATCCAGGCCTATAGTACAGTCCTGGAGAAACCTCTCTTGAACTTCACTCTCTACCTCTCCTTTCCAACAAAAAAAGAATCATCGCAATCGAGCCTTTGATAAATCAATGAACATACATTAAAAAATATACGAGACGAATTAAAAACCTCCTTATTTGAAGCCGGGTTAAAAATGAAATGCGCTATAGTTGCAATCAGCCTATATCATTTCACAATAGTTCACTTACATTAATTTAAATGATAGTAGCAGAGTTGTCGACATACCAATTGATCTCAATAAAGTGGATGTTTTGATTATTAACAAAGGCGTTCCGCTCGCGAACGTATAAATCTACTTACAGTCCTACGTTATGTGCCATGGAATTCCTTGTTGTATGAAATGTTTTTATTGTTGTCTGCGCTTATGATGTAGATTGTATTTATTGCTTTTCTGATTCTAAGCGTTAACAAGTGTTAAACATATTTACACTAATATTGTGAAAAGGAAAGATCTGTGGGAAATATTGCTTTGTTTGCAACGAATGGGCTCCGGAACTACAGACAGATTTTAAAAAATCTTAATATAATCTAGATTATCAGGGAGTTACATCTAAGCTAAAACTGGCCGTCAAAAACATTATTTTTAGGCCCTTGACGTTGTCTTGGGGACAGGAGAGTATCGCCGGAAATCTGAAGGCCAATTCCCGTGAAAAAAATAACATTGTTTTTGACAATTTAAGGTTTTTTTTTGTAATCGAAATGCAATCGGAATGATATTGCAATGTAATTTGAACAATGTTATTTACGAGAGTTTAGACCCTAGATCTGGATGATGATATGGTTAGATAGATAGATAGATAACTTTATTTGTACAACACAGGAAGAAACAAAACATGACATATACAAAGTAAAGTAATAGCTATAAAGTATGAATTGCACAAATGGGCGGCCTTATCGCTGAAAGCGATTTCTTCCAGGCAACCTTTGGATGGAAAAGAACTGATTCAGCTTTAATGGTAGGTTGTGTTAGTTTGTAGATATGGGAGTGAGGCTCCTTTGCACCAAGATCGTGGATGGGTCGAGTTCTTTGGCGGCCAGTGTATATTGTTTTCTTAAACACAGCGCACATTTAACGAAATGGCATCCTATAACAGACTAGAACTCATAGTTTTGTCTAAGAAAATCAAGTCTTAGATAGACGCTGGTCCTTCGAAAAAGTAATAAAGTTTCAATAATTTACATGACAAGTATTTTCAAAACGAAAATTGCAATCTGGTCCTTCGACCTGAAAAAGTAATGAAGTTTCAATAATTTACATGACAAGTATTTTCAAAACGATAATTGCAATCTGGTCCTTCGACCCGGATAAAAAGTAATAAAGTTTCAATAATTTACATGACAAGTATTTTCAAAACGAAAATTGCAATCTAATAACACTGGTCCTTCGAACAGGATAAAAAGTAATATAGCTTCAATAATTTATACTTTATCAATTATTTTCAAACTATTGTAAGTAGGTTATCAACATCATCGTATTTATTGTTTGACCTTGCAGTAAAACTCAGCAAGTGTTATAATAATGAAAAACAACATCAGACACTGAACTAAGCTAGTAAACATTTGCTTCTAGCTTATAAAAGAACTCTTTTTGTACTTAAAGCAAAGTTATTTTTTAAACAAATAAAACCATTTACACAATAATAAAATGCTCTTAACGTTTAAAAGGCTGTTTCCATTTTTATGAAACATAGTTGAGAATTTTCACGGAACACTCACTCATACCAAATTCGTATCGGATATTTTGTTTCATAGATAAACAAAAAGACAGGAAGTTTAGGAGTCCCCATAATGTGTAAGTCGCTCCTATCCTATTGAAATATGGCACTTAATTGTCAATTAATTCGTCACTTAAAATAGACTTACTTAGAGCAAAGTTATTTTTCAAACAAATAAAACCATTTACACAATAATTAAATGCTCATAAGATTTAAACGGCTGTTTCGATTTTTATGAAACATAGCTGAGAATTTTCAAGGAACACTCATACTAAATTCGTATCGGTTATTTTGTTTCATAGATAAACAAAAAGACAGGAAGTTTAGGAGTCCCCATAATGTGTAAGTCGCTCCTATCCTATTGAAATATGGCACTTAATTGTCAATTAATTTGTCACTTAAGACAGGTAGTAGCCTTTCAGTAAAACTAATAATTTGGCTATCAAAATGAAAAAAAAAAAAGTGTTCGTTAGTGTCCACGACGGGTGAAACCGCGGGTCGCAGCAAATACGATAATAATACAAAGCACTTACCTAAATTAACATTTCTAATACCATAATTTGAAAAATTCCCTACTTAATTTTAAAGATTCCTTAATTAAAGAAGTAATTAGTAATAAAATAATACCGGATATTGTTAACAAACATTATAAATCGAACTTGGCGCTAGCAAATCTAACAACGGAAGAATAGCCGATTTCCTTGGCAATGAATTTTTATTTGTTATTAGTATAGTTGCATGAATTTAGTATTGAGTTTGTACGACGATCAAGAGGCCAAATGTTGCACTATTACAAATTACAATGGCATATTTAACAATATAATGTTAGCTCACAACTTTGGCTTAATTTGTTTACGGAGACCCTACCACAAGTTGTTTACGCATTCGATCAAACATACTGTATTGAGTACTAGCGACCCGCTCCGGCTTCGCACGGCTATATTATGCATGTATTATACATATAAACCTTCCTCTTCAATCACTCTATCTATTAAAAAAAACCGCATCAAAATCCGTTGCGTAGTTTTAAAGATTTAAGCATCCAAAGGGATATAGGGACAGAGAAAGCGACTTTGTTTTATACATGTAGTGATGATAAGTAGCCTATGTGTTAATCCAGGTCTCCAGCTATCTACATGCCAAGTTTCTTCGCAAACGGTCCAGTAGCTTTTGCGTGAAGTAGTAACAAACATACATACACATAAACATTCACATCTATACTAAGTAATATTATAAAGCTGAAGAGTTTGTTTGTTTGTTTGAACGCGCTAATCTCAGGAACTGCTGGTTCGAATTGAAAAATTCTTTTTGTGTTGGATAGTCCATTTATCGAGGAAGGTTACAGGCTACTTTTTATCACGATATTCCCACGGGATCGGGAGTTACGCGGGTGAAACCGCGGAGCGCAGCTAGTCTATACTAATGTTATAAAGCTGCAGAGTTTGTTTGTTTGTTTGAACGCGCTAATCTCAGGAACTACTGGTTTGAATTGAAAAATTATTTTTGTGTTGGATAGTCCATTTATCGAGGAAGGCTATAGGCTACTTTTCATTTTGATATTCCCACGGGATCAGGACTTACGCGGGTAAAACCGCGGAGCGCAGCTAGTATAGAATATTATTTGGATTTCCCACGAAACTGTCCTCCTTTTGTAGCCGATTCAGTCACAAAAGGACGACTGGTCTGAAAAGTTTCTGTTCCATTGCCTTCTTCCTACCGTCCCTCGAAGGCCTCCGTTTATTTGAGTCTTTAGTCACGAGCGTATAAGTATCTTCTAGAAAAGCGTGCTACATCTTATGCCGGCGCGGCGTCTCACATTGGCTATGTTGGCTCCAAGTTATACTGTTGGATCCAACACACCAATGTGAGGATCGATCTTGGAACGTTCAATAACGTCCAATAACATTCCAAGATCGATCCTCACATTAGACCGCATCGTAACTTACCATTGTGTGAAATAGTGGTCAAACGCAATTTAAAAATTTAATCGACCAATTCGCGAGCTGAGATACATATCCTTAAACAATAGTTATCTCTGTTTGAGATGATCAAATATTTTTTACGTACCTAGATAGCTATAAACAGACGGTGCGATATAGACATAGATACTGTTTTAAGCTAACCATCTGTGATTCGCGTATTGGCCGATTTTGCACTCGAAGTTTCATAGTAAATCTGAATCAAGTCAATTCATGTCTTGGGGTTTTAGATCTCCTGCGATAAAAGCATTGCTTAGTGTAACACTGCTGTAACACTTGTACCGGCATTTGTTATTTTAAAACCATTTATTATTCACCTAGATATAATATTTTACTAGCGACCCGCCCCGGCTTCGCACGGCTATATTATGCATGTATAAACCTTCCTCTTGAATCACTCTATCTATTAAAAAAAACCGCATCAAAATCCGTTGCGTAGTTTAAAAGATTTAAGCATACAAAGGGAAATAGGGACAGAGAAAGCGACTTTGTTTTATACTATGTAGATGATATGCTATATAAGTTATTGTAAAATCTTTGGCAAATAAACATTTATTATTTTATTTACATAACATTGGTCGAGTATATTTAAACAACTCGTGATAGGGGTACAGTTTCACATCTTACGTTTACAATGTAAATATTTTCATCTGGAGTTAGTAGGTTGCCTAGTTTTAGTTTTTAGTTCACCTTGCAGGCCTCTAACTTGACAAAACAACTAGCAGTAACTAACAGAAATAGCATCGACCGATAATTTCTGAAGAACGGAATGGTTGGAGAAATCTTACGGCAACTTTAAATCGGTCAACCATCGAAAAGTGCCAGAGTTAGAAGTTGCTTTATACACGCGATCATAAACATTGGCGAGCGCCACCATTATAAAGTTAAATGTTAGCACCCACGAGACTTATTTTAAGATTTTTTGCGACTGGGCAAAACAGTCCGTTGAACCACAAACCTGCCGGCCATCTACATCGCAGAAAACTGCCTTTTCTATGGCTACGAAAAAATGGGATAGGAGACCCCAAACCATATTATTTATATTTTTGTATATTATGAAGCTAAAGAGTTTGTTTGTTTGTTTGTTTGAACGCGCTAATGTCAGGAACTATAACTGGTTTAAATCATGAAAAGAAATAAGGACACATGTCCACTGAACGAGCTACATAGTACCGCATATTAAAAAGCCAACCCCGTCTTATCATCCCTCATAATAATGCGAGGACAAAAAAATAATAAAAATTATTTGAAACATCCTTATAAACAGGCTATTTAATAGGTACCAAACCTGGTATTTTTTCCACATTAACTGTCACCAATTTGAATTTCTAATCAGTTCTGCACAAAGTAAATGAGGAAATAGTCTTATTAGGTAAATACCTTTCAGTAAAAACGTTAGTTTTCCTCACGGAAGTTAAGACCATAACCTCAGTGTCAACACATGGTTATAAATAGAACTTGAAAGATCGTTCGCTACATAAGCGACGAAGGGCAAATTTCGTATGTTTTACTTCAAGTCACAATGTTACTGTGAACATTATCTTAAATCTTTCTTGGATTAAAATTGTTAGCCTTGAATTACCATGTTTAAAAGGAAAATTTGGAATATGGTTCAGAGAGGTATGGTTTTGAGTTATGAACTATGTGCTTGAGCACAGAAAATCAGAAATAGTGCCTTGAGTCAAAGTAACGTAAAACTCATTTCACGGGCCTCCTCCAAGGGAAGGGTCTTCCTCAAATATGGGGCCTATCTATACCCTAGGCCGTAGGGTATAGGCCCCATAGCGTTTTCTTGGAACCCAAAACACTGTCTCGAAACACATTCCTTTAGCTTACCCGTCTGATGGTGCTAAGTACGTGCACGCTTCCCTAGAAGATACCTGTTCACTCGCGACTTTAAGACCCCCAAGTTATACCCAAAGTACACGAGAATCAGGCAATTGACTCCAATTTCTTGCTGTACGAATAACGAATGACAAAGCAAAACGCTTAGTACGGGTATTTGGGATTTCCACCATGAATCGTTATCGCGTATCAGTTTGCCTGTTTGTATGACGAAAGAATGGAGAATGAATACAAATTAAATTCTTTGATTAACATTCTCGCATAAAAACATTATAATTTATGGGTCAACTAACAACTACTAATCTAAAGATATTATATTTTTGTAAAACATAGCAACTATAACTAATGGCTTGTTATAATTTACATAACTGCATAACATAGTGATGATAAGGGAACATGAAATAAAGTAACAGAGACACGACCTCTACTTCGACTGATAATAAATAATAATGTTTATTGTTATTATGTCATTTTATTCGTTAAGGTGAATGTTACTTGCCCGCGAAAATGCAACGTTATTTATGAAAACCAGCTGTTTCTTGGTGTTAGAGGTCATTGACCTCTTTCTCGTTTCATTTCTTTATAAGAGTTTAGACTACTAGGTATTTTTACCCGACTACGGCGAAGCCAAAAGGGAGGGTTATGTGTTTGACCTGTATGTATGTATGTATGTATGTATGTTTGTATGTATGTATGTATATTCATCTGTTCCCACCTAACTTCAAAACTACTTACTATAATTCAACAAATGAGGTATCGTTAGAAGCGTCTCAATGATCCGCTGGTTATAGGCTATGTGACGTCACAAGAAATCAAATGTGGCGCCCTCTAGGGACATAGAGTCATGAATTAAAAAATAAAAATAATTAATATGTATTGTGTGGGGGATTCATATAGGGCAAGGTGGCATCCGACGACGGCTATTCACTGAACGAAACGAGAGAGACACGACACTTTGAGATTGCCTACAGAATTAGCTCTCTGTAATTTTCATGTTTCATACTTTTTTGAGTGCGATTTTTATGGAGGTACCTAGTGTGTTTTTTTATTATTTTTATTTTTTAACTTTCAACTTTTTTTTTTGGCGTAATTTTTCCGTAGTCGGGTTTTATAGACATTATCTTTAAACTTTAATAATTTTCATTGATTTTTTAAATTTTCTAAGAGTTGTAGAACAATTAGACAACTAGATAACCATCCTTTGTATTACAAAACATTTGTCAACATAATATATTTTACTTTGACATCACTTAGGGTAGGATTAAACCCGAGCAAGTTTATTTTAATCCTACTTACTTCTTAGATTCCTTCCAGCTACCCGTGACATGTGGACCAGTCTGAGCATGATTTCAGGTTTTTATCTATATCTATCTATCTACACTAATATTATAAATAGGAAAGTTTTTTGTTTGTAACGAATAGGCTCCGAAACTTCTGAACCGATTATGATAAAACTTGGTTTGAGGATACATTGATTCATTGGAAATAACAGGCTACTTCTTATCCCGATATTCCCACGGGATCGGGAGTGAAACGGGTGAAACATTATTTAAGTTCAATTTTAGTTATATAACGTGTCCCTTATAGCGGAAGTTAGCGATTATCGCTAAACTATCAACAAAATGCTCCAAGAACATAGCGATATGAACATTGCGAATACCGTCAGTTGACAGCAGAGCTAAATAAAACGATCTATTAACAAAAATAATGAAGACGGAACAACTTAGAACTTAGTATTTAGCACTACCACTTAGCCTAATTAACGTTGATTCGTATTTAATTGTTGTTTTCTTAATACAACGCAAAGGTTTATAGTTTCTGTCATTATTCTGATTGATTCTAATTGGAATATTTTTGGTGGACAAATAAATTAGGCACAACAAATGGAAATCGTTGTTGATAAAAACAAATACTTAAAGTAAACAGAATAATGTAATTAGATATAATGAAAAATTTCTCAAAATTACATACTAGTTTTAGTTTTAGGTGACCAAAGAGCAATCTCAGACAGCGGATATAAGCAACGAGACAAAGCAGCTTTTTGAGAGCTCCAAAACGGCTGTTATAATAATGTTTTTAACACGAACAAGATTCTAGACACCTGCTATTGGTAAAGTTTAAAGTCTTCTAACTCATCAATTAAAAATTATTTAGTAAAAATTTTGAATGCAAACATTCCAATAATATTAATTTTCGAACTCTACCGAGGACCGCAATTATGCAGCCAACTGTACCATCTCACCTTTGTTTTTTGAAGGTTTTGGACTCAATGTAGGAGCCAAAGAATATGAATAAGTGTATTAGATTGTGATCATATTTTTTGTCAGAGGCATAATATTAGAATAAATGTCAAATAAAGAGTATAATGTGGTAGGTATAAACATGATAAATTGATGACGCACAACTTTAACAACTCATTGTTTGGGTGCCTCTTAGTGTATACTTAGCCAAAGCACAAAAGCAAGTTAAATTAACTGCTGAGAACAATGTAGTTAGGTATCTAGGCAATGTTCTTTTGAGATTATTAACTATGAAGACATCAAAGGTAAATTCGACGACCTCTGTGGCGCGTCGGGCGAACACCCGACTGCGACGCAGAAGGTTGCGGGTTCGATTCCCGCCGGGAACAAATATTTATGCTGACCATAAATTCTTGTTTCTGGTTCTGGGTGTTTCCTATATGTATAATATGTATATATTTACAAAAAAAAAAAGTATATAAGTAGTTTATCCGTTATCTGGCACCCATAACACAAGCATTAAGTTGCTTAGCTTGGGGCTGGATGGCGATGTGTAATATGTCCTGAAATATTTATTTATTTATTTATTTAAATTAATATCCCTTTTATATCCCAGTACTCTGGTATATAAAGAGTAACAAAAAAAATATTCATTATTTTGAATACACCTACTTTTAAATTTTATTTTATTTACTTAAGTTGTTTTATGTAAACACATTTTAATTTAAAGTTCAGGAAAATGACCTAATTTACTATTTAAAAGAAATTTTCAAGATGTGGCAACTAGGGCTTGCAAATATTCGAATAATTTTGATTTTCGAATATTCGAATATTTTTCGGCTATTATTCGAATAATTAGGAAAGTTGTAAAAGCTGTTTTAATCATGTATTATTAAATATAATTGCTAATGTGTTACTTAGAGTGTAATTTTTAGGGTTCCGTACCTTTAAAGGTAAAAAAGGAACCCCTGTAAGATCACTTTCTTGTCCGTCTGTCTGTCTGTCCGTGTGTTACCACCGATTATCTCAAGAACGGGCGGACCTAGCAAGTTGAAATTTATACCAGATACTGAGGTCTATAGTCCCTAGATATAAAAATCAAGGTCCTGAGTCAACACTATAAAAATATATGGACAAATTTATATTTTCGCAAAAACTTTAAAGTACCAAAAACCTTAATTTTAAACTTATTTTCTATTTCGGAATTTTCCCTTTACTTGTGCTGTGAAACCTAGCTTTTAACCAAAATGAACAATTCCAATTCTCGAAGTACCCTATAAGTTTTGGGTTACCTATATGGTAGTTTCTGTTGACCTACAATCACGAAATTTGGCAAAAATTACGGTCTCACAGCACACATAAAGAAAAAAATCCAAAAAATAAAAAATGTTCTATTTTAAAGGATGTCCCCATACATACATAGTTAGCCAAATTTAACCTGACCCTTACATTGTATGGACGCCCAAACGAAATAGGGGTCAAGTTAAATTGGTACCTACCATACCACTGCAAGGGTAGAGAAAGAGAGTTGAAACTAATGCACGGAACCCTCGGCGCGCGAGTACGACTCACACTTGACCAGTTTTTTTTCTAAATCAAAACAAAATAAGGTAAACTTCAACGCTTTACCTTATAAGAAAATCTAAAAACTTCATAAACTCTCTCACTATGCAATATTTCACGAGTCAAGACCCGCAGTTAAGCTTTTGCGAAATCCCGCGGGATATTCCATTAAAATCTCATAAAATCTTTAAGACACCACACTGTTAAAAATTCACAATTCTAGACCCAACGGTTTAGATTTTGCGAAACAAAACGAAACGAAACATCGAAACCGAATATTCGAATATCGTAGATTTAATATTCGAATATTCGTTACCATATTATTATTCGAATTATTCGAATGCAAGCCCTAGTGGCAACATCATATTTAGGGAGTGGGCACTTAAAAAATTCTCAGTAAAAAATATATTTATCGTATTTCTCAAATTATTTATAGTACTTATATTTGGTTTATTATGTTTTATTTTTATGTTAGTTTTTCTATAACAGGTTTACAGGATTTCTTGCAGAGAAACAATTAGAATTAAACTGGTTTACAAATTCTCCACTATTACTACAGTCAGTATGTCTGTTTGTACGTTTTTACACAATAAGCGTAGGATGGTTTTAAGTATCGCATAAATATATCACTCCTATCTGACTGAAGCACACATTGTGTTTCATAACATAGCTAGACAAATATGTCAAACATTCGTACAATTCTTTATTTTGAAAAAACAAAATTAGATAAACAGGACCCATCTGCGTGGTTGCCTATACCTACATTATGAACCTAATTCATTCACATCACTTCACTACATAGTATAAAACAAAGTCGCTTTTTCTGTCCCTATTTGCCTTTAACCGCTTAGATCTTTAAAACTACGCAACGGATTTTGATGCGGTTTTTTAATAGATAGAGTGATTCAAGAGGAAGTTTTATATGTATAATACATGCATAATATAGCCGTGCGAAGCCGGAGCGGGTCGCTAGTAAATATATAAATACATCTTTAGAGATTTGCTCAAGTATCTTTATTTGTCTCCGTGTAAATTCAACACTACAATTAGGACAATATTTGCTAGTGAAATAGAAATAGAAATATTTGATAGTTTAATTAAACGGCCAATAACTGTGGTGTTTCTCTTAATGTTTGTTCAGACTAGTATAGTTTTAAAAGTGTCAAAGAAAAAAAAAACGGTTGCACTCCGGGAGTGCCGACAGAAGTGAAAACTAATAAAAAAAAAAAAAAAATAAAAAAAAAAAAAAAAAAAAATTGTCGATAGTCGTCCGACATTTGCCGTCCGTCAATAGTCGTCCGTTAAAAATTACAATTTCTTAGAGGTACTACAGCCCGTAGACCTTGCTACGAAATCTCATTGCTACGAATCTGTCGCTACGTATCTGTCGCGAGAACAGCTAAAAATGCTCACCCACAAAAGTGCCCAACGCGCCATAAGAAGTTTTCACTTCAAAAATTCTAACAAATAACCGGGAAGTGAGTCAAATTTAATTTGCAAAGGACGGACAACTTACTTACATACGAACAGTGCTAAAACAGGGTGAATATTACGATAACAATAACTCAAGTACCTACCAAATCTTTTAATAACTTCCTACAAATGCTTATAGAAGTTTTTTTTACATACTTATTAGCGTTTAACCACTAACACACCTGCCTGATGGTAGGTGACGATGCGGCCTAAGACGTGGCACGCTTTACCAGAACCTATTCACTCGCGACTCAAAGACTCCCAAATTGTACACGACAAAATTACAATAAATTTCAACTGTAATTCTAACAGATACTGTACCTATCACAGATAAGATTCCAATCCATCAATGGATTAACCAAGTAACAAAACCAGCAAAGCACTAGGTAGGTATAATGAGAATCTAGGCTAAATAAATTTTCTAGAAATGTAACTACAATGGTGACCTTAAAGTAGAGCAATGAGTCAGTTTTATGACTCTTCTTGAACAGATATTGCTATTATTATGATCTGTTGACGGAAAATCAAAGACTTTAAAACTTTATCCTAACTAAAATTAGGTCCTGATTCTCAATGATATACCAATGCACAATTCAAACCAATGCAATGGATGGGGAAGGCTAAAAAAATTACCTATGGCAAAACTTTGAACAAAAATCACTTGATGCAAGGAGGTTAGGTTTTTGAAGTTCCTATGTGAGTAATGGCGTCAGATGCTAATGAAGAAAAATGAAAAACACGTGGCTTTAAATGCATATAACTTTTTTCCAGATCTAATTTACGAATTTCTATCATTTCCTCGAGCATTTCAATGTAATGTAACGTTCTTACGAATGATACAATACAGACAAAGGCAAGGCAAATGTTCGAAGTGTAGTTCAACTTTCAAGTTTTAAAAACAGCGAATGCTCGATGTTCTGTTACTAGTAAATGCTCCAGTTTATACCCACCTTGGGGCGTGGTGTAGAAGGAGACTACCTCTCTACCACAGACTATAATAATAGTACACCTCTACCTGAACTTACTTCCTCCATTAGGAACCCGTTAAAAAGAAACAGCATCCGCCACAGAAAGAATAAAACTTAAAAGTACATTAGGTACAGTGAGTGCATTAGGCAAATCATTATCAAAAAGCGCACTTCAGTAAAAATTGAAACACGAAAACAGTTTCCAAAAAACAAGCGTCCTCCCAGTCATAATTATAATGATCTGAAGTGTTAATTAGTGTAAAAATTTAAGTGCTGCAGCAGCCATCGGTTAATGGTTGCCAAGGTCGACATTCGGCTGTTAGCAGACCACACATGACTCGCAAACAATGAAACGCTTAGTTTAAAAATAAATATTATATAGACAGTTGGGACGTTTAATGATAGGTAAAATTGTGATACCCACAATGACAGCGCGATTTAAGTAGCTCTTTAGGAATTCACATTTTACTACTTCCGGGGCAAAAGAGATAAATCTGAGTTTGAAATTTGATTTTTTTTCAGTGAATTTATTTAGCAAGGTTAATCCCACTTTCATCATGTTTTCTTTTTTGCGTAGACTTAGCTGATAGGTTCTGGGAAAGGCTACTCCATCGATATCCTGGGCACTACAACAACGCCCTGAAAAGCATGGGGTGCTAGCGTTGTATAAACTATCTAGATTATTTGTAAAGTTAGGTAAATTGACTGACTGAGAGACACTAATAGCTTAAACTGCTGGGGTACAAAGAAGGAGCCTCCCCGCGTGATGGTCATGACTACCAACAGTATCAAAGATTGTCCAACGCATCCTGAACACTGCACTCCAAGATCCCCTTTTTTGTTATCCTACTCCAATACTGTATCCTTGTATTGGAGTAGGATAACAAACCCTTTTACAACGATGGCATAACATCACAAAAGGTTCTTCTTAGGACCAACTTGTACATTGGCTGACCTGATGTCAGCGAATAACAACGCCAAAGACCTGACAACACACTTGAGTAGGTGGACCTGACCCCACCTCATCAGTTCCCCCTTTAATTTGTGCTATCGATACGAAGAAAAAGAAGCCCAAACTGCTGGGTCTAGAATAAGTAGTAGATTATCTATACTAATATTGTACAGCTGAAGAGTTTGTTCGTTTGTTTGAACGCGCTAATCTCAGGAACTACTGGTTCGAATTGAAAAATTATTTTTGTGTTGCATAGTCCATTTATATAGGAAAGCTATAGGCTCCTTTTTATTTTGATATTCCCACGGGATCGGGTCTTAGTACTTAATACATACAATTTTGCAGCCTAAAAGCTTACAGCTACTTATTTACTGTTAAATTTAGAATATTTTGCAACAATTGACTGGCTCAGAATGAAAAACTTACGAACTTTGAAGACAGAATACCTACTAATAAGTTGGAAATCTAAGCCGATAAGAAAAACTCACATTTGTAAATGTGCGGGATGTCAATTGTTGTTAAATCCATTGTAAGAGTTTAAATCTGAGAAAACTTACTCTTGGTAATTCCAAACTGACAAAATCATGATTGTCCTTGTTAAATCGTTTGGTATTTAATTTGTAATGTAAACACGATTATTGCTTTATGTTTAGCAGGCTATAGATAATTCTTAGTATTTTTTAAGAGACTTGGTATGATTTTTTTATTTTTAAAGTGCTAAGCCTGCACTGGGCTATCTGAAAGTTTGAACTAAGACGAGTTCGAGTCTCGTCTTAGTCGCAATTTTTGAAGATGCATTTTTCCTTAAAGACTTGGTATGATTTATAAATCATCACTACATAGTATAAAACAAAGTCGCTTTCTCTGTCCCTATTTCCCTTTGACCGCTTAAATCTTTAAAACTACGCAACGGATTTTGATGCGGTTTTTTTTAATAGATAGAGTGATTCAAGAGGAAGGTTTATATGTATAATACATGCATAATATAGCCGTGCGAAGCCGGGGCGGGTCGCTAGTAATATTATAAGTACCTAACTATTTACCCCTAGGCCGCCTATTCTACCATGTTAATAGATTTAAGATTTACTTTTTAATGTTACCTAGTTTGTGTGCGTATACAATAAAGCATTCTATCTATCTATCTACTTAACACAACCTTACCTTCATTTTTAGGGTTCCGTAGCCAAATGGCAAAAAACGAAACCCTTATAGATTCGTCATGTCTGTCTGTCTGCCGTACTTCACAGCCACTTTTTTCCGAAACTATAAGAACTATACTGTTGAAACTTGGTAAGTAGATGTATTCTGTGGACCGCATTAAGATTTTTACACAAAAATGGAAAAAAAACAATAAAATTTAGGGTTCCCCATACTTAGAACTGAAAAAAAAAAATTCATCAAACCCATAAGTGTGGGGTATCTATCTATATATGGATAGGTCTTCAAAAATGATATTGAGGTTTCTAATATCATTTTTTTTCTAAAAATTCTTTCGTCATTTCACCCGCGTTGTTCCCGTCATTCTCATGGAAAATTCAAAATATCCCAAAATTATATGCTTCGCCTTAAAATGCCTAGTCCCCCGGTATTTTATTTTAAACTATATTTATTTATTTATTTTTGTTTTTTTACTAACATACATTGTAAGGTTTGTTACTAACAAGTTATGGATTTTAAATATCCCGGAAATAATTGAATAATTAATTAATTTAGTCGTTTTTTCTTAGAATTGGCTATGAAAATGATACAAACTATAGTTATCAACAACGAACTTGTGTATGAAGTCGACATGTTTTAGACACGTGCGTAGGATTTTTTTCACTAACACGTGTTTTACGTAGTTAGGTACCTAATTATTTCATTTGACTTAATGAAACGTTGATTTTTACAATGATGTAAAAGATTTAGGTCGCCTATTAGAACCTGTGACTCGTCAAAAAGTCTACTAGAGCGTAATCGGCGACTTTAATGCCTAAAAATCTCCTTAAGAGGAAAGGGTACCGGGCGCTCTCTCCATACAAACGTAGTCGATTGTTTTCTCCCTGAAAAATGACACTAGAGCAAGTATTTTTGTGGCATAAAACTTATAACTGCCATGACCATGCCCCTATGTTTTGATTTTATTTTATTTTTTGTTTTTTAAATCTTAATTTCTATGATAAGTATAGAAGTATAGAAGGCATAGAAGTGGCAGTTATAGGTTTTATGCAACAAAAAATACGGGCGAAAGTTTTACGTGACAACAACTGTGCTCGAGTGGAAGGGACGCGTGCCTTTCACTTTTTATGTCTGTCTCTCTCGCTCTTAGGCGGGCTAACCATGCCCGCGTGCCCCTCACTCGCTCTCATTGTGAGCGCATAACGTCAGCGGAGCGTAACGCAGTTTCTTGAAGTGTCACCCGGCAAACCAATTTATAAGACGTTGTCACGTCAATATTTGTGCTAGTGTCATCATTATCCAAGGAGGAAGCAGTCGACTACGTTTGTAAGGAGAGAACTCCGGTACCCTTTCACCTTAAATTAAAGTACTAATCCATTACCGTACGCGTAGAATCAACACGATTTGTTACCAACGTCTCATTCAACGTTGATTAACCCAGACGAAGCGACGACGAGCACTTTAAAAAAGGCTGGAATTAACAACGAAAGAAATCTTGTAAGGTTTTAACAGACGTCGGCATTTGGTACAAAAATAGCAATGGTAATTAATCAATCGATTTAAAGATTTCGTGCCAACAAATGTTTAGGTTTGCAAATAACTCGACTGTTTCAAATTAAACAGCTCTTACCCAAATAAAGCAAAAATAAAAAATCTTCACATACGTTTAAAAAAATAATAATTTATTGTTATACATAACAAAACATAAATCTAAGTAAATATATATAAACAAAAAAAAGCGCATTACTTTCGAACGACTACACCAAACCTATACTAATAATATTATAAGCTGAAGTTTGTTTGTTTGAACGTGCTAATCTCAGGAACTATTGGTTCGAATTGAAAAAATATTTATGTGTTAGATAGTCCTTTTATCGAGGAAGGCATAGGCAAGCTATAGGCTACTTTTCATTTTGATATTTCCGTGGGAACGGGATTTACGCGGGTGAAACCGCGGAGCGCAGCTAGTTGTAGTTGGATAATACTTTTGTTTTGTGTTCGTAATTCGCAGCTAGGTTATAATAGCAAGATGATAGAATATGAGACATACATTTTACAGAAAACCGTATCGCAAGCGGTCCAGCCGTTTTGATGGACATGGGAACATTTGAGTGAGAGGGTCACACCCTAAATGCCTATACCGCCCTCCCTTCCAATCGCGCGTAAAAAGGTTATGAATGAAAAATATTATGTAATTTACGCTTAAGGGTGAGCGCACACCTAGCCGCACCGTACGCGCCGCAGTCGCCCGCCGCAGCGAAGGAAATCCCCAAAGCTGATGCTGATGACGTCACCAACCGGAGCAGCGCGAATACAAACGGTGACTGCGGCGCGTGCGATGCGGGTAGGTGTGCGCTCACCATAACGGGATGGGAAAATTACCTACGGATTACTGTCATTACCAATAAGCCGCCACAACAGGGCGTCCGAGGTATTCCACGTCCACTGCTGAATAATTGTCAAGAGAGAATAAACATTTTAAGAAATATGAATAATCCAAAGTAATTTAACAATGACGACAAGTATCAGACCACCGAAATAAACAATGAAATCGTCATTAATCTGAATGAAGTGTTGACACAGAGTCATTTTCTTAATGAAAACTAGCTTTTTACATGCGTTTCCATCGCGCTATACTCTGCCTAACTTGATTTAGGTACCAACAGAAATAAAAATCCTACTCCTACTAATATTATAAATCAAATATCAATCAAATCAATCAATCAAATCAAACTCTACTAAGATATAATTTGTTACTCCTTCACGCAAAAACTACTGGACCGATTGCGATGAAACTCGGTGTCTAGATAGCTGGACACCTGGATTAGCACATAGGCTACTTTTTATCCCGATATTCCCACGGCATCGGGACTTACGCGGGTGAAACCGCGGGGCGCAGCTAGTGTAGGGTATAGTGTACATTTCCTTTATTTTTGTTTGTGTGAAGAGTTTTATATTACGAGTATGTATGTCCAGATTGTGCAGTTCAGAAAATAATATATTATTTCTTTCTTTCATTTTTTTTTCGCGGGGCGCAACTAGTGTAGCGTATAGTGTACATTTCCTTTATTTTTGTTTGTGTGAAGAGTTTTATATTACGAGTATGTATGTCCAGATTGTGCAGTTCAGAAAATAATATATTATTTCTTTCTTTCATTTTTTTTTCGCGGGGCGCAACTAGTGTAGGGTATAGTGTACATTTCCTTTATTTTTGTTTGTGTGAAGAGTTTTATATTACGAGTATGTATGTCCAGATTGTGCAGTTCAGAAAATAATATATTATTTCTTTCTTTCATTTTTTTTTCGCGGGGCGCAACTAGTGTAGGGTATAGTGTACATTTCCTTTATTTTTGTTTGTGTGAAGAGTTTTATATTACGAGTATGTATGTCCAGATTGTGCAGTTCAGAAAATAATTTATTATTTCTTTCTTTTATTTTTTTTTGATGAGGCAATGTGTCGTGTGTCTGTTCGAATACATTTTTTTTCTTTCTATCATTTATATTTCTTATGTGTTTATTATTATTAAAATTTACGAAGACGCGTTGCAAACCATTAAAATCAATGGAGCCGTTTGACCGTAATGAGAACAAACAAACATAGACTATCCTATTTAAGAATATTAAATTGAGGAAGTATCTTTTGGGGTTTGTAGGGATTTAAACTTCAATCATTCATTTTCCAAAATCAAATAGCCTCGTCAGAGTATAGATTATAGTCCTACGGCTCGTAGGTATGTCTAAAATATTTTTAGGACGAAGATTACATTCAGCTTTTAATTTCATGTTATTTGTTTCATTTTGGTTGAAATGGATTGATCAATGAATGTCATTTAATTGAAAGATGGTACAAAGAACACATGGTGGTGGTGGTGGTTTTATTGTAAGTTTTTTTTAAGCTATTGCATAGCTTTTATCACGGACTTTGAGCGCGGCGACCGAATCAAGAAATTCCGTAACGAAAATAAAACCTAACACCCCCCACTCCGCCTACCATGTAGCTCGTTTAAATTTACATTCATTGTCCAAAACAGTATATTATATGGTCATAAACGTTTTAAGAGGAAAGGGTACCGGGGGGGGCTTTCTCCATACAAACTATTACAAACGTCGTCGACTGTTTCCTCCCTGGATAATGACACTAGAGCAAATATTTTTGGTGCATAAAACTTATAACTGCCATGACCAATGACCATGCCCCTATTTTTTTTTTTTTTTTTAATCTTAATTTTTATGATAATTAGAAAATGAAAAAAAACAAACAAATAATAGGGGCATAGTCATGGCAATTATAGGTTTTATGGCACAAAAATATTTGTGCTGTCGTTATCCAGGGAGGGAAACAGCAGGTACCATTTCATCTTAAAGCATTGAAAGTGTCTCGGTATTTCCTACAGAGTATCCCTACGTCTCAAATACATACGATATTATGTTAGTGAACATGCCGTAACACAGTTGAGTTATGAACAATACAGATTTGCTCAGATACGGAACGAAAACATATTGGAATGTGGAATTTAAACAACATCCTACCTAATTCGCATAGCTTTTAGTTATACAAACGATGTAGATTACTTTTGAACTCTAGACAGTTTGTCAATTTACTATTCTGTCTGGTATATATGGTACTACTGGCTGCTCCCCGCGGATTTACCCGCTTAAGTCCCGATCCCGTGGGAAACTCTGTCCTTCTCTATCCCCTAAACTACAATTATGCCAGTTTTCATCTGATGAAAATCAGATCAGACCAGATGAAAATCACTACATAGTATAAAACAAAGTCGCTTTCTCTGTCCCTATATCCCTTTGTATGTTTAAATCTTTAAAACTACGCAACGGATTTTAATGCGGTTTTTTTAAATAGATAGAGTGATTCAAGAGGAAGGTTTATATGTATAATACATGCATAATATAGCCGTGCGAAGCCGGGGCGGGTCGCTAGATAATAAACAAGCAAATATATAAACAAACTTTCGGATTTATAATAGGTACTAGCTGCGCTCCGCGGTTTCACCCGCGTAACTACCGATCCCGTGGGAATATCGGGATAAAATAAGATGTAACCTATCTTTCAAGTTGGATCAAACTGCACACGGTGTGCAAATTTGATAAATTAAGTAGTTTAGGAGTTCATCGCGCACAAAAAACGTGACACGTAATTTATATTATATTAAATTAAATTATAGTTAGGATTAGAATTTGGGTAGAAACTATAAAAAAATATCAGATGACTAGCTTTTGCCCGCGACTTTATCGGCGTAAGAGTCGAAAATTAACCAAGGAATCAGGTTGTCCCATACAAACTTTACCCCCCTTTTTCACCCCTTAAGGGGTAGAATTTCGGAAAATCCTTTCTTATTGGATGCCTACGTCATACAAAGAAGACTCCCTCCAAGTTTTAGGTCTCTACGATCAGCGGGTTAGGCTGTGCGTTGATCCATCAGTCAGTCAGGATAAAGCATTTTATATGTATAGAAGGTTAACTGACATCATACAGTCTACCTACACTGTTGTGTTTAGAACATGCAATTTTTCAAAAGAGTTCGTATTAATATAGCCTTGATGAGTTCTATGAACTCTTTTTGGAAATTCCGATGAGGTTCTTAGATTATTTTTGGAAAATCGCGCGAGTGTACAATGTACATGTGAATAGCAAGACTTTATAGATAAAATCGTAGCCAATTACAGCATTAAAACACGGAAGAGTCCAAACAAAATCAATTGGCAACAGGTGATAGCCGATCTCAATGCACGGTTGCTACTAAAATAAAATCCAAACCGGAGTCTGGTCGGGTATGACTTGATGAGTCATTGCACCGTCTGACCGGTAAGATCGCGTGATTGTATCATGCTGTACACAGATGCTATACTTTTTATCTTTGTTCATAAGGACATATGAGTGTTAATCAATGCGTTTGCTGTTGGGGTTATGCAAGGGAAATAGATATATGCCGTTACTGCCGGCAGAATTATATTATTGAATGGATATGGCTTTCGGTTGCCATAGTAATTGTGTTTTACAACCAATTGTGGAAGAACACTATTCAGTATTGATACATAGGTCAACAAGAAAAGTCTCAGAAAGCCTAGTTACCACAAAAAATTCTATCTATCCCCCAGTATCCCACACAACGGTCTCACCCATCTCCCTCCATCGGTCGAGGTTGTCTCGCCAACGCTTTCGTGGCCTCCCTCAACGTTGGGTAGATTGTTGCTGTTTGTAGTCCATTTATCCCGGTCCATTCTTGATATATGACCCGCCCAATTCCATTTTATTTATTTATTTTAGGAAACTCAACAGCTAATACATAATTATATAAACAGTACAACAATAGAAAGCCAATTACAGAGTTCCAGAATTTTAACCTCATTTTAAACGTTACTAAAAAAATACTAGACTAAAAACTAAACAGTTACGATAGAAGAGCAAATTTTCTTTTCTCACAATCATAGCTGGTACGCCGAAATTAATAGGGATGGGACAACTTTAAACCTCCGATGTGCCCATATGTGACCTCTTCTTTGATGACCTCTTAAAAATGCTTTACGAAAAAATCCTTCATGACGTCGACATCGTCGTCGGAAGCGCGGAGCGGCGCGGTGCATGACGCGAGAGATCAAAGCCCGCGCATAACTCCAACATAATTGGATTACTTATTATCTATCACTTTATCGGTCAGGCAGATAAAACACAATAAAGTACTTAAGTACCTAGACCTACCTACCTAATATAACAGTATGAAAATAATCTACATACAAACATCGGCAAACATTGCTAGTTTTGTTTGCAATTAAAATTTCCTCTGATAAGCATTGTGCGACATTATAATAGTAACAAACTGCAATACTGAATTAATTGAAGTACCTAGTTAGGTTCTGATCTATCTGTGTTTCAGACATAAATGAAGACTAATATAACGGGTATTGAACTTAATTTTAATCAAGTACTTATGCTGAAAAACTGAGTTAACATTATTGGTAGGACCGAAAATGGATAAAATTGTATGGAAAAATACTTTAATGAATTCAAGGTATTGGTAAACAATTTGTTTTTACATACAAATAGACAAGTTTTTCAGAAAAGTATCGCCAATATAGCAGGAAAAGCACCGGATCAGGATAATATTATTTTGTCTACAATTCCAGTATGCATGTATGAGACATGGACTAGTAAGTTTTACATATTTTAAAGTGACTTTGGTCACCAACAAACATTAACGTTTTTTTTTTTAAAAACCTTTTTTCATGGTCCTACTAATTTGTCCTATTATAAGGACTATGAGGTAGACCTATTTCTGTCTGTCCTATAATTGTTTCAGTAGTTTTGAAGATTACTCATTACAAACAAGTCACAAAGTCAATCTGTTTAAAAACATACAAAGATAGGCACGTAAAACATAATCCTTTCCTTGAAGAGTCGGGTAAAAAGCAAGTGAAGCACCTCTGCTTCAAATCTTTAAAAAATTGCTTTCCTCTGTCAGTGTGAACACACTGCAAAATACATTGTTAAATACCAAACCTTGGTAGATATACAGGTTTTGCGGCTTAATAGAACCATCAGAATTTTAGTCATTGGAGATGTTTGATTGGAGGGGTAGGCACTTACATCAAAAAGGTAAGTAAGTATGTATTTGTATTATTTGTTGTCAGGTTATTTTCCGCAACTCGACGCCTGCGTGTTTATTTTGCGTCCGGGTGGGAGTTTAGTCTCCTCCTGCTACTCGAGCGATCCCAACTCCCCGAGGAAAGCCAAAACACCTTTAATGCTCTTTGATCAAAAAGGGGGCTACTGAATATCTCCGTCTTAGAGATCCAATTTCGATTATTCTTTGTTATTTGATTTAAAAGGTAGTAACTTTAAGTTAGTCTCATAATTAGCTGAAGATCTGATGAGGATCATCGGAGTGATGAGCAGAATATCTCCTCAAAATACAGTAAATACAACTACATACTTATATTAGTAGGTAAAATTCAACATCAAACAAGATTTATGGTTTAACAACAACATAACATTATCATATCATTTATCATGATGATATTTAAACCATATGGTTATCATTACGTTAAATGTAATAACCCACACAGACTGAAACGTGAACTCTGTAATAAAGTGATAATTGTACAGTAACGGATAAGAAAATAACATATTCCTGACTTTTTGATAAAAATGTATCTAATTTTTTTTAGTCAGAAATCTTACATTTAAATTGAAACTTAAATAAGGAAAGAATTTAAGCAATTAAAACATTAAATTAATAGGTACCTTATTGTTTATTTAGGATGTCAATTATGTAATCATGTTTGGTGATTATTTTTAAAGAGTTATTAGTCAATGGTCAACAGTATTTGACTGGTAAAAGTGGTATTTTTGAAGTGAAAACTTCTTATGGCGCGTTGGGCACTTTGTGGGTGAGCATTTTCAGCCGTTCTCGCGACAGACGACAGATTTTCTCGCGACAGATGAGATTTTACACAGATATACAGTTTGGCTGTGAGTGTATTAAGACGTACATATGGTATTTTTTAACGGACGACTATTGACGGATGACAAATGTCGGACGACTATTTGTCGGACGACTATTGACGGACGACAAATGTCGGACGACAAATGTCGGACGACAAATGTCGGACGACAAATGTCGGACGACTATTTGTCGGACGACTATTGACGGACGACAAATGTCGGACGACTATTTGTCGGACGACAAATAGTCGTCCGACTATTTTTTTTTTTCATCTAAAACTCTTTTTGCGTATGTTCTCGCGACAGATGAGATTTTACACAGATATACAGTTTTCACTTCTGCCTGCACTCCCGGAGTGCGCTGTTTTTTTTTACATAAGTACATTGAAGTTGGTTCAATAAGAAACAAATCACGCTTAGAAACCAACAGTAAGTATCAGAAACTCCACAGATCACAAAAACTGGCCAAGTGCGAGTCAGACTCATGCATGATGGGTTCCGTACGATTATATTCGGTTTTTAATGTATTTGTTGTTTTAGTGGCAACAGAAATACTTCATCTGTAAAAATTTCAACTGTCTAGCTATCACGGTTCATGAGACACAGCCTGGTGAGAGACATACAGACAGTGGAGTCTTAGTAATAGGATCCCGTTTTTACCCTTTGGGTACAGAACCCTAAAATAAAAACTAGGTAAGTATCTCTTGTTTATTTTGTACTGAAATTGAGTCAAACCTTTTTTTTTCAATTCTAGGCTTCTATTATAAGGTTCTGATGTACATACTCCCTATTTATATGAGTAGGTATTTTGTTTCTATGGTTAGGTGTAAGTATGGTCGGCTGCATCATTGCATACCCACCGTAGAGCTCCAAAACAGCTGTTATAAGAATGTTTTCAACACAAGCAAGATACTAGACAACTGCTTTAGTTAAAGTTTAAAGTCTTCTAACTCATCAATTTATCAAACAAAAATTTATAGAATGAAAACATTCCAATAATAGTAATTTTAGAACTCTACTGGAGGCTGCAATTATGCAGCCGACTGTACCTAAATATAGTTTACATATCTACACTGTAATGAAGTCCTGTTTATGTGATATTGGTTTTTTTGTGGTTTCAGATTATTTTCGACATAGATTTCACACATAATTAAGGACAGAGCTATTAGATTTACCTTTAGTGTACATATTTAGTTGTTATCGCCTACCGGAGATATTTTTAAAGCCGACAAGGAAAAATATGCAAGTTTTGTGTGAATTTGCAAGTCACATCAATTGTGAGTAAAATTTTAGATGTAAAAACTTTTTGCTACAGCAAATATTTCTAATCAATAGAAATTGGCTATCGAATCTAAAATCTATCTTATACCTACAATAGTACAGCAAGTGACAACCGTGAAGGACAACAACAGGTGATACGAGATGTATAAAAAATGACCATAATTCAGGGTCATGGGAAACTCACTGTGTTCATTGGCTGCAACGGATAGCTCGCCCGAGTATGAGCCGCTTCTCATCACAGGCCCCCAGTGCTGCCGTCTACCACCATCCTTAGGGTCTGTCCTCTCCCCTTCGTCACCTTTACACAGATGCAGAGCTAGTACGCACCAATACAACACCAAACCGATACGCATCGTGATCTTTCAATGACACTCTTGCACTGACCGCGCGTTATAATACGTAACCACTGCACGAATATCGCACTCTATACACATTATAAAACAATAACCAACTAACTAGCGTACAGGTTCTAAGGCCACATCACAAGTTCACTGAAAAAACATTAAAACTACGAATTTTTTATCACAGAAAGAGCCAGCGAGGTCGAAAAAAATTTGACATTCTAAACTTGACATTGACAACACACAGGAAATGAAATTGTCTATGGTGGACAGTGTTTCTAGAGACAAAGAATGAAAAATTTGTTTCTGAATGTTGTCGAATTCTTTTTTTAACGATTTTGGCATTCTTCTGCATGAGCTTAAAGACAGTTTCAAAATATCGAAATCGAGAAAAATAAGTAATTGAGGCAAACTAAACCGTCTGAAAATTCCCTCCGAGAAAATTTTCACACAAGGAGTCAGAAAAATAACATGAATGAAAGAAAATAAGAAAAGAAATAATCCCTCAAAAGAGGCAGTATGAGCTAAAACCATTTTGCCTGCTCCCGGGATGTAAACAAAAAAAGTACGTCAGATGACCTTGCGAGTTTGTAAACAATATACCTTTGCAGAATCTTCTGATTAAAATTATCTAATTTCCTGTGTTTTAATTCATTGAAATCAAATTCCAAGTGCATTGTGTGTCCCAGAATCGTATCAAAAATCCACGATGAATATCGATTTCGAAACCATGGCTGTTTTGGAAGAGGAGTCACAAAATGTAAGTGTCCCTTCCTATTTCCTTTGTTGTGACATGTTTATCACTGTGCTATTTTTGATAACGTGTCGCAAATTAGGTCAAATTGAGAAACTCTTTAATCTTTGGACTGAGGCATTAATTTTTGTGGCAAATCGAAGAATATGATATTTTCTGATGAGACAAAAACATAGCCATGTTTTTAAAACAAACATGTTTCCTATTGCACAACAACGAAAATAATTTCGTCATCGATTTATTGTGGACATCCATTCTTATAAGATTCTTGTAGGAATCAATATAAGATAATTAAATCAAGTCTGATAGATTCGTTAGATTTGTAGGTGCGAAGGATCCTAAGTCAAAACATGAACACAAAGAATATTGGAGATTGATAAAATTGTAGAAACTCTATTTCAATTCAAATTGAGCTTCCATGTTCCATTCAACATTATTTAGTGAACAAAGTTAGTTTTATTGTTACTTTTATTTGATTTTCATAATGAATAAGTAGGCCAATAATATTTTTATAAGACTTTTGATTAACAACGCTGAAGGTTGTCATTTCAACTTCTGTAAAGGAACAGATATTAAGAAATCTCTCATTCACAATAAAAAACTGTTGAACAGCTTAACCAATTTCCATAAAACGTAGACAAGACCACTCAGGGGCATTCAGCGTTCATATAAAAAAAATATTCATTCGTTTCCAAGCTACAATGTCACATAAACACAGACAAACATAATCGTCAAAACTATAATACCTATATCACAAATTTTTCATTATTATTATGGGGACTGCACCTCTAAAAAGGCAGAGTAATAACAAAGTCTGTACTTGGAAGCAAATTAAAAACAAAATAAAATATAGCTTAGGCAGAAGATTTCATAGTTTTTAAACTATGTCCCCCTTATTCCAAAACGAGGTTTAAGGATAGTCCGAGATGTGGATTTAAACCTTAGATTTAGAAAGGTATTATACATCCAATGAAATAAAAAATTTTGATTTGATTTGATACAGATTTACTCGTTAACTATAGTCTAAACACTATCCTTGTAGATTGTATCGGGAAATATAGTCTTAATACTATCCCTATAGATTATATATGGATAATGTTTAGACTATAGTTCACGAGTAAATCTGTATCTAAATCTAAGGTTTAAATCCACATCTCGGACTATCCTTAAACCTCATTTTGGAATAAGGGGGTCTCTGTTTTTCAATGGTTTTTCACTGTGTTATCTGTGCAATATAAAATTTATTGTCAATAATACGAACACAAATCTTTAAAATAAATAAAAGAACAAGAAAAAAATACTGTACCTACCTATTGCTTAATATTGATATTGGAGAGCACTATTTTCTGGGAAGTTTGTAGTATACGCCTCACTAACGCCATCTAGTTTTAATTCTGCAAGTCAGATCATTATTGCTATCAGTAGGTAGGAATGTACTTTAACTAAATTAGTATGTATTAAGTGTCATAGATGGCGCTTAAACAAATTAATAATGACTTTTAATTTATGATTCACTGATTCTTGATTGATGTAAATATTTTTATCTAGTTACTAGGTGTCTCGGCAAACGTTGTTTTGCCATTTACAAAAAAATAAAAAATAAAATGCAAAAAATAAAAAATGATGTAGTTCGATTCTCAGACCACACACAAAAAAATGTCATACAAATCGGTTCAGCCGTTTAGGTGGAGTTTGACAAAGACTAACTAACACCGCGACACGATATATTTATATACTAGCGACCCGCTCCGGCTTCGCACGGCTATATTATGCATGTATCCTATCCTACTAATATTATAAATGTGAAAGTTTGTGTGTGTGTATGTATGTTTGTTACTCCTTCACGCAAAAACTACTGGACCGATTGCGATGAAACTCGGTATCTAGATAGCTGGAGATCTGGATTAACACATAGGCTACTTTTTATCCCGATATTCCCACGAGATCGGGACTTACGCGGGTGAAACCGCGGGGCGCAGCTAGTTATACATATAAACCTTCCTCATGAATCACTCTATCTATTTAAAAAAACCGCACCAAAATCCGTTGCGTAGTTTTAAGATCTAAGCATACAAAGGGAAATAGGGTCATAGGGACGGCAAAAAGTGACTTTATTTTAACCGACTTCAAAAAAAGGAGGTTCTCAATTCGGTTGTATGTATGTTTTTTTTATGGATGTTCCCGCATATCTTCTTTGTTTATCAACCGATTTTGATGAAAATTTTTTTTATACTATGTAGTGATGTAAGTATATAGGGATTTAATAGAGATTACAATCTGTGTAAGTAAGCCACTTGGCTTGTTATGTCGTGCAGAAGAGCAGACTTGCAAAAACCAACTAACGTCATAAATAAGTTATAATTTGTTACATATTTTGCTTATCGGTTATTTTTGGTTATGAGGTTTAATTGCATTAAAATGAAAGAATTCTTTGTTTTAAACAAGATGATTTGACTTCTCTTCTGAGGCTGCATCCCTGTTACAGCTTACCTGATTGTTTTTCAATATTTTGTCGCACGATGGCACCTATACATTTGGACTAGCTGTGCCCCGCGGTTTTACCCGCGTAAGTCCCGATCCCGTAGGAATATCAAAATATAAAGTAGCCTTCCTCGATAAATGGACTATCCAACACAAGAAGATTTTTTCAATTTGAACCAGTAGTTCCTGAGATTAGCGCGTTCAAACAAACCAACTCTTTAGCTTTATAATATTAGTAAAATAATGGAATATTTTCTGTTTAGTTATGACTCCTTCTTCTTCTTTTTGGTGTCAATTCCGTTATACATAGTGTTTATTTTTTAAATCTTTATCCCAATAATCCCATCATGCATGGCTGTAAGTAAAGCGTCGAAATTCACAGAAGCGACTTTATTGATTGAATTTAAAATGATTCAGAAAAAAACAGATTTTTATTATGTGAATAAGATATTTTAATTATTGTAGTTAAAGCATCGGTTTGGTTGTAAACTGGGGTGTTATGATTAAGTCTCAATAAATAAATTAAATCAGTGGTAGATACCTTACCTACCTACTATTCATATCATCACTACATAGTATAAAACAAAGTCGCTTTCTCTGTCCCTATATCCCTTTGTATGCTTAAATCTTTAAAACTACGCAACGGATTTTTAAAGATTTAAGCATACAAAGGGATATAGGGATTTTGATGCGGTTTTTTTTAATAGATAGAGTGATTCAAGATGAAGGTTTATATGTATAATACATGCATAATAGCCGTGCGAAGCCGGGGCGGGTCGCTAGTCGTAAATATTTTATACAAAAAACTTCTACGCATTTAGATGTCTGTATAAGAAGGGAGATAAATAATGTTCCCCTCTGTCCTTGAACGTCTCAAGGTCGTTGCTATGGTGAAAAGTGAGGGGTCCGTCTGTCTGGCTCTCAGTGGTTGTAGGTAGCTATGGATTTAAATATTCTTAGGGATACAGTTACAGGGTGATGTTTTTGAAATAGACTTTTCGGGCCATATTTTCATTACATAGTATAAAACAAAGTCACTTTCCGCTGTCTGTCCTTATGTATGCTATGCATCTTTAAAACTACGCAACGGATTTTTATGCGGCTTTTTTATTAGATAGAGTGATTCAAGAGAAAGGTTTATCTGTATAATAGGTACATGCGTAATATAGCCTTGCGAAGGGGCAGTTCGCTAGTCACTACATAAAATAAAGTCACTTTTCGCCGTCCGTATGTCCCTATTTCCCTTTGTATGCTTAAATCTTTAAAACTACGCAACGGATTTTTATGCGGTTTTTTTAATAGATAGAGTGATTCAAGAGGAAGGTTTATATATATAATACATGCATGATATAGCCGTGCGAAGCCGGAGCGGGTCGCTAGTAAATTATAAAGAGATAAATGGTCAAAGGAGTCACGAAGCTGATTTTGACAAACACTGCGTAATTTACTTAAAAAACACATTATGTAAGTACGTATCTATCAAGGAATATAAAATGTAATATGCCTATTTATTACTTAGTACCCGACCCGCTCCAGCTTTGCACGGCTATATTATGCATGTATTATACATATAAACCTTCCTCTTGAATCACTCTATCTATTAAAGAAACCGCATCAAAATCCGTTGCGTAGTTTTAAAGATCTAAGCATACATAGGGACTAGGGACAGACAGCGGAAAGTGACTTTGTTTTATACTATGTAATGATTCGTAAATCTAAGCAAATAGCTCATTTTTTTAGTATCTTCATTTTCAAAATCAAAAGGTTCGACTCCCGACTACAGTAGCGATATGATCAAAAACCTAATGTTTGGAAATTATCAAAATCGATCTTGGAGAAGTCATCTTTTGGGTATTTTCCGCTATATTTGAAATCATATTTAAAAAGTCCTGTAACCTTTACCTATGATGCGTTTAAAAAAATCATCCTGTATGATGTTTTGTCCCTTACTCCCTGCTTGTCTAGACATCAGAATTGAGAGTTGTTAGTAGATAGGTAGGTAATACCTACAGTTTGGTAGTTAAGTACAATCAACGGTCAAAAGTATCCGCCACTGTAACGTTTACAATCCTGTGCAGCACTATTTGAACATTATAACAACGTAACCTGTTAATCGCATCCCCGTCGGTTGGTGTATCGGGTGGCGGATTATACCACTCAGCCAACTAAAGACATAGCTAACATGTTGAAAATAATAATCACACTGAGTAGGTATTTTTAGAAGAAGGTCGTAACTCCAATACTTGTTTAAAGTATCATTGTAGCAAACTGATAGTGGACTTATGACGCATACTGTACCTAACTTAGTTGTTATCGTAATCCAAATGACAAGAATTAGATATGAACTATAATATGTATGTACATTATTTTAGGCGTATATAGGAAACTAAAGCAAAAATTATCTTCGCCTTTAGTAAAATTGTCCTATGGACCATTTTCATAACTAGCTACGAAAACGAAAATTTCCTTCACTGTTTCATAGCTAGTTATTAAAAAGGACCCTTTTGGACCATTTTCATAACTGTTTTTCATAACTAGCTACGAAATTGGAAATTTCTTTCACTTTTCATAGTTCATTTTTGCAAAGAAAATTGTTGTCAAGTGTTTTTGTGTGTACCGTTTGTGTTTTTTTTTCAGAATTTAGTTTTTTTTATTAAAATAAGTTGTCCCACTGCAGGGCAATGGTCTCTCTTTTGTGTTTTTCCATCCTGTCGGTCCGATATCCAAATCCAATTTTTATTTATTCGAATTAATATTGTCGAGAGTTTTTTTTTGCGAATGATTGTAATGCGAACGGATGTAGTATCGAATTTTTGCTGCGAAATACGAACATTTTGTGGGCTATGTTTCCAAATCAAATCAAATAAAAAAAATCAGTAGGAGTTATGCAGTACCTTGCATTACTTTGAAGCGTCTTAAACATTAAGTTAGGATGTGTGCCTTCGGAACGCGCCCACCTACCTATGAGAAGAAGGCACAAGAAACTCATGGGGTTTTTTTTTCTTTTTTGCGATCATGCTCACAAAGGTCAAGGTAACAATTTTTTTTGAATATATTATATTTGAAATGGAACAATTAAAGTTATGTCCATGGGTCCTTATCATTTTAAGGTACGACGAAGTATCATAATACGCCTTACCGCACAATTTCTGCTTGATAAAATTTTTGAAATGGACATGTCATATACATCTTTAGGTAACTTATTATAATAGAGCACACTTGTGTTATTAAACGACCTGTTTATTTTCCGGAGCCTACTACCGGATTTTTCGAATGCATCCCAGATCATCACGTCCTCTTTTATGGGATCTGCCCCGACTACGTTTGCCGACTATCAGCACCTTTTACGTGACGCTCTTTGCCCATTGATCGATTAGAATGCATTCGAACCACGACCCGCCCACCATTTTAAAAGGTATTATATACACACGAAAATTTATTTATTTCTAAGCCTAACCAAATACCCAAAAACACCTACTTAAAGGTATCTTTTTTACATTATCGGCGATAGGTATTTTGGCCCCTAAATGTGTCTTAATTCAAATTAACTTATTGTTAACTTATGAAAATAGTAAGCGTGCTACAATATTTCACGTTTTCAACAGATTTTCCTATGTAAGATTTGTACCCTATAAATCCGTATTTCTAAATCGGTATACCATTGACTATAGGTATGCCGACTTTCCGCTGGTACTTTCTATGTTTTCCGTTATCAAAGAAATCTTTTAAAAAAAGTTTGAAACAATTTTGTAACTTAGCACGCGGCCCATGAATAAATAATATTCACGCGGCAGAAACATAGGTAGGTCGTAGTGCCTCGTGACTCTTGGTTGGCCAATCTGTTTTTATTAAAAAACTTTTTTCAGACGTCTATAATGTTTATAAGCATTTATAGGTCACTAGCGACCCGCCCCGGCTTCGCACGGCTATATTATGCATGTATTATGCATATAAACCGTCCTCTTGAATCACTCTATCTATCTAATAAAACCGCACAAAATCCGTTGCGTAGTTTTAAAGATTTAAGCATACATAGGGATATAGGGACAGAGAAAGCTACTTTGTTTTATACCATGTAGTGATTGCTCAAGCACCCCCGCAATCTTCTTCTTCTATACATTATTTTTTGAAAATATGTTATAGTATAGCTTATGGTAGGTATTCCTTGATAATGTAGCTTTCTATTGGTGCAAGAGTTTTTAAAATCAGTCCAGTAGTTTCGGAGCCTATTCGTTACAAACAAAAAAATCTTTTCTCTTTATAATATTAGTGTGTATATATAAAATGCTTTGTCCTGACTGACTGACTGAAGAATCAAAGTACAGCCTAAACCACTGATCGTAGAGACCTCAAACTTGGAGGGTGTGTTCTTTGTATGACGTAGGCATCCGATAAGAAAGGATTTTCCGAAATTCCACACCTCAGGGGGTGGAAAAGGGGGGCAATATTTGTATGGGACAACGTGATTCCTTGGTCAATTTTCGACTTTTATGCGGAAGAAGTCGCGGGCAAAAGCTAGTTTAAACATTATTATGAGATCTGTCATCAAAACTGCAATTCTTCCCTAATAAGATGCTACAGCATTCTCAAACAAAGAAGAAACTCTGTAACTAAGTACCTACTGAAGCGATTTAAATAAAACTTGCTATGACGACTCGTGTCCATCCATGAAGAGTAATATTGGCTACTTTTCATTCCAATATTCATACGGACTCGGGATATACACTAGTTAAACCGAGGCCGCGAGGGTGTGTCCAGGCTAGCTAGATAGTTACGTAATAAATCAAGCTTTCCAGAACCTTCGATAGTCATAAAAGCGCATGTCAGGTCACCGAAGTTACATAAATATAAATCTATCATGGCTCTATCGATCAGATGTTGCAAACGTCCGGGGTTGCATTTTTTATAAAGTCTGATGCGCATGCCTGATGCATCGTACCTAGTGCTTTATGAGCCACCTGCCTGGCTCATTCCAGATGAAGCTGCTGTCCAGGTGAGTCGTATATAAAAGCTGTGCCTAAATGAGTCTAAATATTTTAACTTTTCTAAGTTATCTTTGCGTTAAGCGTTAATAAGGCTAGAATCGCGATATTTCAATTTTTGTAATTGGGATTTTTTTTAATGTACACCCGCGTTTTTTCCTGCCCCTCGGATATAAATAAAAAAAATCAATTAATAATACGGTATTCCATTTTTAGTACTTTCCGATTTGTTTTAATATTTTCAGGATAAAACACATTTTAAATACTTTATTTTATATAGAACATTTTATAGACCAGACACAAAATTAAATTCAATACATAAAATAATTTAATAAATCTTTTAAGGAAGTGTATTTTTTTTTAAAATGCCCAACTGTGTGCGAAGTTTAATATTTAGCATAGCTAAATTATAGCCATACATTTTTTTGTAATATAAATTAGTTGGGACACGTGTACTCGTAATATTTGCCTTTTGTCATTTAAATTTGATTTTTAAATGTGATATGAGCGTTAGTTTTATTTTTAGCTAGGGTCGTAGCCCGGGCGGGGAGTTACAGGGCAGAGGAGGGGTGACCCCTCCCACAAAGGGAGGCTGGCTTCCCCATTTCCGTTATCTAACTTCGTAACCTAATTGATTTACAATATCGATGCAATTGCCTTTTTAGTTAAAACGTTTTCGCAACTGTTTTATTCTAACTATTTCTTAGTTTTATGACTGGGTTTATAAAATTCAAACTTTTTTATTCAAGAGTTACATTTTTTGGTAATTCTTAAGTAGTAAATTATTTTATTAGTCAATGGTAGCTAACCGTAGGCAATATAATTTATAGTATAAACTATATTATATATCGAGTCTTCTTCTTCTTTTCGTGTCCATTACGTTATATATTTTTGATTATTTAATATTTTATGTTTTTGTATTTGGTTTTTTATTTTTTTATTGTTATGTTCTATACTGTTTGAAAAACATATACCTATTAAGTCAAAATTCTATATTTTAGACAAATGTTGTTATTATGTCCTGGAAGATTTTCTTCCTTTAAAAAAAAAAATTTGCTCCCACGACCTCGATAAATAGTTTTTTCAGGCCATAAAATGCAATAAGTTTTTATTAGAAGAAGAATATTTACTCTAAGTATATAACTTTGCAGTAGTCGGGTTTTTAAATTGCGTAATCCAAAATGTCCGATATCGATTAATATATTTCAGACAAAGAAAATCCTTGTACATCTCGATCATGCGCATTGCATCTCATTTAGCTATGCCCGGGATTTCAGCAGCTTTGATATGCGCTATGTTCGGTACATCTGCTTCCGTTACCATAGCAACTGAGGGGTGCAGGGGGGTGCTAGGTTCCCTAGGGCTATTGTGTGCGTCCATCCGGTAGTTGAAACTGGTCTTCCCCTCGGTGTCTACATCCTAGCGGACCCCTTGTATAACTGTTATTATAGGGCATTCTCGTATTCACTTTAGTCGAAATTGTGCGTTTGACCTGAAAAGACCTCGAGTGTTTTGATATTCAACGATGATGTAAGTTTTTGTTTTATTCTTAAGCATGCTGTTAGATCAGCTTCTGGCTGGTAGAGCTCTCGTTTTTGAACCAAGTTTGAGAATCTTAAGTTATTCTTTAAGTAGTTTCATTATTTTTTACATTTGGTTTTACCAGGATATTTATAGAAAAAAAATTAATCTTTTTTTAAATGCATTTTTCGCGTATACATTTGTCATCTACGGTTTTAATGAGCGTGTAGGCTTTTGTCTTTGAGCATTTTACCGGAGCTCATCTTCTTCGTTCTCGTTCTTCGTTCTCAGACGCCTGAGCAAAGTTCTTTGTTTTCACGAAACGGGTAGAGCAAATTGGTGGGGCGAAATGAGTTGACCTAGGCACACCTAGGTACGTCAAAATGTCATTCGTCATGCGCAACAGATAGGGCAGCTCTGCCTAGGCACCACGGGGTCATCTAGGACAGCCATGCGCATTAATATTCATCCCGTTCGATATCCACCCCACTACCACCCATCATTTTATTGGCTGTAACTCACCCTGTTGCACTTACACATGCGTCGAAGCCTCGATCGATATGCGCAGTTCAGCTCGTTCTATTTTTAGTCTAAAGGAGGGTGGGGTCTCAGTACTAACCCTTAGTTGGTTTTAATTAGGTGTCGAAAATTAGATCAAAGTGTCTGTTATATTATAAGAGTCGAAGATTGGCTAAAGTGAAGGCGCTTACGCAGCTAGCTAAAGACTATAGCTTCTATGTATCCTTAACCTTCATTTATAAATATAATAACAGTAAATTAATTCGAAGAAATATGATATACTTAGTAAGTGAATTAAATAAAGTCAACTAAAGTTAAAGTTGGTTACTTAAAAGAAACTCGATTTCCATTTTTTTCGTCGTTTAAAAAATGACTACCCTAAATAAAACAAAATCAATTAATTTTAATAAAAACAAGATTAATCTGCGGTTAAAAGAAACCTATCGACACCGTTCATATTATCCAGTCATAATAATGAGTCATGCTACTTTGTTTTTCGACCTAAAAACTGGAGAGTTGACACGTGTTTTTGCTACTCGAATATATTATCAATATTTTATTTTGTTCCTTAATTTTAAATCTTTTACGCGTAAAAACTATTTCTCTTAAATAAAAAAGTAAATCTTTTCCAAAAATCGCCGTAAATCACTTACCATATTTTTCGTTCGAACGAAAGGCCCTCGAAGGGATGAAACCTCCCCTTCGCAACGTATTAGGGTGAGAGCCGTCTAGACGTTGCCATCCTATATTTATACCTACATCGCACATATTATAAGAGATACATACTTTGCAATAGCGAGGGGTTCTGTCGACTTCCCTTTATGGATTCCGGCATAGGTACCTTCTTAGACCTATCTATTTTAACACAGGTCTATAATGACAAATAATCTACATCGCCTTACTAAAAATAAAATAGTGTTTTTGTCTATGAGTGTTTTATAGGCTTACCTTTGAAAAGAATTTAACCCGCGTAGTATGTATTACTAGTTTAGACTTACTAGTAAAACATACTACGCATATTTTTTTACCTATTGACGAATGAATTTGCTTCCAAGTACAAACTTTTTGTCCTCTCTTCCCTTCACTATCACCTACATAGTATAAAACAACGTCGCTTTCCGCTGTCTGTCCCTATGTATGCTTAGATCTTTAAAATTTTGAGGCGGTTTTTTTAATAGATGGAGTGATTCAAGAGAAAGATTTATAAATATGTTTAATACATGCATAATATAGCCGGAGCGGGTCGCTAGTATAAGTATATAAGGATAGAAACTGCAGCCACAGTCAGTACACAACGGAAATGCTGATTAGCTAAATAGAGCTCAGCATATTGATTCCGCGTTCGCATTACACGAACTACTCGTTTATGCCGTGTTTACAGATACCGTACAGGATTTTTTAAATTGGCTTTCTGAACCATTTTCTTAACTAAAAAATATACTGAAAAGAGTTGCGTGCCCGATTTTGACAAAAAAAGTCATCATCAGATTTCTCTTCATCTTCTTTGTTCTGCCCCTTTCCCAATTTAGTTGGTGTCGGGCCTCCTTGTACGTTGGCGCCAGGTCCTTCGATCCTGGGTAGTCATCAGATTTCAAAAAAAAAAGATAACCTAGGAATCGAGCCAGTTAATATTACTAAACTAGCTAATATTATTAAGTACCTATAAAAAAATCACACTTTTTGTATCAATGTGTTGCTAATAGAGATCAATTCCTGCAAATCCTACAAAATTGACGAAACAAACTGCTGATATAAAAATTATCAACTGTTTTTACAAAATATAAAGTAGTAGATAATTTAGAAAATATAAAAGTGCAATCAATCAAGCCGCCATTACATTGAAAGATCGATCGACCAATCGTTGTGCGAGCAAGACTTTCCGTGCATCGTTGGAGCTTCGTGATTGGCTGACCGAGTCTCGCTCCCGCTTTCGGCAAATTTATAATCAAACATAATCGGGCTGCAGTATGATATTCTAGATTAACTCTCGAGTGCATTCGCACTCGCTAAACCTCGCTTATGACAATATTTATGAATGATAGTACTTATTAGGTACTCTAACCTACTAGCTTGTACCTGTGACTTGGATTGCATGCATACCTAATTTATAAAATTACCTATTCAATTTTTTTTTGCAAATCTTTTAAAAATACGTGATAATTAAGCTAAACAAAAAAATGATAAAAAACATTTGCCTGAACTAGGAGGTTCCAGTGTTTTAGGCGATTAGGGGCTTATATAAAAATATTATTTTATTAATGAGTTTAAATCAGGAAATCTTAAGAAAACACCAAATCGGTGAAATTTAATCGTAAAAAGAGAATAAACAGACCCACTTTTGAATTTGTAATATAAGTAAGGATCACATGATCATTCAAGTACACTTTCAACATTGTAAGATGATAAATTCACGTCTGACGGATCCATTATGCATCATTCGCATCATAATGTTAATGCACGGTGCAATTGCGCAGTTTTATTTACATAGACAACTGCGTAAATACAAACCTAGGTCAAGACCGAAGGTAAAAGACCTGAGGAAAAAAAGGAAGTTTTACCTTTTTTAATCAATTCACATATTTTGATATGGGGAAAAAAATGAAGTTTTACCATTCAATAATTAATTCATCTTTTTTGATACGGGAATCAAAGGAATTTTAATTTTTTTTTAATCATTGCACATTTTTTTATACGGGAAATAATGAGATGATTCATCCTAAAAATTAAAAACACTCTTAATAATTCATCTGGCTAAACCTCAGAACTTTCTTAAAACATGAAATATTGAACTCCTTTTTAGTCGTTTATCATTTTCTCCGCTAATATTCACAAATAGATATCACTATTATTTGTTTTGTATTAGTAATATTTTGATCCAAATCGCGTATACATTATTTTCTCTATGATTTAATATGTGAAAGTCTAAAGTCCGGCGGGACGAGTTGGATTTGCATCGTAGGGACTGGACCCAGCTGGCACTAGACAGGGAACAGTGGAAGGAGGGGAGGGCTTTTGCCCTGCAGTGGGAGGGAATAAGCTAAAAATAAATTAAATAAAGTCTGTATAATAAAAAGTACCTACTTACTCGTAGTACGCTCTCTCTCAAAGTTTCAGATTTCTTTAGTACGAGGATGATTTGATGATGACCTATATTGTTAACAAAGTTCAGGTGTGGTTTAGACTATCTTATCTATTTGTAATATTTCATTGTACTAACTGCATTCTACGGTGCTATGTTATTATCATATCTACGGTCATTTATCTTTGTTACGTCATCATAATTTTTGGTAGTAGGAGAATTTAGTTTCACTCACAATTCTTATTTATACACTTACTAGCTGTCCCGGCAAACGTTGTTTCACCATTTACAAAAAAAAAGGATTTTCGATTCTCAGACCTAATGACATACACAAAAAATTTCATACAAGTTTAGGTGAATATAGGTAACTAACACCGCGACACGAATTATATATATATATATATATTATACAGGGATTAGGTCGCTGTTACCATATTATACAAAAAATTGCAGCAAAATTGTAACTGGTGTTGGCTATACATTTTTGACGCTATTTGATTTTAGCTTCTTGACAAAATTTATGGACTTACGTATGGATATTTTGATGCAAAAGGCCATTAGTGGGATAAAAGTCCTCCGTCTAGGTTATTGCGCAGTACGGGAAGGGTACCCAGTATTTCAGCTAAGATTAAAGTTATCAACTATCAGGGTATTGCAGTTAAGTCATAACAGTGACGTGTTAATGTAGGTACTTGTCTTATAGCTGCAGATATGTATATGTGCACTAATTCCTTTGATGTAAGCAAAATAGTCGTTTGAGCGAATTAGACATTACGGGACGTTTGAAACAATAAACCACTGACTGCAAACATCAAAACATCAGAATAGAGTAGGTATTGCGACACAGAATAACCATCAGTTGCAGTTGTCGAGTGCAGCCGATAAGGTCACATTGCCAAAGGTGGGGAGTAACAAAACCGTTGCGAAACCACAAACTCGTAGTATCTTGCATATGCCATACCATTGGCGATTCAAAAAGTTGTTTATAAAAAGAAGAGTGACTGAGTGTAGTCGGCGTTTTACTGCGCAACTCGAACGCAGTACCAAACCGCACTTTGACGCAGCCGGCCGCGTTTACACAAAGTAAGTCATCCAAATAATAAATGTTGAGTGAAAAGTATTCTTTTAAGGAGAACAATCGGTGTGAGTGTCCGTCACTGCGTTTGTAACATCGAAGGTGATTTATTTTAGGTTATGGTTTGTTATTTTATTACGTCGCGGAGTTAGAGAGGTACGACGTAGTACGGCCGGCATTTGTTGCTAACCGACTATAACTGCGTATTTTGTTTATGAAGAAACAATGTAAGTTATGTTTGTTGCTAACTGTGTTATTTATTACCTTATTACTTTTATTGTTATGGCCCTATTTATCGGTAAATGTAAACGTTTAATTAATTTTTTTATTGTCAAAAGTAAAGAAGCCGGTGAATGGCATTTGTTTGAAACTACGCAATAATGAATGGGATATTTTGATGTTGGTTTCTTACATTATTATGACTAAATGCAACTATTGTTCTTTTGTTATTATTTTTTGGGAAATGTAAAGATTATCCGATTAATATGACGATAAGATATTTTAATAAAATATTGGTACCTACTTAAATACGAAATTGTTTTTGAAACTAGCTAAAACAATCTCAAAACAGTTTGATTTTTTTAAACATTCCTTCAGGAAAGTCCTGATAACTTTGCTGACTGTAATATAAACTTAACTAAAAACTTACTTGAACTTTAAAACCGTCTGCATCTCCAAGTCTAAATTACGGACAAAGAGAAAGGCAACGTCCCGCACTGCGCTATTAAATTTTATAAAGCCTTTCTTAAAGGGAACATATTAATGTTATTTGCAACAATGATTGTTATAACTTTCAGTCCATTGAACCACTCGTATCGATCTTTGAAGTAAAGAGGCAATAAAATTGTCGCACTTGAATAGTATGTCTATATGCATAGTGGAAAGCGTAATTAGTACTGTTCCCCAAACTTAATAAATACCGCGTAGCAAAATTTCTATTCGCATTTTTCCCCTCTCGCATTTTTTGACATTCGATTGCTCAACTTTTCTGTATTATGCCTAATTGTTTTAAATTTCGAAAAAAACTTTAGCTTGCGAAAGCCTTTCTTAATGGCGCCTCTAAATTCTATAAATAGCATTGTATGAAAGGCCTTTGACGTTCGTCTTGGGAAGGTATATAAGGAATCCATATAACGTCCCTATTCCCGAACCTTTAATTATTCAGGTATTCAAATCTCTCAGTGATGTGGAAGCGTCTCGTCGAATAAATACTCATACCTAAGTACTAAATTATTGGTTTTTATGTAGGCGTTGAAGGAAAGTATTGTTCGCACATCTATTTCTATAAGAAATAAAAAGGATCCTTGCCAATTGAGCCGTGTATAAAGGTTGTCTGTTTTTCTTTATCCCAGATATACTCGGCTTGCGGAGGACATAATATTAGTACTTAAACGGTTCTCTTTCTTAAGTTAAAAGCTTTGCATTGAGTAGGAGTACATCCATCTTAATGCAAAAGGCTCCTGTAAATTATAGCGTTTGTTTAAAATTTTCATCTGACGTTTTAATCCTCCATAATCACTTGAAGTCCCTTTTCTTTATCTCATATTAGGGCCCGTGACTTGCGGAGGACATGCTAGTACTTATACGGTTCTCTTTCTAAAGTTTAAAACTTTGTATTGAGTAGGAGTACATCCATCTTAATGCAGAGGCTCGTGTAAATTATGGCGTTTGTTTAAAATTTTCATCTGACGTTTTAATCCTCCATAATCTTCAGGAGTCCGTTTTTCTTTATCTTAGATATTAGAACCTCTCAGCTTGCGGAGGACATACTAGTACTTATACGGTTCTCTTTCTAAAGTTTAAAACTTTGTATTGAGTAGGAGTACATCCATCTTAATGCAGAGGCTCGTGTAAATTATGGCGTTTGTTTAAAATTTTCATCTGACGTTTTAATCCTCCATAGTCTCCAGGAGTCCCTTTTTCTTTATCTCAAATATCAGAAGACCCTTGGCTTGCGGAGGATCTACTAGTACTTATATTCTCTTTCTAAAGTTTAAAGCTTTGCATTGAGTAGGAGTACATCCATCTTAATGCAAAGGCTCCTGTAAATTATGGCGTTTGTTTAAAAATTTCATCTGACGTTTTAATCCTCTGTAATCTCCAGTTTAAAGCTTTGCATTGAGTAGGAGTACATCCATCTTAATGCAAAAGGCTCCTGTAAATTATGGCGTTTGTTTAAAATTTTCATCTGAGAGTTTTAATCCTCCGTAATCTCCAGTTTAAAGCTTTGCATTGAGTAGGAGTACATCCATCTCAATGCAAAAGGCTCCTGTAAATTATGGCGTTTGTTTAAAATTTTCATCTGACGTTTTAATCCTCCGTAATCTCCAGTTTAAAGCTTTGCATTTAGTAGGAGTACATCCTTCTCAATGCAAAAGGCTCCTGTAAATTATGGCGTTTGTTTAAAATTTTCATCTGAGAGTTTTAATCCTCCGTAATCTCCAGTTTAAAGCTTTGCATTGAGTAGGAGTACATCCATCTCAATGCAAAAGGCTCCTGTAAATTATGGCGTTTGTTTAAAATTTTCATCTGACGTTTTAATCCTCCGTAATCTCCAGTGTAAAGCTTTGCATTTAGTAGGAGTACATCCTTCTCAATGCAAAAGGCTGCTGTAAATTATGGCGTTTGTTTAAAATTTTCATCTTTTCACACATCTTTTGACATTTTCCTCCGAAATCTCCAGGAGTCCCTTGGCGGTGGGGTTTACGGCTCTGTAGGCGCTGCATCGGCTGACGGTGGCGAAAGACGCGAGAGTGGGAAACGTGGCCGCCGGCCCGGCAGAAAAGCCCAAGGGGATAAACAAGATATGAAAGCCAAATTAGGTTCGTATGAGCTGAGGGAGGAAGGCTTTTACTAATACTACTAACTGAAGATAACTTTTAAATATCGATAAATGTCCTGATAATTACTAATGTTAAGAGGAAAGGGTACCGGCGCTTTCTCCATACAAACTTAGTCGAGTAAAATATGTTGCATAAAACCTATAACTGCCATGACTATGCCCCTGTCTTGGTTTTTTTTTTCATTTTCTTATTATCATAGAAACTAAGATTTAAAAAACAAAAAAAACATAGGGGCATGGTCAATGTTCAGGGCAGTTTTAATTTTTTTTGCAACAATAATATTTGCTTTAGTGTCATTATCCAGGGAGGAAACAGTCGACTACGTTTGTATGGAGAGAGCGCAGGTACCCTTTCACCTTAAAAGACTTATGCAAGTTGGGTGCATGCAACCTTTTTAGGGTTCCGTACTCAAAGGGCCAAAACGGAACCCTTTTACTAAGACTTGCTGTCTGTCTGTCAAGGCTGTATCTCAGGTACCGTGATATCTAGACAGTTGAAATTTTCACAGATGGTCAGTTGCTGCAATAAGAAAAATTAAAAAATATGTTACAGAACCCTTCGTGCGCGATTCTGACCATTTTAAGATCACAGTCTTGCTCGTCAGTCTGTCTGTCCGTTTGTCACCACCGATTTTTTTTAATTGTCTTGTACTTGTAAACGGACGGTTTTCCGCGATTAGACCCTTTTTAATTGGGTCCTTTTTGCGTGAAGATGGAATAGGTTTGCCCAGCACCTACTACCCTCTCAGCTTAGTCGACCATGTCCAGAGGAGAGAACTTGTCAATACTTCTAGAGCCAACTAAGTCGCGGGTTTCATCACGATGTTTTCCTTCACCGTAAGAGCAATGTCAATTAGCGCACATAATTTTTTCTTAAGAAAAATACATTGGTGCACGGCCGGTATTCGAACCCACGACCTTCAGAATGAAAGTGGAGGTATCTATCTACCACTAAGCCAACACCACTTTTAATTGTCTTGTTTCGCAGTTTTGGAATCTACAATGATGATGTAAGAATGATGTGAATTAGCGACGATCCTGCGTTTTATTATTTCGACGCAATTGCGACTCGGAAAGTTTTGCGTATTAACCTATTAGTAACATTGAAGGATATTAATATTGAATATTGTGTTTTTGTATTTATTTTAATGGAATTTGCGTGTTATAGAATTCTTATAATATTTTTCCGTATCAAAAAATATATGATTATACATACATATATTGATCAAATATGTTGAATCGCTCATATCGCATTTGTGGGATTTTATTAATTTGAATTACTTACCAATTTCTTTTTATTTAATTTTTTTGTAAGGAAAGTCTACAGCTAATTTTAACAAAATAGATTGTTTGGTTTTCGTTATTTTATAAATAAAACAAAAATCGAGAAACTTAACAATTTAACCATTGCATTCAATTCAATTCATTTGTGTTGGTACATTAAGGTAGGTATTACAATATATTTTTTATTTATTTATTGAAACTACCGGACCGATTTTGATAAACCTTGGTGTGAGCATACATTGATTTATTGGGACTGTCATAAGCTATTTTTCATCCCGATATTCCAACAGAACTATTGGACTGATTTTGATCAAACTTGGTATGAGGATACATTGATTCTTGGGAGTGTAATAGGCAATTTCTATTCAGATATTCCAGGGGAAACGGCGAGGTAATGCTACTTCATAAGTTAAGTTAATAAGTTGGAAGTTCTAATTGAGGTTTTTCGTAGTTGCAAAATTACGCCCAGATGCGTCGCAGATTACAAAAAAATGGGTACGTGTAAGTTCTTATGTACATTGTACAGTCACATTACCAATTAGCTGAACCCCACGTGACCTAGAGCTCACTCGCAAATCTGTAAGATTGTAAAGTAGTGTTACATGATTCTGTTTTTTTTAACAATATTACTATGAAATACTCGTACAATATAAAAAAATAACAAAATAGGTAAATACTATTTTTTTTACAGATATGCGAATGAGCTCTGGGTCACGTGGGGTTCAGCTAATTGGTAATGTGACTGTACGCGCGTGAGAAGTTATACTTCTAGAAGTTATACGCCCGTCTGTCTGTCCGTCCGTCCGTCCGATATTTATTTTGACAGCTTCAACCTGTTACTTTAGTGACACAGCGATGCGCGCGCATCTTAAAATTTCACTCGCAGCTTCGACCTGTTTTATTTTTGGTTAACGCAGCTGCAACAATTAACTTCTGTGATACAGATATCATAACACGCCTAAAGATAAACTTCAAATAAAATAAAATATACATACATTCGGATTGAGAAGAATTCGACTCCTTTTTTTGAAGTCGGTTAAAAGTTACGATTTTAAACCTACTTAATATCTTCGAATAACAAGTTTTTTCCAAGATTTTCGCGGTTCGTGTCATCGTATGTTTGACATTACGTTAATAAGTTTATTGGTACGTTACAGAACGTAGCCGTCAGTCGGCGCGGGAGTGTCGAGCCAGGAAGAAGCTCCGGTATCAATACTTGGAGGAGCTGGTCGCTGACAGAGAGAGATCTGTCCTGGCTCTTCGAAAAGAACTGGATAAAGTAAGTTATATAAAACAAATATATTTAGGGTTCCGTACCCAAAAGGTCAAAACGGGACCCTATTACTAAGACTTCACTGTCCCTCTGTCTGTCACCAGGCTGTATCTCATGAACCATGATAGCTAGAGAGTTGAAATTTTCACAGATGCTTTATTTCTGTTGCCGCTATAATAACAAATACTAAAAATTGAAAAAAATATGTTTTTTTTTAGTATGTTTTTAAGAGTTTTAGGTAATGTTTATACAATTTTTAGGCAATATTTTTTTTTGGTAATTATACTCCCAAAAGGGCAGGCAAAAGACTTAACTTATACAGCCTCATCTGACATACAATATTTTTCAGGGTTTTTTTGCATTTGTTTTTGCCTCGGGGGTAAAAACAGAATATAATTGTACGGAACCCTTCGTGCGCGAGTCCGACTCGCACTTGGCCGGTTTTTTTTCTAATTTGAAACTTTCTCCTTTTCCCATAACACAATAAGACTCTGGTACTATCATATACATCGTCGTGTCGCTCTTAAACTTGATAGAATACTTATCTGACCATATAACCCCTTCCCTACCCTTCCAGCATCTGAACTCCATTCAAACTGGAAGTCATCTGCCCAAGTTAGGATCATAATACTGCTACGGATACATACTATTAGTTCTAATAATGCTACGAAAACATACTATTTCTGCTACAAAACCGCACCGGGAAGTGGGTCAAATTTAATTTGCAAATTTTGACGGACAACTTACATACAAACAGTGCAAGTTAAATAAAAGCTTGTAAATACAAGTAATTTAATAAGGTTTTGTTTATGTTTTTAGTACTACAAGTGGAACCTCGAACTGGATCAAGGTAGGATCCCCGAGGGCCTAGAATCCATGCTTCAAGAAATAGGCGTCGTCAAACAAGAGGAGCCCAAACCTTTTTAAAACCAATAATGGCTAAAGTTGAAGAAACTATGTTGGAATCAATCATTACAGACTGCCTTGCTACTGTCTTCAACTATAGTACTGAATCGAGATATTTACTCATCGTTTGTGGTTTAATCGTGACTATTTTAATTGCGGCAACATTTGTGGTCGTCGGTCTCGATTTGCTAAGTGTTTTCACCGAATATGATTATGTAAAGGATAAGCATATAAAGAAGAAAAGGAAAATGTTTATGAGGACCGTAAAACGGAACAATTTAAATGGATTTTTTGATTGAATTTGTAACATTTCTGAACTCTTGTTTTGATATTTTAGTTGTTCTTCTAATACCTGATAGAGAATGGAACTTTATTGCGTATATGTTTTTTTAGTTTATGGTTGAATATTTGATGACGTAACAGAAAATTAACGGGATCTATTTCGACCACTGGGCGTTACCAAAGCCCGAAAAATATCATGCCATTTAATTTTTTTTATTTTCAAAAAGCAAATTATGAATTTCAGGTGTTTGAGTAAAGATTTATTTGTTACTTATGTATGCATAGTTTGAAGTTTTGTTAGATTATTTTGAGCAAAATTAAAGGTTTGCTAATCATTAAAACGCAAAGTGGTTATAAAATTGATAAAAAACAATAAAAAATCGCAAGATTTTAAAAAAAGTAGAGCCACGACACAAAGTTTTTAAACATAATACCTACGACGTAGTTGCCATAATAGGACCTGCTTTAACCCAAAATACCACAATGGACACTCTAAAATTCATTGTTAATAAGTGAAGTAAGTAATAAGTATGCTTTTACTAAAAACTTGCAACATTTTTTCGCAGAATATCAAACAGTTTATGATTAATGTCATCAGTGTTGCCATAGATATTATATAGATTTGCCGTTGTCTATAGTTTTGCTGTAAATAGTTTAAGCTTTCGATGTCTAAAGTTCTCTTTGAGACTTTATTACTTATTGAAACCAATACAATGCGTTAATTGTAAGTATGTACTTATTCTGTTTACAATTGACCGAAAACGAAAAATTCCATTGCAATTTGGGGTAATATTCCAAAAAAATATCAAAGATTCATTTCACGTGCATTCGATGTTTTTTTTCCTCATCATAGCCACTGGTCCATACATACCCCTTGGCAACTGAGATACCATTATTTAAGATAAATAGCATTACGATAAATGTGTACTTTTGAACGCTTCGTTCTCAAACTTTAAAAATTAAACTTATGTAAGTATTCCCCCATTTTCTTTCTGAATAATGCCTCTTTAGTAATCTTTTTTGTTTTTCCATAAAATCTGGGTTTGCTGGGTTCACACTCATCCTATGTTTTTCCTTTTTCTGACATCTAATTAAGGAAACGCAGATAAAACCTGAAACAAATAAAAAAGTAAATCATGGGTACAGCAAACCTTCCTTTTATGAAAAAATATACACTATAAAAAGCAAACTTTCTGCGCGCGTCGCTGCTCATCCAAAACTACAACCTTGGCATTGCTTAAGTGGCATTATTCAAGAAGTAAATATTGAAAAAACATTTGTAGAAACAGCTACTAGGATACCGCCTTGAAAATCTAAGATGACTAAAACCAGTTTGCACCGGGTTCGTGAAAATGCCAGCGAACGCATAAATAGTGAATTTCAACTTCATCATCAACCATCTCTCAAATGACCTAAAAAAATCATCGAATTCACGAAAAACGCTACAGTACCTCTAGAAACGTCGTTTTCAAACCAAAAAATTCATGTATAAAACAATTAACTTAATTACCCGAATAGGTTGGATTAGCTACATCTGTTAAAATGACGTAGCTGTAGCTGCGTTCTTGATATTTTTTATTTCTTAAATATCATCTTCGGAAACTCAACACTGTGAGAGCTAACAATATATGCCAAAAATAATTAACGCTAGACACCATAAAAAATACCCTAAATTGTATTGGAAAATCAAACGCATTGGTTTTTTTTAAACTTTCAAATCATCAGGGTTACTTGATTCACAAAATTAGCCGTATAAATAACATAGCACATTTTCGAATCAATTAACACAGGGTCTTTGTAACATTACATACCAGTCCGAATTTTTCGACTTAATAAAAATTGTACACATAATTTTGGACCGTAACATAGAATCATTACAACCCGTTTAGTTTATAAATCAGTGTATTAGCTTAGAATTAAGTATTACAATGTTAAGATACTTAGTATAAGAACTAAAATAATCTACCTAAAGTAGAATAACGAGATTTTCGTAACTATGCAGCTTATTGAATAAAAGACATCGGGACTGATGAAAAAAAAATCTATAATAAAAATTGCCTGATTACGAAAATCACATTATTAAACTTCATAGCTACCACAAATATACCTCCACTGTACTCCGAGCGTGTCGCAAGTAAAAATTATGCCACACAAAAATCAACAGTAAGTATATTTTAGTTGCAAGACTCAAAAAATATTTTTTGGTCGTTTTATGAACATAAAAATCCCAAATTTTCTTACAAAAATACAAAATTTTGAAATCCTAAAATATTTTACTATTTTTCTACTAAAACTACGACAAATATTTTATACTCCTATTTAGATTTATACCTTTGTAGAATGTACGTATTTTTCTTATTTGACATCGCGCAACTTGCACATGTTTCCAACATAATATTTTTTTAAACTTTTATCGTCGTATTGGGAATTACTTACAATTACTCACATTGGCAATTATTTACAAAAAAATATTAATGAATAAAGTTAAAATGGAACGTGGTACAATAGTCTTAAAACTTATTTTGGATTCATACATTTCAGTGAAGTACACACTTGCAATAAAATAATAAAAAAAATGTATTGAATGATACATATGTACCTCTTTTACCTCTTTTTTTTTTAATAATTGTCAATATTATAGGACGTTGTTTCAAAAAAAACGCGACGTCATTAAATTTTATTGAAACACAAAATAAGATGTAAGTTTTTGATAAATATGGTAATAATAATGATTAATTACCTTAATATTAAGTATTCTGAAGTGTATACAATTTAAGATGACAGACGTTATTGCAATGAAAGCATAATTAATATGAATTAGTGCGCTCATTCGTGCAGTGCTATTCGTGTAGTGTAGTGTATCATTAAAGATAATAATCTTAATTGTACATACACACAACATAGAATACGTTGTAAAAATAACATAGAATAAATTTTGTTACATTTAAGACTATTATGTTTAACATGCTAAGATGTACATATAAAAAAATGAATTGTTGTATCTGTGTTCAAAATTAGCGTAACATTAAAGTAAAACGTATGACATTGAAAGTCAAATATATAATTATCTAACAATTAAGATTATTAGTGTATAACATTGAAAAATCTACATTTAACTCTTCAGTTTTTAATTAAGTTATTTTTTCATATAAAATGTATTTAGATTGTACCTATTATAGGCTATTGTCTCGGTTTTTTTATCTTCGCATTTCGAAGTTCTAATATTTTGAATTTTTAACTGTTAGATCGAGTCCCTTTAAATTAACTCCAGAAAACGTCAAAAAAAATGATAATTCAATTTAGCCAAGTATACCTACTATATGGCTAATGCACTATGGCTTATCTATGGCTATGGCTCTTTAGGTAAGATCGCGTTAATGTGAACTTTGGGCCGTATGTGCCTTTCTAACATCACTAATCTTTTTAATAATGGTGCTACATCTCAGATCAAAACATCATTTATCACCAGATGAGAAAGGTATTTACCTACGTTTAAAAACCTTATACGCCAGCATTTGACCGCTATTTCATCTCACCTAATGCTAAATGTAGCGTTCTTTAAATATCCTGCTTTTATTTAACTGCTTTCAACGTTTAGGCGAGGTGATACAAATTGACATAAAGAACTTATAAAAACATAGATGTCGCCACTTTTGTATGAGAAGAAAGCCCAATCGACACCACTTAGGTCGCAAACGATAGACTTTTTGTCCAACAATCTATATACGTTTAAGGAAACTGTATGAAATGTACCTCCAGTTTAGCGGACAAAAAGTGAAGAACTGTCACATCCTTTCATCTTTATTCTAAAGTAGCGACATCTACTGAACTGAATCAAAACATCACTGTCTAAACGACAATAGTGAAATAAACAAACGCCAACCCTCACAAGTGCAAAAGTCAAATATTTTAATATCTTCGGAAAGCCAACAATAAATGACAACAATAATAAATTATATACACCTTTCGCATAAAAAATATACACAAAAATTTGAACGTTTGAAATGACTTAAGTAGTAATAAAATTAACCATGATTGTCTAAAATCCTAAAGTCTCATAAAATCTCTTCAAAATATTTTATGTTTAAAAAACTTCGTCTTCTATTTTTTTATTGTACTATATATCAAATAGTATAAGTTATAGTTTTTATATAAAATATATAACCATATCATAGATAATATAAGTCGTCTATAAATGACGTACTCGTCAAGAGAGTGATAAAATCATAGCGTAGTTTAAGGTTAAATTTGCATTAATAAAAATATGGGTTAAATATGGGTAGTTTAACGGTTAAATATGCATATTAATATAGGTAAAATATGGTTCTTAATATTATTAAAAAGTAGTTAAATATGCATCTAGATATGGATAAAATATGTATAAATAATTTTTATAAAAAATTTAAAAACGAAAAAAACGTAATTGTTTCTTAAGGTGATTATAAATTTAGAATAATAAGATGTTTATAATCTGTGATAGATAATTAGTTTATATTTTTTCTGAAATGTGGGCTAAAAATCTATAGATCTACAATCTATAAACTAATCTAATCAAATCCAATCTATAATCTATAGATATTACTTGTCTTTAAATAATTAAATGTAACGAAATTTTGCGAAAATGGTTCTGCAAACGCTATTTTAGTCTTTAACTTTTACTTTTTTGAAGTTTTGGAAATTTAATTACCTATCCGAGTTATTCTCTCAATTGGGATTTGAATCCATGACCCCCGGTTTACCAACTGAACTACGGGGGATTCCGAGCTACGGACTTTCTCATAAAATCATCAAAATCTAATGGTTTTTTTTTGGCTTTTTTGTGATTTTTAGCCTTCATTTCATAATTATTAAATATTAAGTATTTACTTTTAGATATATTTTGATAATAACTCAAATGTATGTAGGTACAAAGTCTGAAGTCAAATAATTTATGCAGTTGCAATCATTCACATGTGGTCAAATTGAATCGTCTTAAAAACAGTCCGGCTACTAACACAACTTTCACGACAAACTATTGTAAAACTAGGAATATTTTTTAAATCCATATCCAAATAAGATTTGCTATCACTACGCACTACCAACTGTGCCACGCGGCCAAATACCAGAATAAGCTATTACGCTAGTGCCATTTTCGAATATGCATTATTCATAGAAAATATTTCTAGGAATTAATTGCAAAGTGCCCTTGCTAACCACTTTGCATTTGTTTTGAAAGTTTTACTGTAAAACTGTCTTTAACAAAAATAACAGATTTCACTACTTGTTCTATATTCAAAACATGACTTTTCTCTTGGCTAAATGACTATGTCTTAAGTACACCAATTTATCTGAGCCGCGGCTAATAGCTTAATTACTTTTCGTTCAATTTAACTTTTCATGTGTTGGTAACACTTTACGAACGTCGTTATTAGCAACGGTCAGATAAATCGATAGCACCGTATTAAAAAAAAAAGAACATTGACAATGTCATAAATGACAGGAAAATGTCACTTGTACTAAAACAAATGTTAAAATCTCAATTTAGATTGTAATTAGTGGGCATCTGTTATTTTTTTCTATTTATGGCTTATTAACACATAGGATCCGCTCTAAAAGACCGGTTTTCACGAATACGTTTTTACTCGAATACTTACCATCTTTGCAGAATCGTTTAAAACCGATTCGTCGTCGTATCGGTTTTTACCGTATTAACCGGATTTAGAATCACGTGAAGCTGCGAACACGCGGTGATGGCGCATACTATATATCTACACCATAACCGAATAAAAAAGGTATACGATAATACGGCCTGATATGTAACTGAGTTCTTTTGTCTATAATCCGTTTTCCAATGGTAATTGTATCGTTCCAGTAACTTCGGTAAACTGATAATAAGACATAGATTCCAATTTACACAGACTTACTATATCCCACTGCAGGGCAAAGGCCTCTCTACCTTTCTTCTATTGTTCACGATCTGTTGCTATCGCACAAGCGGATCACGTTATCAGGGGGTAAAAATATTGATTAAGCTATTGCATAGCTTTTATCGCGGGCTTTGAGCGCGGCGACCGAATCAAGAAATTCCGTAACGAAAATAAAACCTAACACCCCCACTCCGCCCACCATGTAGCTCGGCCGAGCGTTCGCTTAACGTGTATTTGTTTTTCATTGTTTGTGGATACAACTTGGCATGACCAGTGGCTAATTCATCTGGTCACGAGATCCGTGAATACAAACCCATCATTTCTTTATTAGTCAGATTTCTATGTAAAAACTTACAACCGAATCAAGCCGTAATATACATTCCACAAACTTAATATTCGGAATCGCGATATTACCGATTTTTTTTCTTCGGAATATTTTTCGAACAGAAACCTACATACAGTTTCAGTTATTAACATTGAGGAAAAAATGCGTTGTATTCTAATTTTAAATAGTACTAGTTTATAAACTATTGGTGGAAGCGTTGCGATCATCGAAATTTTTGTAGTGACATTGATGGTAATTAACACGTAGAATATTTTTTATCTAGCTAAGTTAGAATTAAGACATCGTAGCCACTGTTTTAATTACCAAAAGATACCCGCCATTATTGATTTTATTTCTAAATTCTATTGTCAAAGTATTTTTTTACTCGCTTGGTATCACATTGAAACTTCTTAAAATAATATTTTAGCTTCTTTATAGGTCTGTAAAATAACGATTGATTTTGGTAGATAGCATTTTTTTTTTACATATTTTTCCAAATCGATTGTGACATTTTGGCATAATAAACGGTTAACTATTTTTTGATGTGATAACGTCTAATAAATTGATGGAACACCTGCATTCACAAAAAAGTGTCATGTTAAACGTTTCGTGTTTGTTTAATAATAATATCGCTCATCTGGCCTTGTGTTATGGTGACGAGACGAATAAAAGATATATACTTAAAGGAAAAAAATATATACATCCATTTTTTCAGTTGCACGGTCCTTTCTAACTTACGGCAATTTAATACAAACTAGAAATGTCATATAACAAAATCTCGCAGTGTCAGGTTTTCCTGTCAAGTGGCATACAAAAATAATAATCTACTTACCCACATAATTTTTTGACATCAAATAACAGTAGGCAAATTTGACACTTTGGTCACTATCCGAGATTTATGGGTTTGGAAGATGACCGAGCGACTAAAAAAAGAACAAAAGATTGAGTGAACTACTATGCCAGTCACCATACATAAATGTTAACACCCTTTTCTGAGTATATTATAATTAAAAATTGGAATAAATCAATACAAAATAAAAATTAATTCACAGATAAAAGATTATAACAAATTAAATATACCTACTTATTGAATAAAATAAAATTACATTTTTTTTATTTAAAACTAGACGTTTTTTTTTTTCCATATAAAAAAAATATAAAGAAAAAAAGATTTTCGGACCTAACACAAAAAATTACATAGGTACAAATCGATTCAACCATTTATTAAAAAAACTAAAGGAAACAAAATAAAAAATAGATAGGTACTAGCCGATTCTCAAACCTACTGAATATGCATATAAAATTTCATAAAAATCGATCAAGCCGTTTCGGAGGAGTATGGTAACTAACATTGTGACACGACAATTTTATACAGGGTGAATTTTTTATGTGGGCCTGGCTAGGATAATAACTTTTCCAAAAATCTAATGATGCAGTTTTATTTTTTGTCAAAATCGGGCACGCAACTCTTTTCAGCATTTTTTGCTATCTCTTATAGTTTAGGATATGGCCCTGAAGGCCCACATAAAAAAATCATCCTGTATATTAGATGAACTAAAACATCTAAAAATCCTAACACCAAATTACAATATTATTATTATTTATAATTATATTTTTGGTAATTAAAATAGTGGTATATAACTATTTTTAAGGGCTTGTAAATAAATATTATGACGAAGTTGTTTTGGAGCTTGATTCAAACGTGGCAATTGCAACGTTAGCTGTAAGATTAACGCCAAGCGTTTTACTAAAATAAGCTATAGCTACTAGTAATTTTATAATCATTATAATTAATTATTATAAATTATTATAATTATAAGGGTGTCATCGCCAAAACCACTTATATTATAAGTAAGTTTAAGCATACAGGGTGGTTGATTTTAATGGGACACTAAAAGCGGCTGTCATCACCGTCGTTGCTACTAGGAAACGTTTCTACCTTATTTTTTTTCTAATCTGTTACTGAAAATAGAGCCGGTTCTCAGATTTTTTAAAAATAAATATTTAGAAATAGTAGAGCCTCGATAATCCGAACTACCAAAAAATAACCCCTGTTCGGACTCACGGAGCGTTCGGATTATAGTATGTTAAAAAATGCAAGTATATTTTGACAGAATATATTTATTGAGGTTATTATAACATACATATTAAAACAACAGAATACGTTACTTATACATAAAGTCATCAATTTTAGCGGGTTCTATTTATTAATAAAAAAAAGGCTTTATCCCTCAAATTACGCAGCATCATCTTTTCGGATAAGGACAAGTCATTTTCATCAGCCCAATCCAAACCAAATCAGCAGTTCAGATTACAGCGGCGTTCGGATTAGCCTGAGTACGGATTATCGAGGCTCTACTGTATATCCAAAAATTGCACCGCGATGCTATTTGAACTCGCGACCTTCTTACGTGCAGACGCACTACCAACTGTGCTACGCGGCCAATTAAGCCGCAAATGAAATTATGGCTGTGGATTTGTCTTTTTTAATTGTACGATATAAGGTTTGATTAGTTTTCTAGTACTTATCTAACTTAAGTCCCTAATAATTAGCCATCCTGTATATGTATTTTATAGAAGCTGATAATGTGATGCAAAGGTACCCAAAAACTGAAGTAATTTCTCGTATGTTAAGCTATTTAATAAATCGATATAGGTAAGTACCTTAAGATTATTATTTTTTGTCTAAGTTTTACTTTATTTGTTTGAATTAGAATTTTTTTAAACAGTTCTATGTGACAAATTAACAGCAAAACTAGAATTATCCTAACATTAAGCTAATTATTAAATAATTTGTGCATTTTAATTTTGTACTTCCTTCGTTCAATTATTAGTTTATAGTTTGCATTTTTTTATTATGTGGCTTAATATTCTTTTAGTTTAGTTTGTGAAAGTACAAAGTGAACAAAAACTATATAATTTATCGTCTTAAGAATAATTAGTATTAATGTTCAAAGGAATTTAAAATGAGAAATTTGTCATGTTTTTGTCCATAAAATAAAAGAGTCTTGACAGACAGACGGACGGACGGACAACAAAGTGATCCTATAAGATTTCCGTTAATTCCTTTCGAGATACGGATCTCTAAAAACGAATTATGTCATTTATCTAAAAACACTTGAGCTAGTAAGTTGAATCTAACGATACCTTAATTAAAGAAATCCATCTATTGGTTTGAAAGATATAAAATAAAGAATATTACAAACAAACATACAAAAACCCTTTACTTGAAGGCGCGAAAAACATAACACCTTCTTGCAGTAGGGTAAAAACAACACTTTCCTTGTAATAGGGTAAAAACATGACAAATATAACTATAAAAAATTCAAATCTAAAAGAGACCTCACTCTCTCTAAAAACAACTCTGGATTTGTATGAAATTACAACGAACAGGGGTCCGACTATGTATTTATTTGTACAATCAGGCAAAATAAGTGCACCCCACCGTAGAGCTCTAAAAATGCTATTACTAGAATGTTTTCAACTCAAGGAGGACATTATAATCTTGTTCAAAGTCATATGATTTTATTAGACAAACACAATCATATAATAATTGCAATTTTGGAACTCTACAGTGGTTCTGCACTTTTGTCGCCGACTGTACAAAGTATTATGATAATACGAGCTATGTAGATTTTGTTCACTTAGTAAAAAAGTGTTACCAACATCAAAAAATTAACATTTGAACTAATTTTGTATCAAAATTGACTACGGTAACGAATCTTAATAATAACACCCTATTAAAAAACTGGTCAATTTTAAATAATTATTAGTTCTAGTGCATTAAAAAAATACACTCCATGTGCATTCGAATTTAGTTATAAATCTTCCGAAAGTTTTTTTCTCTATGATGTCGGCAATCCGCCTTAGTTTTTAGTTCATTTATATTCAACCTGTATATTTTTTAAGAAGTGACAAAACAATAATTAAGGAAAAAAAACTAAATTATAATGATTTCTTATTTTACTGTTCTTTAGCTTACAATTTTAAGATTTTTCTAAAAAAATGGGAGCATAGAAACACCACCTTATTAATATTGAAAATAAGAAAACTATACGATATTTTGCATAATTTATTTAATATTTATTTTCTGGGCCTCTTAGTGTATTTTACACTTTTTGATAGAGCTAATTAGTGTATTTTTCACTTACCTGAGGTTTGAAGAGTATTTTACACTTTTTGTCAGAGCTAATAAGTGTATTTTACACTTCTTATCTGAGGCAACTATTCATTTTGCATTTTCATTTAACAATTTTAGCACGTCTATTGCATTTAGTTTAAGTTGTTTACGTATTTAATTTATTTGTGCATTTAATTTATCAGTAATAAGGGGTCTTTCTATACTTGCCTGCTTTGAAAAATTGTATTTTATTTATAAAACAACTTTCATAAAAATATTACTTGACACTAAGTTAAGCGTATCAGATGAATTTTCGGGTTTAATTTGAAATGGTCTTATTAAACTTAATTAAATCTTAAACTTCACTCTTAAGTTGCTGCAAAACAGACCAATCACAGCTTTCCGATCGGCGTCAACGAAGGCTATGCGCGAACTTCGCAACTAACTTCCACTATTAAAAAAGGTTACTGTGAATAATGTTTTTATGCTATTAAAACACTATTATTTACAGTAAATTCTCGCTTTTATAGATAACAAGACATAAAAATATCGCAAAAAAATCCGGTATAAATAAGGAAAACTATACGATATTTTGCATAATGTATTCAATACTTATTTTCTGGGCCTGTTAGTGTATTTTAAACTTTTTTGTCAAAGGTAATTAGTGTATATTACACTTACCTGCGGTTTAAAGAGTATTTTACACTATCTTTCAGAGCCAATTAGTTACACTTATCTCAGGTTTGAAGAGTGATAAGTGATTTATTAGTGAATTAGTGATTTTAATGGCGATGTTCGCGAATATCGCTAGCTTCATTGCTAGCTAGAAATCGTGATCCCTGACGTATGATGGGAGTGCTGTGCTGCGCATTTGACATATTGCGGCAACATTCGGAGTGATCAAAAAGTGATCAATTTGTGACTTTAAATTTAACAAACACTTTTTTTTTAATTGAAACGTGTTTACCTGTGGTGTTTACAAATAAAATGCAATTTAATAAATACTCAATACAACCCAATCGAAATCCACCTCATGTAGTACCTAAGTACTAAATTTACTTAAAAGTTTTATTTCATTACTTTGTAATATTTAGTAGGTTACTTATTTAGAAATAAGATTGTATTTTTTTTAAGTCGTTCGGGTAAACTTGACTTATGCCAGCCACAAGAATTGAACCTAACGCCTAGCAATTCAATATCAAAGTCAAGTTTTTCGGCCAAAAACCGAAACATCGGTCGGCCACAATTCCCAAATGAACCACAAAACCATAAAATAATGAAAAAAAAAATTGAATTTCCCAAGGTCGTAAAATTACCTTCTCTGTAGCAATTATTATCCAAAAACCTGATATAAATACAATATAAATTAGCCGAGTAACTAATAAACCCATTTCAAAATTAGTGCATAATATAGTTTGTCTAAGAAAATATTGCGCACGGTGCTAAAAATCGTTACTGTAAATTGTTGACGCATAATTTTAGCTAAGATTTATTCATTCGGTTATTAATTAGTTAAAATAATACGACTTAATAAATATGCCGGGGTAAACCAAACAACCATACAAAAATCAAAATTGGAATATTATCTTTCTTTTTTTTAAAGATGGCTAAATATATTATTTTTACCCGGGGCTATTGCAACTATGGGGCAAATGTAACTAAACCTCTGTAACACAATTTTTTAATCCAAATAATGCCTGTATTTTGCGATTGAATTTCTCTACACGCCACTTGTAGTTATTTGAGGTGAATAGCCCCATAATGGTCAAAAATAGCCCCAACTTACCTTATTAATTTTCCCATTACTAACTAATCATAAGTATTTATAAGAAATAGATTTTCTAATAAAAACTTAAAATCAAAAAAAAATTAACGCGAAATGCTTATCGCTACGACTAAAACGAATTTCTTTATTCGCTATTAAGTTTAGCAATAGGTAGGTAAACTTGTCGGCACGAATCTTGCACATATAGTAACTGTGCGGCAATGTGACCACTACAGTTCTCGTCACATAAGTCTGGACATGACTTAGAGTAAATGTTGCCAACTGCTTAAATGAAAACGTTACATTTTTTGTATAAAACAATATTTTCATTAATTTCATTTTTTATTAAAAAATAAAATAGCCTTCTAGCTTTTGAATTTTTCAAAATCCTTTTTTATCGGATGCCTACGTCATACAAAGAACACACCCTCCAAGTTTCAGGTCTCTACCATCAGCGCATAGATTTACTTGCTGTCCCGGCAAACGTTGTTTTGTCTTTAAAAAAACATGATGTTCGATTCTCAGACCTAACGAATATTCACAAAAAATTAAATATAGATTTATTATTTGCAACGACGAAGGAACAATGCCAGTGTCCCATGGGCTGTGACGGTTCGCTAGCCAAAACCCCGTCGCAGTCCATATTGCACCTGTTTCAGTGCCCATTGTGCACTAATACACAATGGGCATTACAGCAGGTGCAATTGGAGGACCTGATGGAAGCCAACGTTGTTTTAGTTGCAGTGGCCAATTATTGACCAGGAAAATTTTGACTAGTCGAGCGTCACTGACTCAAAAATAAGAAATTATGCGCCTACGCTAACTCTTTCACTGTTCCTGATCTTGTGTAATTTTATGTTGTTGGTTTAGACAAGAATATTTATAATAATATAGTAGCCTAAAATGATTTTTTAATTTTTTTACAAATATTTTTAGTAATGAAAAGTTTATAAATATTTTCAGTAATGCCGATTATTATTTGCAATTATGAGTGAAATGCTAAAAGTTGGCAACATTAGCGTTGCATCGATCAGACTTATTTGACGAGGATTTTAGTTATTTTATAAATTAGTATGTTTATGTATTCTAAGGGAAGACGTACTAGAAATGGTTAAAAATTGAACAATTCAAGACAGTTTTTTTATAATTGCGAATAAGTAGAATGAATCAAAAATATGAAAATAAATCTTAATTTATGTAATTCCAAACAATAACTAACTGAAATTGATTTAAAAGAGTTAAAATATCTTAGAAAAAAAAATAGTTTTTTAATTCCTATTTAAAAACATGGTCAAAGAGTGTAACTTAGAAAAAAAAACCTTTTTTATTTAGAAACATGATCAAAAAGAATGGTCAAAACAATCCATTTGTAGTACGTACTTAATCATGGTAACTCATAATATTAATAAATACTTAGAAATATTTTTTAATTACTCTAAGCTTGAAGCAACTACCGTCTAAGAAACTGTAAATAGTTAAAAAAAAAAAGAATGTCAAGTCACTATTTCGTAGATATAATTATTGATAATTGCTGATGATTAACAAATAATAATAAATATTATGAAAATGTGTATGAAACTATTAACAGTCTCGAGTTCTCAACTTAATTTGAATATGTATTGTATTACTTTAAGCTCTATTGTCTAAGAAACTATGTAAATATAGCAAAAATAAAAAGCGCGGTGCCGTCTGCTGATAATTCTCAAATAATAATATTATGAAAAATTGTATGAAACGTGTCAGTGTCAAGTTCCCAACTGTATTTGAATATGTATTACTTTAAGTCTTAGAAACGATGTAAATATAGCAAATGCGGTGTAAGCATCATCAGAATCAACGTATTAGCTAATATTATGTAAAAATTGTATTGAGTATCCCATACTTTATGCTTGAAGCAACTATTTATAAAAACGATGTACATTAAAACGAAATATAAGTGAATGCCAATTATTAAATATAATTAATGATAATTGCTGATGATTAATAAATAATGAGTATTAAGATAATATTATTACTTTACGCTTGAAATAATTATTATTTCGAGGCATTAGAGGTAAATTATTAAGTTAATTAATTAAAAATGATTTTTTATTTTTTTTTAAAGTGCTAAGCCTGCACTGGGCTATCTGAAAATATTTTAAAGAAAAATGCATCTTCAAAAAAAATTTTTTTTTTTTTTTAATTAATTAAGTTACTTTAGAGTTAATGTTAAGGGATGGGATATATTTCATTTTTTATCGTATTCGGTATATAGGTCTAAATATTCTATTTTAATTTGGAATTCTTAGGGCCTCTTTCACCATGCTCAACTAAAGTTCCGAAAAGCCTAATCACCGGCTAAAGTCAAAAGTAACTTCTTATAGGATTATGATACTCGTAACTGCTTAATTCCAGTTCCTTCCTTTCTCTGAACACGGGCTAAACTGAAAGGGTAAAGGTGTTGAGCAAGTCTTCTTCATCTAAAAGGGCCAAAACTAATGAGATGCCTGACTCCCTGTTCCCCACGAACTACAATCTAGCGATCTTCAAAGCGAGAGTGAATCGGTTCCTACTGGGTAAGCACGCTCCATCGTAGGCCATAATGATGCTTACCATCAGGCATATTATGGTCAAGTGCAAACCCATTCCTAATAAAAAAAAAAATAAAAAAAAAGATCTAATGCGATTAAAAGCCTATAACTTGCCAAGTAGAAAGTAATCAACACTTTACTTGAGGATGGTGAAAGAGACCCTTCGTTTAGATACGTCTGCGGCCCATAATTTCTTCCAGAAGAATTCGTCCTGATTCATTTATAACTTTATGAAATACAAACGTGTTCGTTGCTTTTTATATCTAATACTTTGACATATTGACCTATTTTATGATGATCAATTATAGTTTCAGCTGTCGATAGAAGTGCATATCAAAATCTTTTTTTCTCCTTACCTCTTCCCGGTTGAGGTCGGCATTCCTAAAAATGTTTCACCACAATTTTGCTGTTCATTTTTGCTTTCAAATAATTTTTGATAGTTTGGGAAAAGTTTGCTGGTGGGCGGGACCTTCCTCTTCTTTTCTCTATGTCAAGTACCCTCCTTGCCATTCCTTGCTTTGCCATAGGAGGTGCATAAAAATATTATTATTTTTGTCCAATTTTCTAATCATGTTGAATGTTGTTCTTATTTTCATGTTCTATAATTTTTATCAATATTTGGTAAATTTCTATGACAACATTGATATTATTTGCATCAGAATTAATTGATTGTTTCGTTCATTCCACAGTTCCACTCGCTGTCTTAAAATATTAGCAGTTTTTTTCACTCAAAGAAATCATGTAATTTTACTATTTTTTTATGTATTGATTCCATCATCATTCGTATGATATTTTTTTTTAACTTTGAATCATAGAACGCACCCATCTATAAGAAGACATAAAAAATCTCATGGAGTTCTACATACTTACATACAGTTCTTAAAGACTAAATATTTCGTAAACATAAAGAAAACTACTTAACTTTATCGAATGACCAACATTAGATAAATATTTGCTTTATTGTCTGGAAAAAATTGTTTATTTTCTTGTTATTAAGAAATCTTTTAGTGCCCCTTATAACCAGAGGTACCTTACTTAATACTTTCATTTGACACACAACTCTGGCCACCCAAAAACTAACCATTAAATTAAACATATATTTTTCTTGAAATACGTCCTGTCCCAAAAACTGTTAAGTTAGTAATATAAGTGTAAATATAAAAAAAAGAAATTAGAATGTGTCGGACCCAGTAATAGTTAAGAGAATCAAGCCAATTGGCTATATTATTATTAAGAACTTACGATAACAATAAATAAGTATCTATTAGTTGTAATAATTAATGAATTGCTTAGCAACATTATTTAAACTGAAACTGTATTTTTAAGCAAATACGATGTTTTTGCCTTTAATGTTCTGAATATAGCCCGGATGCCCGCATCCGGTTGCAAATGCAGAGGATAAATCCTAAAAATCTTGGTAATTATTGCATCAAAATTGTTTGCATAAAGCCGCAGTAATATTTTTGAGGGTATATTTGAAAAGGAGCAAATAAAATCATGTCATGGATCCTTAACTAAATAAGAGGACATAGTACATAACCTACGCTTTCCGCACAATTTATGCTTAATATTTTTTTAATATTGGACATACATATTTGGTTAACTTATCAATAATAGAGCACACATGTGCTATCAAACGAAACGTTTATTTATCTACTACTAGGCACGTTCAGGAGCCCTATTTTTGGATCGTTCGCCCGCGTCGAGCGCTCGATTACTATTGATATTCGTTCGACATCGGAAATTCGCTATTTTTTAATCGCTCATGAGCATGACGTTTATCGTCGACGTCAATAAACGACGACGATAAACGTCAACCAATCAAACATTTGGAAACGATCTTTGAAAAATACTTATATTTTTTGGGATTATTTCGGATGTTCGTAATACCGGTTTTCAATTTTCTGCGTAAAACGAATAAAAAAATGACATTTCAAATTTCGACGACGAACGATTCAAAAATAAAGAATTGGTACCATGCGACTAGGAAGTCGAGTATGACTTGTAGGCGTATACGACGAAGCTATGTCACACGAGCGATTCAAAACAGAGCCCCAGATCATCTATATTTCTTTCATCTAATTGTACTTATAAGTTTTTCATACATACGCGACGGGTCTATCATTTTCCTAAAGTCAAAATTATGAATATCGCTATTTTTGTGAAAAATACCAAGATTTTTATATAATTTAAGCAAGTTTTCGTAAATATATTGTTTAGTATTAATATCTTTATATTTTTATTAATGAGTTAATAGAATGGGACCTATTTTGTAGATAGCTCTTGCAGCTTAAGTAAACTAGCGAGCTTGTATATATAGACAGCTTGCCGATAGTATTAAGTTAATTATATTTAAGATAGATACGCTTTGATTCCCACGGTCGTAGTTTCAAATCCCAGCCGGCTGTATCCCAAAAGATTTTTCTTATGAAAAATGTATCTGCGCTTAGTGATGTTTCTCTTACGGTGAAGGAAAACATCGTGATGAAACCCGCGGCTTAGATGGCTTCATATGTACTGACGAGTTATTCCTCTATTGGACCCAACTAAAGAAATCTAGTTGCGAAAAACAGCCCGTAAAATAAGTACCAACGCTTTACTATGATAGTAATGTTTTGATTTATCACGAAATGTATCTAATTTTTTTCGTTATTGGACTTTAGAAAAATATAAATACGTTCTCGACTACAAAATACAAAGAAAAATAATTAGGATTCAAACAATAGTACTGTAACTTTATTGTAACTGAATTTTTTTAGTAACTTAATTTTTAATATCGTATATTATGTTATATTGTTTCGATGTATGTAGGTAATTGTTTGTGCCTGTGTTTAACGTTTAGTTTCTAGATATTGTGACCTACTTTGACTTCCTTGACATTAATTTTTATTTTTAGAAATTTTGACATTTTATTTTATTTTTAATTTATTGTAATTAATGATTTTAATAAAGATGTAAGTACTGGAGATTTAAAAAAAAGTAATTATTACATAAAATATGACAATTAACTTAACTAATCAATGCTTACTTTGAGTCAGAGACTGATAAAACCGAAATAGGAGCAGAAAGGCGCATGAGTACATATAACCCTATAAGCGAGCTCTATAAACCGGTAAAAAATACAAAAAAAAACCGGTAAGAACACATTTTTGCGTTAAGTTACTTTTAAGTTTAATTTTAAGTTACAGTCTTGTTCTATTTTAAACATTTAAAAATGAACGACGTCCCTTTACTTTTATTTTCAATTATATGAAAAAATATCGGTCTCCTTCATTCTCTCTTTCTCTTACAGTTTTTCGTTGCCCATTTTCGTAACGCGTTACATTTTTTCTCGGCTAGGTCCCCTCACAACCAGCGATAAGGAACTTCGTTCCAAAAATAAGTATAAGATATTTATTAAAACATGAAACATACTTACTTATATTATAATGTGTATTAGTCATTAAGGTATGTATGATAAATATTTGACGACATAATAAAGGGTAATTTATAATAACATTACCCCAAATTCTGAACTTATTTTTTGTAACTTATAAAATAATTATTACCAACTTAATCTTCACTTGTTGAACTCTTTTCAATCTCTAAAATATATTTTTATACCTACCCCCTAACTTTGAAAGTAAATGAAAATTAAGTAAATTTTATACCCTTAGTAAAGTTTATTTTTCGTCCTGAGACTGTTGAAGGTTCGTTCTGGAACCTTATTTATGTTCAAATAACGACCTAGAAATTAAAGACAGACACGCCGGAGTTAATTGTCTACTTAGTTAAGTAAAACTTAAGTTAAGTTTTCAATGTCTGCCATATATTGATGTCTGTAATCAGTAGGTAATCACCTATCACATGTAACCATTTAGTCAATAAATAATTTGTGTGGTAATTTGTTTTTTAATTATCTTCTGTATATCTTATTCCTATTAATATCACCATCACTACATAGTATAAAACAAAGTCGCTTTCTCTGTCCCGATGGCCCTATATCCCTATGTATGCTTAAATCTTTAAAACTACGCAACGGATTTTGATGCGGTTTTTTTAATAGATAGAGTGATTCAAGATGAAGGTTTATATGTATAATACATGCATAATATAGCCGTGCGAAGCCGGAGCGGGTCGCTAGTAATATTATAAATATATAAGTTTGTGTGTAAGTATGTGTGTTTGTTACTCCTTCATGCAAAAACGAATGGACCGATTGCAATGAGACTCGGTATGTAGATAGCTGGAGACCTGGATTTATCCCGATATTCCCACGGGATCGGGACTTGCGCTGGTGAATCTGTGGGGCGCAGCTAGTATCGACTTTTTCTTGTATACGGGCTGTACCGTTTTTCCGCAATTAGACCCTTTTTATTAATTGGGTCATTAATGCTTGCCGAGCACCAACTACACTCTCATCTTAGTCGAACATGTCCAGAGGAGAGAACATGTCAATACTTCTGGAGATTCATCATGATGTTTTCCTAAACCGTAACAGCAATGTCAATTTAGCGCACAAACATAATTTTTCTTAAGAAAAATCCATTGGTGCTCGGCCGACCGGGATCGAACCCACGGCCTTCAGAATGAAAGCCGTGGTATCTACCACTACCTAAGCCAACTTCGCTTCAGCCAGTATCAATATAAAATTCAAATACCCGACTGATTGACCAACGCACAGGTCAAACCAATGGACGAATTTGGCACACGGCTACTATGACGTAGGCATCCGCTAAGAAAGGATTTTAAAAATTTCTACTCCTATGCGGACAAAGTCGCAGATAAAAGCTAGTCTTAAATAAAAAAATAGGTAAGTATCAAATCTAGTATAGTCGTATTTATAGATGAGTTTCAATAAAATAAGAATACAGCCCTAGCATCGTTGGCAACTGGCCAGCAAGTGCAAAGAACAATGACCTACCTACTTTGTAGTAAACTTTAATGACAAAATACAGCCCGGAAATGGATCGGACCGCGTGTTTTGGAATGCTCATTCGATTCGTCCCCAGGTTGAGCTGAGCTGGATTAGTATTGCCAAACTGTAAACACGCTTAAATACAGTGATATAGGCACCTACTACAATAGGATTTCCAGTCACTCGTCGAGTGTGACGAATAGGATGATGGTTACTAGTTGATTTAAATGCATGTCGGTGGACGACCCAGTTGACACAATGGTCATCATCATGCCAGACTGCCAAACACAGGGTTGCGGGATTACCGCCTCGGACAAGTATTTATGCTTAGATATTTGTCTGTGGTCTGGTTGTTTCTATGTATTATTCTAATATACACGGTGTAACAAGGGGGGTGGATCATCGGTTGTTGGGGGGTAGGGGACCTCATTACCTATCAATATAACCCCCATGTATGTTCAGCAATATTCGCAGACCTGATAGTTTGGCTGTAATTGGGAAGTTCTGGGTGAAATCTAATTTTGACTAAAATTTCACTAAAACCCAAATAACTTTTGAACCACTAATTATTGCAAAACATACAGGGGGGTTAAATCCATAGGTACTGAGGTCCCCCACCCCCCAGCAACCGATGATCCACTCCCCTTGTTACACCGTGTATATAAATTACGTGTCACATTGTTTGTGCGCGATAGACTCCTAAAGTTTAGGAGTCTATCGCTTAATTAAAATCGGTTAAGTAGTTTAGGACCTAAACTACTTAACCGATTTTAATCAAATTTGCACACCATGTGCAGTTTGATCCAACGTGAAAGATAGGGTAGCTTACATCTTAATTTATCCCGATATTCCCACGGGATCGGGAGTTACGCGGGTGAAACCGCGGAGCGCAGTAAGTATATATTTTCAGAAGAAAAGTACCTACGTATATAAGTATTATATCCGTTATCTGGCCATCACGGCCACCATAACACAAGCCTAGTTGCTTAGTTTGGGGCTAGATGGCGCTGTGTGAAATGTCCAGCAATATTTATTTATGTTAACCATAATTCATTCGTCTTAGCATATATGGGGATGTATTGAATGAGCAATTCTAATCGCGGTGCCGGGTCGGACCCGTTTGCATTCCTAGTATTAGGTAGGGTACCTAGGTAACTCGTTGACAGTCCAATGAACATTTTGGACCGAAAGAATCCCAGTTATTACCTACCTATACAGGGTTATTGGTAATTATACTAGCAAGCCGTTGACGGCTACTTTTATGTACCTACCTTACAAACATCTTTTGTTCTACGACTTTTAAAATTCGAATTTTCTTTTAATAATTTTGAGGTTAGGTTTACCTGAAAATAAATAAATAAAATATATTTAATTCAGGCATGTACCCATATTACAGTAGTATCAATAATTAATAACCATATAAGGACTAAGATAAAATAAAACAAAATAAAATCAAGATTACCACTAACTGGTCGAAGCTAACTGGTAACTCTGTCGTTTGTATCGTAGATACTTACATACTACCACGTTATACACGAGTATTGTGTCATTTTTTACATGCTACTTATTTATCCAGCTGTTCGGATAGGGTAGACAAGATAATATTGTTTGTTGACCTCCGCAGCCTGGACCAAAAAGCAGCGACGCGAGCACTAATCACAACGAAGTAATCCGGAACCCTAGCTGCTGCAAACATGTTGGACGCGCTGCAGTACCTCGGATGCTTCATCAGAATGCGGTATGCATCATTATACTGCACCCTGATGCTACTACGAGCCTTCCTGTTACAGTTGACCCAAAGCTGACATGTGTAAAAACATTGGCAGTATGCTTTGAACAATCTCAGCTTCACTTGGTCACTACAGCGATAGAAACGGCGCGCGTGCCAGCATGTTGCAGCGAACTGCCAGGGCCCGGCGTTCCCGTTCCATATCCTCGTCGTCATTTCGATTTTCAGTCACAATTTGCCCTAGGTATCTAAAGCGCAGAACTCTCTCTACCCCATCAATAAACACCGGAGGAACCCTCTCCGGACCCTTCCCCGACCTAAATACCATCATTTGTCCTTAAAATTAAAATAAACCTTAAAATTTTACTTATTTTTAAGTTTTTTTTATCTACTGTTCTTAGTCTTAATGACCTTTGTTTTAAAAAATAAGCTGTTTTTCGAATTTACATAACCTCAAAATTTTCATATTTTATTTCGAATTTCCAAAAGTCGTAGAACAAAATTTGTTTGTTAAGGTGCACAGAAGCCCTCAATGGCTTGCTAGTATAATTACCAATAACCCTGTATATAAATTCCTTGGCTATTTCACTTCAAAGTTAACTTAAGGTTCGTCTACTTACCATCAAACTTTATTGTTTAGAAACGTGCTTGAATTAAACTTAATAAGGGTTGAAGTCTGTGTCGCTTTTTTTAGACCAAAGTATAATAAAATTAAAAATCTTCGCTCGTAAACTGATAGGTACAAATCTAATAAAAATCAGAGATGTTTGATCAAATAAAGGAAAGGAATGAGAAATAATGAGAATCATCCATATAACTCAATTATTTTCCAATAACCATGCAGGTACAGTATGCGTCATAAGTACACTATCAGTGTGCTATGACGCATACTGTATCTTCTTTTAATAAACGTTACACACAAACATAAATTCTTGAATTAAAAGTACTCAGTGTGATTATTATTTTCAACATGTTAGCTATGTCTTTAGTTGGCCGAGTGGTATAAGCCGCCACCCGCTACACCAACCGACGTGGGTTCGATCCACAGGTTACGTTGTTATAATGTTCAAATAGTGCAGCACAGGATTGTAAGCGTTACGGTGGGCAGAGACTTTTGACCGTTGATTGTACTTTATATCTAAACTAGCGACCCGCCCCGGCTTCGCACGGCTATATTATGCATGTATTATACATATAAACCTTCCTTTTGAATCACTCTATCTAATAAAAAAAACCGCATCAAAATCCGTTACGTAGTTTTAAAGATTTAAGCATATATACAAAGGGATATAGGGACAGAGAAAGCGATTTTGTTCTACACTATGTAGTGATAGAGATAGTGATGATTAATCAAACAAGCGACGAGAGTCCAACTTCCAAACAAACAAGTAGAGGTTTAGAGACAAACTGCAGCAAACTAATAAAACATGACCTTACACAACTTGTTTCCAATACTAAAGTTTCACAGGGTTATAGCGGTAGAGAGTATTTAATTATAACATTCTACTAACTTTATTCATTAAACCTACATCAATTTAAAGGTGTAGGTAATCTACGTGTTGGTTCACGGAAAAAAGGTTTCAAATCATCTACGTTAAAGAATAATTTCTTGTTAAAATAAGATCCCACACCTGTCTGCGTAGACGGTCATATGGTCGAGCGGACAGACCAGTTTAAGTACTTGGGATCTGTGCTTCACGCGTCCGGCGACATCGATTGCGACGTCAAGTCACGCATTTCAGCGGCTTGGGCCAAGTGGCGTGAGGTGACTGGTGTCATTTGCGACCCCAAAATGCCGGTTAAACTAAAGGGACAGGTCTATAAAACCATCATTAGACCTGTCCTTTTGTATGGTAGTGAGGCGTGGCCGGTACTTGAGCGACATAAGCAGGAGCTGCGTGTCACGGAGATGAAGATGTTGCGCTGGATGTGTGGAGTGACGCGAAAAGATCGCGTCAGGAAGTCCCGCATCCGGGGCAGCCTTCATGTCCGAGACATTGCAGATAAATTGCAAGAATGTCGCCTACGCTGGTACGGTCACATCTTGCGAAAACCGGCTAATTACGTGGGGAACAAATGTCTTGCCATGGCGCCTCCGCCGGGCCGTGGCAGACTGGGTAGACCCAAGAAGTGCTGGCTTGACGTCGTAAAGGGTGATATGCGTGCAAATGGCCTTACTAACCAGGATGCCGAAGATCGTGCGAAGTGGAGGCGTAAAAGTAGGAAAGCGGACCCCGGGCTCCCGAGAGGGATGCAACCGGGAACATCGCTCGGATGATGATGATGATGATGGTGACCATTGTGCCCACTGGGTCGTCAATGTTCTTGAAAATAATAAGTATATTCATTGCTTTCAATTAAGAATACTTACTGCTTTTCATTTTATTTTTATACTAGCGACCCGCCCCGGCTTCGCATGGCTGTATTATATCTAAAAACCTTCCTCTTTAATCACTCTATCTATTAAAAAAAAACCGCATCAAAATTCGTTGCGTGGTTTTAAAGATCGAAGCATACATATAGGGACTGCGAAAAGTGACTTTATTTTATACTATGTAGTGATGATTAAAACTAAGAAAATAATTCTCTAACATCTGGAGAGGATTATATCTTTTTTTCTGTGTACAATATTTCAAGTAGGTAATGTTAGTGCGCGTTTTTTTCTATGTATGCGCGAGTTTGTAAATATGCAACTTTGAATTGTGAGATCGTGCTGCGTGTACCTACTTACTTCTTACGGTTGAGCCCGTAGTTGCGAGGTTTTTCGTATAGCAAACGCTACTATCGTGCTTACGTAAATAAGAAAATAGTACGATTTGAAGCTTCGCATTACGTTCTTATCAGAAGCTTGTACTGTACTGTAGGTACAGTCACATTACCAATTAGCTGAACCAAACGTGACCTAGAGCTCACTCGTAAATCTGTAAGGTTGTAAAGTAATGTTACCTGATTGCGTTTTTTTAAACAATATAAAAAACATAATAAAATAGGTAAGTAGGTACTATATTTTTACAGATATGCGAATGTGCTCTGGGTCACGTGTGGTTCAGCTAATTGGTAATGTGACTGTACCTTGAAGACCCTATACCAGAGTTAGGTAGTTTCCGTAGGTATCTCTGGTGGCAGATAGATTGGATTCGTAGACGAAATTAGACCAAAAGTAAGTACATAATAGGTCTATTGTTCTAAAAATACCGTTTCTCCGTAACAAAATTAATTAGTAAGTGGAATATAAACGCAGAGCAAAGAAATCTAACTTCTCATAACTTTTAATTAAATTGAAAAAATAACCTACCTAATTTATTTCTCATAAATTAAGATTCGGTCCGAAAATAATTATTTCTCGTCCCTTTTATTGAGTTCTTTATTTTCATTCCTTTTTAAGTCCCAAGGTATTGGTAATTGGACTGGACATTTCACATAGCGCCATCTATCTAGCCAGCTATAGGCTTGAGTTATGGTGACCAGATAACGTGTATTTACCTACGTAGGTACTTTTTATTATTTGTAAATACATCTAAGTACCTACACTAATTATAAAGAGGAAAGTTTTTTTGTTTTTTGTTTGTCATTTCCGAAACTACTGGACCGATTTTGATGAAACTTGGCTTACCAAGTTCCATCAAAATCGGTCCAGTGCTCCTAATGAATTAACGTATCCTCTTAAGGATACGTTAATTCATTAGGAGTAACATAGGCTACTTTTTATTTCGATACTAGCGACCCGCTCCGGCTTCGCACGGCTATATTATGCATGTATTATACATATAAACCTTCCTCTTGAATCACTCTATCTATTAAAAAAAACCGCATCAAAATCCGTTGCGTAGTTTTAAAGATCTAAGCATACAAAGGGACATAGGGATATAGGGACGGCGAAAAGTGACTTTGCTTTATACTATGTAGTGAAGAAAATTCACGGGATCGGATCCTACAAGGGTGAATCGCGAGGTGCAGCTAGTCTGTAAATAAATATATGTTTGAGGCGGAAATCGAACCCACAACCTTCTTGGTGGGTATTCGTATTCGCCGTAGAAGTCTTCATGTACCTAGCAAACAATGTGAGCATACTAGGTAACTTTGAAGGAATACCTACGTTTTGTTACCTCTGTTACAGTAACCACACGCAGAGAAATCGGAGTCAACCAGAAGTACAAAACTGTGTAGTTACATTTTTTCACGATAATTTTAGTCTGAAATACTGTATTCTTGTAATCTCTGCGATTTTATTTTAAGCCTCACTAAATGTTTAATATGGTACACTAGAAAAATATTTTAAATCAAAGCTACAATAATTTTGTATTTCAAACAATAATTCTTGCTTCAAAAACGAAATGATTTGTATTGTTTAGTAGAATAAAATGTACAGTTAACGAAGTAAAGTGTTCTGATTAATGATCGTCATGTTAATAATGCACTACGAAGTTGCCTGTAACCACAACAACATTCTTTTAATTACTACAAGAATCTATAATTATCCTTACTATTCTGTTTGTTTCTGAACTAAACTAAAACAAATTGTTATTGTGACAAAATAATTATGTTGTCATAGATGAATATCATGTTAATTTAACACTGTGTTCATTTATTTATACAACAAAATTATTGTCAAAACTACAATACTACATTTTTGTGAATGCAAGAATATTCAAGTTTAATAATTAGATTTATGTGTACCTACTTATTTAATTAGTTTCATGAGTCGCAACTAGATGGCGCCAGTAGTAATTTTAGATCGCGCTATCGTTGTGTTTTATCAAATTACCTTGGTCGAGACGACAATTTTGATTTTACGTACGGATTACGGACTCCGCACTTAAAGCGATATGTGGCTATACTCCACTATAGCCATAAGTGCTGCATTTCTCGTAGAGCGTACAGACGCGTAGTCTACGAAACAATGTAGTCGAACTTTAATATCCCTTTTTGCTTTCTAGGATTATTATAATTGATTTATATATCAAACGCAATTATCGGAACTAGAATATTTTATACACTACAAAAATATCTAGTTACATTTACAATAACCTAGTAAACGTAACTAGATTGTTTCTCCGTGTATACTAGTAGACTACTAGTGTGTACAATAATTTCTAGTTGGTCCTCAATAAAAAATATTTGGTAAAGACAACTAGTGGGTACTGCTGTCACGGATCCAAACAGAAGTTCTGGTTGCACTTACGAGATTTCTCGTATGTTTAACAAGATTTTTCTCTGCGTGCACTAAGAAAATTCCAGACATTCTTAGCCTAAAGCCTGTAGACTAGAGACTAAAGTTAGAAGAAAAGTTATAAAAATCTTACAAGAATACCTAAGGTAAGTGGTATCGCCACCTATCATAATTAGTTTAGTTTAGATAGTTCTATTTAACCAAAAAAAGCTGCAAAAAAAAAATCCGCCAAACTGCAAAGTGCAGTTTGTTGGCGAGCGCGCGCTTATTTACTACATGTGCACTTGTTATATACTTACCTACTAACTTAATTTAGTTTGAAATGAAGTACCTACTTAACTGTTTTTAATAAATGATCTTTAAGAGGAAAGGGTACCGGGGGCTTCCTCCATACAAACTATTACAAACGTTCTATGATAATTAGAAAATGAAAAAAACCAAAACCTATGTTTTGGTAGTCATGGCAGTTATATGTTTTATGGCACAAAAATATTTGTGCTAGTGTCATTATCCAGGGAGGAAACAGTGGACTACGTTTGTATGGAGAGAGCGCCCGGTACCCTAAGCTTTATTCTACCATAACAATGTTTAACTTTAGGTAAGTCTAACATTCCTTCCCTACCTCTGGTGCATTATTCCTATTTCCCTTATTTACACAAAAAAGCAGTACTGGTTATATTTAATTGCAACCTACCGCCACCTGCGCTAGCGCCGCTAAGCGGATGGCGCGGGAACTACTTCGTCAGTGTTCGGGAAAAACATGTCGGAATGAACATTGCGCTCCTCCGATTTCAATTAAAACCTTTGTGTTATTGGTGAATAAACTGCTGTTTACCGGTACATAGTGAATTGTTTGTGGTATGATATTATATGGATTTCGTGTTATATGTAAGGGATAAAGCGCCGGCGTTAATATAACGTTGACTAGAACCAGCGTGTTGGACGTGGCCACGGACTTCGGTAAGTACCTACTGCTTCCATCCATCTTGATTTCCTTTACATTTGGTGAAACACACGTGCACCATCGCCAATTTCAAATACGGTCCACTTTAAATCAATTTCGAGTCTTATATGCTCTCTTTAAGGTGAAGTAGGACCTGAAAACGCCTATCCCTTTCCCACGCGCGCGCCGTGCGATGATTCTATCCCTTTCCCCCGCGCGCCGCGAAATTGCCATTTTAACTGTTATATGTAATTAAAAGACTCACACCAATTTTAGTGAAAAACCATCTGTACCTACTACCTTATGGGATTTGATGTAAAGTCTAAGAAAATATAAATTTTGTACTTGTTTTTCATTTACAATCGCCGTAAAATTGAAAAAGCTCAAAAAAATTACGATTTTTTAGAATTTTCACGATTTTTTTCTATCGAGGCAAATCACTCTAATAGTGTTTCGAAGTGTATGACAATACAAAGCATTTCTTCACCTTTACGACAGTAGGAATACCAATCTATAGATTTTAGTGGTTGATACCTAAAAACTGTTTCTAAGACACCTCTTTCGCGCTTCTGGTAATACCACTTCGGCTTAAACCCCGGCCACACCAGTAAGTATTAATTAATAAAACGTAGGAATACCAATCTATAGATTTTAGTGGTTGATACCCTAAAAACTGTTTCTAAGACACCTCTATCGCGCTTCTGGTAATACCACTTCGGCTTAAACCCCGGCCACACCAGTAAGTATTAATTAATAAAACGTAGGAATACCAATCTATAGATTTTAGTGGTTGATACCCTAAAAACTGTTTCTAAGACACCTCTATCGCGCTTCTGGTAATACCACTTCGGCTTAAACCCCGGCCACACCAGTAAGTATTAATAATAAAACGATTTTTTTTTCGTTAAAAATATGTTGAGATTTATTTAATTTATTCGAAATAACAATACTCTTGTTAAAAGTACTTAAGTATATGATTTTAATCTAACATGGTTATTTGTTCACTACTAAAAGGTTTTTGTTTTCATTTCGTTGAGCTCGATATTTCGATGCTGGTACAGGCAACATTTTCACGACACTGAAAATGGTGCTTGTATCTACATCAATAAATATTTAGGTTTTAAATAACTTAAGTGTCGTTAAGAGTATATTTACAATTATTATAAAAACAGTATTAAATTAACTAATGAGGATGATTACTTACTACTATGGTATAAATGATTGATTCTTATATTTTTTAAAATAATTATTAGTACTTATTTAAATCAACTACAACCATAATATTCTTAAGATTAAAATATTTAAGTACCTACTTAATATTGAGATAGACCTACATACATTAAACAGAAAATTACTATGATTTTAAATACACAATTTTTTTGGGACAGAAAATACAATATAAAGTCACTAACACGTAGGATCAGGTACTTCATAAAGTACTTATCTCTTTATTCCGACAAGCTGAGCACATGGTTGTGACTGTCCATTTAATATATAAAACTAACAACCTATGACGGTAAAAATACCTACAATATAATAATGGTTTTAACATCCACATCTATTCTTATAAAATATTAACATTTAGATGATTTATACACAGCGAGCAAGAGTCAGTTTATAAATCAATGCTCAAGAGACAAATGAAAACAATAGATAAAGAAAAATAGTTATGATTTCTCAAAAAATTTGGATAAAGTGAAGAAGTTTCCCCGTTTCTCTCTGGCCCCAAGCACATTGGGGCCGGGTCCTTTATGAAGTCAATATTTAATGACTACTTAGTCTCTTTTACGGAATACGTAACTGGGCATAAGTAAAAGTAAGGTTTCGATTTTAACAACAATAAGAATATAGATAAATAAATAAATAAATATTCCAGGACATTCCACACATCGCCATCTAGCCTCAAGCTAAGTAACTAGACTTGTGTTATGGGTGCTGGACAACGCATATACTACTTATAAACTTTCCTTTTGTAAATATATACTTATTATACATAGAAACAACCAGACCACAGACAAATATCTAAGCATAAATACTTGTCTGAGGCGGGAATCGAACCCGCAACCCTGTATTTGGCAGTCCGGCATGGTGACCATTGTGCCAACTGGGTGTGAGATTTTATCCTATTATATCTCTCTTATTCTAGATTCTAGAATATTATTATATTCTATCTTATTCTAGATTCTAGAATATTATTATATTCTATCTTATTCTAGATTATTAACACAACGTCAGAAATGTTTCAGGGCGCTGTAGTGCTTATAGACAATATGTAAAAACACTTAACATGTATCGAAGACAAGCTTACATCGTATTTAGTTTAATTTATCGTGAAAATGGTAAAATTATTCTCGCTTTTGTCTGACCCCGAGCAGATTGGGGCCGAGTCCTTGATAAAGTCGATTTTCATTGACTTCCTAGAGTTTTTGTTACGGGATACGTAACTAGGTATGGGTGACACGTCTCAGCAGATTGGCCAAGTAAAAAATACAGTTTACAATCAGTGGTCTTACAATATACTTGTATACTTGTATACGGGCTGTTTTCCGCAATTAGACCCTTGTTTTTAATTGGGTCCTTTTTGCGTGAAGATGGAGTAGGCTTGCCCAGTACCTACTACGCTCTCAGCTTAGTCGACCATGTCCAAAGGAGAGAACTTGTCAATACTTCTGGAGCCAACTAAGACGCGGGTTCCATCACGATATTTTCCTTCACCGTAAGAGCAATGTCAATTAGCGCACATAAATTTTTCTTAAGAAAAATACATTGGTGCACGGCCGGCCTGGATTCGAACCCACGACCTTCAGAATGAAAGTCGAGGTATCTACCATTAGGCCAACACCGCTCTGTCTTACAATATAATAACGATAACAAGACGGTAATTACAACATGTCCTACATGGTTTAAACAGTGTCAGTATCCCTTAAATCGTGCTTTCTAAGAAGAAGTATTGCATATATTTACAGAAAAGACCCTGAACACCGAAAGACAAGCTAAAAATAACTGTGTTCAAGTTATAGAGAAAGTGGTGAAACTTTCCTCGTTTTTCTCTGACCCCAAGCAGATTGGGGCCGGGTCCTTGATAAAGTCGATCTTTATTGACTTCCTAGAGTCTCTATTTCGGGATACGTAGCTGGGCATGGGTGTGACGTCACGGCAGATGGTGTGGTCGCAGGTTCGAGAGTCGCGTCGGCGGATCACGGTTCGGCAAAGGAGCGTCTCTTGGAATGCTATGCGGTACCTGTGAAAGAAGTTGTTTTGAGTGGAAATAGAATAAACGTAGAAAGAAAATGACGTATTATAGGTACTTATATGTAGGCGTTTATATTTTGATGGGATTTATTCAGAAATAGTGGCTAGCAAAAATAATAAGAACGACTAAAGACTTTTCGAACCGTCCACTTTTTTGTTTTTATTTTTCTGCAAATTGAATGGTAGGCATGATCTCATGCCTCCAAAAATATGGTGACCATGAAGACAAATAAAAACATTTTTTTTGTCCCAGTGGTGGAGAATGACAAAAATATTCACATTTGAAAATACGCAGGGGCTCTATTTTTGAATCGCTCGTGTGACATAGCTTCGTCGTATACGTCTACAAGTCATACTCGACTTCCAAGTCGCATGACACCAATTTTCTTTTTTTTTTAAATCGTTCGTCGTCGCAATTTGAAATGTCAATTTTTTATTCGTTTTACGCAGATAATTGCAAACCGGTAATTACCGACGAATATCCGAAATAATCCCAAAAGATATAAATATTTTTCAAAAATCGTTTCCAAATGTTTGACTATGATTGTTTGACGTTGATTCTACCCACAGATATAGATTTACCTAATCTGTGATTCTACCACTCGCCTGTCGGCGACTAGTGGTGGAGAACACTCGTTACGATCGCGCGGTTCAAGAATAGCGAATTTCCGATGTCGAACGAATATTAGTAGAAATCGAGCTCTCGACGGGGCGAACGATTCAAAAATAGAGCCCCAGTTTCCTCCCCATCACAAAATACATGACGTAATGTATCAAGTAGGGCTAAATACATGGGTGAGTCGTGCGTGCATTTTTAGGCTTCCGTATTTACAACTATCCAATTTATTTTATTGGGTAGAGTGGGCAATGGGACCTTAAACTTATTTGTAAGGATTTGCAAGGATCTCATTAGGAAAATCCCCTAAACACCCAACTAAATTTAGAAACGTGCTCGGCAAAGGAAATTATGGAGTTTATGTATTGCGTTCCTCAGTTTGATACGGTACAATGATAGCAGACTTTAATTAAAAGTAATTTTATTATAAATATCCCCTAAGGGGATTTTTAAAAACCTTAAGAGGAGAGGGTACCGGTGGCTCTTTCCATACAAACTATTACAAACGTAGTCGACTGTTTTCTCCCTGGATAATGACACTAGAGCAAATATTTTTGTGCAAAAAACTTATAACTACCTATGCCTATATAATTTCTATTATAATTAGAAAATGAAAAAAAAACAAAACATAAGCACATAGTCATGGCAGTTATAGGTTGTATGGCACAAAAATATTTGTACTATAGTGTCATTATCCAGGGAGGAAACAGTCGACTAGGTTTGTATGGAGAGAGCGCAGCAGGTGCAAATATCTATCTAATTAAAACAGGTGTTTTAAGTAGTTTTCTTAAGTTTCTTATGTCGTTTTAAGTAGTTTAGTGGCAGTCACTTAATCGACTCCGGACTCAAGTAGGCCGTTGCAGACAAAATTTGAGCAAATGGGGATATATTGCACCGACTGAGGAGCAATGCGAGTGTGGAGTCCCGTCGCAGTCCATGGTGCACCTACTCCAATGCCCATTGTGCCCTAATTCCTGCACATTGGAGGACCTGGTAGAGGCCAACGCCGCTGCAGTTGCAGTGGCTAGCTACTGGGCAGGAAAAATTTGACTGGTCGAATGTCACTGACTCGAAAAGAAGAAGAAGAAGTAGTTTTCCCTATTTCTACGAAGTATTAAGATTTTAATTAAAGTACCTCATTTATAAGTAGCTAACACAGATAACAGACTTTTTTATCAGTCAATGATTTAAATATCCATAAAGTCTTCCTGGGAACAAGCGGTCTCTTTTTAAATAAAATAGCAGCGCTCCGCGGTTTCACCCGCGTAACTCCCGATCCCGTGGGAATATCGGGATAAAAAGCCTATGTTACTCCCAATGAATCAATGTGTACCTACCAAGTTTCATCAAAATCGATCCAGTAGTTTCGGAGTCCATTCGTTAAAAAAACAAAAACAAATAAAAAATGTTTACTAATATTATAAAGCTGAAGAGTTTGTTTGTTTGAACGCGCTAATCTCAGGAACTACTGGTTCGAATTGAAAAAATATTTTTGTGTTGGATAGTCCATTTATCGAGGAAGGCTATAGGCTACTTTTTATTTTGATATTCCCACGGGATCGGGACTTACACGGGTGAAACCACGGGGCGCAGCTAGTAATATTATAAGGTAGGTCGGCGTTTGACCAATATCTCAACGAATGTTAAGTGACGATGCGGTCTAAGACTTAGCACGCTTACCAAGATACTAAATTCGTAATTTGAGGGCCCCCAAATAAACTGAAGCTTCGAGAGGCACGAGGAAGACGACAGTAGAAGTTTCCTTATAATAACCATAGAACATGGAAAGTTAATTTAACAATACCTAAATTATTCCCAACAGGACGCTCCACAATCTTGAAGATTAATCACTTTCAGACGACATTTCAGTTCTCAACTACTTTACTATTACATAATTTGGCACTTGGGTTGAGTTAAACATCACTACATTCCTACAGTATGAGACCCTCTAGTATATATATGAGAAGTGGCGTAAATATCAGAGGGCTATGTGGAGAAATGCCCCCGGGGTCTCTAAGCTCGGAAACTCGTGACACTCTGAGCGACATTTGAAACAGATGAAAATGTTAATCGAATAAAAACCTGATAAAAAAGCTTTATCAATCAAATGCCGATTAAAAAATTTATTACTTTTTATTTTTGGTTGGTCATTAGATCTTGAATGGCTTTCACAAAAAGATCGTAACAGTTATACACAATACCAAATAAACTTTCAGTTTTGACTAGGTAATAACCTAAACCAAACAAGGTACAGTCACATTACCAATTAGGTGAACCCCACGTGACCCAGAGCACATTCGCATCTGTAAAAAAATATAGTATTTACTTATCTATTTTGTTATTTTCTTTATATTGTATACTAGCTGCGCCCCGCGGTTTCACCCGCGCAAGTCCGAGTCTCGTAGGAATATCGGAATAAGAAGTAGCTTATTTGTTAGGGTCTCTAGCTACCTGCTACCGACTTTCATCACAATTCGTATAGTAGTTTTTGTGTTTAGCAATGCCAGTATTAAGGGAAAGCGGTGTTATAGGAAAGCGAGACGTTAAGGGAAGGAACGTCACGTCAAGGTAACGTGAGGTCTCGTGGGAGAGCGAAGTCTTGGGAAAGCGAAGACGTGGAAAACGGTTATATTTTTTGGAGTTTAGACAGACCCAGAATGCTTTTCTGACATGGAACCGTCGCAGATGGAGTAGCAAACACGTGCGAGCGAAGCGAGCGGTTATATTTTTAGGAGTCCAGACAGACCCAGAATGCTTTTCTGACACGGAACCGTCGCGGAGGTAACGTTAGTTATTGTGACCAAACACGTGCGAGCGAAGCGAGCGGTTATATTTTTAGGAGTCCAGACAGACCCAGAATGCTTTTCTGACACGGAACCGTCGCGGATGGAGTAGGTAACGTTAGTTATTGTGACCAAACACGTGCGAGCAAAGCGAGCGGTTATATTTTTAGGAGTCCAGACAGACCCAGAATGCTTTTCTGACACAGAACCGTCGCGGAATGCGTAGCAAACACGTGCGAGCGAAGCGAGCGGTTAGATATTTAGGAGTCCAGACAGACCCAGAATGCTTTTCTGACACGAAACCGTCGCGGATGGAGTAGCAAACACGTGCGAGCGAAGTGAGCGGTTATATTTTAAGGAGTCCAGACAGACCCAGAATGCATTTCTGACACGGAACCGTCGCGGATGGAGTAGGTAACGTTAGTTATTGTGACCAAATACGTGCGAGCAAAGCGAGCGGTTATATTTTTAGGAGTCCAGACAGACCCAGAATGCTTTTCTGACACGGAACCGTCGCGGATGGAGTAGCAAACATGTGCGAGCGAAGTGAGCGGTTATATTTTAAGGAGTCCAGACAGACCCAGAATGCTTTTCTGACACAGAACCGTCGCGGAATGCGTAGCAAACACGTGCGAGCGAAGCGAGCGGTTAGATATTTAGGAGTCCAGACAGACCCAGAATGCTTTTCTGACACGAAACCGTCGCGGATGGAGTAGCAAACACGTGCGAGCGAAGTGAGCGGTTATATTTTAAGGAGTCCAGACAGACCCAGAATGCTTTTCTGACACGGAACCGTCGCGGATGGAGTAGGTAACGTTAGTTATTGTGACCAAATACGTGCGAGCAAAGCGAGCGGTTATATTTTTAGGAGTCCAGACAGACCCAGAATGCTTTTCTGACACGGAACCGTCGCGGATGGAGTAGCAAACATGTGCGAGCGAAGTGAGCGGTTATATTTTAAGGAGTCCAGACAGACCCAGAATGCTTTTCTGACACGGAACCGTCGCGGATGGAGTAGGTAACGTTAGTTATTGTGACCAAACACGTGCGAGCAAAGCGAGCGGTTATATTTTTAGGAGTCCAGACAGACCCAGAATGCTTTTCTGACACGGAACCGTCGCGGATGGAGTAGCAAACATGTGCGAGCGAAGTGAGCGGTTATATTTTAAGGAGTCCAGACAGACCCAGAATGCTTTTCTGACACGGAACCGTCGCGGATGGAGTAGGTAACGTTAGTTATTGTGACCAAACACGTGCGAGCGAAGCGAGCGGTTATATTTTTAGGAGTCCAGACAGACCCAGAATGCTTTTCTGACACGAAACCGTCGCGGATGGAGTAGCAAACACGTGCGAGCGAAGTGAGCGGTTATATTTTAAGGAGTCCAGACAGACCCAGAATGCTTTTCTGACACGGAACCGTCGCGGATGGAGTAGGTAACGTTAGTTATTGTGACCAAACACGTGCGAGCGAAGCGAGCGGTTATATTTTTAGGAGTCCAGACAGACCCAGAATGCTTTTCTGACACGGAACCGTCGCGGATGGAGTAGGTAACGTTAGTTATTGTGACCAAACACGTGCGAGCAAAGCGAGCGGTTATATTTTTAGGAGTCCAGACAGACCCAGAATGCTTTTCTGACATAGAACCGTCGCGGAATGCGTAGCAAACACGTGCGAGCGAAGCGAGCGGTTAGATATTTAGGAGTCCAGACAGACCCAGAATGCTTTTCTAACACGAAACCGTCGCGGATGGAGTAGCAAACACGTGCGAGCGAAGTGAGCGGTTATATTTTAAGGAGTCCAGACAGACCCAGAATGCTTTTCTGACACAGAACCGTCGCGGAATGAGTAGCAAACACGTGCGAGCGAAGCGAGCGCTTACATTTCTTTCGAGTCCAGATAGGCCCGGAATGTTTTTTTGACAAAATACCGTCACGGATTGAGAAGGTTAGGTTAGGTCCCCTCCCCCATTCCTCCCCTCCCCCTTTCCTCTCCTCCCCCTTTCCTCTCCTCCCCCTTTCCTCTCCTCCTCCTTTCCTCTTCTCCCCATTTCATCCCCTTCCTCTTTCATACCCTTTCTCTTTCCTGTCCTCCCCTCTCCTCTCCTCCCCCTTTCCTCTTCTCCCCATTTCGTATTTTCCCTCTTACATCCCCTTCCTCTTTCCTTTCCTGTCCTCCCCCTTCCCTGAGCTCCCCCTTTTTATTTTTCTTACCCTTCTCCCCTTCATCACTCTCTCCGCCTCCGCCCAACTACAACCTTTTAAAATATATTTTCCCGTAAGTCCAGATCCCGTAAGTCCAGATCCCGTGGGAATATCGAGAAAAAAGTAGCCTTTGTGTTAATTCAGGTCTCCAGCTATCTACTTACTGATTTTCACCGCAATCTGTTCGGTAGTTTTTGCGTAAAGGAGTAATCCCGTAAGTCCCGATCCCGTAGGAATATCGGGATTAAAAGTAGCCTATGTATTAATCCAGGTCTCTGGCTATCTACATACCGAGTTTCAACGCAATCGGTCCAGAAGTTTTTTGTATGAAGGAGTAATCCCGTAAGTCCCGATCCCGTGTGAATATCGGGATAAAAAGTAGCCTATGTGTTAATCCAGGTACTCAGCTATCTAAATACCGAGTTTCAACGCAATCGGTCCAGTAGTTTTTGCGTGAAGGAGTAACAAACATACACACACACACACACACACATACACACACACAAACTTTCACATTTATAATATTAGTAGGATTGTATTGTATAGTATATTGTTTAAAAAAAAAACAAAATCAGGTAACATTACTTTACAACCTTACAGATGATTTGAGATGGGGTGTGTATGGGGCCCGCTAAGATCTTTGGGCCCAAGTCAACCTCACCTGCAAGCTGGTGCACCTGCTGAGAGACGGACGAGGCTCTGGCGCTGACTTTTCCTCTCTGGGGTTGGGGGGTCAGACGGCAGTCGCTCCCGTAAAAGTCAAAAGTAAGCCGCATCATATGGAAAGTATAGAAAGTAGTTGTCCCACAGATAGGGCGCCGCCGCATAACGGCGCGCAGGAGCTTCGCCCGACTCCTGTGGGAAGTGGACGAGGGCTACCGTGCCATGGGCGGGCACGGCCAAAGACGCGAGCCCCAACTCACAAAAAGAAACTCCGCTTCGCAACGTGGAACATTGGCACGCTAACCGGACGCGCGAGGGAGCTAGCCGACGTACTTTCCAGGCGAAAAGTGGCCGTGGCGTTCCTGCAGGAGACTCGATGGAAAGGCAGCAGATCCCGGCACATTGGGAACGGCTACAAGCTGATCTACACTAGTGCACCTGGTGGAGAGAACGGGGTGGCTGTGGTACTCGCTGAGGGGTTTCATGATTGTATCTTGGAGGTAAAACGCTTTAGCGACCGACTTATGGCCGTGAAGGTGCTTATTGAGGGGGTTGTAACCCACTTAATAAGTGCTTATGCGCCGCAGGTCGGTTGTAGCGACGCTGATAAGATATTGTTTTGGAACAAACTCGGTGAGGTCCTCGGAGCCATCCCGTTGTCACAGGGGATCGTTTTGGGTGGTGATCTTAACGGTCATGTTGGCGAGATGGGGGTGGAATTTGAGCGTGTTCACGGAGGCTACGGATACGGCAGTCGGAATGCGGAAGGGGAAGAAATCCTACGTACGTGTGCCACTGCCGACCTGGCCCTCGTGAACACTTACTTCAAAAAGAAACCCGACCACTTGATCACCTACAAGAGTGGAAGGCACGCTACCCAAATCGATTTTCTAATCACCAGGAGACATCATATCGGCAACGTAGCTAACTGCAAAGTCATACCCGGTGAGAGTCTTACTGATCAACACCGGCTTCTTGTCATGGATCTCTGTGTGAAACCCAAAGACAAACACCCTGAGCAATGTCGTCGCCGAATCAGATGGTGGATGCTGGATGAAACCAAATCCCAGAAGCTTGTCTCGGCTATCGGTGACAAGTGCGCTGGTGCCGAAGACGAACTAGTCCAGGACCACTGGGATAGGATTCAGGCATCGATCACTGGTGCGGCGAAGGCAGTGCTTGGCATGTCTAAAGGTGGACGCAAATGTGACAGGGAGACTTGGTGGTGGGACGACACAGTCCAGAGGGAGACTAAGGCGAAGAAAACCCTCTTTAAAAAGTGGCAAGCGTCCAGCTCTCCTGAAGATCGCGACTCGTATAAAGCCGCCAAACGTGCCACAAAAAGAGCAGTAGCCAGAGCCAGACAGAACCACTTACAGTCACTGTACGATAAGTTGGAAACGTCTGAGGGGCAGAAGCTTATTTATAAGTTGGCACGTTCGAGGGTAAAAGCGGCGCAGGATATATCCAAGTGCCGCTGTGTAAAAGACCCCGATGGTAACCTGCTTTGCGAGGATCTCGCGGTGAAGGAGAGATGGCGCTCTTATTTCCACGACCTGCTGAATAAGCAGTACAAAGAGGTGCAGCCGCCGGAACTCCCTCCGAATCAAGGACTTGTGCCACCGATTACGCCTGACGAAGTCCTCAAGGCTCTTCGCCGCATGAAGAATCGGAAAGCTGTCGGAGCCGATGGAGTCCCTATCGAAGTGTGGAAGGCGATGGGTCCTCGTGGTGTGGGCATCTTGACCAACCTCTTTAACCGCATACTCGAGACCGGCGAGATCCCTGCCCAATGGAGATTGAGTGTTATTTCCCCAATTTTCAAGGGCAAGGGATCGGTGCAGGAGTGTGGCAGTTATCGAGGTATATAGGTCATGTCCCACACCATGAAGCTCTACGAGCGGATAGTGGACTCTCGGATCCGACAGGAGTGCACTGTCTCTGGGTGTCAATATGGTTTCCGCCCCGGGCATGGCACCATGGACCCTGTTTTCGCCCTCAGGATCGTTATGGGGAAATACAGGACGAAGAATACGCCTCTGCATTTTCTATTCCTAGATTTGCAGAAGGCCTTCGACTGTGTTCCTCGCATGATGATCTGGTGGGCGCTGCGGTCCAAAGGGGTTCCGGAAGCTTATGTTGAAATCATTAGAGACATGTACCGAAATTCTGATTCTGTGGTGCGAACTGCTGTTGGCGACACTAAGCCCTTCCCTGTTACCGTTGGAGTTCACCAGGGTTCCGTCCTAAGCCCGTTCCTGTTCAGCGTAATATTGGATGCACTGTCCGTTGCCATCAGGGATGCACACGAGCAGCCTCCATGGCTGCTCATGTACGCTGACGATATTGCGCTGGCGGATTCGGATAAGGGGCGGCTGGTCCAACGTGTACACACGTGGAAGGAGTCGCTTGAGAACGGCGGTTTGCAACTGAATGTGGCGAAGACAGAGTACTTGGCTTGCAATACCACAGATCCCACACCTGTCTGCGTAGACGGTCATATGGTCGAGCGGACAGACCAGTTTAAGTACTTGGGATCTGTGCTTCACGCGTCCGGCGACATCGATTGCGACGTCAAGTCACGCATTTCAGCGGCTTGGGCCAAGTGGCGTGAGGTGACTGGTGTCATTTGCGACCCCAAAATGCCGGTTAAACTAAAGGGACAGGTCTATAAAACCATCATTAGACCTGTCCTTTTGTATGGTAGTGAGGCGTGGCCGGTACTTGAGCGACATAAGCAGGAGCTGCGTGTCACGGAGATGAAGATGTTGCGCTGGATGTGTGGAGTGACGCGAAAAGATCGCGTCAGGAACTCCCGCATCCGGGGCAGCCTTCATGTCCGAGACATTGCAGATAAATTGCAAGAATGTCGCCTACGCTGGTACGGTCACGTCTTGCGAAAACCGGCTAATTACGTGGGGAACAAATGTCTTACCATGGCGCCTCCGCCGGGCCGTGGCAGACTGCGTAGACCCAAGAAGTGCTGGCTTGACGTCGTAAAGGGTGATATGCGTGCAAATGGCCTTACTAACCAGGATGCCGAAGATCGTGCGAAGTGGAGGCGTAAAAGTAGGAAAGCGGACCCCGGGCTCCCGAGAGGGATGCAACCGGGAACATCGCTCGGATGATGATGACAACCTTACAGATTTGCGAGTGAGCGAGGTCACGTGGGGTTCACCTAATTGGTAATGTGACTGTACCTATTTTAACTTTTCCTTCAAGTTCACTACAGACCACTTCTTCTGATTCTGTCAGAGGTTCAGCTAAAATAAATTTTGCCAGACGTATAGCTTGCAACAGTAATTACAGCATCATTGGCTTCATAAAGTTATGTGTCAGGACTATGGGCTCACAACACATTCTATGGATGCACCTTCTCTAATGTGCCCTTATAACTGCACATTGGAGAAAGTGCACTAAAGAATGTATTTAAGAAAATAAAAATGTGTTGAGATATTGTAACTGGGGCTATTGTGGGGCTACAACTTGTGTGTGAAATGTATGATTATTTTGAGATTAATTTCTTGCTCTAAAACTGGGAATTGAAGAAGAAAAAAAATATCCTTAGATCCCCTGGTGGGTCGTTGGTGGATCCTAGTGGAATGGGCGTCACAATTGGGCCCTTGGGTACACAAGAATTTGGGCCCTTTTGAAAAGTAAAAAAAGCTAATTATAATAAAAAAAATTTGCTTAGTATAACCATATATATACCTATAGGTAATCAAATACAGTATGATATAATATGTCATTAATGATATTAGAATGCTACTGGTTTTTTGGTTATACGATTACGATTATTGCGCGCGTTTTACGGTTTTTTTTCGGCCTATGATAATCAAGGTACTATAGTATAGTCTAAACTCGTTTTAATAGTATATCCCTTGTTCTGATAAGATTACTGATTTGTGAAAAAAGTGTAATGTCAAATGTGCCCGACAAAAATGTTTTGAGAATAAATGTGTGAGAGAAATTGTCGGTCCTTTGGGGGCCCGTGTGCCCTGATGGTGAAGACGGTACTGGTCACAATGCTCATTTAAAGTGAACCCCAACGACTAATATTTTGCCTTCAGCAATCTACTTGGTCCCGAAGGTAGATCATGTCCTGGAAGAAGTTTGAAACATGAGTTTCTTGTGCCTTCTTCTCATTAGTGGGCGCGTTTCGAAGGCACACATTCTACTTAATTTTCCAGACGTTTCAAAGTGATGTAATGCACTGCATGACACCTATTGAATAAAACATTTTGAGTCTGAGTTTCTCCTTCAGGTTCACAACATTTGATGAGGTTTAATTTTCCACCTTATTTAAATTAAATCATCACTACATAGTATAAAATAAAGTCACTTTTCGCCGTCCCTATGTCCCTATTTCCCTTTGTATGCTTAGATCTTTAAAACTAAGCAAGGGATTTTGATGCGGTTTTTTTTAAAAGATAGAGTGATTCAAGAGGAAGGTTTATATGTATAATACATGCATAATATAGCCGTGACAAGCCGGGGCGGGTCGCTAGTACCTACTATAGAAATAACCGTACAAAACATAGAAAGACCCTTGTTACCAAAGAATTTCCTTCATTTAATATGTATGTTAATAGTGACAAGGAAATTGCAAGGTTCTACCTTAAAGCTCCAGTCCCAGTAAATGACATTATTGTCGCTGCGTGACCCGGGGCTCTATTTTTGAATCGCTCGTGTGACAAAGCTTCGTCGTATACGCCTACAAGTCACGCTCGACTTCCAAGTCGCATGACACAAATTTACTGTATTTTTGAATCGTTCGTCGTCGAAATTTAAAATGTCAATTTTTATTCGTTTTACGCAGTTATTTGAAAAGCGGTAATTACCAGCGGACATCCGAAATTATCCCGAAAGATATAAATAATTTTCAACGACCGTTTCCGAATTTTTGACTATGATTGCTTGATGTTTATTCTACCACTCGCCCGTCGGCGACGAGTGGTGGAGACCACTCGTTCCGATGGAGCGATTCAAAAATAGCGAATTTCCGATGTCGAACGAATATCAGTAGAAATCGAGCGCTCGACGCGGGGCGAACGATTCAAAAATAGGGCTCCCGGTCAGTGCGCTGGTAAATTGTATTATTTAATTTGATATGGCGAGCGAGGTAAATGAAATAGAGAGGGGCACGGACGCGACATAATACGTGGAACCAACTCAATTATCGTACACCCCTTACAATGTTAAATTAAAAAACCGGTCAAGTGCGAGTCTGTACCATTATCATTACATGAATGAAGGGAAAATGGCGGTTTACGGTTTATGACGTATTAAAAAAAAACTACTTACCAGATCTCGTTCAAACCAATTTTGGGTGGAAGTTTGCATGGTAATGTATAAGCATATACTTTTTTTAGTTTCATCATTCTTTTATTTTAGAAGTTACTGGGGGGGGACACTTTTTACCACTTTGGAAGTGTCTCTCGCGTACACTATTCAGTTTAGAAATAAATGATATTAGAAACTTCAATATCATTTTTGAAGACCTATCCATAGATACCCCACACGTATGGGTTTGATGAAAACAATTTTTTTTGAGTTTCAGTTCTAAGTATGGGGAACTCTAAAATTTATTGTTTTTTTTCCATTTTTGTGTAAAAATATTAATGCGGTTCACAGAATACATCTAATTACCAAGTTTCAACAGTATAGTTCTTATAGTTTCGGAAAAAAAGTTGCTGTGACATACGGCAGACAGTCATGACGAATCTGTAAGGGTTCCGTTTTTGGCCATTTGGCTACGGAACCCTAAATCCTTCACATCTAATATAAATCGGCAACGTTCATCCATGCTTTCAGAACGTCGTAGTGCCTGAGACATGTATCAGGCTGGCCTAGATAATACGTTGCTATGGTTACCTTGCCAATAACGTGAGCGATGACGTCAAACTTTTTTGTGAGTGCCATTGTTTATCGATTTATAAGACGTCTATCAGAAGTCTTTACGAAATAAACTTGACCAATATATTTTTTAACTAGATTCTACCCGCGGTTTCGTCCGCAATTTCACCCTCTTAAGGGTGGAATTTCGAAAAACCCTTTTTTAGGGAATACTTAATATAAGTTACAACTTCACAAAGAACACACCCCCTATGTCTTTCCGGTTTAAGCTGTACTGTACGTTGTTGGTAAATCAGTCAGTCAGGACTTTCAATTTTATATGTATCTACTTACGGATATTTGCAATAGAAATTCGAAAAGTAACGCCTCTAACTCAATTATGCACGCACGAGTAAGTCGATAATCTCTTATAAAACTTTATTAATCTCTTTTGAACTTTTTCCGTTTCTACCAAGCCTACTTTCATTGCCGGTGAAGGCTGAACTAATCTTTAAAAATTAAAATGCGGCTCGAGTATTCCTTATCCTTCCTTCCCACTGACTTAATCGTAATTCGGGCTACACGTTGCAAAAATTTTAATATTAATACCGCTTTCACATTGGTGTACCACAGAGCCTCAAGACGAAAGTTTTCAACCAATGTGTGTTACCATTGATGACATACGGATCCGAGACGTGGTCGCTGACTATAGGCCTCGTTCATAAGCTCAGAGTCGCTCAGCGGGCTATGGAGAGAGCTATGCTCGGAGTTTCTCTACGTGATAGAATCCGAAATACGGAAATCCGTAGAAGAACCAAAGTCACCGACATAGCTCTCAGGATTGGTAAGCTGAAGTGGCAATGGGCAGGTCATATAGCTCGCAGAACTGACAACCGCTGGGGAGTAAAGGTTCTCGAGTGGCGGCCACGATGCAACGCGAAACGGAGTGTTGGGAGACCAGCTGCCCGGTGGACCGACGACATTGTGGCGGTCGCGGGTAGTCGGTGGATGGAGGTGGCTCAGGACCGCTGTTTGTGGCGTCGTATGGGGGAGGCCTATGTCCAGCAGTGGACGTGTATGGGCTGACATGATGATTGGTGTAGGATTGCTACCTCTAGTAACAGTAGTTAGGTCAAGGATCTGAAAACTCTAACAATAGGTGAACCACAGTACTACATGAGAAGAAGAAGAATTGGTGTAGGAATTTGAGTTTGACACTTGCCTATAGAATATCAATAATCGGTTAAAAAATAATTTATCTATTAATACCGGCAAAGTGCGAATCGGACTCGCGCACAAATGGTTCCGTACCATGTTGTATAGCAGTTCCACTTTATTTTTTTCTGTTATTAGTATTTGTTGCTACGGCAACCGAAATTTATAATCTGTGAAAATTTAAACTGTCCAGCTACCACGGTTCATGAGCAGCCTGAAGGCCAATTCTCGTAAATAACATGGTTTAAATTACATTTCAATATCATTTCGATTGCAAAAGACCCTTAAAGTCAGTTTATTTTTTACAAAAAGCGAACTTTGTGGGTATTTTGAGCTACTTTGAGGGTATTATTTGTGATCGAAATGCAATCGAAATGATATTGAAATGCAATTTGAACAATGTTAACTACGAGAATTGGCCTTCTGGTGACAGACTGACAGCGAACGGACGGACACTGAAGTCTTAGTAATAGGGTCCTGGTCCCTTTGTGTGCGGAACTCTAAAAATGCAGAATTAGGTTACTATGCCGGGCTTAGAAACTCTTAGCAACCCCTTACAGAAAGACCTGATAAAGTTACAGAAAAGCGAGAAACTTTTTTAAACTTTGCCCTTTAAAATTGCTTTTGTTAGTTTCCCGTATGTGTTATCTGGCACCCATATTACAAGCCTTCGAGGCTAGATGGCGTTGTGTGTAATCACTACATAGTATAAAATAAAGTCACTATTCGCCGTCCCTATGTCCCTATGTATGCTTAAATCTTTAAAACTACGCAACGGATAGTGATGCGGTTTTTTTAAATAGATAGAGTTATTAAAGAGGAAGGTTTTTAGATATAATACATGCATAATACAGCCGTGCGAAGCCGGGGCGGGTCGCTAGTATCTGACTATATAATATAGAGGTTTTTTTATTTAATTGACTTTCTGGCCATATCCAAAACTAGAGATAGCGAAAAATGCTGAAAAAAGTTAATTGAGGTGCTGATTTTGATTAAAACTAAAACTGCATTATTAAGATTTTTTTAATAGTCATTGTTCAAAAATAATCACTCTATATTTTTGTATCATCCGATAGTATTGATGATTCCTGGAAACAAACATAGTATGGCAAATCAAAGTTCATAGCCCATTTTCTAAAATTATTATTATTGGATATTTTTTTAATTCTATTATTAGATATCTAATAAATTCATGAGTTGAAAGACTTTATTTGAACCTGAGCAAGACCTCAGAATATTGTTTGAGTTGAAAGCAGTTTTGGAAAGCAGGTGGGTCTACAATTCTGACTCCGATCGTAGGTACATACTTGCTAGATAGGTACCTAAGCATACAAACGTAATAAAAATTCTGTTCCGACGCGACCCCAACAAAAATCCCGGTAAGGGAATCAATTCGGTAACAAGATTCAATTGTTAAGGAAGGAATTCCACACCTTTGTTAACTTGAACAGGCCAATATTTTTTAAGGAAAAATGCATCTTCAAAAATGCATTTTTCTTCTTTTTCTTCTTTTTTCCTTAAAAAATATTTACAGATAGCCCAGTGCAGGCTTAGCACTTTAAAAAATAATATATCATTGAACAGGCCAATTTCGACGGAACAAAGGGAAATAAATATTTATATCAATATGAGGAAGGAAATGGCCAAAAATCTAATTTTATCGGCCCTTTTCTTATTCCGTATTTCTCGGTTATTGGTTATTGGTAATAATTATCTTTGAAAGCGGGTTAGCGTTACTTCTCTGCACTATAACAATCACGGATAACAATCAACTTTTGTTCTCCGACTTTTGGAACATTTTTAAAAATAATTTACCCTATCAGCAATCAATTCTAAATTAAATAAAAAAAATTCGAAAACTTTTAATTCGTCGCTGAAACTCAGCCACAACGCAAGTTTCCATAGATAGATAGATCAAATCTACACTTTTTTTTTCGAGATTTACAAATTGGTAGTAATGTAGCTGCAGGGTGTCCACCGAATCCAGCAAAATTTTGAAAGTGGTCTATGAAACAAAAGAGTTTTACGCAATATGGCCAAAAATGTACGTCTTGGCCTTTTGCATTTTTGGTAATTTACTAACATGATTTGACGAATCTAAATACGCGATACGCCAAAAATGTATGTATTTTGCCTTTTGCGTATAAAATTTGGCATTATGCGTCGATAGATAAGAAGATACCAATACGCTCGTGACTAAAACGCAAATAAACGAAGGCCCTTCGAAAGTAGTCTGGTTAGTACAAATTAATTTAAATCAATCATCAATTCTAATTCAATTTGTACATATTACCTAGTTGATAGAGCTATTGAATACAATATCATAGTATATTAAGACGTGTAATATTACATCTTTGAATTACAATGTTAATTTATCTCAAATACAATGGCATTGCTCGAGTACTCGTGTTACAGAGTGTTCGCAAACTACCGACTAAAGTGTCGGTCGGCCGATTGTCACATACAGGGATGAAAGTATAGATAGAAAGATAAACACTTTATTTGTATAACACACATAACAAATAAATGTAATTCAAAAGTAAGCTAGGATTAAGAATTGTTTGAATTATTTGTCAAATGAATGTTGTGCACTCTTATCGGAGCATGAATTGTATGCTATTTGTGTTTTGATTTGTGTTCTGTTGTTGTGCCTTATAATAAATAAATAAACATTGAAAAATACCAAAAAGGACAAGAAAAAAGGCGACCTTATCGCTTAAAGTGATTTCTTCCAGGCAACCGGTAGGATGGTAGGATGTCGTATATCTGTATTTATAAAATTCAAAGTCCTGCTGACTGACTCACGAATATCAATGCACTGCTGCTGCTGATTTTTATTAGGGTTCCGAAACCAAAGGGTAAAAACGGGACCATTTACTAAGACTCCACTGTCTGTCTGTCACCACTAACCAATCTATATTTCATGAACCCTTATAGCTAGACGACACTTGAAATTTTCATAGATGATGTATTCCTGTTGCCGATATAACAACAAATACTAAAAACAGAATATAATGGTACGGAATCATTCGTGAGTAAGTCCGACTCGCACTTGGCCGGTTTTTAACTTAGAGAAAATCCTTAAGAATATCTGTCATCCCTGCCCGCGGGTGACAACAGGTTATGTCGGAGTCAAACCGACAAAAAACTCTCCGGTGAAGTCCTCGGTGCAGATTGGAGGCCCAGGGTGTCATTCGAACACTCCTGACCACTCCACACCGCGTTCCTCCCAGAGAGAACTTCCTCTTGTTTCCTGAAAGGATGGCGTGGGGCCACTTCGGTACCAAGCCGCAGTCCTAGAGGTCATAGAAACTTGGAGGTTGTGTTCTTTGTAAATGTAGGTATACACTGGGTTTTGCCACCCCTAGAGGGTGAAATGACGGGTGAAGCCGCGGGCAGAAGCTATTCGTATAACATCAAATTCGACGATATAACCTCTCGCCCTGAGCAAAGCATTCAAACATGATCACGTGGAGATATCGGGATGCAAAGTAGCGTATAATATGATAAACTAGCGATCCGCTCCGGCTTCGCACGTCTATATATGTATTATACATATAAACCTTCTTCTTGAATCACTCTATCTATTAAAAAAAACTGCATCAAAATCTGTTGCGTAGTTTTAAAGATCTAAGAATACATAGGGACAGTCAAAGAGCGGTGTCGGCTTAGTGGTAGATACCTCGCCTTACATTCTGAAGGTCGTGGGTTCGAATCCAGGCTGGCCGTGCACCAATGTATTTTTCTTAAGAAAAATTTACGTGCGCTAATTGACATTGCTCTTACGGTGAAGGAAAACATCGTGATGAAACCCGCGGCTTAGTTAGCTCCAGAAGTATTGACAAGTTCTCTCCCCTGGATATGGTCGACTAAGCTGAGAGGGTAGTAAGTGCTGGGCAAACCTACTCCATCTTCACGCAAAAAGGATCTAATAGCGGAAAATAGCCCATAAACAAGTACAAGTAGGGACAGTAAGCGAAAGCGACTTTACTTAAACTGCTGTCGAGTTTGATCAAAACAGCTTCAGTAGTTTCTGAGCGTATTCAATTTAAACAAACAATCAAATCGTTCCTCTTATAATATTAGTATATATTTCGTTTGTAGACATCGTTATCTGTGCTAAGCTTAGGTGTTGAATTTAATTTAAATGAGACAGAAGATTAATTAGTATTTCAATTGGATGTCAAAGGTTGTAAACGCCACCTGTCTGCTGGCTCAGATAACACAAACTTAGGTAGGTACGAGTTACAAGTATCTATAGCTATTTTCATGATTAATTGGTATTTAATTTGAAATTAATCAATCTTTGCCAATTTGGGAAGGCCCTCGTCTTGCGAATTAGTTTCGATCGTCTTTTGTTTCTATTTCGATCAATTTTCTTTTCTTTTAGATTTTTCAATCTCATCGGATGATTGAAAAAATCTAAAACAGTTTAGCGCTTATCGTGTCCCCTGGGGGAGCATAGATAGATAAACACTTTATTTGTACACACAAAACATTGAAAAATAAGGAACTATCGTTCCAATATCAAAAAGGACAAGAAAGCACACGGGGCCGCGAGACCTTTCGATCTTAATTTAAATTAGCACTAACCGGCTCCCGTAGTCCAGGGGAGACGTTAATCGTTAGATAGTTCTTGACAGGGTCCCACTGAGCGTAAGGGATCCGTTGGGGGAGCCGTAAAGCTTGAATGTGGCTTGAACTTTATTATATATTTATTTATTGTATTTTAAATGTATGTGCGCTAATTGACATTTCTCTTACGGTGAAGAAAAACATCGTGATGAAACCGACGTTATTTCTTGTCGAGTTATTTCTTCTGGCAAGCCTTTATTTTTTTTTGACTCGGTGGAATTCCCCGAGGAACGCCCGCCGCCCCCGGGGGGAGGCGGCAGACAGTGTCGGGTTGGCACAGCCCCTGAGATGTAAGGGTGGTCGACCGACTAAACCACCGCGGTGCTCCGCACGCGCATGATGCCGGGGTGAAGGCGACACGTTAGCATTCTTCTTCGACACCGGCGCGCAAGTCTGGGAAAAAACCGGGCTTGGCCCGGAGAAAGCCCAGACTGTCCTCTCGTTTTAAGGCTATTGAGCCCTTTGCCTCAGAGCGGTGTGCACCCGAGCACTGGGTGCGCCCACCACCCGGGTTTTTTTTTAAAACCGGTCGCAGAGGATAGGGAAAGCGGCAATGATACACCGACAGTCCACTTCCTCTGCGACCCCACCGCGTCCGCCATCAAACGGTGGCGGCCCCGTCAGGGCCACGGAAGGTAGGGGGAAACGGCTCACCGCAATACCGGCAACCCTCTCCCGCCGTGGCCCTTAGTCCTCAGTTGCAGTGCAGCCCATACTACACCGCAACCCGCCTCAGTCGCAGTACCGCCCATACAGCACTGCGACCTACCTCTCGTACCGCTCACACCGGACTTTACGGGGAAGTCGGTGGAGCGGTCCCTCTCGGGTCAGCCAGCTCCTCCAGCCTGGCTTGGCCCTGGGTTCCTCTTGGCTTCACCGTGGTTGGCTAGGCCACGGTTACTTAGCCCCCCCGCCACGACAAGGCGGGAACCCACGGGGGGGTCTTCTGGCAAGCCTACTCCAACCTCACGCAAAAAGGACCAACTAAAGAGGTTTAGATATTGTGGAAAACAGCCCGTATACATATACATATATCTAACTTGATGTAGGTAAAGGTGCTGGGTAAAAACGGGACATTTTACTAAGACTACAGTCCGTCCGTCCGTCTGTCTGTCTGCCACCAGGCTGTACCCCATGAAATTTTCACAGATGACGTATTTCTGTTGCCGATATAACAACAAATACTAAAAACACAATATAATGGTACGGAACTCACTTTGCCAAATTTTTTTTGTAAGCTTACTTATAAACCGGCTTAATGTTCAATTGTTTATTTGATAAACAGACATTTACCCATTTAATGAAGACAACAGTAAGTAAGTATAGATACCTACTAGAGATGTGCGCCGATGACTTTGTGATCGGCGGCGGCGTCTGACCTAAAATTTGTCGGCGGCGGTGGCGTAATCGGCGTAATCGGCGCGGTAGGCGGTGGAAATGAAAGTAACATTTTTTGAGACTTTTTTTGTTTTTGTATGAAATTGTCATAAGCTAACGTGGTCTTGCTATAGAGAAAAAAAATGGTAGACAAATCATAGGTCATCGTTTGACCACTATCACATCTACCTAGTGGTAGGTGGTGATGCGGCCTAAGATGTAGCACGCTTTCCTAGAAAAAATATTGTATACGTCAGGAAAGACCGACCCGCTTGCAGTACGAATAAGGAATGACGAAGCAAAACGCTTGGTGCGAATGCTTGGTATGTCCACCATGAATCGGTCGGACTTGTGATTGGTACAAGTTGAGCAACTGTCCCAACGTGAAGAACCGTCTCACCTTCGCCAGAACACTAAGCTTTTTAGAGGCTAGTTGGGCTTCAGACTCAATGTAGGTGCCAAAGTTGAGAGTTGGCGTTACAGCGATGCCAAGAAGTAACAGATAGCCAGCTATCGACACCCGCTTTCCGAGATGTGTCCACATCTCGGAAAGCGGGAGTCAGGTGGAATGGACTCCTCTTAACGCCTGGGTTAGACGCGTTGTACTTGACCAGACTGGCATCACCCTAATTTGACACTGCCTTCAAGGCTAATTTCATGCGCACAACCATCGCCTTCCTATGACACTGGATTTGCGCCACACTAGTCCGTGCACTGGCCGTGTATCTCTCTATAACTGTGCTGTCGTCTGCGTACCCGTATATACCCGGCTTAAACAGATCATTGATATGCAGCAGAAACAAGGTTGCAGAGAGTACGGATCCCTGAGGAACCCTGGCATTAATAGCCATTTGGTCAGACGAGCAGCCATCAATGACTAAAAGCAGTAACCAGTCCCTCAGAAAATCCGAGATCCAGGCACATAGACCAGTTGACAGACCATATGATGGAAGCTTGCCCTATAAGGCTATCGTGTCAAATTCTATCAACGGCCTTCGAGATGTCTTGAGAAACGGCAAGCTCTTCACCATGTCTCTTGATGGCCTCACCCCAGATGTATGGTTTGTTGCCATTAAGAGGCGTGTCAGGACAGGAGCGAACTCTGGCGCGCAGGTCTTGGGCACTATCGGTGGAATCCCACCAGGACCACTGGCTTTGTTCACGTCCAATTTCAGCAGCGTTTTAAGGACCTCAGTCTAACGGATGCGTGTTTCCGGCATATAATATTTCCGGCATCCCGGTAGACTAGGAGGTGACTCGCCTGCAGAGTCTAGACGTGAAGATTCCCCAAATACAAAAGCGAATAAATTTGCTTTCTCCGCAACAGTGTGGGCCAGTGATCCGTCGGTTTTCAACAGTGTGAAAGTGAGGAGCGGCAGAAGTTCGACTCGACTCTTAGCCAGAGACCAAAACGCCTGCAGGGTGTGAGGCCAGTTTGCTCCCTATCCGGCTTATGTGGTAGAGCCGAGCCTTCTGTAGAGCCTTCTTGCAGGATTTCACAGCCTTGTTGTATGCTTTCTTCTTCTCGGCAAAGTCCATAGCTTTGCGGATACGAGCGTCAACCCAGGCAAGATATGCCGCGCTGCACTCACCCCGAACCAAGGCTGAGCTTTGCTGGACAGTCCTACCTCAGAAAAAGCGTGCGCGGACGCTTTTTCTGAGGTAGGACTAGATCTTCAGAAGAAAACATACCTGCCGCCAATGATAAGACGCAAAGAACGAACGCATCCCATCCCAATCTGCAGATTTGTATCGCCATACTCGCCTTGCGCCATTAGGGTTATGGTCCAAAGGCATAGCATAGCCCCAAAGTAGACAGACACTGACTTTACCAGACGTTGGTCAGAACTGCCCAGTGGTACTGGTTTCGCGTCTCTCTCCCAGCGTGGTCAGTACGCTCAAACTCATCTTACGTCAATTTTATACAACGATTTATGTCAATTTCATACAAAAACTGTCGATTGGAGATATCGCTAATGGAAATAAATATTGTCTAAGGGGGCTGTACGGAGTTCGCTCATATACTGAAACTAGACCTCAAGATAACTTTTTTTAATCTCACGCCGATTACGCTGACAAAAAAGCCGGCGGCGGCGGCGTGCCTAAAATTGCCGGCGGCGTGCGCCACGCCGATCGGCGCACATCTCTAATACCTACACCTACTAATACTTATTTACTTAATTTAAATTACTTATTTACAATGACGAAATTCGTTTGCTTTACAAACATGAGCTTTGAAGTATTTTAATTAATATTGTTGTTAGTTTAATAGGATATTATAGAATACTAGCTGTACGGGAAAACGATGGTTTACCATTTAGAAAAAAAAGGGAAAAAAAAACATACAAACAACCGAATTGAGAAGCTCCTCCTTTTTTTGAAGTCGGTTAAAAATATGTTGTTCGAATCTTAGACCTAACGAATATACACAAAAAATGTCATATAAATCGGTTCAGCCGTTTAGTTAGAGTTTGGCAACAAAAACCGCGACACGAGAATTTTATAGTAGACAGAGTGTTTCAGCGAAGGGGTTTTTAATACTTATGGAGATTGTTCTAGACGCCTAAGCGAACAACTTTGTTTTACAACTTTTGGAAATTGGAACTTGTAGTTCGAAGTTTTTGTATGAAACAGCTGATTTCCAAGTAAAAATTCCCCTTAGAATTATCGAAAAAAAAGTTCGAATTTCCAAAAGTTGTTCGCCTAGACTACTAGAACAACCCCCTTTTGTATTAAAACCCCTTCGCTGAAACACATGGTATAGATTAGATTATACATATAATACTAGATTCGCATATTTTTTATACTATAGTTCCAAATCGAATGTTTACAATTGCCTGCATTCGTAAGAACGTCAATTGACGTTTATATTGAAATGGTCAAGGAAATGCTCCAGCCTATACTCGCCTTAAGATAATTAGGTAGAATGTAGCACATTGCCTAATTTTGAAGGTTGCTTTAGTATCCCTTAATTTAGTAAAAATATACTAAAATCCTGTTTCAATTTATCTTAAAATGTTGAGCAGCCACTCTGAAAATATTATTTGGTAAAACTTAACGGTTTTCCAAACAATGATTAAATCCCTAAAACTACATAAACCATCAAAAACAGCTTAAAACTTTTTACTCTCAAAACTCTTCTTAAATGGCTGTGTAGTTTTTTATTTATATGAGAAAAGTGACGGGGCAAGCAGATGTTCTGATCGAGGTTAATTCTCGGGTCATATTGCACTGAGTTCAAAGCTTTGTTCATGTTTTTTTTTACAAATGATAGGTCTGCGTTTGACTATCGCACCTACCTCATGGTAGGTGCGATAGTCAAATGCGTCAGATGCGGTCTAAAATGTAGCACGCTTTCTTATAAGATACCTATTTACTCGCGACTTAAGACCCCCAAATTGTATACGCCAGGAAAGACAGACGAAGGCAACTACACGCTTGCTGTACATATAAGGAATGACGAAGCTAAACGCTTAGTGCGGTTGTCTGGGATGTCCACCGTGATTCGGTGTCGCAATATCAGTTTGCCTGCATGGTTGTATAACGAAAGAATTGAAAAAGCTTCTGCAGAATTGAATATGTTTGAAATTTCATCTCCTCAGATAACAACTACGCTCTAGCCCTGCTTATTAGACGAACTTTTAATGAGGCCATGCAATGATGCTGATGAAGCTGTTGCACGCAATTTTAGTCTAACTGAACCAAAAGTAAAAAACAAGTTCACATTGTGGAATTTTATTTACGACTAGCTTTTACCCGCAACTTCGTCCGCGTTAAGAGTTGTTCAAAATCCTTTCATATCGGATGCCTACGTCACACAAAGAACACACCCTCCAAGTTTCATGTCTCACGATCAACGGTTTAGGCTGTGCGTTGATTCGTCAGTCAGGACAAACCATTTTATATGTAATAGCGACCCGCCCTGGCTTCGCACGGCTATATTATGCATGTATTAGGTATACATATAAACCTTCCTCTTGAATCACTCTATCTAATAAAAAAAACCGCATCAAAATCCATTGCGTAGTTTTATTTATTTAATTTAAAGGGATATTAGGGACAGAGAAAGCGACTTTGTTTTATACTATGAAGATAGAAGAAAATATCTTCTGTTACTGTTCACATACCTGCCACTCATAACATTGTAAAGTATCGGGTTGACGGTCGCCGAGACGTAGTACAAAGCACCAGCGACGTTGAAGAGGTGCTCGTTGATGAGGTGGAACTGCGGCAGGCGGTAGCCATAGATGTAGAACAGACGCTGCACGTGGAACGGAGCCCAGCATACGAAGAAAGCGATCACTACTGCCGCTGATGAGAAAAATAGTAAAGTTTTAGTTTCAAATTAGCTGTTACCCGCAACTTTGGACGCTTGGTAGTTGTTATTATAATATACTTAAACCTTCCTCTTAAATCACTCTATCAATTAAAAAAAACCGCATCAAAATCCGTTGCGTAGTTTTAAAGATCTAAGCATACATAGAGATATAGGGACAGAGAAAGCGACTTTGTTTTATAAGAGTAAAATTTCCCTTCACTCTACTAGTAGTGCCAAGCGGTAGTCCCTAAGAGAATAAACGGTTTTATACTATGTAGTGATAGTGATAGTGATGTATAGCTGCACTCCGCGGTTTCACCCGTGTAACTCCTGATCCCGTGAGAATATCGGGATAAATTAAGATGTAAGCTATCCTATCTTTCAAGTTGGATCAAACTGCACACGGTTTGCAAATTTGATTAAAATCGGTTAAGTAGTTTAGGAGTCCATCGCGCACAAACAACGTGACACGTAATTTATATATATTAAATCAGATGTAGTATATATGCGACTATACATACATACAATTTAACTTGTTCTATAGACCTCTTTGGTACAGCTCTTTGGTACGTGACGATGGAGTAGGCTTGACCAGCACCTACTACCTGCTCAGCTTAGGAGACCGTATCCAAAGAAAATAACCTGTCAATATTCTGGAGCAAACTAAGTCGCGGGTTTCATAAAGATTAACCTTTACCGTATCGCACATATTTTTTCCGATAAATCCATTGGTACACCTCCAGCCGGGATTCGAACCCACGACCTTCGGAATGAAAGTCGAGGTATCTACCACTAGGCCAACGCCGAAGTGGTAAGACAAGAAGCGCGATAGAGGTGTCTCAGAAACAGCGCTTTGTGTATTTCTGGTAAGTATAGATGAAGGATGTTGAATTCTATAATGAACTTCCTTTGAATATGGGTTTGAGAGATATGGTAGTTGCCACTGGGGTAATAGGGTTGGATATTATATTAGGTTACCCACCCCATAGCTTACTTTATCTACCAAAAGGTACTTACGCTTTTTCACTACTTTATTAAAAAATGTGATAAAATACAAACTCATGAGAGAAATGAAATTAATTTTAACACTTATACTTATTCTAACATTTTCTTATCACTATAATTTTTCGTAATAAATTTATATGCTAAGGTATAAGATATTACTAATAAAAATAAGTTTGTTTGTTTTGAACGTATTGAAAAATAATTTTAGTGTTCAATAGTCTATTTAGCTATTTATTTTATATTATATTATAGCTTTTTATTTTAATTTTTCTACTGGGATCGGGATTTATGCGGGTAAAACCGTGATGCGCAGCTAGTTTTCTAAATAAAGTAATCGTGAGTTTTGACATGACGGTCATAAAATGATTGGCCAAAGAGCTCCAATTTATTTTAATGGTCAGTAAAGTAGTCCTTTCTACACGCGCACGTTTAAATCGAGATCCATGTTTTAATGCAATTTAATCATCGTTTACGAGCCATTTAGTTCCCGTGACCCAGTTTAGTTGACTAACACAATTTTGAGGGACTTCACAAACATTATTCTCGTGGAGAAATTGCTTTATTGAATTAAAACGATCGATGATGGTTAACTGAAGCAGATAGAATAGAATCTTGTATACAACAATTTTTCACACTTTCGAATATATAGAATATGGGATTACAGACCTAGTAATCAACATAAACTAAGATTTTGCCGTAAGTTCTCAGCAAATAGGTTTACCTCTAACATCAACCTTCGGGCATTGTAAAGACCCTGGCTTTTATTCTCTCACAGACGGTGTGAAAAGTAGAGAATGCATCTTAGGATATAGCATGTCTTCGTCTTAGACGGCTTGGACCCCGAGCGAAACAGGGAACTCGAGTTCTGTAGTCCTAAGTTAAGCACTCGTGACGTAAGACATTGCTTTACTCCCTTGGTGCATAATCTACTATTACTATCAAGGTGACCATAAAATACAAATAATGACGGGCGATATTTAATAAAATAACAAGGACCTGCCGATTTAGTCTAAAATATATAGCCGCTGTACTTTCATAATTATATCGCAGAACACTACAATCCCCTGTTCTCAGCTGTCCCTGCTAATTAAGTTCAAACTTTGCAAGACTGGCCATTCTTTAGAACCCGACCCTAGGTAATATAAACGTCTAGTTTATTACTACGCTTCACGTTAATTATATTGAAGCTATTTAAAATTTTCAAAGCCACCCGAAGGCGCGTTCACATATACGTACGTTTTTACAGGATCCTTTTTATCCGATCCGTCGCTACTATCCGATATGGATCCGATAAACGGATCAGTATACCTACTGGATCCGAAATACTGTAATATGTGTGAACTGGCTCATACAACTACATACGCTAATAACACATACGTTTAAACGGACCTGTAAAACGGATTGCTGCTTATTTTGTCGGATCGGTATTTTCTACTGGATCCGGAATACTGTATTATGTGTGAACTCGCTCATACAACTACATACGCTAATAACATACACGTTTTAACGGACCTGTAAAACGGACGTTATATGTGAACGCACCCTTAGCCAGGGACTTAGTAAATTTAAAAAAAATAGCTGTCCATAAAGTCGGTGTACGGATGATAGTTTTAAAAAAAATTAAGTTTTCTTTTTGTTCCTTTATTTTATTTCTTTTCCTTTATTTCCTTTCTTTTTTTTTCTCGACTCGTGACTTGAGGCTTATTATAGACTTGGCAAATGTTTGTCTGTAAATTACCTTGTCAATGACGGAACGTTAGCGTAACGTGAGCGATGACGTCAACTTTTTGTGAGTGCTGCCGGTGTTCATCGATTTAAATCAAAAAATAAACTTGCTTAGAAAAGGCGATTGTTTCCAGAGGTGATACTTAACTTAACTTAACTCAATATATAAATCTATTTAGCCACGAAAATTGAAGTAAATCCCTATTCCATTAATGCTCATTTAAAAAGCAATTGCTTTTTTTAAATTCACTTCTTCTAAATCTAGAGAAAAACAGAATATTCTTATGTCTGTGAAAACTTTTGTTGTAAGGTCAAACGCCTCGGAATAGGGTTAAGGGCAGTCACAACAAAAACTGATTTGCTAATATCGCTCGCATGAAACATACTTATCGTAAACTTTGCTTCGACAGTTTTTGTCGTTTACGTCAGTTGACTAGAATTTATATTTATTTGCAATGATATCTCCTTTTCAAAATAATGTTTCTTACATTAATTTAGTCCTAATTGGGCTGAAAAATGTTTTAAACTGAGATTACATAAGTAGCAACTTTAAAAACATCACAAAGAAAAAAAAAAGGTTTCTTGAAGCAAGAAATAATCCTCTCCATTTAAATAGATAGTAGAGAAATAATTTCTTGGTTTTTTAAAAACAAAACTTAAAATAAGCAGTACTTATTCTTAATTTATTAAAAGCAGTATTCATAAAATAAGAATATCTACTGCTTATTATTCTTAAGAATATTTACTAAAAACAAAAAATAATCTGGATTGTTATTGCTTAACAACAACCTTTTTGTGTGTGCGTAGTGCATAGTCAGTCCATGTGTTAATCAAGACTAAAAGATTTTTGAGAGCTGTATGTTCCACGAGTTTATCATAACGCTTAAATTTTAAGTGACGGGAAGTTACATGTTTTTAATTAACACACACCTGTTTCATCTTCTCATTAAAACTTAAACAGTAAAATTATATTAAAACTTTATGTATCAATAAAGGTAAAACTTTCCTAATATAGAATGAATATTTCCACGAAAAACATTTGTCAGTAAAACAGAAATAAATTGAACTTATATACGATACGTGAGTCCAGTTTCTATCAATCTATACTAATATTATAAAGCTGAAGAGTTTGTTTGTTTGTGAACGCTATACTCAGGAACTACGGGTTCGAATTAAAAAAATATTTTTGTGTTGTATATAGTCCATTTATTAAGGAAGGCTTTAGGCTATATTACATCACGCTGCGACCAATAGGAGCGAAGAATCAGTGTGCAATGTGGAAGAAACGAGGAAAATTATTCATCTTTGAGGGCTTCCGTTTTTTGTTTGAACGCGCTGATCTCAGGAACTACTAGTTCGAATTGAAAAAATATTTTTGTGTTGGATAGTCCATTTATCGAGGAAGGCTTTAGGCTATGTAACATCACGCGCCGACCAATAGGAGCGAAGAATCATTGGGAAATGTGAAAAAAAACGGGAAAACATATTCATCTTTGAGGGCTTCCGTTTTTTGTTTGAACGCGCTGGATCTCAGGAACGGGGCCAGACTGACCATCACACCACCCTGTCACACTAGTGTGGTGGTTAGGAATTCTATTTCTTAACTGTCACACCGACAAAAGAAGGTCCAGAAAATACGATAATATCAAGAGGTATGTTTAATAGTTTAATTTAAACATAGTTAAACTAAGTACAATTAACGCAATATATTCAAAAATGTTGCAATTGTTATTTCACTATGAATGAAGCGAATTTGTGTATTATGTATTAAATTATCCTTTTCGATTTCTAAACGCCTTCTTGGGTTAGAGCTTTCTTGAGTGTTAAATAATGTGACGTGGTCTGCAGTAAAATGTTCTTTTAGTACGGAAAGTAATTTAGCAATGGTTACATAATTTTTGTTTATGAACTTATTGATTTCAGGAACTACTAGTTCGAATTGAAAAAATATGTTTGTGTTGGATAGTCCATTTATCGAGGAAGGCTTTAGGGGACTTAGGCGAGTGAAACCGCGGGGCGCAGCTAGTTAAAAATAAAGCTGGTTCGCTCGAGTTCCCAGCGGCCTTTCCACACAAAAACAGTAGAGGCACGTGAAAGGGTAAAGTACCTATCACTGCCTGTACCACCTACATTAATCAATCAATCAGTGACTGAAGTTTAGCCAAGAAAATATATTAGGAAGGCACGTTTAAGTAACTCCTAAATACTTCGACTATATTGACCTAATAAAGAAAACTGGAGCAAACCGATTTAGCTAAAAATATATTTTCTTGTTTGTACCTAGTTAATATAGATTTATTGATAGTTGCTTAATAAGGTTAGCTTTAGGGGCCTCAGAGGAGCTAGGCAGAAATACGCTATGACTAGGCAGTCAGTCACTTCGAATTGTTAGTTTTTTGAAACATGTTTATTTATCCCATAAAAAAATCTAAGCCTATACAATTCAGACAGTACAGTCTGACTAATCAGGCTAAAACACCTCCATAAGTCTCTTAATAACTAAAGTTATATAATTACATTTTAAACATTAAAAAAAACTATCTTCGAATTGGGAATGTCCCCAATCCCTTTGCCTTCAAACCGTGATGTGATGATAAAAAGGCCATAGCGGTATAAATTACATTATAAGTTCTAACCTGCGCGAACTTCAAGTCAATAATTGCCAAGAAATAGCGCAGGAGAAGGAGCGATAGAAGACTATCTTTTCGGAGACTAGGGTCCGTATTAATAAACCGAACTCAATATCGATTTCAATCTTGAGTTTGCTCTTGAGTTGTTGCGCTGATTAATAAACCTATCTTAAGACGCGATTAAAGAGCGACGTATCACTTGAGTAATACCGTATTAATAAATCAAACTCAGCTCTCAAGATATGTCTCAAGATGTAGTTTCGTGAACTCAAGTCTGATTGCGGGTCATACATGACTAAAGTTAGAGCGCATTACAGTGAACAAATAAAGTCATCACACCAAACCTTAAACGTTTCGGAATAATTATCTAATAGTAAAATCTTACATTTTGTAAAATATTTTTACATTAAAAACAAGTTGACAGTAAAATATGACGAAACTACCTACCATAGGGTAAAAACAGACCATTTAAGGTAAGAACATAGCGCTACTGTCATTCAAAGTCGCTCTCAAGATCAGTCTCCAATCTCAGGAGCGATATCAGCTTGGTTAAAACTTGAGTTTTATCTATTAATTAACGCCTAACTTAAGATAGTGACCACATCTCAAGACTCACTCGATTGATACGCACTCAAGATCGATATTGAGAGCGATTTATTAATACGGGCCTAAGATCCACTCTCGGACGCTGAGCTAGCGGACTAAGTAGTAATTAGTATTATGTAGATCTATTTATTTGTAGGTACGATTGAAGTCAAAATTCTAGCCCCACCATAGAGCTCCAACACTGCCATTATTAGAATGTTTTCAACTCAAGCACGATTCTAAAGTCTTGCTCAAGTTCAAGTTGAAAATCTTTCAATTCATGAATTTTTTAGATAAATATTATTAGAATAAAAACATTAAAAAAATAATTTTGGAACTCTACAGTGGGTCTGCAATTCTGACTCCGACCGTACCTATTTGCTGAATGACCAAATTATGAACCTATTCTTTTATGAGAAGTAAGTTTAGTCATCATCATCCGAGCGATATGTTCCCGGTTGCATCCCTCTCGGGAGCCCGGGGTCCGCTTTCCTACTTTTACGCCTCCACTTCGCACGATCTTCGGCGGTTTTGTAAGGCCATTTGCACGCATATCACCCTTTATTACGACGTCAAGCCAGCACTTCTTGGGTCTACCCAGTCTGCCACGACCCGGCGGAGGCGCCACGCCAAGACATTTAGTTTAGTAATATACTATGTTCGTTACCATATGATGTATACAGTCATATTACCAATTAGCTGATCCCCACGTGACCCAGACCTCACTCGCAAATCTGTAAAGTTGTTAAGTAATGTTACCAGATTCTGTTTATTTTAACAATATACTATGATATCAAAAAAATATAACAAAATAGGTATATCATATTTTTACAGATATGCCAATGAGCTCTGGGTTACGTGGGGATTAGCTAATAGGTAATGTCACTGTACTTCAGGGCCAATGTTTTTTCACGTATGTACTCCCCAATATATTAAGTTTACCTAAATAACTTTTCCTGGTTAGTGGTAGGTAAACAACATTATTTTAATTAACATTTTCCTTGTAAACAAAACAAACAATTTCTTCTAACTCTTCTAACCTAGTGAACGAACAACGGAACTTCGTAACAAGATTAATTATTACTAAGAAATGAAAGAACACAGCCTTTCGAACGTGTAGATCAGAAGGTAATGGCACAGTAATGGTTTCCGCACATCCGGCTTTGAAACGCACCTATATACATTTGTATGAAAATGTCACTTAATAATGACAAAAGACGGTCGTAAAAGTAGGGCGAAAATGCCAGCCTGCCAATAGTTAACGTGACCATAATTTTTTATCACCTGAGCGGGACAACTGAAGAATTTTGTTGAAAAAATCTCTTCTTCTTGCTTCTAGCTTTATCCCATTATTTGGGGTCGGCTCTCCTAGTAACTCTTCGCCAGGACACACGGTCCTGGGTCGTTTTTGTCGTTAAGTTGGATTTTTTTATATTTTTTGGTGGCTATCCACGGTTGGCGGGGTCTATCTCGGGTTTTAATTAATTAATTTTAAATAGCGACAGCGTCAGCGTTTGATCACTATCACACCTGCCTGATGGTAGGTGACGATGCGGCCTAAGATGTAACACGCCTTCCTAGAAGATACCTATTCACTCGCGACTTGAAGACCCCCAAATTGTACACGTCAGGAAAGACAGACGTAGGCAACAGATTTAATTTTGTTAAAAAAAATGTTGGTTTGAATTTTTAAACAAGTGCCTTATAATCGAACTTTGTTCTTTTACTTTTATACGGATTTTTATCCGTAACTAGACCTCTTTAGTTGGATCCCTTTTGCGTGAGGATGGAGTAGGCTTGCCCAGCACTACCTTTTCAACTTAGTCGACCGTGAGAAAAGAGAAAAGAACTCGTCATTACGTCTGGCCAACTGAACAACTAATGCGCATGACAAATTGTTTTTTATCGTTCCAATGGACGGCGAAAGAAATGGAAATGGAGCCAGAACATGTTCAATAAGCAATTTGTATGAAAAGTCACAAAGTCGACAATAAAAGATCAACAAAATAAAAGTAGGTACATAATGTGAGCGAACGAAGGTGCAAAAACCGAAAATGCCTCTAACATTTTCAGAGTCGTGAAAAGCCACAAGCTCGCAAATATTCGAAGGCCAAAATGAATTAACATTTGATTCGGCAACTTTTCTCTTAGCTTCTAAACAGCCCTGGAAATTTCAGAACAATCATGTAAATCCCTTTCAGTTTAAACTTTTTATTTTCCTAAATTAATATCTCTAGGCTGTCAATTTTTCCCATTACCGAGGACGGAAACCATACTAAAAGAACTCTGTTCCATTTTCCAACTTTGCGGTCAAGTCGCCTGCTTTGAATTTTGCGTTTACACAGTAGAGTAGCGGGTACAGCAAATAGGTACACCTTTAGACGTTTCATAATGATGTTTTTATCACAGTTGCTCATAAAGTGGATCTTATTAAAACCTTTTTAAGGCTCATAATCCAACGTATTATGCACGCGTGTGTTTTACATTCCCATAATGCACTAGTAGTGTAATAAGTTATCCTAATAATTTAAGTTCGTATCTTACTGCTAATTACATGTTATGTAGATGAAACATTCTTTATTTAACTGGGTTATACTGTGTTGATGTTTAAAAAAAGGAGGTACCAACAAAGAGTTTGTCTATAAAGTCAGTTTACAAACGACACTTTGATGTAATAACGTCTTAAAAAACATGATTAAAAATTGAGATTTTATGTTTGGTTTTTTCTTCACTTAAATATATTTTTTACAAACAAATGTAAAAAACCCTAAAAATATTGTATGTCACACGAGGCTGTATAGGTTAAAAGTCTTTTGCCTGACCTTTCGGGAGTATAATTAAAAAAAAATATTGCCTAAAAATAGTAAATATACTATATAATAAATACACAATATTTTGTTAAATTTTTATTATAATTAATTATTATTAATTAATTTCACAACTCTTTTCTTTTATTCGCAACTGTGATAAAAAACGTCGTACGATAGGTACTGGTGTGGTTTGAACATCAATTTACCACACTAGTATCGCAATGTACTATTAATTAGTTAAACTAATAACCTCAGCCTTCTATCCATACTTCTATAGGTATTTATATTATAATTGTTATTGTTTTTATGATTGTGACGATTAGGCCCCGAAACTTCCCAACCGATTTTGATGAAACTTGGTCTAATGATACATTGATTCATAGGGAGTAACATAGGTTAATTTTTATCTCTATATATTTCCACGGGATCGGGAGTTACACGGGTGAAACCGCGGAGCGCTGTTAGTCCTACTAATATTATAAATGTGAAAGTTTGTGTGTGTGTTTCTATGTTTCTTACTCCTTCACGCAAAAACTACTGGACCGATTGCGATTAAACTTGGTAGGTAAATAGCTGAAGGATTAACACATAGGCTTTTTATTCCGATATCCCACGGGATTGGGATTTACGTGGGTGAAACCGCGGAGCGCTGCTAGTAGTTAATCACTACATAGTATAAAACAAAGTCGCTTTCTCTGTCCCTATGTCCCTTTGTATGCTTAAATCTTTAAAACTACGCAACGGATTTTTTTAATAGATAGAGTGATTCAAGAGGAAGGTTTATATGTATAATACATGCATAATATACCCGTGCGAAGCCGTGGCGGGTCGCTAGTAGTTGATAAGTTCAAAATGAAAGTAGGTTAAGTTAGGCAAGTCAAACCTTTTGAACTCTAGGCCGCTACTTAAAACAAGTTTGCGTCTGATACTGTATATTAGCCACGTAACAGAGAAGTGAGTTTAGGATCACAAACAACCCTTCTAGTGCTTACCTAACCTACGCTATACGGTCGGAGTCAGAATTGCAGATCCACCGTAGAGTTCCAAACTTACATTTTTGGAATGTATTTACGTAATTGTATGAGTTGAAAGATGTCTTGCTCGAGTACAAGTATAAAACTTGAAGTCGAGCAAGACTAGAGTCTTGCATGAGTTGAAATCATTCAAATTATAGCAGTTTTGTAGCTCTACAGTGGGTCTGTAATTCTGACTCCGATCGTACATACGAAGACGATATCCAACAGAATGTCCAAATCTTGTTCTAGGGATATTGAACACCATTGTTCAGGTCTCGAGGGTCTCTCGCACTTCACTTGATTTCCTATATTTGTGGATGAAGGGTTAACGCAGACTTCAGACTTTACCATCGGTTGACTTCGAAGGCAAACGGTCACTTGTTTTCTGACATCATTTTAAGCTAAATAGAGTTTTTTCGACATTAGCGAATTTAGGATGAAATGCTACGGGTGAAGTGCGTTTAAGCCTTAGAATCTGGTATTCATAGAATCTGGCGATTTGAACTCGGTTGACATTTCTAGAAAATGTCATTATCCCTTTGTTTGCCTCATTGAACTAATATACAGGTTTTTGGAAATTATACTAGCAAGCCGTTGAGGGCTTCTTCAGTGCACCTTAACAAACAACTTTTGTTTTACGACTTTTGGAAATTCGATAAAAAAAATGAAAATTTTGAGGTTATATAAAATCGAAAAACAGCAGATTTTTTAAAACAAAGGTTATTCAGACTAAGCACAGTAGATGAAACTTAAAAATAAAAACTAAGTAAAATTTTAAGGTTATTGACCTCTCCGTGCAAGGAACAGCTGATTTTCAGGTAAACCTAACCTCAAAATTTTCGAAAAAATGTTCGAATTTCCAAAAGTCGTAGAACAAAAGTTATTTGTTACGGTGCACAGAAGTAGCCCTCAACGGCTTGCTAGTATAATTTCCAAAAACCTGTATTGGTACTTGAGTTGGAACTGCGGGCTGGTGGTCCAACTATTAAAATAGACCACAAACTCTAGTCAGAGGCGCGATTGCGGGTTGGTGCTATTTTCGACATATACAAAAAAGGCGATCAAAACGGAAATAACAGACGATCGAAAATGAAACAAAAGTCGATTGAAATATATGTTTTTTTTTTTGTATTCTACGGGGTTTTTCGTGTGTAAATCGTGTTATTTAAAAAAATATTTTAGCGAACGAGAGTCGAAAATATAATTTTTCATTACTCATACTCCGAAAGTAGGTCTAAATATGCCTGAAGAGCGTGTAGAAAATAAAATTTCCAGCCCTAGGGCTTTTCACTTTCACTGACAGCTGTCATGTCAAATTATGGCTTCGCACGACTTGTGCAATCTGCATGTAGCCAGTATCAGTATCATTACGCATTAGGAACTTCAAAAACCTAACCTCCTTGCTTTTTTTTTTTACACCAAAGAATAATAATTATGGCTTGGCATGGCTCATGCATACTGCCAGAGTTTAGTACTAAGTAACTTTTTTTCTTATTTTATTATGTTTTTGTGTTAAGTTTAATCTGGTTTTTCATTTATGATTGTGTATTTTTTGTAAATAACATTTTCTAGACAAACCGTGTTACAAAAACTGTAAGTTAAATCTACGGACTTCGCGTCATTTCCCAATGTTGGATTAACTCATTAATAAAAACTTCTTCGGTAAGTACCGCCGTATTTAAGTATTGAATACAAATAGCAGAAACCTAAAAAAACACTACATAATGTATAACCTCTTTGGCCCAACCTTGTAAGAGGATCAGGTAGTAAGAGTACCTACTCATGTGATATGGAGTCTCATAGTCTCATTCACTCTCGTTGTTATGAAGAATTTTATGTATTATTCGTAATGAAAAGCACAGTGTTTACCTCGGGTGAAAGACTCATTAAGTCCCTCGAACTATTAGCGCCCTCGCTACGCTCGGGCGCCAAACTCCGTTTCGGGACTTGTAATGAGTGACTTTCACACCTAGGATAACAATGTACTATTATGTGTGTAAAATAAAAAATGAAAATGAAAAATGAAAGATTCTATAGTCTTTTGCTTGAACTTTGTTAGGCAAATAATGGGGACAGAGAAAAAGTGCCCATGGTCACCTCTTCAGTTCACCTGAACTGAAGAGGTGGACCACGACCTCAGCCCGAGTTTTAGCACCTATTTTCTCAAAGTGCGGTTACAAGATATCGCCTACACGAGTTATTTGAAAAACCTTGCCCATTGTGAAAGGCCTCTAGCTAAAAGGCTTTCCTGGTTACAGTTTCAATATTTCAACAAGTCACTATTAAAATTCACAGGGACGGATCGTGGATATGTAGGTAAGGCCCTGGGCTAATACGACAGTACGACTTATGGGCCTACCTAAATCCCCTATTCCCATGTTGCAGCAACCCCACTTTCAGGGTTGGCTTTGGCTTTGGAGTTGACTTATTTATGCTTGAAAATCTTCTGGCGTCTTTCCAGTCGAGATTTATTTTTCGTTGTTTCCCTCGACCGATTTTAATTTAGAAATGATCGTTTCATTTATAATACTAAATCACTATATATAAAAAATAACTCCATTGTATTTTTTTAAATTTTACATATTTTTAATTAAGTATGTTTAATTTTTCATAATTTTACTTTCTTTACAATATCATCTATGTTTTTTTTTAAATGGAGGCTGAGGGTCTTTTGCATCTACGGGGCCCTGGCCTGCAGCCCAAAAAGCCCTTATCCCGACCCTGGAAATTAATAACATCCGCCCACATAAAGAGGTACCTAGGTGTACTGTTTGATCTGACTTTATAAGCTTATTTGTATTAAGGTAAAATAGGTATAACTGTCTTAATTAAAATGTTCCTAAACCAAATCAGTTCCTCCCATTCTGTGCAAATAACTTTGAAGACAAAGTTGGTCACCAATAAAATTGGTATTGATTTACAGTGGTGGTGGGTGTTTTGTAGGTGTCTCTCTACATTTTACTGCAATTAACTTTTAAAAAAGTGAAGCTGAAGGCGAGGTGTTAAGGGATGATTCTCATTAGAGCGGGCCGTGCCCGGATTTGATACGTTACATTTTGTATGAAGCAGTGTATGAAGCAGTTTATTGACGACGCGACGCTCGTCTTTATTCCACGGATCCGCTCCGTCCCCTCGGCGGCTGATAACCCGGTGTTATACAGGGTTATTGGTAATTATACTAGCAAGTCGTTAAAGGCTACTTCTGTGCACCTTAACAAACAACTTTTGTTTTACGACTTTTGGAAATTTGGTCAAATGGTCAAAACAAATTTCGGTAGAAATGTTACCGACCGGATACGATTGCTTAGCGATATCATTAAAGTACACTAGAATAGATAAGGACCTATAGTATTTAACCATGTGGCACACCAGCCAGCTTCTACTAATTCACAGTGTAAAAGTGTTTCTTTCCGTTGAATAAAACAAATTTTCAAATTTAATCGCGTGCTTTATTAAGCTATTGCATAGCTTTTATCGCGGGCCTTGAGCGCGGCGACCGAATCAAGAAATTCCGTAACGAAAATAAAACCTAACACCCCCCACTCCGCCTACCATAAAACTGTGCAATAGCTTTATCGCGGCAGTCCCCGAGTGCCACTCATTTTTTTTCTAAATTAATTTTTTTCGCGTCCTAGTTGGGTGTAGTGTGAGGAGCTCTGTAGATTTTTTAACAAAATTCTGTGTGGAAGTAGACCTTTGAAGCCTTATTAGTATTTTGAGTGTGACGTCGACGTGTAGGTGTTGTTAAATATGCTCCTGAATCCTCTGATGAATTACTTACATAAGGCTGGGATTATACTAGTAAAATTGTACGAATTTACTCGCATTATTACTCGAACGCTACGGTAGTAACTTGTAATGTTTCATTAGAATAATATACAGTGTGTAAGAAAAACCCTATAATCCCTCTTCAGGTACTTGTGGGTACTTACCTACCCCCCTAAAAATATATTTTTTGTATTTGAAAGAAAAATTTAAAATTCCGGATTATATTAGTTTACTCAAAAGAAAAGGTTTTTTAATACTGTCATAGGGGAGTGTGCCCTTTCGTAAATATTGGAAATTGGACATTTTGAAAATTCCCTAAACCGTGGATAAATTATATTGTTCCAAACTAAATTTGCCTTTTTTTTGTTCTTTTTTTTCGGATAACATTCTCCAAAACAAAAAAGGTGTTATTTCTTTAGTTTCTATTTTTATTATTTTCGGGTAAGTTCCTGGGGTATGTTCTTCTTCTTCAGCAGCATGTAATAGCCCACTGCAGGGCATATGCCTTTCCAACGCCTATCCACAACGTCCTATCACCGGTCCTTCTGAACCAAGCTCTTATGTCGTCGGACCACCTGGCTGGTGGTCTGCCCACACTTCTCTTTCCGATTCTTGGTCTTCATTCAAGAACAGCTTTGATCCACCTTCCGTCTCCCCTTCGACACACATGTCCGGGGTATGTTATGTACACATCTGCCTAAGAAGGATTATCTTCACACACTGTATAATGAGTGGGAAGGTAATCATTATCATAATGTAAGATTATACTTATTATCTGTTTGAGGTTCGGATCAACATCAATTACATATAACTTTGATAACCAAATTAATACTCGGAATTCATATTAAGGCCAGTGTGAGGCTGTAAATTTCCATACAAAAAGCGATAACGATTTCCCCCCCCATAAACGAAGTCCGATTTTGATAAATTTTTGAAAATTCTCTCGATCTAATGGAAAACTAGGTTTAACCGTTTTTATTTTAAAGAAATATTGCCTAAGATAAAAGTTATTAGTATCTGAATATCTACATTTTTGACTTCAAAACTTCATCAAGCGTTTCAATTGTTACTAACTAGACTAAACTGACAAGACTAAACTGAATTACCAAAACAGACGTGTAAACCTAGAATAAGATGCTGTGAATTAAATGAGACCAAAATTTCATTTTGTGAAGGATAAAGGGGGTAAAAACGTTACGGTCCGCAACATTATTTAAAAGCAAAATGAAGGCAATTACGTCCGAACTTAAACAGTCTCTATCGCACGATACGGGTCATTTTTGAAAATACCTACTCGCGTCGCGTATTGAAAACTCATGATTCTCTTAAATAGCTGCGTAATTTGGTATAGCTCTGCAAACAACCGTTTTGACTTATGTTTAAAGCTTTGCTCAGGCACGATTTATAGGCACCCTTTCAATAAAAAAAGAACCATCCTGATCGGTAAGCCTTCTACGAGTAAAACATCTATACCTACTTCTTTTACTTATATTATAAAGAGGAAAGATTTGCTTTGGTTGTTTGAGTTGAATAGACTCCGAAACTACTAGGTCGATTTTGATGAAACTTAGTATGATGATACATTGATTCATTGGAAGTGTTATAGGCTACTTTTTATTCCGATATTCCCACGGGATCGGGAATTACGCGGGTGAAACCGCGGAGCGCTGTTAGTACGTAATGAGATTGGAAAAATCTAAACAGTTCAGTGCTTAACGTCTCCGCTAGTCATACGTGTCATAGGCCGTGAGACCTTCCGATCTTATTCTAAATTAGAGCTTATCGTCTTCCTCAGTCCAGGGGGGACGATAAACGTGAGATAGTTCGTTAAGAGTAGGGGAGCCGTTAAGCGTGAACCAATAAAAATAAATGCATACGAGGCGATACCATCAATAATAAAAATCAAATGGTACAGTCAGCAAAGAACTGAGGGTACCAGGTGCATACGTATATTAAATTTTTTAATTTTTTTAAGTAACGGTTCAGTAATTGTTAATTATTCTGCTTGATATCACTGAAACTTTTGAAGTGTTAGTTATTTCAATTAGAGTAACCAAAAGTATTAAACCGGCATTAAACAATCAATACTTTAAAATATGCACTTGCTACCCTCAGTCATTTGTTGACTGTACCTACTACTAACGTAAAGGCGACGAATTGACAATTTACCTGGCCGAATAAGTGGCGTATGTTTTAAAAATAGTATCAATTCCATCAAACGTGTATTGTTTTAAAATTGAAACCCTGTGTTTGAAGTCAATTAACAAAAGCTCTCAAATGTTTACAAGACGATCACTCCGAACTCCTCTCTCTCGTTCCCAAATTAGAAACATGACAAGATACTCAATTCAATATATCTACGTGGAGGACATAGCTAATACACGTAATTCTACTGGGGAAACCTTGGGGCTTTGACGAATAATTACAAGATATAGACTGCCGTCACCCATGATTTTGTATAGATCTGTCTATCTTCAATATCACTATCACTACATAGTATAAAACAAAGTCGCTTTCTCTGTCCCTATGTCTCTATATCCCTTTGTATGTTTAAATCTTTAAAACTACGCAACGGATTTTGATGCGGTTTTTTTAAATAGATAGATTCAAGAGGAAAGTTTACATGTATAAAACATGCATAATATAGCCGTGCGAAGCCGGGGCGGGTCGCTAGTAATATAATGAAAGACAAAAAGACTCATCATTAAATGTCTGAAACTAGAAGAGCGAAACACTGAAACAACAAGCCTGAAACTTCACATGGAACCCAAGGGCCGGTATGACCTGAAAAGCCCCTTTTCAAACGAAGAATTAAAAAAAATCCGCTACATCTACAAAACTAATTTTTCATTTAGAATGTATTTTCAGATCTTTTAGCAGTTTTTCCTCGAATGAAAACATGATAGCATTAATTTTTCTCGATAGATTTGTTTTTTTTTTAAACTGGGCTTTTTAAAATTATTTTACGATATGTCGTAAAAACTATAGTGACTAGCAACTCAAAATTTTCTTGTTGAGATAGTCGTTACAGTAATCTAGTTTCTGCCCGGCTGTTTTGTCAATCATTGAAGTTTTTCATTCATGAATGATATCAATTATTTTGTTAAAAAACGGCCATTTCGCGGCGCGCGGGGAAAAGGGATAGCACCATTGCTCGGCGCGCGTGGGAAAAGGATAGCGCTGAGTACGAATACACAAGCCTTAAGACGTAAAGGCGTTATTTTGACTTCATTAAAATAGAATCCACTTCATTATTTATGAACCGATTTTCATGTTTTTTTTTGTCTCTCTAATCTAAAATTCTTAATTACAAGGCCATCTTTGTGACTAATATCAAAAGTTTGTAGATTATATTACATTTGGAACAGATATAGTAATAAAATACGTTATGTTGTATGGTTATAGTGTTCGTCCATCTCTGGTATTTTTTTGTCAATGCTTGAAAAACCCGAAAAGTTCTATTGAATAACAATTTCGAGGTACTTAAACTCCTACCCCTTCCCTTACCCAACCCCAACCCCTACCCCTGGTACCTACCCTTTCCAATAAAAAAAAGAAATATCAAAATCGAACTACTCTGTAAAAAGTTATGAAAACCCCTCCGTTTTATCGCCGGTTAAAAATCTTTATTAAATTGCAATGTAAGTATTTGAAAATACGAGTATAATGCCTTCTGTGGTAGGTATATGAACCTTCCTCTGCTAAACCGTAGCGGTATTGCTCGATCTCAACCTGAGGTAGGATGTTTGTAAATGAGCAGAGACGCGGCAAAAGTTTAGTAGAATAATTTAACATCAATCAAATATTACATACTAAAGGTAGGTAATTTTTTATTTTTTTAAAGTGCTAAGCCTGCACTGGAGGAAGGTACAGAAAAAAAAGGCGGCTAAAAGCGTGGCTAAAGGTATGTACTCACCGAGCATTCTAATGATTGCCTTCCTGGATTTAGCTTGTCTTGTCTCGCCGTGCACGTGACCATTCAGTAATCCGACCTTTGTCTTCTCCACCTGTCTCGTAGATCTGTATGGGAAAATCAAAGGAGCATCATTAGTCAAATGGCCCCTTAACATGATGGGCCAGCATGAGAGGGTGTGGTGATGGTTTATGGTTCGAGGGATGGCGACTGGATGGCCACGGCGTCGGTTTTTGGATCAAAGGAAGTGGGCAACGATGTCTGAACGTGGCCATCTTGTAGTTTCGTTTCAACTATCGTATGGCCATCTCGCTGGTCCAGTGCTGGGCCATCATAAAGAGGGGCCATAAGGCGCCCGCCGTCCTTTGCACATCATCGTGCAATGCGTGCGTTGCGTTGCGATGAAAATAGTCCTAATTGACCATATTGTTCTATAGAAATAGCATCGCATAATCATAAATCGAAAAAAAAAAACACTCGAGGTGTTGAACGTAGCTATACTTTAGGCCACGGTAGAGCGAGCTAGGAGCAAAATTGTAGTCGCCAGGGGTCTAGCAGCTCGAGTTGCTTCGTCTGCGCGAGAACGCTTGTCGACTGATGAAAGAAGTATGAGGTGGCATGAATACCACAGTGTATTTTTTTTGGACTTGTAAAATATGTATTTATTTTCAATGGTCCCGATAATTACGTGTAGCGTGAAAACTTTACACGTAACCTGTGTTTATGTTTCAAAATGAATCTTTTTAACCCCCGAGACGCAAAGAGGGGTGTTATAAGTTTGACGTGTCTCTCCGTGTGTCTGCGGCATCGTAGCTCTCGAACGGATGAAACAATTTAGATTTTGTTTTTATTGTTTGAAAGGTGAATAAGTCGGGAGTGTACTTAGCTATATTTGATTAAAATTCGTACAGCCGTTCAAAAATTATATGCGATTTTTCCTTGTGTGTCCGGGTTTTTTTCATTTGTCTGACAAATAATTTTTAACCCCCGACGACGCAAAAACGACGCGGTGTTATTGACCAAGTTCATTTTAATCAATGTCGTTGCATGTTGGGCGGACTGTAATTATATTTGACAAGCGTTCCTTGTTCATTTCAGGAAAGGAACTGGAAGTGACAAGGCGTGACATTGATTTGACAAGACGTGTCGCGTTGTCACGTTACGACTTCAAGATTCAAGATGGATTCAAGTAATATAACTTGATTAGACAAATAGCGTAGGTAGATATCCTGTTTGTTTGTAACATTAATTCGATTTATACTGTAAAGGTCAAAACTCATTATTTGCTACTTGTTGCGCATAATATTATGGATGACCTTATATAAAAATTAGTCAAAATTTATGAAATTTTGTATTAAAGTTTATTAATTCCATTGGTATTCAGCTATGATATTTAGATACTAGTAGCACTCCGCGGTTTTACCCCCGTAACTCCCGATTCCGTGGGAATATCGAAATATAAAATAGCCTGTAGCCTTCAACAAATGGACTATCCAACTCAAAAATATTTTTTCAATTCGAACCAGTAGTTCCTGAGATTAGCGCGTTCAAACTAACAAACTCAAAATGAAAAAAACTTAAATGACTTAATTCGGTGCTTAAATCCAATAGGTGTACTTAAAAAAAATACATCGAAATATTCATTTTATCATCGAGAACATAACTAAAACACAACTATAAAACAAATACGGAACCCTAAAAAACAAAAAAAAATGCACCACATCACATCGCATTAATTTTTTACCTTTTCCTTTTTTTAAGTAAAAACAGAAAAAAAATAAAAAACGTTCAAATATAGCTTATCTTTTCACAGAACTGATAATTTTACTCTTTTATCTTTGGTCGTAGGCGTCTTTCGTCCTTGATATTTTTTCAATAAGGTAAAAGGGGCCATTTGAATACGCTTCATTCGAAAGATACGATACAATTTTTAAATAGAAAAAAAGGTATAAAAAAGAGAAAGTAAATAATTAAATTTATACCTAAACTAGCTTTTTCCCGCGAAATTGTCCGCGTAAAAATTGATAATTTAAAGTAGATTGAACCGAGGAATCACGTCCCATACAAACTTTGCCCCCCCCCCCTTTTTTCACTTCCTTGTAGAATTTCGGAAAATGCTTTCTAATCGGATGGATACGTCATACAAAGAACACACTCTCCAAATTTCAGGTCTCTACGATAAGCAGTTTAGGCTGTGCGTTAGGACAAAGCATTATATATGTATGGACTAGCTGTTGCCCGCGACTTCGCCCGTGTAGGGTTTGAACTTTTCAAAATCCTTTCTAATCCCTCCAATTTTCAGGTTTAGGCTGTGCTTTGATCCGTCAGTCAGTCAGGACAATGCATTTATATGTTAGGGCCTAGGGGATCCGATAAGAATGAAAAATAGTTTTTTTTTTTCAATGGTTTCTGATCAAATGGCACGCAGGTGAAATATCATTTGAATGAATGAACTATAGGCAAAATAAACCAGTAATAAAATGTCATTAGGTGAAATGATGCATCGGTGAAATAAAATTTGTCATAATGAAACTTAGTTCAATTTAGCTTAGGATGAGTCGTCATAGTTAAAATGTAACAAGTGGAAACGTGTTTTGGTCTAGCGTAGTGAACCAATATGTTTGACATAGATAGAAGATTACATTTTTTGAAGAAACTACTTTTAAGAAATGCCTAGCGATTTAAATTCACAGGTGAAATTGTTATTAGAGGTATTAAATCGTGGTAGATAGCAGGCTGTGTGGGCTCCTCTAATGGATTTCTTTTCCATTTAGCACCTGACAAATGGTCAGCGAATCCTATATTTTTCGACTGAGCCTCACACATTTTTCTACAGTCCGGCCTAATTTGTCAATGTCGCCGTGAAATCACCGAGGTGGTGGCTTGGAGGGAGCTACCCAACATAAACATGATTTGAAAAAATAAATGGGTCGGAGATTGTATTTCGATGAAGGTCGGTAGAAGGATAAATAGTTTGTTTAGTACATTAAGCACAAGTTTTTCACCAGATGTTTTTTAAGCCCAAAAATACTAATTATTATATGAAAATCGTCGAATTCTGAACGACTTTTACATAAGACAGTAGGTACTAAATATTATTTTGATCATGAAATGGGACGGGACAAAAATATTTTGATCCTTCAAAGTCACAGTTGGGTCGGAGGTAGATGAGTCTAGTCCAAGTGTTTGTTTATTAATAGGCTCTGCCTAGCTAGCATGGCTGTTCGTGATATGATATGATAAAAGATAACGTATTATATCCACACCTAAATAATTATCGATTTCGCGAGTATGACAAATGGAGCGATATGATATGTTAAAATAATATCACGCAATATGAGATGATAAATACGTCACATCCACTTGATATGAATTTCAATGCTGCCAATTTAATAACGTTAACCATTCATTCTTTTCTTCTTTTTTTGCAACTTTTAACGCAATCTGTGACTGAATTTGACACATCTTTGTTGACAGAACGATCAAACAAGATTTTCTTCAATGTTTATATTTTGAAATCGTGCTATCATCGTGTTTGAGTGTTGGCGTTTTCGTGTAAATCGCGTTTTGGAACGCGAGAGCAACATGGCGCGCTGATTTTTATTTTAGCAAAACTTTGTAATAATCGAGTTAAATTTAATTTAATTTCGTGACAGTGCGAAAATAGTAACTCGACACTGGATATAATGCACACTGCGAAGCTTTAATTAATTATAATATAAAAAAAAACGAATGGAATAGAATCTTTTTAGTTTAGTTATACCTACACGTAGGTAGGTACATTTTCTGTTATTTATTATGAACATTTACACAAAAATCATTATAATATTTCTTACATTCTAGTCTAATAATGGATTTAAGTTAATATTTGTTACGCTAAATAATCTTGATAAATTTATCACCCACTCCAAACGTTGTCGATAAAATAACGCGCCATAATGTCAAAAATCGATACTTTTCACGTTTTTTATCGACAATTAGTCGGTCATGCTCGACCTTTCGATAAATAAGAGACTGTCGTGCTCGCTCTTTTGTCTATCTTATCATACCGTAACACGTGACGTCACACACACGGGCCATGCTCGCCGTTTCGATAAAAATTCAACATGGCGGCTTTATATAGCATATTTTGACAGTTTTTGTCGATAAATCGCTATATCGTGCTGGTCATGCTAGCTAGGCTGAAACGACTTTATCGATTTTTGATTAAATATGGTATGATAATTAATGATTAAACGAACTTACCTTAAGTGAAGTTCTATCGTAATTATACGAGGCTTCGTCTGAGACATTAGTAATTATTAGTAATTAATAATAATAATAATTAATAATTAGTAACATGTTTTGTAAAGCAGGTGGAAAACTTCGGACAGATGTAATTGGAAGCTTGTCTTGTAGTCTCTGCATTCACACACCCTTCAATGTTTTGTAGTGTGTAACTGAAGGTCGTAATTTTGTAGTCGCTACATACGTAACGGGATAAAACCTCGGACGGGACGGGGGCGTGATCTTTTCCGTGCCGGACGGGACGTGAAAATTTCTTGACAGCATCATCACTACATAGTATAAAATAAAGTCGCTTTCTCTGTCCCTATTTCCCTTTGTATGCTTAAATCTTTAAAACTACGCAACGGATTTTGATGCGGTTTTTTAAATAGATAGAGTGATTCAAGAGGAAGGTTTATATCGTCAGTGGAAAGGCTACTTGGCTAAAGCGCCAAAATGACATTGTTGGGAAATGAGGTTTAAAGTTTTTTTTTTTACGAAAAAAATTCATATCTTTTTTTCCTTTAACGTTAACTAGTTCAAATCAATAAATGTATCTATTTATACACGCGTCCACAATGAGAATTTGTTTCTAGATCTATATATCCCTTGGTTCGTGAAATAAGTGTCGCTTTAGCAAAAATTACCTAGGTTACAACAAAGTGTTAGTCAGGGAAAAATCAATCAACGTCTCAAATGTAGTCATTAAATTTGCTAATAAATAATATTAAGCTTAAACACAGTAAATTAAAATTACTAATAAACTAGAAATGTATAAATTGTATAAAGTTATGGAATGAAAAATCGCTTATGAAACGAATAACTATGAAACAAAATTAGGTAAAAGTTGCTAACTACGTAGGTATCTTATGAGTGTTCTGATATTTGTGAATTATAAACATTGCTTATTCACCTTAAATAAGATAATCCTAAAATATTTCTTATTGACTGATCAATTTTTGTTATGAAATATTCATAAAAATAAAACTAGTTTTAGCAGTAGTTTCATAATCAGTAATTTTCATTTTAATAAATGCTATAAGTGCTTTTCGTACCGGGTTGTTCCCATCCGCTGCGATTCCATTGTTTTTGTTAAAAATATTTTCCATAAATTACTATCGCTACGATTTTAAATTTTATATCGAAAAATATTTTTTGTTTCTAATGCTGCGAAGCTCGATGACTATGTACGACCATCAAAAGCTGTAGTCTTCTAAAAATTTGAATTAAAGCTCATAGAGGCTATGTAATAACACCACTAGAAAAATTACACTTACTTAGTTAAGCAATACATTTCAATTAATTGTATAATAATTTGACGAACATCCATATCAGCCAACAAAGGCCTTAGTCTTTGTTTATCTATAGATTTTTAATTCGCTTCTAAGTATAGACTTTTTATCCTCTCTTCCTTAATTAAAGGTATAGATTATCGTTATTACAAAATTGAATATATTATTAAACGGAAAATAATAACCTATCACTTCTTTTTTGTAAGTGTAATTGTTATAGCAGATTCAATTAGATTCAACGCGGTAGGTAGAGACAATTTTTGGGTGGAAAATTATGTAAATTCCTAAAGTTATTGAAAATGGGATATTATGATTTCTATTATATGAATCTCGATATTTCGATGCTATAGCACCCATTTTTACGAGACAAGAGTTTTTCGGGTACGTCTCGGCAGCAAGAAAACTCCATTCGTTGGTTAAATACCTGTAACTTTAGTAGTGAAAAAAAAACTATTTTAGCTAAAATCGTAAATTATTTTTTGGTCACAAAGAAAATTAGATTAAAAATAGCAAGTGCACTCAACGAATAAAAAAAGTTACTTTTAAAAATAATAGTTATTTATTTTGTAAGTTATATTGTGCCTATTTTAAAAGTTGACCATACCAGTGGATACCTAATTTTCAACCTATTTTATAAAAAAATAAAGGTTATGTATATCTAGTCAATAAACTAAAAAATACCATTTACTAGTACTAGACGTACGTACAGGAACTAAACCCAAATTTTAATCACAGCCTTAGTAAACAAATAGTCGCAAACTGAGAACAACCCTATATTATACTAAATAATTTAGACATTTTTGCTAACTCAACTTTTAGTACTAAATTTTAAAACAATCATTTTCGCTAACGTATAACAATAACAATAAGTAGTAAGCAAACACAAGTCAATAAAAATTGCTTAAACTCCACGCGTCTCAAAATGTTATGCAAAGACTTTTGCTTAAGCGCCATATTTTTTGATTCCATGGTAAGCAAAAACAGCTAACATAATAATGTCAACAAACTTAAAGAAAAGGAGAAACGCTTATGTTACTGAAGAGAACAAAATGTGGCAAACAAAAAACTCTTAAGCGCTACGAAACCGAAAATTGTAGCTCCTAAGCGACGTCAGTTGCAAAATCAACGTATTTGGGTCGTTTTAGTCATTGATATTCAACATTTTTCTTAAATTTTTGGATTGCTAAAGCGCCAAAAAAGTGCTCAGATTGACTCGAAACCGACATCAATCGACGCAGAAAAAAAATCCAATCCAATGATATAAAAAACGTATTTTGGAAAATATGGCGCTTTAGCCAAGTAGCCTTTCCACTGACGATATGTATAATACATGCATAATATAGCCGTGTGAAGCCGGAGCGGGTCGCTAGTTACATTACATAGTGTAAAACAATATCACTTTCCGCTGTCTGTCCCTATGTATGCTTAGATCTTTAAAACTACGCAACGGATATTGATGCGGTTTTTTAAAATAGATAGAGTGATTTAAGAGGAAGGTATGTATAATACATGCATAATATAGGCGTGCGAAGCGGGTCAATAGTTTCATATATAAATAATATCACGTTCTGTCCGGCGGCACGGGAAAAATCCCGTCACGTTGCAACGATCTTTAGTTACGCTATACAAAATAACCGAGGTTTCAATTGCAAACTTAATCTTTTATAACGTCTCAATCACTTAATCCGGCGAAGTAAAAACGACCGCAATTCTCTTACTTTACTAACTTACCTTTATTACCTGAACCTAGCTAGTAGTATGCCGCGGTTTTACTCGCGTAAATCTCGTTCCCGTGGGAATATGGGAATAAAAAGTAGCCTATTTATTCCCAAAAATTCAGTGTATCTTCATACCAAGTTTCATCAAAATCGGTCCTCGTAGTTTTGGAGTATACAGGATTATGGGTAATCATATTAGCAAGCGGTGCACTTCAGTGCACCTAAACACAATTTTTGTTCTACTACTTTTTTTTTTACATATTTTTTTTGTATAAGTTAATTAAAAATCAACTGTTTCTTACATGGAGAGGTCATTAACCTTAAAATTATACTTTTTCTTCAAGTTTTATCTACTTTTCTAAGTCTATGACCATTGACCAATGTTATAAAATATTACATTGTCACGCGAATTACACATGTAAGCATGCCTTTCAGCTCAATGGGTTGAAGATAGCTTTAAAATTAGGTGCAACTTCATTTTTAAAATTCTAACCGAACAAATATACATACATACATTGCAAGTTAAATGAAAGCTTTTAATAAAGAAAAACAGCAGATTTTTTATTGACCCCTCAAAATTTATTTATTTTGATGTATAATAACCTTGAAATTTTCGAATAGAGGTTCGAATTTCCAAAAGTCGTAAAACAAAAGTTGTAAGTTTAGGTGCGCAGAAGTGGCCGTCAACCGCTTGCTAAAATGTTTACCAATAACCCTGTATTACAGTTACAAACAAAACATCTTTCCTCTTTATAATATTAGTGTGTACTAACTAAATTACCTCGTATAACTTAACCACCCTAATGGTAAGTGAAACTTTAACACGAGAGGGTGTGAAGACTATTACTTGAGTATTTTATTACGTAGGTATAAATGACTTAACCTTAATAATATAGGGCTTAATTACTTTTAACGAATTTACAGAAAACATTTCGAAACATTTGCTTTGGTAGTATTTGAACTTGCCACCCTGGTTCAGTTTATATTTTTATTCCACTTATGAGGAAAGGGTAAAGGCTCTCTCCCCAAACAAACGTAGTCGACTGTTTCTTCCCTGGATAATGACATTAGCACATTTTTTTTTGCATAAAACCTAAAAGTGCCATGACTATGCCCCTATGTCTTGGTTTTTTTTAATATTCTAATTATCATAGAAAGCAAAAACAAAATACATATAAAAAATAAGACATGGGTATGGTCATGGCAGTTATAAGTTTTATGCAAAAAAATATATTTGTAGATCCAATAGAACTTACTAGGTTGTACCTACGGCTTACGGAGTGCCTATGTAGGTAAGTAATAAGTATGCAGCAAAAGTAAGGAAATGGGGGAACACTTACAATAACTTAAAAAGAAGTTAGGCAATCCTCCGTGGTTACGAAGTTAGAGCAAATATCTCAGATTTTTAATCTAGAATTCAAATACTTTTAAGGCTTCTGAATTAAACTTAAGTATAAGTATCTGTCAAACTTAGCTAATCTTGTCAAGAAATTGAACAAGATTCTCTGAATAAAATCATTTCTTTACTGACACAAAGTATATAATTTACTATATCGTTACTAGGAAATGTTGTGTTTATTCAGTGGAGATCATTACTTATAGGATAGACGTCAACCATAAATATTTTTTATTCATAATATACACGCTTGTGAGTTTTTTTTGCAAAACATATGATTTTACGAGTACGATATCCTCAAATTACATCTTAAAAAAAACGTTTAATTAAAAATAACCCCACTGTTACCTACTAGAAAAAAATCCGTAACGTTCCTACTCGAATGATCCAGTTTCAATATTACGAGATCTTTAGAAAGGATTTTCACAAATTCCCAAAAGATTTAAAAATCTAAAGATATCTTCGCTCGTGATAACCTAATTTCGTTCGAATACAAAATTAATTTTGTAAATAATCCGCCAATCAAGCTGTTGGGTTCAATTCAATATTCTTGAAAAAGAAGCTTTATAATAATTCTTGATTGAGAACCTTGGAATTTTGTTAAGAGTTTCGTTTATTAACTTTTCTATAGGCTGTACCTACAAAGATAATTTATATAGCTGTTTAATGTATATATTTATTAACGCTCTATTCACAATATATCTACGAAAATTTGCTCTACGTTCACAAAAATCCTGATATTTTCCGTAAAAACAGCGATATTCATAATTTAAATTTAAGAAATAAGGGTGAACTGACCGTGCCCGGTAGTCGGCTCCGGAAAATAAACAGGTCGTTTAATAGTACATGTGTGCTCTATTATAATAAATTACCTAAAGATGTATATGACATGTCCATTAACAGGTTCAAAACTTTTATAGAGCATAGATTGTATAGTAAGGCATACTATGATACTTCGTCTTACCTTAATGATAAAAACCTATGGACGTGACTTTAGTTGCTCCATTTCAAATGATACTTTCAAATATTTGTAATATTGACCTTTGTGAGCGTGATCACATGAAAAAAAAAAAAACAGCGCACTCCGGGAGTGCAGGCAGAAGTGAAAACTGTATATCTGTATAACTTTTAATAACTTTTATCTTAGGCAATATTTCTTTAAAATAAAAACCGTTAAACCTAGTTTTCCATTAGATCTAGAACATTTTCAAAAATCATCAAAATCGGACTTCGTTTATGGGGGGGAAAACGTTACTGCTTTTTGAAGTGATAACTTCTTATGGCGCGTTGGGCACTTTTGTGGGTGAGCATTTTCACCCGTTCTCGCGACAGATGAGATTTGACAGATGAGATTTTACACAGATATACAGCGCGACAGATGAGATTTTACACAGATATACAGTTTTCACTTCTGCCTGCACTCCCGGAGTGCGCTGTTTTTTTGTATGGAAATTTACAGCCTCACACTGGTCTTAAATAATATTATTTGTTATTTGTACCCTTAATAGATACTTCGACCCAGCACAGACGAGATCCTGTTTTGTCCTACAGCCTCTAAAACATCATTTTACGTCACATTCAAGCTATAAACCAGATCACAAACTCTTATTACACGTTTATTAAAATACCTTGATAATAAAAACCTTAATATCTATCTGTCTATCTTGTCCTTGACTGCATTTTATAGTAGGTAGGTATACAGGGATAATTGACAGTTTGGTGTCAATGTTTACGATAAAAATTATCGTTAAAAGACGGTGCACGGGTATTGCTTTTTCCAAAAAAATAGCCTTATTTGCTTCCTGAAAATTGCCTTTAGAGCATTGACCTAACCTAACCTAATCTAGGGTTTGCCTTTGTGAAATTGTACAATTACCAATTGTACAATTTCACAAAATTTGCGTATTTATTTCTACTAATCCACATCTAGACTAGACTCTAGGTAATGATATTAAATTAAGTAATTTAATATCATTAAATACGCAATGCGATAGGAAAAGCTATGAAACTCAGTTTTTTATGAACAGTCGGATCAACAAGAGGAGGCGGAGGTTTTGAAATTGCTATTATTAAAAATGGGGAATCAGTTTGGTCATTTCATTTAGGTCATAATGGCGACAAGACAAACCACTGCTCTAGATAAATCTTTAACTTATGTTTTTAATATTAGCTTCGCCACGTGGTTTGATCGGCGTAGGGCCCTGTCCCATTTGAATTTATATTGGATTGAATATTACAGTCTGTCTGTCTGTCACCAGGCTGTAACTCATGAACTAGCTAGAGAGTTGAAATTTTTACAATATTTCTGTTGCCGTTCTAACAATAAACAGAAAAAAGTTAGTATTTTTTTGTATGTTTTTAGAATTTTAGGTTATTTTCACGTTTACAATTTTTTAAGCAATATTTTTTTTGTTAGTTGTACTTCCAAAAGGACATGCAAAAGGAAAGACTTAAAGTCTCGTCTGGCATACAGTATTATTTTAGGGTTTTTTACGTTAAACACAGAATATACGGAACCCTTCGCGCGCGAGTCCGACTCGCACTTGGCTGGTTTTTTTATTATGAAAACAACAGACAATTCAGCGTGGATTTGCCATAATATTAAATAGGCTCTCCCTTGTTATTTTTCATATTTCGAGGCGTTTTTGCTCTTTTAGTTATGATCACATTTAATTTTAAAAGTCTTGCGATTCATTTACCTTAATTATGAGTATAATGAGCCCGACAAAAGCGAAATTTTCAATTTAATTTGCCTGAATTTTTTTTTAAATGTAAAGTTTCTGACACCTGACTATGAGAATATTTTTAATTAGAATTATTTGATGTTCTTTCAAAAATATTTGTGATTTTTGTTTTGCTTGTAACGTAATTTGACGTTTAAATTTTTAATAAATAAAGTAAATGTTTTCGAGAATAACAAAAATATAAATACTTAAAGATTTAAAAAAACAAATGATTGTCTGTAAAGTCGGTTTACAGACCATAATTTTACGTCATAACGTCCAATGAAAACGAATGAAAAATTGTGATTTTTTTGTTATTTCTTTATATTTTTTTCCTTTACATAAGTCTTCAATTCGTCACTCGTCACACTAGTCGTCAACATAACACAAGCCCAGATGAGCGATATTATTATGTTCCGGTAACATGATACTTTTGTGTGAATGCAGGTGTTCCATCAGTTTATTGGACACTTGCGACCCGCCCGGCTTCACACGGCTATATTATGCATGTATTATACATATAAACCTTCCTCTTGAATCACTCTATCTATTAAAAAAAACCGCATCAAAATCCGTTGCGTAGTTTTAAAGATTTAAGCATACATAGGGATATAGGGACAGAGAAAGCGACTTTGTTTTATACTATGTAGTGATTATTACATCAAAAGTAAATGAATAAGAAACAAAAGTGTTGGTACTTAGGAAAGACACCAAGAGGCATCCGAAACGAAGCTTAGTTTGATCAGGTGACAGAGTATAAATATTTGTGCTACGTGTTCGAGCTCGGGTCGTCTCCAAATTGTATTATTTCTACTATTTTCAAATTAAAGAGAGATTAAAAAACTAGTGTCCTGTGGCAAAAACAAGTGGGTCTATTGAGTTACTAATTTATTCACAATACGTACTATGGCAACCATGAAAGCACTGGAAAAACAGTTTGAAGAAAACTAACAGCGAATGAGAAAGCTTTCATTTAGAAGAAGAGAGACTGTTTAGGTATCTAGATACTATGCCAAAATGTGACAGCCCCAAAAAAAAATATAACGCTTTTTGTTAACGTTAAATTTTACTATAGGTACTTTTAATTAGGTCATGTGATCATTAGAACTTTTGTTATTATACACACCCCTTTTTACTAACCTACTCATTACGTTTTCATATCGGAGTTAAATATGTATATCATGCAAAAACATGCAACTTAAATAATTGTCAAATTATTCTCATCACATACGGAAGAAATTGTCATGTAAAATAAAGGGTTCAGTTTTTCGCAGTTTAGCAACTGGACAGATTCGCAACTGAAAAGATTAGCAACGGAACAGAATATTTACGTCCCATGACATTAGGAATTATTTTCATTAGACCTCGTGCCCGGGGCGCGCCGTGAACAGTCACATTACCAATTACCTGAACCCCACGTGACATGAGCGTGAGCTTATTCGCATATCTGTAAAATATGTAGTATTTACCTATTTTGTCATTTTATTTATATTGAATATTGTATTCTATATAGTATGTTGTATAAAAAAAATGGTTGTCTATAAAGTCGGTTTACGGACGATAATTTTACGTGATAACGTCATAAGAAAACATTGATGGTAACCATAGCAACGATAAAACGTTGCTATAGTTACCTTGTCAATAACATGAGGCGTTCCAGTAACGACGCATGACGTCACACTTTTTTGAGTTTGCAGGTGTTCACCAATTTATAAAACGTTATCACGTCAAAAACAGAATCAGGTAACATTACTTTACAACCTTACAGATTTGCGAGTGCGTTCTATAGGTCACGTGGGGTTCAGCTAATTGGTAATGTGACTGTACCTACGTGGCCCGGATGGGGCACGGATTTAAACGTATACATACATTTTGTATGAAGAAATTTATATTACACAGTGCATGATCCGACGACGCCCGCCTACTCAACGGATCCACCCCGTGTCCCCTCGGCAGCTGATAACCCGGTGTAATATAAACGTGCGGCACGGATGGGCTCCGCTCCGGATTCAGCCCGACCCGGATACGGCCTGGTCTAATGAGAATCATCCCTTCCGATAACGATAGCTGTTGTATCTCGTCTAAATTACAACGTTGTGCCGTTTTGTGTGCCGGTAAGGTACTTACCGTATATGCAATCCCATCCTGACATACAGACATAGTATGAGAACAGCCGGTACAAAGAAGAAGAAGATACTGCTCAATTCCAGAAGAGGAGAGGGCGCCATCAGCGCACAGAATGCAGACTCCTTTGATATGTTGCCAGAATCTGTACGGAAAAAAAAACCATTAGTACGTACGTACAGTATAGCTATCGTTAAACCGCTTTAACGCATAACGTCTAATAAATTGATGAAACAATTGCATTCACAAAAAAGACGTTATGGTCATGCGTCATGTTCCGGGAACGCGTCATGTTCCAAGAACGCGTTATGTTATTGACAAGGAACCATGGCAACGTATTATCGTTGATGTTGGAAGGTTTCATACAACGCTCTGTGATAAGTACCTACACTACTGCAAGCTTGACGCGCGATATTTGTCTGTGGTCTGAAGGCCAATTCTCGTAAATAACATTGTTTAAATTACATTTTCATTACTCATACTCCGAAAGTAGGTCTAAATATGCCTGAAGAGCGTGTAGAAAATAAAATTTCCAGCCCTAGGGCTTTTCACTTTCACTGACAGCTGTCATGTCAAATTATGGCTTCGCACGACTTGTGCAATCTGCATGTAGCCAGTATCAGTATCATTACGCATTAGGAACTTCAAAAACCTAACCTCCTTGCTTTTTTTTTACACCAAAGAATAATAATTATGGCTTGGCACGGCTCATGCATACTGCCAGAGTTTAGTACTAAGTAACTATTTTATCATATTTTGTTATGTTTTTGTGTTAAGTTTAATCTGGTTTTTCATTTATGACTGTGTATTTTGTGTAAATAACATTTTCTAGACAAACCGTGTTACAAAATCTGTAAGTTAAATCTACGGACTTCGCTTCATTTCTCAATGTTGGATTAACTCATTATTAAAAACTTCTTCGGTAAGTACCGCCGTATTTAAGTATTGAATACAAATAGCAGAAACCTAAAAAAAAACACTACATAATGTATAACCTCTTTGGTCCCAACCTTGTAAGAGGATCAGGTAGTAAGAGTACCTACTCATGTGGTATGGAGTCTCATAGTCTCATTCACTCTCGTTGTTATGAAGAATTTTATGTATTATTCGTAATGAAAAGCACAGTGTTTACCTCGGGTGAAAGACTCATTAATAAGTCCCTCGAACTATTAGCGCCCTCGCTACGCTCGGGCGCCAAACTCCGTCTCGGGAGTGACTTGTAATGAGTGACTTTCACACCTTGGATAACAATGTACTATTCAATATCATCCCGATTGCATTTCGATTGCAAAAGATATCTTCAAAGTCAGTAACTTTGAGGGTGTTTTTAGCTACTTTGAGGGTATTATTTGTGTTCGAAATGCAATCGAAATGATATTGAAATGTAATTTAAACAATGTCATTTATGAGAATTGGCCTTCTGGTTATTTCTTTGTATTATAAGTATATATTTACAAAGAAAGCATAAAACTAGTATATCCGTTGTCTAGCACCCATAACACAAGTCTGGTTACATAGCTTGGGGCTAGATGGCGATGTGTGGAATGTCCTGCAATATTTATTTATTATTTATCAATAACCCTGTACGTATACCTAGTGCTATCTTGTTTAGGATAAAACCGTATAAATAGGTACCCAGTAGGTACTCGTTTTAATGGAGGACCGGACACGGTTCCATTATGATACCTACCGAATAAAACTGGGATCGCTTCTATCCCTGCGGTATTCAAATTTACCTACTACTTAGGCACAGGTAGTGGAGCTTTATCTGACCCCAGTTACTTCCTTTTTACCCGTCTGCTTTCTCGTTATTGCTTGCGTTTTTGGCCTAGTGGTAGATACGTCGACTTTCATTCCGAAGCTTCGATTCCCGGGCGACCGTACACAAATGGATTTTGGAACGATACGAAAAACCGTAATAAAAACTAATCTACCACATTTAAATAAATGAAAAAAAGGTAAGAAACTTCTAAAAAAAAGGGAATTAAAAAGGGACTTCGTTTCAAACACGTGTCCCGCGGCACGTTTATTTTTTTATTATTTTTCTTATGAAATCTGTAATGTGCGCTATTAAAATTCTCTTACGGTGAAGGAACGCATTGTGAGATAGACGTAATAAAAATTAAATAAATACTAAAAAATAAGCAATTTCCTTTGATTTGGCATAATATGTTTGTTTCCAGGAATTTGTCTGTATCAGCAACACTAACAATTAAAAAAAATCGTCCTGTGTATTTTTACTTTATAAAAGGACTGGGCAAAGTGCTAATGTTTGAACTTTTCAATCATGCCCCGATCATACTTGGCGCCGAATTAAACATACCTACCTACAAGAAATGTAAAATTTTCGACCTCAAGTTTGACGGCAAAAGTTAGGCGGATCTTGATTCTATCAATAAGTCGTACAATCAGGCAACAAAAGTGCAAACCCACTGTAAGCCCAAAACTGCTATTATTAAAATATTTTTAACTTAAGCAAAATCCTAAGATCCTGCTTGAGTTGAAGTTTAAAATCTTTCTTATTATATTAGACAAACATTATTAAAATAAAAAAAAACAGCGCACTCCGGGAGTGCAGGCAGAAGTTAAAACTGTATATCTGTGTAAAATCTCATCTGTCGCGCTGTATATCTGTGTAAAATCTCATCTGTCAAATCTCATCTGTCGCGAGAACGGGTGAAAATGCTCACCCACAAAAGTGCCCAACGCGCCATAAGAAGTTTTCACTTCAAAAATATTGATTGAATCCGGCGTTACTTTTCGGAACTCCATATTTGTAATGGAAGTAGGTAGGTATTAATATTTTGTTTTTACTTCCGAGCCTAGTGCCAAAACACAAAATGCAATGTGCGTGCACCGCCCTCCCATCCATTATTATTAATATAGTGACAACATTCATTAACCATGTCACGCCATTCATTAACTCTATGGTGGTCTGCAATTTTGTTGCAGACTGTACATACATACATACCTAATCGAAGGTCACGGGGCGGTTATGAAAATACGCGCAATTTCTTTATCGCGCTGTCAAAACCAAATATCTGAAACATGGCTTGAATTCGTCCAATATAATCCAAAGGTATATAATTTGACACGTCTCTGCTCTGCGCATCTGATACGAGGGGCTGGGTTGACAGAATTTAAAAGAGCTACATTGTTTATTGGAATTGGTACTTTGTCCTTTTTAATCGACAATTTGTCACGTTTAATAGAAGTTTTTCGAAAATCTAAATTTGTCCATATCTTTTATCGTGTTGACTCAGCCTGCCTAGCATGACGACCAAAACACGATACGATAAAGCTATATCACGCGATATAGTATCTACATCAACTCTCAAAATATGATACATAAAGCCGCCATGTTGAATTTTTATTATAAATTGCGACAAAAATTATGATAAAAATTCAACATGGCGGATTTATCTATCATATTTTGAGAGTTGATGTAGTTATATCGCGTGATATAGCTTTATCGTATCGTGTTTTGGTCGTCATGCTAGGCTAGCAGGACCTTGATTTTATAGGTGCACCTAATAGGGACTATAGACCTCAGTATCGGTAGAAATTTCAACTTTCTAGGTCCATCCGTTCTTGAGATAATCAAGATAGACAAGAGAGTGCAATAATCTTATTAGGGTTCCTTTTTTCGGAGTCCTAAAAACGAACTAAGTAGGTACCAACAACGTGTTTAGCTCGTTGACTATAAATAAATTATAACTCACTCCGCTCGTGGAAGGCCTTCAGAGGAGGCTCACAGCTAAGCGACGCTCGCTGATCGTTTACGGTCGTGCGGGTTAAGCGACGCCTGGCGCGGTCATTATTTCGATGCTGGGTGGTCAATTAGTAGTGTGGCAAAAATGTGTTTTCGTTAGCCCCTCCGTGCTTTGGAAGGCACGTTAAGCCGTTGGTCCCTGTTGCTACCTCTAGTAGCAGTCGTTGGGTCAAGTTAGAGGCCTTAGAGCGATCTGAAAACTCTAACAATAGGTGAGCCACACCACTATACGAGAAGAAGAAGACTCACTTCTAAAACTTAATAGATATTATCCAATTGAGCTTCGAGATTTATTTATTAGCAAACTGTCTAACGGTTAGAGAGGATGCAGAAAGAAAACTCTTAAATTTGACAAGCACACGACATTTATTAGGTAGGAAAAATATTTATAATGGATGTCACATCACGGCTGCCTCGCCTGTCAAACAAGGAACATTTTTGGCGAATCGCAAAAATAACTTTGTTTTCAACAGTAAATAATGAGAAACCAAGTTGTTTTTGCTGCTGGATAAAGTTATTGTGTCATTTCAGATTTTCATTGTTACTATATGTGCGTGGGCTGATATTCACTTGATATAAAATTATTATAAGCTAGTGCGATTTGACATATCACTGTTATAAGCTCTATCAAGGCTCTATCTATCTCATGTTCCAAAATGATTCATTTTAGCTCCGGGTGATCAAACACTTTTGAGCACACTTCCTCCCCATTTGGACTTTAAATTTTAGTTTGTTTATTTAAGTAAGTAGGTATGTTTACCGTGAAAAAATTTAATTAAAACTAAAAATTAAAATTAAAACTAAAAATAGAATAATTAAAAATAAATTATTCTATTCTATGCAAATATATAAATAATTTATTCATAATTTCTACTACTTTTTCTAAGCCATTTTAGACTCATTCTTTTAATTTGTTTCCAATGACAGACTTTATTTTTTGTCATTTCTTCCTGTAATAAAAGTAGGTATGGATAAGACGTGATATTTTTGAAACGATATGATATGAAACGATGTCAAGAAATCGTCACGTCCCGTCCGGCACGAGATTTTTTTTTTAAAATAATAATATAAATATAAATAAATATATTTATACAAGTGTACTTATATTTTTCCCTGACTGGGTCTTGTTAACAAATTGTGACATAAGTAAATCTTTCTTCATCAATTTTGTACGTAAATTGAACGTTTTTGCCAGCTTTAGGATAACCATTTTTTCTTGAATAGTTATTTCAGTATCATCAAACCCAATCTCAACGGGCGAAAGGACGGTGATAACCCGATTTCAATATTATTATACTTTTATTAGGTATAGCCATGTAAGGGTTTTGGAAATAACGATAACCGAGGGACTGTATGTTAGTACGTTGGATTTTGATTTTAAGATATTCTTATTCGAACTATTGAGTTTCGATAGACAACTTTGGTACTTCGTTCAACGAATAACAATATGTAAATGCGTGCCTAATCTTCATTACATAGTATAAAACAAAGTCACTTTCCGCTGTCTGTCCCTATGTATGCTTAGATCTTTAAAACTACGCAACCGATTTTGATGCGTTTTTTTTAATAGATAGAGTGATTCAAGATGAAGTTTTATATGTATAGTACATACATAATATCGGCTATATTGATATAAAGATTGCTTCCAAGTACAAACGTTTTGTCCTCTCTTTCTCTCTTTGATTACTAGCGACCTGCTCCAGCTTCGCTTCGGTTTATATGTATAATACATACATAATATCGGCTATAACTATATAAGAGAGAAAGAGAGGACAAAACGTTTGTACTTGGAAACAATCTTTAAAAATGAGTCTAGGGGATTTAAAAAGTAGTAGTAATCAATAAATGAGAAATCTCACACAATCGTCTAGGACAGTGTTTCTTAAAACTATGGATCGTGTGATCCACCAGGGGACCAAATCTGGCCCCTGAAATTACGGCAGGCCTACATTCATAAAACGTCGATATCGCTCAATATCGGTTAATATATCCTTGTCTGAATTTATGAAAATAAGTCGCTGAAAACACTTTTAATCGCAAACAAAACTATCAAAATTATAGATTTCAGTAATTAGTCCTTCTGTTTGATGAAGAAAGAAAGTCCTTTTCTCAGGATTTCCAGTATTAGTTCATATTAAAACTTACTTAAGAACTTTTTTTTAATGGGTCATGGACTAGACTAAGTACTTTAGGAACAACCACACAATAATTAGATAGTGGCACGATATCTACCTACTACCTAAATTTCATACTTACGGGTGTTTTATAAACTTTGGCACTTATCCTAGTTCAAAGTGTGCTTCAATTAGACAACTAACAAAAGGTGCCTATTTGCAGAAACCTTACCATACTTAAGTACGCTTTTAGGTAGTTAAGTTTGACATTAAAGTAGGTAGGTATATACTTGCTTACTATTACAAAGTCATCAATGTAAAGGGTAAAGTTTAATTGAAGAACTGAGTATACGCTGAAGCTTTTTGGAATGTGCCAAAAGCTTATGACATGTCGTTAGGCATCGATAGACTTAGTTCAGACTTCAGGGATGTCATTCATACTTTTTAGGATTTTAGTTCACGTCATGTTATAGGGGTAACTAGCTGTCCCGGAAAACGTTGTTTTGCCATTTATGTGATAAATGAAGAAAGATTTTATGCAAACTTCACATAAACCATCTACTAAACAGTCCGAACAAAGCTTAAACATTAAAATTTGGTTTGGATAGGTGAGCCCGTTCTTGAGTTATAAAATTCCAACGAAAAGTGGCACTGATTTATATATACGAGTATATAGATATGAATCTATATATTATGTATATGTATAAAAGAGAAAGTCTAAACAAGAGATCTGTCAAACTAGAAGAGCTGCGAGTCTGAAACTTGGTCGAGTCCGAGTTTCCAAATGGGGACAAATAGAAATCGAAATTCCTGTTTGTCCCCGAATTCGTCCCCAAAATCAAATTCAGGGACAAGCAGAAACAAGGTAGGAGTATTTTGATCCGGTTTGTCTCTTAATCCAAAATCGGGGATCGGCAGGAACATTTATTTTGTGATTGTCCTCGAATTGAATTTGGTCGAAATGAAAACAAAAGATGATGGAAATGAAAACAAAAGACGATTGAAATGAAAACAAAAGACGATTGAAATGAAAACAAATAACGATCGAAATTAAAACAAAGGACGATCGAAATCAAAACAAAAGATGACTGAAAGGGAAACAGAATTATTTGCCTACATCTATTTAATTGCCTATCTACTCTGTTTCAAAACAGTTTGTTAAAAAGTTTACTTAGTTGATATGCATGGAAAGCGTAGGTAGGTACAGTTGGCTGCATAATTGCAGCCCTCGGTAGAGTTCTAAAATTACTATTATTGGAATGTTTTCATTCTAATAATTTTTGTTTGATTAATTGATGAGTTAGAAGACTTTAAACTTCAACTAAAGCAGGTGTCTAGTATCTTGCTTGTGTTGAAAACATTCTTATAACAGCCGTTTTGGAGCTCTACGGTGGGTCAGCAATTATGCAGCCGACCGTAGATCTATTTATCTACTCCGTTTCAAAACAATGTCTGAAAACGTTTACTTGTTTACTTACGGCAAATTTCCATCAAAGTAAATCCAGATATAAATTGAACAAATTGGAACCTCGAAGCGTGAAACGATTGCGATTCAATAAACGTGCAATTTGATTGAGAACCTCGGAAACAGATAACTACTTACCAATAAAATTGTATGTAGACGATTTGTTTTATTGAATCACTAGCTGTTGCCAGCGACTTTTACAAAAATAATTTAATTTAATTTATTCATATAAAGTATACAGGGTTATTGGAAATTAATTGACACGGCGTTAAGGGCTTCTTCTGTGCACCTTAACAAACAACTTTTGTTCTACGACTTTTGTCGAAACTTAATACATATCCCAAAAAAAATATTCAAGTGTTTCTCGTACTGTCTGGTAATTTTCTATGTCTATGCGGCAAGTGCGCGCGCGCGATCGGCACGGGGCGCACTGCGTGCAACCCGATCGGGTTGTACCATACCTACTATGATTGATTCTGTGACGTAGACGTAGAGTTGAGTATTATTTGAACTGTTGGATTAAATTTTTTATTTTTGTATGGAATATTTTTATAATGAATTTCCAAAAGTCGTAGAACAAAAGTTGATCGTTAAGGTGCACAGAAGAAGCCCTTAACGCCGTGTCAATTAATTTCCAATAACCCTGTATAATATCTGTATGAGTTTGATGAAAGGAATATTTGTATTGGTGTATGGTTTAAAGTTCATTGGCGTGTTTCTTATCCTACATCGCAAAAACAGAATATTTTCGTAGTTAAGCTTATTTCCATATGAATGTAGAGGGATGGAGAGGAAGAGGACGACCGAAGAAAAGATGGATGGACTGCGTGAGACAAGACATGAGAGAGATGAATGTGAACGATGAGATGACGACTAATAGGAGTGAATGGAAGAAAAAGACATACTGCGCCGACCCCAAATAAATTAGGATAAGGGCAGGAAGATGATGATGATGATGATACTTTTTTACTATTATGTAAAGGCGGGTGTTGGAATTTGCTTTTATTGTTAAGGGGACGGTAGTCCATATAAGGTTGGGAACCTATGATCTAGAGCCTAGAACCTACACATTCCCCTCTATTTTCCTGTTCTCTATAACTAATTGCTAAACTATTTATTAGGCTTTTAGAGGATCACCTTTAAAAGTCTAAAAAACAAATCTGAATTAAACAAATAGTTCACAGAGCCATGTACTTACCTATGGCAATTGATTAAAAAATAAAATAGATTTTTGTATGTACCGTGAGTTAGTATCGAATCATCGCAAACTCAGGTCGTCTAAGGCAGCAACTCGTCTTAAACGCAACTGGGAACTCCTCTTAAGGTGAAGTAGGACCGGAAAACCCCACGCGCGCGCCGCGCGATGACTCTATCCCTTTCCCTCCCGCGCCGCGAAATGGCCTTTTTAACTGTTTTATGTAATTAAAAGACTCACATCTATTTTAGTAAAAACCATCTGTACTACCTTATGAGATTTAGTCTATAGTTTATGAAAATATACATTTTGTACTTGTTTTTTCTTCACAATCACCGTAAAATTGAAAAAGCTTAAAAAAATGACGATTTTTTTTGGATTTTCACGACTTTTTTCTATAAGGCAAATCACTCTAATTGTGTTTCGAAGTTTATGACAATACAAAGCATTTCTTCACCTTTACGACAATAGGAATATCATTCTATGGATTTTAGTGGTTGATAAACAAAAATTGTTTCTAAGACTCCTTTATCGCGCTTCCGGTCTTACCACTTCGGCTTAAAAGCAATATTGCTGATTTTGTTCTTCTAATTTTCTCAGGAAAGTTTATTTAATTAAAATACGTTTCAAACTTTCTAATCTAACTCTGAATCTAAAACAATTCAACTCAAATATATTTTATTAATACAGATAATCTCTATTTCGTTTAGAAAAGCAAAGACTTACGAACGGTTTTCATTAATTTCTAACCACTTTCTAACACAAATACGAATGGTTATAATTCAAAATAATTTCCGTTTTAGGAAAATCCGTTAAATAACTTTTTAATCTAATCCTTTCATAAAGATTAAAGTCTTTCTAAAATGTACCTACCATATGTCTTATACTGATAATTTCATTATTTTTAACCGACTTCAAAAAGGAGGAGGTTCTGAATTTGTCGCGTCTTTAATAAAGTGTACCTTAAAAGGTAAAAAAGAAACCCTTATAAAATCACCCTCTTGTCCGTCTGTTTTTTTGTGTATGTACACCGATTACTCGAAGACGGCTTAACCGATTGGGATGTTTCTTTTTGTGTTACAATGGGGATGCCTCATCTCTCATCACATCATACAAGCTGCGCCTCGCGGTTTCACACGAATAAAAGTGAAAAGCCTTCACAGATGGACTACCCTGAACAAATCATGAAATTCTGTTGAGCCGTTATTTCGTCACGAAAAATTTGACGGTCGCTTTGACGACCTCTGTGGCGCGTCAGAATGACTTCCCTACTCATGTGGCATAAGGTTACGAGTTCGATTCCCGCTTCAAACAAATATTTAAAGATACTTATCAAACAACTTTGTTCTCGACTGTTATAAAATCTGCGTCGACGTGATGGGCAATCGACATGCTGAGAAATCGACATGATGGGCTTAGCAACACTGCATCGACATTCTGGGAACCGACATACTGAGAACAACTCCTTGTTTCTGATATGGGTGTTTGTTTCTATTTCTATATTTACAAAATAAAAGTAACAGGGAAAAGTATTCTATCCGTTGTCTGGCCACCATAACAGAAGCCTAGTTGCTAAACTTGGGGCTAAACGGCGCTGTTTTAAATTTTCTACAATATCTATTTAATTTATTCATTAGTAGGTACATCTACAAAAAAACTTAAGACCAGTGTGAGGCTGTAAATTTCCATACAAAAAGCGGTAACGTTTTCCCCCCATAAACGAAGTCCGATTTTGATAATTTTTGAAAATGTTCTAGATATAATGAAATACTAGGTTTAACCGTTTTTATTTTAAAGAAATATTGCCTAAGATAAAAGTTATTAGTATCTGAATATCTATATTTTTGACTTCAAAACTTCATCGAGCGTTTCAATTATTTTTTAATAAACTAAACTGAATTACCAAGAAAGAAAAACGTATAGGTAAACGTAGAATAAGATGCAGTGAATTAAATGAGACCAAATTTATTTCATTTTGTGAAGGATAAAGGGGGTAAAAACGTTACGGCCCGCAACATTATTTCAAAGCAAAATAAAGGCAATTACGTCCGAACTTAAACTCTCGCTATCGCACGATGCGGGTCATTTTTGAAAATACCTACTCGCGCCGCTTATCGAAAACACATGATTCTCTTAAACCCAGAAATATCTCGGCAAATCCTATCAACTTATTTAGTTACAATATAAAAAAAACAAAACGACATAAATACAAATAAAATTAGAAAGATATTGTTATTTTATTATAACATAAACAACAATAAGTATGTGAGGAGCTTATTTGATAAAAACAAAACTGAATAAATAGAACAGTATTACGAGTTCTAAGCTAGAATAGATAATAATAGAGTCGTGCAACGAATTCTTACTTCGAGGGTCCATACAGGGTTATTGGGTGTCCGTCAGGATGGCCAGACCACTGAATATTTTTACACCAAACTATACCCAACATAACCAATATTTAGTACCTAGTTGCTACTATTTGCTACCTCTACTTGTACTTGTATACGGGCTGTTTTCCGTGATTAGACCCTTTTTAATTGGGTCCTTTTTGCGTGAAGATGGAGTAGGCTTGCCTAGCACCTACTACCCCTCATCTTAGTCAACCATATCCAGAGGAGATAACTTGCCAATACTTCTGGAGCCAACTAAGCTGTCGTTTCATCACGATGTTTTCCTTCACCGTAAGATCAATTTCAATTATTGTAATTTTTTTTAAGAAAAATACACTGGTGCACGGCCTCTCCTGGAATTGAACCCACGACCTTTAGAATGAAAGTCGAGTTATCTACCACTAAGTCAACACCGCTCGTGTCTTGCTACCTCTATTAAAAATTGGTACCTTCTTCGAATTTGTCCGCGTAGAATTAGTAGACCACGGAATCACATAGTCCCATAAAAACTTTGCCGAATTTCGGAAAATCCTTTCTTATCGGATACCTACGTCATACAAAGAACACACACTCTAAGTTTCAGTTCTCTATGATCAGGGGTTTAGGCTGTGCGTTTATCCGTCGGTCAGTCCTTCAGGGCCAATCATTTTATATGTATTGGTATATTATGGGAAAGCGGTTGAGGGTTATTTCTGCGCACGTTGATGTGCACAGAATTCAACTTTTCATCTACGACTTTTTGAAATTCGATATTTTAAGGTCATGTTTACCCGAAAATTAGCTGTTACTAATACTTAGTTCTGTTCTAAGTCAGAATGAGTTTTATTTCCAAAAACAGCTGAATTTCGGTTGCATAACTTTAAAATTACCAAAGTTCAAAAACGAAAGATTATTAAGATGTGCAGAAATAACCCTCAACCGCTTTCGTATAAAATAACTATAACCCTGTATATGAAATAGCGACCGTATAGAGGTTTTTCTCTACAATTTCATCTTACAATATGTCTTATTTATACAAAGTATGGAAGACCCTTTTGAGTGTGAACTATATGGTGCGGTGCAAAAGCTCTTATGGTTTCTGGAAGAGATCGCTCTCTCTTAGACAGTTAGGCCGCTCTTTGTGCCACTAGAGTCTTTTAGGGTTGCGGTGAACGGGAATTTTAAAAATAAATAAATTACCTATATAATTAATATAAATTTTAATAAAACCCTATTTTTATGTTTAAGTTTCCTGTTTAATTTTTAAGTTTTTTTTTATCGTGTAGGTATTTCGTTTTATTTTACAATGCATTAAAGCTTATTATATTTTATTATAGACAGTTAATAAAAATAAAAAATTATAGACAGTTATCAAGGTAAGTATAAATAGTTACAAAAATACGAAATAAAAAAAACAAATTAAAAAAAACTAACAACATCAATTCTTTTCAAGAAAATACTATAAAATAACTAAAAGCAAAAGTAAAAAGACACAATCTAATATACTACAAAATAAATATCAATAAAATGCTTTTCTATCTATCTCTGCGGAATTTTAAAGAGATAAAAAAGGCTATAATAATATCTTAGTTGCACTGCTAAAGCTATATTTTGTCTCACCGCTTACCTTAATAGGTATACCTACGAATAAAACTTAAGTTCGATATAGGTAGTAAAATAATTAAGCTATTTTAATAACTAAGAAATCTAAACGAAAAGGAATTTCACACCTTGCTACTGATACATACGAAGTTTCATCATAACCGATTAATGAGTTTTTGGGTATAGAAGTACCAGACATACACAAACTTCCGAAATTATAATATTCGGATTGTTAGATTAGATAATTAATTAAAAAACTTTGGTAAAAACATACCAAGATGGCATACATCTTTTACCGAAACTTTATAAAGTAATTCTGATTTACTCTTTGCACAGACCTTTTCTAGTTGGCTGGAAGCTATCAAAAAACTTTATGAGATAGAGAGAAATCATTTTATTTAAAAGTTACAAAACGTTACGAAGTAACAACTTAATTTAAATTGTAATAAATCCTTTTGATCCCTTATTCGTTGAGGTGTATACTAAGGACAAATTGTGTCGCAATACTCGAGGGAAAGGTCTAGCAAATTACGTCTTTCATTCATCAAGACAATGGTCCTAATTGGTATTTAAATAATTAGACTAAGCAGCCAACAAAACGATCTATTTCGTTCTAATACCAAAACTAATACCAAGGTATTGTTTATTATCGTAATAAATATTCTATAACGAACGAGTACCACTTATAAACGAATACCAAAACAAGTAGAATGATAATGAGGTACATATGGGTAGTAAATGTTAATAGTAGCTTTTAAAAATGAAGTTAACTTCAAATAATGACTGCAGAGCCTGCAGTGATGTCAGGGAAAATATGGAGCACATACTGTGTGAATGCGACGTCTTAGCGTATGAGCCTCCTTGGGAATGCGTATTCCAAACCGGAGGAATATAGGTTTCTTCCTCTCACCATATCCATAAATATAATATTCAGACTGATTAATGTATTAACGCACAGCTTAAACCGCCAGGTCCTAGACATACGAAATATGAAGGATATTATTATGTTCTTTCTGAAATGTAAATTCAGTTTCCTAGTTAGACAGACATAGCACTAAAAAGTGATGTACTATTTACTTTGTATGAATTTGATCTTTATGACATCGATAAAAATAGGTAATCGCTACATAGTATAAAACAAAGTCGTTTTTTCTGTCCCTATTTCCCTTTGTATGCTTAAATCTTTAAAACTACGCAACGGATTTTGATGCGGTTTTTTTTAATAGATAGAGAGATTCAAGAGGAAGGTTTATATGCATAATACATGCATAATATAGCCGTGCGAAGCCAGGGCGGGTCGCTATTCTATTTTATAAAGTGGATTCGGACCAGCAAGATCAAAAGAAAAGGTCAAAGGAGGTCTACCTTATGATGAGTATTTGAATTAAATACGTATCAGTTTGATGTCCAAAATTCGGCAGGGATATAAATTAGATAAGGGAGTTAAAGACTCCCATGTTGAAACTGTATTGCAAAGTTTCATGTAGTTTATAAAAGGCTTAGGTACTTTCTTATTTATTATTCTATAATATTACAGCTTGTAGGTATTGATTGGAAATCCATTAACCAATTTGAATTCAGTGAACCGTTGATGAATAAGCACCTTACAAATTAATTAATAACTATGTTGTTTAAAACCTACTAATTTCGCTGCTCGCTCCATTAATTTTAACTCCAAACTTTTAAGCACAGACCGTTGTTCTAGTGAGCACTTATTTTTTATTCCCACAGGATTTTGGTAATAAATATACTTGCTTAATTAAAATATAATTTCCGGGAAAACTAAACTAATGTAAAACTTTTAATTGGTGTTGCGAAGGAATTGCGGGTACTGATTACAGTTTAAAGTTACCATGTGTTTATCCCATAATTTCGATACCTAAACTTGTAAATTTAAAAATGTTTTAAAACTAAAACGGGAAACAATCAAATATTAAAGGCGATCTAATCAAAAGATCGTCCTTCGAGGAGCCAATTTTGCTACGATTCAAGACTGAACTTATCCTCATTTTCCAAGATGCTTTCATTCGCAGAGCGGTAATTTAAGATAGAGCGCCTGATCATAAAGACATATAGACGATATCTATCTAGCTCGAAGTACGTACTTTTATGATGTCTGTTATAGAGCTTTTGGAAACTAAAATAAGAAAATTTTCAGAAATTCTCGCTTGTAGCTTCTTAGGATTATCTTTCAAAATTAACCTCTATTGATTAAGTTTTCAATCTAAGACTTATCGGCCCCAACGGCCATCAGTTCTACGAGCCACATGCCCCGCCCATTACTACTTCAGCTTACTAATTCTTTGGACTATGTCGGTAACTTTAGTTCGCCTACGTTTCTCCTCATTTCTGATTCGATCTCGAAGAAGAAAGAGACCACGTACCGGAAAGCGCAGCGCGGGACGGCCTACGACTAGATGGACGGACGACTTAAATAAGATCGCGGGAAGTCGTTGGATCCAGAGAGCATGCGACCGAATGCTCTGGAAGTCTTTGGGGGCGGCCTATGTTCAGCAGTGGACGTGTTGTAGCTGATATGATGATGATGATTAAGTTTTTGACCTCTGTGGTGTGGGGGGCGATCTTAATTCGCCTGCGTCACAGAAGGCTGTGGGTTCAATTCCCACCTCAAAAAAATATTATATACAGATATTGGATTCAATAGAAAAGTAGGTATTTATTTATTTATTTATTTATTTATATAAGTATATAAGTATTCTATCCATTGTCTGGCTAGTCACCATAACACAAGCCTATATTAGTTGCTTAGCTTGAGGCTAGATGCTACTGTGGCCATATTTATTTATTTACTTGATTAAAGTTTGTTTAAAAAAATGTGCAAAGTCACGCTGTAAAGAATATATTTTTAAGTAAATCAAGATATTTTTTTAAGAATTATGTTAATAAAACTTGTAAAATCCGGAATTCAAACCACGGCTAAAACACAGCAAATAATTCTTTCTAAAGTTGAAATAAACAGCTCGACTTTTGCCACATAAATATTGATGATTATCCTTTCATAAATACGAAATAGATTTCAACTGAAAAGAGAAATAATCTTCGTGGTGGCTTTTAATTTTAACTCCCTTGGTTACAGTTAGGGTTGTCATTGTCACCTTTTTTGCAATAATAAAGTATAGTGGTTTGTGTAAATAGAAAAAATAAAGTATTGAAATTAAGTATTATTTAGGTATTGACGTGATAACGTCTTATAAATCGACCAACACCGGCATTCACAAAAAAGTGTGACGTCATCGCTCACGTTCCGTTATTGACAAGGTAACCATAGCAACGTATTATCGTTGCTATGGTTACCATCAATGTTTTCTTATGACGTTGTCACGTAAAATTAACGTCCGTAAACTGAGTTTACAGACAACCAGTAGTAGTTTTTACATTTAAAAACATATATGGCTCATAAATAAGTTTTTATTAAATTCAGGGATGATATGACATTTGGGAATGGGTTAGGTTGCGTTCCAAAACAATGAGCTCAGTGCAAATGCGGTCCGTTCCTTTATACACAAAATTACAATCAACTTTATAACTATAATGATTTATGAAATTTATTCTATAGAAATAACAAACTATGTAAAAAAATTCGCGTACTTTATTTTCCTCATAAAGTATCTAATAGAGTATATTAACCCGAAATAACGTATGTATATAAAATAAATAAATAAAATATTACAGGACTTTTCACACATCGCCATCTAGCCCCAAGCTACGTATCTAGACTTGTGTTATAGGTGCTAGACAACGGGTATACTACCTATATACTTTTCTTTTGTAAATATATACATATAATACATAGAAACAACAAGACCACAAACAAATATCTAAGCAGAAATACTTGTCTGAGGCGGGAATCGAACCCACAACCCTGTGTTTGTCAGTCTGGCATGGTGACTATTGTGCCAACCGGGTCGTCAAATATACTTTATTATAAAGTACGGGTGGCAACCCTAGTTACAGTATAGAAAATTTAAATAACAAATCAGCTGATGAATAGATGATTCCTTGGGTAATTACAGAGTGCGGGATGGATGATACTACTTTAATATTATGTAGGAAGTTTTGTCTATTTTAACATGAAGTTTACACGTTCCTCCCGCAAAATGACATTATCAAGAAATTACTACAACAAAAATAAGTACAGATTGTTTTTGATAATTTATGAAAGAAAGCGGTTTATGGCGATTTCTGTGCACCGTGTTCACTGGGGTTTTTAACAGTTAAATTTTGTTCTATAACTTTTAGAAATTCTCGAACATATTTTAGAAAATTTTAAAATTAGCTATCTTGAACAAAGGTTTTTATTTTAATTTTATCGTCTATATATTTTAAGTCTAAATTACCTTTATTTAAAAAATCAGCTGAATTTGTTTTTTTAGGTACTGTTGTGTCCCACTGCTGAGCAAAAACTTCCCCCATTTCCGTGTGTTCCGATTTTCAGCTCATTTCCGAATAACCTCAAAAATTTCCAAATAATGTTCGTATTTCCATAAGTCGTAGAGCAAAAGTAGCCTTCAACTGCTTCAGCACTACATAGTATAAAACAAAGTCGCTTTCTCTGTCCCTATGTCCCTATATACCTTTGAATGCTTAAATCTTTAAAGCTACGCAACGGATTTTGATGCGGTTTTTTTAATAGATAGAGTGATTTAAGAGGAAGGTTAATATGTATAATACATGCATAATATAGCCGTGCGAAGCCGGGGCGGGTCGCTAGTTCTCTATAATTATGACTTATAACTTACTTGGTGGATAATCCCTGTAACTAATATCCGTATAAACAGCAAACGGCGAGGCGCAGAGCACGGATATGATCCATAGCACGAAGATGATCCTTGACGCCCGAGTCAGACCCGCCATCGCGTAGAGGTGCAGCGGGTGACAGATCGCCAGGTAGCGTTCAAGAGTGAAGGCTGATATAGTCAGCACGGAGACGTAGGTTGCCCTGGAGAAAATAAAAACAAAAATTAAAAAAAAACCTTAGCTTTAAAAGTTTTTGATGTGAAACATCTATAGCCGCACGTAAAACCGATTTCAGGCGGGGCGACGACGCATGCCGCGCACGCTAGGTATATTATGATGGTATATACAGTCTTTATGCAGTAGTGTGTACGGTGTGCACCGTAATCGACTGTGCGATTCTATCACAATCTGTTTTTTTCTGCATATTACTTTTACAAAATAATGTCGATGTTTTTTTTTTACATATAGGTCAGCGTTTGACCACTATCACACCTGCCTGATGGTAGGTGATGATGCGGCCTAAGATGTAACACGCCTTCCTAAAAGAGACCTATTCACTTGCGACTTGAAGACCCCCAAATTGTACAGGAAATACAGATGCAGGCAACCGATTCCATTCCCTCGCAGTACGAATAAGGAATGACGAAGCAAAACGCTTAGTGCTTAGTTTTAAAATCTATAAAAGTTCTAAAGAACAAGTTTATAAAGGTACCTAAATTATACACAGTGTAACCAGGGGGCGGATTATTTCTGTGGTGTGGGGGACCTCAGTACATATCGATTTAACCCCCCTGTATGTTATGCAATATTCAGAGGTTCAAAAGTTATTTGGACTTTAGTGAAATAGTCAAAATCAGATTTTAACCTGAACAGCCAAACTATCAGGTCTACGATGCTGCCTTTTTTTAACAAGTTCAAGGACCTTTTGCAAGCCTAGACGCGAGCAATACGGAACCCCCAAACTGTTACTCTTCTTCACCAAGTGGCAGAGACACGGATATTTGTTTAGAGCACTAGAGGGTTCAAGCTTCAGCAAAATCATCATAGTCTTGTTACTGATCCGCTATTGATTTCGTCATTTACCGCACAAATATTTTAATATTCATTCTGAACTTTCTGTCGGCGGACTGAAAAAGTTTTTATTCTGCTTTCTCATGTCTCGTCTTCACCAAGTCGTGGAGACCCGGTAGTTCAGCCAAAGGGTTCAATCTTCCCCGATCATTGTAGTCCAGGAATGAAGTCCGCCATTGGTCTTCACAAGTTTACTGCATAATTAATATTCTAAGGATACCTACCTATAAAATACCTACATCATGAATAAAAAATCCAAGAGCTTTCCGATATATATTTTTTATCACAGTTGCTCATAAAGTGGATCCTATTAAACCGCTTTTAGGCTCATAATGCAACGTATTATACACGCGTGCGATAAAAAAAAATCCAACTAGTGCTAAAATAATACGTTATCCCGATATGTTAAATACGTATCTTACTGCTAATGACATATTAGGTAGATGAAACATTCTTAATTTATCTGGGTTATAACTGTTTTGATGTATAGAAAAAAGGTAAGTACCATCAAAGAGTTTTTAAGCCTTGCTGGCTTCAAACTCTTTGTTGGTACCTTTTTTCTTCTTTTCAAAAGGATGTCTCTAAAGTCTGATAACGAACGATAATTTTACGTGATAACGTCTTTGAAAACAATTAAAAATTGAGTTTTGTTTTTATTTTGATTTTTCTTTAGGTACATATATATATTGTTTCCTTACCATTATATTGTTTTTAACCGCCGACGCAAAAACAAATGAAAAAAACCCTAAAAAAATATTGTATGTCAGACGAGGCTGTATAGGTTAAAAGTATTTTGCCTAGCCTTTCGGGAGTGTAATTAAAAAAAAATAGTAAACATAATTCTTAAAAACTTTTTATTATTTTAACAAGTCTTTTTTTATTCGCAACTGTGATAAAAAACGTCGTACGATACAGGTGTGGATTGATCATTCCATAGAGGCGGTTTATGACGCGCGAGCGGAACGCGAGCGTGGCAAAAGCCGAGATCTTTCCACACTTGTATCGCAATGTAGTATAGGCAAATGGATTGCGAAAGAATTGTGTTTTTTGTCACGGTTACTTGTCCTCTCACCAATGAGTTACTGAGCATGTGATTCCATGTCCCTAGATAAATATCCTACTAATATTATAAATGTGAAAGTTTGTGTGTATGTGTGTATGTGTGTGTGTATGTTTGTTACTCCTTCACGCAAAAACTACTGGACCGATTGCGTTGAAACTCGGTATTTAGATAGCTGAGTACCTGGATTAACACATAGGCTACTTTTTATCCCGATATTCCCACGGGATCGGGACTTACAGGATTATTCTTTCACACAAAAAAACTTCTGGACCGAATGCGTTGAAACTCGGTATGTAGATAGCCAAAGACCTGGATTAACACATAGGCTATTTTTAATCCCGATATTCCTACGGGATCGGGACTTACGGGATTACTCCTTTACGCAAAAACTACCGAACAGATTGCGGTGAAAATCAGTAAGTAGATAGCTGGAGACCTGAATTAACACAAAGGCTACTTTTTTCCCGATATTCCCACGGGATCTGGACTTACGGGATCAGGACTCAAAATATATTTTAAAAGGTTGTAGTTGGGCGGAGGCGGAGAGAGTGATGAAGGGGAGAAAGGTAAGAAAAATAAAAAGGGGGAGCACAGGAAAGGGGGAGGATAGGAAAGAGGAAGAGGATGTAAGAGGAAAGAGACGAAAGGGGGAGAAGAGGAAAGGGGGAGGAGAGGAAAGGGGAAGACAGGAAAGAGAAAGGGTATGAAAGAGGGAGGGGACGAAATGGGGAGAAGAGGAAAGGAGGAGGAAAGGAAAGGGGGAGGAGAGGAAAGGCGGAGGAGAGGAAAGGGGGAGGGGACCTAACCTAACCTTCTCCATCCGTGACGGTAATTTGTCAAAAAAACATTTCGAGCCTATCTGGACTCCTAGAAATGTAAGCGCTCGCTTCGCTCGCACGTGTTTGCTACTCATTCTGCGACGGTTCTGTGTCAGAAAAGCATTCTGGGTCTGTCTGGACTCCTAAAAATATAACCGCTCACTCCGCTCGCACAACCGTCGCGGATGGAGTAGCAAACTCCATCCGCGACGGTTTCGTGTCAGAAAAGCATTCTGGGTATGTCTGGACTCCTTAAAATATAACCGCTCACTTCGCTCGAACGTGTTTGCTACTCCATCCGCGACGGTTTCGTGTCAGAAAAGCATTCTGGGTCTGTCTGGACTCCTTAAATTATAACCGCTCACTGCGCTCGCACGTGTTTGCTACTCCATCCGCGACTGTTTCGTGTCAGAAAAGCATTCTGGGTCTGTCTGGACTCCTTAAAATATAACCGCTCGCTTCGCTCGCACGTGTTTGCTACTCATTCCGCGACGATTTCGTGTCAGTAAAGCATTGTGGGTCTGTCTGGACTCCTTAAAATATAACCGCTCGCTTCGCTCGCACGTGTTTGCTACTCCATCCGCGACGGTTTCGTGTCAGAAAAGCATTCTGGGTCTGTCTGGACTCCTAAAAATATAACCGCTCGCTTCGCTCGCACGTGTTTGCTACTCCATCCGCGACGGTTTCGTGTCAGAAAAGCATTCTGGGTCTGTCTGGACTCCTAAAAATATAACCGCTCGCTTCGCTCGCACGTGTTTGGTCACAATAACTAACGTTACCTACTCCATCCGCGACGGTTCCGTGTCAGAAAAGCATTCTGGGTCTGTCTGGACTCCTAAAAATCTAACCGCTCGCTTCGCTCGCACGTGTTTGCTACTCCATCCGCGACGGTTTCGTGTCAGAAAAGCATTTTGGGTCTGTCTGGACTCCTTAAAATATAACCGCTCGCTTCGCTTGCACGTGTTTGGTCACAATAACTAACGTTACCTACTCCATCCGCGACGGTTCCGTGTCAGAAAAGCATTCTGGGTCTGTCTGGACTCCTAGAAATCTAAGACCTCACGTTACCTTGACCTGACGTTCCTTCCCTTAACGTCTCGCTTTCCTATAACACCGCTTTCCCTTAATACTAGCATTGCTAAACACAAAAACTACTATACGAATTGTGATGAAAGTCTGTAGCAGGTAGCTAGAGACCCTAACAAATAAGCTACTTCTTATTCCGATATTCCTACGAGACTCGGACTTGCGCGGGTGAAACCGCGGGGCGCAGCTAGTACTTAAATAAAACACACAATTTTCATCCTTTGAATAGAAACTCCAGTTTCAAATAAATAAGTAAATCTCAGTAAAGTAAGGTATTTGTTATTCGTGTGGTAGGCATTTTCGTATCCTCGCTTCGTTGGACGTTTTTCGCTTGACAACTCTTTATATTGGTCTGAAACGTTTTTTTATTAGATTTACCTACTTGCAATGGCATTTCGTATTCTCTTTCAGTTTCAGGTTGCCTCTACCTACCTATATCGTTCCCATGTCCCTGGAATTCTTCTGGTTTTATGTGGGAATCAAATATCACACGGGCCATAAAATATAAAGTTTAATGATAAATTCATTGTAGTTTTTTGCAAAAATGACCCATTATTTAAAGTAAAAACATAGCTGTGCACTGCGGTTTCACCCGCGTAAGTCCCGAGTGTAAATCCTGGTTTTTACCTATCTACATACCTAGTTACATCGCAATCCGTCCTGTAGTTTTTGCGTGAAGGCAGACAAACATACACACACATGACATACTGACAAACCAACTTTCACATTACAATATAAATAGGATTTAGATAACTATCTAATAGTCTATTTTTACGAAAAAAAAAAACAGTTTCCCAACCCCATAACAAATTTCTTGAGTTTTTCTTAACGCGCAGATCGTATAGTATCTTCAGGCAGTCTCTACCAACGTATCCCCCCTGGTAGGAAAGGTGAGAATTTTTTTCCACCTATCTCTACTGGGAGAGCTACTTGGAAATTGACTTCCGCTTATCCCTACCAAGTATTTTTTGTTGACAAGTACAATTCAGTTCATAAGTAGTTTAAAATAATGACGACCCACACAATAGTCACCATACCAGACTGCCAAACACTGGGTTACGGGTTCGATTCCCGCCTCAGAGAAGTATTTATGCTTAGATATTTGTCTGGCGTCTGGTTTTTTCTATGTAGGTCTTATAAGTATATATTTACAAAAGAAAAGTATATCCGTTGTCTAGTACCCATAACACAAGTCTAGTTACTTAGCTTAGGGCTAGATGGCGATGTGTGGAATGTCCTGCTATATTTATTATTATTTTAATAAAAAAAATACGTTAATTGTATAAAGTTGGTAAAATCCTCGACAACAATGCTTGAAAGTTCCATCGAGAACTAGACTCCACAAAAAATAGAGTATTAATAAAATATATTTTTGTGATTTATAAAAAGAAATCGAAGTGATACCATTACAATCTCTTGCTTTTAAAATTACATATACTGCGCTACGATACGTTACGGTGCGATTTAGATTATTTTATTTGTCAATTTTTCCTCGACAGTACTTTTGCAAAGACCAGTGTACGAATAGAGAGTCAAAGTATGGAAATTAAAAAATAATAATTTAACTAGTCCAGTGTACGAATAGGGGGTATGAGTGTACCAATCGGCAATAACCCAAGTATAATAGAAATGGAAACAAAAGACGATCGAAACTTCGTCATTTTCGCGTCGCTTGTCTCGGACGACCAGTCGTTGTTGGTATATTTAAACTCATCCCACGTTCACCCGTTTCTCGGTGATGTCCCTTCATCAATCAGGTTCTTGTACCTGTCACTGAAATCTTCTGGGATCTTGTTTTACGTATCACAACAGGGCTCAGTCTTGTTTACCCAAGGGAAAATACACCTGTTACTTTATCATATTTAAATGGAGAACAATTTATATTTTACTTAAATTGTTTAAGGTTCAACGATGTTCGGGTAGGTACAGTCACATTACCAATTAGCTGAACCCCACGTGACCCAGAGCTCACTCGCATATCTGTAAAAAATATAGTTAAGTATACCTATTTAGTAATTTTTTTTATATTGTATAGTATGTTGTTAAAAAAATCAGAATCAGGTAACATTACTTTACAACCTTACAGATTTACGAGTGAGCTCTAGGTCACGTGGGGTTCAGCTAATTGGTAATGTGACTGTACATCTTCTTACTATTTATAATTATAGTAATAGTACATTATTGCAAAGGCCGGGAAATAAATATTTTCATTATTTTCGAGGAGGGAACAAGCGAGTAGTGTCAAAATGTTTTTGATTATGACTGTACTTTTTATCATATCGGGTAGAGTTGGGAGTTTTTGTTAGGTATTTTAAAATCGGGTAGAGATGGGATCGGGTAGAGTCGGAATGTAGCCGTTTATTTGGAGGTCTTTGAGTCACGAGCGTATATTTAAAAAAAAACAGTAGAACGCAGAATCTTAGATTTGCAAATATATTGACCAGAATAAAAAAAAATGGTTGTCTGTAAAGTCTGTTTCCGGACGATAATTTTACGTGATAACGTCATAAGAAAACATTGATGGTAACCATGGCAACGATAAAACGTTGCTATAGTTACCTTGTCAATAACATGAGGCGTTCCAGTAACGACGCGTGACGTCACACTTTTTTGAGATTGCAGGTGTTCACCAATTTATAAAACGTTAATTATCACGTCAAAAATGTTTCGATCATACACAATAATAGGAAGACATAAAATGCCGACCTAATATCACTGGAACTAAAAATAATGGTATCGTTACGTTAGGTTGATACGAGATTTCTTCAAATATATTTACAAATAACTCTTTCATCCAACAAAATGACAGTCCATTGTTATCAAATACCTTCCATCAATTTCAGCAAAGTTTCCTCCTATTTGAACAGGTAACTAGATCATTTTATCTTTTTATTATCGAAACAAATCGAATGGAAGCCAAGCCAATGAAATATGTTTGATTTAAACGAGGTTTATTTAAATAATAGAGACTTACAATGAAGTTTTTAAGAAAAACTAGTTACTCAATAAATGGTGCTGTTCAAAGGAGTGATGACAAAAAAACCTGAAAGATGACCATAACCCAGTAATTTTTAAACTTTACGATGGCAAAAATTTCTACATTTTTAATGAAATCCAAACGTCTAAAAAGTTTCGTTTAGTTTGTACGAAAGAAACAAATAACGAACTGATCATGGCATAGCTTATGACCTGGCAAATACCAGATATTTAATATTATGTGGCCTACCTAGAAGCCGACGCAGACTCCGTTAAACGTGGCTAAATTAAAATTATAAAAATTCCGACATATCGACTGAAAGCTGTACTCTGTCCAGTTGCTAATCTGTCCATCTAAGAAACTGTCCAGCTGCGAATCTGTCCAGTTGCGAATCCGTCCAGTTGCGATGGAGGGACATAAGCGACTTAGCGTGACTGTGGTTCCTAGATACCTTGACTTTCATTTCGAATCGAAACCACTAGATTTTGTCATACTACAGGCGAACAGACCTATAACTAGAAGATCCAACCCCCAAATAGTGGGATATATGACTCGGATGAAGAAGAAAAAATATAACGAATTTGATATATTTTTCGAAATTGTCTATTTACATATTTTTTATTGAGTTTTGATAAACTACTTTGATTTCTAAAAAAAAGTGATTGTCCTGAAAGCTTCTAAATTTTCCAAAATAGTTTGAATTTTCAAATGTCGTAGAACAAAAAGTCGTCTACGGTTCACCACCCTTTCCTATTACAATACTCTCGTCAAAACACATTGTATAGTTAAAAAAAAACAAATGGTTGTCTGTAAAGTTGGTTTACCGGCGATAATTTTACGTGATAACGTCATAAGAAAAAGATGAAAAATTTAGATTTTTTTTTATTACTTATTCCTTTATATATATTTCCTTCTATTCGTCACTCGTCACCATAACACAAGCCCATATAAGCGATATTATTATTAAATACTCTGTTTCCTAACGGGAACGGACGCGTCATGGTCATGTTAGATACCATGACGCATGACGTCACACAATATTACCGTGACACTTTTTTGTGAAAGCAGGTGTTCTATCAATTTATTAGACTTTATCACGTTAAAAACAAATCATAATTGGGACGACCCAGTTGGCACAATGGTCACCATGCCGGACTGTCAAACACAGGGTCGCGGGTTCGATTCCCGCCTCAGGCAAGTATTTATGCTTAAATATTTGTCTGTGGTCTGGTTGTTTCTATGTATTATAAGTATATATTTACAAAAGAAAAGTAATATAAGTAGTATATCCGTTGTCTAGCACCCATAACACAAGTCTAGTTACTTAACTTGGGGCTAAATGGCGATGTGTGGAGTGTCCTGCAATATTTATTTATTTATAATACTGAATTTTCAAACATCTTTCTAGGTGTAGGTAGAAGATCTAATCGATTTAATCAAGCGTAAATCTATCTACGTAGGATTGGAGATAAGTTTAGGTAACTTGGTATTTATCTACACAAATTCAATCTGAATTTCTATTTGGCTTAACAAAATTATAGATTGGTAAATGTTAAATCAGAAATTGTAGTTAGTCTTGTTAGTTTATAACTACTTAGGGACTACCAGTGTGTAACTAAAACCTTGTATGTACTTTTAGGTATTTGTAGTATCACAAGGTAAGTTAAAGTATAATTGAAGTGAAAACTTCTTTAGCGGCGTTGAGCACTTTTTCTGTAATGGGTATAAAATCTTAAACTCGCGTCAGGACACGTGACCTATATCGAAAAAGCGTAAGACGGATGGAGAGTAGACAGCTATCCCCTCTCTACGGCGCGGCGCGGCGAAAATGTATGCCTGGGCCTACTGTTTTTAATTTGGCTGTGAGTGTATTAAGACGTACATATGGTATTTTTTAACGGACGACTATTGACGGACGACAAATGTCGGACGACTATTGACGGACGACAAATGTCGGACGATTATTTGTCGGACGACTATTGACGGACGACAAATGTCGGACGACAATTTGTTGGACGACAAATGTCGGACGACTATTTGTTGGACGACAAATGTCGGACGACTATTTGTCGTCCGACTATTTTTTTTTTTTCATCTAAAACTCTTTTTGCGTATGTTCTCGCGACATATGAGATTTTACACAGATATACAGTTTTCACTTCTGCCTGCACTCCCGGAGTGCGCTGTTTTTTTTTTTTTCGTTTGTTTCAATATTTTAATAAGATAGTGGTACCCACATAGAGAGACAACAGGGTTTTCGTAACTACCTGTATATATTGATGCTACTTAGGTAAATTTTGTTAAATAAATCAACATTCTAACTAAATTGAAATTCAACTGTAAATTCATGGGTGGCAATAGCACTAGTAAAGAGATTTATCTAGATCTACTAATGTTGAATGTCTTTGACAGCCGCATGTGAATTATAGAGCAATTCGTTATGCTATTATTTTTCAATTCAAGACCGATTTGTTTTTATCCCTTACTCCCTTACGGTTGAGTCACACGGGATCCGTTATTGACAAGAACCTTGGTCGTAAAAATTTATGCGTAATTTTTCACGATTCGTAATTCGTGTGAACACGGCCTTTAAAAACAATTGCCGCTGTCGAAAAAAAACACGAATCGTGAAAAATTACGATAGGGTAAAAACACGGTGAAAGCACGAATCATTCTCGTGTGTTTGAACTCCTTACAAAATATCAGCCATTTTAATAATATTTTTGAGTTGTAGAACCTGACGAAAAAGTAGAAATACTAACCAAACCTTTAATTTTATTAGGTTAATTAAAAAATATCATGCCATTTAAGGTGATGGAACATGTCGATACCTCTGGGCTCAAAGGTCGTAAAGGACAAAAGGCGACTTTTCAGGAGAAGCAAAAAACTAAAAAAAAATTTTTATTTTTACTCTAGCATTTTTGTTTCTTGAGCTATTTCAATGAAACCTAAGAAGAAAGTGCTTAGAATTTATAGTATTTTCTAAGGCGGTGTTAAAAAAATGCCCTAGTGCTGTATTTACCGAGATAAGATTTCCTTTACGACCCAAATTTAGAAATGAAAGTCCTTTACACCCTTGAAATTTTTATCCTGTGTTACGCCCTAAGGGAGTAAATCTACTTTTCTACAAAAAACTGGACAAAATAAGGGAATATTAGACAAGTGTAATAATTTTTAGGTGTTAACTGCCGTACTCAGAGACTTGTATAAGGGAAACTTATTCTAAGGAATGCCTTTTTTTGCTCTTGTGAGTGGTATTCAAAGTCAGCGCTAATGTGGCAAGGCATTCCTTAGCATCAGTATCTCTTAGGCACGTCTCTGAGTGCAGTTAACGATCACTCAATTGTATTCTGTAAACACTTTATAATTAAATTATGTAAAGACTTTATATAAAAGGTGCGGCCGGAAGACCAGCGCTACAGATGCCCCTGCGTATCTGCAGCACATGCCGAGGCTCTTTACCCATTCGGGCAACACATGACTTCTCAGATACTTTTTATTTTTATTGTCTGTTCTTTGTATTTACTTTTCTCTGTAACTGTCTCGTTAATGTTTCTTACTTGTATTAATTTTCTCTGTAACTATCTCTTACTGTTTCTTATTTGTGTCTAAATTATGTCGTGTGTTTGTTCGAATAAATTCTATTATATTCTAATTTTGTGTATTTTGTGTATACTATAGTATTTTATTTACAAACTAGCTTGCAGCCCGCAGTTTCACTCGCGTAAGTCTCGATTCTGTGGGAAAATTGAAAAACTCTTTCTTAGTGGATAGTAGTGGACAAAGAATACCCCCTTCTAATTTTATGTCTCTACGACAAGCAGTGTAGGCTGTGCGTTGATATCTCAGTCAGTCAGTCAATCAAAACAACCGATTTTATATTTATTATAGAAAATAATAAAAAAATACTATTCAAACGTACATTTATACCCACCTATAATACAAGTATTAAGTTGCTTAGCTTGGGGCTGGATGGCGATGTGTAATGTGTCCTGAAATATTTATTTATTTATTTATGAATTCAGATTGAGATCGTTTATTAGGAACTTAACACAAAGCTTTAAATCTATAAAAAATATCAATTTGATTGATTATTAAAACTTGGTAACTATCGTACTTATAATAAAACGATTAAAACGGATTTAGTTACGTTTTCTTAAAACCAGACGTTTTAAGAGCTTTGCAGATCTCATGGTCACAGGCCGACAAAAGGTCTTGAAACGTCTTAACAAAAAGTAAAATAAACAAAACATCAGAGTATACACATTTAAAAATAAGCATTAGGACAAAATGTTTGTCAAATACTGCATGGAAGAGGAAGCCGAGACTCATTCTGTAACGTTATGCGAAAAAACCTAAGGAAAAGGGAAGAGAAAGGACAGTCAGAAGGGAAAAAAGCCAGATTAACAATGAACCAGTAATAATTGATTTAATCCGCCGTTACTATTCGGAACTCCATATCTGTAATGGAAGTATTAATATTTAGTTTTTAGTCCCGAACCTGAACCAGTACCAGTGGAATGAACCAGTGATTGGTATGGATGCAGTGAAGCAGTTATACAATAGTAGATTACCAATAGCCTGATTGCAAAACCCTTTGAACGAAACAGACTAAGAGGATGAAGAAGAAAATGAGAAGGAAGATGAGTAATAAAATTATATTATTACTATGTATAAAGTTGATTTAAAAAACAAGTTAAACTAATTAAAAGAAGAGAGTGGGAAAAGGTGAGCAAGTAAAATAGTGTAGTATTAGTATTTTCTTAGGTTTTCGCTACTTCATCTCATAATAAAACGATTTTGACGAATTTAATCGCGTTTATTTTACTTTTTGCTAAGATGTTACAAGAGCTCCGCTCGGTCTAATTGCGACCAAGGGAGCTGCAGATCTCTTAAAATGTATAGTTTTAACAAAACGTGAACTACACGCGATTAAATTCATTAAAATCGTTTTATTATAAGAACGTTAATTACCAAGTTTTAATAATCCATCAAATTTATAATTTTTACACCTACACTGCTGGTCCTAGAGACATAAAATAAGGAGGGTGTGTTCTTTGTCCAGTACTATCCATTAAAAAAGAATTTTTCAAAATTCCCACGGAATTGGGACTTACGCGGGTGAAACCGTGGGCTGCAAGCTAGTTTGTAAATGAAATACAATAAAACATATACAAAATAACACAATAAATGTAATACTTCAATTTAATTATAAAGTGTTTACAGAATACAATTGAGTGATTGTTAACTGCCGCACTCAGAGACGTGCCTAAGAGATACTGATGCTATGGAATGCCTTGTGATATTAGCGCTGACTTTGAATATCACTCACAAGAGCGAAAAAAGGCATTCCTTAAAATAAGTTTATCTTAAGCAAGTCTCTGAGTACGGCAGTTAAAACCTAAAAAATATTACACATGTCGATTATTTCCTTATTTTGTACATTTTTTTGTAGATTTACGCCCTTAGATTACCTAATAGCAAAACACAGGATTAAAATTTTAAGGGTGCAAAGGAGTTTTTGGTCGTAAAGGAAATCTGAAACTGGGTAGTAAAGGACAATTGTATTTTTTAATTTTGAATTGTAAGGGTGTATAGGACAATTTGTAAAAACAATGTCCTTAACATCCAAATTTTTGAGGCGACTATAGTATCCATCTAAGGTGGTATAAGACAAATGATAATTTATATGTACGTTAAGACCAACAAATATTTTATACTTAGATTTACGACCAAAATGGGTAACTAAGTGACTTTTACATCCACATTTTCACAGTAAACGTCGTTTAACATGTAAAATTATGTGGGTCGTAAAGGCATTTTTTTTGCGAATTTCGAGGAACTGAATATACAGATCGATAGAGAATGAAAAACTGAGTAAAACTGTGTCAAAAAGTCATTTTCGGCCAAATTTCCTTTACGACCTTTGAGCCCAGAGGTATCGATGTAATAGATGGAGAAGGCTTGACCGGAAGCTACACTACCCTCTCAACTTAGTCGACCATGTCCAGAGGAAAGAACTTGTCGTTAATATGTCTGGGGCCAAATAGGCCGCGGATTAAATCACGATTATTTTTCCTTTCACCGTAAGAGCAATATTAATGAATTCACATAAATTTAATTTTCTGTAAGAAAAAAGTGATTTGTGAAAATAAAAAAAAATAAAAAAAAAAGTATTGTTGCCCGATTGGCCGGGATTCGAACCCACAATCAACGGAATGAAAATCGACGTATCTACCACTAAACCACCACTCTTCTTAGGTACTTAAGGCATTGCTCGAGAAAATATATAGAAGCAAGAAAATATATAACTTACAATTATTAATATCGTTAAAAATTATATTTCATAGATACAAAAACAATCTACAAAGTAAAAACGAACGCAAGGTTTTTCAAATACTTCGTCAAATAAACATCAAATGAAATACAGATCAAACAAAGTCAAAAATAATAAACCTTTGTTTCATTAGAGCTTACGAATTTTTTCCATCGAAATATTGGAGGGAAAATTCTACAAATCATGTTTTGGAATGTTAATAAAAGTTTCTTGTGATTGTGTATCGGATTTCAACCCATTATTTAATGAAAAACTACAAATATAATTTAGTCTCAAGATGTTAAGAGGAAAGGGTAAGTACCGATGCTCTCTCCATACAAATGTAGTCGACTGCTTTCCTCCCTGGATAATGACACTAGCACAAATATGTTTGTTGTCTATAACCTATAACTGCCATGACTATATGCCCTTGAATTGAAAGTTAAGGTTGATTTAAAATATAAAGAAATAAAACGCACTCCGGGAGTGCAGGCAGAAGTGAAAACAATAAACTTGTTATTTCTCATAGAATATTTCTTGAAACGATCTGCTACTGCCATCTATTAGCACTCACTTAAACAAATATAGTTTATTTTTTATTCGCTAGATGGCAGTAAAAAATTTAAATCAGCGCCATCTACATTCAAATAGCGGTCTTTCTAGAAACTAAGTTTCTCAATTTGTGTAATAGATGGCAGTTTATAAGTTAAACAAAAAGACTAACACAAATAAAATCTCATCTGTCGCGTCAAAATCTGCCGCGAGAACGGCTGAAAATGCTCACACACAAACGTGCCCAACGCGCCATAAGAAGTTTTCACTTCAAAAACGGGACAAGTGCGAGAAGGACTCGGGCAGGAACGGTTCCGTACATGTTTTTAGTATTTGTTGTTATTTAGCGCCAATAGAAATACATCACCATCATGAGATACAGCGTGATGACAAACAGACGGATGAACGGACGGTGGAGTCTTAGAATATTTGGGTCCTGTTTTTAAACACGACGCAAAAACGATGGGGTTTTATAAGTTTGACGTGTCTGTCTGTGAAATCGTAGCTCCCGAACAGATAAACGGATTTGTTTGAAAGGTGAATTAGTCAGGAGTGTTCTTAGCTATATTTGATCAAAATCGGTTCAGCCGTCTGAAAGTTACAGGCGATAAAAGTCGGGGGTTTTCTCAATTCTAAATTTAAGTTTTTACCTTACGGAACCCTAAAAAGGAATTTTCATTGTTTCGAAACCCATAAAATGTGGCCTATATTTTTACTGCGTCCCCCTTGCAATAAATAGCGAAGGTAGTTGAGGGTTCGAATAAAATTATAGGTGTCCATAAAGATGAAACCAGACCACAAATCGTCCTGTAGACCAATGTATCGCAGACACTGTTCAATTTTTGAAAACATAGAGCGTCTGTTTTTTTATTGAAAACAGTCGAAGGCTGATCAATGGGTAAGTAATCAATGGGGGCGAAAATGAAAAATAGTACAATTGCAAAGACTGTGAAATAGGAATTTGCCTATTTCAACAGTTTGAAATAAATATATAAAATTGAAATAAATACTCATTGTCAATGATTTTATAGGAGGAAACACGCGAGGTGTCGAGTTTGCGGACAAGGCTAATCAAATCCGTTTTTTTTTTAATTTTTAACATTATAGCGCTCCAGCAGCGCTGTATGAAACGGCGTGCTCACGCTCCTGTAATGGATTTGATTTTCTTTGTCCGTAAATTTGATACTTTGCGTGTTGTTTTATCAAAAATACGCATATGCATGTTTGAGAAAATATTATCTTCGAAAACCGACGGTTTATTCCTCAAAACTTTTCCCTTTGGTTTGTGTATAGCCAATCAAAATCTATTGCTGAACAAATAAATGTTAGTACTAGCATTTTTTTTATTTCATCAACTTGAGATCATCTTGAGATATATACAATCAACAAAAAAAAAAAGAAAAATCAAAGAAAAATATATAAGTAGTATATCCGTTGTTTAGCACCCATAATACAAGTCTAGTTACTTAGCTTGGGGCTAGATGGCGATGTGTGGAATGTCCTGGAATATTTTTTTTTTTACTATTTTCCCTCCCAAATAATAATAATAAGGTTTGTCAAAAGACGACGGCAAAAGACGATCGAAACCGAAACAAAAAAACAAATAGTTTTATGATTGTTGTCTGTAAAGTTGGTTTACGGACGATAATTTTACGTGATAAAGTCATAAGAAAACGATGAAAAATTGAGATTTTTTTTGTTTCATTAGGCAGGTAGGTACCTACTTTATATATTTTTTTATTTTTTTTTTCCTTTATAACACAAGCCCAGATAACATTGAGCGATATTATTATTAAATACCTACTCTTTTTCCTAACGGTAACGGAATCATGGTCATGTTACCATGACGCATGACGTCACACAATATTACCGTGACACTTTTTTGTGAATGCAGGTGTTCCATCAATTCATTAGACGTTATCACGTCAAAATGTCAGCCGACAAAAAGTCTATAATGTAGGCAGTTTACTTGTTAAAACTAGGTACTTATAATTAAAATTTGTAGTTCCATTACTTACGCTTCTGATATCAAAGCTCGTAGTTTGCAGAACGCTGTCCCCAAACTGTAAGGGTACTGATGCCAGTACACCGTCAAGTCATTAGGTAGACCTGGGAACAAAAATTACAATATCTATTTATCTTAATATATATAAATCTCGTGTCACAATGTTTGTCCTCAATGGACTCCTTAACAACTTAACCGATTATAATAAAATTCGCACACCATATGCAGTTCGATCCAACTTGAGAGATAGGATAGCTTACATCCCGATATTCCCACGGGATCGGGAGTTACGCGGGTGAAACCGCGGAGGGCAGCTAGTATTATATAAAATTCAAATTCAAAGTCTTGACTGACAAAATTAAATAATCAACGCACGTCGTCGCTTAGCTGTGAGGAGGCTCACAGCTAAGCGACAAAGCGACGCTCGCTGATCGTTTACGGTCGTACGGGTTAAGCGACGCCTGGCGTGGTCATTACTTCGATGGGTGGCCAATTAGTAGTGTGGCAAAAATGTGTTTACATGAGCCCCTCCGTGCTTCGGAAGGCACGTTAAGCCGTTGGTCCCGCTGGTCGATCGTGTTTTCCATACAAATGAATATAGAGTGTTATCAATTTATTCTTTATGGAATTTGAAAAATATAATTTAATATAAATAAATATAATTTGTCTATTTCGTCGCCTACATGGGCTAGATATAGACTTGTTATGTAGATTTAACTTTTGTTTTTTCAAATTCCATAAAGAATAAATGGATAACACTCTAAATTCATTTGTATGGAAAACACGATCGACCAGCGGAACCTTAAGGCGATCTGATAACTCTAACAATAGGTGAGCCACACCACTATACGAGAAGAAGAAGAAGAAGACAGCTCAAACCAAAAGATGCATCGAGCTATTTAACTAAGATATCAAATACTCATTTAATGGTAAGGTCATTACAGGTCAAATAAACAAAAATCATACATTATTTACTATTATGTAAGTTAAGGCGAGTTTGAAAAATCCAAATAAAATAAGAAAATAAAAAATACTTAAACTTACATTAAATTCAAAACGAATACATGTATTACAATAATTGTCATAATTGAGTCAGATTGTAAAAATAGTAATTAAAAAGAATATAAATATAAAGTCAATTATTATTTTAACTACAATTCAAGTTATGTATCAATTTTTAATTAAACGTCAAAAAGGCAGGTTAACAAAGGATATTAAAAAAATAAATGCAATGAAACTCGGTACGTTTAAAGCTACATAAAATTATGATATACTTTTTATCCTGATATTCCCACGGTGGATAGTCCATTTATCCAAAGAAGGCTACTTTTCATTTTGATATTCCCACGGGATCGGGACTTACGCGGGTGAAACCGCGGAACGCAGCAAGTATAATATAAAAATGAATCTATTTTCCTTGGTCACGGCATCACGCGTAAACGGCTGATATACGATTTCGCTAATTCTTTTTGCTGTATTTGTTATTGTCAGGAGAACGTTCAAAAATTAAGAAAGTTGCGCAGAAAATTATTACGCGGGTGAAACCGCGTGGCGCAGCTAGTAAATATATAAATGCGATAGATTAAACTTAAGAGGAAAGGGTACCGGGGGCTTTCTCCATACAAACTATTACAAACGTAGTCGACTGTTTTCTCCCTGGATGATGACACTAGAGTAAATATTTTTGGTGCATAAAGCTTATAACTGCCATGACCAAGCCCCTATTTTTTTTTTTTTCTCTAATTTGAAAATGAAAAAAAAAACAAAACATAGGGGCATAGTCATGGCAGTTATATGGCACAAAAATATTTGTGCTAGAGAGGAAACAGTCGACTACGTTTGTATGGAGAGAGCGCAGGTACCCTTTCACCTTAAGACCTGAACGGTAAATAAAACTGCGAGCATAGAAAAATTCCAAGTTACTAGTAAATTCAATGAATAAGTTCTACGTTCTAGAAAGTTGTACGTTAGTCGTTGAATTTCAGTGTAAACTTTGTTAGTATAGTTACGTATAAGAGCTGTGTTTGACTATTGGCACTGATGATCCCATGCCCGTAGAGGAGCAAAATCTGCGAACTACAAAAGCGGACTGGGATGTTGCAAAAAAGGTAGTAGAGGAAAGAAAACTCAGTTGGGTATGGCAAAACTTTCAACCATATAAATCACCAGGTCCGGACGGCATATACCCAATACTACTACAAAGAGGTCTTCCTATCCTAGGCCTGCACTTGATGCGGCTTTTTAAGGCCTGCATAGCCTTTGGACACATTCCAAAGATATGGAGGGAAGTAAAGGTAACATACATTCCGAAACCAGGGAAAGACAGCTATGAAGAGGCAAAGTCGTTTCGCCCAATAAGTCTGTCATCTTTCCTACTAAAAACCCTGGAGAAATTGGTAGATCAATACATACGGGATGGGCCTCTCACAAAGAAACCATTTCACAAGCTACAATGTGCCTACCAAACCGGAAAATCAACCGAAACTGCGTTGCACTATGTAGTCACGAGAGCAGAGAATGCTATTGATGGTCAAGAGATTTGTGCGGCTGCTTTCTTGGACATCGAGGCAGCATTTGACCGCACAACATTCGAATCGATCATGAAAGCCGCAAAAGAACACGGCATTGACCCTACCCTCTGTAAATGGATTGACTTCATGCTGAGGGGCAGGAGAATAAGGTCATTTCTATTAGGGGATGAAATAAACGCCACAACAACCAAGGGCTGCCTCAGGGAGGGGTATTGTCACCCACACTGTGGTGTCTGGTAGTAGACTCCCTCCTAACCAAACTGAACAGAGGGGCATGCTACGCTGTGGGATATGCAGATGATATAGTTGTTATGATCAATGGTAGATTTACAGGAATTGTCTCGGAACTTCTCTGTTGCAGAAGTTCCGAGACAATTCCTGGAAATCTGGCTTTGAAAGACGTGGAGGAATGGTGTGTTGAAAACCATCTCACCATAAATCCCAACAAAACTACGATTCTTCCTTTAACTAGAAAGAAGAGGTTGAGCAGTTTGAAGAAATTGCTTTTATTTGACACAGAGTTAGAATGGTCGATCAACGTGAAATACCTTGGTATGACCTTAGACAAGGAGCTCACATGGAATCTGCATGCCAAAAAGGTGACAGAAAAAGCTATGAGGGCCTTCAACATGCGGATCGGCGTATGGCAAAACCTGGGGTCTGAAGCCTAGGGTACTGTACTTCATCTACACCACTATGGTTCGCCCAATTTTAACCTACGGCAGTGTTGTATGGTGGACAAGAACCAAACTACCATCATGCATAAAGGAATTAGGCAAAGTACAAAGGATGGCCACTATGGCTATCACAGGAGCGTTTAAGTCCACGCCTACGAAGGCGTTAGATATAATTCTAAACTTAACCCCTCTTCACATCTTCATACAACAGGAGGCAATTAAAACCTTATACAGACTAAAAACGGCAGGCGCTTTTAACTGCAATAGGCCCACAACGAGGCATACAAAAATGGAGCTTAATGATGAGCTTCAAAGGAAGATGAATATGATTAGCGACGTGATGCCGTGTATCAAAATCTTCAAAAGAAACTTCAAAATACATGTCCCCACAAGGGAAGACTGGACACAGCAACTGCGCTCACCAGACGCAGACTGCCTCATTTGGTACACAGACGGTTCGAAAACTGAGTCTGGTACTGGAGCAGGTATTTACTCAGAAACTACACAGCTATGGAGTAGTTTGGGTCAATACACTACGGTTTTCCAGGCTGAGATGTATGCAATCATAGCATGCGCAGAGGAAAATTTAAAAAGGAGTGTAGAGAACAAGACCATCTACATTCTTAGCGACAGTCAAGTGTCACTAAAGGCCTTAAATTCCTGCAAGGTCAACTCAAAATTGGTCCTAAATGCGGTGAAAACCCTGAACAAGTTGGGCCGCAGGAACAAGCTGCGACTGCTCTGGGTCCCAGGCCATGTAGGAATAACAGGAAATGAGAAGGCTGATGAGCTAGCAAGGACAGGATCGGCAAGTGCTATGCTTGGACCTGAACCATGTATGGGCCTGCCAGCATGCACAATCATAAAGGCCGTAAAGGATTACGCTGATAAGAAACACACGCAAGAGTGGGAAATCAGTCAAGGGTTACTACATTCGAAGAAATTCATTGGTAGCAGCACCAGAGGGGCTTCTAAATTTATATTGAACAACAGTAGAAGCAAAGCATTAGCTGTGGTTGGTGCCTTGACAGGACATTACGGAACCAATGACATGCTTTTAAAAATGAAGTTGACTTCAAATAATGACTGCAGAGCCTGTGGTGATGTCAGGGAAACTATGGAGCACATACTGTGTGAATGCGTGCGACGTCTTAGCAGCGAAGCGTATGAGCATCCTTGGGAATGCCTTTTTTTTATGGTGGGGAAAATGCTTTGCAACATCTCCGCTGTCCCGGGGGGAATAGCGGAGTATGTGGAATTTACCACTAAAAACCCCACCAGGTTTTCTATATCAACGCATCGTCGGGGTGCTGGGATGCGTGAGCATTTCTTCTAAATGACACCCCGACGGCGTCGGCTTAATAAGGCCCGACGCCGATCTCGCGCATGATCGCGGATAGCTTAATTAAGCCATGCAGCCTCTCCTAGAGCGGCGCGCGTGGGACCCCACGCCCGCGCTTCCGCTCAGGCCCTTACACGGACGGCAAACCCCCCCGAGTCCACCGTCCATAGGCCGTTTACGGAGGCAGCCGATCGTCTCTTACCCTGCGGGTCGTACGACGTCTGCGAAGGGGATCAGTGGCGTTAGCCTCCCTTTCCCTTTCGTCCGCCTCCTTCCTTGCCATGACGGCCTCACAAAATACTTGTGCGGCGCGCCATTTGTCGTCACTGTCGACCATGGCATTGACCAGGGATGACAGCGACAAGTCTTGTCCAATGACGCGGGCAAGAGCCTCACGTTCGTCAATCCAGGCAGGACACTCCTGAAGGGTGTGTGCCGCAGTATCGACACTGGCGCCACATTGGTGGCACCTCGTGTCTCTCTCCTTTCTGGCTATCTCACACAGATACTTACCGAAGCACCCGTGCCCGGAAAGTATCTGTGTGAGTCTAAAGGTCAGCGGTCCATGTTGCCTACCGACCCATTCGTGTAAAACGGGTCGGATGGCTTCGATTGTGCATAGGCCGGCATCAGGGCGGGCTAGCCGCTCTTCCCACTCCTCGAGAACAGAGATGTTGAGTTCCGCCCGGCGTCCCTCCACCTCTCGTGGGGCCACACGGTCCCCTCGCTCTCGCAGTTCCTCACGCCACGTGTGCATAGACGCGAGAGCTTTTGTCTCTATATCCCATGGTGGGAACCCAGCGAGCAAACAGGCTGCCTCGGCGGAGACAGTACGGTATCCCCGGATAGCCCTTATCGCCATTACCCTCTGCGCTTTGCGCAATTGGGAAACGTTATCGCGGTTAAGGGCCTGAGCCCATACAGGGCAACCATATAACGCTATGGAGCGAACCACTCCAGCGTACAGCCTCCTGCAGGAAGCAGCCGGTCCACCTAAGTTTGGGAGGAGACTGCCAAGGGCCCTAGCAGCTTTTGTGAGTTTTGGAGCTAGTTGTACAAAATGCGCGCCAAAAGTCCACCTACTGTCCAGCACAAGGCCGAGGTACTTCAGCTTGCGCTCGACAGCAATTTGAATTCCGCTCACTGTGATAGTAGACGCTGCAGGAGGGGGTCTTCTCGGCCCATTGAAGAAAATAGCCTCGGATTTCCCTAAGGCTACCTTGAGGCCTAGTCCTTTGATTCTGGACACTGTCTGGACGACGCCAAGAGTGCCGAGACGCGCTGCTTCTCGGTAGTCACGCCCCCGGGCTGTGACTAGAGTATCGTCGGCATAGCAAACGATACCAATACCCGGGAGAGCAGTGCCGCGGAGCACCCAATCATAACCGATATTCCACAGGAGTGGTCCAAGAACCGACCCCTGTGGAACACCACGCGACATGGGATGCTGATACCACCCGTCTCTGCTGAGGTAGATAATCTGCCTCTGCGATAGGTAGTCCTCCAATACACGACGAAGGTATATGGGCACACGATGGAATTGCCTATCCCAAACCGGAGGAATATAGGTTTCTTCCTCTCAGTGGGATCACCGCGTTAATCGACCACTTCTTCAAAGAGTAAGAAACATTAAGGTAGGGGTAAACACAAAAGATCCCATTGGGTCGAAGTGTTGCTGGCAATCAGTCAGCCCCCAATATATATAAGATAAGATAAGACTATTGGTAGATACTACGACTTTAATTCCGAAGGTCGTGCGTTCGAATCCACCGTGCAAAATCGATTTTTCTTATGAAAACTGTATGTGTGTAATTGACATTGCTCTTTCAGTGAAGGAAAACATCGTGATGGAAACCGCGGCTTAGTTAGCTCTAGGCGTATTTGACGAGTTCTCTCCTCTGCCTAGCTGGACTGGACACGGTCGGTCAAATAAGCTAAGAGGACAGTATAGGCAAGCCTACTTCATCCTCACGCAAAGGAACCCAACTAAAGAGGTCTGGAGTGCGGAAAACAGCCCGTACACAAGTATATTCAAGTAAATAAGTATTCTAGGTATGATCTACCTACTAGGTGCCTTAGGTATATTTATCTATCTGCCAAAGTAATTACATTACCTACGTCGTACCTAACTAATACCCAGTTATTTAAAACTTTTTAACCGACTTCAAAGAAGGAGGAGGTTCTCAATTCGTCGCGTATATATATGTATTTTTTTATGTATGTTTCGCCGATTACTCGAAAACGCCTGAACCGATTTGGAAAATTCTGTTTTTGTTTGAAAGGGGATAACTCACAGGTAGTCCTATAAAAAATTAATGAAGATCTGATGAGGATCTTCAGAGTGATGAACAGAATTGCACCTCGAAAGTGCAGCAAATTTCTCAGTTTTCGATTTCCACCAGTAGATTTGGCCCATAAACTATAATAGTTACCGATAAATGGAATATCTGAAACCACCTTCTCATCAGAAAACTCTTCAATCGGTTACTATTACAGGTTACATTTTGAAGAATTAAGTCGAATTATTCAAAGAAACTTTTTCTTATGGTAAGGATAGAATATATTCGTGCTAAGTATGTTTAGATGAACTTTTTACATGTAAATAAGCTTCTTAACCTTAAACTTATTCAATTCCATCATTGCTATTTTACAAATGGAAGGAAATTAATGTAAGATGAAGAAGATATAGAATTCCAAGATTTACTTACTCAAAATTGATAAAAACAGGGTGTAGCTAGAAGACGACTTAGATTTAAGTTAACTATATTATTTTTATTGTACTCTAAAGACCGGTCACCAACTAGATGGATATACAACCTAATAAAAATAGAAGTCGTTGGACGCATAGAGCGACCGATCGCTCTGGAAGTCTTTGGGGGAGGCCTATCTTCAGCAGTTAATATCCTGTGACTGAAATGATGATGATGATGTTGACACTTTAAATTAGTTGATATATCGCACTCCTAGATCGAAACTGTTGTAACTCAAAAAACATGATTTTTGGGAAATGGCAAAAAACTGATATTATGAAAACTATGCACGATAGCAACATTTTGTAAAAAGATTTTGAAATGTATTAGAAAATAAACCATTATGATATTAATCAGGTAATAAATTAAGCTTTAGATAATGAGAAAACGAATAATTTAAATAATTGTTCATTGAAACTGTAGTAAAATAAAATAAAAATTCAAATCAGTTAAGCAATAAGTAAGAAAACTGACTTAACTCAAAATGCATCACAAAACAAAGTGTATTAAAACCAGCAAAACTGGATTAAGTCAAAATACTTTGTAAGATTTTCAATAGTTTACTCACCAAAGTTACTCAAAATACAACACCCTAGTTGCACGAGTGGGTGTAGACAAAACTGATTCGTCTCGCCATCTCTTGGACACTAAAGTAAACTTAATTACTTCGGTTTTATTGCCGTGTAGGTAATCGTATCAGGAATCCGAATATGCTGTTAACTCAAAATGCGACATTTTTGAGTTACAACAGTTTCGATCTAGCTGTGCGATATAATGATAACATGTTAGTTCACATGAAATAAATTTCAACAAAATTTCAGCTCAATTGGTAACCGGGAATTGGATCAAAATTAAGTTGCAAGATTCCACCCGAACAAACATACATTGCAAGTTAAATAAAAGCTTTTAATAAAACCCATTGGTCTATGAAGTTGCATGATAGAGTTTTTTAAAAATATTTTAGGAAGAGGGTGACAGAATTGACTTTTGAAATGACGAAAAGGGCAAACATTTGATCACGGAAAAGGACACCTTAACTCAGAAAGGAAGGGAGAAAATAGACTTCCAATCGGCTGATGTTTGGAAATCCCATTTAGAAATACAATTTGTACCTACAAGGTCTTTGTTTATTAGCAAACCTAAGTCAAATTAGTTTGCGAGAACCCTGTGGTTTTGTTGGAAGATGTACAATCGACGCTCAAAAGTCCACCGCTACCATAACGTTTACAATCCTGTGCAGCACTATTTGAACATTATAACAACGTAACCTATGGATCGTACCCACGTCGTCGGTTGGGTGTAGTGGGGGCTAACTAAAGATATAGCTAACATGTTGAAAATAATAATCACACACTTTTAATTCAAGTATTTATTTATGTTTGTGTGTAACGTCTATTAGAAGAAGGTCGTAAGTCCAATACTTGTTGATAGTATTATGGTAGCAAACTGATAGTGGACTTATGACGCATACCTATAACTGCCTACCCTAGCAACTAACTACTCTAGAATAACGCGAAAACAACTTTAGCTGAGGCTATCAATTAATATTGACATAATCAAATTAAACCTTAACAAATTCCGACATCAATAAACATAAAATCAAGTCCGTTATTTACAAAACAAATCGTCTGTAAGTAATTAAATTAAATTCCGTTTATTCTGTAATCTATTTTCACCCTTATAATCAACAAAATCCACTTTGACGAAGAGAACTTACCAAGTATCATAAAAACAAAATGGTTGTCTGTAAAGTCGGTTGACGGACGATAATTTAACGTGATAAAGTCATACGAAAACAATAAAAAATTGTTTTTTTTTGTTAAGTTATTCCTTTTTTTTCTTTACCTACTTATGTACAGGGTTATTGGTAATTACACTAGCAAGCCGTTGAGGGCTACTTCTGTGCACCGTAACAAACAACTTTTGTTGTACGACTTTTGGAAATTCGAATAAAAAATGAAATTTTTGTGGTTATGTAAATTCAAACAAAGGTAAGAAGGGGAAAGAGCGTTTGAACGCTGAGACGTAAATCTTTTGAAATAGACAAAAAGCTCAGAGACGACGGGTCTGAAGAGGCCGTTTCCTCTAGCTCCGTCTTCAACTGTCCTACTGGTAGGTGCACGAGGACATAATTCCTCGTTATCCTACTGATATGAGCACGAGGATCCTATACCTTGCTCTTTTACTGTCAGTGTTTGACCTTCTTTAGGAGATCTTTAAGTATGACTAGTGCTCCTTATATTTCTTTAAGTGTTTCGCAAAACGTTCCAACCAAAGCAGAATAAATGAATCTAATCTTAATCTAATTAATTTCCTAAGATGAAGCGTTTGGTTCAAATTACTGATGAGTGCCGTACCTGGCTCAAATAGTTAGGAGAAAGGTACCGGTGGTTAATTGTCTTTCACTAAGTAATTGGTTTGCTTAGGGAAAGCGCTCCGTGTTGACATCACTAAACCCGATCTCTATTCGGAACCTTGAGATATTAGATCGCTTTTGTAGTTTTTTTGAGTGAAAATAAAAAGATAGAATCCACTGTTCGACGGGTTCAGGGGCTCTATTTTTGAATCGCTCGTGTGACAAAGCTTCGTCGTATACGCCTACAAGTCACGCTCGACTTCCAAGTCGCACACAAATTTACTGTATTTTTGAATCGTTCGTCGTCGAAATTTAAAATGTCAATTTTTATTCGTTTTACGCAGTTATTTGAAAAGCGGTAATTACCAGCGGACATTCGAAATTATCCCAAAAGATATAAATATTTTTCAAAGTACGTTTCCGAATGTTTGACTATGATGGTTTGATGTTTATTCTACCACTCGCCTGTCGGCGACGAGTGGTGGAGACCACTCGTTACGATGGAGCGATTCAAAAATAGCGAATTTCCGATGTCGAACGAATATCAGTAGAAATCGAGCGCTCGACGCGGGGCGAACGATTCAAAAATAGGGCTCCTGGTATTCGGGTTCTGGTATTTCAAATTCTCGTGTCACGGTGTAAGTTGCCAAACTCCACCTAGACGGCCGAACCGATTATGATTTTTTTGTGTAAGTATATTCGTTAGGTCTGATGAGAATCGAACAACGTGTATTTTTTATTTGTTTTGCCTTTTTTTCCTTTATGTTTTTTTGTCTATGGCAAAACAACGTTTGGACAGCTAGCTCTCTATAAAATTACCTATAATTTGGTATATTTTAATAAAGTCCTATGTCTGCAGTGAAAACTTTCGAAAGCAAAAACCCGGGTTTTTTTTTTACAAAAATCGAAACTTTTGTCTAAATCGAACGCGGTGTAGGTACTGTCAGCATTTTTCACATACTACCATAAAAATAACTTAAGCACTTTTTTTTTACTTTTTGGTACAGACTGTAGCGGACACACATTCCTGTGTGGCAGCAGTAGTCAGCACGCACATTCCGTCATACTCTTTGTCGACCGCTGAAATACGTGTCTTTATCATATCTTATGAATATCACGTGTATACGGGATAGTTTCTATATCAGATGCGCTATCTACTGTTACCCTTTCCTATCTAGATATATGTGTAGTATATAAGCTAGAATCTGTTATACGACCCAGTTGGCATAATGGTCACCATGCCGGACTGCCAAACACAGGGTCGCGGGTTCGATTCCCGCCTCAGGCAAGTATTTATGCTTAGATATTTGTCTATGGTCTGGTTGTTTATATGTATTATAAGTATATATTTACAAAAGAAAAGTAATATAAGTAATAGGTATATCCGTTGTCTAGCCCATAACACAAGTCTAGTTACTTAACTTGGGGCTAGATGGCTATGTGTGGAGTGTCCTGCAATATTTATTTATACGGAGTCAGGTTATTACGAGGAGAATAAATCCTGCCGTCACAATGGACAACTAGTTTCATTACTCCATCTGGGCACCCCACAGCACCATACAGTTTTTTTTTTATTGAGAAAACCAACAGCAATTCACTTAAACTAAGCTTAACTTAAATATTGTAATAAAACAGCCAATTACAGGTTTTCCTATTTAGACTTTTTTTTTTAAATTATCCTATTCAGAATGAAAAGTATCGTTTAACCATCTGTTAACTTTAGTTCTATACACACACACACACGAGGTTTTCATTGCAGAACGAAGATATGTAACAGAGGTTTTAAGGTTTAGCAGTTTTTATTGTACAAAATTACGTAACCGTTCCCTCTCAAAACCCTATTTAGGTTGTTTGTAACAGCAAACCACTGACCTCATAACGCAAACAATAGTTTAACCTCAACATTATCTTTCATCTTTACAATTAATATAGAACAATAGTTAGGTAACACATTATTTACTTGGTTATCCACCTATGTGTTCCTTAAATTACTCGTTGTAATCTGCATTACTTTGTGGATGGTTAGTATTCTGCCACGTGCCCGCGTTCTAAGCTACGAGTCACACTACGATTTTAAGTTATTGCTATAGCTTTTATCGCGGGCTTTGAGCGCGGCGATCGAATCAAGAAATTCCGTAACGAAAATAAAACCTAACACCCCCCACTCCGCCTACCATGTAGGTCGGCCGAGCGTTTGCTTAACGTGTACCTATGTACGTTTAAACGAAGCTCGCACGATGCGATAGCTTTACCGCGGCAGTCCCCGAGTGCCACACGTTTTTTTGAATTTTTTATTAAGCTATTGCATAGCTTTTATCGCGGGCTTTGACCGCGGCGACCGAATCAAGTTATTTAACAATAGGGTACAAGCATAACATTTTAGTTTTTTAAGCTATTGCATAGCTTTTATCGCGGGCTTTGAGCGCGGCGACCGAATCAAGAAATTCTGTAACGAAAATAAAACCTAACATCCTCCACTCCGCCTACCATGTAGCTCGGCCGTGTAAGTATATGGTACGACTGTACGAAGCTCGCACGATGCAATAGCTTTTTTTATAATGTTTATACTGTTATATGTTTATATATATTTAACGCTAGTTTAAAAAAACAAATGATTGTCTGTAAAGTCAGTTTACGGACGATAATTTTACGTGATAACGTCGTAGAAAACGATGAGAAATTGAGTTACTTTTTTGTCATATCTTAATTTTATTTTTTCCTTTTTTTTTCTTTTCTTTTTTCCTTTATGTTATTTTTCCTTTATAATATAAGTCTTCTATTCGTCACTCGTCACCATAACACAAGCCCAAATGAGCATTATCACTATCACTACATAGTATAAAATAAAGTCACTTTTCGCCGTCCCTATGTCCCTTTGTATGCTTAGATCTTTAAAACTACGCAACCAATTTTGATACGGTTTTGTGAAACTTTTTAGATATAATAAATGCTTAATACAGCCATGCGAAGCCGGGGGTTGCTAGTTATTATAAAATTATTTTATACTATGTAGTGATATTAATATTAATGGTCATGTTACCATGACGCATGACGTCACACAATATTACCATGACACTTTTTTGTGAATGCAGGTGTTCCATCAATATAGTAGTTACGTTATCACGTCAAAAAATGGATTTAATATTTTTACCTTTTTGAGTGTTAGCCAAAAGAGCTTTTGAGTGAGTGTATAACAAACACCCCGTTTTTTGCGTCGGGGGTTAAAAATTAGTACTTACCTATAGGTACCTAATTATCAAGAAGCAGCAAATAATAAAAAATTAAACATTTGGTTAATCACTCACTTGCTGACGCTATTTTTATTCTAAACTAGCTGCGCCCCGCGGTTTCACCCGCGTAAGTCCGATCTTTAAATTCTCACCGTTTAAACCTTCCCTGGACCTCCACAAATAAATAAAGACCAAAATTAGCCAAATCGGTTCAGCCATTCTCGAGTTTTAGCGAGACTAACGAACAGCAATTGATTTTTATATATAGAGATTTATTCGAAATCGTCATTTGTCAATAATTTAGAAAGTATGATTTTCAGGGACGGGTCGCTCGCGGATCGGGTCGCTCCGGCACTAGCCCTTCGTCGCTATTTCAATTATTTCGTCTGTTTGTTCCGAAACTTTCTCAAATAAAAACTAGAAAAATACTTGTCTAGATAAAATAGAATGAAAACGCTGTAAGAAAAAGATTATCATAAGACAAGTTTCTTTATTTTATCTATTTTTTATTGTGAAAGTTTTTGAAACATGGCGTAAGTCCGTTTTTATTATATTTAGAGATAGAGAAATTAGAAGTAGGGTTTCTGTTATATAGCATACTTTTGTACGTACTTAGCAGAAAGAAAATCACGTACCTACTTAAAAAACCTTAATTCTCTTTTGTCAAAGAAAATAATATAAAAATTACAGAAGACTATATAAATTAGCAATTTCTTTTGATTTTTCATACTATGTATTTGTTTCCAGGAATTGATTTTTTTTTCTTACTTATATATTTCTTTCTATGTCCTGTATCACGGGGCTATGGAGCCCCGGACCTTTGGAAGGCGTGCGTGGAGCCGAAGCCAACACGTAGAGGCCCTTTACAATAACAAGTATAATAGCAAACAATGGGGTGGATTCTAAACCGGCGATTATCCCTGTCTACACTATAAAGTGCAACCAAGGACAACCTCCGGTTTGGATGAAACTATTGATAATCTACAGGACAAAACTACTTGAGCTATTGTGATGGGATGGTAGTGGACTAGATACTGGGGAACTATGGATACTATGGCACCTGCCGTAACAATGTCCAATAAACACGTAAAAATGGCAGGCGGAGACTCGCCAACTCTCAGACTGGGCCACCCTAATTAGCCGAGTAAAATACAGCAAGGGGGCAACAGGAACGTGAGTGGCTTAAAGGATGGAGAGGCCTTACTGGATTTTAAGTCATCGCTGGTAGTCCGAGCGAGCGGGCCAACTCATCACTGACGTTCGGCATCCATCCTTCGAGTATTTCTACTCATGCGACTCCACTCTGGACGGCCGGTGAAGGCAAGCCAGAGGCGGGGGACCGCTTCCTCGTCAGTGTTCACTCCGACCAGCCAACCAAGGCAAGCCGGAGATGAGGAACGGTGACTTCCCCCTGGAGAACTCGGGACCGCGGGGTCGTTACTCCCCTTCACCTCGCCTCAAGGTGCCCTGCGGGCTTTCTTTCTATTATTATTATATTTCTTATTTTTTTATTACTAATTTATATAATTTTTTTTATTGTTATATTTCTATTAAATTAATTCTATTATATTGATTATTTTTTGCAAAATTAACAGGTACGATTCTTGGCTAGGATAATGTCTTTTTGAAAATTCTATTGATGTTTTAATTTTTGTTAAAATCTGGTGCGCTTCTCTTTTTGCCATTTTTCGCTAAATACTTACTAATATTATTATCTAGTTTAAAAAATGGACATGGAGGCCAGTTTAAAAAATACCTAGTATATCCAAACAAGCATTGCCCCGCAGTTTCACCCGCATTAGTTTCGATCGATGGGAAATGTATCGGGATAAAAAGCCTTCTCAAATTTCCAAAAAAATAATGTACCTAACTACCTAAGTATATATTCGCTTACTAATTTTATGAAAATGTCTTTCTAGAGTAGAGAAAAAAAAGAGACAACATTTTAAAATAGATCAACAAATAAACAATATTGCATAGGTATATACTTAAATATTTTTTTAGCTCAATGTAGAATATTAAAATACTTAATTCAGAAATGTACTTACCAAATAGCAACAACAGCAAATCACTGACAGCCAAACTAAATAAATAATAATTAGTCGCCGTATGCAATCCCGGATGTCTAACAATAACAACACAAACACAAGCATTTCCCACTACTCCAGTCAGAAATATAACTACTAATAAAATGCTAAGTGGTACTATTTCCTTTAAAGGTAGCCGTCTGGAGCCCATCAGCCACCAGAGCATTTCGTCTTCAGTGCAATCAAAATGGGTTATGTTGTTGCAGCGGTTGAAGAAGTCATCGTATGTTTCATTGTCTCGAAGGTAGATTACTGATTCCATCTTTGGTTCTTTCTTTAAATTTAAAAAGTATTAACTTTTTTTTTTGCTTTTTTTTTTAGACGAAAAGTATTAGACGAAAACTTAGTTTTCAGTAGAACGCGAGATCAAACTTTTTTAAAATTTCAATAATAATTTGTTTATTTTTTTAATTAATTGTTTTGAAGATTATCAAATTAAGAATTTTTGGTGTTCTAAAATTGTTTTCAAATATATTTTTTTTATTTAATATTTATTTTTTATTTTTAAAGAAACTATTTCTTTATTTTATTAGTCCAACAGTTTTTAATTTTCGAATTTCGAATGTTCGTATTCACAAATTCCTTGCACGTCTTTGGGCATGTCTGGTTCGAAAGGGATTCCCGCGCTCACTGAAACGAATTTCATTCCTGCAATGTTAGCGCTACGGCAAGTCTCTACATAGCTAAAGGTATCTTATAACTAGTAGCCCTCGCGAGCACTGGTAACTATTTTGCAACAATTAAATATGTTTAATTTATTGCATTTTGAGAAGCTATTCTGCTTATCATTATGATGATCCTCATCTTCACCAAAATACTAAGTTTCGTCTAGACTAGATGGCTTGTTAAAATACGACTTGTAGAGAAGTATCAACATAATAAGAGTCAAAGAGTCAAAAGAAATTTTCGTCAAAAGCTTAGAGCTTAGCTTAGACCTAAGCTTAGGCTAAGCTATACCTACCTGTATCTACCTACGAATAGGTTATTACTATAAACAAATTAGATATTACCACCACAGTATACAATTATTGTTTTGGCGTTCGCAACTGTTTTATACTTAGATATAATATAGCTACACTATTTTAATATTCTGTGCTAGTACCCAGAGCAGACCTATTAGGTGCTCTAACATAAATTGCGTATTTCAATATTTAAAGTCTTGGTTCGTTCTCTCTAATAATTTCACCATTCAAAAACTTTTTAGAGACTAAAATAAATCAGTCCGCCAGTCCTCCTTCTTTTGTATGTAACTTGCTACGTTTCAGAAGTTCGTAGAAGGATCGTAGCCATATCGTAGCCTACGATCCTCTTTTGTAAAGGAAACGGAAGTCAGTCAATTTTATTCAGCCTTCTTGCATTTCCGGTAACTTTAGTGTTACCATATAAATCAATTTCTGCCAATTGTGATGGATCACTAATAAACAGTACCGTTTTGATTTATAAAACCCGATTTAACAACCGGGACATTTATTTGATTTATTTAGTTTAGATTGTATAAAATAGGAATTAAAATTTTGAAAATAAATTGCAAACGATTAAAATCCGGCATCCGTACCTAACATTTTTGATTTAATCAAAAATGGATGCCGGAAGTAACCAACCTCATAACGTATAACACAAGTAAGAATTGAGAATGTAGCTAATCTTAACTCTTTGCACTAAGGCACCTAGTTTTGTAGCGAATCGAAGCGGAGCTCTTTGCTTTGTAGGTACTTTGTATATTTTATGCAAAATGTTCTAAAATAAAACAGGCATTTTGCTTAAAATACGCAGTTAATATCTATTCTAAAATGGTAACACCAAACTACAATTGTCTTGTCCGTAGTCTGTGGTCTTTCTTGTCAAACAAAATAAAAAAATGGCCGGAGTTTGCGCGTTGTAGTTTTCTCCGTATCTATTGATTTATTGTCATTTCCATTGTGTTTCGTGCCACATGCGCCTTACAAATTGAAGGATGAGCTAAAATCAATCAATCAGTGCTATTCGTTTGACCTTCGTGTGTGCAAACATGGACGAAATCGGCGATATTGCCATGTCGACTGAAGCGGACTCCCAAGCTCAAGGCGAAGGTAAATAAATAAACAAATGTAATTAGATAAAATAAATACTCTATCAACCATCTATTCCATTAGTAAAACTTCCAAAATGGACTATGAAAAACCTTGAAAAAATTTCAACTTCAAAATTTCAATCATGAGTTTTAGGACATAACTTGCAAATTACTATTTGAACTTTAGTATGATCTTATAAACCGAATTTGCGACACTAAATGCTCTTTTCTAAGTAAATTGCGCCGTCCCATATATGTCATGGACCGCAGCAACAAGTGTAAACATAAACTCTCGGACGAAGATTATAATTAGTCAAACTAAAACGCAAAACACTATACATCTGGTTCCTTTTCCCCATCAGCGTCAAGTGCAAACCCTGACGATGTATCGTCTGGCAACGTATCGACTCCAGCAGGCAGCGAGGGCCAAGCCTCTCGGCAATCCAACCTGCAGCGGATTCAACAAAGAAAACAACAAGTCTACAGTTGGCCACATAATAAGAAACTTTTGAAATTGGCCATTTATTCTGCTTGCCAGGTTCGTTATAAGCAATCACACTAATATTATAATAATTGTGACAGTGTTTTATTGATTGTTACTTCTTTACTGATCCAAAAATACTAGACTAAATGTAATAAAACTTGGTATAAACCTAGCGGGAATCCCAGAAAAGGTATACAGGTTGAAAAAGTTCTCATTCCACTGCCTTCTCCCTACCTTTATTTGCATCCCTTAAAGATCCCCAGTTGAGACTGATGTTGGTTGAAATTCTTCTACCTTCATTCTGAAGTCCGTGCGTTTGAATCCAGGCTGGCCGTGCATCAATAATGCCCTTATGGTGAAGGAAAACATTGTGATGAAACCCATAGCTAAGTTAGCTGTATTGACAAGTTGTTCCTCTGGACATGGTTGACTAAGCTGATAGGTGTAGGGCAAGCCTACTCCATTCTCACTTAAAAAGGACGCATCTAAATAAGTCTAGTTAGGGAAACTCACCCCAAATACAAGCACAAGGTCATTTGATGGTCAGTCACAAGCATAGATATCTTCTAGTAAGAGTGCTACATCTTACATCGCATAGTCACTTACCAGCAGGTGAGATAGTGGTCAAATGCTGACATATAAATGCAATCTGGCTACTTTTTATCCTTATACCCCCACGAGAATCCTGCTATGATGCTGATGAGATGCTGCTAGTAGTTGGAAAGCTGATAACACACTCAATTGTAAGCAGTTAAAAAACTATTCCAAATTCTCCAGACTCCTGAATGTGCCTGCAATGGTTGGAAGACCCCGGTCCCTCAGACTCCTACAAAAGGAAACTTGCGAGCTGATAACCAACCACTAGCCAGCTTCAATGATCCTTGTAGGAACTGTAACCACATACTAGGTAAGAAAGAATTGGATAATTCTTTAAAATGACAACAATTGTTTAATCAATCATACACTTTTCATAATATAAATACAAAAAACATTTATTTGTGTAAAAACCTGTGTACGAAGGTGTTCTTATAATTAGGTATAGCATCAACAGGTTGCCCTTTGCGATGCAACTTTATAGAAATTAAGAAAAAAGTTATATAAAACAGCATAGGTACACCCTAGATGAGCACTTAGGTGAGATATCCTAGGATTTGAGATCTATACATACAGTCTGCAACAAAGGTGGAGACCTACCGTCAAGTGAAATTGCTTTTATTAAAATGCTTTCAACTCAAACAGAAATAAACTCCGGCTTGAGTTAAAGGATTTGCCTCTTAAATAATAACTAAAATAATCACTTTTGACTATCCAAACCTAAGCTGGCACTTGGTTAATGCCCGCATCAGTTTAATTTTCACCAAGTGCAAGCCTGAGTTGAATAATCTATCAAAACAACTAAAATAATACCAGCACTGGTTGTGGAAATCGGCCCATATACAAGTACAAGTAAAACCAACTAAGAAACTCTTTAGTGAACCTGTGAGCCTCCACTTTTCTTGCCCGATTAACAATTCTCGGGAATTATCTCCGAACCAAAAACTCTAAAATAATAATAATTTCCAGAAAAACATGTGACTCAACTGCAAGGTCTACCAGTAGTTGAAGTAAACAGACTTCTCGGTGCAGTTGTGGACGTGGAAAACATATTCATGTCTATGAACAGAGAAGACGATCATGATACTAAACGAATTTACTATTATTTGTTTAAGGTTAGTTCATTTTATTCTTTCTCCAGGTCAAAATTACTGATAACTGTCTTTTGAGGGGAAAACCGGGACCCTATTACTAATACTTCGCTATGTCCGTCTGTCTATCTCCAGACTGTATCTCATGAACCGTGATAGCTAGACAGTTGAAATTTTCATAGATTATGTATTTCTGTTGCCGCTATAACAACAAATACTAAAAAACAGAAAAAAAAAATAAGTGGGGCTCCCATCATACAGCATGCTACGAAACCCTTCATACGTAAGTTCGACTCGCACTTGGCCGGTTTTTTTTTAAATTTATGATTAAAGCTGTGGCAGACAGAGGCAGACATGTGGACTCTCAAGCAGAACAGTTATATATAATGGGGGCTGACAAATTGCCAGCAACACTTCGACCCAATGGGATCTTTTGTGTTTAAGCAGAACAGTTAGATGAACAGGCAGACTGAGGGACTGAATTGAAAACCGCTAGTGGGAAGCGGATATTTTGAAAGAATTTCAATAGTAATTCTCCTATTATTTCAATAATAATACTCTAGTAACATCATCTACTATTATCCCACAGATCCTCCGCAAATGCATCCTAACTCGCTCCCACCCCCGCATCGAAGGTCCGCTCGGTCAGCCTCCCTTCGAAAGACCTTCCATAGCCAAGGCCATCACCAACTTCGTGCTGTACAAGTTCAATACGCTACCCCAAAGAGAATGGCAGACCATGTACGACTTGGCGAAGATGTTCCTTCATTGCTTCAACCATTGGAACTTTGAGACACCAAGTGTTAGGAAACTGGTGAGTAAATTGACGATAAATCTATACATATAAAATTCTTTGTCCTGCAGACTAAACCGCTGATCGTAGAGACCTGAAACTTGGAGGGTGTGTTCTTTATGTGGCGTAGGCATCCGATCAGAAAGGATTTTTCGAAATTCTACTCCAAAGGGGGTGAAAAGGGGGGCAAAGTTTGTACGGAACAACGTGATTCCTTGGTCCATTTTCGACTTCTACGCGGACGAAGTCGCGGGCAAAAGCTAGTATATGATATAGTTTTACACCCATATTCACAATAATCACAATCAACCCTATAAGATTGCATAGTGCGCGCGAACGCATAGAGCCGCAAATAATATACTAGAGTGAAGAGAGCAGCACAAAATTGACCAATCATAGGGCCTCATTTAGCGCAGTGCGTTCACTCATCCAAGAGCAACTTACGTACTGTTTGTTATTACGGGCATAATTTACAAATATTTAGTTTCATATTGATTTATTTTTTGCATTCTTTACAGCAAGTATCAAATCCTGAAGACATATCGGAATATCAAATCAATTACACAAGGTAAAGAATCAAATGTCTTCCTAACTTATAATAGTACTATTAACCACTGTGGTTTTACGCCGAATAAGTGCTTAAAGGTGGACGCACATTGATCAGAGCCGAAAGAATCGAATTTTGACCGTGCACGGGAAAATGTACGTAATAGAGATAAGGTACATTTATATTTACAAGGTACATTTATAAGGTACATTTATGACGTCATCGGAAATATAAATGTAGGTACCTTATCTCTATTATTCAACGGATACGTCAATCAGACAGAACGCATTTATTGTGATCCCATCTCAGGCAAAACCTACTGAACTGATTGCAATTAAACTCGGTATGTAGATAGTTGGAGACCTGGATTAACACATAGGCTACCTTTTATCCTGATACACCCATGAGATCGGGACTTACGTGGATGAAACTGGGGGCGCAGTTAGCAAGTTCATAAGTGTAAATAATACAGCGGTGTTGGCTATTTGTAGACATTCATTCCAAAGGTCGTGGGTTCGAAGCCGTGCACCATGATTTTTTTTTTGTGTACTAATTTAGATGGCTAGTATTCTGCCACGTGCCCGCGTTCTGCGACTCTCTGCCCCACTACGACACGTCGCTGGTATTCGGACGTACGTTGCTGCGGGCCGTCTTCAAGTCTGTATGCAGGCAGCTGATGGACAAGTGCCATTCGGAACGGGACCGGATGCCGCCTGAGAAACGGGTAAGTTTCACAGATATTTGAACTCAACTTGGCTCACTTATGTCTAAATGGTGTTATACACCGAATCCTTAATCTATACATATATAAAAAAACACCATAAACAATGAAATCAAGCAGCCCCCATATATATTTTTTATGCCCCCTACTTGTACGGGTTTTCCGCAATAAGACCCTTTTTAATTGGGTCTTTTTTGCGTAAGGATGGCTTCCCCAGCACCTACTACCCTCTCAGCTTAGTCGACCATATCCAGAGGAGAGAACTTGTCACTACTTCTGGAGCCAACTAAGCCGCGGGTTCCATCACGATGTTTTCCTTCACCGTAAGAGCAATGTTAAATAGCGCACATAAATTTTTCTTCAAGAAAATACATTGGTGCACGGCCGGCTGGGATTCAAACCCACGCCCCCTATCTAATAACACATGAACTAATGAGACGAATCTAACAAATTGTTAAAGAAATCCCGCCCCGGCTTTGCAAGGCTATCCTACTAATATTATAAACGTGAAAGTTTGTATGTATGGATGTCTGGATGTATGGATGTTTGTTCCTCTTTAACGCAAAAACTACTGAATGGATTTTAATGAAACTTTACAATAATATAGATTATACATCAGAATAGAACATAGGCTTTAATTTATAAAGATATTGTGTGAATTGTCTAAAATATAACGAAAAGTGTCGAAAAATTGACAGATGTCAAAGTGACAGATGTCAAAGTGACAGATGTCAAAGTGACAGATGTCAAAGTGACAGATGTCAAAGTGACAGATGTCAAAGTCACAGATGTGTGTCAATTTGACATCTGTGAAATTGCTCAGCGTTTTTCGTCATATATTTTCACTGGATCAGGACCAACGCGGGTGAAACCGTGGGGCGCAGCTAGTATTATAATATAATAATAATTTTTGTTTATTGACTTCTCCACAATACGTAACTTAATTAAGCTATTTTACTTATAATAGTATGGTGCATATATAATAATTATTGTGGAGACTGGAGCCCGCACTAAGGTTTGTACATAAAAACCTTCCTCTTGAATCACTCTATCTTAGTATTAAAAAAAACCGCATCAAAATCCGTTGCGTAGTTTTAAAGATTTAAGCATACATAGGGATATAGGGACAGAGAAAGCGACTTTGTTTTATACTATGTAGTGATTTGTTTGTTCCCTCTTGACGGTCAAATGACTGGACCGATTTGAATAAAAATCAGCATAGTTGTAATTTAGAAAGTAAATAAAGACATGTGATTCTTTTGATCCAGAAATTCCCGCGGTTTAAATACTCTTGCGGGTGAAACCGCAGAGCACAGCAAGTATAAAATTTCCTAAACATTTGATTACAGGTGTTAGTCCTAACTCACTTCCCGCGGTTCCTTGCCCTATTAGAGGAAGAGATCTTCAGCGCCAGCTCGCCGATATGGGACCCGGAATACAAACAGGTCCCGCCGAACCATCTCCAAGCTATTCTTGATAACAAAACTAGTAAGTATCATTTAATTGAAGTCGTCATCATCATCATACCAGCTACAAACACGTCCATTGCTGAACATAGGCCTCCCCCAAAGACTTCAGAGCGATCGGTCGCATGCTCTCTGCCACTTCCGACGACTTCCTGTTTCCCCCCAGGGTAATGACACTAGCACTAATATTTACGTAGTATTCAACTTATAACTGCCATTTATTTTGTTTTTTTAACTCTTATTCTCTATGATAATTAGAATATGAAAAAATCACAAGACATGGGGGCATAGTCATGGCAATTATAGGTTTTATGCAACAAAAATATTTGTGCTAGTGTCATTATCCTGGGAGGAAACAGTCGACTACGTTTGTATGGAGAGAGATTCGTCCGTCCATCTAGTAGGAGAGCGTACCGCGCTGCGCTTCCCTATACGTGGTCTCCAATCTAGGACTCTTCGGCCCCAACGGCCATTTCTGCGAGTCACATACCCCGCCCATTGCCACTTCAGCTTACTTTTCCTTTGGGCTATGTCGGTAACTTTAGTTCGTCTACGAATCTCCTCATTTCTGATTCGATCTCGTAGTGGTGTCATAGCCCTCACCAAATTGAAATGTTTTCCAAAAATTTTGTCCCTGGTAGGGTTAGAATTCATGACCTTCCCTTTACCACGATGCGAAGCTTTCCGCAGTTTGGAATCGGTAAGCTGTGGTCCACATAACTCGGTTGATAAATAAAAATACCGCTTTTAAACTTGAGTTTCTGGCTCCAAATTCAACCTAGGACGTAATTTTTTTAAGTTTATGTTTATATTTCAATTATATTTTTTTATGTTGATTAACTTTTATGTTAAGCCATTTTATTTATTTTTTATTATTTAAATATCTAAATAAAAAATGACTTATTGTTGTTGTTGGATATTGCATGAAAGTATTGTAATAATTGTCTATTGTTCCATTGTGTTTTTAAAAAAAATCATAAAATAATATAAAATATTCAAAAGAAATCCATCCCATAACAGTAGCCCAAGTAGTTTTCTACTGTTGTTTATCAATAGTTCTATCCAAACCGGAGGTTTTCCTTGGCTGCATTTTATAGTTCAGACTGGGTAAATCACCGGTTCGGTGACCACATCATACTTTGCTTATTAAACTTGTTATTGTAAAGGGCCTCTACGTGTTGACTTAGGCTTCACGCACGCGTTCCAAAGGTCCGGGGCTCCATAGCCCTGTGATATGGGACATTATCCGAAAGTAAACCATGTTATTTCATATTACTTTCTAATTGTTTTTAATATTTATTTTATTTACAATTTTTAGTACCTTATGAACTAATTAAAGAATAATACTGAACCGATTTTAATTGAATCAGCGGGCAGACGTGGCGAATTCGAACGCGTAACGGCTATCGGAGACAGCAAGGATGGGTTCACCACCGTCTCATTGTCATCAGGTGATGAATCACGAGTCATTTATGCTAAACCATGAGTTCTTTATGCTACACCATGAGTTATTTTATGCTACACCATAAGTTATTTATGCTGCACCATGAGTTCTTTTATGTTAGACCATGAGTTATTTATGCTAGGTCATGAGTTACTTATGCTAAGTCATGAGTTATTTATTGCGGATAATGATAATTAATGCTAATAAACTAAATTTTACTAAATAATTATGTGAGACGCAGCAATATTTAGATCAAACGTTTCGTGAATCGTTTGAACTAGATCTTGGGTGATTTATGCTACGGCTTGGGTTGTCACTTATGCTGTATCGCGAGCTATTTATGGCAGGTTATGGTTTCTTTATGTCGTCGGGTCATGGTTTATTATGCTAGATCATAGTTTATTTATGCCATGTAATTTTTAATTTATACTGGATTATGGTTGATTTATGCCGGGTCATTGTTTATTTATGTTAAGTCATAGTTTATTTATGCGCGGTAAGTGCGTAGGCTTCAAGCCGACGTCGATATCCCAAAACGCGTCTCACAATGGGCGGAAAATTGAGCTTACCTTTCATAGAAATTTTGAAAAATTAAGTAGTGTTTTCGTGTGTTTTAAGTATGCAGGATTGTCGGGGACTTCAAAACATTAAAAAATAAGTGATAATGGTTATATCATTTAAAAAAAAAACAAAGTCATATTTTGTAGTGTTTTTTAAAAATAACTAATGTTTTAAATGTTTTGAGGTCCCCTGCAATCCTGCATACTTAAAACACACGAAATAGACCACTTAATTTTTCAAAACTCCTATGAAAGGTAGGTTTAAAATTTCGCCCAGTGTGGGGCGCGGATCGGCGCAAGGCGACGCGTTGGGTTGAAGCCGACGCACTTACCGCGGTAGGGCCCCAGGTCATTGTTTATTTATGCTGGGTCATGGGTTATTTATGCCGGGTCATTGTTATTATAACTGGATCATGTTTTATTTAAGCTCGTTCATGGTTAATTATGCTAGGTTATAGTTTATTTATGCCAGGTCATGGTTTATTTATGCTTGGTCATGGTTAATCTATTCTAGGTCAGAGTTTATTTAAGCGGGGTCATGGTTTTGTTATGCTAAGTCATAGTTTATTTATGCCGGGTCATGGTTTATTTATGCTAGGTCATGGTTTATCCACGCTGTTAGCCTTTTATATAATTACTTCTTCTAATTAGAATGTTCTTACCAGCTCTGCTCAATTTATTTCTCAATAACCTTAAATCTCAGTGTATATTTACTTTTTCTGCTTGCTATGTATTTAACTAACAGCACGGGGTTAATCGCAACTGTCTGCGAGACGATCGTCAGTACATAACTAAGGCTTAATAATTAAGGAATTGATAATAAGTCATGACGCGCTCTGTTTTAATTCCGCTATATTAGTGTTAAATTGCTTAAAATTGCATAATTTTATTGGAACTTTGTTCAATTTAGGTAAACGAAGCACGTATAATATAAGGAAAATTAAATACAAGGCTCTTCTCTTGCTACCCCAAAATTCTACGAATATTTTGCTATGAACTGACTAAGACACGGTTAATTTAATCATGGCTTGTTTCGAAATATATTCTTATAAATAATGTATGCTTAAATCTTTAAAACTACGCAACGGATTTTGATGCGGTTTTTTTAATAGATAGAGTGATTCAAGAGGAAGGTTTACATGTATACTACATGCATAATATACCCGTGCGAAGCCGGGGCGGGTCGCTAGTTTTATACTATGTAGTGATGTTATTTGAAACTGGTGTTTACAATAAAGAATTTATCTATCTATCTAGGTACAATAAAACAAGAGCCCCTGAAGCGTGCGTCCGAATCTCGTTCCTCCGACACGCCGACATCTGTTGGCAGTGCTAAACGCCGACGCGTGGTCGAGGAAGGCGGAGACGATGTCAGTGAGAGGACTGTTGCCGAGATAGTTGCAACTATTAACGATCCTAATTACATGTGCGGACCTGATGTAAGTGCTTATATTACACGTCTTGTGGTGTTACTTTTACTTATTTATCTTTATCACTCCAGACGTAGAACAGTTAGGCAGTAAAAGTGAAGGCTTCATAGTTGTTAAATTCTTTTAAGTTTTGTTTTTTCTTTGTCAAGTACTTGGCACGGCAATATTAATCCTACTAATCACTACATAGTATAAAATAAAGTCACTTTTCGCCGTCCCTATATCCCTATGTCCCTTTGTATGCCTAAATCTTTAAAACTACGCAACGGATTTTGATGCGGTTTTTTTTAATAGATAGAGTGATTCAAGAGGAAGGTTTATATGTATAACTAGCGACCCGCCCCGGCTTCGCACGGCTATATTATGCATGTATTATACATATAAACCTTCCTTTTGAATCACTCTATCTATTAAAAAAAACCGCATCAAAATCCGTTGCGTAGTTAAGATTTAAGCATACAAAGGGACATAGGGACAGAGAAAGCGACTTTGTTGTATACTATGTAGTGATGTAAAAGTTTGTGTGTGTATGTTTGTGATTGCGATGAAACTCGGTATCTAGATAGCTGGAGACGTGGATTAACACAAAGGCTTTTTATCCCGATATTCCCACGGGTCTGGACTTACGCGGGTGAAACCGCGGGGCGCAGCTATAAATAAACTATTCGTATTTTTATTTAATACTGCTAATAATAGCAATAGATAGATCGAACGCTTAGCAGTTATTGAAACTACGATGGGCCTCCACTTTTGTTGCCGGCTGTACAAAGTTAGGGTTATACGTTCGCAAAAAATGTGACTTCAAAAAGCTCCAAGAACAGTAAGATCATTTATACAATTTTCTAAAACATATTAAAATGACGTTATTTTTGAAGTCGCAATAAAATACTAAACGAGAATTGAACTTGTGACTCTCTGATTCAATCGCTGGTACTCTCAAAATGGCTTTGCACGATTGGTGCATAAAGCCAGTATAAAGTTACATAATCTTATGACTCTGGCGAATCGAAAGTCACAGATCCAAATTTCGCTAATTAAATAGTAAAATAAAGATACATTTTTTAAATAATAATCTAGAACGCGTTTTTTTTTTAACGATCATGTGTCTTGCATGTGGCCGCACTCAAAAACGTTCCTAAGTGAAACTTTAGATAAGCATTTCTCTCTCTCTTGTAACATTTAACGTTAACAAAGCTTAAGTAAGACCTACTTAGAAACGTTTAAGGTGCCGCCGTAACCAAAAATTTTCATATGGCTTGTTGATGCAAAAGCAGTAACTTTAATTAAGAGGCTTGCGAGAGCTAAGGTGAAAGGGTACCTGCGCTCTCTCCATACAAACGTAGTCGACTGTTTCCTCCCTGGATAATGACACTACCACAAATATTTTTGTGCCATAAATCCTATAACTGCCATGACTATGCCCCTATTTTTTCATTTTCAAATTATAATAGAAAAGTTATAAGTTTTATGCACCAAAAATATTTGCTCTAGTGTCATTATCCAGGGAGAAAACAGTCGATTGCGTTTGTAATAGTTTGTATGGAGAAAGCCCCCGGTACCCTTTCCTCTTAAAGTTCTGGGTTTGTTGAACTGCTTAGAAATGGGCAAGATGCAAGATGGTAGAGTAATTAGTAAATTTTGAATAGAATTAAACATTAATTTCAAATAATAGAGCAGTATTTCGGTAGTATATTATTACATAAAATCTATGGTGGTATTTTCGTGATTTTTATCACTAAAGATTTTATTACTGAATATAACATGGGTAAATTTAGTAAATCGTATACTTTTACGCGTGTTCAGGTCCTATCTGCCTCTTAAGAGGAAAGGGTACCGGGGGTACTCTTTCCATACAAACTATTACAAACGTAGTCGACTGTTTTCTCCCTGAATAATGACACTAGAGCAAATATTTTTGGTGCATTAAACTTATAACTGCCATGACCATGCCCCTATTTTTTGTTTTATTTTTATTTTTTTAAACTTAATTTCTATGATAATTAGAAAATGAAAAAAAAAAACATAGGAGCATAGTCATGGCAGTTATAGGTTCTATGGCACAAAAATATTTGTGCTAGTGTCATTATCCAGGGAGGAAACAGTCGCCTTCGTTTGTATGGAGAGATTGCAGGTACCCTTTCACCTTAAGGCCACTGACAGCATAATTGCAAAATCTCGATTTTTTAATTATCCATACAGAATTTTTAACCTCGATTTATGGTTGAGGTTGGTAAAATGGAGATTTTGGTCAATTAATAATTGCAGAAAATTGTAAAAATCTCTATTTTACTAAACCTAGGTATAGTTCATACATATTTGACAGAAAGCTAAATAGATATAATAAAATCGAGATTTTGTCAATTAATAATATTAGGGCTTGCAGTGTAGCAAAATTGCAAAATCTCTATTTTACTAAACCTAGATTAGTTATACATTTTTAATAGAAACCTAAAATTGAGTTTATAATTGTGTCAAAAATGCATAGACAATTCTAGACCTAATTAAAATCGAGATTTGGCAAAAGTTAACGTTATAAGAATGCGCTGTATTTTATTCATTGCATGTTAATTTAAAACAATTTTTACATATTCATTTATGTAAGTTTACATTTGTTTTATGTCGTGTAATGAGGGAATCTGATCAACTAATTCCACCCTCGATAGATGGGGCTCTCACTTATTCTTTGACAAACACAAAAAAATACTCTAAAGGGAGTCGCAGTTTGATCAGAGCCGAACGAATCGAATTTCGCCGTCCACGGGAAAAGGTACCTTATTTTAATAGAGATAAGGTACCTACATTTATTTTTCCGATGACGTCATCATCGCCCGCATCGTCAGAGGCGGCCGACTCTGAAATATAAATGTACCTTATCTCTATTAATATAAGGTACTTTTTCCTGTGGACGGCAAAAAATCGATTTGTTCGGTTCTGATCAATCTGCGTCCACCTTAAGACTCAGTTTTTTTGACAGTTTACAACTTACCTTCAAGGAACCTTGTCCAGAGAGAAGCCGTTGGGAAATATAATCACCATTTTTTTAAATAGTGGCTATTAACCAACCTTATTTACGTAGTTTGGTTCATTGCCTGCCGCGTACAAACAAAAAAAAATGGCAGCTGCCCTAGTAAAAGTACCCATCTATCGATTCGGAATGAGTTTAAATAAACGGATTTCAAAATATATAATTAAATATTAATAAGACAACGCGTTATATTTATGATTTGCGTATCATTAAAAAGAAGAAACATATCATTTAATTACTAGAAAGTATTATAAAATATGTACATTATGCTTATTATTTTATTTTTCGAAAAACATGAATGTCGACTTTTGTACCGCATGATGAAAAAGAAGAATGGAATGAAGGATCAATTTGATGTATGTGATAAATGATGTTTTATAATTATCATGGATAAGTGCATGATATGTGTCTTCAGCTGCAGACGACTTATCTAAGACCTATCGACTTGTCCTCCGAAATTGGCAAACAAAATTTTCGTTCCAAAATCAATTGGCAAACTAAAGCCACGATCAGGCTAACAAGCATTGAAACAAGCATAACATGAAGCTTTATGCTTGATCGTCGCTAAACCGTTAAAAATAACTCGGTTAATAAATTGGCATTTTCCGATCTTTATTTTAAACTTAAAACGGCAAATATATCGATAATATCTGAAAGCTAAGACCACCATATTATTTATTTCAGACTAATGAAACTTAATATTTAAATCGCTTATCGCAAATTGGGATCAATGCAGGGTTTTTGGTTATCATATTAGAAAGCGTCTGTGGGCCACTTCTGTGCACCTAAACAAACAACTTTTGTTCTACGACTTTTGGAAATTCGAACATTTTTAGAAAATTTTGTGGTTATGTAGTTTCGAAAATCAGCTGATTTTTTTAAACAAAGGTCATTTGGACTTCGAACAGTGGATAAAACTTAAAAAAATTAGTATAATCTTCAGGTCCTCCCCGTGTAAAGAACAGCTGATTTTTAGGTAAACATAACCTCACAAAAAATGTTTGAATTTCCAAAAGTCGTAGAACAAAAATTGTTTTGTTTACGTACACAGAAGTGACCCCCAACCGCTTGCTAATATGATTACTTACCAATAACCCTGTACAGTCACATTATCAATTAGCTGAACCCCACGTGACCTAGAGCTCACTTGCAAATCTATAAGGTTGTAAAGTAATGTTACCTGTTTCTGTTAAACAATATACTAAAAAATACAATATAGAATACTAGCTGCGCCCCGCGGTTTCACCCGCGTAAGTCCCGATCCCGTGGGAAGTTTGAGATAAAAAGTAGCCTATGTGTTAATCCAGGTCTCCAGCTATCTAAATACCGAGTTTCATCGCAATCGGTCCAATAGTTTTTGCGTGAAGGAGTAACAAACATACACACACACATACACACACACAAACTTTCACATTTATAATATTAGTAGGATAAAAAAAATAACAAAATAGGTAAATGCTATATTTTTTACAGATATGCGAATGAGCCGTGGGTCACGTGGGGTTCAGCTAATTGGTAATGTGACTGTACATTCTGTCACATGTCCTTAAGGATAGGGTTCGGATACTAATTTATCCTCGAAACATAACTCTTTTTTGTTTATTTAAAACTCCTCTGATCCCATCTTCCTCGGTCCCATCTTGAATCAAGATCGGTGTATGCCAATTGCTTATAAGATTCTTAGGGAATAATTGGCGTTCACCAAAAATTTTGACACCGAACTTTACGAGGACACTTGTTGACTGGATGTCATAAACTTTTTTCCAGAACGATTTTATTATATCTAGTTTCGATCAGTTTGGGATGACGACGGCCATCAATATTGCCGTTTCACTATGTGATGAGAATATCTGGAGAGACATTGATTCTGATTTCCAAATAAGGGATGCTATGAATGCTGCATTCTGTAACTTCTGCAATTCTAAGCAAAACCAGACAAAAAAGTTTGCATTTAAACCACCGGCTTCGCTTTTGAGTTTTAAAAGAATGGATGCGACAGAAGTTGTGTCTAGCAATCTTCCTCTCTGTATTTATAACCAAAACGAAAAGAAAAATATTGCAAATATGGAAGCGACACATGGTGTGTCTAGTCATCTTCTTTACTCTAATTATAACCAAAACGAAAAGAAAAATATTGCAAATATGGAAGCGACCCATGGTGTGTCTAGCCATCTTCCCCACCGTTCTTATTATAAAAACGAAACTCAAAAGTTTCCACTTAAACTATCGACTTCAGTCGTCGATTCTAAAGAAGTGGGTGTGCTAAGTGGTGTGTGGAGCTTTCTTCGCAACCTTTGTATTTGTAACCGAAACGAAACGCAAACGATGACATCTGACCTATCGGCATCGATTTATGTCGATTATAATAACGAGACAGACTACACAATCACAATTGAAGAAATAGAACGGCTCTCGTTAGAATCTGAAATACCCTCGACTTCCATCAAACAATCATTAATATATGAGTGTGTTCCCGATGTGTTTTCTACGACTATAATCAGAAAGGGTTTTAATCTATCTGTTGGTGTGACACCTTTTCCTTGCGGTACACCAGATTCTATGCGACGGTTCTATACAAATGATCGCGAAAAATATGCACAAAGTTACATACGAGATCAGAGGATGAAACTGAAAAATATCCGTCGAAATCCCGGGGAGACATTCGAAACTTACTTTGAACGGGTATTGAAACAAGCTAGCAAGTGCAACTTTAAAACCGATCGTCCCGTTATTCATCACATCGCGAACTCTTGCGCCGAACCAAAACTGACATTTTCAATTAAAAGATGTGGGAAATTTTTGACTCTCCAAGATATTCCAAGCCTCCGTTTGAAGCCATGGTTATTTGAATGTTATATAAACGACGAATATCAAAAGGATGCATGGATGGGAAGAAATAAAAATATTAATATGCGATCTTATCAGAATCAATAGATTTTAATTATTTTAGTCGCATCAGTCATTGTAAATATACAGAAAAATCAATAGTAGTAGATTTTACGTACATCAAGAGATCATTAAATTATTAATTAAAATGAAAAATCACTACCACGTACCATAGAAAAACACAACAGTAAAAAACTTTTGCGTTTGTAAAAAAAAGAAATAAGTACATAAAAAGTAAAATTTTTAATAAAATACTTTAAATCGCAAAAAAAAATCTTATATAAAGTAATTTAAAAATAGTTAAAACAGTTAATAGGTTATGTTTATGTAAACGAAATAATTACTTAAAAAAATAACGCACCTAATAATAAAAGTCAAAAAAATGTAAAATACAAAAAAAAAAGTATAGAAAATAATGCACGTAATACATAAAAATAAAACTAAAAAATGTAGTCTCAACTATATCTTAATATGTACTAAATATATTTTTAATTTAAAATATATAAACTCAATAAATACCCATAAAAAGGATAATACCATCACATAGGAACACCAATGAACGTAAGTTTTTTTTGTTTAAAACCTAAAACAAACTGCTAAACCATGTCGAAAAAATAGAAGTTATGTGACGTTCTTTATCTTTTTTGTGTGTATTTTCTTTTTTACATGTTATGATTTTTACAAAACATTTTCTTTTATTGTTATTTTTAATTTAGTTATATTTTTTTATTCTATAATCTAAACCATAGGTGGGCAACCTGCGGCTTGTACGACTTTTCTACGGCCTTAGTAGTATTTTGAAATTTTCATCAGAAATGTATAAAAAAAAAAAAAAAATTCGGTCGCTCTCCCTCCACTCAGCTCGCTCTTATTTGATTTTTTTTTAACCCCCGACGCAAAAACGACTGGGTGTTATAAGTTTGACGTCTCTCTCTCTCTCTCTGTGTGTGTATGTGTCTGTCTGTGGCATCGTAACTCCCAAACGGATGGACCGATTTTGATTTTGTTTGAAAGGTGAATTAGTCGGGAGTGTTCTTAGAGTTGTTTGATAAAATCTGTACAGCTGTTCAAAAGTTATGGGCGACAAGGGATAAAGTCGGGCGTTTTTTAAATTCTAAATTTAAGTTGTTTTTAATACACCATTTATATGTTAAGCAAACGTATTTTGGTTATTGTTTCGGGAAATTACTGATTCTTTTTGTTTAGAAAATAAATAAAAATGTCATTTTTCGATCTGAAGGTTTCGAGAAATGCGACAAAATAAAGGTGTTTTTTTTTTAATATCTGCTACTCCTTAGTTGGCTCTCAAAATCCAGCCCTCTGAATCTGAATAAGGCCTTCCCGCGGCTTCGTTATCATCCTATAATTTGGCCCGAAACGTCCTAAAGGTTGCCCACCTCTGACACTAAATTAATTACTCCTAAAAGCTTTTGCGAATGCGTTTCCTTACACTTTTTCTTTTGCTTTCCTATATAAATTTATTAATTTAAAAGCTTGCGTTCATGTTTGATACTATAACTAATATATGTTAAAAACTACTGAATGCTTAAATAAAATTTTGAGTGTTTTAAAAGGCTACTACTTTTAATGCCAATATCGCCGCCATCTAGCCCCAAGCTAAGCAGCAAGGTTTGTGTTATGGAGACCGTACATACATACAGAAACACCCAGACCAGAAACAAATATCTATTATATAAAATTCTCGTGTCACAATATTAGTTACCATACTCCTCCGAAACGGCTTGACCGATTTTTATGAAATTTTATATGCATATTCAGTAGGTTTGAGAATCGGCTACTATCTATTTTTTATTTTGTTTCCTTTAGTTTTTTTTAATGGCAAAACAACGTTTGCCGGGACAGCTAGTCTATAAATAAATATTAGTTTGAGACGGGAAGTGAACCCGCAACCTGCGTCTGCGATGTGTACAAATATCTAATATATATAAATTACGTGTCACGTTGTTTGTGCGCGATGGACTCCTAAACTACTTAACCGATTTTAATCAAATTAAACTGCACACGGTGATCCAACTTGAAAGATAGGATAGCTTACATCTTAATTTATCCCGATATTCCCACAGGATCGGGAGTTACGCGGGTAAAACCGCGGAGCGCAGCTAGTATACTTGTAAAAAACATGTGTTCGGAATATTTCAGGCATTATTTCAAATGCAAGCACCTAGAGATGAAGCCGCTAAAGTAGAAGAGCAAAGGAAACTTATCGAATTTCATGTTATTGGTAACTCATTGACTGGGCCCGTTAATAAGCAGACCATGCTCTGGTTAATTGGTAAGTTTTCTCAAAATATACTGTCGGCAAAATAATTGCAGACCCACCGTAGAGCTCCAAAACTATTATTAAATGAGCTATTATTAAAATCTTTCAACTCAAGCAAGATAGGTCTTGTTCGAGGTAAAGTTTAAAAGCATTCAACTCATGAATTTATTAGATAAATATTATTAGATTTAAAACATTCCAATAATAATAATTTTAGATCTCTACTGTGGAGCTGCAATTCTGACTCCGACCGTACAGTCGGCAAAATAGTTACAGACCCACCGTAGAATTCTAAAATTACTATTATTGTAATATTTATGTTTATCTAATTAATTTAAAAATAGACTTTAAAGTTTCTAACATACATAGTTGATAAAATTCTAATAATATGCAATTTTGCTGTCAGAAGGGCAATTCTCGTAAATAATATTGTTTAAATTACATTTCAATATCATCCCGATTGCAAAAGATACCTTTAAAGTCAGTTTTTTTATACAAATAGCTATTTGTGATCGAAATGCAACCGAAATTATATTGAAAAGTAATTTGAACAATGTTATTTACGAGAATTGGCCTTTTGATTGTACAATCTAATAAAAGTCTTTGACCACGGATCATAGATAATTTTTTTTATAATTTTCTATGAAGTCGTCACAAATTTTCGGTTTTCTAGGGTTCAGTACCCGAAAAGGTAAAAAAATAAGCCCTTTAAATAACTCTCTTGTCCGTCTGTCTGTCTGTCTGTCCGTGTGTCACCACCGGAACAGGTGGACCTAGCAAGTTGAAATTCATACCAGATATACCCCGCGCAGCGAATGATGAGCTCTGGGGTAAGTGGAAGGGGTATGCGCAGAACTCGATATTTATATGAAAATTGTGTTCTGCGCATACCCCTTCTACTTTCCGTCAGAGCTCATCATTCGCTGCGCGGGGTATACTAAGGTCTATAGTCCCTATTAAGTGTATGAAAATCAAGGTCCCTGAGTCAATACGATAAAAGATATGGGTAAAACATTTTCACAAAAACTTGTAAGTACCAAAATTTGTCATAATTAACACGCTTTTATTAGTTTCACCTGTATGTAACCGACTCTTTTGGGCTCGATTTTTTTCAATTTTTTTTTATATTTCGGAATTTTCCTTTAATTGTTTATTGATAAGTAAGCAAATATGTTGAATGCTCAAAAATGTTCATTTATTTCCAGGTCTTCACAATGTATTCTCTCATCAGTTACCTGAAATGACTAAGGAATACATATCGCAGCTTGTATTTGATTCGTAAGTTAACAAACCAATTACTAAATGTTTTATTAATATTGCAGGACATTCCACACATCGCCATCTAGCCCCAAGCTAAGTAACTACACTTGTGTTATGGGTGCTAGACAACGGATATACTACTTATATACTCTTTTTTTGTAAATATATACTTACTAGCTGCGCCCCGCGATTTCACCCACGTAAGTCCCGATCCCGTGGGAATATCGGGATAAAAAGTAGCCTATGTGTTAATCCAGGTCTTCAGCTGTCTAGATACCGAGTTTCAAACGCAATCGGTCCAATAGTTTTTGCGTGAAGGAGTAACAAACATACATTTCACATTTATAATATTAGTAGGATAATACATAGAAACAACCAGACCACATACAAATATCTAAGCATAAATACTGAGGCGGAAATCGAACCCGCAACCCTGTGTTTGGCAATGCGGCATGGTGACCGTTGTGCCAACTGGCTCGTCCTAATATTAACTAATAGCTGCGCCCCGCGATTCCCGCGTAAGTCCCGATCCCGTGGGAATATCGGGATCAAAAGTAGCCTATGTTACTGTCAATTAATCAATGTATTCTCATACCAAGTTTCATCAAAATCGGTCCAAAAGTTTCGGAGCCTATTCGAACGTTACAAACAAAAAAAATATATGTCCTCTTTATCTTTACTAGCGACCCGCTCCGGCTTCTCACGGCTATATTATACATATAAACCTTCCTCTTGAATCACTCTATCTATTAAAAAAATCCGTTGCGTAGTTTTATAGATTTAAGCATACCAAGGTATATAGGGACAGAGAAAGCGACTTTGTTTTATACTATGTAGTGATTATACAGGGTTATTGGAAATTAATTGACATGGCGTTAAGGGCTTCTTCTGTACACCTTAACAAACAACTTTTGTTCTACGACTTTTGTCGAAACTTAATACATATCCCAAAAAAAATATTTAAGTGTTTCTCGTACTGTCTGGTAATTTTCTATGTCTATGCGGCAAGTGCGCGCGCGCGATCGGCACGGGGCGCACTGCGTGCGACCCGATCGGGTTGTACCATACCTACTATGATTGATTCTGTGACGTAGACGTAGAGTTGAGTATTATTTGAACTGTTGGATTTAATTTTTTATTTTTGTATGGAATATTTTTATAATGAATTTCCAAAAGTCGTAGAACAAAAGTTGATCGTTAAGGTGCACAGCAGAAGCCCTTAACGCCGTGTCAATTAATTTCCAATAACCCTAGATTTAATTTAATGAATATGTTTTGGTTGCAGTAAACACAAAACATTAGCGTTAATAAAAGAAGGCAGACCGATTGGCGGTATATGTTTTAGGACATTCCCTTCACAGGTAAGCTTACTTCAAAGATATTGCTTTAAAATATTTCAATATCTCGATGGAAGGAGTCTTTGATACGAGCTAGAGACTCCTTAAGATAAAGAGCATATTGCTATTTTACATGTGAAATAAAAATAGTCATAATATCCATCTCTTCAATCAACTGGCTATAACTCTTGAGAGTTTTCGAATCGTTTATTGTTTTTTAAGGTTCCATACCCAAAGGTTAAAAACGGGACTATAATACTCAGACTTCGCTGTCCGTCCGTCTGTTACCAGGCTGTATCTCATGAACCATGATAGCTAGAGAGTTGAAATTTTCACAGATGATGTAATTATATGTAAATAGCGACCCGCCCCGGCTTCGCGCGGCTATATTATGCATGTATTATACATATAAAACTTCCTCTTGAATCACTCTATCTATTAAAAAAACCGCATCAAAATCCGTTGCGTAGTTTTAAAGATTTAAGCATACAAAGGGATATAGGGACAGAGAAAGCGACTTTGTTTTATACTATGTAGTGATGATTCTTCTTGAATCACTCTATCTATTAAAAAAACCGCATCAAAATCCGTTGCGTAGTTTTAAAGATTTAAGCATACAAAGGGATATAGGGACAGAGAAAGTGTCTTTGTTTTATACTATGTAGTGATATTTAATGTAATTTTAAAATGGTGTTTACAATAAAAAATATTATCTATCTTAATAAAAAAATAATTTTCCCAGGGTTTTAGCGAGGTGGTATTCTGTGCAGTAACATCTAACGAACAAGTGAAAGGATACGGGACGCATCTCATGAATCATCTTAAAGATTATCACATTAGGAACAATATATTACACTTCTTGAGTTTCGCTGATGAATTTGCTATTGGTAAGTTTAGTTTAGACATCCCTGTTTTATACTAACAATGCCCCGTCGTTTTACTCGCTTCAGTCCAGGTTAAAAAGTAACCTAAACGAAGTCTCCAGCTATCTTCATATAGAGTTTCATCGCAAACGGTTCAGTAGTTTTTTAACGAAGAGGGGATGGAACCTTGTCAAAGTAAATCGAACATGACAGAAAAGTAGCGTTAGCAAAAAAGTCCTGAATAATAATAAGGTATAAATTAGTTATTTGCACGGTCATAGTGTCGCAGATTTGAAACGGACCCATTGATTTAAAGAAAAAATATTATTGGCTGTGGTAGATTGTATATGGAGCAAAGGCGATTTCATTTTTAAAAATGTTGTTTCTCTAAAATTATAAATAAAACGAGCACATAAGGACCGTATATGCGTCAGTATGTATGTTTGTCCGTGAAGTCTTCAGATACAGTAGAAATACTTTTACTATATACCTACACTAAAGATGAATAAATAAAAAAAATCAAAACTACCTACCTACCTCTTACCTATTATTCAGAACTTTTATGCTAACGCTACTTGAAAACTGTCATTTTCGATTTACTTTGACAAGGTTCCATCCCATTCTCATTGCGCGCGGATTATACTTGATATCGTTGAAATATCGGCATAAAAGTAGCCTTTGGGTCTCCAGCTATTTACATGCAAAGTTTCATTGGACACGGTTCGGTAGATTTTGTGTGAAGAAGCAAACAAACACACTCTTAAACTTTTACAATTATAATTTTAGTAGGATTTTCCGAAAAATGTTTAAGGAATCACGAAGCTGATTTTGATGAATTCCAAAACTGTATCATTCTATTTTCCACAAAACAATAGCTAGCAAGGAATGGAACCTAAAGATTTAGAATATTGATAAAATATTCTCATGACCAATACATCTACAGCCAATTAAGCCGCTGATACCATCACGATATATTTTTTACCTTAAGAGCAATTTAGAATACTGGTTATTTCTAGACATGGGCGACTAACCTGACAGGGTAATATAGGTTCTGGTCAAGCCTACTCCATCTAATACAATGTCCCAGCCACTACCGCGCCCTGAATAACATGTATTAAACTTCCTGGCTCTGTATTAATCATCTTTAAGTAACGGCCATTATTCATATTATCAGGTTACTTCAAAAAGCAAGGTTTCAGTAAAGATATAAAACTCCCCCGAGCTATGTACCAAGGGTATATAAAGGACTACGAAGGTGCCACACTAATGCACTGCGAACTCAACCCTAGGATCGTCTACACGCAGTTCACGTGTGTCGTTAGAAAACAAAAGGAGGTAAGTATATGGAGACAACACCAATTTACAGAACACATTATAAAGATACCGCGTCTGTCTGTCTGTTTGAACTTATATGTGTTTTGATTTTCACCAAGGGCCGGGGTTAATTATGAAGAAACTTTTGGGTTAGGATTCATTTGACCAGCCAGTTGGCACAACGGTCACCATGCCGGACTGCCAAACACAGGGTTGCGGGTTCGATTCCCGCCTCAGATAAGTATTTATGCTTAGATATTTGTCAGGGGTCTATATTTACAAAATAAGTATATTAAGTAGTATATCCATTGTCTAGCACCCACAACACAAGTCTATAACACAATCTCGACAAATATCCAACACAAAAATAATTATTCAATTCGACTACTAGTTCGAATAGTTCCTGAGATTAGCGCGTACAAACAAACAAACTCTTCAGCTTTATAATATTAGTATAGATAAAAGTTATCCGTTATTTGACATTCATAACACAAGCCTAGTTACTTAGCTTGGGGTTAGATGGCGATGTTAACAATGTCCTGTATTAACATTTTTAATGAGATTTGAACAAATTCTTTGTTAGTACTAAATTGAAATAAACCGCAATATTTATTTTTCAGATTGTGAAGAAATTGATAGATATGCGACAAAAAGAAGTTCGGAAAGTACATCCGGGATTAACATGTTTTAAAGAAGGTGTAAGTATTTATAACACTTATCTATCTTCTTCTTTCTATACATATAAAATGCTTTGTCCTGGCTGACTGACGGATCAAAGCACAGCCTAAACCACTGATCATAGAGACCTAAAACTTGGAGGGAGTGTTCTTTATATGACGTAGGCATCCGATAAGATAGAATTTTCTGAAATTTTATCTCTTAAGGGGTGAAAAAGGGGGCAAAGTTTGTATGGGACAACGTGATTCCTTGGTCCATTTTCGACTTTTACGCCGACGAAGTCGCGGGCTTAAAGTACATTTATGTAACAAAATAGGTTTATTGAAAATCGGTTCAGTAGTATTGGAGCTTATTCATTACAAACAAAGAAAAACAAAATTCCACTTTATAATATTTTTGTAGTAGTAGTAGTTATTCTTTTTCAAAAATATAAAAACATAGTTCCTGAAGCATCAAAATTCCAAGCCTAGTTGTTTAGATAGTACTGTATTTGTTCCAGATCCGCAGTATTCCAGTAGAGTGTATTCCAGGGCTCCGCGAGGCGGGCGGGGCTCCGCCCCCGGCTCCCTCGCGCCCCACCACGCGTCCCTCTGCCTACGATCATGACGACGCCGAACCTGGATTACTGCGAACTGTTCTACATGCTGTTAGTATTCATATACGTTAACGAAAACGCTTATTGACTGAAAAAAAAAGCTCACAACTCATTATGGTGTCTGTAAAAAGGCCATAATGCGAAATGAATGTGTAAGGAAGGAATTTAGGAATTCAAATGCTTCCGCCCGTTGCGGGAAGAGCCTAAATGGCCGCTACGCAACTTCCAGATGCGCAGGCGCTTCTTTGTTCAAATATACGGGCGGTTTTCCACAATTAGACCCTTATTAATTGGATCCTTTTTTCGTGAGGATGGAGAAGCTTGCCCAGCACCTATACTACCCTCTCAGCTTAGTCGACCATGTTCAGAGGAGAGAACTTGTCAATACTTCTGGACCTAACTAAGCCGTGGGTTTCATCACGATGTTTTCCTTCACCGTAAGAGGAATGTCAATTAGCGCACATAAAATGGAAAAATCCATTGGATAATAGCCATTTTATTGATGCACCCACTCGCTTCTCCATACGTCTGTAGACGGGGCATGGTCATGGCAATTATAAGTTTTATGGCAAAAAAATATTTGCTCTATGTCATTGTCATTGTCCAGGGGCCTAAGTCTGCTAACACAATCGTGTTTCAATAGAGTGTCAATGGAATCGTAATAGACATTTTATGTGAAAAATATGACATTACATGTCAAATTGGTATTCTTCTATTGTGAACTATTCTATCGAAACACCACTGACACACCACTGACTCACTTTTGTATTCTGCTCTAGAATCGTGGCTCGATGGAATCTCGATAGTTGTCAAAACGGTATATCGCTTTGCAACAATACCACGTTGCTAGGCAACACCTGCAACGTATCTATTACCATTCCATTGAGACTCCATAGCGATTCTATTACGATGTTATTTAAACTTTAGCAGAATACCAAAAAAAGTCACAATCTCGATATAATACCAATAGAGTCTTGATATAATGACAATGGTTAATCCATTAATGAAAATAGCAGAATAAGGCCCCAGGGAGGAAACAGTCGACTACGTTTGTATGGAGAATCGACCGGGTAACTTTCCTCTTAACGCGTAGTTTTTTACATTGATCCTCCCGCGTTGTGAGATGTTTCTTTTTGCTCGATGACCGTTTTTGGTCTTCTCTCATATTACATCTAGTGATAGCATTACTCTTTAATTAATCATATTATGTTGGTTTCAGGTAAAAAACCACGCAGCATCGTGGCCGTTCCTAAAGCCAGTTGATAAAGCTGAAGTACCAGACTATTACGACCATATCAAATATCCAATGGGTAAGTCTTGTCTCAATATTTATTCACTTACTAGGTATGAGCTAAAAGAAAGACTTAAAGGCTATCTTCAGAAACTTGACTACGACGATACAGAGAACCTATTATTAGCTTTGAAATAAGTGTTTTTGTTTTCTTTTATTTCCGTTATTGTTTTTTTTTTGCTTCTCATCTGTAAATCTGTTTCTGTTTTCCTTCAACCCAACTCTTTAGAGGCTGGGAGTTTGCGGGTTTACAGACAGGTATTAGTTAAAATGTGTCTATGTTAAATGATAAGTACCTGCCTATCTACTGTTCATACATATAGTGTTTAGTTTTGTAAGCGTATACTATTGTTTACCTAGCAAATGCAGTAGGACAGTGATACCTCAAGTCACAGGTTTTTGCCTAGTTTGAGGGTCAGGGTTTCTATGTTCTATGTTGTTAATGTTGTTTTTTGTGTAATAAATTATTTATTTATTTTATTTATTATATTATACACATAGTTTTTCATCTAAAGGTCGCTGCATATGTGACGGGATAAAACCTCGGACGGGACACTTGCATCGTTCATAAAATGTTCGTGGTCTTTAAACATACGTAATGTGATTTTTCTCGTGACGGACGGGAACATGACGATTTCCTAACATCGTTTCATATAAAAATATCACGTCCCGTCCGGCACGAGAAAAATCACGTTACGAATGCAGCGACCTTAAATCTGTAGCTTTTATTATGTTCTCGTAAAATTTTACTTTATTAAAATATAGCTGTTGCCCGCGACTTCCCGTGGTAGTTTTGTTTTATACTAAAACCTTCATCTTGAATCACTCCGCATCAAAATCCGTTGCTTAGTTTTGAAGATCTAAGCACACATAGGAACAGACAGCGGGAAGCGACTTTGTTTTATACTATGTAGTGATAAAAATACTTATTTTATTTATTGGTTATTTGTAAGTACGAGTAATTAAGGGAAAGGGTACCGACAAACGTAGTCGACTCTTTCCTCCCTGGATAATGACACTAGCACAAATATTTTTGTGCCATAGGTACAACCCATAACTGCCATGACTATGCTATGCTTGTTTTTTTTTTCGTTTTCTCTATAACATAGAAATTAAGATTTAAAAAATAAAAAACATTGCGGCATGGTCATGGCCGTTATAGGTTTTATGCAACAAAAATATTTGCTATAGTGTCATTATTCAGGGAGGAAACAGTCAACTACGTTTGTATGGAGAGAGCGCCCGGTACCCTTTCCTCTTAAATCAATATGTATTTGTATAGTATTGTTTGTTGTTTTAGATCTCCGTACAATGGGTGAACGTATAAAGTCGCGATACTACGCGTCTAAACGTCTCTTCATTGCTGACATGACCAGGATATTCACAAACTGTAGACTTTACAATTCACCTGATACTGATTATTATAGGTAACCATACACTCGATTTATATTTATTATCTATCTCTATCTTACTAATCTATACTTTAACAAGTATTTATGCTGACCATAAATTCTTGTTTCTGGTTCTGGGTGTTTCCTATATGTATAATATGTATATATTTACAAAAAAAAAAAAAAAAGTATATAAGTAGTTTATCCGTTATCTGGCACCCATAACACAAGCATTAAGTTGCTTAGCTTGGGGCTGGATGGCGATGTGTAATATGTCCTGAAATATTTATTTATTTATTTATTTACTTATATTATAAAGCTGAAGAGTTTGTTTGTTTGTTTGAACGCGCTAATCTCAGGAACTACTGGTTCGAATTGAAAAAATCTTTTTGTGTTGGATAGTCCATTTATCGAGGAAGACTACTTACTTAGGCTACTTTTTATCCCGATATTCCCACGGGATCGGGACTTACGCGGGTGAAACCGTAGGGCGCTAATTATTAATAATTATTTATTTTTTTGTTCCAGATGTGCCAACGCTTTAGAAAAATATTTCCACACGAAAATGAAAGAGGTCGGCCTTTGGGATAAATGATTAAGGTTTAATTTCGATTGTTATTTCATAAAGCAATTGATTAAACGTCAACGTATTACGTGACGATAATATTAATATGTCGTCGTAGTTAAATTAAACAGAATATGAACAATCAGGTGAAATTATTCGTATAGTTTTGAAAATTGGTACAAATTCGTCTAAAAGTCAACAAAGTATATATAAACCTTGATGACTTTGATAGATAGATAAACATTTTATGGCATTAAAAAACAAAACACAAGGAAAACCAAAAATTAATTAGTACATATCTGATAAGTAAAAGAAAAATAATAAAAACAATACAAAAAAGCCACAATGGGCGACCTTATCGCTAAAAGCGATCTCTTTTCAACCTTTTAGTATGTGCATCAGAAAGCCTGAAGGTACCAATTTTCGAAACTATACAATTTATTTCATCTGATTTTCTCCATTTTCTTGAACTGTTAGTCTAAAAACTGTTTTAAATAAAATCACGGAGAAATATTGTTATTGTATCGTCAATAAAATCATGATTTTGAGACAAACTTAAAACTATAGTAGGTACTTATATGATAATCTGAACAGATAAAAATAAGGCTCTTTGCGGTTTATCAAAGCGTAGGACTGTATGCAATATTTCAATAGTAATAAAACATGTTAAAAGTCAAAAGTGATATGCAGTACATTTTGACGTGATAACGTCTAATAAATTGATAAACGCCTGCATTCACAAAAAACATGACGTCATGCGTCATGTTCCGGGAACGCGTCATTGACAAGGTAATGTTTTCCTATGACGTTATCACGTAAAATTGTCATCTGTAAACCGACTTTGCAGACAACCTTTTTTTTGTATGACGTTCTTTCTTACCCATTGGTTGTATATATCGCAGCCAACTAGCTTAATTAGCCGTTCAATCAACAGCCTAGCCCTTTTACTGAACAGTGCAGCAGCCTGAATGATAATAAACTGGCTGGCTAATGCCCAGTAGCGTAGCGAGGAGGGGGTGGAGGCGCTGGATCGCCCCGGGCGCCTACATTAGGAAGGCATGATTGGGAATATTGTGCGGTCACTGGCGAGCAGTCAGACAGTTAATTTTTCAAGAAGTTAGCTCCGACCCACTTGCACATATTGAATGTACCTCCCATCCAATACAGGTGGTTCAAATCACGATTCGCCCCGCATCCTTACATGGTTTGGAAATAAATATTTTCGCTCGGCGAATCGCCAACACTTTTTTGTATGACATCAAACCAGCGGCAAATCGCCAACATTATTATTTGTATGACATCAAAAGAGCGGCAAATCGCCAACGTTATTATTTGTATGACATCAAAAGAGCGGCAAATCGCCAACATTATTATTTGTATGACATCAAAAGAGCGGCAAATCGCCAACAACATATTTGTATGACTTTATAAGAGCGGCAAATCGCCAACATTATTATTTGTATGACATCAAAAGAGCGGCAAATCGTCAACAACATTTGTATGACTTTATAAGAGCGGCAAATCGCCAACATTATTATTTGTATGGCGTCAAAAGGGCGGTAAATTACGACTCCGCCTTGGGTAATAGTGACCCGCCCCGTGAGTTGATTAATAGCTGAATATCATTCAGGACGCTAGTTGAACGGCACTCTTTAAAAGAGGGTAGGCTGTTGATTGAACGGCTATTTAAGATAGTTGGCTGCGTCAAATACACACCATGGAGTTAAGAGGAAAGGCTTTCTCCATACAAACTATTACAAACGTAGTCGTCTGTTTCCTCCCTGGATAATGACACTAGAGCAAATATTTTTGGTGCATAAAACTTATAACTGCCATGACCATGCCCCTATTTTTTGTTCTTTTTAATTTTTTTATTCTTAATTTTTATGATAATAAGATAATTTAAAAAACGAACATACATAAAAAATATATATATATATATATACGCGACGAATTGAGAACCTCCTCCTTTTTTGAAGTCGGTTAAAAATAGAGGCATAGTCATGGCAGTTATATGTTTTATGCACCAAAAATATTTGCTCTAGTGTCATTATCCAGGGAGGAAACAGACGACTACGTTTGTATGGAGAGAGAGCCGGGTACCCTTTCACCTTAATGTTTCACAAATCTTTAGTTAAATGTTTTAATTGCTTTGTCATAATTTTGGTTAATTTGATGGATTCTGTGATTCTTCGCTCAATGTGTTTTTACATAAGAAAAATTTTCTGAATATTTCTGTTCATTTTTTAGATAAAATACTTTTCTACGTACATTTAAGTTTATATGTACAACAAGGATTAACTTTACTGTAAATATTTATATTCTAAGTTCTCATTTTTAATAAAATTGTTTTCTTTTAACTTTGTAGTTTTTTTAAGCGGTTGTTTCACAATGCGCTGCGTAGGTACATGCATCGCACGTGTTAAGCTATAATTCTAAGTACCCACTTTTCATAAATATTATAGCATAAAATAAATTTCACTCGATCACTAATCTAGTCTCGCTTGTGGGCGTGAAGTTTGACACTGACGATTCCTTTTTTTGTTAGACTACCCAACTTTTTAGTGTTGCAATGACTAGAAAAAATACTACACAATCTTGTAAACACAAGTTGTTCAAACAAATGTAGACTCTAACGCAATGAAAATACGGTTCTTAATAGTCTGGTAGTAGTAGTAATGGGCGGCACCACGCCCCTCAAGACAATTTTTAGTTCTGCAGAATAAGATGACACCTCCTACTAAGTATGAGCGCCTGGTACTTTTCGTTTCATAAAAACGTACAAATAGGATTTTAGTTATAACTGAGGATGATTATGAACACCGCCAGTGACTTATGAACGCCTGGTACTTTATCCGGCTGTTCACTGTATTTGTAACAAAATCTTTCAAATACTTTGATATAATGAGAGTGAGAGCTCCTTAGAACTTATGGACTCCTGGTACATTAGCTTCATATTACTAAATCTTTTAATGAAGTAGAAGCGTTGCTAGTAGTTAGAGCTCCTTTAAACCTATGGACTCCTGGTACATTAGCTTCATATTACTAAATCTTTCAATGAAGTAGAAGCGTTGCTAGTAGTATATATAATGAGAGCTCTTTTAAACCTATGGACGCCTGGTACATTAGCTTCATATTACTAAATCTTTCAATGAAGTAGAAGCGTTGCTTGTAGTAACGACTGGGAATAGCTGACTATTGAAAATGTTTAGTGCCATTTTTTGCCCAGTTTCCATTCGTTTCCATCTAGGAACTTACCTAAGTGGGAACGACTAAAAACAACCATTTTTGATGACTGTACTTCATCACTTTAATTTTTTCAAAACCAATCTAAGCCACAGTTTTTGCAAATTGTGAAAAATAAAGTGCTGGTTATCGATAGTTTCAGTTAGTACCTCTATGCAAAAGTTAAACATAGGTGCGCTTCGCGTAATAAAATTTTAATATTTTAATACCTATCGTGAGCGCAACTAACAGGTGCGCTTCAAAATAGATGCGGTTCGAGGAATACCTCGGATCTCCACGCATAAGTTTATAAACAAACAGCTCAACAAGGCAATAAGAAAGGAGCTTTTTTACAGAATTAATGCGGCAAAACCGCGAGTCACAGCCAGTAAAGAATAAAAACACAAATATAAATACTGTTATGGTTTTTTTATTATCTTGATGTTCACACAAGGTGTACAAGTAAATACAGCAAGATGGGAATGTTTACATACAATTTACTTTTAACATTACATACCAGTCTCCTTGTATTATATAATAAAATCCAATGGATTTAAGTACCTACCTTACACTAATTAATGCTTAATAACTTAAATGCTCACTTAGATTAACTTAAAGTTAACAATTTTAAGTTTGAATATGATATTCGTTTTTAAACACAATTGTCGATTTAGCTATGCTTAGCGGATCAGTAGTTTAATGTGTTGTTTGGCAGTGTTACAGACATTTTAAGTTAGCACTTACAACTTTTTAAGTTAGGTTATTAGTTAATAATTATCACCAGCTAAGCTTTAGTAGTTAAATAATTGTGTTTAAACGCGAAATAATTTCAGACTAGATAATTACATATTAACCGAATTTCATACATATTTTCTGTTAGAAAAATTAGTTAACTATAACTCTTAAACAAAACTGAAAATCGAACGTAAAAATTGACCAGAAACAAAATAAAAATGCTAAAGTGTTTTTTTAAACAAAATGTAAGTAGGTACACGAGTAGGTAAGTATCTTCTTTTTTTTAACAATTGACTTTTTTTATCGGTCTGGTCAGGATAAAACAAAAATATGTATAAGGTTACTCGGGCTATTGTGACTACTGGGCTTAAGTAACTAAATTCCAATGACCTTTATTATTATTTTTTAATAAATTGCTACATATCATGAAGGTAAATTGAACCTTTAACTCAAAGATGTGCCAATCATAATTTTGTGGAAAAAAAAAATATATATTAAGGTTTTTTTTACTTTTTTTTAAATGTATAAATTTACCTACTTTAATTTTTTTTCAACCTTCGTCTTATTAAGTTATTACGATTGTAACTACCCTGAGAGCGCTTGTAGACGTCCGTTTTTTTCACCGGATAACGGACCGTCAATAAACGGCTATCCTTGTATACATATTTTTTTTACCGGATGGATGGACTGCCGTCTATGCGTTAGTTTTGAACTGGTAGTCGCAGGTAGACGGCACTCAATTAACAGAAAACAGGCAATACGTCCGGCAGCGTCAACACGCACCAATACACTGGCGTGGATGACCGCCCTTTCTTACACCTGACCGGTGTCCGTCGCGCCGAGGGGAAGCAGTGCTGCATCCGGCGTAATTTGTTCGCCGGACCGATGTCCGGTGCATGTACACACATTAATTATAATTCATACACCACCGCAAATCCGGCAAAAAACACGGTCCGTTAACCGGTGAAAAAAACGGACGTCTGTTTTTTTCACCTACAAGGACGTCTACAAGCGCTCTAAACGATAAAACTTTTCTCACATATTTTACAACAAATTTCAGTATTTGGAGTACAAAATTAACTTTTTCACTGCTAAATAAATTGTTAAATCACTACATAGTATAAAACAAAGTCGCTTCCTCTGTCCCTATGTCGCTATATCCCTATGTATGCTTAAATCTTTAAAACTACGCAATTTTGATGCGATTTTTTTAATAGATAGAGTGATTCAAGAGGAAGGTTTATATGTATAATACATGCATAATACAGCCGTGCGAAGCCGGGGCGGGTCGCTAGTTTTATTTAAAAATGAGAAATATCTTCTCAACGAACACATAATGCATTTAACTTTTAACCGATTTATTACGATTATTAGTTTTTGCAAAAATCAATATTTTTTTTCCCGCCAAATTATTCTCGACACAGCCTTAACAATTGACATTAATTTGGATTATATTTTTCTAGAATTAAAAGTTACCCCCCATGTTCACAATAGCCTCAATTCACCAATAATTTCTAAACATTATCATGGCCCCTAACCACTTCAATAACATAATAAACTTTATCACTCAATAAAGGTGGTAAACAGTCGTTAAACGTTATACTACAAAGTATCTAACTCTTAATTACTAAGATAAGTTTTACTATTTCCCCTTTTTATAGGAACAGTTGCACCATTTTCTGAGTTCAGTGTTGAATTTTCACTCAATACATATCTTCATCACTACATAGTATAAAACAAAGTCGCTTTCTCTGTCCCTATATCCCTATGTATGCTTAAATCTTTAAAACTACGCAACGGATTATGATGCGGTTTTTTTTAATAGATAGAGTGATTCAAGAGGAATAAACCTTCCTCTTGAATCACTCTATCTATTAAAAAAAACTGCATCAAAAAATATTATGCATGTATGTAAAATACATGCATAATATAGCTGTGCGAAGCCGGAGCGGGTCGCTAGTTTGATAATAAATCTGACATTTCGATTTTAAACAGGGTATTTTTTTTACGAAAAACGCCATATTTTTTGGGTAAATGTAAATATCTTTAGATAATCAACGAGTTCAATTTAATTGACCAAAATAACATGTCCATTTTTAACAATGAAATAATCGTGTTGAGAAATGTTCATCAATTTTCAGAAATGGTGAAACTGTCACTAACATTTTTTTAATACAATATTGTTATGATTTTATAGTACTTACTGTGTTTGTTTTTTTTACATATAAAACAACACTCAGTCTGGCATTACGTTCCTACCTGCTTGTATGTTTAAAAAACTAATCAAATAATATTAGGTATTTTTAAGGGCTGTTTCGACTGAAATAAAGGCTTTTTAAAAGGTCTTGGTCTAGCCTTAATAAATATAGTAGACCCAGTTTGCTACAGAATTTTAAAATTTAAAGTCTATGGCCAGTAAAACTCAACCGTGTAGCGAGGCTGTATGGGCTAATTATTAATTTTTTGCCTTCCCTAAAAAGGCAATAAGGAAAAAATGGTTATTTGAATTTGGAATTAGATCTCAGCGCCATCTTTCGAGCGATTCGACAATAATTAAAAAAAAACGCTCATCTTTAATAATTTATAGCGATTCCGATTAAGAATTCTTGCAAATGGCAATAATTTTATGTTTTAATTTTTTGCTACAATGTATTTTAAATTAACTCATTAGAGGTCTTTAAAAATGGTAAACCAATATATGTATAGCATTTCAAAAACAAAAAATAATATGAATTGATTTCAATAAAAATTAATGGGTAGTAAAATCAAGCGTTAACAAAAAGCGTTATATTTTTAAATATACTCATATGTATATTACCTGACACTATTTTTGGCGATATTTCATTCTACCTTACAAGCAGGCATTTTGAAATTAAAGTACATATTTACCTTATGGACGGATATACATAACCGTGGCAAAATATACAGGGTTAAAAGGGCTTTCAGGGCTATCCTAAACTACAAAGAGATAGCAAAAAAAAAGCTGAAAGGAAAATTGCGTGCCTAATTTTCAAATAAACTAAAACTGCATCATTTGAGTTTGGAAAAATTAATTACACTATCCAGGAATCGAACTAGTCTATTTAAAAAAAAACACTTCATATTTTTGTATCAATCGATAGTGTTGCTGATAGAGATCAATTCTTAGAAACAAACATAGTATGGCAAATCTAAGAAAATAGCTCATTTTTGTAGTCTTCTGTAATTTTGACTCTTTTAGGTTTGGTCAAAATCGGGCACGCAGTTCCTTTTAACATCTCTTTCAGTTAAGGATATAGCCCTGGAGGCCCGTTTAAAAAAATCACCCTGTATACATACAAGTATTAAAATATATAATTATAAAGAGAGAAAAAACACAATGTTCAAAATACAAGGAAACTTCAAAATAATATAAACCTTAAACATTAATATAATGATTTCGTGTTAATAGCCAAATATTAAAAAATAGCCATGTATTTCAAAATAAAAAACAGCCAAATAAAACAGTCAGAAATTTCAAAAAAGAAATAGCCATGATTAAAAAAAAAGAAATAGCCAAAATGTTAATAATATAGCCGTTGATTGAAAAAAAGAATAGCCAAATTATTTACAAAATAGCCATTGATTTAACAAAACAAAACCTGTCATTTGAAACATAGCCATTAATATAATATTTAAACAGTAGCTGTGTTTTTAATAATGATTGGATCTAACTATGAGATCATGAACCAATCAGCCATTCAATAAGTACATACGTGGTGATAAACACTGCACCATTTTAAACATAATAACGCTTTAAAGAAAAATAATTAAGAGGGTATGCAGGAATTGCATTCCTCTTAATAACTTCCAAAGGTTTGTCTTGTATTGCCTAATTTAGCAGTATGACTTAAGAGGTAAGGTACCCGACTCTCTCCATACAAACGTAGCCAACTGTTTCCTACCTGGATAATGACTGTAGCATAAATATCTTTGTTGCATAAAACCTATAACTGCCATAACTATGCCCCTGTCTTGGTTTTTTTCATATTCAAATTATCATAGATAGTAAAAGTTAAAAAACAAAATATATATAAAAAATAAGACAAAGGGGCATGGTCATGGCAGTTATAAGTTTTATGCAATAAAAATAATTGTGCTAGTGTCATTTTCCAGGGAGGAAACAGTCGACTACGTTTGTATGGAGAGAGAGCCGGTACCCTTTCCTCTTAAGGTCAGAAGGTCAATTATCGTAAATAACTTGTTTAAATTACATTGCAATATCATACCAATTACATTTCGATTACAAAACAAAATAAAATTCTAAAGAATACCAAAAGCTGACTGTGAGGGTATTTTGAGCTACTTTAAGGGTATTTCTTGTAATCGAAATGATATTGAAATGTAATTTGAACAATGTTATTTACGAGAATTAGCCTTCAGGTCACAGCATTAAGTATTTTATTTCCAACAGCGATAGAGTTCAAATTGTAAGGTGCAATGCTGAAACGGATTTGACTAGGCGGAGCCAAAATGACACGTATTGTGAGGCCACAAGCGATGCAGCTCAACTATTAGTGGCAAATAATTGACCAAGCAACATAGTAATTAAAAATTCAGGAACGGTTGGAGTCAGAATTGCAGACCCAGTATAGAGCTCAAAATTTTTATGTTATTAACTCAAGCAAGGTCTTCTTCGAGTTCAAGTCCTGAACTTATGAATTTACAATTATTATTGAAATTTAAGTAAATTAAACTCATGAATTTATTAAACAAACATTAGAATGAAAACATTCCAATAATAATAATTTTAAAACTCAACACTGGGCCTGCAATTGCTGATTGTACATTACTAACAAGTTAATAACCAATCACAGAAAAATTCAATATTTTAATCAAACAATCGCATGCTCTAAATAACCAATCGGAATTTGTGTGTTGGATTTATAGAGGTCGCACCATATAAGTTTGCGCACGGAAGAAATATCGCAACTAATGCATGATGTTCCGATTTTTATGGCGCGAACTCTATAACGCCTTGACGCGTCAGACTTGAAGTTTGTTCGCTTGATTGTCATCGATGCCCTTTACTTAAGAGCTGCATAACTTAACCGGCCGCTTAAAACTAAACTTAAATCATAAAATATCACTTAACCACTCTCGACACTGGAAGGTTGTATTGAGTATTTATTACTTATTTATATGAACACATTCACTGTCTCACTTTCACTTAGCGGTCACTTACAACTCAAACACATTAACGTTTTTCCTGAGCAAATTATTCGTACAATTTGTTCGATGAGTCTTATTCAGACTGCCATGGGCTTTAGTACCAATTAAGGCATAAAACATAGGCCTCGGGACACCTTAAGTCTTCTAAGGCGTTGATGCCTTAAACACTATAAGTCTTCTAAGGCATTGATGCCTTAAACACTATAATTCTTTCAAGGCGTTGATGCCTAAGACACTAAAATCTTCTAAAGCGTTGATGCTTTAATTAAAGACTATAAGTCTTCTAAGGCGTTGATGCCTAAGACACTAAAATCTTCCAAAACGTTGATGCTTTAAAGACTATAAGTCTTCTAAGGCGTTGATGCCTCGGACACTAAAGTCTTCTAAAGCGTTGATGCCTTGGACACTAAAGTCTTGTGAGGCGTTGATGCCTTGGACACTATAAGTCTTCTAAAGCGTTGATGCTTTAAAGACTAGAAGTCTTCTAAGGCGTTGATGCCTCGGACCCTAAAGTCTTCGTAGACGTAGTTGCCTTGAAAACTATAAGTCTTCTAAGGCGTTGATGCCTTGGACACTGTAAGGCGTGGTACATTGGTTTGGCACTGCGTAGCGTCAAGCGTTATCACTCTGATGTGCTTGACGAGCTGACGGACGCACAGTCTTGGCTGGATGCGTCAGGTCGTGGACCGGATGGTGAGCCGACGCGAGACCTGAAACATTATGGATAGCTTTTAACCGACTTCAAAAAAAAGGAGGAGGTTCTCAATTCGTCGGGTTTTTTTTAATGTATGTTTCCCGATTATATAATTAATTGTCATTTAATCAGAAATATTGGTTAGTGGACTGCACTTTCCACACAAGTCCAGAAAAAAACAATGGTTGTGTGGCAACCTTTTTATTTCTCAATTGTCTTATTAGGGGATTGCTTTTAAATTTTTTAAATCCTGTAGTGTTTTTAAGTAACCCTTACTAAAGTGTAAATAACTGGTCTTTATGTTAACCATTTTTTAAATTTTCTGAACTGTCTTTTATTTGATCCACTAGTCGAAGTGCGTCTGCAATTCGTTATAACCGTAATCCATGCCTTAGAAGTGAATATTATTTGTATATGTATTGACGAGCCAGTTGGCACAATGGTCACCATGCTGGACTGCCACAGGGTTGCGGGTTCGATTCCCGTCTCAGACAAGTATTTATGCTTAGATATTTGTCTGTGGTCTGGTTGTTATGTATTTACAAAAGAAAAGTATATAAGTAGTATATCCGTTGTCTAGCGCACATAACACAAGTCTAGTCACTTAGCTTGGGGCTAGATGGCGATGTGTGGAATCTCCTGCAATATTGACCCTATTACTAAGACTTCACTGACTGTCTGTCCGTCTGTCACCAGGCTGTATCTCATGAACCGTGATAGCTAGATAGTTGAAATTTTCACAGATGAAGTATTTCTGTTGCCGCTATAAGAACACATACTAAAACCGGCTTACCTGTGTTGGTTCGAGTTGGCTGTAGCAGCCGCTGTAGCGATCGATGTCCTCAGTGAGGGGACGAGCTCGTCAGGTGAGGAAGCTCGACTGCTCCTTCCGCTTGTCGCTTCCGAATACGAGTTGTCGCTCGTTAACTGTACACACACAATAACATGGGTTAGTATGGAATCGTCACAAACTCTCGTCTAAGCAGTGGATGGTTTCTAAAGCTAACGTCGTCATAATAACGACCCAGTTGGCACAATGGTCACCATACCGGACTGTCAAACACAGGGTTGCGGGTTCGATTCCCGCCTCAGACAAGTATTTATGCTTAGATATTAGTCTGTGGTCTGGTAGTTTCTATGTATTATAAGTATATATTTACAAAAGAAAAAGTATATAAGTAGTATATCCGTTGTCTAGCACCCATAACACAAGTCTAGTTACTTAGCTTGGGGCTAGATGGCGATGTGTGGAATGTCCAGCAATATTTATTTATTTAATAAATAAATAGTCATTTATTGCAGGCATACAATGTCCCATATTGGAGAAATATTACAAATAGTTAAATTAAAATTCAAAATAAAGGTTAAAATAAAATAAAAATTCAGCTTAAAAATGTAAATACAATTAGTAAAAATAAAATACGTAAGTGATAAACATCTTTAAAACATAAAAGCAATTACAATCATTTATTGTCATTTCGTCGCTTTAGTACTGTTTTTTTTAAGATAGACAGCAGTCCAGTGCTTGAATAACGGACTCAGAACGTTGTCAGAGACAGCCCTCAGTATTTCATAGTTGGAGCATCTTCACTATCACTACATAGTATAAAACAAAATCGGATTCTCTGTCCCTATATCCCTTTGTATGCTTGAATCTTTAAAACTACGCAACGGATTTTGATGCGGTTTTTTTTATTAGATAGAGTGATTCAAGAGGAAGGTTTATACATGCATAATATAGCCGTGCGAAGTCGGAGCGGATCGCTAGTATC